>CM054057.1:84950369-87949063 GCA_028641055.1 Alopecurus myosuroides | reverse complement strand
GGCGGTGGCCAGGGTGGCGAGGGGCCCACCAGGCGCTGCCTAGGGTGGACCCGCACCTGGGTGTCACCTGGCTGCCCTCAATTTCTTTCCGGCTCTCCTTTGGACTATATCTTCGTTCCGGGCAAAAAATAAATCGTGTAAATTTTTAGGACATCTGGCGAAAGTTTTCTCGAGATATTTTCTAAAATACAAAAACAGCAGAAAACAGAAACTGGGTCCGTGCATGTTTTTAATATGTTAGTCCATGAAATCACCCGGAAAACAATGTAAAACATGCAATAATGTAAGGAAAACAAACATGGATCATAAAAAAAGTGTTTGGGACGTATCCGCATCCCCAAGATTAACTCCTGCTCGTCCTCGAGTAGGTAAGTGGTAACAAAGTAATATTTTAGGTGGCATGTTGTTACCCACACAATCTTGATCAAGTAGTAATGTAGAGCATGTAAAATAGAATCAAATGTACAAAGGTTGAAATTTATAGTTGACACCAAATGAATAGTGTCAAAACTATTTGGAACAATAAAGTAAGAATTGGTAATGAATCAATACTTAAAGACGATCAACCGTGCAATGTATATTAAATATGATTTAAGCATCAATCACGATAATATAATTATTCAAAGCATCAAACACCCACAATAATTTTTGTCATTATCAAGCCAAGTGATATCAATACATAGAATATCATCGTGTTATTTGTGATCAAAAAACGAGTAAGCGTTTAACGTTGGTTCCTGGCACCATGATGTTATGGCTAAGAGACCATTATGAGGATTTTGGATGGTCAATGGAAGAAAGTCTCACACAGATGAAAGTGATTATTAGACAAGAGGAAGTCTTATAATCGAAGCTATGCAAGGAGTAGTGATCTTCACACAACGGATGCACATAGAGCTACAAGTGTATGAAAGTTGTCCAATGAAACTAGAGGTGGTGCATCTAACTTGCTTGCTCACGAAGACCTAGAGTACTTTTGAGGATGCTCATGATTGAAATTTAGAAGCGAAGTTCTATAATGTAAGAATCCCCACATAGTTATGTAAGTAATAGTATGAACACTCTATCCAAACTAAAATATGGGTTCTAAACGTAAGCACAACCGTGGAATAAAGGATAGTAATGCTGCCGCTTTCTCTTTTATTTTTTGTGTGGCCTCTGTGGCTCTTTTATATTTTCTCTCACGCCGAATGACCAGCGCACCGGAGGAGTAACCATCGCCAATCAGGACAATCGTAGATCAAAAGAGTCAGACATGCAACCACAGAGACGAACATAAAAATGGACCGGATCCCAGGAGATCTGCCAGACAATCACCTTCACGCGCCCTCCACCGGTGCTAGGCGCACCACCAGAGCAAGGATAGGATGGGAGGATATTATTCTGACTCCAAGATCTAGCCGCGGCCTCACCATCTCGAATAAGATACTGGACAAAAACCTAAACAATGAACATAAAACCTCCCGCCGACGAGAAGCCGTGATTCGCCACGCTTTCAAGGCTTGAGTCCACCGGAGGCGGATCGGACCAGCGGCGTCGCCGGCGAGAGGGACGGAACCCTAAATGGGTTTCTACGAGTGCCTCAGGGTCTCCTCACGATTGCCTCCGTACATACCGGTTCGAGGCGTGTCGGGGGTCTTTTTTACCTAGAGAAATGTGTTTTCACGGTGCGCAGAAATGCCACAAAAAAAAAGGTGCCCAGAAATGTATTCTCCTACGCAGTGCTTCCTCTAAGGACATTGATCGGGTCTTTCTGCCCCAAAATCAGTGGTTAGATTTATATATATCCCGTTTAGCACTTTTAGTTGTTTTCAAAGCTAGGTGCGAAATTTCTGGCCGCCACTAGTGGAAACAGGGCCTTTTGTCCCGGGTCGTAAGGGCCATTTGTCCCGGTTGCGCAACCGGGATGGGCTAGCCGGGACAAATGGCCCTCCCCATTGGTCCCGGTTGTGCCAGCACCCGGGATGGTAAGGCTGGCCCACGTGGCGACTCTGGGCCAGGGACCGCGAGGGAGTTCGTCCCGGTTCGTTTTAGGGACCGGGATGGATGCCTTCTTAAAAAAAGAATAAAGTCCGCCCATTTTCCCTGCCGCGGCAGGTTTTTTTTGTTCGTTTTTTTTTTCTCCTGCCTCGCAATCGCCAACCGGCCTCCCCTTCCCCAACCGCTCCAGGCCCACGTCTTTAATTAAGCCCACTGACACATTTTTTAGTCAAAAAGGCCCACTGGCCCGCGTCTTTTATTTATGGACAGTCAACGGTTCGAAGGGCCCACTGGCCCGCGTCTGTTATTATGGCCAGTCAACAGGGGCCACTGGCCAGCGGCCTGGTGGCTGGTTCGCCTGGTCCATTAAACTAAGACCGAAGGACGGTCAAAGGGCCGCTGTCCGCCTCGTCTTCCCGCCCCGCCTCGTCTTCCCGCCCCGCCTCGGCTTCCCACGCCCCACTCCCCACGCGCCACGCCTCGGCTCCCCGCATTCATGGCCGACTGCAACCGCCGCCACGTCCAGGCCGCCGGTTGGCATGCCAGCCCACCCCGGGTCCTTTTTAAAGGACCCCCGCCGCCCGTACAACCCACCCACCCCGGACGCTTCCCTGGCAAAGCAACCCTAGCCGCCACCATGTCCCGCTGGTTCTCGAACTCCGGCAAGCGCCCAAGGAACGACGACGGAGGCTCGTCGAGCGGCGCCGGCCGCATCCCGCCCCCACCGGCGGAGGCCTTCGGCTACGGCCCTGGAGGTGTCCGCCTCGGCGGGGTGCCGCGCGTCCCCGCGCCACCACCGGCTGCACGCCCGCCGCCCCGCGCCGCGCCCCCGGGCAAGCGGTTCCGCAGGTACGTCCGGGTGGACGAGGCGGAGTGGCACTGGAACAATGCCACTCCGGTCTTCTACAACGACGTGCACCTCCCGGACGGTTGGCACCTGAATCCCCAGCGGATCCCAGTGCCGCCGGCCCCGACCGGCGCGGCGCTGCTCGAGGAGATCGAGCGCCGCCGCGAGCTCCTGCCGGCCCCCGTCCGCAGGGAGCGGATCTACGCGCGCAGCTCCCCCTACTGGGCCGCCTGGCTCGAGCAGGAGCACGAGCAGCGCCGCCGCTCCTTCATCCCCGCCCCCCTCGAGGCCAACGTGGACGACTACCCCCCGCCAGCGCCCGGCCGGGAGAGGGAGCTATGGCTCCTCGTGGACGAGCCGGAGGACTTCTCCGGGGAGCCGGACCCCGAGCTCCGGGCCCAACTGGAGGAGGCCTGCGAGCGCTCCCGCCGCTCCCTCGTCGACGACGAGATCAAGAGGTGGCATCGTGTCGTGGCCGCCGCCGCCGCCGACGCCGCTGCCATGCCACCGCCGCCGCCACCCCCTAACGAGCCTGCCATCCCCTGGTGGCAGGCCATGAACGCCGAGCTGGAGGCGTACGAGGACATGCCGGAGCCGCAGCCGCTCCCACCAGGCCTGGAGTATGGCATGACCTGGGCCTGGACCGGCGGCGTTTGGGCGCCGGGGTCGCCGGAGCAGGAGGAGGAGCTGCCCCCGCCGCCGCCGCTGCCACAGGAGGTACTGCCCCCGCCGCCGCCGTACGCGCCCCCGATGGCCCCCCCGGCCAGCCCGGCCCAGCCGCCTGCCCACCTGTGGCAGGCACCCGCGTATGTGCACCTCTCCGACGACGAGGACGACTAGGTCGCCGCCGCCCCCCTATTATCTATAGACAACGCCCCTAGCTAGCTACCCCCCAAGAAACGGCCGGCCCGCCTGTGGCCGCGCCGCCGCCCCTAATGCAAGTACGGCCGGCCGCCTGTGGCCGCGCCGCCCCTATGTAAGCAAGGCCCCTGGCCCTATTTTAATATAAGTTGTGTTCCCCTAACCTACTGTGCCCCTAGTCCATCCCCGCCGGCGTTCCGCCGGCGAATCTGTCCACTCGTTCCCGCCGCCGGCAGGGCTTCGCCCAGCCATATCCACTCGTGCCCGCCCCTGGGGTGTCCGCTCGGCCTGGAGAGAGGCCCGCGCTTTTTTATACACTTGGGCCTTTAGTCCCGGCCCGTGCCACCAACCGGGACTAGAGCCCTTTGGTCCCGGTTGGTACCACGGCCCGGGACCAAAAACAAATTTCGAATTTCGGTGGCACCTCTGCGCGCCCAAAATTTTTTAGCGCCAAAATTTGAAAAGTGTTAAGTTTGCACATTAACAACTTTTATATACTTCCAAATTTGACAAAAATTCCAACATGAAAAATGCTAGAATTTGCAAAACTAATTTAAATCCATTTTTCGTTTAACTAAATAATTATTCTAACTATTGAAACTATTAATTATTTTTTCATTTGTATATAATTTGAATATAAATTATGGAAATTTATATTCAAATTATAAAGCGGCTCTGTGTCATACAAATTTCTGGAAATTTCCACCCATACACTTTTTTGATCTAGGGCCTCATTTTCATAGTAGAAGTAGGGTGGCTTCTTCATCCTCTAGAGTCGATGTCAGTCCTGGCTGCTTGTCCATCCTCTACAGTCTGCTCTGCTCTGCTCTACTGCTCCTTGCGGCTCAGGTTGGTAACGGTCCATGCTTGCGTATGCTTTGTGAACTTATGGTTTGATTTGAGAATTTCAAAACTTTGATTTGATAATCTTTTGGCCGGAAGCACCTAGCAATATCTTTTAAACCTTGTTTCTCTCCCTATGCTATTTGTACTTCTCATCGGCTCTAATGTTTCTCTACCTGATTCTACTTCTCCTCTGCCTAGTTTACAGATGTTTGCTCTTTTCTGTAGATGTTTCTACACTGTAAAATGGGCATGTCCCAGTAGTGGTGATCAGCGCCTTGTCTGCATGTTTCGCAGGACATGTCCATTTTACAGTGTAGAAACATCTACAGAAAAGAGCAAACATCTGTAAACTAGGCATGCATTGTATCCCTTGTTTGTATGACCGGAAATGTTACTAAGAGCTGGCCAATCATTGATGGTCACGAAAAGCAACGCCCGTAGGTCAAATGGCTTTTGTTCGTTCTCATCCCACACACGTACACCTGGTTTGCCCCACAGTTCTAAGAGTTCTTCCACTAATGGCCTTAGATACACATCAATGTCGTTGCCAGGTTGCCTCGGGCCTTGGATGAGAACTGGCATCATAATGAACTTGCGCTTCATGCACAACCAAGGAGGAAGGTTGTACATACATAGAGTTACAGGCCAAGTGCTATGACTGGAGCTCTGCTCCCCAAAAGGATTAAAGCCATCTGTACTTAGACCAAACCATAAGTTTCTCGCCTCTCCTGCAAAGTCTGGAAAGTCTCTCTCGATCTTTCTCCACTGCGATCCATCGGCGGGGTGCCTCAACTTTCCATCTTTCTTACGGTCTTCTTTGTGCCATCGCAACAACCTAGCATGCTCTTTGTTTCTAAACAGACGTTTCAGCCGTGGTATTATAGGAGCATACCACATCACCTTAGCAGGAGCCCTCTTACGGGGAGGCTCGCCGTCAACATCACCAGGATCATCTGCTCTGATCTTATACCGCAGTGCAGTGCATATCGGACATTCATCCAAATTCTCGTACTTCTCACCGCGGAAGAGAATGCAGTCATTAATGCATGCATGTATCTTCTGCACATCTAATCCTAGAGGGCAGAGAGCTTTCTTTGCTTCGTACGTACTCTCAGGCAATTCGTTATCCTTTGGAAGTTTTGGCTTCATTAGTTGAAGTAAAGTCTCAAATGCCTTGTCAGTCACACCGTTTTCTGCCTTCCATTTCAGCAACTCTAGTGTGGTACCGAGCTTTGTGCTACCATCTTCGCAATTTGGGTATAACAATTTTTTTTGATCCTGTAACATGTTGTCCAGTTTCAACCTCTCCAATCTATTTTCACAGTCTTCCCTTGCATCAGCAATAACTCGGCCAAGATCATCATCGGGCTCTTCTGATGCCTGTTCTTGATCACCTCCTTCTTCTGCATTCTCTTCCATTGCAGTATCGTCGTATTCAGGGAACAAAGGATCTTCTTCTTCTTCTTCATCGTCTTCCATCACAACCCCTCTTTCTCCATGCTTGGTCCAGCAATTATAGCTGGGCATGAAACCTCTCCGAAGTAGATGGCCGTGAAGGATTCTTTCGGAAGAATGTTCTCTGACGTTCCGACAATCAACACATGGGCAACACATGAAGCCATTATCTTTGTTCGCCTGAGCTACAGCAAGAAATGCATTCAGGCCTGCCATATACTCGGAGGTGCGTCGGTCACCGTACATCCATCGCTGCCGTGCATCCATCTGCATCATATAATTAAGTTTATCAAAATACATATTAATACAGAGATAACCACAGTACATCGACAAATAATACTTTTTTATGTATCAGTTACAGATGAAAAAGATAATTTGTTAACCTCGGTCGAAGAAACCATTTTCAGTGAGCTTGTGTGCGTCTCGGGAATTTCGTCGAACACCTCGTGTGCATAGTAAAAAAAAAACAGCAACACCACACTCTCTCACACCTCCAAGCAAAAAAAAAGATGGAAGGAGGGGGGGGGGCTGGGGCAGTATATATAGGGGAAGGGGGCATTGGTCCCGGTTCGTGGACTGAACCGGGACAACAGGTCATGCGCGTGCCACGTGGCCTGTGGCTAGGCATTGGTCCCGGTCCGTGGCACGAGCCGGGACGGATATGCCCCCACGAACCGGGACCAATGCGCCCAGGCGATTCCTGTTGCCCCGGGCGCACGAACCGGGACCAATGCAGGGCATTTGTCCCGGATTTGGTTGCAACCGGGACAGCTGCCCCCCGGCCCCCTGGACGAGAGGGGTTGTTTCCACTAGTGCGCGCATAGAATGTGGAGTTGCATGTGCGAAAATTTTAAAGATTCTTTTGATATTTAAATGTGTGTTTTCTTAATGGTGTGCGGAAATGTGTTCTCCCACACGGTGCTTCATTGATCGGGTCTTTCTTTCTCGCGTCTGCCCCGAAATCAGTGGCTAGACAGATTCAAAGCCAGATGCATCTCGGCTGGAAGATGGGGCATGTTGCTTCCAGGTAAGGACAATGGCGAGTTAATTAATTAATACTACTCCGTACTCATCAGTATGGCTGCATCCTAAAAAGTATCTTAATCGTGGCTGGCTGCGCTGAACCATAGCAAGTTGCTTCTTTGTTGCATGCAGAAACAGACGGTGCTTCCTCTAATGACATTAGATTGATCTGGTCCTTCTTTCCCACGTGTGTCACCAAACAACACCTGCTCCTTCAAACTGATTTTGCAGCCCCATGGTCGATCGTTTCTCGATGCTATATATACATACCATACCATACACACAAACGACACACACCACAAGAACATAACACCCTTCTTCAAATCACACAAATGGAACTGAGAACAGGATTCTGTTGCGTTCTGCTACTGCTCACAGCGGCGTTGCCTCTTTCAGCGAATGCGGCGAGCAAAGTAAGTTGCCTCTTTCACGCCTTTCCGCACTGACTCGGCTCGTGCTGATCGATGCTGTTTCTTGACAACTTTTTGCATTGAAATCTCAGCTCTATATCGTCTATATGGGGGAGAAGAAGCATGATGATCCATCCGTTGCTACCGCGTCACACCATGACGTACTCACCTCTCTTCTCGGAACGTACGTAGTACTAGCTAGTTGGTGTTGTAGCTGACATATATGTATTTTGACGTCTCCAGAATTTACTAAATATTGTTCTCATTTATTGTGCAACAGCAAGGAGGAAGCCCTAAAGTCCATAGTTTACAGTTACAGACACGGATTTTCTGGATTTTCAGCGATGCTTACCGAATCACAAGCTAAGATCCTTGCAGGTAAGTAGCAATTAACACCCCTAACTTGATGCGCTCTAATTAAGTTGCATGATCGATATAACCTGATTAACCCGTGACAAATTTAGGGTTCCATGAAGTTGTAAGTGTGAAGCCTAGCGCTTACCATGAAATGCACACCACCCGGAGCTGGGACTTCCTTGGTATGGACTACTACCAACCACCACAACAATCTCGCCTGCTCCAGAAAGCAAAGTATGGTGAAGATGTTATCATCGGGGTGATCGACACAGGTTGGTAACCACATTATTAATCAATTTTAAGAGGAAATCTATATATACATCTGCACGTGCACCTAAGATAGCAAAAAAAAGTTGCTCATGGAAATGGTCATGCCAGGCATATGGCCGGAATCGCGGAGTTTTGACGATTCCGGGTATGGCCCTGTACCGGCGAGGTGGAAGGGCACATGCCAGGCGGGTGCGGAGTTCAATGTCACGAGCTGCAACAGAAAGATCATCGGCGCTCGCTGGTACGCCAAAGGTGTTAGCGCGGAGAACCTCAAGGGCGAGTACATGTCGGCGAGGGACTTGATCGGCCACGGCACACACGTAGCCTCCACTATCGCTGGTTCCCAGGTATGGAACGCGAGCTACAATAATCTTGGCTCCGGCGTGGCACGTGGAGGGGCACCACGTGCGAGGCTAGCAATCTACAAGGCGATGTGGGGCAACGGAGCTAGTGAAGCGGGAATCCTCAAGGCCATTGACGATGCCATAAAGGATGGCGTAGACGTCCTGTCGATCTCAATTGGATCGCCTAGTGAAACCCTCTTGACGCTCCATGCTGTACAGCGTGGTATCTCCATCGTGTTCTCTGGCGGGAATGACGGCCCGGTGCCACAGACGGTGGGCAACGCCCTACCGTGGGTGACAACAGTGGCCGCTAGCACGATGGATCGATCTTTCCCGACTGTGCTGTCACTGGGGAACAAGGAAAAGATGGTGGTACGTACGCTAAAAGAAATTTATCTTAATGTCTATTGCTTAGTATGCAGTATGTGACACCTTTGAAATGGACTCTTCTATATATATTCTGATTTATACAGGGACAGTCATTTTACTCTGCAAACAGTAGCGAATTCCAGGAACTTGTTTGGATGGGGTAATGAAATAAAGCACTAGTACTACTTAACAAGTTTGATCGACATCTCTGTACATATATTTTGTTGAATTCTGACGTATGTAAAATGACATTTACTAATACAGATCCTTGGATGACTCGACGACCAACGTCACCGGTAAAATCGTCATGTACTACGCACCGGCAGATAAGACCAGCCTGGGAATGCTGCCCCGACTGACAATTGGTCAAGTACTCAGCCACGTGGTGAAGGCTGGCGGGAAGGGCCTCGTCTTCGCACAGTACACTGAAAACTTGCTCGACGCATTGGCCCAGTGTGCGGACATTTTGCCCTGTGTGTTGGTGGACTTCGAGGTCGCACGCAGAATAGCTTTCTACCAGAGCAGCGCAAGGTGAGGATGGATTTCTGTAGCATACTCCGCTTATGCATCATCTGAAACTTCAACACGTAAAAATGGGTTTATAAATTAAGTTCACTTATGTATTATGTCATCCAGAAATCCGGTGATGAAAGTTTCGCAAGCCGTTACCGTTGTCGGAGACGGGGTGCTATCACCGAGGGTCGCCGCCTTCTCATCTAGAGGCCCGAGCGCCACATTTCCTGCATTACTCAAGGTATCAACTTCTTCCCCCCAAAGAACTATTTATACGGTACTAGCTAGTTTAAGACAATCTTGGATCATGAAAACATACTTGCAATGACATCAGCTAACCTCTGTAATATTTTGTTTCTTGCAAAAATAAAAATATGTTTTGAAACAGCCTGATGTAGCTGCACCTGGAGTTAGCATCTTAGCCGCCCAGCGTGATTCCTACGTCTTTATGTCTGGGACGTCCATGGCATGTCCTCATGTCTCTGCGGTCACAGCCCTGCTCAAGGCGGTTCATCCTGATTGGTCGCCAGCCATGATCAAGTCTGCCATCATCACCACATGTATGAATACATATTCTATATATACTAAGAAGTATTAATATTTGGCAAGTCACCACACGGAACTGTGACCATCTCATTTTCTCGCAGCGTCCGTGACCGATGGTTTCGGTGCACCCATAGAAGCAGAAGGAGCCCCACGAAAATTGGCCGATCCCTTCGACTTCGGCGGCGGTCACATGGACCCAGATAGAGCAGTCGACCCTGGCCTGGTTTATGACATAGATACAAAAGATTTCAGCATGTTCTTGAACTGCACAGAAGAATTCTCTGACTGTGGGACATACATGGGGCAATTGTACCAACTCAACCTCCCGTCCATTGCCCTGCCGAAACTCAAAGACACTGTCACAATTCAACGTACGGTCACAAACGTCGGACCAAAGGAGGCAACTTACTGGGCAGTGATCGAGGCACCAACAGGGGTAGTTGTGTCTGTGGAGCCATCTGTTATCAAATTCACCAAATCTGGTAGCAGAAGCATGACTTTTAAAATGACATTCACAGCAAAGCGGAGAGTGCAAGGTGGTTATACATTCGGAAGCTTGACATGGTTAGATGGCAATAATCACTCGGTGAGAATCCCAATTGCGACACGCCTCGTCATCGAGGATATGTTGGCAGTTGCAGACGTATCTTAAATTTATGCAATTTTAGTTCATGTAAGTTTCACCATGTTGATTGTTGTATAAAACGATGTTGGGATAAACATCAATATATAATAAATTTGTAGTATTTTTTTATCCAAAGTTCTAAACAGATATTGTAACTTTATCTATTATAAATTAACTGTTTGTGTCCATATATGTCCATTGCTAGAGCTATGGAAAGATGATGTGTAGCACGACATGGTTAGGGCGACCACAAAAGGGTGAGCTTATACGTTGTAGAAATTTTAAATCTATCCCTAATCTTATAATCCCTTTGTTCCTAAAGGTAAGACCTATTAGGCTTTCTATATAAGTCAAACAATGTATAGTTTGACCATGTTTAAAAAATATATCAACCACACATAATCAATATAAATGTATGTTCCCTCGATCTTGCTCTTGTATGTAGATAATTCCATAAGCTATGTTGATCATAGTTTATGAAAAAACTAACCTTGTTTATTTTGTATTTTATTTTTTGTAATCTACGTGGCTCAATATTAAGGCAACGACTAGCATTGTATACTAACTATGCTCTTATAAACATACAATTAAAAATCCTAAAAAATAATGTTACTATATATTACGATTGGCAGTCTTTCAATTTCAGAAGTTATGAACTCTATATATAGAAATACGGAGCTACGCATACTCCTCCGGTTTTGCGGTTCCACCCATAGGTGAGTGAGGCATGTGCGATTCATTGGGGCTCAAGTTGCCGAAGGTGGTGTGTCAAAGAAACTCTCGGGCAAGATATTATAAAAAGGATTGACATCTCGTGAGCCGCTCATGTGGCTCATTAGGCGACGCCGGCCCCTACGACTACTAGCCCCTCCTCCGCCTGTTTCCCTCATTACTACCGCCGGCGGCCTACAGACGGCCAGCGGCAGCGGCGGGGCCACTCTCCCACCTCTTCCTCCAATCCATGCCTTGTTTTCCTCCTCCCCACTAGTTGCTGCTTTGACGTGCGATGGGTGCTCCGGCGTCGCGTGGATGTTCGAGGAAGAGCAGTGTATAAAGGGTGTTGGTGGCATCGATGGGACAAGGGTGTGCTGCCGCACGTGCCGGCTATCGGTGGATTTTGAAAAGCGCTGCACGGACTGGGCTGGGTCGCCAGATTCGTCGGGCTTGGCTCCACCACGACGTCTCCTGCAAGGGTGCGGGGGATCAACCACCCGTTCGAGATGGTTGGCCAACTTGTTACCATCGCCAGATCTGCTATCCACACACGCGTTGGTTTTCCTTTGGTGAGATCTTCGGATCTAGGGTTTCGGCTGCCTAGAAATAGGGAGCTATGCATATTCCTCTTGTTTTGCGGTTCCACCTGTAGGTGAGTGAGGCATGTGTGATTCATTCGGGCTCAAGTCCCAAGATCTTTCAAAAAGGGTTGACATCTCGTGAGCTGCTCATGTGGCTCACGAGGCAACTCTCCCTTCGCCTATGAACCCTCCTGAGCCTAGTTATCAGGAAAGTGTGCTTGGAAAGGGGTGTCATATCCCAGAGGTAGAAGAGTGGGGCTAGCGTACGGGGAGGTTGCCAGTGGCGGAGACACAAGGTTTACCTAGGTTCAGGCTAGCCGATGGCGGTTCGCTACTTCCTGCAAAGTCTACTAAGGTGCTCTCTCCGAGTTACAGATTACAATATAGTTAGGGCTAGAGACTTGTCCCTTTAGGGTTTCTCCGTCCGGCTACAGCCAGAACAAGGATTACAGGAAATGTCTTATCTGTACAAATAACTATAATCTAATATCAATGGCTATGGCTATGACGCCCGGCTTCACGTCTCAACTGGACGCGCTACAGGCCATCGTGCGCATCGGCCTACTGGCCCGCCCTGTCGGGCCTCCCGCCTCACTGCCTTTGGTTCACCTTGTTAGTCTAGCGTACCAAATTATCCATCGGGAAGGTTTGAGAGATCTTCATCTTGATTTTCCTTCATACCAAAGCGGGATGCAAATATTGAAGCTTTCCTAGAGAGAATATTTGTTTAGCCGGATTCGTCATCCAGGAAATGCCAGACAACGCTTGGAAAGTTTTTCTCTTAAGGAACCAATTGTTCGGGTCAAGCGTGACTTGACCTCTGCGTGTTACACTTCCGTCATTTGCGGTCCCACGATAGTTTGAGATCACACAGAAGTAGAAGGGATCACTTTACCCCGATTTTGTGGGTGCCGGGACCGAGGCGTCACCGCAACGGCAAGCGGCGGAGGCAGAGAATGTGGGATGCATGGGACGCATCCAACTGTCGTGCCCGTTGCACATGCATATCCTCAAAGGACTATAACCAGGCCTCCTTCTTCTTCTCCATTCCAATTCCATCTTCACCTCGAGCACTCCGGTGCACTCTCCTTTGAGCCTACGGCAGTGAGCACACACCACCAGAACCAAAAAGCGGCGGCGCAACCAGTTCCACCGCCACTCCCAGTGTCTTTTGAGAACATTCCTATGAGCGTTTCTAGAGAGGGAGAGGCCTAGTTATAGGGTATTTTACCTTAACTTACCACAAAAAATTCAACATCTCTAACAATAAACAGTAGAGAAATTTTTTTTTTATTAGCGAGTAAAATAGTAACATCAATATCTTCAATCTCAGATGGAGTAACCTTACTCATGACTTATTGATAAAGACAACAAGGAATAGAACCTGCACTTGATCCCAAATCACAAAGTCCATAATAATTGTGGTCACCTATGTTAACAGAAACAATCGGTGCACCAATGTTAGGTTTGGAATACTTATTTGGTAACACAAGATTAGAATCAGCCGCACAAAAATAAATATTACTATCATCACTCTTTTGGTAACAATGTCTTTAACCAAAGCAACTTGAGATTCAACACTTATTTGATCTTTAGGTTCATTAATTTTCCTGTTACACTTATTCAAAATTCTAGCAACAAAAAAATGTTCTCTTACTCTAACAGGAAAAGATGGTTTCTCAAAGTGAACAGCATGTAAAATAGGATCAGCATCGTTAACAAGTATTTCATTACTAGGGAATTGCTTCTCTTACTTATCATTATTATAAGGTTCATGATAGTCATCCCACTTCTAATTAGGAATACTAACATGAGAGGTAAAAGTTTTGCAAATATCAACAATTAATTGAGAATCAAGTCCATGTTTAGCATTAATCTTATTACAATTTTCAGTTTCACAAAAGACTTAATGCAATCATATTCGTAATTTATACCTGATTTTTTACCTCTAAGCATCTTCCAATTTTCAGTATTGTGCTGAATTATTTCAATAAGATCTCATTTATCATCTATCTTCTTATTCGTGAAAGAACCATTAGAAGAAGCATCAAGAAGATCTTTGTCATGACGTGAAAGTCTTGCATAAAAATTATTAATAATAATCTCATTTGGAAGCTTATGATTGGTGAATTTGAGAATTAATTTCTTCAATATCCCCCAAGCTTGAGTGATACTTTCCCTGTCACGAGACCAAAAATTATATATATAATTCCTACCTTGATGTATTTCATGAAAAGGATAAAATATGAAGTAAAAGAGAGACGTAAGCTCATTTCAATCCAGCAAATGTGAATAATCCAATAGCCTATACCATTCTCATTCTCTATCCTTTAGTGATACAGAGAACAATTTACTCATGATTAATTCTCTTGGTACACCCGCGATCTTAAACAACTGACATAATTCTTTAATATAAAGCAACTGAACACCGAGATTGACAGTTCCATCTCCAGCATAACAGCTAACCATAAAACTATCAATAATTCCAATAAGTATTTCAAAAGGGAAAATTACAGTAGGTTAGGAACTTCTCTCTACCACACAGAGTGGTTAAGGAGCATTCCCAAACATCCAACCAACAGCGGGGGATTCCATAATGAAGTAAAAATAACATATAGAAATAACAATAGCACTTACGGTAAGAGTTTTCCTTACAAATAGCACTACACTCCGTGGAAACGACGAAAGGAAATAGTCTTGATGACCCACAAGAATAGGGGATCTATCGTAGCCTTTCTGATAAGTAAGAGTGTCGAACCAAACAAGGATAAGAAGGTATTGATAAACAGTTTTAGCAGGGTTTCACTATAAACACTAGAGAGCAAATGTTTAGTGATTTTTGTAATAGTAAATAAAGCAATAATAAGATAAAAGTAAATAGTTGCTGAAAGTGTCCCAATACTTTTTAGCACAAAGGACAAGAAGGTGGTGTTTCTTATAATGACTAAAACGTTCGTAAGAACACGCGGGAGGGTTTGTCAAGTTATTTTCATCACACGTCGTTGATTAATCTTTATCGTTCTGGTAAGTTCTATGTGGGTAGACCTATGCTAGTGCACCGTCATATCCAAGACAAATGCACACTTACGATTACACTACTTGCAAGCGTCCGCAACTACGAGATAGTAATTAAGAAATAAATCTAACCATAGCAATAAAATCCTTGTATCTACTACTCCCTAATGTAAAGTCTTCTAAACATGTGTTTAGGTTTCTCTCACTCTGGCAACCCTCCATGAGCAATCCAATACACAATGCATTCCTCTAGGTACATAAAGGTGAAGTGATATGTAGTCGACATTCACATTACACCATTAGAGAAATAGCAACATAACATAAATACCAAACCGGTAAATATTACTCAAAGAATCATGATTACTAATAACAATACTTCTCCCATGTACTCAGGAACTAAATGAACTACTCACAACACATCATATGGATCATAATCAAAGTTGATATAATGATGAATAATAAACTAGTCATAAAGAGTAATCACCGATAATTTTCAAAAGCATCAACTCCAAAGGGGTAATTGATGCGTCAAAAAAGGCACATATTTATCTACGTTTAAACTGTATCTTTTCATAAAAATGATAGAGATATCACTCTAAACCTGCCACTATTCACCAATGTGCAATTTATTTGCAAATCTTCGTGTCATTGTTTGTATTGCAGATATTGGACAGGAAAATCACAGGTAATCAAGTCTAAAAGGAACGAAAAGATAAAGATCAAAAATCATTTAAGGCTGCCCTCATAGCAAACTTAACGACCACTGTACGGTCGTCCCCGACCTTACCACCCACCGTACCAGCTATCAGAGGCATCGTCATATCAAACCGACCAAAATTCATCAAAGGACGCAGAGCCAATTCGTGAAGGAAGTCGCCCGAAACCCTAATACATTCGCTAGAACCCAATATAAGGAGAAGAAACAGCTCCAGAGAAGATCCACACACCATACCATCTCCACCGCCATCACCACCGTCATCTCCATGCAAGACCACGAAGTGTTTCTCATGTTCATCATATCATCTCCACCACCACCATAGTCATAGCCATACTTCTACTTTGTAATCTAGATCCCATCGCGATTGGCAACATTGTAAGAACTATCAATATATTCAATTCAAGTTCTATTTTTGTTCAAATGTTTCCTATTTCTGATATGATCGTGATGTGTGAGTAGTCTCCCTCGGGCTCTGGGCTGAGGCTTAAACTTGCAGCTATGTGCTTGGTCTAACCAATGGGATAATTAGTCTAATAAGTTCATCTATGTTATTTGTGTGTGTTCTCCATCCAAGACCCCGAAGATTGATCAAGGTAAAGGTATAGTGAGAGTGAAGTGAAATGTTGATCGGGAATGTCTGTGGCATGAGGATCCGTTATACTGATGGAAGCGGATCTCTCGGGAACAACAATGACATCACTGTTCTTAATGCTTTCGTATTTCTTTTAGAACTTACAAACAGAGGCAACCCCGCAAGATGGAAACAATACAGGGCCAAGGTTGGACGAATTACTATATGTTAACTTGTGCTCCGTGATACGTCATAAATGTATCTATAATTCCTGATGTTCCATGTGGTTTTCATGACAATTGCTACATGTTTTTTACACAATTTACATCACTTTTATAGATTTCTTGGGACTATCCTATTGACAAAAGCCATAGAGCTAGTTCCTGGTTTCTGCTGTTTTTTTTTTGTTTCAGAAAAGTTCTTTCGGAAATATTCTCGGAATTGGAGGAAACAAAAACACATGGTCCTATTTTTATGGGATCCTATGAATATTGAATGTTATGTCCATTGGTTATCAATCTATCATGTTTTTTCATGTTTATGCTATTTATGATCTTGCATGCTCTCCATTACTAGTAGATTCTTTGGCCAACTTGATGCTTGTAACTCCAAGAGGCGATATTTATGCTAGATAGTGGGTTCATGCCTCTGTTTTATCCATGCTCGGGTGACATAAACGTAACGGATGGGAGATGTGTTGTTTCCATTAGGGAGAAAACAATGATGTTTACATTACACATTTTGCTTAATGAAATTATATGTTGCTTGCAACTTAATACCCGAGGTTTGATTGGATTACGCTCCGAGGGTGGATTATTAGTCATAGATGCAGTTGGATAACGGTCTATGAATCTTGTTGTGATTCCCGCATGAATCACAGAGTAATCACCATGTCATGCATATTCACTACGGTGCAACCTTTATATCTGTCAATTGCCTAGATGTAATTTGTTTACCCGGCATGTTATCTATCTTTTAGGAGAGACACCACTAGTGAACTGTGGACCCCGGTCCATTCCTTTACACTGATAATACAACCAATGCAAACATTATTCTTTTACTGCCATCATTGTTCTCTTTTCATTTACTGCAAAAATTTACTATTTTCCACACTATACGTCTAATCCTTTGTTTTCAGCAAAACTGGTGAGATTGACAACCTCACTGCTTCATTGGGGAAAAGTAACTTGATTGTGTTGTGTAGATTCCACGTTGCTGCTGAACCGGTAGTGGCCCCTGTCAACAACCTTCAGAAGTGATTTCTTTCTTCTACTGATCTATTAAACCTTGGTTTCTTTCTGAGGGAAAACTTGCCGCCGCACTGTTCACACCTTACACTTGAGGTTTCCCAAAGAATGCACTCCTGCATCATCAACAAGTTTTCTGGCGCCGTTGTCGGGGAGAAAGAGGATTTCTGTAAGGGGAGTCTCTCACCTCCAATCTCTTTACTTTGTTTTTGTTTTTCTTAGTTTATTTTTTTGTCTTGTTTGCTTCTCTATATCGAAAACACACACAAAATTAGTTCTTACTCTAGTTGTTATTTTTACCCTATTTTTAATCTTGCTAAAATGGGTACTCCTGAGAACACTAAGTTGAGCGCCTTAACTAGCACCAACAACAATGATTTTATTAGTACACCTATTGCTCCACCTGCTCCTACTGCTGATTTTAATGAAATTAAGCCAGCCATGTTAAATCTTGTTATGAGAGAGCAATTTGCTGGTGTTAGTATTGATGATGTTGCTGCACATCTTAATAATCTTGTTGAACTTTGTGAGATGCAAAAATAAAAAGATGTACATGGAGATATTATTAAACTGAAATTGTTTCCTTTCTCTTTGCGACTTGAGAGGAAGATAATTTTGATTCTTGGACTAAATGTAAAGATGATTTCATTGGAAAATATTATCCTGCTGCTAAGATTATATCTTTAAGAAGTAGTATTATGAATTTTAAGGAACTTGATAATGAGCATGTTGCCAAAGCATGGGAAAGAATGAAAACTTTGTTAAAGAACTCTCCCACTCATGGAATGACTACTTGGATGATCATCCAAACTTTTTAAGCACGAACGAATTTTTCTTCAAGGAACCTTCTGGATTCAGCTGCTGAAGGAACCTTTATGTCCATGTTTGGGTACTGCAACAAAGCTTCTTGATGATATAATGGTAAATTATTCTGAATGACATTCAAAATATTTCTAAGGGAAATTATGAATTTTATGATGTGGAACAAATTGAAGAATTTATGTTAAAGGAAGTTATGAATTTTATGATGTTAAGGGAAATTATGAATTTTATGATGTGGAACAAATTGAAGAATTTATTGCTTGGAAGGGTGCATTCGAAACTGCCTATTTGCTTGAAAGTATTGATGATGCATCTTATAAATACGAGATTTATGCTATACATGAATATTGCTTTGATAATTACAAGGATTGTAATTACTACATACTTCAATATCTTAATAGATGCTCTCCCCAAAGGAGGATGAGTGTTGTAGTGATAATTGTGATGATCCTATTGATTCTTTTGAAATCTCCCTTTTTGATGAAACTGATACTTGCTATACTTGTGACCTTGATACTACTATGAATGAATCTTTTTTTTTTGAGATATACTATGAATGAATCTTGTGAGAATGGTATTGCTACTGTTATTTATGATAATACATGCTAATTTGATAAATCCTATGATAATCCTCTATTTATTCCAACTATTGATATGCATGATAATTAGGAAGTTTGTTTAGAAAATATATATGATAATGCTCTATACGATGGTCCTATGTTACTAGATGTTATAAATTATAATGATACTGAAAATAGTATTGCTATAATGTGTCCTATATCTTTTAAGAGTGACCAATCATCTTGTTTTGCTATTGCTAAAAGTGAGAAAGAAGAGGTCTTTATGTTTAATTTTGATCACACTATTTTTTAGCTTGATATGAACTGTGTGCTTTTAGACCATGAAAAACATGCTTGAAAATTATTATGAGAGAGTAAAATCTGGTTGTAGCAATTTTCATATTACTAAAACACCTCTCTTTTTGTTGAAAGTTTTGAAATTGCTCGTGTTCTACCTTCCCACGATTTCTAGATTGAGTTTATTTAATTTATTTCTTTACAAGATTCCTATGCATAGGAAGTGGGTTAGACTTAAAATGATGTTAAAGATAGCAAAATTCTGAATGCCATTCAAGTTAGAATTGATAACAATGTTAGGATGTTAGCTGAATTGCATGCTAGGTGGGAAAGAGAAGATGAAATTGCTAGAAACAATAATATAGCAAAAGTTTGTACTATTAAAGGTTATAATGCTAGTAAACCTCCTAATATCAATGGTAACATATTTGGTGTTGGCAATGTCTCCACTTCTTCTGCTAAAAGTTTAAAATTGCCTAAAACCACTAAAACTGTTCCTGGTAAAAGTGCTGAAAATTTTCTAGATATGGGAGACAATGGTCCCATTACCTTTGATAAAATGATCTTGATTTTGATTGTTGCAATATCTCTTACGTAATTATGCTCCTACAAAAACTTTCTAGTAGTCCTGATACTAATACTATGAATATGGATTTTACAAAACATATTACAAATGCTCTCATGCAAATTAGAGAAGGAAAATTAAAACATGAGGCCTATATTCCTATAAATATAGAATATGGTTGGGATCCCATCATTAAAATGAATGTGGATGATTTTGATTGTAATGCTTTATGTGATCTTGGTGCTAGTATCTCTGTTCTTCCTAAGAAACTTTATGATATGCTTGAATTACCACCTTTGGAACATTATTATTTGGATGTGTGTCTTGTTGATAATGCTAGAAAGAAATATGTGGGGATAGTTGATGATGTTCTTATTACGGTTGACAATAACCTTGTCCCGTTGATTTTGTTGTTATGAATATTGAATGTAATGCTTCTTGTCCTATAGTTTTGTTAAGAACTTTTCTTAGAACTGTTGGTGTTGTTATTCATATGAAAGAAGCGAATATTAAATATCAATTCACACTCAATAAAGGTATGGAACAATTTCCTAGGAAGAGAATGAAATTGTCCTTCGATTCTATTATTCGAAAAAATTATGTTTTGGCTGGTTCTTCATTGGAAAATACTTGATTCTCCCTTTCTATGCCTAGCTGAAAGGCGTTAAAGAAAAGCACTTCTTACGAGATAACCCATGTTTTTATTTTTGTATTGTTTTACTCTGTGTTCTTTGAGTTAAGGTGTTGTTTACTTATGTAGCAACTCCTTTGTATCTTTATTTTCATGTATTACTTGTGCCAAGTAAAGTCTCTAGTGAAAGTTAGTGTTAGATTTGGATTTCGGCGTAGAAAACAGATTCCTGTTGTCCACTGTTAAATCCGTGTAAAATCAAAGGAAGATCAAAATGACCTGAAAATTGTTGTGCTTAATACAGAGCTATTTCCGAAACTTTTTCTAGTCTTAAGTTTTTTGACTTGAGCAACGTAAGTGCCTCGAATTTTTTTCTCTTTACAAACTGTTCTGGTTTTGACAGATTCTGCCTTTTACTTTGCATTCTCTCTTTTACTATGTTGAGTGGATTTATTTGCTCCATAAAACATCGGTGGTTGTAGCTAATGTTGAAAAAGTATTAATAACGCTTGTGTCCATACAGAACATGTGAGTTTTTTATCATGCACGAACCCTCTAATGAGAATTACTTCGAGTTTGGTGTGAAGGAATGTTTTCAAGGGTCAAGAGAAGATGGTGATCAAGAAGAGTGAAAAGCCTAAGTTTGGGGATGCCCCGTGGTTCATCCCAGAAAATTCCAAGAAGACTCAAGCGGCTAAGCTTGGGGATTCCCATTGCATCCCCTTCTTCATCAGCAACTTATCAGGTCACTTCTAGTAAAACTATATTTTTATTCGTCCACATCATATGCACTTTACATGGAGAGTCTGTTTGTTTTATTTTGTTTCCTTTTGTTTTACTTGCTGCAATAAACTTGTTTGGAACCCAAAATTCTTGTGTCGGAGAGATACATGCCCCGCGTTTTCATATGAATACTAGTATTCCTCAATATCACGCTCGTATTCTTCGTTTTTCTTCTAGCTGCTGCAACTCCTCCTCTTGTTAGATCATGTTTTTCATGCATATCTTATTCAGAGCTTTGAGTTCTTGCAGAGTAGTTCCACTCTCTTGTTTCATTGATAAATCATATGGAGAGTTTTTGTTTAAATAAAATGATGGTGTTGGAAAGCAATAAAATATTTCATGCTTATAACGGCGCAAATAGAAGCTTGTTTAGAATGTGGCTAGACTTTATCATGTCAAGTTGGATGTTATTCTAATTCTATGCCTAGTAATTATTGATCTAGCATGACTTGTACTAAACATCTGATTGCTTAATGTGTCATTGAAAGAATCATGTGTTGTTTTTATCATATCAAAGCATAATATTGTGGTGTTCTCCTTTGAATGCTTTATTTAGTTGACTTGGCGCATGCTTACACCAAGTTATGACTATAAACCAGTCATCTTTAGCCTCCATGATCATTTAGTTTTTGACTTGCGATGCAATGTATGCTTTTATCAATAATGTTTTTGTCGCTATGCATGATTATGGCCATTATGCTCTCTTGATTTGTCACTCCCACTCTTTGCTAGCCTTCACCTGTAATGAGTATGAGCTCTACTCGTGCATCCAACTCCCAATAATCAAAGTATGCCAAATGTGTCCACCATACCTACCTACATGTGGTATTTAACCGCCACTCCAAAGTAAATTGCTCATGTGTTACCTTTAAAACCTTCAAAATTACACATCATTTGTTCCCATGTTTTAGCTCATGAGCACGCACATAGAGAATCTTTATCTCACTTGTTGATTGGACTCCACACACCTAGACTAGTGGCACATATCCAAACGTTATAAGAGCTGGCATTTCAGGGTGCCCATCCCCAAAAAGTGGTTATATAGATTATTTTACTATTTCCCCCTGTTTTAATAGTCAAAGCATAATTGTGTAAACAAAAGAGAAAGAGGGATGATCTTCTACCCCAGTTGCGTCCTTCAATGGGAGCCTCTTTTGTGAAGTCTAGTTGTCTTGTGACGTATTGTATTGTCTGTTTGCTATTCGTTGACATAAACATACACCTCTCTCAAAATTGTTTTCAATACCTCAGTTTTAATAAAATAAAAAGCTCTAGCACATGAGTTAATCCCTGCTTCCCTCTGCGAAGGGCCTTTCTTTTACTTTTATGTTGAGTCCTCATCTTCTAACTTTATGCCCAGTTGAGAGAGCGTAATTGTCATTCTAAGTTTAATATGCATTTGTCCCAAAGATTATTATTGATTGAGACATTCCGTGTTATTACTTGCTCTCAAACTATTTGTTTCTAGTCACCACTTAAACTTTGAAGGGATCCTGGCATTTATGTTTTGCTCCACTCTTAAGGACAAGCTAAATACTACTTTGCTATGCTTTCTTATTATTCGAAACAAATATATAACTTTCAGATACATTATTATTCATGATCTTTTGCTTGTGTTACTTTTCATGTTGCAACATGATTGCGAAGTTTCATTGTGAGAACTATATCTATCATGCATGTGTTTAGAGTACTATGATCTCAGCTTTACAAATGCTTTGCAAATTATGATGATCAAAATTATGTTGGTAGCATGTCACCTCGGAAAATATTTTGTTTTTATCGTTTTGCCTACTCGAGGAAAAGTAGAACTAAGCTTGCGGATGTTCATATGTCATAAACGTATCTATAACTTCTGATGTTCCATGTTGTTTTTATGACAATTGCTACATGTTTTCTACACATTTTCATCATTTTTAGGGATTTCCTTGGACTAACTGATACATCATAAACGTATCTATAATTTCTGATGTTCCATGTTATTTGCTACATGTTTTCTATACACTTTATGTCATTTTTATCGATTTTCTGGGACAAAGCTATTGAAAAGATGCCACAGAGCCAGTTCCCTGTTTTCTACTATTTCTAGTTTTGAAAAAGTTGTTCTGGAAATATTCTCGGAATTGGAAAATTTGAAGCCCAGAAGTCTTAGAATTCCCGAAGGTTTGACGGAGTCCCGAAGAGGCCCGGAGAGGGGCAACACGGGGGCACACCATAGGGCAGCGCCCCCTGGCCGCGCCTGGGGGTGGTGTGGGCCCCTTGGGCATCCACCGCCATCGCCCTTTCGCCTATTTATTCCCTCTTTTCCATGAAAAACACCTGAGTCCTCCGTCATCCTCAACCCGAGATCGGGAGGGTTCTAGAGTTCTCACAGGCACCCTATCGGGAGGGAAATCGTCAACGGAGGGCTCTACACCACCATGCCCCGCCTCCGGAGTGATGCGTGAGTAGTTCATCCCTGGACTATGGGTCCATAACAGTAGCTAGATGGTTGTTCTCTCCACTTTATGCCTCATGTTTAGATCTCGTGAGCTGCCTCACCTGATCGAGATCATCTTATTGTAATGCTACATGTTGTGTTTGCTGGGATCCGATGAATGTTGAATGCTATGTCTCCTTATTATCAATCTATCATGTTATCTTCATGTGTATTTAATTTATGATCTTGCATGCTCTCCGTTGTTAGTAGATGCTCTGGCCAAGTAGACTCTAGTGACTCCAAGAGGGATTATTTATGCTCGATAGTGGGTTCATGCATCTTTTGCATCTATGCTCGAGTGGCAGAAACGTGACGGATGGAGGATGTGATGTTGCCATTAGGGAGAAAACAACGATGTTTACATTGCTCTACATTACACACTTTGCTTAATGTGATTATCTGATGCTTGCAACTTAATTCCCAACGTTTGTTCGAATGATTCGGAGGGTGGATTATTAGTCATAGATGCAGTTGGATGACGGTCTATGAGTCTTTTTGTAATGCCCGCATGAATTACATAGTCTTCATCATGTCATGCATATCTATAAATTGCCCAGCTGTAATTTGTCCACCACGCATGTTATCTATCTTTTATGGAGAGATACCGCTAGTGAACTGTGGACCACGGTCCATTTTCTCATACTGATAATACAACTACTGTTTCCACTGTTTTCACGGTACTACTACTGTCCTCATATTGTTTTCCTACTGTTTTCCGCACCATATATTTAACCTCTTTGTTATCAGCAAAACCTTTGAGATTGACAACCTCACTGCTTCATTTGGGCAAAGTGAATTGATCGTGTTGTGTAGGTTTGATGTTGCTGCTGAACCGGTTGTGCGCCCTACCAACTCAACTACATCAACCTTCATAAGTTGCTTTTTCCTCCTACTGGTCGATTCAAACTTGGTTTCTTTCTGAGGGAAAACTACTGTTGTGCTCATCATACTTTCCTCTTGGGGTCTCCCAACGAGTGCAAGATCAGCATTATCAAGCTATTTTTCTGGCTCCGTTGCTGGGGAGGAAGAGAATTTATGCAAGGGGAGTCTCTCACTTCCAATCACTTTACCTTGTTATTGTTTTGCTTGTTACTTCCTTTATCATGCCTACTATAAATGGTGATTTCTTTGAAACTAGTTCTTATTGGCAAGGGGGTTCACGTAAGATCAACAAAAATATTATAAAGAACACCGCTTGCCACAAAAAAAGAAACATTTATGGGAATAAATTAATAAATTGCATATCATTGCTAGAAACTTGTGCTCTACTTATAATGTTACTTATTGCTTCGATAAATCTTGTTGCTGTAGGAGGTATAAACACCTTCCCTATCAATGTGAGTATAGTGATAATGTTACCATATCTTCTTATGTTAAGGGAAATTATGAATTTTATGATGTGGAACAAATTGAAGAATTTATTGCTTGGAAGGGTGCATTCGAAACTGCATATTTGCTTGAAAGTATTGATGATGCACCTTATAAATATCTTAATAGATGCTCTCCCCAAAGGAGGATGACTGTTGTAGTGATAATTGTAATGATCCTATTGATTCTTTTGAAATATCCCTTTTTGATGAAATTGATACTTTCTATACTTGTGACCTTGATACTACTATGAATGAATCTTGTAGAATGATATTGCTACTGTTATTTATGATAATACATGCTAATTTAATAAATCCTATGATAATCCTCTATTTATTCCAACTATTCATATGCATGATAATGAGGAAGTTTGTTTAGAAAATTTATATGATAATGCTCTAGATGATGGTCCTATGTTTCTTGATGTCATAAATAATAATGATACTGAAAATAGTATTGCTATAATGTGTCATATACCTTTTAAGATTGACCAATCATCTTGTTTTTCTATTGCCAAAAGTGAGAAAGAATAGGTCTTTATTTTTAATTTTGATCCCATTATTTTTGAGCTTGATATGAATTGTGTGCTCTTAGACCATGACAACCATGCTTGAAAATTACTATGAGAGAGGAAAATATGGTTGTAGGAATTTTCATATTACTAACACCTCTCTTTTTGTTGAAAGTTTTGAAATTGCTCTTGTTCTACCTTCCCACGATTTCTAGATTGAGCTTCTTTAATTTATTTCTTTACAAGATTCCTACGCATAGGAAGTAGGTTATACTTAAATTTGTTTTATATTTTATTCTTGATGCTCTCTTTTTCTTAATTCGTATTTCTTATGTGAGCATCTTCTTGCTTTCTATGCCTAGCTAAAAGGCGTTAAAGAAAATCACTTCTTGGGAGATAACCCATGGTTTTATTTTTGCTTTGTGTTTCTCTGTTTTCTTTGAGTCAAGGGGCTATATACTTATGTAGCAACTCCTTTGCATCTTTTTTTCATGTATTAGTTGTTCCAAGTAAAGTTTCTAGCGAAAGTTGGAGTTGGTTTTGGATTTCTACGCAGGAAACAGATTTATGTTGTCGACCGTAAAAAGTCGTATAAATTCCAAAAAGATCAAAATGACCTGAAACTTTTTGTTCTTATTCCTCAGCTAATTCCAACACTTTCTCGTTCTTTATGTTTTTAGATCTGAGCAACTTAAGTGCCCTGAAAAATTCATCATTACAGACTATTCTGGTTTGGGCAGATTCTGACATTTTTCTTTCATTTGCTCTTTTATAATGTCAAGCGGATTTCTTTGCTTCAAGAAAGATCAGTGGCTGTAGATAATGTTTAAAAGTATCAATAGAACTTGTTCCCATGCATAACCCATGAATTTTTAATTCTTGCACTAACCCTCTAATGCGAATTACTTTGAGTGTGGTGTGAAGGAAGTTTTCAAGGGTCAAGAGAAGAGCGTGGTATTATGTGATCAAGAAGAGTGAAAGGTCAAAGATTGGGGATGCCCCCATGGTTCATCCCAGAAAATTCTAAGAAGATTCAATCGTCTAATCTTGGGGATGCCCAAGGCATCCCCTTCTTCGTCAACAAATTATCAGGTCGCTTCTAGTGAAACTATATTTTTATTCGGTCGCATCATATGAAATTTACTTGGAGCGTCTTTTATTTTTCGTTCTGTTTTCTTTTGTTTCCTTGCTTCAATAAACATCTTTGGAACCTAGCATTCTTGTTTGGGAGAGAGACACCCTCCTGTTTTTTCATATGAATACTCGTTATGCTCGTATTCTTAGTTTTTCTTCTAGTTACTACAATCCTTTTAGCTCATGTTTGTTTTCATGCATATCTTATTCAGAGATGTTAGTTTTAGTAGAGTTATGTGAGTACTCTCTTTCTTACTTGTTGTATCATTTAGAGATTTTTTGTTCAAATATATTTTGTATCGTACCTGTTGGGAAAAGAAAATGCTCCATGTGCTAGAATTTATAAGAATGCAAATAGAAGCTTGTATAGACTGTGGCTATATTTTTTCATGTCATGTTAGATGTTATTTTAATTCTAAGCCTAGTGTTTATGTTTGTAGTATGACTTGTTTCAAATAGCTGGGAGTGTTAATGTACCATTGAAAGAATCATGAGTTGTTTTCTATCACGTTAAAGCATAAATTTGTGGTGTTCTCCTTTAAGTGTTTTATTTGGTTGACTTGGCGCATGCTTACATCATGTTTATGACTAAAAACTAGTAATAAAAAGCCTCTATGATCATTTAGTTTTTGACTTGTAATACCATTTATGCTTTGGTTAATAATGTTTTTGTCGCTATGCATGATTATGGCCGTTATGCTCTCTTGATTTGTCGCTCCCAGTCTTTGCTAGCCTCCACATGTACTGATTATGAGCTCTAATCGTGCATCCAACTCCAAAAAACCAAAGTATGAAAAATGTGTCCACCATACCTACCTAAATGTGGTATTTAACTGCCACTCCAAAGTAATTTTCTCATGTGTTACCTTTAAAACTTTCAAAACAACTCCTATTTTGTGCTCCTGTTTTAGCTCATGAGGACGTAAATAGAGAATATTTATCTCACTTGTTGATTGGATTTCACACCTTAGACTATTGGCTTCATCCGCTTATCCAATCGATAGAAGAGCTGGCAGCGGGGTGCCCAGCCCCAAATTAATACAAACAAATTCTCTTCACTATTTTTGCCCCTGATTTGTCAGTAAAAGCATAATTGTGCAAACAAAAGAGAAAAAGGGATGACCTTCTATCCAGTTGCGTCCTTCAATGCGAGCCGCTCTTATGAAGTCTAGTTGGCTTGTGACCTACTATATTTTCTGTTTACCATTCGTTGACATAAACATACACACCTCTCTAAAAATATACGATCCTCCATGGTATGTGATTGTTGGAAGGCACCCGAGGATTCGTTTAGCCATGGTTTGTGTAAGAAAGGTTGGGAGGAGTGTCAAACATTTTATACCTATGTTTAATAAAATAAAAATATCTAGAACATGAGTGATCCATGCTTCCCTCTGCGAAGGGTATTTCTTTTACTTTTATGTTAAGTCTCCATCTTCTAACTTTACTAGATGATTCCCCGCGCATTGCTCCAGGAAAATATGATAAAATTATATCATCAATATATCTTCAAATCAAAATAAGACGTGGAGAATTAATACCGATGATCCTAATGAAGTGGTGGTAAAGTTGCATCTAGCCATGTTGATTTTCTAACGCGGCCAGATACGCTTAAGATCTGATTGTACAGTCATATAGTGCCACTATTTATCATTCACATGCTAAACAAAAACCGAGAACTTGTGCTGCAATATAATAGGCAACTTGAATAATTGTCCACAAAAATACGTTGACACGCGACATCGAAACAAACTATGCATGTCATAATCTGAAATTTCAAATAATCAAAGTCAAACTACTGTTGCCTTTCAACACATAAACCATATGGAAAAGGGAATATGCATATCTGTAGATACCTGGCTAGTAGAAAGTTTTTTGTTCAGTCGTTCCAAGTAGTCCTGGCCAATCTGCAGTACATACTGCAAAATTTATTAAATTCATAAAATAAGTCAGGGTCTAAAAAGAAATAATACAGAAGAACTAACTAATACAATTTCTATACACATCTAGGAACAATTTCGTAACAAATCTTTGATGCGGCATATTGATAAAAAAATATGTAAAAGAAACTCAACTGAAATTGTTGAATCGGATGGAGATAAAAAAACATAGAAAAATGACCACAACTCAAAAGGATATGACCCACATGCAAGTAAAAAAAAATAAAACCTTACTCTCTCCATGGGTTTCAACAATCATTTCCGTACCTCACAAATCCACCACAATGATGTTCTGATTAATTTCCAACGTTTTCTCTCTTGCGTCCCCGTCGATGTCTATTCTCAGGTTCTTGAATGGAGGAGGCAGAGGAAGAATGGTTGTAGTTCGACCTGTATCTTGTCAACCATCCCTTGGTCAGATGCGAAGGTGGACGGGTTGCGGAAGGGTGGTAGCAGCGACAATAGGCAGTTATGCACGTCCTTCATCGGAACTGGCAATGTTGTCTCCCAGTCTTGACTGTGTGCAGGCGCTCGTCTCCCAACTCGTCTACGGCATGCAATTTTTCTTTTGTTTGTTTTTATACTCACCAAGGCAGCAGCACTGCTGGGATCGGTTTCAACTTCCGTTAAGAAGACTCGGCATAGTGGAGAAGAGAAAACGATGTTCGTGGGAAGATAAACCATCAGTGTTCATCCATGGGCTGGTTCATGCTTTTTTATTGGTATTAAGAGTCTAAATAAATGTTGGCATGGCATTACTTCCCATTTTCTTTTATGACCCTCATTAAATCACAGGGATTAGCCCACATGCAGCGAAACTTGTGAGCAAGCTGAAACGGATACGCACTACATGCACGAGGCATCAAAGCTGTAATGGTGGCATGGCAAGTTTGCTAACTGATGTGGACCAATTAGATGGTTGGTGATGTGTATGCCTTGCATGTTGAGATAAATAGACATAGTGGGTTGCCCCCATTTAGATATTGTAGATGCACGGTTGAGAGAGCATAGTTGTCATTCTGAGTTTAATGTGCACTTGTCCAAAAAACATTATTATTGATTCATACCTTGTTATTACTTGCTCTCTAATTAATTGTTCTAGTCATCCTTTTAAACTTTGAAGGTGTCCTGGCATTTATGTTTTTCCCCACTCTTAAGGACAAGCGAAATATCACTTTGCCATGTTTTCTTGATGCTAGAAACAAACGTATACCTTTCAATACACCGATTTCATGATCCTCTATTTGTTTTACTTTTCATGATGCAAAGTGATTAGTATGTTTCATTGTCAAATATATCTATCATGCTTGTGTTTAAAGTACTATGATCTCAGCTTACATATGCTTTAAAAATATTAAGGATTAAGTTTATGTTGGTAGCATGTCACCATAGAAATTATTTGTTTTGTCGTTTACCTACTCGAGGACGAGTAGGAACTAAGCTTGGGGATGTCGATATATACGTCATAAATGTATCTATAATTTCGGATGTTCCATGTTGTTTTCATGTTATTTGCTACATGTTTGATATTTACTTTATGTCATTTTTATCGATTTTCTAGGACTAACCTATTGACAAGATGCCAAAGAGTCAGTTCCATGTTTTCTGTTGTTTTTAGTTTCAGAAAAGTTGTCCTAGAAATATTCTCAGAATTGGAATATTGGAAATATTCTCGAGAGGGGCCACAGGGAGGCCACACCATAGGGCGGCGCCCCTGGCCACGCCTGGGGGTGGTGTGGGCCCCTTGGGCGTCCACCTCTATCGCTAGTTCGCCTATTTATTCCCCCAATGTGTTAACCCCAAAAATATACCACTTTTCTAATAAAAAACCCCGAGGCCGCCGTCATCGTCAATCCGAGATCGGGAGGGTTCTGGAGTTCTCCCCGGCACCCTGCCGAGAGGGAAAATCATCACCGGAGGGCTCTACACCACCATGCCCGCATCCAGAGTGATGCGTGAGTAGTTCATCCTTGGACTAGAGGTCCAGATCAGTCGCAAGATGGTTGTTCTCTCCACTTTACGCCTCATGTTTAGATCTCGTGAGTTGTCTCACATGATCGAGATCATCTTATTGTAATGCTACATGTTGTGTTTTCTGAGATCCGATGAATGTTGAATGGTATGTATCTTGATTATCAATCTATCATGTTATCTTCATGTGTATTTAATTTATGATCTTGCATGCTCTCCGTTGTTAGTAGATGCTCTGGCCAAGTAGATTCTAGTGACTCCAAGAGGGATTATTTATGCTCGATAGTGGGTTCATGCCTCTTTTGCATCTATGCTCGAGTGGCAGAAACGGGACGGATGGAGGATGTGATGTTGCCATTAGGGAGAAAACAACAATGTTTACATTGCTCTACATTACACACTGTGCTTAATGCTATTATCCGATGCTTGCAAATTAATTCCCAACGTTTGTTCGAATGATATTCGGGGGGTGGATTATTAGTCATAGATGCAGTTGACGGTCTATAAGTCTTTTTGTAATGCCCGCATGAATCACATAGTAATCATCATGTCATGCATGTTTCAATATCTATCAATTGCCCAGCTGTAGTTTGTTAGCCACACATGTTATCTATCTTTTATGGAGAGACACTGCTAGTGAACTATGGACCCGGTCCATTTTCTCATGCTGATAATTCAACCACTATTTTCCACACTACTACTATTTTCATATTGTTTTCCTACTATTTTCCGCACCATACATGTAACCTCTTTGTTATCAGCAAAACCGGTGAGATTGACAACCTCACTACTTCGTTGGGGCTAAGTGAATTGATTGTGTTGTGTAGGTTCCACGTTGCCGCTGAACCGGTAGTGCTCCCTACAACCTCAACTGCATCAACCTTCGGAAGATGCTTTTTCCTCCTACAGCTCAATTCAACCTTCGGAAGTGATTTCTTTCTCCTACAGGTCAATTCAACCTTGGTTTCTTTCTGAGGAAAACTTGCCGCTACACTCCTCGCACCTTACACTTGAGGTTTCCCAACGTGTGCACTCCTGCATCATCACTCGGAGGCATAGGGGAATATGCATTGCCTACATACATCTAAATAGTATATGTATTAATTATATTAAACTGCTTTAACTTTATCTTATTTATCTTATACCACTAATACACTGCTGCAGGTGAAACCTTAAACCCATGCCTACTTTTAATCATTGGTAACAACCCTCTTTTGCAATAAAAGAATTGGGCTGGTAAAACAGGAATTTAGCAAGATTTCGGTGGATTCAACGATTGGTCTCATCAAGCACCTACTTCCCAGTTTAATAAAACCTTGGGTCTCAAGGGAAAAATCTACATACTACATTCGGTAATCCGGATCAAAGGTATCAACCCTTTTCTGGCGCCATTGCCGTGGAAGTATTTGTGCTACCTTGGTGAGGTCATAGAGTCCCTTTTAGTTTTGTTAATTTTTGCTTTACTTTATTTCTTGTTACTAGTTTATTACTTGCCTAGATAATTTGGAAACCCAAAAAGAATATTTTATATTTTGTTCTTACTTGAAAAAACACACAAATTAGAATAGAAAACAAGAAGCTTGGGGAGTCTGCAACTCCCAGTGATGATTATTTATGTGCACCCATCACTAAACCCGCAGTTGTTACGGAGAAGTATGAGATTAATACTACTTTACTGAACCTTATTCATCAGAATCAATTTAGTGATTCAGCTTCTAAGGATGCAGGTATGCACTTCAACACTTTTACTGGGTTATGTGATATGATGCGTATAAATAATGTTAGTCCAAATGCAGTCAAGCTACGTTTATTTCCCTTTTCATTGAGAGTGAAAGACAAAGAATGGTTACTAGCATTACGCAGAGGTACTATTACGTCTTCAAAATTATTGATCTAACAATATTTTTACGACTAAATATTTTCCACCTGCTAAGACATACAAGTCTTTTATTACAAGTTTTAGACAGGAGATCACGAGCCACTAGAACTTGCATGGGAAAGTATGAATGACTATGTTAGGAACTGTCCTAATCATGGCATGGAGGAGTGGTTAATACTCCGTTTATTTTATAATGCTTTAAACCCCATGTCCAAATCTATGCTTGATACATCTGCAGGAGGAGGAACATTCATGGGAAAAGAAATTGAGGTAGGAAAGAACCTAATTGATGATATGCAATATATTCATGCTCAGTGGCATATTTAAAGAACAAACACCAAGAAGGTAAATGCAGACACTAAGAGCAATAAAGAAGAGCTTACAGCAAAGGTAGATGAGCTAATCTCTGATCTTAAACATAAAAATGGGAAACTCAGGTAAATGCCATTACCAATGCTCAAATTGAAGAAATAGATTTCATAGATCGTAATACTTATATCCCTGCATGGAAATGCAAAATTATCAGAAACCATACAACCCTATAGACGCACCAAATAATAGCAACTACAGCAGTGGACCAAACAATGGCAACCGCCATACACTTGAAGAAACACTTAAATATTTTACAAATTCTCAAACTGAAAAAAAACAGTGCCTTTTATATAATGGTTGAGAATCATGATAATATACATGGTCAGCTAACTTAAAATGTTAGCAAAATAAGAACTGATTTGCAGAGTGCTCTAGGAAAGAACTAAGAACATTGAGATACAAATGTCCAGGATAGCTGAGAGTTAAGCTTTGATTCTAGCAAAAAATTGCAGTTAAACTAAAGCCTAGTCCATTTGCAGATATGAAGATGATGAAAAGCACAAAAGATGCACCGGTAGAGCTAGATTATAGCAATGCTCCTTCACCAAACTACGCCGTTGAAGATCTTGTGAATATCGTGAGTATAAAGAACTCATTAATTGAAGGAGGTAACGAAGAAGCATATAAATAATTTCTTCACCAAGTTTCTTACAGAGTTCGTAAGCTAGAATTAGAATCTAGAAAACCATTTGGGAAATTTCCAGCCAAAAAACAAGACATATTTGAGCCTACTATTAAGATACATTTAGGTGTCAATGAGATAACTGCACTATGTGATCTTAGTACAAGTGTTTCTACGATCTCTAGAACTTTATTTGATAAGATAAACTTGGGAGATTATAATATAACTGAACTTAAATTGCATTAAGCTGATTGAACCTTCGTCCAAGCTATGGGAATTAAATAAAATATATTAGTAGAAATTAGAGGGAGCCATGCGCTCCTCGATCTTGTTATAGTAGATATGTCTGAAGATCCAATAGCACCTATAATACTTGGTAGACCATTTTTAAGAACCATCAAAGTTCTGATAAATTTGCATGAAGGAAGCGTGAAGGTCTAATTACCTTCTCGAGATCATTTCCCCAGGAACAAGAGATCAAAGGTCTATGATAATGGAACCATAACTTTGAAGGCAAACTACTTTAGAATGGGCACAAAAGTTCCTAAGCCTAGTTGAAAATCATTGCGGTCAAGCTGACCGACCGAAAACAAAACATTGCATGGGAGGCAACCCATGATAAGTATTTAATTTGTATTTTAGTTTTGTTTTAGTGTTGAAACACATTGGAGGAGAAGAAAATTTTGCTTGGAACTTACTGCTAGTGTTGCCATAAAAAATCAGATATAAAATCATGTTGAGAACTAACATTTCAGGTCCCAAGTTAAAAAATCGAGGTACAAAGTTTTTGAAGGACCAATGATGCTTTCATGATACTAGTATGGTCGATTTTCACCGTACTATCGACCGTGCCATGAATTGTTCTGCGAGCCCTACATCTCGTACCTAGCTAACGAGCACCAGTATGGTTAGAGTGACTGTATCACCACCGTACCAGATTGTAGGAAAGAAAGAGAAAAAAAAAGGAAAAGAATTATCTTGACTCCCGAGGCACAACTATTTGCGGACATTTAACGAGTGGCGGTACGGTCAATTTTGACTGTACCGTCCACCGTACCAGCAAAATCATCTATCTTTAGCAAGGAGAATGTAATTTAACGAATAGTGGTATGGTTAATTATGACTGTAACGTCCACCGTATCATGTCATTTTTTTTAACATAGCTGGAGCACTAACTTAACGAGCAGCGACAATCACCGTACTCCCCACAGTATCAAGATTAGAAGGTAATACAACTTCGAAGAGGTGAGTCGTACCGACCCTTGTAGGGTCTAAACCGACCGTACCAGCCACCGTACCGACCCATTTTGCAGATAAAATCCTCCAAACCTAGTTTTCTAAGTCATAATCTTATTTCTTCCACTTCTTCCACCTCCAAACCTCCGCCTAAACTTCAAGATATCTATTTTCTTGTTCATTCTTGGTTCGATTCCTTTTGCATACACCATCCAAGGTATGTTTCTTCCCTTCCCCACCAATTACTTTTTGCAAATATTATTTCAATCATGTTTTATTTCCAATCTAGCGTTTCATGTTCATGCCTAGATCTTTTAGATTGAACAATGTATTTTGCATCTATTAGGGATTCCATATCAATAGTATCTTAGAGGAAAACTATTGCCTATATTTTATGAAGGATTTCTTACTTTTGTTAATTAATTATTTTTAGATGAACACGAGAAGCCAAACACATGCTAGTGCTAACCCAACTGCTAGGGGAAGTGCTAGTCAAGCTAGCAACATGCAACTAGATCACAACTGACAAAATCATGGGTATCGGGCTTCGTGGCAAGGCCAACCAAAACAAATACAAGACCCATGATCAACGCGATATTAGTACCACAAACTGGGCTTGCCCCGCAGTCATCCACATCTTGGTTTTATTAACTATTTTAATTCACTATGAAACAATGTTGGCATTCGTGAATTTGTTTTCTGACTGTTCCAACTTATCAACGGTTGATGATGGAATTTTTATGTACACTTGAGCACACGTGGATATCTACCCTGGTGATGCCAGAGCTGAAGAGAGGATAAAATTTCATCTGATGAATAGATCATTTGATATGAGAATAAGCGAGTGGTGCAACTGCTTCGGTTTCGTCAACAATGACGGACACTCTCGTGCAAGTAACTATTTGCTTAGTCCTCAACCTAGTCATTATTTTAAGCAAATTATAATTTGATCTAGTTCCCCCAAGGGAGGTAACATTGAGTGTCCTTCTATTCGATATATCTTCTATGTTATTTCTAACACTTTGCAGGCACGCGGTGAGTTTACAATAGTTAATGAGGATGAGATGATCATCCTAGCGAAATTCCCCCAACTTGACACATATATCACGCCCAATTTAGGGACAATGTTTCTTTTCCATCTTGCACGTCAAGCATACCAGATTTGTGGCCCCATCACTTGTGGAGGAGTCATCAGCGTCCTCACCAATTCACTTGGATTAGACTTGAGAAATTTAACTTAGCGTACCAGCGAGAGGTATGTTGGTTTCACTACACTGAGGTCCACATGTATGATCGTTAATCAGCAAGGAAGAATATCCGTTTGTATACCTGAAAAAGGGGAACTATTCCCCACTCCTATGCTTAACATATTTTCTATCGAGAATGGAATACTTCACTATGTTCTACAAGACGAAGAAGAGGAAGTTGAGACCGAAGGTGAAATACTGGAGGACTATGACGTTGAAGCAGAAGAACCTGAGGAGGAGGAGGCGTACATACCACCACAGTACACTACATACCGCCACATTACACTACATACCAAATCTCATCAACAAATGATATTGACAACCTCGCAACAAATCTCCACAACACTTCTTTCGGTTTTGCAAACAGTTTTTATTCTTGGAATGTTACTTTCTACCCAGGTAATTTGCACCCACAACAAAAATAATCTACCATGTTGAAAATGTTTAAGCTTGGGGAGGTTGCTAACACTTCTATATCAAGAGGTGGTAACAAGTTATCTTTTTCGTTTTCAGTCTTTATTTTGAGGTTGTGTTTTCTATCACTTGCATTGGAGTAGCATCCAATGTTTTAGTTTTAGTTTTTGTTTTCAGTTTTTAGTGTGTTTTTCTTTTTTGAAGTTTTCGATAGCTTTTATTTCGTTGCTATTTTTCTATTCTTAAAAACCCGTCTAGAAAAACACAAAAATATTGTTTCCATTTGTCTTTACTCTCTAGATGTTTCTAGCACCACAATTATTTTGTTGAAGGTGGTCATTCATGATTTTTCTATAAAAAGATCCTAAGGAAGAGAGGAATATTTCATTGACATGAGGTATGTCTTGTGAATCCCACCTTTTTAAGTTGCAAGTTTATATGATTAGTATACCATCAAATTATTATATGCATGTGGGGTAGCAAGTCTTGATAGATACAGTAATAATCTTATTCACATGGTTATTTAGTATTGTTGCTCTTACTCTATTTACTTGTACTGAACCACATCTTGCCAAAGTACCAAATTATAAAAATTAAAATGAAGAAGAAAAATTCTTTACATGAAGACTTGGGTGTTGTAGAAAAGTTGTTTGAAGAGTCTATACGAGAAGTACTCAACCCCATAGGATCTTATGTTAATTGTCTCGAATATTGTCTTTAAAGAGATTGGTGTGATAGAATATATGCCTAGCGGTAAGTGAGATTCATGCCAAAAGTTTTCTATGTTAATCACAGTAGTAGATATTGCTTTACGCGTGTCTCTACACATTGTTGCACCCATGGGATGCTGACAACTTTGTTGGCATCTGAACGATTTAGCAGAGTTTAATCTCAGATCTAGGTTATGAGTTGGTTTAAACACTTGTAAAAGAAATGTTGATGTGGATAAAATTATCAGTACTCTCATGTGAGTTTGCACTTAAGCATACTGGACACTCCGCTGACTCTTGAGCAATCAATATATTTGAGGGAATCCTCTAATACCCAAGTCATGAGTAGATTTGAAGTTGTGAGAATTTGTTTTTTATGCCCACCATATCATAAATATACTTATACTTTGTAGTCTAGATCCCATAGAGATTGGGAACATCGTAAGAACTATCAATCTATTCAATCAAAGTATTATTTTGTCTCAATGTTTTCTATTGCTGATATGATCGCGATGTCTGAGTAGTCTCCCTCGGGCTATGGGCTGAGGCCTAACCTTGTAGATATGTGATTGATCTAACCATGGGATAATTAGTCAAATGAGGTTATCTATGTTATTTATGTGTGTTCTACTATTTGTGCCTTCCTCCTAGGACTTTTCAGGTACCAAGACCCCCAAAGAGTGATCGAGGTAAAGGTATAGTGAGAGTGAACTGCAAGGTTGATAGGGAACGTCTGTGACAGGAGGATCAGTAAGACTGCTGGAAGCGGATCCTTCAACAACTACAATGACATCACTATGCTTAATGCTTTTGTCTTTCTTTTATAACTAAAAACTAGGGCAACCCCGCGAGACGGAAACAATACATGGCAAAGGTTGGACAAATTACTCTATGTTAACCCATACTCAGGGGGTATAGTGGACTACAAATACATTGTCTGCATACACCTAAATAGCATATGTATTAATTAACTAAACTGTTTTAACTTTATCTTATTTATCCAATAATACTAATGCACTGCTGCAGGTAAAACCTTAAGACCATTCTTACTTTTAGTCATTGATAACAACCCTGTTTTGCAATACAAGAATTGGTCCGGTAAAACAGATTTTAGCAAGCTTTGTGTAACATCCTAGTGTTTGGGAGGTTACAAGGATCCAAATATAATATGTGCATTTGCAAAGCATGCATCTAAAATACGGGAAATTTTGGCGCGAAAGTTTAAACGAATCAAAGTGACCGATGTTTCACTTGACATTATGAAATAGATCTAGTTCATCTAGTCAAGAGTACATTTGGAGTGATCTTTATAAAAAGTATCTTAAGAAACCAAATCACCTGATAAGATAAACCATAGTTGGTTATGACCAACACAAATTCTCAACAACCTTAACCACAAGTCTATAAGTGACTTGGGATAATTCACTAGGTATCTAGATCTCAAAGAGAGGTGAGTATTCAATTCTCATAACTGATGATCACACTTCCACAAGTTACTAATGTTTGCTGGAATAATGTCATGAACAAAATTTTAGACTCTATCAAACAATAACTCTTTAAGTTATCAACCATTCACACAACATCTTTCAAAATTATTTAGTATCTATTAAGTGAACCTTCACAAGTAAATAATAAAGATTCAATAGAACACAAATGATACAAACAAGTGTTAACCCAAAACCCACAAGTGGGAAATGACTTAATAATTGTATTAACATATTTATCGAATATGTACATATCTCTTCAATCATAAAAGAAGTACCTAAAAGAAGAAATAAATCTTCTTAACCTACTGTTAAACCTTGATCATTACTTATGATATTACCAAACCTCTATATCTGCATTATGAATGACAAAGGTAATAATGAGAAGAATAAAAAGTAACAACATAACACCTAAGAAAAACAACTAGAAACTATAACATAAGTCATTAAACCCCAATAATCTTCTCATGCTCATTGTCTTATTCATCTTATACAAGTGAGCATATGAGATCTCAACACATCAAGGAACCATTTGATCAACTTACTATCTTAAGTCATCATTCCACAAACACCCCACATTTCAATCCAAATCATCATTCAACAACTAAAGTATCTCTGGATACAACTAAGGAATAACAACAAGTTATAACCTCTATAAGGGGAATTGAATTGATACCTAAGTAAAACAAACTCTATATAATATAATTGCATATCTTTTGGGAAATAACATAAGAAATTTATGGAAGGATAATAAAAGCATGAACTAACTCTTAATCCAGATCTTGTTACTTTGTCTAGATTATCTGGATTTCCAATATTATCTAAGTCATTCTGCAAGAGAAGTAACTCACAAGAAGGGAGGAACAACCACACAAAGATCTTCAAGAAGATTATTTAGAGTGTTCTAGAAGTGCTACTCTAATCTGCTATAAGAGTATTTGGCAACTCTTATATCTTGATATGATCTTATTAACTCTCTTGAAATAGTGTGATATTCCAATGTTAGTGTAATATAGAAGTAGTTTGGTAACAAGACTAATTACCTTGTTAACAGATCACTTTTGTATACTCAAACAATTGAGTGTCATACACAAACAAGCAGAAGGTTGAATAACCTAGTACATCTCAGCCTATTGTATATGAGTAGCAATTTGGAGGCAAGACTAGCTACCTTGTTAACAAATTCTTCTTATATGCATATGGCAACTTGATGCCATAAAATAAACCTACATTCTTTTATAATCATTTAAGTAAAATCTTTGCTTGGAGTAATGGATGTCTTGACCACAAGGGTGAGACAATTTAAGTTGGAATCCAAGGGATGATATTACTTGTAGGTGACAAAAGCAGTACTTGAAGACTAGTAGCAACTAAAGACAAGGATATTGCAGACAACAGAAGACCACAAGAATCAACACTGTCTCAGTAGGGGAGCATAAGCAATTATCCAGTGAATCCTTAGGTAATGTTAGAGACATATAATCTCTACTCATTGTCAAGCTCATCAAAGATAAGGAATACATGATAATCACTTTAGTGGAAACAATTATCAAGAGAGAAAATAATAACCAGCCATTGCATCCACATGTCTTGATATGTGGTGGTTAATGGTAACAAGCTTAATACCTTGTTTTCCATACCCTTTTCATATATAAGACTAGCAGATGATAACAAAAATTCCTATACCCATAACCATGTAAATAATTACATGTTCTAATACAAACATGGGATCATATCCATATTGGAACCTATGTGGAAAACAAGCAAATAAGATTCCAAAGCCACTCATGTTTTCCATTTGATAAAGTACTAAAAACAACAAACATGGTTTACACCCACACTTAATAATATGTCAACCAAACTTGCTAAGAGTTTAAACTAGGAAAATAACAAAGCCACATAACAGAAAAACAAGTTCCTTCACCCATCAAAATCAATTGGTTTGACATGGAATAAAATTCCCTATGAAGTGGATTTCATTTTAGTGCATAGAAACATTACTAAGTAGTGTTACCAAATTATTTTCTAAAAGGAATTGTATCCAAATTTGTCCAATTATGATACACCACTTTGGTATCCGCATGATTGTTGTGTGTACTTTTATTAAACATGCCTAAACATAAGTTTAAAGCCATTAAATAAATTAAATGGTGAGGAATAACAAAAACCACTTAATCGAGCACCCTAAGTACAAATTTAAATCTTGCTCAAAATTGAAAAAGAAAAACATGGTGAGATTGGAAATTCGATAAGGAATTCAAAATTGATTTTTAATCATTTTTATCTTTACAAGAAATCCCTAGAAACAATGTTTTATTTTCGGTTTTTAAGACAGAAGGACCTCTTGGTAATTTGTAAAAACTTCCAGGGGGTTTTCCATAGAGTTTTATTTCTTTTCTTTCTTCATCAACTTCGACCAGAAGGCAGAGGAGAAACCCACCGCGCCGACCTCGCGTTGATACCTCCTGCTTGGGTGCCTCCTCGTCGAGGATAAGAAGGAGGAGACGTCTACATCGTGCTCACTCTCACTCGTCGCCTCGCACTCTCTCTCTCTCTCTCTCTCTCTCTCTCTCTCTCTTTGTCCCTCTCCCGTGTGAAAACCCTAACCCTAGACGTACGGCCGCCACTCGCCGCCTTCGTTTCCGTCCACCTCGCGAAGAACGAAGGAAACCACTGGATGCGCCATGAACTACTCTACCTCTCCACCGAACCTCGTGAGCTGGGAAGGCCGGGAGCCATGGAATTCGGTTGTTCCCTTTGCTCTCTGCTCCGGCCGCCGCGGAAGCGCGCCGTCGCTGCGGAGCTCGCTGTGACCAACCACCCACAGCAGCACCTTCCTGGTGAGCCGCCGCACCTCGTGGCGCTTTTGCTTTTGATTTTCATCTACAAAATCATCGGATCGCCGGAGGCCGTGCTCACCGCCGCGCCCTTGCTCGTCGCCGGCAGCTCCGGTGACCAAATGGTCTTGAGCGTCGTTCCTCAGAACCGATGTGAGCTGCTCTAGCATTTCACAGTGTCAATTTAATAAATTAATCATCCAATCCCTCGATTTGGAACCAACAGAGAGAATCGGATTCATCTGATGTCACTTATGACGTCAGCATTACGTCATAAGTAGCTTCCATTTTCTTTTTCCTTTATTTAATTAAATTTAAACCTGTCAAAAGCATTAATCTTATATATTCAATAACTTTTAATTCATTTATCAGAAAAATACAAATAAAATATATAAATGCTAAGAAAAATACAATCTAAATTTTTATAAAAACTTTTCAAAAATGTTTAATAAAATGAAAAATTAAATATTTTATTTAATTAAATTATATCATTTATAACTGAGAATAATAGTAAATAATTCATAAAATTAGAAAAATACAAGTTATATAATAAAATGCTCCAAATAACAAATGCAACTCATCTATGATGTTTTCATAGTCATTTTACCAAGTTGTAATGTGTGCAATATTTTGCCTAGTCATTTAGTTCATTTAAAATTAATAAATTAATAATTTATCCAAATCTTTTAAGAAAACTTCAAATGATATACCAACTCAAAGAGAAAAACATTTTCAACTCAAATATGACAAACACAAAAAAAATTAACTTATAAAATTGTTTCTAAAAGTATAGTGAACTTTCTACCATGTTCCATTATAACTAGAAACAATTACAACACCATTATTTTCTTATTAATAAAACCCTCATATTTTCACACCTACTAAACCTATCATCACAAGACATTAGAAAATATTGTGATGATAGAGTTAGTTGTTTTAGTTCATTTTTTTCAAATAAACTCTATGTCATTAGCTCTACACCTTTGAACATAAAATAAAATGTGTGTGTTATCTTTTCAATAGTTGTTTTCCATGTGTTGTTGCCTTATTGCCTAACCCTATGATAAAAAATTTACTTGAACATGGTAACAATTGATTTGATAAATAAAAGTGAAAAACATGTAAGACTAAAACAAGAAATAACAACATCACCACAAGTAATGAAAAAACTCACCTAAAACCTGTGTGATTAAGTTATCATATCGATCGTAGCTTACACTTGTAAGCTGGGGTATCTTTTCAAGGTATTTTGCGATGCATCTCATTATTATGAATGTATCATGTTGCCAAGTGTTTCCAGTAGTCCTTACCGGGACTACTTTGCTATCTTTCAGATCTCGGGATTTCTCTACGTGACCCTCGAACCCCGAAGACATGGATTATTATTGTTATTTCAATCTCAGGCAAGTTCATTACTTGCTCATAACCTTCGCAGTATTTCATAACGAACTATTTTCGAAACCATATTGTATTACCACATATTCCCAAAAAAGAATGAATGATCCTATTTGTATAATAATATGACTAATTGAATGACTACCCGAGTGGTACTGTTCTGTTTGGTGGGCGGATGGGACGATGGTAAGATGAATAGGTCAAAGGAAGGTTCCATCAGCATGGGAAAGTATTACCTATGAACTAATCACAAATGTCGTCAAAACTCGGTGCACCGTAAATACCGCGTTGACCATGGGTCTTGTATGGGGCGAGTAAGTCAGTTGTGATCTTCTCTCGTTCGCATGTTAACGGGCTGCTAGAGACGTATGTTGTAGGTCTTGCGGGACTACATGCACATGGGTGGGAGCCCTTACGTCCCACGGACTCTGGGGTCTATGAGTATCTGCCAGGGGCTCCTAGGTCTCCATCGTGAGGGGTGGAATCAGGAGTTCAACCTGCTGGTGGAAATGGGTGGGCATGCGTTGTGCGGAGAAGCACGGTTTGGCTTGGACCAACAACCGGGCCTCACACCTATGTGGGCGTGGACAGGATCTCGAGCCTGTTTATGCAAGATGGTCTTGGTCGCTCATGGGTAAAGTAACGCACCTCTGCAGAATGTAAAAGGATGTGGCATGTTACCCCCTGTTCTGGGAAGGAACTGCGAACGCTACAGGAATGGCAACTCCATGAAGTTCTAGCTCCTGTGATGGTCTGGCAGGCATAGTTTTCAGAATTAAAAGCAACCTCTTGAAGAAAGATTTACAAAAACCTTGCATTAGCTTATGACTCTTTTGAGTCTAAAGTTGTAGTTAGTGCATCAAACTACCCACTATATATCATAAACTTGCTGAGTAACGCTCGTTACTCATTCATTCCCGTTTGACCCCATGCTTAGAATTGAAGCCCTATGGAGGTCGTCATCGTGGAGCCATAGCTACCTCATGAAGCTAGGTGGAGTGATCTATTACTTAGTCGGTAAAGCATCGTCATCAACAACGCTGGTGGAGGATAAGCTATCAAGGACTAGGTGGAGTCCATTCTTGGACTTAGCCATAACAAGCCATAGATTAGGGCTGGCATCAGCCGTAGTGGATTAGTTCTGAGCTAGAGATCTTCTCCAGCTTGGATCTTCGAATTGCTTCTTCTGATGTTTCGTTTGCATGAGATCTTCTTTGATTCTTCAAGGAGATTCTCAAGATTTTGTAATGAAGTTTGTATCCAATAGCTTTGCTTGGACCTGTTATGTTTCTGTTGTACCACTTTGAGGGATGTAATATTCACAGATAAGTCCTTATGTGAGTATTATGTCATCGACTTGCGCACTACACATGCAGTGGTGTGCTGGGTCATCACACTTTGTGTGGAATCAACGATTTGTGTCATCAAACACCTACTTCCCGATTCGATAAAACTTTGGGTCTCAAGGGGAAAAGGCTACATAATACATTCAGTAATCCGGATCGAAGGTATCAGTAATCAACACCAGTAGAGAGATCTAATGAAAAGACACAAGGTATAACCCTAATTGTTACAACAAGATTAGATGGTATGATGATGGTGCTCATGGTGATGATGATCCCGATAATGCGATGATGACGGTTGACGATTTTCCGTCCGGAACGGAATTTCCCCGACAAAATTTCCCCGCCGGGAAGTTTTCTTCTTCTCTGTCTCGTTCCGCTGAAAAGAGGCGGCAGAAAAATTCTACCCACTGGATCCCCGAAGTTTTTTGGTCAAGGGGGTAAGTAGGCCAAAGGGCAGCCGAATACGGGGCCTGGGGCCACCAGATGACCTCTAGGCGCGGCCTATGGGGGCCCACGCCTGGGAGTCACCTGGTGAGCCCCTGGCTCCTCTCCAGGTTTCCTTCCCCGGTGATTTCTAGAGAAACTTCCTTTTCTGACTTTTCTTGATTTTTATGACGTCCGGAAAATACCCCCTCTAACATGTTTTCGCCTCTGATAATTAATTTTGGAAAACTCTAAAACTCATAGAAAAACACAAAATAACATAAGTATTGTACTCTAAATCGAAATATATCAATGAATAAGAGAGAATTAGCATATAAAATAGTGATGCAAAATGGATGTATCACACCTATTCCGAGACGTCGGGCCCTCTCTCTTGCACATCCAAGGAGTTGTCCTACATGGGCCTGCACCAATCAGTCAACATGTTGATATCTGTGAGCGGCCAATATGGCAAAATTTATGCCAATGTCACGCGGCAACCTACCTCCTCGGGTAAGGGCCTTTTCTGCACTACTTTGTCCTTTGAAGTTTTCGGTTGTTTTATCAATTAATTCATGATTTTACTGCTTTGCAGATCTCAAAGGTCGGTGAGGAGCATCTGGCTCAAGTAGGGACATTGCCGCCAAGAAGAAGCTAAAGGCGGAAGAAGATGCCGCCATTGGCGACGCCGGCAAAAGCTCCAAAGAAGCACAAGAAGAATGAGATCCCCGCCAATACCCAAGTTATAAACTTTAAAGGGGCCACCATGAGCTCATCCTCGTATGTTGCCTCCCTTGACTTTTGTTTTTCACATAGATTTCATTCCGTTGCCTTATAAAATTTGCTGCTTTTTCATACCGCTGCCTTAACCCCATTTCTTTGAAGAGTAAGAAACCAAAGGTGGTTTCCCACCATGCACCAAAGCATCATGGCATCTCCCCACGTTGGACCGGTAACCCTCGGCATTCCCTTCGTGCTGGAGAAAGGCCCCTATGTTGAACCCAATGAGCCAAGGCAATCCAGCCAGCCAGAGGCTCCAACGACAGAAGTTTCGGAAAGGGCGGCTACAGCAGCGCGAGACTTCATCTACCATGATGAGGAAACCATGGACCTTCCGACGTTTGAGACATCACAACGGCGAAAGGTGAAGGAGAGTGCTTCGATGAGCACGTTCACCTCCTTTCGGGTTATGAGCATCGGTGGGTTCCGGTTCCTCATCAAACCTCAAACCGTTTTCCAACTGGCTCATCAAACCTCAAATCGTTTTCAAACTTTTTGCAGGTTGTAAACAAGGCGGTATATTCTATGCAGATGTGGTCCTTCCTTCTTCCCGTGGATCAGCGCGGACTTATGGATTCAGGCTGTGCTCGACTGATGGCGGTCGTTCGGGCTATCTACAGCCGGGCTGAGTGGCTTAATACGAGGCATATTGATGCATAACTTGTCCTTTTTTGTGTGGCTGATTTTTGTGGCCACATTGTCGGATCCGTGAACTATAGTGCTTTTGAATTCTGGATGTTTTACTTTTTATCTTAATAAAGTCCGGTTGTGTGCATTATTTTGATGCAGAGGCCGGGCCCAAGCTCCCATTTCTAAAAAAAGACTGGCTCATTCGTCGTCTGGGGCGGGCTCGCCTTCCGACTGAAGGAGGTGATGGATGAGGGTTTCTCCTACTTGGAGAACCAGTTCCGGAATTACAGCAAGGGACTGTTGCAAATGCTCAACCGCGTCCGCCTTATGAAAACAGTTATTCCCTCCAGCCCGTAAGTATTAATTCGAGCTTTTGCCGGATTGGTACTCTTTTGTTTCTTGATTTGTTCTTTTTTTGCTAATCTCTCCCTTTGCCTTTTCCCTTTGCGGTCCATCATTCATTTTGCTTCTTTTGTCCTAGAAGACGGCTTTCTTCCATATCGTGGGTGAGTCGTTGTCGAAAGCTCTCTGCCTTCTTCCAGAACGCTAGGTCACTGAAGCTGACAATGAAACACCTGGGGTTGCATGGGGGGTGGGGTGGGGGGCGTACATCTTTTTCTTCAGGAGGGTGTAGTGTCTAAGCTAGTCTGGTGGTCATTCAGAGATTGAAGTTCCGACTACTGCATCTATTCAAAGAAGTAGAAAGAATGTTCCTCTGAAGTGTCGCGAATTTACACGAATCGTCTGTTGAAACTTGAAACCTAAACGCAATACTGTGAAAGCGTACCATCACACAATCTCAGCGAGATGAAAACCAACAGATGCACACAGAAACGTTCATCTTTATTTGGCAGAATTCAGCACGCATTACACGACACCAATGCTTCTTCTCTGCTCTGCTCTGGGCTGCATTATCCGTGTACTCCCTCCGTTCAACAATAGATGACTTCCACATATCTATATATGGATGTATCTACACACTAAAATATGTCTAGATACATCCATATATAGATATGTGAAAGTCATCTATTGTTGAACGGAGGGAGTACTATGGTTCTATAGCAGAGTTTTCTGGCAGTGGCAGCGTCGCTCCACAAACTGGAATCGCAGGGCAACATGACAAGCCTGTAGCTACCAAATAATCTGACGCGTACATCGACAGCTCTATCAAACAAAGAGTTCTGACTAGAAAAGCGCAGACAACTATATAAATTTGTAACTTGATTTGGTTGGGGTGCGCCGGCCCAGGCAGCAGTGCAACGCACTGGGCGACACTTGAGAGCCCCAGTAGCAAGCTACTGAGGTGGGCCCTCCCCCACAAAAAATAAATTTAACATCATTTTGTGAACCCTTAGGCCCACATATCAGATATTAAACTGATAAGAACAGATACTACACTTGATCTTAGCCAAAAGGCCGAGAAAGGTATGATTCTACCGTACGCTCAGGGTCCGATTATAAAGCGCGTCTTCGCCTCCCGTGCGCTCTCGCCCGCGCGAGGTGGGACTAAATGACAGCGATGCGCGATGCTGCGACTCAGGTCGGTTCGGTATAGTGCGAGGCTCTGTTCGGTTTGTCTGGGCGTGGCCGCGTAGATGGGCTAGTGACTCGCATAACATGGCCCGACAACGCAGCAGACGTCAAAGCCTATTTCTTCCAAAGTCCAAACATCTTGTTTCAAACCATCTATACATATCTTCATAGCAATTCCTGAGACCGGTCGGCCATTTTGGCATTCAATGACAACTTTGTAGGTCTCTCTCCTACAGAGGATGTCTGGTTTGTCGGGTTAGGAACCGCAGAATTTCCCTGTCTATCATTTGGAATAGACTCACTAGAGGGCCTCCGATAAAAAAAAACACATACAAAATAATAAACAAAGGGTATCCGGGAAATCAACACGAAAATGCAACGACGCCAAACCTGTCTGCAGCAACAAAGGCAACATCAAATGCTTGAAGCTTCAGCATATATACACGTGGTGAGAACGACAAATATGTAGACAACGGCATCAAACCAAAGCATTTTCACCTCACTTTTTACATTACACTGAAGGAATTTTACTTACAAGCTAGGCACACATACACCTATGCTCTCGCCAACACACGCCGACGACACAAAACGCTAATCTTTACAAAGCCAAGAATTGAAGGGTAGCCAACTCATTTACCATCTCAAAGAGAAAGGACTTGAAAAAATATCTGACGACCAATCCTCAGCGCAGCGAAACAGAACACTCCGTACTCCCAGAGTCGAGAAGATCAGCAACTTTCTATTCCTATGTTCAGTCTACTTCCGACTGTCGTCGTCGTTGATGGACCCGTCCTTGTGGAGCTTCAGGCTGAGGTTGCTGAACCTCTGCCTCGAGTACTGCCGGGACGCCTTCCGCCAGTCTGTCCCGGCCTTCATCATCGCCGCAAACTCTTCCAAGCTTATCTTCCCGTCCTGATATGTTCAAAGAAGACATGTGCACATTGTTGTTAGGGTTGACCTTAGGAGGGGTTGAACAAGTCATATGTTCTTGGGGTTGAACAAGTTCTACGTTGCTATTTTGAACAAGTCATCCTTATCTGGCTGGTATGTCAATTACTTTATAGTGTCTGGTATTATCCTTGACTATCTGATATTCCTTTGATTTCATAAAATTAGTAAATATTATAGGCGCAGTGACATCAATCACCAATACTTTAGTTAGCTAAAGGGAATCCATTAAATTAAACCATCCCTTGCAGCAACTTCTGAATCCTGACCACTTGACCAGGACCATGCATGTGGCACTATTCCAGAAACTAATATTCAAAGCAGTTTTCAGTAGTAGTTTGGTTTCAACTTCGTTTCAGATAGCTCAGTCAGTAGCATATATAATGTTCTGGGAAAGATGTACAATACTAGTTTGGTTTCATTTCAGGTAGCTCAGTCATTAGGCAATAGTTTTGGTTGTGAAGGCAAGATTGAGCTGACCTTGTCTGTATCTACATCATGAATGATGCCATTTATAATGTCTTCATCAGCAGGTCCCTCGAACTCATCTGTCAAAGCCTCTCTAAGCTCTTCAATTTCTATGTAGCCACTCTTATTTTGATCGAAGTATGAGAAGGCCTCTTTAATATGTTCATCATTGCCTATTTTTCTCACATGGACGGACACCGTAACAAATTCTCCATAATCCAGGGTGCCGTTTTTATCAGCATCAGCCTGCAAAGCAGTGTAACGTTAAATCTCTCAAAAGCAGGCTATTGATCACTATAGCATAAACAATTTTTGGTAGTAACTCACAGCATCCATCAACATCTGAAGATCTGAATCATGCATTTTGTTTCCAAGTTTACGTAGGCCGGCCTTGAACTCCTCAAAGGTTAATTTGCCATTATTGTTTATATCCATGCTATCGAACATTTTCTTTATGTCAGCTACCTCCTCTAAAGACAAATGCTCAGCAATGACCTGCAAAGGTTAAAGCATAACATAAGTTGATTTAACTATACAAATCCATTTGGAATGTTATCTTTTTGTGCCACCAATTCAACATTTTTTTGTTGACCAATGAGGATGCTGATGTAGTTGGGACCATCATGTAATGAGTCTTACCCTCAAGGCTTTCTTCTTTAACTTGTTCATTGCAGAAAATTGCTGCAGTCTCGCTCGGACAGCATCACCAAGTTGAATGTCAGGATTCTTTTTGGAATCGTGCAACCATGGATGTTCTGTTCATGCAATTAACTATGTCAAGAAAGTAATAGGAAAACTGTCTCATAGATGCAAATTGATATAATCATGTGAGTTCATTATTCAGCAATCGTTCACGGCTAATACATAACACATGCATATCCTCATAAGATTCAATCCACCACAGAAGTGAGAGTGAGACAGCGTTCTGTATGATGCTATGCAAAAGATAATGGCGTGATGCTCACCAAGAACTTGTGCTGCAGTAAGACGTGTGATTGGATTTGGATCCAGCATCCGCCTGACAAGGTCTTTAGCAGGCTCAGATACTCTGGGCCATGGTTCTCTTTTGAAATCCACTACAGATCGTATAATTGCATGTGCTACTCCCTGTTCAGTTTCTGCAAAAACATCATAGGAATTCATAAGGTGGTCTGTAATTTCCCCACAGCATATGTCTAATCAAGGAAGAAAAGTACCTGCCCAAAATGGTGGCACACCACAAAGAAGTATGTAAAGTATTACTCCTGCACTCCAGACATCAATTTCAGGCCCATAGTTGCGCTTCAAAACCTCCGGGGCCATGTAGTATGGACTGCCTACAATTTCAGTAAACCTTTCACCTGTATATAGAAGCCATCATCGATCAGATGAGGAATAACCATTCAGTTATGCGGCAAAAATAGTGTACATATATTCCAGATGAACAGTATCAAAGAAGTTAGCTCAATTTTGCAGGGCTGGAAATCAAGCAAAGTACAGTGGGAAATATATCATATAATTTTTAAATGTTGTCCACATTTGCTCTGAGAAGCTTTAAATTGCTACATAAAATAGTGTACATATAACCATGCAGTTATGCGGCAAAAATTGTGTAAAATAAACAGTATCAACGAAGTTAGCTCCATTTGCAGGGCTGAAAAATCAAGCAAAATAAAAAACCTGTTTCAATTTGTAGAATCTAGCCATGTTGCTGCTCAGGGATTCCACTAGTTATATTTACACTTCACTCGCTTATCTTATGCAGGTAAGACAAATTAAGATAAATTGCATAGGTAACTGAATATGTTCCATTTATTGCATAGGTTTGTTCTTGAGCATCATTAATTCACTCAATTGTCTCCAGAGCATACCAGGCCTGAAGAACACAGAGAGCCCAAAATCAATTGCCTTCAGAGGAGAGCTCTCCTTCTTGTTTGCGTACAAGAAGTTTTCTGGTTTAAGGTCCCGATGGATGACACCATTCCTGTGGCACGTCTGTCACAATAAAGTGGCAACAATACATGTCAGATACCACAAAACAATCTAATTAATGATGCAAGAAACAAAGATGGAAACACATGATGCAGCATTGGCAATGGACATCCAGAGCCTGCATGAATATATATGGTAAGAAACTGGGATACTACCATATTTGCAGTGTGCACTGGGATATTCGGTAAAGCCATTTCATTAATTGCCAGCTAAGTTAAACATTTCACCAAATAAAAGCCAATCCAGTTAAACATTTAACGCCACTCCATTGCCCAGTTATAAACATTTAAAGTCAACAAAACCCAAGACTGGAGTTTAAGAGATCGTCATCATCAACTGAACCAATAAACTCAGTAACAGTTCAGAAGCGTATCTGAAGCTGAGGTAAGCTGGAAGCTAGCATGAGTTCCTCTTCCTACTAGAATACTACTGCTAGTAGTGGTACCAACTGTTGACATGGCTTGCGCAGTAGCCAGAAAGTCTTGTCGCACGAACCGATCTATGTGATGCGCGCAACCACCGGTACTTGCAAGCATAGTAAGTAACAGGGGAGGGGAGAAGACGAAAGAGGAAGTACCTGGACGACTTCGACGATGGTTCGCGTGACGGCGGCCGCGGCGCGCTCGGTGTAGTGTCCGCGTGCGACGATCCTGTCGAAGAGCTCGCCGCCCTCGCAGAGCTCCATGACGATGTGCACGGCGTCCTCGTCCTCGTAGGTGGCGCTGAGGCTGACGATGTTGGGGTGCGGCGGCATGTGGCGCATGATCTCCACCTCGCGGCGCACGTCCTCGACGTCGACGGGGGTGCGCAGCTTGCGCTTGGAGATGGACTTGCAGGCCTTGCGGGCGCCCGTGGCGGCGTCGGTGCAGAGGTAGGTGACCCCGAACTCGCCGCGGCCGAGCTCGGAGCCGAGCGCGTGGCCCGCGGCGCCCAGGTCCCGCCCCGTGGGGTCCCGCAGCACCACCAGCCCGGCCCGCTGCGGGGCCGGGCGGTTGTAGGCGACCGTGAAGGGGTTCTGCTTCTCCTTCCGCCGCCGGTTCTTCCCGCCCCCGCCCCCGCCCTCCGTCGACGGCGCGCCGCAGCAGTTGCCCATGGCGAGCGAGGCGCTGGCTAGCTAGGGAGCTAGAGCGGGGGGGTCGATTTGGGGGGGGCGCAAAACCCGGATTCCGGCCACGGGGCGAATGGATTCAACGAAGGAGGCGGCGAAAAATCAAATCAAATACTCCCTGCGCCGCGCTTCGGCGCTGGGGTGGGGGGACTGGCGTGTGGGCTGGGTCGGGGGAGTCCACGGCACGGTTGCGGCCGGCCGGCAGCGAGGCTGGACGCGTTCTAGAAGCCAGCAAGGTGTGCTAGGCGAGCGGAGAGGAAATCTTTGTGGCTCCGGGGAGTTTTGTGCGAAACGGACCGGCGATTAGCATTTATACTAACTACTCCCGCCGTAATGATGATGATGATGGTGGCATAAAAAGAAGATCCAGTCGTGTTTGTTTCTAGACTAGACGGTGAGTGGTTATTGTCCAGCTGCCGTTCCAGAAATCAATCCCCTCCTTTTCTTTTTTCTCAGTTCAAAGTCCACACGGTATTCCGCGTTGCTTTAGCATCTACTCCAAAATGTCGGCTAAAACCAGTAAACAGCACTACATGCAAGACAATAATAATTAAAAGAAGGGCTTATGGAATTAGATTGGCGCAATTTTATCTTTTTTGCAGTTGGGTTTCTGGTTAGCTGGGAGGCGTATACATGGACTTTCTTTTTGGGAGAATGATATATAGAGACACAGGGACCGGTCGACCGTAAGGTGAGGGTGTGAAGAAGACTTTAGACTTGGAGTTTAGCGGTGGTAGTAGATTAATCGGAATGGAAGACTTTTGGGAACGGGACGAGATGGCGACATGAAAGCGGCCAAGAAAACGAGTTTGGACCTTTGCAAGGAAGGATGGTTGGGTAAACACGAAAGCGAGCAGATTTGCTTTTCTGAGCCGCACAATAACAAAGATCTGTGGAGTTTAGCGCGGCTGGCGTCTAATCGTAGATTCCATAAGCTCCAGTCGTTTGTTGACAGGATCAACAGCAGCAACTAGGGAGGGATCAAAGTCGCGACGAGCAGGGGCCAGGGGGAGATTTACACGCTGTAAGTTCACTTGAGACATCCACGGTTGACTTGCGTAGCTAACTCATTTGTGCGTGGTCGTGGATCCATGTCTGATGTAATCTGAGCTTCTATACATTAACATAGGAGTACTTTATCTAAAAAAAAACATAGGAGTACTTACCGTTAGGCTAGGCTGCACGCGCAATTAATGCCATGACGATGTTTCCCTGCAAGAGGATCGATCCAGCTTTATTAGCTGCAGATTTCCATGTTTGTTTTTTTTCCTTCCCTGGCGGCGAACTAGCCGTGGCTGGGCCGCGTACGCACGACACGTACGTGTTTCCCCTTCCAGAAGCAGGCAATGGACCGACGGGCAGCTGCCCCTTCCGGTTTCTGGACATAAAAACGGCCAGGCGTGGGTCTACGTGCGCGCGGTTGGAAGGATCTGCTGCTAGACTAGCCGCCGTTGCTTGGTCTGCTCCGGAAGATGCAAAACGCCACGGGAATCTCGCGTGTCTTGCCAAACACGGGCAGTTTCGCTCTTTGGCAGGCGATGACACCTGACGAGTCATATTCATGACCCCGTGGCTACGTGCCATGAAAAGGTGCGCTGGCGCAGGTGCTTGATGGGAGATATTATCAAGCGAAAACAAATCAAACCCAAATTGCTTCTTCTGATCTCTTTGAACCAAGTCTTAGTTGCTAAAAGAAAACAGGTTTTGGACATAGTTTAAAAAATCGAACTGGTAATCTTATTGGTGAGGCGCCATTAGGGCATCTCCAGTCGTTCGGCCCCCAGGTTTCAGATCGGCGCTTTTTAGCGATAGCGTCGGGCCGCACCAAAACCTGGGGGGCGATTTCACCACCCGTTCGGCGGCCCAGAAAAGAAACCGACGATATCATTTGAAAGTTCATCTTCCCGCCCCAAAAAATAGAGCCCTAGTTCGGCGATCAGCAGCCATGGTTTCGGGCGATCATATACAAAAAACGCCACAGGTGGGCGATCAAATATAGTCCAGATCGAATCACACAGACGGGCGCGCGGCGTGGGCAAACGTAGGCGATCAGGCAGAAGCGTCGGCCGGCGTCGGAGCAGGCGGCGAGCTCGGCCCAGCATCCTCCAGGTCGATGACGGCGTCGGAGTGGACGGCGGGCGCGGCATCCTTGTCGACGACGGGCGCGTCATTCTCCAGGTCGACGACGGGCTCGGCATCCTTGTCGACGATGGTCGCGGCATCCTGCAGGTCGGCGTGCGGGCTTGCCGGCGCGGTGGTGTAGCTGGCGCCACCAGACGATGTCGGGGCCGGGGGCGTGCTGATGTCGGTCAGGACGAGGTTGCACTGCGCCAGGAACCAAGCTCTCACCTCGGGGGTCATCGCGGCCGGGTCGCCGCCCGTGAGGAAGGCGAGGTCATTGTTCCTGTTCTTCGCCGCGGTGCCAGTCCTGAGGAGGTCGATCTTGACCTGCGAGTTGGCCATGAGCGCCGCCCATCGCTGTTTGGAGACCTCCTCCCTCTTGACGGCCTGGGCCTGGGCGTCGGCGATGCAGGTCTCGATCGACGCCTGGAGCTTTGCCGCTGCCGGAGCGCCGTCCCTTGCCAACTTGGCTTTCTTGTGGCCCATCGGCGGACGCCCTTCGGACGCACCTGCAACCACCGCGTCGGGAACGTACTCCTTGCCCTTGCCGATCGACCGCCGCACCTCCGCCCACTTCTCGCACTTCTCGATGAGGACGAAGACGTGGAGGAACTTGAAGTCGAAGCCCTCGTCGTTCTTGTACGCCTCCAGCATCCGGACGATCTCCATCTCGCGGTTGGCGCCGCTCTGCGGCCTCATCGAGATCTCCTCCTGGATGTCGTGCCATTTGTTGCAGGACACCTGGATGTTCGCCCAATGGTTCGCCATGGCCTTCTGGCCGCGGTCGGTGATGCAACAGGCGTAGTAGGGGTCGATCATGCGGCGCTCGTCGTACACCGTTTTCACCCGCTTCCAGTAGTTGTCGACGTGCTGGTTCGCGCCGACGATCGGGTCCAAGCTGATCGTCTTCCATGCCTCGGCGAGGAGGGCGTCCTCCCTGTTCAGCCACTTGATGCGAGGCTCGGCGGGGGGCAGGGGCACCTTGGGTTCCTTGCGGGGACGGCCAGGACCCCGGCGCTTTCGGCCATCGCCGGCCTGATCTGTCCCCTCTGGCACCACCGGCGTCTCGTCCACCTCGTCGTCTTCGCCCTGCTCCTCCGTCGCCTGCGTGCCGGAGCCACCTTCGACGTAGTCGCCACCGCCCTGCGCGAAGAACTCCCCGCTGTGCTCGAGGAAGCTCGGGCTCGCCGCCGCCGCCATCGAGCCGGACGCGATGATCTCATCCATGTAGCTGTCCTGGGGCTGAAGCCCGGCGAGAATCGCACGACGGTGGGACGAGGAAGCTGCGTAGCCCGGCGCGGCGCCATACATCATCGGCGGTTGGTAGGGGAAGGTGAGGTTGGGGTTGAAGCCTCACAGGGAATCGCCTTCGACGAACCACGCAGGCGGCGGGTGCGGTGACATGCGTGGCGACGGCGACTGCTTCCAGTCGGTGAACATGGGGCCGAAAGGGCTCTTCTTCTTGGAGAGCGGCGCCGTGGCTGCGACCGGCGTAGGTGGTTCGTCCGGCGCGGCCTCCTCCTCCTCGTCCTCCAGCTCGGCTTCCTCGGCGGCGGCCTGCTCCTCCGCCTGCAGCTGCGCCATCAGCTGCCTCTGCCGCTGCGCTGCCTCCCTCTCCCGGCGCTTGATGTTGGCCGTTTCCAGGCGCGACCTCTCGGCGATCCACTCCTTGTTCAACATGCCGGGCGGCCGCTCCTTCGGCGCTCTCGGCTTGCGCGGTTTCTTGGCCGGTTCGGAGGCCGCGGGAACGGATACGGCGGTGGCGGCGGCGCGGGGTCCTGTAAATCGGGCGGGAGCCATGGCGTCTAGATCTCGGGGGCGGGGGGAAATGGCGGGAATGGACCGGGGAAGGGGTACATGTGGGGGGAAAGTGGAGGGAAGCGCCGAAAAAAGGGAGGGAAATCGTCTTCCGTCGCCGACAGGCGTGGCCCACGCGCGCATTTTGCCCCACCAAGCCGAACCCAGCGCGCTGGGTTCGGCCTGGGTTCGACGGCGCCAAACGGCGCGAAAAACGGCGGAAAGCGGCGCTAAATCGGTTCCTGGGGGGGCGACTGGTGCGAAACGGCGCGAAAAACGCCGCTTTTTGGCTCTGGGGGGGACGGCTGGAGATGCCCTTAGTTCAAGTTTTCACCTGTCGGTCACCGGCGTGTCTCCGGTTCATTTTCGACAGTAAAACGGAATATTTAGGCTGTTTTTTTTTTCAAAAATTGAACCTCAAAGCAAGCGAATACACATAACATTTGATGCAACACACTAAAAAATCACAAGGTGTTGCTAGCTTAGTTGGTCATCAGACTTGTAGTGTGTCAAGGTTAAGTGTTTGATCCCCAATTTAGACACCGTTGCCAATTTATTTATTTTTAGTTTTTTTCTTTGCTTAAAGACCAATGCATTTTGGAAAACCGAACAAGGTTTCGGTTCCCGGTTTTTTCGGTCGAACGTACGGTCCGATCCTTTTTTTAAACTAGGCTTAATGGTTTCGGGTCCGTCCCGGGTAATAACGAGTCCACTCATACCTCTCCTTAGCAGGTCCTCTCTTGATAGTACGGGTTCTATGACTCAAAAATAAATAAAAAGCCTTGGCAATATCTCCTTATTTTCTATCAAATTGGGGAGGCATTGAACCGTCCCGTGTTAGTGCCCAAAGCACCTATAAGCTGAAACACACGATTAGTCCACTAATTACATTGCCATCAACATTATTAAAACCTTTTAGACAGCGAAATACTCTTTCAGGTAGCAACGTCGGCGGAGGAGACGGAGAAGGTGACAACGGTGGTGGTCTTGCCTGATGATTGCTAACGCTTGCTCTATGGTAGTACGAGGGAGAGGATCATACTTTTGGATGTGTTTGTATGCTTGTCATAAATTACTTGTCCTATGCTTTTGGATCCAAAGACATGACCTCGTTTTAGGTTTTGACGTTTTGGATGTTTATCATTCAAAAAATAATGTGTAATGTTCAGTGATACAAAATATTTAGCTCTGTAAGAGCAACTCTAGCAGAGCCCTTATTGTTATTTTGGTGTGATCCAAATTCGTATTCGTATCTATTGATAAAGCCCGAACTTCTGACGAGTGGAGCCGAAGGCGCAACGAATACCACCTTGTCTAGGGTTTCGTCCCCTTTATATACCTCATGTAACCCGCCGGTTGGGATAAGTCATACATTGTAAATCCCCGGCGTTTGTAACCTCACCCCTCTTAGACTTTGTATTCCTTTGGATATACACGTATGGAGTAGTACTCCAACATGTACTTATCCCCCCATGTATGCCACCGGCCAGGGGCTATTCCTGGCCCTATATAACACGTACCCGAACCCCCCATCCGGGGTATCGTTTTCCGCCACGATAGCCAATTGGGTATCAGAGCGATATTCTTCCCTGACCTAGCTGCCACCCCTCACGAACCCTAGTGTGTCGCCGTGTGCCGCCTCAACACCACAATCAAGAACACGACACAACCTAGATCCAAAGCCAGGCCAAAAACTCACGATCCAAAGCTCACAACCCACGATCTACAAGCCAAAAACCCACAACCTATGATGTACAATCCCAAAACCACAAGCCAAAACACACATACGATCTCAAGCTTGAAACTGCATCAGCCGAAAACCCTACACAAATCAGATCTCCCATGGCCTCTTCATCGACACCCTCAAGCCTCGCTGCTACACTCGGATCGCCACCGTCCTAGAAGCTCACATGCACCAATTTCCTCTTTTGGAAAACCCTGGTATCACCTGCTATCCGTAGTGCCCAGGCTGGAGGCATACTGGATGGATCTGATGTTGCACCGCCTCTCAAGCTCGACTCCATTGATGCCAGTGGACAGAAGACCTCCATCCCCAACCCCGCGCATGCCGCATGGGTCGTGAAGGATCAGTCCGTCCTCACCTTCCTGCTGAACTCCTTCTCGCCAGAGATCCTTGCTCATGTGGTTGGATTGGAGACCACTGCTGAGGTATGGGGTGTCATCACACGCATGTTTTCATCTCACTCTCGATCTCGCATGAACAGTCTTCGTGGCTCCCTCAACAACACGAAGAAACACGACCTCTCCGTCGCCGCCTATTTCGCCACCATGAAAGGGTATGCATCGGAGCTCGCTGCGGCTGGCAAGATCGTTGAGGAGGACGAGCTTGTCGGATATCTGCTGAACGGACTTGATGGCTCCTACGACTCCATCGTCGCCTCAGCCAATGCCAACACCAACAACACTGTTGATGATTTGTTTGGGCAGATCTGCGCTCATGACATCCGTCAGTCCATGCTGGCCGAGACCGGCCAAGGCGGAGGCTCCTTAGTCTCCTCTGCAAAACGCAGCAAGACGTGCCCCTGATGACAGGCGTACTGGAGGTGGTGACCGCGGTGGTGACCGTGGTAACCGCGGTGACCGTGATCGACGCGGCAATCAAACTGATGGCGCGCGCTACCGCGACGACAACATGCGTCGTGATGACGCCGTGCGCTACCGCGACAACGCTGGCCGTCGTGACGATCGACGCCGTGATGACGCGCGTCGTGAGGACCGATGCGATGATCGTGGCCACCGGGACTCGGCTCGTCGCGATGGAGGAGATCGGCGCGATGGTGGGCGCGATGGTGATCGTGCTGACCGTCGTCGACGCCGCGACAGGGCACCCACCCCTTACGTGGATGTAACCTGTTAGATCTACAAGATCCACGGCCATCCTGCCTCCGACTGCTGGTGGCGCTATAAGAACGACAATGACTCTGACAGCGATGGTGATCATGAGGAGAAGACGGCGAATGTTGCATCCTATGGTGTGGATACCAACTGGTATTCCGACATGGGTGCAACTGATCATATTGCTGGTGCACTCAACAAGCTGACTACACACGAGAAATATCGTGGACATGACCGTGTGCAAACTGCCGCCGGTCAAGGTATGCCTATAAGTCATATTGGTCAATCAACATTAAAAAAAACTCATGCATCCCTACACCTAAATGACATCCTTCATGTACCTAGTGCATCCAAAAACTTGCTATCTATTCATAAGCTTGCCTTTGACAATGATGTCTTTATTGAATTTCATGTTTTTTTCTTTCTGACAAAGGACCAAGCAACAAGGAGAATATTGTTTAAAGGCCCCTGTCGTGGAGGTCTTTACCCTTTGGTGCCACTCTCCCCAAGGTCATCCAAGCATGCTTTCCTTACAGTAAAGCCTTCTTCATCCACATGGCATAGAAGACTAGGGCATCCTTCATCTTTCATAGTTCAACAAATAATTAGGCGAAATGAGCTAGATCATTCTCCTGAAATAAATCCTTACATATGTGATTCTTGTCAACTAGCAAAGAGCCACCATTACCATATCCCATTTCCACTAGTGTTTCCACAATTCCTTTAGCTCAAATATTTTGTGATGTATGGGGTCCTGCCCCAGCCTCTGTTGGCAAGCACACTTATTATGTAAGCTTCACTGATTTCAGTAAATTTACATGGATTTATTTGCTTAAAAAGCATTCTGATGTTTGTCAAGTTTTCCTCAATTTTCAACAACTTGTGGAACGCAAATTTGGTCGCAAAATAATTACCATGCAAACTAATTGGGGAGGTGAATATGAAAAACTACACAGTTTCTTCCAAAAAGTGGGCATCACACACCATGTGTCATGCCCCTATGCTCACCAACAAAATGGGTCAGCTGAACAGCAAACATCGTTATATAGTTGAAGTTGGCCTTGATCTTTTTGCTCATGCCTCAATGCCTCTCAAGTTTTGGGATGAAGCCTTTTTAACGGCCACTTTTTTTTATCAATCTTCTCCCTAGCAAAGTTCTCAAATTTGAGTCACCTGTTGAACGCCTCTTACAAGCAAAGCCAAATTATAAATGCTTCCGTATTTTTGGATGTGCATGTTGGCCAAACCTTTGGCCATATAACAAAAGAAAACTTGCTTTTCGTTCCACTAGATGTGTTTTCTTAGGCTATAGTGCTCTCCATAAAGGTGTAAAATGCCTAGAACCATCCACTGGTCGCATCTACATATCTTTTGATGTTGTCTTTGATGAAAATGTGTTTCCTTTTGCCTCCATGCATAAAAACGCGGGTGCACTCCTTCGCCAACAAATCCTCTTGCTACCCACATCATCACCCGGGGATATTAATGTTGATGATGATCATATGCCTTTACCGGTTATACCTGTCACTAATCATACTCAGGTACACCTGGAAGACACTGCAGAAAATTCGGCGTCAAACGCTGCAGATTCGAGTGAAAATGACTCACAAACGGATGTGTCCATGGATGAAGAAAACGACGAACCCGACGCTCACTCCCATGCAGATTCGGAGGAGAATCCCTCGGATCAGGCGCCCACCGATCCCGAGGGCGATTCTGTCGCCAGCAGCGCGTCTGACGCCCCGCACACCCCCACCTCCTCGCCTGGTTCCTCGCCTGGCCAATACGGTGGGGCCACGTCAGCCAACAGCACCTCCGCGCGGGCCTCCTCCGACAACTCCCCCGACAGCGCCCACGCGCGGGCTGACTCTGCGCCCACGGACGACAGCACCCACGTGGGGAGGCACAGCTGCCCCCCGCCTCCTGCCTCGTCTGATGTGCCCCTGCGTGCAGATAGACGCGTAGTCCCCTCTGGCGCCGCCACATCTCCTGCTGGTGTCTCGGACACTGATCCCGAGAGGGATTCGCCAGGATCCTCTGCGCCATCAACCCCTGCGGCCGCTCCTGTTCCACCTGCTGGTGTGCGCACACGGCTTCAGGGAGGGATCAACAAACCTCGTGGCTACACTGATGGCACGATAAGGTACGGAAAACAGACAAATTTATACGGCACTGCGCCTAATCGTCATGGTATGATTGCTGTCGTGGTGGTGTCACGGCAGATGCCATGGGATGGCTAAAGATGTGGGGACGAAGGACGCTGGAGGTGTCCGGGGAGGGATCACGCGACGAGTAGCCGCGTGAGGTAAGAACAACACACTGCAAACAACACGATCTACCCAGGTTCAGGGCCCTCGTGAGGAGGTAAAACCCCTACTCCTGCCTCTCCGTATGTATTATGATGTTTCTCCGAGTAGCCACAATACAAATGATATCGCTACCGAGTAGCCACTCTCCTCTCTCCGAGTAGAGCTAGGTCAGGAACTTAGGGTTCTAGGGTTTATGCGTGACCCAGTATGCGATCGATCTGAGCATACCTCGCGCAGGAGGCGGCGGGGCACCTTATATACCTGGTGCCCAGCCGGATACGTCCAAACATGGACAAGTGTCGACATAGTGTGCACACCGTCCTTCTTCCGGGTTCCCGCTGACAGCTTTGGTTCCTAACCTTGGCTTCATCTGGAAAGTCGTTGGGCAAAACTAGGGGACAGACTGGTATCACTGTACCTAGGCACAGAGTAGGCCCCCCTTATCCTGCCACGGCCTGCTTCCATGCTGTCACTGTCAGGCAGGCCGGTCCCAGATGAACAGTAGTTCGAATGCTGCCAAGTACGGACCCAGGATACGCGGGATCCTGTGTCAGAACGGCTCCTTTGACTTTCTGGCCCGAGTAGGTTCCCGCCAATTGTTCCCGCCAATTGTACTCGGGCCAACTTTTCTACTCGAACGTAGAGAACTTGAATGATTCTTCCTTCTGGTCATCTTGAGGTGAGACCGAGTAGCAGTCGACCGGGTAGCGAGTACCAGGTAGTCGGCTACTCGACCAAACCTCTCTTCTGTAAGCCGCCTTTATCACTTGCCTTTACCCTATTCGGGGGTAACCCCCCGACAGCAGTCCCCGAAGCTGGTTGAGTCTTGCGAACTCGTTCACTAGGCTCTGCCAGCTTAAAACCAGTTTTTGCCTCATAGCCCTTGAACCTCAAGATGCCGAGTAAAAGGCCTCCGAGTAGTATTCTGAAAAGTATCTTCTGTCTCTTGTCTTCCGAGTAGCACTTGCTTTCTACTCTGTAACCGAGTAAAAAGACTTAGAGAATTTTCTGGAATTGAGCCGTTGCGGCGCAGAGCACCATCCAGCCGTCCGTGCCGCAGCCGGACGCGTGTCAAGCATCCACGACCCTGTCGTTTCGCTGCCCACGACACATCGTGCCACGCGCCCAGTTTTCACGGGGCGGGCCCACCGGCTCGTTATGTCCCATCAATCGTAATAATAGGCCACGATCTGATCGTGGGATCTACTGTGGCCGTTACGCGCGCATCCCGCGCTTACGTGCGTTTCTATTCGGCCACAGGCCCCACCACACGGCAATCATGGCCACGATTGATCCCACTACGCCGATGGTAACGGTAAAATCGCGGAGAGGGTATAAATACCCCCGCCGGTAACTTCCTTTTCCCCTTCCCTTGCACTATTCCTCTTTCGTCCTCTGCTTTCCTCCGCCACCGAGCTCTCCGCCGCCGCGCAAGCTTTCGCGCCGCCGCGGACTCAATTCACCCAACCAACTCCGTCCAATTTCTTCCACTCCTGCTATTCGCAACAATGGCCAAAGCCGGCTGGGCGGGCTCGATCGTTACCAGTGAGGATTTCGCCTGGCTCGTTAATACCAGGCGAGTTCCTCCCGGCGTGGAGTGCCGGGCGCCTGACGATGAAGTCGTGCCAACTCCGCGGGAGGGTGAGCGCGTCGTCTTCATGTCGCACTTCGAGCGCGGCTTCGGACTGCCGGCCTCCGAGTTCCTCCGTAAGTTTCTTGACCACTGCGGCCTTCAGATGCATCATCTGCCGCCGAATGCCGTCGTCTTCCTCGCATACCACGCCGTGGTGTGCGAGGCCTTCCTCGGCATCCACCCGACGTCGGAGACCTGGCTGAGGTACTTCCACCTCCGCCAGCAGACTGTCGGGAAGAAGGACATCGCGGGCGTGGCCGGCCGCGCAACCGACACCGGCTGCGCCATGATGGTGCAGCGGACCGGGACGAACCACCCCCGTATCAAGGGGCTGGACTCCGTTCGACTGTGGCAGAAGACGTTCTTTTATGTCAAGAACATCCCCGCCGCCGAAGGAGCCCAGGTAAACGACAGGATCAACCTTCCCGCCTGGAGCCTCCGTGCTCCCACTCAGAAGAACTGGAAGGAGAAGCCCGCCAACGACGACAACGCCATCGAGATAGAGAACAGGCTTGGCTGGCTGATAGAGCAAGGCCTCAAGAATGATGATCCGGTGGCTTGCTGGATCCAGCGCCGAGTGCTGCCTCTGCAGGAGCGCTGCCATCTCATGTGCTACATGGGAGGCCCCCGCGACTGCACCAGGACGACAACCATCGAGATCGACAACATTGATGTTCCCGGGCACGCAAGGGCCATCTTGATGACGAGCCTCAGCGACCATTGGCAGTACGGGTTCGTCCCGTACAGCCGCACGAAGCCGATTGAGCGGGTACGTTCTCCTTACTCTGTTTCTGCATATGCTTTCCGAGTAGATAACTCTTCTTCTTGCCGCGAGTAGCAATTGCCTTCTGCACCGAGTAGGATACTTAGCCGAATCTCCTAGGCTTAATGTGTTTTGTACTTGCACGCCTTGTCGGGTAGCCTACTCGGGAACAATTCTTAGGCTTAGTGTGCTTTGCGACTGCACGCCTTTCCGTGTAGGATACTCTACAATCATGCTTAGGCCTCGTATGCTTTGCATTTGCACGCCTATCCGGGTAGAGACAATCAGCGAGCTGCCTAGGCTTAGTGTGCTTCGTGTTTGCACGCCTATCCGAGTAGAATTCCTTCTCGATACTCGGCTAATCTGTGACCCTTCTCTGTCTTTCAGATCCTTACTCGTCAGAAAATCGAAAGCTGCGAGCGCTTCGATGGCAACTTCTCTGCCGATCACGAGGAGGACGATGTGCCCTCCTTCGATGCCGCGGATCAGATCAACCTCCCACGCTCCCCAACGACGGAGAAACGCGAGGCCGAATCGTCTCTTCGCGATTGGTCTGAAGATGACTTCGAAGGTAACAACGTACTCACTTTGCTTGCTTGCGAGAAGCGTCAATCCCTTGCTTGCTGTTCCTAATTTTCTTCTTTTCTTTTCTCGGACTCGTAGATGAAGCTGCTGACGAGAACAAGGACGAGGACGATGACGATGACAAGGACGATGCGGTCCTTGTCGTCAAACCTCTGTCCGTCGCAGCCCCCAACACCCGCAAGCGGACTGGCAGTGACGCCCAAGGACCTCCAGCCAAGAAGAAGAAGCCAGTCGAGAAGCCGAAACCGACCAAGACAGTCGTGAAGAGATTAAGGCGAAAGCTCCCTTCCACCACTGCGTAAGTTTTCTTCTCGACCGTCTCTCCTCCCGCGCTGTGGTGTTTTCCCCAATCTCCTTCTAACTTCTGATACTTTCTTTCTCGGCAGCCCTGCCATGGACGCGAATGCCGTTCTCGCGCCCGACCAAGCCAACAAAGCACCAGTACCTCTGATCAATCTCGACGATGAGGAGGATGACGCCACCAACATCCAAGGAGCAGAAACAGAACAGCAGAACCGTGCGTCGTCAGCAGCACGGGACACTGCTGCTCATCAGGACAGAGCGCCTTCTCCTCCGGCCAGCAATGCCGAGGAGGATCAGGACCGGGAGATGCACGACACCGCCACCCACGAGCAGCCAGACGCAGAGCAAGAGCAGCCCACCACCGGGGCTGCCGCACAAGAGAATCCCGCTGGCGAGCAGCGGGTAGAGGACGCCACCACCACGGATGCCACCATGGCGGACGCCTATCCACTGAGCGACGCGCACACAGGCGCCGCACCGACTAGCGCCCAGCCCGATGCCGCGCAAGGTGATGGTTCCGTGGTGCCTCCAATCGTTCAAGGCACCGCACCGCCAGTTTCCTCCTCAGTGCCACAGAACCGGGACCCAGCCAGGCAACATGCCCTAGATGCCCTGAGGGATGAAGTTGACAGAAGAGCAGCCGAGAAAGAAGCTGCCGAGAAGGCCGAGGCTGAAAAAGAGGCAGCCGAGAAGGAAACCGCCGAGAAGGCCGAGGTCGAGAAAGAGGCAGCCGAGAAGGAAGCCGCCGAGAAGACGAAGGCGAGAGCTGAGGGAAAGAAACTCGAAGATCCCGAGAAGCAGAGAGCCGAAAAAGAGAAGGCGAAGAAACGGGCCAGAGATCAGAATCAAATGCCGCCGCCAGCCTCGGGTGGAGCACTGGTGATTCGAGAATCCGGCCCGGTTGCCACTGCGACCGCTGCCGCCGCCATCGCCGCTGGCCAACCTTGCTTCCCGGATTACATGGTTAAGGTTAGCCAGCAAAACACAATTGGCTTCTCTCCCCAGGACAAGCAGCTTGCCCTTCTGAGGGGACGAAAGGCCGTAGCCAGGAACTCCCCTCCCCCAGATCCAAACCAGAACCAGTCCGTCACTATTGCTTCTCGAGGAGTCCAAGATCCAACGATAAAATCCCGGAGCCTTGAGCAGGTGCTGGATACCATTGGATATATCGACGCCAAATGGGACAGCAAGGTTCTCGGCACGGACAACTGGCACGGTCTTGGTCTCGGCACAATTGACCACATGCGCGTCGAGTGGAACAAAGTGGATCTAGGATACAAGCCCATGACCGTCTCCACCGAGACTGCCACTCTCGCCGCCAAGATGTTCCTGCACCGCAAGAACGCCGAGGACATCGAGCAAGCTTATGCAGTAAGTTTCACTTGTCCTTCTCTGAGTTGAATTTTTCTTCTCTTCTATTCGCCTTCATTCTTCTTTACCATCACCCAGTCCCCGAGATTCTGGCCGAGTAGGCGGATACTCTCCGAGTAGCTTCCTACTCGGGTTGAATCTTTTCTGCTCTGTCTAACTTGTTTTCTTCTCGCTTCTCAGGATAGCGTCCTGAAGCGGACCAACTTATACCGCGTGCTTCTCTGGAATCACTCTATCGCCAGGAGGCGAATCGCTGCATTGGAGAAGGAAAAGGCAGTTGCGGAGGCTGCGAGCAAGAATGCCAACGACAGCACTCAGCAGCTGGCTGAAGTGAAAGGTACGCTTTTAGCCATGCGGTTACTGCGTTTCTTGTTTACGCCCGCGTCTGCTTTCTTTTGCGCTAACCTTTCCTACTCTGCAGAGAACCTGAAGAACTTGGCTGAGGAGCACGAGAAGTGCCGTGCGTTTGTGGAGAACGCCGAGGCCACCATCAAGAAGTTAGAAGGTGAGTAGCCGTCTACCCGGCATCATTCTTGTGCCTATCTCCTTTGCTTCTCTGCTAACCGTGCCTTGCTCTTTTCAGAAGATCACAAATTGTTTGTTGAGGAACACCAGGACTGCGTCATGCCGGAAGAGGTGCAGAAGCAATTGTCCGACCAGGCTGTTGAGTTGGTGAAGGACCACACTACGGAAACGGAGCAGCTGCAACTCCAGCTGCAGAAAGCACTCCGGGATGCTGTTACAGTTAGTGAAGAGAAGGACAGAGTGATTGCCGAGAAGACCAAAGCGGAGACAACCCTCAAAGCCAAGATCAAGGCCCTAGAGCTGGAGTGCGAAACATTGAAGAAATCCAATGCTGGGTACTTCGCTCAGTTGGATACTCTGCGCCAGATCCAGGATAAGCACATATCCAATGAAGAATCCTGGAAGACCCAGCTGCAGGCGCTGCGCGTCGAGCTTAAGAGTAAGCTTTCTCTTCTCTGCACCCTTCTCTTCTCGGTCAAATTTCTTCTCGGTTCTTCCTCTACCCGGTTCTTTTCTCCTCTGATTCTGAATTTCCTACTTGTTTTCCCAGAGATCTTTCCTGCCATTATTTCTTCCTGCGTGCCCGCTCTGGCCAAGGCCCAAGCAGCACGTGCTGCGAATGGAGAGCCAGAGGACACCAGGGCCGAAATTGAAGATAGCATGCTGGTGATGCGAGGCCAGTTCGAGCGCCTAGCCGCCGTTGGTTCTGACCTCGTGCGCGTGGGCTTTGAGCTTCATAAGCTCTTCTGGCCTGAGGAACCTGAGCCAACAACCATTCGGGGCCTCGCACTCAAGCTGCAGAATGTGAAGGCCGAGTTGAAGAAGTGGCGTGCTTCTGGAGCTAGGGCAGGCGCGGACTTGATGCTTCTTTGCATCGCCTCCTGGTATGAAAATCTTGACATGCAACGCATCCGCGGGAAGCGCGACAACTCCAAGTGGGAGACGGACTCCGACTGGGTGGCCACGCGCAAATCGATCGCGTATGGAGTGGCGGAGTGCGCTGAGACGGAGATCTACATCGACGGCCTCCCCGAACCCGACACCGAAGTGGAGGAGGACGAGGAGGAAGATGACGACACGGAGTCCGACTTGGAGGGCCTCTTCGATTCCCCCAGGAGCAAGGCCGGGAAAGGGAAAGGCACGGCCATCTCGAGTAGCGATGAGGAGGCCGAGCACATCGACACCGCCCCACTCGACTTCGGCACCTCTTCAGGAGCCGCTCTTGACGACACGATGCCCGCCCCCAGCCGAGCCTCCGGTTCCTCTACAGCTCCAGGGCCCATCTCGGTGGCCACGGCCACTTCTGACCTGGCAGCCACCGAGCAGGACGTCGTGATGGAGGAGTCCGCCACCGTCCAGTCGGAGGTGGATGCCACCCATGCCAGCGCCGAGGAAGATGCGGCAGCCAGGGCCACCACAGAAGATGCAGCAGCCAATGCCAGCACTGACAACACTGCCACCTCCACATAACTTTACCTGCAAACTTTTTTACTCGAAAACTTATCAGATCCCCGGGATGCCGAGAGCAGATGTAATAGACTATCTTTGTTTTGCTTGCTACACAGTTTTTATCCCCTCTCTGTTTATTTCGAAATTAATCAATTTGAACGACGATGGCTTAATGCCGAGTTGCGTTTCCATGCGAGTCCCCGAGTTGCATTTCTTATTCACCCTATCTTTTCATCTCTGCTCTACCCGCGACTTGTCGCTTTTTTGGTATTCGAGTCACAAGAATCAAGTAGTAGGGCTGCAAATACTTAGCCGCTAGAAACAATCATGGTAACGCAGCCCACCACTTAGCCGAGAAGACGAAAACAGGGAACAAAAGTAACAGACAATCTACTCGGTTCCTGCACTCTTTCTTCCTTAGCGATTTTCGTGTGCTCATTGACCTTTTGCCTGTTCTCTTGCTTTCCATGAAGCCGGGTTTCGGACAGCAGCAGAGTCGAAGAGTTGGCATATAGGTTTAAACACAGTACTCAATGCACTTATGAGTTCTGAAGTGGAGCAACCGAATAGACAAAGGGTCAAGCCGAGTAAAAACACTCAGAACAATTTTGGACGAGGGCAGTCCCCGAGAACAATTTCAGATTGCAGAGTAGAATTTCAACTCGGATAAGAGGGTACATACACATCTTTGCTTACGAATGAAAACGACGAAGTAGGGCTACATTCCAGGGGCGCTTGGTTTCCTCTCCAGCTTTATCTGCCCTGTTCGCCTGCGACGGACGCACATCTACAAGGTAGTATGCATCATTGTGCAGTGCTTTGCTCACGATAAAAGGCCCCTCCCATGGAGGAGACAATTTGTGCATCCCGGCTGTGCGTTGCACAAGCCTAAGGACCATGTCTCCTTCTCGGAAAACCCTTGGGTTCACCTTTTGGCTATGATAACGCCGCAGGTTTTGCTGGTAGATAGCCGAACGTGACAGAGTCAGCTCTCTTGCTTCTTCAAGCAGGTCAACGTCGTCTTCTCGAGCTTCTCTCGCCTCCACCTCAGTGTAGAGGGCTACTCGGGGGGAGTCATGCTCTAAGTCTATTGGCAACACGGCCTCAGCCCCGTATACCAAGAAGAATGGCGTGTAGCCGGTTGACCGGTTAGGGGTAGTCCTTAGACTCCACAGCACCGCTGGCAAATCTTCTAGCCAACACCCAGGTGTTTTCAGCAATGGCTCAATCAGCCTTGGCTTTATGCCTGCCAGTACCATTCCATTTGCTCTCTCAACTTGCCCATTGGAGGCAGGGTGCGCGACTGACGCAACGTCTAGTCGGATATGCTTATCTCTGCAGAATCGCACCATTGCCCCCTCTGCAAAGTTGGTGCCGTTGTCGGTGATGATACTGTGCGGGTAGCCATATCTCATGATCACATCCTTCACGAACTTCACAGCTGTGACCCCATCGCACTTCCGAATAGGTTTCACCTCAATCCACTTGGTGAACTTGTCCACCATGACCAAAATATGTGTCATATTGCCTTTAGCCGGCTTGAAAGGACCAACCATATCCAAGCACCAAACAGCAAATGGCCATGTGATAGGAATTGTCTTCAACTCGGAAGCAGGCATGTGAATCTTACTTGCGAACATCTGACAGCCGTTGCACTTCCTCACAATATCTTCAGCTTGCTGCAGTGCAGTGAGCCAGTAGAAGCCATGCCGAAAAGCTTTCTTGACCAAAGCCCGAGATGAGGCGTGATGCCCACATTCCCCTTGATGTATCTCCACCAGAATTTCTTCTCCCTCTTCCGGGCTCACACAACGTTGCAGCACACCAGTGGCACTTCTCTTGTGCAGCACATCTCGGACTATAGTGTAGCCCTTGGACCTTCTCTGAATCTGCCTCGCAGTCACCTCATCTTCCGGTAAAGTACCGTCCCTTAGAAAGGATAATATGGGCATAGCCCAACTCGGTGTCTCCCGTATGGGAAACACTGGTTCGTCCAGTTCCATTGGGACAGGCTCTTGCGGTTGCACAGGAGGAGTAGGAGCGCTTCTTTGCAGCCCAGACCGATTGGCGAGAACTTCTTCAATGAATGCGACAGCCTCTGGGTTGAGGGCGGCAGTCCCCGAGTGAGGAGTGGCAGTCTCCGAGTAAGGAGTGGCAGTCCCCGAGTAAGGAGTGGCAGTCCCCGAGTAAGGAGTAGCAGTCCCCGAGTTGGGAATGGCAGTCCCCGAGTACAGGACGGCAGTCCCCGGGTTCCCTGCAGCACTCTTCCAGTCAATCTCCATTGGGTCAGATTCTTCACTTGGCAGAGAAGGAACAAAGATGGATTCCGAGTTGGGGGAAGGCTTGATGGATGGCTTCCTCAAATGCTCCAAGGCAATCCCTGCCGGGATGGACTGCCGAGAAGATCCCAACTTGGATAGCTCATCTGCTGCTTCGTTCTCTGCTCGGTGAATGTGCTGAAACTCACAGCCTTCGAAGAACCCAGTCATTGACTGCACCAGGAAGCGATACGATGCCATGTTGGCATCCAAAGCATCCCAGGTACCTGAGACTTGCTGCACCACCAGATCTGAATCGCCATAGCATATAATGCGTTGCACGCCAACCTCCTTTGCTACTCGCAAACCATGCACCACTGCCTCGTACTCGGCTACATTGTTGGATGCCTTGAAATGAATCTGCAGCACATACTTGAGCTGATCTCGCTTGGGTGACGTGAGCACGACACCAGCACCAAGGCCTTCCTTCACTTTCGAGCCATCGAAATGCATCCTCCAATAGTTGGAAACTGGAGCAGGAGGTTCATACTGCATCTCGGCCCAGTCCACAACACTAGTAGGGAATGGCTTATAGCCACCACCATACCGCTGGCGAACTATAGTTGTAGTTGCCCAGCGCTAACAGCACTGGCGAACAGGAATACGTGTTCGCCAGCACTACCGCTGGCGAACAACCACCCTCGTTCGCCAGCGCTAAGTCTGGGCCCCACCTGCGCGCGCTTTGAAATACTACAGCCGATGCCTCATTTTACCGCTGGCGAACGGCGTTTATTGTTCGTCAGCGCTACGCCCACAACCGCTGGCGATCAGGTGCTTCTGTTCGCCAGCGCTAAGATGTGGGCCCAGCACGCATCTTAGCGCTGGCGAATAGAAGAACCTGTTCGCCAGCGGTAATCCCCAGATCCTAGCCATAAAGTGGCACCCCCACCTACCCACTTTCCCCTCCACTCTCTCTTCTTCACCTTGTCCCCTCTTCTCTCTCTAGCTCGAAATTATGCCAATTTCTCCACCCTCCTACTCTATTTTGAACCAACTAAATTTATTTTAGTTGGTATATATATGTTTATCTCCCTCCTAACATCATTTCTACCCCAAATTTTCCCTCCCTAGCCATCTAGATCTAGAATTAACCCCTTTCTCTCCAAAGCTCCAAATTTCTCCGGATATCATCGTGTGGCCATCTATTCATTTGAGGTGGGATGAATGATAATATATAATTAAATGAGTTTGTATATAAATTTTGTCCGGGTACACGCGATATGCAATATGTGTGAAATTTCACCGGATTCAACAATGGTCGTGTGATGGAGACGATAAATGCATGTGTGCGCAATTTGTTGTGGAATGAAATTGAGTAGCCAACTATCGCCGGAATGTTGATTCATTTCCGTCTCGGCATAGTTTGGCACTCCCTAATAACCTCCTATTTGTAGGAAGGTCATGCCGATTTTTTTCCGTGAATATCGAAATATATATATATATTATGTTTCGTTCTAATATTAATTATATCGGCGCGCGCTCTCGTGCAGGCGACATATAATGGTGGTCGTTAAGAGTGAACGTGTCGTGAATAGTTACTTGAGACACGCGACAGAAGACATGTTACAAAATGGTCGCAAGGAGATACGATGTCCATGTCGAAAGTGCAAACTAGGGGGCTTGCTCAATCCCTTTACCGGAGACTTGCTCAGTCACCTCCTAAGGTATGGTTTCATGGATGGGTATAACAGTCAGTGGGTAAGTGATGATGAAGATGATGAAGTCCATGGGGCGGCGGCGGTAGGAAATGATGTGCAACAGGACAATAGCAACGATCGAATAGAACTACAGCAGGACCAACTACAGCAGGACCAAGATCAGCCTCATGACCCAGCACATGATCATGGAGAAGATGTTGAACAAGACGTGGAAGAAGATCACGAGGACACAGGGACACCCCTAACGGAAGTTGTGCGTGACCCTCATCTGAAAGAACTTCTTTTGAGAAAGACGACTAACTCAATATCTGCTGCTAGAGAGCAATCGAAGCTGGCGCAACTAGAGATAGACTCGAAGACACCGTTGTATGCAGGCTGCGGTCTGGGAGAGTCCCGCCTGAGAGTGGCCCTCGATGTTCTGCAGATGAAGGCGAGATACAAATGGAGCGACATAAGCGTCGATGCAAGCCTGCAATACTGGCACGATGTCCTTCCAGAGGGCAACACCTGTCCTAAAAGTTGCGACGAGGCCAAGAAAGTCGTGTGCCCCTTTGATTTACCTCACGAAAAATACCATGTGTGCATCAACGATTGCTATATTTATCGGAAAGAGGACGCGAACAAAACCATTTGTCCAGTTTGCAGCACCGCTCGATACAAGAAAGGGAAGAAGAAAGCTCCTCGGAAAGTTGTGTGGTACTTTCCGCTCATTCCCCGTCTGCAACGGTATTTCGCGGACCGCAAGTAAGCAGAGCTCATGCGCTGGCACGCGAAAAGGAGGAATAAAGTTTTGAAAGATCCAAATCGAAGTGAAAAAGTAATTCTGACACATCCTTCAGATGCAAGTCAATGGAAAGCAATTGACTGTGAATATCCAACGTTCGGGGCGGAGGCAAGGAACATCAGGTTGGGTGTGAGCACCGACGGACTCAATCCGTTTGGCAACCAGAGCAGCACCCATAGCACCTGGCCCGTGTTTGTATGGATGTACAACATCCCTCCCTGGTTGTGCATGAAGAGGAAGTATATTCACATGAGTATGCTAATTCAAGGGCCGAAACAACCAGGCAACGACATAAATCTATACCTGAAGCTGCTTAAAGATGAGCTGGAAACGCTATGGGCCGAGGAAGGGGTGAACACATGGGACGCCTTCGGTGAACAATATTTCCCAATGAGAGCTGTCTTACTCTTTACGGTTCACGACCTACTAGGCTACGGATATGTGGCGGGCCAGGTGTGCCACGGACATAACGGTTGCGTGAGGTGCATGGATGACCCCACGTTTATGCAACTTCCGAAAGATCCTGGGTCTTCGAAAACAGTTTTCGTTGGCCATCGAAGGTGGCTACCCAACAAAGACCCGTGGAGAAGGCGAGGAGACCTTTTTAACGGTGAGGATGAGCTCCGTGGACCTCCACGTAAGAGGTGCGGCGAAGAAATCTACAATTTGCTGAATGATTGGAAGGAATGCCCAGAGCCTGGAAAGAAGCAAAAGGCGCCAAAACCGCTTCTGGATGTATGGAAGACGAGGTCGGTGTTTTGGGACTTGCCATACTGGCCCTTTCTCGATACGCCTCACTGCCTTGATCTGATGCATATCACGAAGAATGTGTTTGAAAGTTTGTTTGGCACGCTGCTCAACATGCCGGAGAGGACCAAAGACGGGGTGAAAGCAAGAAACGACCTGAAATATTTTGGTATTAGGGTAGATCTTCAGGGGGGACGCCCGGATGATGACGACAGCGATCAATCGTGTGATGAGGAGACGGATGGTCGCAAGGCCAAAAGGGTTAAGAGGAATGACTATTACTGCCCCCCCTCCTGCTTCACTCTTAGTCCGGACGAGATCACAAAATTGATGATGTGCCTTCTCGGAGTCAAAGTCCCTAGCGGTTACTCAGGGCTAATAAGCAGATTCCTCGACGCGCAGAAACAAAAGTTTAGCGGGATGAAGTCTCATGACTGTTACGTGATGATGACGCAGATACTTCCGGTTGCGATCCGCGGAATAATGGACAAACACGTCCGGGAAACCCTGTTTGGCCTCTGTAACTTCTTCGACGTTATATCTCGAAAGTCGATCACGGGGAAGCAGATCTCAAGGCTGCAGGAAGAGATTGTCGTGATACTATGCGAGCTTGAGATGTACTTTCCACCATCATTCTTTGACATATGTGTTCATCTGTTGGTCCATATCGTGGACGATATCATCCATCTCGGGCCGTTGTTCCTGCACAACATGATGCCGTTTGAAAGGATGAATGGGGTCATCAAAGGATATGTTCGCAACAGAGCTCGTCCGGACGGAAGCATCGTTCAGGGCTTTCTCACCGAAGAGTGCATCTCTTTCTGCACGAATCATATGGACGTGGAGGACCCAGTTGGTCTGCCCAGAAACAAGCACATTGGCAAGCTCGATGGAGTAGGTCACAAAAATGGACGTAGAGAAGTGCATGTGGATCGGGCTTGTCGACGCACCGACTTTAACAGGGCAAACTTAGTAGCTCTCCAACACATTGACATGGTCGATACTTGGGTGGAAAAACACAAGAGCTCGATTATGAAAAAGTACAGTGAACAAGGCAAGCGGAGGACCGAAGGAGAAATAATCAGAGAGCATAACTCCAGTTTCTTGTGTTGGTTTAAAGATGTGATCGTCGCTAATCCACCGCCAAGGGATTGTGCGAAAAATAAACTTTTGTACGCCTTGGCACATGGCCCAGCTCCCAACCTAGCGACGTTTCAAGCATATGATATCAACGGGTTCACTTTCTACACAGAGGAGAAAGACAAAACTTCCGATTATCAAAACTCAGGGGTAACGATGGAATCCTACACCGGTGACAAAAAGTTAAGATACTACGGAAGGATCGAGGAGATATGGGAGCTTAACTACTCTGGAGAGAAGGTGCCTATGTTCCGCGTCAGATGGGCTAGGATGTCGACCGTCAGAAAAGAAGACCAATACTTTACAACCATGGTTATTCCCGAAGCCGGAACCTCATCAAGCGCGAATGTCACAGCGCAAAATGAGCCATGGGTATTGGCTAAACATGTGTCCCAATGCTTCTTCATAACAGACCCCGCAAGGCCTAGCCGTGTTGTCGTGAGGAGAGGGAAAAGAAATATCCTCGGAATGGATGGAGTCGTTGATGAGGACGAATTCGACACGTTCGGCGACCCAAATATTGACGATGATCAAGAAGATGATGATGATAGTCATGCAACATACACAACAAGAAGAAGCAGAACAACGCTACCTAGGCATGGTCTTCCATTCATAAGAAGAAGTCATAATGTGGGGTTAAATTATGCAACTGCGACCAAAAAAGGCAAAAAAATCAAACACTGATGAGAAACTATGTATATATTTTTCTGCCAATTGTATGCGATGAAACTATGTATATGCACTTATTATAAATTTAATGTACCTTGTTCTGTATTTCAAATGTGTGGACTTATATTATTTGAAACATAAAAGGAAACAAATAGAAATTAAACAAGAAGGAAACAAGAAATAAAACATTATTATTTGCAATGTGTTTGAAATTAATTTGCAATGTGTTTGACTTATTATAAATTAAATTTCTTTGAATAATTTAAACAAATAAAGAAAGGAAAAAAAACATTATTATTTGTAATGTGTTTGAAATTAATTTACAATGTGTTTGAATTATTATAAATTAAATGTCTTTGAATAATTTAAACAAATAAAGAAAACAAAAAAAACATTATTATTTGCAATGTGTTTGAAATTAATTTGCAATGTGTTTGACTTATTATAAATTAAATTTCTTTGAATAATTTAAACAAATAAAGAAAACAAAAAAACATTATTATTTGTAATGTGTTTGAAATTAATTTACAATGTGTTTGAATTATTATAAATTAAATGTCTTTGAATAATTTAAACAAATAAAGAAAACAAAAAAAACATTATTATTTGCAATGTGTTTGAAATTAATTTGCAATGTGTTTGAATTATTATAAATTAAATTTCTTTGAATAATTTAAACAAATAAAGAAAACAAAAAAAACATTATTATTTGCAATGTGTTTGAAATTAATTTGCAATGTGTTTGAATTATTATAAATTAAATTTCTTTGAATAATTTAAACAAATAAAGAAAACAAAAAAACAGAATAAGTGTAATGTGTTTGAAATGGAAAACATTATTATTTGTAATTAAAACATTATTATTTGTAATTAAAACATTATCATTTCAAAGAAAAATAAAAAAAAGGTAGCGCTGGCGAACTTGGCTGCTGGTTCGCCAGCGGTATGTTACCGCTGGCGAAGCAACCTTTGTTCGCCAGCGGTAATATAGCGCTGGCGAACCAGCTGCCAAGTTCGCCAGCGGTAATCCCCCACAGAGGTACACAGAGGGCCGCGCGTGGGACTTAGCCGTTTTCGCAACTGGCACGAGATCGACACGCGCGTGCGCACCCCGGCCATCTCCTCTGTCTCCGGCGACTCCCGGCGACCACCGCGCGCAACCTAGAGCCCCTCCACTCCTCCACCTCCCTAGCGCCCCTCCACTCCTCCACCGGCCCTCCCCCTCTCTCTGCACGCGCCACCCCGATCCACGGCCACCTGCACGACGCGCCTGCCCTCCACGGCTGGCGGCCATCGACGCCACGCCCCGGCCAGCCTCCACCTCCCTAGCGCCCCTCCACGTCTCCCTCCTCTTCCCCTGCGGCTGCCGCGCTACCTCCTAGAGCGGCGCCGCCCCTACTGCCCTGCTGCTGCCCTCTCTTCTGCCTTGCACCGCAGGTGCTCGACCATTGTTCTGCAAGAACAACAGGTATTTTTTTGTTCTCTTTTTGGTCTATGATGATCCAGTAACTGTTCTTTGTTAGCTTAATTTTGTTGGGCTCAAGGAGTGTGTGTATGTTTTTCAAACCTGTGAGTACTCCTAGCTTAATTTTGCAAACCTGTATGTACTAATGATTCGAAAATGAATTTGTTAGCCAAGTTCATCGTCTGTTTAATCCCTAATGTGAGCCATATTTTGATTGATCAATACATGACTATAAGCACCTGATGAACACAGTACAGACGCAGGCTATAAATAGGAGCTAGGGAATTTGTAAGCACCTGATTAGCACAATTGTGAGCATTGGAGCGGAGGGAATTCCTAGGCACCTGATTAGCACTAGTTGTGAGCATTGGAGCAAAGCTTCTGTTGCCTTCATAGATGAAATCATCGCTGTGAATTAACTCGACATAACCTGAGTGAACTATATATTATTCAGAGTTCGTGACCACACTTAATAAGGAATTCTGTACAGCATTATTATATTATTCTCTACACTATTTAATAGGATTGCCTCACTTGCTTTCTAGCTGCCAACTGGTCTAGAAAACGTCTACCATGATTTGCTTTCGAAAACAGACCTCAGAAACCGAGGAAAGTAGTCCATTGTCCCTTAAACAATTAAAAACTTTATGAAAATTTGCAGTAAATTCTTATTTAACATAAAGAGATCGTGGTAAAATTTTGAGATCATTTGGATGAGTTTGGTAGAACAAACTTGTTCTAATTTCAATTCTGCCAAAATTTAAATTTAATTACTTTGGGCAGTTAACAAACTTCAATTGTTATAAAAGTTTGTGTGTCACTCTTATTTGGCAATAAAAGGCCATGGTACAAATTTCAAGTCATTTTGATGATATTTTTAAAACACACTTGTTTTCATTTTATTTCTGCAATTAACTTCCAATAATTAATTGAGGCACTTAACTAGTTCAAAACCACATGAGATTTGGTGGAAAGTTATTATTTACCATAAGGAGGCACTGGTAGAAATTGGAGATCATTTTGATAAAGTTTGTAGAACAAACTTGTTAAATTTCTGATTTGTTGCTGTGGAGAAAACCATGATTTTTGGGGCCTTAAACAACTTAATTTTTGGTTCCACTTCTTGTGCTACTCTCATTTGATATAAAGACCATGTGATTAATTTTACAAAGTATTTCGGCAAAGTTTGTAGAAGTAACTTGTTTGCGTTTTCACCTTATGGCAATTCTGCCATTTTTCAAACAGAAAAGAATTCATTCTGTTTTGTGCCCATGTGCTTATATATCTTAACATAAATCATATTTTTGTGCCCATGTTATGTCACAATTGTTTTTGGTGGTTGATGATGGTTGGTGGTGATGGATGTGGGGTGTGTATGGATGGTGGTGGTGATGGATGGTGGTGTATGGATGGTGGAGATGGTGTGTGGTCGTATTGATATGTGCCCACCTTCGTGTGGATGACGATGATAATATGAGGGGTGGGATTATATGAGGGGTGGGTTTTTATGTGCAGGTACCTCACGTGAGTCCCTATTTGCCGGAATGTTGATTAATTTCCGTTCCGGCAAATTTGGGTACTCCATTTGTGATATTTTTAGCAAAGGTCATGCCGAAATTTTCCGTGAATTTTGGCATGATCTTTGCTAAAAATATCACAACTTAGAGTGTCCGAGAAATTTGGACTCATATGGGGTACATCGTCTAAATTGTAGGATTTGTTGAACTTATTTCGGGTTTTCTCTCCTTCATTAGATATGGCTCACAACGACGAGGCGGGTGGTTCTGGTCTCGGACACGGCGGAGACAACGACGATGCGTGGCTTTCCATGCTAAGCGCGGGAGGCGGACCCGTAGATCCGCACCCGGATCTAGAGATGGAGGGCGACGATGCAGACGACGAGATGGACGAAACCGTTCGCCAGGAGCTAGAGCCACACAACGATACATCGGGCGCAAAAGGTGATCAAACCGGTAGTGGCACCGGGGATACCGCCTCCGGTAGCGAGGCGGCGGCTAGGCGCAAAGAGAGGCGGCACAACATGCTCGCCACCATGCGGGAAGAGTTCACGGAAGTGGACCCCAGCGGTGCTCCCCTCGAGCCGGAGAGTTATGCCAAGGGCTATGGAAACCAGATAGGCTGCATAGCTCGAGACTTCGGCAACGTTAACATGGAGCACCTCAAAGCTAAAGAAAACACGGCTCATGCCGCCCTGCTGATTGAGAAGCTGCACACAAGGTATAAATTCCCGGATCCTTACGACAACCAGGACCTGAAGAAGAATCTGGTCAACTCCTTAGCACTGAACAAGTTCGCCAAAGCGTTTACGACTTGGAGATCCAGTTTGCGGCAGATGCTTGCGAAGGGTAAGGATTTTGATGAGATCCATAAGATGTGGCCCTCCATTTCCGAGGAAGACTTGGCCCAATTCAAGATCGACGAACTCAAACCGGAAAGGATTGCGCTGACTAAATGGGGGAAAGAACAGCGAAAAAAGAACATTGGCCCTCACAATCTCGGAAGCCGGGGTTACCTTGGGAAGCAGAAAGTATGGGCCAAGGAGGATTCGAAGAGAGAAGGGCCGAACCCGTTTGACAAGATCACCGACCCGCAGGTGAGAAATTTTGTCAGGGCCCATTATAGGGAAGATCCCAAAAAGCCCGGCGATCTTGTGTTGAACGAGAAGGTCAAGCTGCTCGAGGATAAGTATCTCGAGGAACAAGAAAAAGAACGCCTATCTCAATCTGACGGGGGGTCCTCGGCGACGACGAACAAGGACCCGTATGACACCCCTTTCATTAGGGCGCTTAACGCGATGAAGGGAGTGCCCCTTGACAAGAAGCCGAATCGTAGCCATGTGCATGGCCTCGGAAAGGGTCATCGGCATGCGCAATACTACCCCGACACCAGGGAAAAGCGCAAGGAGCGGAACAAGGGCCCGGAGAAGACGGTCGACGAGCTTGTGAACGAGAGGCTCAATGAGCTCCTCCCTACCATCTGTTCGACCGTCGCTCAGTCCTTAGCGCCGTGGATGCTAGGTGGAGGACAAGGGCCTCTCCCGCAGATAAACATACCCAAATGGTGCAGCCAGCGCCGCAGAACGTGGCCCCCGGCGTGGCGCCGCAGAACGCGGCCCCCGTCGTGGCGCCGCAGAACGCGGCCCCCGTCGTGGCGTCTGCTGCGCGGAACGAGCCGGCCCCCAACCCTCAGCCGGAAGGTCGCAAAGATCCGTCGCCGCCCCGCCACATCTCTTCAACGCCGCCGCCGACACTTAGCGGTCCATCCCCCTTGTCCGAGCTCAATGCCCTCACGGTAATTCAATGTGCACTGCTTAATTATATATTATGACTTGATTCGTGACGGCATCAGTCTCTAACAACGATCGCGCGACGTTTCGCAGGCCGACGAGACGGGATGCACATTGCTCCTTAATGTGAACGGCGAGTTAAAGGACGTCGCCAAAGGAAAAATCATCACACCTCTGAACCGCGTATCCCACGGCGTTCGTATGCCCGAGGACGTGTTCAGAGTGACATTAAGTCGGGTGCTCCCTGGTTGCGGTGCTCTCGATCCTCCGAACCAACCACCCGCAGCCGACAGCGAGTTGAACCTGGAGCAATGCTTGGTTTGGCCATTGACCTGGCCGAAATCACTAATTCGTTTGGAAAGTACTCCTGCCAACACTCCAACACCGGTCCAGGGGTCGGGGCACCCGAGCCAACACAAGGATTTCTCACCTGCAAAGTCCGTGCAGCACGACGGCGACGAAGATGAGAACCCGAATGACTACCTCGTCGACGATCCTTACGAGGGGGCGCCCGGCCTGGATGATCTTGATCAACTTCTCTTGCCAGCGGAGGAAGCGGATAAATATCGATGCACAAAGCGTCTTTTCTCTTCTCAGGAGCCGGCAGTCCCCGAGCAAGAAGTCATCAGCCAGGATGCCCTCAAAGAGGCGGTAGCGGATGTATTTCATAAGACTCAGCCTAACATCAAGTATGCACGGAAAAGAACTAAGAAGGCTCCTGCCGTTGCATCGATGAGCCAACCGGTGGAGGGGACCAAGTCTAAGCCGCAGACATGACGTGTATTGGATAGGATACCCATAACCGACTGGCATCAGATCCATGAGATGGGGAAACCGATGCTTCCGCCGAGGTTGGTCGCCTTGCTGACAGGTGATATGCGTAGCGTCCATGACGGTGTACTATATATGGAGGAGGTGCTTCTCAAAGAGAAAAATCCAACGCTGCCGGTTTTGGTCGCAAAGGTGCCATCTACGGCGGGATTTGTCACTGAAGGCAACGCAAACAAGATCATCATTAGATTTGACGACATTTTCCGGATGTTCCACATGAAAGCACTCCACTCGTCAATCGTCCGTCTGTTTACGCTCAGCTTGGCGCATCAGCTATCCGTAGAGAATGTCAGAAACATCGGGCTAGCAGACCCCTACTACATGCACGAGATGTACTTGAACAACCCCAAGGGTAGGGCAAAAGCGACAAAGTACCTCGAACAAGTGTTGCTCACTAACCATATGAACAAGAGGATCACCCTCGTGCCCTACTTTCCTGAGTAAGTTATATTTCCCATCTTTACATAAGTTCGCGCATATACAATTTTTGAGGATTATATATATGGACTCTCCTGTTTTGCGCAGAAACAAATACGGCACCCTCATCATGCTCTACCCGAGAGACGCGCACGCAGTATATCTCGACTCCGGGAGTACGATGAAGGAGAAGAACTACACCCTCATCAAGTCTGTTCTCAATGATGCTATGGATGGCTACATCAGGGGGGAAGGATTCTGCGACAGGACGAAACAAATTAAAGGAAAATATGTGTTCAGACACAGAACAGAGTTTCCCTGCCCCAAGCAGGCGCCAGGCGGCCAAATGGAGGCATGGTACCTCATCCAACACATGACAGAGATCGTGAAGGACCAACATAGTCTGCAATACATGTCTGCTGTGGACAAATGGTCTCGCAGCATGGTGGAATGGTCTGATGCTGAGTACAGACAAAACTTTGGTCGCATCCAGCGCAAGATCTGCACAATCATCTATAAGGATGTAGTAACTTCAGGATCTAGCTTCCACTGGAACGGTACCCCACCATCTAACAATGAGTTGCGACAATATGTGCTAGAGCAGACTGACGAGAGACCATTCAACTCGTTAGAAGGTGCTCTTCCGTTCCCGCCGGAGAAGAAACAGAAGATCACAACATCGAGGAAGAAATGATCGACGGTATGTATTCGATTCGTTACGAATTGCTCCTAATAAGAACTTGTGATTTCCTTTGCCGGTCTAATGCTTTTATCTTGGTCTACAGAGAGATGAAGAAGTGGACGGCGCGCTGGCCCTAGCGAAAGATCGCAAGCGGAGGCGGAAGCTAAAGCGGAGGCGGACCGTATATCTAGCTAGTCTTCTTTGCGATTGATCTCTATATCGCGCGTACGTTGCATAGATATGTAGTAGTCATACCTTTGTAATCGTTGAACTAATTAGATGGCTATATTTTGGGTTCGAAATCTTCCGACATATTATTGAGATCAATGTGTTGTATTCGTACTTATGAGAATTGGATATGGATGCATATGTATAGATGTGTTAATATCGTTATCGATGTGTTAAATTCGTTATGGATGGATGCATATGTATCTATGATTTATCGATGTGCTATCAGTGATTTATATGTGTGAAAGTTTATAAATTATAGAATTTGAATGTATTTGGACCTGGGAATATATACAGAATCAGAATATATAAACTGTTATAACAAAAAAAAGAAAAAATACAAACCTGTGAAACCTACCACTGGCGAACACAGTACCTACCGCTGGCGAACTATACCACTGGCGAACAACCTGACTACCGCTGGCGAACCGATAGCGCTGGCGAACAGCAGAGCTACCTCTGGCGAACATAGCGCTGGCGAACAAAGTCTTGTTCGCCAGCGGTAACCTGCACTACCGCTGGCGAACTGGTGTTCGCCAGCGGTAACCTGCTACCACTGGCGTGGTACCGCTGGCGAACACAAGTTCGCCAGCGGTAGCTGATATTTGTTCGTCACTGGTAGCCCTTTCCCTACTAGTGCAAGAAACTCTGCCAGGACCTGAGACTTGATTGCTTCTCTTCTCGCATATGCGGGAGCGTACGCGGCTAGCTCAATCGCCCACTTGGCTACTCTGCCACTTGCCTCCTTGTTGCCCATGATATCCGAGATGGGGGCAGAGCTCACAACTGTGATAGGGTGCTCCTGGAAATAATGTTTCAGCTTCCTGGCGCCCAGGTACACACCATATGTCATCTTCTGGTAGTGCGGATAGTTCTGCTTGGAACTGGATAGCACTTCACTGAGATAATAGACTGGGCGCTGCACACTCTTGCCTTCTTCTTCTCGCTCCACCACTATCACCACGCTGACTACTCGGTTAGTCGCAGCAATGTACAGCAGCATAGGCTCCTTGGGTAGCGGACTAGCCAAGACGGGAGCGCTAGCCAGCATTGCTTTCAGCTCATTGAATGCCACGTCCGCTTGCGGAGTCCAGACAAACTTGTCACTTTTCTTCATCAGCTGGTACAGAGGCAAGGCCTTCTCGCCCATTCGGCCCAGAAAACGGCTTAGAGATGCCAAACAACCCGTGAATTTCTGCACATCTTTCAGTGATCTCGGTAAAGACATGCTCTCAATAGCTTTTATCTTAGAAGGATTGGCTTCAATGCCCCGACTAGAAACCAGAAAACCGAGTAGCTTTCCAGCCGGTACACCAAAGGTGCACTTACTCGGATTCAGCTTCATTTTGTACTTGCGTAGGTTAGCAAAGGTTTCCTCCAGGTCGGCAAGCAGAGTATGTGTTTTATTCGTTTTGATGACAATGTCATCTACGTACACCTGCACATTCTTGCCGAGCTGGTCGTGCAAGCATTTCTGCATGCATCTCTGATAGGTTGCACCCGCATTCCTCAAGCCAAAACACATGACACGATAGCAATAAGCCCCGTACGGGGCAATGAAAGCAGTCTTTATTTGATCAGCAGGGTTGAGTGCAATCTGGTGAAAACCGGAGTAGGCATCTATGAAAGACAACAGTTCACAACCAGCAGTGGAATCGATCACCTGATCGATGCGAGGTAGCGGGAAAGGATCCTTGGGGCATGCCTTGTTCAAATCGGTGTAGTCGACGCACATGCGCCATGCAGTGGCAGCCTTAGGATCTTCCTTTTTCTTCTCGACCATGACCGGGTTGGCTAACCAATCCGGATGCAGCACTTCCATGATGAAGTTGCTTATCAGCAGCTTGGTGATCTGATCACCGATGGCCTTCCTTCTCTCATCTCCGAAACGGCGCATAGCCCGCTTCACTGGCTTGGCGTCAGGGCGCACATGCAAAGAGTGCTCAACCAACTCCCTCGGGACCCCTGGTAGATCTTCATTAGTCCAGGCGAATACATCCCGATTCTCACGGAGGAAGTGGATGAGCTCGCTTTCCTATTTCTCCGCCAATCCGGAACCAATGATGGCTACACGGTCGGGGAACTCGGGGTCGACCTGGACTGTCTTGGTCTCCTTGGCAGCTTGGAAAGCAGTACCATGCTGGGTACTCGGCACACCTTGTGCGCCAGCTTGTGCGGACTGAGCCATGGCCACCACCTCGTACATCTTCTTCTTCTCGGCCTCGATCACCATCGACTCTGCCAGCTTGGAGCTAGCTGAGGCACATTCCATAGACTTCTTGTAGTCGCCAGCGATAGTGATTATGCCATTGGGACCAGGGATCTTCATCTTCAAGTATGCAACATGGGTAGATGCCATGAACTTGCTCAGAGCAGGCCTGCCGAGTAGAGCATGATAGGGGCTTTGATGATCCACCACTTCAAACTGCAGGCGCTCTGTGCGACAGTTCTCCCGGGTACCGAATAGCACGTCAATCCACACTCGGCCAATCGGGTTGCACGAGATCCCGGGCACAATACCATGGAAGGTGGTCTTGCTAGGCAGCATCATGTTCTCGGCCAGGCCAAGCTTCTCGAGTGTGTCCTTGTACACAATGTTGATGCTGCTGCCGTTGTCGATTAGCACCTTGCTGAACCTCACATTCTTCTCGGGACCCAGGAAGGTAGGATCCAGCACCAAAGCATATGTACCCGGGTTGGGCATCACCTTGGGGTGATCTACTCGGGACCACCTGATCTCCTGGTCGCACCAGTAAATGTAATGAGGAACAGCAGGAATTACTGCATTGACCTCCATGGCCCGCCTGTGCTGTGATTGCTTGTCGACTGCCTCAGAAGTGAAGATCATATAGCTCTCATGGTGCTCTTGGTACTGGTTGGAGCCATTGCCCCCATTGTTGCCATCGTTGTTGTTGCCCTGATAGTTGTTGTTGTTGCCTCTGTTGTTGTTGTTGCGGTTATAGTTGTTGTTGTTGTTGCGGTATCTCTCGTTGTTGAAGTTCTGGTTGGCTCCTAAAGCCACCTGGTTGACATTCTCTCTTCTCGGGTATACTGGTGGCCGAGCTGCGGGTGCGCGAGTAGGCTGAACAGTAGCATTGGCGGCTGGCAGAGGAGGAGGAGGAGGCAAGCCATCACTCTTGATCACATCCCACCACTCGCATTGCCGAGTAGTGTGGTTAGCGGGCCTCGAGGGATGGTGAGTGTGAAAGCTGCATGGGCCATCCTTCATGTCATCGAAGACAAACTTCTTCGGCTGCTCGGAGTTCCCGCTACCCGACTGCGCGGTGCGGAACGGTTTCTTGTTGCCCTGGCCCTGGTTCTGGTTCTGCCCGTAGGCTCCAGCAGGTTTCTGCCTTTGGCCACCACCGCCTCCGACATTCACTGCATTCACCTCCTCAGGATCATACCGAGTATCTACTCGGCGCTTGTTGCGGAACTCGTTGCGCTTGCTGTTGTTGAAATTTCTTCTCGGCTCAGAGGAGTCCATCAGTGGCTGAGTGGGATCACCGAGTGCGTACTGATCCGCAATCTTGATGGTCTCCGCCAGAGTGTTCGGCATCTCCCTCTGCAATCTCTGCCAAAGCATGCTGCCATGTCGGCAACCCTGCGCAAACCAAGTGATGGCCTGTGCTTCATTCACACCCTCACATGTGTTCCTCAAAGTGCTCCACCGAGTAAGATACTCGCGGTCCGTCTCGTCTTCTCGCTGCCTGCAAGCTGACAGCTGCTGGGGCCTATTCGGCCTCTTGTATGTACTCGTGAAGTTGCTGATGAAGGCATCCGAGAAGTCCAGCCAGCAGTTAATGCTGTTCTTGGGCAAGTTGTTGAGCCAAGTGCGAGCTGGACCCTCTAGCATCTGCGGCACATAGCGCACCGCCCATCTCCTGTTGCCATTCGCGATATGGACCGCGGTGACGTAGTCATTGAGCCAATCTTCAGGCTTGGTGCTGCTGTTGTAGCTCTTGGTGCCTCTTGCAAGCTGGAAGCCCTTCACGGAAGGCTCGTTCATGATGCGCGGGCAAAAGCACTCGGGACCAGGAGGACCCGTGCTCTCAAGCCGCGCCGACAAGCTGATACGGTCCAGCTGGTGCCTTGCATCTCCAGGCGCCAACACGCGCTCACCAACACGGTCATGAATATCATAACCAGCCATCTCCATAGCCGAGTAGCCATCATCATACCTATCCACCTGCATAGCTGCGGGCTGCTCCACCGGGTTGGCGATTGGTGCCACTGGGCGCGGCTGCTGCCTCTGCCGAGTAGGCTGAGCTGCGGGTTGCCGAGAAGAACCCGGACGCGCGGCTTCTCGGGCACGGCTTTGAGCTTGATGGGCTTGAGAGCCTGCTCTTGCAGCGTTGTGTTCCCGCCCGGGCTGCTGCGGCACAGCAACCTGTTTCGCGGCAGCAGCCGGGTCATACACCTGCATTTGCCTGTCTCTACCCGAGCGCCCGCTGCGGCTCTTCTCGCGGCTAGGATGCGGAGACGAGGCCTGATCGTTAGATCTAGCCGCGTGCGAGTGAACCACTTGCGAAGCTCCAGCTCCCGGGTTGGCCTTCCGGAACTCCTCGTTCTGCCTAGCGGCCTCCAACACCAACTCGTTGAGCCTCTCCTGCTGCCTGAGACGCGCCTCTCCATCCAGGCGCGGCAACTCGGCAGCCACGGCCTCTGCAGCTCTGAGCGTCTTGGCGGGTGTGCTGTACCTTGGCCTTGTGAAGGTGTCCGCGGTGGCGGACTGAGCGGGCACCTCCGCAACCGTTGCCATCTCGACACCCAAGTTGCGCCGCGTAGCGCCTACTCTGCTAGGCCTCCTGGCAACCGGCGTGAAGCCGTGAGCCTTGTTGTACTCGAGCTGGTCCAAACTCAGCTCAAGCCTGATCTTCTCAACTCCGCCTGCTCGGCAAGCAGCTCCTGGCGTTGCCGCTTGAGCTGCTCCCTCGCGGCTAGGAGCTCGATGTCGGTGGGAGTGGGCATACCGGCTCGCGCAGCAGACGCGGGGATGACCGTAGAGGTGGAAGGCGGCAAGTTGTTCTCCCTCTCGTAGGGCCGGTGAGTCCTGCCACCAGCAGGCGGTTCGTCAACCTCCTCGACGACGGCCGCAGCGCCAGTAGCAGCTGCGCCAGTGTTTGCCGCCAAACCCGTCACCATCACCTCAGCGCAGCTCGCAGAGCTGCACGTGGGCCTTCCGCGAGCAGCAATCACCGCGGGAGGATCCTCCGCGTCATGCACTAGCTCGGGGTACGCGCGGTTGGCGACGGTGGCGACGTAGACGAGGTGAGAACCGAAGGAGATCACCGTGCCGCCCTCAGGCATGGCCATGCCGCCAAAACAGCCGGCGTTGTCGGTGACGAAGTTGAAGGAGCCGAATCTGTGGACAAGGCCACAGACCACGCGCTCCGCTGAAGAAGATCCCGTCCGAACAGAAACTCCAGCCAGCGCCGCTGGTTGCCCCACGGTGGGCGCCAACTGTCGTGGTGGTGTCACGGCAGATGCCATGGGATGGCTAAAGATGTGGGGACGAAGGACGCTGGAGGTGTCCGGGGAGGGATCACGCGACGAGTAGCCGCGTGAGGTAAGAACAACACACTGCAAACAACACGATCTACCCAGGTTCAGGGCCCTCGTGAGGAGGTAAAACCCCTACTCCTGCCTCTCCGTATGTATTATGATGTTTCTCCGAGTAGCCACAATACAAATGATATCGCTACCGAGTAGCCACTCTCCTCTCTCCGAGTAGAGCTAGGTCAGGAACTTAGGGTTCTAGGGTTTATGCGTGACCCAGTATGCGATCGATCTGAGCATACCTCGCGCAGGAGGCGGCGGGGCACCTTATATACCTGGTGCCCAGCCGGATACGTCCAAACATGGACAAGTGTCGACATAGTGTGCACACCGTCCTTCTTCCGGGTTCCCGCTGACAGCTTTGGTTCCTAACCTTGGCTTCATCTGGAAAGTCGTTGGGCAAAACTAGGGGACAGACTGGTATCACTGTACCTAGGCACAGAGTAGGCCCCCCTTATCCTGCCACGGCCTGCTTCCATGCTGTCACTGTCAGGCAGGCCGGTCCCAGATGAACAGTAGTTCGAATGCTGCCAAGTACGGACCCAGGATACGCGGGATCCTGTGTCAGAACGGCTCCTTTGACTTTCTGGCCCGAGTAGGTTCCCGCCAATTGTTCCCGCCAATTGTACTCGGGCCAACTTTTCTACTCGAACGTAGAGAACTTGAATGATTCTTCCTTCTGGTCATCTTGAGGTGAGACCGAGTAGCAGTCGACCGGGTAGCGAGTACCAGGTAGTCGGCTACTCGACCAAACCTCTCTTCTGTAAGCCGCCTTTATCACTTGCCTTTACCCTATTCGGGGGTAACCCCCCGACAATTGCTTCCACAGGAGAACCTCATTCTCTGACAGATGCTCTTGATGATCCCAAGTGGCGCAAAGCAATGGAGGAAGAATATGATGCTTTGCTTACAAACAAGACTTGGCACCTTGTGCCTCCTAACAGAACAAAGAATCTAATTGATTGCAAATGGGTCTATCGTGTCAAGAAACATGCAGATGGTACAGTTGACAGATACGAAGCACGCCTAGTTGCAAAAGGGTTCAAGTAAAGGTATGGTATAGACTATGAAGATACATTTAGTCCTGTTGTTAAAGCTGCAACCATTCGAGATGTATTGGCCATTGCAGTTTCTAGAGGATGGAGTCTACGGCAGCTAGATGTGAAGAACGCGTTCTTACATGGTGTTCTGGAAGAAGAGGTCTATATGAAACAACCTCCTGGTTTTGAAAATTCTGATACTCCACATTGTGTTTGCAGACTTGACAAAGCCCTCTATGGTTTGAAGCAAGCACCTAGAGCATGGTATTCTAGACTTAGCTCCAAGTTACATGAGTTTCGTTTTACACCATCAAAAGCAGATACTTGTCTCTTTCTCTATTACAAAACAGGTATCACTATGTTTGTCTTGGTTTATGTTGATGACATTATAGTAGCAAGCTCCTCAGATAAAGTTGTTTCTGCTCTACTTCAAGATCTTCATACACATTTTGCTATCAAGGATCTTGGTGACTTACATTTCTTCCTTGGTCTTGAAGTAAAGAAAATACAGGATGGACTACTTCTGACTCAGGAAAAAAATGCTAGTGATTTGTTGATAAAAGTTGGGATGAAAAACTGCAAATCAGCTCCTACACCACTTTCTCCTACTGAACCATTGTCCTTGCAGGAAGGAACTCCTCTCGGTTCAGAGGATAGCACACAGTACAGGACTATAGTTGGAGCTCTTCAGTACTTAACACTCACACGACCAGATTTATCCTTTTCAGTAAACAAAGTCTGCCAATATCTCCATGCTCCAACCTCCACTCATTGGACAGCTATAAAACACATCCTCAGATACATCAAGGACACAGTGAATATTGGTATCTCTTTTATAAGATCTCCCTCAACGTTATTGAGTGCTTTTTCAGATGCAGATTTGGCTGGATGGCTTGATGATAGAAGATCTACAGGAGGGTCTGCTGTGTTCCTTGGTCCTAATTTAATATCATGGAGTGCTCGAAAGCAAGCCACAGTATCTCGCGTTGAATATAAATCTCTAGCCAATGCTGCTGCAGAATTAATATGGGTTGAAGCTCTCCTCAAAGAACTTGGTGTTACATTGAAGGAGAAGCCATGTCTCTGGTGTGATAATTTAGGAGCAACATATTTGTCAGCAAATCCTGTCTTTCATGCTCGTACTAAACACATAGAAATAGATTTTCATTTTGTTAGAGAAAGAGTAGCCAATAAGGACTTAGAAGTTAAATTTATTTCTAGCAAAGATCAAGTAGCAGATGGTTTTACAAAACCTCTTCCTGTTAGAAACTTAGTTGAGTTTAAGCGTAATCTAAACATGTCCCCAAGTTTAGATTAAGGGGGGCTGTTAGACATTGTATTCCTTTGGATATACACGTATGGAGTAGTACTCCAACATGTACTTATCCCCCCATGTATGCCACCGGCCAGGGGCTATTCCTAGCCCTATATAACACGTACACGAACCCCTCATCCGGGGTATCGTTTTCCGCCACAACAGCCAATAACCCCATCATAGTGAAGATTTGCTGGCTGGCGTCCGTGGTTTTTTCTCTTCCTCATTGGAAGGGTTTTCCACGTTAAAAATCTCGTGTCCCCTGTCATGCTAGATCTCTTTTATTCATCGTTTTTGTGCTATCGTTTATAACACTTATAACGCGAACCGAAAAAACGGTTTTCAGTTCGTGTTTGCCTGCTTCTATGGGTTGCAGAGGGAGAGATGGTAGCAGAACCCATATAACTGAACTGAACATTTCAGAGATTAAAGCGGGAACTCGCTGATCCCCGCCGGAGTTGCAGAATACACAGTAGGGTTAATTAAAATGGCGGCGATGAACTAGGGTTCATCGCTGCACCTACAGCTAGTAGGGCCAAAATGCCCGGCTTCTACTTCGCGCCGCCGTGCCGTCGTCAGTCCTCCCCGCTGGAGTCGCTGGAGGAGGCGGCTGGCTGGAACTGGGCGCCGCAATGGACTCCCACTCTCGCTTCTTCGCATGCGTCTCCTCGTCCGCGCGGAGGCCGCGCTGGAGCTGACGGTCATTGAAGTCCTCGACGTGCGCCTGGTAGCGGCGCTGTCGAATCGCCTGGCGGTGCGCGTGGCGGAGGCTCCTCTGGACCCCGAGCTGGAGGAGGTCCTCGTCGGTCTCCACGAACTGGAGAGGGCCGTCCTCGTCGCCGCTGTCCTCCTCCAGGACGCGTGCTGGCGTCGCCGGCGACCGGGGGGGACGACGTCGTACTGGGGCGGTTGAAGGCCCCCCAACCACGCACTGGGGACAGTTTCCTATGGATGAGGCCATTCTCGTCGACGCGAGGCACGGCCTCACCCACGGTGGCCGTGGGTGGTGCGCGGCGAGGAGGGGACGCAATCCTCCTGTTGGAGGCGCCGGTGTTGTTGGCCTGTGGCTCCATCGTGCGGGGGAGGCGGCGGTGGGAGGAGATCTAGCTACGATCTACTCTAATCGCTCACCGGCGGGGGTAGGGCGGTGAGAAATCGCGACGGAGGCGGCTAGGGTTCGGGAGGGGGTTGGATCCGAAAACGCCTCGCGGTGCCGAATAAGTAGGGGCTGTGAGGGGGGATTCGGAGGGGGGGGGGCGCTATCGCGTTTTCAGGCCGGGCCGAGTTTTCGGGCTCTGCTACGGTCTCAGAACTGAACGCAGCCTCTAAAGCGCCAAAAAATTTCGGTTCCGGCTCATTGTAGGGGCACTGCCAGAGTTGCTCTAAGCATGAAAGCGATAGATGCCCTTGAGCCACAGCAACTCGAAAAATCCGTGGAGTTGAGCAGCGCTGGCACTCGTGTAGTCGTAGATTATTCTAAGGGTTATATAAATAATCTGCGGTCGTCCGTTGACCAGTGGCTTTGGTTGACTGGATCGAATAGCAACAACTAGAGGGGTGGCAGTAAGTACTAAGTAGTACTTCCTCCGGTCATAAATAGATGACTTCCATTTGTCTCAAAGTGGATGTATGTAGACATGTTTTAGTGTCTAGATACATCCACTATTGAACAAATGAAAATCATATGTTTGTGAACGGAGGGAGTAAATGAGAAACTTCCGTTCAGGCTGGACTGGGCAACAAGATCGAACTCGAAGTCCTATTGACCAGGGTAAGCCGAGTGGTAAGTTACAGCCAGCTAGCTCCGGAGTTGACCTGCTGCATCGATCGCGTAGCTCACTGATTTGATTTGGTGCGTGTGGTTTGTTCACGCACGTGTGATCTGAGCTCTACACGCTACACGCGCAATAATGATGATGATCCAGTTCAGCTGCGTTTCCGCTAAAAAAAATGCACCGAAGATTTCCATGTGTTTTTTTCTTTTCCTGACGGCGAACTGGCCGGTCGCGTATGGTACTGGCGCGTGTTTCCGCCTCCAGAAGAAGAAGACGATGGCGTGCTGCTGCCTTTCCGGTGTGTAGCTAGGGCTGGCGCGTTAATAACGGTACTCGGTACGTGCGGTTGGAAGGATCTGCGGCTAGCTGCCGTTGTTTGGCCTGGTCTAGAATTAACCACAAGATGCAAAACGCCACGGGAGTCTCGGGGTGTCTTTGGAAAACACGTACTACGATCAGTTTGGCTGTTTCACCGGCCACGGCGGACCACGGAGCGTGGCTACGTGCTTTGATGGAAGATTATCAGGCGAAAAAGAAAACCCAAAATTGCTTCTTCTGCTTTTTTTTTTAGAGTTAATTGCTTCTTCTGCTAGTTCAAAAGTTTTTATTGTTAGAATATATAACCATATTGTATTTGTATAGATATATGGTTGTATATGTGTAGTCTGTGTATAACTGTCCGTGTATTGTACGGTACGGACTCTAGCCTTGTACTCCTATATAATGAGCAATACAAGGCACCACAATGCGTGGTTTCCCTAATCTTACATGGTATCAGACGCAAAACCCTAAACCCTAGGCCTGCGCCGCCCCCACCTTCCGCCGCCGCCAGGAGACCACCGCCTCCGCGCGCCGTCGCCGCCCGCGTCTCCGCACGCCCGCGCCGCCCGCCGCACCTCCTCTCTGATGTCTCTCTCCGATGACGATGAAGCCGCCAAGGCCCTCGCAGCAGCCAAGGAGCTCCAGGACGCCACCGACAAGGCCAAGGCCGAGGCCGCGGCCGCCTCCAAGCAGGTCGTCCTGCCCTCCCATGGCGCCGCCTCCTCCGGGTCGGGCTCGCAGCCCGGATCTTTCTCTCTGACCGCGCTGCATGCCCAGGCCGTCGGCCTCTCCTCCATCAAGGGGCACGTCCCCGTCGAGCTCGCGCTTGACACCGGCGTTCATCGCCGGTGGCGCACTTTCTTCCGCGCCGCCTGCCGCAAGTACGCCCTCCTGGATCACATCGACGCCGACGCCCCTGCTGCGCCGACTCCCGAGTGGTCCCTCCTCGACGCCACCGTCGTCTCATGGCTCTATGGGTCCGTCTCGCTCGGTATCCTCGACGCCGTCATGACGCCCGGTGACGATCCTCTCGCCGTCGCACTCTGGAACAACATCAATGGCCTCTTCAACGACCACAAGATCAACCGTCAGCTCCACCTCACGGCCGAGCTCGGCGACGTCAAGATGGGCGAGATGACCATGACCGACTATCTTCAGAAGGTCAAGTCGATCTCCGATGGGCTTGCTGATCTTGGCTCTCCCGTTGATGATGCGGAGATGGTGATCCATTGCCTCAACGGTCTCCCCGAGCAGTATGAGTCTGCAGCCGATCTCATCTCCCTTATGCCTGGGATCAGCTTCGAAAAGTGCCGCTCGCTCCTCTCGCTTCAGGATATGAAGCGGAAGAATCGCCGTGCTCGTAACACTGACACGGCGTTCGTCGCCAACACTGGTGCTCCTGCCAAGGGCAAGGGGAAGAACAAGAAGAAGGGACCTGCTAAAGACGCCGCCAAGGACGCCGCGCCCGCCACGGCGCCACCCGCGCCCTCCGCTGCGCCAACCGCCGCCACCCCTCCTTCCTGGCCGTCCCCGCAGTACCCCTGGAACGGCGCCATCCAGATGTGGCCCTACGGGGGCCAGGGCGGCATGCTCGGCCGCCACCAGCCCGCCTACGCCGCGCCTCCCAGCTACGCGCCGCGCCACGCGCCGTCGCCCCAGGCGTTCTACGCCCAGAACCCGTACGGCATCGCCCCGGCTCCTTACGCCTACGGGTACGCACCCGCTTATGGACACGGTGCCCCAGCATCTCCAGCACCCTCCTCGGCCTCGTGGGATCAGGCTGCGCTGATGAACCAGTTCCAGACTATGGGACTGCAAGCACCCACCAGGGAGTGGGTGATGGACACCGGCGCCTCCTCGCACTTCGCCTCGGATCCCGGTATGCTCAACTCCGTGTCTCCTCCTTCTCTCTCTCGACGTGCTGTCGTTGTCGGTAACGGTTCCACCCTTCCGATCACCGGTACCGGACATGCGCGTTTTCCTTTTTCCACTTCTTCTCGTCCTTTGTACCTTCGTAATGTCTTAGTTGTTCCTGACATTGTCAAAAATCTCTTGTCTGTTCGTCAGTTCACTGTTGATAATCGTGTTTCCGTCGAATTTGACCCTCTTGGTTTTTCTGTGAAGGACCTGCAAACCAGGACCGAGATTCTTCGATGCAATAGCTTCGGAGCCCTCTACTCCATCCGCCCTTCATCCACCAGCCGGCCACACGCCCTCCTCGTTGTTGATTCTGCACTCTGGCATCGTCGGCTTGGGCACCCGGGGCGGCCTGTCATGGAGTCCTTAGCTCGTTCTTCCATTATTCCTAGGGAAAAGAATAAAAGTAGCTTGTGTCAGGCTTGTCAATTAGGTCGTCATGTTCGTCTTCCGTTTTCTTCTACCCACCGTGTTACCACTACTCCGTTTCAAATAATTCATTGTGATTTGTGGACATCTCCTGTTGAGAGTATTTCTGGCTTTAAATATTATCTCGTGTGTCTCGATGATTTCACTCAGTATGCATGGGTTTATCCTCTGCGGGCTAAGTCAGAAGTTTTCTCACATCTGTCATCCCTTCACGCACTGGCACTCACCCAGTTTCGTGCGCGCTTACAGGCTATTCAGTGTGACAACGGTCGTGAGTTCGATAATTCCCTCCTCCATTCTTTTGCCCAAACCCATGGAATTGCACTCCGCTTTTCATGTCCATATACTTCGCAACAGAATGGTAAAGCTGAACGCATTATTCGCACTCTTAACGACATTACTCGCACGCTCCTTGTTCAGGCTAGCATGCCGCCTCGCTTCTGGGTTGAGGCACTTCACACAGCCGTTTTGTTGCATAATCGGCTGCCTTCTAAGGCAATCTCGGATCGTGTTCCCTTCCGTGCTTTACTTGGCGTGGATCCTGCATATGCTGGTCTTCGGGTTTTTGGATGTCTTTGCTACCCTAACACCACTGCCGTTGCGTCGCACAAGCTTGCGCCTCGCTCCGTCCCGTGTGTGTTCCTTGGGTATCCATCCCAGCATCATGGCTATCGATGCCTTGATCGCTCTACCCAAAAGATTATCATCTCCCGCCATGTCGTGTTCGATGAGTCCACCTTCCCCTTCGCCTCCACTCCATCCTCGTCATCTACTACTCCTACTCTGCATACCTATGATTTTTTGCAGGATACTGAGCAGCCGATGCCGTCGATGCCGTTCACCGTGCCCAGCACGGCACCACCCGCAGCGGACTCCACTGCAGCACCGCCGACCCCGCCACGGTCACCGTCTCCACGGTCGCCGTCGCCAGCGACCTCGCCACGGCACTCTGCCGCGGCTACGCCGCGCGTCGACACCCCTGCAGCGGCAGCCTGCCGCTCCCCAGCCACGGCAGCGCCGGCAACGGCCGCGCCAGTGGCTGCACCTTCTGCCGCTGCAGGCGTCCGCGCCTCCGCTGCGACCCCGCCACCCGCCGCGCCTCCTGCCGCGGCTCCGGCGCCCGTCGCTCCTGGTGCTGCGCCCGCGGCTGCACCACCGCCGCCTCGACGTGTGCGGGACCCGCCGCCACCGCCATCTCACACCATGCTCACTCGTGCCAAACGAGGAATTGTGCAGCCCAAGACGATTTTTGATCTTCATGTTGAGGGATTATCTCCAATACCGAAGACCTATCGTGGTGCTCTCAAGGACCCGAACTGGCACTCAGCCATGGTTGAGGAGTACGGTGCTCTCCTCTCCAACAACACTTGGGACCTCGTTGATCCGCCTCGCAATGCTAACATCGTTACTGGCAAGTGGATCTATCGTCACAAGTTGAAGTCTGATGGTTCTTTGGAACGATACAAAGCTCGTTGGGTGCTCCGTGGATTTACTCAACGCGAAGGTATTGATTTTGATGAAACCTTCAGCCCTGTCGTCAAGCCAGCCACTATTCGCACGGTGCTCTCTCTTGCGTTATCTAGTGACTGGCCTATTCATCAGCTTGACGTCAAGAATGCGTTCCTCAATGGCACTCTCACTGAGACCGTGTACGCTCGCCAGCCTTCTGGGTTTACTGATCCCAAGTTCCCTGATAAGGTCTGTCGCCTCAACAAATCTCTCTATGGTTTAAAGCAGGCGCCTCGGGCATGGTTTCAACGGTTTGCCTCGTTCCTTGCATCGGTTGGGTTTATTGGCTCCAAGTCCGACAGCTCCTTGTTTGTCTATCGGCGCGGCGCTGACATGGCCTATCTTCTGCTCTATGTGGATGACATCATCCTGACTGCGTCCTCCTCAGCATTGTTGCACAGTTTGATTGCCTCTCTCCGTACTGAGTTCAGTATGACGGACATGGGCGATCTCCATTATTTTCTGGGCATCTCTGTGACACGCAGCAAGGACAGTCTGTTCCTCTCGCAGGAGAAGTATGCATTGGACCTTCTTGACAGAGCTGGCATGTTACAGTGCAAATCCATCTCTACTCCAGTTGATACTGCTTCCAAACTTTCAGCCAAGTCCAGTGATCCTGTTGCAGACCCAACCGAGTATCGCAGCATTGCAGGCGGTCTTCAGTACCTCACGTTTACTCGGCCAGACATCTCTTATGCCGTGCAGCAGATTTGTCTCCATATGCATGATCCTCGGGCTAATCATTTGCTTCTTGTCAAGCGTGTTCTTCGCTACATCCGCGGCACCACAGACTATGGTCTCACCTTGTTCCGACGCAGCTCACACAAGTTGACGGCCTATTCTGACGCTGATTGGGCTGGTTGCCCAGACACACGACGGTCTACCTCAGGCTACTGTGTCTATCTCGGCGCTAATCTGGTGTCATGGTCTGCTAAGCGGCAGCACACGGTCTCTCGGTCCAGCGCCGAGGCTGAGTACAGGGCGGTTGCAAATGTGGTGGCTGAAACTTGTTGGTTACGGCAGCTTCTTCAGGAGCTTCATCGACCGGTGCCTGGTGCTACTGTGGTTTTCTGTGACAATGTTAGCTCCGTCTACATGACACAGAATCCGGTTCATCATCAGCGCACCAAACATGTGGAGATTGATCTACACTTCGTTCGTGATCGAGTCACCACAGGCGAGGTCCGGGTTCTACACGTTCCGAGTTCTTCCCAGTTTGCGGACATTTTTACGAAGGGACTACCATCACCTCTTTTCTTGGATTTTCGGGACAGTCTGAACATTCGTCGACGCCCGTTTGCGACTGAGGGAGGGTGTTAGAATATATAACCATATTGTATTTGTATAGATATTTGGTTGTATATGTGTAGTCTGTGTATAACTGTCCGTGTATTGTACGGTACGGACTCTAGCCTTGTACTCCTATATAATGAGCAATACAAGGCACCACAATGCGTGGTTTCCCTAATCTTACATTTATGTTAACGCAAAAGATAATTTCGGCCTAGGCATAGGAGTGAAGCCCACATCGCCAGGCCTGTCAACGCCCTGCCCTCGCTCACCGTCTGCGATAGGGATGTAAATGGTACGGATAATTTCGCCACGAATCCGCATCCGAATCCGTTTTAAAGGATATGGTATGCAATAATAGGAATCCGCCGGATACGGACGCGGATGTGGATTTTGGTCAAGTGGATATCCGACCGATATGGTAGCGGATATGGTATTGCTATTATCCGTCCTTATCAATTAGGATAATCCGATTAACATAACACTATCATCCTAAATATACATTTAATTCGTTGACCCATAGACCAAATCACCCGCTCGTAGCTTAGTATAACCTATGTTCAACATCTTGACTCAATGCACAAATTGCCTCCGGTGAAAATCTCTCAAGAGTTGAGTTATTATTTATCCTACAAAAGTTCCTAGTTGCTAGACGCAAATTCATATTGCAAATCATCAATCATTTTGTGACGGTTTTAAGTACTATTTAATTACTATCTTTGTTTTGGGGTAATTTTAAACATTTGGCCACTCTTCATTGGTATTTTTGCATGGTGACAATACATCTCTTTGTACGTATTTATCCGACAGGTTTTACCCGTTTTCGGTCCGAATCCGCTCTGTTTCCGATCCGAATCCGGAGTCCGATATTATCCGCATCCGCATCCGTATCCGGTCATTATCCGATCCGATCCGCATCCGACAAAAAAATATGGTAAAGGATATGGAGAGAGCATTATCCGATCCGATCCGTTTACATCCCTAGTCTGCGAGCAGGGTGTGCACATCACCAGGCACAAATTAAGCTAGAAAACTGAAAATTTGACTACTCCCTCCGTCCTAATGTATAAGGGGTTTCCCTATGTCTCGCTTTAGCGAGACCTACGACTCTACTCGCCCATGCGCGCACTGTCCCCCTTTCTCGCATAGCTCCACACCCTGGGCCGGCCCATTTTGTTTTTCTTCTTTTTCAATTTCTTTTGTTAGAAAGAAATTCATATAGCTTTAAATGAATATTTTTTTAAATGGTGAACAATTTTAAAAATAAAATGGTGAACAATTTCTAAAAATAAACAAATTTTTTAAATGAACGATTTTTAGCATGGCGAAAATTTTCTGAAAATAAAAAAAAGGGTGAGTTCTTTTTTTAAAAGGAATATTTTTTACAAACTGTGACCAAATATTGAAGATGAAAATTTTTTAAAAATGGTGATTTTTTCACAATGAACAAATTTTTAAAGAAACAAAAGAAAACCAGATTTTTTTTGTTCAATTTAGAAAAGTGTTCATTTAAAAAAAAGCATTTTAGAAAATTTGTTCACTTCTAAAAAATTTTATTTTCAAGAAACAGAATAAAAATGATGCAGAAAACAAACAGAAAAACAAATGAAAAAAGAAATAGAGAAAAACAAATAAAAAAGAAACATGAAAAACAAAACAGAAGGAAAAAAAAGACTCAAATGGGCTGGCCCAAGATGCGCATGGTGCGGGCGAGACCGTGCACCACCTCGCTATAAGCGAGACATAGTGCTCCCGGTATAAGGCACATATAACAATGAGCAATGCTATGCGTACGACATATCCGGTACAATCTTCGTACGACGTTTGATATGCCCCTTCGAATCAACTGAGCCCGCAGGATATGCATCGTACGTGAATCGTAATCATCTATGCATAGTAATTTCGTATAACAATGCTTCAGGCCCTAGATATTTATTCATTGGGGTTTAAACAATACATGCATTGTTGGAGAGGGATGGAGAGAGATAACCATCCACTAAATAGAAGAGAATTCATGCAAAAATATGTCTAAGAGATGTGACTACATGTTTTTGATATTGTGCCCTATACGCCATGATGGAGGGAATACTTAAAATAAACTGGAGATAATTAAGTGAGAAGCCCACGGACTTCCCACTTACATGCCTATCTGTGGGTGAGTGACTGAAGTTATTTTTATTTTTCTCGCCAACTCGTGGAAGTTAATTGCTGCTACTAGTTTGAAGTTAAAGCGGTCGAAGAAACAAATCTATTTTCTTAACTCCCATAGCACTTGAGATTAAACTCCAAAGAACCAAAGGTGATTACATTTGGAGACATCGATAGGGATCTAGGCACCCAATGAAATACCGTGGTTGTCGTCTCGTAACGAACTGCTACCTTGCGCCGGTAAACGAGTTTATCATGCAAAAAATCCGAGTCTATTTGAATTTGGGCCGGTTGATCCGTCCAACTTAAGTCTATGCATATGATTCTCCTCCAATGGCCCACCTTCAGTATGCGCATGACACGATTATTATGGTTCAACCAGACGATTTTGGGATCGCTGATACGTCTCCAACGTATCTATAATGTCTGATGCTCCATGATAATATTATGCCAATTGCTACATGTTTTTCCCTTCTTTATGTCATTTTTACATGTTTTACGGGACTAACCTATTAACAAGATGCCAAGTGCCAGTTCGCCGTTTTCTGATGTTTTTGTTTCAGAAAAATCGTTCTGGAAATATTCTCGGAATTGGACCCCACAAAGCCCAAGGTGCCTATTTTCCTTAGAAGCATCCAGAAGACCAAAGAGGAGACGAAGAGGGGCATCAGAGGCCCACACCATGGGGTGGCGCCCCCTGGTCGCGCCAGGGGGTGGTGTGGGGCCCCCAAGGCTCCACCGCCTCTGCCCTTTTGCCTATTTATTCACCCCGGATTGAAAACGCTAGATGTCGGATATATACTGGTTAGGGGTATATCAGATGGTAGTCAAAAGTGCCGGATTACCAGGGTGGCCCAACTGGTAGTGGGCTATGGTCCATTGAGCGGCCCAGTAAACTGACGCGCAGAAGCCGGATTCTAGAAGGACCCGGATCACGGCCCACGTGGTCTGGCTTGGAGGGGAAGACGGATTCCTTACTTTCCAAGTTACTAGCTATCGTAGTCTTCTAGGTTTCCTACTCTGTATGCCCTAATCCGGCTATTATATAAAGCCGGACGGGAGATGAGATAAGAAGAGACAGGAAGCCATAGGCCAACTCGCCGAGAAGTTGATCCTCCGCGAGTAGCTAAACCTAACCTCACATTGTAATTGTTTACACAGGCTTTAGCCCTGATTAGTGAGATTGCAGGAGTAGGAACGCCGTATTATTACGACGTACCGAACCTGGGTAAATCCTGTGTCTTTGTCACCAACGCGATCCCGTTTCCCCACGTCTCTACCCGTAGTCTCATGGCACCCCCGTCTATGAAAACTACTACGATGTCTCGACAGTTGGCGCCCACCGTGGGGCAAACGACGTCAGGCGTTAAGTTCCGATCTGGGATACTCGGCGGAATCGGCAGTTCCATAACTGTCGGAAGCCTGGAGTTCGACAATGACGTCGGACGCTTCCTCGACAACGGATCCTACATACCGGCGCAAAATCATCTGGTAAGTGCCTGCGTGTTACCGATTGGATCTGCTAATATCTTTATCGGATTAACTGCTGAGGCCATGGGGTTTTGCGGTGGAAGCAAATTTATCCCACCCGCCCTGTACCCGGTCGAAGATGACTACGATCCCGGATTTTGCTCAGATTGCCGACATAAAAGTGATACACACTTTATCGGTATGGTGCAATCCGAAGTCACCGAGAACACGGATGACGGAAATCCCGTGCAGGAGGCAGAAAGCAACAAACCCACTACAGAGGTGGACGATCCAGCTTTCGCCGAAAACACGGATGAAAGTAATCCCGTGCAAGAGGCAGAAAATAGCAAACCCACTACAGAGGTGGAAGATCCGACACCCGCCAATCCAGCGATGAACTCGGAAGCTGACTCTGTGCTAGCCGCCATTGAGGCGAGATTATAGTCAGAAACCGGATCAGATGATTTTGATTCCGAAGACGAAGACGTGGACGCCTTCGAAAGAAAAGTTAAATCTTCCCAAGAGGGATTCCATGAAGTACTAATGGCGAAACCGGCTGAAACCACGGACGCCGGCAGCCAGGAAAGCCCTAAAACCCCTCCGCCAGAGGAAGAGAGAGAAGATGGAGAAACCTCTCCGATATTTCCCAATGTCAAGGAATTGACAGAGGATGAACCTGCTAAAAAACTCCCTCTTCCAAGAAAAAGAACAAGGCCGCTAAAAAACTCCAATACAAACTCCGGAAGAAGAAATTGGCTGATCCAGCTGATGAAAGCCCGGAAGTAGGAGATGCAAGCGGAACAAAACCTGCGGAGAAGAAAACAAAAGAAATCCTTGTTCCGCCAATGATAGAGCAAGAAGAACAGGAATTGTTACAAACGCCAGTGGGATTACATTAACCCCCTGAAGTGCTAGAAGCCAGGAGACAAGCTCTCCAACGTCAGCAGCAACATCTATTCAGAACTCGTGAACACCTCCAAAAAACCCAGGATGACATCAAACTCATGAAGGTAGAAATCGAGGAATACGAGAGAAAGAATAGATCTGGCATTAAACCTACAAGGTTACCCGGAATCGTAAGACCGGAAGTACTGCCGCCAAAAGAAAGGTTTCACAACCCATCTTGGCAAATGCAGGTAAACGGCAAAGATGCCAGAGGCGAACAAATATACAAAACCGCAGCAGAAAATGCGGAAGCAGCGTTTGCCATCCTCAACAATGACTTGTACTCCAATGGTGAAAAACTCCAAGGGGTGTATGCTTTCCTAGGAAAAGCATTGCAACAACAACAGCGAGCCCAAGAGCGGTCAGGGAAGTTGCATGATAACTCCGCCCTATACAAAACAGCTACTTGCGCCGCTGGAGCACCTGGACCGGAAGAACCTGGAGATTCAGGTAATTCAAAGGATAAGAAAGCGGATCCGAGAAAAGACAAGAAAAATCCCGACAATAGGGATGAAGCGTCTAGAACCGGATCTCATCCACCGAAAGGTGGAAGTAAACCCCATGATCGGGAAGAAAAATACCGGAAAGATGGCAAAGCAATTCCACCTCCGAGACACCCTGCTGAAAAAGCCGGAAGACATGATGTACCTCACACACGTGAGAGATCTCGGACACCCCCTAAGGATAAAGAAAGGCATAGGAGTAGAACTCCGCCTCATCCAAAAGGGCGCGATCTTGAAAGAAATAGAAACGATCCCGGAAAAGCGCGTGCGCGCAACAATGGAAAAGAAAGGAGTAGATCCCCTTCTGTCCATTCAGCCGGCAGATATTCCGCACACATGGATAGAGCGGAAAAGGATGATCTATACTTTGGACCTAAGTGTTTCACTGATAGGATCCGAAGGACAACCCTGCATTCTGGCTTCGCCAAGGTCGGTCCAACGTACCAGAAATATACCGGCAGTACAAACCCGGATACCTGGCTCTCAGACTATCATACAGCCGTCCAGATAAACAATGGGACAGACCTGGAAGATGTAAAGTTTCTTCCCCTAATTTTGCTAGATGGAGCCAGAGATTGGATCAATGGATTGCCGTCAAGAACTGTCGACAGCTGGGATGATATGGCTCGAGTATTCACTCAGCATTTCCGGGGAACGTACAAGCGCCCGAACAGCATCAACCAGCTGAACCGTTGCACCCAATTCGAGGATGAACCATACGTGGATTTCATCTCCAGATGGACTGCAATGAAGAATAGTTGTTCTGGAGTAACTGACGTACAAGCAATGCATGCTTTCGTCAATGGCCTAAAACCCGGACTAGTACCGTTCATGGTTGGTTCCAAACAGCACAAAGATCTCGGATCTATGCTTACAACCGCCAATGAGCATGCTGCAGCCGAAGACGATATCAGAGCAAGAGGTGGCAATATCGACACACTGATACTGGCCAAGAAAAACACTCGCTCTGAGAAAAAAGGAAATTCTCCAAGCAAAAGCCAGAAGCTGATAAAGAAGACAGTGAATCGGACACTGACGAAAAAATCCAGGAACAACAGCGGAAAGGCGAACCCAAGTTTCCAAGAGTTGATGGAGAATGCGCCCTAACTTTCCTAGCAACTCCATCAGCAAAGGTGGCGAAAAGAACACTTCGAGAAATAAACGCGGTTGTTCCGGCAACCCCGAAATTCTTGAAATATTCGAACACACCAATAACCTGGGATCAGTCTGATCATCCCGGAAATATCCCTGAATCCAGCACACAAGCTCTTATTGTAAGCCCTATTGTCCAGAACACTAGGCTAAAAAGAGTGCTGATGGACGGAGGATCCAGCATCAACATTATGTACCTGGATACATTAAGACATCTGAAGATCTCCAAGACCCAGCTCAATCACAACAACATACGCTTCCATGGCATTGTTCCCGGCAGGCAAGCACGATCCCTAGGAGAAATTTCCCTAGATGTCACCTTCGGAGAAAAAGATCACTTTCGTCAGGAAAAAGTATCCTTCGAGGTGGTGCCGTTCGAAAGCGTGTATCACGCAATACTCGGACGTCCAGCTTTCGCCAAATTTATGGCAAGATCATGTTATATCTATAACAAACTGACTTGGAGGAGAAGACGGATCACGGCCCACGTGGTCTGGCTTGGAGGAGAAGACGGATTCCTTACTTTCCAAGTTACTAGCTATCGTAGTCTTCTAGGTTTCCTACTCTGTATGCCCTAATCCGGCTATTATATAAAGCCGGACGGGAGATGAGATAAGAAGAGACAGGAAGCCATAGGCCAACTCGCCGAGAAGTTGATCCTCCGCGAGTAGGTAAACCTAACCTCACATTGTAATTGTTTACACAGGCTTTAGCCCTGATTAGTGAGATTGCAGGAGTAGGAACACCGTATTATTACGACGTACCGAACCTAGGTAAATCCTGTGTCTTTGTCACCAACGCGATCCCGTTTCCCCACGTCTCTACCCGTAGTCTCATGGCACCCCCGTCTATGAAAACTACTACGATGTCTCGACACTAGATACCTGATAAAAATCCCCGAAAAGTTCCGCAGCCGCCGTCACCGTCAATCCTAGATCAGGGGGTTCTGAAGTTGTCTCCAACACCCTAACGGAGAGGAAATCATCACCGGAGGCCTCTTCATCACCATGCCCGCCTCCGGAGTGATGCGTGAGTAGTTCATCCTTGGACTACGGGTCCATAGCAGTAGCTGGATGGTTGTCTTCTCCTCATATGCCTCCATGTTCAGATCTCGTGAGCTGCCTAACATGATCGAGATTGGTCTTATGTAATTCTCTGTGTTGTGTTTGCTGGGATCCGATGAATATTGAACTTATGCCAAGTTGATTATAGTCTTTATTGCATACGTTATTTGTGATATTGCATGCTTTCTGTTGCTAGTGGTTGCTCTGGCCAAGTAGTTGCTAGTGACTCCAAGAGGGAGTATTTATGCTCGATAGTGGGTTCATGCGTCCTTTTCTCCTTGCTCGAGTGACAGAAACGTGAAGGGGGAGGATGAGCTGTTACTACTAGGGAGAAAAGGCGGTGGGAGTGCCCGCGTGTATAATCATTGCTTACATTACACACTTTGTTTAATGCAGTTATCTGTTGCTTGCAACTTAATACCTAAGGGGGTTCGGATGTTAAGATGAGGATGGATTATTAGTCATAGATGCAGTTGGATTACGGTCTATGTATATTGTTGTACTGCCCGCACTAAATATCATAGTAGTCATCATGTCATGAATGTGCACTACGGTGCAACTTTTATTTGTCAATTGCCCACCTGTAATTTGTTCACCCATCATGCTATCTTTTATGGAGAGACACCACTAGTGAACCTATGAATCCTGGTCCATTTTCCTACACTGTTAAAACAAACCACCACAATTTCCAGCTTTCTTTACTTACTGCAAGCATACTTTATTTTCCACACTATACGTTTAATCTTTATTTTCAGTAAGACCGGTGAGATTGACAACCTCACTGTACCGTTGGGGCAAAGTATTTTGGTTGTGTTGTGTGCAGGTTCCACGTTGTTGCTGACACCGGTGAGCCATCACCACCGTCAGTGGCATCAACCTTCCGAAGGTCCTCTTTCTCCTACTGGATTTATAACCTTGGTTCTTAACTAAGTGGAAAACTCCTATCGCTGTGCTCATCACACCCTCCTCTTGGGGTATCCCAACGAGTGCAAGATCTGCACCATCAAGGATTTTTTCTCGCGCCGTTGCCGGGGAGGAAGAAGTCTGTTGGCAAGGGGAGTCTCTCACTCTCAACCTCTTTATTTTGTTCACTGTCTTGTTTCTATTTCTTGTCTTGTTTTGCTTCTTTATATCGAAAACACAAAAAAAAATTAGTTTACCTTATAGCATAAAAAGCAACTCAAGTATTTTCAAGTGTTCTAGTTGTTATTTTTTTGCTTTATCATGCTTGCTATTAATGTTTGATGTCTTTGAAACTAGATCTTTTAGGAAAGGTGGGTTCACGGATGAACAACAAAAACATTATAAGGAACACCGCTTGTCACAAAAAGGGATACACTTATGAGAGCAAATTAATAAATTGCATGACTATGCTAAAAATTTGTGCTCTACTTATAATGTTACTTATTGCTTTGATAAATCTTGTTGCTGTAGGAGGTATAAACACCTCCCTTTTCAATGTGAGTATAATGATAATGTTACCATATCTTCTTATGTTAAGGGAAATTATGAATTATATGATGTGGAACAAATTGAAGAATTTATTGCTTGGAAGGGTGCATTCGAAATTGCCTATTTACTTGAAAGTATTGATGATGCACCTTATAAATATGAGATTTATGCTATACTTGAATATTCCTTTGATAATTACAAGGATTGTAATTACTACATAATGGAATATATTAATAAATGCTCTCAACCTAAGGAAGAGACTAATGCCTTGCAGGAACCTATGGAAGAAGAAACTGCTGAATCTGGAAGCTCATTGGATGAAAAAGAGGAGGAGAGTGATGATCAAGAGGAGGAAGAATGGAACCCATGTCTACCTCCCAATGATAGTAACTCTTTAACTCATACATTATGTGATGAAATTGATACCTTCTATACTTGTGACCTTGATACTACTATGAATGAAACTTGTGAGAATGATATTGCTATTGTTATTTATGATAATCCATGCTACTTGGATAAATCTTATGATAATGCTCTTGATGATGGTCCTATGTTACTTGATGTTATAAATCACAATGCTACTGAAAATAGGATTTCTATTAGTAGTCCCATACCTTTTATGAGTGAACAATCATCTTGTTTTGATATTCCTAGAAGTGGAAAAAAAGAGGAGCTAATTTTAAATTTTGATCCCACTATTTTTGAGCTTGATATGAATTGTGTGCTTTTAGACCATGACAAACATGATTTATGTGATAATTATGTTGTTGAGTTCGTTCATGATGCTACTGAAAATTATTATGAGAGAGGAAAATATGGTTTTAGGAATTTTTATGTTACTAAAATATCTCTCTTTTTGTTGAAAGTTTTGAAGTTGCCGTTGTTCTACCTTCCCATGATCTCTAGTTTGAGCTTCTTTGATTTATTTATTTACAAGATTCCTATGCATAGAAAGTGGGTTAGACTTAAATTTGTTTTATACTTCCTTATTGATGATCTCTTTTACTTAATTCATATCTCTTATGTGCGCATCTTCTTGCTTTCTATGCCTAGCTGAAAGGCGTTAAAGAAAAGCGCTACCGGGAGACAACCTATTTTATTTCGCTGTTTTCAACCCGTTTTCCTTTGTTTTCTTTTGTGTGATTTGCACCTGGGTGTTGTCTATTTCCTTACCAACCCATCTATGTCTTTTCTTTTGAGTTTTTGTTGAGCCAAGTGAATCCTCTAGTGGAAAGTTGAGGCTATATTTCGGATTTCTGCGCAGGAAACAGATTTCTGCTGTCCACTGTTTATTCCGTATAAAATCACAGAAAATTCAAAATGACCTGAGTGTTTTTGTGTGTAATCCTGGGATGTATACGAAACTTTTCTTAGTTGACCACTTTTTGATTTTAGCAACATAAGATTTTTCGAAAAAATTATCTTTACCTGATGTCCTGTTTTGACAGATTTCTGCCAATAATTGCATTTGCATCTTAATCGCTTTATTTTGGTGTTATTTTGAGAAAAAGAGTTCTAAAAGAAGTTGTGACAGTAGATAATGTGTTTTTGAGTGCTAGACTTGTGTTGAAACTGAACCTTGTAAATTTATTATTTCGGTTGCACTAACGTTGCTAATGAAGATTGTGAGAAGTTTGGTGTGAAGGAAGTTTTCAAGGGTTAAGAGAAGAGAATGATATGATGTGATAAAGAAGAGTGAAAAGACTAAGCTTGGGGATGCACCGGTGGTACATCCCAGCAAATTCTAAGAAGACTCGAGCGTCTAAGATTGGGGACGCCTTGGGCATCTCCTTCTTCATCAACAAATTATCAGGTCATTTCTAGTGAAACTATATTTTTATTCGGTCACATCTTATGTGCTTTACTTGGTGCGTCTTTTATTGTTGTTTTCAGTTTGTTTTTGTTTTTTATTTCAGTTTGTTTTTACTTTTTGCAATAAACTTGGTTGGACCCCAGCATTCTTTTATTGGAGAGTGACACGCTCCGCTTTTTCATGCGAATACTTTGTATTCTTAATCTTTGTTTGGCTGATGCATTTATTTAGCTCTTATTTTGCATACATCTCTTATTAGAGCTGTTAGTTTTAGTATTATTATGTGAGTACTCTCATGTTTGCTTGCTGTAGCATTTAGAGAGTTTTTGTTAAAACATATTGTGTATGGTGCTTGTTGGTGCAAGTAGAAACTTGTATAGACTGTTGCTAGAAATTTTTCATGCCATGCTAAATGTTATTTTAGTTCTAAAGCCTTGTGATGTTGAGTAGCATGAATAGCCTCAAATGGCTGAGAGTGTTTAATATGGCATTGAAAGATTCATGAGTTGTTCTTGTCATAAGGAAGCATAAATTTTTGGTATTCTCGTTCAAATGTTTTATTTGGTTGACTTGGCGCATGATCACACCATGTTTATGACTATGAACCAGTCACAAATAGCCTCCATGACCACTTAGTTTTTGAACTATGATACCGCTTATGGTTTAATTAATGATGCTTATGTCGCTATGCATGATTATGGCTCTGATGCTCTCTTGATTTGTCGCTCCCAGTCTTTTGCTAGCCTCCACCTGTACTGAGTATGAGCTCTACTCGTGCATCCAACTCCCTTAAACCAAAGTTTTTCCCATTGTGTCCACCATACCTACCTACATGTGGTATTTAACTTTCCACTCCAAAGTAAATTGCTCATGTGTTACCTTTAAAACTTTCAAAATAACTCCTGTTTTATGTTCCTGATTTTGCTCAGTAGGACGTCAATAGACTAGTTGATTGAATTTCACACCATGGACTAGTGGCTTCATCCTCTTATTCAAATGATAGAAGAGCTGGCAGCGGGGTCCCCAGCCCCAAATTAATACACACACAATCTATTCACTATTTTTAACCCTGATTTATCAGTCAAAGCATAATTGTGTAAATAAAAGAGAAAGAGGGATGACCTTCTACCCAGATGCGTCCTTCACATGGGAGCCTCTCTTGTGAATACAATTGTCTTGTGACATACTGTATTTTCTGTTTACCATTCGTTGATATTAGCATACATCTACCAAAATATAGACACTCCTCCACGGTATGTGATTGTTGCCAGGCACCAGAGAGATTCAGTTAGCCATGGTTTGTGAAAGATGGATGGGAGGAGTGTCAAACTTTTAATACCTCTGTTTAATAAAATAAAATCTCTAGCACGTGAGTGATCCTGGCTTCCCTCCGCGAAGGGCCTTTCTTTTACTTTTATGTTGAGTCTCCATCTTCTAACTTTATACACAGTTGAGAGAGCATTTTTTTTGCCATTCTTAGTTATACATGCATTGTCCCATGAACATCAATAATTACTTCATGATGTGATATCATTTGTTATTAAATTATTTGTTCTAGTCTTCCTCATGAACTTTGAAAGTGTCCTGGCATTTATGTTTTGCCCCACTCTTAAGGACTAACGAAATATCACTTTGCCATGCTTTCTCTATACCCGAAACAGGCGTTTATCTTTGTTTGCATTGTTTCTCATGATCCTTTATTTGAGATACTCTTCATGATGAAAAGTGATTGCTTTGCTTTATTATTAAAGTTCTATTTATCATGTTTGTGTTTGAAGTTCTATGATCTCAGCTTGCATATACCTTTACATTTTTATGATCAAGATTATATTGGTAGCATGTCACCTCAGAAATTATTGTTTTATCGTTTACCTACTCGAGGACGAGTAGGAACTAAGCTTGGGGATGCTTGATACGTCTCCAACGTATCTATAATTTCTGATGCTCCATGATAATATTATGCCAATTGCTACATGTTTTCTCCCTTCTTTATGTCATTTTTACATGTTTTCTGGGACTAACCTATTAACAAGATGCCAAGTGTTAGTTCCCTGTTTTCTGCTGTTTTTCGTTTCAGAAAAGTTGTTCTAGAAATATTCTCGGAATTGGACCCCACAAAGCCCGAAGTGCCTATTTTCCCAGAAGCATCCAGAAGACCGAAGAGGAGACGAACAGGGGCATCAGGGGGCCCACACCATGGAGTGGCGCGCCCCCTGGCCACGTAGGGAGTGGTTTGGGGCCCCCAGGGCTCCATCGCCTCTGCCCTTTCGCCTATTTATTCCCCCCGGATGGAAAACCCTAGATACCTGATCAAAAAATCCCCTAAAAGTTCCGCAGCCGCCGTCACCGTCAACCCTAGATCAGGGGGGTTCTGAAGCTGTCTCCGGTACCCTGCGGAGACGAAATCATCACCGGAGGCCTCTTCATCACCATGCCCGCCTCCGAAGTGATGCGTGAGTAGTTCATCCTTGGACTACGAGTCCATAGCAGTAGCTGGATGGTTGTCTTCTCCTCATATGCCTCCATGTTTAGATCTCGTGAGCTGCGTAACATGATCAAGATTGATCTTATGTAATTCTCTGTGTCGTGTTTGCTGGGATCTGATGAATATTGAACTTATGCCAAGTTGATTATAGTCTTTATTGCATATGTTATTTGTGATCTTGCATGCTTTCCGTTGCTAGTGGTTGCTTTGGCCAAGTAGTTGCTAGTGGCTCCAAGAGGGAGTATTTATGCTCGATAGTGGGTTCATGCCCCCTTTTCGCCTTGCTCGAGTGACAAAAACGTGAAGGGGGAGGATGTGTTGTTGCCACTAGGTAGAAAACTGCGGTGAGAGTGCCCGCATGTATAATCATTGCTTAGATTACACACTTTGTTTAATGCAGTTATTTGTTGCTTGCAACTTAATACCTAAGGGGGTTCGGATGATAACCTGAGGGTGGATTATTAGTCATAGATGCAGTTGGATTACGATCTATGTATATTATTGTAATGCCTGCACTAAATATCAGTAGTCATCATGTCATGAATGTGCACTACGGTGCAACCTTTATTTGTCAATTGCCCAGTTGTAATTTGTTCACCCAACATGCTATCTTTTATGGAGAGACACCACTAGTGAACCTATGAACCCCGGTCCATTTTACTACACTGTTAAAACAAACCACCACAATTTCCTGATTTCTTTACTTACTACAAGCATACTTTATTTTCCACACTATACGTCTAATATTTGTTTTCAGCAAGATCGGTGAGATTGACAACCTCACTGTACCGCTGGGGCAAAGTATTTTGGTTGTGTTGTGTGGAGGTTCCACGTTGTTGCTGACACCGGTGAGCCAACACCACCATCAGTGGCATCAACCTTCCGAAGGTCCTCTTTCTCCTACTGGATTGATAACCTTAGTTCTTAACTAAGGGGAAAACTCCTACCGCTGTGCTCATCACACCCTCCTCTTGGGGTATCCCAACGAGTGCAAGATCTGGACCATCAATCGCCAACCTAAAATTCCTTCTCCTTTGCTTCGCGGAGATTTCCGGTTTGCGTATCAATTTCCACAAAAGAGAAGTACTCATGCTTGGGTGTATGGAGAACGAGGAGCGCAGCATTGCCAACATGCTAAACTGCAAACGGGGATCCTTCCCATTCACCTACTTAAGGCTGCCGATTGGGGCCAGGACTCTTACAGTCTCGGACTGGAAGCCTATGACTGGTAAGGTCAAAAAACGAGCAGACCCTTGGATGGGCAAGTTCATGTCCTCGGCCACGAGGCTTACCCTCACGAATGCATGCCTTTCTAACATGCCTCTTCATGCCATGGGCGTTTGCCTGCTAGGGGACGGTGTCCATAAGACGATGAACAAATACTGCTCCAGATTCTTCTGGGAGGGCAATTGCTCGAAGCGCAAATACCGTTGGGTGCGGTGGGACGCTGTCTACAAACCCAAGGCCTTGGGGGGGCCTGGGCATCATAGACACCAAGAGCACGAACATATGCCTAATGGCGAAATGGATCTGGAAGCTATACTCTGGAGGGACTAGACTTTGGGCTGAAATCCTCCGAAACAAATATCTCCGCAACCGTGATCTCCTGGTAGACTCTCACCAGTCGGGATCACAATTCTGGAACGCCATCCAGAAGATTAAAGATATTTTTTTGCTTGGGGGGAAAACATCAGATTCGGGAGGGGACCTCCACCAAACTGTGGCGAGCTAGTGGCAGGGGAGCCCCCCTTGAGAGACCAATTCCTCTCTTATTTGTGATCTCCGTGGACCCTGAGGTTTCAGTAGCACATGCCTTGCAGGGTGCCCAGTGGGACATCCCCTTCAGCGAGAGTTGGAGGGGACCCAACTCTCTGGCGGTCAGGATGAGATCTATTGGACTCTTAAACCTTCGGGGAGGTTCTCGATTCGATCCTTATATCACAAGTTGAGTCGGGGCATAGATTGCAAACATTTTTGCGACCTGTAGCGGATTGCCATTCCCTTCAAAGTATACATTTTCATGTGGCAGCTAGGTCGGAAACGCCTCCCCACCAATGACAACATCCACCGCCGTCACGGCCCCTCGAACCGGCTATGCGCGTTATGCGGTGAGGCCGAGGATACTAACCATATCTTCTTCTGTTGTACGCTCGCCAAATTCATGTGGAATGTAGTTAGGGAATTGCTGGCGTGCAATTGGAACCCCTCCTGCCCGGCGGACATCTTTCGATACCTCCAGGCTTATGCGGGGCAAATGAAGTGTGTGCTCTGGATATGTTGTGCGGCTTTATACTGGTCCTTCTGGAACATTAGGAATAAATACACTATCGAGTGAATTTTTCCATCCCAACCCGCTGATTGCCTCTATAAACTGACTATGTATATGCAGGTGTGGAAGCCGATGGCTAGGAGACAGGACCGGGAGGCGCTAGAGATGATGATCGGCAGGATTTGTGCTCTCCAGATTTCTGTGCGGGATAGACCAGAGTAGTCTTCCCCTACTTGCCGTTATCTATCATTTTAGTGTTGTGTTTCGTAGGCATTGCGTTTGGAGATGTTGGCCTCTTGGTTGGTACTCTGTTGTAACTCTGCCTTATCTGTGGAGGGATGCTTCACTTGCTATGGGGGTGTGTGTGTGTGTGTGTATGTGTTGTGATTTGTACGCTGCCGTGGGGCTTTATTAATTTAAAACCGGACTTTGCTCGAGCCTTTCGTCTATGATTCTCCTCCAATATAACCCCGTGCCTCGACTCATTGTTTTTCTCGGTTTCCCCTTCCCAAAAAACATATATTTGAAATATTTAGAGATCGGAATTTTGTTTGAGAATCTCATCCGACATTCCACTCCTAATTTCGAGTAACCACGGCTACCGGAAATTTGGCTCCCTCCGAGATACTTTCTTTACTGGTAGCCAAAGCCTTGGACAATGTCAATATCATCCGTATGTGGTCGTCATGCCACTACCTTGAATGGTAGTTTTATTGTTGATGTGAAATGCTCGTACTTTCATATGTGGCGTGTTTAGAAGAAAGCGGTAGATCATCTTAGGTGACCGACCTCTCTTGTTTCTCTCACCACAGCATCACTACACACCCAAAACGGTGGTTTTCGACAGGGTCCGTCACAACCCATGGCCTGGAAGCTCCATTCCCGTCCTCTAATAGCCAAGGTCCTCCGTCCCGATCTCCCTCATATTGGATTAGCTCTCCCAGGTTTTCGCCACCGCCTAACTTTGGGAGGAAAAGGTCCGGCCGCAGCGACACGTGAGCGTCATGAAATAGGGAAAGCGCTCCGTCGGCGAGCACGATCTATCGTAGATTCGTGTGAGGGGCAAGCTAGAAGATGTGTTGTTGGTGATTCGCGTGAGAAGACAACGAAGTGCAGTCGTCTTCGGCCGAGAGAGGAAGTGCTTAGTGTCACCGGATATCCGGGATCCCCTAGTAGGCGCCTAGTAGGCAGTGGCGGAGCTGCGTTGTGACTGATGTCAAGCGACATTATGGAAAATTTGATTAACACCTTGATACTAGCTACGCCTACACCAGTTTTGACACTAATATGTAGATAATGACCTCACTTGCCCCAACGATCACCTGTTTTGGACTTTTGACATCACTACCTCCTAATCCTAGCTCCGCCGCTGCTAGTAGGCATGATGGAAGGGGAGGGGGTCCTCTTATGTAGGCAATATCGGGGCGGATCTACACCCGGGGCAACCGGGGCAATGGCCTGGGGCGCGATGGCGGTGATACAGGCTTCGGCGTCCTATAGCAGAATTGTTTTGATACTGTTTTGCACTGTTCATATGAAGGTTGCCCGGGATGTCGCTCCTGGCTGGATCCGCCACTAATATCCTGTAAGAGTCTACCTATTCCTCCTCTCAACTCTATTCAAGATCCAGCAAATTAGTTACAGGAGCCGATCTATGAATCAGGCATCCAGCCAATTCCCCTCAGTTCATCGGCACAGCCGCCGGTTCTTACTTCCGTTCCAAGCCAGGTTCTCTCTTCCTAATCGTTCCCTTAAATGGCACTCCTACGGCACTCAAGCTTACAAGGCCTAAACGGCCCATTCACGGCCTGCAAGCCAGCTGGGCGGCCTCATGTTCCTCCTGGGCCTAGTAGGTGTCGATGCAGTGGTCTCCGTAGCTGGAGTAGTGCTTGGGTCGCTGATACTCCCCTCCGCTTGAAATCCTGCTTGCCCCCAAGCAGGAGAGTGAGGGAACTGCTGCTTCAATGCTTCGAGGTCCTCCCAGGTGGCCATCTCTTCAGTTGCGCCACTCCACTGCACCAGGACTTGAACAACCGTACGCAGTCCATGCTGACGAACACGTTGCTGCAAAATAGCGACAGGAACCCGCAGTACATCAGCAGGGGTTGGCAGTTGAGGCAGTACCTGCTGTCCTGGGCCAAGGCACGGTTTCAGCTGCGACACATGGAAGACAGGATGAATTCTACTAGTGAGAGGAAGATCGAGCTTATAAGCAACTTCCCCAATGCGAGCCAAAATCTTGTAGGGACCAAAAAACTTGAAAGCGAGCTTGTGGTTGGAACGTTGCACCAGTGAGGACTGCATGTATGGCTGTAATTTGAGAAAAACCTCCTGACCAACTGAAAACGAGCGTTCACTCCTGTGTTTGTCAGCCTGGAACTTCATTCGCTGTTGCATTCGAAGCAAATGCTGCCGAACTGAAGCTACGATGAGAGCACGCTCACGTAACCAAGCAGAAACATCATCAGAGGCGATTGCATCAGTGGCGGTGATGCCAAAGTATCTTGGCTGTCTCCCATAGATAACTTCAAAGGGTGTCCTCCCCAACGAAGAATGCCAGTTGTTGTTATACCAGAACTCGCACAAGGATAACCACTTCGACCAATTGTTGGGGTGACTGCTGATAAAACAACGCAAATAGCACTCAATCGATTGGTTTACTCTTTCAGTCTGCCCATCCGTCTCAGGGTGATGTGAGGTGCTCATGTTCAGATGGGTGCCCGTTGCGCGAAAAACAGATTGCCAGAATTGGCTAGTGAAAACTGGGTCTCTATCAGAGACTAGAATCTTTGGCAATCCATGTAGTCGATAGATGTTGTCAACGAATACCTCAGCTACCTTTGAAGCAGTGTAGGGGTGGCTCAATGGAATGAAGTGTGCATATTTAGATAACTTATCCACGACGACCAGTATGTAGTTGTAATGACGAGATGGGGGAAGGCCTTCAATGAAGTCCATCGTAGCAGTGTCCCAAGGGCCAGAAGGCACGGGCAGTGGTTGCAGTAACCCAGCAGGTAAGGTTCTTTCCGGCTTGGCCTGTTGGCACACTCGACAGTTACGAACAAATTCACGGACTTGGCCCTTCATGTTCTTCCATTTGAATAAAGCAGCTAACCTCCTGTATGTCACGGGAAAGCCGGAGTGCCCCCCAATTGGGCTGTCATGGAATGCTGAAACAATTTGCAACTGGAGCTCCGGTTGCTGTCCAACCCATATTCGGCCCTTGAATCGCAGCAACCCATCACGGAAGGTGAAACCAGAGTCCTCTGTTGCATTCACTGAGAGGCTCTGCAATAGGCTATGCACATAAGGATCCTTGTCGTAACTGGCAACAACCTTCTCGAGCCACGTGGGTTTTACTTCAGTAATAGCCAGAATTTGAGAGCTGTGGGGAGGCTTGCGGGAAAGGGCATCTGCAGCACCATTGTGTACGCCCTTCTTGTAAACAACCTTATACTGCAATCCCATTAATTTGGTCAGGGCCTTGTGCTGCCATGGCGTGTGTAGTCTCTGGTCTGTCAAGTGAGTGAGACTCTGGTGGTCAGTACGAATCACAAATTCCCTTAATTGCAGATACGACCTCCATTGTTGCACATCTAGAAGGATAGCGAGATATTCCTTCTCGTAAACTGACAGCCCTCGATTCCTCGGTCCCAATGCTCTGCTCACAAATGCTACAGGATGTCCTTGCTGAGATAGAACTGCACTTCGCACGCGTCAGTTTCAACGGTGAATGGCAACTCATAGTTAGGTAACGCAAGCACGGGGGCCGTGATCAATGCTGTCTTCAGTGTGTCAAATGCCAACTCTGTAGCCTCAGTCCAGACAAACAGTACTCCCTTCTTCAGCAGGGCCGTTAACGGTTGACTGATCACAGCGTAGTGACGTATGAACTTACGATAATAACCAGTGATGCCAAGAAAAGCCCTCAACTCCTTGATCACTGTCGGCCGCGGCCATGATTTAATCGTCGAAATCTTGGAGTCGTCTGTGGCCACACCTGCAGCAGAAATCACATGCCCCAGGTAGGCCACACTTGTCTGTGCGAATGCGCATTTGGACCTCTTCACGTGCCAACTGTCCCTCTGCAGAACTTCCAATACCTGACGCACATGCTGTAAGTGTTCATCATAATCCTTGCTGTAAATCAAGATATCGTCAAAAAACACCAAGGTAAACTTGCGGAGGAATGGAGCTAGGACCACATTCATAGCATGTTGAAAAGTGGCTGGCGCACCCGTGAGGCCAAAGGCCATGACACGGAACTCATAGTGGCCATTATGCGTCTGGAATGCTGTTTTATGTTCTTCTCCAGGAGCCAGTTTGATTTGATGGTAGCCAGCCCTCAAATCTAATTTGGTGAACCACCTGGCTCCAGCGAGTTCGTCGAGGAGTTCGTCAATCACGGGCAGGGGGTACTTCCCCTTGATTGTAAGGGCGTTCAGATGTCGATAATCCACAACCAATCTCCACTGTTTCTCCCCCTTATCCCCCTTGCGCACCAAGATCACCGGCGAGGAAAAGGCACTGTTACTAGGTGTAATCACTCCTTGTCGCAGCATTTCACGAATCTGTTTCTCGATTTCGTTCTTTAGCTCAGGTGCCACTCGATAGGGCCTCAAGGAAACAGGTTGTGCACCTGGAATCAGTGGTATTTTGTGGTCACATTGCCTGCTAGGCGGCAAACCAGATGGTTCCTCAAATACAGCAGCAAATTCGTCAAGCAATTGCTGAATTCCAGGGGTTTGTGCCTCAGTATCTTCAGTAATGCTATCTTCAGTGACAAAGAGTTCCACCATCACATGTGTAGCTTCCAAGGCCCCCTCCCTTGCAACACCACTAGTTGATCACCTCTCTGCATAGCAATCCAGTTACTAGCCCAATGTGTGAGCATAGGGCTATTAGCAGCCAACCAATCCAAACCAATAATGCCATCATAGCTTTTCAACGGCAAGATTCTGAAGGAAGCACTAAATTCGTGCCCATTTGATGTCCATGCACAATCTGGAATTTGCTCAGTACATGACAAGACTGCTCCACCTGCCACCTTAACATATACTGGTTTCTTGAGAGGAATCTTCCCTACCAACAAGTCTGCTTTCTTTTGATCGATGAAACATGAAGTACTGCCAGAATCAACAAGGAACGATAATTGTTGTCCTTGAATTTGGACCTTGAGTACCATAGTTTTAGCAGCCTTCTGATGAGAATCGCAAGCAGCTGCAGAGAGCAACATGTTAACTTGAGATTGGCTAGTACCATCTTCAGCATCAACAAATTCACTGTCAGATTCAGCTTGTTGGAGCAGATCGACCATCTCTTGGACTACATGAAGCTGTACAGTGGTCTTGCACTGATGTTCTCTGCCCCATTTTTCTCCACATGTAAAGCAAAGACCCCTAGCTCTTCTGTAAGCCCTTAATGTAGCCCACTTGTCTTCAGTTTGAGTTCGAGAAGTATCAGCCTGACGCTTTTCTTCCACAGTCCGAGAAATCCATTTTGCTGGCGGTTGAGGAGGTGGTAACGGCTGAGAATGATGAGCCGGCTGAGGTGTGTGGGCTGTCCTTCGATTTACAGGGCCTGCACTTGGTGATTGCACCATTGGACTGTAACCATCTCCCAATTCTTCATACAGCAGCGCCAAGGTATACGCAGTGTCCAAATCTTTCGGTTGTTGAATTGCCACCAAAACTCGGACACCAGGCTTCAGACCATCAAGAAACTTGGTAATATAATGTATAGGATCAGGTTTAGCTTCATACACTGAAATTTGATCCATCAAATCAGAGAAACGTTGCACGTAATCCTCCACCGTGCCAGTCTGAGAAATATGAAGCATCCTCCTCACAAGAATCTGATGCTGATTACGATTAAACCTGCCCTGGACTGCAGCCACAAATTCCTCCCAGGAAGCATCACCCGACGCCTGCACATAAGCTTCTAGCCAGGTAGCTGCTGCCCCATTAAACAGAGAGGATGCATAGGAAATCCAGAGAGATTTGGGTGTCTTCCAGCGCTGGAAATATTCCTCACAACGGCGTTGCCACAATTTCGAATTAGCGCCGTCGAAATTAGGCAATTCAACCCGCGGTGCGGAACCAGATGAATCAGATCCACTGTCTCCCAAGTAACTCGAATTGGAGAAAAAATTCGGTCCAAATTGCGTACCTCCTTCCGGAGGAGGCATGTGCGAAGCACTAGCCTTCCCCCGGTGCAGTGTTTCATCACGGTGCCCATCGGGCCTAGCAGCACCACCCCCCGGCGACCAGATGAGCGGTTCCGGTGTTCCGCCCGCCGGAGCGCTTGGAATCGAACGGATGGCGCGGTCGACGCTCGCAGCCAACGCGGAGATCTCGGCGCTGAGCTTGCTCCTCACCGCCTCCAACTCCCCTCCCAGACTTCCCCTGGCTTCCGCGAGATCAGCCCCCATCTTCGATCGCACGGACTCGACGGAGACGCCCACTTCCTTGAACTGCTTCTCAGTGTCGGTGACGAAAATCCGCACGGCGTCGAGGATCTCCTTCTTATGGGCCAGGAACTTGGTCTCGTACGCCTCCTCAGTCTCGGCCCTCAAGATCGAGTACAGGGCCTGAGCTTCAGGAGAGAGCTCCTCCATGATTTCCCCTCTGCGGCGAATCGCGAACCGGGTAGCGTGGGTGTGTAACGGAAGCTCCAGATCGGAGATCTTATGGCTCTGATTACCACTTGTAAGAGTCTACCTATTCCTCCTCTCAACTCTATTCAAGATCCAGCAAATTAGTTACAGGAGCCGATCTACGAATCAGGCATCCAGCCAATTCCCCTCAGTTCATCTGCACAGCCGCCGGTTCTTACTTCCATTCCAAGCCAGTTCTCTCTTCCTAATCGTTCCCTTAAATGGCACTCCTACGGCACTCAAGCTTACAAGGCCTAAACGGCCCATTCACGGCCTGCAAGCCAGCTGGGCGGCCTCATGTTCCTCCTGGGCCTAGTAGGTGTCGATGCAGTGGTCTCCGTAGCTGGAGTAGTGCTTGGGTCGCTGACATATCCGTTCTTACAACAATGACTATAGATCGATCTTGGGGTTTGTTTGGGTAGAAGTGTGATTTTAGAAGAAGTGGCATCAAGTGTTTTGTAACTTGTTTTGAAGACTGATATTTTTCTTGGAGATCTAGGAGGGGAGAAAATCCCCACCGCTAAGACAGATATTTTTAACAGAATGTGCCATTGATTTACTTGGCTTCAGTTTTGAGTTCAGGAAAATGGCAGATTAGCTGAACTTACAGTGGCTTAAAGATGGTTTCCCTTCGTACAGATGATCAAATGGTTGATGATTGTGCGCAGTAAATTAACAAAGTCACGGTTGATCTACTCACACGTGCAAGCATGCATAGGAAAAAAGTTACTCATTTACAAACAAATAAACAAAGACGATTGTTCACAAAAGGAATGTTGCTCGTGAGAGTTGACGACGCATAGGAGTATATATAGATAATAACATTAAAACGACCAAATACTCCAGAGGAAACAAACCAAAGTTATAGTGTTCCGGTGAACTGAACAGAATAGTTCATACAGTACTACAGTATATAGAAAGATAACTGCTGTGTGTTGGACACAACTGAACCTCTTCCAAGTTGTGAATCCAAAGAGGCAATTTTTCTATTCTCAGATCATCAGGCACCACAGCGCCCCTCTTGGAACTACTCCTCATCACCGTCCTCGTCTTCATCCTCGGACGCAGAATCGCCGTCAGGCCTCACCTCAGGTACTCCTTGTGGAACACGACGTAGCCCTTGGTGATCAGATCGATGCGGATCTTGTGCACCAGGATAATCGGCCCGCCAACGGTCTTGTGCCGACACTCTTCCTCCATCTGAAGCCTTCTCTTCTCGATCCAGCCCGGCGGGAACACCCCGCGGGCCTCGACGCCGAGGATGTCGTCGACGGTGGGGGTCTTGAGCAGGAACAGCCAGACGCAGATGTCATCGTTCGACATCCGTACCATGCCTCGGCCGGCCACCGACGCGGTCTCCGGTTTAGACTCCTTGATGATCCTTTCGACCGCGTCCTCCAGCTCCGTTGGGCTCAGTGCGTTGGACTCGGGGAAGAGTAGCAGCTTTGCCTTGATTCTCTTCCGCCGCTCCGCGTCTTCCGAGAGGAGGTCCACCGTCACGGGCTCCGCCGGCTGCGAGTTCCCGGTCAGGTAGGCGGGCAGCTTCGGCAGCGGATCCGCCCAATGCCGTAAGATGTCGGCCGCCTTCTCGTCCTGCGCCGGGAACATGTCAAATGCGTCCGTCTCCGCCTTCCTTTTGGCGGGGCATCCCATGTTGGAACCCTTCTTGCCCAGCCTCGTGGAACCCCCTCGTGGAATCTATGTGTGATGAGACCTCGCCGTGGAATCGATTGTGGTGATGGGATTTAGGGATGGGAACTGCTGAGCGTCCCCCTCCTGACACCTGTCCCGTTTTTTGGCCAAATCCCGCTTTTGCTCCCCGTAGCAAAAAATAGCCCCGCTTTTGCTCTCCGTAGCAAAAAAAAGTCCCGCTTTTGCTCCCGTAGCAAAAAGACGTTTCACCCCAAAAAGAACAGAAAAAGTCAGACCTCGCCGGAGACTCGCCGGAGACCTCGCCGGAGTTACTGTAGCAATTTTTTTTTTGCTACAGTAGCAAAAAGTCGATTTCGCCGGAGCCGTCGCCGGAGACTTTTGCTCGCCGGTAGCAAAAAATTTATTCAAAAAAAGCAAAAAAATAACCTTATTGTAGCAAAAAAAATACGCTATTAGAGCAAAAAATTGGACCTCGCCGGAGTTACGGTAGCAAAAAAATTGTACAAAAAATGCAAACGAAAAACCCTATTGTAGCAAAAAATTTGTACAATTTTTTTTTAGCAAAAACTGCTAAAAATTGGCATCTCCTCCGCCGCCGGTAGCACTGCGTCACCTCCGGCCGCTCCATGGATGGATGCCGTTCCGATAAGTACGCTCGCTTTACGAGCGGTGGCCCGGCGGTTTCCAGTGGAAGCGAGAGAAGCGCCCGCGCCGTTTCCAGGGGAAGACGGCGACGGGGAGGTCGGAGACGGTGGGCTCGGGGAAGAATCGGCGGGGAAGACGGCGACGGGGAGGAGGAAGGCCTCATCGCTGACTCCTCGCCTCCGGTGAACTCAGAGGAGGAAGGTCTCGTGCGCGCGGACTCCTCCTGTCGGACGGAGGCGCCCTCACTGTGGAGGACGGAGTAGTCGGGGCTGGGCCGGAGCTCACCCATGGCGGCTTTGCGTAGGGGAGCACGAACGGATGGGAAAAAGCTTGGATTGGAGCGCACCAATGGCGGCGGGCCAGAGCGGGCCGGCAGGGGACGGGCCGGAGGGCGCTCATGGCGGCAGGCCGGGAGCTGGTTGGTCGCGTCGTGGACGGCCATCTCCGTCGCGCGCAGCCGTCTTTTCCTGGCTGGTTCTGTGAGTTCGCGTGGGTGGGCAGATGCGGTTGACCCCAAGAGCGAGCAGATAACGTGGGTGAGGCCAGGGCACGTCAGGTTGCCAGCGAATCCGGACGATGGAAGTGAACGATCCCCGGGTTATCCCCAGCTTTTCCCTTTAGGGATTGGGGAAAGATGCGGCGAGGGCGGCCGGCGTTGTCTCCATGTACTTGTCCAGAGTCCAGACCGAGTCGAGATCGATGCCCATCCACTCCGGTCCGCAATGGACAACAATCCCCTCTGGACCAGATTTGACTCCAGCAGCAAGGGAAAAGAACCAAAGCGGCAGCGCCTCGTACAAGACAAACTCACACGTACACGTGCGCGCGGTTTGAACTTGCTGCACGATCTGCTAGCTGCCGGTGTACAATCCGCCTACACGAGTCTCGGGTGTCTCGACAAACACGTACGATCAGTTTGGCAGGTGACGGCGTAAGTGGAGGTGGAGTCATGCATGGCCTGGGCTTACATGCATTAGAGCATCTCCAGCAGCCCCGCGCCCGCATGAAAAATCTCCGTTTTCCAGCGCGGGTCAGCGCCGAGTGCTTCGGTGGAGGCGTGAAATAAACCAGCCAGCGCACGAGGAAAAGATCGTCTTGTGCGCTCTTCATTTTGGGCATCCTCTCCAGCGCGCGCAAGGACGGAGCTCGTGCGTGACGGCTCCAACCGCTCCAACACTTCAGTGCGCGCCGCGGCTGAAGCCATTTCTACACCCCAATACCACCGTCGGCCCGCAAATCCTTCTCCTCCGCCCCTCCGCCGCTCGAGTGAGAAGAAGAGAATAGAGAGTTGCCCGCTTTATTGCATCGTACCATTCCATTCGAAATGACGATGTGCATGATAATCTTCAAGAAAACGTCGCGGAGGAGTGGTGGAATTAGTATGAACAAAAAAATGGCTAGTTCTGTTCTTCTATGTTGTGTTCTTGATGAACTATTTGATGAACAATTTGTTGTAACATGTGAACTATTATTTGTATTTGTATGAAATACTTGTTTGTGTTGTACTAATAAATAATTATTGAACTATTTTTTGTTGATTTTTGTATGTGTGTTTGACCTACTTTGTGCAATAAAGTAGTTGTGTTTTGGTTTGTCCAACGCACGCGATCGATTTTGGCGCGTCTAAATTTCCGCCGGAGCTGCGCGCACATATTATAGCGCGCCTAAATTAGCTGCGCACGCGCGAAAAAAAATTCTACGCGCCAAACAGCGCTCCATACACTGGTAGAAAAAAGGTCTTCCATACGCCCCCATCAGTCCCCAAACTTTGCGCACCGTGACTAAAGAGGTTTTAGTCCCGGGTCGGGATGAGACCCGTGACAGAAGGTCATGCGTCGTGGGTTGGGAAGCGCGTGGAGACGCGTGGAGGGCTTTAATTCCAGTTGGCGTCGCCACCCGCGACTAATGATCCAGTCTGCTGGCCTCCCTGTCTTTAGTCCCGGTTGGCCTGGCCACCCGGGACTAAAGAGACAAACTGCTCGCCTCCCCGCGCGGCGGTTTTATTTCGCGAGCGAGAGGCAGAAGGGCGCCATTGCTACAGTGCGCACCAGAGTCTCTGTTTCTTCTTCTCTCTTCTCTTCTCTTCCTCTCTTCGATCTTCCTCCACCAAGCACCCATGGATGAAGTTTGGAAGACTGTCCGTGTGGCCACACCATGCGGCAAGAGTCTCGACGTGGCCTACACCAATAATTGCGAGAGGCTCCCCGGTCTTCTTGAGCATTTCAGCTATCTCTATGAAGAAGCCGATGAACACCATAGGTTCTTCGGACTTGATCTAGAGTATACGGCGGATCAACGGGATGTTGCCGTCATCCAGATTGCGCTCAAGGAGTTCGTTTTGGTCTTCCAATGGTCAAGGTAACGCACACGTATAATCTTGCATTTTCGATTTGTTTGTTGCATCTGAATAATACATGTGTTGCAACATATCTAACACGTGTTCTATTTTTATTGTTGCAGTAGTTCAAAGCATTCTCCGGCACTTGTTGATTTTCTTGTCAACAAGGGGTATGACTTCTGCAGCGTTGACATCACTCAAGACCGTCAGAAGTTGATGCGCTTGGGTATTGTGATACCTGAAAATCACTACATTGATCTTCAGGACCTTATCCATTTCGATGAGTTGTACGGGCCCAAGACCGGGATGGCTCCGATGGCAACTGCCTTCATCCACGAGGACTACGAAACCATGAAGTCTCGTTTCCCCTCCAAGAATCACAGGTATTGGGAGAAGACCCCACTGGACCGGACCAACGTCAACTATGCTGCCATAGATGCATACGTTTCCTACGAGTTGTTTCGCATCTACTCGACGGAGCTCGAGTAGATGTTGTTTGTGTACCACATCTTGCGTTCGATATATGCATGTAATGGATATATTAGTATGTAATGGATATATTATTATGTAATGGATATTATTTCTATATTAATTCCTAGCTATACTATTTCTATATTATGTCAAACACATATTTCAAAACAAACAAACAAAAACACATCAAGAAAACAAACAAAAACACATCAAGAAAACATATATCTAGTCAATACCAAACTCATCCAATTGGATTTACTTCAAAATACATTTTTGAACTCATTCTAAAAATAATAGAAGAGCCTACTGGTCTTTTTAAGATTTTAAAATGAATTGGTATTATTTTTCTTAATTTTTTGATATATTATTTGTATTTTTAAGATTTTAAAATGAATTAGTCTTATTTTTCTTAATTTTTTGATATATTATTTGTATTTTTAAGATTTAAAAATGAATTAGTTTTATTTTTCTGAATATTTTGATATATTAATAGTATTTTTAGAAATAATACAAATTAAAAAGTTAATGTTTATTTATTTATTCAAAATTATTAATTACATCATTACTTTTGTTTATTAAAAGATTTATTTGAAATTCAAATAATAAAGAAATATGGCATCGACCAACATGTTAATATGATTGATATGATACTACTATCACATACATGCGTGCGAAACACTTGGATGCGAGACGGGATGGAACTCGGAAGTTAAGCATGCTAGTGCTAGAGTAGTGGGAGGATGGGTGACCGAGCGGGAAGTTTGACCACGAGTAAGTAATTTGACTAGAGATAATTGTAGTTAGACACTAAGCAAATATTACAAATTCTGGAAAAAAAAGGGAGTGAAAAACTGGAGTGAAAAAAGGAAGTGAAAAAAAGGGAGTGAAAAATTGGAGTGAAAAATAATTAGAAACCCAAATGAATTAAAGAAATTACGAAATAAAGTTTAGTCCCGATTCGTGTGGCCAACCGGGACTAAAGGTCCTCCGTCCCCCGGCTCACGCCACCCGGCCACGTGGCCGGGCCTTTAACCGCGGTTCGTAAGAGGCGCGACTAAAAGGGGGGCCTTTAGTCGCGCATATTTAGTCCCGGTTGCGCGGCCGGGATTAATGGGCCTGGCGAACCGGGACTGTAGGCCTATTTTGTACCAGTGATAGACGGTTTCCAGCGCGGCCCCAAGGCGCAGCTGCTAGAGATGCTCTTAGGGTTTGACTTGTACATGGATGTAGGGCTTGGCTAGATAACATCATTATTCAGCTAAACAAAGCAAGCTAGTGAATCGTGCATACATGTATATGGTACCATCTGACATGTTTTGTTCGATCCCACCTAACAAAAGGCATTAAGGTTTCTGCCAAAATTTTCGTCCAACACGATTTTACTAATTTGTCCTCCCACCAGATCCCATGTTACTGCACAACTGCCCTTGGGTACCGGTTCGTGGTCTACTCCTCAACCAAGCCCAATATCTCTCCCTCCACCAGAAAAAAAGTCGTCGCCGCCGGCGCCCCATTCTGTCAGCACTGCCGCCGTTCCCGAGACCGACCGAATATGGAATCGCCTCTGCATCATCGATATGCTCCTCACCTCCAAAGGAATCGACCCGGTATGCGAGGAATCCACGGCATCTCGCTCATCTTGATCCACTCCGGCCGGCCATTTTTTTTGATCTCGCGAGATCCTGACCTCTTTTCCCTCTGGATCCTCTTCCGCGGAAACTGAATTTATGATACAGATAACTTATTCTCTTCTCTTCCTGAATTTTTGCTCGCTTGGTCGGTCGTAAGCACATTTGCCGGCACGTCTTCTTCTGGCTGTGACGCGTCGTCTCCTTCCAGTCCTTGCTGAGAAGAAGGCTTCAGGAGAACCAAGGCCTGGGGCAAGGCGCCGCCCAGTCGATGGGTGTACCACATCCTGTCGTCGGTTCTCTCTCTTACCACATAAGGAAGTAGCAGGAGCGCTCCAACTCGGGAGATCTGCCGGCGTAAGGAATGGGGACGGCCACCACCGGAGGGAAGGTTGCCGGAGGGGATGGGGGAGTTAAAGGCCCGTCGTGAGCCTAAGCTTGGTACGCCTTTGTTGCTAGAGCGTGGATTTAGGGATTTGTCCAGACACCACCAGGTAATTCGCCAGCAACCCAATGTTTCCTCTAATTTTATCTATGTTATTATGGATTTCGAAATTGCAGTAGGGTGAATTTTGATATTGATTCCCGATACAACCTGATTACGGCACACAGGCACTCTGGACTTGTGACTGATGAGAAACGCTGGTCTCACATAATGAGAGTTCGGTAGATCCAATCAAGTGCATTCACACAATTGCAGTACGTCCAGTCAACTGTGTGTCCGTACGTGTTAAGCACTTCTCTTTTGTTTAGCACCTTTAAATAATATGTACGGAGGTAAAAAAATGTTCTGTAAAACTCACTCGATCCTAGATCTGTCCAAAATGAGCAAGAGATGCTTCAATGTTTAAATCAACTTGAAAGTTTGTGTTCCCATCCTTGATCTTGAATTCTCAATCTTTCAAGATAACCCATCTACTACGTTTAATAGACTACCTTTCCACTTTGGTATTTTTTTAGCATGTGTACAATTCTCTTTGAGCTCTAACGAGGAAAAATGTAGCACTGAAATACTAAATAAAAGTTAGAACAAAGTTTATAAAAACTTGAGCCAACTGAAAAATTATTAGCTATACAACACGGCACATTCGGAGACCTCCAACCCTGACATATTTAGCTAGCTAATTTTTTCATTGAGATAATTATTCTGAAGAAAAAGGGTGTTAGGCTGAACTACCCATGATCAGTGGGGATCTAGCAGAAGCCCTTAGACCTATCTTCTTTATTGAGATGTTTCTTCTGAAGAAAAATGCTCATAGACTAAACATAATATCCATGATGAGACCTTGCAGGTATCTTGTCCAACGGCTCTCCATATTAATTAATGGAAATAATATGACTTAATTTATTTAATATATGATTTTTCTGCTGTTTCTTTTGCCTGTTCATTCCCTGGTTATTCTTAGAGAAGCCAAAGATGGATGCATCTGTTTCATGGAACTTCCGGCCAGTTACATTGTTCATAAACGGTATGTGCACGTTTGTGCTTAATCTGACAGTTTTCGTTTTAATTTCTCGAACAAATACACTGACAACTCATGTTACTAGAGTTGTGAGGGATTGGAACGTAGTGCTGCATTTAGCTGCAGTCTTGCTGATACAAAGCTTTATCTTCATAAACGTAGTTGGCTATGCCATAGGTATTACACAAATCTTTTTCACCGAGCGTGTGGTGGTGCTCGCGGACACCTGCATTTCCGAGCAATGACACCTTGAATTTCCGAGGTGCTCGACATCCTGGTGTGGCAACGGGTATGGCCGATTAGGCGAGCTCAAGTCGTCTAGATCTGTAGAGACGCAGGAAAGATGTTCACTGTTTTATCCTCCCCAAAATTACAAAGAGGGCAACTTTTTGGATGTTTCGAATGTTTAATCTGTCAGATATGTACAACCATGCAGCACTTCCAGTTTAGGCCAAAATTTCGACCTCTAGATCCGTAGAGAGACATAATTTATAAAGCTGCCTTTGTGTGTAAACCAATGCGCAAAAATAGCTCCCTCAGCGTTCTGTGTACTTTTAGTACAGACTAAACCAGTGGACACTAAGTGGATTTGTTTTAGTTCCTGAAATACTTCAGGAGATAAGGGTAGGTGAAAAATATCATCCATATCCTGAGTGGAGAAGAAATGAGTTAACTGAACTACTACGCCAAAAATGTAAACCCATGTTTGGATAATTATGAAACTCTCTTTATCGTCCAAAAAAAATAGTGAGTAAGATCTTCATTTGTTAAAGAGAAATAGACGCGGGAAAGTGCATGCATGATTTGATTATTCATGCAGCACATTGTTATTTGGGATTGTAAACAAGCATTTGGATATTGCAGGTTCAAGAAGGTATGGCGACCACATGGTCGCCCCAAACTATCTTTCATCCTTCAAAGAAGATACTGCCTTTGAGGCCATGCTCCAGTTATGAGATGTTATCAGGAAGGTCTTATGAGTTAAAGAGAGAGGTCTGAACATAGTGGAAGGTCTCTGTGAAAATCATACACAATATCGACGACAATATCTGGTTATATCATGAGGATAGAAATGGAGCCATCAAACTTTGTTTACATAAGGATTAGTTCTCCAAATCGAATTCGTTGATTTAGAGGTGAGAAGCATTCTTCCTAGAAATTATATGAGCATAGAAGAAAGTCATCATCATGAGTAGATTGGGCCTTCCTCAAATTTTGTGTAGACACATGTTTTAGCTCACATATTGGTCTTAATGTGTATTTCTGACAATTGATGTATTCTAATTAACATCATTAAATTGGTGTCATTTGATTTTCACTATTAGATGACTTAAACCATCTCACTTTTTTTGTGTGATTTCTATCTTGCCATTTCAATTTGCCTCTATGAGAAGCTTGTATCCCCGATTTCCCACTCCTCTTGTATTTGACCCTCTCTTCCTGCAAGCTCCAACTTCTAAGGTTCTGTGAATTAGAGGCACGGTTCAAATTGATGTGTAGTGTGTACAAAAGACAAATCAATCAACTGCTCCATTCCAATTGGATTTGATTGATGTATAGATTTAAACATATGAAAGCTTGTTCTTTTGATTAAGTGTGGCGCCGTAGCAACGCACGGGCATTTTTGCTAGTTAACAATAAAAACGAAACCACACCAGCTTAACAAAATACATCACTCAACCAGAAACCACCTTTCAAATGACAAAAGCCCTACACCTACGAAGTTGATGAACATGTGGACCTCATTGGAGCCATGTGTCCTGACCTCACACACCAACACACATCATTTAAATCCGGTTGGCCAAACCAAGCCGCCTTATGGTGAGCCGGGAGCACTAACCGGTCCAACTGGCCATCGGCATACACCATGTGCGCACACTCAGAAGCCGCTACCACCAAACATTTTATGGAGAGACCACTGCAACGACATGGCATTGCCCGTCGTTGATGCCACCATGGCACAAAGCCGCACCTTCACCCTACGCCATGTCCATCATCACACGTCTACCACCGAGAGCCCATTGCACCACACCGCGGAGCTCCATCATCGTCAACGCAAAAGAAAGACACCGCTCTACCGATCCACCTCCAGACCACCCCAGCCAACGTCTACTCCAAAAGCGATGCACTTAAGAGGGGTAAAGACGTCGGGCGCTGATACCTTCGATCCGTATTATCAAATTGTAGTATTGTAACCTTTTTCCCTTGAGGGCCAATGTTTTATTGAACCGAGAAGTATGTGCTTGATGAGGCCATTGTAAATCCACAGAAAGCTTGTTAATTTCTGTTTCAACCGGACCAATTCTTATATTGCAAAAGAGGTTGTTATCAATAATGAAAATAGGCATGGACATAAGGTTTCACTTGCAGCAGTGCATTAGTAGTATGGGATAAATAAGATGCAGTTAAAGAAATTTAGTATAATTAATACATATGCTATTTAGTTGTGTGTAGGCAATGCATCCGTAGTCTACTCTGCCTTCGAGCACGGGTGAATATCGAGTAATTCGTCCAACCTTGGCCCTGTATTCGTTCCGCCTCGCGGGTTTGCATCGGTTTTTAGTTCTAAGAGAAAGACGAAAGAATTAAGCACGGTCATGTCATTGTTAGTTCATGATATATCCGATTCCAGCAGTCTTACTGATCCTCCTGTCACAGATGTTTCCGTTCAACCTTTCACTTCACTCTCACTATACCTTTACCTTGATCACTCCTTCGAGGTCTTCGGTATATGATAAGTCTTAGGAGGGTGGCACATATAATAGAACACACACAAATAACATAGATGAACTCATAGACTAACTATCCCATTTATATTGAGCACATAGCTACAAGATTAGGCCTCAGCCCATTGCCTTAGAGGGACTACTCACACATCACGATCATATCAACAATAGAAAACATTGCAACGAAAATAGTACTTGAATTGAATAGATTAATATTTCTTACAATGTTGCCATTCGCGATGGGATCTCCATTAAAAAGTAAAAGTATGGCTATGACTACGGTGGTGGTTGAGATGATGTGGTCGAGATGTGGTGGAGTTGCGGTGGAGATGCAGCAGCACTTCGTGGTCTTGTGGAGAGGACGACGGTGGAGACGGAATGATGCGTGGCTCTCTTCCGGGGGCTATTTCTTCTCCTTATATGGGCCTCCAACGAATGAACTAGGGATTTCGGGCGACTTCCTTCGTGAATTGGCTCTGGGTCCTGTTGCGACTTTGGGTTAGTTTAACCTGACGATCCTTTCTGACTGCGGTACGTTGAGCAGTACGGTCGCCACTTACCGTACTGCGGTTGTTAAGTGTCTTACGAGGGAAGAATTAAATGATTTTCTTATCTTTATCTTTTCCTTCCCTTAAGCCGTGATTTCTCTTGATTTCATGTTCAATAGCTACAATAAAAATAATGACATGGAGATTTGTAAATAATTTGCACATCAGTGATTAGTGGCAGCTATAGAGTGATATCTCTATCATTTTCATGACAAAGATATGACTTAAACATAGATAAAGATGTGTCATTTTAGGACGCATAAACATCCCCAAGGTTAAATGATGGAGGGATTACCTCTTATGTGGCCCGATCTTCACGAATCGACCAAGAACACGAAGAACAAATGATGAACACGAGAGGAAATCGGGGGAAATCGAAATGAGATAACTAGCAAGAACTGAAGAACCCAAATCTCCCGTCAACTAAGCCGCAACGGCCGCCTATGGGACGATCGATCCAACCGAACTCACCTTATCGGAAACCGCTTTACACCCCTGGCTGGTCCACCACGCCAATAGAACCTCAAGGGTTAGTTGAGGAAGATTGGAAGTCCCTAACTGAATCCTAAGAGGAAAGGGATAGGTAACTCAATGATCCTTGATACGATCGAAGATACAAGTCATAGGACTAGCCTTGATACGATCCTAGGTACAACCGTAGGAGTATCCTCACAAGAGGGATACAAGAGAAAATCTCAAAGTTCTCAATTCATCTTTAACCCTAGATCCAGCCAAAGAGGTTCCTTATATAGCCAAGGGGGTTTTCCCCTCCATTTGCGTGTCTTCAGGGGAGCCGGCCTGGGAGGCCGGCCTGGCCGGCCCGTTAGGCCGGGGTGGGATTGCTCGCGGGGCTGACTTGGTCTTCTAGCGCGCCGGCCTGAGGCCGGGGTGGAGGAGCGGGCAGGCCAGCCCAAGGCCAGGGTGGAGGAGCGGGCAGACCGCCCTGGGGGGACGGCCCGAGGCCGGGGTGGAGGCAGGGCGCTTCGGATGGCTTCCCGGACTAGAGTGCACATGGGCTGGCCCGAGGCTGGGGTGGAGGCCGGCTAGCTCTGGAGGGGGTCCGGCCTAGGGGCTGTAACATCCCAAGTATGAAAATAGCCATTAGAATGTTTGCTCCCTGTTATTTTATGTTTTGCATCATGGCATCATGTTCATTGCATTTGTTTTGCTTGTTTTCCATTTGTTTTCCTCTGTTTTACTTTGTTTTCCAACTGTTTTCCTTTGTTTTCCTTTGTTTTCTATTTGAATTTCAAATCAAATTTCAAACCTTTTGTTTCATACTTGTGATGTTACAATTCCCAAATGAATATTTCAAATCAAAACAATCAATTGTTTCCATTAAAGTTGTGATTTCAAAACTGTTATTTTGTTTCTATCAAAAATTCATTTAATACCAAACCCTTTTCAAATTCAATTAAATTCCAAACAGCAACCCTTTGGAATTATTGCAATTTACCAAAACAAAGTTAAGCAATTTGTTTCAAATAATTTGAGGGTTCAAACCCTTGGAAAATGTTCCTTTTAAATAAATCACCCAATATTCAAAATTCATACAATTTCACTCAAATACAAACAGCAAAATAAATTGATCTTTTTGGAAAACCAAAGTGGGCTTTTGTTGCTATGGTAATTACTAGCTCACACCAATTTTTCCTAAATTTTTACTAACCCCAAAACTCACCCTTTTCTTCCTTTTCATTTTCTGCAAAAAAATAAATAAAACAGAACAAAAATTAATTAAAACAAACAACACACAGGGAGAGAGAGAAGCCCAGCCCACCTATTTTTCTCCTTGGCCCATACCCCTTCGAGCGTTGTCTTCCTCCTCTGTACGGCGCACCATCCAGGGTGCACACGTAGCAGAGGAGGTGCAGCAACGGCTGAGCTCCACCTCCCCCTCCCTTAAAACCCTAGGCCGAGCCCTAGGGTTCCCCTAACCCTCCTTTCTTCCCTCCATCTCTTCTTTCCCCGCCTCCCTTCTTCTCTCTTCCTCTCCCTCCCTCTGAATCCTTGCAGCTCTCTGAAACTGAATTCCACACCCGAGCTCCCTACTCCCTCCGGCGATCACCGACGTTCGGGCCCCCTCCGGCCAGGGCGCGGCCGGGAATGGAACCCCCCGGCCTCCCTCTTCCTCCTCCACCTCGCGGCAGCGGCCGGGAGGGCTCCGAGCGCCGCCGCCAACCACGCCAAGTCGCCACCGCCTCCCTGTTTCTGCTCCGCCCGACCGCCTCTGCTCTTCTCCTCGAAGGTGAGCGCCATCCCCTTCTCCGCCTCGCTCCCCTCTCCTCTACCCCCCACCGCACCCGAGCACACCACAGCACATCACCCCCCACGGCGCCCCTCCGGCGAGCCACGAGCCGCCGCCCGCCGTCGTTATCCTTCAGCAACGACCCCCTGTCGATGGTTCAGAAACCCAACTGCACAAAAGTGCAGTTAACTGTTAACTGCACCTCAAAACCCCCCCGTTCCCCTTCCTGTCACCAAAGTTCAGCTACCCCACTGGTCAACACCCCTTGCGCACAGCCTCCGGTCTAGGGTTCGAACCCCCAAAGCCACACCTTTTTCTGTTTTTTTTTCTTTTCTGCCCAAACTTTCAGAAACTCAGATCTGGCCCATTACTTCTAAAATCCATAACAAATCCATTTTTGCTCCAAATTGGATGATTCAAGTTTCTGTGGATTCAAATTTTTGTGCTCTTTCTACTAGTAACAAAATTGCAACATGTTTCTGTAACAATTTTTGCACTAAATAATTAATTACTGAAAATGCAATAAAATTTGGAAACTTTGGAATTTCATAACTTTAGTTCTGCTCATCCAATTTAAGCAAACTTGGGATCTAAAAATTTGTCTTAACAAACTCTACACATTGGTATTTTATTTGGTCACAATTGAATTAATTTTGAGCATGTTTCCCTCTGTTTACTAAAAATGGCAGAATAAGAATGATTATGGAAAATTGCATAATAAATTCAATAATCACCCAAAAATTATGTGTAATAGCTCAAAATGTTCAGTGAAACATTTGCTACATGTTTTCAACCTTTTCAATGCAATTTGTTTCCTGTTTTGAATATTTTAAATTGGTGAAATATTTGAAAACTTGTTTAATTCACTTAAATTTGCAAAATTCATAACTTGGGCATAAAAATTCCAAATTCAACAAACTAAATATGTTTTCCAATCAACTTTTCATGTACTTTCCAAATATCAACTTTGTTTGCTGTTTTGAATAATTTAAATTGCTGAAAACAATTGTTTCTTATTTATTGCATTTAAAATTGCCAAAATAATAACTTGCTCATTTTAAATCCAATTTCAACAAATGAAATATGTTTTCCATGCAAAATTAAACCAACTTTTCAAATATAAAATTTGTTTCATGTTTTGAATAATTAAAATTGGTTAAATAATTTAAACCTTGTTTAAATCATTTAAAATTGCTAAATTCATAACTTGGTCAAATTAATTTCTTTTGGGACATATAAAATATGTTTTCCAACCCTAAAAGTATAAGCTTTCCAAATATGAATTTGGTTTAATGTTTGGAACAAATAAAAATTCAAATAATTTCATGTTTGAATTAAATTCATTTAATTCTTGCTTAAACTTGTTTAATTCATAAATAATTTATTTGAAATCCTTTTCCAACAAGTGAAACATGTAATCCACCTAAAATTGTGTGTTCTTTTCAAATATGAATTTTGTTATTTGTTTTGAATAGTTTAACTTGGTGAAAACAACAAATGATTGTGTAACCCCTTTAAGAAACAAAAATTCCATAACTTAATAAATAAAATTCCAAAATTGGTAAACCTTATTTCAAATTGTTTCTATTGTTGTTATTTTGCTGTTTTCCTCATCCATGCATCATGCTAATTCACTTACACATGATGTTTAGTTGTAAAACAATTATTTCAACCTTAATTCATGGGCCTTCCATATGCAATCCAATTGCATATGGGTCTATTTAAACATGTTATCCTGTCAACTAGTTTATTTCTATGCATCAACTAAATGGTCATGCATCATCCCATGATTGTGCACTATGCCATGTTATTGATTGTTTGTTCTCTGCGTTGTTTGTTTGCTTCTTCTCGGATACACGACGACGTTGAGACCGACGATACTTACGACACCCCTTCTAAGGATCTAGCTCAGTACCAGGCTGCTGAGTTTGCAGGCAAGTATTCACTCACATGAACCATTGTGTTCCTTTCAACATTGGATACCGATACTTTCCTTTGTCTATTCTGCTAGCCCTATGAATCGTTGCTTTTGTTCGATCCTATCACATGTTATCCGTTAACCCTGATATAGCCTCACCTCCACACCTATAACCTTTTGTTTGAGCCCGTGTCTTACTAGCATGCTTAGGGTTGTTTTTGCTCGAGTCTGTTACCCGTTACTTTCTGTTACTATATCATTTATGTTCTGGGGCTCGATGTTAAACAACAACCTGTTAATTTTGAGGTAATAATAATTTGCTGATAAGGCACCGGCAGGTGGCCCAGCGTGGTTTTGAGGCCTGCTAGTGTCGACCCTAATTAGGAAAAGGGTCTTGTCTACTGATCCATGATGAGCGCACTAACCGCATGTGGGAAGCGAGTATGGGCGCCCCCCTCAATTTGATTCGATTCGCATCTCGTCCAAATCGCCACACTTTCCATTTGATGCATGCATGTGCAGGTGCGAACCCTTGGCGCCAGGGTGGAACTTTTGTAGTCGGCATTTAGGGCGGCGTGGTCTTAGAGTGCTATGAGGGTCCCCTTTTCTTCGTGGGGCTCGATTAGCCGCGCACGCACAGCATGTGGTTCTTTGGGCTTGATGCGAAGAAGAGTTGAATTGTGTTGAGTGCCCCGCTTGGTGGAAAGGCCATTCCATCTGGCGGGTTATTCTTACGTGTACGGCCAAATTGGTGCACCCCTGCAGGGATAAATCTTCTCGAGAAGCCGTGTTTTCCGCGGTTATGGTTGACTTGGTGAAAGTACTGGCTAACAAGTAATCAGAACAACTTACACCTAACTAATGATAACTTGACTAGTAATAGGCTTATTGACACAACAACTTGATCCATCATTAATCCAACTGTGTGAGTTATCCTCGGATTGCTTCTTTGGATAAGGGGCGAGATCCAGGATGGGTTTATGTGGTGGTTAGTTGTAGTTGGTTACGATACGCTATCTTATCCCCTTTCTGATAGCCGGAAGTTGTAGTATGTTCTGTAGTTGGTTAGAGCAGTCAGTTGCAGCATCTTTTATATCCCCTTCCTTCCGTTGAACCCAAAGCATCTGTGCTTGGTGTTGACGGGTTACACTTTGGTGAACTGTGAGTCTTGCTTGCCAGTACGTTTATGTACTGACCCCTTTGGGGCTGTGGTTTCCGCAGACTACGTTTCCAAGGATCTACATGGTGGCTACTACGTGGAGTATGACGAGACTGCTGACGAGTAGATAGCGGACCCGGGCAGGATCCGAGACTTCGTGGATGGGCTCCGTCTGTTCGTTTCCGGCCTCTTAGGCCTATTTGGATCTTGTCTGTACTCAGACACTTTGGATGCTTCCGCTGTGATGTAATGATGAATTGTTGGGACATGTGTCCTCTGGATGATTGTATTTGCTATCTCTGCTCTAATGAGAGCTATTTGCAACTTATTTCCATCTTTTGTGTCGTAGAGATATGTTGTGATATCACTTGTTCCAATGCCGTTGACGTACCATGTGTGTATGTTTTGAAGTACGTCAATGGAAGTATCTGGATTTCTATGGGATGGTTTACGTAGACGCTGAACAGATAGGGGTTGGTTGTCACACATACGTGTGTTGGCCTACTCGTAAGAGATGCGGGTGCCGGTAAGCCCCGTAATCCAATCCACTACTGTTCAACGGAACTGCGAGTATCCTCTAGAAGTCCGGGTGCGACAGGGGCCAGCTTGGCCGGGGTTTGAGGCCGGGCCTCCTGTTTCCCTCCCTTCTCCTCCTTTTCTTCTTCTTCTTCCTTCATGCCGTCTTCTCGGACTTCTTCCACATCTTATTGGGAATCGTCTTGGGCACGTTATTGGGAATCCATGGTGGGTTCAAACCTGAGCATGCATAGGGGTGTTCAATGAGGTAACGCACCATTCACCAAGTCATCAAAAACAAAGCGGAAGAGGAGAGAATTAACCTTGTCGTGTATCGCCTTTGCTCGAGATCTTATCATGGCTCCATTGGGTGTTGGGCTTGGTGGAATGGGGTGTGATGCATTATCTCCCCCCCCCTTGAAAAAGAGTCGACCTCGACTCTTGATCTTCCTCATCACTTGGGTATCCATGTAAGGGAGAGGGGTCCTTGACGTTGAAGGATTCATGCACGTTGTACTTGGAGGGTAGTAAGTCCAGCTTGTAGGCGTTGTTGTTGATGCGCTTGATGATCTTGAAAGGTCTTTCACCTCTTGGCTTGAGCTTCGAGTTGCGCTCTTGTGTGAAAATGCATTTGCGCAAGTGTAGCCAAATGAGGTCACCTTCTTGGAACAACATGGACTTCTTGTTCTTGTTCATCATAGATGCTCGTTGCTCGGAATTCTTCTCAAGTGTAGCTCTTGTGGATTCATGGAGCTTCTTGATGTAGTCAGTGCGCTTGTCAATGTTCATGTTCGCTTGCTCATGTAGAGGTAAAGGTAGGATGTCGAGAGCGGTGTTGGGGTTGAAGTCGTAGACAATCTCAAAGGGGCTTCTCTTCGTAGCTTGGTGTAATGCTCGATTGTAGGTGAACTCGGCATGGGGAATGCATTCCTCCCAATTCTTGAGGTTGGGCTTGATCAATGCCCGTAGGAGTGAAGAGAGCGTGCGATTCACCACTTCGGGTTGTCCATCCGTTTATGGGTGGTAGGCGATGGAGAATAGTAGCTTGACACCGGCTTTCCCATTAAAGTCTTCCAAAAGTAGGAGGTGAATTTGACATCGCGATACGACACAATGGACGTGGGCACACCATCTAGATGCACAATTTCTATGAAAAACAAGGTGGCAACATGTGAAGGATCGTCCATTTGATTGCATGGAATAAAATGTGTCATTTTATAGAAACGATCAACAACGACAAAGATTGAGTCCATGCTCATTTTAGCGCGTGGTAGTCCTAACATAAAGTCCATGCTAATTTCGCTCCAAGATGCATGTGGTATAGGTAATGGTAAGTAAAGACCATGAGGGTTGGAAGTAGACTTAGATCGGAGACATGTAGGACATCGCTTGACGAGTCTTTCAACTTGGTGTCTCATCTTAGGCCAAAAGTAGTGGTTGGAGAGCATGGAGTAGGTCTTGTCCCTTCCAAAATGTCCCATAAGTCCTCCTTCATGTGATTCCTTCAATAACAACAAACGAAGAGAGGACTCCGGAATACAACATTTGTTAGCTTTAAACAAGAACCATTTGTGGATATAGTAGTCATCAAAACCTCTATTGGGCCAAAATTTCTCAAAAATGGGGCCAAAGAAAGCATCAGAAGAATATAAGTCTTTGATTTCATCCAAACCAATCACATTGATTCCAAGGAGGGTAAGAAGACACTCTTTTCTAAACAAATCATCCGCTACAAAATTTTATTTAACTTTCTTGTACTTACTGACATAAGAAAAAGATTCTATGAATTCTACCCATTTAGCATGCCTTTTGTTCAAATTAGCTTGGCTTTTCAAGTATTTCAAAAATTCATGATTGGAATGAATAACAAATTCTTTGGGCCAAAGATAGTGTTGCCAAACTTCTAAGACTATAACGAAAGCAAATAATTCTTTGTCATAGATTGGGTAATTGAATCTAGCACAATCTAATTTTTCACTATGATAAGCAACGGGACGTCCATTTTGCATAAGAACGCCACCAATGACTATTCCACTAGTATCACATTCAATCTCAAAAGTTTTCTCAAAATCCGGCAAGACAAGCAAAGGAGCTCCGGTCAAACATTTCTTTAGGGTGTCAAAAGGCTTTTTGTTGAGCGTTGCCCCATACAAATGGTATGTTTTTCTTTGTAAGCTCATTTCAAGGGCAATCAATTGTGGAAAAATCCTTCACGAAGCGGCGATAGAAACCGGCAAGGCCATGAAAACGTCTTACCTCACCCACGGAAGTAGGGTTTGGCCAATTTCTAATTTCCTCGACTTTCTTGTTGTCGACTTCAATTCCATTTGAAGAAATCACAAAGACCAAGAAAACAAACTTGTTGGTGCAAAAATTGCATTTGGAAATATTGGCAAAAAGTTTTGGTTTGCAAAGAGCCAACAAGACTTGAGAAATATGATCAAGGTGATCCTTCAAAGATTTGTTATAGATAAGGATGTCGTCAAAATAAACCACGACAAATTTGCCAATGAAAGGGCGCAAGACTTCATTCATAAGACGCATGAAAGTTGAAGGAGCATTCGAGAGACCAAAGGGCATGACAAGCCATTCATACAAACCATGTTTTGTTTTGAAAGCTGTTTTCCATTCATCTCCTATGCTCATGCGAATTTGGTGATAACCACTTTTAAGGTCAATTTTGGAAAAGATAGTAGCGCCACTTAATTCATCAAGCATATCATCGAGCCTTGGAATGAGATGTCTATATCTAACGGTGATACCATTGATAGGGCGACAATCCGTGCACATGCGAGAAGTATCATCTTGCTTAGGGACAAGGATAACCAGAACGACACAATGTCTAAGAGATTCGCGGATGAAACCTTTCTCAAGTAGTTCTTGGATTTCCCGCTCAATCTCCTTAGTATCCTCGGGGTTGGTGCGGTAGGGAGCACGGTTTGGGAGTGGCGCACCCGGAATGAGGTCAATGCGGTGCTCGATTCCACGAAGGGGAGGTAGGCCCGGTGGTAGTTCTTCGGGAAACACGTCATCAAATTCCTGCAACAAAGGCAACAAAGATTGAGGAAAGCTTGTTATGGCGTTAATTTCAAGCGCTTCTCCTTTGCACACGAGGACAAATTTCCAATACCGTCGATGATGGTTTTGCCAAATTAATTGATAAGATGGCGGCCCAGGTGTGGCCCTATTCTAACTGTCTCTCAGCTAATCATGCAACAAAAGATTGTACGGGCCGGATCCGGTGCTGGTCTTGCTCACGTTCAGGCCATATCCGCAAAAACAGCCCGGGACTTAATGGAACTCTTCGATGGGCAGTTAAATCGACGGCAGTCAGAAACGAGGAGTCCCATCCCCCTGTTCTATCCCCTGCCTCTGATATTGTTCCACGAAAACCCTCGCCGGAGTCTCCGCTCGAATCGGAACCACCATTGATGATGGCAAACTTCCCTTGTGATCCTACCAGGTTCCTCCCGGCGGGGATGCATATCCTGGAACCTTGGGCGGCCGAGGAACGCCATGCTCGAGTCTACATCACCTCTTCGTCGGCCCCTGTGAGACGCCACGAATCTTGGGCTATTGCTTAGCTTGATCCCCGGCCACCTGTTGAAGAGATTGATGATCCCTACAATTGATCGTCGATCACATCTTCCAAGAGCATAACTTGCAGGTAATCTCCTTCTCGGAAAGTGCGGTTGGAGTTGGATTGTTTCGCTTGGCAGATCAGGTGGCCAGAGATATTTTGGTCAGTTCGGTTGCGACTCCTTTTGCTGGTGGTAGAATTCTTTCTTTCGCTAGGCATGATGAGGGGAAAAATTTAAGGGCAACTGTCTACACTAGGACTGGGTGGATCATGATTCTGAATTTGCATATGGATTACCGCACTGATGATTTCCTTCGTGAGATGGTATCCAAATTTGGGAAGCTGAGGTCCTGGTGGTGGGAGGATGCTTCTCCTTGTCGCACTCTCCTTAAAGTTTCTTATGGAGGAGCAGCCGATAATCCGAGGTCAGTTGTTATTCGGGAGGTGCAGCGATACGGTGGACATGTTGTTTCCTGGGCTTGTCCTGTTTATATTCTGGACAATGATGCAGCTGACAATTTGCCTGGGGATGAGTCCCCTATTCCTGGCGATGGTAATCCACACCCAGCTTTTGGTGCACCTGCTGCTCCTGTTGATGACGCATGGGTGCCGCTGTTTGTCCCCGAGCAGCAAGGGAAGGGTGGGGCAATTGGAATATAGAGGCACAGGGTGAGAATGCTGGGCAGGAAGGCCCTGTCGATCAGCCACCAGAACCTGAACAAGTGCAATGATCTGTATCTATTCAGTTTTCTGGTGCGACGGTCGACTCGCTTAATGCTGTCAGGGCGGAAGGTCCTCATCATTTTTGAGCAGCAGCAGCAAGTGGAACAGAATCAATTGGCTATTGTTCCTTTTGTTCCACCAGTGCAGGCGGATGCTGTGGTGCAGGAGGATGAGGTCCAGATTATGAGAGTGCTTCTGCCTGACCCTGTTGTGGAGTGGTCCAGGTATTTTCAGGAACACAAAGCCCGGTTCATTTTTGACAGGAGGTTTGAATTTATGTCTTCCCTGCTCCCATTGGAGGTCCTAGTTGTGACTGCACCCTTGCTGCTGGAGAATCATCCGGCTACACATGTGCCTTCTGCTTCCAAGAAGAGGACGCGCAAGGCTGCAACTCCTTTGGTCACTGAGGAACGTCGTGTGACGAGGAGTTTGGCCAAGAATGCAGGCTTCCGGGTTCTGCCTGGATCTGACAAACCTGAACCGAGAAGAAAGCCAAGTCTTCACATCCTCAGGCTTCTGCTGATGGTGTGCCACCCATCACGCCTGTTGCCGTACTAAGGAGGGCGGGAAAAAATGCTTCAGATTGATGATTCTGAGCTGGCGGTGGAGAAGCTTGAAGCTGCTCCTAAGAAGCCCACAAGCCCATCAAGTTCAGATGATTAGTGGGCCTTATTCTCTTTTTGGGCCTTGTTGGCCCCTGGAGTGTGTCTTGGACCTTGTTACTATATTTTGTTTTCTATCCTGGATTTATCATGTATTGATATATGGTCAAGGTTGCTACTATCAGGTTTATTTTCTGTTGGTCATTTATGTTGGCCAACATGGTTTATTATTAATATCAGTCTTCACTGGATGGTACATCTTCAATGCATTTGGATTGGACTGTTTTTGACTGGAATGTTAGAGGTTTAAATGATAAATCTAAAAGAGATGTTGTTTATAACAAAATTGAGGAAAGCCATGCCTCTATGATCTGTCTCCAAGAAACTAAATGCCAGGATTTTGATCATTCTTTTATTAGATCATTCTGTCCTAAGAGATTTGACCAATTTATTTTCTCTCCTTCTGTTGGAGCTTCTGGGGGTTTAATTGTGCTATGGAATAGTTCCATTTTCAAAGGAGATTTATTGGAAGTGCATCGCTCTGCCATTCACTTAAAATTCACCTCGGTTCATAATTATGTTACTTGGTTTCTAGTGAATGTTTATGGTCCTTGCAAAGGAGTGGAAAGAGATGAGTTTGTCAACTGGTTATACAACCTTTCCATTCCATTACATCAAAATTGGTTGATTCTTGGGGATTTCAATTTTATTAGATCCTTGGATAATAGAAATAGGCCAGGGGCCGACCTAAATGATATCTTCATTTTTAATTATGTCATTAGCCACTTGGGTTTATTGGAATTGCCTGTTAAGGGTAGAAAATATACTTGGTCTAATATGCAAAAGGATCCTTTGCTTGTTCAGCTGGATTGGTTTTTTGCATCCTGTCAATGGACTTTGGATTTTCCTAACACCTTGGTAATGCCCATGTCCAAGATTACTTCTGATCAGTTGCCTTGCACTATCAAAATTGGAACAAACATTCCAAAGGCAAACATTTTTAGATTTGAAAATCATTGGATCAAATAGCCTGGTTTTTTGGACCTTGTGACCAAAATTTGGAATACCCCTGTCATGGCCAAATCTATCACCACCAGAATCACATCAAAAATGAAAAATCTTAGATATGACCTAAAGGATTGGGGAAGGAACCTCTCTCAATTGAAATTACTTATTGAGATGAGTAGTAAGGTGATTCTGTTTTTTGATCAGTTGGAAGATGAGAGATATCTGAGTGTTCCTGAGTTCAATTTCAGACTGATTGTTAAGTAGCATATAAAGAAATTATTATCTTTGCAGTCTGAATATTGGAAACAAAGGTGCACAATTCGTTGGGCTAAGCTTTCTGGTGAAAATACTAAATATTTTCATGCCCGACCTACTGAGAATGTTTAGGCAAAATGCAATTCCTTCCATTTCGGACGCTTCAGGGAATATACTGGTGGATCACCAGGAGAAAGCTGCTGCATTTTGGTCATGTTTCAAAAACAGGATGGGTGTCTCTTGCCCACCTACTGTTAATATTTATTTATCTCAATTCTTGCCTGTGGTGGATGGCTTAGAGGATCTTGCAAATCCTTTTTCTGTTGAGGAAGTGGAGGGTGTGGTTAAACATCTCAAACATGCTCGTGCTCCTGGTCCTGATGGTTTCACTGGTTTATTCATTAAGCATTGTTGGGGTATTATAAAAGAGGATTTTATCAAACTTTGCAATGAATTCCATAGTGCAAGGATCTCTTTGGAGAGTATTAATGGTTCTTTTATTACTCTCGTTCCAAAATCACATTCTCCAGAGTCTGTGAATGATTTTAGACCAATTTCCCTTACAACCACTTGTCTGAAGTTTATCACCAAGATTCTGGCTAATAGATTCCAAGATAAAATCTTTGGTTGCATCCATGATAATCAATATGGTTTAATTAAATCCAGAACAATTCAAGATTGCCTGGCGTGGTGTTTTGAATACATTTTCTAGTGTAAACATTCTAAGCAGAAAGTGGTGGTTTTCAAGATTGATTTTGAGAAAGCTTTTGATACTATTGAGCACAGTGCCATCCTTCAGATTTTGACCTCTAAAGGGTTCCCACCTTTAGTCATCAAATGGGTGAAGGAAATTCTCTCTTCGGGCTCCTCTTCTGTTCTTTTAAATGGTGTCCCTGGTAAACCCTTTGTTTGCAGAAGAGGGGTCAGGCAGGGGGATCCTTTGTCACCTATTCTGTATGTTCTGGGTGGCGATTTGCTTCAAAGTATTGTAAATTTGGCTCTTAGGGAGGGAAGCCTTCGTTTACCAATTCCTATTGGAGGAGATTATCCTATTGTTCAGTATGCTGATGATACTTTAGTGATCTTACCTGTTGATCCTGATCAATTGTTGGTATTTAACAATCTGCTAAACCTTTATGCTCACATCACGGGACTAATGGTGAATTTCAACAAGTCATCAATGATACCAATTAATATCTCTCAGCAGGAAACTATTGATTTGGCTGATGTTTTGGATTGTAAGGTGGCTTCTATGCCATTTACCTATCTAGGCTTGCCTATGGGCACCACTAAACCATCAATTAAGGATTTTGTTCCACTCATTGACAGAGTTGAGAGGAGACTTTCTGCAACAGTATCTTTTCTATCATATGGTGACAACTTGGTGCTTGTGAACTCAGTTCTTTCTTCTTTGCCCACATATTATATGTGCACATTAGTGATACCTAAAGGAGTCATTGATATTATTGATAAAGCAAGGAGGAGATGTTTATGGAGAAAAGAAAAAAACAAGAAACGAGTAAACTCTTTGGCTGCTTGGGATATGGTGTGTAAACCAAAATTTAAAGGTGGTTTAGGGGTCATTAATCTTCAGATCCAAAACAGGGCTTTGTTGCTCAAATTTCTAGCAAAATTTTACAACTCTGTGGATATTCCCTAGGTAAATCTGGTCAAGAATGCATACTACTTTCAGTCGGTTCCTCATGCAATTACCTCTTGTGGATCCTTCTGGTGGAAAGGTATTATGCAATTATCTGATACTTGGTGTTCATTCTCTTTTTGCACAGTGGGGAATGGATATTCTGTTTTATTTTGGAAAGATTCATGGCTGGGACATGCTCTATCTCTGAAATTCCCAAGACTGTTCTCATTTGCTAAGGATCAGATGGCCTCAGTGAGAGATTTGAAAGTGATGGTTGATCTTTCTGATACTTCTCATTTGCCTCTTTCGAATGAAGCTTTTCAAGAATTTGTTGATCTTCAAGGCATCCTGGGAGATGTTCAGGTGAATAATAATAAGGATGTCTGGTCCTGTAATTATAATAAAGGGGTATATACATCCAGTAAATTCTATCAGTTACAGTTTGCTCAGTTGACTGATGATAAACCAGCCAAGTGGATCTGGAAATCCAAATGCATGTCAAAGCATAATTTTTTTGCATGGCTGATCCTAAATGATAGGATTAATACCAAGGATATGATTAAGATAAGGAATTGGAAGATTGATGGGACTGAGTTTTGTGTCCTTTGCAAAAAACTTTGTCTTGAGGATTGGACACATTTGTTCTTTCAGTGTGTTTTCAGCTCCAGGATTTGGAACTACCTGCAAATTTCCTAGAGTGATAACACAATTTTAACTAATCTATCCAATGCTAAAAAGAATTTCAAAGGTCCTTGTTTCAATGAGATAGTGATTCTTGCCCGTTGGAACATCTGGAAACAGAGGAATGGAGTTATCTTCAAGTCTGAGAGGCATTCCTTCAAGGGTTGGAAAGTTGGCTTCATGTTGGACCTCCTTTTGCTTAAGCATAGGTTGAGTGCTTCTTTGGCTGCGGATTTATCATCATGGCTTAACACCTTACCTTAGTTTGTGATAGATTATCTTAGTCTATCCTTCTATGTACATTGTTAATATTTGTAAACTCTTTTGATGGCAATAAAGGGCTGTGGGGGACTCCCCTGCAGCAGAAAATGTTTCAAAAACAAAGTGAAGTATGGATGGGACATATGGTAACTCTCGCATCTCTCTTTTGGTGGCTGATACGTCGAAACGTTTCTCCTTTTCCAAACAATTTTCTTATTGTTTTCCTCTAAACTTGTGTGTTTTGAATACAACTAACACGGACTAACGCTGTTTTCAGCAGACTTACCTTAGTGTCTTGTTTTTGCGCAGAAAAATCAACTTTCGGGAAAATGCCCAGAGAAGAGCCCATTGGTGTTTTCACCCTGGAAGACCCCGGGAGCCAGAAGGGGGCCAGGAGAGGAGCCACATGGTGGCCACACCCCCCTGGCGCGGGTCCCCCCTGGCCGCGCCAGCATAGGGTGTGGGCCCCCCAGAGCCCCCCTCGGTCTCCCCTTTCGACTACAAGTAGCCTCCAACCCTAAAACCCGAAGGGGTTCGTCATATTCCACAGAAACAGAACAGAGCGCCGCCGCCATCCCGAACCTCGATTCGGGGATCAGAAGTTCCTGTTGGGACAGGAAGTGGAGGAGGTCATCGCCACCGTCATCACCAACGCCTCTCCATCGACCATCAATGTTTCATTAATCCATGTGTGAGTAATTCCCCGTTGTAGGCTGAAGGGGATGGTAGGGATTGGATGAGATCGTTCATTTAATAATGTCGTGATTGTTAGGGCATAGTGTCTAGTATCCTCTATTAGTGCTATTGACATTGTTGCAACTTGTTATGCTTAATGCTTGCCACTTTGAGCCCGAGTGCCATGATCTTAGATCTGAACATGTTATTGAATCATGATAATAATTGTTGTTTCTTGATCATACCTGCAAGTTGTTTACACATATCGTTGTCCGGAACCCGAGACCCCGAAGTGACAGAAATTGGGACAACCGGAGGGGATTGCTGCGATGTGAGGATCACATGTGTTCACGGAGTGTTCATGCTTTGCTTCGGTGTTCTATTAAAAGGAACACCTTAATTACCGGTAGTTCCCTTGAGGCCCCGCTGACACGGGCTGGTAGGGCAAAAGATGGTGTGCAAGTTCTCATTGCGAGCACGTACGACTATTTACCGAACACATGCCTATGGTTACTTAGTACTTGGATGCTTTATCTTATTTATCTGCAATGCCCATGATATGATCATTATTTGGACTTTCTTATTGTCGGATATGTACCAAATAGGGGTATAGGAGATGGTAGATAAAGTGCCGGATTACCAGGGTGGCCTAAGCGGTAGTGGGCTCAGGTCCATTAGGCGGCCCAGTAACCCGACGCACATAAGCTGGATTCTAGAAGAACCCGGATCACGGCCCAGGTGATCTGGCTTGGAGGAGAAGACGGATTCCTTGCTTTCCAAGTGACAAGTTACCGTAGTCCTCTAGGTTTCCTATTCTGTAAGCCCTAATTCGGCTATTATATAAAGCCGGACGGGAGATAGATAAAACAAGGAACGAATAACAGAGAAGCTCTACGCCAACTCGCCGAGAAGCTCATCCTCGTCGAGTAGCTTAGATCTAAACCCTCACATTGTAACCCTGTTTACAGGCTTTAGTCCTGAATAGTGAGAAGTGCAGGAGTAGGCACGTCGTACTGTCGCGACGTACCGAACCTGGTTAAATCATGTGTTCTGTATTCACTACGCGATCCCGTTACCCCACGTCTCTACCGTAGTCTCATGGCACCCCCGTCTATGAAAACTACTACGATGTCTCGACAGTTGGCGCCCACCGTGGGGCAAACGACGTCAGGCGTGAAGTTCCGATCTGGGATACTTGGCGGAATCGGAAGATCAATCACTGTCGGAAGCCTGGAATTCGACGACGACGTCGGACGCTTCCTCGACAACGGATCCTACATACCGGCGCAAAACCACCTGGTAAGTGCCTGCGTGTTACCGATAGGATCTGCTAACATGTTTATCGGATTAACTGCAGAAGCAATGGGGTTTTGTGGTGGAAGCAAATTTATCCCACCCGCCCTATACCCAGTCGAAGATGACTATGATACCGGATTCTGCTCAGATCGCCGACAAAAAAGTGACTTACACTTCATCGGCATGGTGCAGTCCACAGTCGCCGAAAACACGGATGATGGAAATCCCGTGCAAGAGGCAGACAACAATACACCCGTCGCAGAGACGGAAGATCCGATACCCGTCACAGAGACCGAAGACCCCACACCCCTTGATGTGGAAGATCCGACATCCGTCAACAAGACGACGAATTCGGAAGCTGACTCAGTTTTAGCCGCTATCGAGGCAAGATTAGAGTCGAAAACCGGATCGGACGATTTCGATTCCGAAGATGAGGACGACTTCGAAAAGAAAGTTAAGTCCTTTCAAGAGGGATTCCATGAAGTTCTAATGGCGAAACCGGCTGATACCACGGACGCCGGCAGCCAGGAAAGCCCTAAAACCCCTCCGCCAGAGGAAGAGAGAGAAGACGGAGAAACTTCTCCGGTATTCCCCAATGTCAAGGAGATGACAGAAGATGAACCTGTCAAAAAACCTCCCTCTTCCAAGAAAAAGCACCGTGCTGCTAAGAAACTCCAATACAAAATCCGGAAGAAAAAATCAGCTGATCTCGCTGATGAAAACCTGGAAGTAGGAGATGCTAGCAGAACGAAGCCTGCAGAGAAGAAATCCAAAGAAATCACTGCTCCGCCAATGACGGAACAGGAAGAGCAAGAGCTATTGCAAACACCAGTGGGACTAGATGAACCCCCTGAGATGCTGGAAGCCAGGAGACAAGCTTTCCAACGGCAACAGCAACATCTACTCAGATCTCGGCAACATCTCCAACAAACCCATAATGACATCAAGGTCATGAAGGAAGAAATAGAGGAGTACGAGAGAAAGAATAGATCCGCGTTAAAACCTACTAGGTTACCCGGAATCGCAAGACCGGAAGAACTGCCGCCAAAAGAAAGGTTCCATAACCCATCTTGGCAAAAGCAGGTAAACGGCAAAGATGCCAGGGGCGAACCAATATACAAGACCGCGGCAGAAAACGTGGAAGCAGCGTTCGCCATCCTTAACAACGATCTGTACTCCAACGGGGAAAAACTCCAAGGGGTGTATGCTTTCCTAGGAAAAGCATTGCAACAACAACAGCGCGCCCAAGAGCGATCATGGAGGCTGCACGATAACTCCGCCCTATGCAAAACAGCTACTTGCGCTGCTGGAGCACCTCGACCGGAAGAACCCGGGGATTCAAACAATTCAAAGGATAAAAAAGAGGATCCGAGAAAAGACAAGAAAAACCCCGACAACCGGGATGCAGCGTCTAGGACCGGATCCCATCTCCCGAATGATGGACATAAACCCCATGATCGGGAAAACAAACACCGGGACAACGGCAAAATAATGCCACCTCCGAGAAACCCAGCTGAGAAAGCTGGAAGATATGATATACCTCACAGGCGTGAGAGATCCCGGACACCTCCTAAGGATAAAGAAAGGCACAGGAGTAGAACTCCGCCTAATCCAAAAGGGCGTGACCATGGAAGAGATAGAAATAATCCTGGAAAAGCGCGTTCGCGCAACAATGGAAGAGAAAGGAGCAGATCCCCTTCTGTCCATTCAGCCGGAAGATATTCTGCACACATTGATAGAGCAGAAAAGGATGATCTATACTTTGGTCCTAAGTGTTTTACTGACAGGATCCGAAGAATAACCCTGCATTCTGGCTTTGCCAAGGTCGGTCCAACGTACCAGAAATACACCAGCAGCACAAACCCGGATACATGGCTCTCGGATTACTATACAGCCGTCCAGATCAACAATGGGACAGACCTGGAAGCTGTCAAGTTTCTTCCCCTAATGTTGCTGGACGGAGCCAGAGATTGGATCAATGGATTACCATCAAGAACAGTCGACAGCTGGGATGATATGGCTAGAGTATTCACTCAGCATTTCCGGGGAACGTACAAACGCCCGAACAGCATCAACCAGCTAAACCGTTGCACCCAATTCGAGGATGAACCATACGTGGATTTCATTTCCAGATGGACAGCAATGAAGAATAGTTGCTCTGGAGTAACTGACGTACAAGCAATGCATGCTTTCGTCAATGGCCTAAAACCCGGACTCGTACCGTTCATGGTTGGTTCCAAAAAGCACAAAGATCTCGGATCTATGCTTACAACCGCCAATGAGCACGCCGCAGCCGAAGACGACATCAGAGCAAGAGGAGGCAATATCGAATCACTGATACTTGCCAAGAAAACCCCTCGTTCTGACAAAAAAGGAACTCCAGAAACAACGACGAAACCCAAAGAGGTCAACATAGCCTTTGGAGGAGAAAAGGGGAACAAGTGGAAAGGACGCAACCCAGATCCAATCAACTACACTCCAGAGGAGTGGGAGAGGATTAAGTCGGAACCTTGTGTTCACCACTCGCAATTTGGGAAACCCACCCATACAAACGCGCAATGCCGGCTGAACAAGCACATGAAAGGTAGTGCAGGATCCGGAAGTAAGGGGAAGGGTTCCAAAAGGAAACCCGCCAAACAAAAGCCAGAAGCTGACAAAGAAGACAGTGAATCGGACACTGATGAAAAAATCCAGGAACAACAGCGAAAGGCCAAACCCATCAAAAAGCTGGATGGTGCAACTGCCAGAAATTTCATCATTGATTTAGTAATGAGGTATGGCGTCCCACACAGCATAATAACTGACAACGGGACAAATTTCTCCATTGGAGAATTGGCAAAATATTGCCAACAAACGGGAATACGCCTAGATCTTGCATCTGTAGCGCACCTGCAATCCAATGGGCAGGTTGAAAGAATGAATAGCTCAATCCTGCAAGGAATACGCCCAAGACTCGAATCTCCTCTCCATAGAGCAGCGGGAGCATGGGTAGAGGAATTACCTTCTGTGCTTTGGAGTATTCGAACGACGCCAAATAGGTCAACTGGGCAAACCCCGTTTTTCCTAGTTTACGGTGCGGAAGCTATTCTTCCAACGGATATGATCCATGACAGCCCTAGAGTGCAGGATTTCGATGACTCCGATGCCGAAGAAGCACGACATGATGCCGTAGATCTCTTAGAAGAGGAGCGAGAGCTTGTGCTTCAAAGATCCACCATTTACCAGCAAGGTTTGCGACGTTACCATAGTCGGAAAATCAGGCATCGTTCTTTTAAAGAAGGTGACTTAGTGCTGAGGCTGGTACAGCAAAGGAAGCACAAATTAGCCCCAGTTTGGGAAGGACCATTCGTCATAAGTAAAGCCATGAAGAATGGATCATATTATCTTGTCGATATTCGAGATACGGAAGATGATCCAGAGAAGCCGAATCGCAAAAGAAAGAGAAAAATAGATGATGAGCTAGGAGAGACAAAAAGGCCTTGGAGCATCCAGCAGTTACGTCCCTTCTATACTTAGTTCAATCTCTATGTAAACATCTTTTGAGATCATGAAATAAGGAAGTCGGAATTTTGATATCCATGTTTTTACAAGTTCATTGTAGTACAAAACATGATTCCATCTTATCTATTTCCCAATGATCTTACAAAATACTCAATGTTAACCCGAATTGTGCCTGCGTGCTCGGTGTTTAAAAGCTGAATGATTCAGCCTTCCAACGGCTAAAGGAAACTCGGATTGTGCCTGCGTGCCCAAGTTTCAAAAAATTCCTTACCTTTCTCTAAGCATCATCTGATTGGTCGTGCGTTGGGTCACTAAAGTTAGTTCGTAAAAATTTCTTTAGTATGATCCATGTTTTTGAGTTAAAACTGATGGGTTATAGCCAGTTACTCAACATGATGTTTCATTTAAGTCATTTTTTCACAGACTAAAGGACAGTTAAAATGCACATGCCAGAAGACTTAGAAGATAAAGGAATAGTCAAACCCGAAAAAACTTGCAAGGAATTTCATAATTCAAAACTGCAAAAGGCGGAGTTCTTGTTTCGACAAAAGGAATAGAAGCATTACAATATGAATTACATTGTAAAAATAAATGCTCCTATATCCATCATCCAGGTCAAGTGCACTTCTTCAAACATCCGAGTCTTCATCGCTGCTATCATTCTCGGGGGCTGCAGGCATTTCTTCTTCTGGATAGGTGATGGAAATATTAACCATAGAGGCAATCTTGGTAGCGTGCCCTTTGATTGCATCAAAGATCGCATTTCGTTGGGCTTCCGTGTATCCTTGAGGGACACCTGATGCTATGCGCCAGGATTTAGCGTCAGGATAATGTAGACGCATAAGGCCGAGTGCCATGCGCGCACCACCTCGTGCAGCTGAGCGTAGAATGGATTCTTTCGACTCCGCAACCTCTGTGATGGCACCCGGAAGTTTGTAAACTTCCGAGAATTCCATAGTGCTTGTGGGAAGGAATTTGTTAATCAGCTGCATTCCTGCATTTCTGATTGCGTTCCACACCTCCCCAAAAGCTCGGATCTTTTCAATTCAAGAAATTCCTGGAAACTTTCCTGTTTTTTCGAAAAAAGGAAAAGGTTAAGTAAAAAGATACATGAAATAAGACTTGAAGATATTGGTAAACGGAGTTAACTTACCAAGAACCTTGTAAATCTCGGTGCCTTCTTTCATGCGCGGGATTAGCATACTTTCCAAATCATTGATGACAGATTTATCTTCCGCTGCCTGCAACGAAGCCTTGGATCGAGCAATCCCAAGGGCCAGATTGCTGGCTTCCAGGTCTTCTTGAACTTTCAAAAGCTCCTTTCGAAGGTTTGAGTTTTCCTCACGGAGCCGAGAGGCATTGACGGTGTCTTCCGCTAATTCTTTGGCTTTAGCTAAAGCGGCTAGAGGGCGAGAAAATATTCCGAGTTTACAAAAATTCGGCAAAAAAAATTCCAGAGAAACAACTGCACAGAGTAAATACATGTTGCTTCCGATAGCTGTAGCTGAGATGATGCCAGCTCGTTGCTTTTTAACTCAATAATAGATTGAAGAGTTTTCACTTCTTCATTCTTGATATTAAGTTTGTTAAAAACTTCTAAGTTTATAGCATCGGCAGAATGCTGAAACTCGGAAATGAAAACCAAATGCTTAAGTATGAGCAAGCATAGTAAGAAACATTAAGAAGAAATCAGGTTTTCAACTTAATGCTTGGGGGCTAGAGATAATACCTGGCTCATCTCTCGCAAGCTGGCCAATGTCTCGTTGAATTCTTGTGCGTAATCTGAGAAAAGAATTCCAACGTGATGAAGGCCATCCTGTATGACCTGACGAGGTGAAAATACGATATCATTGCGAATAACTAATCCGCCTTGTGGCCAAGGGCGAATCAGAGGGGCAGGAGCAAAGAATTTTTTAGCTTCCGGACGAATATATCCGAGGTCGTCGAATGGCTCTTCTTTTATCTGGACATCGTTATCCAGATTGGGAATGGGTTCGTTTCCAACAGATGATCGAGGATTTCCGCCCGTCTGTGTTTTTGTTTTTCCCTCATGCCCATGGTCGCAGAAGAAGATTCTTCTTTAATAGCAGCTTTTATGTTTCTTCAACTTCTTCGCCTTTAGAGGAGTCGGGGCAAGTCTGAAAGGAAGATATCCGAGAAGTAAAAATCTCGAAGAATCGAAGGAGAATGATAACTAGGAAAACTCCAGTAAAGTACCTGGACGTGGCGATAGGAATTCCGTCAACAGTTACCATTTTCTCGAAAGTCACCTGCCTTTTGCGCTTCCGGTTGCTGTAAAACCTAGCATGTAATTCGCTGAGTTCGGCATCGGAAGCAAGATCATTTCCTCCGAGTTCGTTGAACTAGGAAAGAATTAACAACATATTAAAAGGCGGAGATAGAAGTTAATCGAGAAAAACTCGGAAACAAGGAAAATATAAATACCTTAGGAACCAGATTTTCCACGTGATAAATGGCTAGGTTTTCTTCAATTTGAGTGCTGGTGGCGACCAGTTGATGAAGCCGCTTTATAAAATCTTTCTTGGTATAGGCTTTGTCTGTTCCCCTCATGCTATCTTCTGGCCCTTTGTATTCGCAAAGAAACCGGGAACGAAATGAAAGGGGCTGAATACGACGTCCGAACCAGCATAAAACAGTGTCCTTCCCAGTTAAAGAAGGTTTGGAAGAAGTAAGCTTGGCAATACGGCGCTTTATCTTCATTAGATTTTCCGGCAATGTCTCAACCGCTTCAACTGTCCAACTCTCTCGAGGAATGGCAGCGGAATTAACAAATGGAGGAACCCCGATTTCCTTGCCAGGGAACGGGATGTCCTGATGATAAAAGAAAGAACCCAGCCAGGATTTGGCGGGTTCTGGCATTTGTATTCTCGGGAACCAATCCTCTCTATTTTTCCGAAGAGTGAAAGATATAGTTCCACAGATAGGGGAAATGCCTTCTGTGATGTTATGTTTTACTTCAAAACAATATTGCCAAAAATCTAGACTAGGAGCTATTCCGAGATATCCTTCAAAAAGAGCTTGGAAACTAGCTAGATAGAGGATGGAGTTTGGAGAGAGGTTATGCGGTTGGACGCCGTAATAGTTAAGGATGTCTATGAAGAAGGCAGAAGGAGGTAAACCCATACCTCGCGTAATGTGAGAGGTAAGGAGGACACGTTCTCCGTCTTTCGGTCTGGGCTCGAGCTCACCATCTGAGTTTCGCCATTTGCCTTTAACTATTAATCCCTCCTTTGACATTTGTCGAAGGAGGACGAGGGAAGAGTTACTCGGATTCCAGTTGCCGACAAATTCTGCTTCTTCGGTCGCAGCGTGTTCGTTGACTTGAAGCGGGATCTTCTCCTCCGCCGTTTCAAGAGCAAACGGCGGGGAAGCGGCGGAGCTCGCGCCCGCAACGTCCGCGGCGGCGAAAAGGTTCTCTCCGCCCGCCGCGAAAGCCGCGGTTTTCTCCGGCTCGTCGCCGGCGTGCTTGGGTGACCCTAGCTGTGGATCTAGGTCTCCGATGAGGTCGTCGATGGCGGCGCGAGTGGGCGAGGACGGTGAGGATGCCATTTCCTGGTGGCGCGTTGCGTTCCGGTGTGCTTTGGAGGCTAGGTGCGCTCGGGGCAGTGCTTCGCTCGAAGAGCTCGTTCGCGTCAATGGCGTGGACAGTGAGGAGTGCGGAAGATTTTCGATGAGGACGAGGATGGCTATTTATAGCTAGAAATCCGTCAAGATACGTGCCAACGGCTATTTGACCGTTGGATGTTTAGCGCGTGTCACTCGCCGGAAAATCCGGGAAATAAAACGACAGGGAAATAATGACTATCTCCTCGTTTCCCGTGAGAATCTGTCAGAGATACGCTGCAGGGTTTCCCGCGTGAAACCCAAACGTCCCTTGCGTCAGCGTGATTTGGGCGCTGACGTAAGCAGTTCCTTTTCCGCGAAGGATCGTGAGAGAAAAGCCGGATTTTCAGGATTTCGAGTTTCATGTTACCATCTCTTTCAAAAGAAGAATAAGAAGAATCAAGACTGCTGAATCAATATTTCTCGGACAAAGTATATTTGGCGAAAGACGGAAAATCAGAGTTTTAATCCTTCTTGGGGGCTACTGTCGGATATATACCAAATAGGGGTATAGGAGATGGTAGATAAAGTGCCGGATTACCAGGGTGGCCTAAGCGGTAGTGGGCTCAGGTCCATTAGGCGGCCCAGTAACCCGACGCACAGAAGCTGGATTCTAGAAGAACTCGGATCACGGCCCAGGTGATCTGGCTTGGAGGAGAAGACGGATTCCTTACTTTCCAAGTTACAAGTTACCGTAGTCCTCTAGGTTTCCTATTCTGTAAGCCCTAATCCGGCTATTATATAAAGCCGGACGGGAGATAGATAAAACAAGGAACGAATAACAGAGAAGCTCTACGCCAACTCGCCGAGAAGCTCATCCTCGTCGAGTATCTTAGATCTAAACCCTCACATTGTAACCCTGTTTACAGGCTTTAGTCCTGAATAGTGAGAAGTGCAGGAGTAGGCACGTCGTACTGTCGCGACGTACCGAACCTGGGTAAATCCTGTGTTCTGTATTCACTACGCGATCCCGTTACCCCACGTCTCTACCGTAGTCTCATGGCACCCCCGTCTATGAAAACTACTACGATGTCTCGACACTTATCCATGAAACGCCCCGGTCATCCATCCCTATGCCTACAGTATTTTCATCCCGCTGTTTACTTCAAACATCACTGCTGCTGTTTTCATACTACTGCTGTTGTTATTTCACTACTGCTGCTGCTATAAAACTGTTACTACTAATAAACCACTGCAAACTAGTCCACTTTCAGGTGCATGTGAATTGACAACTCACTTGTTAAGACTCACAAATATTCTTTGGCTCCCAATTGTGTCGAATCAATAAATTTGGGTTTTACTTCCCTAGAAAACTGTTGCGATCTCCTATACTTGTGAGTCATCAGTGGCAAGTAAGGCAAGGCCTTTGGGAGGACTCGAACTTTTTCCACTCATATTTGTCTTGTGGCGCTCACTCTCTTTGAGGTGGATCACTCTCTCACCACTCATCTCACGAGAGTTGATCTCTTGTTGTTTGCGTGCAAGGGTCTTGGCGTTGTCGGCGATCACTTGGCTACGATACATGGGACGGAGTACAAACATCTTGTTATTCCACTGAGCATTTTTGAAGTGACGTTTAAAATTGCATATTGTTAGAGGAAGTATTATGTGTTTAATTATGTTATCATTATTGAGAGTTGCCACTAGTTAAAGTATGATCCCTAAGCCTTATTTTCCACCACTGTAACAATGTTTACTTTCAGTTTACTACTTGGTTGCTCGTAGCCATTTTTATTACAGATATACAATACCTTGCTTTACCATCCATATCACCCGTATTTCACCATCTCTTCGCCGAACTCGTGCACCTATACAGTTGACAATTCTATTGGATGTGTTGGAGACACAACAGACTTCTTGTTTCTTAATTACATGATTGCTTGAGAGGGATAGATTCAACCTATACCTCGCCGAGTTCAATAAACCTTGGGTTACACACTTGAGGGAAATTTGTTATTGTCCTACAAATCTCTACGCTTGGAGAACCAACATAGTCTATAAGAGTAGTAACGTGTAGTAGATATCACAGTATCGTTTACGCGGTCGGCAGGATGGACACGTGTCGACACTCACTTATTGAATGATGTCCAAGGAGAATATGAATAGCTCATGAATACACATGGAATATAATCATTATAGTATCAAATCTTGGGTGTATTTCTAACATATATACTAGAGGTGTTTTTTTTCTTGCAAGTTGGCTTCGAGCTAAAACATAGCTCTAGAAGCCTTTTCCGATTTCAGATCTCTCTATCATGATATTTAAGGACATTAAAAGAGACACAAACACATGTGTACACTTTTTGTTCATGTAAGATGCATAAACTAATACGGAAAGACATAAAGTTATATACAATGTTTCCCCGATCTGGAATAATTCAGTTTAGCAACAGAAAGTTAAAGAGAAAATGTATAAAAATAATATGAAATGTCTAAAAAAGGAAACAACTTTGTCATTTTACATATAATATCTTACTTAAATTTAGCGCAAACATATTTTCTAGCATGGAGTTTAGAAATAATTGTACCTTAATATGCAGATCGATTGTTACGTGGTTATTTTTGGTAATATAATAGTAGAGGTCATATTATACTTGTAAGAGTTTTATATATAACTGAAAATGCTTAGTATAAATAAGGGATAGCTTGATTCACATATTGCCGATGTTAAGAAGACGCGACATCCCTATGCAGAAGCCATCTGATGTTATGTCAACTTAATTTTCTGTTTGGAGTATCTTCATGATGATATTCAATCAATTGACACTGTGCGGGAGGATGATCTTTTGCTAACATGCATAATTCTAAAGCTAATGCTCGATGGGCAGCAGCAGAGGGAGAGTGCAAATGTTCTTTGGTCTGTACCGAAAGAAGAGGAACATGTTCTGAGAGTAAACCCTGATGAAATGCGTCGCCGAAATAACAATGTCATCATCAAGGTTCTTCCGTAATTTTTTTAAAACATTGCTCTACTTCCCAAGCTAGAAGATGAAGAAGGTGAAGAAGAGTAAGAAGTGACATGGCCAGTCTTTTACCATCCGAGACAAGCTGCACTTGTAAAGAAGAGTAACATGTGGTGATGAGTTTGGTGAATCCTGCAAATACGTTTTTGGATTCAGGCCAGTGAATGGTTCTTATGCCGGTATGGATGTGGATGGACCGGACACAATAGTTAGTGTAGGAAATGGTGGAACAGATACGTTTTGCATTCAGGCCGATGAATGCCCGGGATGGACACATGGACCCGATTAGTTAGATGAGTATAAACAAAAGCTCAGACGGCACTCGTGAGATTAGCATGTCTGCTCGTGGTTATACCACAGATGATCAGGTCGATGTTGTGACCAGGGCCGGCCCTGAGCATGTGCGGCATGTGCGGCCGCACAGGCCCGATTTCTTAGGGCCCCACCTAGGTATGTGTCTTCCCACGTTAGGTTAGAATTTTTTTAGCTAACTAGCCCATCCAGCAGTAGCTTAGGGCCCTGTACATACATATCTTGGCCGATTTTTTGTCTTTACACTAGGGCCCTCACATGTCCGGGCCGGTTGCGACTGAACAATGTCTACTATGGCTCGCATGGACGCGTTTGGAATCTGAGAACAATGCCCGCTTCAAACAAAAATGCCAATATTGGAGTGATGGAGATGTCTGCCGAAGTTTTTTTTAAAGTTCCTCTGACCTGCAGAGTAGCTAGCGAATTCCTGTTTCAGCAGAAAACTTGTTTTACTTTTTCTCCCTCAGCATAAAACTACCACTTTATGGGTCAAATTCCGAAAAATTACTACTTTACGTTCTGCTTGCAAAATCTACCACATTTAATTTTCAATTTGGCAAAAAACATCAATCTCGCCTAACTGGCGAATTGACACCGGAACTGACAGGGTTGGCCTACCACTTTGATGACGTGCCAAGTCTAGAACCTCGTTACGGGCATGACCGTTGACTGCCCTTACGGAAGCACAGAAGTTAGCATAATGTAACATCCCAAGTATGAAAATTACCCCTAGAATGTTTTATTTCTTGTTATTTTATGTTTTGCATCATGACATCATCATTGCATTTGTTTTTGCATTTGTTTTCCATCTGTTTGCATTTGTTTTCCTTTGTTTTCGATTTGGATTTTTAAACCAAATTCAAATAGTTGTTTCATACTTGTGCTGTCACAATTTATCAAATAAAAATTCCAATTCAAAACATTACTTTGTTTCCACTAAACTATAAAAATCCAAACTATTAAATGGCTTAAGTTCAATAATTGAATCAATCTCAAATTCATTCAAATTCAATTAAATTCCAAACAGCAACCATTTGAAACCTATGGAAATTACAACTCACTCCAATCACTTGTTTCAAATAAACATGAATTTTAAAAGGCTTTTAAGTTGCTTAAGTTTCAATTAATCACTTAATTCAAATATTCAATTAAATCCAATTATTTTCCAAACAACAACATAATTCAAAATTTTTGGAAACACAACAGTTGCACTTTGTGCTGTTACCATAAATAAGCAATATAAAATTTATCCCTAAATTTTCTACCCCAAAAACCCTAGCTTTTTCTTCCTTTTTCAAATCAGCAAAAAAAACAAACAGAACAAAAAAATAAAATAAAAGAAAACAGAGAGGGGTAGAGCAGGCAGTGGGCAGGCCCAGCCCACTAGCCCCCACGGCCTGGTACCCCCTCGCTCACCTTCTTCCTCCTGTACGGCAGGGCGATGCCGCTGTCCACGTCTGCAGAGCGGGGAGCAGACGGCCAGCAGCTGCTCACCTCCCCCTATAAACCCTGCCCTAGGGCTCCCCGAGCTAGCCCTAGCTCTCCCCCTCTTTTCCCTCGAGCCGCCGTCGCCATTGCTCCTCTCCACCCACCTCTCTGCATCTCCTCCTCCCTCTGAATCCACCGAGCGCCACCACCACCTCCCTCCGATGATCGCCGGCGAAACGTTGCGCCTCCGTGCAGTTTGAGTACGGGGATCAGACCCCCGTACTCCCCTCTTCCTCCTTGACGTCTCCTCGTTGCCGGAGACCCACCGGAGCGCCGCCGCCGTCCTCGACATCGCCGGCTTCCACCTCTGCCCCGAGCCCTGCTCCTCCCTCTGAAACTCCTCCCGATGAGCTCACCTCACCTCTCTCCTTCCTCCTCTCTGCAACGCGTGCACACGCAGCACCACACGCAAGCACAACGCACACAGCAGCGAGCAGCAGCAGCGGCTAACCGCCGGCGATGGCCTTCCGTCAGGTTTAGAAAAAGCCAGCAGCTTCGTCAGTTTCAGTTAGCCAACTAAAACTGAACGATATCCTCCCTCGCCCCCTTACCTGTCAACGAACTCAGCAGCTACCGCAGTGGTAGCAGTGCTGCGTGCGCGAGCCCGAGCCCAGGGTTCGACCCCCCGCGGCACAGTTTATCCCCCCTTTTTGCCATTTGCCACGCGGGCAGGCAGGAGGCCCACCTGCCTGTGGCAGTGATGGCCACGTAGGCCTCTACCCGCGGCCACGCAGCGCCAGGTGGCCAGGGCCCCCCCTGTCAGTGGCTTGGGCTAGCCACTGCGCAGTGTAACTAATTTTTTTCTGCCCAGTTTTTCTTTTAAACTAAGTCCAAACGAATTACAGATTAGTCCCTGTCCTAAAAATACAAATAACTTTGGATTTACAACTTCAAATAATACAAATAAAATATGTATCCTGAACCAAATTAAATTCTCTACATGTTTAAAACATTTGTATTCTGTTTTGAACATTTCAAATGCATTCAAATTTCAAATTCAAACAACTCCTTTTAAATTTGGTTAATTTCATAACTAATTCAAACTTAATTCAAATAACACAAATAAAATATGTTTTCCATGCCATTTTGAACCACCTTTTCAAATATAAAATTTGTTTCATGTTTTGAATAATTAAAATTGGTTAAATAATTTAAACTTTGTTTAAATCATTTAAATTTGCTAAATTTATAACTTGCTCAAATTAAATTATTTTTGAACATATAAAATATGTTTTCAAACTAGAAAAGTATAAAATTTTCAAATATGAAATTGGTTTACTGTTTTGAACAAATAAAATTTCAAATAAATTCATACTTGAATTAAATTCATTTAAATATTGTTTAAACTTGTTTAATTCATAATTAATTTATTCTAAATCCTTTTTCAACAAGTGAAACATGTATTCCACCTAAAATTTTGTGCTCTTTTCAAATATGAACTTTGTTATCTATTTTGGACAAATTAAATTGGTGAAAACAACAAATGCTTGTGTAACACCTTTAAGAAACCCAAAATTTCATAACTTAATAAATAAAATTCTAAACTTGGTAAACCTTATTTCAAATTGTTTCTATTGTTGTTTTCTTTTTGTTTTCCTCATCCATGCATCATTCTAATCAACTTTCACATGATGATTAGTGGTAGAACAATTATTTCAACCATAATTTATGGGCTTTCCATATGCAATCCAAATTGCACGTGGATCCATTTAATTATGTTATGTTACCATGTCAACTAGTTTATTTTTGATGCATCAATTAAATGGTCATACATCATCCCATGATTGTGCACTATGCCATGTTATTGATTGTTTGTCTCTCTGCGTTGTTTGTTTGCTTCTTCCCGCATAGACGACGACGTTGAGACAGACGAGGTTTACGACACCCCTTCTGAGGAGTTAGCCCAGTACCAGGCTACTGAGTTTGCAGGCAAGTATTCACTCACATGAACCATTGTGTTCCTTTCCACATTGGATACCGATACTTTCCGTTGTCTATTCTGCTAGCCCTATGAATCGTTGATTCTGTTACGAACCTATCACATGTTATCCTTTAACCCTGATATAGCCTCACCTCCACACCTATAACCCTATTGCTTGTTGCCCATGTCTTACTAGCATGCTTAGGGTTGTTTTGCTCGAGTCCGTTACCCGTTACTTTCTGTTACTATATTTCTATTATGTTCTGGGGCTCTATGTTAAATAACAACCTGTTAATTTTGAGGTAATGCTGAATTGATGATAAGGCACCGGCAGGAGGCCCGGCGTGGTTTTGAGGCCTGCTAGTGTCGACCCTAATTAGGAAAAGGGTCTTGTCTACTGATCCATGATGAGCGCACTATCCGCATGTGGGAAGCATGTATGGGCGCCCTCCTCAATTTGATTCGATTCGCATCTCGTCCAAATCGCCTCATTTAGTTCGGGTTTTCCATTTGCCGCATGCATATATATTTGCGAACCCAGGCCAGGGTGGAACTTTTGTAGTCGGCATTTAGGGAGACACGTTCTTAGAGTGCTATGAGGGTCCCCTTTTTTTCGTGGGGCTTGATTAGCTGTGCGCTCAACTGCACGGGGTTCTTTGGGCTTGATGCGAAGAAGAGTTGAGTTGTGTTGAGTGCCCCGCTTGGTGGGAGGCATTCCATCTGGCGGGTTATTCTTACGTGTACGGCCAAATTGGTGCACCCCTGCAGGGATAAATCTTCTCGAGAAGCCGTGTTTTTCCGCGGTTATGGATGACTTGGTGAAAGTACTGGCTAACAAGTACTCAGAACAACTTACACCTAACTAACGATAACTTGACTAATAATAGTCTTATTGACACAATAACTTGAACCATCATTAATCCAACTGTGTGAGTTATCCTCGGATTGCTTCTTTGGATAAGGGGCGAGATCCAGGATGGGTTTGTTTGGAGTTAGTGGTAGTTGGTAACGATACGCTATCTTATCTCCTTTCTGTTAGCCGGAAGTTGTAGTATGTTCTGTAGTTGGTTAGTGCAGCCAGCTGCCGCATCTTTTGTATCACCCTTTATTCCGTTGAACCCAAAGCATCTGTGCTTGATGTTGTGGGGTACACTTTGGTGAACTGTGAGTCTTGCTTGCCAGTACGTTTATGTGCTGACCCCTTTGGGGCTGTGGTTTTTCCGCAGACTACGCTTACGAGGATCCCCGTGATGGCTACTACGTGGAGTTCGACGAGGCTGCTGACGAGTAGATAGCGGACCCGGGCAGGATCCGAGACATCGTGGATGGGCTCCGTCTTTTCGTTTCCGGCCTCTTAGGCCTATTTGGATCTTGTCGGTACTAAGACACTTTGGATGCTTCCGCTGTGATGTAATGGTGAATTGTTGGGACATGTGTCCTCTGGATGATTGTATTTGCTATCTCTGCTCTAGTGAGAGCTATTTGCAACTTATTTCAATCTTTTGTGTCTTAGAGATATGTTGTGATATCAGTTGTTCTAATGCCGTTGACGTACCATGTGTGTATGTTATGAAGTACGTCAACGGAAGTGTCCTGATTTCTATGGGATGGTTTGCGCAGACGATGGATAGTAGAGAATGGTTGTCACACGTTTACGTGTTGGCCTGCTCATATTGAGATGCGGGTGCCGGTATGCCCCGTAAGACATTTGTTCTACTATTTAGCGGACTGTGAGTATCCTCTAGAAGTCCGGGTGCGACAAATGGTATCAGAGCCTGTCTGCCTGTAGGATCCCTTTTACTGGTCGCAGTTGAGTCTAGAAACTATTTTGTAGCTATATAGGAAAAATGAAACGTGAGAGTAGGAATTCTGCCCTTTTATTTCTTTCCCCACCCACCCTCCCTTTTTTGGTAAGGAAGTGCAACGTTGTTTTCTCTTCTCATCTAAACTTTCAAGTTAGGATTTCACGTATCCTGGTTTCTCTAGGATAGTTATATCTACTAGACCATAGGAATGGAGGTGGTTGTGACATGATTTATCATTTTGCCTACTCACGATTGAGAACGGAGGCGTGTAAGCCCCGGAAGCAAATCCTCTATTCCTTAAGCAGTAGATATTGATCCTTTAGAAACCCGGATGGGTTCTTCCGTAGTACCTCAGGAGTTTTTGGTCTCGTGTTTCCCGATGTTGCTTCGATATCCTGTTCTTCTCAACATCCTTTTCGCCCGTTGAAACCTTGTTGTTGCTTTCCACTTCAGTTCTTCTACCGGCGTCTAATCAAAACTTCCTCGATCATCTGCAGATGGATCTCAGGTTCTACCCGCAGGTGGTTCGTATGACTCGTTGCGAGAGCACTGCCGGTTATCCGGAGATGCTGAGATACATGGTCACTTATCTAGGGTTCCGTTGGGCACCAGAGTACCAGGTCTACGAGCAGCAGCGAGAGTTTGACCAGACCTACTACCAGGCTATCGTCTACATTCTGTCAGATGATGGCATGAGCGTAGTCCACCGCTACGAGGCAGTAGGTTCCACAGTGGATATGGCTGTGCAGCAGGCAGCTTATGTGAGTCTCACCGTCCTTCGTGCTGACTACTGGGGATTTGACGATTCTATCTATCGCCACATCCCCCGTGGTTACATCACTTCGGAGGGAGCTCACTTCACTCTCTACGACAACTTGGATGTTTATGAGCATGATAACTCCAGGCTGCACACCACCGCTCAGTTTGTGAGGCACAGTGACGCAGTTGCCAGCACATTATCTCAGGAGTTGGCTTCCGTCAGAGAGCAGCTCTACCTTGCTTTGACTCGTCTGGCGACTTACACCACAGACTTTGTTGGAGATGAGCGCTTTGCACGTTTTGATCAGCCAGTTGGTCGTCGTCTGCCAGATGCTGGAGGTTACGAGCCGATCAGAGGTCCACTCCTTAACCTCGGTGCTGGTTACACTGGGATTCCTCGCTTTGGAGCTCAGGGAGTCGACGCTGTGCACTTCACCACACCTAGAGTCGCTCTCAGACCACGTCAGATCTATGTGGATCGTCGTTCTACCTACTTTCGTGGGCGTGCTCCTCACCGTACCTCTCGCCGTACTCCTAGTCGCCGTCCTGCGTGATGAGCATGGGAGTACCGATGTATCCATTCTTAGCTATGTTTAATTATCCTTTGGCTTTTGAACCATTTATGGTGTGTTGGATATTCTGATGTATTTGAACATGTGATGATGTACCTATTGGTTATCTATTCATGCGTCGGAATAATCTCTCTTTCGGTTTCCAAGTCTATCCTTTTCTGTTGTTGTGCTAAAATGCATTTCCTTTCAGGATGCCGCCAACAAGGAACACCCCGCCCGAGCCACCGCCAATAACGGAGCTATTGACTCAGATGACTCAAGTCATGACGCAGATGGCCCAGTTCCAGACTAATCAGCACAACAACCAGAATGCTCCACGAGTCAGCATCAAGGAGTTTCTCAGTCTGGGCCCGAGAGCTTTCGTGGCAACACGCGAGCCTCTGGATGCTGATGACTGGATTCGTGAGATAGCCAAGGCTCTGTACATTTCTCACATTGCTGAGGAAGACAAGGTCAAGTATGCCTCCTATCTGCTGAAGGATCAGGCAGCAACTTGGTGGGAAAACTACCAGACCATGAGAGCTGGCTACCCAATCACCTGGGGTTGTTTCAAGGAAGCTTTCCTGAAGCACCACATTCCAGATGGTCTCATGGAAAGGATGCGTGAAGAGTTTTGCTCTCTCAAGCAGGGCAAGTTGGACGTCATTGGCTATCAGAGTGAGTTCAATCGCCTCGCTCGTTACGCTGGTGATGAGGTGTCCACTGAGGCTAAGAAGATGGCAAGGTTCCGCAGAGGTTTTAACCCGGAACTCAAGTACGCCCTCACCAATATCAAGGCCAACAACTTCGAGGAGCTCGTTAACACCGCGCTCAATGAAGAAAATGGGCGCAAGGCGTTCGAGGAGTCTCGCAAGCACTCGCGTGAGGGTGGTTCCTCCTCCAACATGACCACCCCTCCGCAGAAGCGCCGCATCTGGGTGCCAAATGGTGCTGTCACTCGGGCTCCATACGCCCAAGCTTCTCCAGGCTTCGCTCCCCGCCCACCCAACCCTGTTCAGATGCATGATCAGAGGGCTTCGATGGGGCAGCCAAGGCCAGGGCCTCCTCGTGTCGTCACTTGCTACAAATGAAAGCAGACGGGGCACTACGCTGACAAGTGCACGCAGAGGCAGCTACCTCCACCACCACCTCGTCCCAACACAAACCAGGCAATGGTGCGCGCTCCCCCGCCTAAGGCCTTCAACTCCAACAACAGGCCTGTCGGGAGGACCACAAGGGTGAATCATGTCAAGATCGACAAAGCTTAGGAAGCTCCTGACGTCGTTCTCGGTATATTACCCGTAAACTCTTTTCCAGCTAAAGTGTTGTTTGATACCGGAGCATCGCATTCTTTTGTGTCAAAGATTTTTGCCACAACAAACAACCTAATGGTGGTTCCACTAAGCAATCAAATCACTGTTCACTCCCCGGGATCTCAAATGTTGACTTCCAAGATAAGTAAGGATAATCAAATCCTAATTGGAGGCCACATATTCCTTGCTTCCCTCATGTTGCTGGGAAATTCTGACATTGATGTCATTCTTGGCATGGATTGGTTGAAGGCCAATAAAGCTAAAATTGACTGTGCTCAGAAGTCAATAACTCTGTTCCACCCTTCTGGCCAGATAGTCTATTCTCCAAATGAATCAAGTTCCATTCAGCTATGCAACCTCGATGCAAAACCTCTACCTTCACTTGAAAATGTTCCGGTGGTTTGCGAATTCCCTGACGTCTTTCTAGAAGAGTTGCCAGGGATGCCTCCGGACAGAGCAGTTGAGTTCGTGATCGAGCTTGAACCAGGTACTGCTCCAATCTCTAAGCATCCATACAAGATAGCTCCTCCTGAACTGAAACTGTTAAAGGAGCAAATCGATATGTACATGGAAAAAGGTTACATTCAACCTAGTTCTTCGGCTTGGGGTTGCCCAACTCTGTTCGTTGCGAAGAAGGATCAAACAAAGAGACTCGTTGTTGACTATCGTCCTCTTAACGAGAAAACCATCAAAAACAAGTATCCAATTCCTCGTATCGATGATCTTTTTGATCAACTTGCTGGAGCCTCAATATTCTCCAAGTTGGACTTGAGAATGGGTTACCATCAAATAAAGATCAGAAAGGAAGATATTCCAAAGACAGCTTTCACCACTCGCTACGGCCTATATGAATTCACCGTCATGTCCTTTGGTCTCACCAATGCACCGGCGACATTCTCTCGACTCATGAATTCTGTCTTCCATGAGTACCTCGACAAGTTCGTTGTGGTATATCTCGATGACATTCTTGTCTACTCAAAATCTGAGGAAGAGCATGAAGAACATCTTCGTCTAACTCTCATGAAGCTTCGCGAGCATCGTCTATATGCCAAGTTCTCCAAATGTGAGTTCTGGATTCCAGAAGTTGCTTACCTTGGTCATGTCATCTCAGCCAAGGGCATAGCCATTGATCCAGAAAAGGTTAAAGCAATTGTTGATTGGAAACCTCCAAAGACGGTGAAGCAAGTAAGAAGCTTTCTTGGCTTGGCTAGCTATTGCCGTCGTTTCGTCCAAAACTTCTCAAGGATTGCCAAACCTCTCACTGATCTCACAAAGAAGGACAAGAAGTTCGTTTGGTCTCCACAGTGTGATGAAAGTTTCAATCTCCTGAAGACTAAACTTACTTCTACACCAGTTCTGGTTGGCCCAGATCCTACCAAACCCTTCCAGATATTCTGTGATGCTTCTCTCCAAGGTCTAGGTGCAGTTCTTATGCAAGAACGTCAAGTGGTGGCTTATGCTTCACGTCAGTTGAATGCACATGAGCTCAATTATCCCACTCATGACCTTGAACTTGCAGCAGTTGTGTTTGCCCTAAGGAAGTGGAGGCAATACTTGTTGGGTAATCGCACTGAAATCTTTTCCGATCATAAGAGTCTGAAATACATCTTCACTCAACCAGATCTAAACCTCAGGCAAAGGAGATGGATTGAAAAGATTAAAGACTTTGATCTCACCGTTTCTTACACTCCAGGCAAGGCTAATGTTATGGACGATGCTCTCAGTCGCAAGTCGTATTGCAATAATCTCATGATCATGGAACGCCAACCTCCACTTCATGAAGAATTCCAGAAGCTGAATCTTGGTCTTGTTCCTCAAGGCTATCTTGAAAACTTGACAACCAGTCCAACTCTCGAGGAAAAGATTCGTTCTGAACAACTTCGCGATGCTGAAATCAAGAAGATGGTAGAACACATCAAAGAAGGCAAGGAGAAATTTAAGTCCTTCTTAGTGGATGACAAGGGAACTGTGTTCTTCGAAGGACGCATTGCAGTTCCTCAGATTCAAAGTCTCAAAGATGTCATTCTCAAGGAGGCTCATGAAACTCCTCTCTCCATACACCCTGGAAGTACAAAGATGTACCAGGATCTCAAGACACTGTATTGGTGGCCTAGCATGAAACATGAAATTGCTCAATACGTTTCTGAATGCGACGTTTGTCAACGTGTTAAGGCAGTCCATCAGAAAACAGCCGGTCTTCTCCAACCTCTGAAAATCCCTGAGTGGAAGTGGGACATGATTGAAATGGACTTCGTCACTGGTTTTCCAAAGTCCAAGAAGGGCAACGATGCAATCTTCGTTGTCATTGATCGTCTCACTAAAGTAGCTCACTTCTTTAATGTCAAAGAAACAATCTCAGCTAGCCAGTTAGCAGAACTCTACACAGCAAAGACTGTTCCTCTTCATGGTGTTCCATTGGAAATAAGCTTAGACCGTGGAAGTATATTCACTTCTCATTTCTGGAAAAGCTTTCAAGAAGCGTTGGGCACCAAACTTCTGTTCAGCACGGCTTATCACCCTCAGTCTCAGGGGCAAGTCGAAAGAGTCAATCAGATTCTCGAGGATATGCTCAGAGCATGTGGTCTCTCCTTTGGCATGAAATGGGAGGATTGCCTTCCATATGCTGAATTCTCCTACAACAACAGCTTCCAGGCAAGCCTAGGCATGGCACCATTTGAAGCTCTCTATGGCCGCAGATGCAGGAGTCCAATCAATTGGTCTGGAGCTGGTGAACATTCACTCTTAGGCCCTGACATTGTTAAGGAAGCCGAAGAGAAAGTTCGCATCATTCGTGACAATCTCAAGATTGCTCAGTCTCGTCAGAAAAGCTACTATGACAGCAAGCACAGGGATATGATTTATGCACCTGGTGACAAAACATATCTCCGTGTAACTCCCCTTAGAGGCACTCATCGTTTTGGTGTGAAAGGAAAACTTGCACCAAGATACATTGGTCCTTTCAACATTCTCTGAAGGCGTGCGGAAAATGCCTATCGTCTTGAACTTCCGGAAAAACTATCCAAGGTGCACGATGTGTTTCACGTGTCACAACTCAAGAGGTGTCGAGACATCGTAGTAGTTTTCATAGACGGGGGTGCCATGAGACTACGGTAGAGACGTGGGGTAACGGGATAGTGTAGTAATACAGAACACGGGGTTTTACCCAGGTTCGGTACGTCGCGACAGTACGGCGTACCTACTCCTGCACTTCTCACTAATTGGGACTAAAGCCAGTTTATCAGGGTTACAGTGTGAGGGTGTAGATCTAGCTTCTCGGCGAGGATGAGCTTCTCGGCGAGTTGCGTAGAGCTTGAACTTGAACTTGTTTTAATCTATCTCCCGTCCGGCTTTATATAATAGCCGGATTAGGGCTTACAGAATAAGAAACCTAGAAGACTACGTTTAACTTGTAACTTGGAAAGCAAGGAATCCGTCTTCTCCTCCAAGCCAGATCACGCGGGCCGTGATCCGGGTTCTTCTAGAATCCGGCTTCTGCGCGTCGGACTACTGGGCCGCCCAATGGACCTAAGCCCATTACCATTTAGGCCACCCTGGCAGTCCGGCTCTTTGTCTACCATCTTCTATACCCCTATTCAGTATATATCCGACAGTAGCCCCCAGGAAGGATCAAAACTCTGATTCTCCGTCTTTCGTCAAATACATTTTGTCCGGGAAATCTTGACTCAGCAGTCTTGATTCTTTCTACTTTCCTTTTGAAGGAGATGGTAACATAAAACTCGGAACCATGAAAATCCGGCTTTTCTTCTCGCGATCCTTCGCGGAAAAGGAACTTCTAACGTCAGCGTCTTAAACATGCTGACGCAAGCGTCGCTTGGTTCCACGCGGGAAACCCCTCAGCGTATCTCTGACAGATTCTCACGGGAAACGAGGAGATAGCCATCATTCCCCTGCCGTTTTATTTCCCGTATTTTCCGGCGAGCGACATGCGTCGAGCATCCAACGGTCGAAAGAGCCGTTGGCACGTATCTAAACGGTTTTCCGGCTATAAATAGCCATCATCGTCCTCATCAGAAACTTTCCTCACTCCCTCACTGCCCACGCCATTGACGCGAACGCGAGCTCGAGAGCAAGTCCTTTGTCCCAGGCGCACTTAGCTTCCAAGCATGCAGAACGCAACGCGCCACCAAAAGATGGCCTCCTCGCCGTCCTCGCCCACTCGCGCCGCCGTCGACGAGCTCATCGGCGACCTGGATCCACAGCCGGGATCGCAAAAGCACACCGGCGGCGAGCCGGAGAAGACCACGGCTTCCACGGCGGGCGGAGAAAACACTTCCGCCGCCGCGGACATAGCGGCATCGAGCTCCGCCGCACCCCCTCCGTTCGTCCCAACGACGGCGAGGGTCAAGATCCATTCCCGTGGCGATGAGCGCTTTGCTACCGGAGCCAACAACAAAACAGAAATTGTCGGCTGTTGGAGTCCGAGTAATACTTCTCTCGTCCTTCTTCGTCGGTTGTCAAAGGAGGGATCCATAGTTAAAGGCAAATGGCGAATCTCGAAAGATGAACCCGAGCCCAAGCCAAAAGACGGAGAACGCGTCATCCTTACCTCTCATGTTGCGAGAGGTATGGGTTTTCCCCCTTCCGCCTTTTTTCTAGACGTCCTTAACTTTTACGGCGTTCAACCACACAATATTTCTCCGAATTCCATCCTCTACTTAGCCAGTTTTCAAGCCCTTTTCGAAGGATATCTCGGGATAACACCTGACCTAAATTTCTGGCAATATTGTTTTGAGGTAAAGCATAACATCACAAATGGCATTTCGCCCATTTGCGGAACCGTATCTTTTATCCTCAGAAAATTTAGGGAGGAATGGTATCCAAAAATAGAAATGCCGGAACCTGACCAATCTTGGCTAGGTTCTTTCTTTTATCATCAGGACATTCCATTCCCAGGCAGGGCAACCGGGGTTCCTCCCTTTGTTAATTCTGCCGCTACTCCTCGCGAGAGTTGGACAGCCGCAGTAGGGGAAAATTTGCCAAAAAACCTGATGAAGATAAAGCGGCGCATCGCCAAACTTTCTTCCTCTCAACCTTCTTTGGTTGGGAAGGATACCGTTATGTGCTGGTTTGGACGTCGTATCCAACCTCTCTCTTTTCGTTCCCGACTTCTTTGCGAATACCAAGGGCCAGAAGATAGCATGAGAGGAACAGATAAGGCCTTTACCAAAAAGGATTTTATAGGACGACTTCACGAACTGGTCGCCGTCAGTAGTCAGATTGAGGAAAGTCTGGCGATTTATCACGTGGAAAATCTGGTCCCTAAGGTATTTATCTTTCCTTGTTTCCGCGTTTTTCTTCAGATTATCTTCTCTCTCCGCTTTTTAACATATTGTTAACTCCTTCCTAGTTTGATGAACTTGGAGAAAATGATCTTGCTTCCGACACTGAACTCAACAAATTACATGCCGAGTTTCACAACAATCGGAAGCGCAAAAGGCAATCAGCTATCAAAGAGGAATCTATTCCCAACCTGGACGATATCCGGATAAAAGAAGAACCATGTCGGATATATACTGGATAGGGGTATAGAAGATGGTAGACAAAGAGCCGGACTACCAGGGTGGCCTACATGGTAATGGGCTTAGGTCCATTGGGCGGCCCAGTAGTCCGACGTGCAGAAGCCGGATTCTAGAAGAACCCGGATCACGGCCCGCGTGATCTGGCTTGGAGGAGAAGACGGATTCCTTGCTTTCCAAGTTACAAGTTAAACGTAGTCTTCTAGGTTTCTTATTCTGTAAGCCCTAATCCGGCTATTATATAAAGCCGGGCGGGAGATAGATTAAAGAAGTACAAGTTAGACACAAGTTCAAGCTCTACGCAACTCGCCGAGAAGCTCATCCTCGCCGAGAAGCTAGATCTACACCCTCACATTGTAACCCTGATAAACGGGCTTTAGTCCCAATTAGTGAGAAGTGCATGAGTAGGTACGCCGTACTGTCGCGACGTACCGAACCTGGGTAAAATCCCGTGTTCTGTGTTACTACGCTATCCCGTTACCCCACGTCTCTACCGTAGTCTCATGGCACCCCCGTCTATGAAAACTACTACGATGTCTCGACAGTTGGCGCCCACCGTGGGGCAAACGACGTCAGGTGTGAAATTCCGATCTGGGATACTTGGCGGAATTGGAAGATCGATCACTGTCGGAAGCTTGGAGTTCGACGACGACGTCGGCCGCTTCCTCGACAACGGATCCTATATACCGGTGCAAAACCACCTGGTAAGTGCCTGCGTGTTACCGATCGGATCTGCTAACATCTTTATCGGACTAACTGCAGAGGCAATGGGGTTTTGCGGTGGAAGCAAGTTTATCCCACCCGCCCTATACCCAGTCGAAGACGACTATGATGCCGGATTCTGCTCAGATCGCCGACAAAAAAGTGATACACACTTTATCGGCATGGTGCAATCCGAAATCGCTGAAAACACGGATGACGGAAATCCCGTGCAAGAGGCAGATAACAACCTACCCGTCATAGAGACGGAAGAAGAAACACCCGTCACAGAGGCGGAAGATCCGACATCCGTCAACAAGACGATGAACTCGGAAGCAGAGTTCGTGCTTGCCGCCATCGAGGCGAGGTTGGAGTCGGAAACCGGATCGGACAACTTCGACTCCGAAGACGAAGACGAGGATGCCTTCGTAAAAAAGGTTAAGTCCTTTCAAGAGGGATTCCATGAAGTGCTAATGGCAAAACCAGCTGATACAACGGGTGCCGACAGCCAGGAAAGCCCTAAAACCCCTCCGCCAGTGGAAGAGAGAGAAGACAGAGAAACTTCTCCGATATTCCCCAATGTTAAGGAGATGACAGAAGATGAGCCTGTCAAAAAACCTCCCTCTTCCAAGAAAAAGCACCGTGCTTCTAAAAAACTCCAATACAAACTCCGGAAGAAAAAATCAGCCGATCTCGCTGATGAAAACCTGGAAGTAGGAGATATTAGCGGCACAAAGCCAGCGGAAAAGAAATCTAAGGAAATCACTGCTCCGCCAATGACGGAACAGGAAGAGCAAGAGCTATTACAAACACCAGTGGGACCAGACGAACCCCCTGAGATGCTGGAAGCCAGGAGACAAGCTTTCCAACGGCAACAGCAACATCTGCTTAGATCTCGGCAACATCTCCAACAAATCCATAATGACATCAAAGTCATAAAGGAAGAAATTGAGGAGTACGAGAGAAAGCATAGATCCGCGTTAAAACCTACTAGGTTACCCGGAATCGCAAAACCGGAAGAACTGCCGCCAAAAGAAAGATTCTATAACCCATCTTGGCAAAAGCAGTTAAACGGCAAAGATGCCAAGGGTGAACCAATATACAAAACCGCAGCAAGAAAACGCGGGAAGCAGCGTTCGCCATCCTAAACAACGATCTGTACTCCAACGGGGAAAAACTCCAAGGGGTGTATGCTTTCCTAGGAAAAGCATTACAGCAGCAAACAGCGAGGCCAAGAACGATCAGGGAGGCTGCATGATAATTCCGCCCTCTGCAAAACAGCTACTTGCGCTGCTGGAGCACCTGGACCGGAAGAACCCGGAGATTCGGATAAAAAAGAGGATCCGAGAAAAGGACAGGAAAAACCCAGACAACCGGGACGCAACGTCTAGAATCGGACCTCATCTCCCGAAGATGGATATAAACCACACGATCGGGAAGACAAACACCGGAATGACGGCAAAATAATGCCACCTCCGAGAAACCCAGCTGAAAAAGCTGGAAGATACGATATACCTCACAGACGTGAAAGATCCCGGACACCTCCTAAGGATAAGGAAAGGCATAGAAGCAGAACTCCGCCTAAAGGACGTGAACACGGAAGAGATAGAGATAACCTCGGAAAAGCGCGTCCGCGCAACAATGGAAAAGAAAGGAGCAGATCCCCTTCTGTCCATTCAGCCGGGAGATATTCTGCACACATTGATAGAGCAGAAAAGGATGATCTATACTTTGGTCCTAAGTGTTTTACTGACAGGATCCGAAGGATAACCCTGCATTCTGGCTTCGCCAAAGTTGGTCCAACCTACCAAAAATATACCGGCAGTACAAACCCGGATACCTGGCTCTCAGATTATTATACAGCCGTCCAAATCAACAATGGGACAGACCTGGAAGCTGTCAAGTTTCTTCCCCTAATGTTGCTTGACGGAGCCAGAGATTGGATCAATGGTTTACCATCAAGAACTGTCGACAGCTGGGATGATATGGCTAGAGTATTCACTCAGCATTTTCGGGGAACATACAAACGCCCAAATAGCATCAACCAGCTGAACCGTTGCACCCAATTTGAGGACGAACCATACGTGGATTTCATCTCCAGATGGACTGCAATGAAGAATAGTTGTTCTGGAGTAACTGACGTACAAGCAATGCACGCTTTCGTCAATGGCCTAAAACCCGGACTCGTACCGTTCATGGTTGGTTCTAAACAGCACAAAGATCTCGGATCTATGCTTACAACCGCTAATGAGCACGCTGCAGCCGAAGATGATATCAGAGCAAGAGGAGGCAATATTGAGTCACTAATACTCGCCAAGAAAACCCCTCGTTCTGACAAAAAAGGAACTCCAGAGTCAACGACAAAGCCCAAGGAGGTCAACATAGCCTTTGGAGGAGATAAGGGAAATAAGTGGAAAGGTCGCAGCCCAGATCCAATCAATTACACTCCCGAAGAATGGGAGAGAATTAAGTCGGAACCCTGCGTCCACCACTCGCAATTTGGGAAACCAACCCACACAAACGCGCAATGCCGGCTAAACAAGCATATGAAAGGCAATGCAGGATCCGGAAATAAAGGAAAGGGTTCCAAAAGGAAACCTGCCAAACAAAAGCCAGAAGCTGAAAAAGAAGACAGTGAATCGGACACTGATGACAAAATCCAGGAACAACAGCGAAAGGGCGAACCCAAATTTCCGAGAGTTGACGGAGAAGCAATGCTAACTTTCTTAGCAACCCCGTCAGCAAAGGTGGCAAAAAGAACACTTCAAGAAATAAACGCGGTTGTTCCGGCAACTCCGAAATTCTTGAAGTACTCCAACACACCGATAATCTGGGATCAGTCTGATCATCCCGGAAATATCCCTGAACCCGGCACACAAGCTCTTGTTGTAAGCCCTATTGTTCAAAATACTAGGCTAAGAAGAGTGCTGATGGACGGAGGATCCAGCATTAATATAATGTACCTGGATACACTGAAGCACTTGAAGATCTCCGAGTCCCAGCTCAACTACAGCAATATACGCTTCCATGGCATTGTTCCTGGCAGGCAAGCACGATCCCTAGGAGAAATTTCCCTAGATGTCACCTTCGGAGATAAAGATCACTTCCGGCAGGAAAAAGTATCCTTCGAAGTAGTGCCGTTCGAAAGCGTGTATCACGCAATACTCGGACGTCCAGCTTTCGCCAAATTCATGGCAAGATCCTGTTATATCTACAACAAGCTGAAAATGCCAGGACCCAAAGGAGGAGTAATCACCATAGCCGGTGATTTCAAGCTGGCAAACGATTTGGAGAAAGAAAACGCCCTTTGCGCTCAGAGAGTTATAGCAAAGGAGGAACTGAAGGAATTAGCCAAGGAGGTATCGCCGAAAGAAATGCCGGCAGGAAAAGAAACTCGGAAGCCAACAGATAGTTTCAAGGCGTCCGAGAATACAAGACAGGTAATCCTAGATCCAAAAGATCCGACAAAATTTGTCGTCGTAGGGACTGGGATGACCGACAAATAGGAAGGCGAGCTGATCAAGTTCCTCCGTGAGAACTGGGATATTTTTGCCTGGTGTCCAGCTGACATGCCAGGCGTACCCAGGGAACTTGCTGAGCACCAACTCAAGGTTATTCCCGGATCAAAACCCGTCAAACAAGGTCTCCGTTGTTTTGACGGAAGAAGACGGAAGGCTATTGGCAAGGAAATTATCCGGCTTTTAGCAGCGGATTTCATCAAGGAAGTAATCCATACTGATTGGTCCGCAAATCCGGTCCTAGTACCGAAGAAAGACACCACTGCTCTTAGAATGTGTATAGATTACACAGGATTGAACAAGTTGTGTCCGAAAGATAGGTTCACCTTACCGCGAATCGATCAAATAATAGATGCCACTGCAGGCTTCGAGCTTTTATGCTTTTTGGATGCATACTCCGGGTACCACCAAATACGCATGAAAAAGGAAGATCAAATCAAGACTTCTTTTATAACCCCGTATGGGACGTACTATTACATAACCATGCCTTTTGGCCTGAAGAACGCAGGTGCAACCTACCAGCGTTGCATGCAACGCTGTTTGCATAGTCAGATTGGCAGAAATGTTCATGTTTACGTGGACGATATCGCTGTCGTAACCAAGGAAAAAGATACACTCCTTGAGGATTTGCGAGAAACTTTCGAAAACTTACGCACTTACAAGATGAAGTTGAATCCATCTAAGTGCGTATTCGGGGTTCCCTCAGGAAAACTTCTGGGTTTCATTGTTTCCCACAGAGGAATAGAAGTTAACCCGGAAAAGATCAAGGCAATCTTGAACATCTCAAAACCTACATGTGTAAAAGATGTCCAAAGATTGACGGGTTTCGCTGCAGCCGTCAGCAGATTTATCAGTCGGCTGGGGGATAAAGCCTTACCACTCTACAAGCTGCTGAAAAAATTCGACAAAGTCAAGTGGATTGCGGAAGCCTGGGAACGTCTAGAAAGTTATGTACCTTTCCGTACTTAGTTCAATTCTATGTAAACATCTTTTGAGATCATGAAATAAAGTTGTCGGAATGCTGTCATCCATATTCTTTATAAGTGTAAAGTGTTTCCGCCTCATCTATTTCCCAATGATCTTACAAATTGCTCAATGTTAACCCGAATTGTGCTTGCGTACTCGGTGTTACAAAACTGAATGATTTTTCAGCCTGTTAACGGCTAAGGGAAACTTGAATTGCCTGTGTGCCCAAGTTTCACTTAAAACTTTCCTTGATTTCTCTAAGTCTTATCTGATTGTGTGCGTGTTGGGTTACTGGAACTAGTTAGTAAAAATGCCTTTAGCATGGTCCATGTTTCCGAGTTTCAAAAACTGCTTGGTTCGTCCCCAGTTACTCGGCATGAAGATTCATATTGCTATTTGAGCCATTTCAAACACTAAGGACAGTTAAAACATACACACCAGAGAACTTAGAAGATAAAGGAATGATAAAACCCAAAAAACTTGCAAAGAATTTCATAATTTAAACTGCAACAGACGGAAGTTTCATTCATACAAAAGAAGCATTACATTTTGGATTACATTAAAAGAACAGTAATGCTCCTATTGTCTATTTTTTCTATCCAGGTTCCAGGTAACCCTTCAAGCATCTGACTCCTCCTCGCTGCTTTCGTCTTCGGAGATTGGAGGGATCTCCGCTTCTGGATAGTTGACGGAGATATTTACCATGGAGGCAATCTGGGTGGCGTGGCCCTTGACTTCACCAAAGATGGTGTTTCGCTGCATATCCGTGTATCCTTGAGGGACACCGGACGCCACGCGCCAGGATTTAGCACTAGGGTAGTGCATGCGCATGAGGCCAAGAGCCATGCGCGCACCACCCCGTGCAGCGGAGCGAAGGAGAGATTCCTTAGACTCCGCCACCTCCATGATAGCACCCGGAAGTTTTTCAACCTCCGAGCACTCCCCAGATTTTTCGGGAAGAAACTTGTCTACCAGCTGCGTTGCAGCAGCCTTCATCAAAGTCCATGTCTCCCCGAAAGCTCGGATGCCTGCAACCCGAGTGCCATCTGGGGTATCTCCTGGTTTTTCCAATAACACACCCAAAAGGGTTAGACGGAAAAACAGAGAAAAGTAAAACATGGAAAGATGATAAATGAGTCAGAAATTTACCGATGAGCTTGTCGATCTCGGAAACTTCCTCCAGGCGAAGGTTTAGAGCGTCGGTCAAATCCTGAATGGTGGATTTGTCCTTCTCCGCCTGCTCGGAAGCCTTGGAATTAGAAACTCCAAGGGCCAGATTACTGGCTTCCAAGTCTTGTTGTGCTTTCACAAGGTTCTTGTGAAGCTCAACATTCTCCTTGCGGAGAATTTCGGCATTGCCAGAATCTTCTGCTGCTTGTTTAGCCTGAGCTAATGCAGCTGAAAAGCAAGGGAAAAATCCGAGTTAGCCAGCTCCTCGGAAAAAACTTAGGCAAATAATTGAATCGGAAATTTCAGAAGGAAAATGTTTACCTTGCGTTTCCGACAGTGCGAGCTTAGCTGATTCCAGCTCTGCTTCCCTTTCTTCAAGAATAGAGAGAAGACTTCTAACTTCTTTATTCTTGATGGTAAGCTTCTTGAAAACTTCCCTGTTGATGGCTTCGGAGGTTTGCTGAAACATAGCAAGGAGAAGAATGAGTACAAAAAGCATCAAAGCAAAAAGCACGCATTTTAATTAATGCTTGGGGGCTAGAATTATATACCTGGCTCATGCGCTGCAAACCTGCCAAGTTTTCTTTGAACTCTTTCGCGTATTCCGCGAAGAGATTCCCGGCTGCGTCCAAGCCGTCATTGATAGCTTTGAAATCCTTGTCAAAGGTGGGAATTTCCTCGTCGAAAGTCCGAGGTAATTTTCCCACCTCTGGAGCCGCCCTTTCCCTCGTGTCCGTGTCGGACACAATGGGCTGGCTGGGCTCTGGGGGCTTGGTGGGGGGGAGGGGGTTGCAGTAGGCTCTTCCGCCATTGTGCTTGGCGTGTCCGGGGCGACGGCGGGAGAAGGTTGGCTGCCTCGGCTGGAAGAAACCTTGTGTTTCTTCAGCTTCTTCGGCTTCAGGGTGGAAGGTGGCAGGCTAAAAACATAAAAACCCGGAAAGGGTTAAAATACCGGAGATGGATGAAAAAAAAGTTCCCATAAAAGAAAACTCCAGAAGAAAATAACCTGGAAGTGGCGACGGGGATTCCGTCAAGATCGATAATTTCTTCTGAGGAAGTTATTTTCTTGCGCTTGCGTCCACCTGTAGCGGCGGTGCGCAGCGCATCCAGCTCGGCCTCGGAGGCTAACTCCGAGTCTGGAAGATCCGCAAGCTGTCGGAAGAACCAATCAGAATTAGAAGGTAGATTATCCGAGAATTGTAACTGTACCCAAATGACTGAAAAATTACCTTGGGAATCGGATTTTCGGCCGTGTACATAGGCCGACTCTCTGTGTATTGGTCGCGCGATGCGACCAACTGATTGATGCGCCGCCTAAGTTCCTTTGCGGGCCAATCTTTGGCGGATGTCCGCATTGGATCCTTGACTCCCGTGTATTCGCACAGGAGACGGCCGCTGTGGTTGGCTAGTGGCTGGATCCGCCTAATCAGCCAGCATAGAACCGTGTCCATGCCGGTTAGAGGCGGATCCATGGAGGTGAGCTTGGCGATGCGCCTCTTGATCCTTAACAGATCTGGCGGCAGAACTTGGACGGCTTCTGTTCCCCAGTTGTCCTGGGGAACGGCGGCAGAATTCACAAAGGTGGAACCCCGACGGCCTTTTTAGGAAAAGGCACGTCGGGATGATAGAAGAAAGAACCCATCCAAAATTTGACGGATTCTGAGGTTTTGATCTTGGGGAACCAATCCTCTCGGAATCTCCGAAGAGTGAAGGATATGGTCCCGCAAGTTGGGAGTGCGCCCTCCGAAGAGTTCCGCTTAACTCCAAAGCAGTACATCCAGAAGTCTAACCTAGGTTCTAGCCCTAAGTAGCCTTCAAACAAGGCCTGAAAGCCGGCCATGTATAGAATGGAATTGGGGGGAAGATTGTGGGGCTGGATGTTATAATGAGAAAGAACTTGGAGGAAGAAAGAAGAAGGCGGAAGCCCCATACCTCGCAAGAGGTGGGAAGTGAGAAGTACCCTTTCGCTGTTCTGCGGCGTTGGCTCGGTCTCTTCCTCCGGAAGCCGCCATTTCTTCTTAAGTACCAGGCCCTCCTTTTCCAAGTTTGGAAGGAGAGCCGGAGGAATACTGCAGGCAATCCAGTTGCCTGCAGATTCAGCTTCCTCGTCCGCTCCGGCGGTGGCGGCGGCGGCGGCCTCCGCGGCGGCAAGTTCGTCGCCGAGGAGCTCGATCTTTTCCTCCACCGTTTCGGGTGCAAACGGTGGGGTTGTCGCGGCACTTGATGACGCAACGTCCGCGGTGGCGGAAGAGTTCTCCCCACCCGCCGCGGAGGCCGTAGTCTTCTCCGGCTCGCCGCCGGTGTGCTTCTGCGATCCCGGCTGCGGATCCAGATTGCTGACGAGCTCGTCGATGGCGGCGCGGGTCGGTGACGACGGCGAGGAGGCCATCTTTTGGTGGCGCTTTGCGTTCGGCGTACGAAGGATGCGTGCGTTGGGACAGGGCTTGCTCTCGAGCTCGCGTTCGCAGCAATGGCGTGGACAGTGAGGGGAGTGAGGAAAGTTTCCGATGAGGACGATGATGGCTATTTATAGCCAGAAACCCGTTTAGATACGTGCCAACGGCTCTTTCGACCGTTGGATGCTCGACGCGTGTCGATCGCCGGAAACTACGGGAAATAAAACGGCAGGGGAATGATGGCTATCTCCTCGTTTCCCGTGAGAATCTGTCAGAGATACGCTGAGGTGTTTCTCGCGTGGAACCAAGCGGCGCTTGCGTCAGCATGTTTAAGACGCTGACGTTATGAGTTCCTTTTCCGCGAAGGATTGCGAGAAGAAAAGCCGGACTTTCATAGTTCCGAGTTTTATGTTACCATCTCCTTCAAAAGGAAAGTAGAAAGAATCAAGACTGCTGGATCAAGATTTCCCGGACAAAATGTATTTGGCGAAAGACGGAGAATCAGAGTTTTGATCCTTCCTGGGGGCTACTGTCGGATATATACTGGATAGGGGTATAGAAGATGGTAGACAAAGAGCCGGACTACCAGGGTGGCCTACATGGTAATGGGCTTAGGTCCATTGGGCGGCCCAGTAGTCCGACGCGCAGAAGCCGGATTCTAGAAGAACCCGGATCACGGCCCGCGTGATCTGGCTTGGAGGAGAAGACGGATTCCTTGCTTTCCAAGTTACAAGTTAAACGTAGTCTTCTAGGTTTCTTATTCTGTAAGCCCTAATCCGGCTATTATATAAAGCCGGGCGGGTGATAGATTAAAGAAGTACAAGTTAGACACAAGTTCAAGCTCTACGCAACTCGCCGAGAAGCTCATCCTCGCCGAGAAGCTAGATCTACACCCTCACATTGTAACCCTGATAAACGGGCTTTAGTCCCAATTAGTGAGAAGTGCAGGAGTAGGTACGCCGTACTGTCGCGACGTACCGAACCTGGGTAAAATCCCGTGTTCTGTGTTACTACGCTATCCCGTTACCCCACGTCTCTACCGTAGTCTCATGGCACCCCCGTCTATGAAAACTACTACGATGTCTCGACAAACCATTCGACGAACTCGGATATATTCGTCCAGAGGCAAAGAAATTCTTTGCTCCTGCGCCTCTGATTCGCCCTTGGCCACAAAATGGATTGGTTATTCGCAATGATATCGCATTTTCACCTCGTCAGGTTATACACGATGGCCTTCATCACGTTGGAATTCTCTTCGCGGAATATGCTAAAGAATTCAATGTGGTCTTGACCGATTTGCGAGAAATGAGCCAGGTAATACTTCTAGCCCCCAAGCATTAAGTTGAAATATGAATTCTTCTTAATGTTTCTTCGTATGCCTGTTCAAACTTAAGCATCTGTCTTTCATTTCCATGTTTTAGCATTCCGCAGACGCCATAAACTTGGAAGTTTTTAAGAAGCTTAGTCTCAAGAGCAGAGAAGTAAAAACCCTTCAATCTGTTATTGAGTCGAAAAGCAACGAACTAGCGTCATCTCAGCGGCAACTATCAAAAACCACCGGTATTTTATTTTGTGCCATTTGTTTTTTCTGGAGAATTCTTGCGGAATTGTTTTGTAAACTCAAATTAATTATTGCCCTCCAGCTGCTTTAAACAAAGCCAACAAATTAGCAGAAAACGCTGTCCATGTTTCTCGGCTTCGTGAGGAAAACTCAAACCTCCGAAAGGAACTTCTGAAAGCTCAAGAAGACCTAGAAGCCAGTAATCTGGCCCTTGGGATTGCTCAATCCAAGGCTTCTTTACAGGCAGCGGAAGATAAATCTGTTATCAATGATTTGGAAAGTATGCTACTCCCGCGCATGAAAGAAGGCGACGAAATTGACAAGGTTCTTGGTAAGTTAACTTCTTTTTACCAATGTCTTCATGTCTTATTTCTTGTATCTTTTCATGTAACCTTTGCTTTTGTCGAAAAAGCAGGAAATTTTCCAGGAATTTCTCGGACTGAAAAGATCCGGGCCTTTGGGGAAGTGTGGAATTCAATCAGGAATGCAGGAATGCAGCTGATTAATAAATTCCTTCCCACAAGTACTGTACGCTTTTCGGAAGTCTACCGACTTCCGGGTGCCATCACAGAAGTAGCAGAGTCGAAAGAATCCATCCTTCGCTCTGCCGCACGAGGTGGTGCACGCATGGCACTTGGCCTTATGCGTCTACATTACCCTAATGCCAAATCTTGGCGCGTAGCATCCGGTATCCCTCAAGAATATACAGAAGCGCAACGAAATGCGATTTTTGATGAAGTTAAAGGGCACGCTTCCAAGATTGCCTCTATGGTTAACATTTCCATTACTTATCCGGAAGAAGAAGTGCCCGCAGCCCCCGAGAATGATAGCAGTGATGAAGACTCGGATGCTTGAGGGAATACACTTGACCCGAATGATGGATGTGTATAAGAGCATTTTTACAATGCAATTCATATTGTAATGCTTCTATATCGTTTGTCGAAACAAGAACTCCGCCTTTTGCAATTTCAAGTTTCTTGCAAAGTTTTTCCGGGTTTGACTGTTCCTTTATCTTCTAAGTAATCTGGCAAATGTGTTTTAACTGCTCTAGTGTTTAAAAATGGCTCAACTAGCAATATGTATCGTCATGTCGAGTAACTGGGGACGAACCAAACAGTTTTGAAACTCGGAAACATGGATCATGCTAAAAGCATTTTTACTGACTAGTTTCAGTAACCCAACACATACACAATCAGATAAAATTTAGAGAAAACAAGGAACTGTTTTGAAACTTGGGCACGCAGGCACAATCCGAGTTTCCTTTAACCTTTAACAGGCCGAATCATTCAGCTTTTAAACACCGAGCACGCAGGCACAATTCGGGTTAACATTGAGTATTTGTGAGATCATTGGGAAATAGATGAGGCGGAAATATTTTGTACTTATAATGAATATGAATGACAACATTCCGACAACTTTATTTCATGGTCTCAAAGATGTTTACATAGAAATTGAACTAAGTATAGAAGGGACGTAATTGCTGGATACTCCAAGGCCTCGTTGTCTCTCCTAGTTCATCATCTATTTTTCTCTTTCTTTTGCGATTCGGCTTCTCGGGATCGTCCTCCGTATCTCGAATGTCAACAAGATAGTATGATCCATTCTTCATGGCTTTACTGATGACAAATGGTCCTTCCCATACTGGGGCCAATTTGTGCTTCCTTTGCTGCACCAATCTCAGCGCTAAGTCACCTTCTTTAAAAGAACGATGCCTGATTTTCCAACTATGATAACGTCGTAAACCTTGCTGGTAGATGATAGATCTTTGAAGCACAAGTTCTCGTTCCTCTTCTAAGAGATCGACGGCATCCTGTCGTGCTTCTTCGGCATCTGAGTCGTCAAAATTCTGCACTCTTGGGCTATCATGGATCATGTCCGTTGGAAGAATAGCTTCCGCACCATAAACTAGGAAAAACGGGGTTTGCTCAGTTGACCTATTTGGCGTCGTTCGAATACTCCACAACACGGAAGGTAGCTCTTCTACCCACGCTCCAGCTGCTCTATGGAGAGGAGATTCGAGTCTTGGGCGTATTCCTTGCAGGATTGAACTGTTCATTCTTTCAACCTGTCCATTAGATTGCGGGTGTGCCACAGATGCAAGATCTAAGCGGATTCCCGTTTGTTGGCAGTATTTTGCCAACTCTCCAATGGAGAAATTTGTCCCGTTATCAGTTATTATGCTATGTGGGACGCCATACCTCATTACTAAATCAATAATGAAATTTCTGGCAGTTGCGCCATCCAGCTTTTTGATGGGTTTAGCCTCCACCCATTTTGTATACTTATCTACCGCTACGAGTAGATGTGTAAGTCCACCTCTTGCAGTTTTGAACGGTCCCATCATATCTAGCCCCCAGACCGCAAACGGCCATGTGATAGGGATAGTTTTAAGTGCTTGGGCCGGCAAATTGGTCTGCTTGGCGTAATATTGACATCCTTCGCACGTATTTACTATGCGCTCGGCGTCTGACTTGGCTGTTAGCCAGAAAAACCCCGCCCGGAATGCTTTTTTGACTATGCTTTTTGATTGAGCATGATGTCCGCAATCGCCGGCATGGATTTCTTCCAGTATTTCTCTTCCTTCTTCTGGTGAAATACACCGTTGAAAAATTCCGGAAGTACTGCGTTTATACAAGTGGTCGTTGATCACCACGTATCCTTTGCATCGACGCTGTATTTGCCTTTGCAAGACTTCGTCTGCTCCTTCCGGGTACTTCTGATTGACTAAGAAGTTTAAGTATGGAATTGTCCAATCCGGTTTAACGAGCATGACCTCGATTGTTTCAGATGCCAGAGGGTAATCAACGTCTCCACCTTTTATGGATGGTTCATGCAAGTGCTGGACGAATACCCCTGGTGGTAAAGTTTTTACTCTCTCTGATCCCATGCGGGCTAACGCATCCGCATTCCAATTTTCCTCCCTTTTTATGTGAAGGACTTCGAACCCGAAGAAACAGATGGCGAACTCATCCACCGTCCTCCGATATTCGGCCATTATGGGGCTTTTAGCGTCCCAGGTTTGGTTGAGCTGATGATGTACCAAATCCGAGTCTCCATAGCATAAGATGCGCTTTACCCCTATTTCTTTTGCAATATGCAAGCCATGAAGCAGAGCTTCGTATTCTGCCACGTTATTACTGGCGTTGAAGTGTATTTGCAATACGTACTGCATTGTGCCCCCCTTGGGAGATTTTAGGACTACGCCAGCCCCAGCTCCTTCCTTCATCTTGGATCCGTCAAAGTGCATGATCCAGTACTCGGATTCTGGCATCGGTGTTTTTTCCATTGCTTCTGTCCAGTCGGCGACGAAATCTGCCAAAACTTGGGATTTTATTGCCGTCCTTGGCTGGTACTTAATGTCGAAGGCTGCCAGCTCGATGCCCCATTTAGCTACTCGGCCGGTTGCCTCCGCATTGTTTATAATATCACCTAGTGGTGCTTTACATACCACTGTTATGGAATGCCCTTGGAAGTAATGGCGCAGTTTTCTGGATGCAAAAAATACGCCATATGCCAGTTTCTGGTAGTGCGGATACCTTTGTTTGGATTCGGAAAAAACTTCTCTTATGTAATATACCGGATGTTGATCTGGTATGCTTTGCTCTTCCTTTGTTCGTTCCACAACGATTACCGCACTAATAACCCGACTTGTAGCCGTAAGGTATAATAACATGGGTTCTTCGTCTTTTGGAGATGCCAAGATGGGAGCGTTCATCAAGGTTTCCTTCAACTGGGCCAACGCTGCATCAGCCTCTTCTGTCCATTCGAACTTGTCGGATTTTTTCAGCAGCTTGTAGAGTGGTAAGGCTTTATCCCCCAGCCGACTGATAAATCTGCTGACGGCTGCAGCGGAACCCGTCAATCTTTGGACATCTTTTACACATGTAGGTTTTGAGATGTTCAAGATTGCCTTGATCTTTTCCGGGTTAACTTCTATTCCTCTGTGGGAAACAATGAAACCCAGAAGTTTTCCTGAGGGAACCCCGAATACGCACTTAGATGGATTCAACTTCATCTTGTAAGTGCGTAAGTTTTCGAAAGTTTCTCGCAAATCCTCAAGGAGTGTATCTTTTTCCTTGGTTACGACGGCGATATCGTCCACATAAACATGGACGTTTCTGCCAATCTGACTATGCAAACAGCGTTGCATGCAACGCTGGTAGGTTGCACCTGCGTTCTTCAGGCCAAAAGGCATGGTTACGTAATAGTACGTCTCATACGGGGTTATAAAAGAAGTCTTGATTTGATCTTCCTTTTTCATGCGTATTTGGTGGTACCCGGAGTATGCATCCAAAAAGCATAAAAGCTCGGAGCCTGCAGTGGCATCTATTATTTGATCGATTCGCGGTAACGCGAACCTATCTTTCGGACACAACTTGTTCAATCATGTGTAATCTATACACATTCTAAGAGCAGTGGTGTCTTTCTTCGGTACTAGGACCGGATTTGCGGACCAATCAGTATGGATTACTTCCTTGATGAAATCCGCTGCTAAAAGCCGGATAATTTCCTTGCCAATAGCCTTCCGTCTTCTTCCGTCAAAACGACGGAGACCTTGTTTGACGGGTTTTGATCCGGGAATAACCTTGAGTTGGTGCTCAGCAAGTTCCCTGGGTACGCCTGGCATGTCAGCTGGACACCAGGCAAAAATATCCCAGTTCTCACGGAGGAACTTGGTGAGCTCGCCTTCCTATTTGTCGGTCATCCCAGTCCCTACGACGACAAATTTTCTCGGATCTTTGGGATCTAGGATTACCTGTCTTGTATTCTCGGACGCCTTGAAACTATCTGTTGGCTTCCGAGTTTCTTTTCCTGCCGGCATTTCTTTCGGCGATACCTCCTTGGCTAATTCCTTCAGTTCCTCCTTTGCTATAACTCTCTGAGCGCAAAGGGCGTTTTCTTTCTCCAACTCATTTGCCAGCTTGAAATCACCGGCTATGGTGATTACTCCTCCTTTGGGTCCTAGCATTTTCAGCTTGTTGTAGATATAACAGGATCTTGCCATGAATTTGGCGAAAGCCGGACGTCCGAGTATTGCGTGATACACGCTTTCGAACGGCACTACTTCGAAGGATACTTTTTCCTGCCGGAAGTGATCTTTATCTCCGAAGGTGACATCTAGGGAAATTTCTCCTAGGGATCGTGCTTGCCTGCCAGGAACAATGCCATGGAAGCGTATATTGCTGTAGTTGAGCTGGGACTCGGAGATCTTCAAGTGCTTCAGTGTATCCAGGTACATTATATTAATGCTGGATCCTCCGTCCATCAGCACTCTTCTTAGCCTAGTGTTTTGAACAATAGGGCTAACAACAAGAGCTTGTGTGCCAGGTTCAGGGATATTTCTGGGATGATCATATTGGTCCCAGATTATCGGTGTGTTGGAGTACTTCAAGAATTTCGGGGTTGCCGGAACAACCGCGTTTATTTCTCGAAGTGTTCTTTTGGCCACCTTTGCTGACGGGGTTGCTAAGAAAGTTAACATTGCTTCTCCGTCAACTCTCGGAAATTTGGGTTCGCCCTTTCGCTGTTGTTCCTGGATTTTGTCATCAGTGTCCGATTCACTGTCTTCTTTTTCAGCTTCTGGCTTTTGTTTGGCAGGTTTCCTTTTGGAACCCTTCCCTTTATTTCCGGATCCTGCATTGCCTTTCATATGCTTGTTTAGCCGGCATTGCGCGTTTGTGTGGGTTGGTTTCCCAAATTGCGAGTGGTGGACGCAGGGTTCCGACTTAATTCTCTCCCATTCTTCGGGAGTGTAATTGATTGGATCTGGGCTGCGACCTTTCCACTTATTTCCCTTATCTCCTCCAAAGGCTATGTTGACCTCCTTGGGCTTTGTCGTTGACTCTGGAGTTCCTTTTTTGTCAGAACGAGGGTTTTTCTTGGCGAGTATTAGTGACTCAATATTGCCTCCTCTTGCTCTGATATCGTCTTCGGCTGCAGCGTGCTCATTAGTGGTTGTAAGCATAGATCTGAGATCTTTGTGCTGTTTAGAACCAACCATGAACGGTACGAGTCCGGGTTTTAGGCCATTGACGAAAGCATGCATTGCTTGTACGTCAGTTACTCCAGAACAACTATTCTTCATTGCAGTCCATCTGGAGATGAAATCCACGTATGGTTCGTCCTCAAATTGGGTGCAACGGTTCAGCTGGTTGATGCTATTTGGGCGTTTGTATGTTCCCCAAAAATGCTGAGTGAATACTCTAGCCATATCATCCCAGCTGTCGACAGTTCTTGATGGTAAACCATTGATCCAATCTCTGGCTCCGTCTAGCAACATTAGGGGAAGAAACTTGACAGCTTCCAGGTCTGTCCCATTGTTGATTTGGACGGCTGTATAATAATCTGAGAGCCAGGTATCCGGGTTTGTGCTGCCGGTATATTTTTGGTAGGTTGGACCAACTTTGGCGAAGCCAGAATGCAAGGTTATCCTTCGGATCCTGTCAGTAAAACACTTAGGACCAAAGTATAGATCATCCTTTTCTGCTCTATAAATGTGTGCAGAATATCTCCCGGCTGAATGGACAGAAGGGGATCTGCTCCTTTCGTTTCCATTGTTGCGCGGACGCGCTTTTCCGAGGTTATCTCTATCTCTTCCGTGTTCACGTCCTTTAGGCGGAGTTCTGCTTCTATGCCTTTCCTTATCCTTAGGAGGTGTCCGGGACCTTTCACGTCTGTGAGGTATATCATATCTTCCAGCTTTTTCAGCTGGGTTTCTCGGAGGTGGCATTATTTTGCCGTCATTCCGGTGTTTGTCTTCCCGATCGTGTGGTTTATATCCATCTTTCGGGAGATGAGGTCCGATTCTAGACGTTGCGTCCCGGTTGTCTGGGTTTTTCCTGTCTTTTCTCGGATCCTCTTTTTTATCCGAATCTCCGGGTTCTTCCGGTCCAGGTGCTCCAGCAGCGCAAGTAGCTGTTTTGCAGAGGGCGGAATTATCATGCAGCCTCCCTGATCGTTCTTGGCCTCGCTGTTGCTGCTGTAATGCTTTTCCTAGGAAAGCATACACCCCTTGGAGTTTTTCCCCGTTGGAGTACAGATCGTTGTTTAGTATGGCGAACGCTGCCTCCGCGTTTTCCGCTGCGGTTTTGTATATTGGTTCGCCCTTGGCATCTTTGCCGTTTAACTGCTTTTGCCAAGATGGGTTATAGAACCTTTCTTTTGGCGGCAGTTCTTCCGGTTTTGCGATTCCGGGTAACCTAGTAGGTTTTAACGCGGATCTATGCTTTCTCTCGTACTCCTCTATTTCTTCCTTCAGGACTTTGATGTCATTATGGGTTTGTTGGAGATGTTGCCGAGATCTAAGCAGATGTTGCTGTTGCCGTTGGAAAGCTTGTCTCCTGGCTTCCAGCATCTCAGGGGGTTCATCTGGTCCCACTGGTGTTTGTAATAGCTCTTGCTCTTCCTGTTCTGTCATTGGCGGAGCAGTGATTTCCTTAGATTTCTTTTCCGCTGGCTTTGTGCCGCTAACATCTCCAACTTCCAGGTTTTCATCAGCGAGATCGGCTGATTTTTTCTTCCGGAGTTTGTATTGGAGTTTTTTAGAAGCACGGTGCTTTTTCTTGGAAGAGGGAGGTTTTTTGACAGGCTCATCTTCTGTCATCTCCTTAACATTGGGGAATATCGGAGACGTTTCTCCGTCTTCTCTCTCTTCCACCGGCGGAGGGGTTTTAGGGCTTTCCTGGCTGCCGGCGCCCGTTGTATCAGCTGGTTTTGCCATTAGCACTTCATGGAATCCCTCTTGAAAGGACTTAACCTTTCTTACGAAGGCATCCTCGTCTTCGTCTTCGGAGTCGAAGTTATCCGATCCGGTTTCCGACTCCAACCTCGCCTCAATGGCGGCAAGCACAGACTCTGCTTCCGAGTTCATCGTCTTGTTGACGGATGTCGGATCTTCCGCCTCTGTGACGGGTGTTTCTTCTTCCGTCTCTATGACAGGTAGGTTGTTATCTGCCTCTTGCACGGGATTTCCGTCATCCGTGTTTTCAGCGATTTCGGATTGCACCATGCCGATAAAGTGTGCATCACTTTTTTGTCGGCGATCTGAGCAGAATCCGGCATCATAGTCGTCTTCGACTGGGTATAGGGCGGGTGGGATAAATTTGCTTCCACCGCAAAACCCCATTGCCTCTGCAGTTAGTCCGATAAAGATGTTAGCAGATCCGATCGGTAACACGCAGGCACTTACCAGGTGGTTTTGCACCGGTATATAGGATCCGTTGTCGAGGAAGCGGCCGACGTCGTCGTCGAACTCCAAGCTTCCGACAGTGATCGATCTTCCAATTCCGCCAAGTATCCCAGATCGGAATTTCACGCCTGACGTCGTTTGCCCCACGGTGGGCGCCAACTGTCGAGACATCGTAGTAGTTTTCATAGACGGGGGTGCCATGAGACTACGGTAGAGACGTGGGGTAACGGGATAGTGTAGTAATACAGAACACGGGATTTTACCCAGGTTCGGTACGTCGCGACAGTACGGCGTACCTACTCCTGCACTTCTCACTAATTGGGACTAAAGCCCGTTTATCAGGGTTACAGTGTGAGGGTGTAGATCTAGCTTCTCGGCGAGGATGAGCTTCTCGGCGAGTTGCGTAGAGCTTGAACTTGAACCTGTTTTAATCTATCTCCCGTCCGGCTTTATATAATAGCCGGATTAGGGCTTACAGAATAAGAAACCTAGAAGACTACGTTTAACTTGTAACTTGGAAAGCAAGGAATCCGTCTTCTCCTCCAAGCCAGATCACGCGGGCCGTGATCCGGGTTCTTCTAGAATCCGGCTTCTGCGCGTCGGACTACTGGGCCGCCCAATGGACCTAAGCCCATTACCATTTAGGCCACCCTGGCAGTCCGGCTCTTTGTCTACCATCTTCTATACCCCTATTCAGTATATATCCGACAAGAGGTGTTTCAAAGATCCAGATCGTGCAGTTGATCATGATTCCATTGAACTGCAAGATGATCTATCTTATGAGGAGCACCCTATTCGAATTCTTGATGAGACCGAGCGTAAGACTCGCAACAAGAGCACCAAGTTCTTGAAAGTGCAGTGGTCCCATCATTCCGATAAAGAGGCAACGTGGGAGACCGAAGAGGATCTTCGCAAGAAGTATCCGGACCTTTTCACTTCTCAGTAGGAATCTCGGGGCGCGATTCCTTCAAGGGGGGGGCGTTTTGTAACATCCCAAGTATGAAAATTACCCCTAGAATGTTTTATTTCTTGTTATTTTATGTTTTGCATCATGACATCATCATTGCATTTGTTTTTGCATTTGTTTTCCATCTGTTTGCATTTGTTTTCCTTTGTTTTCGATTTGGATTTTTTAAACCAAATTCAAATAGTTGTTTCATACTTGTGCTGTCACAATTTATCAAATAAAAATTCCAATTCAAAACATTACTTTGTTTCCACTAAACTATAAAAATCCAAACTATTAAATGGCTTAAGTTCAATAATTGAATCAATCTCAAATTCATTCAAATTCAATTAAATTCCAAACAGCAACCATTTGAAACCTATGGAAATTACAACTCACTCCAATCACTTGTTTCAAATAAACATGAATTTGAAAAGGCTTTTAAGTTGCTTAAGTTTCAATTAATCACTTAATTCAAATATTCAATTAAATCCAATTATTTTCCAAACAACAACATAATTCAAAAAATTTGGAAACACAAAAGTTGCACTTTGTGCTGTTACCATAAATAAGCAATATAAAATTTATCCCTAAATTTTCTACCCCAAAAACCCTAGCTTTTTCTTCCTTTTTCAAATCAGCAAAAAAAAACAAACAGAACAAAAAAATAAAATAAAAGAAAACAGAGAGGGGTAGAGCAGGCAGTGGGCAGGCCCAACCCACTAGCCCCCACGGCCTGGTACCCCCTCGCTCACCTTCTTCCTCCTGTACGGCAGGGCGATGCCGCTGTCCACGTCTGCAGAGCGGGGAGCAGACGGCCAGCAGCTGCTCACCTCCCCCTATAAACCCTGCCCTAGGGCTCCCCGAGCTAGCCCTAGCTCTCCCCCTCTTTTCCCTCGAGCCGCCGTCGCCATTGCTCCTCTCCACCCACCTCTCTGCATCTCCTCCTCCCTCTGAATCCACCGAGCGCCACCACCACCTCCCTCCGATGATCGCCGGCGAAACGCTGCGCCTCCGTGCAGTTTGAGTACGGGGATCAGACCCCCGTACTCCCCTCTTCCTCCTCGACGTCTCCTCATTGCCGGAGACCCACCGGAGCGCCGCCGCCGTCCTCGACATCGCCGGCTTCCACCTCTGCCCCGAGCCCTGCTCCTCCCTCTGAAACTCCTCCCGGTGAGCTCACCTCACCTCTCTCCTTCCTCCTCTCTGCAACGCGTGCACACGCAACACCACACGCAAGCACAACGCACACAGCAGCGAGCAGCAGCAGCGGCTAACCGCCAGCGATGGCCTTCCGTCAGGTTCAGAAAAAGCCAGCAGCTTCGTCAGTTTCAGTTAGCCAACTGAAACTGAACGATATCCTCCCTCGCCCCCTTACCTGTCAACGAACTCAGCAGCTACCGCAGTGGTAGCAGTGCTGCGTGCGCGAGCCCGAGCCCAGGGTTCGACCCCCCGCGGCGCAGTTTATCCCCCCTTTTTGCCATTTGCCACGCGGGCAGCAGGAGGCCCACCTGCCTGTGGCAGTGATGGCCACGTAGGCCTCTACCCGCGGCCACGCAGCGCCAGGTGGCCAGGCCCCCCCTGTCAGTGGCTTGGGCTAGCCACTGCGCAGTGTAACTAATTTTTTTCTGCCCAGTTTTTCTTTTAAACTAAGTCCAAACGAATTACAGATTAGTCCCTGTCCTAAAAATACAAATAACTTTGGATTTACAACTTCAAATAATACAAATAAAATATGTATCCTGAACCAAATTAAATTCTCTACATGTTTAAAACATTTGTATTCTGTTTTGAACATTTCAAATGCATTCAAATTTCAAATTCAAACAACTCCTTTTAAATTTGGTTAATTTCATAACTAATTCAAACTTAATTCAAATAACACAAATAAAATATGTTTTCCATGCCATTTTGAACCACCTTTTCAAATATAAAATTTGTTTCATGTTTTGAATAATTAAAATTGGTTAAATAATTTAAACTTTGTTTAAATCATTTAAATTTGCTAAATTTATAACTTGCTCAAATTAAATTATTTTTGAACATATAAAATATCTTTTCAAACTAGAAAAGTATAAACTTTTCAAATATGAAATTGGTTTACTGTTTTGAACAAATAAAATTTCAAATAAATTCATACTTGAATTAAATTCATTTAAATATTGTTTAAACTTGTTTAATTCATAATTAATTTATTCTAAATCCTTTTTCAACAAGTGAAACATGTATTCCACCTAAAATTTTGTGCTCTTTTCAAATATGAACTTTGTTATCTATTTTGGACAAATTAAATTGGTGAAAACAACAAATGCTTGTGTAACACCTTTAAGAAACCCAAAATTTCATAACTTAATAAATAAAATTCTAAACTTGGTAAACCTTATTTCAAATTGTTTCTATTGTTGTTTTCTTTTTGTTTTCCTCATCCATGCATCATGCTAATCAACTTTCACATGATGATTAGTGGTAGAACAATTATTTCAACCATAATTTATGGGCTTTCCATATGCAATCCAAATTGCACGTGGATCCATTTAATTATGTTATGTTACCATGTCAACTAGTTTATTTTTGATGCATCAATTAAATGGTCATACATCATCCCATGATTGTGCACTATGCCATGTTATTGATTGTTTGTCTCTCTGCGTTGTTTGTTTGCTTCTTCCCGCATAGACGACGACGTTGAGACAGACGAGGTTTACGACACCCCTTCTGAGGAGTTAGCCCAGTACCAGGCTACTGAGTTTGCAGGCAAGTATTCACTCACATGAACCATTGTGTTCCTTTCCACATTGGATACCGATACTTTCTGTTGTCTATTCTGCTAGCCCTATGAATCGTTGATTCTGTTACGAACCTATCACATGTTATCCTTTAACCCTGATATAGCCTCACCTCCACACCTATAACCCTATTGCTTGTTGCCCGTGTCTTACTAGCATGCTTAGGGTTGTTTTGCTCGAGTCCGTTACCCGTTACTTTCTGTTACTATATTTCTATTATGTTCTGGGGCTCGATGTTAAACAACAACCTGTTAATTTTGAGGTAATGCTAAATTGATGATAAGGCACCGGCAGGAGGCCCGGCGTGGTTTTGAGCCCTGCTAGTGTCGACCCTAATTAGGAAAAGGGTCTTGTCTACTGATCCATGATGAGCGCACTATTCGCATGTGGGAAGCGTGTATGGGCGCCCCCCTCAATTTGATTCGATTCGCATCTCCTCCAAATCGCCTCATTTAGTTCGGGTTTTCCATTTGCCGCATGCATATATATTTGCGAACCCAGGCCAGGGTGGAACTTTTGTAGTCGGCATTTAGGGAGACACGTTCTTAGAGTGCTATGAGGGTCCCCTTTTCTTCGTGGGGCTTGATTAGCCGTGCGCTCAACTGCACGGGGTTCTTTGGGCTTGATGCGAAGAAGAGTTGAGTTGTGTTGAGTGCCCCGCTTGGTGGGAGGCATTCCATCTGGCGGGTTATTCTTACGTGTACGGCCAAATTGGTGCACCCCTGTAGGGATAAATCTTCTCGAGAAGCCGTGTTTTTCCGCGGTTATGGATGACTTGGTGAAAGTACTGGCTAACAAGTACTCAGAACAACTTACACCTAACTAACGATAACTTGACTAGTAATAGTCTTATTGACACAATAACTTGAACCATCATTAATCCAACTGTGTGAGTTATCCTCGGATTGCTTCTTTGGATAAGGGGCGAGATCCAGGATGGGTTTGTTTGGAGTTAGTGGTAGTTGGTTACGATACGCTATCTTATCTCCTTTCTGTTAGCCGGAAGTTGTAGTATGTTCTGTAGTTGGTTAGTGCAGCCAGCTGCCGCATCTTTTGTATCACCCTTTATTCCGTTGAACCCAAAGCATCTGTGCTTGATGTTGTGGGGTACACTTTGGTGAACTGTGAGTCTTGCTTGCCAGTACGTTTATGTGCTGACCCCTTTGGGGCTGTGGTTTTTCCGCAGACTACGCTTACGAGGATCCCCGTGATGGCTACTACGTGGAGTTCGACGAGGCTGCTGACGAGTAGATAGCGGACCCGGGCAGGATCCGAGACATCGTGGATGGGCTCCGTCTTTTCGTTTCCGGCCTCTTAGGCCTATTTGGATCTTGTCTATACTAAGACACTTTGGATGCTTCCGCTGTGATGTAATGATGAATTGTTGGGACATGTGTCCTCTGGATGATTGTATTTGCTATCTCTGCTCTAGTGAGAGCTATTTGCAACTTATTTCAATCTTTTGTGTCTTAGAGATATGTTGTGATATCAGTTGTTCTAATGCCGTTGACGTACCATGTGTGTATGTTATGAAGTACGTCAACGGAAGTGTCCTGATTTCTATGGGATGGTTTGCGCAGACGATGGATAGTAGAGAATGGTTGTCACACGTTTACGTGTTGGCCTGCTCATATTGAGATGCGGGTGCCGGTATGCCCCGTAAACCATTTGTTCTACTATTTAGCGGACTGTGAGTATCCTCTAGAAGTCCGGGTGCGACACATAAAACTACCACCTTACGGGCCGAATTCCGGAAAACTACCACTTTACGTCCTGATTGCAAAAAACTACCACATTGGGTTTTCATTTGGCAAAAAACACTGATTTGGGATTGATCACAAATTGACACGGAAACTGGCATCCTGGCCCCACAATGTGACCACGTGGCCCCCGTCCACATGTCAGGTCAATTAAAGAATAAAAATATCTATAAAAAAATACAACGGTCGAGCACGCACGCTTCCTGGCCCAGGCGACAATTCGCTCAGCACGGCCGCCGCCCGTCTACTACCCGCGCTAGGCCGCCGCCAGGAACAATCTCGCCACGACGCCACCCCCACTCCTGGAGAGAACGCTTGCGACCTCCCTTCAAGATCATCCTCGCGGGACTGTGAGGTGCGAGAGCGGACGGCGGCTTGGCTAGGATGCGGAGGCTGTCGTTGATCTCGTCAGCCTCGTCCGTACATAGACGCGATGGGCGTGTGCGTGTGCGTTCGCCGGCGCGGCCGTGCGTGTGCCGCTGGCGTCCTCCGACCAGGCAGAGCGTGATAGCATGCGTGGACCCGTCTTACCATGTCGCATATGTGAGCGTGATAGCAGGCGCAGCCGATTCTGATCGTCGGCGCGACCGTATGTGTTACCGCCGGTGCAGCCTTGTGTGTCCTCTGGACATGCCCAATCTGACCGTCAGCATGGGCGTGAGCGTGGCAGCAGGCGCATCCGTGCGTGCGCCCGTGCTGTCTTGTGCGTCCACCGGCCAGTCCGAGCGTGACCCTCAGCACGGCCGTGAGCGTGAGAGCATGTACGGCTGTGTACACGAGGCTGGCCATGGATTGTGCGGGCCTACGTCGTCAGTTCCAGTCAATTTGTCATCAGAAGGGAATATGTTTTTTTTCGAAATTCCAAATAAATGTGATACTTTTTTTTTTGCAATTTGAACGTAAAGTGGTAGTTTTTCGGAATTCGGCATGTAAAGTGGTATTTTATGCTAACTTCTATGCTCCCATAACGGTAGTCAACGGTCAAATGCCCGTAACGATGTTCTAAACTTGCCACGTCATTAAAAGTGGTGGGTCATTCCTGTCGGTTTTGGTGTCAATTCGCCAGTTAGGTGAGATTGGTGTTTTTTAACAAATTGAAAACGCAATGTGGTAATTTTTTGCAATAAGAACGTAAAGTGGTAGTTTTTCGGAACTCGGTCCGTAAAATGGTAGTTTTATGCTAACTTCTCTCTGCCTAATGGCTTTGACCCTTGCAATACATTGTAAGATTTGGTTTCTATTAAATAGAAATATGGAGAAATCACTTCAAAAAGGTTTTTGGGCGTCGCTCTTGCTTTAGCTGGTATCGATGAACTGACTTTCAAGTTTTGTTCACCAATTGACTGCAAGTTCATTCCTAGTTTGGAAGGGGAAGAAATGACAAAAATGCCTTTTCCTTTTCTTAAAAATCTTAGAATTTTACTGTAACAGCTACCTGGAAATATACTTTGCAAAGTCCAACGCAATTCAGGGCGGCAATGTAACGAGTTGATATAAGTGTACTGTAACATTTATAAAGGCGCTTTGAGACCTACAAAGCGTAAGTAATGGGTACGCTTTCCCTGGCCGCACACTGATTCGGTACTCAGGTTTGCGTAAACAATAGGCGCGCCGGAGGCTCCTCGACAGCATCGGCCGGGGCCCCGATTTGGATGGGCGGAGCCGCGGAGGCCCGAGTGCAGGCTGCAGCTGGCGGTTCCCCATGATTCCAACCAGCGGCGACCTGAATCCGACGGGCGGCATCCTGATGCCGACCAGACGCGTTGACCACCACACTGGTTTGCTACGAGGTAATCTATAATTTCTGAAGCTCGACTCTGAATTCGTGATTAGCGCTTGCTAGTAGTAAATTCAAAGGGTAGATTCAGTTTGCACGCAGACAAATCTGAAATTTGGGAACACAAACATCTCTGAAACCCAGGTGGTACAGTTTGAACATTAAGCTGCCACGACCCACAAGCTTGAACACAACTCACTCACAGGGTATGACACAAAAGTGTTTAAAAGGTAAACATAGTACATGAAGCTATTGAATAGTAGTACATACAAGTACAACCATACGAGCACCTAAATGAAAAGTCTGTACAGACTTTTGACATTTAGCAGATCATCCTTGTATGTTTATTTCTAGGCTTCTAGCACATACTACATTTATATATGTGCTCATTCTAGAAAGTTTTAAGTAATCAGCAACAAAATACCGAGGATATCATCTTCCTCCTGAAAGGCCAGATATTGTGCCGAAGCTCGTTGAAACTTGCGGATATGACACGACAGATGAGCTCGGTCCATTGCTTTTCACCAAGGCCTCCATGTTCATCATGCTCACTTGCGTCTGCCTCAGCTCGGGTAATGGCATCTCACCATCAAGGTATTGCATGACTTCTCGCATCATAGGCCTTGAGCTAGGAAACGGGTGCTGGCACAGGAGGCCCAGCTTTAGCACGAGGTATGCCTCATCAACATCGCAGTAACCTTGGAGCCTGGCATCCACTGTATCCGTAAGCAAGCCATTGTTCCACTGCACAAGTACCCAATCGACCAAGAAAACCTCATTGCCCTCTGCATTTTTCTTGACAGGTTTTTGCCCGCACGCAACCTCGAGAAGGAACATGCCGAAGGCAAAAACATCTGTATGAGGGGATGCCTTCCCTGTCCTCAGTACCTCGGGGGCTAGGTACCCCTTTGTACCAACAATATGTGTGGTTTGTGGGTCAGTGCCATGATCATATAATCTGGCAAGGCCAAAGTCACCGAGCCGCCCATTCATTTCACTGTCCAGGAGTACATTGCTTGCCTTGATGTCTCTATGGATTACTATTTTCTCCCACTTCTCATGGAGATAGAGCAAGCCGGTAGCAATGCCTTTGATTACTCGAAATCTCTCAGCCCAACTCAAAATGGCCTTGTGCTCTTCACAGTGTAGATATTTATCAAGGCTACCATTTGCCATGTATTTATAAACCAAAAATAGTTCACCTTTTCTACGGCAATAGCCGAGTAGCTGCACAAGATTGCAATGGCGGAGTCGGCCGATGCTAACAACCTCTGTGATAAACTCCTTCATCCCCTGTCTTGACTCATGAGACATCCTCTTCACAGCAATCTCAACATTAGACGATGGAAGCACTCCTTTATATACTTTCCCAAAACCTCCTTCTCCAAGTAGGTACTTGTTTTTGAACCCTCCCGTAGCATGGAACAAATCCTTGTACGAGAACCGGTGTGGACCCAACTCTCCCTCCCAGTCCTCACGCACCTCAGCATATTTCATTCGCCTTCGCACAACTAGAGTGACAAGAGCGCCAATAGAGAGGATCAATGTTGCAGTGGCTATTGGTAGGATGATCACCAGGAGCTTGGACTCGGCCTTGGGACCAACGAGAGGCAACTTAGGTAGCTTGGAGATGTCAATGGATGGAGCTGGTCTATTCATGCCAAAACTCCAGCCCATCACATACTGACGAGTGTTGATGGGAGTAGATACGGTTGAGAATCCAATGTATTGGGCTGAGTCGGAGAGTACAGTTGAGAGATCACAGGTTGCAGAGAGGAGTGGCCTTGATGGTTTGTGCACGTTGATTGGAGCTAAGGTCACAGTGATCTGCATATCATTCTTGTCGTATTCTACCCAGAGTTGCATAGCCTTGTTGCCATTCAGTGTCATATTCTGGAAGGCACCACTCTCGTCTTCATAGAAGCCAGATGTTCTGGATTGCAAGGAGATTGCACTGTTGATGTTGATCCCGAGGTGGTTGTCGTTGATGTCCTGGAGCTCAGCATTATTGTAGGTGTCGAGCTCGATCGTGAAGATGTGGTTGCTTGTGTTGCCATTGTTCTTCTCATTGAGGATGTCGCACCCTGGGTTTCTAGAGGATACTCTCCGCACGAACTGGAAGTCAGGTGCTTGGATTATAGGGCATACATGCTCCCACGTCCCAGCTTCCTGGTAGGCCTGCGCTTATGCGCGACAACACAAGCCCTGCTTCCACCGTCGAAGTAAACTATCCGCTAGGAACCTAAAGGCACTACTGTCGACGTACTTCATAATCAAACACGCACGGTACGTCAACAGTTTGGTACGAATGATAACACAGAATGTCTCTAAGACACAAAAGAATGAAATAAGTGCAACTGGCCTTCACTAAGGCAGAAAATATCGAATACAGTCATCCAGAGGACACATGTCCCAACATATCATCCATTACAACAGCGGAAGCAAACAAAGGGGTCTGAGTACAGACAAATCCATGGCTTAAGAAGCCTGAGAACATAAAGGAAAACGAAGCACATCCACGAAGGTCTGGATCCTGCCCTGGTCCAGCTAACTACTCGTCTGCAGCGTCATCGAACTCCACAAAGTAGCCATCCTGGGAAGCATCGCAGTCGTAGTAGTACTCTGCGTAAACCACAGCCCCAACGGGGTCAGTACATCCAAGTACTGGCAAGCAAGACTCACAGTTCATCAAGGAGTTACCCGTCAACACAAGCATAGATGCTTGGGATCAACGGAAGAAAAGGGTGATATAAAAGAGTGCTGCTGGCTGCACTAACCAACTACAGAAATATCTACAAGTTCCGGCTAACAGAAAAGATAAGATCGAGGATTGTAACCAACTGAAAGATAACTTCAACCAAACCCCTCCTGGATCTCGCCCCTTATCCAAAGAAGCAATCCGAGGATAACTCACACAGCTGTAATACGGTGAATCAAGTTTTTGTGTGAATAACCTATTACTAGTCAGGTTATTAATCATTGGGTGAAACATGACTGGTAGTTATGTTGAAGTTGTCCTGAGTACTTGTTAGCCAGTACTTTCACCAAGTAATCCATAACCGCGGAAAACACGGCTTCTCGAGAAGATTATCCCTGCAGGGTTGCACCAATTTGGCCGTACACTCAAGAATAACCCGCCAGATGGGAAGCTAACCCACCAAGCGGGGTACTCTACACAACCAACCATTCTCCGCATCAAGCCCAAAGCACCTTGGGCGCACGGCTAATCGAGCCCAGAAGAAAATGGACCCTCATAGCACTCTAAGAACGTGTCCCCCTATATGCCGACTACAAAAGTTCCACCCTGCGCTGGGCTCGCAAAACATGCATGCGGCAAATGGAAAACACGAACTAAATGAGGCGATTTGGACGAGATGCGAATCAGGTCAAGTTGAGGGGGGGCGCCCATACTCGCTTCCCAAATGCGGGTAGTGCGCTCATCATGGATCAGTAGACAAGACCCTTTTCCTATTAGGGTCGACACTAGCAGGCTCCAAAACCACTCATGGGCCTCCTGCCGGTGCCTTATCATCAAATTATTATTACCATTAGCATTTAACAGGATTGATTGATTAATAACGAGCCCCGGTACAAGATAATAAGATAGTAACAGTAGTAACCGACAACAGACTCGAGTAAAACCAACCCTAAGCATGCTAGATAATAACAGGCACAAGCAATGGCTGTGGGTATGGAGGTGGTGGCAATATCAGGGCTCAAGGTATCATGGGATGGGTTCGGAGAACAAGCAACGATACATAGGGCTAGCAATAGTAGACAAAAGATAGTATCGATAACAAGTGTGGAAAGGAACTCAATGATTCATGTGAGTGATAACTTGCCTGGCAGCTCAGCCTCGTACTGGGCTAGGTCCTGAGTAGTGGTGTCGTAAGGCTCGTCGGTACCAACGTCGTCGTCTAATCGAGAAGAAGCAAAAACAACAACGAAGGAAGACAGGCAATCAATACATGGCATAAGTGCACAACATTGGATGATGCATGTCATGTTTAATAGATGCACCAAAATAACTTGCTTGACATGAAACACAAGTTTAAATGGATTCCATATGCAAAAGGGTGCATATGGAAGCCCATGCTTGGAGTTGAATTAATTGTTTTACCACTAAGTATTAGGTGTAGTTGAATTAGTATGATGCATGCATGATGAATAACAATAACATAACACTTTAAATGCAATTAGGATGATAATTAACAATTTAGAAAGGCATTTATCAAATTTGGAATTTTGTTACTTAAACATGGCACACAAGTAAATGTTGTTATCATCAATTTAAAGTGTGCAAAACAAATTACAAATTTTATATTTGAAAAGTTTATCAAATTTTAGTTGGATTGCATGTTTCACAATTTGAAATTGGACTTTGGATTAATTAATTATGAATTAAACAATTTTAAACAATTTTTAATTGAATTAAACAAGATTTAAATATTTTAGGCAATTTAAATTGTTCAAACCAGAAAACAAAATTTATATTTGAATAGAGCATTCAAAATGGTGTGAAAAACATATTTTATTTGTATTATTTGAAAACAGTATGAATTAGTTATGAATTATTTCAATTTGTATTTGAATTATTCAAATTTGAAATTTAAAAGTATTTTGAAAATTCAAAACAGAACACAGGTTGAATATTTGGAAAGAGTATAAAATTTGGATCAGAATAGACATCAAGTTTATATTTATTGGATTTATAAAATGAGAGATATTGAATTTTAAAGTTTTTGAATTAATTCTGTTATTTAAAAAAAGAATTTGGAATTTCTGAAAATTGCAGAAAACATTTGTTACTCAGGGTCTACCCACTGCCACTGCGCAGTGGGCCAGAGGGGCCAGCGTGGCACACACGCTGGCGTGGCCTCCAGTGCCACTGCCTGGTGGGGCTCAGCGCGGGAAGAAATCCCAAAAAAAGATTGCGGCCGCGGGGCTCGAACCCGCGAGCTCGCTGTGCGCACAAGGGTTCAGAACCACTGCGGTGAGTTCGCGTTCGTTATCAGTATAGCACACGCAGAGAGGAAATAGCTACTGACTGCGCAAGTCTGAATTTTTAACTGACGAGCGAATGTTTGCTCGACAGTCAGAAATTCAGAAAAGCTCACCGGCGACGATTGCACGGCGGCGTGACGAATGGATGCAGATGGGGACGGCGCAGTGATGCATGACATCCCCAGAGAGAGAGAGGAAGGGACTGGCTGCTCACCAGCGCACGTAGAGGTTGCAGCGGCTCGGCGTTGGTCTGCTGACGGCGGCGTGACGGAGGCAACTGCGGCGGGGAAGAGGACGGCGGCGACGTCCTGGTGCTCCTTGGGCCTGACTCCGGTGTCTAACAGGTGGGAGAGAGGGTGGCGAAGAGATCCCCGTGTTCAAACGTCGAGGTGCTGCACTGCAACGGCGACGCGGTGGCCGGATTCAGAAAGAAGGCACGGTGGCCGGAAAGAAAAGAGATGATCGCGTCGTCGAATTGGGCGCTTACCGTGGTGTTGAAGGTGATCCAGGGGAAGAGGAAGGGGAGGCGAGCTGATTCCTGGGCAGAGGTGGCTAAGTGGGAGGTGGACGCGGCGGCGCCATGGCGGAATTCAGGTGATCGCCGCGGGAGGAGATACAGAGAGGGTGGAGGTCGACGATGGCGGCGGAATTGCGGCGCTGCGAGGAACCCTAGAGCTTAGGGCACACCTAGGGGGCTAGGGCTCCCTTTTATAGGCGCAGAAGGCGCCTGGGGCCGCCGTGGTCGCCGCGGGGTCGCCGTGGCACCGGCGGATGTGTGCCGTACGGGAGGGAGATGACGGAGGGCGCGCGCACGCATCTTAACGCAACCGCGAAGCGGTAAGTTGCTCTGCTGCGGGCTGGGCTTGCGCGGGGGTAGGCTAGATGGGTTGGGCTCGGGTTAGCTGCTGCGCGCGCGTTAGGTTAGCTGCGTTTATTCTTTTCTGTTATTTATTTTTTTTTTGTACTTTTGCTTTTGGAAGAAAGCTGTTAAGGATTTATTTGAGAAAAATTATAGAAAAATTAGGTTAAGCTTTTTAAACAATTAGAAACCACATTGTAAACTTGGATTTCAAAAATTAAAATTTAAAATTAGGGTTTGTGTTTGAATTCAAAATAGAGGGATTTTGAGTTTAATAAAACTTTAATAAAACATGAATAATAAATAGGGTCACCCCTAGGGTTTTAGAATGATTTAGAGGGTAGAAAAGTTTGGTGATTTTTTATGGTTTCCCAAAAGGTACTGATTTGAGAATTTGGAAATGGTTTGAATTTAATTGGTGGAATTAAAAGGAATGATTTGAGGAAACAATTTCATAAGTGAAAACAAGGAATAAAAGGGTTGTTTTTGTTTGTTATTTTGGTTCCAAAGGTTGTAACAGAGCAAGTATGAAACCATGTTTGAAAAGGTTTGAATTTGAGTTGTGAAAACAGAATAAGACAGATGGAAAACAAATGCAAACAATAAGTAAACATGATGACATGATGCATTGCTTGAAATAAAACAAGGAACAAAACATTCTAGGGGTATTTTCATACTTGGGATGTTACAAAACGCCCCCCTTGAAGGAATCGCGCCCCGAGATTCCCTACTGAGAATTGAACAGGTCCGGATACTTCTTGCGAAGATCCTCTTCGGTCTCCCACGTTGCCTCTTTATCAGAATGATGCGACCATTGGACTTTCAAGAACTTGGTGCTCTTGTTGCGAGTCTTACGCTCGGTCTCATCGAGAATACGAATAGGGTGCTCCTCATAAGATAGATCATCTTGCAGCTCAATGGAATCATGATCAACTGCACGATCTGGATCTTTGAAACACTTCTTGAGTTGTGACACGTGGAACACATCGTGCACTTTGGAAAGTTTTTCTGGAAGTTCAAGACGATAAGCATTCTCTGCACGTCTTGAGAGGATGTTGAAAGGACCAATGTATCTTGGTGCAAGTTTTCCTTTCACACCAAAACGATGAGTGCCTCTGAGGGGAGTTACACGGAGATATGCCTTATCACCAGGTGCATAGACCATATCCCTGTGCTTGCTATCATAATAGCTCTTCTGACGAGACTGAGCAATCCTGAGATTGTCACGAATGATACGAACTTTCTCCTCGGCTTCCTTAACAATGTCAGGGCCTAGAAGTGAACGTTCACCAGCTCCAGACCAATTGATTGGACTCCTGCATCTGCGACCATACAGTGCCTCAAATGGTGCCATGCCTAGGCTTGCCTGGTAGCTGTTGTTGTAGGAGAATTCAGCATATGGAAGGCAATCCTCCCATTTCATGCCAAAGGAGAGACCACATGCTCTGAGCATATCCTCGAGAATCTGATTGACTCTTTCGACTTGCCCTTGAGACTGAGGGTGATAAGCTGTGCTGAACAGAAGTTTAGTGCCCAATGCTTCCTGAAAGCTTTTCCAGAAATGAGAAGTGAAAATACTTCCACGGTCTGAGCTTATTTCCAATGGAACACCATGAAGGGGAACAACCTTTGCTGTGTAGAGCTCTGCTAACTGGCTAGCTGAGATAGTTTCCTTTACAGCGAAGAAGTGAGCAACCTTAGTGAGACGATCAATAACAACGAAGATTGCATCGTTGCCCTTTTTGGACTTTGGAAACCCAGTAACGAAGTCCATTTCAATCATGTCCCACTTCCACTCAGGAATTTTCAGAGGTTGGAGTAGACCTGCTGTCTTCTGATGGACTGCCTTAACACGTTGACAAACGTCGCATTCAGAAACGTATTGAGCAATTTCACGTTTCATGCCAGACCACCAATACAGAGTCTTGAGATCCTGGTACATCTTTGTACTTCCAGGGTGAATGGATAGAGGAGTTTCATGAGCCTCCTTGAGAATGATATCCTTGAGACTTTGAATCTGAGGGACTGCAATGCGTCCTTCGAAGAACACAGTTCCCTTGTCATCAATTGAGAAGGACTTGAACTTATCATTGCCCTCCTTGATGTGATCCACAATCTTCTTGATTTCATTATCACGAAGTTGTTCAGAACGAATCTTGTCCTCGAGAGTTGGGCTGGCTGTCAAGCTAGCAAGGTATCCTTCAGGAACAAGACCAAGGTTCAGCTTCTGGAATTCTTCATGAAGTGGAGGTTGGCTCTCCATGATCATGAGATTATTGCAATAGGATTTGCGACTGAGAGCATCGGCCATCACATTAGCCTTGCCTGGAGTGTAAGAAATGGTGAGATCAAAGTCTTTAATCTTCTCAATCCATCTCCTTTGCCTGAGGTTCAGATCTGGCTGAGTGAAGATGTATTTCAGACTCTTGTGATCGGAAAAGATTTCAGTTTTGTTACCCAACAAGTATTGTCTCCATTTCTTGAGGGCAAACACAACTGCTGCAAGTTCAAGATCATGAGTGGGATAATTTTGCTCATGTGGGTTCAACAGACGTGAAGCATAAGCCACAACTTGACGTTCTTGCATAAGAACTGCTCCTAGGCCTTGGAGAGATGCATCACAGAATATCTGGAAAGGTTTGGTAGTGTCGGGGCCAACTAGAACAGGTGTGGAAGTGAGTTTAGTCTTCAGGAGGTTGAAACTCTCATCACATTGTGGAGTCCAAACGAACTTTTTGTCCTTCTTTGTGAGATCAGTGAGAGGTTTAGCAATCTTGGAAAAGTTTTGGACGAAACGACGGCAATAGCTAGCCAAGCCAAGAAAGCTTCAACCTGTTTCACCGTCTTAGGGGGGTTTCCAATCAACAATTGCCTTAACCTTTTCAGGATCAATGGCAATGCCCCTTGGCAAGAGATGATATGACCAAGATATGCAACTTCTGGAATCCGAAACTCACATTTGGAAAACTTGGCATACAGGACGAGGCTCGCGAAGTTCATGGAGATGAGACGAAGGTGTTCTCCATGCTCCTCCTCGGATTTTGAGTAGACTAGAATGTCATCAAGATATACCACAACGAACTTGTCGAGGTATTCATGGAAGACAGAATTCATGAGTCTTGAGAACGTCGCCGGTGCATTGGTGAGACCAAAGGACATGACGGTGTATTCATATAGACCGTACCTTGTGGTGAAAGCCGTCTTAGGAATATCTTCCTTTCTGATCTTTATCTGATGGTAACCCATCCTCAAGTCCAACTTTGAGAATATTGAGGCTCCAGCAAGTTGATCAAAAAGATCATCGATACGAGGAAGTGGATACTTGTTCTTGATGGTTTTCTCGTTGAGAGGACGATAGTCAACCACGAGTCTCTTAGTTTGATCCTTCTTGGCAACAAACAGAGTTGGGCAACCCCAAGCGGAGGAACTAGGCTGAATGAAACCTTTGTCCATATACATATCGATTTGCTCCTTCAACAATTTCAGCTCAGGAGGAGCTATCTTGTATGGATGCTTAGAGATTGGAGCAGTACCTGGCTCAAGCTCGATCACGAACTCAACTGCTCTGTCCGGAGGCATCCCTGGCAATTCTTCTGGAAAGACGTCAGGGAACTCACAAACCACCGGAACATTTTCAATTGCCGGAAGGGGTTTGGCATCAAGGCTGAACAGCTGAGCAGAAGTTGATCCATATGGAGAATAGACTATCTGGCCTGAAGTGTGGAAGAGAGTTATTGACTTTTGAGCACAGTCAATTTTAGCTTTGTGGGTCTTCAACCAATCCATACCCAGAATGACATCAATGTCAGAATTTCCCAGCAACATGAGTGAAGCAAGGAATACACGACCTCCAATTAGGATCTCATTGTCCATGCTTATCTTGGAAGTCAACATTTGCGGTCCCGGAGAGTGAACAGTCATTTGATTGCTTAGCGGAACCAGAACTAGGTTGTATGCTTTTGCAAAAATCTTTGACACAAATGAATGCGATGCTCCAGTATCAAACAACACTTTAGCTGGAATAGAGTTTACGGGTAATATACCGAGAACGACGTCAGCAGCTTCTTCGGCTTTGTCGGCCTTGATATGGTTCACCCTCGCGTTCCTCCCGACAGGCCTATTGTTGGAGTTGAAGGCTTTAGCCGGAGGAGCACGAACCATAGCCTGGTTGGTGTTGGGGCGAGGAGGTAGGGGTAGCTGCTTCTGAGTGCACTTATCAGCATAATGTCCAGTATCCTTGCACTTGTAGCAAGTGACGATACGAGAAGGACCTGGCCTTGGCTGCCCCATCGGAAACCTCTGACCCTGCATCTGAGATGGGTTGGGTGGGCGGGGACCAAAGCCTGGAGAAGCTTGGGCATTTGGAGCCCGAGTGACAGCACCATTTGGTACCCAGATGCGGCGCTTCTGCGGAGGGGTGGTCATGTTGGAGGAGGAACCACCCTCACGCGAGTGCTTGCGGGACTCTTCGAACGCCTTGCGCCCATTCTCCTCATTGAGCGCGGTGTTCACAAGCTCGACGAAGTCCTTGCACTTGATGTTTGTGAGAGCGTACTTCAGTTCCGGGTTAAAACCTCGGCGGAACCTTGCCATCTTCTTGGCTTCGGTGGACACTTCGTCACCAGCGTACCGAGCGAGACGATTGAACTCGTTCTGGTAGCCGAGAACGTCCAGCTTGCCCTGTCTGAGAGAGCAGAATTCCTCACGCATCTTTTCCATGAGACCATCCGGGATGTGGTGCTTCAGGAAGGCATCTCTGAAACATCCCCAGTTGATAGGAAAGCCAGCCCTCATGGCCTGGTAGTTCTCCCACCAAGTAGCTGCCTGACCCTTCAGTAGGTAGGTGGCGTACTTGACCTTATCCTCTTCAGCAACATGAGCTATCTCCAGAGCTCTTGCTACGTCACGGATCCAGTCATCAGCATCCAGGGGCTCACGTGTTGCCACGAAAGCTTTTGGGCCCAAGCTGAGGAAGTCCTTGATGGTGACCCTTGGAGCATTCTGGTTGTGTTGCTGGTTAGCCTGGATCTGGGCCATCTGTGTCACCACTTGGGTCATCTGAGCCAACAGCTCCCCCATTGGTGGTGGCGGTGGCGGGTTGTTCCTGGTTGGAGGCATCCTGAACAGAAATTCATTTTAGCACAACAACAGAAAAGGATAGACTTGGTAACCGAAAGATAGATTATTCCGACGCATGAATAGATAACCAACAGGTACATCACCACATGTTCAAATACATCAGAATATCCAACAGACCAATACATGGTTCGAAAACGAAAGGATAAACTAGACACAGCTAGTAATGGATACAACGGTACTCCCATGCTCATCACGCAGGACGGCGGTGAGTAGTACGACGAGAGATACGGTGAGGAGGAATCCCACGGAAGTAGGTATCACGACGATCCATGTAGATAGGAACTGCTCTGAGAGCAACTCTCGGTGTGGTGAAGTGGAAAGCGTCGTATCCCTGTGCTCCAAAGCGGGGAATCCCTGTGTAACCAGCTCCGAGGTCGAGAAGTGGACCTCTGATCGGCTCGTAACCTCCAGCATCTGGCAACGGAAGACCAGCTAGCTGAACGACACGTGCGAAGCGCTCGTCTCCAACAAAGTCTGTGGTATACGTCGCCAGACGAGTGAGAGCAAGGCGGAGCTGCTCCCTGACTGAGGCTAACTCCTGAGAAAGTGCGGAAGCAACGGCATCACTGTGACTAGCGAACTGGGCAGTGACCTGGAGCCTGGAGCTATCAGTCTCGTAGGTATCCATGTCGCGGTGGATAGTGAAGTGAGCTCCTGCTGCCGTGATGTAACCACGGGGGATGTGACGAAAACTGGACTTATCAAACCCCCAGTAGTCAGCACGGAGAACGGTGACACTCACGTACGCTGCCTGCTGCACTGCCATATCCACTGTGGACCCTACTGCCTCGTACTGGTGTGCAATGCTCCTGCCATCATCCGACAGAATGTAGACGATAGCCCGGTAGCAAGTCTGGTCACACTCTCGCTGGTGCTCGTAGACCCGGTACTCTGGTGCCCAATGGAACCCCAGAAAGGTAACCATGTCTCTCAGCAACTCCGGAAAACCGGCGGTGCTCTCACAGCGAGTCATGCGAACCACCTGCGGATAGTAGTTGAGACCCATCTGCAGATTATTGGAAGGTTTTGATTAGACTCCGGTAGATGAAAAAGGAAGTGGAAAAACAACAACAAGGTTGAACGGACGAAAGGATGTTGAAAAGAACATGATATTGAAGCAACATCGGGAAAACGAGACCAAAAAAATCCTGAGGTACTACAGAGAACCCAAAACACGTGAAATCCTAACTTGAAAGTTTAGGTGAGAACAGAAAACAACGTTTCACTTCCTTACCAGAAAAGGGTGGGTGGGTGGGGAAAGAAGAAAAATGGCAGAATTCCTACTCTCACGTTTCATTTTTCCTATATAGCTACAAAATAGTTTCTAGACTCAACTGCGACCAGTAAAAAGGGATCCTACAGGCAGACAGGCTCTGATACCATTTGTCGCACCCTGGGTTTCTAGAGGATACTCTCCGCACGAACTGGAAGTCAGGTGCTTGGATTATAGGGCATACATGCTCCCACGTCCCAGCTTCCTGGTAGGCCTGCGCTTATGCGCGACAACACAAGCCCTGCTTCCACCGTCGAAGTAAACTATCCGCTAGGAACCTAAAGGCACTACTGTCGACGTACTTCATAATCAAACACGCACGGTACGTCAACAGTTTGGTACGAATGATAACACAGAATGTCTCTAAGACACAAAAGAATGAAATAAGTGCAACTGGCCTTCACTAAGGCAGAAAATATCGAATACAGTCATCCAGAGGACACATGTCCCAACATATCATCCATTACAACAGCGGAAGCAAACAAAGGGGTCTGAGTACAGACAAATCCATGGCTTAAGAAGCCTGAGAACATAAAGGAAAACGAAGCACATCCACGAAGGTCTGGATCCTGCCCTGGTCCAGCTAACTACTCGTCTGCAGCGTCATCGAACTCCACAAAGTAGCCATCCTGGGAAGCATCGCAGTCGTAGTAGTACTCTGCGTAAACCACAGCCCCAACGGGGTCAGTACATCCAAGTACTGGCAAGCAAGACTCACAGTTCATCAAGGAGTTACCCGTCAACACAAGCATAGATGCTTGGGATCAACGGAAGAAAAGGGTGATATAAAAGAGTGCTGCTGGCTGCACTAACCAACTACAGAAATATCTACAAGTTCCGGCTAACAGAAAAGATAAGATCGAGGATTGTAACCAACTGAAAGATAACTTCAACCAAACCCCTCCTGGATCTCGCCCCTTATCCAAAGAAGCAATCCGAGGATAACTCACACAGCTGTAATACGGTGAATCAAGTTTTTGTGTGAATAACCTATTACTAGTCAGGTTATTAATCATTGGGTGAAACATGACTGGTAGTTATGTTGAAGTTGTCCTGAGTACTTGTTAGCCAGTACTTTCACCAAGTAATCCATAACCGCGGAAAACACGACTTCTCGAGAAGATTATCCCTGCAGGGTTGCACCAATTTGGCCGTACACTCAAGAATAACCCGCCAGATGGGAAGCTAACCCACCAAGCGGGGTACTCTACACAACCAACCATTCTCCGCATCAAGCCCAAAGCACCTTGGGCGCACGGCTAATCGAGCCCAGAAGAAAATGGACCCTCATAGCACTCTAAGAACGTGTCCCCCTATATGCCGACTACAAAAGTTCCACCCTGCGCTGGGCTCGCAAAACATGCATGCGGCAAATGGAAAACACGAACTAAATGAGGCGATTTGGACGAGATGCGAATCAGGTCAAGTTGAGGGGGGCGCCCATACTCGCTTCCCAAATGCGGGTAGTGCGCTCATCATGGATCAGTAGACAAGACCCTTTTCCTATTAGGGTCGACACTAGCAGGCTCCAAAACCACTCATGGGCCTCCTGCCGGTGCCTTATCATCAAATTATTATTACCATTAGCATTTAACAGGATTGATTGATTAATAACGAGCCCCGGTACAAGATAATAAGATAGTAACAGTAGTAACCGACAACAGACTCGAGTAAAAGCAACCCTAAGCATGCTAGATAATAACAGGCACAAGCAATGGCTGTGGGTATGGAGGTGGTGGCAATATCAGGGCTCAAGGTATCATGGGATGGGTTCGGAGAACAAGCAACGATACATAGGGCTAGCAATAGTAGACAAAAGATAGTATCGATAACAAGTGTGGAAAGGAACTCAATGATTCATGTGAGTGATAACTTGCCTGGCAGCTCAGCCTCGTACTGGGCTAGGTCCTGAGTAGTGGTGTCGTAAGGCTCGTCGGTACCAACGTCGTCGTCTAATCGAGAAGAAGCAAAAACAACAACGAAGGAAGACAGGCAATCAATACATGGCATAAGTGCACAACATTGGATGATGCATGTCATGTTTAATAGATGCACCAAAATAACTTGCTTGACATGAAACACAAGTTTAAATGGATTCCATATGCAAAAGGGTGCATATGGAAGCCCATGCTTGGAGTTGAATTAATTGTTTTACCACTAAGTATTAGGTGTAGTTGAATTAGTATGATGCATGCATGATGAATAACAATAACATAACACTTTAAATGCAATTAGGATGATAATTAACAATTTAGAAAGGCATTTATCAAATTTGGAATTTTGTTACTTAAACATGGCACACAAGTAAATGTTGTTATCATCAATTTAAAGTGTGCAAAACAAATTACAAATTTTATATTTGAAAAGTTTATCAAATTTTAGTTGGATTGCATGTTTCACAATTTGAAATTGGACTTTGGATTAATTAATTATGAATTAAACAATTTTAAACAATTTTTAATTGAATTAAACAAGATTTAAATATTTTAGGCAATTTAAATTGTTCAAACCAGAAAACAAAATTTATATTTGAATAGAGCATTCAAAATGGTGTGAAAAACATATTTTATTTGTATTATTTGAAAACAGTATGAATTAGTTATGAATTATTTCAATTTGTATTTGAATTATTCAAATTTGAAATTTAAAAGTATTTTGAAAATTCAAAACAGAACACAGGTTGAATATTTGGAAAGAGTATAAAATTTGGATCAGAATAGACATCAAGTTTATATTTATTGGATTTATAAAATGAGAGATATTGAATTTTAAAGTTTTTGAATTAATTCTGTTATTTAAAAAAAGAATTTGGAATTTCTGAAAATTGCAGAAAACATTTGTTACTCAGGGTCTACCCACTGCCACTGCGCAGTGGGCCAGAGGGGCCAGCGTGGCACACACGCTGGCGTGGCCTCCAGTGCCACTGCCTGGTGGGGCTCAGCGCGGGAAGAAATCCCAAAAAAAGATTGCGGCCGCGGGGCTCGAACCCGCGAGCTCGCTGTGCGCACAAGGGTTCAGAACCACTGCGGTGAGTTCGCGTTCGTTATCAGTATAGCACACGCAGAGAGGAAATAGCTACTGACTGCGCAAGTCTGAATTTTTAACTGACGAGCGAATGTTTGCTCGACAGTCAGAAATTCAGAAAAGCTCACCGGCGACGATTGCACGGCGGCGTGACGAATGGATGCAGATGGGGACGGCGCAGTGATGCATGACATCCCCAGAGAGAGAGAGGAAGGGACTGGCTGCTCACCAGCGCACGTAGAGGTTGCAGCGGCTCGGCGTTGGTCTGCTGACGGCGGCGTGACGGAGGCAACTGCGGCGGGGAAGAGGACGGCGGCGACGTCCTGGTGCTCCTTGGGCCTGACTCCGGTGTCTAACAGGTGGGAGAGAGGGTGGCGAAGAGATCCCCGTGTTCAAACGTCGAGGTGCTGCACTGCAACGGCGACGCGGTGGCCGGATTCAGAAAGAAGGCACGGTGGCCGGAAAGAAAAGAGATGATCGCGTCGTCGAATTGGGCGCTTACCGTGGTGTTGAAGGTGATCCAGGGGAAGAGGAAGGGGAGGCGAGCTGATTCCTGGGCAGAGGTGGCTAAGTGGGAGGTGGACGCGGCGGCGCCATGGCGGAATTCAGGTGATCGCCGCGGGAGGAGATACAGAGAGGGTGGAGGTCGACGATGGCGGCGGAATTGCGGCGCTGCAAGGAACCCTAGAGCTTAGGGCACACCTAGGGGGCTAGGGCTCCCTTTTATAGGCGCAGAAGGCGCCTGGGGCCGCCGTGGTCGCCGCGGGGTCGCCGTGGCACCGGCGGATGTGTGCCGTACGGGAGGGAGATGACGGAGGGCGCGCGCACGCATCTTAACGCAACCGCGAAGCGGTAAGTTGCTCTGCTGCGGGCTGGGCTTGCGCGGGGGTAGGCTAGATGGGTTGGGCTCGGGTTAGCTGCTGCGCGCGCGTTAGGTTAGCTGCGTTTATTCTTTTCTGTTATTTATTTTTTTTTTGTACTTTTGCTTTTGGAAGAAAGCTGTTAAGGATTTATTTGAGAAAAATTATAGAAAAATTAGGTTAAGCTTTTTAAACAATTAGAAACCACATTGTAAACTTGGATTTCAAAAATTAAAATTTAAAATTAGGGTTTGTGTTTGAATTCAAAATAGAGGGATTTTGAGTTTAATAAAACTTTAATAAAACATGAATAATAAATAGGGTCACCCCTAGGGTTTTAGAATGATTTAGAGGGTAGAAAAGTTTGGTGATTTTTTATGGTTTCCCAAAAGGTACTGATTTGAGAATTTGGAAATGGTTTGAATTTAATTGGTGGAATTAAAAGGAATGATTTGAGGAAACAATTTCATAAGTGAAAACAAGGAATAAAAGGGTTGTTTTTGTTTGTTATTTTGGTTCCAAAGGTTGTAACAGAGCAAGTATGAAACCATGTTTGAAAAGGTTTGAATTTGAGTTGTGAAAACAGAATAAGACAGATGGAAAACAAATGCAAACAATAAGTAAACATGATGACATGATGCATTGCTTGAAATAAAACAAGGAACAAAACATTCTAGGGGTATTTTCATACTTGGGATGTTACAGAGGAGGCCAAAGTACTTGGGCGCCCGTGCATCAGAGAAATTCTTGGTGGGGGCGATGAAGAAGGCCATGCCTTCAGCGGTCAAGTCTTGGTATGTGATGAAGGTGCTGAAAATAACATTCACTGAGAAGGATTGAACTTTACCACCGGGCGGTTTGCGGAAGTGCAGGGGAGTAGGGTAGAAGGCGTGACCTTTTAGACCACTTGTGTCATTGGACAGATCAAGGAGGCCAGCGTCTGTCACCGTGGCACAACCATCTAGGATTAAGCTGGATTGGTTGAAGCCAGAGAAGAGAAATTGGTCATCGCCAGAGGCCAAGGTTGCGACAATAAGACCACACAGGATGAGGAACTGCTGAAGGAAGGATGTATACTTCATTGCGGGCAAGTGTGTGGCTTGCAAGCTACAACTCCAACAATCAGCATGCAAGAGGTAAGTGTTTCATGGGCAACTAAGGGTATAGGTTCAGGTTGCACTCAGTAGTGCAGTATTTTATATTGCAATTACCTTTCAGTATCCATACAAGTCTACTCTCTGTTTTTCCAACAACTATCTTTGTCTAGATGTTTCAGTAGTTGATAGAGACAGTGATATTTATTCAGGTACTGCCAATCTCATCTTCGGATTGATTTATAAAACACCCTAACAAATATTGTCATTGTCTTGATTAAGTTACCATAGCATGTAGTGATACAATGTCAGGCAGTTCAGATTAATTTCCTAGTGTAGATGGGACATGCGCAGTAGTTGTGTTCGTTTGGTGGGGTGGGTGGGTTATATGTCTCAGCTTACCCTTATAAATTCCTCCTACAAAAGCACATTTCATACTTGTACATAAGTTATGAATCCAAACTGAAATTTCAAAAAAGAACCACCAAGTTTTTCCCCTCAAAAGGCTAGAAACCATGGGAGCATTGTCTAGTATTTCTGGTTCCATCCAAAATTTGTAAACACTGTCAAGCTTAAGAAAAAGCCCTTTCTAGCTAAGGTAATGATTAATGACATGTAGACGGATATATGTGACGTAGTCTAACATCGCTGTTCCCTCACAGCAAAGGTAGAGGATCCTAACAAAACTCCTGTTGTCTTTTGTCAAGTCAATGGACTGGAAAAAAGTTAGAAAATAGCATTTCAAGACGAAAATATGTGAAGCACAGCAAAAGCGGAGGATAACAAAACTCTTGTAGTCTTTGTCAAGTCAAAGAACCTGAAAAAAATTGAAGAAAAAATATAACAAAAAATGAGGTTTCATGCAACTTGCAAAGCTTTGATGTGTACCTATGATATGGAGTGTTTGTTCAAAGAGTATCGCTGTCTGACTGTCACCTGTGGAGGTTGCCTAGGATGGAGGGAACTTGACATCTCATAACTCAGACTCTGGAGTACCGGGATTAGAAGCTGTTATCCTATTTACAACTTTTTTTTGTAGAGACTGGATGTAATCCCACGTGCAGAAAACATATAATCTGACTTTTCCTTTGCAGCAAGGGCAGAGAATCCATGTGAACATTTGTACTATGTTTTTTCATGTGAAGTGGACACAAGAGAAAGTAAACAAAAACGCATGTAAAGATGGACAATAACTGAAAAGGAACCTTGATGCAATATGTCATGCTTTCATGTGTACGTAAGTGGTCATAGTACGTTTTGTCCAGCCAATATTCTTTGTCTGGCTGTAAGACGTGGACTTAAGAATATACCGTGTTTCTTGAAGAGAGTATTCAGACTTCAGAGTGCCAAGTCCAGAATATTGCCTCAGCACAAATATCTTGTGTACATTCAGTATAGAGGACTCAAGAATATGCGTGTTTCTCGAACAGACTACCTACATAAGAACGCACACTTAGCTGTAGTTTGGAATTGTTGCCAGTAATCGGTACTGGGTGTCTGTTTCTTCATTAAGTCTGGGGGTGAAGGTCCTGTTTTTTTTTTAAGATGGATAGATATTTGTTCTAGTAACATTTCTTACCCACCAATGACATACTAATATATTATAATTGAGATTTTTTGCATCATGTGGAAAACATGTGTAGCCTCATGTATGAGGAACCTTCGAAGCCTACCAAAATTTCTTTTGTTTCTGGTGTAGCGCAAAAAAACTTGACTGAAGAAGACATCTCTTACGGATAACAATCTCCGTTTACAATAAGGAAAAAACAAAGAAACATTCAACGTCTCGTGCTTTAGACTTTGATTTTTATTGCCACTGAATTTGCTTTCTATGACATGACTCTAATTTTGTCCTATGAGTCGATTTATGTGGCAGGCTGAATCGGTATTCAAATGATGTTTTTTTTAATTTTAATCTCTCAAGTGAACAAAAATCTAAACTAGCTGAATGGTATTGGTATTGCATGGCTAGTATTTCAACATGCTTTCTATACAAGTTAAAAAAAACATTCTTGCTATACATGTATTTCTCGAACAACTTCGAGCCCGATTAGCGATTTTTTCCCCAATAGGCAACTACTGTATTTGGTTACGGTTTTCTTCCATACATGTGGCGAATTGATATACTTTTTTTTACAGAACATTGAGATATTGTTGTACCTCTGTTAAAAAAGAAGAATATGTTATTCTACCATTATTTATGACCAAATTACGGAAGAAATACACAACATATCAGGATGTAGACAGAACAAAACAAGTGCGTAATGTTTTTACAAACAAACTAAAATATCCTTATGGTACCATCACGTGTACAATATATATGTTCCTTAAGGTATTTAATAAATACACTTTACTTGCAAGGCCGAAATCACCTTAAAATATCCTTGCAACATATAAATATCCTTAAAATATCCTTGCAAATTACAGAAGAAATACACAACATATCAGGATGCAGACAGAACAAAACACGTGCGTAATGTTTTTACAAACAAACTAAAATATCCTTATGGTACAATATATATATGTTCCTTAAGGTATTTAATAAATACACTTGGATATCAGACATGACATAATGCCATGTTCATCGACTCATCGTCCTCCCGAGACGTGGGACATTGTGGCTATGCTTGTGGTTGACACAGGATATGAAATGATGTAGGGCTCAAACTCTTCGTTTTGCATCAAATCAAGCATCTCAAAGCTTAACTCTGGAGGTTCAGTTTCCCCATCTAGGTATTGCATGACTTGCCGCATGGTAGGCCTTGCGTTGGCGAATGGGTGGGAGCATAGTATCCCTATTGTTAGTGCCAAGCATGCCTCAGAAACATCATAACTCCCTTTTAGCCTAGCATCCAGTGTATCACTGAATGATCCTTTCTGCACCTTGTTGATTACCCAATCGACCAAAATGAGCTCATCGTCTTCTGTGTTTTGGTGATTGACAGGCCTTTGTCCACAGGTGACCTCAAGAACGAACATGCCGAAGGCAAAGACATCAGTAGGAGGAGTGGCGTTTCCGCTGCGTGCTAGCTCTGGAGCTAGGTAGCCTATGGTGCCAACCACATCTGTAGTCTGTGGGTCGATGCCGTGGTCATACAGCCTTGCAAGGCCGAAATCACCCAATCATCCATTCATCTCGTCGTCAAGGAGCACATTACTTGCCTTGATGTCCCGATGAACAACCACTTTCTCCCACTCCTCATGAAGATAAAGTAAGCCAGATGCAATTCCTTTGATGATCCAAAACCTTTGAGCCCAGCTCAACACCATGTTATCCTCTTTGCCATACAGGTACTTATCAAGGCTTCCGTTTGGCATGTACTCATATACCAAGAGAAGTTCACCTTTACGCCGACAATAGCCAAGCAATTGCACAATATTGCGGTTTTGAAGGCAACCTATGCTGACGATTTCTGCGATGAATTCTTTAATACCTTGCTTGGAATCATGTGACACCCTCTTCACGGCTATCTTCAATCTGGATCTTGGAAGCAGCCCTTTGTACACTCTCCCGAATCCTCCAACTCCTTCTGTTGCATGGAATAAATCCTTGTACGAGAATCGGTGTGGGCCAAAATCCACCTCCCAGTCGTCTCGTACCTCCGCATACCTGAAATGCCTCTGCACAATGATGAAAGCAATGGTGCCCAAAGACAGGAGGACTACTGCCGTTACTACAGGCAGAACTATCTCTAGCATCCAGAATCGTTGACCCTTAGGATGATGCCGTGGAAGCTTTGGAAGCATGGTGAGATTGATGGCTGGAGCAGGACCGTTTATGGCGAAGCTCCAACCGAGCACATAGTGCCGTGTGTTGATCTTGCCTGTTGAAGATGAGAAGCCGATGAATGCGACATCTTTGAGCACAGCTGAGAGGTTGTACCTGGTGGATACTGTTGGTCTCTCGGGCTTGGTGGCCATATCGAGTGGAGCCATGGTGACATTAATCTGTGTCTCTTCTCTGTCATAGTCAACCCATACCTGCATCGCCTCTTGACTACTGAGAGTCAAATTCTTGAACGTGCCATCCTGGTCATGGAAGAAGCCGGCTGGGTGGGACTGCACGGAGCTAAGGCCATTGATGTCGACACCAACGTGGTTGTTGTTGATGTCCCCGAACTCGGGGTTTAGCCATGTGTCGAGCTCAACGGCGAAGATATGGTTGGTTGTGTTGCCATTGTTCGAGCCATTGACAAGGCCGAGGTACTGTACCGGATTCGCCCCAGAGAAATCCTTGCTCGGTGCGACCAACATGGTGAGGCCATGGCTGCTCAAGTTGTAGACGGAGATGATGCCGAACACGAAGGAGGCGGAGAAGGATTGTATCGTCCCGTCGGGCGAGTCGCGGAGGCGGAGTGGATCCTCATAGAAGGCGTGGCCCTTACTCATGGATGTGCCATTGGTCAGCTCAAGCAGCCCGCTTGGCGTGACCGAGGCTGTGCCGTCGAGGGTGAGGTTAGCGGTAGCGAAGCCGGAGTAGACAAACCTCTGGTTATTGTCGCCGGCGATAAACTGTGGAGCGCAAAGGCCAATGAGGAGGAGCTCTACAAAGAACAGGGAAATGGGATTCATGTTTGACATGGCCATAGACGATGGCTAGAGCAGGGATATATTTGTGCACTGCAGCCCAGCACTCGACTTTTCACTGTACTCTGAGCGCAGAAGGTATGCCCACCCAATTTGAAGATCCAGCTTAATTTGAACATCGCTGTCCCAGTCAACCTCGTGTGGTCTTTGACAAGTAAAACCGGTAGAATGGACAACGACTGAAAATGATGTAAATTTTGTCTGGTTATTTTATCAGAAGTTGAGCAGCCTTGGACCCAAAGTTGATTTTCAGTTTGTATAATGGCCAGAAATCTAAAAAGTCACTTTGGCTCCTGAGTTCTAGTGATCCCTATATTTTAAGAAATTTGAAAACTATATTTACAAGTTTTTGAAAAAATCAGAAAATAAATTGTTGATGTTGTCAATGATGTATTATAGGCTACACCAATTTTTTTTTTGAAAATTACATCTACAAGCATGTAAAATCAAAATGCAAATACTTTGTATTATAGGCTACACCAAAATGACAAAAGCTTATATATTTTGGAGATCCGAAAGTGTGTATTTTGTCATTTTTGGTGTAGCTCAGATATCAAGTATTTCAAACCGAGATTTCACACGTTGGCACGTTTGTGGGATACATCATTGACAGGATGCAGGATTTTGTTCCTTCAGATTTTTTTAAACTTATAAAAATGATTTTTGGATTTTTAAATAAAGGGATCACTTGAACTTGGGAGCCAGAAATCCCCACCCCGAAAAACCACACTGATTTAGGAGGAATGTACTCCCGCCAATATTGACAAAGCAACATTTCGAATAACCTCCCATTTGAAGCTGTGTGTTCATCTGAAGTAGGACCAGACTTTGCATAAACGGCACCCCCCGGGGGAAGGGCCCGTGCTCCATTATCATAGAAATAACGGAACCACCACCAACGTCACCACACCAGCGTTATTGTTAAAGGGTCGCAACCCCTCCACACAACCAACTACCCCTAGATAGTAGAGTTTTATATACAAACACAGCACCTGGAAACGGGAGTCCAAGCAAAACAGCAGGAACGAAAAACTGCCAGGAACAGAAACAAGAGAAATCACAGCGCCAAGCCACACTTTTATCCACCAGCGAGAAACAGGAGCTGACAGCCTGAAACCGAAGGCTGGAGACATCCACAGAAAGCAACAAGGAAGATCAGCTGGCGTCGCCCCTCCTTTCATCAACAGCATCCTCCAGCAAGAGATTGTGACGGGCTCCCGAACCACTTGCACGCCCTTGATCAGCTTCAGTCGAAGTAGCCACACGAATCAGAGTATTAGCGCCCTCCCTAATGTCATCACGCTCCTGTTGCGGGTGAAGCCCTGCCCAATAATTCAGAAAAACACACGAATAACTAATCAATTCAAAGGGAGAGCTGATTAGTTTCGCCTCAAAGCAAGCCCGATTCCTCAATTTCCAGATGGCCCAACAAATGGCAGCCAAACCAGTAATCTGCACGTTACGGGAGGCAGAGAGATACTGAGGTAACCACCAGAAGTATTGTAAAAAAGATCCCGGACGATTACTGGCACCCACAGCGGTGGCCACCACACTCCAGACATATTTCGCTGCATCACAACGAAAGAAAAGGTGCAAAATCGACTCATCACTATCACAAAACTGGCAGCCAAAGTTCCCAACCCATTTTCTTCTCTTCATATTATCCTTGGTAGAAATTGCATTGTGCCAAATAAGCCAAAGCCACACCTTAATTTTAAAGGGGATTTTAGCCTTCCATAGATGCTGGAAGGACCTATCCACCCCCATCCTTGACAGGTGGTTATACATCGATTTCACAGTAAACACCCCTGTTTTTGTCCATTTCCAGCTAGGCATGTCCTCTGCGTCATTCAGAGCAACACAAGCCAGCTTATTATTCAGATTCCTCAGATTATTTTGCAAATCACCCACCAGCCACCTTCGAAAGGAAAGTGACCAGCTCCTGCTTGCCAAATCAGCCACAGAAACCTCCTGAATGGACATTCTTTGCCGAAGGTCTGAGGTTTGTTCTGAAGGGAAACCATAGTACATTCTGTTTGAGGTGATGGTGCAATCGAGCGTGTTCCCTGGAGTTCTTCGTTCCGCTGTCTGATGTTGGGTCATCTCACTGCATTCTAGCTGAAGGGGATGTCAGCTCCTCTTTCAGGCTGTCCAGGAACGCGTTCCTATCCCTTGGGCTGTGTCCTGTATCGATCTATATGGTGCATGACTATATGCTAATTTCTGACTGTACAAATCGATGGATACTTATTGTGTCGATTCGATTATCCCGCACACCCCATATATACCAACTGACAAGTAGTCACATCTTAGATCGAGGAACTGGTACAGTGCGGTCAGGTTCGCAGTATATACGGTGCGGATTCTGCACATCGTCAACATCTAGCTCTCGTCCACTCTGAATTAGATGTGGTTCTAGACTTGTAGTTCGAGAAGATACAGTACAAGACATTGCTGGTTCTGACAATCTCCTGCTGTGTATCTGTGATCTGAGCTCTCCGGATAGCTTAGCATAGCTGGCTGCTTTCAGCAGCGCCGAGAGCAGAGTTGTCAAACCGTGTAGACTGCAGAGAAGAAGCTTTGCTGTGGCTAAATCCTCTTAAAAACACCCACAGACCGCTCTTCTCTGTACTTCAGTCTCTGTATGACCAGAACACTAGCTAGACACTACAGTCTACAGCCTCCTGAACAACATATGTACAGTAGATCATTCGTACAAATATGCATGTGCACAGATTTTCATTCTAATGTTGCTACAGTTTCAGTGTCTTGTTGTCACCTTCAGTTAGCAGCTAGTAAAGCAGGCATGAATGAAACACATGATTTCTGTTTATTCTTCATGAATTTAAGAGTCTCAGCTGTTGTTTGGTGAAGCAGTAGCATTTCAAGCGGAGTAAGATCTGAGCTGCTACACAAATTCGTCGATATGCCAATCATGCAGCTCCTTGTCCGCTACAACCTACTGCATCTTCGCTACGCCATCAACGAAGCCCCTCCTGGCTTCTCCCTCGACCATGACGCCCCGGACATGCTCGTCGTTCTCGTCCCTCGGCACCTGCAACCGACCTTTTTTTTTCTTATCCATTTGCTGCGCGTTGGGCCCTTGGTTGCCGAAGATGGAAAACATGACTTTGTACCATGACGCTATAAAGTAAACGACATACCAGCCAGACAAGGATCGTGACCTAACAGGATATGATATAATGCAATTAACAGTTGAAAATGGCAACATATGACTCGTTCAACCCCTCCTAAGGTCAACCCTAGCAACAATACACATATGTGTTCTTTTGACATCACAGGACGGGAAGATAAGCTATGACGAGTTCAGCGATGATGAAGTTCGGGACGGACTGGAGGAAGGCATCCCGGCAGTACTCGAGGCAGAGGTTCAAAAACCTCAGCCTGAAGGTCCACAAGGACGGGTCTATCAATGACGACGATCGAAAGTAGACTGAACAGAAGTATAGAATTAGAAAGATGCTGATCTTGTGAGTGTGGGAGTACAGAGTGTTCTGTTTCGCTGTGCTGAGGTTTGGTTGTCAGATTTGTTTTAGGTCCTTTATTTTTACATGGTAAATAAGTCAGCTACCCTTCGATTCTTTGCTTTGTAGAGATTAGCGTTTTGTTTGGTGGGCGTGTGCCGGCGAGAGCAGAGGTGTATGTTTACCCAGCTTGTAAGTAAAAATTGCTTCTAGTGTAGTGTAAAAAGTGGGGCGAAAAATGCTTGGTTTGATAAGAGTTGTCGACATTGTGGTCCTCATCACGTGTGTATGCTGAAGCTTCAGGCATTTGATGTTGCCTTTGTAACTTTGTTGCTGCTGAGGGGTTTGCTGTCGTTGCCTTTGTGTGTTGATTCCATGTCCAGAGTGCAGTGCTGACTCCCATGTACACATTAATGTTACTTTGTACATACATTTTCTGATCTTACAGAGTTCAACAGGATTTTCCTTCTGTTCTCTGTATTTTGGAATTCTGCTACCCAAGGAGGCCCTCTGGTGAAGCTATTCCTCTTCTATGTGATGCCAAACGGTCGACAGGAAATCCTGTACTTTCTAACCGGACAGACCTGACGAGGAAATCCTCTGTTTGAATGCCAAAGTTGTCTGACAGATGCATTCTCTCAAGAATTGCTATTTATAAACCATGGACTATATGTTCAGTTGGTTTGCAATAAATGATATACTTTTTGAGGCGCCTAAGTGGATTTTTGAAAAATTGAAAAACGATTTTTTTTAGAACGTTTGGACGATATATAGTTACTAGGCTTGACGTCTGCTGCACTGTCTAGCCGTTACGGAGTTACCAGCCCATCTACACCTGATTGCTTCAACTATGGCCCAGATAAACTGAATAGAGAGCCTCGCAAGGTAACGAACCGACCCTGAATTGCCGTTGCAGCGCTCTGGCTTAGTCCCACCGCGCCCGACGAAGAAGGAAGGGAGGCGAAGGCGCGCTATATAGTCGGACCCTGGGCACACGTCAAAAGCATACTCCCTCCGATCCATATTAATGGTCGCTATCCGATTTAGCGACCATTAATATGGATCGGAGGGAGTACTTTTCTCGGCCTTTTGGCTAAGATCAAGTGTAGTATCTGTTCTTATCAGTTTAATATCTGATATGTGGGCCTAAGGGTTCACAAAATGATGTTAAATTTATTTTTTGTGGGGGAGGGCTCACCACGGTAGCTTGCTACTGGGTCCCTCGAGTGTCGCCCAGGGCGTTGCACTGCTGCCTGGGCCGGCGCACCCCAACCAAATCAACTAAAAAAATTGTTTGTCAGATGGTTCAAACGGGCGTGAATGCTTTGTTTGATAGAGTTGTCTGATGTTCTCGTCAGATTTTGTGGCTTTGTTATGCGGGTTGACTGAACCGGCTATTGAAACAAAGAGTAAAAGAGGGCGACGCTGCCAGCCATGTCTTTCTTATGAAGGGTGAACATTTTCTATACAAATTCAAGATGCCAGGATCAAAACTGAACATACACCAACCTTCAGTTACGGCTGAGGCAGTGCAATCGTGAGTTTAATCTGTCACACCATTCAAACAAAGCTGGGGTTAAATTCTTAACAAGGTTCACGTATTGATTTTCATTGCGTCGCGTGCTCGCATGCCGTGACAAGGAAAGAAGAATCTGAAATACAACACTCGTACCTTCAGTTACATCGGTGACAGTGCTGTCGACAAGCTCTAGACTCTAGGTGACTAAATCTTCGACACCACAACATGTACCGTGAGTTGAGGAGCGTTGCATCCTAGCAAATTATGGTAGCCTGTTTTCACACTAACGACGATGACATTGCTACGGTGAATCAACAATGCATCAGAGTTGATGTGCTGATTTTGTATGTTGCTCTCGTCCACTCTGAATTTGATATGATCATAGGTCCAGAAGATGCGGTACAAAACATTACTGGTTCTGACCATCTCTAGCGGTGTATATGTGAACTAAGCTCCCCGGATCTATATCTATACCTATACCTATATATATATATAATAATAAAGGGAGGAAGGTGTATATGTGAACTAAGCCTGTTTTCGTACGTTTTTCGTTCATCCTGTTTTTACGTTTTCGTCCGTCGCTTTTCCGTCTTCCGTGACATCTATTCTGTCGCCACGTTCTAATCTGTTCAATATACGATAGATACAATCAGTCTTCGACCCGTGTGCAAAAGCAGTATCCCAGACGCTCACGTCTGTTACTATACGAGGACCTGCCAAACCTGTCCCAGCCCAACACGATCGATTTCAATCCTAGCATCCTCGCTTTTCTTCTCCGCCATAGACTTAAGTATGATATAGGGTTCCTGAGCCGCCATCAATCGCTGACCTGAGACGACATGAGGGTTTACTTCCTCGACGATCAGATGGTGCACCGAGCTTGACGTGGATATCTGTTCCGCGCTAATATGTAATGTTGAAGACTGCCACTGGACGGGCCACGGGGACAAATGAGATGCATCCGAGCCTTGACGGCCGCACGCACAAGATCTCCGGCGGTGGCGTGCCATGAGCCATTGTGCCAGCCGACCGGCAGCGAAGAAGGACAGGGGTACGGCGGGATGTGCATCCGTGCTGCAGAATACGGGGACGGGCGCCAATGAAATCCACATCGGGGTCGAGCTGCAGGCAGTACATGTGTGGGCTTTAGGCGCGAAGTGCTTGGTGGGGTTCACTGGAGCTTCTCTGCGGATGCCGCCGGTGGGGAAGCAGGAGGAGAGGGGTGATGGATGGAGCCGGTAGCCGGGATTGGAGTTGGGTCCGCGAGCGAGGAGCGAGAGTCGTGCGGGAATTAGGAGGGACGGCGTGCAGTGGAATCTGTAGCGCGGTTGTCGGCATTGACCGTCCCACCGTCGCCTCGCACGCGCTCCTTGACTGCGGTGCCGCCTCCTGTGTGTCAGTGGCGCCTCCTCTCCGCCTTCGTGATTTTCCGTTCCTCTGCACTCTCCAGTCTCCATGATGTGCAGCTCCCTACAGAGCTTCCGCCGGCATGGCTTTGCAACTTCAAGCACCCGAGCTCTGCCTCGCGGCGCTCCCGCCAAGCTGCATCCGCCCGCCGCCGAGCGCATGTTTTCTCTCCGGTGACGGAAAAGCCCCATCCAACGCCGATGCTCCGGTGCTGCCCCTCCCGGGACGGTGGTGCCCATGGACCTTGCCCTCTGTCCGGCTTCTCGCGGGGCATGTCCATCTAGGCGCCGCAGAGCTGCCATCCATATCCATGTAGGCGCAGCGGAGTTGGCGTCGAACTGTCGGCGTGCAGCAGGGCATAACCCCCTTCCATGTGCACTGTGACGTGAGGCACGGCACAGTGTAGTTTAAGCAGGCCGGAGCAGTTTGGTGACTCCCACCTAAATACAGAGCATATCAGTAGACAACTGAGATCTAAAGTTCAGGTAACAAGCTCAGAATATACATGTTTATTTTCTGTACTTGGGATAAAACTGTAGCTGGCTGGGCAAAATTAAACTTTAACGTTAGGTACCGGGAAGATGAGCATAGAGAGGGATAGGGTGCTGTTCTCACAAATTATACAGGTTCGGTCATGCTGACTGCTTGGGGCAGTAGCGGTCTACAAATCATCAGATCTATCTTGCATATTTATGCTGGTTTGATTCATTTGGAGAATCACTCTTATCTCTGAAAAGTTGGATCAGTGCCGCCCTACATGGCTAGCCTGACTGAAGATGAATGAAACGAATTTTCTATCACTTGATATATAAAAATTTAGTTAAAAATTAAACAGGGCCAATGTATGAATATGTTCAGTTAAGATTTCCAACATAGAATGCGCAAACAAAAAAAAGATTTGTACAGAGTGCTCAGTAGGGATCGATCAGCTTTGACAATAACAAACAAACTTCCAGCTACCAATGGTATGCTCAAGTCTCAATTCATCGCAGCAGTAAACCTTTGGTGCTTTGTCATTGCATCAATACATGATTAAATGGCTAGAAGAAGAGAGTTTGACCTACTGTGGACTGCACAAATAAAAATGTGGCAGCGGCGGCAGAAAGGAGCATACCTCGGGGATGAGCCATGGTGAGACGGTCCAGATTGCCGGGAGAACACTGCCCGCGGCGGCGAGCAGCACCAGCGGCGACTTCCTCATATGTCAGTGTCTTCTCCCCCTCTACAACAAAGAACAAAACATAGAAGTGAACTAATACATTGCCAAATTAATTTAGATGTGTACAGTTTCATGCAGATTGAGATTCTTATCAATACAAAAACTGCTATTGAGAAGCCAAAGAAAAGGTGGAAATTCAGAATTGTTGGTTGCAAAAAGAAGGTCAAACCAACACTAGTGGAAAACGGCGCATTAGCCCCGGTTGGTGAGGGCCTAATGCCCCGGCTGCCCAACCGGGTTCCTCAAACCCGGGCTAAAGGAGAGTAACTATATGTTCCAGATGCTCATTTCAATTATAAATGCAACATTGATGAAATATTTAAACGTATGATAATACACACCAAGAGTTACATAGCTCGGGTTCATTTTATTTAACCCTAATACACCACGATGTAATAATATCATCACTTATACATATTCATTAAAACATCTCTCAAACTAATTAACTCCGACCGGGACCTAAGCCGCGGGGTGCTATACGGCCCCATAGGTAAGGAACCCTCACAGAGTCATAGCTCACGTGGTAAGGAACCCTCCGAATAATCGACCAACTGCTGCTATATTCCCTATCGAGCAAGTACATGTAGCGATGGACGTGCTCGTCCTCCTCCCTGATACGTTGTTGTACCACCTCCTCAGGGGCCGGCTCTCTCCGCACCGAGCGTGGCCCACGCGATGGCCACCAAAGAATATCCGGGTCGACCACGTCACCCGGATTTCTCACCAAGCTGCGTGCCCCGGTACGAAGGACCTCCCAGTTCCAGCCCGGCGGGGCCCAGTCCCGGACATCGCCCGGAGGGTCCAACAGAGACATCGTGGCCAAGGAAAATAAATTAAAAACACATGCATGATATATGGACTAAGTAAATATTTCTAATTAAGTAAAAATTCACTAAGTAAAAAATCCACTAATTATAAACAGTCACTAAGTAAATTTCTAAACTAAAATTCCTATATTATAAAAAAATTATAAGTCTCCAAAAGCTAAATTTTTTCTAAGTGTGTTCAAAACCTAAATACCTAATACCTAATACTAATCTAACACTAAATACTAAATCTAACACTAATCTAACACAAATACTAATCTAACACTAATTAATCTAACACTAATTAATCTAACACTAACGTGCATGCACTGAGGAGGATGAGGGCGCGGAGGCGATCTCACCTGAGGAGTACGGCACGGCGGCGAGGAGGAGGGCGGCGCGGAGGTCGTGGAGGCGCGGGGACGGGCGGCGCGAGGATGGGCGCGCGGCGTAACGGCGCGAGGACGGGCGGAGTCGAGGAGCGGCGGCGGCGGCGAGGATCACCGGCGTCGAAATCGGGCAGCCTCACGGCGTCGCTCTGGATTTCAGCGCCGGGGACTTAACGAAAAGAACGAAACCTATCTGTGTTTCCCCGGGCGGTTCCTCCGCCCGGGGTTATATAGGCGAGAGCCTTTTGCCACCTTTTGCCCCGGTTCGTGTTACCAACCGGGGCAAAAGGGTGGGAGGCGGGCCTTCGCTTGCCCGCCCACCTCCCCCCTTTTTCCCCGGTTGGTAACACGAACCGGGGCAAAAAGCCCAAAATTTAAGTTTTTTTTTCTGCCGCCAATTTTTTCGTTTCGAATATTGCAAATAATATTTAAAATATGTTTTCAAATACATTTGAAATGGTTTAGAATTTGGAGAAACTTTCAATATAAAAAGTGTTTAAAATTGCGTAAACATTTCAAATATATTTTATGTTTTATAAAATAATTATTCCAACTATTTAAAGTAGTAACAATTTTTTAATTTTAAACATTTTAAAAAACCTATTTTATGAATGGTTTACAATTTGGAGAAACTTTGTATATGAAAAGTGTTTAAAATTGCGTAAACATTTCAAATACATTTTTCGTTTTATAAAATAATTATTCTAACTATTTAAACTAGTAAAAATGTTTGAAAATTCAAACATTACAAAAAAAAACTAGTTTATGACTGGTTTAATCTGCAATGTTTGATACATTATTACAAAATAGTCTAGCAATATTACATGAACCATGAAGGTTTAATACGTTATCACCAACTATTGCCGCCATTGTTTACTTCTCTGGCGTAGCCATGGAGCATCTTCCTTATTTAACGCGATGCTTGAGTCAGTTTTCACTCTAAAGGGCGGAATTTCTTCAAATTTATCATAATCTTCTGACATGTCTGTCGTGCCCTCCACTCTCACAATGTTTCTTTTCCCTGAAAGAACAATGTGCCGCTTCGGCTCACCGCATGATGTACTAGAATTCTTATTTTTTTCTTTTCCTCGGTTGGGTAGACATGTCTTTCACATAGAAAACTTGAGCCACATCTTTGGCTAGGACGAATGGTTCACTTTTGTACCCAAGATTGTTGAGATCCACTGTTGTCATTCCGTACTGCTGGTCTACCTTTACTCCTGTCATCTTGACCCACTGGCACCGAAATAGAGGGACCTTAAAATTAGGTCCATAGTCAAGTTCCCGTATATCCTCTATGTAACCATAATATGTGTCCTTTGTCCTATTGTATCCGGTTGCATCGAAACGGATGCCACTATTCTGGTTGGTGCTCTTTTTATCTTGTGCGATCGTGTAAAATGTATTCCCATTTATCTCGTACCCCTGGAAAGTCAGTACAGTCGAAGATGGTGACCTGGCCAACAAGTAGAGCTCATCTCCAACAGTGTTGTTATTCATGAGTTCTGCCTGCAACCAAGCGCCGAAACTATCGATGTGTTCATCATTAATCGAGGATTCAGACAGCCCCGGGTTTTTGGACCGTATAATATTCTTGTGTTTCTGGTTACAAGGAGCCACCAAGGTGGACATTTGTAGAACTGTGTAGTGTGCTTTAGTGAAAGAATGTCCGTCCATAAATATCTTTGCTTTCCTTCCTAGCGTGCCTTTTCCACTCATTCTTCCCTCATGCCGCGATTCGGGAACACCAATCGACTTAAGGTATGGAAGAAAGTCAACACAAAACTCATTTACCTCCTCTGTTCCATAACCCTTGGAGATGCTTCCTTCTGGCCTAGCACGGTTGTGAACATATTTTTTTAAGACTCCCATGAACCTCTCAAAGGAGAACATATTGTGTAGAAACACAGGACCGAGAATGGTAATCTCTTTGAATAGGTGGACTAGGAGGTGTGTCATAATATTGAAGAAGGATGGTGGGTACACCAACTCGAAGCTGACAAGACACTGGACCACATCTGTCTGTAACGTTGACATACTTTCTGGATTGATTACCTTCTGAGAAATTGCATTGAGGATTGCGCATAACTTCACAATGGGTAGTCGAACATTTTCTGGTAGAATCCCCCTCAACGCAATCGGAAGAAATTGTGTCATCAACACGTGGCAGTCATGAGACTTCAGGTTTTGGAATTTTTTCTCCGCCACATTTATTATTCCCTTTATATTCGACGAGAAGCCAGATGGGACCTTGATACTATTTAGTGCTTCAAAAAAGATTTCCTTCTCTTCCTTGGTAAGAGCGTAGCTGACAGGACCACCTTGAAACCGCTCAGGATTCTTGCCGTCTCGTCCTTTCGTGTGTTGCTGGCCCTGCCGTGATTCAGATGCATCTTTTGACTTCCCATACAAGCCAAAGAAGCTTAGCAGATTCACGCAGAGATTCTTCGTCAGGTTCATCAGGTCGATCGCAGAGCGGACATCTAGAATTTTCCAATAGGGTAGTTCCCAAAATATAGATTGCTTCTTCCACATGGGTGCGTGTCCGTCAGCGTCATTCGGAACAACTTGTCTGCCCGGACCCTTTCCAAATATTACTTTCAAATCCTTCACCATATCAAATACATCCTCACCAGAACGAAGGATAGGCGTCTCCCGGGTATCTGCCTCACCATTGAAGTGTTTGCCAGCTTTTCTTAAGGGGTGCTTGCGCGGAAGAAAACGACGATACCCGAGGTACACAACCTTCTTACATTTATCCAGATATACACTTTCGGTGTCATCTAAACAGTGTGTGCATGCATTGTATCCTTTGTTTGTATGTCCAGAAATGTTACTAAGAGCAGGTCAATCGTTGATGGTTACGAATAACAACGCTCGTAGGTTAAATTCTTTTTGTACGTGCTCGTCCCACACAGGTACACCTTCTTCACGCCACAACTGTAAAAGTTCATCGACTAATGGCCTTAGGTACACATCAATGTCGTTGCCCGGTTGTCTCGGGCCTTGGATCAGCACTGACATCATAATGAACTTCCTCTTCATGCACAATCAAGGAGGAAGGTTATAGATACATAGAGTTACAGGCCAGGTGCTATGGTTGCAGCTCTTCTCACTAAATGGATTAAATCCATCTGTACTTAGACCAAACCATAAGTTCCTTGGCTCACCTGCAAAGCGCGGGAACTTTCTCTCGATTTTTCTCCACTGTGACCCATCAGCGGGGTGTCTCAACATCTCATTTTTCTTACGATCTTCCATGTGCCATCGCAAAAGTTTGGCATGCTCTTTGTTTCTGAACAAACGTTTCAACCGTGGTATTATAGGAGCATACCACATCACCTTTGCAGGAACCCTCTTCCTGGGTTGCTCACCCTCAACATCGCCAGGGTCGTCTGGTCTGATCTTATACCGCAATGCAGTGCATACCGGGCATTGTTCCAAATTCTCGTACTTCTCACCGCGGTAGAGGATGCAGTCATTAATGCAGGCATGTATCTTCTCCACGTCTAATCCTAGGGGGCATACAAGCTTCTTTGCTTGGTATGTACTGTCGGGAAATTCATTGTTTTTAGGAAGCTGCTTCTTCACTATTTGCAGCAACTTTGTAAATCCGCTGTCAGTCACACCATTCTCGGCCTTCCATTGGAGCAATTCCAGTGTGCTGCCCAGATTTTTCTGCCCGTCTTCGCAAGTTGGATATAACAATGTTTTGTGATCTTTTAACATCTGGTCGAACTTCACCCTCACCTTTTCAATATCGCTTTCTGTCTTTGCATCCGTAATAGCCTGGCCAAGATCATCGATGGGCTGATCTGGTGCCTGCAACTCTGATTCCACTTCATTTTTATCTTCCATTCCAGTACCGGCACCGTATTCAGGGAACATGTCATGATAGTTGTCATCATTCTCTTCTTCTTTGTTGTCTTCCATCATAACCCCTCTTCCTCCGTGCTTGGTCCAACAATTATAGCTGGGCATGAAACCAGATTGAAACAGGTGGAAGTGGATGACTCTGTGAGAAGAGTGTTCCTTCTGATTCCGACATACAGCACATGGACAACAGATAAAATTATTCCGCTTGTTTGCCTGGGCCACCTCGAGAAAATAACCCAGGCCTTTCATGAACTCGGCAGAGCGTTGGTCAGCGTACATCCATTGCCGGTTCATCTGCATTATATGATTATTAATTAAGAACTGTTACGGAACACCATGAATAAAGAAATGACCAATGTTACATCGACAGATGAAAGGTTAAAGTTGGTACCTCGACCGAGGAGGAAAGAAGGAAGAGAAAGCTTATTTAATTAAGTGTGGCTCGGACAAATTAAATCGTGCTTGTTTTCTACGAGCTGAGATGACGTTATTCTCCCGGGCATTTCATGAAACACCTCTTGTGCATAGGAGGGAAAAAAAGTGAGCACACACCACACAACTAGAAATATGTCCTCCAAAGTGAGTGGCATGAGGAGAAGAGAGGGCTGGCAGCGTATATATATAGTGGGGGGTCATTAGCCCCGGTCGGTGGCTCCAACCGAGGCAAAAGACCCCCACACCACGAACCTGAACGGGCTCTGCTCGTCGACGGCCTTTAGCCCCGGTTGGAGCCACCAACCGGGGCAACTGATCCCCCCCCCCCCCCCCCACCACGCGCCCTGCTCGCTCCGGCCCCACCTCTCCAGTCTTTTACACCGGGTGGTGGCTGAGCCGGGGCGAAAGGGGTGGTCGCGGGTGAGCAAAAGCCCCGTTTTCCAGTAGTGCTAGAACACTACCATGAACTTTGGCGAGAATGGATTTCCTGCAATAGTTGCATACTTGCATGAGTGATTTTTCTTCTTGCGAAGGAGAACTCAGGCAAGAACTGGAAGTGTCTATCATATAAGCATTGGTTAAATTAGACAAGGAAATTTATTTGGCATGTAACAGAACTGAAATGAAAGGACTAGAATACATATGTAGTTTTAGCATATCAGCAAACACATCAGCCGTAATACTCCAAACAACCAGGTCCATGGAACATGAATTCACACCTAAACCTACTACCGACATATAGATTACAAAAAACATCATATGAATTTTAGTAAAAAACTTAGCAGGTGCAAGGTATGTATAGGTTTAGTTAAGGTTTATGAGACATTAAGATTTTAAGAACGTCAAGACTATCAAGATTTTTTTTAATACCATTTCCATTTATAATTTGAAATGAATTTATACTTATGCACAGATTTTCAAACTATCTTGGTCAGGCGGAGACGTTCGAGGGAACCACGTCTGGTTAGCCGGCGTGACGCTAGGCTTGGGGATCGGCGACCAACCCAGCCAGCTTAGGCTTCTACGAAATGAGTAGGACGACGATCTTTGACATTAGTCATTAGTATGTTGTGTGGTTCATTCATCGAGGACTGCAGTCCCACGCAGCCATGGCTCTTTCCGTCCACCGCTGATCAGTAAGCATATATGTTTTCACTATAGTTATTATATTTCTCGACCATTCTTTGTCGGTTCCTGTACGGGAACACATATTAACAAGGTATACACTATGCCTAATTGAGTCTTTGAACCAATTAGATTATAGGCTTATAACTTAATTGTGTGGAGTTCACTTTTGCAATTGAATGTATGTAAAAGAATGAATTATTGATCCCGACTATTCTACAATGTTTGGATTTTTTGGAAAATTTTCCTACTGCATTAAACTTATGGGTTTATGTCTAATTTAATGCAGTAGGAAAAACCTACTACAATGTCAATTTTTCCTATAACTACAATGTTTATGTCTTTCCTACCATAGTGTCAATGTTTCCTACAATTTAGTTCTTTATCCTATTATTTTCAAAATTGAAATATCTGTTTTTCCATTGTTGGAAGATTCAGACTTGAGAAATGTTTTATAATATTTGGGGAATCATTACATACAAGATATGTTCCCAGGATTATTTTAAGAGTTTCAATGAGCATTTAAAGATCATATGAAAATCTTAAGGAGTGAAAATAGGCCAAAACTATTGAATTTTAATTTCACTCGTTTTCACACTTTACAAACGCCTAGCATCACTGCCTTTCCCGTGAAACAAACTCCTCTTACTTCTTGACCGGGAACGGCAGTAGGAAGAAAGGCATTTCCTCTCCGCTGCAGCTGGAATGACCATGAGGCGACGACCATAGTAGTCGTCAAAAAACAAGGTATATAGCTATTTTTGTCTCCCTGTTGCAACGCACGGGCATCTGTGCTAGTAGTTTTTAAAAAAAGATAGTTCACCACGGTTGGCTGTTCTGTTCATGATAGAACCATAGTACACGGGTGCTGCAGCAGCGCCCACTTCGTCGAGAGCAGAGCAGAGAAGGAGTGTTGTTGTCGTGTAATTGATGCTGAAATTCTGCCACATAAAGATGAACGTTTCTGTGTGCATCTGTTGGTTTTCATCTCACTGAGATTCTGTGATTGTACGCTTTCACAGTATTGTTTAGGTTTCAACATATGACTCGTTTATATTCATGACACCTAAGAGGAACATTCTTTGCACTTCTTTGAAGGAATGCAGTAGTACGAACTTCAGTCTCTGAATGACCACCACGCTAGCTAAGACACTACAGCCACTCGTTGCGTCGCAGCGTGCTGATGCTCACCCTGGGATGAAATAAGTTTGCACACGACAACGACGTCCTTGCTTTGAGGGTCTACGACGGCAATCTTCTTTGTGCCCATTATCGCGTGTAATTCCGCTTCCAACGCATCATTGGATTTGTTAATTTGTTTGCAGGCTGCTACGACTACTCCACCCTCAACGTTTCTCAGCACCATTCCAAACTCCCGCCTGTCCATCTGAAGAGTAATATCGGTCACTAGATAGAGCCACCAACCATGCGAGGGTGGAATGGCCTACTGTGCCGACGGCCAAAATTTATGCCGACGACAATTTGTCGGGGCCGTCGGCATATGCCGTCGGCCTTTTTTTTTTAGCTATGCCGACGGTCGTCGGTGTAGACCCGAAAAGGGAATCCTAAATTACGAAAAAAATGAGCTATGCCGACGGCAATGCCGTCGGCCTATCTTTTTTTTTGAGCTACGTCGACGGCTAATCCTCAATTTTTTTTTCAAGAAGTCAAGTTGGCGGGCATGACCGTTCGTAGCTAGGGCTTGAATATTCAGAAACTCTTGGTGTATCTCTGATGAAATAGGTAGTTTTGTACCTAGAGCAAACTACGAGGCACCTGTAGTTCAAATTTGACCTGTTTCCAGCTGAATCGGTAGAAACTTGTGTTTTTCGAAAGAGGTGGATGTAAACCTTTTAAGAGGCAACAATTTGGTTATTTGTGCATATAACATGGTCTAGTATTTTCAAAAAATGCAGATGCCACGTTTCGCAACATATTTGTGGTTGGTGCTTCAAAAAAAAGCCATTTTTCACACTCGAAAAATGAAAAACGGGTTTTTTATTCAATGAAAAGGAAAACTTTCTCCATGAACATTCTCTGTGCTTCCAATATGCATGTTTGTGTGGAATATGGGTACATTTAAACAAACTATACCCTTGATTTGGCCATAACACCCGTCATTTGGCCCGTAACACTAGAATGTTCGTAGGAGATAGCTCATTTATGTGAACATATTTTTAATACAACTGTCATATTTCAAATTTATTATTTTTGATGGATACTAGGACATATATAATAACACCATGCGAAGGTCTTGCATCATTCTGGGTTTTTTTTTTAAAATCTGAAATTTTCTAAGCCGGTTTCACGAAGAAGTCAAGACGGCGGGCATGAACGCTCGTAGTTAGGGCTTGAATATTGAGAAACTCTTGGTGTATCTCTGATAAAATAGTTAGTTGTGTGTCTAAAAATAATTTTTTTCAAAAATCATGAGCAAACTACGAGGCAACTTTAGTTCAAATTTGACCTGTTTCCAACTGAATTGGCAGAAATTTATGTTTTTCGAAAGAGGTGGATGGAAACCTTTTAAGAGACAAAAAAATTGGTTATTTGTGCATATAACATGGTCTAGTATTTTCAAAAAATGCAGCTTTCAAGTTTTGCAACATATTTATGGTTGGTGCTTCACAAAAAAAAACCATTTTTCACACTCGGAAAATAGAAAATAGTTTTTTTATTCAATGAAAAGGAAAACTTTCTCCGTGAATATTGTCCGTGCTTCTAATATGCATGTTTGTATGGAATATGGGCACATTTAAACAAACTATGCACTGGATTTGGCCATAACACCCATCATTTGACCCGAAACCCTAGAATATTCGTAAGAGATAACTCATTTATGTGAACATATTTTCAACACAACTATCATATTCCAAGTTTATTATTTTTTGTGGATACTAGGACATATATAATGTCACCACGCGAAGGTCTTGGATCATTTTGTGTTTTTTAAATTTTCTGGAATTTTCTATGCCGGTTTCACGAAAGTCAAGACGGCGGGCATGACCGTTCGTCGCTAGGGGTTGAATATTGAGAAAATCTTCGTGTATCTCTGATGAAATAGGTAGTTGTGTATCTAAAAATGATTTTTCCAAAAATCATTAGCAAACTACGAGGCACCTGTAGTTCAAATTTGACATGTTTCCAACTGAATCAGTAGAAACTGTCAAAATGGCCACCATGACTATTCATCAAAGGAGTTTAAATTTTCTAAAACTATCGATGTTTCTATGATATGGTTGTCATATTTAAATTCCTCTAATTTTTCTAATCGACTTAGACATTTTATTTGTCAAATTTCGATTTACGGATTCAAAGATATGAATTATTGCATATTAAATAATTTATTAAAAAATAAGGTAATTTCTAACATTGTATTGTTATTTATTCAATAAAGATCATTATATAATCATTGTTATTTATTTAAATATTTTTTAAAATTTAAACAATAGAAAAGTATAACATCATTCCCATAGGTTAATATGATTGATATGATAGTAATATCAGTAAGTTCTAACATCTCATTTGGAATCTAGTTTGGAAGGAACTCAAAGGTTAAGCGTGCTTGGACTGGAGAAATTTCAGGATGAGTGACCATGCCGACGGCTTTGCCGTTGACGTAGGGAGAGCTATGCCAACGGCAGCCGTCGGCATAGCCCTACGCCGACGGCTTTTAGTACGCCGATGGCAATTTGGTCTATGCCTACGCGGCCTTACACCGATGGCCAAAAGTTGTTGGCGTATTCACTCATTCCTGTAGTGCAGGTTTAGAGACCTGGATTTTCTCCATGCCTATTTGCTTCAATCGACAGTTTTCCCTTCAATATTTCCTCCATGCTAAAAAGTTTAATATCTTCATTTTATGTGGCACTTTAGATTTTCATATCAGACCCCACATTGGGATTTCGCCGTTAGGTCTTGTAATTGATGCTCCACCCGAAACATTTTTCTCGTGTGAGGACATAGCCAGCTGATACGCGCTCCGCACTGTAAAAATACCTTTAGGTTCATGTTCCCAAGCAATAAAATCCTGTTGAAGCTTCAAAGACGTACGTATCTTCAGAATAACATTGACATTAGCTAGCTGGACATAAGCGTTATGTCAACATTTCTTCTTTCCACGCACCATGCTCGTCAATAAAGGACGACACCATGTTTAACTGACACTATCTCTTAGGGTTCGACCGAAAAGGAAACATGACCTTTGATGGTCCGTGTTGTTTACAGGGGTATTTGGGGCGTAAAGTAGACGAAAGGGAAATAAAAACGCCCAACCAAGTAGTAATACTGGGCTGCGTCGGAAAAAAACTAGGAACCGTGAAATACCCTCGTTTTAGGCTAATATCCAGCAATCCAAGCGGGGCCTTAGGGGTTATGGGGCGGAAAATGGGCCCCCTCGAGATCCAAGGATCACGCCAAGTGCAAATAGAAGCTCCGTTACCAAGCCGCCAGATCATCCCCTTATTAACCAAATCGAGTCCATACTCAATATCACCCTTCCATACAGCCGATGAATTCCCTGTAAAAGACAGTATCCACTAGATTGCCATTAGGGAAGTATTTCGCTTTTAAGAGACGAGCACACAGCTGTCCGGATTTTCAATAATTGTCCAAGCTTGCTTAGCAACAAGGGCTTGGTTGTAGGTTTTCATCTCACGAAATCCAACCCCACCTTTGCACTTTGGTAAGATCGTCTTGTCCCAAGCTAACAACACCATCTTTCTTTTTTCCTTTTTCAACAACCCACCAGTATTGCCTCATCCACTTTGTCAAGTCATCGCAAACTGTAGCGGGAAGTTTAAAAACACTCATCACATATGTCGGTATAGCTTGCGCCACAACCTTCATCAGTATCTCCTTGCTAGCCGATGAAACATAGTTCTAACTCCAATTAATCAACTTTCTACTCAACCGGTCTTGTAAACTTTGAAATCTATCTTTTCTCATTCTCCCTTCTGGAATAGGTAGGACAAGTTACTTAGGGTCGAAGAACTCATGCATAACCTCCTACACATTCCCCACTGTAGCAGAGACCGTAGGCGGGCAACTATCAGAAAACAGGATAGAACACTTGGTGGGAGTAATGAGTTGTCTCGTTGCCACTGCATAAGTATTCAAAACATCCTTGACAATCATTGGTTGATCCGCACTAGCTCGAAAGAACAGTAGAGAGTCGTCCGCAAATTGAAGATGGGAGCTATTAGGGGATCGCAGACAAATTTTCACCGAGATCAAGCCGTCTTCCATCACAACTTTATTCACTAAAGCAGATAACGCATCGGCTACAATTAAGAAGAAAAATGGGGATAATGGATCACCTTTGCAAAGCCCTATAGAAGACGAAAATTGATTAAGGAGCTTCCCAATCAGATTCACCGAGAACCAGACTGACTTAACGCAATCGAAGTGACCCAAGTAGGATCGAAACCCCACTTAATGAGAGCCCTCTCCAAGAAAGCAATTAATCAACCCTGCCGTAAGCCTTTGATAAATTCAACTTATAAGAACAATAAGAGTCATTGATATGACTTGTTTGAATGTGGTGGATGCATTCAAACTCTATAATGGCATTATCTGTTACGAGGAGCCCTGGAATGAAGGCGCTTTGGTTCTCTGAAATCAGCTCACCAAAAATTGGACGCAGTCCGTTCACTAGACACTTTGAAATAACCTTATAGATTACATTGCATAAGCTTATAAGACGAAATTCCTTGAGATCCACCGGGTGTGATATCTTAGGGATCAACACTACAGAAGTATCGTTTATTCCCGGCGCATGACACCTGAATAAAAAAAATGCCAGGACCGCTGCAACCACGTGACTCGTGAGCGTTGCAACCAAAGCATTTCCTCCCGATACAAGAGTTCATCCAGCCGGTGCGTATATACACGAATTACATCATATTTAGTATTTTTTAACTGTAGATCCTCCAACTCTTTCCGAATGACTTCTATTTGTTTTGTCACATTGTCGAAATTTTCTTTACTCCCGGCAGTACTTGAGGCAGCAGTTCAGCAACCGCAGCCTAAAGTCCCACATGGACGGGTCTATCAACGACGACGACGGTCGGAAGTAGACTGAACATAGAAATAGAAAGTGGTGGAACCCCCACCCCCTCCCCCGTGTCGCCCTCCTCTGGCGACTCAGGGGAACCTAGCCCACCGCCAGAAGGTCCCCTCCACGGCCCCTCCTCCGCATCGCTGCCGCCGGAGGGGTGCCGACAAAGAACGCCGCGCGTGCCCCGAGGAAGGTGGCAGTGGGGTGCTTCCGATTGTTCAGCTCTCGAGGCTCTATCGCGCAGGGTCTTCTCTGTCCGCGATATTGGTGGCGCGACGGAGTTAAGCATGGCGCTGTGGAGATGCTCGGTTGCAGGGAGTAGGTTGGGGGAGGTTGGCGGCCTGGCATGACGTTGCGAGGCGAGGTCCCGATCCGGGCTCGGGGCCTGCAGGCCGAGGTCGTCGCGTGGTAGGTGCGGCTGGGACGACGCTTCTGCGGGAGTCCCGTTGCTGCTGCGGTGGGGGCGCCGCCGTGAGGACCTGCGTGCGGGGATGGGGTTTGGAGGTCCTGCACGTAGAGGATTGGAGGAGGGCGATGGAGCCATGGAGGAGGTGTTGATTCCAGGTGCAGCATCTCGGGGTGGCATCTCGCGAGGCGGCTCTCTGACTCCCGGGTGGCGAGGAAGTCGGGGCGGCAACCTCGGACCAGCGGAGGCTGATGGATGTGGCAGGTGCACGGCGGGCATGGCGGCTGCCGTGGAATGAGGTGCCACGGTGGTTTGCAGGATGCATTGGTGCTCGGTGGTTGGCGAAAGGACCAAGCTCCTGCGGCTCCCGACGCTTCATGGTCGGGTTGAACTCCGGGCGAAAGCTTGCACCAACTTCGGTCGGTGCCGACGACAGCGACGCCTACGGGCGTCGTTCCCCTTCTTGATTGCGTCGTTGTGGAGTCTGGACCCCGACCAACGCGTGTGGTTACAAGATCTCCGGGTGAAAACCAAAGCTCCGTGGGAGCAGGCGGTTGTGAAGGACGCGTCACTACCTTGTTGGAGGCGTCTCTTTGGAGTGATTGGACATCGCGGTGTGAAGGTTTCGTGGTAAATGTGCAAACTGGTGGTGTGGTTGAGCGAGGTGGACGTCTGGGCGGCGGCTCCGGAAGGTGGTGGTGCATCGAGGCAGCAGCCTCGGTCTCCGTTGCAGTGGCGATTCTACCGGGCAGGACCGTGACCTTGCACGGATTTGGATGACAACCTTGGGATGTGAAGGCAGCGGGTTCGTCGATTCGGCTGGATCACCTCCGGGCAATGCGAAGGTTGATATGGTTGCTACGTCGGGGTGGCGGCCCCGGTTTTAGCGCGGCGTTGAGGTACGCGGGCAGTCGTCTTTAGCGTGGGTAGCACGGGCTATGAGACGACTGTGTCGTGCTGCGTTGTGGCTTGTGTGCGCTTTGGTGTCGAGTGGTGTAAGTCTGGACGGTGGCCCCGGAGCTGCTGGTGTGTGTTTGTGGCGTTTGGTGGGCTAGCGTCGTGTGGACGACTGTGCCCTCACTTGTGCGGTTTTTCGGCCATGTTTTCCTCATAAACAGCATATTGTATAGTTTGTATAATTTTTGGACCCGGTTTCCCTTATAAACTGGGTCAATCTCTTCTATCTATTCCAGCGGTGGATATCGACCACCTTAAACTCAAAAAAAAAAAAAAAACAAATAGAAAGTTGCTGATCTTTTCGGCTCTGGGAGCACGGAGTGTTCTATTTCGGTGTGCTCAATTTTTTTTAAGTCCTTTTTCTTTGAGATGGTAAATGTGTCGGCTACCCTTCAATTCTTGGCTTTGTAAAGAGTAGCGTTTTGTGCCGTCTGCATGTGGAGTACCAGCGAGGGCGTAGGTGTATGTGTACCCACCTTGTAAGTAAAATTCTTTTCTAGTGTAATGTAAAAAGTGGGGTGAAAATGCTTGGTTCTATAGGGTCGTCACGTGTATAGCATAGTGAAACTTTTTTTTTTAGATTAAATCCGAAATTAATGACAGAGCGATGAAAAAAGGGGTGATTCTGAGTTTTTTTTTTCTATACGTTGTCGGGCCATATATTGAGAGTCAGCAGCCCATCTAGGACTGGCTTGCTTCAACAAGGGTCGAACACAATAACGAACCGACCTGGGCTGCTGTGTAGGCGTGTAGCGCAACGCCCTCGTTTAGTCCCACCTCGCCCGGCGAGAGCGGACGGGAAGCAAAGACACGCTATATAATTAGACCGTGGGCTTCCGGTAGAGGCATACCTTTCTCAGCCTTTTGGCTAAGATCAAGTGTAGTATCTGTTCTTATCAGTTTAATATCTGATATATGTGGGCCTAAGGGTTCACAAAATGATGTTAAATTTATTTTTTGTGGGGGAGGGCTCACCTGGGGCTCTCAAGTGTCGCCCAGTGCGTTGCACTGCTGCCTGGGCCGGCGCACCCCAACCAAATGATCTTAATTTTTTTTTGTTAGCGAGCTGTTCTCTCTGTTATGCTCATCCATCGTTGGGTACGGCAGTTTGATCGTCAGATGTTCAATCGTGCTTGAATGCTTTGTTTGATAAGAGATGCCAAATGAAGATGGACGTTTCTGTGTGCATCTGTTGGTTTTCATCTTACTGAGATTGTGTTACTGTACGCTTTCACGGTATTGGTTAGGTTTCAACAGATGATTCGTGTCTATTCACGACACTTCAGAGCAACATTTCTTTACACTTCTTTGAAGGAATGCGGTAGTACGAACATCAGTCTCTAAATGACTACCGCACTACCTAATTAAGACACTACAGCCTCCTGAAGAAATAGACGTGCTTTTTTTCTTCTTCTTATGTAGCTGCAGTTTGAACTTGTTTCATTGGCACCTTCAGTATAATAGCATAATAGCAGCACCAAAGATACAGCGGTAGTAAAGCAGACATGGATGAAACACACGATTGATGTCTATTATTCATGAATTTAAGAGTCTCAGGTGGAGTAAGATCTGAGTTGCTGCAAAAATTGGTTGATACTTGGAGGCGTCGAGACTCTCGGTGACCGGTGGCGCTGGTGAATCTGGGTTGTCCTGGGAGTGTGCTTGGTGCGTTGCGGACGGCTTGGCCGCGCGCGCGTCGGTGCCCGGTGTCCGATAGGAGAAGGACGTTGGTTGGTGGGGTTGGAACACGAGATTCGGCTACAATGTTTAGGGGCTGCGGTGGCGGTGGTGCGAAAAATAAGGACACCTATTCCAGTCCGCCAGGTAGGGTGGGAGGTGGACAGCAACGCAATGCGGACGAAAGTCCTGCCCGTCTTCGGTCGGGGCCGGTGGCGATGGCGCCTGTGGGCGTCATTCCCCTTCGTGAAGGCGTCGCCGAGTTGTGATGATATTTCCCTCCTCTCTTGGTTTGGTAGATGTCTTTGGAAACACGGCTTGGAGCTCTTGCTTATTTCCTCCGGCATTCGTCGTCGTCCAAGGTTGATGTTTAGAGGTGCTATGGACGTTCTCGTTGGTGAGTCGAAGACGTCACCTTACTCGTGACCGACCAAATCCCGCCATCTACTTTCCACCCATCATGCATCAAGGATGGATGGTGCGTCGACAAGGGAAGTTCTGGTGAAACTGTCGCCCTCCGAGATGATAGACGTCGGTTGACACCTGGTGATGTTACTCAGCTTAGGACGTGGTCTTCTTCTTATTTGTACTTCTGATTCTATTGGTGGCTGTCTCCGGAGAATGTGGAGTGTGTTTTACGCTCGTGATTTGGCTAGTTTGTGCTAGCTAGGAAGCTCCTCTTGGCATCTTCATCAAGCATGACGGCCCAAACCACGCTGGCAACGCCATGGTGGATGAAGGACCTCTCGTTTTCATCCCTTTCCACCTGTAACCCAACATTCTTCACCTCCATTTGCTGCACGTTAGACCCTTGGTCAACGAAGATGGGCAGCATGATGAGAGGGTACCTCGACATCATCCCTTTTATGAGTGAGCTCTCGTATAGTGTGTGAGGAAGCTTCCGGACGCGGTGATAGAGGCTGAGACCTCTTGGGTGGCTAGATCTCACGAATTGACCAAGAACACGGAGAACACGAGGGGAAGAACGAAGAACACGAGGGAGATCAAAGTGGAAACATGTCGAGACATCGTAGTAGAATTTATAGACGGGGGTGCCATGAGACTACCGATAGAGATGTGGGGGAACGTGATCATATGAAAAACAATGACACCAGGGTTTTACCCAGGTTCGGTACGTTACAACTAGGCGACGTTCCTACTCCTGCAATCTCACTAAATCAGGGCTGAAGCCTGAAGTATACAAAGTACAATATGAATTAGGTTTAGCTACTCGACAAGGATCAACCTCTCGGCGAGTTAGCCTCTAGCTTGTTGTAGGTCTTTCTTATCTCCCGTCCGGCTTTATATAATAGCCGGATCAGGGCTTACAGAATAGTAAATCTAAAAGACTACGGTATGTCCTAACTTGGAAGGCAAGGAATCCGCCTTCTACTCCAAGACGTACCATGTGGGCCGTGGTCCGGATTCTTCTAGAATCCGGCTTCCGCGCGTCAGCTTACTGGGCCGCCCAATGGACCGTAATCCATTACCATTTAGGCCACCCTAGTAATATGGCACTTTAGAGCACCATCCGATATATCCGACAGTAGCCCCAAGAAGGATTAAGAATTCAATTTGCCGTCTTTCGTCAAATTTGTATTCTTTCGGAGAAATATCGACTTTCCGTCTTGATTCTTATTTTCCTTCAAATCATGCTATAACGCGAAACTCGGATTTCGGGAAATCCGCCTTTTTCTTCCACGAACCTTCGTGGAGAAGGAACTTCCTACGTCAGCGTTAAAATCATGCCGACGTCAGGGACGTTTGGGTTTCGAGTGTGAAACCCTGAAACGTATCTCTGACAGATTCTCGCGGGAAACGAGGAGATAACAATAATCACATGTCAATTCATTTCCCGTATTTTCCGGTGAGTGACAAGCGTTGACCATCCAACGGTCAAAAGAGCCGTTAGCGCGTACCGTAAAGGATTTCCGGCTATAAATAGCCCACTTCATCCCCTCCGGCAAACCTTGCACTCTTCTCTCGCCTCCCAGCCCAAGCGCCATAGCCCCCAAGCCTCAGTTCGGTGAGAGCAAAGCAGAGCCCGCGCCCGTGCAAGCGTTGTTCCCAGACTTCTCGTCGGAGAGCTTGAGGTCCTCGTCGCGCCGCCATAATATGGACTCACCACGCGCATCTCAGGAACGCTCCATCGCCACGGACATCGACGACATTATCAACACCATGGATCCACTGGTGGATTGCCAAGCCGCGCCGCCGTCGACGTGCCGGAGAAAACTACCGGTGGCCAGGCCCGCGAGGATCCACATCTCGCGCCCGATAACCTAGCTGTGTCTTCTTCTGCGTCGCCTCCAACTCTCGCCCCCGAAACGGCGGAGGAAAAGATCACTCTCGTCGGAGAGGAGCTCGTCGCCGCATCCGTCGCCGCCGGAGCCGAGGACGAGGGTGAAACTGCCGGCAACTGGAGCCGGTGCACCATTCCTCCCTCCCTTCTTCCGACAATGGAGAAGGAGGGGATGATCGCGAAAGGCAAATGGCGGTGCGAGGAGGAATAGTCCGAGCCCTTACCTAGGGCCGGAGAGCGGGTTCTTCTCACTTCTCATATCTCACGAGGTATGGGATTTCCGCCATCCGCCTTCTTCCTCCAGGTACTCAATCACTACAACATCCAACCTCACAACTTGCGACCTAATTCCATCCTCTACTTAGCCGGGTTCTAGGCCCTCTTCGAGGGATATCTAGGTTTAGCCCCTAGGTTAGATTTCTAGATGTACTATTTCGGGGTTAAGCGTAACCCCTCAGAGGACGCACTCCCGACTTGCGGAACCATTTCTTTCACCCTGCGCAGATTTAGGGAAGATTGGTTCCCCAAGATCGAAACTTCGGAACACGTCAAATTTTGGACGGGTTCCTTCTACAACCCAGACGTCCCGTTTCCCGGAAAAACAACTGGGATTCCACCTTTCGCCAACACCGCTGCCACTCCTCGGGAAAACTGGGCAACAGAAGGAGTGCAGACCCTGCCGCCAGATCTACTTAGGATTAAGCGGCGCATCGCCAAACTCGTCACTTCCGATCCACCTCTGACCGGCATGGATACAGTTCTATGCTGGTTAGACAGGCGAATTCAGCCTTTGGCTGACCACGGTTTCCGGCTCTTATGCGACTAAAAGGGAACCTAGAGCGGGTCTCTCCGGGCCCGACGCAGGACACACCTGGCCATGGAAGCCTGGCCTATTCGGGCCGGCCCAAAATTTTTTGGGCGTATGCCTGACGGGCTTTTCCCAAGGGCCGCGTTTTTAGACCGCAAGAATGTATGGGCCGGGACAGGCTTGGGCCTTGGTTTTCTTCTGCGGGATTTTATTAGGCCCGGACCGAAATATGGCTAGGTATGCCTATGGATGGCAACTCATACGTAGAAAACGGACCCGCACGAAACTGAAGGCTGAAACCAACCCGCCCGCATCGCGCGGCCACAAAAAATATCGCCACGTGCTAGTAAAAAGGAAAAAAAAGTTCTACATAACTTAGTACTCACTCTTCAGTATTGTAAGACATTTTACCTAATATTTTGATATTGACTACATACCTACTAAAATCAGTGAATTTATATACTCCCTCCGATCCATATTAATGGTCGCTAAATCGGATGTATCTAGCTGTCTAGATACATCCGATTCAGCGACCATTAATATGGATTGAAGGGAGCAGTACTACGTTTGAATGAAAGAAAAAGGTTGAATGGCTTATAAAAATTGAGTACGATATATAGAATTATAACGTAGACTAACAACCACTCCCCATTGACCGGCATTTTTATCACTGGGTCGGTTCGGATCTCTGGGCGGGATCCTGGCGAAGAGAAGTGAGCTGGCAGTATCATCGTGCACGGCGCGCGCCAATCAGTTTCCAATTAGTTTACCTGGAAGAACGTGCGCGCTCCCGCCTCCAGATGATGCTTTTCCTAGCTCACCTTCCCTCCTTTGACCAGTCAAACCCTTTTGCCCGTGAAACCTGCATCGCATCTCCCCGCAAAACAAAAAACGCATAGTATCGCATGCATTTTATTCATACTACTGATTCCAACGAAAATAACGATGCATGGAAAACAGGGTATTTTTTTACCGCAACCTTGCTCTGAGAAGGAAAGCCATTTACAGGTTTACTATTGCCAAAATTGTTGTGTAATTACAATGAGGTCGCAAGGCCACGTTGTCGGGCTACACCCACAACTTAATTAATCCCACCCACTAATAATTACCCCGCGGAGACTGTTGACCAGCACATGCTAGCCGGAGCACGCCACCGCGCTCGCGCTGCCATTCCCGCACATTATCGTCGTCGTCGTCTCCCGCCGCCTCCTGCTCCCGAGCTTCCCGAGAAAAGGCAGCACCCTCATGCTCTTCCTCCTATCACGGCCGTCGGCGGAGGCCGCAGCGGCGGCCACCACCACTTCTTCGATGGTCTCCAGCTTGGGCGCCCACCTTCGGGCCTTGCGGTACCCGACCAGCTCCTCGTACTCCTTCTCAAGCCTCCCGTCCTGGTCCCCGCGCAGCACTGCCGGCTTATTGGCTGCAGCCTGGGCAGCGGCGTCAGAGGCGTTCTTGGCGTCGACGTCGTCATCGACGAGGAAGTCGTCGGAGAACTTGATCTGGAGCGTGCCGGAGTCGGTGCGGAGGAGCTCGAAGGGGCGGTGCTGCTTCTTGGCCCCCGGCACGGGGGAGGCGGTGGAGAGGAGCAGGAGGAGGGAGGAGGCGAGGGAGACGAACGAGAGGACGGAGTGGAAGAGGTGGGCCGGCAGCAGGAAGTAGGCCTGCCCGGGCTGCAGCTCCTCCGCCGGGGCGACGGCCGGGATCTTCTCCCCGATGAGCAGCGCGTCGGAGCGGCACACCAGGTGCCGCGGATGCTGCTGCATCAGCTCCCGCGCCGTCACCGGTCTGCGGAACGTCAGCACCTGCCCGTCGCACCCAACCAGCCTCACCGCCTGCTGCTGCTGCTTCTCCTCGGCCAGCTCCCGCGGCGGCGAGGCGCACGGCGATGGCGTTGTGGGAGGCTGCGGGAAGCAGGAGTGCGCCGAGTAGTGGAGCGCCACGAGCGACCTCCACTGCTTCATGGTTTAGAGCTAAGCTAGCTCTCGGCGTCTGGTGGTGTGAGCTGTGTGCGAGAGCTGTTGTGGCGAATGCTGACCAGATGGTGGAGGACGAGGGTGGGAGCGGGGGTGGGGTGGTTGTACTAGTACTATACTCCTAGAGAGAGAGGTGGGGTAACGTCATGGGCCCCACGTGAAGGGTGGCACTTTGACCGTGAACGGTGGCAGGTTCGATACTTTGACCGTCAGTTCTTTAATTGCTCCTCTGGAGACTGGATCTAGCTTAGGCCTTCCGTAATGCATTGTATCTTAGCGCGATATCCTAGGTGGTGGAGAATTATAAGAGACAACATGCCTAATGCATTGTTTCTTAAGAGGTGTATCTAAGCATGCTTGTATTAAATGATTTTGGCCTTATCCTTATATGTGATTGGGTAAACAATATTTTTTGCATATGATACCGTGCTAGAGCCGTAGCTTATATAAGATACAACCTCAATCTCTTTCTTCATTAAATATGGTGCCACATCAGCATATTGCCTATGATACCGCGCTAAGATACCACCATTACGGAAGGCCTTAGCTTTATCTCTGCTCGCTACGTGGGATTTTCTTTTTTCTTTCTCACGCCAGATGTGAGTAGTGATCTGAGTTTTTGTTTTTCTGCTAAATCTGACCCTTTAATCAAAACTAAATCTTAAATCTGGCTCCTCCTAAAACTACTATTTTTAAATCTAACTCCTGATATCGGCTACAATACCTCACTGAGAAAAATTATACTATGACGGAAACAAGGTTGTGCGTCAAAAAATATGGCGTCGATCTGCACAATTTCGTCTCCATCTTCTTTGACGCCGACACAAGAGATGTCAAATTTGAAAACAGTTCTAGAACGAGACCATATTTTACTTGAGGGACCGATTTGGCTAAAATAAAAATAAAAAATAAAGGCGGTGTGCACGTGCGAGCACAGCGGGGAAGCGTGCGAGATGGACTGGACCCGAGTCACCGTCACGACTCGCGTGAGAGGGACAGGGATGAAGGCAGACTGGTATTCAAGGCTTTCTTTTCTTCATCTTATATAGTCGACAGATCCCTACTGCCTATGAGATGTTGAGAAAGAACTATGGTACTCGTAGTAGTACATGAAATATGTGTAAGTGAGATAATACCAAGGATTGTTTCCTTTGGGAACGGTTTGCATCATAGGCTTCAGACCTTAAAATTCCCGATCTGCGTATGTTGCATGTTGGCCCGTATCCTTTGGACAGTTGGCTCGGATCACCCCACATATTAAGACCCCGAAACAGCCGGCTCCAGCCATTTAACCCAAATAGGTTGCCCCAAAACCATACAATCCATGCAACGACGATTAGACAACGTTCTCACACACATATAGTTCATACTAGTTCATAATAGGGACTGATACTTCTAATAAAAATTAAAATTAAACTAGTTACGGCCACTTCGGACCTTTGCCATTTCCCTTCGCATCACCGTCGCCGCCATAGTTGCCCTCCCCCTTGAAGTGCTTGGAGAAGACGGAGTACCCATCGTCATCCGAGCTCTCATCGACGTCGACCAGCGGCTTCCTGGCAAGCAGCCTGGCCTGGTCCTGACGGTGGCGGCGGGCTTTATCCTCATGTGCCTTCCTTCGCCGCCTCATGCGCCGAGACCGTAATACCGATCTCCAATGTGCCTTAGTTCTTGCGGCGGCGACGACGACACTCAGACTCGACGGAGGTGAGAAAAGCCTAGAGGACTTCCTCAGGAAGATTGGGGTCGGCCCTGGCGATGGTCGCAGGCCTCCTTGATGATGTGGCCCCTCCGCCTCGCCTCTCGATATGCCCGCCGAACGTTCTCCGGCGCATGTTTCCACGCTAGTACTGCAAGGCGGGGTGGCCGGCGTTTTGGCGGGCTCACCGGAACGAGCTAGTGCGGCGGACCGGCTTCAGGCCGTGGTGGACGAGTACGAGCTCGCGTGGGCTCTGCGAAAGATTGTGGAGCCGGAAATTCTCGGCATCGGGCCCAACTAGATATGTTTAGCTTAAGTTAGTTTAGTTGAACTCGTTCAAATTTTAATGTATGCTAGCTAGGTTGTGTGCTAGGCTGTTTAAATTTCTGTGATGTTGATGGATTTATGTAGATAAGAATCATATCTAGCTGAAGTTCTCCACTCGTTTCGAAATGCATCGAAGGTGTTTGTTGTTTTGATAAAAAAAATTATAGGTTTGTTTAGAGAGTGCCGCTATTGGCAACGCCCACCAAAGAGTACTCCATTGAAGGATGCCAGATACAAATAAAATAGGTGCAAGTGGAGATGCTTTTATGTGTCGTCTCTCTGCAACGATATATGACATAAAGGTGTTCAAAAGTAATGGATTCACAGTAAAATTAAACTGGAACTACAGTCTAATTCATCGAATAGGTATAACTAGAATTAAAACCGATTGACTATCGATCCAAGTTGTTCGAGAAGAACCGAAAACCCTAGAACCCGCCGCCTCTTCGCCTCCACCATAGATCGGTTCCCCGTCCTCTGGTCGGCCTCGCCGGCGTCAGGAGGAGCGGGGAACCCGATCTATGTGTGGAGTTCTCAATAAAAGTAGTGTTATCAATAGATTGGCTTAGCGTTTTGGTCGTCATCTTCTTCACCAATGGAGATGTCATCGTCTTCAATAAGTAATCAGCAACTCTTCTTTCGACGGCAAGATCTACTTCGTGATGTCAATGGTGATGTTGGAAGATTAAGTTTGTCTAGATTTGATCCTGCAGATCTCGCTTCGCCAGATAGATTTTAGAGCCTCACCACCTGCTGCTGCTCCCGCGGTGGTGAGGCGCACGACGACGTCGTCGTGGAACGCTGCGGGAAGCAGGAGTGCGCGGAGGAGCGGAGCGCCACGAGGGACTTCCACCAGGGGCGGAGCCAGGCCCCATGCCACCCTGGCCATGGCCCGGGCCCTGAGGATGACAAACATGCTATACTGTAGACTACTGTAGATACATTAGCTACTGTAGCATGAAGGTGGCCCGGGTCCTGCTAGGATTCTGCCTCCACCGCTGACTTCCACTGATGGTGGTGCGACTAGGAGGGGAGAGGATGTGGGTGGGAGCGGGGCTGGGGTGCTTGTACTAGTAGGACTAGTACTATATCAGGATGGGTTAGGTTCGGTCTGGCTCGGACCTGGCATTGGACCACCGAACCTCTGAAACAAATTTCAGGTTTAGGTTTTCCTCGCACCTCTTGTTTCAGGTTCATGGGTAACCTAGGTTCGGCCCTCTTCATGTCAAGAACGTGTCAAGGCGATGGACAAGCTCTGAGTAGCAGCCAGGCAAAATTTTGAACATGTTATGAGCGAGCTGCATCCTAGCTGCTGCATCGTCCTCTGCAGCCAAGACAGACATCCGCGCTGCAGTTTGTGGAGCTGCCACCGCCGAGCCAGTCACGCACGGGCAAACACGCGCGGACGGCCGAGAGCAGCGAAGGCGCGCGTGAAGGCCATGCCAGGACGGGCTGGACCATGGCGACACGCCAGAAATGCAAGGACAGCACCATCAGGGCAGGTCGCCGCCCGTGCGCTCGCCGCCGCCAGGTCGGACGTCCCACGGCTGAGGACAACACCCTGGAGCAAAGGGACGGCCGAGTCAGAGGGAATCAAATCCACAGAAGCTGCCCTCAATGGCGGCGACGGAGGCTCTGGAGCTTATTGATGTGTTTGCGCGTTGCCTGCTGCGCCCTCCCGTAGTCCCGTGCGTGTCTGTCGAGAGGGGCGGTTCGTCCCTAGGGTCGAAAGGATAGATCCACGTTGGACCTAGATTTTTTTAGGATCGGCCCTTGCCCTATTGGTAACAAATTTTAGGTCTGGTCCACCGGATCACTGGGCCGAACCGGACCAGGCGCATCTATAGTACTATAGTAGTTGCTCCTCCAGATCTAGCTAGCTTTATCTCTGGTTGCTATACCAGCGATTTTCCTTTACTTTTATTTTTCCTTTTCTATTTCACGTCAGATAGGAGTAGTGAAGTAAGGGGAATGTGTTAAGAGGCGGTGTGCACGTGTGAGGACCGCCAGAGGGGAAGTGTGCGAGATGGACTGGACCCGGGTCACCGTCACGACTCGCGCCAGAGGAACAGTGATGAAGACAGACAGCTAGTCAAGAGTTTTTTTTTTCTTCATCTTATATTTGTCAGATCCCTAGTACTCCTAGTGCGTATGAGATGTTTAGAAATAATTAGCTCCGTTTCACTTTTACAAGCCAACTATTTACTGTTTCAATTTTACCAATATATATAGTAAAATTAGTGAATGTATGTATAAAATAAGTATATATTCACTTATTTCAGATACCACACGATTTGATGACCTATGCATGCTAGTTCAGTCACATGTCCGAGTACGTGCAATGCACGTTACAACGATTAGGTGGCAATTTACAAGTACGACACAACTCTATCGGGGTCCATGTGGATTTACAAGTACGACACAACTCACCCCAACATGCAAGTCGCGTGACATGACACAAGCACCGTCACACACCGACATGAGCGTCCAGGTTGCGACTCCACCCACCGACACGCACCATCGCGCCGTCGCCGGCGACGGGTCGGAGCACCATACCTGTACTACGTGGCCCTCCTCTCTCGTGTCGCTACGCTAGGATGCGGTGTACGGCGCTGCATGCGAGCCATGTGTTACGGTTGGGGAGGTCATTCTCCGGTGCGCCGAGCGTAGGTTTGTACTCGTGGATCGGGATGAGATCGTCGTTGACGTTCGCCAGCTCCGTCACGATGAGGTGGTGGTTGCGGGAACACGTCTCGCTTTTCCGTGTATCACCGCGGAGGTAGGTGAACAAATTCCATGGCCGCGTGCTCAGATCCATGGCACATGTGTCCCTCAGCGACCGAGCCATGCGTTGGGCCCTCGCGCGCTGTTCCGTGATCTGCCCGTGGGGCTCCGCGACGGTCGTCTAGTTCGCTCGCTGCGGGTGGGCCTAGCAGCGGGGCGCCGTCCACGAAGCCGTCACGTCCGACTGGGGTTCCCTTATCTTCTCGTCCGCCACCTGCCCCAGATCTAAACTCGAGATTCGCTCACATTTGGGAGAGAGGAAGGGCGGCGAGGAGACCCAGAGTGGTGTTCGTCCAGATCCGGCCTCTCATATCTATTCTTCGTCAATCAGATCCAGGGCCGGTTGATCCTGCGTGGAGGGGGACGGTGCGAGGTGACCGCCAGAGTTTTTCCGCGGTTGTTTCCTCTCCTACTCAGGGCGTGGTGGTGGACCACCGCCTAGGGCCAACTTCCCACCTCGCCGGCCGCCAGGAGGGTACGGCACGGGCGCGTTCGACTCCGACCGCACAAATCAAGTGGGAGGATATGGTGCTCCTGCGCAGCGGGGGAGAGGGGAGTCTCGTCATGACCAGGAGCGTGGTGACTCCCGATCCCGCAGTCGAGACCGTGGTCGCAGCGCTGGCCGTGATGCAGGGAGAAGCGGCTTCATCAACAATCGTCTCGGCGCTATCAGCCGGGCGCTGTCGAGAAGCTCCGCCGCTAACCAAGGTAATAGAGATCGGTGGAATCACCGCGCTGAGATGCGGGAGGAGGATTCCAATAATTCCATTGATGATAGGAGAGATTCTTGTTACTCTAATCTCATTCAACAACCTCTAGACAACTCCTCTGCAATTGTTGGGACTATCGAGGTAGGCAGGGACCATGGTCTTGTGTCACTTCAGAACAGATCTGGCACGCTTAGAGTAGGTAGAGATTCTGGCTTCGTTACTTTCCATGATCAATTTGATGAGGAGATGTGTCGTGGGATAATCACGGCAGACGTTACCAGGGGTAACTGATCTTGGGGCAAGACGACACAGGCATTTGGGAGAGGGTTTAGCTCAGAGGAAAACATGATGCAATTCGATCTGGTAGCCGGCAATCAAAGTCGCCGAGTCTCCGATCTTGATACAACAACTCAACTCTGGGATTACACTAGATGCTCGATATCAAGTGATATTGCTAGGGTTCTTAGATCTCTGCCTAAACTAGACTTGGGGGTCGGTTTATAAAGCACCCGTACCCCCTGGCTTATTCTCCAAGGCGCATCCTGGATCCTACCCGGACACGGCGCACAAACCCTAACTTTCCTTTACAGTAACCCACAATCCAGGTTACCGGGCCTACAAGCTTGGGCCTTCACAGGTTTCCTTATCCTTAGCCGGATCCTGCACAGCGTCCTTTGGGCCGGGTTACTCCTTGGAGTTTGGCCTACCGGGTTATCATCCCCCCATCAGTAGTCCCCAGAATAGCCTGGGCTTCTTGGATCCTTCCTCGAAGCGCTCGCTATTCCCTGCAAAGATATTAAACACACGAGTATGTGGAGGCCGGGTTAAGGTGCCTCAATAGATAGCTAGGCCTTACTCCATGATGGCCATATAGTAACCCGGCTCTTTCCCAAATACTTAATTTACTTTCCCAGGTAAAACCCCAAAATGTCAAGATTTTATACTTGATAATTGACCTGATATCACGGGATGGATCTCTTTCTTCTTTTCGTTCAGATCCTCTGCTCAGCATTTAAAGCGCATCTCGCCAAAACTCAAATAAATAGCCGTTTACTTCCGCAACTCCCGGCTCCCGCTCACTGAACCGGGCTTATCCACTCACGCTATAAATAAGCGCCTTGGGGGTAACCCGAACCCTAACGGCTCATTTCCCCCCACTCCGCTTCCTTTCTCCCTCTGAGCTCATTCTCACTGAGCGCCACCACGGAAATCCCGCGCACATCACCGGAGCCCATCGGCCGGAGGCTGCGCTCCGCCACAACTCGCCCCGCGCCGCCGCCAAGATCCACCGGCGAATCTCCATCCGGCCCGTCAGGAACCGCGAAGGGACACCAGGCTTGCGCCATCTGCCTCCGCAAGGCTTCACTCAGATCTCCTCCGGTAAGCCTCCTGCTCCCATTAATTTGCCCTTGCAATTTTTGATTTTACCTCAGATTAGATCCAAATCAGTCCGCCAAGGATTTCTCGGGCATGCCGAATTAGGCTACTAATAGTCTTTCTAGCTCGCCCAATAGATAAAACGCATGCTCCAATCCACTCTCCTACTACCTGCAATTGTTATTTTCGCCACAAATCTGAAGATAAAATTCCCAATCTGGGCCCAAACCACTCAAAATTTTCGCCCTGGATTCAATCACCCGGCTAGTCTTCCCCTTTCCAGTTCCTTTTATTCGCGCTAAGTACCCGTGTAGCCATCCATCGTCCTCAAAAGTTCCTTCAACGCTCAGACCCCCATAATTTTCGCCATAATACTTGACACCCGGATAATTCGAACTTTACTCTGCGAGCTAACACCCGGACTACACGCAATTTTCGTGTCTCAATATTACCCTGCCGATACTCGGCCGGCTCACAGCTTCCGTGTCTTAGTCTTCTTATCCTTTTACCTTATACTTTGCAGGTCAACCACATGGCTCCCAAAAAGCAGGGGAAAACTCCAACCAAAGCTAAAGCCACCAACTCCATATCCGCCAACTGGGCGCGGTCTACGGTCACCAAGGCCAAGTTGGAGGAGTTGGTGGAGCTGGGAGTTCTTCCTCCTCAAGAGGATATCCAGTGGAGGGTGCCGGGCAAAGAGACCCGGCCCACCCCGACAAAAGGCGAGGTAATTTGTTTCGTGGAACATGTGACCCGGGGCTTCCGCCCACCGGGTCACCCTTTTTTCCGTGATGTTCTAAGTCATTACGGCCTTCGCGTTTTTGACATCGGGCCTAATTCCGTATTAAACATCTCTCACTTCATCGTCCTTTCCGAATCATACTTGTGCACTTCGCCAAGTCTAGCTCTTTTCATTGAGCTTTTTCAGTGCAAACCGTGCCGCGAGAGCGGTGAAGGGGCGCTTCTTGCTTGCGGCGGGGTTTCCATCCAGCGCCGCAAGAATTCTTTGATGCCACCCCTCACCCTTAACTCCCATGTCAAGCACTGGCAGCTCTCATACTTTTACTGCCAAGACACCTCCCCACCCGGCCAAAAGAAGCTGCCAGGTTACTCAGAGGGTCTTCTTGACATCTCCGAGAAATTTAGTGCCTTCGCCTCTGACTCGGATAGGGAGGCAATTCAACCTCTACTAGCCAAAATCAACACTCTCACGGCCCAAGGCCTCATCGGGCTCAACCTGGTGAAGACTTGGGTCGACTTCCGGATTCAACCCAATTCCATCCGCACAAAGTTGATGTGCGAGTATTCGGGGCAATCTACAGACCCGATCCGGTACTCTGACAACATCTTCGCAGCTGGCGACACTCACAAAACCATCAAGGGTTTTCTGACAGAAAAGCTTGAGGTGATCCGGAACATATCCGGATTGGAGCCCTTCACACTCGAGAACCCAGCCCCCAAGGTGAAAACCCGACTTTAATGCCTTTATCTTTGCTCTTTCCACTCGATACAGTTGATAACCCTTGCACTGACACTTTTCAGGCTGATGATGACTTTTGGAAAACCAACACCTCTCCTAGCTCCAAAAGTCCAGAGGAGCAAGAAGCTGCTAACTCGGACGAAGGTATTTTCCGGATTTTGTTTGGTTCCTTTAAGCTCACCATAACCCCTTCATTTCCAACTATAACTTTGATGATATCCAGAACGAGAAGATGACGAGGAAGAAAACTCCGATGGCAAAGTAGAATCTGCCAGCGACGAGGAGGAACTGGAGCCAACAATCAAAGTCGGATCAAAAAGAAAAACCCAAGAGGCCACCTCCAAGGTTTCATATCTCCTCCTCGCATTCAATTCGTATTACTTTAATGATATATATGAGCTACCTTGACGTTTTTCCACTGGCCACGCTTGAAGGAGTCGCCCATGACCAAGCGCAGGTCAACTCGAAATCACCCGGGTGACGACGCCCTTAACCCGGGTATTTCATCGACCCCGACTCGGCGGGCTGGTACTTACCCTATCTTTTCTCGGTCAAAACATTCTCCTTGAACCATTCCCACATGACGTCTGACTTGATAATTTCCAGCCTCTCCCGAGTCCAGCGACGGATTTCCTTGTGACTTTGCGGTGAACACCGGGTAAAATCCCCTTCCTGATGCTTCACCACATTTCATCACCCTTTCCTGACTGTCGCACCCTGATTTCTAGGGGATACTCACCGTACGAACTGGATAGCAGATGCTTGGATTATGGGGCATAACTGCTCCCACGTCCCAGCTTCCTGGTAGGCCTGCGCTTATGCGCGACAACACAAGCCCTGCTATTCCATCGTCGATGTAAACTATCCACTAGAGATCAAAGGCACTTCCGTCGACGTACTTCAAACCATACACACATGGTACGTCAACGGCGTTTAACAAGTGATATCACAACAGATCTCTACGACACAAAAGATTGAAACAAGTTGCAACTGGCTCTCATTAGAGCAGAGATAGCAAATACAATCATTCAGAGGGCACATGCCCCAACAATACATCGTTACAATACAGCGGAAGCATTCAACATGTCTGAGTACAGACAAGAACCAAATAGGCCTAAGAGGCCGGAAACAAACAGACGGAGCCCATCCACGAAGTCTCGGATCCTGCCCGGGTCCGCTATCTACTCGTCAGCAGTCTCGTCATACTCCACGTAGTTGCCACCATGTAGATCCTCGGAAACGTAGGTCTGCGGAAACCACAGCCCCAAAGGGGTCAGTACATAAACGTACTGGCAAGCAAGACTCACAGTTCACCAAAGTGTAACCCGTCAACACCAAGCACAGATGCTTTGGGTTCAACGGAAAGAAGGGGATATAAAGATGCCGCAACGGGCTGCACTAACCATCTACAGAGATTCTATCACTTCCGGCTAACAGAAAGGAGATAAGATCGAGGATTGTAACCAACTGAAAGATAACTTCAAACAAACCCATCCTGGATCTCGCCCCTTATCCAAAGAAGCAATCCGAGGATAACTCACACAGTTGAAATAATGATGGTTCAAGTTATTGTGTCAATAAGCCTATTACTAGTCAAGTTATTAATCATTGGGTGTAACATGTTGGATCATTATGTTTAAGTTGTCCTGAGTACTTGTTAGCCAGTACTTTCACCAAGTAATCCATAACCGCGGAAAACACGGCTTCTCGAGAAGATTATCCCTGCAGGGTTGCACCAATTTGGCCGTACACTCATGAATAACCCGCCAGATGGAAAGGCCCTTCCACCAAGCGGGGTACTCAACACAACCAACCATTCTTCGCATCAAGCCCAAAGAACCTTGGGCGCACGGCTAATCAAGCCCAGAAGAAAATGGACCATCATAGCACTCTAAGACCGTGTCCCCCTATATGCCGACTACAAAAGTTCCACCCTGCGGTGGGCTCGCAAAAACATGCATGCGGCAAATGGAAAACACGAACTAAATGAGGCGATTTGGACGAGATGCGAATCAGGTCAAGTTGAGGGGGGCGCCCATACTCGCTTCCCAAATGCGGGTAGTGCGCTCATCATGGATCAGTAGACAAGACCCTTTTCCTATTAGGGTCGACACTAGCAGGCTCCAAAACCTCTCATGGGCCTCCTGCCGGTGCCTTATCATCAAATTTATTATTAATAATAACATTAGCATGATTGATTGATTAAACATCGATCCCCCACAACGTAATAGAAGTAGTAACAGTAAATAACGGGTAACAGACTCGAGCAGAAGCAACCTAAGCATGCTAGTAAGACACTGGCTCAACCAAGGGGTGATAGGAGTGGAGGTGAGGCAATATCAGGGTTAAAGGATACATGTGATAGGTTCGTAACAGAAACAGCTACTACTAAGGCTAGCAGAAAAGAACAACGGAAATTATCGGTAATCAATGTTGAAAGGAACACGATGGTTCATGTGAGTGATAACTTGCCTGCAAAACCCAGTAGCCTGGTACTGAGCTAACTCCTTAGAAGGGGTGTCGTAAGTATCGTCGGTCTCAACGTCGTCGTGTATCCGGGAAGAAGCAAACAAACGTTGCAGAAAGATAAACAATCAATATCATGGCATAGTGCACAAACAATGGGATGATGCATGACAGGTTAATAGATGCAACAAAATAAACTAGTTGATAGGATAGCACAATTTAAATGGACAGATATGCAATTTTGAGTTGCATATGAAAAGCCCATGGATTTTGGGTGGATTATTTGTTTTCCAACTAATGAATAGGTGCTAGTGGTTTAACATGATGCATGCAACAGGAAAACAGCAAAATAACAACATAAGAATTAAATTTAAATAGGGTGTAGCAATTTAGGGAAAGTTTGGGTGCATTAAAGGTGACACACAAGTAATTGTTGTTTTCAACCATTTAAATTGTTCAAAACAAATAACAAAGTTGATATTTGAATAGATCAACAAATTTTGGTTGGATTACATGTTTCACATTTTGAAATTGGACTTAGGATTATTTAATTATGAATTAAACAATATTAAACAAGTTTTAATTGAATTAAACAAGATTTAAATTGTTTAGGCAATTTAAATTATTCAAACCAGAAAACAAAATTTATATTTGAATAGAGCATTCAAAAAGGTGTGAAAAACATATTTTATTTGAATTATTTGAAAACAGTATGAATTAGTTATGAATTATTCCAATTTGCATTTGAATTATTCAAATTTGAAATTTAAATGAATTTTGAAAACTCAAAACAGAACACAAATGGAATATTTGGAAAGTTTATAAAATTTGGATCAGTATACATATAAAGTTTGTATTTATTGGGTTCATATTTTAAAAGTTATTGAATTTGCAAATGAGGTGTTTATTCTGCCCATTAAAGAAAATAGGAAATAAAACAGATTTGCTTTTAATCTTTTGTTACCGCAATGGATGTACACCCCAGCCACTGCCCGGTGGGCCAGGGGGACAGCGTGGCGCTGTGGTGCTGGTGTGGCATCGAAGGTGGATGACATGTGGGGCCAGTGGGGTGTGGGAGAGGAAATATCCCAAAAAATTGGGTGCGCCCGCGGGGATTCGACCCCGGGCCGCTTAGCTTGCGCGGATGGAACAGGACCAATACGCTAGGTGGAACGTTTTGTTCTGAAACCGAAGTGGTGGCTTTTGTGGTTCAGTTAGTAACAGACATCGATACTGAATAAAATTCAGAGGCTGTTTTGACAGAGTGGCTCGTCGTCGTCGATCGCTGCAGCGGTGGCCGGCCGCCGCGGCGCGCTGGGCGCGCTGGTGCTCGCAGGCCGTGTGTGCGGAGGCAGACAATCAGAAGGGGAACGGGGAGAAAGACGGTGACGCTCACCATGTCTGCTCGATGCAGTAGCAGGGGGCGAGGGCGATGTCTGACGGATGTGGTCGCCGGTGGCGGACACCGGACGGCGGCGGCGATCTGGCCCTCCCCAGGCTCAACGGAGAGCGGGGATGGGGACTAGGGACCACGGCGGTTCCGTTCCCGCAGACGGCGAGGGAGAAGGCGCACGGGAGCGGCCGATGGTGGTCGAGGTTCAGAGATGGGACGAACTGGACGGCGACGGTGTCCTGGACGGCGGCTGCGATTGCGGTCGTCTCCGGGCTGGTGCTGGTGTGCAAACGAGAGAGGAAGGGGTGGGGCTTCCATTCCGGGTGGCTAGGAGGGTGGTGGTGGAGCTGCAACGCCGGTGATCGACGAGGTTCAGAGAGGTTTTTTTCGCGGCCATGGTTTCAGAGAAAAGAGGGAGGTGGCAGACGGAGCGATCGGCGGCGGTGGTAGGGAAAGAGGGGGGTGGAGCTAGGGTTAGTGAGCTAGCAGAGAGATCGGTGGTTATATGGAGGGAGGATGCCAGTACGGCAGCGCATCCGGGAGGTGGGGATGGATCGGAGGGTTCTGTATGTGTTCGTACACACATGACCTCAGCGAGAGGTGGAAGAAAACGACAGCGAGGGGGTACTGGGCCAGAAATAGGGTAGTTGGGCTGGGCTGAGAGGTAGATAGGTTAGGTGCTGCTCTCCTCTCCTCTCCTTTGCTATTTTGTTTTCTTTATTTATTTATTTTTTTTGTAGAGACAGATTTTGGAAGAAAAACATGATAATTAGGTTAGTAAAAATATTAGAAAAGTTAGTTTAGGCTTATTAGGTTAATAGCAAACAATTGCTAGTTTTTGTTTTCAAAAACTTAATTGTTTGTTGCTGTTTTGAAATTAAACCAATTTTAATTGAAATTTCCAATATTAGTTAATATTAGAAAACAAGGTATTTTCAATAGGGTTTTCTTTAGGGTTTAAAAGTGGTTTAATGAATTCAAATTAGTGGTGAATTTCATGGATTCAAAAAGGGTACTGGTTTTGAGAATTGGTTGATTTTGAAATGATTTAGAGTAATTGCCTGAATTAATTGATTGGAAAATTGGTTTGATTAAAGCAACAAATTGAGAAGTGAAAAACAAAGAATAAAAGGGGTGTTTTTATTTGTTATTTTGGTTCCAAAAGTTGTAACAGAACAAGTATGAAAACATTGTTTGAGGAAGGTTTGAATTTGAGTTGTGAAAACAGTGGAAAACAAATGCAACAATTTAGAAACAAAAGCAAACAACATGGAAACATTATGATGACATGATGCAATACTTAAGTAACAAGAAATCAAACATTCTAAATGGTAGGTTTTCATACTTGGGCTGTTACAAAACGCCCCCCCTTGAAGGAATCGCGCCCCGAGATTCCTACTGAGAAAAGAGAAGGTCCGGAAACTTCTTGGGTAGACGTCAGGGAATTTGGAAACCAGCGGACATTTTCAAGTAAAGGGAGAGATTTTGCACCAAGGGTGTATAGCTGGATGGAACTTGATTCATTTGGAGAATAGGTTATCTGGCTAGAATGGTGGAACAGAGTTATTGACATCAATCCAAAACTAAGAATGAGATCAATGTCAGAATCATCAACATGAGAGTAACGAGGAATATGTGGCCTCCCATTAAAATTGGATTGTTCTTACTTATCTTGGAAGTCAACATTTGAGATCCCGGGGAGTGAACAGAGTTTTGATTGCTTAGTGGAACCAGAATTAGCTTGTTTGTTATGGCAAAGATTTTTGACACAAAGGAATGTGATTCTCCGGTATGAAATAACACTTTAGCTGGAATAGAGTTTACGGGGAAGTTTTGATTAGACGCCGGTAGAAGATTTGAAGTGGAAAACAACAACAAGATTTCAACGGACGAAAAGGATGTTGAGAAGAACAGGATATCAACATCGGGGAAAACGAGAACAAAATTCCTGAGGTACTATGGAAAACCCATCCGGGCTTCTAAAGGATCAATATCTACTGCTTAAGGAATAGAGGATTTGCTTTCGGGGCTTACACGCCTCCGTTCTCAATCATGAGTAGGCAACATGATAAATCATGTCACAACCACCTCCATTCCTATGGTCTAGTAGATATAACCATCCTAGAGAAACCAGAATACGTGAAATCCTAACTTGAAAGTTTAGATGAGAAGGGAAAACAACGTTACACTTCCTTACCAGAAAAGGGAGGGTGGGTGGGGAAAGAAGAAAAATGGCAGAATTCCTACTCTCACGTTTCATTTTTTCCTATATAGCTACAAAATAGTTTCTAGACTCAACTGCGACCAGTAAAAAGGGATCCTACAGGCAGACAGGCTCTGATACCATTTGTCGCACCCTGATTTCTAGGGGATACTCACCGTACGAACTGGATAGCAGATGCTTGGATTATGGGGCATAACTGCTCCCACGTCCCAGCTTCCTGGTAGGCCTGCGCTTATGCGCGACAACACAAGCCCTGCTATTCCATCGTCGATGTAAACTATCCACTAGAGATCAAAGGCACTTCCGTCGACGTACTTCAAACCATACACACATGGTACGTCAACGGCGTTTAACAAGTGATATCACAACAGATCTCTACGACACAAAAGATTGAAACAAGTTGCAACTGGCTCTCATTAGAGCAGAGATAGCAAATACAATCATTCAGAGGGCACATGCCCCAACAATACATCGTTACAATACAGCGGAAGCATTCAACATGTCTGAGTACAGACAAGAACCAAATAGGCCTAAGAGGCCAGGAAACAAACAGACGGAGCCCATCCACGAAGTCTCGGATCCTGCCCGGGTCCGCTATCTACTCGTCAGCAGTCTCGTCATACTCCACGTAGTTGCCACCATGTAGATCCTCGGAAACGTAGGTCTGCGGAAACCACAGCCCCAAAGGGGTCAGTACATAAACGTACTGGCAAGCAAGACTCACAGTTCACCAAAGTGTAACCCGTCAACACCAAGCACAGATGCTTTGGGTTCAACGGAAAGAAGGGGATATAAAGATGCCGCAACTGGCTGCACTAACCAACTACAGAGATTCTATCACTTCCGGCTAACAGAAAGGAGATAAGATCGAGGATTGTAACCAACTGAAAGATAACTTCAAACAAACCCATCCTGGATCTCGCCCCTTATCCAAAGAAGCGATCCGAGGATAACTCACACAGTTGAAATAATGATGGTTCAAGTTATTGTGTCAATAAGCCTATTACTAGTCAAGTTATTAATCATTGGGTGTAACATGTTGGATCATTATGTTTAAGTTGTCCTGAGTACTTGTTAGCCAGTACTTTCACCAAGTAATCCATAACCGCGGAAAACACGGCTTCTCGAGAAGATTATCCCTGCAGGGTTGCACCAATTTGGCCGTACACTCATGAATAACCCGCCAGATGGAAAGGCCCTTCCACCAAGCGGGGTACTCAACACAACCAACCATTCTTCGCATCAAGCCCAAAGAACCTTGGGCGCACGGCTAATCAAGCCCAGAAGAAAATGGACCATCATAGCACTCTAAGACCGTGTCCCCCTATATGCCGACTACAAAAGTTCCACCCTGCGCTGGGATCGCAAAAACATGCATGCGGCAAATGGAAAACACGAACTAAATGAGGCGATTTGGACGAGATGCGAATCAGGTCAAGTTGAGGGGGGCGCCCATACTCGCTTCCCAAATGCGGGTAGTGCGCTCATCATGGATCAGTAGACAAGACCCTTTTCCTATTAGGGTCGACACTAGCAGGCTCCAAAACCTCTCATGGGCCTCCTGCCGGTGCCTTATCATCAAATTTATTATTAACAGTAACATTAGCATGATTGATTGATTAAACATCGAGCCCCCACAACGTAAATGATATAGTAACAGAAAGTAACGGATAACAGACTCGAGCAAAAGCAACCTAAGCATGCTAGTAAGACACTGGCTCAAACAATGGGTTGTAGGAAGGGAGATGAGGCAATGTCAGGTTTAAGGGATTCATGTGATGGGTTCGTAACAGAACAACTACTACTAAGGCTAGCAGAAAAGAACAACGGAAAGTATCGGTAACCAATGTTGAAAGGAACACAGTGGTTCATGTGAGTGATAACTTGCCTGCAAACCCAGTAGCCTGGTACTGAGCTAACTCCTTAGAAGGGGTGTCGTAAGTATCGTCGGTCTCAACGTCGTCGTATATCCGAGAAGAAGCAAACAAACATTGCGGAAAGATAAGCAATCATTATCATGGCATAGTGCACAATCAAATATGATGCATGTCATGTTAATATATGCAACAAAATAAACTAATTGATAGGATAGCACAATTTAAATGGACAGATATGCAATTTTGAGTTGCATATGAAAAGCCCATGGATTTTGGGTGGATTATTTGTTTTCCAACTAATGAATAGGTGCTAGTGGTTTAACATGATGCATGCAACAGGAAAACAGCAAAATAACAACATAAGAATCAAATTTAAATAGGGTGTAGCAATTTAGAAGTTTATTAGCAATTTAGGGAAATTTTGGGTGCATTAAAGGTGACACACAAGTAATTGTTGTTTTCAACCATTTAAATTGTTCAAAACAAATAACAAAGTTGATATTTGAATAGATCAACAAATTTTGGTTGGATTACATGTTTCACATTTTGAAATTGGACTTAGGATTATTTAATTATGAATTAAACAATATTAAACAAGTTTTAATTGAATTAAACAAGATTTAAATTGTTTAGGCAATTTAAATTATTCAAACCAGAAAACAAATTGTATATTTGAATAGAGCATTCAAAAAGGTGTGAAAAACATATTTTATTTGAATTATTTGAAAACAGTATGAATTAGTTATGAATTATTCCAATTTGCATTTGAATTATTCAAATTTGAAATTTAAATGAATTTTGAAAACTCAAAACAGAACACAAATGGATTATTTGGAAAGTTTATAAAATTTGGATCAGTATACATATAAAGTTTGTATTTATTGGGTTCATATTTTAAAAGTTATTGAATTTGCAAATGAGGTGTTTATTCTGCCCATTAAAGAAAATAGGAAATAAAACAGATTTGCTTTTAATCTTTTGTTACCGCACGGGATTTACACCCCAGCCACTGCCCCGTGGGCCAGGGGGACAGCGTGGCGCTGTGGTGCTGGTGTGGCAGCGAAGGGGGATGACATGCGGGGCCAGGGGGTGTGGGAGAGGAAATATCCCAAAAAATTGGGTGCGCCCGCGGGGATTCGACCCCGGGCCGCTTAGCTTGCGCGGATGGAACAGGACCAATACGCTAGGCGGAACGTTTTGTTCTGAAACCGAAGTGGTGGCTTTTGTGGTTCAGTTAGTAACAGACATCGATACTGAATAAAATTCAGAGGCTGTTTTGACAGAGTGGCTCGTCGTCGTCGATCGCTGCAGCGGTGGCCGGCCGCCGCGGCGCGCTGGGCGCGCTGGTGCTCGCAGGCCGTGTGTGCGGAGGCAGACAATCAGAAGGGGAACGGGGAGAAAGACGGTGACGCTCACCATGTCTGCTCGATGCAGTAGCAGGGGGCGAGGGCGATGTCTGACGGATGTGGTCGCCGGTGGCGGACACCGGACGGCGGCGGCGATCTGGCCCTCCCCAGGCTCAACGGAGAGCGGGGATGGGGACTAGGGACCACGGCGGTTCCGTTCCCGCAGACGGCGAGGGAGAAGGCGCACGGGAGCGGCCGATGGTGGTCGAGGTTCAGAGATGGGACGAACTGGACGGCGACGGTGTCCTGGACGGCGGCTGCGATTGCGGTCGTCTCCGGGCTGGTGCTGGTGTGCAAACGAGAGAGGAAGGGGTGGGGCTTCCATTCCGGGTGGCTAGGAGGGTGGTGGTGGAGCTGCAACGCCGGTGATCGACGAGGTTCAGAGAGGTTTTTTTCGCGGCCATGGTTTCAGAGAAAAGAGGGAGGTGGCAGACGGAGCGATCGGCGGCGGTGGTAGGGAAAGAGGGGGGTGGAGCTAGGGTTAGTGAGCTAGCAGAGAGATCGGTGGTTATATGGAGGGAGGATGCCAGTACGGCAGCGCATCCGGGAGGTGGGGATGGATCGGAGGGTTCTGTATGTGTTCGTACACACATGACCTCAGCGAGAGGTGGAAGAAAACGACAGCGAGGGGGTACTGGGCCAGAAATAGGGTAGTTGGGCTGGGCTGAGAGGTAGATAGGTTAGGTGCTGCTCTCCTCTCCTCTCCTTTGCTATTTTGTTTTCTTTATTTTTTTTTTTTTTTTTGTAGAGACAGATTTTGGAAGAAAAACATGATAATTAGGTTAGTAAAAATATTAGAAAAGTTAGTTTAGGCTTATTAGGTTAATAGCAAACAATTGCTAGTTTTTGTTTTCAAAAACTTAATTGTTTGTTGCTGTTTTGAAATTAAACCAATTTTAATTGAAATTTCCAATATTAGTTAATATTAGAAAACAAGGTATTTTCAATAGGGTTTTCTTTAGGGTTTAAAAGTGGTTTAATGAATTCAAATTAGTGGTGAATTTCATGGATTCAAAAAGGGTACTGGTTTTGAGAATTGGTTGATTTTGAAATGATTTAGAGTAATTGCCTGAATTAATTGATTGGAAAATTGGTTTGATTAAAGCAACAAATTGAGAAGTGAAAAACAAAGAATAAAAGGGGTGTTTTTATTTGTTATTTTGGTTCCAAAAGTTGTAACAGAACAAGTATGAAAACATTGTTTGAGGAAGGTTTGAATTTGAGTTGTGAAAACAGTAGAAAACAAATGCAACAATTTAGAAACAAAAGCAAACAACATGGAAACATTATGATGACATGATGCAATACTTAAGTAACAAGAAATCAAACATTCTAAATGGTAGGTTTTCATACTTGGGCTGTTACACTGACTGTGTATTTAGCTGCTCACTGTCAACATCTATAGGGCCACGGTCGTTATCAGCGACCAAGAGGATATGGAGACCGAGGGCCCGGGTAAGGGGAGCCCGACTGATAAGACTACAGCCGCGTCTAGCGGCGAAAAACAAGCGTCGCCGACAAACCCGGACACACAAGAAGCCGAGTATCCGATTGCTTCCCATGCAAGCAAGAAGAACAAAGCCACAATCTTGGGTGCGGAAGAAGGAGCGTCGGATTCCGACACACAAATGACCCGGGTTCCGCCTCCCACTAAGAAGAAAGCTCCTTCTCGGAATTTCCAAGGCCCCGGGTCCTCTGATACGGGTGAAGACACTTTTGATCAATTGATGAACACTCTCCTTACTATGAAGACTTCGGAGAGCAAGATCTTGGAGCGCATGGCTGTAGAGCACCAGGTAAGGACACTTAATATCTCATATTGCATACCTAGTCCCCAAGTTCCGAGTATGACTTGCAAAAGTTATGCTTGGCACTTTACGCCATATTCAGCTTACCATGATATCCAACTGATACTTGCGTTCCTTGCTACTTACAGGCACAGATAACCCGGTCTGATGAAACTTTACTGAAGACCGAACACCTTCTTCTTGCCGAGATAAAACGAAGGGAAACCCTTGAGGATGACATGAAAACTTTGAAGAAGGATGTTTCCAAATACAAGAAGAAGTGCAACGCCGCTCAGACCGCACTGAAGAAACTATCGGACCAAGTCGCCGATACTTATCAGATCTTGCTTAGTAAGTTTTTGCTGCCGATTGGCTTCATGTCTTTGCTTTATTATATCATACTTGGGATTACTGATACGTTCTCTCTTTTGTTACAACTGTAGGTGCCAACCTTGCGGCCCCAGAAGAGGATGCCATTGTCAAGGCTAGAACCCTAAAGACCGTGCTCCGGACTTTCTTTGCCGGCACAAAATTTATACTGGATGCCGTGAAGTGGCCTACGGAAGTATATCCGGGTGAAGAAAATCTAATTCAAGCCTGCTCCACTGTGCCTGGCTGGATTGAAATCTGGAAACGCTCGTCATGCCGGATTGGAATGACCCGGGCTTTCACCCTGGCCAAGGCTTTCTTTCCGAAGCTTGACCCGGCAAAAGTAATATCCGGGTTTCCCGAATTCAAGGCGGACGGTTCCAAATTTACACCCAAGGATTTCAAAGCCATACAAGCCGCAGTGCGCCCCTCGGCTACCACGTTGGCCGATAGTTTGGATCTAAACACGATTATGAGTGCATACGACGCTGATGGCAAAGTTGTTACGGAGGAAGCACCCCCGCCCTTTGATATCTTGGAGAAGTGGGCTTCTAACTCGGTCAGGAAGAGGGAGGCGACTGCGAAGAGAGAGGCCGAGTTAGGATCAGGTCCGTCTGCCTCTACACCAGCCGTCCCTCCACCTGTCCGCCCTGGTGTAGTGAGTCCGGGTAAGGGTGCCGGGAAGGCTAAGCAGCAAGCCCAGGACCCAGACCCGGAAGACCGTACTCAGGAGGCCGAATAGGGCAGTACCATCATAATACCCTATTTACGTGATGCTTTGTATTCAAACTATTATGCTTTTGATGGTGCGCCTGTGCACCCCTGATACTGATGTCATAACTTGTAACGTACTTTTAGTCCGTGATATACTTTGCGGCTTTCCTGGCCTTTTGATAACCGTATTGCTTGTCTATTCTTTGAGCTTTTTCTCGATACCCGACTCTCTATTTTGGCTCCCTTCGTAAGACTCGGTTTTCCGAATACCAGGGGCTTTGATAAATGGACTTTTTCTTTAAGTCCCTAAGACTCGGATGGTGAGGTCTTTCGACTTCGATAGCCAAGTAGTTTGTTTCTGTTTCGAAGTCCCCAGTCCCCATGACCCAAAGTCCGAGTCATGGGGGTGTGGCCTTTCTCAGAGAACAAATTGTTTTTTACCGAGTCGCAAGCCTAAAGCCATTCCGCGTAGGTACTGAAGTTATGCTTGATAGTTGTTGAGTTTCCGGCTATTAGCCTTGTACTCTGCATAAACTTGTGGTTTAGATGACCCTTTTGACTATCTTGTACTGTAAGCCGGCTTTCGCGTGGATACCATGTTGTTACATCCATACGAGAACAGGGTCAGGCAAGTCCCATTGGGCTTCATGGCTGATTGTAATCATAAGCGAACGAATCATGCCACTTTAGTGCGAGTCACATCGAGCTTAAGTAAGAAAAGTCAAGAAAATTTGGCTCCTTTGTCCAGTTATAAGATTGCAGCCGTACTCGTTTGCGAATAATCGGCCCTTATAACTTATAGGCATCAAGGCCAGGTCTTTCGGGTTTGTGGCTGGGCTACTTGAGCAACCAGCCCCCGGGACCTATATATACTCAACGTTCTTAATGATACTGAAATATTGATGTCACATGGATACTACTTACTTGTAACCAGGCTGTAACGAAATAAGATTTGATAACCATCTCTTTATTGATACGAGAAAGTTTGGATCAACAGGCCGCCTCATTAAAAACCTTCCAGTCCCCTTAGGTACCCTGGGTAGGAAAAGAGCGCGTCTGAAACCTGCTGCCCGTTACATTGTTTAGTTCTCCATGGGGACCGGTCCCGGACTGGCGTGACCGACGCACATTCTCCACATGTTGGACTTTTTCATGATGAGTACCGGGTTTACTAGCCGACCCGGGTGAGGTGTTTCCATGACACGGCTGGTTGTGAGCGGCCGTGCAGTTTCTTCCTTTATAGCGGATTGCTTGGAAGAGTCATCCTCGATAAAAGCCACCATTTAGCATCTTGTGCTACTTTGGATTTTGCTCTTTCGCCTTCAGTACTCGGCCTTTTTGATGTGGTTCTATCCTCCGGGTCTGCTTGAGACCGGTAATGCTTGAGTTCTTCTTTTCTACAGGCCTGCTCGGCCATCGCTGCGTCTCCTTCGTCGCATTCAGCTGCTATGTCTCGATTTCCATGTATGGTAATGGTCTTCTTGGGACCCGGGATTTTTAGCTGTAGATACACGTAACACGGCCTAGCCATGAATTTGGCGTAAGCCGGCCTTCCAAATAACGCGTGATAAGGGCTGCGCAATTTGACTACCTCAAAGGTAAGCCACTCAACTCGATAGTTATCCTTTGACTCCCCAAAGGCTACCTCCAATGCGATTTTTCCCTCGGGGCACGCTGAATGACCCGGCACTATCCCATGAAAAACTGTTGAGCTTTTTTGTAGCTGAGACTCCTTGAGGCCCATGCGTAGGAAGGTTTCCCAATACAGTATGTTGATGCTGCTTCCACCATCCATCAAAACCTTTTTCAGCTCATACCCATTGACTTGCGGTGCGATTACTAATGCCAAGACTCCCGGGTGCTCCACTCTTTCTGGGTGATCCCTTCTGCTCCATGTTACCTCCTGTCTGACCATCTCAAGTATCTCGGGACAGCTGACGAAACTGAGTTGACCGCTTGCTTCAGTATCTTTTTGTCCTTGTTAGAGCCTCCTGTGGTATGCACATGATATTGACCCAGTTGTTTGGGGTTAGCCTGGAAACCTCCTGCCCCCCCTTGGTTATTACCTTGATTTCCAGCCGCCGGGTTACCAGCTGGGGGTGGGCCGTTGCCCGGGTTTCCCCTGGACCCGGTCCTCCTCCCCGTCCTGCACTTCGCATAGCTCTGTTCACTTCCTCATTTTTCCATCTTTGTAAGTCGGCGCACTGCTCCAGAGAGTGGTTAGCTGGCCTGCCGTTCCTGCTGTGCTTCGGGCATGCCATCCTGAATATGTCCCAATTGTTACCCGGTCTTGACGGTCCTTGATAGTTTCCTCCATTGTGATTACCTCCGTTGAAATTTCCTTCTGCTCTGGGCCTCGAAGACCCGGCTTCTGTATTGGTGACAAACTCGGAGCCTCCTTCAAACGGGCGCTTGTTCTGGCTATTTCCGTTATTACCCGGTGCTGATCCATTGCCGGTTCTTCCGTTATTACTTGTGTTTGCTTTTACCTTCTTGTCATCAACTTCCTCTTCTGTAGTATCTGTCGCAGCGTGTTTTGTTGCACGCATCCATCAATTCTCCCATTGTAACTTCCGACGCATTTCGACTAGACTTCATGCGAGTTAACTTTTGCACTAAAGGTATGTACTTGCATGTTTTTGCCATGGCCTGTAGTGCATCCTTGGGCTGAATATCCGTGGACGAGTGAAGTATCTCCATGACCCGGCGCAACCCAATGCGCGCCGATTCTCCCTTCTTCTGGACGCACCGCTCTAGATCATCAATAGTGAACAATTTCCTGCACGTCCCATGAAAGTGCTTGACAAACGCGGTCTTCAATTCCTCCCAGGACTTGATCGATCCTTCCGGCAAATTGGTGAACCACAACTTTGCTGCTCCTTCTGACATCATCAAGTACATGAACTTTGCTTGGAGATTCTCGGTGCGTTGCGAATCGACATTGCCATCTCATAACTACTTAGCCATGTTTCTGGATCATAGTTGCTCATAAATTCACTACTTTCCCTGGCTCTTTTGAATTTTCGGGTAAGGTTCAGCTCTGATATTGTCCGAGAGACACTTGGGTCCCGCAAGAACGGTTGAGGCCGGCCTTGCTCTAGAAACGTGTGACTACTGCGGGTGGGCGCGGCTGGGCGCGATGCTGCGGGAAGTCCATGCGCTGCAGACCCGGCCGCGGCCCTCCGGGCTCTGGAACTGTCTACGACAGCCTGTGCTGCTGATGCTGCCTGAACGCGGGGAGGAGGCGGCATTTGCTGCTGCTCTTCCCTCCGCCGTGCTGAACTTGTTTGGATATTCCCTTGCTGTTGACTGACGTATGGCGTCCCATGCATACCGCTTCTATGATCCGGATAATTGGCTTGCTGTGCCACCGCAGTGTGCAACAGATCGATGGCTTGCCGAGTCTTTTCTGCATGGGGCGACTCTCCCACAGGGATTTGATTCAACGCGAGTGTCGCCGCATACACATTGTCCATGGGGTTATTGTAGTGACCGGCTGGTGTGCGGAATCGTGATGGTGGCGGTGGTGGTAGATCGTTGCCGGTTGTGACTCTAGTCTGTGGTGGGGGTAACCCGGTCCGTTCATTTGCCGGATGTGTCGCTGCTGTCGCCGGTTGGGGTGCGGTTCCTTGGTTCACCACTGGTATCGGCTGATCCTGAGGTGTGACAAATAAATTAGCCGGATTAATAACCCCGCCCGTTGCCGGCAACCTGGTTTGATGCCTTTGATGCACTCTAGACGTTTCCTCTCGGAGCCGAGTTTCCAGCGCATCCAGCTCACGCTGTCGCGTGGCCATCCCTTGCCTTTCTGCCTCTACCTGCCTTCTTTGCTGTTCCAGCGCACGACGAGCCACATCCAGATCCCTGACACGTTCCGCTGCGTTTTCCGGAGTAATAACCGTTGCAAGAACCGTGGGGTCTAGAATCAGATTATTATCGAATAAGGCCGGGTGGCGCGGGTTCGAAGGACCCGCCCCTGGTGTCCGGTTTCCCAGGAATCCGAACGTGTTTGCATGCAACTCCTCATCTGCTGCACGGCTGGTTACTGATGCCGACTCCCCATCAACCCGGGCCAAAACCGGGTCTCCGTTAGCCGCGCCCTGCTGCTGGGCCACTGCCTGAGCCGCCCCGACTGATGCTGCGGTTGCGTTTCCTTGGTTGAGATTGGCCGCGGGAGCCGCATAGACTGCAACTCGGCGTACGACACCCGGTGTAAATTCATGCTGTTCTTCCTCGCCGTTTTCCTCCTCATACCGGTTTTCCAGCAGATCCAGGATAGACCCGGTATCATCTTCTCTTTCGACCCGGTCGCGCGGGGTCCATGCCGGCTCCTCCGGTTGTTCCCACTCCACGATGGGTTCTTCTGCTGGATGTGTCGTTCCAATCGATTCTTCATCATCTGATCGGATAGAAGTGGCTTCTCTTGGCACAGAATCAGATCCAATATTGTCAGGGATCGAATTGGAAGTACATACCATACCAATGAAGACGCTGATCTGGCCGATTGTCACGACGGATCCGGATTCGAGGTGATCCGACTCTGGCCCCCAGCCGGAATCGTCCACCATCTTTTCTCCTTTGCGGTCGATGTAGATTTCGCCGACGACAAGATTCCCCATGCTCTTCCGAGCTTCTCCCGTGATGTAAACACCTTTGGACGCAGGCCCCACGGTGGGCGCCAACTGTCGTGGGATAATCACGGCAGACGTTACCAGGGGTAACTGATCTTGGGGCAAGACGACACAGGCATTTGGGAGAGGGTTTAGCTCAGAGGAAAACATGGTGCAATTCGATCTGGTAGCTGGCAATCAAAGTCGCCGAGTCTCCGATCTTGATACAACAACTCAACTCTGGGATTACACTAGATGCTCGATATCAAGCGATATTGCTAGGGTTCTTAGATCTCTGCCTAAACTAGACCTGGGGGTCGGTTTATAAAGCACCCGTACCCCCTGGCTTATTCTCCAAGGCGCATCATGGATCCTACCCGGACACGGCGCACAAACCCTAACTTTCCTTTACAGTAACCCACAATCCAGGTTACCGGGCCTACAAGCTTGGGCCTTCACAGGTTTCCTTATCCTTAGCCGGATCCTGCACAGCGTCCTTTGGGCCGGGTTACTCCTTGGAGTTTGGCCTACCGGGTTATCATCCCCCCATCAAGATGGATAGGGATGTTGATAATCAAGCTACCCCTCGCTCAGTTAACTTTCAAGAGGATGTGTCCCGCGTCGTTGATACAGACAATTTGATGGGGGTATGATAACCCGGTAGGCCAAACTCCCAAGGAGTAACCCGGCCCAAAGGACGCTGCGCAGGATCCGGCTAAGGATAAGGAAACTAGTGGAGGGCCCAAACTTGTAGGCCTGGTAACCCGGATTGTGGGTTACTGTAAAGGAAAGTTAGGGTTTGTGCGCCGTGTCCGGGTAGGATCCAGGGTGCGCCTTGGAGGGTAAGCTAGGGGGTACGGGTGCTTTATAAACCGACCCCCAGGCCTAGTTTAGACAGAGATCTAAGAACCCTAGCAATATCGCTTGATATCAAGCATCTAGTGTAATCCCAGAGTTGAGTTGTTATATCAAGATCGGAGACCCGGCGACTTTGATTGCCGGCTACCAGATCGAATTGTACCATGTTTTCCTCTGAGCTAAACCCTCTCCCAAACGCCTGTGTCGTCTTGCCCCAAGATCAGTTACCCCCGGTAACGTCTGCCGTGATTATCCCACGACAGTTGGCGCCCACCGTGGGGCCTGCGTCCAAAGGTGTTTACATTACGGGAGAAGCTCGGAAGAACATGGAAAACCTTGTCGTGGGCGAGATCTACATCGACCGCGAAGGAGAAAAGATGGTGGACGATTCCGGCGGGGGGCCAGAGTCGGATCATCTCGAGTCCGGATCTATGGTGACGATCGGCCGGATCAACATCTTCGTCGGTATGGTACGTACACCTGATTTAAAAGGACAATATCATGTGCATACTACAGGAACTTCTAGCAGGGACAAAGAGACGTTAAAGCAAGCGGCAAACTCGGTTTCATCGGCCGCGCCAGAATACCTTAGATGGGCGGAACAGGAGGTAACGTGGCGTAGAAGAGATCATCCGGAAAAAGTAGAGCGTCCAGGAGTCTTGGCATTGGTGGTTGCTCCACAGGTTAATGGTTACGAACTGAAGAGGGTCCTGATGGACGGTGGAAGTAGCATCAACATCCTTTATTGGGAAACCTTCTTACGGATGAGTCTTAAAAAGTCCCAGTTACAGAAAAGTTCGACAATCTTTCATGGGATCGTGCCAGGTCACTCGGCGAGCCCTGAGGGAAAGATCACCTTGGAGGTTGCTTTTGGAGAATCGACGGATAATTATCGAGTTGAGTGGCTCACGTTCGAGGTGGTCAAATTGCGCAGTCCTTATCACGCACTGTTTGGAAGACCGGCTTATGCCAAATTCATGGCTAGGCCGTGCTACGTGTATTTACAGCTAAAGATCCCGGGCCCTAAACGGACCATCACCATACATGGGAACCGGGATATAGCGGCCGAGTGCGACGAAGGAGATTCGGTTATGGCCGAGCAAGCATGCAGAAAGGAAGAACTCGAATATTACCGGTCTCAAGTAAACCCGGATGATAGAACAGCCTTGAAAAAGCCGAATACTGAGGATGAGAGAGCAAAATTCAAGGCAGCACAAGACACCAAGAAGATAGATTTTGTCGAAGGTGATTCCACTAAGCAGTTTACCATAGGGTCTAACCTGGGAAAGGAGCAGGAGAAGGCACTTGTGGAGTTTATCCGTTCGAATGCAGACGTGTTCGCCTGGACACCTAGCGACATGCCGGGTATCCCTACAGAGCTGGCCGAGCACAGTTTGCATGTGGATCCCAAGTCCAGGCCCGTGAAGCAGGGTTTGAGGAAAATGAATGAGGAAAGAAGGAAGGCCATAGGTGAAGAGATCGTTCGGCTATTGGCAGCCGGCTTTATCATGGAAGTATTTCACCCGGATTGGTTGGCAAACCCGGTTCTAGTGATGAAAAAGACCAATGAGTGGAGGATGTGCATTGATTTTACGAGTCTCAACAAGCATTGCCCAAAGGATCCGTTCGCGCTACCAAGGATAGATCAGATTATAGATGCAGTAGCTGGAAGCGATCTGTTATGCTTCCTGGACGCATATTCCGGGTATCATCAGATTAAGCTCAAGAGGGAGGATTGGGAGAAAACATCATTCATAACCCCTTTTGGGGCCTTCTGTTATAAAACTATGACGTTTGGATTGAAGAACGCCGGTGCAACTTACCAACGGTGTATTCAAAAGTGCTTCGAGGACCAAATCGGACGTAACGTCCATGCCTATGTGGATGATGTGGTCATCAAGACCAGGAAGGCGGAGACGTTTATCGATGATCTAAAGGAGACGTTCAAAAACTTGAGGAGGTACCAGATGAAGCTTAACCCGACAAAGTGCGTGTTCGGAGTTCCAGCCGGGAAATTACTCGGCTTTATAGTTTCCGAGAGAGGAATCGAGGCAAACCCGGATAAAATCAAGGCCATCCAGAGTCTGAAAAAACCGGAAAATTTGAAGCATGTTCAAAAGCTCACGGGCTGCGTAGCAGCCTTGAGCCGATTCATATCCAGACTCGGAGAAAAGGCAATACCCTTGTACCGGCTCTTGCGGAAATCAGATAAATTCGTGTGGGATCAAGAGGCGGATGAGGCGTTTGAGGCACTAAAGAAGCAGTTATCTGAAGCACCAGTACTAGCGGCGCCGGGTCCTAAAGAGCCTATGTTGCTATACGTGGCAGCTGGCCCCCGAGCCGTCAGCGCAGTAGTTGTTGTAGAGCGCAAAGAGGATGGGAAAGGTTACCCGGTTCAGAGACCGGTTTATTACGTCAGCGAGGTATTATCAGAAGCAAAGCAGCGCTATCCACATTGGCAGAAGTTGGTGTTCGGGGTCTTTATGGCTAGCCGGAAATTGAAGCCGTATTTCCAAGAACACCCCATAACAGTGGTTAGTTCAATACCAATGTCGGATATCATCAGAAACTCGGACGCGACGGGAAGAATAGCCAAATGGGCGATAGAAATGGGGGATTATCACATCAACTACGAACCCAGGTCAGCAATCAAATCTCAAGCTTTAATTGATTTCGTTAACGACTGGACACATACAGGCATGACTACAACGGTTCCGAATTCCGAATCATGGATCATGCACTTCGATGGATCTAAGCAATACGAGGGATCAGGAGCTGGGGTGGTGCTAACGTCACCCAAAGGAGATAAACTAAGTTACGTACTAAAAATCCACTTCGACTGTTCCAACAACGTGGCCGAGTATGAGGCCCTATTGCACGGCCTAAGGGCAGCTAAGGAGATGAACCTCAAGAGGATACGGTGCTTCGGAGATTCGGACCTCGTAGTGCAGCAGGTGTCAGGAACTTGGGATAGAAAGGACGCAACTATGGCAGCATACCGCAGGGAAGTTGATAGGGTTGCAGGTTGTTTTTCCGGGTATGAGGTGGAGCATATAGACAGAAGAAAGAATGAGGCAGCCGACGCGCTCGCTAGACTCGGCTCGCGCAGAGAGCCGGTTCCACCTAACGTTTTCCTGGATGAATTATGGCGACCATCAGTTAAAACCGAGTCAGAGGAGGAATTGGCAAACCAAGACCCGGATTCAGGACTTGTGGCAATCGTACGTACTGTTCCCGAATGGACAGAACCTTTTTTGGCTTACCTATCACGAGGCGAGTTGCCGCAGCAGGAGGTATTAGCAAGGCAAATTTTGCGACGAGCAAAGGGATATTCTATTATTAATGGGGAGTTATATAAGAGAAGCGCCACGGGGGTCTTCCTGCGCTGCGTGGCACCAGAGGAAGGCCGACAGATTCTCAAGGAAATACATGAAGGCGACTGTGGGCATCACGCATCCACAAGATCTCTCGTGGCTAAAGCTTATCGACACGGATTTTTCTGGCTCACGGCTCTAGCAGATGCGGAGCGATTGGTAGCAAGGTGTGACGGATGTCAAAGGTACGCTCGCCAAACCCATGTGCCGGCTATGGAGTTACGGACCATCCCGTTAACTTGGCCGTTCGCTGTATGGGGTATGGACATGGTTGGCCCCTTTCATATGTCACCATGCAAGAAGACACATCTTTTGGTGGCTATTGATAAGTTTACCAAGTGGGTTGAGGTTATGCCAGTTACTAATTGCGAATCAGCCACAACAGTCAAGTTCCTGAAGAGGATTATCTACCGGTTCGGGTATCCCCACAGCATAATTACCGACAATGGAACCAACATGTCCCTTGGTGAGATGGAGAAGTTCTGTGGCAGCAATGGAATCCGACTTGACGTCGTGTCAGTAGCTCATCCGCAGGCCAACGGACAAGTGGAGAGGGCAAATCAAGAATTGCTTCGCGGGCTAAAACCACGATTACGAGTCCCCTGTATCAGGGCAGCTGGCGCATGGGTCGAAGAACTCCCTTCTGTGGTTTGGGGCATCAATACTACGCCTAATAGATCTACTCAGATGACACCCTTCTTCATGGTCTATGGCGCGGAGGCAGTACTACCGAGTGATATTATCCATGATTCACCACGAGTGTCAGCATACGTCGAAGTGGAGAATGAAAAGACCCGGCAAGACGCCGTGGATATGTTAGAAGAGCAAAGGGAACAAGCCCTGGAAAGATCAGCCATATATCAGCAGGATTTACGAAGGTATCATAGCCGGCACGTGAAAACCCGGGTCTTCCAGGAAGGAGACCTGGTTTTGCGCCTGGTACAGTCAAACGAAGGAAAGCACAAGTTATCACCACCCTGGGAAGGACCGTTTATCATAAGCCGGAATTTGCATAATGGGTCATACTACTTGATAGATGCAAGGGAAGAGTCGACCACAGTTAATGACACTGCTCACACCACTTCATCTATGCAAGAAAGAGACAGACCGTGGAACGTGGCTCAGCTACGTCCATATTATACTTAGCAAAAATTTTATTGGCATATGGAATCGAACGATGTAATAGGCAGCAGGTTTTCAGACGTACTCTTTTCCTATCCAGGGTACCTTTGGGGACTGGACGGGTTTTTAATGAGGCGGCTTGCTGACCTAGATTTTTCATATCAAGTAAAGAGGCGATTATCAAGAAAAGAGATGGTTCTAATAAGGTTATGTACTCTCAGTATGATGCGTATATCTAGGTCTTGGGGGCTGGTCGCTTGAATAGCACAGTTACAAACTCAAAGACCCGGCCATGATGCCTATGAGTTATAAGGGCCGATTACTTGCAAACGAGTACGGCTACAATCTTATAACCGGACAAAGAAGTCCAAATTCCTTGGCTATTCTTACTTAAGCTCGATGTGACTCGCATTAAAGTGGCATGATTTGTTCGCTTACGATTACAGTCAGTCACGAAACCCGACGGGGCTTGACTGGCTACGTTTTCGTATGGATGTAACAACATGGTATCCACGCGAAAGCCGGCTTACAGTACAAGATAGTCAAAAGGGTCATCTAAACCACAAGTTATGCAGAGTACAAGGCTAAACAGCTGGAAACTCAACGATTATTAAGCATAACTTCAAATCCTATGTGAAACAACTCAGGGATCTTTGTGAATTTAGCAGTAGGCAGGTCGTTCCCCTTTCAAGATCAAGTGTCCTAGACTTGGAGATCCGGGTCCGGGTGACTTGAAATCTTGAAAAAAGAAAAAATTGCTTACTTGTAGAATTCCAAAAACCCAAATATCCGAGTCTTGGGGACTTAGAAGCAAATCCGCTTGTCAATACCCATGAGACCCGGAAATCGAGTTTTCACAAAAGGAACAATAAAGAAAGCCGGATATCGAGAACAGATGAGCTCAATAATGGATAAACTTAAAAAGGCCGGAAGAGGCATAGAGTATATCAAGACCTTAGCGTGCATTACAAAATCTCGGCGAAAAGATATCAAAGGTGCACAGGCGCACCACCCAAAATATAACTGTTTAAACAGCATGTTACCGACCGGTGCATAAGAAGAGGCATTAGAGATCAGATATTACTCGGCGTTCATCTTGGCCTTGCCCTTGCCATCACTGGTGGTAGCAGCAGCACCCGGATCAGCGGTACCAGCCCGTGCAGGAGGTGGAACGACTGGTGTTGAGGTAGCGGGGGCAGAGCCGGCTTCAGCTTGCTTCTTTGCAGCCTCCGCCCTTAACGCAGCAGCTTCCTCCTTCCACCGAGCCAGCATATCATACGGCTCGGGAAGATCCGACTTAATTGCTTCACCGGCAGCATCATATGCTAGAACAAGGATATTAACATCCAGGTCGTCTGCAATCACGCTGGCCGGGTAACGGACCTCCTTCTGGACGGCCTGAAAGTCCTTCACTGAGAACTTGGATCCATCAAGCTTGAACTCTGGGAAGCCGCCCATAAGCTTCACTAGCTCGAGCTTGGGGAAATAAGCCTTGGCGAGTGCAAGCCCTCGGGTCACTCCAACCCGGCAAGACGAGCGTTTCCAGTGCCAAATCCACTCAGGAATAGTGGAGAAGGCATCCAACATCCTCTTCAGATCAACATGTCCTTTACCCGGCCACCGTAATTCCTGAAGGATCCATTTGGTTCCGGCACATAGCTGCCGGAGAACACTCTTCATGGTTTTCAGCTTGGCGATGTCATCCTCTTCCGGCATGGTTTCATCCGGGCCTGAAGAAATGGAAACGTAAGTCGGGAAAATCGTTGCTATCTATCAAAAGGGTAAACTCGGAGGAGGAAACGTACCAAGTAAAGCACGATATGTGTCTGATATTTGGACTGAAAGGCTTGTTAGATCATCTTCTGCTTTGTGAGCCCTTTTCCTATATTTCCTCATTATCAGCCTATTCCTCCTGGCCTCAGCTTCGGCTGCTTCACGCAAAGCTACCTCCTTTTCGATGAGCTTGGTGGCGTCTGCCAGTTTCTCCTCAGATTGAGTCACGAAAGACTGCATGCATGCAAACAAGGATCAGTCGGGTAGAGGAGCAAGTTATCAGTCGCTTGTATAATAAAGTCCCAAGCAAATTAAGAATCAATTCACTCGGAACTTGGGGACTGGACAAGGGCACAAGCAACATTAGTCGGATTTACCTCGTGTTTGGCTATTAAAGCCCCCAAGATGTTTTCTTCATTAGCCCTCAAAGTGCGCAGGGCTTCCAGCATCTGGGCAAACGTCAGTTCCTCGGGTCGAGTACCGGAAGAGCCGGCAGCTTGGTCACCCGGTGGGGGGGCTCTCCCCGCCCTTGGAGTCGAGACCCGGACAGTTTGAGTACCCGGGTTGGGAGAACCCATCCTTGTATCTAGAACCTCGATCTCCTCGTCTACTGGTTCCGATGAGGAAGGAGATCCGGCGGTTCGGGGAAGCGGATTGTTCAGAGGGCCTTGTTCCTGGTTATTCGCCGCATCACCGCCAGTCGCGGTGTCTGCGTTATCAGTCGGCTTCTCCACCCGATGGTTATCTGTTTCCACGTTTTCCGGGTCACTGACGGTGACTTGAGTGCTGAAAGAAAGATGAGAAAAGGCAGTTATTAGTGATGACAGTGGCTTGAGTGGAAATTTGTCAGACGTAAAAGGAAATCATGTAGCAAAAACTTACCCGGCATTCACGGTGTAGTCCGGCGGGAGCTCGCCGCTAGAAGCAGATGAGGTCGTCACAGGGACCACTAATGGAACCCGGAATTGCCCGGCACGTGGATGGTTAGGAGAAGGGTGGCGTTGAGAAGAGTCGGCAGGACGAGACGGAGGAGCGCTGGCACGAGGGACCGAGGGAGTAGAGATGCCCGGGTTAAGGGGATCTTCACCCGGGGAGCTCCGAGTTACTCTGCGTTTGGCTGGGAGAGAATCCTTCAAGCACGACGAATTTGATAATTGATGGTTAAGTCGTCGCAGGGCGTCAAAGGAGTAAGGTTTAGAGGATAATGAGGAAAAAGGAACCTTGGACACTGCCCCCCTGGCCTTCCTCTTGCCTCCAACTGTTGCTTCTTAGTCAGACTCGGTTGCCTCCGGGTCATCCTCGTTGGTCTCACCTTCGTCCTCCAGCCCTGCGAACCGGATGTGTGTTCGTTGGAAAAAAGGTAAATGGGAGGAAAATAATACAAGTAAAGATATACAAATTCTGTGTGAATACCTTCACTATCATCAGCCGGCTCGTCCTCTTCTTCCGAGTCTCTGGAGGGGGGGGAGGGTTCAACTCTCCAGAAAGGGTCATCAGCCTAGGACAAAAGAATGAGACTAAGGGTTAGAAGCTGTATCAAGTCAAAATGTGGAAATAAGTTGTGAATATCGGGTATTACCGCCGGAGCCGGGTTCTCCCGAGTAAACGGGGGTAACCCGGTGATGCCCTTTATCACCTCCAGCTTCTCTGTTAAGAAGCCCTTGATGGTCTTGTTGGTATCGCCGGTCGCAAAGCTCTTGGTGGAGTATCTGAGTGCATCTGTGGTGTGCCCCGAATACTCGCACATCAATTTAGTGCGAATGGAGTTGGGTTGGATCCGAAAATCAACCCATGTTTTTACTAAATTTAGCCCGAGGAGGCCTTGGGCTGAGAGGATGGCTATCTTGGCTAATGCGGGAAGGATCGCCTCCCTGTCCGAGTCTGGTGCAAAGGCGTTGAAAGACTCGGAAGGTTCAAGGAGGCTTTCCGAGTAACCCGGCAGTTTCTTTTCGCCGTCTGGGGAGGTATCGTGGCAATAAAAGAAAGACAGCTGCCAATGTTTGACGTGGGAGTTTAAATTGAGGGTTGGCATCGGTGAATTCTTGCGGCGTTGGATGGATACCCCGCCACAAGTAAGAAGTGCTCCGTCACCACTTTCGCGGCACGGCTTACACTGGAATAGTTCGATGAAGAGAGTCAAACTTGGCGGCATGCACAAGTACGACTCGGATAGAACGATGAAGTGGGTAATATTCAACATAGAGTTAGGCCCTATGTCGAATACCCGAAGGCCATAATGGCTTAAGACCTCCCTGAAGAAAGGGTGACCCGGAGGACGGAATCCCCGGGTCACGTGCTCTACGAAGCAGATTACCTCGTTATCAGCAGGTGTGGGCCGGGTCTCGTTGCCCGGCGCCCTCCAGTGAATGTCCTTCTGAGAAGGGAGAATTCCTAATTCGGCTAGCTCGTCCAACTTGGCCTTTGTAGTTGTGGAACGCCCCCAGTTGGCGGATATGGTTTGGGTAGTCCTTGCTTGAGTCGGCTGTTTTCCTTGTCGTTTGGGAGCCATGGGATCAACCTGCAAAACACAAGAAAAAGAGGCATAGGAAATAAGACTCGGAAGTGTTGGATTATCTGAGTATAAGGTAACAAGAAAGTATGAAGCTAAGAATTATCCGGGTATCACGCTATGAAGTGGAGACTACAAGGTATCCGGGTGTTAAGTACAATTGTGGAAATTATTGGTCACTTACGTATGGAAAAGCATTTAAGGAAGATGGATGGTTGCCCATGTGTATACCGCAAGCAAAATAGCTGGAAAAGGAGGATTTTCCGGGTGTTAACGCGGTAAGCGGAAAATCAAGGAGGAATGGATCTAGGTAGGAAAATTTGTGAGCGATTTTACAGAAGATTTGGTGGTTAGTAATGGTAGGAGGATGAGTTGTAACTATCTAGCAGGTGGTTAAAGGAGTTGGCGAGCATCGAATCGATCTAGCTTGATGCAATCGGAAAAAAGACTCACGGATTGACCTAGATCCGATCCTGGATAAATTGAAAAATTGCGGGGCTAAATTAAACGGCTGCAAGAGGCTTACCGGAGAGATTGGAGTCTAGCGCAACGGCGGCGAGCGGCGTGGCTCGAATGCCCCTTTGCGGCTCTTGGCGCGGGGAACGAAGGTGCGACGGTCTAGCGCGGCGGCGGCACGAGATGGCTCGAGGGCGAGCGCGGCCGGCGGCGGCTAGGCTTCGATGGCGAGCGCAAGCTCCTTGCGGTGGCGCTGCGAGGGTGTACGGAGCGATGAAGGAAAGGGGAAGCTGAGGCGTAGTGATGGGTTTGGGGTTACCCTCTGAGTACTATTTATAAGGCGAGGGTGGTTCTATCTCAACGGCCAGAAGCCGGAAATCGTGGGGTGATGGTTATCCACGGGGATCCTGCAAGATATGCGCCAAGTATTGGGCAAAGCATCTGGACAAGAGGAAGAAGGAGATTCACTCCGTGATATCAGGATCGATTATCGAGTATAGGGATCTTGGCATTTTTATTAGGGTTTGGACCGGGAAAATTAAACCAAGGTGTTTGGAGGAAAAACCCGGGTTACTACATGGCCGCCATGGAGTAAGGCCTAACTGAATATTAAAGCATCTTAACCCGGCCTCCCTATGCATGTGTGTTAGATATCTTTTGCAGGGAATAGCGAGCGCTTCAAGGAGGATCCATGAAGCCCAGGCTATTCTGGGGACTACTGATGGGGGGATGATAACCCGGTAGGCCAAACTCCCAAGGAGTAACCCGGCCCAAAGGACGCTGCGCAGGATCCGGCTAAGGATAAGGAAACTAGTGGAAGGCCCAAACTTGTAGGCCTGGTAACCCGGATTGTGGGTTACTGTAAAGGAAAGTTAGGGTTTGTGCGCCGTGTCCGGGTAGGATCCAGGGTGCGCCTTGGAGGGTAAGCTAGGGGGTACGGGTGCTTTATAAACCGACCCCCAGGCCTAGTTTAGACAGAGATCTAAGAACCCTAGCAATATCGCTTGATATCGAGCATCTAGTGTAATCCCAGAGTTGAGTTGTTATATCAAGATCGGAGACCCGGCGACTTTGATTGCCGGCTACCAGATCGAATTGTACCATGTTTTCCTCTGAGCTAAACCCTCTCCCAAACGCCTGTGTCGTCTTGCCCCAAGATCAGTTACCCCCGGTAACGTCTGCCGTGATTATCCCACGACACAATTTGTGCCTCATGTGTGGTGATGATCACGGTGACAAGTTTCTGTTCAATGAGATTAAACCATGGGAGGTTGCAGCCCCCTTTGTGGGCACAGCTATCCTTGGTGGTGGTTTTTTCGTGATTCTTGACATAAGGAACGTTGCTCCTCCTAAGGAGATATCACATCCCAATTTTGGAATACCTGTTAACACAGTTGTTTTGCTAATTGCTTGACTAATAAACCTTGGTTGTGTTTGTTTGTGTTTGTTTAAGTGCAACTAATTATATAAACTTACATGGCTAAGAATGGGAAAACAAAATATTCAACATATTGTTCCAATGACTTTGACAATATTTTCTAAAGTAAATATTGATCAAAGAGTTTTCCAAAAACATCTTATGAAGCCAATACTTGTTGAATATTATTCCAAGACCCAAATTAAGAAAGATGAAACACTTAATAATTTCCATAAAGGATTATCAGAAAAGGAGGCATTCTTAAATGCTTCACCAAAATATTATCAAAATGTTTTTCCAACCTTGCTAGCTTAAAAACAATATTATTGGAGAGCATTGACTTGCTATCTCTAGTCACATAAATATTTTGGCAAAGCATTGCTAAAGAAAAGCCAAGTGCTTTATTAAATAGAAATTCCAATATTTCTAGAAACAGAAAACTAAAACAAGTTACTATTGGAAACTTTCCTCAAATGAGATGAAATTCATACCATTGCTTCCTTAGATCAAATAAGGAACACACACAAGAGGAGACCAAGAATTGAATCCATTAAAGTCCTGAAAACATGGTTTTTCTCCACAGCAACATTTGGGATTTTGAACAAGTTTGTTCTACAAACTTTTTCCAAATGCCATGAAATAAATACCACATGCTCTATAACATAAATAAGGATGAAAACAAAAAGGGCACAAGTTTTTGAATTGATTAAGTTGCCAAAAACCCCTGTTTTCTTGACAGCACCTTTTTGAAATTTGAACAAGTTTGTTCTATGAAGTAACTCTAAATGACTTGAATTTTCTACCACATAAGTAACAGATCAAATAAGGAATGTGTGCCAAAAATTATCATTTTTGGAAGCTTCTAAGTAGGCTAATAAATTCAATGTCCATTTTTGTAAGAATTCAAATTTGAACAACTTTGAATTACCAAGTTTCTCCTATTGATCCAATTTTCATATATGTTGTGCACATTAACTAATTAGAATTTTGGGCAAAAGGATTTAAAATTTAAACTTTGTTTGATTGGTGAAAACAGGCTTTTTCAGAGAGGACAGGGACCTAGTTGTAAATATCCAGGGATCAAATTGTAATCCGAGTCATCTTCAACCTCTAGCTCCCTGTAGAGAACAGCACCCCTACCCATGGCTTCGAAGGGAAGGAACCCTTGGGGATAAAGAGGGCCCCCATGTGGCCTTGTCTCCCCCATGCCCCCTCTATCTCTCCCCCCCACTCGAGCTCTTCCTCTCTCTCTCAAAGAAACCCAACCCGGAACCCTAGCTTCTAAGCTCGCCGCCGATTCGGCCGATTGGGAGCACGCGGCCGGTCGCCTCTAGCTCCTTTAGCTCCGCCTCGTCGTGGTGTACCTCGGTGCCGAAGGAATCGAGCCGAAACGGGCCGTAGACGCCGCGCCATCAAGTTCCCTTCTCCGAGCCCGACGACTCCGGCGACGAATCCCGGCCGCCTCGAGCTCCCTCCTCCTCATCCGAGCCCTCCAATGCGTCCAGGGTGAGCATGCGACCGTCCCCGTGCCTTTTTCCCTCTCCCTCTCGCTCTAAAACGTGCCCGCGCCGTGGTGGCCGTCCGGCCGCCGCCGCACGCCGTTGCCGCCGCCCCTCCGGCCGCTTCCAGGAAACGAGAGCGCGCCCGTTGGCTCCCTCGAGTCGAGAGCGACGTGAGGATACGTTTAATTCGCAAAACGGTGGCCGGTGCGTCGATTGCGAGCTCGCCGGAATCCGCTCCGCCGGCGAGTGACGTCGCAGTGAGGTCATGCTCGCGCCAGCAACGACCTTGACCCCGCGCAACGCAGTCAAACCTGCTGGTGGGGCCAGATCTTGCCTGCGTGGCTGCCGCGTGGCCTACGGGCCCGCACGTCAGCGACCAGCGGCTAGATCCCGCCGCGGTAGACTAGATCCAGGCCGGCCCATTTAGCAGATCTGCCCCCTATGATGTTTTTTTCCATTTATATTTCCACAGAATGTTGCATGATCACTTTTGAGCTTAAAAACTTAGTTAAAAGATGAATTTGACCAAACCAAAATTCACAGTGGTACACCAACAAAATCTAAACCACCTCCACTTTGTAGATCTACATTTGGATGAATGGTTTTGAAATTAAAAATGATTTGGAAACAGGTACCAGAAACACCAAAATGAGCACCATTTTTATTTTACAACTCAGAATGAAGTGAGGCCAATTGCATTGGAAAGCCCTTGAAATTTCCTAACAGGAGCATTTAACCTAGTTTCCAAATTCATTGTATTTTTGAAATGGAATGCAATTTGGTAAAACACCAGAGAGCACTTTGGTGATTTTTATAAAATAATTAAAAATGATTTTTGATGCAAACTCAATTGTATGGTCTTGTATATGTTTAGGGCTATCCAAACCTAGCTTGGTTTAATTTTTAGAGCATCATATAAAATTTGGTGGACAGATCTTTATTTTGCGTGAATCTGCCATTTTGGCATTTTAAGTAATTAAATTGTGTGATTATGTTTTTGTGTTGTAATATTATTTTCTAGCATGTACAAGTGGTGTGAACTTGTTTTCTAAGTGTTACTTAGTTATTTTATCATGTTAGATTGTGTGGACTTGAGTGTAGAAGAAATAGGATTTTTGTTATTAACATATGATTATTCTCTAGTTAATATTTGCATAGGATTTTTGAGTGATGAAATTATGTGCAAGCACTTGGATTTTTGATTGTATCCAGTACCATTTTGGTACTGATTTGGTGTTGTTATCACCTCTGCTAGATTGCATTTGAGTTGGTAGAAAAGCATTATTAGCTTTGTCATAACTATGAGGATGTTTGGAAAAATTCCCTCATGTGTGGAATTTTTGACATGAACATTTGTGATTGTGTAGCCACATAATTTTGTGTTGTATCCATAGGACCAGTAGCATTTTTATTATGTTGTTATGAGTACTTTACCCCTAAAGTTTTCACTTGTGTGAAAACAATAACATGAGTAGCATTGCTTGTTTTTAGCACCCTATTATTTTCTACTAGTATGGTTATTGCACTAGATGCTAGTTTAGGTTTTTGCTAATTTTTGTCAAGTATGACCAGAGGATTTGTGACCTATTAATGCTTTGTTATGCTAGTGGAACACCCCACTGGTGTCATTGCATTTTTGGTGGAAACATTATTTCCCCAAACTAGATGCATTTCTCTTATGTAGTTTCATAACTAATGAGTGCCTAGTATTTTTGCTTTGGGAATTTTTGTGCTAAACAAAAATGGGTATGCTTCTGTTTGTAAGTGGTTGTAATCATGTGTGGCTTGCTAGGAAACATACATTCTTGAAGGGTTGTTTGATTCCTCTAGTAATGCCCTTTTTATTACTACTAGTATGTAGGAGTTGCCCTGCAAATTGATGCATTGTTTTGTTAAATGAGTATATTTTTGTTAGAGCAAGTATAGATGTTTTCACTCCTGTTTTTATGACATGGACCCTCTGGTTGTATTTCAATTACTTGATTGAAATTCATCCATTGATTCTCATGTTTGATTAGTACTAGTTTCCTTAGCAGTTTTTGTGTTGAATTATTTTTCCTGCCAACTTGTGTTTGGTGGATATTTGTGTATCCTTGCATGAGGACATGTTTTCATTCCATTATGATAACATGGTTCCTTGTTTGCATTTTAGTACTTTATTTATTATGCTTGCTTGCATAGCAATTTTTTTTGTAGAAACATGTCTATAAGGATTCCTCCTTTTTAGTCATTATTTCTATTGTTCTCACTATGAGAAATTGTGTGTTTTGTGATGAGTCTATTACCTTGTTACATTTGTGTAGGCTCACTGATTTGTAAAAGTAACTTTTGCAAATCATGTGTCTTATTTATTCTTGATGTCAATTTAGACTCAGTAGCATAGCTACCTTTTTCTTGTTGTGGTGTGGTTGATAGAACCATTGCCATGATTAATATTGTGCATGTTTTTATACACTTTTAGTAGTCTCACCCTTGTGAAACTAAATGTATTTTGGGCTTATTAATATCTTGGTATGAGAGTGGCACACCCACTGAATCCATGATATTAAGGTTGTGAGTTATTTTCCTCCAACCTTAAGTTGTCTTATTAAATGGCATTTCTGCCAAGTAGGTTTGTTTGATTGTTTGCCTCCATTAATAATTGTGTGATTTGTTATTATTAGATTTCCTTGCTGTATGTATGGTTATGCATTGTTGCTTGCCTTGATTGGTTCTGAATGTGTGTCCTTTATTCCTTTTACGACGTTAGAAAACGAAGAGGAAGGAAGTGTCGTGAAGATCTGTTTCAAGTTCCAGTCACTCCAGAAACCAGGGACACAAGGAGATACCAGGCAAGCATCCTGATTGCTTGCTGATACAATACTTACCATTATCTATCATGCATGTTTTACCTCTGAAGTTTTACAAAAACTTGATTATCAAAACTATTTTTGAGGTGGAAATTACTACTATACTATATATAGGTTACTATCATGCCAATAGTTAAACTTGGTAATACCAAGCCCATAAGCCACCATATGGTATTTATTGCCATCAAATATACTAGTCCCTAAGTGGACACCCTAAAATTGTGATTCTACAAAACAAAGGCTTTACGGAAAAACCCGGAGAAAAGGCGGATCCTTGTTCTCCGGAGGAATGTGGAAGTGGTCATTTTTGAGAAAGTGGTGTTTTCAAAAATGACACATAACCTAGTCTTCGCTGGACAACCTTTACCGTACTGCCACTTTACCCCGATATGGGTAGGGGCTTGATTAAAAACTTGTTATGGTTAGTATGTGTACTATCTCAAGTGCTATAGGGGATGGGATCCTCCGAACCGAAATGTCGCTAGGAGTGGGGAATACGGGACATCTAAAGTGGGGGATTAATTTTCCCTCCGGATGCAGCAGTTGGGCCTCCTGTCTGGGCGGTGTGCGACACGGCTTGCCGGGGAGGGGGAAACCCAATTGAAGAGATAAACATGTTCTAGCTTGTACATAGTGGATAGTCAAGATCAGTTATCTGATGTTCTCATAGGTGAGGACAGTCCATGGGTGTTTCATGGCGGATTCTGGATCTGGTGGAAATGTGTACACCTCTGCAGAGTAAAACTATTTTGAGATAGCCGCGTCCTCGGATATGGACGGTTGAATGGCCATGTAGCTAGCATTGTGTCAATGTTTTCAAAAAGGAAGTTTTTGAAAAGGGAATTTTGGAAAGGAAGTGTTGAACTTGTGAAGTTCGGAAAGGAAATGGAAACGTATACCGTGGAGGTATCGTCGATGATGAAAAGCCAGATGCTGATATACAAAACAAAATGTTTTGCAAAGAAAACCTTTTCTACTCTAAGCAAGAATTCTGGAAACTGATTCCAAGAAGTTTTGCAAAGAGAAAATGTTCTTTAACAAAGCTTTACAAAACCTCTTGTACATGTGATATCTACAAGAGAAATAAAACTATATTATTTTCTTCTGAAGTATCTTCTTCAACGAAGATACAGATAAACCTGACTGCAACTGTGGTGTCATCATATATGAACACCATTGATAGTGAACCATATTTATAGCCTACCTATTCCACCATATAAGCATATTTGCATGTTGGTAAGTGACATGATGGATGTCTTGCTGAGTACATTCAAATGTACTCATTATGGTTTCGCCCCTGGTATCTACTTATCAGATTTGGAGAAGGAGTCTCCGAAGGAGATCTATGAAGAGAAGTACGGAGTTGACGGCTTTGCGAACTAGGATCGTCTCCGGGTCAGCAGCCTGTAGGTTAAGGCGTGACTTGGGCTCAACTACGTTGTGTTTTGATTGTCTTCCGCTGTGTTTGTTAAGTAGCCTGCCCTTTGTGGCAGCTGTGCTAGACTTGATCGTGTGATCATTTTTGTAATACCTTTATGTATTCGTGTAATGGATGATGTATATCTGTGTGCCAACTGTGTATGTTGTTCACGACTGATCTTTCTGGGATCGTGAATGTATGCATACGTAGGGTTTCAGACTGCCGGTCTGGGGTCCTTACAGAGTTGGTATCAGAGCCATCCTGACCTTAGGAGACCTTAGTTAGCATGGACGTCAGATAGGAAAGAAAAGTATTTTTGAGTAAAAACCTATTTACTATCTACATTATTTTTATCTAAGGGAATTTTAGTATATTTTCCCTCCTTCTTATATTTTCAAAATATTCTAAATGCATATCAAGGGCGTCCTTGAACAGTGGTTCGAAGGGCGGGTCTTATAGAGCTGGCATCTCTCTCGGTTAAGAGTTTATTTCTTACTCGTTTGCAACTGCTCCGCTCTGTTTTTGAAACATCTCTCGTCTTTGAAGTTTTCTGTCCAGAAAATAGTTGGAGTTTCAAAAACAGATTGTTGCATAAAGTTTTATCAAAACTTTACTTCTATTTATCTTGTTTTCATACAAAAACTTGTATACTTGCCGATGTCCTGAGAAGACCAAAATAATTGCCTAGCTCTACAGTGATGATGGTCAGAAGTAGATATAGTTCTTCAGCCACTTCTAGGATTTTGGATCAGTCTAGTTTGGAGTAATTTAGCAATTACCCCATGAGTCGCCTTCCCCGACGTAGCTCCAATGGAGCCTTGCTTGTGTGTTTTGGCTTGCTTATGTGTGTCCGTAGGACTTTGTGCTATTGTGTGGTGTAGATTTTGGTTCATCTAGGCTTCTATATGTTTGTGGGGTACTCCAATTTTGCAGATTTGTGCTTGCCCCGCTCTTGTTTTTGAATCGCCTCGTGTTAAATTTTTGCAAGCAAAAATGTTTGTATAGTATTCAAAAACAAGAATTTGTTGCTTAGACTTATACTTGTTTTCGCTTCATAATGCCACCGTCGTGAACCACCACCATCTCCCCCACAATTAATGAAAGCACCGTTGGGCCTAAATAGAGGACCATCAAGCCACACGAGCTGATATCATTGCTACCAGTGATGCACTCCAACAGATAAATCTCCAAAAACGACAACCCTCAAAGAAGAAAAGGCATGAAGAAAACCAACCAATACTGACCAAAAACCTCTGTGTTTTGTCTGTTTGCAAAAGACTCTTTTTACCCTGTTGGCTAAATGTCGCACCTTTTTATGTCCCTTTTTAAAAGACCAAACAAGAGAAATCCCCTTTTAAAAAGTTATATACCTCCCTCCTCTGGAGAAAGGTGCAAAAAGAAGTCTTCACATGCCATGATGCGCAACCCCCTCAAAAGCCAATCCGAAGAGCACAATTCAATATTCGACGTACGATGACGCTAGTCGTATCTTGTCGGGCAAACATTATTAAATAAAAAGCTAACAAGATTAACATGCTTTGTCTAATCTTAGGTTGACACCTAACCAAAGCATGTGAAATACTGACAACTCTTTCTAAACCAAGGAATTAAGTGACTTACGACACTTTTTAATCTAGTTGGTAAAAAGGAGAAGCCACGAGAAAATAAGATGTTGACCTATTCGTTTACTAGTCAATAAGATATCAGGTGTATCTACTTTGGAAAACAAATTTTAGTAGACATTGTAGGTACTATGAAATTCGGGGTTTAGAAATTAAGTGAACCATGGAATGGTTATGATAGAACTCGGAAACAACAGTTTTCCTGTTTTTGTTTCTTTGTGTGCTCTTGATTGAAATAAATTTGTGCTTTATTCAATCTTGCTTCCTAACTTATATGGACTTTTTAGGACTTGTTATTATGTTGTTTTCTTACAATAAATCTACCCTAGAAAGTGTGTGCATGATTGAAAACTCGAATAAAAATGAATAGCATTTGTTACCTTCTAGTTTATTATTTGGATTGTTGAGTGGGCAAATCCTTGTAGATTTGTTGTACCTAGATTTTTGTTATGGTTATGATAGATCCAGTACCATTTTGGTACTGTTATTTATATGCTGTTATCTTCCTTAACTTGCATGTGATCTTATAGCAAAGCATGAGTAACATTTGCTATTTTTCCAGTTTATTATTTGGAAGTATTGTGAGAACTAGATCCGGGTATACTTTCGTAGTAGATTTTGTGCTATGTTTTATTTGAGTCAAGTAACATTTAGGTACTGTTATTTTGATGCTTGTACCTATATTATCTTGCATGTCTTGTAATAGTAAAGCATGTGTAACATTTGTTGCTTGTTTTCTAGTACTTATTTGACTAGTTGTGCGAGCAAATCTTGTGTAGTTGTGCACCTAAGTTTGGTTGTCTTTAAGTTTATTACAGTACCATTTTGGTACTGATATTAGGATAGTAGTATCTCTGTTAGGTTGCACTTGATCTTATGGAGATGCATGTGTAAGAATTGCTATCAATATGCACTAGTATTGTTCACTAGATTAAATAGCCTTATATTTTTGTCTTGCATGCAAAGTTTTTCATGAGTAACCAGAGGTTTAGTACCTAATTTGCCTTGGTATTAGTAGGCCATAGCCCACTGGTCCCATTGCATTTTGGCTTGAGGATGAAAATCCCCAACCATACACATGTGTGAAAATAGCATGTTTCACTATGTGATTGATCTCTATTTTCCACCATGGAAAATATAATTGTTTCTTTTCACTTATGAAAGTGAGAAGGTTATTTCTTATTAGTAAATACTAATATGTTTAGGTGTGATCCTTTTTTTTTAGCATAATATTCCTTAGGGGTATCATGTTAAGAAATGTTTCACTATCGTGCGCTAAAATTAAATTGTTCGCAAATAAAATAAATTCCTCTTGATTGGTAGATTGTTTGTGAATAATTTTAAATTGAGTGTTTGGATTTTTTGAAAAGGTTTCGATAACTTTTCATTAATTGCATAGCTACTGATTGTGTGAGTTATACCTTGCTTGTTTGCTAGTAATTGGTTAAAGAAAAACAGAAATTGCTAGAAGAATTTCTGCATGCTTAATGGTTGATTCATAAAATTACTTTGGTGTTGGTGCTTACTAGCATGTGTAAGTTTTGTGTACTGTTATTAGGTACACTTATATTCATGACTTGCTTGTTTAGTTTTAAACATCATGATAGCATTGTTTGCTTCTCTAGAGTGAAACTAGTTTCGCCACTAGAAGATGGTGATTTTTGCTCTAGTAGTACACTCTTTTTATTTTATGAGTATATGTGTTGATATAGCATGTTTAGGAAGTTATTACTTCTGTTATCATGCCATGAATTATTTAGATGCATTTTCTATGGTTATAGGATATGTTTATCTCTTATAGCATGCTGGTGTAGATTTTTCATACTAGTGTGTTATTTGTGCAGTCCTGAATTTTTTATGCCTATGTAATAGGAGTTTTTATCTTGTGTGAAGATGGTATTTTAGAGTATCTTTATGATTAGATTCATTGGTTTTTAGCTACTGGTTGTTTGCTAATTGTTCATGATTGATGGATTCCAAAACCTCTAATAAACAATAACCTAGTGAATAAATAGTCTATTCATCTGTGGTGTTGTTTGCTTGCTTATTGGATTTTGTTTAAATGTTTTACCTTAGCATGAGTTTATACTTGTGTTATGATTGTGCTTAAGAGTATCTTATTAAACTAAAAACATCCAACTAAAATCATGAACATATTAAGTGATAGTTGCCTGTGGTGAGTAATAACCACTACCATGGGTAGTTGTTCTGTCTGTTTGTTTTACCTTAGCAACCTAACCTTTTTGCACCCACAAGCTATACTTTTAGCTTATTACATACCTTGTTATGAGAGTGGTACACCACTCCATATGTGTTATGTAATATGTGGGATTTAGCTAGAAACTCATGAAATAATAGACGGTATTTTTTCCAGGTAGTTCTGCACTAACCTTAATTTTTGTTCAAACTAGGAAACAAAAGTTTTGGACCTAAAACAAGTACTGGTGTACTTCTTTTAATAGTGATTTTGCTAATTTAGGGATGTACCCCACCTCCCAAGAAAAGTCAAAGGGGGAAGCACCTGCACTCCAACACTAGCATTGTGTTTGTTGGCCCTCCCTTAGTCCTCGCTTGTGAATCTCGGGGACGAGATTCTTTTTAAGGGGGGAAGACCTGTCACATCCCAATTTTGGAATACCTGTTAACACAGTTGTTTTGCTAATTGCTTGACTAATAAACCTTGGTTGTGTTTGTTTGTGTTTGTTTAAGTGCAACTAATTATATAAACTTACATGGCTAAGAATGGGAAAACAAAATATTCAACATATTGTTCCAATGACTTTGACAATATTTTCTAAAGTAAATATTGATAAAAGAGTTTTCCAAAAACATCTTATGAAGCCAATACTTGTTGAATATTATTCCAAGACCCAAATTAAGAAAGATGAAACACTTAATAATTTCCATAAAGGATTATCAGAAAAGGAGGCATTCTTAAATGCTTCACCAAAATATTATCAAAATGTTTTTCCAACCTTGCTAGCTTAAAAACAATATTATTGGAGAGCATTGACTTGCTATCTCTAGTCACATAAATATTTTGGCAAAGCATTGCTAAAGAAAAGCCAAGTGCTTTATTAAATAGAAATTCCAATATTTCTAGAAACAGAAAACTAAAACAAGTTACTATTGGAAACTTTCCTCAAATGAGCTGAAATTCATACCATTGCTTCCTTATATCAAATAAGGAAGACACACAAGAGGATACCAAGAATTGAATCCATTAAAGTCCTGAAAACATGGTTTTTCTCCACAGCAACATTTGGGATTTTGAACAAGTTTGTTCTACAAACTTTTTCCAAATTCCATGAAATAAATACCACATGCTCTATAACATAAACAAGGATGAAAACAAAAAGGGCACAAGTTTTTGAATTGATTAAGTTGCCAAAAACCCCTGTTTTCTTGACAGCACCTTTTTGAAATTTGAACAAGTTTGTTCTATGAAGTAACTCTAAATGACTTGAATTTTCTACCACATAAGTAACAGATCAAATAAGGAATGTGTGCCAAAAATTATCATTTTTGGAAGCTTCTAAGTAGGTTAATAAACTCAATGTCCATTTTTGTAAGAATTCAAATTTGAACAACTTTGAATTACCAAGTTTCTCCTATTGATCCAATTTTCATATATGTTGTGCACATTAACTAATTAGAATTTTGGGAAAAAGGATTTAAAATTTAAACTTTGTTTGATTGGTGAAAACAGGCTTTTTCAGAGAGGACAGGGACCTAGTTGTAAATATCCAGGGATCAAATTGTAATCCGAGTCATCTTCAACCTCTAGCTCCCTGTAGAGAACAGCACCCCTACCCATGGCTTCGAAGGGAAGGAACCCTTGGGGATAAAGAGGGCCCCCATGTGGCCTTGTCTCCCCCATGCCCCCTCTATCTCTCCCCCCCCACTCGAGCTCTTCCTCTCTCTCTCAAAGAAACCCAACCCGGAACCCTAGCTTCTAAGCTCGCCGCCGATTCGGCCGATTGGGAGCACGCCGCCGGTCGCCTCTAGCTCCTTTAGCTCCGCCTCGTCGTGGTGTACCTCGGTGCCGAAGGAATCGAGCCGAAACGGGCCGTAGACGCCGCGCCATCAAGTTCCCTTCTCCGAGCCCGACGAATCCCGGCCGCCTCGAGCTCCCTCCTCCTCATCCGAGCCCTCCAATGCGTCCAGGGTGAGCATGCGACCGTCCCCGTGCCTTTTTCCCTCTCCCTCTCGCTCTAAAACGTGCCCGCGCCGTGGTGGCCGTCCGGCCGCCGCCGCACGCCGTTGCCGCCGCCCCTCCGGCCGCTTCCAGGAAACGAGAGCGCGCCCATTGGCTCCCTCGAGTCGAGAGCGACGTGAGGATACGTTTAATTCGCAAAACGGTGGCCGGTGCGTCGATTGCGAGCTCGCCGGAATCCGCTCCGCCGGCGAGTGACGTCGCAGTGAGGTCATGCTCGCGCCAGCAACGACCTTGACCCCGCGCAACGCAGTCAAACCTGCTGGTGGGGCCAGATCTTGCCTGCGTGGCTGCCGCGTGGCCTACGGGCCCGCACGTCAGCGACCAGCGGCTAGATCCCGCCGCGGTAGACTAGATCCAGGCCGGCCCATTTAGCAGATCTGCCCCCTATGATGTTTTTTTCCATTTATATTTCCACAGAATGTTGCATGATCACTTTTGAGCTTAAAAACTTAGTTAAAAGATGAATTTGACCAAACCAAAATTCACAGTGGTACACCAACAAAATCTAAACCACCTCCACTTTGTAGATCTACATTTGGATGAATGGTTTTGAAACTAAAAATGATTTGGAAACAGGTACCAGAAACACCAAAATGAGCACCATTTTTATTTTACAACTCAGAATGAAGTGAGGCCAATTGCATTGGAAAGCCCTTGAAATTTCCTAACAGGAGCATTTAACCTCGTTTCCAAATTCGTTGTATTTTTGAAATGGCATGCAATTTGGTAAAACACCAGAGAGCACTTTGGTGATTTTTATAAAATAATTAAAAATGATTTTTGATGCAAACTCAATTGGATGGTCTTGTATATGTTTAGGGCTATCCAAACCTAGCTTGGTTTAATTTTTAGAGCATCATATAAAATTTGATGGACAGATCTTTATTTTGCATGAATCTGCCATTTTGGCATTTTAAGTAATTAAATTGTGTGATTATGTTTTTGTGTTGTAATATTATTTTCTAGCATGTACAAGTGGTGTGAACTTGTTTTCTAAGTGTTACTTAGTTATTTTATCATGTTAGATTGTGTGGACTTGAGTGTAGAAGAAATAGGATTTTTGTTATTAACATATGATTATTCTCTAGTTAATATTTGCATAGGATTTTTGAGTGATGAAATTATGTGCAAGCACTTGGATTTTTGATTGTATCCAGTACCATTTTGGTACTGATTTGGTGTTGTTATCACCTCTGCTAGATTGCATTTGAGTTGGTAGAAAAGCATTATTAGCTTTGTCATAACTATGAGGATGTTTGGAAAAATTCCCTCATGTGTGGAATTTTTGACATGAACATTTGTGATTGTGTAGCCACATAATTTTGTGTTGTATCCATAGGACCAGTAGCATTTTTATTATGTTGTTATGAGTACTTTACCCCTAAAGTTTTCACTTGTGTGAAAACAATAACATGAGTAGCATTGCTTGTTTTTAGCACCCTATTATTTTCTACTAGTATGGTTATTGCACTAGATGCTAGTTTAGGTTTTTGCTAATTTTTGTCAAGTATGACCAGAGGCTTTGTGACCTCTTAATGCTTTGTTATGCTAGTGGAACACCCACTGGTGTCATTGCATTTTTGGTGGAAACATTATTTCCCCAAACTAGATGCATTTCTCTTATGTAGTTTCATAACTAATGAGTGCCTAGTATTTTTGCTTTGGGAATTTTTGTGCTAAACAAAAATGTGTATGCTTCTGTTTGTAAGTGGTTGTAATCATGTGTGGCTTGCTAGGAAACATACATTCTTGAAGGGTTGTTTGATTCCTCTAGTAATGCCCTTTTTATTACTACTAGTATGTAGGAGTTGCCCTGCAAATTGATGCATTGTTTTGTTAAATGAGATATTTTTGTTAGAGCAAGTATAGATGTTTTTCACTCCTGTTTTTATGAAATGGACCCTCTGGTTGTATTTCAATTACTTGATTGAAATTCATCCATTGATTCTTCATGTTTGATTAGTACTAGTTTCCTTAGCAGTTTTTGTGTTGAATTATTTTTCCTGCCAACTTGTGTTTGGTGGATATTTGTGTATCCTTGCATGAGGACATGTTTTCATTCCCATTATGATAACATGGTTCCTTGTTTGCATTTTAGTACTTTATTTATTATGCTTGCTTGCATAGCAATTTTTTTTGTAGAAACATGTCTATAAGGATTCCTCCTTTTTAGTCATTATTTCTATTGTTCTCACTATGAGAAATTGTGTGTTTTGTGATGAGTCTATTACCTTGTTACATTTGTGTAGGCTCACTGATTTGTAAAAGTAACTTTTGCAAATCATGTGTCTTATTTATTCTTGATGTCAATTTAGACTCAGTAGCATAGCTACCTTTTTCTTGTTGTGGTGTGGTTGATAGAACCATTGCCATGATTAATATTGTGCATGTTTTTATACACTTTTAGTAGTCTCACCCTTGTGAAACTAAATGTATTTTGGGCTTATTAATATCTTGGTATGAGAGTGGCACACCCACTGAATCCATGATATTAAGGTTGTGAGTTATTTTCCTCCAACCTTAAGTTGTCTTATTAAATGGCATTTCTGCCAAGTAGGTTTGTTTGATTGTTTGCCTCCATTAATAATTGTGTGATTTGTTATTATTAGATTTCCTTGCTGTATGTATGGTTATGCATTGTTGCTTGCCTTGATTGGTTCTGAATGTGTGTCCTTTATTCCTTTTACGACGTTAGAAAACGAAGAGGAAGGAAGTGTCGTGAAGATCTGTTTCAAGTTCCAGACACTCCAGAAACCAGGGACACAAGGAGATACCAGGCAAGCATCCTGATTGCTTGCTGATACAATACTTACCATTATCTATCATGCATGTTTTACCTCTGAAGTTTTACAAAAACTTGATTATCAAAACTATTTTTGAGGTGGAAATTACTACTATACTATATATAGGTTACTATCATGCCAATAGTTAAACTTGGTAATACCAAGCCCATAAGCCACCATATGGTATTTATTGCCATCAAATATACTAGTCCCTAAGTGGACACCCTAAAATTGTGATTCTACAAAACAAAGGCTTTACGGAAAAACCCGGAGAAAAGGCGGATCCTTGTTCTCCGGAGGAATGTGGAAGTGGTCATTTTTGAGAAAGTGGTGTTTTCAAAAATGACACATAACCTAGTCTTCGCTGGACAACCTTTACCGTACTGCCACTTTACCCCGATATGGGTAGGGGCTTGATTAAAAACTTGTTATGGTTAGTATGTGTACTATCTCAAGTGCCATAGGGGATGGGATCCTCCGAACCGAAATGTCGCTAGGAGTGGGGAATACGGGACATCTAAAGTGGGGGATTAATTTTCCCTCCGGATGCAGCAGTTGGGCCTCCTGTCTGGGCGGTGTGCGACACGGCTTGCCGGGGAGGGGGAAACCCAATTGAAGAGATAGACATGTTCTAGCTTGTACATAGTGGATAGTCAAGATCAGTTATCTGATGTTCTCATAGGTGAGGACAGTCCATGGGTGTTTCATGGCGGATTCTGGATCTGGTGGAAATGTGTACACCTCTGCAGAGTAAAACTATTTCGAGATAGCCGCGTCCTCGGATATGGACGGTTGAATGGCCATGTAGCTAGAATTGTGTCAATGTTTTCAAAAAGGAAGTTTTTGAAAAGGGAATTTTGGAAAGGAAGTGTTGAACTTGTGAAGTTCGGAAAGGAAATGGAAACGTATACCGTGGAGGTATCGTCGATGATGAAAAGCCAGATGCTGATATACAAAACAAAATGTTTTGCAAAGAAAACCTTTTCTACTCTAAGCAAGAATTCTGGAAACTGATTCCAAGAAGTTTTGCAAAGAGAAAATGTTCTTTAACAAAGCTTTACAAAACCTCTTGTACATGTGATATCTACAAGAGAAATAAAACTATATTATTTTCTTCTGAAGTATCTTCTTCAACGAAGATACAGATAAACCTGACTGCAACTGTGGTGTCATCATATATGAACACCATTGATAGTGAACCATATTTATAGCCTACCTATTCCACCATATAAGCATATTTGCATGTTGGTAAGTGACATGATGGATGTCTTGCTGAGTACATTCAAATGTACTCATTATGGTTTCGCCCCTGGTATCTACTTATCAGATTTGGAGAAGGAGTCTCCGAAGGAGATCTATGAAGAGAAGTACGGAGTTGACGGCTTTGCGAACTAGGATCGTCTCCGGGTCAGCAGCCTGTAGGTTAAGGCGTGACTTGGGCTCAACTACGTTGTGTTTTGATTGTCTTCCGCTGTGTTTGTTAAGTAGCCTGCCCTTTGTGGCAGCTGTGCTAGACTTGATCGTGTGATCATTTTTGTAATACCTTTATGTATTCGTGTAATGGATGATGTATATCTGTGTGCCAACTGTGTATGTTGTTCACGACTGATCTTTCTGGGATCGTGAATGTATGCATACGTAGGGTTTCAGACTGCCGGCCTGGGGTCCTTACAGGAGATGCACTAGGCTGTTATTGAAGTTCTAGAAGGGAATCCATCCGGGAGAGAGATCAAGGAGGAATTCTTACAGTCGGCTGGCAGGAACTGCACTTGGAGATGGTATGCTAAGCCCCTTGCAGCCAAGAAGTTTCTGATGAGGTTCCCTAGTTCAAGAGACATCGATGCTTGGATCCATTTTAGTGATGCTCGCCTGAGAACCATCCCTGGGGTGGTCATTAGGGTGGCGCACTGGACCCTGGAGTATGGGGCTACAGGGGAGCTGGATGTTGCTTGGTTTCAGGTTAAAGGCATCCCCCTGGACAATAGGAACTGCCCAACAACTGTTTTCATTGGCAGTCTTGTGGGAAGGGCAATTCTGGTTGACAGGCACAGTCTCAATAATGTTGATTATGTTCGTGCCAAAATTGGTAATGCTGATGTGTCGTCAGTTCCCCCTGTTGTTTCTAATGTGAACATTGCAAGTAAGTTCTACGATATTGAGTTTACAATTGAAATTCCTGTCAGTAAGTAGACCAAGAACTCTGTCTCTGAAGCTGCATGCAAGGAAAAAATGTACCATCTGATGACAAGGGCAAACGAAAAGCACCTGAACCATCTGAGAACATTGATGCTGACAGTGATGAGGACTCCTTTTCTGCACAAGTTCACAGACTTGGGTATGTTCCCAATGAGCATAGGTAGATGATCCCTATGCCCGTGGGCTCTAGTTCAAGGGTTAATGCATCTCCTGCAGTGGATGACTATGACAAATACCTTGAGTACCTCGCAGCTCCTAAGCTCTTGTCTGCTGGAGTGGTGAAAACCCTGAGGAGCCACTTCAAAATGAGATTACTTATGAGGAATTTCTTAAGAAATTGCTCAAGACCAGGAGTGATAAAGGCCATATGTGGAAAGGGATGTTGCAACAAATTCCTGGTGCTGACCTTCAGCCTGTGGTTGAATCACCTGAGCCAACCTTTGATTCTGAAAGCCAATCCAAATCCATGTCAGCTGTTTCTGCTAACACTAATGAGATGCAACAAATGCATCCCTCTGAGGTGTGTATCACTGAGGTTGATAAGAGCCCTGTTATGGCCAGTGAACCCTTGCCTTCTGTTGTTGCTCCATCCTCCTTTACCCCAGCTCAGCCTGCACCCTCAAGGAGCAGTGCCAGGATCCATGCATCTGGAAGAGCTAATGAGATGATACTTCAGAGAGCCACTCAATCTATCTCCAGGAGGGATGAAGGTAAACCTTTGTGCTCAAACTCTTTTTCTGTGTTAACTGATAACGATGTGTTGGATAAAGCACTTGAACTAGGAATTGATTCTGCTTCAATTTCATTAGAACTGTTGATTTACTTCTTGATTGGGAAGTTGCTAGGACTAATCTGTTAAGTAAAAAGGAAAATTTGTCTTATTCCATTCATGTGGCTCCTGTTGCACCCTCACATCTTGATCAATCTAGTACATTGTGCTTGCCTCCTATTGAGGAAAGTGATCGGGAATCATCTTCTCATGGTGATGACACAATGTTTACTCCTGTTATTTCTAGAAGATCTTCCAAAATCTTGAAGAAGAAAGTCAATTCTAGTTCCACTTCCTCTCAAGGGGTGCCCCTTGGTGGTACCAGGTCCATTAGTAGGGTCCATGCAAACCACCCTCAGAGTGGTATTGTGGCTGGACCAAGGATCAGGACAAAAATCAAAAAAGCTATTATGATTGGTGTTTTCTTGAATTGTAGGGGTGTGGGCAAGAGAGGTTTTTCCACTAACATGTTGGACCTGATCAGGGAGTTTGATTTTGACTTTATAGGCCTACAAGAGACTATGAAAATTGTTGTGGGCCCTGAGATTTGGAGCAAGTTTGATCCTGGTAGTAATTACCTTTGGTTTTGGTATCCTTCTATTAGTAGGTCCGTTGGCATTCTCTGTGGTATCAAATCCTCTAGGTTTGATATCATTAATGCCTCAGTTGACAGATTTTTTGTTAAAGCTAATGTGTTAGATAAGAAAATCATAAGGAAATTACTCTTATGGTGGTGTATGGGACTGAACAGGATAAAGACGAGACTAATTTCCTTGCTGCTTTTGCTAATGTATGTTCTCTTTTGACTCTTCCTACCCTTATTGGTGGGGATTTTAATATCTTGAGGTATTCTTTTGAAAAAATAAACCTGGGGGTGTGACTAAATTTTCAGATGTTTTTAACTCAATTATTAAGTCCTACTCACTTAGGGAAGTTGATATGTCTGGTGGTATGTATACTTGGACCAATAATCAGAAGAATCCTACTTTGGAGAAATTGGACAGAGTACTTATGTCCTATGATTGGGAGAATTTGTTTCCTCTTACTAATGTTAGGAAGAATCCCAGAGTCATCTCAGATCACAATCCTTTGATTGTGGATACTGGGGAGGCCAAGACTCCTAGAAGTAAAGAGTTTAGGTTTGTGAAATCTTGGACATCCCACCCTGAGTTTTTGGACAGGGTGCACAGAGCTTGGGATGTTACTATTCCCTCTGTGGATAGTGTCTCTGTTATCCAACAGAAAATTAAAAGAGTCAAAAACAGCTTGAAAGGTTGGGGTGCAAATATGAGGGGGGACTCAATCAGATTAAGGAGGGATTTGTCTTTGGAACTGAATGATCTGGAGTTACTGGAGGAACAAGGTGACCTGTCGGTGGAACAGTTTGAGAGGAAGGGTTTTATTCAGAGTGAGTTGTTTAGACTGTGTGATGAGGAAGAGAAATTTTGGCATGAGAGGTCTAGTGAGAGGCGGATTTTGCAAGGGGACTCAAACTCAGCCTTTTTTTATAGAGTTGCAAATGGCAGGAAAAGGAAGAACACCATGTACTCCCTTGTTAATGGTGACCAGTGTATTCAGGGGACTGATGAGCTACTTTCACATGCTACTACCTATTATAAGCAGTTATTTGGTCTTAGGGAAGGTAATCTAATGAGATTTTCTACTAATATCTTGGGAACAGATGAGAGGCTGCCTGCTGCTGATAATGCCATTCTTGATTCTGTTTTTACTGAAGAGGAGGTCAAATCAGCTATTGACTCTATGGTTAGGAATAAAGCTCCTATACCTAATGGGATTCCTATCGAGTTCTTTCAGGTTTGATGGAACATTGTGAAGGGTGACGTTTTTCAGCTCTTCAATGACTAGTACCTTGGAAAACTTTGTCTTTATAGACTTAATTTTGGCATGATAATTTTGCTACAGAAATCACCTGATGCTGATTGTGTCCAGAAGTATAGACCTATCTGTCTGCTACAGGTGTTGTACAAGATCATTACTAAGGTTGCCACACTCAGGACGAAGCCTTATATGGACAAGTTAATCTCCAAGTGCCAGACTACATTTATTAAGGGTAGGAACATCATGGATGGTACCATGTCACTTCATGAGATCCTATATGAGGCCAAGAGGAAAAAGCAACAAGGAGTGGTCTACAAGATTGACTTTGAGAAGGCTTATGATAAGATGGATTGGGCTTACCTGCTCCACTGTGTGTCTCTGAAAGGGTTTAGCCCACTTTGGAGGAGGTTGATAGAGGATATTGTTAAAGATGGGACCCTTTGTGTCAAAATCAACAATACAAGGGGCAAAGATTTTGGTAGCCATAAGGGTGTCAGACAAGGGGATACTTTTTTACCTTTTCTGTTCAATCTTGCTACTAAAGGATTAGCTAAACTCATCCAACAGGCTCAGAATAATAGGCTCATCTTTGGTCTTGTACCTCACTTGATTGACAAGGGGGTAGCCATTTTCCAGTATGCAGATGATACTCTGCTGATGGTCCAAGATGATGTGAATCAGGTCAGACAGCTTAAGCTGATCCTCTACTTGTTTGAGGCAATGTCAGGTTTAAAAAATAACTTCATGAAGAGTGAGCTGTTTCTGGTTTTAGAGGATTCTGTTAAGAGTATCTTTTACTCTGATCTGCTGAATTGTCAGATTGGTCACTGGCCAATGAAGTACCTGGGAGTCCCTGCGTGTGGGTCCAGAATACTTGTTGCTGATCTAAAACCACTTGTGGAGAAGTTGGGTAGAAGGTTGGAAGGATGGGTTGGCAACAACTCATCCATTGGTGGGAGGCTAATCTTGATTCAATCTTCCTTAAGTATTATTCCAATCTATCATATGTCGATGTATTTGTTCCCTGTTACCTGTTTGGAAGAAATGACCAAGATCATTAGGGGATTCTTCTGGCAAGGGGCCAATTCTAAAAGGAAGTACTATCTGGTAAGGTGGAACATAATCAACAAACCCAAGAGTAAAGGGGGGTTTGGGTATTAAGGATCTTAAGTTATTAAACATCAGTCTTCTTTGCAAGTGGTGGTGGAGATTGGAGATGGAGGAGGGTTTGTGGCAAACCTTGGTTAAGAACAAGTATGGAATTAAGTATGGCTTTTGGAGGGTAAGGTTTTGACAACAGGATTCACCTGTGTTGAAGGAACTTGTGATAGTTAAACAGTGGTATCTTCAATGTAGATCTCTGATGGTCAATGGGGAAAATGAAACTGATTTTTGGCATGATCAGTGGTGTGGGCCAACCCCTTTTTGTGACAGATTCCCAGACCTGTTTGAAGTTTGTATTCTCTAGGTGTGCACTGTTTGAGAGATGGCTTATAGGAACAGGCAGCTTGAGTTCAGGAGATGGTTGAATGTGTATAAGCAGCATCAGGCCTCGATTCTGCGTAGTTTACTCATGACTGTAGCTATAGGAGTGGGCCCTGATAAACCCAAGTGGAAAAAAACTAAATCTGGGAAGTTTACAGTCAAATCTATGTACAACAAGATGTCCTCCTCTAATGTGGACAAATCTTTCTCTCAGCTTTGGAAAGCCAAGATCCCTTTGAAAATCAAAGTGTGGCTTTGGTTGATCTCGCATAATTCTATTGCTACCAAGGACAATATGAAAAGGACAAATTGGAAAGGGGACTTTTCTTGCAGTTTCTGTTCTACCTTTGTAACCATGCACCACCTCTTTTTATCTTTCCCTGCTGCTGGTTACATCTGGAGTGTGATTTGTTCTGTTAACGGGGCTTTGAATAGACCAATTAATTTTACTCAGTATTTTTGGTGAATCTCGACTTACTTTCCGGCTAAATTGAATATTCATGTTGTTGGGATTGCTGCCTTTTGCTGGGAAATTTGGAAAACTAGGAATAGAGCCTATTTTTGTGCCTTTCTTCGTTACTGGGCAGGTCTTCAAGCAACAACAGAAGATAGGGTCCATCTGGAAGAAGGAGCAAGGATGATCCAAGATGTAGCTCTAGAGCAACATGCCCGCAGTCAAGCCAGGAGGAGCAGGGGTATCGAATCAGATGCTACCTCGGATGAAGATGTTGATGTGGTTGGATGATTGTGCATCCGCTCGTGGTCGTATAAAACTCAGTTGGTTTCACTGCCTGCGTGCAGTTAGCTGTGGCTTGATACTGTTATTGGTCTACTGTTTGTGGCAAACCTTGAATTTCCTTCGTACTAGTTTGACGTTTCCTGTTGCAAAACTTTGGGGGTCCCTTTTCCCTTCCTTGGAGGGGGGGGTACCTGTTTCCTTTGCTTTGACCAGGTTTCTTTTGTTTGTTTTTTGCGGTTGTAAAGACATCTGTTCTGTTATCTCTTGATAGTGGAACCCGGCCCTGGTCGTTTGGAAAAAAGGGTTTAGGGTTCTTTTATACTCCCTCTGTTTCTTTTTACTTCGCGTATTACAATTGTCTTAAGTCAAATATTGCAAAGTTTGAACAAATTTTTGGAACAAAATATGAATATTTATAACACCAAATTGGTATAATATGAAAGTATATCACATGGTGAATCTAATGATATTAATTTGGTATTATGAATTTTGATATTTTTTGCTATAAAAGTGGTCAAACTATAGTAGATTTGACTTTGTATAAACCTAAGACGCGGAGTAAAAAGAAACGGAGAAAGTACTTTTGCATCGGTACTAGATTTCATATTGCAAAGAGAACTATGATTATGTAAGTATCATGCAACACACAAAGCTCAGACCGAAGCTTCACGAACTGGTGCACTGCGATAAAGAAGTGCTCCTTGAGTAATAAAGACATGCTCTTTGAGTGACTAATTATGTTATATCTCAATATCACACATGTATCCTTCTGCACGACCTTCATTGGCGGAACCGCCTCAGACATCATCGCCAGCATGTAGAGAGAGAAAAGGAAGGGCGCACATGTAGAGGGAAAATATGAAGAGCGCAGAGAGTAGGTAGTGTACATGAAGATTGTCGCCATCCTTGTTGTCGCGGAATATGCCCTTAGCCCCACAGGATTTACCATGGCAGTCGCCGAAGCTACATCCCCGTGCAAGGAAGGAGGACCTTTCAAAGACCTTCCCGTAGTCGGAGGCGCCACACCGACAATTGCCGATTAAAAAGATGATCGGAGGGACACGGTGGCGCCCCCACCCGAGGCGACATAGGTTAATGGTTGCAACACACCTGCGGAGGGCAGGACGGTGGATTAGGCGCACAACAGCCATTGAGAGACTAATTAGTGGTATATATAAATTCTACAACAAACTAAAATCTTACTTCGTGACCTTAGTATCTTTAACCCATTTTGTCATGCGATAGTATCTTTAACCCGTTTTGTCATACGAAGCGCACTAAACATATTGGAATCAACTAATTATTTTTTTTCTTAGTACGTATCAAGCATTAGTTGTCCATGATCCAAGTGCCTGCACAATGTTCCATATTCGTTATTTTCAACCTATCACTTTTCCTTGGACGCAAAAACAAATAAAATATCTATTACTCTTTTGTCTTTCACGTTTTCTTCCGGTGAAGACAAATTCACTCAAGATTTCATAACTCCGTTTTTTTTGGTACAGTGTGGTTTTTTTTTATCTTGCTTGTCTCTAACTACTCCCTCTGACCGAAATGGAAGACGATAAAGGGTTTGGTATACAAATTTCGTCATGTTACGAAATTTCCCGAGTTTCCAAAACTACCCTCCCGCACTCGTTGACACTCATGCAGAGAACCCTCCCGTACACTCACTCGACCTCTGCTCTCCTTCCCAACTCCCTTCCCACTTGCTCCCTGTTACCGTCCCTCTCCCCACCGTTGTTGTCCCTGGATCCCCACCGCCGCACCTCATTGCCCACTTTCTCCTCACCACACCCTTTGCTCTAGCACACCTCCCCGCGTGCGTCACAGATAGCTTGGTCAAAGTTGCATTTTTCGTCAGTGATGAGCTTTTGGGTGACAAAGTCGATGTATCTGCGTGCCCCATCGCTGGATTTCATGCAGCAGTGATGAATCTAGGCAATGAACACGCTGGATGTGGAGCATCGCCCGAGCGGAGGGTTTGGGCGACTGAAGCGCTAGATGTGGAGCGGCACCATCGTATCCGAGTGGCGGAGTGATGATGGCGTCGGAGCAGAGGAGCACCGGAGCAGCACAGTGAAGACAACTCGTCGTCCTTACAATGCTCCCACGCCATGGCAGAGTGTCAACAGAGCAGCGAAGGGCTCAAGGAGGTGAACATGCAAAAGCTAAGCGCCCAGGAAAAGCATGCTCTCATGCAGCACATCGCCTACGTTGGCGATGAACACGCGCGTTTCCTCTCCAAGTTCAAGGGTACAATAGCCTTCTTCCGTTCTTCAGTCCTGAAGAGGTTATGATAGCTTGTAATCATGAGACCTTGATTGGTACTCCAGTCTTAGTCAGCTGTAGTTGGTGCGTTGTCGATGAGTCATGTCGACAAATCCCTCGGATGATCCGGTGGGCTTTGGAGTAAGAGAACGATTAGGCGCTGGCGGATTACATCGGCTAACAGGGGGCACAATTTTACCCAGGTTTGGGGCCCTCGTAGAGGTAATACCCTTACTCCTGCTTGTTTGGTCTGTACTATGATGAGACCGATTACAATGGAGGATGCGCAAGCTAAGAGATTAGATCTCGAGCTATGGCTATGGTGGTCAAGATTGGATTGGATCCCCCTCCGGCGGTTCTCACAACCTTTAAATAGGTGGCTGGGTCTCAAACTGTACCGGAGGGGGTTACAAACCCTAACTCTAGGCGGTGAGACTTTCCATATTGATATGCAAGTCTTGCGGGTGGGTCTCCACTGGGCCTTCTAGAGCTGCGGGGTAGCGCCTTGTGTTGGGCTTTAGTCTTGGGCCTTGGACCAGGTAGGCTCACTCGATAGATCCTGGAGTCATCCCACGTCATGCGTGGTATAAGCTTGCTCAAAAGTTTATGTCTATCTAGATAGGAAATTTGTTTGTTTACTTGGTAGTCAGTGTAAACTGGTCAAGCGTGATGTGGATTTGTGGAAACTAACATGTCTTCGTCAGGTGCAATAGAAGTAGTGGAGTAGGCCCGTGTTCTTGCTTCTACTGAATGACAGATTGTTCAGTTTGCATGACAGATTGTAGATGAACTGCGGGTCCCTGTTCTTGCTTCTACTGAACAACCGATTGCATGATATATTATATATGAACTGTATGAGTAATTATAATCTTTCACCGGCCTTTTGTGGAAACAACTCTTGTTTGTAGTTCTTCAGTTTTGACTGAAATATTTCAAGTCTAGGGAGGACATGAGATGTCTCCGGATGTTAGAAATATGTTTCTAATCAGTACATAAGGTCGAGGATTTTATCTATTGGGGTCATAAAGTTCTGAAAGTGTTCTCGAGGAAAAAACGAGAAGGGGGGAGTACCAGAGCGGGTTAGAAAGACAGGGGTTGCTAGCATTAATACATCCTTCATCACTCTAGTTCCCAAAAACTCATCTCCAGAGACTGAGAGTGACTATAGACCTATTTCCTTGACTAATGTTTGCCTCAAATTCCTTACTAAGCTGATTGCTAATAGGTTACAGAACAGGATTCTGGACTGTCTTAACAAGAATCAATATGGGTTTCTCAGAAACAGAACTATACAGGACTGCATTGCCTGGACTCTGGAATATATACATATGTGCCATGCTTCCAAAAGGCCAGTAATTATTTTAAAACTGGACTTTGAGAAAGCCTTTGATACAATTGAGCATGAGGCCATAATTAAAATTCTCCAGTGCAAAGGTTTTGACAGCATTTTCATAAGATGGGTAACAGATTTACTAGCCTCTGGTACTTCCCAAGTTCTACTCAATGGAGTGCCTGGTAAGCAATTTATGTGCAGAAGAGGAGTAAGGCAAGGGGACCCCTTATCTCCTTTGGTGTTCACAATGGGGGCTAACCTGCTCCAGGAAGCTATCAATGATATTTTGGATTCAGGACAGATTGCTCTGCCTATTGACACAGGGGATCCTGATTTTCCAATCATCCAGTATGCAGATGATACTCTTCTTATTGTTCCTGCTGACCAGGAACAAATCATGGCCCTTAAAACCTTGTTACATAAATTCTCAGTCACCACAGGGCTTAAAATTAATTTCCATAAGTCCAGCATGTTACCAATCAATGTGGAGCCTGATGATTTATTGCTGCTAGCTGAGAGTTTTGGATGCCAAGTTGGTTCTTTACCTTTTACTTATCTTGGTTTGCCTGTGGGAACTACTAGACCAAAAATCAGTGATTTAACTCCAATTGTGACGAGATTGGAGAGGAGATTGTGTGCTTCTTCCTGTTTCTTATCACAAGGAGCTAGGCTGCAGCTGGTTAATTCAGTATTCACTTCCCTTCCTGTGCATTTTCTTGCCACTCTGCAGCTTCCTCAGGGGATTGTGGAGCAGTTGAATAGAATTATTAGACAGTGCTTATGGAGAGGAAATGATGATACTCCTAAACAGTCTCTTGCTTCTTGGGATATGATTTCTAAACCAAAAATGAAGGGAGGCTTAGGTATTACTAACTTCTCTATTAAGAATGATGCATTGATGCTCAAATTTGTCAATAAGTTTTACAACAAGTTTGAGATGCCTTGGGTTAAACTAATCTGGGACAACTACTATAGAGATACCATCCCACATAAAGAGGACCCATGTGGTTCCTTTTGGTGGAAGGATAATCTGAAATTAGTGGGAAAATTCTTGGAGATCACCAAACCAGTGGTTAATAGTGGAAAATCTGTGTGCTTTTGGATGGACTCTTGGGAGATTGGAGGTTCCTCTCTGCCACTACAGTTTAGGCTACCCAGACTTTTTTCATTTGTCAAGGATGAGAAGGCATCAGTGTGGACTATCATGAGCCTAGTGGAGAGGGAAGAGGGGTTTCACCTGCCCTTGTCAACACAAGCTTTTGATGACTTGATTATCCTCTCGGATTGGATGGATTCTGTTAGGCTAGATGCCTCAAAACATGATGAATGGCTCTGTACTTGGCAAGGTGGTACTTACACAGCTGCTAAATATTATGCTCATGTGCATAAGGACATTGTGGTTTGCCCTGTGGTACAGTGGCCATGGAAAAGTAAATGTATGATGAGGATTAAGATGTTTTCTTGGTTACTGATTAATGACAGACTGAATACAAAAGACCTTCTGAGGAGGAGACACTGGGCTGTAACTGAGGATGATAATTGTGTTCTTTGTGTTGGAGACTGCTATGAAGACAGAGATCATCTGTTCTTTCAATGCAATTTTAGCAGCAGAGTGTGGAATTATCTGGGCATTGATTGGTCACAGGGAGTTGATTTGCTTTCAAAGGCAAGGCTTGCTAGGAAGAGTTTTGGTAAACATTTCTTTTTGGAAGTGGCATTCATTGCTTGCTGGAACATTTGGAAGATCAGGAATGATGCAATTTTTAGATTGGATAGACCTAAATTCTCTGTTTGGAGAAATAGATTTGCTAATGACATGCTTCTACATGTACATAGGTTTCAGAAGGAGAAATCCTTGGCTGTAAAAAGTTGGATAGATAGCCTCCCCTAGGGGTCTGGCTGTTGTAAATGGTTGTCCCTTTCCTAACATATCAATAAAAGGCTGTGGGGTTCTTTGCCCTACAGTAGAAAAAGTCAAAAAAAAAGAGCGGGTTAGAATTGCACCCATGGCCGCACCACTTTGTGGGGGCTGGCAGGTGGGCCCCAGGGCCTTCAAGAATGGCACATAAAACCTTCGAGAAGATTTCCTATTTTGGTTGAGAGATAAAAAGAAAAAGAAAACCGAAAGGGAAAAGGAAAATGAGGGAAGAGGCGGAGTTGGACTCCCATGGGAGCCCAATCCGAGTTGGTGTAGGAGAGGAGGTGCGGCCACCTCTTGGTGCATCTAGCCCCTCCTCCTACTAGGAATATGACTCCTTTCCCTCAAGGAAACTCCCCTCCCCTCAACTATAAAAGGGACCACAAGGCTCAATTCAAATCCCAAGCCTCTCTCTCTCTCTCTCGTAGAATTATAGGGTCTAATTGGAGCTTCTAATTAGAGCCTCTCTAATGGGATTCGAGCTTCTTCTAATTGGGTTTTAGGGTGTCCTCTCCTGATTTGACCAAGATCTAGATGCTATTCTCTCTCATGTGTTGAGAAACTTTTAGAATCATATAGCTCCAATCATAATTGATTAGTGCTACCAATTAGCAATGTCGAAAGGCTGTCTCTCTTTGTCGGTGCGAGTCCTGGACAATAGAGCGTTGTTAGGTTGACACGAGCGTACGCGTGGACACCATAAGAGGGATTACACGTTTGATCCTTGACAGGGGAAGCTTAACGACATTGTTGCAACTAGGCCTAGTTGTGAGGATCTACGATTATTCAAAACTCTTCTACAACTATATTGATTCAGCTGCCTGGTGAGTCGCAATCTTAATTAATGTATGTATGGGCATGCATCGTTATCTATATAGTCATATTGGTGGTTACGTAGGGCAATTTTTTTGAATCTGCATCGTACACCAGTAATTATCACTAACATTTTGCATCTTATATTATTTATCCCGTGTTAGTATAGATGAAACCCTTAAGTCTTGGCCTATTTTAATCCATTTAATACAATCTCATTTGTTAAAACAATTTGGTTTGGTAAACGAGATTTAATTGAAACTTTCTTAAGATTGTAGTCTGTCCTTGTAAAGCACCAACTTCCTGGTTCGATAAACCTAGGGTCACTAGTTAAAAAAGACAAACACTACATTTAGAAATCCGGATCGAAGATATCATGTATCACATTGACAGTGTGTGTACATTGTTATATTACAAAGTCACTATTCAAGAGATATTTTGTGGTGTTTGTTAGTACTATATTTGGATGCTCAAAGTGACAACGTGGGGGAGTCCATAGATGTGGAATACGAAATTTAATGAGTTTATTTTGTAGCCATACGCATTTCCCACCCAGTTTTGATCCATAAAAGAGTGATCTCTGAGTAACGTCTATCATACATACTTTTGGAGGATTTATCTTGTTGTTGTTCTAAAAATATCTACGCTTGGAGGTCAAACATAGTCTACAAGAATATAAGCGTGTAGTAGAAATAATCGACCATTCCAGATCAATTCTGGGACGGATGTGAATTCTTCGGTTAGGTACTCGGAATATTCCGGCCATTCCGGATTGCATGTGTTTCTGGCTGAAAATAACTAGTTTTCTTAGGGACCTATTTAAGGGATCTTTTCCCCCAAAGGTTCCCAAAATCTTGAGCTCGTTTGCGCTATTCCTAGCTTCCCTTGAGATTTTATATCTCTCTAATCCTCCATGACTCTTGCCTTTATTTGAAGGATAAAAGAGAAAGAAGATCTAGATATAGAACTCCACGAATCAATCTCTCCTCTTAGTGAGAGGAAGCCTTTTGTATTTAGATCTTAGGGTTCATTTTATTGAGTTCATCTTTGTTCTCCCTTTCTTCTCCTCATAAAATTTGTTGTTTTGGTGAGATTTGAGAGTGGAGGATTTGAATACTTCTTGTGTTTTTGTCATTGTATCGGTTGCATCAATTGAAATCTCCATGGTGATATGTGGAAGTTGAAGTTGAGAATGGAGTGCCTTAGAGATTGTTTATCTTGGGGTACTTGGAGTGCCCTGGACGATTGTTGGGATCCTCCAATTAAGTTGTGTACATTTCCCCAACCTTGTATGAGATCGGTGACCGTTCTCACAGACACATAGTGGATCGTGGCACTCTTCATAGGTGGAGGCATGAGGAGAATAAGGTGAGTCACCGAGGCGCATGGGCATCATTGTGAATCCACACCTGTCTAATGAAGACTAACTTTCATTGAAAAGTGAATTTTGGGATAAATCATTGTCTCCACGTGTCTCGATTATTTCTGTACCCGATCTTCTTACTTATGCAATTTACTTTATGACAACCATTGAGCTTGAGGTTATATATCTTGCTATCACATAGTTGATTAAATTGTTTAGCATAATTTATTGGTGCACATAGGTGAACCTAGCTTGTTTACATTTTGGTTTGATAAAATAAACACTAGTTTTATTTCATATTTATTCAAGTCTTAGTCGTAATTAAAATGCCTAGTCACCTCCTCTAGGTGACATATGTATCATTTCAGTCTTCACCTTGGAGATCTTGCCATGGCTGCACGCGTTCACGAGCGACCCTCCACCGAGCACTTCCCCAATCAAGCCCACGAGAGAGAATCCCAACACCGAATTCTCTAGGAGAAACCATGCCCCGTCGCCCCTACGTCTCCACACGTCTCCTCCTTGGATCTAGCGCCATGGCGGCCCGCGCTCACATGCACACCCTCCGTGAAGAGCCAGCGAAGCGACATTGTCAACAAATCTCCGTCGAGACTACCGTCTATCGTGAGGTCCAAGCCATTATAAATGGACAAGTTCGCAGCGATCATGAAGGCCATGGCAGACGCATCCCGGCGTTGCTCAAGGTAGAGCCTCGGCAACCTCAGGCTAAGCTCCACAAGAACGGGCCCATCAATGACGACGATCGGAAGTAGACCGGACAAAAATATAGAAATAGAAAGATGGTGATCTTCTCGAGTGTGGGAGTATAGAGTGTTATGTTTCGCTGTGCTGAGGTTTGGCCATCATGAATTTTTTAATGTCCTTTATTTTCACATGGTAAATGAGCAGGCTACCCTTCAATTCTGTACTTTGTAAGATTAGTGTTTTGTGTCGTCAGCGTGTGCCGGCGCGAGAAGAGGCTTATGTTTACCCAACTTGTAAGTAAAATTGCTTCTAGTATAATGTAAAACGCTGGGGGGATTTTTTTTTGGTTTGATAGGGTTATCGACATTGTGGTTCTCATCATGTGTATTTGCTGAATCTTCAAGCATTTGATGTTGCCTTTGTAACTTTGTTGTTGCCGAGGGGTTTGCCGTCGTTGCTTTTCTGTGTCGATCCCATGTCTAGAGTGCAGTGCGGACTCCCTATATACAATTTAATGTTACATTTTGTACATACATTTTCTAATCTTATAGAGTTTACCAAGATTTTCTTTATGTTCTCTGCATTTTTTAATTTTGCTAGCAAAGGAGGCCCTCTAGTGAAGCTATTCTCTTCGATTTGATGCCCAATCGATAGGGTAATCATGTAGTTTCTAACCCGACAAACGAGACGAGGAAATCCTGTTACTTAATGCCAAAAGTTTTGGTAGATGCATTCTCTCAAGAAATGCTATGAATAAATCATGGACTATATGTTTAGTTGGTTTGCAATAAATGATATACTGTTTTGAGACGCTTAGATGGATCTACACTACTTATAAAAGAGCAAACATGGTTGAATACAATCAATCTCGGACATCGAACAACGTGAATCAAACGCACAATAACCCTCCAATGTTGAGTTGAAAACAAAGAGAAATTACGGGCATACCACCGACAAGTTAAAAAAATGCATTTGTTCTTCATTTGAATCGGTTCATTTCACTGCATTTGGTTCATATTATAATTTAATGATAACTCGAGAAGCAGATTAAAACCCCACATGTTTTGATGGAGGGCCTACATGTTGTCTCTCCATGTTTAGGAATACTTATTATCAGAACAAACAATATCAGTTGAGGTAAGCTTGGAAACTTGTTGGAAAGTCATTTCAGTTCGGTCCTAACCATTCTACTTATTCTAGCTAACAAAATATTGTTGCTCAAACAAGGTTTTGCAAGTTTGCATTTTCTTGTTCACAATTGGTTGCTGTAGTCTCCAGTTGTTAAATGTAAATCATTTTTTACTTCTTTCCAACTCAATCAATAGCTTCTATGACTTCTGAATCTTTCTTTCTTCTCTTCACTAGCCTGGTCCTTAATGCTTAACATTCCCTTCCTTAATTTGGAGCAGCATATTCTTTTTAAGATTTTGTTGGCTTTATTTCAGAGGTGAGATTGCTGATCTATGGAGACACTAGAAGGAAAATGACAATAAACGTCTTGATTAAGAAGTCATCGGTACATGACTTTATAATATTTTGTTTTATCTAGTTTTGATCAATAGGCGGTACATTGGTTCTATTGCAACACTCCGACTTTGATTTTGATTTTGTTGAATAAACAATACTCCTATGATCTGTAAGAAGGGTTGCGACTAGTCACAATGGAGAGGATCATACATTGTATCATGCACATGATACTAGTCTATGTTACTATTCCCACAATGGGTAGTAACATATTTGTGGTATCAAATAGTGTAGTATTTATTGTGATGTAAACTCATCTTGTCTCTAATACGTTATGTTACGGTATCCACCTATGATACCACCGTCACCTCTCTCCTTATTAATTGCACTGCCACCTCAGCCTTTTTGCCAACATGGCGTGCATGATACTACCTATGATATCTTCATTGTGGCTAGTCTAAAACAGTAAGTTTGTACTCCCTCCGTATCGAAATATAAGATGTTTTAGTATTTGCTAGACAATATGTACCTAGACATGTTTTAGTGTAAGATGCATATGAATCTACACACTAAAACATGTCTAGATACATTATATCTACAAAATGGTAAAACATGTTATATTTGATACGGAGGGAGTACTAGAGTAGTACAAAAGCTCTGCGACAAATAAATCATACCGGAGATAGTAATATCTTTAATTTATACTGGCATTGCTTTTTTCACTAGTGGAAAGAGGGTCTTTTGTCCCGGGTCGTAAGGGCCAGTTGTCCCGGTTGTGCAACCGGGATGGGCTGGCCGGGACAAATGGCCCGTCCCATTGGTCCCGGTTGTGCCAGGACCCGGGATGGTAAGGATAGGCCACGTGGCGAACCTGGGCCAGGGAGTTCGTCCCGGTTCGTTCAAGGGACCGGGATGGATACTTTTTTGACAAAAAAAAATATAATCGTTTTTTTGGGCTCCTGTCTCCCAATCCCGAGCCGGCCTCCCCTTCCCCAACCGCGTCCAGGCCCACGTCTTTTTATTAAGCCCACTGGTCACATTTTTTTGGTCAAAAGGGCCCACTGGCCCGCGTCTTTTATTATGGTCAGTCAACGGTTCGAAGGGCCCACTGGCCAGCGTGGTCAGTCAATGGTTCGAAGGGGCCACTGGCCAGCGGCCGTTGGTTGGCTCGCCTGGTCCCTTAAATTAAGACTAATGGACGGTCAAAGGGCCAGTCGCCTCGTCTTCCCGCCCCGCCTCGGCTTCCCCGCGCCCCCACTTCCCACGCGCGCGTGCCACGGCTGCAACCGCCGCCACGCCTCGGCTCCTACCCCGCATTCATGGCCGACTGCAACCGCCGCCACGTCCAGGCCGCCGGTTGGCATGCCAGCCCACCCCGGGTCCTTTTTAAAGGCCCCCCGCCGCCCGTACAAACCATTCACCCCGGCCGCACCCAAGGCAGACCAACCATAGCCACTATGTCCCGCTGGTTCGGCAGCGGCTCCGGCAGCGGCTCCGGCAAGCGCCCCAGGAATGAAGGCTCCTCGAGCGGCGCCGGCCGCGTCCCACCACCGCCGCCGGAGGCCTTCGGCTACGGCCCTGGAGGTGTCCGCCTCGGCGGGACGCCGCGCGTCCCCGCGCCACCTCCGGCTGCACGCCCGCCACCCAGCGCCGCGCCCAAGGGCAAGCGGTTCCGCCGGTACGTCCGGGTGGACGAGGCCGAGTGGCACTGGAACAACGCCACGCCGGTGTTCTATGCCGACGTCCACCTCCCGGACGGCTGGCACCTGAACCCCCAGCGGATCCCTGTGCCGCCGGTCCCGACCGGCCAGGCGCTGCTCGAGGAGATCGACAGCCGGCGCGCGCTCCTGCCGGCCCCCGTCCGCAGGGAGCGGATGTACGCGCGCAGCTCCCCCTACTGGGCCGCCTGGCTCGAGTAGGAGCACGAGCAGCGCCGGCGCTCCTACATCCCCGCCCCCCACGAGGTGGACGTCGAGGACTACCCGCCGCCACCGCCCGGCCGGGAGAGGGAGCTGTGGCTCCTCGAGGACATCCCGGAGGACTTCTCCGGGGAGGAGGACCCCGTGCTCCGGGCCGCCATGGAGGATGCCTGCGAGGCCTCCCGCCGCTCACTCGTCGAGGACGAGATCAAGCGGTGGGAGCGAGTCGTGGCCGCCGCCCGCGCCGCCGCTGCCGCCATGCCGCTGCCGCCGCCCCCCGAGCCTACCCCCTGGTGGCACGCGCTCTACGCCGAGTACGAGGCGTCCGAGGACCAGCCGCCGCCGCAGCCGCTCCCCCCCGGGCTGGAGTACGGCATGTCCTGGGCCTGGACCGGCGGCGTTTGGGCGCCGGGGTCGCCGGAGCAGGAGGAGGAGCTGCCCCCTCCGCCGCCGCCGCCGCAGGAGGTGCTGCCCCCGCCACCGCCGTACCCGCCTCCGATGCCCCCGATGCCTGCACCCCCGGCCCAGGCGCCGCCTGCCCACCTGTGGCAGCCGCCCCCCTACCAAGAAATCTCCTCCGACGAGGAGGACTAGTAGATCGGCCGGTCGCCTGTGGCCGCGCCGCCGCCCCCTATTCTATGTAAGCAAGGCCCCTAGCTACCCCCCAAGAAACGGCCGGCCGCCTGTGGCCGCGCCGCCGCCCCTTTATGCAAGTACGGCCGGCCGCCTGTGGCCGCGCCGCCCCCTATCTATGTAAGCAAGGCCCCTGGCCTTTTTTTAATTTAAGTTGTGTGCCTCCTAGTCTACTGTGTCCCTAGCCCATACCCGCCGGCGGTCCGCCGGCGGGATCTGACTAATCGTTCCCGCCTCCGGCAGGGTTTCGCCCAGCCATGTCCACTCGTACCTGTCCCTGGGGTGTTCGTTCGGCCTGGAGAGATGGCCACGATTTTTATACACCTGGGCCTCTAGTCCCGGCCCGTGCAACCAACCGGGACTAGAGCCCCTTTGGTCCCGGTTGGTACCACGACCCGGGACCAAAAACAAATTTCGAATTTCGGTGGCACCCCTGCGCGCCCAAAATTTTTTAGCGCCAAAATTTGAAAAGGGTTAAGTTTGCACATTAACAACTTCTATATACTTTCAAATTTGACAAAAATTCCAACATGAAAAATGCTAGAATTTGCAAAACTAATTTAAATCTATTTTTCGTTTAACTAAATAATTATTCTAACTATTGAAACTATTAATTATTTTTTCATTTGTATATAATTTGAATATACTTTCAGTTTGTGTCTGATCCCACCAACCCCTCAAAATCCTCCTATTAACTTTACCTATCTCAACTGAAATCACTGTCTTCATGTGGATGACAAGCCTGTGCAAAGCTATCTCTCCTCCTCGAATACCGGTGAATAAGGACACCACATTAACACCAAACATGTTCTTCAACACCGACAAGTGGCAACCCACAGTATCAATTTGGAATGAATTGCATTCCGTGTACGCTATCATTAGTGAGAGACTTCACGTCGGCAATCTCAATTAAAGTGCCAGTTTGTGTCTGTTCCCACCAACCCCTCAAAATCCTCCTATTAACTTCACCTATCTCAACTCAAATCACTGTCTTCATGTGGATGCCAAGCCTGTGCAAAGCTATCTCTCCTCCTCCAATACCGAGAATAAGGACACCACATTAACACCATTGGGAAACATGTTCTTCAACACCGACAAGTGGCAACCCACAGTATCAATTTGGAATGAATTGCATTCCGTGTACGCTATCATTAGTGAGAGACTTCACGTCGGCAATCTCAATTAAAGTGCCAGTTTGTGTCTGATCCCACCAACCCCTCAAAATCCTCCTATTAACTTCACCTATCTCAACTCAAATCACTGTCTTCATGTGGATACCAAGCCTGTGCAAAGCTATCTCTCCTCCTCCAATACCGGAGAATAAGGACACCACATTAACACCATTGGGAAACATGTTCTTCAACACCGACAAGTGGCAACCCACAGTATTAATTTGGAATGAATTGCATTCCGTGTACGCTATCATTAGTGAGAGACTTCACGTCGGCAATCTCAATTAAAGTGCCAGTTTGTGTCTGATCCCACCAACCCCTCAAAATCCTCCTATTAACTTCACCTATCTCAACTCAAATCACTGTCTTCATGTGGATGCCAAGCCTGTGCAAAGCTATCTCTCCTCCTCCAATACCGGAGAATAAGGACACCACATTAACACCATTGGGAAACATGTTCTTCAACACCGACAAGTGGCAACCCACAGTATCAATTTGGAATGAATTGCATTCCGTGTACGCTGTCATTACTGAGAGACTTCACGTCGGCAATCTCAATTAAAGTGCCAGTTTGTGTCTGATCCCACCAACCCCTCAAAATCCTCCTATTAACTTCACCTATCTCAACTGAAATCACTGTCTTCATGTGGATGCCAAGCCTGTGCAAAGCTATCTCTCCTATCAATGCTTGCCAGCTTTTGACCGATCAATACAAATTATTGGTCAAACTTGCACCTACTCCATTCATAATCACATCACCTTAGCAGGAACCCTCTTACGGGGGGGCTCGTCGTCAACATCACCAGGATCATCTGCTCTGATCTTATACCGCAGTGCAGTGCATATCGGACATTCATCCAAATTCTCGTACTTCTCACCGCGGAAGAGAATGCAGTCATTAATGCATGCATGTATCTTCTGCACATCTAATCCTAGAGGGCAGAGAGCTTTCTTTGCTTCGTACGTACTCTCAGGCAATTCGTTATCCTTTGGAAGTTTTGGCTTCATTAGTTGAAGTAAACTCTCAAATGCCTTGTCAGTCACACCGTTTTGTGCCTTCCATTTCAGCAACTCCAGTGTGGTACCGAGCTTTGTGCTACCATCTTCGCAATTTGGGTATAACAATTTTTTGTGATCTTGTAACATGTTTTCCAGTTTCAACCTCTCCAATTTATTTTCACAGTCTTCCCTTGCATCAGCAATAACTCGGCCAAGATCATCATCGGGCTCTTCTGATGCCTGTTCTTGATCACCTCCTTCTTCCGCATTCTCTTCCATTGCAGTATCGTCGTATTCAGTGAACAAAGGATCTTCTTCTTCTTCTTCATCGTCTTCCATCACAACCCCTTTTTCTCCATGCTTGGTCCAGCAATTATAGCTGGGCATGAAACCTCTCCGAAGTAGATGGCCGTGAAGGATTCTTTCGAAAGAATGTTCTCTGACGTTCCGACAATCAACACATGGGCAACACATGAAGCCATTATCTTTGTTCGCCTGAGCTACAGCAAGAAATGCATTCAGGCCTGCCATATACTCGGAGGTGCGTCGGTCACCGTACATCCATCGCTGCCGTGCATCCATCTGCATCATATAATTAAGTTTATCAAAATACATATTAATACAGAGATAACCACAGTACATCGACAAATAATACTTTTTTATGTATCAGTTACAGATGAAAAAGATAATTTGTTAATCTCGGTCGAAGAAACCATTTTCAGTGATCTTGTGTGCGTCTCGGGAATTTCGTCGAACACCTCGTGTGCATAGTAAAAAAAAACACCAACACCACACTCTCTCACACCTCCAAGCAAAAAAAAAAAGATGGAAGGAGGGGGGGCTGGGGCAGTATATATAGGGGAAGGGGGCATTGGTCCCGGTTCGTGGACTGAACCGGGACAACAGGTCATGCGCGTGCCACGTGGCCTGTGGCTAGGCATTGGTCCCGGTCCGTGGCACGAGCCGGGACCGATATGCCCCCCACGAACCGGGACCAATGCGCCCAGGCGATTCCTGTTGCCCCGGGCGCACGAACCGGGACCAATGCAGGGCATTTGTCCCGGATTTGGTTGCAACCGGGACAGCTGCCCCCTGGCCCGCTGGACGAGAGGGGTTGTTTCCACTAGTGTTTCATCGGAAAAGTCTTGTCTATGACGTGCACATGCATGTATAGACAACGTAGTTTCTAAAAAGTTGAAATTGTGAGTAAATAAAAGATGTTTGGAAGAAATACTGGGCTACACGTGTGCTGCTTTGTTCCTTCAATGAAAAAACTTGTGCTCGGTTGTCCGGCGTGGCTTGGTTCAACTACGGCCCAAACCGAAATAACGAACCGACCTGAGCTGAGCTGCTGTCCACCGGAGCGCCCTTGTTTATTAGTCCCACCTCGCGCGGGCGAGAGCGCACGGGAGGCGAAGGCGCGGTATATAAGCGGACCCTGTGCGCACGGTAAAAGTCATACCTTTCTCGGCCTTTTGGCTAAGATCAAGTGTAGTATCTGTTCTTATCAGTTTAATATCTGATATATGGGCCTACGGGTCCACAAAATGATGTTAAATTTATTTTTTGTGGGGGAGGGCCCACCTCAGTAGCTTGCTACTGGGCCTCTCAAGTGTCGCCCAGTGCGTTGCACTGCTGCCTGGGCCGGCGCACCCCAACCAAATCAACGAAATGTTTTGCTGTTAGCGAACCGTTCTCTCTGAAAGCTAATCGTTGGGCACGCAAGTTTGATCGTCAGCTGTTTAATAGTGCGGGAATCCTTCCTTTAATAGAGTTGTCGGTGCTGTTCTCGTCAGATTTTGAGATATCCTACACAAGACCATGTCTATATACAAATTCAAGCCAAAACATACACATTAACCTTCAGTCACGGCAGAAGAATCTTAACTGCAACACTCGTAACTTCAGCTACAGCTGAGACGGTGCTGTTCGACAAACTCTGAACTAAATCTTGACAGCACAACATGTACGGCGAGCTGAGGAGCGGTGCATCCAAGGCAAGTATGGTAGCTTGTTTTTCACACTTAACGACGCGGCGACATTGCTACACTGAATCAACCATGCAACAAGAGTCAAGTCCAGAACGCCGCAACCTCAAAATCATCGCGATACCTCGACAGCGTAGGAGCATGCGGCCATAGTGAGCTCCCTGCGAGGGAGCCAGGAAAGTTAGAAAGGGGGGGACAATTGGACATTGTGTATAAGGACAACGCTGTGCGTCCCCGGAGGATAGAAAATTTTCATCCCCGGGTCCCCTGACCGACACGTGTCTAATTTTTACCTAAAATTCGTATTTGCTCTGTGTAGTAAAAAAACACCCCGCTTTTACTCCTATGTAGCAAAAAACGTTTCGTCCAAAAAAGAACAGGAAAAGACAAATCTCGCCGGAGACTCGCCGAAGACCTCGTCGGAGTTACTGTAGCAATTTTTTTTTTGCTACAGTAGCAAAAAGTCAAATTTCACCGGAGCCATCACCGGAGACTTTTGCTCGCCGGAGGAAAAGCTAAGCAAAAAATTTATGCTAAAAAAGCAAAAACATAACGTTATTGTAGCAAAAAAATTATTCTATTAGAGCAAATAATCGGACCTCGCCGGAATTGTAGTAGCAAAAAAATTGTACAAAAAAAGCAAAAAAAAAAACGTATTGTAGCAACTATTTGTACAGAATTTTTTTTGCCCCCGATGTACAATCACCCCTAAACACATGAACCCACACTGCCAGTCTTCGGGAGCACCGAAGTCGGCCTTCGTGGGCATCACTTGAGTGCTGTCGGAGCAGCGGCGAGGTCGTCGTCCTCGTGCATCTCCCTGTCCACGGAGAGCATCTGCAGCCGCGAGCACGCCGGGAGCGCGCTCGCAAAGGACACACCGTCCGGCCGCACCCCGAGCGCCACCATGTCGTAGAACACCTCCACGGCCTCCATCGGGCGCGGCGCCGGCGGCGCGGAAGAGCCTCTGGGCGTCGTCGACGAGGCCGAGGCACGCGTACATGGGGGCGTCGTCGACAAGGCCGAAGGCGTGGGCCTCACGGCCGAGGCGGTGGTCGGCGGCAAGGTGGGAGCAGGCGACGGGGACGTGCCTGACGGTGGGATGCGACGGCGATGCGCGGGGCCGCCTCCACGCCGCCCTCTCCGCCGCGGACAAGCCGTGGCTCACCCAGTGCCGCCGCCCGCCGCGGGGGGATCCTCCCTTTCCCACCTCCTCGCCCGCCGCGCCGCCGCGGGGGGATCATCCCTCGCCGGTGCGCCCGCACGCGCCTGGAGATTGGTGCGCTCCCGCGCTCGCCGGAGGTCTCCACGGGAGCAACGGCATGGCCTCCCGTCGACTTCCATGTGAGCAGAGGTGGCGCTGCCTCCCCCGGGAGCAGCGGCGGCCTCCATGAGATTAGTGGCGGCGCGGCCTCCCCGGTGGCCAAAACGGAGCAACGGCGGCGAGTAGAAAGTCGGGGGCGGCGGCCAGGAGGTCCGTGCGGGGATGGTGTGTGTGGAGGAGAAAATTAGGGGATAAGGACAGGTGATGGGGTGATGGGGGCGGTTGACTAGGAGCGCACGATGCCCCACCATCGAACGACGCGCGAGCCGGGGGATGAGATCGCTCGATCCCCCGGGTTATCACCAGCGTTTTCCTTGTGTATAGTTTAGAGGGGGCCATATAAGTAAATTTGGACAAACTTTAGGACAAATTCACAAATTACAAGGGGTTGTCTCGGAAAAATTTCCATCATGGAGTGAGCCATTGCCCTCGCCCCCCACTGGCTCCGTCCCTGGCCTTAGGCATGTGCTTGTCGTGTATGTATCCCTTTGTGCATGTCATGCATATCTGTATGGTAGATGATCACTTTAGTCTCTGTATACATCGATGGCAACTAATCGTCTCGATCGATTACCCTTGGACCAACAGGTGGGGCCAGTGTACAAGCCATACTCACATCTTGAGAAAGACTCTGGGCCTTACTGGCTAGCCCATGCGATGGTGAGCTAGCCGGCCAGAGTTCGAGCCTCACCTCTGTCTTAATTAAAATGCCGCGGATCCTCCCCCGCTGGTCTTGTTCAGCATGGTGCTGATTTTTATATCGAAGAACTGGATGGTTTGGTCAGCATGGTGCTGATTTTGTATGTTGCTCTCGTCCACTCTAAATTTGATGTGATCTTAGTTCCCGAAGATGCAGTGCAAGACATTACTCGTTCTGACCATCTCCAGCAGTGTATCTGTGAACTGAGCTCCCCGGATAGTTCACAATGGTTGGCTGTCCTGTTCATGATATAACCATAGATACACGGATACTGCAGCAGTGCCCACTTCGCCAAGAGAAGAAGAGTTGGTGTCGTGTAATGCGTGCTGAAATTCTACCAAATAAAGATGAACATTCTTGTGTGCGTTTGTTGGTTTTCATCTCAATGAGATTGTGTGATCGTACGCTTTGACAGTATTGCTCAGGTTTCAACAGATGATTCGTTTATATATTCACGACACTTCAGAGGAACATTCTTTCTACTTCTTTGAAGGAATGCAGTAGTACGAACTTGAATGACCACCACACTAGCTAGACACTAGAACCTTTAGGCAATTAAATCTGGGAAACCGCTCCCGTGCCGTTCCCTAAGGCGGCACCGGGGCGAAAACCTAGCCACCAAAAATAGGGACGGTGACCTCCCCTGCCGTCGGTGATGGCCACGGTGGCTGCGGGCCTAGTGCCGAAGGTGCTGGGGGGCTTCGCAACAGTGGCGGCTAATCTTCTGCGTGCCGGATCTCGGGTGGCAACCCCGATCTGCAGCGGCGGCGGGGTACCCTCGGGCGCGGTGCCTGCACGGATTGCTTCCCTCCCGTGGGCGCCCGGGCGCGAGGTATGGCGGCGGAGGTGTACCCTCGGACGCGGTGCCTGCACTGAGTGCTTCCTTCCTGTGGGCGTGGCGGGGGCGGTGTACCCTCGGGCGCGGTGCCTGCACGGAGTGCTTCCCTCCCGTGGGCGTTCGAGCGCGAGGTGTGGCGGCGGCTTTAGGTCCTAGCTCTCTCGTAGAGCCGTCATCAGTGCATGGGGAGGAGGGGCACGGTGATCATGATTGGCTTTGCTGCGACATGATGGACATCTGTTCGAGATCGCTACCAGCAGGACAGCGCGTGCGCGTGGTACTTTGTAGCCGTGCCTCCTCTTCCGCCAGAGAGGATCAGGAGGCGGGCGGCGACGTGGGAGCTACCGATCTACCCCAAAAGGTGGTGGTCGTAGGGTTCCTCTGGCGCCAAGACAAAGATCTGCATCACGCATGTATTCCTTAATCGAGCCGGAGTGTCAATTTCCAGAAGGCTCCTCCGGAGAACTCTCACAAGCATGTTATTCCTGGAGATTGCTGGATTGGGTGGGATTCGGTCGTGTCCAATGGTTCTCCGTTAAGGAGGGAGCGGCGTGAAGCTCTGCTATTTGTTGCCATCCTAGGATATGTTTAGTTCCATGGTGAAGTCAGAGGCGGAGAATGTCACTGAAGCCGAGATCGGAGGACTAGTAATGGTGATGGGAGTCTTTGTGGTGATGAGGAACTTCCTCGGACTTTCGAATTTCATAGCAGCGGTACGTAAGTAGGGTCGACAACACATGTCACTACTAGGAAACACGCTATAGCAACATCAGTAGCGTCGGCACACGTGCAAACAAGACCGCTGGTGGTAAGTACCGCCGGCGCGCGTATCCAGCGTCCGCCGGTGCTACTTTGTTACCCCCAGCGCACGCAAAACATGGGGTGCCGGCGCTAAGGGCACGCCAGCCCCTCCTCTGGGAAAACTTATCCCCGGCGATGCGGTTTGACACGCGCCGGCGCTAAGGGCCTGCCACATAGCAAATATACGCCGACGCGTTTCCTCAGGTGTGCGCCGGCGCTAAACAACTACCCCCGGCGCCCCTCTGTATGCACGCGTCGGCCGTAAGAAGGAGTACTACAAATTTGGTCCAACCAACCCACCTTCACCCATTTGCCCAACCACTCACCTCCTCCTTATCCAAATTCGAAACTCCTCTCTTCCCATCTTATTTTTCTCATTCCTTTCTTCCAATTTTAGCACATTGAACTAACCAAATTTTATATATTTTGTCAAAACTTTCTCTCGCACCATGCCCCTCCCTTCTACCTAGTTAGATCTAGATCTACTATGAAGAATCTCTATCCCCACATGCACCATATTCATATATCTAGATCTAGCTAGATCTAGATACATAAGAGTCCACACCCCTCTCCCCGGTTGACACGTGTCGTGTGTGTATGTCACGACCTTCGATATCTCGCGCCTATACTTATATCGAACTATACTTATTGTGTTTGCAACCAAAATATGTGATGACCTATTTATGGAAATTTTATTGTGTTTGCGACCATGTAAGATGTGATGACATGAAAATGAGTTGGCAATGTTTTTTCCGAAATGTTGATTCATTTCCGTTTCGGTAATTTTTTGCCACTCCGGCTTATTTTTTTTTAGCAAAGGTCATGCCGAAATTTTTCGTGAAACCCCGGTGGTTCTAATCAAAATTTACTATTTTCGACCGTGCAAGCGACAATGGTCATCTTGCCGAGGGAAAGCGTCGTGGATAGATATGTGGAGCATGCATCGAAGGGACCGCATAGACATAACTTGTCCGTGTCGAAGATGCAAACTTGGGCCCCTGTTCAACCCCTCTTCGGGCATAGTGAAGGACCACCTGCTCATGTGTGGTTTCATAGACGGTTACACTAAGTGGACCATGAGTGATGAGGATGATGATCATGAGGAGGGGGGCGCGGCAGCAGCTGAAAATGCGGAAGAAGGGAAAGAGGAGAACGACGAGGACGAAGAGGCTACCGCACACTGCGGTGGAGAGGAAGACGCGGACAACAATACTCCGCTTACTTCAGTCGTGCGGGACCCTCATGTTCAAGAGCCACTTCTCAGCGATAGGGCGACGAATGATGCGAGAGCCACCAGTAGACGAAAATCTAAGCTGGCATAACTAGAGATAGACTCGAATACCGCGTTGTACAATGCAGCAGATCGCAATCCGGAGGAGTCCCGCTTAAGAATAACATTTGATATTATGCAGATGAAGGAAAAAACACAGATGGACCGACGCAAGCATCAACGACCTCCTGCAATACATGAAAAATCGTCTTCCTAAAGACAACACGTGTACTACTAGTCTAGACGAGGCAAAGAAAGTCGTGTGCCCTCTCGATTTACCGCACACAAAATACCACGCTTGCATCCATGACTGTGTCATTTATCAGAACGAGCACGCACACAAGACCCTATGCCAAGTGTGTGGCACTGATCGGTACAAGAGAGGGAAGAAATCCGCTTCTCGAAAAGTTGTGTGGTACTTCCCGCTCACGCCTCGTCTGCAGCGGTACTTTGTGGACCCCAAGGAAGCAAAAATGATGCGCTGGCACGCGAGCAAAAAGTAGGTAGTGTTTAATGATCCAGAGCGGGCTGAAAACCCAGTGTTGACACACTCTTCGGATGCAAGCCAGTGAAGAACACTAGACAACGAGTACGAAGATTTTGGGAAAGAGGCAAGGAATATCAGGTTGGGTGCGAGCACGGACATACTCAATCCGTTTGGCAACCAGAGCAGCAAACATAGCACGTGGCCCGTGTTTGTTTGGATATACAACCTCCCCCAGCTCTGAATAAAGAGGAAGTACATATATATGAGTATGCTAATTAAAGGGCCGCCACAACCAGTGAGACACTAGTGGAAACAACCCCTTTCGTCCAGGGGGCCAGGGGGCACCTGTCCCGGTTGCAACAAAATCCGGGACAAATGCTATGCATTGGTCCCGGTTTGTGTGCCCGGGGCAACAGAAATCGCCTGGGGGCATTGGTCCCGGTTCGTGGGGAGATATTGGTCCCGGTTCGTGCCACGGACCGGGACCAATGCATAGCCACAGGCCACGTGGCACGCGCATGAGCATTGGTCCCGGTTCAGGCCACGAACCGGGACCAATGTCCCCCCTTCCCCTATATATACTGCCCCAGCCCCCCTTCCATCTTTTTTTTTGCTTGGAGGTGTGAGAGAGGTGGGTGTTAGTGTGTTTTATTTTACTATGCACACGAGGTGTTCGACGAAATTCCCGAGCCACACATAAGCTCACTGAAAATGGTATCTTCGACCGAGGTTAACAAACTTATCTTTTTCATCTGTAACTGATACATAAAAGTAATGATATATTCGATATGGTCAAGGACCTAGAATTGATCTTTGGTAAGGCTGCTGGCAGCCAACCAGTTCCGAGCGGCCCTGATAAGCGCGCACCCATGTGGAAGAAGAAATCTATATTTTGGGAGCTACCCTATTGGAAAGTTTTAGAGGTCCGGTCTTCGATCGACGTGATGCACGTGACAAAGAATCTCTGCGTCAATCTGCTATGCTTCCTGGACGTGTATGGGAAGTCAAAAGATACGCCAAAAACACGGGAGGACTAGCAACGTATGAAAGACCCAAGCAACAAGCACACGGATACGTGGCGCCATTACTTAAGCAGCTACGCTCTTACTAAAGCAGAGAAGGAAATATTCTTTGAAGTCCTTTACAGTATCAAGGTTCCGTCTGGCTTCTCGTCGAATATAAAGGGGATAATGAACATGGCAGAGAAAAAATTTCAAAACCTGAAGTCTCATGACTGCCACGTGATTATGACGCAGTTGCTTCCGATTGCATTGAGGGGTCTTCTACCGGAAAATGTTCGAGTACCCATTGTGAAGCTATGTGCATTCATGAACGCAATATCTCAGAAGGTAATCGATCCAGAAATTCTGACAAGATTACAGAGGGATGTGGTCTAGTGTCTTGTTAGTTTTGAGTTGGTGTTCCCACCATCCTTCTTCAACATTATGACTCATCTCCTGGTTCACCTATGTGAAGAGATTCATATTCTCGGTCCGGCATTTCTACACAATATGTTCCCCTTTGAGAGGTTCATGGGAGTCTTGAAGAAATATGTTCATAACCGTGATAGGCCAGAAGGAAGCATCTCGAAGGGCTATGGAACAGAGGAGGTCATTGGGTTCTGTGTTGACTTTATTCCTGACCTTAAGACGATTGGTGTTCCTGAATCGCGGCATGAGGGGAGACTGAGGGAAAAAGGAACGCTGGGAAAGAAAACAATGATACCCAGGGACAGACATTCTTTCACCAAAGCACACTACACAGTTCTACAAAATTCTATGTTCGTGGCTCCGTATCTCGAGGAACACAAGAATATTGTACGCTCCACAAACCCAGGGAAGGATGACTCATGGATTAAAGGCAAACACATGGAGAATTTTGGAAGTTGATTGCAAACACATCTTATAAATGACACCACTGTTGAAGATCAGCTGTACATGTTGGCAGGGTCACCATCTTCGACTATTGGGAGTTTTCAAGGGTACGAGATAAATGGGAATACATTTTACACGACCTCCCAAGATAAGAAGAGCACCAACCAAAACAGTGGTGTCCGCTTTGATACAACAAACAAGAATGGAAAAGATGAAACATACTATGGTTACATAGAGGAGATATGGGAACTTGACTATGGACCTTCTTTTAAGATCCCTTTGTTCAAGTGCAAATGGGTCAACCTGAATGGAGAAGGGGTAAAGGTAGACCCGCTGTATGGAATGACAACAGTGGATCTCAACAATATTGGTTACAATGACGAACCATTCGTCCTAGCCAATGATGTGGCTCATGTCTTCTATGTGAAGGACATGTCCTCCAGACCGGAAAAAAAGAAAAAATAAGATAACAAATTCATCATACGATGAGCCGAAGCGTCACATAGTTCTTTCAGGGAAAAGAAACATCGTGGGAATCGAGGACACGACAGACATGTCAGAAGATTATAATAAGTTTGTTGAAATTCCACCCTTCACAGTGAAAGCTGACCCCACCATCCCGTTAAATAATGAAGATGCTCCATGGTTACGGCCGAAGCGATCATAAGCAAGGGAGAATTCAGAAGACTAGATAGGGATGTTGTTGGTGATGTGTAATAATAAACGTGGAATACCTGAGCAAGTTGAGCTTATTTTGCAAGCAAAGCTGCATGAAAAACCTTCCTTGAGCACTATTTTGAAAAGTCATCAGCAAAATCTGGTTCAGAACGATGTTACCAACAGTGAACCTCGCAGAGGAAGTAGTAAGTTGTTCCGACCGTTCTTTTGATTCGCCATCATATGTCCGACAGTTTTGTTCTACATCCCTCTTAAAGGTTCATCGACGGAATACAAATCACCCGGATGCCTTGTATGCTCTGGACTCACTCGGAAGATCACAAGAGAAAACAAAAATTATAAGATATTTATATTCAAATTATATGCAAATAGTAAAATAATTAATAGTTTCAATAGTTAGAATAATTATTTAGTTAAACAAAAAATGGATTTGAATTAGTTATACAAATTCAAGCACTTTTCATGTCGAAATTTTTGTCAAATTCGAAAGTATATAGAAGTTATTAATGTGCATACTTAAACAATTTTCAAATTTTGGCGCTAAATTTTTTGGGCGCGCAGGGCGGTACCAATTTTCGAAATAGGTTTTGGTCCCGGCCCGTGCCACCAACCGGGACCAAAGGGGGTACCTCTAGCCCCGGTTGGTGGCACGGGCCGGGACTAGAGGCCCATTTGTATAAATATCTCGGCCCTCTTTCCAGGCCGAGCAACCACCCAGGACCGAGCGGAGTACCCTTGGCGAAGCCCTGCCGGCGGCGGGAATGGACACGAAGATCCCGCCGGTGCTGGTTCCGCCGGCGGGGACAAACTAGGATGTAGATTGGTGGGGCAGGGGGGGGGGACGATTGTTGGACGGAAATACATTATATTAAGAAGGTGATTACATCCGCGGGGGGGGGGGGGGGGGGGGGGCGGCCACAGGCGGCCGGCCGTGTTTCTTGACGACGACCCTATTGGCCGTCGTTACATGCATCGGGGCGGCGGCGCGGCCACAGGCGGCCGGCCGTTTCCGGGGGGGGGGGGGGTAGCCTAGGTACTACGTAGGTGGCCGGGGGCGCGCCGGCGCCGGCCTAGTCCTCCTCATCAGAGGAGATGCAGTGGTAGGGCGGCTGCTGCCACAGGTGGGCAGGCAGCTGGGGGGCGCCCGCCGGTGGCTGGGGAGGCATCGGGGGCGCGTTCGGCGGTGGCGGCGGCAGCTCCTCTGCCCATTCACCGCCGGTCCAGGCTCAGGACATCCCGTACTCCAGGCCAGGGGGCAGCGGCTGTGGCAGCGGCTGGTCCTCCGACGCCTCCATGGCGGCGTTCATCGTCTGCCACCACGGCCCGGGCGGTGGAGGGGGAGGCATCGCGTCGGCGTCGGCGGAAGCGGCGAGGACCTGCTCCCACCGCTTGATCTCGTCCTCGACGAGGGTGCGACGGGAAGCCTCGTAGGAGGCCTCCAATCCGACCTGGAGCTCGAGGTCCTTCTTGTCCTCGAGGATGTCCTCCTCGATCCACAGCTCCGGCTCGCTGCCGGGCGGTGGCGCTGGGTAGGTGTCGGCGGGCTCCTCCGGGGGCGTGGGGAAGTAGGTGCGGCGGCGCTCCTCGTGCTCCTGCTGGAACCAGGCGGTCCAGTGCGGAGAGCTCCGCGCGTACGCGCGGTCCCTGAGGAGGTGAGCCGGCAGGAGCGCGCGTCGGCGGTCGATCTCCTCGCGGGCAGCTTCGTTGGACGGGGGCGGCGGCACCGGGATCCTCTGGGGGTTGAGGTGCCAGCCGTCCGGGAGGTGGACGTCCGACCAGAAGACCGGCGTGGCGTGGTCCCAGTGCCACGTCGCCTCCTCCTTCCGCACGTAGCGGCGGAGCCTTTTGCCTGGCGCGGCGCGAGGCGGCGGTTTGCGCGCTGCCGGAGGCGGCGCGGGGACGCGCGGGCCGCCCCTGATCCGTATGCCGCCCGGCCCAAAGACGAACGCCTCGTGCGGCGGCGGGGGCACGCCGGTACCTCTCCGTCCGGCGCCGCTGGAGGACCCGGCTTCGTGTTCGTTTTTGGCGCGCTTGAACCAGCGGCGGGGCGACATGGTGGCTAGGGTTATTGGTGCTGGGAGTGGGGTGTGCGGGGCGTACGGGGCGGCGAAGGCCCTTTAAAAAGGACACGGGCGGGGTTGGCATGCCAACCGGCGACGAGAACGTGGCGGCGGTTGCAGGCGGCCATGCATGCGCGGGGAGGAAGACGAGGGATGGCCTGACCGTTCGTGGCCACGCGTGGGGAAGTGGAGGCGCGGGGAAGCCGAGGCGGCCGCTGGGGTCGCTGGCCAGTGGGCCCTTTGACCGCGCGCAGCTGCGGTTATGGTCTTACTTAAAGACGTGGGGACGTGGAACCGCTAGGTCGCCGGCCAGTGGCCCCTTTGACCCCCGCGTGGCCAATGGGCCCTTTGACCGAATGTGGCTAGTGGGCTTAATTAAAGACGCGGGCCAGTGGGCCCTTTGACCAAATGTGGCCAGTGGGCTTAATTAAAGACGTGGGCCAGTGGAAGCGGTTGGGGAAGGGGAGGCCGGTTGGGGATTACGAGGCAGGCATCGTAAATTGAAAAAAAAGATTGTGGCCAAAAAACCCCTGCCACGGCAGAGAAAGTGGCCAAGCTGCAGCCTTTTCAGAGGAGGCATTCATCCCGGTTCCTAACACGAACCGGGACTACCTCCCCTGGCCAGGTTCGCCACGTGGTTGTTGGGGCGCGTAGAGATAAACGAAAACTTTTCCTACGCAAAGCTCCCAAGATCTAGCCGAGGTAGAAGGCCACGAGTATTACCACTAGACGCGCAGGTGCGGATTATCGATGTAGCGCGTCGGGTCGGGGCAGTGCAGTCCCACGATCCGGTCCGGCCGATCCAATCCCTCGAACGTCGAAGTGCTGAACGTACAGCACCTCTGCCGGTATCCACACGTACGAGGAGGAGCTCCGACGGCGGACTGCTAGGTCCGGTGCGGCGGCTGGACTGAGTGGGGCTAGGGTTCCCAACGCATGGGAGAGTGGACTTACTTTCCCGCTGGGCAACCTGCGCCCCTCTTTATATAGCGTACGGTAATGGGCTGCACAACACTTGTGGCCCATTCCCTCTGTGAGTCCGACTCACTAACTCAGTCCATTTCCGGTTCGGGTCCAACCCAACCAATACTTGCTCCCGCTCTTAAGTGTGTGACCCTGCAGGCTCATGGCGACATGGACACGATTGGAGTCCTACTCCCAATCGATCAATCGGTAGCGGCTCCTAGCAGAACGTGCCGACTCCCAAGTCCCATTGAGTCATGACGACATACCTTTCAATGTGATATTCATCTTAGTCCTTTTTGCCTCACGATATACCTTGTCGAACTATAGGCGATTCATCGTCATCCCTTTAATAGTTCAACTCTCTTCTCGATCCGTGATATGTGATTCATCTGACTAACTCTTAGTCAACCGACATAGTTAACACTTAACTGAGTCGCGCATGGCCATGCTTCCTGAATCATATCACTCGAGAGGGCCCAGAGAATATCTCTCCATTCGGAGGGGCAAAATCCCATCTTGATTATCCACATCACGCAGCTTGCTTTTCATTCGACCCGAACTCTGCCTTTATAGTTGCCTTGTCACAGAACAACGTTTGACAGAACCTAAGTCGGTGATCCACAACTCGGATTGTGCGATAACCTCAGGTCTAAGGATTACATTGATTGAGACATGCAAATGACGACTTGATCGTTGCATCTCAATGTGGGTCAGTCCGACTTGCTAAACTCTTTAGCCAAGTCCGTGAACGTTGGAATGGCATCACCATGCCCATGACAAGTGGAACCGTGTCATCAGCCAACACTCACATTAGTCTAGGATGTGTGTCCAGCACAACCTTAACGACCAAGGACAATTAGTATGAACAACATGAATATATAGTTCCACAATCGAATCACATATTCAATGACATATATCAGATGTTCAAAACAAGGACAACTTAATAACTTTATGAATACAATGGGAATAACATCATACATGATTGCCTCTAGGGCATATTCCCAACAGTCTCCCACTTGCACTAGAGTCAATCATCCTGGCATCATATGCCTAGGCATCTAATGCCCATGCCTCTCGTGTGCGCCTCATGCTTAGGCTGTGGTAGCGCCTTTGTCAACGGATCTGCAATGTTTGCATCCGTGTGTACTTTGCATAACTTGATATCACCTTGTTCGACAAACTGGCGAATGAGGTGGTACCGCATGAGTATATGTTTGTTCTTCTGGTGTTGTCTAGGTTCCTTGGCTTGTGCGATAGCACCATTGTTGTCACAATATACGTCCAAAGGATTGGACGCGCCCTGAACCACACCAAGATCAATCAGGAGGTTCCTGATCCAAACAGCTTCCTTTGCCGCCTCTGAGGCAGCAATATACTCAGCCTCTGTTGTAGATGCAGACACCGTATCTTGCTTGGAACTCTTCCAGCTCACAGCTCCTCCGTTCATTACGAACACGTATCCCGATTGCGAACGAGAATCATCTGAGTCGGTGAGATAACTCGCATCCGTGTAACCCTTTACACTGAATTCCTCATCACCTCCATAAACTAGGAACATTTCCTTAGTATTTCTCAAATACTTAAGGATGTTTTTAACCGCTGCCCAGTGGGCTTCGCCAGGGTCAGCCTGGTATCTGCTCGTAACACTTAGAGCATAGGAAACATCTGGCCTAGTACAAATCATGGCATACATGATGGATCCGATTGCCGAAGCATACGGGATCACACTCATCCGACTTCGCTCATCAGTCGTCGAAGGACACTGAGTCTTGCTAAGTTTTATACCATGGGACATCGGCAAGAATCCCTTCTTGGACTCTTGCATTTTGAATTTCTTCAAAACCTTGTCCAGATAAGTACTCTGACTCAATCCAATGAGCCGCCTGGATCTATCTCTATAGATCCTGATTCCTAATATGTAAGTTGCCTCACCCAAATCCTTCATTGAGAAACTCCTTTCCAATGACTCTTTGGTTTCTTGCAACATCATGACATCATTTCCAATCAGCAATATGTCATCCACATATAAGATTAGAAAGTTTACTTTGCTCCCACTAAACTTCTTGTATAAACAAGAATCATGATCGCTCTTGATGAAGCCAAACGATTTGACTACCTCATCAAAGCGAATGTTCCAACTCCGAGATGCTTGCTTCAACCCATAAATGGATTTCTGAAGTTTGCATACCTTGTCAACATTAGCTGGATCGACAAAACCTTCGGGCTGTATCATATACACGTCCTCAGTTAAATTTCCATTAAGGAAAGCTGTCTTGACATCCATCTGCCATATCTCATAGTCGAAATAGGCTGCTATGGCTAACATGATCCGAATTGATTTAAGCATCGCTACGGGCGAGAAGGTCTCGTCGTAGTCAACTCCTTGAACCTGTCGGAACCCCTTCGCGACAAGTCGTGCTTTATAGACGGAAATATTTCCATCCATATCAATTTTCTTCTTAAAGACCCATTTGCACTCGACGGGTCTTGCACCGTCAGGCAGATCAACCAAATTCCAAACTTGGTTTTCATCCATGGACTTTAACTCGGATCTCATGGCTCCAAGCCACGACTCGGAATCAGATCCCACCATCGCTTCCGAATAAGTTGCCGGCTCATTACTGTCTAACAGTAAAACATCTCGAGCACTCTGTAATCTGGCAGATCTCCGTGGTTCAGGTGCTGTTACCGGTGTAGGTACCACGACCGGCTCAGCCTCCAAGGCATTCGCCGACTCGCCCCTAGCCGGTTCCTCTCGAATTTCTTCGAGTTGCACTGTGCTCCCACTGACTTCCCGACCGAGAAACTCTTTCTCAAGGAAGACACCATTCCGAGCGACAAACACTTTGCCCTCTTCCCGGTTGTAGAAGTAGTACCCCAAGGTTTCCCTCGGATACCCCACGAAAATACACTTATCCGACTTGGGCGTGAGCTTGTCCGACTGAAGTCGCTTGACAAATGCTTCACAACCCCAAATCTTAAGAAAAGACAAACTTGGCTTCTTGCCCGTCCACATCTCATGTGGTGTCTTCTCTACTGACTTTGATGGTACTCTGTTTAGTGTGAAAGCTGCAGTTTCTAGACAATAACCCCAAAATGATAAAGGTAGATCTGTCCGACTCATCATTGATCGTACCATGTCCAACAAGGTCCGATTTCTCCGTTCCGATACACCGTTTCTCTGCGGTGTACCCGGCGGAGTGAGTTGAGGAACTATTCCACAACTCTTTAGATGGTCATCAAACTCATGGCTCATGTACTCGCCTCCACGGTCCGACCGTAGAAACTTTATTTTCTTGCCGAGCTGATTTTGTACCTCATTCTGGAATTCCTTGAACTTTTCAAAGGCTTCCGACTTGTGTTTCATTAAATAGATATATCCATACCTACTCAAATCATCAGTGAAGGTAATGAAGTACTCATAACCACCTCTGGCTGTCGTGCTCATTGGACCACATACATCACTATGTATTAGTTCCAACAAGTCGGACGCCCTTTCACAACTCCTTGCAAAAGGTGTCTTGGTCATCTTGCCTAGTAGGCATGATTCACATGTCTCGAATGACTCTAAGTCAAATGAAGTTAGAAGTCCATCATCATGGAGCTTCTTCATGCGCTTCCAACTTATATGACCAAGCCGACAGTGCCAAAAGTAAGTCATATTCAGATCATTTGGTTTCAACCTTTTAACATTTATGTTATAGACCGATTCACTATCAAGATTTAAAATAAATAACCCGTTCTGAACGGGTGCAAAGCCGTGAAACATATCTTTCAAATATAAAGAACAACCATTATTCTTAATATTCGACTCATAACCTTGTCTCATCAAACATGAGGCGGAAATAATGTTTCGACTAAGCGCTGGAACATAATAACAATTATTTAGTTCCAAAATAAATCCTGAAGGTAAATGAAGTTGCATCGTGCCGACTTCCAACGCAGCGACTCTCGCCTTGTTGCCGACCCGAATATCAACCTCTCCTCTTGCCACGCTCCTAGTTCTTACCAGCCCCTGCAACGAGTTGCAAATGTGAATGACTGATCCGGTATCATATACCCAAGAACTATTAGGTGCATCAGCAAGATAAATGTCTATAACATTGCACACAAGTGTACCTGAGTCGGAAGTCATACCTCCACTCTTGGCCTTGTCAGCCAAATACTTGGTGCAATTCCTCTTCCAGTGGCCATCCTGCTTGCAATAGAAGCAATTGGCTCCGGCTGTAGGAGAAGGCTTAGTCTTTGAGGAAGCGCTCTGGACAGGGCCATGGGCGTTGCCTCCTGACTTATCCTTCTTCTTCTTAGTCCAAGAACTCTTCTTGAACTTAGCCTTATTCTGCACCATCAACACTTGACTGGTGCCTTTCTTGATATCAGCCTCTGCCGTTTTGAGCATCCCATGTAATTCAGTGATACTCTTATCCATACCATGCATATGGTAGTTCGAGATGAACGGACCATACGCACTAGGAAGAGAGTTCAGAATTATATCAGTGGCGATCTCTTCTTTAATTGAAAAGCCCAAGCGATCCAAAGACTGTATGTAACCAATCATCTTGATTACATGCGGACTCAGTGGATCGCCGTCTTTCAGCTTACAGCCAAGCAAAGCTTGAGAGACTTGATACCTCTCAGTCCTTGCTTGAGCCTGGAACATACTTTTGAGGCTTTCGATCATATCGTAGGCCTCAACATTTTCGAACTGCTGCTGCAAGTCCGGTTCCATGTGTGCAAGCATAAGACAGCTAATCTCCGTAGACTCATCTCTAGTCTTACGGTAGGCATTTGTGACAGCGACAGTCGCATCGTCATCAGGCTCATCTGGAAGTGGAGTTTCTAGAACATGTTCTTTCTTGTCATGCTTGAGGACTATCCTCAGATTACGATACCAGTTGGTGAAATTAATTCCATTAAGCTTATCTTTCTCTAGGATTGACCTCAACGCAAAAGTGGATAACTGAGGAAGGTTGCTAGGTGCCATTGATCTACAACAGAAAATACGCAAAAACACTTAAGACATGTATTCATAAAAGAGCAGTCATATTAAACGTTTTAATACTTATGCTCCCACTAGAACCAACATCCCTCCGATGGTTGCTAAGTGATTCAGGACCCTAAATAAGCAAGCCGACTAGTGAGCTTTAGCATCACCGCTAGCCGTCAAGTGATCTAGGTAGGCAACACCTTGCCAATCGTATCTCTATACGACTCCTGTTAGTTGGGTGACATCACATGCCCCGGCTCCCAACCTACCTCGCCCCGAGCCCCACAACCGTTGTGATGGACTCGTCTAGATTACCAAGTGCTTCTGCTTGTAAGAGTCCGACTCAAACCCACCTAACCGGAAAGAATTGGTAGCACCTCAATTTTATGAGCCCACTACCAAGAATGTCCGACTTGTGATGGTGCAGCACTGGCGGGGCGACCGACTAGACCTTCTTTGAGGGATTAAAGAATCTACCAACTATCTAAATAGAGGTAAATAGAGACATAACAATAACACAAATAAAACAATTATAATGTGAAATGGTATGGCTCTCTTCATGGTGATCTCCATCTCCACAAAGCTTGCAAGTCGACACGTGCCAACTCTTGTCACGTGCCATCTTACTCCATGTAGCCGACTTGTACATCGACTTGCATGCCTTCCGGGTTCTCCAACAAGCTACACTAGCTAAGTAAAAGAAATTTACATAGAGAATCCGACACGCAGGCCGGTATACAATAAAATGACAGCACCTAGGCTCCAGCCGGCTGACAAAAACATGATACGCAGATCATGTATGGATTACACACATCACATGCACATAAGCCATACCATTCACAACTTCCTGCAAAAAACAAGTTATGCATAGATACGATATCTACCGGCGTTGTGAAACTCGCAACGACATCTAAGGCGCTACGACAGGACGACGGCGGTCCCGCTAGCCGGATAGCGGGCGGGGATCGAAGGGGCAGCGCCCCTCGCGGGTGCGGGCAGCGCCCGTTGATTTCGGAAAACGCAGATCTCATCTGCATTCCGATCATGGATTTCTTCATCGGATAAAACGATTTTACCCGAATCTGATCCGTATTCCGATTCGACCAAACTCTTTGATCTTCGATCACCGCAACTGGATTTATGTGTCACGGTATACCCCGATGGCGGAAACCGACCGGTAGGGGTAAGTTGTTCCACGACCTTAGCAGTATGATCACGGAAACCAGATCATCCATTAACCCCGAGTACGATTGATCCAATCAACCTTGTACAAAACCGATCTATCTCATAGACCGACCACCAAAACAGCAATTAGATCACATCTAACGCTAACTACATATCACATATGTACGGATCTCGGGCCTAATACCAGAAGCTACCGCTCTGATACCACTGTTGGGGCGCGTAGAGATAAACGAAAACTTTTCCTACGCAAAGCTCCCAAGATCTAGCCGAGGTAGAAGGCCACGAGTATTACCACTAGACGCGCAGGTGCGGATTATCGATGTAGCGCGTCGGGTCGGGGCAGTGCAGTCCCACGATCCGGTCCGGCCGATCCAATCCCTCGAACGTCGAAGTGCTGAACGTACAGCACCTCTGCCGGTATCCACACGTACGAGGAGGAGCTCCGACGGCGGACTGCTAGGTCCGGTGCGGCGGCTGGACTGAGTGGGGCTAGGGTTCCCAACGCATGGGAGAGTGGACTTACTTTCCCGCTGGGCAACCTGCGCCCCTCTTTATATAGCGTACGGTAATGGGCTGCACAACACTTGTGGCCCATTCCCTCTGTGAGTCCGACTCACTAACTCAGTCCATTTCCGGTTCGGGTCCAACCCAACCAATACTTGCTCCCGCTCTTAAGTGTGTGACCCTGCAGGCTCATGGCGACATGGACACGATTGGAGTCCTACTCCCAATCGATCAATCGGTAGCGGCTCCTAGCAGAACGTGCCGACTCCCAAGTCCCATTGAGTCATGACGACATACCTTTCAATGTGATATTCATCTTAGTCCTTTTGCCTCACGATATACCTTGTCGAACTATAGGCGATTCATCGTCATCCCTTTAATAGTTCAACTCTCTTCTCGATCCGTGATATGTGATTCATCTGACTAACTCTTAGTCAACCGACATAGTTAACACTTAACTGAGTCGCGCATGGCCATGCTTCCTGAATCATATCACTCGAGAGGGCCCAGAGAATATCTCTCCATTCGGAGGGGCAAAATCCCATCTTGATTATCCACATCACGCAGCTTGCTTTTCATTCGACCCGAACTCTGCCTTTATAGTTGCCTTGTCACAGAACAACGTTTGACAGAACCTAAGTCGGTGATCCACAACTCGGATTGTGCGATAACCTCAGGTCTAAGGATTACATTGATTGAGACATGCAAATGACGACTTGATCGTTGCATCTCAATGTGGGTCAGTCCGACTTGCTAAACTCTTTAGCCAAGTCCGTGAACGTTGGAATGGCATCACCATGCCCATGACAAGTGGAACCGTGTCATCAGCCAACACTCACATTAGTCTAGGATGTGTGTCCAGCACAACCTTAACGACCAAGGACAATTAGTATGAACAACATGAATATATAGTTCCACAATCGAATCACATATTCAATGACATATATCAGATGTTCAAAACAAGGACAACTTAATAACTTTATGAATACAATGGGAATAACATCATACATGATTGCCTCTAGGGCATATTCCCAACAGTGGTCAGTCCCATTTGTCCCGTGCCCTGGCGCAACCGGGACCAATGGGGCAGGTGCATTTGTCCCGGCTGGCCCATCCCGGTTGCACAACCGGGACAAATGGGCCTTACCAACCGGGACTAGTGCCCGTGTTTCCACTAGTGAGAGATATAAACCTGTATCTCGAGGTACTGAAGGAGAAGCTAGAAAAGTTGTGAGAGGATGAAGGGGTACAAACACAGGATGCCTAGACGGAAGAATATTTCCCTACGAGAGCCGCGTTGATCACGACGGTGCAGGACTTTCTCGGATATAGATATATTGCGTGCCAGGTGTGCCATGGACACAAGGCGTGTGTGAGGTGCATGGAACATATGCCATCTTTACAGCTTAAGGAACCGGGGTCTTGCATGACCGTCAACATGAGACATCAAAGGTGGCTAGACAAAAATGACCCGTGGAGGAAGCGTGGATATCTATTCAACGGTAAAGATGAGCCCGGAGGACGTCCACCTCAGAGGAGCGGTGAAGAGATCAAGCAGTTATTAGACAATTGGAAAAAATCCCTGCGTCGGGAAAGGGAAAGAGGAAGGGAAAGGAAAATAAGAGAAAGCAAGGAGAGAAGAAGAAAGAGAAGGCATAAGGACCGCTTGTGGGGGTATGGGAAAGGAGGTCCGTGTTTTGGGACTTGCGGTACTGGCCAATCCTCGGTATGCCTCATTGCCTTGATGTCATGCATATCACGAAGAACGTGTGCGAGAGCTTGCACGACACCCTGTTCAACATGCCAGATATGACCAAAGACGGGCCAAAAGCAAGATACGACCTAGTGGCCCTGAATATCAAGAAAGACCTTCAAATACCACCGTCGGCTGCTAGGACCAAAGATGACCAGCTGGAGGAGGAGGAGGCGGAAGGTTGCACGCGCAAAAGGCTTAAGGTGCATGACTTGGTATGCCCCACTCATGCTTCACTGTAAGTCCCAACAAGCTCGATCAAATGTTCCGGTGCCTTCTAGGAGACAAAGTTCCTTTTGGTTACTTGGGGCTGATAAGGAGATACCTGGAACCGAAAAAAGAAAATCTTCAGCGGGATGAAGTCTCAAGACTGTCACATGATTATGGTTCAGATACTTCCGGTTGCAATCCGAGGGATAATGGAACCTCACGTCCGTGAAATGCTGACTTGCCTGTGTAACTTTTTCGACGTCATCACTTGGAAGTCGATCACCGTGAAGAAACTCCGAAGGCTGCAGGAAGAGATCGTTACGATCCTATGTGAGCTTGAGATGCACTCCCCGTCCGCATTCTTTGACATCATGGTCCATCTCTTGGTCCATATCGTGGATGATATCATCGATCTCAGGCCGGCAATCCTGCACAACATTATGCCGTTCGAAAGAATGAATGGGGTCATCAAAGGTTTTGTTCGTAACATGTCACATCCGGATGGAAGCATCGTCCAGGGCTTTCTCACCAAAGAGCAAATCTCTTTCTGCGAGAATTATCTGGACGTCGAAAATCCGTTTGGTTTGCCGGAAAACAAGCACATTGGCAGGTTCGAGGGAGCAGGACAGAAAACCAGCCGACGGGAAATGCACGTGGCCTTCGAGGGGCGGATAACCGACTTTGACAGGGCCAACTTAGTAGTACTGCAACACATCAACAATGTGGACCCTTGGTTGGAAGAGCGCAAAAAAATGATCGCGAACAATGCTCGCAAGCCAATGACGGAAGCAGATATACTAAGAGCGCACAAATCCTCTTTCGTGTGCTAGTTCAAAGACCAGATTGATGCTGATCCCCCACCAATGACCAGCGAGAACGGTAAACTAATTTTGGCCTTGTCATATGGCCTCGCGCCCAACCTCATGAGTTACCAAGCATACGATATCAACGGGTTCACATTCTACACAGAGGAAAAAGACAAAAGTAGTGACTATCAGAACTCTAGGGTAACGATGGAATCCTACACGGGTGATGTCAAGAAAATATTCTACGGAAGTATCGAGGACATGTGGGAGCTTGACTATGTTGGGGAGACGGTGCTGATGTTCCGTGTCAGATGGGCTACGAATGTCGAAACCGAAGGCAAATATTTCTTCACCATGTGTATACGTGAAGCCAACATATCCGATACCACAAACGCCACAACTCAAAATGAGCCATGGGTACTTGCTAAGAACGTGGAACAATGCTTCTTCATAACCGACCCGTCCACGCCTAGCCGTGTTGTCGCAAGGAGAGGAAAAAAGAGAGTTGTTGGAATGGATGGAGTCGCCAACGAGAATTACTTCGATGGTCTCGTCGGAGACCCAGTGATGGAAGAACCCGAGGAAGATAATGCAACATACAACAAAAGAAGATGCATGACCACGCTACCTAGGTCAGGTGATCCCAGCACAAGAAGAAGTCCATCATATAGGGGTAAAGTATACAACAACGATCAATAAGGGTAAGAAGAAGATTGTGATGAAACAATGAGACAGAAACACTCGCCATGTGTGTTGCGACGATGAAAATATATCACATTATTGTATTATATGCATCCATGCATTCATGTGTGTCTAATTTTGTAACTATTTTTTAATTAAATCGATAATAGTGATGATATGTGTTTTGCCGACGCAACTATCTTCTATTATATATCCTGCTTTGTATAATTACAATATTCCATATTTTAGTATATCTTTTGGTGACGGAAATATCTTATTATAAACCTTCTTTCGTATATAATTACATGCCATCTTTTGAAATTAGATTTATTATTATCCTATTTTATTTTAGGAAGAATAGATAAAGAATAGGGAAAGGAAAGGCAAAAGGGAAAAAAAACAAAAAAAACTTAGATAGCCCCGGCGCGTAGACAGCCAGCCTCGCCGGCGCTAAGGTAGCACCCGTGCCTAACATTAAGTGGGTCCCACACAAGTTATCCCGACGCGCCAGTAGTACCAACGCACCGGCGCTAAACTACGTGCCCACTGCCAGATGGGGCCCACCTGTTGTTTCCCCGGCGTGCTGGTTTAATCGCCGCGCCGGTGCTAAGGTATCAACGGGTATGGAGATATGACTTAGCCAAAATTCCCGTTCCTCCCAATTCCCCCCACTTCGTTCGATCCCCTTCCCTCTCCCCAATTCTTGCGCTACCGCAATGAACCCTATCCCCAATCCTCTACTCCGCACTCGCCCCCGCTACACTAGCCCTAATTCCCCTGCGCCGGCGGCGTCGAATCCTTTGACCGAGCCATGTGGTCAAAAAGTTCGTCTAGCTGTGTACAACATAAATACCGTACAAAATTAGTGGCGTAAATACAATTTAGAAAACTTTAGAGGCATTGTACTAATACATGTGGAAGTCAGTGACACAGTCGTAATAACATTCGGACTGTCCGAGTCAGCTTTCCAATGCAACGTTGCGCGCGAGACCTGCCCGCCCAACCGGCTGTATATTTGGCCCAACTTGTTTTTAAAACAAGCCCTCCGCCTTACTTATTTCAGACACGCCTTCGGTCTGTCTGTCTCTAACCCGCCATAAATGCCGAGTCGGGCCATTTCCTTGCCCGCCTTTGCAATTATGGAAGGTGCACCGTTTTTTTATGCGCCTCCGGTTAACGAATATCTGAGCCGGACTTTTCTTAGAGGCGAATTATCTTCACAAACCGGCTGAGGGATAGCGTTTCCGAGCCTGTTCTTTTTTCAAGGATAAAACCGTCTCTAGTAACGGTCTCTAATACTCAGTTTTCTACCAGTGACTGAAACCAGCATGTGCTCCTCCACATTCATCACCCACACTGTCTTTCCCAGCACACAATCTTACCTTAAGAGCAACTTTTTTTTTCCTGCAGCTTTTTGATACCACCAGAGTAAAACCCTCAATATTCATATCCTCTTTTCAACGCAACAAAAATATATCCTACAACTTTATTACTTTTTTCCCCTATCAAGCATATGCCTAGAAATTTCTAGCTCTTTCATGCAATTCACATTTTCAAGATTAAAAGAAGCAGGGTCTACACCAATATCTAGGGATCTACTAATAATATCATCGGTTCAAGACCAATAACGAAATTTACTGATTTTAGATTTGTACCTTCCAGATTTTTTGCAGCAACTTGTTGTTTGGCCTTCTCTTCCATCCTTGTTGCTTTTTGAGCCAGATCATCTAGTCTTGAGCTTGCTCTCACAGGCCCTCCATCATCTTCTCCCTGCCATGTTGCTACCTTGTTGTGTCAGGTATAGTTATGGTTGTCCACCATCTATAGGTATTACAACTGCAGTGTTTTCATCTCTGAGAGATGGGGCTGCCAGGGCCAGAACAAATCTTGTTGGCGGTAATTCTTCTTCGTCACTATGCTCTCCCTCACTGTTATCTGATTCACTTGTGCCATAGTCAACCTATTCTGACTGGTTGTACTCCTCTTGGCTATCCACCTCTATACCCTCTTCTTTCTCTTCAATAGTGCCCATACCCAGTTCATAGTTTTGCCTGATAAGACCAGCTTTATCACTTCCAGAGTTCATCAACCCCTGCAGAAATCTTCTATATTCCAGCGTGTCTTGTTGCTGATCTGTTGACACCATTTGTATATCCCCCCGAGAGTTGTTCTTCTGCATGTCTTCATTACCAATTTCCTGTATCACTTCCAAGTGAACATCCTGAAGTTTATGCCGAGAATTGTCCATGACAAACAGACTTGAAGGTGTACTACTTGTGCCTTCTCCTTCCAGGTTAAGGCCCAGACCAGTGCCCCCCTCCCAAGTAAGGTAGCATTTTGGTGCCAAAGGATTCACTTTCAGAAGTCAAGCTATCTTCCCCTTACCTACTCACTTGCTTGACTTTGTTTTTCTCTTGCATTCTCACATGATTTGTGTTATATTATTGTTGCATGTGGTTTGACCCATTCCCCTACGTGGCTCCTGTGGGATCAGATCTAGATCATGCACCTCCTCCAGCTGTCTCTCCTCCGGCATTGGTATTGTCTTTTTTGGGAGTGTGTTGATTCTCCTCATTGTCATTAGTTTCATTTGCAATTGCATAGGAATTTGATGCTTTTGTGTTTGGATAAAAAAATTCTCTTGTGAATTGGAACTCATACAGACAAATTTTTATCTCCCCCACCCTAACATTGGGTACAAGGCTGGGATCCTTCACACCAATCTTCACCCTGATGTATGCATAGTTTCTGAGAATTTTTTTATCCAAAGCCAAAGGTTTTCCAACTAAGATTGCCACATAAAAAGCAGTGGGTCTATTTCGATATCTCATGGGTATGCCTTTTATCCCGAACCAAGTCTCCTCCAGCATAGCAAAGGGTTGTATGTCTCCAGACCACTTTTGCAGCTTGATAATAGCATCAGGAACTGTCTTCATGAAAAACTTCCTAGAGTGTGACAACTCCTCGTTGTTTTTTGCCTTAGGAAATCTAGTCATGAACTCATTCTCTAAGATTACTTTTGCAAAGAACCTCCAATCGAACTTAATGGAGTCTTCCCACGGCTGAAATTCATTCTCAATATGTCCGCACCTCCCCTTTCTCCACAATGATATGTGGATAATTCAACTGATCCAACAGTTCTACTTTTGATTCAACATCAGGAATCGATTTGAAGCCCTGGTCAAATTCCACACTAAGAACCGGGCATTATACTCCCAAGGATCTTTCTCCTGACATGCATCTGCCTTATGTTTCTTCCCACAGGTCTCACATCTAAACTCCGGCCGAGAAGACAAATCTATCAGCTCAGCGTGTTTTCCATTCAATGGCGCAGACGGAGGTGTTGATGGAGGTACAAAGGACCCCATCGGAGCACCTTCCATGGTCGTAGAACCAATCCCCACTGCACTCTCCCCTATCTGCAACTATGCTACTCGCTGGAAAGACGGAGAACTAGCAGGGATAGACAAACTTACCGTCGTAGAAGGAGCCGCCGCACCACCCATCGTTCCTCGAGCAATAGAAGATGACGCCACCGCCGCGGAAGCCTGGTTACCCACCTGCATCTCCGTCCTATGCGTCCAGCGTTCTCTGTTGATGCACTCCTCTTCCTCTTCTCTGCGGCGTCGCTCCACGAGAGCCCTTTCCCTTGAAAGATTCTTCGTCATGAGGAGGGTCTCCGCCCGACGACGTCCTTCTTCGTCATACCTTCTATCATCCGCCCCGCGCCTTTCTTTAGATCTCCTCCTTTCGTCCTCAAATCGCCTCTGCTCCTCAGTCCTCCAGGCTTCCCTCTCCTCCTCTCATCTTCCCACCTCCTCCACTGCTCTCTCCTCTCCGCCTCGAGATACATCCTCTGCCTGGATTTCCCGCACGGGTTGATCCTTTGGAATTTACGAGGAGGAGACCTCCTAGATCACTCGAAACTTCTCTTCATGGCGAGTTGCGTGCTCACCACCTCCGCGAACGATCGGCCGTCACCCGATTTCACTCCACCCCACTCTTGCTGCTGGACTATGGCTAGAGTTCTTGATCTCGACGGAGTTTGGAGGTGGACGAACACCACGCCGCACCTCCCTGTCTCTCTAGGGTTTGCCCGAGGCGGAGAGAAAGTGGGGGGGGGGGGGGGAGGGTGTATCTCGACGCCTCCAGGGGTGGGGTCACTTGGGGTGGGTTTGGATCGAGCACGGGCCCGTGCACGATACGGTTCGATCCACCCGCCGCTGCCGCGATGGAGGCCACGCGTCACGCTCCGAGGTAGACGACGTCGCACAAACACATAGGGTGTTGTGATCGTGTCACCCGACCCCAAACCTGATTTTGGTGAACGACGATGTACCCCAGCGATTTGGGGACCCACCCTAATCACAAGACCGCTAACCGTCAGCGTAACTCCAGTTTGTATCCTCTCCTTGGCCTCTTGCCGCTGGTTTGCCCCCCCCCCCCCCCCCCCCCCCCCCCCCCCCCCCCCCCCCCGACACCGATCTCACGCGAGATTTGGTCTCGAAGATGACTGCCTTCCATCGGTTGTGCCTCTCCTCCCATCCAGGGTCAAGGTGTGCCGCCGGTACGGGTCTGCTCTCTCCGGTGATCACCGGCCTGTGGTCTCTCGGGTCGCAAGCCATCTTTCTCCCACTACGTGCGCCGTGTAGTCCGTTTGATTGCCTACCTGAAATGCATGCACGTACACTGAAATGGATATATCATCCATGTGGTGCTAGTGCTTCTGCACGGTGGCGTCCTCATCTATTCAACATGAATTATATATCCCATTCATCAATCTGAGCAATAAGATAGATGTTGAATGTCTTGCAAATAGTCTGTTGGTTAATATTGAGGGTGAAATTTTGGAGGCTTACAGCTATGAAGATGTCATTGAAGATTTAAGAAGTAAAAAAAAAATCGAAGAGCTGAATTGTTAACGTCATGCCTTATGGTCAAACTGAAGCGCTTAGTATCCTTTATTTTGTTTTGGAGCATATATATACGATCTGCTGAACAAAAGGTATTGAGTATTGAATAACGTCTAGTTGCCTACCGAAGTAAGTGGTTTAGAAATTGCAATTATTTGTGCTCTGATTAAGTTTGTCCTGTCGAAGATTTTCTTTCAAACTCCGCCACCGATAGTGCCACTGAAAACTTGACAAGCAGTGAAGCACCTCCAGCACTGAACTGAAAGATAGGAATCTTCTGAAGGTATTTATCCACCAACTGAACCACATGTGTACAAGACTGCTACTCCCTCCGTTCAAGAATAGATGATTTGCATTTGTCTATATATGGATGTATCTAAAACTAAAACATGTCTAGATACATCCATATATAGAGAAAGGGAAGTCATCTATTGTTGAACGGAGGGAGTATATATCTGCTTAATTAGACTAAAGTGGTGGAAGTCAGTGAACCTTTGCATCATGGTCAAGCACCTTGAAAACAAAAGGCATATCTTCTAATTAAGTATCTTCTTCTTGCGGCAGCATTGAGACGTGGGCTCATGGGCGGTGATGTTTGTATACTCAACATTGAATCAGAGAATCATGGCAGAATATCTTGATAACAATATTCAATCCACATATTTGATATTTCCTTATTACACGAATTTTGAAGTCTCAGCTAGAGCTAGCTGGAGGTGGGATCACCACGAACGGTGTAAGATCTAAGGTGATGTACCAATTCGTCGACGTACCTCTCCTGTCGTTGCGTATCGGCGACGACCTCCTGCATCTTCGCTGCGCCAGCTACGAAGCCCCTCCTGTCCTCTCCATCAACCATGACTGCCCGGACCGCACTCGCGACGCCATGGCGGTCGAACGACCCATCGTCCTCGTCCCTCGCCACCTGCAATCCCACCTTCTTCGCCTCCATTTGCCGGGCGTTGGGCCCTTGGTCGCCGAAAATGGGCAGCATGACGAGAGGGTGCCCAAACAGAAGACCTTCGATGAGCGAGTTCCGGCCACAGTGCGTCAGGAATCCGCCCACGGCGGCGTGCGCCAGTATGCTCATCTGCGGAACCCACCCCGTTGTTACCATCCCCTGTCCGCGTGTGCGCTCCTGAAAACCAGGTGGAAGCATGTCGGCGCTATCATCGTTGTCGAGGACGGCGGCGCCGCTGGGCTTCCTGAGAGCCCAGAGGAATCTTGTCCCGGCGAGCTCCAGCCCGAGGGCCAGCTCGCGCACCTGCTCCACACGCAGTGGCACCTCGCTCCCCAGCGCGACGTACACAACCGACCCGGGCGGCTGCGTGTCCAGCCAGCGCACGGTAGCGTGCTCCCTGTTCGTACTTGCGGCACGGCGGCCGCTGTCGGGCGGCGGTGGCAGAAGGCCGAGGGGCACGACCGGCATGCCGATGCGCGCCGACACTAGATGGAACGACTCCGGCTCCCACTCGACGCAGCTCCGGATGACCCCAAGCACGCACTTCTCTTGCGTCAGGGTCCAGCGCTGGACCGTGTTCATACCAGACACGTCATCGTTGTAGATAACCGAGGCCAACGCCTCCCGCTCGTAACGGGGCACGGAGTCAGCTGCCACGGGCTCGGCCTCGGCATCGGCGGAATGCTCTAGTGGTTGGCCGGGCATAGCGATGATCGCGGCGGTCGGGAGAAGCAACGCGCATGGCACCTGCACACATTGTCAATCGAGCTCGATTTGAGATAAACATCATAAGCATGGAAATGGAATTATTGAATCTAAGTTAGCCGTATTGGATCGAACCTTGTGATGTGCCGCAGATGCGGTAACCCAGTGGTGAAAGGAGTCCGCGAAGATCCAGTGCGGCTTCGTGCCCTCGTCGGCGCACGCGGCGGCCATGAACTCCGCGAAAGGGGCGGCGAGGCCGTCGAAGGCCTTCCAGTGGAACTTGCGCTTGTCGTCGGGAACGTCGTTGGTCGACTCGGCGCCGTCGGGGAGGCCGTCGACGCGCGGGAGCGGGAGCGCGACTAGGTCGAGGAGCGGCGCCGAGGCCGGGCGCAGCGGCGGGAGGCGGGCCAGGTTGCGCGGCGTGGAGACGTAGGACACGCGGTGGCCACGCGACGCAAGCCGCTCGGCGAGCTCCAGGTTTGGAAGCAGGTGGCCGAAGGCCAGCCACGGGACGATCACGATGCGCAGCGGCGCCTGCGGCGAGAGCGACGACGAGAGCACGGCGTCCATGGCGATCGAGATCGGGAAGCTGGCTTGCGTTTTGACTTGTGGTGCTCAATCCTGGGGCATGGGGCGGGCAGTGGCGATGTCGAATTCGATGTATTTGTAGACGCCCAAATGGCAAAGTCGTAATCTGCCAAGATTCCATTTGAACTGCATGCACGCAGCGGGAAGCACATGCTTTCACCTCTCCTTTTCTGTGCTGTGTGCAATCTTTTCTGTGCTGTCTGCAATCACACTAATAATTAGTCCCTTCGAATTAATTGCCGATTGATTTGTTAAAATATGATTCATCAATATATAGATACATCTATATTTTAACAAATCCACGATAATTAATTTGGGGCGGAGAGTAGTTAGTTATATATTTTTTTTATAAGTACTCCCTCCGTCCCAAATTAATTGTCTCAAAGTTGAACAAAAATAGATGTATCTAACACTAAAACATGTGTATATATATCCATTTTTGTCGAACTTTGAGACAATTAATATGAGACGGAGGGAGTATTAGATATTAATATCGCGATGATACCAATTACACTCAGCCTCTGTAACACCTCAATATGTTAATGCATTTCGGATGCATGCATCAAAAAGAAGAAGAGGAAAACTGAAAAAGGAAAGTCCTGCTACAGAGTTTCAGTCAATGCGACAGAAGCACAACCACCACCAAAACAGCCTCTTATCCAATTTCTCCAAAAGCAACGTCTTCAAGAAGAAAACACCTGCACCGTCGTCACCCGGTCATAGATCTTGGGTTTTCACACTGAAGATAGTCCTCGCTCTCAAAACAATATCTTTGGTAAGACCATTGTCAGACACAACCAATTAAGGCCGGATCGTGGATTTTCACGCTGATAGTTAAGACATTGAACTTAACCTGGGCTGTCGCCCACAGGTACAAATAGTGGCTTTTGTCCCGGTTTGTAAGGCCCACTCATCCCCGTTGTGCAACCGGGATGGGGCAGCCGGGACAAATGCCCCTCCCCCGTTGGTCCCGGTTGTGCCAGGACCCGGAACAAATTGGGCTAACCACGTGGCAGGTGCGCTGGAACCTGGCCAGGGCCATTCGTCCCGCTTCTTAACACAAACTAGGATGAATGCCTCCTCTGCCGCGGCAGCACTTTTGCCATTTTCTCTCCCGCGACAAAGTTTTTTTTTTCTATTTATTGTTTTCCTTTTTATTTTATGTTTTGCGATCAATTCGATTGTACGATACCCCTGTCACCATACACTGATAAGGAGCCTTGGTGGCCTCTCCCCGGACCTCCCGGATCCCAGGAGAAGAGAGGAGCCCGGTGGCCCTTCCCGGACCTCCCGGATCCTACGAGAAGAGAGGAGCCTCGGTGGCCCCTCCCCGGACCTCCCGGACCCCCGTGTGAATAAGTAATACATATATATAGCAAAAGAATGAACACCTATATTACAGAAGCTAAGTATATCGAGCATATTACATGACCGATGGAATGAATTACAAAATCAAATTCATTACCAAGCGACGCTATAGTACTCTCAATTTACATTTAGGACCTCTGCGTCTAAGAAGTCAGCAATTTCCTCCTGAATTGCTCGTATGCGGTCCCTTGGTAGAAGACCGTCCCGGAGCCGTTCGATCTAATATAAAGAAGAGTGGTCAATATATATTAATGAAAGTAAGTAACTAAAATAGATGGTAATAAGAAAAATTAACGACTGACGTACATGAAGTTTGTTGAAATCTCTGCCCTTGGGACAAGTCGTCTGACGAATGAACTCGCAGACGTAGTATCCACACAAGTGATTCCCGTCTCCTTGTTGAAAGCACTTTATGAGAACATGGTTTCAATCAAAATAATAATCAACCAGCCATGATAATGGTATCGACACTAGAATCAAGGAGATGCGCGGATCTAGATAGTAGTACTTACTTGCACAATATCAAATGTCAGCTCTGATTTCCATTCACCCCTGGCCTTTTTTGTGAACCTCTTCCAAACGCTGTCCGGGGAAAAAAAGAATAAAAAGAGCTAGTAATTACTTGACATCCGAAAATGAAACAAAGTAGTCGTTATATATAGTGTCATATATAAAGATTGAAATTAATAAAGATTGAAATTACCGCTAGATCATTTCCTGCATGTCCGCCCACATCGCTAGGGGTTTACGTTTTGGGTCCATTACCAGTACTTTTCCTTTGTCAACTTGGAAGATTAGCAGAATATAGTGGAAGCTGCGCACGCAGAACTCATCAATTATACACTGAACATCGAGTAAGAAAAACAGAATGTGTACAACACAGTAACACTCACCCGAAGTTGTAACGAAATAGTATTTCCCGTCGGTGTTGTTGAAACCTTATTTCCCTCAGAAGGTTATCTTCTGTATCCTTGGAAAATAGCTCAAGACTCTTATGTAACAAAATATGGGTCAATGAACCCAATATCATAGATTTGTCCTCTTTTGCATTCGAGAATCTTCATTCTGCAATTATAATATAATGAGTGTACTATATATATGAATATGCAATGAACGAGGTGAGCTAGCTAGAGACTTAATTAGAGAAATACGTACTTACAGACAATAGGAACTAACGATAGATTTGTCGAGGGCCTGCTGCTGGAATAACTGAAACAATTCTGAAAATTGAATCAAAACCAGTCCATCTTCATACTCGTAGTGCTCGTCTCTAACTCCGAGCACTATCTAGTCCTGAGATTTCTGAGCGGCTTCTATATACCAATTATGCACTCTTCTCATTTTGGTTGGTAGATTCTTTACCTCCTCGGGTTTGACGAGAGGATTCCCGTGCTGGTATTTGTACGCACATTCAGAAGCGGGGAAGTAGTCTACTGTTTGCATATACTCAGCAATGGACAAACCCGCAGCAGCTGCCCTTGGTCCGTACAGTTCTATAAACTCCGTATCAATTTGCTCGTCAGCATTAGTGCTTGGTCCCACCTGGGTATTGGAAATCACTTTGAGCGGGGAGATGGATTGTTTTTTCTCCTCTCCGAGCTGGGCAACTGATTTCCCGCTTTTCGCGCTTGCGCTACTACTCTTCGTCGACCGCACCATTTCCTGGTGTGACTTCAGAATAGAGCGGTCATAGTCAGATGACAGACTCGGCTCGGGTTGATCAAGAGTCTTCACCATTTTCCACGCTCGTTCTACATCTTCTTCGGTGTCGGGGAAATCTGCCCATAAGGATTTTCTGGGTTTGCTCAGGAGTATAGTCGTAAGGTAACTTGGGTAACTCCTTTGGTACCTTCGGGAGGGGTGACCGTTGACGTTTGGGTGATCTTTTACGTTTCGGCCGAAACTTAGTGGGCGGAGAAGGCTGACGCGACGACGTAGGCGACTGCGCTGCAGACGGCATGCACGGCGGAGACGACCGCGCTGGAGACTGTTGTGCTGGAGAATGGTGAGGAGTCGATGGCCTTGCCGTCTGATTTGGAAGCACAATGCATTCCTTTCGCCATAAAACAGTCAACTTCTTGGCTTCTCTGATTTCAGTCACCTCTCCGTCTTCACCTTCAGGGAATTCAAGCTTCACCCGCTCGAATCCGTTGACAACTTCATCGACCCCAACAACAGCGTAGCCCCGTGGAACCGGACGACTATGGTGAGTTGGTTCGTTGCCAATTGGTAATACATAGACGATCGCCGCCTTGATGGTTATATTGACGACCTTCACGTGGAGCTCACAAGTTGTCATCTCCGTGATATCATCCACCGGGTGCATCATCGGCGGTGCATCATCACCCTCGAGCTGCGTGGACGCAATGCTGCTTTTCCGATGATGAGAACGTGCGGCGCCAGTAGCATCGACTTCACCTTCTACCATGTGTGGTATGCCGGTAGACACTAGCTGCTGGCTAAGTGTGTTAATTTTCTCCTGCTGCTTCATTGCAACCTCCTGCTGCCGCTTCATCTGTTCTTCAAGTTGACGCCTCCAGTTTTCCTGACTCACTGCTTTAGCTGCCTCCGCATCCTTTTTCCATTGACGGCTTCTATCAGGATATTTCTTTTTGCTGTCGTCAAACCCAATACTCCACGGATGATTGCCTTTTGTGCCTCGTGTACGCCCTACGTGTTCCTTATTCCCGAGGGCGCGTGTGAGCTCGTCGTTCTCTCTATCTGGCACGAACCTCCCCTCTTTAACATCCATTATTGTGCTTCTAAGATCTTCTATGGGTAGAGGATTCTCTTTATGCCTTAGGTTATAGATTGCTTTTCCTTTGGCGTCCAACTTGCCCCCATGCCCGTAGAACCCAGACCTTGTCCGCTCGACCCACAGGAATGGCTCGGGAGTGATCCCCTTCTCAAGCAGGTCGTTCTCCCATTTCTCCCACTTGGGCAGGGAACCCTTGTAGCCAGGTTGCCCCATAATATGGTGATATACCTTTTTGGCGGCGTTTTTTGTAACACCTGGGGTGTTACCTGTTTGTTTGCTTGCATCATGTGCATCACATTTGCATTGCACCATGTTTGCATCACAACTGAAAATTTCAACACAATTTAAACTTTCACCCTTGCTCAAAAATTTCCAATTTCAAAATTGCAAACTAAACCTCTCATTTGTTTTCAATAGTTTGAAAATTGTTTTAAACAAATTGCCTGCTAAATAAATTTGTCCCTGTTGTTAACAAACCCTAATGACTAACTCCAAAATTCAAATCAAGTCATTCATCAACTTGTTGGGTTTAATTCAAACAACTATTTTTCAAATCAATTAATTAAATCACCTTCATCTTCTAACCAAAATGCCTCAAACATAACCACTTTTGAATTCATAAACTTAACAAGCCAAGCAACTAAATTTCAATCAAATTAAACCCTAGGGGTAACCCTATTAAACATTACTTTGTTTTCCTAATACCAAAATCATTCAAAAATTGGTTTAAATATCAAACAACCATTTATTTTCAACTTTCTGTAAAACCAAACTTGGCAGTGCTTTCTTTTAATCAAATTAACTTAACCTAATTTTTCCTACAATTTTACTAACTTTAAAGATCTCCTTTTTCTTCCTTGTGGTTTTCAGCAAAAAAATAAATAAATAAAAGAAACAAAAGAATAAAAGAGAAAGGGAGGCAGCAGCTAACTACTAACTAGCCCAGCCCAGCCCGCTACCACCTGGCCCAGTTCCCTGTCGCTATCGTCCTCGTCGAGGTGTCGTCATCTTCAGTACGAACGATGGCAGAACCGGTCGATCCTCCTCTCCCCCTCCGGATGCTCTGCCGTACCTGGCTCTCCCCTCCATAAAAGCACCCCCCTACCCTCTGCCCTAGCCTAGCTACTCCCAGTCCCCTCCGCTGCGCCGCCAAGGTCTCCTCCCTCTCCGAAATCTTCAGTCTCTGAACCATCAACAGAACCTGACACCGAACCACCACCGTAGCTCCACCTTACTCCCCTCGTCGCCGGCCACACATCCACCTCGAGGAGGAGCCGCCGCCGGGAATGGAACCGGGGCGCTCCCCTGAGGCTCCTAGTGCCCTCGCCCACCGCTGGGAGGCCCGGAGTCGGCCGCGCCATCGCCGGACTTTCCCGCCGGTTCTGCCTCTTCTCAGGTTCGTCATCGACCAAAACCATCCGCGGTAAGCCCTACGCCCCTCCTCCCCTCTGTCCCTTGGCGCACCCGAGCGAGGCTCGCACGCCGCAACCGCTGCCGCGCCCCACGCACGCGAAGCGACTCGAGCACCAGCAGCCCGAGTTCGCCGGATGTTCCGTTCGCTCCTGTCCGTCTCAGAGTCTGAGATCGAGATTCAGTTAACCCGGTCGCGCAAGTATTTCCTCCCTGTTTCCTTCGTTGCATCACAACGACGCTAGCAGCCCAGTGGCTTGTGCCTTTGTGTTGCCCTCGGGAGACCCGGGTTCAAGTCCTCGTTCGGCCGAATAAAGGCCACTTTTTGTGGATTTCTGCGCGTGCGGCCGCCGGCCCACCCGTCATACCCTCTCTCTGCCACCTCACTTACGAACCTCGCCACGGTGGCGCCACGCAGCACTGGTCCCACAGTCAGCCAGCGTGGCTGGCTGTGCCACTGTGCAATCCCTTTTCCTTTTTCCTTTTAAATAGCAAATTAAACCCGATTATTGAATAAATGATTTCTCCTTCTTTATAACTCCAATTTGCACAAACTTTATATGTATCCCACTCCAAATTTCCTAAACTTTTCAAATATGCCACTTGTTTTCTGTTTGAACTTTCAAATTGCAATTCAAATTTAAATCCAAATCATTCAATTGAATTTTGCCAAAATTCATAAGTAATTCATACTATTCCCAAATAATGCAAATAAAATATGTTTTCCATACCATTTTGCATAACCTATTCAAATATAAAATTTGTTTCCTGGTTTGAATAACTTAAATTGCCTAAACAATTTAAATCTTGTTTAATTCAATTAAAAATTGCTTAAAATTGTTTAATTCATAGTTAACTAATCCAAAGTCCAATTTCAAAATGTGAAACATGTAATCCAACCAAAATTTGATGTTCTTTTCAAATATCAACTTTGTTATTTGTTTTGAACATTTTAAATGGTTGAAAACAACAAATACTTGTGTGTTCCCTTTAAGGCACCCAAAATTCCCTAAGTTAATAATAAAATTCTAAATTGCTACACCCTATCTTAAATTGATTCTAATGTTGTTATTTTGCTGTTTCCCTTTTGCATGCATCATACTAAACCACCAGCACCTGTTGATTAGTTGGAAAACAAATAATCTAACCAAAATCCCTGGGCTTTTCATATGCAACTCAAATTGCATATGGGTCCATTTAAATTTGTTTATCTCGTCAACTAGTTTACTTTGATGCATCACTTAAATTGTCATGCATCCATATCTTGATCATGCTGGACCTTTTGCCGTAGTAGTAATTGTTGCATCCGGTGTTTGTTCGAGGTTCATTGCTTCTTCCCGGATAGGACGTTGAGATGATGTGAGCAACGACAAGTTCTGCTACCTTGCGGGATCTCAGGCAAGTATACTCACTTGCATGCCATATGGCTGCCTTTCATCACTTGTTACCGATTCTTTCCGTTGATTCTTTTCTGCTAGCCTTAGTGGTAGTTGTTTCTGTTACGAACCCATCACATGAATCCCTTAACCTTGATATTGCCTCACCTCCATACCTACAGCCTTTGTTTGTGCCTGTTCTTATCTAGCATGATTAGAGTTGCTTTTGCTCGAGCTTGTTGTCGGTTACTTCTTTTACTATCGTACTATTATTGTTGTTACCGTTCCGGGGGCTCGAAATATTAATCAATCAATCCTGTTAATGCTACTGTTAATAATAACTTGATGATAAGGCACCGGCGGGAGGCCCAGGGTGGTTTTGAGGCCCGCTAGTGTCGACCCCCTAATTAGGAAAAGGGTCTTGTCTACTGATCCATGATGAGCGCACTACCCGCATTTGGGGAGTATGGGCTCCCCCTCAGTTTGACTCGATTCGCATCTCGTCCAAATCGCCGTACTAGTTCGGGCTTTCCATTTGCTGCATGCATGATCTTGCGAGCCCTTGGATCCCGGGTGGAACTTTCGTAGTCGGCATTTAGGGCGGCGTGGTCTTCCAGTGCTATGAGGGTCCCCTTTTCTTCGTGGGGCTCGATTAGCCGCGCACGCACAGCACGCGGTGCTTTGGGCTTGATGCGAAGAAGGGTTGGATTGTGTTGAGTGCCCCGCTTGGTGGGAGGCATTCCATCTGGCGGGATATTCATGAGTGTGGTTACTATGGTGCACCCCTGCAGGGTAAATCTTCTCGAGAAGCCGTGTTTTCCGCGGTTATGGATTACTTGGTGAAAGTACTGGCTTACAAGTACTCAGGACAACTTCAACATAATGATCAATCATGTTTCACCCAATGATTAATAACTTGACTAGTAATAGGTTATTCACACAATAACTTGACTCATCTTTAATACAACGGTGTGAGTTATCCTCGGATTGCTTCTTCGGATAAGGGGCGAGGTCCAGGATGGGTTTGTTTGAAGTTATCTTTCAGTTGGTTACTATCACTCGATCTTATCTCCTTTCTGATAGTTGGACGTAATAGAATCTCTGTAGTTGGTTAGTGCAGCCTGTTGTCGCTTATTTGCAATAACCCCCCTTCCTCTCCGTTGATCCTAAAGTATTTGTATCTTGTGATGATTGGCTACGCCGGTAACTTGTGAGTATGGGCTTTCTCCCCCTTGCCAGTACTTAACCGTACTGACCCACGAATCTCTTTCGTGGCTGCAAATTCCAAATTGCAGTCAACAGGTTTGAAGTCTGACGACGTTAGCTTGGGAATCCCTCCGGCTTGGCCTGGGCAGGGATTGGACGCTCTCGGTTATCTTCAGGACTCTTAGTCCAATTTGGATCTTGTCCGTAGACGGACGTTTGTTCTTCCGCTGTTATTTGGATCTTTGTATTGTATCACTTGTAATCCCTGGCTCGTTGAGTCATCTTGTACCTTTCTGATGCTGTTGTAATTGTGGATTATTCGTGAACTATTGTAATGTTATCATAAATGGCAACCTGGAATCGGTTATTATGCGGATTTGGCGGGAATGCTGAAATCTGCATAGTGCCCGATCGCGGGGCGTCACAAATGGTATCAGAGCCTTGGTTCCGATTCCCGAGATTGTTTCGATATGAATGGTTATCGAAGCAACGGGTCCGCGAAGCCTGTAGGATAACCTCGCTAACGGTCGTTGTTTCTAGAGTGTCAAAAACTATTTCTGCTAAACTATTTTGGAAAACCTCTCAATAGGATTCTTGTTTTTCTCCTTATCCCTATTCTATTTCCCCTCCCATCTTATTTGTTTTGGAGTCTCCCCTCTTGTCTACCTTTCAAGTGTTAGGATCCTACGTGGGTGGACGTTTTCTGAGCCCTTAACCTAATAGGTTCGATCATCGGAAGATTCCTGGTGGAAGAATATCGTCGTCACTCCGAGCAAGAATCTCTTGTTAGTGGTGTCGAGAAACCCTTGTTAGTGGTGTCGAGGAGATCAACTGGAAGCACGAAGAATCGATAGTCGAACTTCTTTCCCCTCCCGGGTTAGCAGGTGGATTGCGAGGGCGCAATCCCTTGTTAGTGGTGTCGTCTGTAACACCTGGGGTGTTACCTGTTTGTTTGCTTGCATCATGTGCATCACATTTGCATTGCACCATGTTTGCATCACAACTGAAAATTTCAACACAATTTAAACTTTCACCCTTGCTCAAAAATTTCCAATTTCAAAATTGCAAACTAAACCTCTCATTTGTTTTCAATAGTTTGAAAATTGTTTTAAACAAATTGCCTGCTAAATAAATTTGTCCCTGTTGTTAACAAACCCTAATGACTAACTCCAAAATTCAAATCAAGTCATTCATCAACTTGTTGGGTTTAATTCAAACAACTATTTTTCAAATCAATTAATTAAATCACCTTCATCTTCTAACCAAAATGCCTCAAACATAACCACTTTTGAATTCATAAACTTAACAAGCCAAGCAACTAAATTTCAATCAAATTAAACCCTAGGGGTAACCCTATTAAACATTACTTTGTTTTCCTAATACCAAAATCATTCAAAAATTGGTTTAAATATCAAACAACCATTTATTTTCAACTTTCTGTAAAACCAAACTTGGCAGTGCTTTCTTTTAATCAAATTAACTTAACCTAATTTTTCCTACAATTTTACTAACTTTAAAGATCTCCTTTTTCTTCCTTGTGGTTTTCAGCAAAAAAATAAATAAATAAAAGAAACAAAAGAATAAAAGAGAAAGGGAGGCAGCAGCTAACTACTAACTAGCCCAGCCCAGCCCGCTACCACCTGGCCCAGTTCCCTGTCGCTATCGTCCTCGTCGAGGTGTCGTCATCTTCAGTACGAACGATGGCAGAACCGGTCGATCCTCCTCTCCCCCTCCGGATGCTCTGCCGTACCTGGCTCTCCCCTCCATAAAAGCACCCCCCTACCCTCTGCCCTAGCCTAGCTACTCCCAGTCCCCTCCGCTGCGCCGCCAAGGTCTCCTCCCTCTCCGAAATCTTCAGTCTCTGAACCATCAACAGAACCTGACACCGAACCACCACCGTAGCTCCACCTTACTCCCCTCGTCGCCGGCCACACATCCACCTCGAGGAGGAGCCGCCGCCGGGAATGGAACCGGGGCGCTCCCCTGAGGCTCCTAGTGCCCTCGCCCACCGCTGGGAGGCCCGGAGTCGGCCGCGCCATCGCCGGACTTTCCCGCCGGTTCTGCCTCTTCTCAGGTTCGTCATCGACCAAAACCATCCGCGGTAAGCCCTACGCCCCTCCTCCCCTCTGTCCCTTGGCGCACCCGAGCGAGGCTCGCACGCCGCAACCGCTGCCGCGCCCCACGCACGCGAAGCGACTCGAGCACCAGCAGCCCGAGTTCGCCGGATGTTCCGTTCGCTCCTGTCCGTCTCAGAGTCTGAGATCGAGATTCAGTTAACCCGGTCGCGCAAGTATTTCCTCCCTGTTTCCTTCGTTGCATCACAACGACGCTAGCAGCCCAGTGGCTTGTGCCTTTGTGTTGCCCTCGGGAGACCCGGGTTCAAGTCCTCATTCGGCCGAATAAAGGCCACTTTTTGTGGATTTCTGCGCGTGCGGCCGCCGGCCCACCCGTCATACCCTCTCTCTGCCACCTCACTTACCAACCTCGCCACGGTGGCGCCACGCAGCACTGGTCCCACAGTCAGCCAGCGTGGCTGGCTGTGCCACTGTGCAATCCCTTTTCCTTTTTCCTTTTAAATAGCAAATTAAACCCGATTATTGAATAAATGATTTCTCCTTCTTTATAACTCCAATTTGCACAAACTTTATATGTATCCCACTCCAAATTTCCTAAACTTTTCAAATATGCCACTTGTTTTCTGTTTGAACTTTCAAATTGCAATTCAAATTTAAATCCAAATCATTCAATTGAATTTTGCCAAAATTCATAAGTAATTCATACTATTCCCAAATAATGCAAATAAAATATGTTTTCCATACCATTTTGCATAACCTATTCAAATATAAAATTTGTTTCCTGGTTTGAATAACTTAAATTGCCTAAACAATTTAAATCTTGTTTAATTCAATTAAAAATTGCTTAAAATTGTTTAATTCATAGTTAACTAATCCAAAGTCCAATTTCAAAATGTGAAACATGTAATCCAACCAAAATTTGATGTTCTTTTCAAATATCAACTTTGTTATTTGTTTTGAACATTTTAAATGGTTGAAAACAACAAATACTTGTGTGTTCCCTTTAAGGCACCCAAAATTCCCTAAGTTAATAATAAAATTCTAAATTGCTACACCCTATCTTAAATTGATTCTAATGTTGTTATTTTGCTGTTTCCCTTTTGCATGCATCATACTAAACCACCAGCACCTGTTGATTAGTTGGAAAACAAATAATCTAACCAAAATCCCTGGGCTTTTCATATGCAACTCAAATTGCATATGGGTCCATTTAAATTTGTTTATCTCGTCAACTAGTTTACTTTGATGCATCACTTAAATTGTCATGCATCCATATCTTGATCATGCTGGACCTTTTGCCGTAGTAGTAATTGTTGCATCCGGTGTTTGTTCGAGGTTCATTGCTTCTTCCCGGATAGGACGTTGAGATGATGTGAGCAACGACAAGTTCTGCTACCTTGCGGGATCTCAGGCAAGTATACTCACTTGCATGCCATATGGCTGCCTTTCATCACTTGTTACCGATTCTTTCCGTTGATTCTTTTCTGCTAGCCTTAGTGGTAGTTGTTTCTGTTACGAACCCATCACATGAATCCCTTAACCTTGATATTGCCTCACCTCCATACCTACAGCCTTTGTTTGTGCCTGTTCTTATCTAGCATGATTAGAGTTGCTTTTGCTCGAGCTTGTTGTCGGTTACTTCTTTTACTATCGTACTATTATTGTTGTTACCGTTCCGGGGGCTCGAAATATTAATCAATCAATCCTGTTAATGCTACTGTTAATAATAACTTGATGATAAGGCACCGGCGGGAGGCCCAGGGTGGTTTTGAGGCCCGCTAGTGTCGACCCCCTAATTAGGAAAAGGGTCTTGTCTACTGATCCATGATGAGCGCACTACCCGCATTTGGGTAGTATGGGCTCCCCCTCAGTTTGACTCGATTCGCATCTCGTCCAAATCGCCGTACTAGTTCGGGCTTTCCATTTGCTGCATGCATGATCTTGCGAGCCCTTGGATCCCGGGTGGAACTTTCGTAGTCGGCATTTAGGGCGGCGTGGTCTTCCAGTGCTATGAGGGTCCCCTTTTCTTCGTGGGGCTCGATTAGCCGCGCACGCACAGCACGCGGTGCTTTGGGCTTGATGCGAAGAAGGGTTGGATTGTGTTGAGTGCCCCGCTTGGTGGGAGGCATTCCATCTGGCGGGATATTCATGAGTGTGGTTACTATGGTGCACCCCTGCAGGGTAAATCTTCTCGAGAAGCCGTGTTTTCCGCGGTTATGGATTACTTGGTGAAAGTACTGGCTTACAAGTACTCAGGACAACTTCAACATAATGATCAATCATGTTTCACCCAATGATTAATAACTTGACTAGTAATAGGTTATTCACACAATAACTTGACTCATCTTTAATACAACGGTGTGAGTTATCCTCGGATTGCTTCTTCGGATAAGGGGCGAGGTCCAGGATGGGTTTGTTTGAAGTTATCTTTCAGTTGGTTACTATCACTCGATCTTATCTCCTTTCTGATAGTTGGACGTAATAGAATCTCTGTAGTTGGTTAGTGCAGCCTGTTGTCGCTTATTTGCAATAACCCCCCTTCCTCTCCGTTGATCCTAAAGTATTTGTATCTTGTGATGATTGGCTACGCCGGTAACTTGTGAGTATGGGCTTTCTCCCCCTTGCCAGTACTTAACCGTACTGACCCACGAATCTCTTTCGTGGCTGCAAATTCCAAATTGCAGTCAACAGGTTTGAAGTCTGACGACGTTAGCTTGGGAATCCCTCCGGCTTGGCCTGGGCAGGGATTGGACGCTCTCGGTTATCTTCAGGACTCTTAGTCCAATTTGGATCTTGTCCGTAGACGGACGTTTGTTCTTCCGCTGTTATTTGGATCTTTGTATTGTATCAGTTGTAATCCCTGGCTCGTTGAGTCATCTTGTACCTTTCTGATGCTGTTGTAATTGTGGATTATTCGTGAACTATTGTAATGTTATCATAAATGGCAACCTGGAATCGGTTATTATGCGGATTTGGCGGGAATGCTGAAATCTGCATAGTGCCCGATCTCGGGGCGTCACATTTTTCTGATTTGTTTTTGACGTTTCCTGTGCATTCTCTGACAGCTTGTACTTCACAAAATCTGCCCATAAGGATTTTACTTTCTCATACCCTTGAGTGAAATCCGGAGACTTGCCCTTCTTAATAAAGTCAAGGTTCAATCTTTTCTTCAAGTTGCTGAATTGTTGGGCCATATTTTTCAGAGTCCACGCCTTGACCTTTTCCACTAACTCAAGTTTCTTTTTATTAAAATCGGCTTCACCATCTACCTCCTCATTCTCATCCGCCTCTATCTCGTCCACCTCCGGCAAGGGTAAGGTGAAATTACACATGATCTTTTTGAAAAGATGATCTTGGCTGTTTTGCTGACAAATGAAATTCCTTGTATCCGCGGATCTTTTGGCTCATTCCACTCTTGAACAGTGATTGGGATGTGATCCCTAACTAGCACTTCGCATTGCTTCACAAATTTTTGGGCAACACCAGCGGGAAGCTCGGGTGCGCCGTCTGCTGCAATCGTTTCGATCCTATATCTTTATGTATCTTTCAACTTCTTTGTACACCTCGTTTAGTCTTTTTTCTGGTTGATATGCTTGAACGAGATGGCTAAAATATAAAGACTGTTAATACATGTATACAGACAACGGATTCTTAATTAATTAACATATCTATATGCACCTCTGAGCCGGTGTTTGTAATTTGTACGGCTCCATCGGAGCCGTCGGCTTCTCCCTCACCGGAGCCGTCGGCTTCTCCCTCACCGGAGCCGTCGGCTTCTCTGTCAGCAGAGACGTCTACTCGGGTGAGTCCGGATCTCCCTCACCGGAGTTGTTCATCCACTGGCTCACATCGGTCTCTCCCTCGGGCCCGCGGATTAAACCCGCGAGCAAATTTTCCGCATCTTCGTCTCTTAGCTCCATACTTTTCTGAAAATACACAAAATTCCCTAAGTCAAAATTTGATGCTACACTAAGTATAATTCCCTAAGTTAGAAAAAAGAGTAACTATATGTTTCAGATCCATTTCATCAAAATTGCTTGTAGATAATAGCTAATGGTACTTATAGCTAAACACGTTAGAAAAAAGAGTAACTATATGTTCCAGATCCTCATTTCAATTATAAAAGCAACATTGATTGTCGGATATATACCGAATAGGGGTATAGAAGATGGTAGACAAAAGAGCTGGACTACCAGGGTGGCCTGCAAGGTAATGGACTTAGGTCCATTGGGCGGCCCAGTAGTCCGACGCGTAGAAGCCGGATTCTAGAAGAACCCGGATCACGGCCCGCGTGATCTGGCTTGGAGGAGAAGACGGATTCCTTACTTTCCAAGTTACAAGTTAAACGTAGTCTTCTAGGTTTCTGGTTCTGTAAGCCCTAATCCGGCTATTATATAAAGCCGGACGGGAGATAGATTTCATAAGTTCAATAAGTTGAATAAGTTCCTTTAGTCCAAGGTTCTAGGTTCTAGCTTAAGCCTTGCGCAACTCGCCGGGAAGTTCATCCTCGTCGAGTAGCTAGATCTATTCCCTTACATTGTAACCTTATTATACGGGCTTTAGTCCCTCATAGTGAGAAGTGCAGGAGTAGGTACGCCGTACTGTCGCGACGTACCGAACCTGGGTAAATCCCGTGTTCTGTGTTTACTACGCTATCCCGTTACCCCACGTCTCTACCGTAGTCTCATGGCACCCCAGTCTATGAAAACTACTACGATGTCTCGACAGTTGGCGCCCACCGTGGGGAAAACGACGTCAGGCGTGAAGTTCCGATCTGGGATTTTAGGCGGAATCGGAAGATCGATCACTGTCGGAAGCTTGGAATTCGACAACGACGTCGGGCGCTTCCTCGACAACGGATCCTACATCCCGGCGCAAAACCATCTGGTAAGTGCCTGCGTTTTACCGATTGGATCTGCAAATATCTTTATCGGATTAACCGCGGAAGCAATGGGGTTTTGCGGTGAAAGCAATTATCTCCCACCCGCCCTATACCCAGTCGAAGACGACTATGATGCCGGATTTTGCTCAGATCGCCGACAAAACAGTGATACCCACTTTATCGGCATGGTGCAATCCGAGATCGCCGAAAACACGGATGACGGAAATCCCGTGCAAGAGGCAGACAACAATACACCCGTCCCAGAGACGGAAGAACCAATACCCGTCACAGAGACGGAAGATCCGACATCTGTCAACCAGACGATGAACTCGGAAACAGAGTCCGTGCTTGCCGCCATTGAGGCGAGACTGGAGTCGGAAACCGGATCGGATAACTTTTCCGAAGACGAAGATGACGATGCCTTCGTACGAAAAGTTAAATCCTTTCAAGAGGGATTCCATGAAGTGCTAATGGCAAAACCAGCCGATACAACGGGTGCCGATAGCCAGGAAAGCCCTAAAACCCCTCCGCCAGCAGAGGAGAGGGAAGACGGAGAAACTTCTCCGATATTTCCTAATGTCAAGGAGATGACAGAGGATGAACCTGTCAAAAAACCTCCCTCTTCCAAGAAAAAGCACCGTGCTTCTAAAAAACTCCAGTACAAACTCCGGAAGAAAAAGTCAGCTGATCTCGCTGATGAAAACCTGGAAGTTGGAGATGTTAGTGGCACAAAGCCTACGGAAAAGAAATCTAAGGAAATCACTGCTCCGCCAATGACAGAACTGGAAGAGCAGGAACTATTACAAACTCCAGTGGGACCCAATGAACCCCCTGAGATGCTGGAAGCCAGGAGACAAGCTTTCCAACGGCAACAGCAACAACTGCTTAGATCTCGGCAACACCTCCAACAAACCCATAATGACATCAAAATTATGAAGGAGGAAATTGAGGAGTACGAGAGAAAGCACAGATCTGTCTTAAAACCTACAAGGTTACCCGGAATTACAAAACCGGAAGAACTGCCGCCGAAAGAAAGGTTCTATAACCCATCTTGGCAAAAGCAGTTAAACGGCAAAGATGCTAAGGGCGAACCAATATACAAAACCGCAGCTGAAAATGCGGAAGCAGCGTTCGCCATCTTGAACAATGATCTGTACTCCAACGGGGAAAAACTCCAAGGGGTGTATGCCTTCCTAGGAAAAGCATTACAGCAGCAACAGCGAGGACAAGAACGATCTGGGAGGCTGCATGATAATTCCGCCCTCTGCAAAACTGTTACTTGCGCTGCTGGAGCACCTGGGCCGGAAGAACCCGGAGATTCGGATAAAAAAGAGGATCCGAGAAAAGACAAGAAAAACCCCGACAACCGGGACGCAGCGTCTAGAACCGGACCTCATCTCCCGAAAGATGGATATAAACCACACGATCGGGAAGACAAACACCGGAACGACGGCAAAATAATGCCACCTCCGAGAAACCCAGCTGAAAAAGCTGGAAGATACGATACACCTCACAGGCGTGAAAGATCTCGGACACCGCCCAAAGATAAGGAAAGATACAGGAGCAGGACTCCACCTAATCCCAGAGGGCGTGACAACGGAAGAGATAGAGATAACCTCGGAAAAACGCGTCCGCGTAACAATGGGAAAGAAAGGAGTAGATCCCCTTCTGTCCATTCAGCCGGGAGATATTCTGCGCATATTGACAGAGCAGAAAAGGATGATCTATACTTTGGTCCTAAGTGTTTCACTGACAGGATCCGAAGGATAACCCTGCATTCTGGCTTTGCCAAAGTTGGTCCAACCTACCAAAAATATACCGGCAGTACAAACCCGGATACCTGGCTTTCAGATTATTACACAGCCGTCCAGATCAACAACGGGACAGACCTGGAAGCTGTCAAGTTTCTTCCCCTAATGTTGCTAGACGGAGCCAGAGATTGGATTAATGGTTTACCATCAAGAACTGTCGACAGTTGGGATGATATGGCGAGAGTATTTACTCAGCATTTTCGAGGAACGTACAAACGCCCAAATAGCATCAATCAGCTAAACCGTTGCACCCAATTTGAAGACGAACCATACGTGGATTTCATCTCCAGATGGACTGCAATGAAGAATAGTTGCTCTGGGGTAACTGACGTACAAGCAATGCATGCTTTCGTCAATGGCCTAAAACCCGGACTTGTACCGTTCATGGTTGGCTCCAAAAAGCACAAAGATCTCGGATCTATGCTTACAACCGCTAATGAGCATGCTGCAGCCGAAGACGATATCAGAGCAAGAGGAGGCAATATTGAGTCACTGATACTGGCCAAGAAAACACCTCGTTCTGATAAAAAAGGAACCCCGGAGTCAACAACAAAGCCCAAGGAGGTTAACTTAGCCTTTGGAGGAGAAAAAGGGAACAAGTGGAAAGGCCGCAGTCCGGATCCCATCAATTACACTCCTGAGGAATGGGAGAGAATTAAGTCGGAACCCTGCGTCCACCACTCTCAATTTGGGAAGCCAACCCACACGAACGCGCAATGCCGGCTAAACAAGCATATGAAAGGCAATGCAGGATCCGGAAATAAAGGGAAGGGCTCCAAGAGGAAACCTGCCAAACAAAAGCCAGAAGCTGAAAAAGAAGACAGTGAATCGGACACTGATGATAAAATCCAGGAACAACAGCGAAAAGGCGAACCCAAATTTCCGAGAGTTGACGGAGAAGCAATGCTAACTTTCCTAGCAACCCCGTCAGCAAAGGTGGCCAAAAGGACACTTCGAGAAATAAACGCGGTTGTTCCTGCAACCCCAAAATTCTTGAAGTATTCCAACACACCGATAATCTGGGATCAGTCTGATCATCCCGGAAATATCCCTGAACCCGGCACACAAGCTCTTGTTGTAAGCCCTATTGTTCAAAACACTAGGCTAAGAAGAGTGCTGATGGACGGAGGATCCAGCATCAATATAATGTACCTGGATACACTGAAGCACTTGAAGATATCCGAGTCCCAGCTCAATTACAGCAATATACGCTTCCATGGCATTGTCCCTGGCAGGCAAGCACGGTCCCTAGGAGAAATTTCCCTAGATGTCACCTTCGGAGATAAAGATCACTTCCGGCAGGAAAAAGTATCCTTCGAAGTTGTGCCGTTCGAGAGCGTGTATCACGCAATACTCGGACGTCCGGCTTTCGCCAAGTTTATGGCAAGATCTTGCTATATCTACAACAAGCTGAAGATGCCAGGACCCAAAGGAGGAGTAATCACCATTGCCGGTGATTTCAAGCTGGCAAACGAGTTGGAGAAGCAAAACGCCCTTTGCGCTCAAAGAGTTATAGCTCAGGAAGAATTAAAGGAGTTAGCCAAGGAGGTATCGCCGAAAGAAATGCCGGCAGGAAAAGAAACTCGGAAGCCAACAGATAGATTCAAGGCATCCGAGAATACAAGACAGGTAATCCTAGACCCCAAAGATCCGACAAAATTCGTCGTTGTAGGGACCGGGATGACCGACAAATAGGAAGGCGAGCTCATCAAGGTTCCTCCGTGAGAACTGGGACATTTTTGCTTGGTGTCCAGCTGACATGCCAGGCGTACCCAGGGAACTTGCTGAGCACCAACTCAAGGTTATTCCCGGATCAAAACCCGTCAAACAAGGTCTCCGTCGATTTGACGGAAGAAGACGGAAGGCTATTGGCAAGGAAATTATCCGGCTTTTAGCAGCGGATTTCATCAAGGAAGTAATCCATACTGACTGGTCCGCAAATCCGGTATTAGTACCGAAGAAAGACACAACTGCACTCAGAATGTGTATAGATTACACAGGATTGAACAAGTTATGTCCGAAAGATAGGTTTGCGCTGCCGCGAATCGATCAAATAATAGATGCCACTGCAGGCTCTGAGCTTTTATGCTTTTTGGATGCATACTCCGGGTACCACCAAATACGCATGAAAAAGGAAGATCAAATCAAGACTTCTTTTATAACCCCGTACGGGACGTATTACTACGTAACCATGCCTTTGGCCTGAAGAACGCAGGTGCAACATACCAGCGTTGCATGCAACGTTGTTTGCATAGTCAGATTGGAAAAAACGTCCATGTTTACGTGGACGATATTGCTGTCGTAACCAAGGAAAAAGATACACTCCTTGAGGACTTGCGAGAAACCTTCGAAAACTTGCGCACTTACAAGATGAAGTTGAATCCATCTAAGTGCGTATTCGGGGTCCCCTCAGGAAAACTTCTAGGTTTCATCGTTTCTCACAGAGGAATAGAAATTAACCCAGAAAAGATAAAGGCAATCTCGAGCATCTCAGAACTTACGTGTGAAAAAGATGTCCCAGAATTGCCGGGTTCCGCCACAGCCATAAAAAGATTTCTCAGTTGGCTGGGGGCTAAAACCTTACCATTTCGCAAAATGCTGGAAAAGTTTGACAAGGTCAAGTGGATTGCGGAAGCCTGGGAACACCTAGCAAGTTATGTCCCCTTCTGTACTTAGTTCAAATCTATGTAAACATCTTTTGAGATCATGAAATAAAGTTGTCGGAATGCTGTCATCCATGTTTCTTATAAGTGCAAAGTGTTTCCGCCTCATCTATTTCCCAATGATCTTACAAATTTCTCAATGTTAACCCGAATTGTGCTTGCGTACTCGGCGTTACATAACTGAATGATTTTTCAGCCTTTTAACGGCTAAAGGAAACTTGAATTGCCTGCGTGCCCAAGTTTCACTTAAAACTTTCCTTGTTTCTCTAAGTCTTATCTGATCGTGCGTATGCTGGGTTACTGGAACTAGTTAGTAAAAATGCCTTTAGCATGATTCATGTTTTCGAGTTTCAAAACTGCTTGGTTCGTCCCCAGTTACTCGGCATAACGATTCATAATGCTATTTGAGCCATTTCAAACACTAAGGACAGTTAAAGCATATACACCAGAGAACTTAGAAGATAAAGGAATGGTAAAATTCAAACAACTTGCAAAGTAATTTCATAGTTTAAACTGCAAAAGGCGGAATTTTCATTAATACATAAGAAGCATTACATTTTGGATTACAAATGAAAGAACAGTAATGCTCCTATTGTCTAAATCTTCTATCCAGGTTCCAGGTAACCCTTCAAGAATCCGACTCCTCCTCGCTGCTTTCTTCATCGGGAATCGGAGGAGCTTCTTCTTCTGGATAGCGGACGCCGACATTTACCATGGCGGCAATCTGGGTGGCGTGGCCCTTAACTTCACCAAAGATGGTGGATCGTTGTGCATCCGTGTATCCCTGAGGGACACCGGTGGCCACACGCCAGGATTTGGCACTAGGGTAGTGCATGCGCATAAGGCCTAAGGCCATACGCGCACCACCCCGTGCAGCGGAGCGGAGAACGGACTCCTTGGACTCCGCCACCTCCATGATGATACCCGGAAGTTTTTCAACTTCCGAGCACTCCCCAGATTTTTCGGGAAGAAACTTGCCTACCAACTGCGTTGCAGCAGCCTTCATCAAGTTCCATGTTTCCCCGAAAGCTCGGATGCCTGCAGCCCGAGCGCCATCTGGGGTGTCTCCTGTTTGATCCGATAAAGCATACAAAAGGTTAAGGAGACAAACAGAGAAAGCAAAACATGGAAAGATGAAGACAAGGGTAAAAATTTACCGATGAGTTTATCGATTTCCGAAACTTCCTCCAGGCGAAGGTTCAGAGCTTCAGTCAAATCCTGGATAGCGGATTTGTCTTTCTCCGCCTGCTCGGAAGCCTTGGAGTTAGCCACTCCAAGGGCCAGATTGCTGGCTTCCAGGTCTTTTTGAGCCTTCACAAGATTCTTGTGAAGCTCAATATTCTCATTGCGGAGAATCTCGGCGTTGCCGGAATCTTCCGCTGCTTGTTTAGCTTCAGCTAAAGCAGCTGAAAAAGCAAAGGGCAAATCCGAGTTGATCAATTTCCTCGAGAAGAAAACCACAACAAAGTTTTAAGTCGGAAATTTCAAAACGAAAAAGCCTACCTTTCGTTTCCGTCAAAGCAAGCTGAGACGATTCCAGCTCCGCCTCTCTCTCCTCAAGAATAGAAAGAAGACTTCGAACTTCTTTATTCTTGATAGTGAGCTTCCTGAAAACTTCCAGGTTTATGGCCTCGGAGGTTTGCTGAAACACAGCAAGGAAAAGTATGATTAATAAAAAACATCAAAGCAAAAAAAAGCATGCATTTTGTTTAATGCTTGGGGGCTAGAGTTACATACCTGGCTCATGCGTTGCAAACCTGCTAAGTTTTCCCGGAATTCCTTCGCGTATTCCGCGAAATGACTTTCGGCCGCGTTCAAGCCATCATTTATAGCTTTAAAATCCTTGTCAAAGGTGGGGATTTCCTCGTCGAATGTCCGAGAAGATTTCCCCACCCCTGGAGCCGCCCTTTCCCTCGTGTCCGACTCGGGCACAACGGGCTGGCTGGGCTCTGGGGGCTTGGTGGTGGTGGTGGCAGTAAGTTCTTCCGCCATTGACTGCGGCGTATCCGGGGCGACGGCGGGAGATGGTTGGCTGCCTCGGTTGGAAGCAGCTTTGAGCTTTTTCAACTTCCTCGGCTTCAAGGTGGAGGGGGGCAAGCTAAAAACCGAAAACCCGGAAAATGTTAAAATACCGAAGATGGACGAAAAGGATCCCATAAAAGAAAAAACCCGGAAGAAAATAACCTGGACGTGGCGACGGGGATTCCGTCAAGGTCGATAATTTCATCCGAAGAAATTATCTTCTTGCGTTTGCGCCCACCAGTGGTGGCGGTACGCAGCGCATCCAGCTCGGCCTCGGAGGCTAACTCCGAGTCTGGAAGATCCACAAGCTGTTGAAAAAAACCAATCAGAATCGAAAGGTAGATTTTCCAGGAAGTGATATTATACCTAAATAACGGGAAATTTACCTTAGGCGCGGGATTGTCGGCCGTGTACATTGGCCGACTCTCCGTGTATTGATCGCGTGAAGCGACCAACTGGTTGATGCGCCGCCTGAGCTCCTTTGCGGGCCAATCCTTGTCGGATGTCCGCATTGGATCCTTGGCTCCTGTGTATTCACACAGGAGACGGCCTCCGTGATTTGCCAGTGGCTGAATCCGCCTATTCAGCCAGCAAAAGACCGTGTCCATTCCGGTCAAAGGGGGTTTGGAGGAAGTGAGTTTGGCGATGCGCCTCTTGATCCTTAGTAGATCTGGAGGCAGAACCTGGACGGCCTCTGTAACCCAGTTATCCTGGGGAACAGCGGCGGAGTTCACAAAAGGTGGAACCCCGACGGCTTTTTTAGGAAAAGGCACGTCGGGGTGATAAAAGAAGGAACCCGTCCAGAATTTGACGGATTCCGAGGTTTTTATTTTGGGGAACCAATCCTCTCGGAATCTCCGAAGAGTAAAGGAAATGGTTCCGCAATTTGGGAGTGCGCCCTCCGAAGAGTTACGCTTAACCCCAAAGCAGTACAACCAAAAATCTAACCTAGGCTCTATTCCTAGGTAACCCTCGAATAAGGCCTGGAAGCCGGCCATATACAGAATGGAATTAGGAGGGAGATTATGAGGTTGGATGCTGTAGTGAGCTAGAACTTGGAGGAAGAAAGAAGAAGGGGGAAGCCCCATACCTCGCAGAAGGTGGGAGGCGAGAAGCACCCTTTCGCCTTCTTGTGGCGCGGGCTCGGTCTCCTCTTCCGGGAGCCGCCATTTCTTCTTCAAAACCAGGCCTTCCTTCTCCAAGTTGGGAAGAAGAGCCGGGGGAAGACTGCAGGCAATCCAGTTGCCTGCAGTCTCCTCTTCTTCATCTCTTCCAGCGGCGGCGGTGGTGGCGGCCTTCGCGGCGGCGAGCTGCTCGTCGAGGAGCTCCACCTTTTCCTCCGCCGTTTCGGGAGCGAACGGCGGGGTTGATGCGGTCCTTGGTCCCGCAGCATCCGTGTTGGCGGAGATGTTCCCTCCGCCCGTTGTGGACGCCGAAGTTTTTTCCGGCTCGCCGCCGGCGCGCTTGGGCGACCCAAGTTGGGGGTCTAGATCGTTCAGGAGCTCGTCGACGGAGGCGCGAACGGGCGATGATTGCGGAGACGCCATCTTTCTCGGTGGCGTTGGTGCGTTCCGGCGTGGGAAGGGCTCGTCGGGGCAGGGAATTGTTCTCGCTCTCGAGCTCGTGTTCGCACCAATGGTGAAGGCAGTGAGGGAGTGAAGAAGGTTGATGAGGAGGAAGGAGACGGCTATTTATAGCCTGAAAACCCTCTAGATACGCGCCAACGGCTCTTTTGACCGTTGGATGTTTGACGCGTGTCGCTCGCCGGAAAATCCGGGAAACGGAACGACAGAGGAATGATGGCTATCTCCTCGTTTCTCGTGAGAATCTGTCAGAGATACGTTGCAGGGTTTCCCGCGTGAAACCAAGCGGCGATTGCGTCAGCATGATTAAAGCGCTGATGTCACGTGTTCCTTTTCCGCGAAGGATCGCGAGAAGAAAAGCCGGATTTTCATAGTTCCGAGTTTTATGTTACCATCTCCTTTGAAAGGAAAGAAGAAAGAATCAAGACTGCTGAATCAAGTTTCCCGGGCAAAATGTATTTGACGAAAGGCGGAGTTTCAGAGTTTTGATCCTTCCTGGGGGCTACTGTCGGATATATACCGAATAGGGGTATAGAAGATGGTAGACAAAAGAGCTGGACTACCAGGGTGGCCTGCAAGGTAATGGACTTAGGTCCATTGGGCGGCCCAGTAGTCCGACGCGTAGAAGCCGGATTCTAGAAGAACCCGGATCACGGCCCGCGTGATCTGGCTTGGAGGAGAAGACGGATTCCTTACTTTCCAAGTTACAAGTTAAACGTAGTCTTCTAGGTTTCTGGTTCTGTAAGCCCTAATCCGGCTATTATATAAAGCCGGACGGGAGATAGATTTCATAAGTTGAATAAGTTCCTTTAGTCCAAGGTTCTAGGTTCTAGCTTAAGCCTTGCGCAACTCGCCGGGAAGTTCATCCTCGTCGAGTAGCTAGATCTATTCCCTTACATTGTAACCTTATTATACGGGCTTTAGTCCCTCATAGTGAGAAGTGCAGGAGTAGGTACGCCGTACTGTCGCGACGTACCGAACCTGGGTAAATCCCGTGTTCTGTGTTTACTACGCTATCCCGTTACCCCACGTCTCTACCGTAGTCTCATGGCACCCCAGTCTATGAAAACTACTACGATGTCTCGACATTGATGCAACTCCACACCGACCGTGGCCCATGCGATGGCCACCAAAGAATATCCGGGTCGACCACGTCACCCGGATTTCTCACCAAGCCGCGTGTCCCGGTAGTAAGAACCTCCCGGTGCCAACCGAAACCCTCATCTTCGTCCTTTCCCCGGATCACCACCGCCTGTAGTACCTCTTAACAGGAACAAGATGGTCATCGGGCCTTGATGTGAAGTTGGACCTTCACATTTTGTGCTTGCTACGAGGTAGTACACGTGATGGCGATGCGGTGGAAGGAAGGTTTCTGGTATTCTTTGAATCTAAACAAAATCATATATGTAATAGTGAGATCCGGAAAAAATTGGACCCTTTTGTGCACATCCATAACGGCGACATTCTTCATAACCCCGGAAGGGATTTCTGAGGAATGTCACCATTACGAATGTGCACGAAAGGGTTCAACTTCATCCGGATCTCACAAACCATATTACATATGTGACGTTATTTAGTTCCAAAGAAATCCAGAAACCCTCGCATTTGTTCCTTTTCCCGGATCACCACCGCCTTTAGTACCTCTTAACAGGAACAAGATGGTCATCGGTCTGTGTGCCTCATAACAGTTTAAACAAATTCTAAGTTAGTTAAATTTTTCTACACTAACTTAGTGAAATTTTCTAACACTAACTTAGTGAAATTTTCTAACTTACTGAGATTTTCTAACTTAGTGAAAAATTTCTAACTTAGTAATTTTTTTCTAACTTAGTGAAATTTTCTAACTTAATTAGTGAAGTTTTTCTACACTAAATTAGTGGAATTTTCTAACACTAACTTAGTGAAAATTTTCTAACTTAGTGAAATTTTCTAACTTAGTGAAATATTTCTACACTAACTTAGTGAAATTTTCTAACACTAACTTAGTGAAATTTTCCAACTTAGTGAAATTTTCTAACTTAGTGAAATTTTTATAACTTAGTGAAATTTTCTAACTTAGTGAAATTTTCTAACTTAGTGAAATTTTTTCTAACTTAGTGAAATTTTTCCACACTAAATTTGTAAGTAAAAAAATTCTAGCACTAAATTTCTAAGTAAAAAATTTCTAACACTAAATTCTAACACTAAATTTCTAACACTAAATTTCTAACTATATTTCTAACACTAAACAAAATTGTAAAAAAAAAGCACTAAACAAAAATAAAATTGTTCTCTATTTCTTACCTATAGAGATCGGAGACGATTGACGGCGAGGGGCGAGCTCCTCCACGGGAGCGGGCCGGCGTTGGCGGTGCGGGCGCCGACGCGCTCGTCCACGTGGGACGGCGCGGGCGCGGCGAGCTCCTCCACGTGCACGTACGGGCGCGGGCGCAGGCGACGGGAGACGACGGCGAACGGCGAGTATGACGGCGCGGGCGTGGGAGAGCAGCAGCCTGGCGGCGTCGTCGCGATCGAAATCCCTGCGCGCGGTTGTGATTTTGGGGAGGACGACGTTCGACATATATAAGAAGGGGCATCCATCCCGGTTTGTAGCAACAACCGGGATGAAAGGGTCTTCCGTCCAGGTTGTTGCTACCAACCGGGATGGATGCCTCACCCTTTTTTTTTCACAGCGGGCGGATGGGACACGTGGAGGGTGCACGTTCGGGGGGCGGGGGCATCCGTCCCGGTTGATTGCAAAAACCGGGACGGATGCCCTCTTTTTAATTATTTTTAAGTTTGAAATTTGTTTCTACATTCTGTTTTCCAGAACTCCTATAAAACATTAGATAACAATCAGATAATTATAAAGTAACTGAATATATTCATTTTCAACATATTTGGTGAAGTTTAAAATTTTGAATTATTTGCATTTTGAATTAATTAATTTAAGAAATGGAGAAAATATCAAATAATTTAATAAATTCTGAAAATTGCAAGTTATATATAAAAATTATTAGAAAGATAAATTCAAGTCACTTCTGATGTTTTAAAACTCAATTGGGTGACTGTTAAGGTGGTTTCCATGTTTTGTTTTAAAACTAATTTGGACGACTTACATATTTTGTTTTTCATTATTTCCTTTTTGTTTTCTCTTGTTACGTTTTTGTTTTCTCTTGTTTTATTTTGTTTTGTATTGTTTCCTTTTTGTGTTCTCTTGTTTTATTTTGTTTTCTATTGTTTCCTTTATATTTTCTATTGTTTTCTCTTGTTTTCTTTTTGTGTTCTCTTGTTTTATTTTGTTTTCTATTATTTCCTTTATGTTTTCTATTGTTTTATTTTGTTTTCTCTTGTTTCTTTTTGTGTTATCTTGTTTTATTTTGTTTTCTATTGTTTCCTTTATGTTTTTATTGTTTTCCTTTGTGTTTTCTATTTTTTCCCTTTATGTTTTCTATTGTTTTATTTTGTTTTCTATTGCTTTATTTTGTTTTATCTTGTTTCCTTTTTGTGTTCTCTTGTTTTATTTTGTTTCCTTTATGTTTTCTATTGTTTTTTTTTTGTTTTCTCTTGTTTCCTTTTTGTGTTATTTTGTTTTCTATTGTTTCCTTTATGTTTTTATTGTTTTTCTTTATGTTTTCTATTGTTTTCCTTTATGTTTTCTATTGTTTTATTTTGTTTTCTGTTGTTACCTTTTTTGTTTTCTCGTGTTTTATTTTGTTTTCTATTGTTTTCCTTTATGTTTTCTATTGTTTTATTTTGTTTTCTCTTGTTTTCTCTTGTTTTATTTTGTTTTCTATTGTTTCCTTTATGTTTTCTATTGTTTTCCTTTATGTTTTCTATTGTTTTCCTTTATGTTTTTTTATTGTTTTCCATTGTTTCCTTTATGTTTGCTATTGTTTTATTTTGTTTTCATTATATCCTTTATATTTCAAATAATAACTCCACACATTTCAAATACAGAACAAGGTACATTAAATTTACAATAAGTGCACATCAGACCAGTTGATCCATGCATATACATAGTTTCGTCGCATGCAAAGCAGACAGATATATACGTAGTATCAAACTTTTGTCAAACCTTCAAGGAGGGATGTAGAACAAAACAATCGGTATCGCCATCATACTCCCCGACCGTGGCTCTTGAGTGCATATATGCATATCAAAAGAACGGTCGGACGTATGATGGCGAATCCGGATGATTTGTATTCGGTCGATGAACTGAATGATGTATCAAACCTTTTGTCAAACCTTAAAGGGGGGATGTAGAACAAAACAATCGGTATCGCCAGCATACAGCCCTACCATAGGCTTCCATTTCAGCAACTCGAGTGTGGTACCGAGCTTTGTGCTGCCATCTTCGCAATTTGGGTACAATAACTTTTTGTGATCCTGTAACATGTTGTCCAGCTTCAACCTCTGCAATTCACTTTCACAGTCTTCCCTTGCATTAGCAATAACTCGGCCAAGATCATCATCGGTCTCTTCTGATGCCCGTTCTTGATCACCTCCTTCTTCTGCATTGTCTTCCATTGCAGTATCACCGTATTCAGGGAACAAATGATCTTCTTCTTCTTCTTCTTCTTCACTGTCTTCCATCACAACCCCTCTTTCTCCATGCTTGGTCTAGCAATTATAGCTGGGCATGAAACCTCACCGAAGTAGGTGTCCGTGAAGGACTCTCGAGGAAGAGTGCTCCCGCACGTTCCGACAATCAAGCACATGGGCAACGCATAAAGCCATTATCTTTGTTCGCCTGAGCTACAGCGAGAAATGCATTCATGCCTGCCATATACTCGAAAGTGCGCCGGTCACCGTACATCCATCGCTGCCGTGCATCCATTTGCATCGTATAATTAAGTTTATCAAAAAACATTGCAATACCATATTCAATAGAGAAATGACCACAGTACATCGACAAATATAACTTTTTTATGTATCAATGACAGATGAAAAAGATAAGTTTGCTAACCTCGGTCGAAGATACCATTTTCTGTGAGCATATGTGTGGCTCGGGTATTTCTTCGAACACCTCGTGTGCATAGTAAAATAACACACACTAGCACCCACCTCTCTCACTCCTCCAAGCAAAAAAAAGAGGGAAGGGGGCTGGGAGGCAGTATATATAGGGGAAGGGGGCCATTCGTCCCGGTTTGTGGAATGAACCGGGACCAATGCCCTTGCGCGTGCCACGTGGCGTGTGGCGAGGCATTGGTCCCGGTTCATGCCACAAACCGGGACAAATGCCGCCTAACGAATCGGGACTAATGCCCTGAGGCGAATTCTGCTGCCCCGGGCGCACAAACCGGGACCAATGCCTAGCATTTGTCCCGATTTTAATGCAACCGAGATTAATGCCTTTTCTAACCCTGGACCAAAGGTGTTGTTTCCACTAGTGGCCTACACTTACATACCGCTGACACGAATCATGAAACTCCAAACCAGTTCCTCCTTGATGCAAATACTCCGAACGCCACTGCTAGTCCTCCAAATGTCAGTTTCGATGACCTTCTCCCACCTCTGACTTCACCATGGATTTGCCCATGGTGACAACTGAAACAGAGCTTCACGCCGCTCCTTGCGTTGGGACCGAATACCATCCGATCCAACAATCTTTAGACATAACGTCCATGCGAGATTGCCGGCGGAGCCTTCCGGAACACGACACTCTAGCCAGATCGAAGAGGACCTGTGTCAAGTAGATCTGAGTTTTGGGCTAAAATACAGCAATCCAAGCGAGGCATTAGAGTTTTGATGCAGTGACAGCGAATCCGGGGCGTCACGTGCATCCATTTTCCCTCATGCATGGAATAATACGTAGTAACAGCCAAAGCTGCAGTTGAATACACCACGTACTTCCCGAAGAAACAAAAAATACACCACATACTATCACATATGAACTATTTTAGTACTCTTTCCGTTTACTTTTATAAGACAGTTTAATTTTAGCCACATACATTTTAAAATGAGTGAATCTAGACTCTTTTTTAATATAGATTCACTAATTTTACTATGTACGTGGTCAAAATTAAAATGATAAGTAGTGTGCCTTATAAAAGTGGACGGAGAGTACTAGACACGACCGTACTACTAGCTGTACCAGCATGAACAATATCTCATAAATGGTGTATTTGTCATAATTTTCTTTCCTATAACTGTCCACAATCCGTGATAGATTCAGCGTGCGTGTGAGCCTAGTTATTGTAAAAAAAACATTTATGGGGGTCTTCTTACTTCTGTTATGGAATACTGGACCAAAATAGATAAATACTACGACTTTCTCGACCACCTAGATGGTTCGACTACTGCACCATCAAGGTGAGCATAGAATCCAAATACAACATCCTACACCACCTTGGCGGCTTTTCGAGTTAGCCACGTTGGCTACCGAATCATGAGCAACAGACAAGCCAACGACTTGGTCACCCGCACGACATGGTCTATAACCTACAATTACAATACTTGAGCCCCCTCCCCCCCCGTAAAGCAACATTAATTGCGTTGAAACATGCGTCATAATATTCAATAAGGGGTCATACCTTTGAGGCGACACCTCTAAGTAGGTAGCGACAATGATTCTATCTTTGTCTCCTTCGGGAAACACCATCTTCATCAGAATCAGAATAGAGTTTTCACCGGAAAGACAACTCAAGGCATGATAGAGATGAAGATAGGCGCATGCTAGCTCCTTAAGAAGCAGATTGACGCTAGAGGGAGATATTGTCGTCGAAAAGCTACCATGGTAGCCCCAATATTTTCACTCGGAGTTTCATCATATACATTACCATGGTCGGAAAATAAGCATATCGTGCACAGTAGTCGGCCGACCACCAACACCAGAGTAGCAGGGAACTACACACGTTATTCATGAACACCACGGTACATAAAAATCATGTGGTTTTTCTTTACCTTGGTTCACGTGTTTTAGATAACCATAGAAAGCCTTGTCTGAAAAAAAGTTAAAGAAATTGAAAAGCAACTACTCTTCAAAAATGAACACTACAAGAAATATGTTGATACGTGACCCTCAATTTTTGTCACTAGAAGGTCACGTAGGTTGATTCATGACCCCTTTTTGACCAAAAATGGAAAGTCACATACCGAGCGTCTTATTTCATCGTCAATGACTAATATGATGGAATTGTCATAGACTCTATGACCCAATCAGAGGGGTCATAACCCTATGACCAACTGATTTGGTCATGTGATATCCTGCCATAGCCACGTCACATCCTACGTGGCCAATCCTACGTGGCAAATATTATGACCAAATGACTAGGTCATTGAAGATATTCAGCCCAGTCCATACTGCTCCACCAAATGGGCCAGCCCAATGTTTTAGCCCAATAATTTTTTCCCTTTAATTTGTTGTCAGGTTAAAAGGCTCATGTGAAATTTCGTATGGGCCTAGGCCTTTTCCATCCATTTCGAATCTGGGCCTTGGCCTATTTATGGTCCAATGTATTTCCTGGCTGTTGACTACTTTTGGTCCATTAAAATTGAATTTTTTTTTATAATTGAATACAGCCCACTAGTAGTTGGGCTGATGCCATGGGCTTTTTACTGTTAAGCCCAATTGCATATAGATAGGTCAAATTCAAATCCATACATACAAATTTGAATTCCAGTAAATTTGAACTACAACTCATTCCAGAATGCAAATCCTCATAGAACTCATATTCAAGGCATATCATTCTCACAGAATTCATACATTCAAGGTTCACAACATTCTCACCGAATTCATACATTCAAGGTTCATTCAAATCATTTAGAGCCATAACTCATTGAAGGCAAAACTGATACCACCAGGTACCAACGAAAAAAAGTAAAACAGAAAACAGAATAGAAACTCTAGTATCTTCTATCTTGAACTCCACTTCTACTTCCAAAAAACTCTAGTATCTTCTATCTTGAACTCCACTTCTATCTTCCACTTCCTGTTATCTGACCTGAAAAAAGGAACAGAACAGAAACTTCAGAAAACATAGAGCTTCAGAACAGAAAGTGCATTGAGCAATACAGAAAAGAACTGAAACTGGAATCATTTCAGCTATAGCTTCACAGCCAAACATAGAGCTTCACAGTTTAAAATCAGAACATGCATGATGCTAACAGGAGAAAGAACCCAGCAAATACACAGGGGAACTTACCATCAGAGAGCCTTGCTTCCAAACAACGCCATCAGGTGAGCTAGTTGCGCATGAGTTTCGTCCGTCTTTTGTTGTAGCAGAAGATGCTCCTTGTCACGTACAGCTTGTGCAACTTCTGCTTCTTCGGTCCTCTTCTTAATTTCAGCTAGCTCTGCCCGCATTGCTTCATTTTGGATTTGCTCCCTCTCCAGCTTCTCCTCTAGCTCAATGACATGCGCAGCCACAGCAGGATCTGATTTACTGAACTTCCTGGATGAGCTTGATTGAAGACCAACATTCTTGAGGAATGTGCTTGAAGGGCATTTCTTGGTAAGCACATCAGCAACAACAGCGACATCAGACTTTTGTTGGCCTTCTTGTGCTGAATCATCCAACATATTCTCCATGTCCTTCTGCAATTACAGATGCACAACATACATACACATATTAAAATTCTGTTATAGCAAATTGGAGCTACCTTAGCAGGCAACACATCTGAAAATATCATATAACAGGCAACACATCTGAAAATATCATATAACAGGCAACATATATACTACCATGTAACAAGCTAGAGAGAATTGCTGGGCACCAACCAAGATCACAAGCAGGTCATGTAGAAGCATAGTGCAGAACTGTATTAACTATACTTGCTAAAAAATCCATCTAAACCTATCTGTTTTGAACACATGTAATAGATCATCTAACATCAAGTATGCCTTGAACAATTCCTGGGAGAGACAATACATAAGTTTTCATGGGGCACAAGTAACTTACTATAGCTGCCTGTACTTCCTGGGAAAAACCCTCTTTCTTGCTGTTATGTGTAGCCTTAAACAGGTCTACCGCAGTCAAGGTTTCGCCCTTGCGATCCTCCTTCTGAAACATTTTCCATCAAGACAGCAGGCAGACTATAAGCTTTCAAGGCAAAATATTCTTAGGCCAATTGAAAAACATGAGTTTTCTTACAGTTTGATATATGTGGGCAGCGTAGCATCGAGAACCTGTCCTTTGCTGAAACTTGACTTTACTTCTGTTTTTCTTGGCACTTTCACATGTTTGCTACAATAGAATAAATGAGCAAAGTACAATCAAGAACAGCAGCAGATACATCACAGCAAGCATTAACAAAACTCATAGCGCGTGAACATACATACCTTGTGTTTCGGGGTAGACCACAGTTCTACCAGCTTTTGCCATTCATTGTCTGACAAGCCTTCCACCGGGGACTTGGCGCTAACTTCATTAGTTGCCACGTCGTTGAAGAAATCCTTCTTGATCAAGTGGCATCTATTCTTTGATACTTTCTTCAAGATGTCTTTGCAAGTCTTCTCAAGAGTCTCTTCAGTAGCGTCAATGTGAAAATTGGCCTACCAAAATAGGAAACAAGGCAATGGGACAGTCAGATAATTATATTGCCAGGGGTATCCATAGCAAGAACATGAGATTCAGGTTCAAATCAGTTAGCTTACAGAAACTTTCCCAATGAAGTTCTTGACAATGTTGGGGTCCTTCTTGTACTCCTTAAAGTGAGGCAGCACCGGTAGAATAGATCTTGCAATATAGCCACACTCTGATGCAAGCAATGCAGCCTGCATCGGCTTCTCTGGACGGTTCATCCCTTGAGCAATTTGGATGGTGACCTTCTCACCCAATCCCTTGGTTAACCGCTCTAGCCCTGTTCCCCTTCTCTTGTGTTTAACCAAAGCAGTTTCATCTGAAAATGTAAATATAGCAGAATGTCATATATACATGCATGCCATCGGTTAACAGAATACACTAGTAAGGTGGCATGTTCTACAGATGGATACATCAAACCAAATGTAGGAATGGCATAGGAGTGACTTGCCTCCACCAGAAGTATGTTGATTCTGTTCAGTGACTTGCATAGCCCTTTCTCCATCCATGTTCCCTGAGCTTCCTTCATCCACATTCAGCGGGCCTTGTACATTGTTGCATAGCAAGCTTCCACCATCATTGTGCATTGTCCTTTCTCCATCCATGTTCCCTGTGTTTCCTTCATCCACATCTTCATCCACATGTAGGTGTGGTGTGGTTTCTTCCATGCTGGTTGGAGCCAACACCTTCTTCTGCCTTTTGAAGAGACAGTTGTCATCTTGATCTGGTCGGATATCAACTAGCATTCTTTTAGTTCCTTCTAGATCTGGAGCCACCACCCTTCCAGGAGCCATTGCAGAAGATTGAGTTGAATCAAGTGTGCGTATCCGTGTGCTTGTCCTTCTGCTGCTTATCTTCTTAACAGCACACTTCTTCCTTCTAGAAACCTTGGGTCCCTCGTAGAAACAACAAAGACAATGGCATTAGATAATGAGTAAGAAAAGTCTTTGCACAGATTAAACAAAGAGCACACAAATTAAGCCCCCCTTCCCACCACAACACCCACCTTAACTTGCTTCTTCACTACGGTATCATCACTTTCATCTTGACCAATCACTCCATCGTCCTCAGGACTGTACTCTGAGCTTGAGTCTTGAGTTATGGCAGATGTTCAATCATTGGTTGTAATTGCACTAGCTTCAGTAACAGCATTGTTTGAATTCCTAATCATGGATACTAGTGCACCGATGCCAAGGGACTGGAATATACGATTGTTCCTCAACATTTGCTGAACCCTAATCTTCTCGTATTCCGTGGCAGGTGCTTCTTTTTGAAAGATAAAATTAAGTAACCATGAGTTTGATTTGGTTGAATTGCATTGAGAAGCAAGACAACGAAAAGAAGTAAGTTGAATCTTTGAAACATGGTATTGAGTACAATTAATTCATTAGGAACTAATAAACAACCCCATTCTAGGAAATTTATCTATCCTATCATGTTTTATTTATCCTTATTCCTGGTACCTTAACAAGCACAAGAAAAAATATGACCATAGCTAGAACAGGACATAATAGCATGCAATACAATGAAAAAATATAACCATATATTACAAGAACAGCATGTAATAAGCTAGAGATACATGGAAGCAAACATAGACAAGGTAGCAGGAAAAGCATAAGGAACAAGGTTACTTACCGGCCAGCAGGTTCTTCTTTGACATCTTTGCCATTGATGATCTCAACCTGGGGTTTTGATCTGGTTAGTAAAAAATTATAATGAAAAGAATTTGTTCACACGAAAATTTGATGTAACAGGAAATTAACTTCCTTCTTAGGAAATATAGCATTCTTTCTTAGCAAATATGATTTCATATCAGAGTTATTGTAAAACTAAACAACAGTAGCATCAATGAGCCCTAAACTAAACAACAGTAGCATCAATGAGCCCTAAAATAAACAACAGTAGCATAAATGAGCCCTAAACTAAACAACAGTAGCATCAATAAGCCCTAAACTAAACAACAGTAGCATCAATAAGATGGATCAAATCATGCAGGTGGGGATCAAATCATGCAGGTGGGGATCAAATCATGCTATGGAGAAGAACCCTAAACCTAGAACAAGGAGCTAGCTAAGGGAGATGGACGGGACAACTCACCGTCGACGAGGTTTAGATCGATGGTGTCGCGGTCGTCGTCGTCGTTCCCGTCGCGCCTCCTGTCCCGCCTCCTGCCGCCGTCGTTGAGATAGTGGTGATGTGCGGTGGTGCGGTGCGGTGGGGAGAGGGTAGAGGGGATAGTGGTGAAGTGCGGTGGCGCGGTGAGGTGGGGAGAGGTGGGGTGAGGTGTGCCTCCTCCGTCGCCGGCGGGAGAGAGGTAGGGTGTGCGGCGGTGTGGTGCGGTGCGGTGCGGTGGGGAGAGGGGGGAGAGGTGGTGCGGTGAGGTGCGATGGTGCGGTGGTGCCTCCTCCGTCGCCGTCGGGAGAGAGGTGGTGCGGTGGTGCGGCGTGCGGATAGCGGATTGGATCTGAGCGGTGGAGAGGGGAATGAATTGGTCGGGGGCGGGGCAGGACAGCGGGAATTAATTGGTTGGGGGCGGGGATCCCGAAATATTTTGGTCGGAGGCGGGACAGGAGGCGGGAATTACGATTTGGAACCTAATTTCTGAGTTGTCTTTCTATTTTTGGCCTCACATGTGAAACTTTAGAATAATAATTGGGTATTGATTAATTCAAACCAACTATTTCGGTTGCTATGTCACATAACATGAATAACTTTTCCATTTGTTTTGTATTTTTACGAATTTCTATCACTTGTTTCTAGACTGGTTCGAAATCGCCGCGGTCACCGTCCGCGTCTCGAGGTTGAATCATGCTTCGTACACTCTGTTTACACAAAGAACCTAAAATGACGGATGTTTTGGCCACATCGATGGCATAGTTTGTTTAAATGTGCCCATATTCCACGCAAAGGTGCATATTGGAACAACTAACAATGTTCACGAAGAAAGTTTTATTTTTCGTTGAATAAAAATACCATTTTCCCTTTCCGGAGTGTCGAAACTGGCTATTTTTGTGAAGCACATACACAAAATATGTTTCAAAAATGTACAAACTAAAATTCTAAATATATCATGTCATGTTTGATCTACAAATAACAAACTTACTACCTCTGAATAGCTCAAAATACACCTCATTTGAAAAAGACAAATTTCTGCCGATTCAGCTGAAACCGGACCAAATTTGAACTACAGGTGACTTGTAGTTTTCTCATTATTTTTTGAAAAAATCATTTCTAGGTAGCCAAGTACCTATTTCAACATAGATATACCAAGAGTTCATCAAGATTCAACACCTAGGTACGAACGGTCATGTCCCTCGTTTTGACGGTTTTCCGAAACCGGCTTTGAAAATTCCAGAAAATTCAAAAAAAATCGAAACGATGCAAGATCTTCGCGTGGTGTTGTTATATATGCCCTAGTATCCACCAAAAATAATAAACTTGGAATACGACAATTTGGTGGAAAATGTGTTCACAGAAATGAGCTATCTCGTACGAAGATTCATGGCTTTCGGGTGAAATGACGGATGTTTTGGCCACATCGATGGCATAGTTTGTTTAAATGTGCCCATATTCCACACAAAGGTGCATATTGGAACAACTAACAATTTTCACGAAGAAAGTTTTATTTTTCGTTGAATAAAAATACCATTTTCCCTTTCCGGAGTGTCGAAACTGGCTATTTTTGTGAAGCACATACACAAAATATGTTTCAAAAATGTACAAACTAAAATTATAAATATATCATGTCATGTTTGATCTACAAATAAAAAACTTACTACCTCTGAATATCTCAAAATACACCTCATTTGAAAAAGACAAATTTCTGCCGATTCAGCTGAAACCGGGCCAAATTTGACCTACAGGTGACTTGTAGTTTTCTCATTATTTTTTGAAAAAATCATTTCTAGGTAGCCAAGTACCTATTTCAACATAGATATACCAAGAGTTCATCAAGATTCAACACCTAGGTACGAACGGTCATGTCCCTCGTTTTGACGGTTTTCCGAAACCGGCTTTGAAAATTCCAGAAAATTCAAAAAAAAATTGAAACGATGCAAGATCTTCGCGTGGTGGTGTTATATATGCCCTAGTATCCACCAAAAATAATAAACTTGGAATACGACAATTTGGTGGAAAATGTGTTCACAGAAATGAGCTATCTCGTACGAAGATTCATGGCTTTCGGGTGAAATGACGGATGTTTTGGCCACATCGATGGCATAGTTTGTTTAAATGTGCCCATATTCCACACAAAGGTGTATATTGGAACAACTAATAATGTTCACGAAGAAAGTTTTATTTTTCGTTGAATACAAATACCATTTTCCCTTTCCGGAGTGTCGAAACTGGCTATTTTTGTGAAGCACATACACAAAATATGTTTCAAAAATGTACAAACTAAAATTCTAAATATATCATGTCATGTTTGATCTACAAATAACAAACTTACTACCTCTGAATAGCTCAAAATACACCTCATTTGAAAAAGACAAATTTCTACCGATTCAGTTGAAACCGGGCCAAATTTGAACTACAGGTGACTTGTAGTTTTCTCATTATTTTTTGAAAAAATCATTTCTAGGTACCCAAGTACCTATTTAAACATAGATATACCAAGAGTTCATCAAGATTCAACACCTAGGTACGAACGGTCATGTCCCTCGTTTTGACGGTTTTCCGAAACCGGCTTTGAAAATTCCAGAAAATTCAAAAAAAATCGAAACGATGCAAGATCTTCGCGTGCTGTTGTTATATATGCCCTAGTATCCACCAAAAATAATAAACTTGGAATACGACAATTTGGTGGAAAATGTGTTCACAGAAATGAGCTATCGTACGAAGATTCATGGCTTTCGGGTGAAATGACGGATGTTTTGGCCACATCGATGGCATAGTTTGTTTAAATGTTCCCATATTCCACACAAAGGTGCATATTGGAACAACTAACAATGTTCACGAAGAAAGTTTTATTTTTCGTTGAATAAAAATACCATTTTCCCTTTCCGGAGTGTCGAAACTGGCTATTTTTGTGAAGCACATACACAAAATATGTTTCAAAAATGTACAAACTAAAATTCTAAATATATCATGTCATGTTTGATCTACAAATAACAAACTTACTACCTCTGAATAGCTCAAAATACACCTCATTTGAAAAAGATAAATTTCTGCCGATTCAGCTGAAACCGGGCCAAATTTGAACTACAGGTGACTTGTAGTTTTCTCATTATTTTTTGAAAAAATAATTTCTAGGTATCCAAGTACCTATTTCAACATAGATATACCAAGAGTTCATCAAGATTCAACACCTAGGTACGAACGGTCATGTCCCTCGTTTTGACGGTTTTCCGAAACCGGCTTTGAAAATTCCAAAAAATTCAAAAAAAATCGAAACGATGCAAGATCTTCGCGTGGTGTTGTTATATATGCCCTAGTATCCACCAAAAATAATAAACTTGGAATACGACAATTTGGTGGAAAATGTGTTCACAGAAATGAGCTATCTCGTACGAAGATTCATGGCTTTCGGGTGAAATGACGGATGTTTTGGCCACATCGATGGCATAGTTTGTTTAAATGTGCCCATATTCCACACAAAGGTGCATATTGGAACAACTAACAATGTTCACTAAGAAAGTTTTATTTTTCGTTGAATAAAAATACCATTTTCCCTTTCCGGAGTGTCGAAACTGGCTATTTTTGTGAAGCACATACACAAAATATGTTTCAAAAATGTACAAACTAAAATTCTAAATATATCATGTCATGTTTGATCTACAAATAACAAACTTACTACCTCTGAATAGCTCAAAATACACCTCATTTGAAAAAGACAAATTTCTGCCGATTCAGCTGAAACCGGGCCAAATTTGAACTACAGGTGACTTGTAGTTTTCTCATTATTTTTTGAAAAAATCATTTCTAGGTAGCCAAGTACCTATTTCAACATAGATATATCAAGAGTTCATCAAGATTCAACACCTAGGTACGAAACCGGCTTTGAAAATTCCAGAAAATTCAAAAAAAATCGAAACGATGCTAGATCTTCGCGTGGTGTTGTTATATATGGTCTCGGGAGCTGCTTCACAGAAAACAGCCGTTTTGAGCGCTTAGATAATGGTTGTTTTTTGATATTTTTATTTATTCAAATTCAAATGTGATTAAGCAAAATTCCTCCACAGCACCATTCCAACACCACTCAAATCCACCACTAGGAAAGTTGTGGTGCTTACATGTGGGCACCTGTCCGTGGGACCCACGCGTCAGTGAGGCCACGTACGGCAGAGAGGAGTCCACCTCCTCGAGTCCACCTCCTATTCAGTTCCCCCACCCACCTCGCCACTTCGCCTCCCCACTCCCCCTCGTCAGTTCCGAGAACACGCGCCGATTCCGTCGTCCGCGCCGGCCACCGCCCGCGCCGGCCACCGCCCGCGCCGGCCACCGATTCCGTCGCCCGCGCCGGAGGAAACCCCCCACTCAAGGTGAGATCTGATGTCCCTCCTCGTGTCCCTCCTCCACCGCCGTTTCTGCTAGATTTAGCTAGGGCAATATCGCCTCCCTTTCCTCGTGAGACCATCGCCGCCGTTTCCTGGAGTCCCACATTCGCTTGTAGATTTGCTCGTTTCCCTATCCACCGTCGTTTCTCTTTTTTTTCGAGTAATCCCCCAACTGCAAAGTAGAATCTTGGCAAGGTGACCGCCGCCAAGGCAGCCAAGGCCAAGCTCGAGGAGAGGTTCAAGACCGGCAAGAACATGTCGTTCTTCACCAAGCTCCGCTTCTAGACCAAGCAGGGCAGAGCAGCCTCTGCGAGTACTTGCGGGTTTTGTTATCGAGCGGGTTTTGCCTCTTCTTCGTATCAGTCACCTGCGCTAAGATATTCTCCTGTTTTGTTATTGAGCGTGAAGAAGACTCTGTGTCCTAGCTAGTGTGGATCTTATGATGAAATATGGCGTTTCATGTGTTAAACCATGTCAAGAATAGATCTGGTTGGAATTTTAAGTTCATGATTAGGTTCTTGGATAATCATTTGCCATTTGTTAATTAACATTTTTCAGTAACTGGAAATGATATCACCTTAGCTTCCTCATAATGGTAAATCAACTGCATTTTAAAACTGGTACTGGTCTACAAGTTCCCAATCTGGATTAAGATGTCTCTGTGTGTTGGTTATTGACTGATGCATCAGTTGTTTCGATGAACTGGTCATTTCCATTAGTAGCTGTTAGATATAATAAGCTATTAGTTGAAATACATGTAAAGTAGTATCTAAATTATTGTTGTCTTTTTTTATTAGGCCACAATGGATGTGAAACAGGAGGAAGTTGACGCAATTGCCGTTGACGCAATTGCCATTAGTGACGATGAAGTGTGCACTAGGGCCAAGACCATCAGAGGTATGGCTTGTACTCGTGCTTCTGATTTGTTTTAGTGCTGATTCAGTTTTGTATTTACATTTCTTAATCCTTGTATGTAGGCCCAGGTAATAAGGGCCATGACACCTATGCACCACATTGTGAGTTTGGCAACAAAGTTGCAATGGACCACGGACAGGTGGCATTGCTCAAGGAGTTCTGTGCCAACAACAAAACACACAAGCCATTGTACATCTGCACTTTGCAGAAGTCACACACCATCAACATCAAAGGAAAAATGGTAGATTGACCTGTACCACACTTTCTTCATCTCTGTTGGTATATTTTTGCACAGAGACTAATTGCTTACATTATCCTTGCAGTATTTCACCAAGAAATATACCAAGGATCACCTCAGCAAGCACCTAAGGCACCTGCCAAGCAAGGAAGCTACCATTAAGGTCTATCATCGCAGAAATGACAAAAGTGATGTCAAGATCCTGCTTGGGAAAGCCAAAGGTGACAACAGGGCCATGATGACGATGCAGTGGATGTCTGTGGTGAACAAATGGGGCGAGAAGTTCAAAGTGGGAGATATCCTTCTCTTCTGGTTTCGCCGCACCCTCAAGAACACTTCAGGTCTCAAGTTGGTTGTGAAGAAGCTGAAGCCATGTGGAGGGCTGTGTGAATAAGCTTAAGCTGAAGCGTCTGATGCTTTTGAACTGACAAGATGTTTATGTCAGGTTGTCAAGCTAGAGTCATGTTAGTAATGTTTGTGTCTGAACTTATGTGATGTGTCTGTCAGTTTTATGGAACCTATGTCAGTTTGTCAAGCTAGAGTATTAAGCTTTTGAACCTATGTTTGCTTTTGGTTGTTTGAACATGTTATGTCAGTTTATGGAATGTGTTCCAGCAATGTGTGTGAAATTCTGTGTTTGAAGATGCTATGTCAGTCTCCAGCAAGTTCCAGTATTTACATTTTATTAACCTCCAGTTAAATTTCAGTTATGTTTAAGTGAATTGGCACACATAAATGTTATATATAAAATGTTGTAATCATCCTACTATTACAAGATCACATATCTCTCCCAGTGGCAATGAAGTATCAATTCGAACTAGAGGTCCTGGGTTCGAGTCCCAGGTCTCGACCTTTTTTTGGTCATTTCTCAACAGCAAGCATAAGTTCAGTTTCAACAGCAATTCATCAAGCAAGCATAAGTTCAGTTTCAACCTTGTCCATCAAGCAACCTTGTGCAACAGACAACAACATGCATCAACTACAAGATCCATCTTGGTCATTTCTTAACAGCAGCAACAACACGCTACAAATTCAATACAAATTCAGTTTCAGCAACACGCCACAAATTCAACTACAAGATCCAACAGACAGCTACAAGTTTCAGCAACAAGCATCAACTATAAGATCCAACAGACAGCTACAAGTTTCAGCTACAGGAAGCAACAGACAGCAACAGGCATCCATCTTGTGCAACAGGCATCCATCTTGATCAAGCAACAGGCATCTTGGAGACATCAAGCAACACCAAGATGCATCAGGCTGCAATACAATTCAAAAAAGGTTAGTACTATCTAACATCAATGAAATTCCAGTAGGTTAGTACTATCTAAATTACAGAAGCATAGTTATAATTTTTACCTTCATTACCATATGATACTCATCGTCATCGATGCCAAAACCAGGAATTCTATGCCCAGTCCTATTTTCCCCATCATCACTAGCATACTGCAACATAGTATCATCTCCTTCATCCTCGCTTTCATGTTCATTGACAACAACCTTTCTTTTTTTCTTAATGCCTTCTACAACTGAAGCATCTACAAGAACATGTTCTTGCCGGTCCATTTGCACTCTGGTTTGGACATTGGCTTCACGTGTCTGCACCGGAACTTATGGACAATTATCATCCTGATATGTTAGGCCACCACCACCTGGACCCTTTTCCACTTCAGTTTCCTTAATACTACACAAGTGTCTATGCTGGAACTTTTGCACAACTTGCCAACTTCCCTGCAAATACGTGTCTGGCACATAGAAAACCTTTGTTGCTTGAGTTGTCAGAATAAAAGGATCATTCTTAAACCAAAACCTTGCAGTGTTGATGCTTCTGAAGTGTCCATCATCTCTCAATCCGGCGTTCCTCTTGACACCAAGATCGAACCAGTCACACCGAAATAAGACAACTGAACGGTCCATGCCTCCGCTGGAGTTGTACTTCAAATGAATGATGCTTCTGAGCTGACCATAGAAGTCAAAAGGCTCACCATCGCGATCTCCCTCGGTGACTATTCCACTATTTTGTGTCTTTCTGTTTTTCTCGCGGTCAAGAGTGTGGTACCGGACACCGTCAACGATACATGCTGAATACACTCTTACTCACTTATCCGGCTCGCATGCCAAAGCAAATAGATCATCACTGACCTTCTTCTCATCATGCATCTTGCCAATCTGCACAAAATAAATCAGGGTGAATAACACACAAAAAGAAGATCGTGTCATAATGGATTCCATGGCTAAATATCTCACATTATTCTTAAACCATTTAGCAAATCCCTTGGCAAGCCTTTTATCAACAGGGATGCGGCTTTCTTGCTTATTCAACTCTTCCTTGAAAATCCTGCAAACCCAAGGAAAGAGTAGTGAGTTAAAACATCTGGTGGGTGATAAAAGTTGGGTTCCTTCCAACCCAAGGAGAAAATATAACGAGTGCACAAAATATAACTTACTCTATATATGGTTGCACCTCAGCGCAACTGCTGAGCACAAACCACACCATCTTGTCATATTCATCATCAACCTCCAAGTACTTTGACCCTCCAATAAATTTCACACCATGATTGAAAACTGACACATCACCAATGTGCGAATCATCCCTCTCACTATTTCTGCTTGGGCGATTCCATCTCGTTTCCACATCATCAAAGTACCTTGAACAAAATGTCAAGCACTCATCGACGACATAGGCTTCAGCAATCGAACCTTCAGGCCTCGCCGTGTTTCGCACAGAACGCTTACAAGTAAGCAGCCTTCTTTCGACTGGGAACATCCAACCATATTGCACAGGGCCTCTAAGCATTGCTTCTTTTGGTAAATGCACGGTCAAATGGACCATCACGGTGAAGAAGGCTGGAGGGAAGATCTTCTCAAGCTTGCAAAGAATTATTGGGATTTCCTTTTCAAGTCTTTTCAGCACAGATAGCTTTACTGTTTTGCAGCACAATTCTCTGAAGAAATTTCCCAGCTCAGCAACTGCTTCATATATATCATGATGCATGATTCCTCGGAGGGAGGCTTGCAAAATCCTTTGGAGAAGGATGTGACAATCATGAGTTTTCAGCCCATGGAGCTTGCATCCATCGGGGGAAACACACTTTGCTAGGTCAGCAGCATAACCATCGGGAAATCTCACGGCTCTGATGAACTCACAGAATGCACGTTTTTCTTCTTTACTCATTGTATACCATGCTGGTGGCATTTCAAATGAATCTTTGCCTTTAGGCCTTAGATGCAACTCTTCCCTTATGCCCATGTCTTCAAGATCAAGCCTGGAGTTCAAAGTGTCCTTTGTCTTTCCTTCAATGTTGAGGAATGTGCCAAGCAGATTATCACATATATTTTTCTCGATGTGCATTACATCGAGATTATTCCTCAATTTGAGATCAGGCCAGTATTCCAAGTCCCACAAACAGGACCTTCGGTCCCAACATTGACCTTCCTCACGCTTTCTTTTCTTCACAAGCTTTCCCGGTCTGACATCTTTGACCTTTTCAAGTTGCTGCTTCAGCTCTTCTTTACTGAATTCTGCCGGCTGTCACGGGTTTCAGTCTTACCATTAAACTCTGTACTTTTTCGCCAACCATGGTTTCGAGGAAGAAAACGGCGATGCCCAATGAAGCAAATCTTGTTCCTTATCCTCACTGAGCAAGGGTTTTTGTCACAACGCACACATGCCTGATAACCCGCCGTGATCCTTCCCGACAAAGTGTGCAGTGCTGGAAAATCATGGATGCACCATATGACTGCAGCACGCAGAGTGAACTTCTTGTCAGGAGTCAAGGCATCGTAAGTATTAGGTACACCATTCCAAAGATCGAGCAATTCTTCTACGAGAGGCTCCATAAAGACATCAAAATCCTTTCCTGGAGACTCTGGACCCGGTATAAGCAACGCCATCATAAAGTTGGAATGATCCATGCATGCCCATGGGGGCATGTTGTAGGGCACCACAAAAACTGGCCACATGCTATATGACGTGCTCTGGTTTCCGAACGGATTTAAAGCCATCTGTGGCAAGGCCGAGTCTTATGTTCCTTGGGTCTTCTGCAAACTTTGGATATTTCTCGTCAAAATCTTTCCATGCTTCTCCGTCCGCTGGATGGCTCAACTCATCTTCCACAGGCTGCCGCTTGAGCTTGTGCCATTGTACATCATCTGATTATTTCTCCGAGAGAAACATCCGCTTCAGCCTTGCTTTCAAAGGAAAGTGCCTCAAAACCTTCTGCGGCATCGATCTTTTCCCATCGGCATCTTTCCACCTTGGGGCATTGCATTTGGGGCAGCTGTCACACAGGGCATAATCCTTCCGAAACAAGACACAATTATTTGGGCAGACATGTATTGAAACATAACCTAGACCCAACTTGCGGATTATGCTCAAGGCTTCATCATAATTCTTGGGAACACCACTATTAGGGAATTGCAAGGTCAAAAGATTCAGTATTGCGTTGAATGCAGCATTGCTAATCCGGTAGTAAGACTTGACGTGGAGTAACTTCACGGTGAAGGTAAATCTTGAAAATTTCCCCCCTGCAACAGCTACACGCTTAGCCTCCTCTAATACCTCGGCAAATAGTGACTTCTGTCCATCAACATGGTCTTCAGAATTGTACAGATCCCTCAATAGGTCAGGAATCCTATCATCTTCATATCCATCCTCTTTGTCCAAACCATCATCATCTTCCAAAACATTTTCCATAAACTCAAAGTCATCATCACCACCATGGTGTGGCTCTTCAACATCTTCACCATGTTGAGGTTCTTGAAGAAAAGTTTCTCCATGGTGGACCCACCTATCATATGTGCTGGCCATCCCATTAAGAAGCAGATGATCTTCCACTATACCTTGGGTCTGTTCTTTACGGTTCAAGCATCGACAACATGGACAAAGAATGGCAGCATCGTTGGCAAATCTTGCGCGGACAAATTGCATGAAATCTTCCACTCCCTTGATATGTTCAGTGGAAAGCTTTCTAACCCCTTTTATAATCCAACTTCTGTCCATCTGCCAAAGACCACAAAACTAATAAGTTACTTTATTCTACCAAATTATAATGCATCACTACAAAATATAGCAGTAACAGAAGCATGCAAATCTGTTGCTTTATTCTTCAGTTAACACATCAATAACATTTTTTTGATTCATTATTCAGTTATGTAACTTAAATCAATTACTCAAGAACAAAAAACCTAGCTATGCCATAAATCTCTAATTACTTAATTACACTAAATTACTTTCATCTGTGCTTCTTGTTACATTTAAATTTTCTAATATTCAAGCAGTGTAGCAGGTGCAGGTGGGGGCTCTAGCTAGACCAGAGAGATCAAGAGAGAAAGAGCAGAGGATCAAGACCAGAGAGAGGAGAGGGTGCATACCCTGCTGTTCTTCGAGGATGAGCAGAACCAGAGAGAGGAGGCCACCAGCAGGGCACAGAGAGAGGCCACCAGCAGGGCGAGGCACCAGGGCAGCTCCTTCCCTTGGCTCTGCCTTTGCCGGCCGCCTCCGCCCCCGCCTGTAAGCACCGAGGCGCTCCGGCGTCGCTGACGGTAGCCTCCCCCGCCTCCGCCCCCGCCTGTAAGCACCGAGGCGCTCCGGCGTCGCCGCCGGTAGCCTCCCCCGCCTCCGCCGCCGGTAGCCTCCCCCACCGGTTGCCTCGCACGCCGCCGGTAGCCTCCCCCGCCGCCGGTGGCCTCGCACGCCTCCGAACAGACAAGTTCGTCTCGATCTAAGATTCAGACAAGTTTCCTCGATCTAAGATTCAGACAACTTAACTCGCTCGTTAACTCGATCTAGAATTCAGATAAGATGAGAATAAAAGGATGCGTCTCTGGATATATAACAGAACAGCGACTACATCTCAATGGAAACGTACATGCGAAGCAAGCAGCGCGGTCGGGGTTCGAGTCCCCGCGAGCGCTTATTTTTGCTGACTTAAAACTGAGTGTGGGCTGGGCTGGGCTTGGCTGGAAGCTGGGCTGTGCGCGTGGGCTGGGCTGGGCGCTGGTGTGTGTGCCACACTTGTAATAGCAGTACAGCCAAGTGAGAAAAAAAACATGAGACCATGGCCCACTTGTCATACCAATCACAAAATCGGTACAACCACGTGTCAGTGGGCCCCACAAGTCAGTGCATCCCACCTGGTGAGGTGGCTGCCAAGTAATACAAATCATCACAGCCAACAAACGCATGACCAATTAATTTGGTCTTAGTTAAGAAAAAAAAGGGTCATACACCAGGTATCATGTCCTATGACCATCTTGTTAAAGAAAATCATGACTTTTTTGGCAAAAAAGTCATGTGTTTAGTCCCTCCCAAACATGTCATGACCAACAGATTAAAAATGGTCATGGATCTATGACTAATTCATCCATTGTCATTAAAAAAGGGTCATGTATCAACATATTTCTTGTAGTGGAAGATCATAGGCAAACACTTGACACCTGCAATGGACAAGAGCTTCATCGCGTATTTGATGTCCAAAACAATGCGAGAGGGCATGACCGAAACATGACCGAAGACCTGAGCGTTCCTCTCGTTCCAGACTTCCCAAGCGACAATGGTGGTGATGGAGGCACTAGCCTTGCGAGGAAGGTTACGCTGCATGAAAAATGCCATCCAACATGATTTAACATCGCAAAGGTTTATCCACAAGGACATCGAGAAATGGTGGATGTCAATCCAAGAAAACATCGTGCTTAGATCTAGAGACACGGTAGTAGAAGAACAAATGAACAACATTCTTCGATGCACGAGTGCAACGAGGGCAAACAACAGAGTCTGGGCATCCAAACCGCTATAGACGGTCTGCATTCAAAACACGGTTTTGGATCACCAACTAATCCAATAAGTTGTATTTTTGGGACACCAAGCAATCGAGTTTGTAGTGGAAGTAATATTTTAAGTAGCGGGCTATGACATAGAGCGGCGGGCTCAAAATTATCTAAATCAATGCTATAGCGCGTCCAAATGGCGCTATATGCCGCTAAATTAGCTAAATTATACGTAAACACCATTTAGCGTGATCCTCCTAAAAACGCTATAGCGTCGCTATAGCCCTTAAACTATGAGTAGAAGTGGTGGCACCAAAGGAACCGGAGAAGGTAAGCAGACGGAGTGTCGGATATATGCCAAATGAGGGTATATTCGGCATTGGCCGAGGGACGGATTACCAGGGTGGCCCGTAGGCAATGTAACAAATTCTATTGGACGACCCAGTAAACTGACGCGCGGGAAGACGAATTCTAGAAGAACCCGGACCACGGCCCATACGTGGTACTACTTGGGGAAGAAACCGGATGCCTTACTTTCCAATACTATATACTTTCATGTAAGCCCTAGTCCGGCTATCTATATAAAAATGGACGGGAGCGAAAGAGAGAACAGAACAACAGAACATAGGTTCTACTAGCTAGAAGCCAAATCACCGGGAAGTTCATCCTCGCCGAGTTAGCAAAACCATAGTAACAATTGTACTCTGTATACTCAGACTTCATCACTGATTGAGTGAGCAGGAACGCCGCCTAGTTGCGTTGTACCGAACCTGGGTAAATCGTGTCCTCGTTTCCAGTACTTCTACGCTTTCTCCCACGGTTCTACTAGTAGGCTTATGGAACCCCCATCCATGATCCTAACTAAGAAGACTCCACACAGAGCGAAATACTACCTACCGGAGAGGAAACACAAGAAAATGTAACATCTAGCCTTCTTACCGTTTTCGCGCTTCTTTTGCTGGATCCGATCGAGACGTGGGAGTGAGGGAGAGGGAGAGAGAACTTGGGTGGCCGGTTTGAGTTCACTTCTCAGTTTTGCATGGGAATTGGAGGAACGTTTCGTGGATGAAACTACCACTGATGCATGCGGAAATTTGAAGATGGTGAGCTAGACAACAATAAGGGCATGTTTGTTTCTAGTGTTTTGTTGGGGGGGAGGGGTTAGTGGGGATAATATCCACAGGGATTGGGTGAATCCCCTCAAATCCCTAATCCACTAGATTGGGATAGTGTTTTAGGTATTGAGAAAAATGCACTGGAGTTTGAAGAATTCTGAAAAATGTGAGGATAAAAGCGATCAAATACACTAGAAACAAACGACATATTAGATATATGTGGGGATTTGGGGTCTATCCAGGATAATCCCCACCAATCCCCTAGAAAACTCTAGAAACACGCAGAGACCACACTGCAGGTATGATCCGTCACTCCAGATTCAACACAAGTGACAAACACAAATATCAGCCGTCCCTACCGGTAACCTTCTCGCTGAAATTCGACACTCCGCCAATTGAAGTCATTAGGACCGGTCCCTTGTCATGCTGACACTGAAGGATCACAAAATTTTGTCTAATGCGCGGTATGAAGGACGCACGTCGCACCGTCGCACGTACGTCACGGCAATATAAATACATACAAATACCCACACCACAGACAAATAGCTAGACCGTCGAACCTTGTACGCTATGGAGAACTTCTCTCGAGCAGCTAGACACATAGATATAAAGGATCTTGTGTAGCAATACCACTTCTAGTTCTTATTTCATAAGCATGTTTTTCTTTAGAAGCATTAACTAGCAAATCTTTTTGCACTTTAGCAAGTTGATCAATTTGAGTTTGAACCATTTGAAACTGTTTAACAAGCATTTTAACATCATTAGAGTTTCTTTCTATAATACCATCAATTTTCAATAGCTTTAGAGTTTTCCATTAGGTGATTTTGCACTCTCATATTAAAATTATCTTGCTTAATAACATGATTATCAAATTCATCTAAGCATTGATGAGGAGGTTTACTATAGGGAATATCTCTACTATCCAAATATTGGAGAGAGTGTACCTCAATGGGTGATGAGTGAGGTATTTTCTTACATAATTCTTCTATAGGTGGAAGATTCTTCACATCTTCAGATTTAATACCCCTCTCCTTAAGAGATTTCTTGGCTTCTCTCATCACTTCATCATTTAATTCAATAATTCCCCTCTTCTTGGGTGTTGGTGTTGGTGTTGATACTGGAGTAGGGGTCGACTCAGGTTCAACCATAGACCAATCATCATGATTTTGGCTTATTTTAGCAATTAATTCCTTATCTTGTTCTGGAGTTCTTTTCCTGAATACACAACCAGCAAAACTATCCAGGTATGTCCTAGATTCAACAGTTAGTACATTATAGAATATATCAAGAAGTTTATTATCTTCTAACTTATGCACAGGTGTAGCCATAACTAAAGAACAAAACCTTGCCCAACATACGGACAATTTCTCTCCTTCCAACTGCTTGAAATTAAATATATTTTGTAAAGCAGCATGTTGAGCACTAGCACGAAAATATTTCTGAAAGAAAGCATTAACCAAACCAATAGGACTATCAATAGATCCCGGAGAAAAAAATACTAAACCAAGTTTTAGCTTCATCTTTTAATGAGAAAGGGAATATTTTAGTAACAAAGTAGCTACGTTTCTTAAGATCATCAGAGAATAAACTTCTCAAAGAGGAGAGCTCATTCAGATGTTTCATAGCACTTTCATTTTTAGTACCACAAAAAGGTTCTTTGTCAACAATATATATATAAGATAAATCAAGAGAGAAATCATAATCCTTATCCTTAATATTAATAGGAGAAGTGGGAAACTTAGCATCGGGATAATTTATATTTAATAGCACGACTTTCAATAAGAATTATAACAACATCTTTATCCTTCATAGCATGTATTTCATCAATAAGATCATCATTAAGTTCAATATAGGAATCATCAAAATCATCACTAGGATTCTCTCTAAACTCAGGTGAAACAGCAGGAGTAACATGATTTTTATCACGAGTTTCGGTGTTTGCAATATTTTTAGCTTTAGCAATAGTAGCATCTAAGAAAGGACCAAGAGAACCACTCTCATAAAGCACAGTAGAAGCATCATCAGAAGTATCAGAAATATTTTCAGATTCAGCAGAAGTAACACGTGTAGCATGTGTATGTGGTGGTGTAAGCAGCATAATCATAACAGACGGTGAATCAAGAGCAACAGAGGTGTTCAGAGTTGTACGTATTCTTGTAGTGGATGGTAATATAGGAACCCTTCCGTCACGAGTCTTACCCATGATGAATGATTGGTAGTAGATAATAGTACTCTCCGGTTAGCTCGCTAATAAAGCTATGCTCCCCGGAAACGATGCCAGAAAATAGTCTTGATGACCCACAAGTATAGGGGATCGCAACAGTCTTCAAGGGAAGTAAAACCCAAATTTATTAATTCGACACAAGGGGAGCCAAAGAATATTTGTGAGGCTTAACAAGTGAGTTGTCAATTCACCTGCACCTGAAAGTTGACTTGCTTAGAGTGGTTTATCAGTATTAACAGTTTTATAGTAGCAGCATTAGTGAAATAATAGCAGCAGTGAAATGAAAACAGCAGCAGTAGTGTTCGAAGTAAACAGCGGGATTAAATACTATAGCCACGGGGATAGATGAACGGGCGTTGCATGGATAAGATAGCTCATATAATAATTAAGACATGGGCATTGCATATAATTAAGATAAAGCATCCAAGCACTAAGTAACCATAGGCATGTGCTCCGTAAATAGTCGTACGTGCTCGCAATGAGAACTTGCACAACATCTATTGTCCTACCAGCCCGTTTTCAGCGAGGCCTCAAGGGAACTACTGGTAATTAAGGTGTTCCTTTTAATAGAACACCGGAGCAAACATTAACACTCCGTGAACACATGTGATCCTCACATCACAGCCATCCCCTCCGGTTGTCCCAATTTCTGTCACTTCGGGGCCTCTGGTTCTGGACAACAATATGTGTAAACAACTTGCAGGTATGATCAAGAAACAATAATTATCATCATCATTCAATAACATGTTCAGATCTGAGATCATGGCACTCGGGCCCAAAGTGGCAAGCAATAAGCATAACAAGTTGCAACAATGTCAATAGCACTAATAGAGGACACTAGGCACTATGCCCTAACAATCACGGCATTATTACATGAATGAACTCATCCAATCCCTACCATCCCCTTCATCCTACAGTGGGGGAATTACTCACACATGGACGGGGGAAACATGGATGGTCGATGGAGAGGCGTTGGTGATGACGGTGGCGATGATATCATCCAATTCCCCATCCCGGCAGGGTGCCAGAATGGAGTTTCTGAACCCCGAAAAAGGATTCGTGATGGCCTCGGAGCTACAGACTTCTTTCTGGAAAACTTTTGAACCCCCTCGTGTTTTAGGGTTGAAGGATATTTTTAGTCGAAAGGGGAGACCGAGGGGGGCTCTGGGTGGCCCACACCCCTAGGTGGCGCGGCTTAAGGGGGGCGCCAGGGGGTGGTGTGGTCCCCCTCTAGCTCTTCTCCTAGCCTCCTTCTGGCTCCCGGGGTCTTCTGGTGTTTTAGGACCAATGGGGTCTTTTCTGGGCAATTTCCCGAAAGTTGATTTTTCTGCACAAAAACGAGACACCAAGGTAATTCTGCTGAAAACAACGATAGTACGTGTTAGTTGCATTCAAAACACACAAGTTTAGAGGAAAACAATAGGAAAAGTGTACGGAAAAGTAGATACTTTTTCGACGTGTCAACTACCCCCAAGCTTAGCTTATTGCTTGTCCTCAAGCAATTCGGTGACAACTGAGTACGATAAAAGACTTTTACGAACACATTTGTTTCATATGATGTAAATATACTCACTATATGATCAAATACTTAGTTATGCTCATTGTCGAGACATCGTAGTAGTTTTCATAGACTGGGGTGCCATGAGACTACGGTAGAGACGTGGGGTAACGGGATAGCGTAGTAAACACAGAACACGGGATTTACCCAGGTTCGGTACGTCGCGACAGTACGGCGTACCTACTCCTGCACTTCTCACTATGAGGGACTAAAGCCCGTATAATAAGGTTACAATGTAAGGGAATAGATCTAGCTACTCGACGAGGATGAACTTCCCGGCGAGTTGCGCAAGGCTTAAGCTAGAACCTAGAACCTTGGACTAAAGGAACTTATTCAACTTATGAAATCTATCTCCCGTCCGGCTTTATATAATAGCCGGATTAGGGCTTACAGAACCAGAAACCTAGAAGACTACGTTTAACTTGTAACTTGGAAAGTAAGGAATCCGTCTTCTCCTCCAAGCCAGATCACGCGGGCCGTGATCCGGGTTCTTCTAGAATCCGGCTTCTACGCGTCGGACTACTGGGCCGCCCAATGGACCTAAGTCCATTACCTTGCAGGCCACCCTGGTAGTCCAGCTCTTTTGTCTACCATCTTCTATACCCCTATTCGGTATATATCCGACAGTAGCCCCCAGGAAGGATCAAAACTCTGAAACTCCGCCTTTCGTCAAATACATTTTGCCCGGGAAACTTGATTCAGCAGTCTTGATTCTTTCTTCTTTCCTTTCAAAGGAGATGGTAACATAAAACTCGGAACTATGAAAATCCGGCTTTTCTTCTCGCGATCCTTCGCGGAAAAGGAACACGTGACATCAGCGCTTTAATCATGCTGACGCAATCGCCGCTTGGTTTCACGCGGGAAACCCTGCAACGTATCTCTGACAGATTCTCACGAGAAACGAGGAGATAGCCATCATTCCTCTGTCGTTCCGTTTCCCGGATTTTCCGGCGAGCGACACGCGTCAAACATCCAACGGTCAAAAGAGCCGTTGGCGCGTATCTAGAGGGTTTTCAGGCTATAAATAGCCGTCTCCTTCCTCCTCATCAACCTTCTTCACTCCCTCACTGCCTTCACCATTGGTGCGAACACGAGCTCGAGAGCGAGAACAATTCCCTGCCCCGACGAGCCCTTCCCACGCCGGAACGCACCAACGCCACCGAGAAAGATGGCGTCTCCGCAATCATCGCCCGTTCGCGCCTCCGTCGACGAGCTCCTGAACGATCTAGACCCCCAACTTGGGTCGCCCAAGCGCGCCGGCGGCGAGCCGGAAAAAACTTCGGCGTCCACAGCGGGCGGAGGGAACATCTCCGCCAACACGGATGCTGCGGGACCAAGGACCGCATCAACCCCGCCGTTCGCTCCCGAAACGGCGGAGGAAAAGGTGGAGCTCCTCGACGAGCAGCTCGCCGCCGCGAAGGCCGCCACCACCGCCGCCGCTGGAGGAGATGAAGAAGAGGAGACTGCAGGCAACTGGATTGCCTGCAGTCTTCCCCCGGCTCTTCTTCCCAACTTGGAGAAGGAAGGCCTGGTTTTGAAGAAGAAATGGCGGCTCCCGGAAGAGGAGACCGAGCCCGCGCCACAAGAAGGCGAAAGGGTGCTTCTCGCCTCCCACCTTCTGCGAGGTATGGGGCTTCCCCCTTCTTCTTTCTTCCTCCAAGTTCTAGCTCACTACAGCATCCAACCTCATAATCTCCCTCCTAATTCCATTCTGTATATGGCCGGCTTCCAGGCCTTATTCGAGGGTTACCTAGGAATAGAGCCTAGGTTAGATTTTTGGTTGTACTGCTTTGGGGTTAAGCGTAACTCTTCGGAGGGCGCACTCCCAAATTGCGGAACCATTTCCTTTACTCTTCGGAGATTCCGAGAGGATTGGTTCCCCAAAATAAAAACCTCGGAATCCGTCAAATTCTGGACGGGTTCCTTCTTTTATCACCCCGACGTGCCTTTTCCTAAAAAAGCCGTCGGGGTTCCACCTTTTGTGAACTCCGCCGCTGTTCCCCAGGATAACTGGGTTACAGAGGCCGTCCAGGTTCTGCCTCCAGATCTACTAAGGATCAAGAGGCGCATCGCCAAACTCACTTCCTCCAAACCCCCTTTGACCGGAATGGACACGGTCTTTTGCTGGCTGAATAGGCGGATTCAGCCACTGGCAAATCACGGAGGCCGTCTCCTGTGTGAATACACAGGAGCCAAGGAACCAATGCGGACATCCGACAAGGATTGGCCCGCAAAGGAGCTCAGGCGGCGCATCAACCAGTTGGTCGCTTCACGCGATCAATACACGGAGAGTCGGCCAATGTACACGGCCGACAATCCCGCGCCTAAGGTAAATTTCCCGTTATTTAGGTATAATATCACTTCCTGGAAAATCTACCTTTCGATTCTGATTGGTTTTTTTCAACAGCTTGTGGATCTTCCAGACTCGGAGTTAGCCTCCGAGGCCGAGCTGGATGCGCTGCGTACCGCCACCACTGGTGGGCGCAAACGCAAGAAGATAATTTCTTCGGATGAAATTATCGACCTTGACGGAATCCCCGTCGCCACGTCCAGGTTATTTTCTTCCGGGTTTTTTCTTTTATGGGATCCTTTTCGTCCATCTTCGGTATTTTAACATTTTCCGGGTTTTCGGTTTTTAGCTTGCCCCCCTCCACCTTGAAGCCGAGGAAGTTGAAAAAGCTCAAAGCTGCTTCCAACCGAGGCAGCCAACCATCTCCCGCCGTCGCCCCGGATACGCCGCAGTCAATGGCGGAAGAACTTACTGCCACCACCACCACCAAGCCCCCAGAGCCCAGCCAGCCCGTTGTGCCCGAGTCGGACACGAGGGAAAGGGCGGCTCCAGAGGTGGGGAAATCTTCTCGGACATTCGACGAGGAAATCCCCACCTTTGACAAGGATTTTAAAGCTATAAATGATGGCTTGAACGCGGCCGAAAGTCATTTCGCGGAATACGCGAAGGAATTCCGGGAAAACTTAGCAGGTTTGCAACGCATGAGCCAGGTATGTAACTCTAGCCCCCAAGCATTAAACAAAATGCATGCTTTTTTTTGCTTTGATGTTTTTTATTAATCATACTTTTCCTTGCTGTGTTTCAGCAAACCTCCGAGGCCATAAACCTGGAAGTTTTCAGGAAGCTCACTATCAAGAATAAAGAAGTTCGAAGTCTTCTTTCTATTCTTGAGGAGAGAGAGGCGGAGCTGGAATCGTCTCAGCTTGCTTTGACGGAAACGAAAGGTAGGCTTTTTCGTTTTGAAATTTCCGACTTAAAACTTTGTTGTGGTTTTCTTCTCGAGGAAATTGATCAACTCGGATTTGCCCTTTGCTTTTTCAGCTGCTTTAGCTGAAGCTAAACAAGCAGCGGAAGATTCCGGCAACGCCGAGATTCTCCGCAATGAGAATATTGAGCTTCACAAGAATCTTGTGAAGGCTCAAAAAGACCTGGAAGCCAGCAATCTGGCTCTTGGAGTGGCTAACTCCAAGGCTTCCGAGCAGGCGGAGAAAGACAAATCCGCTATCCAGGATTTGACTGAAGCTCTGAACCTTCGCCTGGAGGAAGTTTCGGAAATCGATAAACTCATCGGTAAATTTTTACCCTTGTCTTCATCTTTCCATGTTTTGCTTTCTCTGTTTGTCTCCTTAACCTTTTGTATGCTTTATCGGATCAAACAGGAGACACCCCAGATGGCGCTCGGGCTGCAGGCATCCGAGCTTTCGGGGAAACATGGAACTTGATGAAGGCTGCTGCAACGCAGTTGGTAGGCAAGTTTCTTCCCGAAAAATCTGGGGAGTGCTCGGAAGTTGAAAAACTTCCGGGTATCATCATGGAGGTGGCGGAGTCCAAGGAGTCCGTTCTCCGCTCCGCTGCACGGGGTGGTGCGCGTATGGCCTTAGGCCTTATGCGCATGCACTACCCTAGTGCCAAATCCTGGCGTGTGGCCACCGGTGTCCCTCAGGGATACACGGATGCACAACGATCCACCATCTTTGGTGAAGTTAAGGGCCACGCCACCCAGATTGCCGCCATGGTAAATGTCGGCGTCCACTATCCAGAAGAAGAAGCTCCTCCGATTCCCGATGAAGAAAGCAGCGAGGAGGAGTCGGATTCTTGAAGGGTTACCTGGAACCTGGATAGAAGATTTAGACAATAGGAGCATTACTGTTCTTTCATTTGTAATCCAAAATGTAATGCTTCTTATGTATTAATGAAAATTCCGCCTTTTGCAGTTTAAACTATGAAATTACTTTGCAAGTTGTTTGAATTTTACCATTCCTTTATCTTCTAAGTTCTCTGGTGTATATGCTTTAACTGTCCTTAGTGTTTGAAATGGCTCAAATAGCATTATGAATCGTTATGCCGAGTAACTGGGGACGAACCAAGCAGTTTTGAAACTCGAAAACATGAATCATGCTAAAGGCATTTTTACTAACTAGTTCCAGTAACCCAGCATACGCACGATCAGATAAGACTTAGAGAAACAAGGAAAGTTTTAAGTGAAACTTGGGCACGCAGGCAATTCAAGTTTCCTTTAGCCGTTAAAAGGCTGAAAAATCATTCAGTTATGTAACGCCGAGTACGCAAGCACAATTCGGGTTAACATTGAGAAATTTGTAAGATCATTGGGAAATAGATGAGGCGGAAACACTTTGCACTTATAAGAAACATGGATGACAGCATTCCGACAACTTTATTTCATGATCTCAAAAGATGTTTACATAGATTTGAACTAAGTACAGAAGGGGACATAACTTGCTAGGTGTTCCCAGGCTTCCGCAATCCACTTGACCTTGTCAAACTTTTCCAGCATTTTGCGAAATGGTAAGGTTTTAGCCCCCAGCCAACTGAGAAATCTTTTTATGGCTGTGGCGGAACCCGGCAATTCTGGGACATCTTTTTCACACGTAAGTTCTGAGATGCTCGAGATTGCCTTTATCTTTTCCGGGTTAATTTCTATTCCTCTGTGAGAAACGATGAAACCTAGAAGTTTTCCTGAGGGGACCCCGAATACGCACTTAGATGGATTCAACTTCATCTTGTAAGTGCGCAAGTTTTCGAAGGTTTCTCGCAAGTCCTCAAGGAGTGTATCTTTTTCCTTGGTTACGACAGCAATATCGTCCACGTAAACATGGACGTTTTTTCCAATCTGACTATGCAAACAACGTTGCATGCAACGCTGGTATGTTGCACCTGCGTTCTTCAGGCCAAAAGGCATGGTTACGTAGTAATACGTCCCGTACGGGGTTATAAAAGAAGTCTTGATTTGATCTTCCTTTTTCATGCGTATTTGGTGGTACCCGGAGTATGCATCCAAAAAGCATAAAAGCTCAGAGCCTGCAGTGGCATCTATTATTTGATCGATTCGCGACAGCGCAAACCTATCTTTCGGACATAACTTGTTCAATCCTGTGTAATCTATACACATTCTGAGTGCAGTTGTGTCTTTCTTCGGTACTAATACCGGATTTGCGGACCAGTCAGTATGGATTACTTCCTTGATGAAATCCGCTGCTAAAAGCCGGATAATTTCCTTGCCAATAGCCTTCCGTCTTCTTCCGTCAAATCGACGGAGACCTTGTTTGACGGGTTTTGATCCGGGAATAACCTTGAGTTGGTGCTCAGCAAGTTCCCTGGGTACGCCTGGCATGTCAGCTGGACACCAAGCAAAAATGTCCCAGTTCTCACGGAGGAACTTGATGAGCTCGCCTTCCTATTTGTCGGTCATCCCGGTCCCTACAACGACGAATTTTGTCGGATCTTTGGGGTCTAGGATTACCTGTCTTGTATTCTCGGATGCCTTGAAGCTATCTGTTGGCTTCCGAGTTTCTTTTCCTGCCGGCATTTCTTTCGGCGATACCTCCTTGGCTAACTCCTTTAATTCTTCCTGAGCTATAACTCTTTGAGCGCAAAGGGCGTTTTGCTTCTCCAACTCGTTTGCCAGCTTGAAATCACCGGCAATGGTGATTACTCCTCCTTTGGGTCCTGGCATCTTCAGCTTGTTGTAGATATAGCAAGATCTTGCCATAAACTTGGCGAAAGCCGGACGTCCGAGTATTGCGTGATACACGCTCTCGAACGGCACAACTTCGAAGGATACTTTTTCCTGCCGGAAGTGATCTTTATCTCCGAAGGTGACATCTAGGGAAATTTCTCCTAGGGACCGTGCTTGCCTGCCAGGGACAATGCCATGGAAGCGTATATTGCTGTAATTGAGCTGGGACTCGGATATCTTCAAGTGCTTCAGTGTATCCAGGTACATTATATTGATGCTGGATCCTCCGTCCATCAGCACTCTTCTTAGCCTAGTGTTTTGAACAATAGGGCTTACAACAAGAGCTTGTGTGCCGGGTTCAGGGATATTTCCGGGATGATCAGACTGATCCCAGATTATCGGTGTGTTGGAATACTTCAAGAATTTTGGGGTTGCAGGAACAACCGCGTTTATTTCTCGAAGTGTCCTTTTGGCCACCTTTGCTGACGGGGTTGCTAGGAAAGTTAGCATTGCTTCTCCGTCAACTCTCGGAAATTTGGGTTCGCCTTTTCGCTGTTGTTCCTGGATTTTATCATCAGTGTCCGATTCACTGTCTTCTTTTTCAGCTTCTGGCTTTTGTTTGGCAGGTTTCCTCTTGGAGCCCTTCCCTTTATTTCCGGATCCTGCATTGCCTTTCATATGCTTGTTTAGCCGGCATTGCGCGTTCGTGTGGGTTGGCTTCCCAAATTGAGAGTGGTGGACGCAGGGTTCCGACTTAATTCTCTCCCATTCCTCAGGAGTGTAATTGATGGGATCCGGACTGCGGCCTTTCCACTTGTTCCCTTTTTCTCCTCCAAAGGCTAAGTTAACCTCCTTGGGCTTTGTTGTTGACTCCGGGGTTCCTTTTTTATCAGAACGAGGTGTTTTCTTGGCCAGTATCAGTGACTCAATATTGCCTCCTCTTGCTCTGATATCGTCTTCGGCTGCAGCATGCTCATTAGCGGTTGTAAGCATAGATCCGAGATCTTTGTGCTTTTTGGAGCCAACCATGAACGGTACAAGTCCGGGTTTTAGGCCATTGACGAAAGCATGCATTGCTTGTACGTCAGTTACCCCAGAGCAACTATTCTTCATTGCAGTCCATCTGGAGATGAAATCCACGTATGGTTCGTCTTCAAATTGGGTGCAACGGTTTAGCTGATTGATGCTATTTGGGCGTTTGTACGTTCCTCGAAAATGCTGAGTAAATACTCTCGCCATATCATCCCAACTGTCGACAGTTCTTGATGGTAAACCATTAATCCAATCTCTGGCTCCGTCTAGCAACATTAGGGGAAGAAACTTGACAGCTTCCAGGTCTGTCCCGTTGTTGATCTGGACGGCTGTGTAATAATCTGAAAGCCAGGTATCCGGGTTTGTACTGCCGGTATATTTTTGGTAGGTTGGACCAACTTTGGCAAAGCCAGAATGCAGGGTTATCCTTCGGATCCTGTCAGTGAAACACTTAGGACCAAAGTATAGATCATCCTTTTCTGCTCTGTCAATATGCGCAGAATATCTCCCGGCTGAATGGACAGAAGGGGATCTACTCCTTTCTTTCCCATTGTTACGCGGACGCGTTTTTCCGAGGTTATCTCTATCTCTTCCGTTGTCACGCCCTCTGGGATTAGGTGGAGTCCTGCTCCTGTATCTTTCCTTATCTTTGGGCGGTGTCCGAGATCTTTCACGCCTGTGAGGTGTATCGTATCTTCCAGCTTTTTCAGCTGGGTTTCTCGGAGGTGGCATTATTTTGCCGTCGTTCCGGTGTTTGTCTTCCCGATCGTGTGGTTTATATCCATCTTTCGGGAGATGAGGTCCGGTTCTAGACGCTGCGTCCCGGTTGTCGGGGTTTTTCTTGTCTTTTCTCGGATCCTCTTTTTTATCCGAATCTCCGGGTTCTTCCGGCCCAGGTGCTCCAGCAGCGCAAGTAACAGTTTTGCAGAGGGCGGAATTATCATGCAGCCTCCCAGATCGCTCTTGTCCTCGCTGTTGCTGCTGTAATGCTTTTCCTAGGAAGGCATACACCCCTTGGAGTTTTTCCCCGTTGGAGTACAGATCATTGTTCAAGATGGCGAACGCTGCTTCCGCATTTTCAGCTGCGGTTTTGTATATTGGTTCGCCCTTAGCATCTTTGCCGTTTAACTGCTTTTGCCAAGATGGGTTATAGAACCTTTCTTTCGGCGGCAGTTCTTCCGGTTTTGTAATTCCGGGTAACCTTGTAGGTTTTAAGACAGATCTGTGCTTTCTCTCGTACTCCTCAATTTCCTCCTTCATAATTTTGATGTCATTATGGGTTTGTTGGAGGTGTTGCCGAGATCTAAGCAGTTGTTGCTGTTGCCGTTGGAAAGCTTGTCTCCTGGCTTCCAGCATCTCAGGGGGTTCATTGGGTCCCACTGGAGTTTGTAATAGTTCCTGCTCTTCCAGTTCTGTCATTGGCGGAGCAGTGATTTCCTTAGATTTCTTTTCCGTAGGCTTTGTGCCACTAACATCTCCAACTTCCAGGTTTTCATCAGCGAGATCAGCTGACTTTTTCTTCCGGAGTTTGTACTGGAGTTTTTTAGAAGCACGGTGCTTTTTCTTGGAAGAGGGAGGTTTTTTGACAGGTTCATCCTCTGTCATCTCCTTGACATTAGGAAATATCGGAGAAGTTTCTCCGTCTTCCCTCTCCTCTGCTGGCGGAGGGGTTTTAGGGCTTTCCTGGCTATCGGCACCCGTTGTATCGGCTGGTTTTGCCATTAGCACTTCATGGAATCCCTCTTGAAAGGATTTAACTTTTCGTACGAAGGCATCGTCATCTTCGTCTTCGGAAAAGTTATCCGATCCGGTTTCCGACTCCAGTCTCGCCTCAATGGCGGCAAGCACGGACTCTGTTTCCGAGTTCATCGTCTGGTTGACAGATGTCGGATCTTCCGTCTCTGTGACGGGTATTGGTTCTTCCGTCTCTGGGACGGGTGTATTGTTGTCTGCCTCTTGCACGGGATTTCCGTCATCCGTGTTTTCGGCGATCTCGGATTGCACCATGCCGATAAAGTGGGTATCACTGTTTTGTCGGCGATCTGAGCAAAATCCGGCATCATAGTCGTCTTCGACTGGGTATAGGGCGGGTGGGAGATAATTGCTTTCACCGCAAAACCCCATTGCTTCCGCGGTTAATCCGATAAAGATATTTGCAGATCCAATCGGTAAAACGCAGGCACTTACCAGATGGTTTTGCGCCGGGATGTAGGATCCGTTGTCGAGGAAGCGCCCGACGTCGTTGTCGAATTCCAAGCTTCCGACAGTGATCGATCTTCCGATTCCGCCTAAAATCCCAGATCGGAACTTCACGCCTGACGTCGTTTGCCCCACGGTGGGCGCCAACTGTCGAGACATCGTAGTAGTTTTCATAGACTGGGGTGCCATGAGACTACGGTAGAGACGTGGGGTAACGGGATAGCGTAGTAAACACAGAACACGGGATTTACCCAGGTTCGGTACGTCGCGACAGTACGGCGTACCTACTCCTGCACTTCTCACTATGAGGGACTAAAGCCCGTATAATAAGGTTACAATGTAAGGGAATAGATCTAGCTACTCGACGAGGATGAACTTCCCGGCGAGTTGCGCAAGGCTTAAGCTAGAACCTAGAACCTTGGACTAAAGGAACTTATTCAACTTATGAAATCTATCTCCCGTCCGGCTTTATATAATAGCCGGATTAGGGCTTACAGAACCAGAAACCTAGAAGACTACGTTTAACTTGTAACTTGGAAAGTAAGGAATCCGTCTTCTCCTCCAAGCCAGATCACGCGGGCCGTGATCCGGGTTCTTCTAGAATCCGGCTTCTACGCGTCGGACTACTGGGCCGCCCAATGGACCTAAGTCCATTACCTTGCAGGCCACCCTGGTAGTCCAGCTCTTTTGTCTACCATCTTCTATACCCCTATTCGGTATATATCCGACACTCATGATAAGATGCATGCAAGATACTCTCAATTAATAGTTCTGCAAACCATGGAGAGATAACACCATATTAATAATAAATAACATGAAGCATAACTATTTGCAAGATTGTAGTATTCATAATAGGATCTGATAAAGTGGTATCTCTCTTTCCCTTATGTGTGGGGAAAAACATAAATGCCAGGGCACCTCTGAAGTTCAAGGGAAGACTAGAAGTAAAGATGTCAAAGATGCAAGTATCAATATTATACCACAATCAACCGTGCTTTGGGACAAACACATCACACTAAGAATGATAATTATGCTCTCAAGAAGGTGCTCAAAGAATATGGCGGAGACTCAACATGAGAGTAAAAGAAAGGCCCTTTGTAGAGGGAAGCAGAGATTACTCATGTGCCAGAGCTTTTATTTTATTAAACAGAGGTATTGAAAACATTTTTAAGAGAGGTGTATGCTTATGTCAACGAATGGTAAATAGACAATACAATACGTCACAAGCCAACTGGATTCACAAGATCGGCTCCCATTGTGAAGGACCCAACTGGTGTAGAAGGCCATCCCTCTTTCTATTTTGTTTACACCAATATGCTTTGATTGATAAATCAGGGGGAATAATAGTGAAGAGAATTTGTTTGTATTAATTTGGGGCTGGGCACCCCACTGCCAGCTCTTCTATCATTTGGATAAGCGGATAAAGCCACTATTCCAGGGTGTGAAATTCAATCAACAAGTGAGATAAAGATTCTCTATTTACGTCCTCATGAGCTATAACAGGGGCACGAAACAGGAATAATTTTTAGAGGGTTTTAAAGGTAGCACATGAGCAATTTACTTGGAGTGGCAGTTAAATACCACATGTAGGTCGGTATGGTGTACACAATGGGAAACTTTGGTTTTTGGGAGTTGGATGCACGAGTAGAATTCCATACTCAGTACAGGTAAAGGCTAGCAATAGACATGGAGCGACAATCAAGAGAGCAACAACTATCATAATCATGTTTACGACAAAGTAAACTTAGGCATAAAATTGATACTAGAACTCTGAGGAAAAATAAATCATCGATGCTTATTGACTTTTTGTTTTCAGCTTAGCATGCGTGAACATGTGCCAAGTCGATTCTAATGAAACAGTCAGAGGAGGCTACCACAATGTCATACCCTTCTATGAATAGAACAATGCGAACAAATATTTATATGGCAGGTCATTTACCATTAATAAATTTGAATAAAACATGAGAGAGCACGAACTATTAAGCAGCCATTAAGTCACATATATCTTATACGAACAAACTAAGCATGCTCACATAGATGGATATATGTACAAAAATGAAAGCAAATATAATTCATATCAGCCTCTCACCACACTTGAATTGTCGAAGATCGTCATTATTGCTCTTCACTTGTGGCTTGAATAAAATATATAATGAAAACCAAGCTCCAATGGAATTACGGACGACTCTTGAACTCTGCACCAAACTTTACAAAACAAGAGAAGAACAAAAAATATTTTTGGGATTTTCAATTAAAGCACGAGCAAAAGAGAACAAGCAAACAAAGCAAAATCTTTTTGGTTTTTTCGAAATGAAACAAGAACAAAAGAAAGCAAACAAACAAACAAAACAAAATATTTTTGGGTTTTTGAATATTAAACTTCAACTAAAGGATAAAGCAAACCAACTGAAGAAACAAATAGAGGGAAACAACAGAAATATTTTTGATCTTTTTGTGTTTTGGAAAGCGAAAAAACAATAAAAACAAAATAAATGGAAGAAACGAAAACAAATGAAAGAAATGAAAGAAAAGAAAAGAAGAGAAAACATGGATATACAAAGAACCGACAGAACATGATATATAAATGAGCGTGATGTCGGTATACCTCCCCCCAAGCTTAGGCTTTTGGCCTAAGTGGAGATCAATCATGGCGCGTGAAGTATCCCCACTGTGGTGGGTCATCCCTCGCATGGCCGTACTCGGGTTCATAAGAGGAAGATGATGCAGCGAGCGCGTAGTCATAGCCGGGGTGCTGATATGGAATTCCCGTGGCGTCGTAGGGTTGCACGAAATCACTATCATCCCCTTCTCCGGCGTCCTCCCCTTGCTAGGGGTGATGCTCAAGGTATGTGTCCAGCTCACTCTCAGAAAGCTCCCATCCGTGCATGCCATTAAGATCAAACAAAGAGGGTGCATGCAAAATTACTTCCCTAACAGTTTTAGTAACTCTCCACCTAGATTGTTTGGAGAAAGTTGTTTCAAAAGATAAGTTGTGCAAGTGAGCATTGGTAGAAATAAACTTATGTTGAACCATGGAAACAAGATTAAGCCTCTCTATAGGAAACTGCACGTCTAGATGGTGTGGCTCCAAACCGTGCAAAGCTAGCAAGCGCGAGCCAATAAGGCCTCCACAAACTCCGCCCTTCTCATGGCTATGTGAGAGACGGTAAGCAATCAAAGCGCCAAAGTTATAAGACCTATCACATTTTAAGGCAGCTACAATAAACGCCAAATCATAAACAGATAGCTTACTGGCAGTTTTTCTAGCTAGCACACATTTAGAAATAAAATAGGAAAAGTATCGAATGCTAGGGAGTTGGATTTCTCGAATTTTACCACTCTCCCCTGTGACGCTTCTGCCTTGGCAAATATCTCCATATAAATCCAGCAGTGGTTTAGGCTGCTCACTTATCTTCTCACAAGAACCCCACTCTGGTACCTTAATAGTTGCACAAAAAACGCTGAAAGGCAGACTCATAGCTTCATTGTAAATTTTATAGTGGACCATTGGATTAGTTGAGGACCACTTGAAACAAAAATCCTGCACCACATACCTAGTTAGTTTCACATGTTGGATAGGTTCATCCTCAATGAAATGGTCCAAGCCTGCATTCCGCACAGGAGTGTTGAAGTCCTGCAAAATTCTTGTAATCCGCATAAATTCCCGACACAGATAGATTGATGGGAACACTCTCTCTTTGCGGTGCACGAGCATGACCTCATGCAACTCCAACTCATTCTGGTTTAGTTGATAGGCATTATTATCCATCTCTAAATTTTTTGAACAATCATCACAAAAATTAATTTCAAACAACTATAAGGTGGAGACTACTATAGGACTTATATGAGAGCAAAACATACATCACAAATACATTATTTCTACTCAAATAAAGCATTCAAACTCACATAAGCTATCACCTACAGTACCAAAATACTCAAGAAATACTCCACTAAACAAAATTCTACTTGGATCATCGGAGGAGTCACATACCGGAGATCAAACACACCAAATATCAGCACAAATGATGGGCTGAAGAAGGAGATCGAAAATCCAGAGGAAGAACAGCAATAACACGAGTTCCAGGAAATATTTTCAGTTTGTGAGGTGAGAGAGAAGACTTTGGCAGGGGAGAGAGTTAGTGGAGGGCCAGGGGCCCCACACCATGTGCTGCCACCACCAGGGGCTGGCCTCGCCACCCTATGGTGTGCCTGACTGGTGGGTCCCCCTGGGGTCTCCCAGGTGGCTTTCTGCCTCATTTTTAACGTAAAAATTTATTATAATTTTTCTGGAATTTTCCGAGAAACTTAATTTTCGGACTTTTTCAGAATTTTAATAAATAATAATATTTCTGGAAAACAAAAGTGAAAAGGTGTAAAATAAAACCAAAACCAGCACTACTGAGGTTCTATGACACTCTAATTCAAGAATATCCAAAGAAAACAAAGGTGGTGGTGGTGAAAACAAAAGTATGGATGGTGAAAACGTGCATATCCTCAGAAATCAGTGTGAAAATATCAGAAAAAGATACATCAGGATGGTGGAAAACATGATTGTACTCAAGTAGCAATGTTATAACAGAAGTAAACATGGTGAAAACATAATGGGGAAGGTGAAAACATAGTGAAAACATTGTCCTCTTCATTCAAAATCATTTTGTTAACAAGGGTGATCAAGTCTTGTTACCAGAATAATTTTCATATGAAGAAAAACTTTGCTAATCACTAAATAATTATGTTACCTTAACCTTGATAGGCATAGTCCCAATCATAATAATTTCATATTCCTTTGGTGGTACTGGAATAGGACAATAAAATTCTCCAATCTTGATGGTCTCAATATTTTCAATTGAATTTATACCATATTTCTTATCAATCTTCGTGGGAAAATAAACAGTGTGCTCTTTATCATTAACATTAAAAGTAACTTTTCCTTGATTGCAATCAATAACATCCCCTGCGGTATTAAGAAAAGGTCCTCCCAGAATAATAGACATATTATCATCTTCAGGCATTTCCAACACAACAAAGTCAGTTAATATCAGACAATTATTAGCAACTTGAACAGGAACATCCTCACATATACCCACAGGAATAGAAGTAGACTTATCAGCCATTTGCAAAGATATCTCAGTTGGCATCAATTTTTCTAGGAGGAGTCTTTTATAGAGAGTAAAAGGCATGACACTAACTCCAGCTCCCAGATCACACAAAGCATTTCTAACATAATTATTTTTAATAGAACAGGGAATAGTTGGTATACCAGGATCTCCAATTTTATTAGGAACCTTGCCATTAAAAGAGTAATTAGCAAGCATAGTGGAAATTTCCTCATCAGGAATCTTCCTTTTGTTAGGGACAATATCTTTCATATATTTTGCATAAGGAGGCAATTTAATAGCATCAGTTAAAGGAATTTGCAAGAACAAATGTTTCATCCATTCACAAAACTTGTTATAGTGTTCTTCTTGTTTTGATTTGTGTTTCTTATTAGGATAAGGCATTGGTTGGTATACCAAGGTTCTCTCTCATTAACATGTTTATTAGCAATAAAATCTTCCTTAGTGTACTTTGTATTTTTAGTTTGCTTTTCAGGTTCCTTTTCCATTTCTTCTTTATCATAAGCATCATTCTTTTCATTACCACTTTCAATTTCAGCATCAGATATAGATATACTATTAGGATCTTTAGCAAGTTCAGAGGATTCTATAGCAGTTTTATGTTTCTTCTTCTTTTTGTTCTTAGTATAAATAGCATTATTATTAGTTTGCTGAGAATCTTGTTCAATTATTTTAGGATGTCCCTCGGGATATAAAGGATCTTGTGTAGCAATACCACTTCTAGTTCTTATTTCATAAGCATGTTTTTCTTTAGAAGCATTAACTAGCAAATCTTTTTGCACTTTAGCAAGTTGATCAATTTGAGTTTGAACCATTTGAAAATGTTTAACAAGCATTTTAACATCATTAGAGGTTCTTTCTATAATACCATGCAAATTATCAATAGCTTGAGAGTTTTCCATTAGGTGATTTTGCACTCTCATATTAAAATTATCTTGCTTAATAACATAATTATCAAATTCATCTAAGCATTGATCAGGAGGTTTACTATAGGGAATATCTCTACTATCAAAATATTGGAGAGAGTGTACCTCAATGGTGATGAGTGAGGGATTGGCTTACATAATTCTTCTATAGGTGGAAGATTCTTCACATCTTCAGATTTAATACCCCTCTCTTTAAGAGATTTCTTGGCTTCTCTCATCACTTCATCATTTAATTCAATTATTCCCCTCTTCTTGGGTGTTGGTGCTGATACTGGAGTAGGGGTCGGCTCAGGTTCAACCATAGTCCAATCATCATGATTTTGGCTTATTTTAGCCATTAATTCCTGAGCTTCTTCTGGAGTTCTTTTCCTGAAAACACAACCAGCACAACTAACCAGGTATGTCCTAGATTCAACAGTTAGTCCATTCTAGAATATATCAAGAAGTTTATTATCTTCTAGCTTATGCCCAGGTGTAGCACTAACTAAAGAACAATACCTTGCCCAAGATACAAGCAATTTCTCTCCTTCCAATTGCTTGAAATTAAATATATTTTATAAAGCAACATGTTGAGCACTAGCAGGAAAATATTTCTAAAAGAAAGCATTAACCAAACCAATAGTACTATCAATAGATCCCGGAGACAAATTATTAAACCATGTTTTAGCTTCATCTTTTAATGAGAAAGGGAATATTTTAGTAACAAAGTAGCTATGTTTCTTGAGATCATCAGAGAATAAACTACTCAAAGAGGAGAGCTCATTCATATGTTTCATAGCACTTTCATTTTCAGTACCACAAAAACGTTCTTTCTCAATAATAGATATATAAGATAAATCAAGAGAGAAATCATAATCGTTATCCTTAATATTAATAGGAGAAATGGCAAACTTAGCATCAGGATATAATTTATATTTAACAACACAGCTTTCAATAAGACTTATAAAAACATCTTTATCCTTCATAGAATGTATTTCATCAATAAGATCATCATTAAGTTCAATATAGGAATCATCAAAATCATCACTAGGATCCTCTCCAAATTCAGGTGAAACAGCAGGAGTAACATGATTTTTATCAGGAGTTTTGGTGTTTGCAATATTTTTAGCTTTAGCAATAGGTGCATCTAAAAAAGGACCGAGAGAGCCACTCTCATCAAGCACATTAGAAGCATCATCAAAAGTATCAGAAGTATTTTCAGATTCAGCAGAAGTAGCACGTGTAGCATGTGTATGTGGTGGTGTAATCAAGAGACTCATAATAGACGGTGAATCAAGAGCAACAGAGGTGTTCAGAGTTGTACGTCTTCTTGTAGTGGATGGTAATATAGGAACCCTTCCATCACGAGTCTTACCCATGATGAATGATTGGCAGTAGATAATAGTACTATCCGGTGAGCTCGGAAATAAAGCTATGCTCCCCGGAAACGACGCCAAAAAATAGTCTTGATGACCCACAAGTATAGGGGATCGCAACAGTCTTCGAGGGAAGTAAAACCCAAATTTATTGATTCGACACAAGGGGAGCCAAAGAATATTTGTGAGCCTTAACAAGTGAGTTGTCAATTCACCTGCACCTGAAAATTGACTTGTTCTCAGTGGTTTATGAGTAGTAACAGTTTTATAGTACCAGCTTTAGTGAAATAATAGCAGCAGCGAAATGAAAACAGCAGCAGTAGTGTTTGAAGTAAACAATGGGATTAAATACTATAGGCATGTGGATAGATGAACGGGCGTTGCATGGATAAGATAGCTCAAATAATAATTAAGACATGGGCATTGCAAATAAATAAGAAGCATCCAAGCACTAAGTAACCATAGGCATGTGTTCCGTAAATAGTCGTACGTGCTCGCAATGAGAACTTGCACGCCATCTATTGTCCTACCAGCCCGTTTTCAGCGGGGCCTCAAGGGAACTACTGGTAATTAAGGTGTTCATTTTAATATAACACCGGAGCAAAGCATTAACACTTCGTGAACACATGTGATCCTCACATCACAGCCATCCCCTCCGGTTGTCCCAATTTCTGTTACTTCGGGGCCTCGGGTTTCGGACAACAATATGTGTAAACAACTTGCAGGTAAAATCAAGAAACAATGATTATCATCACTAGTCATCAACCCGGGTTGACCCTCACGGGCTAGTTATTTGAACAACACGTTACTAAAAGCATTTTTGAAGGATTAGTTTGGTTTGAAAAATGCATGAGTGACATATACAAAATAATTGGTAATAAGCCTTAATAAGCCTTGGATTTTTATTGCTTAAAACACCATAATTTTTTTTACTGGGAGCATTTGAAAAAAACTTTTGCCTTTTTTTTAGAACATTTGCCTTTCTTTTGATATGTGCCATGAACGTACGTAAAAATTAAAACGGTAAATTACTCGAGACTCTGGAAATAATACAATAATTTTGTTCTTGTAATATAATTTTTGAATACATATATGAAATATCTCATTGTTTCCTCCGGTGTTTCCTCATGAGTGGATGGTCCAATTTAGCATACAAATAGATGTGAACTTCAAGAAATTGAAACTCCATCTTTCACCTATTCAAAAGAGCACACACACAAAAGTAAGAGATTACATTTTATAGCAGCACTGAACTATAATTTGTTAACATGACATCAACTTAAAAGGTTTTAACGGACGCACAAAAAATTTAAAATATTTTATATGCCCGTACGTAATCATGTTTTCTAATAATTTTCTTTTCTGGCATCGTGTCATCTTTGTTCAGGACACTATCCATCTTTACCTTTTTACCCGTGTATATGTATGCAGATCATCTCATGCAACATAATTTAGTTTTCTCACTGAGTAAATATGAAGAAAGCACTTATATACTGGATTTATGAGCCTTGCACTGGCGCCGCAAATCACAACATTTCTTCCACCTTATTCGCTTGGTCAACAAACATCCATCTCTTTGTTCCAGACACCAACTCATCAATCCAGGAAAGAAGCTGGTCGTATAATATGTTGAGAAGGATTAATCTGACGGACTACACACGCGACGCTCCACTCCAGCCGCATTGATATCCATTGTTGTACGAAAATTGGACGTGTACTGTTGTACGTGTAGCAAGGCTCATGTTTCTTATTCCTCTCAACCATGAGGAATACATGAAGCGAGTCAAAATTTGACTGTATTCAATGATTAAAAAAACTTGCATAGACAGTTTAACAGGTGTATTGACGAAACAATTTAGATAAAAAAGCAGTAGGAAAGCGTACATATAATTTTTTGATGCATGTACGGAAGTGCATACCAGAATAATATATTGTAAAATCACTTATATTAAAAACTTGCATAGACTGTCTAACAGGAGTACTTTTTATTGGCATAGCCTTTTCTTTTCTATCGTCGTCCCTGTCCCTGTACGGCCTATGCAGAGAACGATATGCATGCCCAGACAGAGGAAATCATATTATAATGCAATCTCACAGACAAACAAAAACATGAACGTACGTGCGTATGGAGAGAAGGACGTGATGCGTGTACTTCTCTAGCTGATTCCATCCGAGGACTGTTTCAGCCAAGTCATCGCTACCGGCCCTATTCCCAGGTTCCAATATCTGCATCACAATTTTTTTTTCCAGATGAAATAAAGACACGTACTGTACGGATCTGGCCAGCAAATCGGCAATGAGAGGCTTCTCCATCTTGATCCATTTTGTATTCGGTAGTTGGAAGATTCAGGAGCCTCGATGGTTGCCTGATTGTACTCGCCGGCAAGAGATATATTTTTTATTCGGTAGTTGGAAGCCAGAGACAAGGAAGGATCGAACCTACGCCGGATAGAGAAGCAGTTTCGCTTCATTGGGTTTTATCCTAGGGCTAATGATAAATATTACGTTAATTTAACGGTGGAATTCTGCTAAACCTCAGGTTTAACGTGGAGCCTCGTATGGTGCATCCAATTAGTAAATATAAGATGATTCAATAACATGTTCAGATCTGAGATCATGGCACTCGGACCCAAAGTGGCAAGCATTAAGCATAACAAGTTGCAACAATGTCAGTAAAACTGATAGAGGATACTATGCACTATGCCCTAACAATCACGGCGTACTACATGAACAAACTCATCCAATCCCTACCATCACCTTTAGCCTAAAGCGGGGGAATTACTCACACATGGATGGGGGAACATGGATGGTCGATGGAGAGGCGTTGGTGATAACGGTGGCGATGATCTCCTCAATTACCCATCCCAGCAGGGTGCCAGAACGGAGTTTCTGAACCCCGAAAAAGGATTCGCGATGGCGGCAGAGATACGGACTTCTTTCTCGAAAACTTTCGAACCCCCTCGTGTCTTAGGGTTGAAGGCTATTTGTAGTCGAAAGGGGAGACCGAGGGGGGCTCTAGGTGGCCCAAACCCCTAGGTGGCGCGGCCTAAGGGGGAGGGCGCGCCAGGGGGTGGTGTGGGCCCCTTTGGCTTTTCTCCTTGCCTCCTTTTGGCTCCCGGGGTCTTCTGGTGTTTTAGGACCAATGGGGTCTTTTCTGGGCAATTTCCCGAAAGTTGGTTTTTCTGCAAAAAAACGAGACACCAAGGTAATTCTGCTGAAAACAGCGTTAGTCCGTATTAGTTGCATTCAAAACACACAAGTTTAGAGGAAAACAATAGGAAAAGTGTTCGGAAAAGGAGATACGTTTTCGACGTATCACCAACCGATGAGGAGTAGACTGTTGTTAAACAGCTACGAGAAGCGTTGCGACAGGAGGAGATCTGGATGCGGCAAAGATCTCGAGTATAGTGGTTGCGAGAAGGTGATCGTAACACTACTTATTTTCACAAACAGGCTGCACAACGGAGACGTGTGAAAAAAATCAAGAATCTAGAACGCTCAGATGGCAGTTGATGTGATACATGGGATGACACATGTGCTGAAATTCAAAGTTTTTATCAATGTTTGTACACATCCCAGGGTTACAGGCATATGGAAGAACTTTATGAAGGGGTCGTTGCATGGAAAACAAAATTTTTCCTACGCGGGAGACACCCAAAAGGCCAAGATCTAATCTAGGAGATGAAAGCAACGGGCTTAGAGTGAGTCTTAAGAAGAACATACCCTCGAAGACACAAAGCGTTACGCGATCAAATCTCGTTTTTGGCGTAGTCGTACTCACACCGATCCCGAGAGTGAGAAGATGTGCACCGCAATCCGGCGGTGCCTCCGTGATCGATCACATGTACGGTTGATGACGACCTCCGTTCCCTCGATCCAGCAGGGATGCGGAAGTAGAGGATCCCTCGGAACTCCAGCAGCACGACGACGTGGTGGTGGTGAAGAATTCCACGGTCAGGGCTTCGCCAAGCCGGAGACCATGGAATGGAGCAGCGGGTGGAAGGAAAGGGAGGTGGGCAAGTGTGTGAGAGAGAGCGGGCTCATGCCCTCTATTTATAGGAGAGGAGGGAGGCATCCCAAGGGGGGTGCAGCCAGCCCATGGGTGTGCCCCCACGTCTTCTCTCATCATGTGAGTGGACACTCCACTCACACCCACTCATTTTCACTTAAAACTGCACTTAGAAAATCCAAGAGTTTTTCTTTAATAAATAAATAAAACATTTTTATTTCTTTATTTCAGCATTTGTTAATTCTATTAACAAACTTTTGCATATATCACCTCAAATCATTTGTTAATTCTATTAACAACCATTCGATGAAAAACCCCTTGAACTATTTCAATTTTCCCCGAAACAATTTTGGTGATGCCCAAAACATTCTTCGATATTCCGTATCCTCTCAAACGCGTCATCGGACCTTAAGTGTTTCACCCTACGGTTCGCGAATAAGATAGACATGATCAAGACTCCTCTCCGATCAATAATCAACAGCGGGATCTGGAGATCCGTGATGACTCCTATATATTCAACGATGACTCTCGTGATCGTGTGAACCATCAACGTCGTGACTAATTCCCTTTGTCTCGCGATATTTTGCTTGTCCGAGATTTGATCATTGGTATCAACCATACCTTGTTCAATCTCGTTACCGACAATTAATCTTTTCTCGTTCCCATGATATAACATCCTTGTGATCATATCACGTGCTTGCAAGCGGTGTCGATGTGATATCACCGAGAGGGTCACGAGTATATCTCTCCGTCATTTTGGATGGAAAAATCCCACTCTTGATCCATGATCCTCAACTAATACTTTCCGAATACCTAACGTCACCTTTATAGTCACCCTGTTACGGTGTGACGTTTGATGACATCAAAGCGCCCTTCCGGTATGAGTGATTGACATGATCTCATGGTTTAAGGAATAAGTTACTTCGTATGTTTGATATAACAATGTAAACATAATGACTTGATCGCATTGCTTTATTCACTTTGGGTATATGTTCATCACATCATTCTTATAATGACATGACCCCGTTTTTAACAACATCCAATGTTCGTGATTAGGAAACCTTGATCATCTATTAATCAACGAGCTAGTTAAAATAAAGCTTTACTAGGAACCATTGTTTGTTTATTGAACACACATGTATCAACGTTTCCGGTTAATACAATTCTAGCGTGAGAAATAAACATTCATCATAAACAGGGAATAAGATAATAACCACTATATTATTGCCTCTTGGGCATATTCCCTTCAGTCTCCCACTTGCACTAGAGTCACTAATCTAGTCTGTAAGCACTTTAACACATATGGTGGTCCAGTGTTATTACCATGCTTCACATGTGGTAAACATCATCAAAAAGATCTGAACTGTTTAGGTCCTATTGTATTTGCATGTTCCTTGCGTGTACATGCATCACTCATTCTCTAATGAGATGGCTTTGTATATATTTGGTCAACCGGTGAAACCTTAATTCTTCAGCTTAAACCAATGTTACTAACATTGTGAAAATGCAGCTTCATAGTACCAGTATTCTTGGAAATTCACCAAGTTCAATAAAGAACTCCTTGACAAAAAATACTCTTATTATTTTGTTGTCAACACAACGATATACTTAGCCTTTGTTGTAGTATCCGTCACAATACTTCAATTTTGAAACACTTTCAAATTCAGCATGGAACTTTCTTCCAGCCTATTGTGCTACCCTTCATTTTAATTGAGATAAATTTATTTGAATATATGACAAGACTATTAGTGTAACATATTACAACAAATAGTTTGTCATTACTATATAGGAACACACATCCTTAGCATTTCTAAAATGACACAAGGGTCTCTCCCACTGTTGTCTAATCATCATATGAATTATTCTGCTATAACATTTTATAGCATAGGACTCATCTGGTTGTGTACATAGCTGGAACACATGGCTTAGAAATCTCAATTTCAATGATGCTCATCATGTGTCAAAACACTTGAATCTTGCTCAATTATTTTCCATGTGACAAGAACTCATTCTTGTCATTTCGATATTGACTTACTTAAATATTTCATCTATGTAATTTGGCTCAACCATATTAGGCGCTTTAATCCATCTCTTATGGATATCGATGCACAATATCTTCTAAGCCTTTCATCAATATAAAAATCTTAACCGTGTTAATTTAAAATACATATTTTCCAATCAAACATATGTCATCTACATAAAGTATTGGAAATATGTCATAGCGCTCCCACTTAATTTCTTGTAACTCTACAAGCATCTGTATCGTTCATGATGGAATCAAACTCTTTTGATAACTTCATTAAGGTAAAGATTTCAACTTTGTTATGCTCACTTCAACCATTGAAGTGTGCATACCTTTCTCGCAACCTTTTGAATTTTACAAAACTCTCAGACTGTGTCAAGTACAGATCCTTGATCAAACCTCCTCGAGAGGAGAGTTGGTTTTGTTATTCAACTGCCATATCAAAATATGTAACTTTTGCTAGAACTATCCGTAAAGACTAAAGCATCACTACGGAAGATCAAAATCTTGTAGTAGTCAACTCTTTGAACTTTGTCAAAAACAACTTTTCGATAAGTACAACTTTCAAAGGATGTAAAAGTCCATGTCTTTGTTGCTATATAGACCCTTTTGCTATCGTTAGGCATCATGCCTATCGAAAGGACTACCAAGTCACATAGTTGATATTAATACAAGGGTACTATGGAGGATATAATGACTCATAGTCAATTTTACGAAGTCAGGGCCCATCATTTGCTCCCTTTATAAGGTCCCGGTCCTTTTGTTGTCAAAACAACACTTTACTCTAACCATAAGTTGGTCTAAGTACAAAGTTTAGGACTTTTGTGGTTCAGTTCGCAAACTCATTCGAAGTATCTACATCATTTGTAGTGTCTTCTACTTAGTCAAAATAGGAAACCCTGGAACAACTTCCAGTGCTGCGCTACTCTTGACATGATAACAAAGATTCTCTAATCTCGTTGAGTTTGTATTGTCCTCCCACTCACTTGTTTCGCAAGAACTACTTTCTCGTGAAATCAAGCTTCTCTGACAAACAACATTTGTCTTTGGTCGGTGATAGGAGAAATACCCAATGTATTTTTTTTAGGATACCCTTATAAACAAATATATTATCCCATTTCGGTTGTAAACATTTTACACATGCTATGCATACCAAAAGTTAAGAAAATGAAAATTCGGGTCACTACCCAAACCATATCTTATATGTTGTCAATTTCAACGGATCATGATGGTGCTATTTTCAGTGTAAAAGTGGTTTTCTTAATGTATAAACTACAAAATTATAATGACAATTTTATTAATCTTACAATGTCCAACAAGGTTTGATTTTGTTTCTTGAATACTAAAAACTAATGTGGGGTATTCGAGAAGTATAAGTTGTAGAACAATTCTGCAACTTCTCAAATGTTTTGCTAAACTTGTAAATCAAACTTTATCCTTTATGACCCAATCATAAATACTTGATTATCTTGTTACAATGATTTTTACTTCATACTAACAATAATTTGAACCAATTCAAAAAATGTCAAACTCCATTCTCTTTAAATAGATATGCTCATATATCTACACAAATCATCGACGAAATTTTATGAAGGAAAATTAATACACCACACATGACTATACATAATGGATTATATACATCAACATGTACAATCTCTATTAAATTAGTCATCCATTCTACTTTGGCCTATGAACGGAATTCTAGTCATCTTTTGGAAGAGGTCTCACAAGCGTCAATTTATTCAAAACAAAATGACTCGGAAGTCCATCAATATGGAGTTCCTTCATGTTTCCCTTTCCGATATGAACTAAAATGGTGGTGTCACAACTTAAGTGAAACTATTTTACGTCTTGCAACGTTTAGCATATAGTCTTATAGATGTTTACTTTACCAACATGACTTATATTAACATATCCATCAATTATGGAATATGGTCATAGTTTGAACAATCTCATTTGTTCTGACAAAAGAACAGAACAAAATAACAACTTATTCAGTTCTTAAAATAAATCTTGAATGTTTGGTTCGATACGACAATGAACACAATAACACTTTATTCCTGTTCTTGTCATAATCGATTCCACATCTATTAATAGTTTCTTTTAGGACCTTGTATGTCTTTCATTGCGTTGCTTTGTATGACAACTCATACCAACCAATGTGGTATCAAAATACCCAAAATACTTTGTTACTAGTAATATATCTATAACTTGTATATCAAGCATATACTCCTGAGCTGGACTTCTCCAGTTATCTTCTTTTTCTGCCATATATGTTTTTATAATTCTATTTTCAATATTCCCTTTCCTTTACAGAAGAATCGCCCAACATCAAACAATGCTAGTCGTACTAGCTCATTTTCTTTGGCGTGTTAGTCATATACTATCACCCATTGAGTCATACTTTGAGTTTGATTGTTCTACTAATATCACTATATTAATAGTATTCTTCTAGATTCCACTCTTAGCAATCTCCAAGTAAGGTAAACGAATTTACCCATATTTTTAATCCATCCCATCATAACAATTTTATGATTAAACTACTATAGCTCGAAGGAAGGAATTTAGAGGATACTGTTTAGCGCCTAATTTCTTGGAATATTCAAACGCCTAGCGTCTTCAATCATTGTATATATTCAGATAATATAAACATACATTGTCACGCTAAATTATACTCAGTCATGTTGCTACAAATAAGTTTCTAGATACCAATATATCTTTCACTTGATTGTTTCTGAAAACAACACTTTTCAGTTCCTAAATCACCTTGATCAACAAAACATTCTTTTGAAGATAAAGTAATACGGAAGCAACCATGACTCTGGATTCTAAGTAGGAATTATTTTCTCTCTATATCAATGAATCATTAATCATATGGAGCTAGGTAGGAAATACCAAAAATCTACAATAGAACTCAATTTTAAATTTCACTAATACGGTACCAATCTAAATGATTTTTACCAGATCATAATAGTTATATCTCAATTAACAATCTAAGTGTAAGGTAGTTATGTGGATGCCAATGAATACTACAATTTGTGCAAATTCACTTTGATTGGTTGTTCATGATAAATAAGTTCAAGTTAATTCAAAATTAAACCATGAACTCCCACTCAAAAACAACATCCCTCTTAGTCGTCTTTAGTGATTAAACGAACCAAATTCAGTACACTAATACCGATCATCACGTGAGATGATGTAGCTTCAAAGGCGAACATCGACATTTTCATCATATCATCCATATGACTCATGCTTTACCTTTTGGTTACGTGTTCCGAGGCCATGTCTGTACATGCTAGGCTCTCCAAGTAGAACCGTAGTATTGTGTGTGTTTCAAGGCCATGTCTGTACATGCTAGGCTTGAAAATGCCTGTTGTATGCGAACGTTGAGTCTATCACACCCGATCATCACGTGGTGTCTCGAAACGACGAACTTTCTTAACGGTGCATACTTAAGTAAGAACACATTATTATCTTGATATTAAGTTAGAGGGATCATCTTATAATGCTACCGTCGCAATCTAAGAAAAATAAGATGCATAAAAAGGATTAACATCACAGACATCACATGTAAGGATAAGGTGATATGATATGGTCCTTCTTGCACTTGATCTCCATCATGTGCATCATGGTATGATCTCCAGCATTCCACCGGCGTGGTACCAAGTTCCATGGCACCCCAATCTTGATTGTCTATCAATAATAATACAACCATATGGATACCTTCCGGTATATCAATAATTTACAAAAGAGATAATCTCATAATCAAATTTGTAACATTGACCATATCACATCACATGCCGAGCAAAAACTAGTTAGGCGCCTCTAATTTATTTTTGCATATTTTACGTGGCTTAGGGCTTTCGAGGATAGAACCCTTCATACCTACGAACATCAACCACAACGTTGATAAACACATTTTTAACAACCCTTCGTAGATTAGATCTTACCAATAGTTGGAGAAACGGACACCGCTCAGCCACAAGCGAGACAATTCTCGCGTACATAGTACACGTAAACTTATTCTAGGGCATCTTCATCCAACTATGCCACTAAGATCATAAAATACTCAAGGAGGAAATAACATGATCATCAACGCCCACATACACCTATGTGTTCTACCCGTACAAAACATCTATGTATAGATCCGGCTCTCATACCACTGAAGGTGTCGTTGCATAGAAAAACAAAAAATTTCCTACGCGAGAGACACCCGAAAGGCCAAGATCTAATCGAGGAGATGAAAGCAACGGGCATAGAGAGAGTCTTAAGAAGAACATACCCTCGAAGACACAAAGCGTTACGAGATCAAATCTCATTGTTGGCGTAGTCGTACTCACAACGATCCCGAGAGCGAGAAGATGTGCACCACAATCTGGCTGTGCCTCCGTGATCGGTCACACGTACGGTTGATGATGACCTCCGTTCCCTCGATCCAGCGGGGATGCGGAAGTAGAGGATCCCTCGGAATTCCAGTCCGCACGATGACGTGGTGGTGGTGGTGAAGAATCCCACGGTCAGGGCTTCTCCAAGCCGGAGACCATGGAATGGAGCAGCGGGTGGAAGGAAAGGGAGGTGGGCAAGTGTGTGAGAGAGAGAGCGAGCTCATGCCCTCTATTTATAGGAGAGGGGGAGGCAGCCCAAGGGGGGTGCGGCCAGCCTATGGGTGTGCCCCCACCTCTTCCCTCATCATGTGAGTGGACACTCCACTCACACCCACTCATTTTCCCTTAAAACTCCACTTAGAAAATCCAAGAGATTTTCTTTAATAAATAAATAAAACATTTTTATTTCTTTATTTTAGCATTTGTTAATTCTATTAACAAACTTTTGCATCTATCACCTCAAATCATTTATTAATTCTATTAACAACCATTCAATGAAAAACCCCTTGAACTATTTCAATTTTCCCCGAAACAATTTTGGTGCTACCCAAAACATTCTTCGATATTCCGTATCCTCTCAAACGCGTCATCGGACCTTAAGTGTGTCACCCTAGGTTCGCGAATAAGATAGACATGATCGAGACTCCTCTCCGATCAATAATGAACAGCGGGATCTGGAGATCCGTGATGACTCCTATCTATTCAACGATGACTCTCGTGATCGTGTGAACCATCAACGTCGTGACTAATTCCCTTTGTCTTGCTATATTTTACTTGTCCGAGATTCGATCATTGGTATCAACCATACCTTGTTCAATCTTGTTACCGACAAGTACTCTTTTCTCGTTCCCATGATATAACATCCTTGTGATCATATCACGTGCTTGCAAGCGGTGTCGATGTGATATCACCGAGAGGTCCCAGATTATATCTCTCCGTCATTTTGGATGGACAAATCCCACTCTTGATCCATGATCTTCAACTAATACTTTCCGAATACCTAACGGCACCTTCATAGTCACCCTGTTACGGTGTGACGTTCGATGACATCAAATCACCCTTCCGGTATCAGTGATTGACATGATCTCATGGTCTAAGGAATAAGTTACTTCATATGTTTGATATAACAATGTAAATATAATGACTTGATCGCATTGCTATATTCACTTTGGGTATATGTTCATCACATTATTCTTATAATGACATGACCCCGTTATTAACAACATCCAATGTTCATGATCAGAAAATCTTGATCATCTATTAATCAACGAGCTAGTTAAAAGAGAGCTTTACTAGGAACCATTGTTTGTTTATCAAACACACATGTATCAATGTTTCCGGTTAATACAATTCTAGCATGAGAAATAAACATTCATCATAAACAGGGAATAAGATAATAACCACTTTATTATTACCTCTCGGACATATTCCCTTCACTTTTGAATGTGGTTCCTAATCGAGTGAGCGAGGCAATGAATGATGAACTTGAGAAGGCCTTCACGGTTGAGGAAGTGAAGGGAGCTTTGTTTCAACTGTCTCCCTCAAAGACTCCAGGGATCGATGGATTTACAGCAGGTTTTTTTCAGCGACATTGGAATTTGTTAGGTGATGATATAATGTCAGCTGTGTTGGCAGTTTTTAAATGGAGGGGAGCTACCGGCAGGGATGAACAACACTTTGATTACTCCCATCCCAAAGGTGCATCACCCTCAACAAATTTCTCAATATCGTCCTATTGCTCTATTTCAAGTTCTATACAAGATTGCTGCTAAATGTATTGCAAATAGAGTAAGGGGTTTTATGGGAGAGATAATTGGCGAGGAGCCAAGCACTTTTGTGCCTGGCCATCTGATTACAGATAATGTCTTAATTGCGTACGAAAGTATTCATGCAATGAAGTGGAGGAAAAAAAGGAAGGAACACAATATGTGCAGTTAAACTTGGTATGATGAAGGCTTATGATCGAGTGGAGTGACATTATTTACAGAATGTCATGCTCCGTCTAGGTTTTAGTTCTACCTTTGTTAGACTTGTGTTAAAGTGTGTGACCTTGGTGCTCTTCTCAGTGAGGGTCAATGGAGAGATTCTTCCATTCTTCACTCCATCGCGAGGTTACGACAAGGTGATCCGATGTCTTATTTATTCCTCTTGTGTGGAGAGGGTTTTACTTCTCTACTTTATTATTTTGGAGGGGTACATGTTGATAGAGGCATGAGAGTGAGCATGAGATCACTCTGGATAAATTACTTGCTCTTTGGCCGATAGTCTTATTTTTATGAAGACAAAGATGCAAGAGTGCACAAAGACTGAACGGAATTCTGAGGATTTATGAAGAATGCTCGGGTCAGTGTGTAAATAGAGAGAAAAGCTCCATCTTTTTCAGTCCAAATACGCCTGATCCAATAAGGCAGACTCTCAAGAACCTGTTGGGTATTGCTGTAGAGGCATTCAGTGAACTCTATCTGCGCCTTCCTACAACAGTTGGCTGCATCTCTAGTGGGACTTTTGATCACCTAGGCGAGCGAATTCACAGCAAACTAAATGGCGACACAGAGTGGATGTTCTCCTCTGCGGCTCTGCGGGGAGAGATATTTTTCTGAAATATGTTATACTGGCGATCCCTGCGTATAGTATGTCATGTTTTCGACTTATGAGAAAAGTATGTAATTAAGCAGCTGAGATCATATGGCAAAGTATTGGTGGAGTTGCTCGCTTGGTTGTCGGTCGATGCATTGTTTGACATGGGATTCTATTGAAACCCCCAAGTGCAAGGGTGGCATGAGTTTCAGAAATTTGGAGTGCTTCAATTTGGCTCTACTTGGTAAGCACGGTTGGAGGTTTATAACCCAACCGGAATCGCTCTATTCCAGAATTCTGAAGACCAAGTACTTTCCGGAAGTGGATTTTCTACATGCCAATATTCCTACTAATGCTTCGGCGACGTGGAGAGCTATTATTGCCGGCCGTGAGGCGGGGGTTTGATTAAAAGAATTGGGGACGGTGCATCAGTGGCAGTATGGACCGACAAATGGATACCCGACATTAGATCAATGACACCGTCGCCCAAATTGGTGGAGATGTTCTCAACTCAGTCTTGGAACTTATTGATTCTGATAACTGTTCATGGAAAACTAACCTGATCAGAGACAACTTCATCGCGCCGGAGGCAGATGCGATTCTGAATATCCCGCTGCACCAGGGGGCGGAGATGATTAATAGGCTTGGAATGTGGAGAAGACAGGGACCTATTCCGTTAAATCAACATACCAATCTTTTATGTTGCATAACGAGTATTCAACTCTAGCAGAAGGGACGGCCGCGGGGACTTCAGAATCTGAAAATAAGTTATGGTATTGGCTCTGGAAATTACAGGTGGTATCAAAGGTCCATGTGTTCTGGTGGCCTGTGCTCCGCGGTATTTTGCCGGTGGAATGTACATTACAATACAGACATATTACGGAACTAGCGAGATGCAAAGTTTGCACTTCGGCGAATGAAGACTTGATGCATGCGCTCGTGAAGTGCCCGCATGCAAGGAACTTTTGGAGGGAGGCGAAAAGTTTGCTAAATCTCAAACTTCCGGACCTCCATTCAGCTACGTGGACGAGAGATATTTTGTGTGACTCAATGTTCAAAGAACATGATCGAGCTAGGATAATCACGGTGATGTGGGTGCTTTGTACATCCCGAAACAATATGACTCATGGGAAAGGCACTCTTGACCCCGGCCATTCTATGAAGATGACGCGGGAAACTCTGGCGCTCCTCGATATCCCTGGGAAGAACGCAAAGATCCTCCCAGGCCATGGATGGATACCCTAGAGGAGGAATGGATTAAGATCAATACTGATGCGGGTATATCCTTTGATGATCGGAAGGCTGGAGCGGGAGGAATTGCGAGATCTTCTTCTGGCTTCGTTGGTGCGTGGAGCAAACCTTATGAAGGTGCACTGGTCCTATGATAGTGGAAGCTCTTGCGCTGCGGGACGGTGTGATCTTCGCTAATCTTCGAGGTATGACGCGAGTGGTTTTGGAAGGTGATTGCAAGGAGGTAGTTGACCTCTGGGACTCGCGTAATGGTTCCCGCGCAGTTATCGCGCCTCTTTTGCAAGAGATTGAAGGGCTAGCTTTCTCATTTATTTCTTTTAGTATCAAGCATGTAATAAGATTGGCCAATATGCCAGCCCACCTATGTGCCAAGCATGCGTGCACTTTGGTGGTGTCTGAATGTTTCTTTTGAAATTTAAACCAACTTATATAAATGAAAACAAACAAGCCGCCTCGTTAAAAACCTTCCAGTCCCCTCAGGTACCCTGGTAAGGAAAAGAGTGCGAAACTTGTCGCTCAGAGTTTACACCATGGTTACATCATCTAAAAGGTATTGCCTAATGAAACTAGGGGGTTCATCGACCCAATTACAATTCATCTATTTACTGAACCCTTCCCTAGCTAAAAAATGAGCTACCTTATTGCAATCCCTCTTACATTGATTGAAATCAACCAATCTGAATAGATAGCGGTAGCATCGTTCCAAAGTTGCTCATCACCTGAGCAAAAAGAAATTACTTCAGTTGAATCAGATTCCGCCTCAATAGCACAGTAACCAAGCTGATTAGCCAGATCCAACCCATGTTTCATAGCCAGTGCTTCTGCTATGGATACAGAAGCAACATGGGGAATATATGAATAAGATGCTGCCATAAAACTTCCCTTATTGTTTCTGATTACCGCACGAGTCGCCCCAGTACGAGAGATTGCGTCGAACGAAGCATCGACATTTAGCTTCAGGAATTTTGCTTTTGGTTTGGTCCAAGAAACTTTGTCAGGAATGTGATTGGTAACCTTCTTATCAGCACCATTGGCTACAATAGCTCTTATAGAAGTGGCACAAGACCTACTCGGTGGGGTTTTCTCACCATGTGAAGAGCACCTACGTAACCTCCAAACGAACCAGGCAGTAGTAGCAACGGTTTCAGCAACCTTAGTATTCGGAAACTCTGGAATAAGAGCAGAGTTGATCGCTAGCAGTTTTCCGAAAATTGCAGGACCCGATACAGTACCGTTACATGCTGCTTCATATGGCCATCGAGTTGTAAAAATTTCCAGAGACTAGCAGCCCTAGTATAGCGAAAAACCATATGCATAAAATCTTCAGGAAATAAATTGCAAATGAGACAAATTTCAGACTCACTGATGTGTCGTGCAGATAACACAGATTTAACTGGAACGATCCCCTGCAATAATCTCCAACATAAAATTTTAATTTTTGCTGGGACATTAAGCTTCCAGAACAATTTCCATGTCAGGCAATCAATAGGTGTTGCTTGGACAAGATTTCTGCATGTCTGACCATTATTATTGGTGTCTCCACTCCATATGATAGGCATACCGCACTGTAAAGACTCCATTTTTGTTGCCATGCGATGCAATAAAATCACCAAAACTGTTCATATGTAGAGGTGTTTCCAATATCCTCCTGGAGTCTTCATTGTTAAAGATGCTCATGATAAGATCCGAATCCCAATACCCTGTAGTGGGAGTAATGAGTTCACTAACATGAGACAGAACACAATTTCCCCTTAAAGTGACCACTCTCCTAGTATTACTGGTAGGTAACCATGGATCTTTCCACGCCAAATATAGCCCCTCTTGAAAGTTTGGATGCCTGCAACCAGACTCTGCCAAGTAAAGGATGACCCAGCTTTAGGTCCAACATTCAAAATATCCCCTGATTGGTAATATTTGGCTCTCAGAATTTTAGCACATAAGGATTCCGGGTTGGTAATTAATCTCCACACTTGTTTTGCTAGCATAGCCAAATTAAAGGAGTGAAGATTCCGAAACCCCATACCACCTTCACCTTTTGCGAAAACAAAGTGTACACCATGCCAACCAATACATTTTTTCCCTTGATCATCATCACCCCACCAAAACTGAGCAATAACATCTGTAATTTTCTTACACACTTTTTTTGGAAGTAAGAAAACAGACATAGCACAGATAGGGATTGATTGAGCCACTGCCTTAAGTAAAATTTCTTTACCTCCAATCGATAAAAATTTCTCCTTCCATCCCTTAATCCTTTCCATGACAACAAAATGCATGAAATAGTCACTTCTATCAGCACCAACCAAAGCAGGAAGACCCAAATATTTATCAGAGAGTGCTTCATTATTAATATTAAGAATAGAGCACACCTCATTCCTTTGATTAGAATCTGTATTTGGGCTAAAGAACACACTTGATTTTGCAACACTAATAAGCTGTATCGAATTTGCACAATACTCATCAAGAACTTACTGCAAAGAGATTGCATTACTCGAATCTGCTTTCGAGAGAATTAAAGAATCATCAGCAAATAACAGGTGTGAAACTGATGGTGCATTCCTGCACACTTTAATCCCTTCAATGCCACCAACCTCCTCAGCTTGCAACAAACAACTTGATAAGCCTTCTGCACAAATAAGAAATAAATACGGCAATAGAGGATCTCCTTGTCTGATACCTCTAGTGGGAATGAAAGATTCAGTCATCTGAGAATTAAATCTAATCTGATATGAAACCGTAGTGACACAAGACATAATCAAATCAACCCAATGATGGTGAAACCCAAACCTCAACAACATTCTCTCCAGAAATTTCCATTCCACTCTATCATAGGCTTTGTGCATGTCAAGTTTCACCGCACAATAAGCAGATTTACCTTTATTTGTCTTCCTGGGGTGATAAGTCTTCCTGGGACAAAAGCGCTTTGAGTTGGCGAAATAATCTCCGGGAGGATTAGCTTTAGTCTAGCCGCCAACATTTTTTATATAATTTTATACACCAAATTGCAAAGAGAGATGGGCCGAAATTGAGATACCTCCTCCGGGGATTCTGTTTTTGGGAGTAAAACAATAACTGTATCATTCCAACCTTGCGGGATTTCTCTGTTATTTATATCTAGCAAGACTGCTGCCGTAATATCATCTCCGATTACATGCCAATTTTTTTAAAAAAAGAATAGCATGTAGACCATCTGGGCCAGGGGCTTTGAAATTCCCAATACTGAAAACCGCATGCTTAACATCCTCCGAGGAGAATTGTTTCAATAGGTTGTCATTCATCTCCGCTGTTACTTTAGGATGGATCTTCTCCAAGAAATTTGGGTCTGTATTTATAATCTCAGCCGAAAAAGGATTAGTAAAATAAGATAGAATTAAGGGTTGAGGCCACCAGTACCTTCAACGAAATCTCCATGCTCATTTTTTAGTTTTCTGGTATGGTTTCTCTTTTTTCTAGCTGAAGCAAATTTATGAAAAAAGAAGTATTTGTATCACCATTCTTTATCCAATTAACCCGAGAACGCTGGCTCCACTGAATTTCTTCTTGTTCCAGTAGGTTTTCAATATGATGAGCCAACATATGTTTTTCCTGCTCACTGTCATCCAACACTGGACCTCGCATCAATCTATCCAGCTCCCGTTGGGCCGCTCGCATGCGCTTCTTGGGCTGTTTTAAAACGGACCGATCCCATGCATGTAGCCCAGCATGCATGGCTTTTAAATTTGGCAGCACGTCAATAGAATTGCCGCGTTCTTTCGCTTTCAGCCACTCGGTTTTTACAATGTCTTCTTTGAACCACTTTGCTTCGAAGAATAATTGTTTTGGACCCTGTGACATAGAATCGACAGTCCAATAATCTGTATCAAGCAAGATGGGTCTATGGTCCGAATGGTTATACTCAAGGTTAAGGATAGCAGCATCCGGGAATTTCAATGTCCACGTCGAATTGCATAGAGCTATGTCAAGTCTCTCTCTGATCGCTCCCCTGTGCCATGTAAAAACATCCCCAATATACCCTAAATCAGACAGATCACAATCCTCCAAAGTTTTGTGGAACGCTTCCAAGTATTTATTCGGTCTCGGCCTGCCCCCTTCTTTCTCATAAGAATAGAGAATTTCATTTAGATCTCCCATAATCAGCAAGGGTAGGTTATTCTGTTGATGAATAGAACGTATTCTGTCCCAAGATTTGTACTTCTCCGCCCATTTGGGCTCTCCGTACATACCATTGAATCTCCACACCGAGTTATTTTGTTCCTTCACTTCTACATCAATGTAATTCGGATGTGAGAAAACCTGAGAGATTTTCACCTCTTTCTTCCAAAATAAAATGATACCTCCTCTTATATCACTAACATGCTGTACAATTTTAAAATCCATGTGGATCCATGGTGGTGTCTGAATGTTGGATGTACTTTCCGCCGAGTTTCCTTGTTACAGCCTGTTGGCTGATGACGCTGGAGCTGTTGAATAAAAGCCCTGCAATTTTCATCGATTTTACCTTGGTAATTACTTGTGTTGATCCGTTGGCTATACCAGGCCGGGCTGATCCATATATACCTGGTAGCCATAGTATTTCTCAAAAAAAAACTGGTATAGCCCTAGCGCGTAATCTCTATCTCCCTCTTCCCTAGCGAACGAGATGTGGGCGTTGCGATCGTATCTCGGTCGACCCAACCCATTGATCACCTACTGTTTCCGACCTGTAGTACGCCGCCCCGACGCTACCAACACCGCTGTTCCCTGCCGGAACCTCATACCTGCTGACTCACGGAGACACTTCTCAGATGGCATCAATGTAGATCCGCACCAGCCGACGGCGGCTACGAAACCGCATCTGTACCTGGTCCTGGACGACCAGAAGAAGGACTCACTAGTAGAAAAAAGGCCTTCCATACGCCCCCATCAGTCCCCAAACGTCGCGCACCGTGACTAATGAGTCTTTAGTCCCGGGTCGGGAGGAGACCCGGGACAGAAGGTCATACGTCGCGGGTTGGGAGGCGCGTGGGGGGCATTAATTCCGGTTGATCTGGCAGCCCAGGACTATTGGTCCTTTAGTCCCGGTTGGCGTGGCCAACCGGGACTAAAGATCAAACTTCTCGCCTCCTGCGCGGCGGTTTTTATTTCGCGAGCGAGGCAGAAGGGCGCCGTTCCACAGCGCGCGTCTCGGAGTCTCTGTTTCTCTTCCTCTCTTCTCTGTACTGTGTCTTCCTCCTCATCTCTTCGATCGATCTTCACCAAGCACACACCATGGCTGAAGTTTGGGAAGAATACAATGGTCCCACACCATGCGGCAAGGTTCTCGACGTGTGCTACACCAACAGTTGTGAGAGGCTGCCCGGTGCTCTTGGTTATTTCACCGATCTCTATGACGCCTCTCCCGATGAACACCGGTTCTTCGGGCTTGATCTGGAGTATACGGCGAATCAGAGGGATGTTGCCATCATCCAGATTGCCTTCAAGGAGTCCGTGTTGATCTTCCAATGGTCAAGGTAACGCACACGTACAATCTTGCATCTTCGATTTTTTTGTTGCATGTGAAGAATACATGTGTTGCAACATATCTAACATGTATCAATTTTTTGTTGTTGCAGTAGTTCAAAGTATTGTCCGGCCCTTGTTGATTTTCTTGTCAACAGGGGGTTTGACTTTTGCAGCGTTGACATCACGCAAGACCGTCCGAAGTTGATGCGCTTGGGTATTATGATACCTGAAGATCACTACATTGATCTTCAGAATCTTATCCAGTTGAAGGGGCCAAAGACCGGGATGGCTGTCATGGCAACTGCCTTGATCCACGAGGGCTACGAAAGGATGAAGTCTGATTTCCCCTCGAAGAATCACCGTTATTGGGAGAAGACCCCACTAGACTTGACGAACGTCAAGTATGCAGCCATAGATGCATATGTCTCCTACGAGTTGTTCCGCATCTACTCGACGGAGCCATAGATGTATGCATGTAATGGGTTATCTTAGTATATATATGTAATGGATATCTTTTGTTATGTAAATGTTCCGTATTGTGAGACTTATGTAATGGATATCTTTTGTTATCACTTGTTTTTTGTTATCACTTGTCTTTTGTTGTTCATAAAACTATGTGTGAGACTTATTTTATTTGTGATTTAGTTATCACTTGTCTTTTGTTGTTCATAAAACTATTTTTGTTTCCTATAGTTTTAAATGACTTGGATATTATTTCTATATTAATTCCTAGCTATACTATTTCTATATTATGTCAAACACACGTTTCAAAACAAGCAAAAACAAAAACACATCAAGAAAACAAAACAGAAAAACTACAGATTCTATATATCTGTTAACAAAAAATTAGTATTATTGTTCTTCATTTTTTGATATATTATTTGTATTATTAAGATTTTAAAATGAATTAGTATTATTGTTCTTCATTTTTTGATATATTATTTGTATTATTAAGATTTTAAAATGAATTAGTATTATTATTCTTCATTTTTTGATATATTATTTGTATTATTAAGATTTTAAAATGAATTAGTATTATTGTTCTTAATTTTTTTGATATATTATTTGTATTATTAAGATTTTAAAATGAATTAGTATTATTGTTCTATATTTTTTGATATATTATTTGTATTATTAAGACTTTAAGATTTTAAAATGAATTAATATTATTGTTCTTCATTTTTTGATATATTATTTGTATTATTAAGATTTTAAAATGAATTAGTATTATTGTTCTTAATTTTTTGATATATTATTTGTATTATTAAGATTTTAAAATGAATTAGTATTATTGTTCTTCATTTTTTGATATATTATTTGTATTATTAAGATTTTAAAATGAATTAGTTCTATTTTTCTTAATTTTTTGATATATTATTTGTATTTTTAGAAATAATACAAATTAAAAGTTAAAGTTTATTTATTTATTCAAAATAATTAATTACATCATTGCTTTTGTTTATTAAAAGATTTATTTGAAATTCAGACAATAAAGAAATGTGGCATCGAGTCTCATGTTAATAGGATTGATATGATACTAGTATCACATACATGCGTGCGAAACACTTGGATGCGGGACGGGATGGAACTCGGAAGTTAAGCGTGCTAGTGCTAGAGTAGTGGGAGGATGGGTGACCGAGCGGGAAGTTTGACCATGAGTAAGTAATTTGACTAGAGATAATTGTAGTTAGACACTAAGCAAATAATACAAATTCTGAAGAAAAAAGGGAGTGAAAAAAAGAGAGTGAAAAAAAGGTGCGAAAAATAATTAGAAACCAAATGAATTAAAAAACAATTACGAAATAAATCTAGTCCCGGTTCATGTGGCCAACCGAGACTAAATGTCCTCCGCCTCCCAGCTCCGCCACCCGCCCACGTGGACGGGCCTTTAGTCCCGGTTCGCAGTCGGCGCGACTATAGAGTGGGGTCTTTAGTCGCGCATTGCTAGTCCCGGTTGCTGGGTCGGGACTACAGGCCCTGGCGAACCGGGACTACAACCCTATTTTATACCAGTGACTACGGCATCTACAAGCTGGACGTCGACGCCGATCTTCAGGCCGGCGACGTCGGTTCGGACTCCACGACGGCCCCGCGGCGCCTCCCCCATCCCGCGCACATCCGGATGGAGGAGAGAGAAACGAAAAAAAGAGTTTTGACTTCTCTTAATTAAGAGATGATCTCTTAGCAACAATTGTCTCACCACTTTTTTAACGAATCTTGAAATAGATAAGAGATAATCCACTGTATGCCATGTTTTTAACTATTATCTAAAAAATTAAAATAAGACGTCTTATCAACCATTGTACCTGCCCTTACGTTTTTATAAACGTCGGTCTGGGTAGGTGCGATTTTGTTAGCTTCTGAATTCTGAAATTTGTGTGAATTATACTCTACACATGTCGCCTTAAGTGTCAAACCAGTGCTAGCTGTCACGTTCAGGTTGTTGTGCATTTTGAATGCAAAAGTTACAAATTCACATCGACCGACCTCTAATCGATAAAAACTGTACTCTATAATGGAAACAGTATGCCCATTATATGCATGCTAATAATATGAAGTTAACTAGAAGGATATCCCTTTAATAATTCTAATATATAATAAAACACTTAAAATTGGAAGTTGTATGTAGAAATATACCCAGTATGTAAGATTTAGTTGACCGTAGAAATTAAAATGCTAAATCTAATAGGCATTAAATGTTTGCGTATTTTACAATTTATATGTCATTATGGTCCGGGGATGTACCTGATGTAACATATCTAAATGTGAGGAACCCACTAACTCCATTTTTCTCAACATGCAGAGTGTCCACATCAGCAATGATATGATTGGTCCACCTCATCCTCCGGTCCACCTCATCCTTCGGCAGTTTCAGTTTGTTTATTTAATTTTTCTACTCAGTGGTGAGGCTACGTCAGAAATCTTTCTTAATAATCCTCCACGGAGGTCCCTTGAGCTGCTGCCCTTTCGGCCGTTGTTTTTCATCTCTTTATAGGTTCCTATTAGCATCCATGGAAACCACCGTTTCCCATTCCCACTACCACTACTTTTCCTACCGGCCAGTGTTTACAGGTTTTTCGGCACATGTATGCAGTTTGTTTTGATTTTCTCCTTCTCCTTGCATATCAGATCCATGTGCTCCTCCATATATATTCCATAATCCAGGTAAAAAAAGCCCTTTAAAATCTTTCCTTAATTTCCCGATTACTCATTTCAGGGGATATGCATAAGCCAGACTAGATCTTCGGGGGATATGCATAAGCCAGACTAAATCTCTGTGGTTCCTGGATGGTTTGGTATCATGGTTAATTATCGATCAGTCTAATTTGGACTGAACGTTTTCTCTTACCAAGCTGAACGTAAATGTGGGTATTCATCTCATGTGGACTATACTACCTGTGGTTGTCTTGATGAGTTTTTCATAAGGTAAGAAAATATATGAACATTTGCATGTCAATTTAAATATATTTTTGCAATCGCTCTCATTTTCCTGCCTGAAGTTAATTGGTTGCCATATTCATTTTCATGGGCACGGTTTTTTCAGGTATGTATCTCTTCATGATACATGTTTTATGAAATTTCTCACATTCAAACAATAGGTGCATATTTTTTTTTGCCTTCTTCTCTTTTGCATAGAAACCATGTGTGAATGTTCCCCTTCTTGGTTAATCTCCTAAATATGGTACGAGTTACATTTAGCTGTGGATTTTGAACTGTATGATTGAGACTTTCAGTTTATGTAAGTTCTCCAATGTTCCTATTTTTTATATCCATATTCATTCTTAGTTCTATAGAGCTGAGAGGGACACACATTAACCAAGGAATTCGATTCTGCAATTAGAATTTACATAAGTTGTTATGAAGGTCAAATTGGCATTTTCTTTTAGGGAATGAAGGTGAAATTAGTTGCTTGGTCTATAAAGGCTTCAATTTTTTCAGTTAGCAATGTGGGTGTATACTGTATACACGAGCAGGTGTATTACAAGAACTTTTCAGCTTCTCATGTGGTTAACAGTTCCGGAAATTTAGTACTACACTGTCTTGCCATTTGCGTTTTGACGGTTGGAAGGTTTCACCTAATTTACAGATTTTGGAGCGCCAGCGATACAAGATACCCTTCATCTGAAATTTACGACTGGTGCATAGTTGGATGGAACATGGGCTTTAATTTCAGTGTATAAGTTTCAACGTGTTAAATGTTTAATAAATATTACATTGTTTAATTCTAAGCATATACCAGTAAGTTTTCATGTACGGCAGGGCCCTTGCCATCTTTTACTCAACACATAATATAAAAGGGGACGTAAGAAGTGACTCGGTGCTTTGAAGGTCATATTTCAATGTCTTGCCTAAATTTACTTGAGTACATTTGTTTAAATACTATTTTCCATATGTGATATCTCTCTCAACATAGCAACTTATATAGTTGAATGTCCCGCCGCAACGCGCGGGGTATCATCTAGTTTACATAGAGAAGCTGAAATTACCTGGTTGAAGAAACATACGATGCATATATCTTGCATTAATATGCGATGCACATTGCCCCATATTGTTTTCACAAACTTTTTTAGCAATTACGTATAGAAGGCTGCCTAATTTCGAATTACAGTTATATGATTTTCATCATTGCAAATAATTAGAAAAACTGTTTCTTGGTTGAAAAAAATAATTCTTATGTTTCACTTCCACAATGTTTAACTGTATAGTTACATAATTGGATGGACTTATTTTTTTTAATGGAACCATAAAAAATGGTGATATGGACAATTTTATGGCTACAAAAATTTGATGTCAATGCTTGCATGTGGATATACACAATAAGTAATAAATTCTAGTGGGATGATGTGGACAATTGATTGGCTAGAAAGATAAGTGATGCTTTGGGTACCTAGGGGCCCACCAGGCGCGGCCGCGCCTGGCACCCTCTTGTGCCCCCTGGCTCTCATCCGTCTCTCCTTTGGACACCCTCTTCGTTCCGGGTAAAAATTGATCTCCGTGGATTTTCAGCCCTTTTGAAGAATATTTCCTTAAAAACTTTTCTGAAATAGAAAAACAACAAGTGGCATGTGACATCTTGTTAATAGGTTAGTCTCCGAAAACATCGAGAAAACGAAGGAAAATATGTGAAAATTTGGAAATAACATAGGGTTTTGGAAAGAAAACAAGCATGAAGCATCAAAAAGTATAGATACGTTTGCAATGTATCAAAAGGTTGGTAATATTAGCAAACATAATGAAATGCATATGGATTATCTCTTGTTACCGAACCTTCTAACTGTAGGGGATTTGATTTTATGGGTCATTTCCCTACTTCGCAGGGTAATACTTATATTCTTGTTTCCATAGATTATGTTACTAAATGGATAGAAGTTATACCAACTAACATTGTTGACCACGAAACCTCAGTAGAAATGCTTAAAGATGTTATTTTTCCTAGATTTGGCGTGCCTGGATATATCATGACTGATGTAGGTTATCATTTATTCATGGTGCTTTTAGAAAAGCTCTTGCTAAATGTAATGTTAATCATATAGTGTCTTCACCTTATCATACTCAAACTAGTGGTTAAGTTTAATTAACAAATAGAGAAATTAAATTGATGTTGCAACAGACTGTTAATAAATTCAGGAAAAATTGGTCTAATAAACTCAATTAAGTTTTATGGTCATATAGAACTGGTTATAATAATCCTATGGGCATGTATCCTTATAAAATGGTTTGTGGGAAATCATGTCATTTACCTCTTGAGTTAGAACACAAGGCTAATTTGGAGTTAGACAACTTAATTCTTATTTTTAACTTGCTAGAGAAAAAAAATCAGATGACATGAGTTCATTAGATAAATGGAGAAGGCATCCTTATGAGAATGCAAATTGTTTAGAGAAAAATAAAAAAGTGACATGATAAAATTATTTTGAAAAAGAGAATTTAATTTGGGATACATTACTTTTGTATATGTATTGTTTTAGATTTTTTGCAGGTTAACTCCTCTCCAAACGGGAGAGGCCACATGTCGTTGAAGAATTCTACCAGTATGGTGCTATCAAGATCAACAACCTATAAAGTAACAAAAAATAGGTTGTTAATGGCTAAAGACTCAAGCACTATATTCTAGGTGATTCCTTCAAGGTGGAAGCCGATATATTACAATTAATCACCCGGGAAGTGCATATAGAAAATGAATACCGTAACCATCTAGAACCAAAAAAGGAATAGTCAAGTGATAGAGTGAGAAAAACTCTGCAAAAATTCGTAAACAACAAATATTAATCGTTTCTGAGGTAAATAAAAAAAATTGGAGATGAAAAGACCCAGATACTGACTCCGAGGAGGCCAGGCGAACTGAGGCCACGAGTTCAGCCCTGGCCGCGCCCCCGACCTGCATGGGCTCCTTGGAACTTGCCACCGACTCCTCTTTGACTCGTTACCTTCATTTTGTTATGGAAAATTTTCCTATATAATACCCCGGATTGTCGTCGGAGCAAAGTTTGGGATATATCTTACAGTTAACTTATTGGTCCACCCAAGATAAGAGATAAATCAGCTTATCGGCCGATAAATTGATTTCATCGATCGAGTATTTATTAGCCAGTTTTCTTCTAAATCCTAAATTTCTCCGCTAAAACGTCTAAAATATGCTATACAAATATAACATATCGGCACTAAAAATTCTACAATACGATATATTATTTCACTAATACAAAATATTCATGATGGATATCATTAATCACATGTTGGAACATTGTAAAATCGATAAATACACCGATCTATCGGCATATCGGCTGATAAATTGCTTGTCGGACCGATAAGTCGGCTTGAACGATAAATTACACCGATATACATTTATGTTGTCGGTCACCACCCGATAAGCGATAAATAGGAGATAAATCGACATATCGGAACAGAGTCTGAACAGTGCCCATGATCGTATATCGTGTTTTCGTGTTGTTTTGTTTTGAGCTGTTTCTGCGAGGAAAAATTCGCCAAGCCCTAGCCACCACAACTCCTCTAAGCTCCAACTAGAATAAACTCTTCAACAACATCATCAAACCCTATCTTGCTGAGGTGAGGATGCATTCCCAAACTTAGCAGATGAAGGATGGTGTTCTCCATAAGAAAGAAGGAATGAGATGAGAAGAAAATGCTAGAAAAAGTAGAGCATGAAGTTTTCAAGTGCAAAAGAATGGTGGAACACAGAGTAGAAGCTAATCATCGTAAAATTTCAAGCTCATTGATTCCCGTAAGAAAGAGATCGAGAAGTTTCAGGAGAAGATTTTTCTCCTCGGCAAAGAAACCGCGCACCTGCAAGAATGGATCTATGACCCTCAAAACAAAAATTGTGAGTATGAACTTAGATTTGAGAGCACGATCCTTGATGAAATTTTCAAGACCATAGAGATCGAGTCTTCCTTCATTGACAGGAGCCATTTACATTGGAAGTTAGAAGATGAAGAAGGATAATATGAACCACCAAGATATCAAGCATAATCATTATGGGTAATGGCACTCCCTAGGGTGTTTTCAAGCTTGGGGGACTGCCCTGATATCTTTATATTTTTTTGCTTTTGTTTTTATAGTCGTATGTCTTATCATGATTAGAAAATTTATTTTGTAGGATAGTAGTTTGTAGTATGGGATGTCGGTACATTATGAGTGATCTTTGTATCTGTTCGTGTGAAATCTTTTATAATGGAATATTAATGAGAAGTCTTCCTTTTACTTTACCGCACTTTGTACTCCATCATCTTGTGAGAAGTAGTGACTCTACATTGTGTGTACCTTTGAAATTTTATTAAATATTGGCAAAAATAACATTGGGCAGAGCAAGAATTCTTAGAGACTTTAAACAGACAAGAGAGATACACATGCATATACATTATCATAGACAGATTTTATGATTTTTAGTTTTCAAGTTTTATGTTCTTATGATTAAGGTGTTATGTTGACAAGAAGGCTTCATGTTTGATATAATTGTATAGATTTTATATGTGTTTGTATGTCTTAACACTCTATGTTTGCTACAAGTCCTTGCCAGCCCAAAAACCCTTTATTGAGTATGAGCTCTACTCATGCACCGAATCCTTGATCCAACATCCATGCCATTTGTGTCCACCATGCATGCTCATTCATGGTATTTCCCCACCATTACAAGTTAATTTTGCATGTGCTACCTTTAAATCTTCAAAATTATGACTATTACTTCTTATTTATGTTTCTAAGTTTAGCTCGTGATGAAGTAGTAGATGGTTCTTTACTTAGCCATGTTGAACAAGCTTACCCTTCACTTGCATGCATAATGTGTCTCTTCTTAATATTGCAAAAAGAGCAGGAAAGCGGGTGCCTAGTCAACAGAAGATAAACAATAAAACTAACCAATAAAGTCTCATTTCCACTTTATTTCTTAGAATTAGTCAAACTTTTATTGTGATAAACAAAGGAGAAGAGGAATGTTATCGTTCCTCTATGGGAGCCGCTCTAAAAATATTGTATAGCATGGGAAGTATTGAATTATCTATTATCAGTAGTTGACATTGAACATGCACCACCAAAAGTTTATTTTTACACCCCTTATATATTTTACAAAACAAAACTTCTAGCATATGATTAATCTTTTCTTCCCTCTGTGTAGGGCCTACCCTTTACTTTTATGTTGAGTCCATTCACCCATTCCTTCTGTTCTCCACAAGAAAACCTATAGTGTTGAGTCGAGATACGTTATTATATATTTCAGCAATGTGTTTGATCATGTCTTACTGCATTTTACATTACCATCTACGTGAATAAACTAAAAGTTCAGCTTTGCTAAACAAGCATTTTCCTCTTTTGTTAGCATCTTCATTTTATTTATGAGAATATAATCCTAAGATTTCTCAACTCATGAAAAGACTATTTGATAATTGAGCCATTTGCTATTTGCTAAAAAAATAGCTCTTTCATAGACTCTTCTAGAAATATAAGATTGATTTGTAATTGTTCTGTGACCAAGAACACATCTTTTCATGACTCAATAAGGTTTCACGTTTCTTTAGCTTTACATGTGATTATGTCAGTACTTGTTCTCTAGAAGTTTTATGAGGAAAGATTGTTGTTTGGAATGTTTTAGTGTTTGTTGAGTAAATACTGATGCTTCATGTTTGTATTCTTTATTACCAACACTTCATTGTATAAACATGTGGTCATGTTTACCTAGCTCAGTTTTTTGCTTGGGGACAAGCAGAGTCTAAACTTGGAGGGAGGGAGCCGGATACGTCCATTTTGCATCACTATTTTATATCGTAATGTGTTCTTAATCATTGATATATTCCATATTGTAATGCATTACCTATGTTATTTGCGTTATTTTTTATGTTTTGTAGTTTCTGGGATTTATTTATCGGAGCCAGAAATCAAGAGGAAAAATCGTATGTCAAGGGACTCCCACTTCCAAAGCTGTGAAAATTCCCCAAAAAAAATCGAAAAAGAAGTTTAAAAAAATCACCGTGGGAGAGAAAATAAATCTCCCGGAGGAGGTCAACCACATGCCCAGGCGACCTAGGGTCATGGGCCTAGCCAAGGCTACTCCCTCAACCCGCATGTGCCCCCTATGAGCCCCCTCCGACTCACCTTTGGCGTACTACTTCACTCTAAGCCAATACCTATATAAAAACCCCAAATGATTTTTCCTCCACCGTCTCAGGACGAAAACGAGGTAGAGAGAAGAAAGCTCTCCGGCAGACATAAATTTTTCAGGAAAATTCCTTATCGGAGGCAGAGATCGTCATCGTCATTATCGTTATCACACGAGATATCATTAGGATCATCATCAACATGATCTCCGGCATAAGCACCATCATCCTCTCCATCCCATATCATCATGCTTAATGATTAGGGTTATGATTTGTTTTATTCACTGGGATCTCTTTATCGCTGTTGCTTACTTCGTTGTAGTTAATGCTATTTGATTTTATCGGTGAATTCTCTCTATGACCGATGACCCACAAGTATAGGGGATCGCAACCGTCTTCGAGGGAAGTAAAACCCAAATTTATTGATGCGACACAAGGAGAGTCAAAGAATATTTATAAGCCTTAACAGATGAGTTATCAATTCAGCTGCACCTGTAAGTAGACTTGCTCGCAAGAATTTATTGGTAGTTTATAGCAGCATCAGTAGTAAAATAACAGCAAAAATAAAATATAAAAAACGGTAGCAATTGTAGGAAACAACAAGATTAAAATATTGTAGGCATAGAGATAGATGAACGTGCATTGTATGGACAAGATAGTTCATATAATAATCAAAGCATGGGAAATTGTAGATAAATAATAAAGCATCCAAGTACTAGGTAACCATAAGGCATGTGTTCCATATTTAGTTGTACGTGTCACAATGAGAAATTTGCACAACATTTTCTGTCCTACCAACCCGTTGTAGCGGGCCTCAAGGGAAACTACTGGTAATTAAGGTGCTCCTTTTAATAAAGCACCGCATCAACGCATTAACACTCCGTGAACACACGCATTGCTCACATGACAACCATCCCCTCTGGTTATCCGAATTATTGTCACTTTGGGGCCTCGGGTTCCGGACAACGATATGGGTAAACAACTTGCAGGTATGATGAAAAACATAATTATCTTCATGAAACAATAACATGTTCAAATATGAGATCATGGCACTTGGGCCCTAGTCACAAGCATGAAGCATAACAAGTTGCAACAGCGATAGATAGCACTAACAACGGATACTAGGCACCATGCTCTAACAATCTGGAAATTATTACATGAACAATCTCATCCAATCCCTACCATACCTCTCAGCCTACATCAGGTAATAATCACACGTGGATGGGGAATCATGGATGGTTGAGGGATAAATGGTGGCGATGACGATGGCGATGATCTCCTTCGAATCCCCATCCTGGTAGGGTGTGATTCTCGCGATGGCTACAGAAAATTCCTTGCTACACCTTGATGGTGCCAGGAATCCTTGTTGCTACACCGTAGTAAAGCATTAACACTTCGTGAACACACGTGATCCTCACATCTAAGTCATCCCCTCCGGTTATCCAAATTATTGTCACTTTGGGGCCTCGGGTTCCGGACAACGATATGTGTAAACAACTTTCATGTATGATCAAAAACATAATTATACTCAGGAAACAATAACATGTTCAGAACTGAGATCATGCCACCCGGGCCCTAGTGACAAGCATTAAACTTAACAAGTTGCAACAACGATATATAGCACTAACAACGGATACAAGGCACTATGCCCTAACAATCTGGCAATTATTACATGAACGATCTCATCCAATCCCTACCATCCCTCTCAGCCTACAGCGGGGATTAGTCACACATGGATGGGGGAATCATGGATAGTTGATGGAGAAGTGGTGGAGATGACGATGTCGATGATTTCCTCTGAATCCCCGTCCCGGCAGGGTGCCAGAACAGGAAATTCTAATTCCCGAATTGGGTTTCGAGGTGGCAGCGGCGCTGTGTTGTTTTTCTCTGGAATATGACGAACCCCCTCAGGTTTTTTAGGTCAAGAGGTATACGTACTCAAAAGGGGAGATCGAGGGGGCGCCTGAGGCGGCCACACCATGTGGTGGCGCTGCCATGTGGTGTGGGCCCCTCCTGGCCCCTCTCCGTCTCGTCTTCTGGCTCCAGGGGTCTTCGGATAAAATAAGAACTTTGGGATCTTTTCCGGGCATTTTCCCGAAAGTTGATTTTCTGCACAAAAACGGGACACTAAGATAATTTTGCTGAAAACAATGTTAGTCTGTGTTAGTTGTATTCAGAAGTCACAAGTTTAGAGGAAAATAACAGTAAAAGTGTTCGGAAAAGTTGATACGTTTTGGACGTATCAATGACCAGATTTTTCTTTATCACTCTAATCATGATCCATATGAAATCTTGTGAGTAGTTTGTTTGGTTCTTGATCATGGGAGAAGTCTTGTTATTAGGAATCTTGTTTTGGTGAGTAATATTTAAAGTTTTATATCTAAGTTGTGGTGCTATTCTTCTAGTGATGTTGTGTGAACATCGACTACGCTGTACTTCACCTTTTAAGGGCCTAAGGGAATGCACTGTGTATTGGTTTGCTTGTGCAGGGTTGCCGCAGTGACATAAATCTAGACCCTAGTTTGCGAGTTTTTACACAAGGGAGTATAGGATCCGAGAGTTAATTGCACGATTAGATTTATTTTAATTACTTTCTTATACTTGCGGATGCTTACAAGGAGTGTAATCATAAGTGTGCATTTGTCTTGGATAAGACGGTGCGCTAGCTTACATTCGCCCACACAACACTTTTCTAAATAATGAATATTAATCAACAGAATGTGGTGAAAGTAAGTTGGCAAATCCGCCTGTGTGTCATCGGGAATGTTTTAATCAGCATAAGTTACACCACCGCCTTGTCCTTTGTGCTAAAAGGGATAGGGTAATTTTCTCTGATGATTACTCTAACTTTTATTTACTTGTTCTTTATTTATTCGTTGGTATTAAAACACATAAACATTTGGTTCATAGAATTTGTCTTGAAACCTTACTGAAAACCACTTGTCAAAACCTTTGCTCATTGTTGGTTCAACACTTTTACTTATCGAAAGGACTATGATAGTTAAACTTGTGGGTCATCATCCGACGAGTCACCAAGCCGTTGCTCGTCTCGATTCCCTCCTCTCCTTGTCCCTCTCTTCCTGTCGGCTTCTCGCGCGTCTCCTCCTTCCCCGTGCCGTCCCTCTCCCTGCTCTCTCCATCCTTGCTCATTTCCTCCACCTCCCGGCAGTGCCGCCGCCAAGCTCCACCTAGCGCTGGAGCCCCACCTCGTTCTCCTCCCGATCAAGTGTCTCCATGTCCCAGCTCGTCGTATCGCGCTCTTGTGTGTCGCCAAAGCCGTCCTCCTCTGCTCGTCTTCCGCTTCCAGCTCGGGACAGCGGGCTGAGCTCCTGGTCTTGGTCAACATCGACGCCGCGACGGGGACGCCTCCGCCGTTCTACTCGGCCAAGGTCGATGTGCCGTGCCGGACGTGCTCATGCTCGATCGTGCTCTCAACTGGCGTTGGTTTCCCGCCTCGGTCATCCCGTTAAGGCAGCATCATCATGACATCGCGACCCTCCGCCATGCTCATCAACCACAGCCGCGGTAGACACCCCGTGCGCGTTCTGGCGGCCACGTCGGCTCGCCTTGGCGTAGCTGGAGCAGCGGCAGGCAGCAATGCTCGTAGCCCACCATCGTCCGCTTGCGAATGGCAGGAGCGGCAACAGGCCGCCCTCTCTTCCCCATGCATGTCTCGCCGGCCGTCTTCGCGGGCAGCCAGAGCACCTCACCAGCCACGAGAAGGCGCACAGAAGTTGTTCGACAGATTGTCTAGGAGAGAAAATGTGGATGGATGTGCTAACATGTGGGCCCCACATGTAAGTTGACGGCTGAGTCAAGAGCGACGTGAAAAACGGTGGGCCCATCTGGTCAAAAATAGTATCAAACGACTTAAATGACTGATGAGTGTTTCTTGCAAAAATTAGAATATAAACTGGTGGTTTTTAAAAAATAATTTGTAACACTAGTAGGGAATGGCTTATAGCCACCACCATACCGCTGGCGAACCAGAATGGCTGTTGCCCAGCGCTAATAGTGCTGGCGAACAACTATGCCTGTTCGCCAGCACTACCGCTGGCGAACAACCACCCTTGTTCGCCAGCGGTATGCCTGGGCCCCACCTGCGCGCGATTTGAAATGGTAGCGCCGCTGCCTTATTTTACCGCTGGCGAACGGCCTGTATTGTTCGCCAGCGCTACTACCACAACCGCTGGCGAACAGATGCTTCTGTTCGCCAGCGCTAAGATGTGGGCCCAGCACGCATCTTAGCGCTGGCGAACAGAAGCATCTGTTCGCCAGCGGTAGTCCGCAGATATTGCCACAAAGTGGCACCCCCACCTACCCACTTTCCCCTCCACTCTATCTTCTTCACCTTGTTCCCTCTTCTCTCTCTAGCTCGAAATTATGCCAATTTCTTCACCCTCCTACCTTATTTTGAACCAACTAAATTTATTTTAGTTGGTATATATATGTTTATCTCCCTCCTAACATCATTTCTACCCCAAATTTTCCCTCCCTAGCCATCTAGATCTAGAATTAACCCCTTTCTCTCCAAAGCTCCAAATTTCTCCGGATATCATCGTGTGGGCATCTATTCATTTGAGGTGTGATGAATGATAATATATAATTAAATGAGTTTGTATATAAATTTTGTCCGGATACACGCGATATGCAATATGTGTGAAATTTCACCGGATTCAACAATGGTCGTGTGATGGAGACGATAAATGCATGTGTGCGCAATTTGTTGTGGAATGAAATTGAGTAGCCAACTATCGCCGGAATGTTGATTCATTTCCGTCTCGGCATAGTTTGGCACTCCTCTAACCTCCAATTTGTAGGAAGGTCATGCCGATTTTTTTCCGTGAATATCGCAATATATATATATATTATGTTTGGTTCTAATATTAATTATATCGGCGCGCGCTCTCGTGCAGGCGACATATAATGGTGGTCGTTAAGAGTGAACGTGTCGTGAATAGTTACTTGAGACACGCGACAGAAGACATGTTACAAAATGGCCGCAAGGAGATACGATGTCCATGTCGAAAGTGCAAACTAGGGGGCTTGCTCAATCCCTTTACCGGAGACTTGCTCAGTCACCTCCTAAGGTATGGTTTCATGGATGGGTATAACAGTCAGTGGGTAAGTGATGATGAAGATGATGAAGTCCATGGGGCGGCGGCGGTAGGAAATGATGTGCAACAGGACAATAGCAACGATCGAATAGAACTACAGCAGGACCAACTACAACAGGACCAAGATCAGCCTTATGACCCAGCACATGATCATGGAGAAGATGTTGAACAAGACGTGGAAGAAGATCACGAGGACACAGGGACACCCCTAACGGAAGTTGTGCGTGACCCTCATCTGAAAGAACTGCTCTTGAGAAAGACGACTAACTCGATATCTGCTGCTAGAGAGCAATCGAAGCTGGCGCAACTAGAGATAGACTCGAAGACACCGTTGTATGCAGGCTGCGGTCCGGGAGAGTCCCGCCTGAGAGTGGCCCTCGATGTTCTGCAGATGAAGGCGAGATACAAATGGAGCGACATAAGCGTCGATGCAAGCCTGCAATACTGGCACGATGTCCTTCCAGAGGGCAACACTTGTCCTAAAAGTTGCGACGAGGCCAAGAAAGTCGTGTGCCCCTTTGATTTACCTCACGAAAAATACCATGTGTGCATCAACGATTGCTACATTTATCGGAAAGAGGACGCGAACAAAACCATTTGTCCAGTTTGCAGCGCCGCTCGATACAAGAAAGGGAAGAAGAAAGCTCCTCGGAAAGTTGTGTGGTACTTTCCGCTCATTCCCCGTCTGCAACGGTATTTCGCGGACCGCAAGGAAGCAGAGCTCATGCGCTGGCACGCGAAAAGGAGGAATAAAGTTTTGAAAGATCCAAATCGAAGTGAAAAAGTAATTCTGACACATCCTTCAGATGCAAGTCAATGGAAAGCAATTGACTGTGAATATCCAACGTTCGGGGCGGAGGCAAGGAACATCAGGTTGGGTGTGAGCACCGACGGACTCAATCCGTTTGGCAACCAGAGCAGCACCCATAGCACCTGGCCCGTGTTTGTATGGATGTACAACATCCCTCCCTGGTTGTGCATGAAGAGGAAGTATATTCACATGAGTATGCTAATTCAAGGGCCGAAACAACCAGGCAACGACATAAATCTATACCTGAAGCTGCTTAAAGATGAGCTGGAAACGCTATGGGCCGAGGAAGGGGTGAACACATGGGACGCCTTCGCTGAACAATATTTCCCAATGAGAGCTGTCTTACTCTGTACGGTTCACGACCTACTAGGCTACGGATATGTGGCGGGCCAGGTGTGCCACGGACATAACGGTTGCGTGAGGTGCATGGATGACCCCACGTTTATGCAACTTCCGAAAGATCCTGGGTCTTCGAAAACAGTTTTCGTTGGCCATCGAAGGTGGCTACCCAACAAAGACCCGTGGAGAAGGCGAGGAGACCTTTTTAACGGTGAGGATGAGCTCCGTGGACCTCCACGTAAGAGGTGCGGCGAAGAAATCTACAATTTGCTGAATGATTGGAAGGAATGCCCAGAGCCTGGAAAGAAGCAAAAGGCGCCAAAACCGCTTCTGGATGTATGGAAGACGAGGTCGGTGTTTTGGGACTTGCCATACTGGCCCTTTCTCGATACGCCTCACTGCCTTGATCTGATGCATATCACGAAGAATGTGTTTGAAAGTTTGTTTGGCACGCTGCTCAACATGCCGGAGAGGACCAAAGACGGGGTGAAAGCAAGAAACGACCTGAAATATTTTGGTATTAGGGTAGATCTTCAGGGGGGACGCCCGGATGATGACGACGGCGATCAATCGTGTGATGAGGAGACGGATGGTCGCAAGGCCAAAAGGGTTAAGAGGAATGACTATTACTGCCCCCCCTCCTGCTTCACTCTTAGTCCGGACGAGATCACAAAATTGATGATGTGCCTTCTCGGAGTCAAAGTCCCTAGCGGTTACTCAGGGCTAATAAGCAGATTCCTCGACGCGCAGAAACAAAAGTTTAGCGGGATGAAGTCTCATGACTGTTACGTGATGATGACGCAGATACTTCCGGTTGCGATCCGCGGAATAATGGACAAACACGTCCGGGAAACCCTGTTTGGCCTCTGTAACTTCTTCGACGTTATATCTCGAAAGTCGATCACGGGGAAGCAGATCTCAAGGCTGCAGGAAGAGATTGTCGTGATACTATGCGAGCTTGAGATGTACTTTCCACCATCATTCTTTGACATATGTGTTCATCTGTTGGTCCATATCGTGGACGATATCATCCATCTCGGGCCGTTGTTCCTGCACAACATGATGCCGTTTGAAAGGATGAATGGGGTCATCAAAGGATATGTTCGCAACAGAGCTCGTCCGGACGGAAGCATCGTTCAGGGCTTTCTCACCGAAGAGTGCATCTCTTTCTGCACGAATCATATGGACGTGGAGGACCCAGTTGGTCTTCCCAGAAACAAGCACATTGGCAAGCTCGATGGAGTAGGTCACAAAAATGGACGTAGAGAAGTGCATGTGGATCGGGCTTGTCGACGCACCGACTTTAACAGGGCAAACTTAGTAGCTCTCCAACACATTGACATGGTCGATACTTGGGTGGAAAAACACAAGAGCTCGATTATGAAAAAGTACAGTGAACAAGGCAAGCGGAGGACCGAAGGAGAAATAATCAGAGAGCATAACTCCACTTTCTTGCGTTGGTTTAAAGATGTGATCGTCGCTAATCCACCGCCAAGGGATTGTGCGAAAAATAAACTATTGTACGCCTTGGCACATGGCCCAGCTCCCAACCTAGCGACGTTTCAAGCATATGATATCAACGGGTTCACTTTCTACACAGAGGAGAAAGACAAAACTTCCGATTATCAAAACTCAGGGGTAACGATGGAATCCTACACCGGTGACAAAAAGTTAAGATACTACGGAAGGATCGAGGAGATATGGGAGCTTAACTACTCTGGAGAGAAGGTGCCTATGTTTCGCGTCAGATGGGCTAGGATGTCGACCGTCAGGAAAGAAGACCAATACTTTACAACCATGGTTATTCCCGAAGCCGGAACCTCATCAAGCGCGAATGTCACAGCGCAAAATGAGCCATGGGTATTGGCTAAGCATGTGTCACAATGCTTCTTCATAACAGACCCCGCAAGGCCTAGCCGTGTTGTCGTGAGGAGAGGGAAAAGAAATATCATCGGAATGGATGGAGTCGTTGACGAGGACGAGTTCGACACGTTCGGCGACCCAAATATTGACGATGATCAAGAAGATGATGATGATAGTCATGCAACATACACAACAAGAAGAAGCAGAACTACGCTACCTAGGCATGGTCTTCCATTCAGAAGAAGAAGTCATAATGTGGGGTTAAATTATGCAACTTCGACCAAAAAAGGCAAAAAAATCAAACACTGATGAGAAACTATGTATATATTTTTCTGCCAATTGTATGCGACGAAACTATGTATATGCATGGATCAACTTGTCTGATATCGATGTGCACTTATTATAAATTTAATGTACCTTGTTCTTTATTTCAAATGTGTGGAATTATATTATTTGAAACATAAAGGAAACCAAATAGAAAAATGAAGGAAAATAATGGAAAACAACTAAAACCAAATTAATTTGTAATGTGTTTGAATTATTATAAATGAAATGTATTTGAATAATTTAAACAAATAAAGAAAACAAAATAAAACATTATTATTTGTAATTTGTTTGAAATTAATTTGTAATGTGTTTGAATTATTATAAATGAAATGTATTTGAATAATTTAAACAAATAAAGAAAACAAAATAAAACATTATTATTTGTAATTTGTTTGAAATTAATTTGTAATGTGTTTGAATTATTATAAATGAAATGTATTTGAATAATTTAAACAAATAAAGAAAACAAAATAAAACATTATTATTTGTAATTTGTTTGAAATTAATTTGTAATGTGTTTGAATTATTATAAATGAAATGTATTTGAATAATTTAAACAAATAAAGAAAACAAAATAAAACATTATTATTTGTAATTTGTTTGAAATTAATTTGTAATGTGTTTGAATTATTATAAATGAAATGTATTTGAATAATTTAAATAAATAAAGAAAACAAAATAAACATTTCAAATTCAAAGAAATAAATAAAAATAACGCAGTAATGTTTCTCAAGAAAAATTAATAAAGTAAATCATTCCAAATAAAAATAAAGAAAAATAAATAAAAAAGTAGCGCTGGCGAACTTGGCTGTTGGTTCGCCAGCGCTACGTTACCGCTGGCGAACAGAGCTTTGTTCGCCAGCGGTAACGTAGCGCTGGCGAACCAACAGCCAAGTTCGCCAGCGGTAAGCCCCACAGAGAGCTACACAGGGGCCAGCGCGGGACTTAGCCGTTTTTCACTTCTAGTACAGACAAACACGCGCGCGCACGGTTCCCCTTCGTCTCCGGCGAGCCCATTCTTCTCCGGCGACCACCGCGCAGCAGCAGCGCCCTCTCCACTCTCGCTACCTCCCCTCCACTCCCTCCACACCGGCCCTCTCCCTCTCTGTGTTTGCGCCCAACCTCCCCTGCGGCTCCATCGACACCGGCCACTCTCCGGCGATCAACGCCACGCCTGGTGCCCTCGCCCTCGCCCGCGTCTCCCTCCTCCTCCTCCCCCGCGGCGACACGCCCCTACCCCTCCTCGGCCTCACTGCTGCGCCGAGGGGCTGTGCTCGCCCTTGATTCTTCTTCCTCCTCTCCTGCCTGCAACGTGTTCGACAGAACACCTGTGAGGTAATTGTGCTCCCATTTGTTTCAATTTGGTTGTTGGTGATGATTTTTCTTGGGTTTTCAAAATTTACTGCGTGCTTCCATGTATAATACATATCGATCCCTCCATCTCATTCATCTTGTCGTGCTTGCGCTCCTAATGTCGTACTGACGTGAGGACACTGGCTGTAGCAAGCAGCACGAATTAACATGCTGCGGTGGATACAGTTTAGTGGATACTTTAACTAAAATCTATATGCTAATTGGATTAGATCAATGCAGGGGAAACAAACCATACTACATACAGATAGTTATTTTCTTCCAGCCTAGAACTCCTTAATTACTGCCCTGCAGCAGTGCTGCTTCATCAATGGAGTAGAACCAGAAAATGGCACGTGCTTGGGTTCCTGGCTGTCGGCAAGAACATCTATAAACCTGATGTTTGCTTGTACATAGATAGTGTCGGCAAATTAAGCCCCACAGCAGATCGATCTCAATCTCATTACTTGGTATCCATCCGCCTATTGCTGCCCTGGATATATCACACTGAGAAGCAGTACTGATGAGCACGCAGTAAACTGAAAACAGCTAGTTGCAGTTTACTGATGAGCATGCAGTAAACTGAATTTGAGGGAACATGCAGTGATATGATTGTTTTTTATTGATCCTGGTCATATTTGTTATGGTACATACTCTTGGGTTGATTTTTGTAGAATTAAAAATGAATACAATATATAATTTTAAGATAAAAAAGTACATGAGATCACAACAAATGCATTTTGAGGTTGGTGGTTTTTTTATATAAATCACCATAACTATGACCAATTTGGCAAATTATAGCTGTTTCAGTAAAAGTTTCATTGTGTTGCTCTGTTCTGATCAATTAGCGTTTCATTTTGTTGTGAATCTTGCATTCTATCTGATTATTATTCTTGCAAAAACTTATGTTCAGAAGCATTTATCAAAATAGAATTTATTGATTTCTCTGTTCATAACCTTTGGAATACCAGATACTGCAAGTGACATAGAAACAGAATGTGATGATCCATTTTAGAGCCATGTACTAACTGTAATTCTGCATGCTTGCATTTTTGCATTTGCAATCATGATCTCTGGATTGTGATTTGTGAAGCACTAACAGTGAAACTAACTAAATTTTTTGTAACAACAAACTAACTCATTTTATGCATTTGCACTAGCCTGCTATGTTCCTAGGAACTGTAGCTGGTGAAGCACTGACTAAGCATGCATATGACATCTATTTCTGCATTATGGCTATTTTCTGGATCATTTCTTTTCAATTTCCTTGTTAACTGCCGTATCTTGTTAATCTAGAGTATTTGAACCTAGAAATGATTAAAACCTGCTATTTGAAACTCGTTTCCAAATTAGCATTTGCTCTAATAGTAAACAGAATTGCAATGAATCCAATTTGAATGAACTGCTAACTTTTCAGAACTGAGTATTGTTCATCTCAAGACTAGTGTCACTAGAACCTCATTTTGCTTTACTTGGGGACAAGCAAAGGTTTGGGTCTGGTATGTATACTGGCACCTGGAGAGTATACATAGCAGTAAATCTCTGCTATGTATACTGGCACCTGGGAAGTAGCTAGCAGATCAAGACCTGGAGAGTAGCTAATAGTTCAGGATTCTTTTACTCCTGGTAGCAGATCAAGACCTGATAGTTTCACCCAGTTGGAATCCATACTTTACTTAAGTAATTTCAGTACCAAAAGACTAGAAGTTGTTTCCAACAGACTGTTTATACTTAAAAAAAGTAAAATATTAGAACTATCAAGTGTGAAACATGCAGACTGGTTGCAATGCTCTTTTTTATCACAGAAGATACTAGCTTTAGTCTGTGGAACACAATTCTCCTGTTTCTCTAAGATCAGAATTTTTTTCAGATTTGTTAGTGATGCACTCCTAGATTGCTTGCTTAATTCTGTTAGTGCTATTGCTTGCTTAGTGAGGGAGTATTGTACATAATTCATTTCCATGTGTATGTTTGGTCAAATGCTATCTGAATATTACTAATGTGGAGATGCTGCTACCTGCTACCTGCTGCTGATGCTAATAAGTAGCTCCTGATGCTACATGCTGCTAACTGCTGCTCTGGCCGTTGGCACTACGTGCGTGCCGTTGCACTAGTGTGGCTCCGTTGCTTGGATTAGGAATGCTCGGGGAATTAGCTAGTTCCGTTGGGTTGGGTTTGGGTTAAACAATATACAGGAACCTAAAAACAATATACAGGATATACATGAACCTAAAAAACAAACAGGAACCTAAAACTGCTCCACTAGTTGTTATTAATCGATATAATTCTTGACTTAAACAATATACAGGAACCTAAAAACCAAACAGAAAATTCATATAATTCAGTTTGAAAAGTATGTGTTTCTCTGTTTTGAAAATTCATATAATTCATATAATACAGGAACCTGAACCTATTGATGGTTGTTGTCTGGTTGATGTAAAACCATAGCTGATAATGAAGTGATGATACAGCAGCAGTAGTGTGTTAGGTTTTACTAATTTTGTTTTGAATTGCCTATTTATTATTAATTGATATACACCTGTTTGTTTGCTTTGAAAGTATCAGGTCTTCCTGTTTTACTGTTTTTTTTTCTCTTTTTGGTTTGCTCAAGTGATGATACAGCATGCAACACAATGGTTTTTATTCACTTAAACATATTAGGCGAGTTAGGAATGAGTAGTAGTGTGTTAGGAATGTTTTTATGTTGATGAGCTAGTGACGAGTGGTTGTTGTGTGTAGGTTGAGTAGCTAGAAATTATATGCTAATTTATATTCATGTCGATCCTGTCTTGATATCTAAATATGAATCTGGTTGGTGGTGATGGATGGTGGTGTATGGATGGTGGTGATGGATGGTTGTGATGGATATGGCGTGGTGATGATGGATGGTGGTGATGGATGGTGGAGATGGTGTGTGGTCGTGTGGATATGTGCCCACCTTCGTGTGGATGACGATGATAATATGAGGGGTGGGATCTATTATATGAGGGGTGGGATTTTATGTGCAGGTACCCCACGTGAGTCCCAATTTTGCTGGAATGTTGATTAATTTCCGTTCCGGCAAATTTGGGTACTCCATTTGTGATATTTTTAGCAAAGGTCATGCCGAAATTTTCCGTGAATTTTGGCATGATCTTTGCTAAAAATATCACAACTTAGAGTGTCCGAGAAATTTGGACTCATATGGGGTATACATCGTCTAAATTGTAGGATTTGTTGAACTTATTTCGGGTTTTCTCTCCTTCATTAGATATGGCTCACAACGACGAGGCGGGTGGTTCTGGTCTCGGACACGGCGGAGACAACGACGATGCGTGGCTTTCCATGCTAAGCGCGGGAGGCGGACCCGTAGATCCGCACCCGGATCTAGAGATGGAGGGCGACGATGCAGACGACGAGATGGACGAAACCGTTCGCCAGGAGCTAGAGCCACACAACGATACATCGGGCGCAGAAGGTGATCAAACCGGTAGTGGCACCGGGGATACCGCCTCCGGTAGCGAGGCGGCGGCTAGGCGCAAAGAGAGGCGACACAACATGCTCGCCACCATGCGGGAAGAGTTCACGGAAGTGGACCCCAGCGGTGCTCCCATCGAGCCGGAGAGTTATGCCAAGGGCTATGGAAACCAGATAGGCTGCATAGCTCGAGACTTTGGCAACGTTAACATGGAGCACATCAAAGCTAAAGAAAACACGGCTCATGCCGCCCTGCTGATTGAGAAGCTGCACACAAGGTATAAATTCCCGGATCCTTACGACAACCAGGACCTGAAGAAGAATCTGGTCAACTCCTTAGCACTGAACAAGTTCGCCAAAGCGTTTACGACTTGGAGATCCAGTTTGCGGCAGATGCTTGCGAAGGGTAAGGATTTTGATGAGATCCATAAGATGTGGCCCTCCATTTCCGAGGAAGACTTGGCCCAATTCAAGATCGACGAACTCAAACCGGAAAGGATTGCGCTGACTAAATGGGGGAAAGAACAGCGAAAAAAGAACATTGGCCCTCACAATCTCGGAAGCCGGGGTTACCTTGGGAAGCAGAAAGTATGGGCCAAGGAGGATTCGAAGAGAGAAGGGCCGAACCCGTTTGACAAGATCACCGACCCGCAGGTGAGAAATTTTGTCAGGGCCCATTACAGGGAAGATCCCAAAAAGCCCGGCGATCTTGAGTTGAACGAGAAGGTCAAGCTGCTCGAGGATAAGTATATCGAGGAACAAGAAAAAGAACGCCTATCTCAATCTGACGCGGGGTCCTCGGCGACGACGAACAAGGACCCGTATGACACCCCTTTCATTAGGGCGCTTAACGCGATGAAGGGAGTGCCCCTTGACAAGAAGCCGAATCGTAGCCATGTGCATGGCCTCGGAAAGGGTCATCGGCATGCGCAATACTACCCCGACACCAGGGAAAAGCGCAAGGAGCGGAACAAGGGCCCGGAGAAGACGGTCGACGAGCTTGTGAACGAGAGGCTCAATGAGCTCCTCCCTACCATCTGTTCGACCGTCGCTCAGTCCTTAGCGCCGTGGATGCTAGGTGGAGGACAAGGGCCGCTCCCGCAGATAAACGTAGCCCAAATTGTGCAGCCAGCGCCGCAGAACGCGGCCCCCGTCGTGGCGCCGCAGAACCCGGCCCCCGTCGTGGCGCCGCAGAACGCGGCCCCCGTCGTGGCGTCTGCTGCGCGGAACGAGCCGACCCCCAACCCTCAGCCGGAAGGTCGCAAAGATCCGTCGCCGCCCCGCCACATCTCATCAACGCCGCCGCCGACACTTAGCGGTCCATCCCCCTTGTCCGAGCTCAATGCCCTCACGGTAATTCAACGTGCACTGCTTAATTATATATTATGACTTGATTCGTGACGGCATCAGTCTCTAACAACGATCGCGCGACGTTTCGCAGGCCGACGAGACGGGATGCACATTGCTCCTTAATGTGAACGGCGAGTTAAAGGACGTCGCCAAAGGAAAAATCATCACACCTCTGAACCGCGTATCCCACGGCGTTCGTATGCCCGAGGACGTGTTCAGAGTGACATTAAGTCGGGTGCTCCCTGGTTGCGGTGCTCTCGATCCTCCGAACCAACCACCCGCAGCCGACAGCGAGTTGAACCTGGAGCAATGCTTGGTTTGGCCATTGACCTGGCCGAAATCACTAATTCGTTTGGAAAGTACTCCTGCCAACACTCCAACACCGGTCCAGGGGTCGGGGCACCCGAGCCAACACAAGGATTTCTCACCTGCAAAGTCCGTGCAGCACGACGACGACGAAGATGAGAACCCGAATGACTACCTCGTCGACGATCCTTACGAGGGGGCGCCCGGCCTGGATGATCTTGATCAACTTCTCTTGCCAGCGGAGGAGGCGGATAAATATCGATGCACAAAGCGTCTTTTCTCTTCTCAAGAGCCGGCAGTCCCCGAGCAAGAAGTCATCAGCCAGGATGCCCTCAAAGAGGCGGTAGCTGATGTATTTCATAAGACTCAGCCTAACATCAAGTATGCACGGAAAAGAACTAAGAAGGCTCCTGCCGTTGCATCGATGAGCCAACCGGTGGAGGGGACCAAGTCTAAGCCGCAGACAGGACGTGTATTGGATAGGATACCCATAACCGACTGGCATCAGATCCATGAGTTGGGGAAACCGATGCTTCCGCCGAGGTTGGTCGCCTTGCTGACAGGTGATATGCGTAGCGTCCATGACGGTGTACTATATATGGAGGAGGTGCTTCTCAAAGAGAAAAATCCAACGCTGCCGGTTTTGGTCGCAAAGGTGCCATCTACGGCGGGATTTGTCACTGAAGGCAACGCAAACAAGATCATCATTAGATTTGACGACATTTTCCGGATGTTCCACATGAAAGCACTCCACTCGTCAATCGTCCGTCTGTTTACGCTCAGCTTGGCGCATCAGCTATCCGTAGAGAATGTCAGCAACATCGGGCTAGCAGACCCCTACTACATGCACGACATGTACTTGAACAACCCCAAGGGTAGGGCAAAAGCGACAAAGTACCTCGAACAAGTGTTGCTCACTAACCATATGCACAAGAGGATCACCCTCGTGCCCTACTTTCCTGAGTAAGTTATATTTCCCATCTTTACATAAGTTCGCGCATATACAATTTTTGAGGATTATATATATGGACTCTCCTGTTTTGCGCAGAAACAAATACGGCACCCTCATCATGCTCTACCCGAGAGACGCGCACGCAGTATATCTCGACTCCGGGAGTACGATGAAGGAGAAGAACTACACCCTCATCAAGTCTGTTCTCAATGATGCTATGGATGGCTACATCAGGGGGGAAGGATTCTGCGACAGGAAGAAACAAATTAAAGGAAAATATGTGTTCAGACACAGAACAGAGTTTCCCTGCCCCAAGCAGGCGCCAGGCGGCCAAATGGAGGCATGGTACCTCATCCAACACATGACGGAGATCGTGAAGGACCAACATAGTCTGCAATACATGTCTGCTGTGGACAAATGGTCTCGCAGCATCGTGGAATGGTCTGATGCTGAGTACAGACAAAACTTTGGTCGCATCCAGCGCAAGATCTGCACAATCATCTATAAGGATGTAGTAACTTCAGGATCTAGCTTCCACTGGAACGGTACCCCACCATCTAACAAAGAGTTGCGACAATATGTGCTAGAGCAGACTGACGAGAGACCATTCAACTCGTTAGAAGGTGCTCTTCCGTTCCCTCCGGAGAAGAAACAGAAGATCACAACATCGAGGAAGAAATGATCGACGGTATGTATTCGATTCGTTACGAATTGCTCCTAATAAGAACTTGTGATTTCCTTTGCCGGTCTAATGCTTTTATCTTGGTCTACAGAGAGATGAAGAAGTGGACGGCGCGCTAGCCCTAGCGAAAGATCGCAAGCGGAGGCGGAAGCTAAAGCGGAGGCGGACCGTATATCTAGCTAGTCTTCTTTGCGATTGATCTCTATATCGCGCGTACGTTGCATAGATATGTAGTAGTCATACCTTTGTAATCGTTGAACTAATTAGATGGCTATATTTTGGGTTCGAAATCTTCCGACATATTATTGAGATCAATGTGTTGTATTTGTACTTATGAGAATTGGATATGGATGCATATGTATAGATGTGTTAATATCGTTATCGATGTGTTAAATTCGTTATGGATGGATGCATATGTATCTATGATTTATCGATGTGCTATCAGTGATTTATATGTGTGAAAGTTTATAAATTATAGAATTTGAATGTATTTGGACCTGGGAATATATACAGAATCAGAATATATAAACTGTTATACAAAAAAAAAGAAAAAATACAAACCTGTGAAACTTACCACTGGCGAACACAGTACCTACCCCTGGCGAACTGAACCGCTGGCGAACACCCTGACTACCGCTGGCGAACCAGTAGCGCTGGCGAACAGCTGCACTACCGCTGGCGAACATATCGCTGGCGAACAAGGCCTTGTTCGCCAGCGGTAACCTGCACTACCGCTGGCGAACCCTTGTTCGCCAGCGGTAACCTGCTACCACTGGCGTTGTACCGCTGGCGAACAAGTGTTCGCCAGCGGTAGCTGATATTTGTTCGTCACTGGTAGCCCTTTCCCTACTAGTGTAAAGTGGTGGTTTTCTTAAACCCTTAACCCTAATTAAGGTTTTTTTTTTACAATTTTCTCCTGAAAATGTATTCATGTCAAGCCTTTCGCCGTGCCCACCAATAGCCCAAAGCATCACTAAAACTCGTGCAAAATCTTTGCTGCTACGCCAGGCTCGGTTGGTATTACCAGGCCCGGGTAAGGCGCGTATGTAGGTCCAGTAAGCTCATGGCGGTGGCCCGGCAGCCTATTCTCTAGTGCACCCTGCACGTTAGGTTATGTATATATCTGGTAGACCTACTTCCTAGCGTGACTTCGTCTTCCGTAGCGAAGGAGATGTGGGCGTTGCGATCGTATCTCCGTCGACCCAACCCATCGATCACGTCCCGTCTCCGACCTGTCCGCCGCCACGGCGCTACCAACACTGCTGTTCCCTGTCGGAACCTCAGACCTGCTGCCTCGCGCAGACACTTCTCGGATGGCACCAATGGAGATCCGCACCAGCCGACGGCGGCTACGAAACCGCATCTCTACCTGGTCCTTGACGACCAGAAGAAGGACTACGGCATCTACAAGCTGGACGTCGACGCCGATCTTCAGGACGGCGACGTCGGCTCTGAATCCATGACGGCCCCGCGGCGCCTCCCCCATCCCGCGCACATCCGCATGGAGGTCATGAATGATCCTGAGCAGTCGGCGCAGTTCGCCGCGGCGGGCGGCTGCATCATCGCCACTGGTCTCTCACCCTACCAGGGCCTGGCCAACTCACAGGAATTCGGCATCGTCACAATCCTCTACGACATCAAGACGCCGGCGATGTACGTCTCGCTTCATCCCACGGTCTTCCTGCAGTGCGGCTACCAAGTGGCCGTGCCCGTCGGGAAAAGGCTCTACCTGTTCGACTCGTATGCAGATGACGACGACGGCTTCCACTGCATGACCACGGCGAAAGATGGCGAGGATGCTGCCGCCGACGGTGAGCCGAAGCAGCGGGACTGGAGCTGGTGGCCCGACTCCGGCTCCTCGCGGATCGGCTGGAGCGACAGCTGCGCGACATGTTATTCGGACGAGCAGCTCCCGTTCATTCCCAACGAGATCCAGGCGTACGCCGTTCACCCGCGGGATCGCACCATCTTCGTGTCCGCGGGTTACGAGCTGCCGACCGCGGCGGGGTGGAAGTACAGCGTGGATACGTTCATCCACCGCACCACGGGAGACGAATACAAGTGGACGCGCTACGGCCGGTGGGCGCTGTCGTTCAAGGGCCACGCCCACTACGACCGCCAGCTAAACAGGTGGGTTGGGCTGCACATGGAGGAATTAACCAGTACTGGGTACGTTTCGGCTTGCGACATTCCATCCAGCCAGCACAAGGAGCCCAAGAGGACTTGCAGCACCGAGAAGATTCTGCTGGATGACCCGGACCGGAGGCGGATCGACTCCAAGCTCGTCTACATGGACGAACGCGGCGAGTACTGCCTCTTCGAGCGCCTGCGGCTCCATGGAGCCGCCGAGAAGAAGGGGCGCCTTGACGACGGAGAAGAGTGCCTGCTGCGACTGACCACGTTCCGCCTGCGGCTCCATGTGTACTTTCTTAATTTAATAGAACATGGCTTGCGGCGTATGTCGGTCCCGATGTGCCGAAGGACGATTCAGTGGGACTTCTTTTATGCTTCAGCTCCACGACGGTGACGTTGATTCGTTGGTAATTAACAATTCTTTTTATGTTAACTTGTTCTTTCGTTTTACTATCTAGCTTGAGACTTGTGTTTATTCTTTATATTTCTTTTTTAGATTCTTCCATGCAATATTCGCCAAGAGTTCAACCAGTTAGTTGGCAATAATGTGGACTTCAATGTTCACGGGACCACCTACATTCTTCGAGTGAAAAAAGAAAGAACGAAGACATACTTCTACGGGGAACAGTTGCAGGCTATCATCGCCACGTACAATTTAAGCGGAAGTGATTACATTCACTTCTCAATGGAAGGACCACAACCTCGTATCAAAATTGTGTATATGGGCGGGATTGCGAGCGAGAATGGCGGGAGTGAGGAGGATATTGGGAACACTGAGGATGATATGGACACTAAGGATGATATGGACGAGGAGGACCCATGGAAACATGTGGTGGTTGCTCAAAGAGCGAATCTTAGCGAGATTGAGAAGGATCGTGTCCTTAAGAAACTTGCCGAGATAGATAGCTACATCGGTTTTCCTTTCGTGCATCGCATCACCAATACTAACATCTCCAATGGACATGTCATGGTATGTTTCTTAACACTTTCTTATTCCTGTAGTTGCTTATGTTATAATGTGGCCGGTATGTGACTTTGTGCTTTTATTCTATCTTGGAATTGTGTTCTAGAAAATACCCATGGCGGTAGCGGACAGTGCTGGCATGGAGCCCGGTACCATTGGAGTACGCCGTGGAGAATCCGGACATGTCACCGCAGTTCCGATCACCAGGGATAATGCTGATGGTCGGGTCATCCTCAACTCTCAAGCATGGAGGCAGTTCCATTCCGCAAGAGTTGGTATGGCGGCTGAACGAGCTATTCTGATCACCATGAGGAATAGTGATGTCCCCAACTTGGACATGATGATGGTCATCCACTACATCAGCCCGCTAGAGCTGTAGATGACGAGTTTAATTAAATTAGAACAAATAATTATTTCCATCTCACTAGCTAACTCCTGGATTTATTAGTAGCATGGTTCTTTTCGAGACTATGTAATTTTGTTAAACTATGTGTTGATGATCGAGACTATGTGTTGATGATCGAAAATATTTATGTTATAAAACTTAATTGTGTCATTTTGCTGTTATTCTGTCAGCTTGATACTTATTCTGTCATTTTCCTGTAATTCTGTTATTTTGGTTTTTCTTTTATTTTTTGATACAGCAAAACCATACCCCAGGCGAACAGTACACAGTACCCCAGACGCATCTGTACCCCAGGCGCACAGAGCTTGTTCGCCACAGGTAAGAGTTTTACCCCAGGCGCACAAGGTGTATTCGCCTGGGGTATGCAAACTTACCACAGGCGCATTATGTTATTCGCCTGGGGTAAGCCATTACCGCTGGCGATGTGGTCCCAGGCGAACTGAAATTCGCCTGCGGTAGCCTAATTTGGTGCGCCTGCGGTAGCCTTTTCCCTAGTAGTGGCCAACATCATCTAGCATGCTTGGGTTGACGCCTAGGTCAGGACAGGGGAGTTTTACAGGCCTCTGGCCACTCGGGTGCAAAGGCCTGAGCAGGAGAGGGCGGTAGAGACGGTGGTCACCGTCTGGCATCGTCAAGACAAACGTTGTGGTCACCGCCCGGCGGCGAGCTGCAGAGAAACATAATTTATGAAGAAATGGTTAAGTATATATGTATGTGCAAAACAGAAACCCACATAGCCAACGATTCTAGCAAGTGGAAGCTCACTCTCTAGCAAAATCAGCGTAATGCCATTATAAAGAAAATCAATAGAGGAAAATTAGGACATTGCAAATTCTTGTCTATAATAATTTAATCACTAACTCGGTTGCCTGCTCCTCCCAGAATTGTATTCGACAACCACAATGAAACAATCTACAAGTTTGTGCTTAAAGTGGCAATACAAAATCAGGTCTAAATTCTTAATATGTGTGGCTACTGTACTAGTATGTAAATATGGTGAATCAAGTACCTACATTCAGGTTGCATCAGAATATGATCACCACTCCAAACAAAGCTCAAACCCATTAAGTACTTTGGAAAAAAAATATGGAGATCACGCCGCGTTGTATCTATATATGAAAGTTTGAGTTGCATCTTGCAACTAAGAGAAGACATAACTATAAGACACCACATCGAGCAACGCTAGTACAACCTCAATGAAGACATGCAGCAGCTTCATATAGCTGGCTTGGAAAACATGGAAAACAGCAGCAGCTACCAGCCTTGGTCGTTCGCTTGGTTGTTGTAGGGGTGCTCGCACGCTTCTCATCTCACGGTTTGAGTGGTGGGGAAGCCCAAGAAGCAGCGGTGGCTAGTCGCCTTCCGTCATCGGCGTCAGCACGAGGGCCATTGTGGTCGCCACTAACCAGCAAGCATGTGTAGCTCCTCCAACTGTCTAACAAAATGAGTAGCTTTTTTAACAAATGAGTAAAATGACTTCTACAGAGACATATGTATGGTGCCAGAAATGAGCACACTTTATATCATGAGAGTAGCAAGGATTTTCAACTAATAAGTAAAATGACTTTTAAAGAGACATATGTATCATCCAAGAAATGAGCACACTTTATAGTTTATATTACAATAGTAAGGATTTGTAGATGCAAACACTACACCAGCATAGAGTGCCTCTTTCTTTTGCTAGGCCTCAAACACAACTTCATTAGGATGTTGGATATATACACATAAATAATTGTCATTAATCTGAGTGTTGACAAGAAGATTACATGCATGCATGTTACAAAGCAAGTAATGACAGAGTAAATACCCTGTAAATGTTTTGCTGCTAATTAAGAGCTCTACTGAATGGATTGCATTAAATAGCTTTCCCCTCAGTTGAGTAGCTAGGAAATCAATCATTCTCTAGTGTTCTGAACTGTAAAGGAGATTGTTCAAGACACCAAAACAGCGAAGAAACAAACCAAAAATCTTATATGTTGCAATTTCCTAAAGGGGTGAGTAAAAATCAGACCTTCAAAATGATAAACAAATGTTGCTTTCCTCTAAAACCGTTACTGACTTTGGATCAGGAATGGGCCAACTGAACTACCCGAAACCAAGCCCATTCATATATAGGTGCTTTGTAAAAACAATGCAGCCCAACAAAAGAGGTCTAGATTCTGCACCGCACAGTAGGTGACCAAATGAACAAACTCACATTTTTATTATATGCTTTTGAAGAAGCACCTTGATGAAGTATTGAGTATGTGTGAGTACATTTTCTGTTTGAACCTGAAGAAGCAGTTCGACGAAGTATAGCTCTCTATTTGGTCAATGGACAAATTTAACATAAGATGGATTTTGGAGCTAATATGTTTCAGTTTAGCTAAACTTGTACAACCGAAAATGAGTATTGAGTAGAGATAAGCATGCAAACATCACGGCATATGTACGGAACAAAGATCATAGCAACCCCAAGCTATCCATTTCATACACACACTCCAAAGCATACATATATTCCTGGATTTATTTAGACTAAATATATTCCTGGATTTTTGTTCCTACCAGAGTAAAACATGGGCTAATGTTGCTGAATCTTCCATCAATAATCAGAAATTTTTGGTAAAATGTGTGATTGCTACTGTTGTCCGTGATTAACAACATAGCAACACTAGAAAGGGACATAGGAGTGAGAGATTAATACCTCTCAAAGTAAGAAGCGCCTGCACGTAGAACATGCAGCGGCAGCTAGCCTCTTAGTTCAGGCAACGGGGAAGCCCAAGCAAGAGGGCACGTGGCGGTGGGTGTTGTGGTCGCTGGCGAGCATTTCATGTTATCATCAATCAAGATAACATTTTTCTGCAAAGCCTGAAGGAACATTTCTTGCTATCGTCAGTCACACATGCTACAAATCTGAAGTTATACTGCGAGTGCAGCGCAATGGAGAAAACACAGGAAAAGATTAGAAATGACAGTGTGCTCTTACTCTGCAACGAGCTGCTGCTTGAATTCAATTAAATCCCTATTGAGGGAGCACAAGTAGACGAGATGCCCCACTAGATATTCTGATGACCTGGTGTAGTAGCAGTCCCATGTCAAATCCTCGAAGCAAAACGAAGGGGTAAAGACGCAGACTGGATGTGGGGTGTACCTGGGTTTCGGCACCGAGGACAGTGCACGACGTCGCAGTGGCGCCCTCGATGGCCCTCTCTTCCACAGGCCCATGCCATGGTGGCGGAATCGAGGAGCACCTGCAAGAGCCCTAGGCGGAGGTGGAATCCAGCGCAGCTAGTGTTCTTTATCAAGAAAAGCAATTCAGTTATGCAAGAGGTACATTCGGATGTAATAGTGTTAATGAAACATGGCAACATACACATTAATTTCATGAAACTAAATACTACTACCTCCGATCCGAATTAATGGTCGCACATTCACACAAGGCTTAGGCAAAACTTTGGCTAGCCCTCCGACCATTAATTCGGATCGGAGGGAGTAGTTCTTTTGTGGGTGCTGCACTAGTAATATTTATTTATAGTTGGGGAATCGATACACCTAGACCAAGATTGCTAGATCGGGACGTGATTCAATACAGACTAGTGGCATGGAAATTGCAGGTGCATCTCACGAACACACTAGTACCCAAATGGAAAGTGCTCTGTACGTACGTACGTACTGGGAAGGTAGCACATATGAATCCCATAGATCCAGATCGGTGACATAGCGACTACATCTATCCTAGCACTTCCCCTGATCTAACCCTAGCGGTCAGACCGGCGCGTAGCCTATCTCCGCTAAGATGCCGGAGGGCTCGCCAATGGCGGCGGATAATGCACCTGCTTGGCCTGAACCTCCGTGTCGCGGGGGCAGCGGTCGCCCAGGCGCTGCTGCCAGCCTCATGGAGGCGAGCGCTGGATCTCCAGGCCACCGGCGACCTTGGACGGTGATGAGCAACGCCCGCGGCTGGGGAGCAGCGGCGCAGCCGGAGGAAGCGTCGGAGCGCGCGAGTCTAACTGGCAGCGCTGGTGGGCGGCGAACCTGGGGATTGGCGGCGCGGATGAGAGAGAGAGAGAAAGGGGATCGAGGGACTCGGGATGAAAGGCAACAAGAATGAATGGGGAGAGCGAGGAGTCGGGGCCGTACTAGTCGACGTGATCCTCACCTCACAGCTGTTCGTGTGTTTCATCCAACGGTTGAGCGCGCAGGGTGTGCCTTTCATCGGACGTTTCACAACGTTTGCAAATTGCTCGATCCGTCGGCACCGTCTCATCGGTGGATGTCTCGTTCGGTAGGTTATTTATGTCCCTAAATTCTTGAGCCACTTTAAGGCTAGTCACAATGGGGAGTAACATAGACTAGTAACATACACGTTATCCTAGGCTATGTTACCACCTCCACAATGGGTAGTAACCAACATGTAGTGTCATGCAAACCCTATTAATTAGCTTATAGACTCACACTGTCTTGGGATATGTGATGTTACGGTAACTAGCTAAGTTACCACAACACTCTCTCTCCTTATTAAATACTTGCCACATCAGATTTTTGTCCTACGTGGCATCGATGTTACTAGTGAAGTTACTCCCACTGGGGCTAGCCTAATGTGCTTTATTACTCGAACGCATCGGAAGACAAGTCCAGCAAATATTACGGCGATAAATAAACTGCTCAATAATTAGCCAATAAAAGATCGGTCTGTTTTTAAACCGAGATTCTATTCCTTCTGTTTTTCCTTTTTCTTTGAGAGGAACTACGCTTGTATCAACCTACCATGGCATCAGAGGATCATAGCCGTGCACCCTATATATATCCCTTGACCGTCAACTACTAAACTACAACTACTAAACAACGCCTTTTAACTTGTCAAGGTACGGCCGTCAATGACTTGCACTCGTCTGCTCCATCTCCAATAAAAAAATTACAAGCTTTCGCTATCCTTGCTCCACAACTACGCCCTAACTGCCTCCGCGCGATGTCGCCGGTTACGTGGTGACTTCTCCCATGTAGATGTCGCCGGTTTATGGCCGGAAGCAAGGACGGGGCGCTGGTATTGGCATGATTGGAGAAAGTGTGGGAACTCGCTCGGGGTTGAAATGTCCTCTCCCCCCCCCCCCCCCCCGTCGACCGGTTTTCCCTTATTTAGGAAACCATCGGGTCGGCCGCGGAAATTGTGTTCTCGTTGTTTGGGGAGTGAAATTTTCAACACCCCCTAAACTTTTTTACGGGTTGATGCGGTTTGTGGGTTTTGGTCGATCCATTTGTTTTTGCCAAAAAACTGGAAGCGACGTTTATTTTACAGTTCTGAACCTTTTACGGACTCTGCTAGAGTTGTTCTAACATATGTTTAGACATGAGAGACTTGAAGCTGAACTCAAAAGCCCAAAGCCAAAAAGCTAAGAGCCTAAAAATTAACTCATGAATTATTTTGGTAATAAACATTCTTTACAATTAATTAGCAAAGAAAAGGGGTAAATTGAGATGCTTCAGCTCGGCCATAAGTTAAAAAAATGGTCAGAATTAGCTAATTCGTTTCGAACCGGCTCTTACACAGCTTCTTTGGTATTTAGGGGAATTCCAGACATTTCATCCTTCAAGCTGACAGCAGCAGCCATCAACAACAAACCAGCCAAACGTCAAATCGTAGAATTCAGCAGCTTCTTCCCACAGCTACTATCTAACGGCTCACTAGCATGACTTCTTTTCAACAGCAGCAACCTAAACAAATTGACCTTAAGACGGAGGCGGGGATGAAACAAAGGGGTAGGGTGGGGGAATGCCAACAACATAGATGATCCGCTATCATTAGAGGACTAGGGACCGAAGTGCCAATAGTGGTGACAGTTGGGGAGGGTAGGGCGACGAAACATGATAGTAGTCATAATTAATCGCGAGAATAATCAACCATACGGTGGGCCGCCAAATAGATATTCCAAATATTTTGCAACAATCATTTCTCCCCTAGCTAACCAAATCTTGCAGCAATCATTGCATGTGCCATTTCATTGCGCGTTGTTAGGGTGATTAATTTATGCCAGCGGATGATACTTACCTATGTTACTCATGTGCAATTTCATCATTGCGTGTTACTAGTGTCCTTATTTTATGTAAGATTTTTTTTTGCATTTATTAGATCTTTATTTTATGCTAGGGAGGGTTGTTACCTATGAGTTGACATGTAGCCCACTAGAAGCTCATGCTAGTATCTATGCTAGGTGTCCTCGTCAACGCCGCTTTCCCCTTCATCCATTCCATTCTTAGTTCTAGAAACTCCCGTGACCAACGGCATGGAAATATTATTAGTTGAAGCTAACCATGCAGAATACCAACGAGGACCACCCTCCTTGACCGATGCCGTGGCAGCAAGCCTCCTGAGATGCCGAGCTCCAACTCTCGGATTACATGGCTATGGCAACCTTCGGCGCCCACTATCACTATCGAGCCTTATTCGTCCGAATGGACCCTGGCGGCGTCGATGACGAATTTGATGATGTCCTCGGGCATCGCAGCGAGGAGACCAGCTATAGTGTGGGTGTATGATGTCCTCAACCTGTGTGTGGCGACACAAGACGCAGTCGACGGTGGTGTGAACTCCCGACGGTGGTGTGAACTCCATGCCGACAGCCGTGCCCCGCGAACGTTGATCTTGTCCAAGTCATCATGCGCAAGGGCGCCACGCTGAAATTCTAGCCGGCAGCATGCAACGTTCGTCCATACTTTTGCGGCGTGTGGATTTACTAACCTGAAAGGGAACTATAGCTAGCTACGAGTCCATAGTTGAGTGGCCTTTGGAACGATCAAAGACGGGGTGCTACGTGCATGCATAAAGCCTCTTGCATGGTTTAATTAGACGGGACAAGGTGGTACGATATGTCTATGCATGCATGCTCTCGTACAGGCTTATATGCAAGTTGCACATGGTTTAATTTGTGCAGGATTTTGAAACAAGCGATTTTACTTTTACTACACTTACTAGACGAGCTAGCATTGGTTTGGTTTATCTATCATATCAGTCTCATACAAGGCACAACATCGATATGATTTATAGCGGCGAGAATTTGCTACCCGAGACGGAGACTACATGCAAGTGTGCTTCCGGCCGGAGCCATCACTAAAACAGATAAATTGTTACAATCCGATTAGAGACTCTCCAACAACGAACCACCGCCATGACCACCGCTATGAGAGAAGGGAGAGACTAGGTTGGCGAATGTAGACATCGTTTCATCTAAAAGGTGTCTATATTTACGAAGGTGCATGCTTATAGGGAAGTCGAAAAAATCATTGTTTTCACATTTCTTCCCGTTTTAGGGTTTAGGTGCACGCGTTTTGGGTGAGCTGGGGGGGGGGGGGGGTACTGAGACAATCTTCGCGACAAGTGACACCAGGAACAAGGTTACGCGACGTCGATGCCCCTTTGTGTGGGCTATGGAGCAATATTTGTTAACTCCCCAAAACATCTTCCATGTCCGACGGATCTCAAAAAATGGTTACCTAGCATTAACTAGTAAATGACAATTTATTTAACATGCATGAAATATAACTTTGCATACACACAACCAAAAAGATTTGTGGTTGGCGTGGACACTCACGTATTCGGATGAACGTTGCTCGATCTTCACCTTGCACCATCGAAGAGTGTGACCGTTGCACCTCAACTAGGAAGCTCCGGCACTATCACCGTTCTCGAACGATGGCCACCAAAGTCGCCCAAGACGCACTTGTAGGTCGCAACCGCCAAATTCTAGCCGTTAATTAAAACAAATGACGGTTATCCAAGCATTATGATGGCTGAGGTCGTCGACAATGGAGGGCAGGGACAGACGGGGTTGGGAGTTTTCCGTTGACACGAGAGTTCGTCGAGTTGTCTCCACGTGGAGAAGCACATGGGTAACATAGTAGTTACTCAAAATCCTAATTTACGTGTGTCTACTATAATACTCAACATACTCTTTCTATTTGGCATTCTCTCGATAAACTGTTTTCCGGCACCATTGTCTCTGTATTTTAACCATGGTTGCCTAACAATTCATGAAAAAAGTGAACATATGGACTAGATTAGCTCATTGGATGAGCGTATTGAGTGCGTACAAATGACGAGCCACACAAGAATGGTAAATTTATAATTAAATATACTACTATAATTGAAAATCTATGCATGATACACACACTTCTACTAGCTTAACAAATAACAAGCCCGGGGCATTTTTTAATTAACTGCACTCGCACGATCAACTGAGCGACGTGATTCAAATAAAAAGATATAATAATTAATTCCCCAACCTAAGAATGGGTCAAACTAAAGAAATATTAAAAGTTAAAGATTTTATTATAAGTTGTGCTTTCTTGACAAATTAGGTTGTATGCATTATAGGAATTGATAGAATTTTGTGTATGTGGATTGTTGGTGAAATTTTGAGAGTGATATTTTAGAGTTCACTTGATGTCACATGCCACTTGTTGTTTTTCTATTTCAGAGAAGTTTTTAAGGAAATATTCTCGAAAAGGGCTGAAAATCCACATAGATCAATTTTTACCCAGAACGAAGACGGTGTCCAAAGGAGAGACGGATGGGAGCCAGGGGGCACAAGAGGGTGCGAGGCGCGGCCGCGCCTGGTGGACCCCTAGGTGCCCAAAGCATCACTTATCTTTCTAGCCAATCAATTGTCCACATCATCCCACTAGCATTTATTACTTATTGTGTATATCCACATGCAAGCATTCACATCATATTTATTTAGCCATAAAATTGTCCATATCACCATTTTTTATGGTTCCATTTAAAAAATAAGTCCATCCAATTATGTAACTATACAGTTAAACATTGTGGAAGTGAAACATAAGAATTATTTTTGTCAACCAAGAAACAATTTTTTCTAATTATTTTCAATGATGAAAATCATATAACCGTAATTCGAAATTAGGCGGCCTTCTATACGTAATTGCTCAAAAAGTTTGTGAAAACAATATGGGGCAACATGCATCGCGTATTAATGCAAGATATATGCATCGTATGTTTCTTCAACCAGGTGATTTCAGCTTCTCTATATAAATCAGGTACATCCCCGAACCATAATGACATATAAATTGTAAAATATGCATACATTTAATGCCTATTGAATTTAGCCTTTTAATTTCTACGGCCAACTAAATCTTACATACTGGGTATATTTCTACATACAGCTTCCAATTTAAAGTGTTTTATATATTAGAATTATTAAAGGGATATCCTTCTAGTTAACTTCATATTATTAGCATGGATATAATGGGCATACTGTCATCGACTAGAGGTCGATCGATGTGAATTTGTAACTTTTGCATTCAAAATGCACAACAACCAGAACGTGACATACACAGCACTGGGTTGACACTTAAGGCGACATGTGTAGAGTATAGTTCACGCGAATTTTAGAATTCAGAAGCTAATAAAAGCGCACCTACCGAGACCGACATTTACAAAAACGTAACATGAACCCATGCACGATATCTTTCCAATATCTAACCAAGCACGAAATGGTTCTTCCTAGTGTGTCGTAGATAGGATTGAAACCTCATTTGGTTGGTGGATTAACCGGTGCGCCCTCGTTCTTTGGACTGGGCTCATCTGTTGGCTGGGTGGTGCGCGTTGTCGGTTTGGCTGGATGGTGCCCATCTCTATTATCATCCCGCCTATTGTGATCGCACAAAAACTAACTCATCCTCGATGCATACAACTTGCTGCCTACTGACAAGACACTTACATGGCCACGTAAAAAAGGCACTACATGCGGCCCACACCACATGGCCTCCATAGCACACACAAAAATCTGCCACATCAGGAATCATGCGTCACAGAAACACGAACGTCGGGCACGACAACCCGCGTCCAAATCTTATGGTTTATGATTAAAGAGGTCCAATTTAGATGATCATTGGTCGCAAAAATTGGGTGTGAAAAAAATGCAGAGCGAGCGATATTTTTTGAAAATTGTGTCTTGAAATTGGTCAAGAAAATTACCAAGTTATTGGTGCATGTTACGAGTGATATTTTATGAATACAAACTATCTACTTAGATGATAATACAAACTATGTACTTATATGATCATTGGTTCCAAAATTGGACATCAAAATCGATAAACTTCATTGGCCAAAATGGCTGCAAAACTACTATGTTTCTTATGCATGTTGATAGACTTGACCTTGTCAGCACATAAATAGTAGCCATTAACAATGGTATCCCCGTGCGATAATGAATCTCCGATTCAAAAAAGTTAATTATACTTTTTGAGTGTTAATTGTTTCTTATGAGTAAAAAACATATTGTGTTGTAAAAACTAATCTCAGTATCATGATAATATTAAATTAATTTGAATGAAAAAGGTACCACGACATGATTAATGAACACGAAATAAAACATGCAATAATATGTAATATTTATCTTGTGGCATAAAATAGTCTACGTTTAAGTACCACGCTTATTTGGTTGCGATAATTTTTTTATAGTAAAACATCATATTCGAGATGATCAAAGTTGGGGTACTTTGCGAGGATGATAGTCATTAAAGTTTTGTGATACTTTGTTTCATGATAATTAAAAATAGGATGTAAAACATATCTATTACATGTAAATTCATATGCCATTTCATCGTGGCCCATTAGTAGGGTCCTTATTTTATGCTACGAGATAGTAAGTATTTGTCATTTTATGTAGCATTTGTTGTCGTGTTGTAATAGGATCCTTATATTCTCCTAGAAAATGGTGTACTATATAGTTTCTATCATAAAATAATATCATTTCTAGATGAATAAGATACCTCCGTCTTTTCGAGCATCAAGCTGATATGAAAGAGTCCGAGATAGGCACTTCCCACATGGAAAACCATATGGGACAAATAGCAAACCGTGGCGTATACTGGCTTTTTGCGCCAATTTTAGTCATTACCTATCATCTCATGTGATGTTTTCAGCGCCAAGTGCAATTATTGTTTTGACTAATTTGGAGATACCTTTTGTGGAAAATTCCTGCCCGTTTTTGGTGTTATATCACACTATTTTCCTTTAGATATTTTGCCATCCATTTTTAGGGTAATAATAAACTATTTTAGGCTCTACGAGACAATTATGAGAGACGCTTATCAAAATACCACGATTATGAGAAGACGTCTTGGCATTTCACGTCCATTTTTAGGTGCTACACCACATGATTCAGGTCGGAATTTGCATGCCCGTTTTCAGGGTCTATGCCACAAGCTTCATTTTGGAGTTTCCCACTTGTTTTGGGGATTATGATACAACGTTTTTGGGCCCCGAATCAATTCTCCCATGATTGACCACAAGATCACAATTATGGAGACATAATTTTGGCATGTTTGCGCCCATCTTCATGGGTTATATAGAGGTATCATATAAGATCATTATTTTGGCGTTTTTTGGCTCTTCTATGGCTAGCACACTGATGTTGTCATCAGCATCAACTTAGGTCATTGCCAAACTTTCGCCCTAAGTACCATCTCGACTGCCAAGCCCATCGAGGGAGATTGGGCCATTGGAGCAGCAAGATGGGCAACGTGACTTCACTAACGACCACATAACAAATAATTCATTGCTACAAATAACTGATCCGGGGTTGCCGCACCAGTTTCACCATGGAGGCCACTCTCATGAGAGCTAGCCAAAACGAGGACGGGAAATTTAAAACTAGATATCCTAGAGTTCGCCCGTCCTCCTCGTCGTCGCTGCCCGCAGTGTTAGAGAGGCCAACCTCGTCGTTGTTGGCCTATATGCTGGAGGGCCCATCCTCATTGCCGTAGTATGAGAGGTATGCAGACGAACGGGCTCCCATCTGCACTAGCCATCACCGCTCCACCCTTCCTTGCAGTTGCATCTGGTGCAACTCCGCCGCTGCAAACGAGTGCGCACATGCCTAGTGCCGCATGCGCGCGAGGCCAACAGCCGCCGCTCCGCCTACTCGTTCATCTCGGCTTGCCCGCACGGCGTTCAACTCCTCGTGGGCCGCCTGCGCGGCCATGAACGAGGCGTACTGGTCCTCAAGGCGTCCGATGAGAGCCTGCTGCGAATTTGACGCCGTGTTGATCCCTACAACTCGGCCTCCCTGAGGGTGCGAGCAAGCTCATCCGCCGTGTTGTCTCGATAGTAGCCTTAATGGGGGCAGCTGCCTCGCCTCCTGCAACCTAGAGCGGACCCGGCGCAACACCTCCACGTTGCTCCATTTGGCGAACGAGTTGTGTGCCACCACCTGGCCCACGTCAAAAGGAGGGCACTCCTCCTGCTCCGGCTCGTGCGTTGCGGCCTCTTGTTGAGGCTGCGGTAACTGCTCCGGTCCACCGGTCGCCCCCGCATGAAATCTAAGGGATCATCACCACTGCCATCGTTGTGTGATGCCTGGTCTTGCGCACGACGCACGATGCACTGCTTGCTGGGTGAACGTCATCCACGAGGTATGGAGCTTGCGTGACATTGTGTCGTCGGCGAGAGAGTGGCGATGGGAATATTGTGAAGAGAGAACGGCGATGGGAAGATTGCGGCGAGTTTGAGAGCGGCGATGGGAAGATGGCATGATATTGTCGACGGCGAGAGAGTGGCTTTTATAGCTGGACGCGAAGCGGCGGGAGGGTGGGAAGCCATGGGAAGGAGAGGACGCGTTAGACCGTCGTGGCCCTGGCGCCGATTGGGAGCTGGGAAGGCTACAACCCACGTAAATGCTTGGCTTGCGCAATCAGCGAACTACCATCCTGTCGTCTGGTGGACAGTCACGCCCCATCGTCGCCATTAACGCGGGCGAAACGACCTCCTTCACGACGCCTTAATCCTCCTGGGCACGGCTTGGGTCTATGACGAGCGGGCCCCGCCTGTCGAGTGGGCTGACCGGACAATGTCAAGCGCTCCCAAATGGCTCCCCAAGTTTGGCCAGTGGGCTGGAGTGTCGGACATAAATTCGCTAGGTGGACACGTTTGGAGGGTGTTGTTGTGTGCGGTTTTTTATCCTGACCACCAATGGGCCATTCGGGGGCCTTTGGGGGGTGCCGGTGGAGATGCTCTAAGTGATAACTATTACCTATCATTTAATGTAACTGTATGTGTTCTAGTGACCTGGAATTTCTTATCATGTTATAACGTTTTTCAAATCTAGCACCCGAGCTTGTTTCTAAACTAGACAATTCGTGACTTGATTATTGTTCGTCTAGTTATAGTTGTTCCATACATATGGAGTATATATTTCCAGAACACATACACTAAGCATGTATGTTTGATCTAGTAACTAGTGCTAGTTTAGTTACCTCTACGAGCATTAATGCTATTAGAGGTTGTCAACCCCAAGGTATGGTTGCGGATGACAGCCATCACGATGGTGGAAAAAAATGATGTCATTTCATGGTAGAGGTGTCGGAGTTTAAGAAAAAAAGGATGTCATTTCATGGTAGAGGTGTCGGAGTTTAAGGGGCGCTCTAGTGATGCTTTCACAACATCCTCCACCACATCGACATACTATGGCGAATGCCTAATAATTCATGCGCATTATTTTAAAATATAGACCTAATGATACAAAATAGATTCTTTAGAGCGAGGGATCTACACAACTACAGCGTCATCATTCTCAATCATCGCGCCAAAATAATCTAGTTGAAATACAAATGTTAGGGTTTCTATTGGAATAACAAACCCGCGAGCCAAGAACAACAAGTCTCTGCTATGTGGTTTCGACTCTTATCTATTACTCCCTCCGTCCCAAAATATAAGGCGTCCTTTAATTTCGCTGGTCAACGATGTCTAATTTTGACCAAAATTTATCCTTATAATACGTCAATAATATTCGTACAAATATATATGAAATGAAAGATTTTAACAAGGCGAATCCAATGGTGCCATTTATTCATTCTCGGTCTATATAATTTAATACATATTAGAGGTCAAAGTTAGATGTCGTTGACCAGTATAAAAATAGTGCGTCTTGTATTTTGGGACGGAGGGAGTATATAGTTAATCTATACACTCTATAGTGAATTTATCTCTCGTTCCCTAAATGGAGCTCCGTCGTCTACATCCTCCGACCACGACTACATGATTAATTCTCTTGTGTGTTGCGACTCCTAGGTTGGTTAACTTTAGTTCGGCTTAACCGAGAATTTTGGCCTCTAAAATTTGATTTGGCATCTCCGGATGTTGTTTGATACGCCAAGGAGGTAAAATAGCGCACATTTTACATAGTTTTGGGGTTTTGGAGGGAAATTGCATACACTAAAAATTTGAGTTAATTGGAAGAAGGCCGCGAAGTGTTGTTGGGCTCCGTTCGTGCTCCCGATCCAGCCCATTCGCAAGCTCTAACCACCACCAAGCCGCAATATCGATATCTCTTCATCTCCCCCACGTTCCCTCACTCCCGGGCGGCCGCCGCTCTCGTTCCCCAGCGCCGATCCTTCCCCTCTCGCACGGCGCTCCACCTACTCACCGCGGCCAACCGGCACTGTCCGCCAGAGGGCGACCGCGTCCAAAAGGATGAAGGTTTCTCCCGCGGGGCCCGACGGCGGCACTCGCTTCGTGGCGTGCCGGCGAGCCCGCCCCTCGTCCCCGGCGAGCGAGGATCTTTTCCAACCGGAGGTAAATCTGTAGCGACGGCGTTCTCCCATCGTCTCGGTGCCCGTCCCCACCATATGGCTCGAGAGAGACAGCGTGGCCGTCACCGCTCGTCCGCGACATCAAGCGCGGCATCAAGCGTGGGCGTCGCCGCTCCTTGCCTCCCTGGTCACCGGGAGCCTTTGAGCCTCCCCACCTCGGCTCGGTCGCGGCCAAGGAGCTGTTCTACCGGGAGATCAACGCCGTCACCGACCCGCCTCGATTTCCTCAGTCAGTCCCCCCTCTTCCAGTGTGTTGTCTCCTCTGTTCCTCAGCCAGTCCTCGACATTGTTGCTCTGCTCACGCATCTTGTCCTGTAGCATGCTGCGGTTTGGTGTGTTGAGGTGATGGGCGCCCAAGGCGCATTCGTACGGAGACAGCACGGCGTCCAAGCGGCAGCAGCGGCCGAGACTGAAGCCTCCTCCGCGGCTCTGATCCGTCCACGTCGGGCTGAAAGTGCAAGGTTTTGATCATGCTATGCTCTTTCCCGTGCAGGTAAGGAGAAGGAGATCGAGGACTGCCTTCTCAAGCTCCTGTTGGTGTGGTCCCCGAGCTGTTTCTGCAGGCAGGGCTTCTCTGGCCGCGGATGTGCCCTGGCTCTGAAGCCGTCCACTAGACTCCGTCACCGTAGACCAGCCGGTGGAACGAAGCATCCCTGCTGCACACTGAGATCGGCATCGTCTCAGGTTAAATATTCTCCCTCCTCTGAGCTATGACCAGCATGCCATGGTTTTTTATATGCGTATGTGTGTAGATCGTAGTTTCTCTGTGAGCTTTGCGGTAACGATTTCTGTACATGACAAAACTTGAGCTTAAATTGGGTTGCAGCAATATCAGCTGTGTGACTCCGTCAATCTTGAAGGTTGGCGACTTGTGCGAATTTGTGTGCTTTCTGTTTGGTTAGGAAAAAAAATGTAACTGTCAGTGTCACTACAATGTTGACGGATTAATATGGAGAGGTGAATATCCTTTTTTTTTTCTTGTTGACGACACTTGATTTTGCAGTTCACATCCAAACAACAAGAATAAGTAAGCAAACATATATTCTTTGATATTCAATCCATCACCTAGCTCATTGTAGTTGCTGCTACTTGGTGAAAAAGATGATTAAAAACGTTGCTTTCCTTGTTATCCACCCCATGTGAAGTTGTTGTGATGATTGCAAGCATCATGTATATTCCCAGCTCAAGTGAATTGCTCTTGTGTGATTTAACATGCTGAGAAATAACCTGTAGATATCCGCATGGGTTTAGGGTAAACTCGCTTTTTTTTTCTTACAAAAAAACATACAGGCCATGACAGCACCATTATATTACTTGTAGTGTGGTACTTACAAGTGACTTGGTTATGGTGCTATGTTTGAACGCAACTCACATCCAAACAGCAAGAATAAGAAAGCAAACGTAGCTGCCTCTTGATATTCAATCTATCAGCTAGCTCACTGCTACTTGGTGAAAAACATGACTAGAAACGTTGTGATGATTGGAAGCATCCTTAATATTCCCACTCAGTGAATCGCTTCTTCCCTTCTCCCCTTTGCGTGCTCGGTGGCACTATGGCCATCGAGCCGATGCTAATCTCTTTTATCTTATAGGTGCATTTGATATGTCGTTGTTCGGTATTGACCTGATATCATCTCTCTTGTTCCTGGATTGTAGTTTATAACATGTATAGTATTTGTTTATGTGATGCTAGAATTTAGCTACAAATACTCGGACCATCAACCAATGCTTTCACCATTGATTATCAAGTGCACATCCACTAAGTTTTGTACACAAAGACTCCTTATCACTTGAATGTTAATGTGGAATAAGTGAAAATATTCCTTATAGTTTAACAAGTTATATATAAATTGTAATAACAAGTGTGTTCTCTACCACTGTCATATTCAAAGCTCACAGCTCTGTTTTGAAATAGCTGAATCAGGGGATTTTTATAATTAACTTTCCACTTTCCTCTCTTGTAGCCTTATTTTGACTACTTGCAAAATAGGAGTTTCAATGTGTTTCCGAATGTATTACGAGTTATTGACCGACCGTCTTCCATTGTAGTCCCTGAATCCTCAAGTGTTGATCTTTGTTGGAAGCAAAGAGGGGGCAAAACGGCTCTACAAGGAACCGGGCTTTGATGACGTTAGAGCCGATGTAGTTCATGGAGTCCTTGCTTTGCAAATAGCGGGTAATTTTTGCAGAATGTATTATTACCGATTTTGATAAATATTGATGTTATTTTGATTTCCACTTGGGTGATATTGTCAACATCGAGCTCACTGGCTTAATTTGTATTTCCTAACTGCAGCGCAAAGAATGTTGTAGACAACCCGAGAGCTGGAAAGTTTAATTAACAATGATTTCTCAGAGTCGGCTTCTATCTACATTCACAGAATAGGCAAGAATGAGATTCGGCTTTCAAAAGCCTGTACACAGTCCTTGCGCTCAAACAAGATTATAAACCCCTTGTTTTGTTATGCACACGACAGTATGGGAGAGGAGGGTAGGCCATCATTTTCTTCAGGGAGGAGGACAAGCAGCTGTTTCAGACAATGTGGCCGACATGCTGGTTCCTTCTGGCTTGGAGGTCCCTTACTGGATTGCTCAAGCTCAAGGGAAGGCAGGAAGCACAGGGACTACATCTCCATTTTAAGTGATAAAGATAGAGAGAGTGTGGTATTGTAACAGTTGTGTAGATGAAAGGACAGTCATCGTCCACGTGGCCAAGCTGTCGGCGCAAGGATCCGCCCATGGATGTCGACTAGCACATGGTCGACGGCATCTGCTTGCTTGGCTTGCATGATAAGATTTGTACCGTTCGAGTTGTTGTGTACTGGCTACTATAAGCTGCTTGCGCAAGGATCCGCCCGTTGTCAGGAGCTGCTCCAGGATACCGGTATGCTGCTCAGTCGGAGTTGGAGAGAGCCGACTTGGCTGTGGACCTAGAGGAGCAACAGCCCCGCGCCTCAGGTCTGAGACGGGCACAAGGTGAGTAACTTTTCCATTGCACTATGTGAAAGGTCGCTGTGTAATTTGTTGGTTGGCGCGGCATAAATTTTGCTGATCGATCACTATGCCCATATGTGTGCCATGTATGATGTATACATGGATGCATGGTGTAGTCGTGTGCCAAGAAATTATATTGGCATTGCATTTCCAAATTTGCACGTGTATGTACTAATGTTGCAACATATTTTTCATAGGATATATCTTCTGAAATTCTAGTTACTGGACCTCTAGTTAATGGATATCGCTTCTATTCCTTGTTTTTGTAAATAGTACCTCCTCACAAGTTATGTATATTGGCTAGTAGTTTCAAAATTGCACACCACATAGGTAGCTCAAGAAGTAGGCACTGTTGGACATGTGATGTACAGATCAAGATGCTGCTAAGTCATCAACTTCTATGTTTTTTCCAGTTCAGAAATATGCTCATGCATGGCGTGCGTGATTCATTAGTTTCTATATTAGACATAAGAAATCAATTTGGTCTCACTTTTAGTTGCAAGACGGAAGGTGTTCTCGTAGACGGGGCGCCAGATCATGTGAAGGCGCTAGATACGGCTTTCTCCTCAAGGATGGTAATAGTTGTGCAATCAGCCTGTGTGTGTTGTGATGAATGCACAGTTGAATATTCGAATGATGTCCACGAAGAGAAGAGTTAAAACATGATCTGTGCTAATAGCTACAAGTAATGCATGTAGGTAGGATTTTTGTACGTTATCTATAAATGTACTATCATGTTTTGAGTTTGCAAGCACTAACCGAGTCTACAAACTAAATGGCATTTCTGCCAAACACCATGGAGAAGGAAAAACTTGGACGTCCAAGTGTCGCATTACCCTGCTCGTAGAGCTTGATGTTTTCTCCAAGTGTCGCTCGCATAGTCTCTTTACGTGTTCCTCAATCAGATAGTTATAGACCTGAATGGTTGGTTTCCAGGTGGCAACAACCAAATGTGAATCTCCTGTTTCTGCATGAATGTCATGTGTCATACTTAATATAACTATCTTAGTTGCTGAAATACTAGTGCATGAATGGCATGTGTCATACTTAATGGCAGCATTCTGTGAAGTATGATCTAGCCTAGCATGTTGAGTTGACGATGAGTAGTGGAAATGATTCTACTTTATTTTCAGCAATGCATTTCCATGTTGTTTGCCCATGGCTTGTGTTTGTATTTTCAAATTTTCCTTATGATGGTGTCTTTTATCCTTGCTTGGAACATTTCTTCTGACGTTGGACTATTTGCTAACCAGGATAGGCCGGCATCAGGAATTTTCTGTTTCTCACTTAAAAAACAAAACCATATCAAGAGTTTCTGGCAGCCCACGGAGGCATTATTGAGTTACCATTCCATACGTATAGGTTTTCCCCTCGAAATAGGGAAACGGCCATTCCTACCTACCAGAGCCGTGACTTAATAATAATGACCAAAAGAAAGAGGCTACTAGTAGTTTTGTGCTGGAGCTAATATTAGGGGACGCGATTCCCGGAACGAATTTAATTAATGGGAGGGGAGGGGAGGGATACCGGCCCGTGGCGTTTGGTTTCTACCCTCGTCCAAGTCAGCGATCCGAGGCACAAGTAAATCTCCACCGTGCGCCCTCAGCAATCTAGACCGTAGAATTAATCGCTCTGTCGACGGAAAAGGACCCACCCAGCGAGTGCTCACTTTCCCTCGTCTGGCATTCATGCATCCATCTATCTATATATACTACCCCGGCGTCGCGAAAGCCGCGTGCGGTTGCGCGTGCGACTTGGCGGACTTTGCGGCGTCGGCGAGGCGAGGGGAGGGGATGATGGTGGGCAACCTCTGCGGTCCGGCGGCGAGCTCGGGATGGTGGTGGGCAATCTCTGCAGTCCGGCCGTCGAGCAGGTAATCAATCGATCCAGGTGTGTTTATTTGCTTTCCTTGGTTTCGCGAGTCAAGTTGGGATGTCGTGTAGTCCTGCTCTGTTCCATGTTCGGAAATGATGAGATGGACTGGTACTATCACCTCCTTGCATGAGTCACCACGCACTCGTGCGTGTATCCAGTCTTCCATCTATGCATCCATCCCGCTATGCCTTGCTAGCTGCTATCCATCCTGAAGAGAGTAGGCACTGTTCCTGGATACGCCGCGCGCGTATCTAGGCCCACTATAAGCTCATCGTGTGTGGTCGCACCGGTATGAAAGAGAAGATGCGTTCATGTGGCACTCCCCACGCACTCATGCCGGTATCCAGTCTTCCCTCCCATTCTTTCCTTGCCTTGCTCTTTTTTTTTTTTTTTGAGACAACTCGTATCCATCCTGCACCGACTTGAAGAGGGGCCCAGTAAGCTCATCGTGGTCGCATCGGTATCTAGGCTACAACGACATGACGCATGCATGTCCATCAGCCCTGCACGTTCCCATGCAAGTCACCGCTCGCGTAGGTAGGCCCGACAGCCTATTCTCTAGTGCACACTGCGCGTTCGGTGCGCATCCGTATATCCCATGACGATTACGGCATCGTCACCAGGCCCGGCTAAGGCGCGTATGTAGGTCCAGTAAGCTCATGGCGGTGGCCCGGCAGCCTATTCTCTTGTGCACCTTGCACCGTTCGGTCGTATATATCTGGTAGACTTCGTGACTTCGTCTTCCGTAGCGAAGGAGATGTGGGCGTTGCGATCGTATCTCCGTCGTCCCAACCCATTGATCACCTCGTGTCTCCGACCTGTCCGCCGCCACGACGCTACCAACACCGCTGTTCCCTGTCGGAACCTCAGACCTGCTGCCTCGCGCAGACACTTCTCGGATGGCACCAATGGAGATCCGCACCAGCCGACGGCGGCTACGAAACCGCATCTCTACCTGGTCCTTGACGACAAGAAGAAGGACTACGGCATCTACAAGCTGGACGTCGACGCCGATCTTCAGGACGGCGACGTCGGCTCTGAATCCATGACGGCCCCGCGGCGCCTCCCCCATCCCGCGCACATCCGCATGGAGGTCATGAATGATCCTGAGCAGTCGGCGCAGTTCGCCGCCGCGGGCGGCTGCATCATCGCCACTGGTCTCTCACCCTACCAGGGCCTGGCCAACTCACAGGAATTCGGCATCGTCACAATCCTCTACGACATCAAGACGCCGGCGATGTACGTCTCGCTTCATCCCACGGTCTCCCTGCAGTGCGGCTACCAAGTGGCCGTGCCCGTCGGGAAAAGGCTCTACCTGTTCGACTCGTATGCAGATGACGACGACGGCTTCCACTGCATGACCACGGCGAAAGATGGCGAGGATGCTGCCGCCGACGGTGAGCCGAAGCAGCGGGACTGGAGCTGGTGGCCCGACTCCGGCTCATCGCGGATCGGCTGGAGCGACAGCTGCGCGACATGCTATTCGGACGAGCAGCTCCCGTTCATTCCCAACGAGATCCAGGTGTACGCGGTGCACCCGCGGGATCGCACCATCTTTGTGTCCGCGGGTTACGAGCTGCCGACCGCGGCGGGGTGGAGGTACAGCGTCGATACGTTCATCCACCGCACGACGGGAGACGATTACAAGTGGACGCGCTACGGCCGCTGGGCGCTGCCGTTCAAGGGCCACGCCCACTACGACCGCCAGCTAAACAGGTGGGTTGGGCTGCACATGGAGGAATTAACCAGTACTGGGTACGTTTCGGCTTGCGACATTCCATCCAGCCAGCACAAGGAGCCCAAGAGGACTTGCAGCACCGAGAAGATTCTGCTGGATGACCCGAACCGGAGGCGGATCGACTCCAAGCTCGTCTACATGGACGAACGCGGCGAGTACTGCCTCTTCGAGCGCCTGCGGCTCCATGGAGCCGCCGAGAAGAAGGGGTGCCTTGACGACGGAGAAGAGTGCCTGTTGCGCCTCACCACGTTCCGCCTCAAGTACGAGTCCGATGAGCCCGAGTGCCTCAGGATCGTGGACAGGAGTACTCGCTCTTACAAAGTGTCCAGATATCGCGACGATTTTGAGGCACAAGCGTTCTGGATATAGCCCATGCATGGTTGAGCATTGTGCGTTTTGAAAGGATCTGAATTCTGAGATCTGTGCTAATTAATTGTACTCAAGCAGTGCTATCACGTTCTGGCTCTGCATTTCTAATGTAAGCCTTAAGTTGGATACAGATTTATATTGGCCTCCAGTCGATAGAAAATGTACTCTACAATGGAAGAATTATGGCTATTATATGCATGGTATGAAGTTTAAATTTTGCCATTCTAGGTGCCTTGATGGTTGAACTTAATTACTTTATTTGATTATATTATTAGGAGGATCTTTCATGATGGCGTCCACTTTGATATTTTGCCCGTAAAGTTGAAACTAAAAGCTCAGCTTAAGGGTAACTGGCGACTCCAACGAGACCGACCGAGGCGGAGGTGCTTGCATATGGGGGCATTGGGGCGAAGGCGATGGAGGTGCGCTCAAGCGCTCATCTTCGTGCCAAGCCTGATGCGGATCTTCCTCAGCCGGAGCGCGCGACAGCCCTAGCTGAGCTGAGAGACTTGGCTTTCGTGAAAGGTACGAGTCCCCATTCAAAATTTTCCTTGTTATCATTTTCTCATGATAAAATTAATTAAGGCTAGAGCGGATATACTTGGTATCTCGTTAGGAAAAATGAAGGAGCTAGTGACCTCTTCTATTATGGGTTTGCTTAAACAAGAACAAGATAGAAGTTTAGTATTTCTCAATCGTAATTTGATGTCCACTGATGATGGTTCTAGTTCTAGTTTAGTCCTAAAAAAGGCGTCTAATTTGTGTGAGGATTTACATTTTTTTAAATACGCTTCCCACAGGGGAGCCGGTCTCCATTATTATTGATAACAGAGAAGGTCTTCAAACACAACATCGCAGAAGCGAAAAGAAAGGAAAAAAACAGAAACTACAAGTTTGTTCAAAACGAGCCTCTGAGCCCAGGCAACCTACTGTCAACAGACAAGACCTCAAGGGAAAATACTTCCCCTAGTCACTAGACAGTATCATCAAAACCGGCCCACACTTTTTACAACGTTTTGTGGCAAAAGCACAACGGAAACGTTTAACATCTGAACTCAGATAGAGACATCAGCTTCTTCATCACCCTCCTCCTGCGCTGGGGCTCCCCCGCTCTCAGCTCGTGATCCAATAGCATCAAACGCGCGCACCGCATCACTCTGGATCTGGTCCGCTCCATCCAGGATCATCTTCTTATTCTCCTCCGACTGTAACCCTGCCCAATAATGCAGAAAAACGCACATATAACATACCATCTCAACAGGGGATGATATTAGTTTTCCTTCAAAGCAAGCTCTATTACGAAGTTTCCACACTGCCCAGCATAATGCAGCTACTCCAACAACATGTATATTAGTATTCGAAGGGAAAAACTTATCTATCCACCAAAAATAATGAGTAAAACCCGAAGGCCTGGCATTAGCCCCAATAGCAGTGCTGAGAGCACTACAGACAAAGCTCACAGCAGGGCAGGAAAAAAACAAGTGTATAATCGACTCATTCCCTGGGCAGAACCTACGAAGGGGGCTCCCCACCCACTTCCTCTTAATCATGTTGTCTTTAGTTGGAATGGCATTATGCCAAATCAGCCAGAGCCAAATCTTAATTTTCAAAGGGAGTTTTGATTTCCACAAGTGTCTAAAAGATCTATCAGGTCCAGAGGAGGAAAGTTTGTTGTATAGGGATTTAACAGAGAACATCCCACTTATAGTGAACTTCCATTTAGGAACATCTCTCCCAGCTCCCAGAGCTACTGTCACAAGGGCACTCAGAGCTACTGTCACAAGGGCACTCCTCAACTGTTGCATTTGGCCCTGCAACTCAGGAGATAACCATCTTCTAAAGAAGATGGCCACCCTAGATCATGCATTTCCTTAACAGTCTTATCCTATACAGTGCAAATATCATATTAAATGTGAGTTTCAAGATAATAACTAAAGTGGGTACTAATCGAGTAACCTTAGTTGCGAGTAGAGTTATTCAACTTACGCAATCAGCCTTTCTCCCAGGCCGTAACATTCTAGAAGGAGTAGTAGTTTTACATGAAACAATTCACGAGTTGAAAAGGAAGCGTATGGGTGGTGTTTTTTTTAAAAATAGACTTCGAGAAGATCTATGACAAAGTTAACTGGTTGTTCCTTCAACAAGTTTTGTGAATGAAAGGTTTTTCCTCTTTGTGGTGCCAATAGATCGCTAGATTTATTCAGGGCGGTAGTGTTGGAATAAAAGTTAGTGATGATATTGGTCATTATTATCAAACACTCGAAGGGTTAAGGCAGGGTGATCCATTGTCACATATACTTTTTAACCTTGTAGCAGATATGTTGGCCATCTTGATTGAGCGTGCAAAACAAGATGGTCAAGTAAGAGGGTTGATACCACATCTAGTCGAAGGAGGGGTATCGATACTTCAATATGCTGATGATACTATTTTATTTCTAGAGCATGACATTCCAAAGGATCCTAATATGAAGCTCATCCTTGCGATGTTTGAGCATCTCTAAGGTTTAAAAACTATTTTTCATAAAAGTGAGATCTATTGCTTTGGAAAGGCATGAGAGGCACAAGATGATTACCGTCAAACCTTTGGTTGTGAGGTGGGAGAATTTCCATTCAAATATCTTGGCATTCCAATTCATCATAGAAAGCTTTTAAATAAGGAGCAGAAACCGGTGGAAGATTGGTTCGAGAAAAAACTTAATGCTTGGGCTGGTAAGTTACTCTCCTATGGGGACCGTCTCATACTGATCAACTATGTGCTCACAAGCCTACCAATGTTTCCCCTCTCATGTTTTGAGATTCCTGTGGGCATCAGGAAGAGACTGGACTTATTTCGATCCAAGTTCTTTTGGCTGAGCGATATTAAAAAGAGAAAATAGAGGTTGTCAAAATGGAATATTGTTTGCCGTCCGAAAGATCAAGGGGGCTTGGGCATTGAGGTGTTGGAAATTAAGAATATGTGGTTGCTTAGTAAATGGTTATTCAAACTGTTGCCTTTATCACACCCACCTTTCTCATTAACTTGCTTCCTAGCAAAGTACTTAACTTTGAAACACCCACTGAACGTCTTCTTCATGTAACTCCAAACTATGATGCACTTAGGACTTTTGCTTGTTCTTGTTGGTCTAACCTTCGTCCCTACAATAAACGAAAACTTGCTTTTCGATCCACTCGGTCTGCTTTTCTTGGTTATAGTCCTCTCCACAAAGGTGTCAAATGTCTAGACATATCTATGGGACATGTGTATATCTCTCGTGACGTTGTCTTTGATGAGAATGTGTTTCCATTTGCATCTTTCCAGTGCCCTCCTCAAAAGGGAAATATTGCTTCTTCCATCTTCCACCAAATTCTCATGAGGGTACACAAAATTGCAATAACCATATTGTGCCTATTGTTTCTATTTCTAATGTGCAACAGGAAGGTGAAGCCCCAGAAGAAAATCCCGTTCAAAACAATGAAGAAAATAGTTCAGAGACTAATGTTGAAAATGGACCAGAAGAAGACGAAAACAGATCTTACTACGAGGAAGATTTGTCGGAACATTCTTCTGATCTGGATGATCCCGAGGCGCAGCGATCCGAGGCAAATCCTGCCTCTCCACGCGCTGACTCCGAGGCACAGTAGACTACGCCTGGTTCTGTCTCCGCTGTGCGTGCTGGCCACACGCCCGCTGTGGACCACATGCATGCATCCAACCCGTCGGTGCCACGCGCCGAGCGTGCACACACTCCCACCTCCCCGTCGATGTGAATCTCCTGTTTCTGCATGAATGTCATGTGTCATACTTAATATAACTATCTTAGTTGCTGAAATACTAGTGCATGAATGGCATGTGTCATACTTAATGGCAGCATTCTGTGAAGTATGATCTAGCCTAGCATGTTGAGTTGACGATGAGTAGTGGAAATGATTCTACTTTATTTTCAGCAATGCATTTCCATGTTGTTTGCCCATGGCTTGTGTTTGTATTTTCAAATTTTCCTTATGATGGTGTCTTTTATCCTTGCTTGGAACATTTCTTCTGACGTTGGACTATTTGCTAACCAGGATAGGCCGGCATCAGGAATTTTCTGTTTCTCACTTAAAAAACAAAACCATATCAAGAGTTTCTGGCAGCCCACGGAGGCATTATTGAGTTACCATTCCATACGTATAGGTTTTCCCCTCGAAATAGGGAAACGGCCATTCCTACCTACCAGAGCCGTGACTTAATAATAATGACCAAAAGAAAGAGGCTACTAGTAGTTTTGTGCTGGAGCTAATATTAGGGGACGCGATTCCCGGAACGAATTTAATTAATGGGAGGGGAGGGGAGGGATACCGGCCCGTGGCGTTTGGTTTCTACCCTCGTCCAAGTCAGCGATCCGAGGCACAAGTAAATCTCCACCGTGCGCCCTCAGCAATCTAGACCGTAGAATTAATCGCTCTGTCGACGGAAAAGGACCCACCCAGCGAGTGCTCACTTTCCCTCGTCTGGCATTCATGCATCCATCTATCTATATATACTACCCCGGCGTCGCGAAAGCCGCGTGCGGTTGCGCGTGCGACTTGGCGGACTTTGCGGCGTCGGCGAGGCGAGGGGAGGGGATGATGGTGGGCAACCTCTGCGGTCCGGCGGCGAGCTCGGGATGGTGGTGGGCAATCTCTGCAGTCCGGCCGTCGAGCAGGTAATCAATCGATCCAGGTGTGTTTATTTGCTTTCCTTGGTTTCGCGAGTCAAGTTGGGATGTCGTGTAGTCCTGCTCTGTTCCATGTTCGGAAATGATGAGATGGACTGGTACTATCACCTCCTTGCATGAGTCACCACGCACTCGTGCGTGTATCCAGTCTTCCATCTATGCATCCATCCCGCTATGCCTTGCTAGCTGCTATCCATCCTGAAGAGAGTAGGCACTGTTCCTGGATACGCCGCGCGCGTATCTAGGCCCACTATAAGCTCATCGTGTGTGGTCGCACCGGTATGAAAGAGAAGATGCGTTCATGTGGCACTCCCCACGCACTCATGCCGGTATCCAGTCTTCCCTCCCATTCTTTCCTTGCCTTGCTCTTTTTTTTTTTTTTTTGAGACAACTCGTATCCATCCTGCACCGACTTGAAGAGGGGCCCAGTAAGCTCATCGTGGTCGCATCGGTATCTAGGCTACAACGACATGACGCATGCATGTCCATCAGCCCTGCACGTTCCCATGCAAGTCACCGCTCGCGTAGGTAGGCCCGACAGCCTATTCTCTAGTGCACACTGCGCGTTCGGTGCGCATCCGTATATCCCATGACGATTACGGCATCGTCACCAGGCCCGGCTAAGGCGCGTATGTAGGTCCAGTAAGCTCATGGCGGTGGCCCGGCAGCCTATTCTCTTGTGCACCTTGCACCGTTCGGACGTATATATCTGGTAGACTTCGTGACTTCGTCTTCCGTAGCGAAGGAGATGTGGGCGTTGCGATCGTATCTCCGTCGTCCCAACCCATTGATCACCTCGTGTCTCCGACCTGTCCGCCGCCACGACGCTACCAACACCGCTGTTCCCTGTCGGAACCTCAGACCTGCTGCCTCGCGCAGACACTTCTCGGATGGCACCAATGGAGATCCGCACCAGCCGACGGCGGCTACGAAACCGCATCTCTACCTGGTCCTTGACGACAAGAAGAAGGACTACGGCATCTACAAGCTGGACGTCGACGCCGATCTTCAGGACGGCGACGTCGGCTCTGAATCCATGACGGCCCCGCGGCGCCTCCCCCATCCCGCGCACATCCGCATGGAGGTCATGAATGATCCTGAGCAGTCGGCGCAGTTCGCCGCCGCGGGCGGCTGCATCATCGCCACTGGTCTCTCACCCTACCAGGGCCTGGCCAACTCACAGGAATTCGGCATCGTCACAATCCTCTACGACATCAAGACGCCGGCGATGTACGTCTCGCTTCATCCCACGGTCTCCCTGCAGTGCGGCTACCAAGTGGCCGTGCCCGTCGGGAAAAGGCTCTACCTGTTCGACTCGTATGCAGATGACGACGACGACTTCCACTGCATGACCACGGCGAAAGATGGCGAGGATGCTGCCGCCGACGGTGAGCCGAAGCAGCGGGACTGGAGCTGGTGGCCCGACTCCGGCTCATCGCGGATCGGCTGGAGCGACAGCTGCGCGACATGCTATTCGGACGAGCAGCTCCCGTTCATTCCCAACGAGATCCAGGTGTACGCGGTGCACCCGCGGGATCGCACCATCTTTGTGTCCGCGGGTTACGAGCTGCCGACCGCGGCGGGGTGGAGGTACAGCGTCGATACGTTCATCCACCGCACGACGGGAGACGATTACAAGTGGACGCGCTACGGCCGCTGGGCGCTGCCGTTCAAGGGCCACGCCCACTACGACCGCCAGCTAAACAGGTGGGTTGAGCTGCACATGGAGGAATTAACCAGTACTGGGTACGTTTCGGCTTGCGACATTCCATCCAGCCAGCACAAGGAGCCCAAGAGGACTTGCAGCACCGAGAAGATTCTGCTGGATGACCCGAACCGGAGGCGGATCGACTCCAAGCTCGTCTACATGGACGAACGCGGCGAGTACTGCCTCTTCGAGCGCCTACGGCTCCATGGAGCCGCCGAGAAGAAGGGGTGCCTTGACGACGGAGAAGAGTGCCTGTTGCGCCTCACCACGTTCCGCCTCAAGTACGAGTCCGATGAGCCCGAGTGCCTCAGGATCGTGGACAGGAGTACTCGCTCTTACAAAGTGTCCAGATATCGCGACGATTTTGAGGCACAAGCGTTCTGGATATAGCCCATGCATGGTTGAGCATTGTGCGTTTTGAAAGGATCTGAATTCTGAGATCTGTGCTAATTAATTGTACTCAAGCAGTGCTATCACGTTCTGGCTCTGCATTTCTAATGTAAGCCTTAAGTTGGATACAGATTTATATTGGCCTCCAGTCGATAGAAAATGTACTCTACAATGGAAGAATTATGGCTATTATATGCATGGTATGAAGTTTAAATTTTGCCATTCTAGGTGCCTTGATGGTTGAACTTAATTACTTTATTTGATTATATTATTAGGAGGATCTTTCATGATGGCGTCCACTTTGATATTTTGCCCGTAAAGTTGAAACTAAAAGCTCAGCTTAAGGGTAACTGGCGACTCCAACGAGACCGACCGAGGCGGAGGTGCTTGCATATGGGGGCATTGGGGCGAAGGCGATGGAGGTGCGCTCAAGCGCTCATCTTCGTGCCAAGCCTGATGCGGATCTTCCTCAGCCGGAGCGCGCGACAGCCCTAGCTGAGCTGAGAGACTTGGCTTTCGTGAAAGGTACGAGTCCCCATTCAAAATTTTCCTTGTTATCATTTTCTCATGATAAAATTAATTAAGGCTAGAGCGGATATACTTGGTATCTCGTTAGGAAAAATGAAGGAGCTAGTGACCTCTTCTATTATGGGTTTGCTTAAACAAGAACAAGATAGAAGTTTAGTATTTCTCAATCGTAATTTGATGTCCACTGATGATGGTTCTAGTTCTAGTTTAGTCCTAAAAAAGGCGTCTAATTTGTGTGAGGATTTACATTTTTTTAAATACGCTTCCCACAGGGGAGCCGGTCTCCATTATTATTGATAACAGAGAAGGTCTTCAAACACAACATCGCAGAAGCGAAAAGAAAGGAAAAAAACAGAAACTACAAGTTTGTTCAAAACGAGCCTCTGAGCCCAGGCAACCTACTGTCAACAGACAAGACCTCAAGGGAAAATACTTCCCCTAGTCACTAGACAGTATCATCAAAACCGGCCCACACTTTTTACAACGTTTTGTGGCAAAAGCACAACGGAAACGTTTAACATCTGAACTCAGATAGAGACATCAGCTTCTTCATCACCCTCCTCCTGCGCTGGGGCTCCCCCGCTCTCAGCTCGTGATCCAATAGCATCAAACGCGCGCACCGCATCACTCTGGATCTGGTCCGCTCCATCCAGGATCATCTTCTTATTCTCCTCCGACTGTAACCCTGCCCAATAATGCAGAAAAACGCACATATAACATACCATCTCAACAGGGGATGATATTAGTTTTCCTTCAAAGCAAGCTCTATTACGAAGTTTCCACACTGCCCAGCATAATGCAGCTACTCCAACAACATGTATATTAGTATTCGAAGGGAAAAACTTATCTATCCACCAAAAATAATGAGTAAAACCCGAAGGCCTGGCATTAGCCCCAATAGCAGTGCTGAGAGCACTACAGACAAAGCTCACAGCAGGGCAGGAAAAAAACAAGTGTATAATCGACTCATTCCCTGGGCAGAACCTACGAAGGGGGCTCCCCACCCACTTCCTCTTAATCATGTTGTCTTTAGTTGGAATGGCATTATGCCAAATCAGCCAGAGCCAAATCTTAATTTTCAAAGGGAGTTTTGATTTCCACAAGTGTCTAAAAGATCTATCAGGTCCAGAGGAGGAAAGTTTGTTGTATAGGGATTTAACAGAGAACATCCCACTTATAGTGAACTTCCATTTAGGAACATCTCTCCCAGCTCCCAGAGCTACTGTCACAAGGGCACTCAGAGCTACTGTCACAAGGGCACTCCTCAACTGTTGCATTTGGCCCTGCAACTCAGGAGATAACCATCTTCTAAAGAAGATGGCCACCCTAGATCATGCATTTCCTTAACAGTCTTATCCTATACAGTGCAAATATCATATTAAATGTGAGTTTCAAGATAATAACTAAAGTGGGTACTAATCGAGTAACCTTAGTTGCGAGTAGAGTTATTCAACTTACGCAATCAGCCTTTCTCCCAGGCCGTAACATTCTAGAAGGAGTAGTAGTTTTACATGAAAGAATTCACGAGTTGAAAAGGAAGCGTATGGGTGGTGTTTTTTTTAAAATAGACTTCGAGAAGATCTATGACAAAGTTAACTGGTTGTTCCTTCAACAAGTTTTGTGAATGAAAGGTTTTTCCTCTTTGTGGTGCCAATAGATCGCTAGATTTATTCAGGGCGGTAGTGTTGGAATAAAAGTTAGTGATGATATTGGTCATTATTATCAAACACTCGAAGGGTTAAGGCAGGGTGATCCATTGTCACATATACTTTTTAACCTTGTAGCAGATATGTTGGCCATCTTGATTGAGCGTGCAAAACAAGATGGTCAAGTAAGAGGGTTGATACCACATCTAGTCGAAGGAGGGGTATCGATACTTCAATATGCTGATGATACTATTTTATTTCTAGAGCATGACATTCCAAAGGATCCTAATATGAAGCTCATCCTTGCGATGTTTGAGCATCTCTAAGGTTTAAAAACTATTTTTCATAAAAGTGAGATCTATTGCTTTGGAAAGGCATGAGAGGCACAAGATGATTACCGTCAAACCTTTGGTTGTGAGGTGGGAGAATTTCCATTCAAATATCTTGGCATTCCAATTCATCATAGAAAGCTTTTAAATAAGGAGCAGAAACCGGTGGAAGATTGGTTCGAGAAAAAACTTAATGCTTGGGCTGGTAAGTTACTCTCCTATGGGGACCGTCTCATACTGATCAACTATGTGCTCACAAGCCTACCAATGTTTCCCCTCTCATGTTTTGAGATTCCTGTGGGCATCAGGAAGAGACTGGACTTATTTCGATCCAAGTTCTTTTGGCTGAGCGATATTAAAAAGAGAAAATAGAGGTTGTCAAAATGGAATATTGTTTGCCGTCCGAAAGATCAAGGGGGCTTGGGCATTGAGGTGTTGGAAATTAAGAATATGTGGTTGCTTAGTAAATGGTTATTCAAACTGTTGCCTTTATCACACCCACCTTTCTCATTAACTTGCTTCCTAGCAAAGTACTTAACTTTGAAACACCCACTGAACGTCTTCTTCATGTAACTCCAAACTATGATGCACTTAGGACTTTTGCTTGTTCTTGTTGGTCTAACCTTCGTCCCTACAATAAACGAAAACTTGCTTTTCGATCCACTCGGTCTGCTTTTCTTGGTTATAGTCCTCTCCACAAAGGTGTCAAATGTCTAGACATATCTATGGGACATGTGTATATCTCTCGTGACGTTGTCTTTGATGAGAATGTGTTTCCATTTGCATCTTTCCAGTGCCCTCCTCAAAAGGGAAATATTGCTTCTTCCATCTTCCACCAAATTCTCATGAGGGTACACAAAATTGCAATAACCATATTGTGCCTATTGTTTCTATTTCTAATGTGCAACAGGAAGGTGAAGCCCCAGAAGAAAATCCCGTTCAAAACAATGAAGAAAATAGTTCAGAGACTAATGTTGAAAATGGACCAGAAGAAGACGAAAACAGATCTTACTACGAGGAAGATTTGTCGGAACATTCTTCTGATCTGGATGATCCCGAGGCGCAGCGATCCGAGGCAAATCCTGCCTCTCCACGCGCTGACTCCGAGGCACAGTAGACTACGCCTGGGTTCTGTCTCCGCTGTGCGTGCTGGCCACACGCCCGCTGTGGACCACATGCATGCATCCAACCCGTCGGTGCCACGCGCCGAGCGTGCACACACTCCCACCTCCCCGTCGATGTGAATCTCCTGTTTTCTGCATGAATGTCATGTGTCATACTTAATATAACTATCTTAGTTTGCTGAAATACTAGTGCAAGAATGGCATGTGTCATACTTAATGGCAGCATTCTGTGATGTAATGATCTAGCCTAGCATGTTGAGTTGACGATGAGTAGTGGAAATGATTCTACTTTATTTTCAGCAATGCTTTCCATGTTGTTTGCCCATGGCTTGTGTTTGTATTTTCAAATTTTCTCTTATGATGGTGTCTTTTATCCTTGCTTGGAACATTTCTTCTGACGTTGGACTATTTGCTAACCAGGATAGGCCGGCATCAGGAATTTTCTGTTTCTCACTTAAAAAACAAAACCATATCAAGAGTTTCTGGCAGCCCACGGAGGCATTATTGAGTTACCATTCCATACGTATAGGTTTTCCCCTCGAAATAGGGAAACGGCCATTCCTACCTACCAGAGCCGTGACTTAATAATAATGACCAAAAGAAAGAGGCTACTAGTAGTTTTGTGCTGGAGCTAATATTAGGGGACGCGATTCCCGGAACGAATTTAATTAATGGGAGGGGAGGGGAGGGATACCGGCCCGTGGCGTTTGGTTTCTACCCTCGTCCAAGTCAGCGATCCGAGGCACAAGTAAATCTCCACCGTGCGCCCTCAGCAATCTAGACCGTAGAATTAATCGCTCTGTCGACGGAAAAGGACCCACCCAGCGAGTGCTCACTTTCCCTCGTCTGGCATTCATGCATCCATCTATCTATATATACTACCCCGGCGTCGCGAAAGCCGCGTGCGGTTGCGCGTGCGACTTGGCGGACTTTGCGGCGTCGGCGAGGCGAGGGGAGGGGATGATGGTGGGCAACCTCTGCGGTCCGGCGGCGAGCTCGGGATGGTGGTGGGCAATCTCTGCAGTCCGGCCGTCGAGCAGGTAATCAATCGATCCAGGTGTGTTTATTTGCTTTCCTTGGTTTCGCGAGTCAAGTTGGGATGTCGTGTAGTCCTGCTCTGTTCCATGTTCGGAAATGATGAGATGGACTGGTACTATCACCTCCTTGCATGAGTCACCACGCACTCGTGCGTGTATCCAGTCTTCCATCTATGCATCCATCCCGCTATGCCTTGCTAGCTGCTATCCATCCTGAAGAGAGTAGGCACTGTTCCTGGATACGCCGCGCGCGTATCTAGGCCCACTATAAGCTCATCGTGTGTGGTCGCACCGGTATGAAAGAGAAGATGCGTTCATGTGGCACTCCCCACGCACTCATGCCGGTATCCAGTCTTCCCTCCCATTCTTTCCTTGCCTTGCTCTTTTTTTTTTTTTTTTGAGACAACTCGTATCCATCCTGCACCGACTTGAAGAGGGGCCCAGTAAGCTCATCGTGGTCGCATCGGTATCTAGGCTACAACGACATGACGCATGCATGTCCATCAGCCCTGCACGTTCCCATGCAAGTCACCGCTCGCGTAGGTAGGCCCGACAGCCTATTCTCTAGTGCACACTGCGCGTTCGGTGCGCATCCGTATATCCCATGACGATTACGGCATCGTCACCAGGCCCGGCTAAGGCGCGTATGTAGGTCCAGTAAGCTCATGGCGGTGGCCCGGCAGCCTATTCTCTTGTGCACCTTGCACCGTTCGGTCGTATATATCTGGTAGACTTCGTGACTTCGTCTTCCGTAGCGAAGGAGATGTGGGCGTTGCGATCGTATCTCCGTCGTCCCAACCCATTGATCACCTCGTGTCTCCGACCTGTCCGCCGCCACGACGCTACCAACACCGCTGTTCCCTGTCGGAACCTCAGACCTGCTGCCTCGCGCAGACACTTCTCGGATGGCACCAATGGAGATCCGCACCAGCCGACGGCGGCTACGAAACCGCATCTCTACCTGGTCCTTGACGACAAGAAGAAGGACTACGGCATCTACAAGCTGGACGTCGACGCCGATCTTCAGGACGGCGACGTCGGCTCTGAATCCATGACGGCCCCGCGGCGCCTCCCCCATCCCGCGCACATCCGCATGGAGGTCATGAATGATCCTGAGCAGTCGGCGCAGTTCGCCGCCGCGGGCGGCTGCATCATCGCCACTGGTCTCTCACCCTACCAGGGCCTGGCCAACTCACAGGAATTCGGCATCGTCACAATCCTCTACGACATCAAGACGCCGGCGATGTACGTCTCGCTTCATCCCACGGTCTCCCTGCAGTGCGGCTACCAAGTGGCCGTGCCCGTCGGGAAAAGGCTCTACCTGTTCGACTCGTATGCAGATGACGACGACGGCTTCCACTGCATGACCACGGCGAAAGATGGCGAGGATGCTGCCGCCGACGGTGAGCCGAAGCAGCGGGACTGGAGCTGGTGGCCCGACTCCGGCTCATCGCGGATCGGCTGGAGCGACAGCTGCGCGACATGCTATTCGGACGAGCAGCTCCCGTTCATTCCCAACGAGATCCAGGTGTACGCGGTGCACCCGCGGGATCGCACCATCTTTGTGTCCGCGGGTTACGAGCTGCCGACCGCGGCGGGGTGGAGGTACAGCGTCGATACGTTCATCCACCGCACGACGGGAGACGATTACAAGTGGACGCGCTACGGCCGCTGGGCGCTGCCGTTCAAGGGCCACGCCCACTACGACCGCCAGCTAAACAGGTGGGTTGGGCTGCACATGGAGGAATTAACCAGTACTGGGTACGTTTCGGCTTGCGACATTCCATCCAGCCAGCACAAGGAGCCCAAGAGGACTTGCAGCACCGAGAAGATTCTGCTGGATGACCCGAACCGGAGGCGGATCGACTCCAAGCTCGTCTACATGGACGAACGCGGCGAGTACTGCCTCTTCGAGCGCCTGCGGCTCCATGGAGCCGCCGAGAAGAAGGGGTGCCTTGACGACGGAGAAGAGTGCCTGTTGCGCCTCACCACGTTCCGCCTCAAGTACGAGTCCGATGAGCCCGAGTGCCTCAGGATCGTGGACAGGAGTACTCGCTCTTACAAAGTGTCCAGATATCGCGACGATTTTGAGGCACAAGCGTTCTGGATATAGCCCATGCATGGTTGAGCATTGTGCGTTTTGAAAGGATCTGAATTCTGAGATCTGTGCTAATTAATTGTACTCAAGCAGTGCTATCACGTTCTGGCTCTGCATTTCTAATGTAAGCCTTAAGTTGGATACAGATTTATATTGGCCTCCAGTCGATAGAAAATGTACTCTACAATGGAAGAATTATGGCTATTATATGCATGGTATGAAGTTTAAATTTTGCCATTCTAGGTGCCTTGATGGTTGAACTTAATTACTTTATTTGATTATATTATTAGGAGGATCTTTCATGATGGCGTCCACTTTGATATTTTGCCCGTAAAGTTGAAACTAAAAGCTCAGCTTAAGGGTAACTGGCGACTCCAACGAGACCGACCGAGGCGGAGGTGCTTGCATATGGGGGCATTGGGGCGAAGGCGATGGAGGTGCGCTCAAGCGCTCATCTTCGTGCCAAGCCTGATGCGGATCTTCCTCAGCCGGAGCGCGCGACAGCCCTAGCTGAGCTGAGAGACTTGGCTTTCGTGAAAGGTACGAGTCCCCATTCAAAATTTTCCTTGTTATCATTTTCTCATGATAAAATTAATTAAGGCTAGAGCGGATATACTTGGTATCTCGTTAGGAAAAATGAAGGAGCTAGTGACCTCTTCTATTATGGGTTTGCTTAAACAAGAACAAGATAGAAGTTTAGTATTTCTCAATCGTAATTTGATGTCCACTGATGATGGTTCTAGTTCTAGTTTAGTCCTAAAAAAGGCGTCTAATTTGTGTGAGGATTTACATTTTTTTAAATACGCTTCCCACAGGGGAGCCGGTCTCCATTATTATTGATAACAGAGAAGGTCTTCAAACACAACATCGCAGAAGCGAAAAGAAAGGAAAAAAACAGAAACTACAAGTTTGTTCAAAACGAGCCTCTGAGCCCAGGCAACCTACTGTCAACAGACAAGACCTCAAGGGAAAATACTTCCCCTAGTCACTAGACAGTATCATCAAAACCGGCCCACACTTTTTACAACGTTTTGTGGCAAAAGCACAACGGAAACGTTTAACATCTGAACTCAGATAGAGACATCAGCTTCTTCATCACCCTCCTCCTGCGCTGGGGCTCCCCCGCTCTCAGCTCGTGATCCAATAGCATCAAACGCGCGCACCGCATCACTCTGGATCTGGTCCGCTCCATCCAGGATCATCTTCTTATTCTCCTCCGACTGTAACCCTGCCCAATAATGCAGAAAAACGCACATATAACATACCATCTCAACAGGGGATGATATTAGTTTTCCTTCAAAGCAAGCTCTATTACGAAGTTTCCACACTGCCCAGCATAATGCAGCTACTCCAACAACATGTATATTAGTATTCGAAGGGAAAAACTTATCTATCCACCAAAAATAATGAGTAAAACCCGAAGGCCTGGCATTAGCCCCAATAGCAGTGCTGAGAGCACTACAGACAAAGCTCACAGCATGGCAGGAAAAAAACAAGTGTATAATCGACTCATTCCCTGGGGAGAACCTACGAAGGGGGCTCCCCACCCACTTCCTCTTAATCATGTTGTCTTTAGTTGGAATGGCATTATGCCAAATCAGCCAGAGCCAAATCTTAATTTTCAAAGGGAGTTTTGATTTCCACAAGTGTCTAAAAGATCTATCAGGTCCAGAGGAGGAAAGTTTGTTGTATAGGGATTTAACAGAGAACATCCCACTTATAGTGAACTTCCATTTAGGAACATCTCTCCCAGCTCCCAGAGCTACTGTCACAAGGGCACTCAGAGCTACTGTCACAAGGGCACTCCTCAACTGTTGCATTTGGCCCTGCAACTCAGGAGATAACCATCTTCTAAAGAAGATGGCCACCCTAGATCATGCATTTCCTTAACAGTCTTATCCTATACAGTGCAAATATCATATTAAATGTGAGTTTCAAGATAATAACTAAAGTGGGTACTAATCGAGTAACCTTAGTTGCGAGTAGAGTTATTCAACTTACGCAATCAGCCTTTCTCCCAGGCCGTAACATTCTAGAAGGAGTAGTAGTTTTACATGAAACAATTCACGAGTTGAAAAGGAAGCGTATGGGTGGTGTTTTTTTTAAAAATAGACTTCGAGAAGATCTATGACAAAGTTAACTGGTTGTTCCTTCAACAAGTTTTGTGAATGAAAGGTTTTTCCTCTTTGTGGTGCCAATAGATCGCTAGATTTATTCAGGGCGGTAGTGTTGGAATAAAAGTTAGTGATGATATTGGTCATTATTATCAAACACTCGAAGGGTTAAGGCAGGGTGATCCATTGTCACATATACTTTTTAACCTTGTAGCAGATATGTTGGCCATCTTGATTGAGCGTGCAAAACAAGATGGTCAAGTAAGAGGGTTGATACCACATCTAGTCGAAGGAGGGGTATCGATACTTCAATATGCTGATGATACTATTTTATTTCTAGAGCATGACATTCCAAAGGATCCTAATATGAAGCTCATCCTTGCGATGTTTGAGCATCTCTAAGGTTTAAAAACTATTTTTCATAAAAGTGAGATCTATTGCTTTGGAAAGGCATGAGAGGCACAAGATGATTACCGTCAAACCTTTGGTTGTGAGGTGGGAGAATTTCCATTCAAATATCTTGGCATTCCAATTCATCATAGAAAGCTTTTAAATAAGGAGCAGAAACCGGTGGAAGATTGGTTCGAGAAAAAACTTAATGCTTGGGCTGGTAAGTTACTCTCCTATGGGGACCGTCTCATACTGATCAACTATGTGCTCACAAGCCTACCAATGTTTCCCCTCTCATGTTTTGAGATTCCTGTGGGCATCAGGAAGAGACTGGACTTATTTCGATCCAAGTTCTTTTGGCTGAGCGATATTAAAAAGAGAAAATAGAGGTTGTCAAAATGGAATATTGTTTGCCGTCCGAAAGATCAAGGGGGCTTGGGCATTGAGGTGTTGGAAATTAAGAATATGTGGTTGCTTAGTAAATGGTTATTCAAACTGTTGCCTTTATCACACCCACCTTTCTCATTAACTTGCTTCCTAGCAAAGTACTTAACTTTGAAACACCCACTGAACGTCTTCTTCATGTAACTCCAAACTATGATGCACTTAGGACTTTTGCTTGTTCTTGTTGGTCTAACCTTCGTCCCTACAATAAACGAAAACTTGCTTTTCGATCCACTCGGTCTGCTTTTCTTGGTTATAGTCCTCTCCACAAAGGTGTCAAATGTCTAGACATATCTATGGGACATGTGTATATCTCTCGTGACGTTGTCTTTGATGAGAATGTGTTTCCATTTGCATCTTTCCAGTGCCCTCCTCAAAAGGGAAATATTGCTTCTTCCATCTTCCACCAAATTCTCATGAGGGTACACAAAATTGCAATAACCATATTGTGCCTATTGTTTCTATTTCTAATGTGCAACAGGAAGGTGAAGCCCCAGAAGAAAATCCCGTTCAAAACAATGAAGAAAATAGTTCAGAGACTAATGTTGAAAATGGACCAGAAGAAGACGAAAACAGATCTTACTACGAGGAAGATTTGTCGGAACATTCTTCTGATCTGGATGATCCCGAGGCGCAGCGATCCGAGGCAAATCCTGCCTCTCCACGCGCTGACTCCGAGGCACAGTAGACTACGCCTGGTTCTGTCTCCGCTGTGCGTGCTGGCCACACGCCCGCTGTGGACCACATGCATGCATCCAACCCGTCGGTGCCACGCGCCGAGCGTGCACACACTCCCACCTCCCCGTCGATGTGAATCTCCTGTTTCTGCATGAATGTCATGTGTCATACTTAATATAACTATCTTAGTTGCTGAAATACTAGTGCATGAATGGCATGTGTCATACTTAATGGCAGCATTCTGTGAAGTATGATCTAGCCTAGCATGTTGAGTTGACGATGAGTAGTGGAAATGATTCTACTTTATTTTCAGCAATGCATTTCCATGTTGTTTGCCCATGGCTTGTGTTTGTATTTTCAAATTTTCCTTATGATGGTGTCTTTTATCCTTGCTTGGAACATTTCTTCTGACGTTGGACTATTTGCTAACCAGGATAGGCCGGCATCAGGAATTTTCTGTTTCTCACTTAAAAAACAAAACCATATCAAGAGTTTCTGGCAGCCCACGGAGGCATTATTGAGTTACCATTCCATACGTATAGGTTTTCCCCTCGAAATAGGGAAACGGCCATTCCTACCTACCAGAGCCGTGACTTAATAATAATGACCAAAAGAAAGAGGCTACTAGTAGTTTTGTGCTGGAGCTAATATTAGGGGACGCGATTCCCGGAACGAATTTAATTAATGGGAGGGGAGGGGAGGGATACCGGCCCGTGGCGTTTGGTTTCTACCCTCGTCCAAGTCAGCGATCCGAGGCACAAGTAAATCTCCACCGTGCGCCCTCAGCAATCTAGACCGTAGAATTAATCGCTCTGTCGACGGAAAAGGACCCACCCAGCGAGTGCTCACTTTCCCTCGTCTGGCATTCATGCATCCATCTATCTATATATACTACCCCGGCGTCGCGAAAGCCGCGTGCGGTTGCGCGTGCGACTTGGCGGACTTTGCGGCGTCGGCGAGGCGAGGGGAGGGGATGATGGTGGGCAACCTCTGCGGTCCGGCGGCGAGCTCGGGATGGTGGTGGGCAATCTCTGCAGTCCGGCCGTCGAGCAGGTAATCAATCGATCCAGGTGTGTTTATTTGCTTTCCTTGGTTTCGCGAGTCAAGTTGGGATGTCGTGTAGTCCTGCTCTGTTCCATGTTCGGAAATGATGAGATGGACTGGTACTATCACCTCCTTGCATGAGTCACCACGCACTCGTGCGTGTATCCAGTCTTCCATCTATGCATCCATCCCGCTATGCCTTGCTAGCTGCTATCCATCCTGAAGAGAGTAGGCACTGTTCCTGGATACGCCGCGCGCGTATCTAGGCCCACTATAAGCTCATCGTGTGTGGTCGCACCGGTATGAAAGAGAAGATGCGTTCATGTGGCACTCCCCACGCACTCATGCCGGTATCCAGTCTTCCCTCCCATTCTTTCCTTGCCTTGCTCTTTTTTTTTTTTTTTTGAGACAACTCGTATCCATCCTGCACCGACTTGAAGAGGGGCCCAGTAAGCTCATCGTGGTCGCATCGGTATCTAGGCTACAACGACATGACGCATGCATGTCCATCAGCCCTGCACGTTCCCATGCAAGTCACCGCTCGCGTAGGTAGGCCCGACAGCCTATTCTCTAGTGCACACTGCGCGTTCGGTGCGCATCCGTATATCCCATGACGATTACGGCATCGTCACCAGGCCCGGCTAAGGCGCGTATGTAGGTCCAGTAAGCTCATGGCGGTGGCCCGGCAGCCTATTCTCTTGTGCACCTTGCACCGTTCGGTCGTATATATCTGGTAGACTTCGTGACTTCGTCTTCCGTAGCGAAGGAGATGTGGGCGTTGCGATCGTATCTCCGTCGTCCCAACCCATTGATCACCTCGTGTCTCCGACCTGTCCGCCGCCACGACGCTACCAACACCGCTGTTCCCTGTCGGAACCTCAGACCTGCTGCCTCGCGCAGACACTTCTCGGATGGCACCAATGGAGATCCGCACCAGCCGACGGCGGCTACGAAACCGCATCTCTACCTGGTCCTTGACGACAAGAAGAAGGACTACGGCATCTACAAGCTGGACGTCGACGCCGATCTTCAGGACGGCGACGTCGGCTCTGAATCCATGACGGCCCCGCGGCGCCTCCCCCATCCCGCGCACATCCGCATGGAGGTCATGAATGATCCTGAGCAGTCGGCGCAGTTCGCCGCCGCGGGCGGCTGCATCATCGCCACTGGTCTCTCACCCTACCAGGGCCTGGCCAACTCACAGGAATTCGGCATCGTCACAATCCTCTACGACATCAAGACGCCGGCGATGTACGTCTCGCTTCATCCCACGGTCTCCCTGCAGTGCGGCTACCAAGTGGCCGTGCCCGTCGGGAAAAGGCTCTACCTGTTCGACTCGTATGCAGATGACGACGACGGCTTCCACTGCATGACCACGGCGAAAGATGGCGAGGATGCTGCCGCCGACGGTGAGCCGAAGCAGCGGGACTGGAGCTGGTGGCCCGACTCCGGCTCATCGCGGATCGGCTGGAGCGACAGCTGCGCGACATGCTATTCGGACGAGCAGCTCCCGTTCATTCCCAACGAGATCCAGGCGTACGCGGTGCATCCGCGGGATCGCACCATCTTCGTGTACGCCGGTTACGAGCTGCCGACCGCGGCGGGGTGGAGGTACAGCGTCGATACGTTCATCCACCGCACGACGGGAGACGATTACAAGTGGACGCGCTACGGCCGCTGGGCGCTGCCGTTCAAGGGCCACGCCCACTACGACCGCCAGCTAGACAGGTGGGTTGGGCTGCACATGGAGGAATTAACCAGTACTGGGTACGTTTCGGCTTGCGACATTCCATCCAGCCAGCACAAGGAGCCCAAGAGGACTTGCAGCACGGAGAAGATTCTGCTGGATGACCCGGACCGGAGGCGAATCGACTCCAAGCTCGTCTACATGGCCGACCGCGGCGAGTACTGCCTCTTCGAGCGTCTGCGGCTCCATGGTGATGGAGCCCCCAAGAAGCAGGGGTGCCTTGACGATGGAGAAGAGTGCATGTTGCGCCTCACCACGTTCCGCCTCAAGTACGAGTCCGATGAGCCCGAGTGCCTCAGGATCGTGGACAGAAGTACTCGCTCTTACAAAGTGCCCAGACATCGCGACGATTTTGAGGCACAAGCGTTCTGGATATAGCCCATGCAGGGTTGAGCATTGTGCGTTTGAAAGGATCTGAATTCTGAGATCTGTGCTAATTAATTGTACTCAAGCAGTGCTATCACGTTCTGGCTCTGCATTTCTAATGTAAGCCTTAAGTTGGATACAGATTTATATTGGCCTCCAGTCGATAGAAACTGTACTCTACAATGGAAGAATTATGGCTATTATATGCATGGTATGAAGTTTAAATTTTGCCATTCTAGGTGCCTTGGTTGAACTTAATTACTTTATTTGATCATATTAGGAGGATCTTTCATGATGGGTCCACTTTAATATTTTGCCCGTAAAGTTGAAACTAAAAGCCCAGCGGAAACGAGACCGACCGAGGCGGAGGTGCTTGCATATGGGGGCATTGGGGCGAAGGCGATTGAGGTGCGCTCAAGCGCTCATCTCCGTGCCAAGCCTGATGCGGATCTTCCTCAGCCGGAGCGTGCGACGGCCCTAGCTGAGCTCCGAGACTTGGCTTTCGTGGCAGGTACGAGTCCCCATTCAAATATTTCCTTGTTATCATTTTCTCATGATAAAATTAAGGCTAGAGCGGATATACTTTGTATCTGTTAGAAAAAACAAAGGAGGAAGTGACCTCTTCTATTATGGGTATGCTTAAACAAGAACAAGATAGAAGTTTAGTATTTCTCAATCATAATTTGATGTCCACTGATGATGGTTCTAGTCCTAGTTTAGTTCTAAAAGAGGCGTCTAATTTCTGTAAGGATTTACATTTTTTTTTTACATACGCCTCCCACAGGGGATCCGGTCTCCATTATTATTGATAACAGAGAAGGTCTTGAAACACAGCATTGCAGACGCGAAAAGAAAGGAAAAAACAGAAACTACAAGTTTGTTCAAAACGAGACTCTGAGCCCAGGCAACCTAATGTCAACAGACAAGACCTCGAGGGAAAAGACTGCCCCTAGTCACCGAACAGTATCATCAAAACCGTCCCACACTTTTTACAACATTTTGAGGCAAAAGCACAGCGGAAACGTTTAACATCTGAACTCAGATATAAACATCAGCTTCTCCATCATCCTCCTCCTGCGCTGGGGCTCCCCCGCTCTCAGCTCGTGATCCAGTAGCATCAAACGCACGCACCACAGCACTCTGGATCTGGTCCGCTCCATCCAGGATCATCTTCTTGTTCTCCTCCGACTGTAACCCTGCCCAATAACGCAGAAAAACGCACATATAACATACCATCTCAACAGGGGATGATATTAGTTTTCCTTCAAACCAAGCTCTATTATGAAGTTTCCACACTGCCCACAATAATGCAGCTACTCCAACAACATGTAAATTAGTATTCGAATGGGAAAAACTTAGCTATCCACAAAAAATAATGAGTAAAACCCGAAGGCCTGGCATTAGCCTCAATAGCAGTGCTGAGAGCACTCCAGACAAAGCTCACAACAGGGCAGGAAAAAAACAAGTGTATAATCGACTCATTCCCGGGGCAGAACCTACAAAGGGGGCTCCCCACCCACTTCCTCTTAATCATGTTGTCTTTAGTTGGAATGGCATTATGCCAAATCAGCCAGAGCCAAATCTTAATTTTCAAAGCGAGTGTTGATTTCCACAAGTGCCTAAAAGATCTATCAGGTCTAGAGGAAGAAAGTTTGTTGTATAGGGATTTAACAGAAAACATCCCACTTCTATTGAACTTCCATTTAGGAACATCTCTCCCAGCTCCCAGAGCTACCGTCACAATGGCACTCCTCAACTGTTGCATTTGGCTCTGCAACTCAGGAGATAACCATCTTCTAAATGAGATGGCCCACCCTAGATCATGCATTTCCTTAACAGTCTTGTCATGTACACTTCAAATATATAAATAGCTGGGGAAAGACAATGCAAAGAGGATTGTCCCCTAACCAAGCATCCAGCCAGAAACTAGTATCATTCCCCCCTACCACACACATTTTTCTCCCCATCAGATAGTATTTCCTGACTTTAAGTAGGTCTTTCCATATAGGAGAATCGTCTTGTCTACCTCTCACAGCCTGAATCCCCCTTCTCAGATTATACTTGTTTCTCACCAAACTCTGCCATATTCCATCTTCTCTCTCCGTTTTCCACCACCACTTGCATAACAGGCATATATTCTGAATCCTCAAGTTTTTAATCCCCAAGACACCTTTTTTCCTTGGTCTACAAATCAACTGCCGCTTAACCATGTGGTACTTATTTTTGGTTTCAGTTCCTTCCCAGAAGAACCTCCTAATTATCTTAGTCATATTCTCCAAATATGTTAGAGGTAACAGGTACATAGACATGACATAAATGACAGTCCCACTCAATGAGGATTGAATGAGGGTAACCCTCCCCCCAAAGAGGAGTTGTTACAAATCCATCCATCTAGTTTTTTTTTCAATTTGTTAGCCACACCTTCCAGGTCAGAAACATGTAATCTAGACCCACTCACACACACCCCCAAGTACTTAATAGGCCACTCCCCCAACTGGCACCCAAACATGTTGGCATATTCCATTTTCTTCTCACATCTTTCAAAACCATCATCACTTTACAAAGTTTATCTTGAGACCAGACATGGTTTCAAACAGATAAAGAATAATTTTCAAATGGACTGCCTGAGGCATCTCATCTTGGATCAAGAGAATAGTATCATCAGCATACTCGGATTGTGCGACAACCTCAGGTCTAAGGATTACATTGATTGAGACATGCAAATGACGACTTACTCGTTGCATCTCAATATGGGCCAGTCCGGCTTGCTAAATTCTTTTAGCCATGTCCGTGAACGTTGGAAGGGCATCGCTATGCCCATGACAAGTGGAACCGAGTCATCATCCAAACACCTACACTAGTCTAGGTTGTGTGTGTCCAGCACAACCTTATTGACCAAGGACAATTTAGTATGAATAATATGAATACATAGTTCCACAATCGAATAACATATTCAATGACATATATCAGATGTTCAAAACAAGAACGACTTAATAATTTTATGAATACATTGGGAATTACATCATACATGATTGCCCCTAGGGCATATTCCCATCAGTCTTTGTGATAATTTTCTTTCCTATAACGCTCCACAGTCCGTGTTCAGCATGTGTGTGATCCTGGTTATTCTAAAAAAAATTCTATGGGATTTTTCTTACTTCTATTATGGAATACTGGACCAAAATAGATAGATATTGCAACTCGCTCGACCAGATACATGGTTCGACTACTGTGCTATCAAAGTGAGCATAGAGCCAAAGACAACATCCTACACCACCTTGGCGGTTTTTTGAGTTAGCCATGTTGACTACCGAATCATGAGCAACAGATGAGACAAGGACTTCGCCACCCACACGACATGGTCTATAACCTACAATTGCCGTACTTGAGCCCCCCACCCCCAATAAGCAACATTAATTGCGCGGAAATGCGCCATAGTGTCCAATAAGGGGTCGCACCTTTGAGGCGACGCTTCAGGTAGGTAGCTGACAATGATTCTATATTTGTCTCCTTCGAGAAACACCATCTTCATCGGAACTAGAATAGGGTTTTCACCCAGAAAGAAGGCTCAAGGTATATAAAGATGAAGATAGACACATGCTAGCTCCTTCAGAAGCAGATTGACGCTAAAGGGAGATAGTCAACGAAAAGCTACCATGGAAGCCCCAATGTTTTCACTCGGAGTTTCATCATATACATTACCATGGTCGGAAAATAAGCAGACCGTGCATAGTAGTCGGCTGACCACCAATGCTAGAGTAGCGGGGACCTACACACATTATTCATGAACACCAAGGTACATAAAAATCACGTACGTGGTTTTTCTTTACCTTGATTTATGTGTTTTAGCCTTGTCTGAAAAAAAGTTAAAGAAATTAAAGAGGGAGTACTCTTCAAGAATGAAGATCACCGCCAAACAATTGGCACCCGCAATGACCAAGAGCTTCATTGCCTATTTGATGTAAAAAAACAACTCAAGAGGGCATGACCAAAACATGATTGAAGACCTGAGCGTTCCTCTCGTTCCAGACTTCCCAATCGACGATGGTGGTGATGGAGGCAGTAGCCTTGCTAGGAAGGTTACGATGCCAGACAAATTGCCTCCAACATGATTTAACACCGTGAAGGTTTCACTAGTGGAAAACAGGGGCTATTGTCCCGGTTGGTAAGGGCCTCCAACCGGGACAGCCGAATCGAGGCTAACCCCCCCCCCCCCCCCCCCCCGCACTTAGTCCCGACCGGCCACGAACCGGGGCTAAAAGCCCTCCACGTTTAGGTCCCGGTTTGTAACACAAACTGAGACAAAAGGACTACACGTGTTAGTGCCGCAACGAGTGGCTGGAGGAACCTTTTCTCCCGGTTGATGTTACAAAACGGGCATAAATATCAAGTGGGGTTTAGTGTTTTATTTTTTTCATTTGTGCTTTCCATTTAATTCTCGCACAAACAAATTCCACGCTACTACGTACATACTGTACATGTTGATCCATACATATAATATAATATTTTCTACAAGCATGCATATATATATATACAAATTTTGTATTACATTGCAACTCTACAACAATAAACAAATGTTCTATAACATCTCACCTTTCTCTCTATCGGCGCGGGTATTACACATGAAGACTGTCTGGTTGGAGCTAGACCTAATTTCCAGGATAGTTGAACTCTCATGCGGTATGACATGCTGAAATAAAAATCCCGCTAGCTCCTTTTGAATTCCTTGTATACGGTTCTGTGGTAGGAGCTTCTCCCGCATGTTGAACTCTCCGCATAGAGATACTGTTTACGTACACCAATTTGTCTTATATCCCTGCGCCGCTCACTGGTCGTCATGCGAATGTACTCGCGAATGTAGTATCCACCTAAGCTCTTGTTCCTGTCTCAAACACTTTATAAGAATATAATTCAATCAAACAATAGTCAAGCATGGTAATGGTATTGAAAGTAGAACTAAAAAGATGCACGAACATAGCTAGTATATATACTACTTATCTTGGCAGGTTTAAAAGTCAGTTTAATCTACCGGTAGCTATGTGTTTCATCTTTCTCCCATATAGTGATCTTTATGCGATATTGATTGAAATAATGATTGTACTTACCTCTGGAGCATCGTAAGCAGGGTTGTAATATAGGCTTATGTCTTTACCTAATGGGTCCATGATTTCAGCTACTCCATCATCAGGACTAATGATTAGCAGAATCCAGTGAAAGTTGCGCACATTTATATAACCAGGCATGCATATAACTCATCAATTACACTTGACATCTAGTAAGAAAAATAGAATTTGTACAAGACGGTAGCACTCACCCCAAGTTGTAAGTCAATGGTATTTCTATTTTGGTATTATGTTTCATTAGAAACTTTAGGAAGTTAGCCTTTGTATCCACGGATGATGGAGTGTGGTGACCCAACACACCACTGCATGTGCAGTGCGCAAGTCGATGACATAATACTCACAGAAGGACTTATCCGTGAATATTACATCTCTCAGAGGGGTACAACAGAAACATAGCGGAGCCAAGCAAAGCTATAGGATACAAACTTCATTACAAAATCTTGAGAATCTCCTTGATGAATCAAAACGATCTCCTGCAAATAAAACATCTAAAGAAGCAATTCGAAGTTCCCAGCTGGAGAATAACTCTAGCTCAAAACCTAATCTACGACGGCTGATGTCAGCCCTAATCTATGGCTTGTAAACAACTAAATCCAAGAATGGGCTCCACCTACACCTTGATAGCTCCTCCTCCACCAGCGTTGTTAATGACCATGATTTACCGACTAAGTAATAGATCACTCCACCTAGCTTCATGAGGTAGCGATGACTTCACGATGACGACTTCCATTGGCTTCAACTCTAAGCAGGGGGTCAAACGGGAACGAATGAGTAACGAGCGTTACTCAGCAAGCTCAAGATATATAGTGGATAGTTTGATGCACTAACTACAGCTTTAGACTCGAAAGAGTCATAAGTTAATGCAAGGTTTTGTAAAAATTTCTTCAAGAGGTTGCTTTTAATTCTGAAAACTGCCCGCCAGACCATCACAGGAGCTAGAACTTCATGGAGTTGGCTTTCCTGTAGCGTTCGCAGTTCCTTTCCGGAACATGGGGTAACATGCCACATCCTTTTACACTCTGCAGAGGTGCGTTACTTTACCCATGGACGACCAAGACCATGTTGCACAACCAGGTGTACATTCCTGTCCACTCCCACTCAGGTGTGGGGCCCGGTTGTTGGTCCAAGCCAAACCGTGATTCTCCACACAACGCAGGCCCACCCATTTCCGCCAGCAGGTTGAACGCCTGATTCCACCCCTCACGATGGAGATCTACGCGCCCCTGGCAGACACTCATCGACCCAGAGTCCGTGGGACGTAAGGGCTCCCACCCATGTGCATGTAGTCTTGCAAGACCTACAGCGTACGTCTCTGGCAGTCCGTTGACATGCGAATGAGAAAAGATCACAACTGACTTACTCCCCCCATAGAAGACCCATGGTTAACGCGAATTTACGGCGCACTGAGTTCTGACGGCATTTGTGATTAATTCCTAGGTAATACTTTCCCATGCAGATGGAACCTTCCTTTGACCTATTCATCTTACCATGGTCCCATCCGCCCACCAAACAGAACATTACCACTCGGGTAGTCATTCAAGTAGTCATATTATTGTAAAAATAGGATCATGCATTCTTTTGAGAGTGGGTCATAATATGATAGGGTTTTTGCAAATAGTTTGTTATGAAATACTGCAAAGGATATGAGCAAGTGATGAACTTTCCTGAGATTGAAATCGCAATAATAATCCAGGTCTTCGGGATCAAGGGTCTCGTAGAAAATCCCGATATCTGAAAGATAGCAAAGTAGTCCCGATAAAGACTACAGAAAACACTGGCAAGGATGATACATGCATAATAATGATATGCATCGCCCGAAGGTACCTTGTAAATATCCCACAGCTTACAAGTGTAAGCTATGTTCGATACGATAACTTAATCACATAAGTTTTAGGTGAATTGTTTCATTACTTGCGGTAATGTGGTTATTACTCCTTTTAGACTTATATGTGTTTCTCTTTTATTTAGCAAACAATTGTTATAATTTTTAAGTATAAATGGTTATCACATGATTAAACGAGAAAGCAATAATCTATGAAAAATATCTATTGAAAAGATAATACACATGTTTGATTTTATGTTCAAAAGTGTAGAGTTGATGATAAAGAGTTCAATTGAAGAATGATGATTTAATACAACGAACTCTATCATCACATAACTTGCTATTGACTTGTGATGATAGGTTTGTTAGGTGTGAAAACATGAGGTTTTTGTTACTAAGAAAATAATGGTATGGCAATTGTTTCTGGTTATAATAGAACATGGTAGAAGTTCATTATACTTTTCGAAACAAGTTTATAACTTAAACAAAATATTTTGTGTTTGTCATATTTGAGTTGAAAACGCTTTTCTCTTTAATTTAATATACATTTTATGTTTTCTAAAAATATTTGAATAAGCTATTAATTTATTAATTTTAATTTAATTAAATAACTAGACAAAATATTGCACACATGAAAACTTGAGAAAATGGCTTTGTAAACAACATAGATGAGTTGTATTTGTCATTTGGAGCATTTTGGTATAAAACTTGTATTTTTCTGATTTTATGAATTATTTATTATTTTTGAGAGTTAATGATTATTATTACTATTATTTTTTATTTTATTTTAATTAATTAAGTACTTATTGTTTTCTCAGAAAACATAGATTATGGAATGTTTTGAAATGATTAAGTATTGAATTTAAGTTTTGAGAAGATATAATTTTATTTGGTTGGTTATTCTAAATCAAGTTTTTATTATGAAATTATTATTTTAAGACTATTAGTATTATTGGATTATTTTTCTTAATTTTAATACACAACTATTTTACTAGATTTAATAATTAGTTATATTGCAAATGTTTGAAATTTGTAGAATTTTATTTATTACTTTTCTATAATTTTTATAATTCTTTTATTAAAGGATTTGGTCAAATGGCCATTTTGCCCCTTGGGCTGACAGGTGGGTTAACCCCTTTAGGGTTGAACCCAACCCACTCGCCTGGCCGAGCCAGACGCACCTCGCACCCGCACGCTCCTCTCCTCTCACCTCCTCCTCGCCCTCGGGCGATTCTCAGACGACCGAAATCGCCTCCGCCTCCTGCGATTTTCCCCGACTCCTTTTGGCCACCCCCGCCGCCGTGGATGGACGCAATCGATGCACCACCTCGCCCTCTACCCTCTCCTCCACCTCTATCTATTTGATGTGCTCCTCGTGTACAAGCAAACCCTAACCCTAGGGTTCGGGAGCCCGAGGCGCTACACCCCTCTTCGGTGTGTGCCTGCTCCTCGAGGTGATTCAGGGAGCCCTCGTGCTGCCCTCGTGTTGCTGCTGCTTCCCCGTGGTCGTGGATGGTTGCGGTGACGAGGCACCGCCGGGACGGCCTCCTAGAGTGCAACTGCGGTGCCACGCCGCCCGCTCTGCGCTTCACCAACTGGATGTGGTCACCACGATGGTGACCACCTGTGAGTTCTTCACCTTCCTCAACTCTCACTTTCTCCTCCCCAGCTCTCTCTGTCTCCTCCGTCCTATACTCTGGAACCTGGCCCTCGTGCCAGTGTTCATGCCATGACCCCATGAGGTACCTTAGTGAGATTGGTGCTGCATTGCTTAGGTTTGGGAAATTTTCCCAATGACATTTTTGATACAGATGATGTGAGGAAATTGTTCCATCTTATCATGGTATGGAAGCACATGTGCATTAGTTTGGGATGACTTGCACATAGGAGTTCTTTTCTGTTGCAAATCTGTTGTGGAAATTATGTTGATATTTTCCCTTGTGCTTGTGATGGAAGTTGATCTGGGATGTACTCCCTGTGCCTTTGCCGTGGAAAAATCCCCTAGGTTTTCTCCCTGTGATTAGTCCATGTGGATTACTATCTGTTGGACAGAGCACACCAATATGTGTTGCTCCAGTAATTTCTATGGGTTTAATTCTTTTTGATAGGTGTTACTCTGAATCTTAGTTTAGAGAATGTGCCACTGCCCCCATGGAATTACTTTTTGTTTAACTGAAACATATTTTATGTTTTCCCCTCTCTCTATACTTACTGGAACATGATGCAAATATATGCATACTTGTTGTGTTGAGGTAGTAGTCCACTGGATTAGTGCCCAGCAACATCTGTGTATGCAAATTAGAAACTTTATCTTAGTCCATTTGCTTAGGATTTGTGCTCCTGGTAGCTATTTAAATTGATAAGAACATGATTTACTTGATCTTGGTGCCCCTAGCATGTGATGCAATAGCCTGAGGCCCTAATTTTATATAAGGGCAGATACTGTGCTTGAGCTAATTGCAAATCTGAGATGTTGGAGCTAATTATTGGGCATCTATATATGCCAACTGGTGGGTGCTACTCTGAACCTTAGGGTTCAGAGGATGTGCTACCATGTCCCTTTTGTATTTCTATGAAATATCTGGATTGGTGAGTTGTGTTTGAGGTACCAATTTTGATGGTTCTGGTGCCCAGCAACTACACTATTACTTGTTTGGTTATTATATCTGATAAGAACAGATTAATGCTTGTTGAATTGCCCCTAGGCCAATGATGTTGTTCTGAGGCAATTTTCTTAAGATAAGTACATATATTATACTTGTTTTTAAACCCCTGTGATGTGATTAGCATAGCAACACTATTCTAGACTGAGGGAAATAAATCCCAGCCCACTTTCTGTGCATAATTTAGCAAGATCCCTTGCTAGGATGTGTGTTGAAATCACCTTGGGGTGTTAATGTTGTGGCTGTGATTTCCTGATGGATCTTGGCTTCTTGATCCATTTCCCCTTGAGCTACTTCCCATGTTCTGCTTGTGGTCTTGTTGTTGTTATGCTTCAGGTCTGCTCCTCCAGCTCCTTGCTTGGCCTTGTTGTTATCCTATTGGATCTATGGTTTCACAGATCTTTGATGGATGGATTGATTTGTGGTGCTGTGGTTTCCTGGTGGTGGTGTTCTTGTGGTATGAACTTGAGCTGTGTAGCTCGAGTAGTTGAAGAGAAGAAGAAATGGACTTTGTCCCTTCCCCTCTACGGCTGATGTGGTATTTATACTGTAGCAGTGGTCTTGACAGCACCAAAGATATTTTCACCAGGCAATGCGGCTGGTCTTATCCTAACCTTCTATTTTCTTTGTGCTGCCAGTTGTATTTCTTGGCTTTGCCTGAGCTGATGTACTCGGTTGGGCTTGGTATTATCCTGATATGGTTTTATTTTGGACTGACACTTGTATTACCTGATGCTTGGCCAATGAGATACACTGGGATATTTTTCTGATTTGAACATATGCTTAACTTGTCTAAGCCTAAACTCGATGATGCGATTAGCAGTGCACCTCACTGCCTAGCTGAGAGTACTAACCCCCAATTTTTTACTTTTCTTTGTTTTTCTTATTTATTTTGCAGGATCAAAAGATTAATATAAGACATGGAGATTTGCAAGAATTATATTAGGAATTCCTTTTTGTAATTGTTCATTTGTAACATTCATCTGTAATTTTACTTGTCTTTTCTATTGATTGTAATTTGTAATAAATTTGTAAAATTGTGTTATTATCAATAAAACTTATTATTTTTTTCTATTAATAGCTTCTATTAATGAGTTTGAATTGAATTAAGATTTAATTATTAAATGTTTCAAAATTATATCATTATCAAATTGTTCCAATTATCAAATCATTCAATTTGAACTCAAATTCCAGTTACAAACATTCTTTTGTTTCAAGTGTTGGAGTGAATCCCTCGGATCCAATAACACGAGAGATCATGTCGAAATTTCACTCTCTTCCGATATTGGTCTCTCTCTCTCTCTCCACTAGAATATCGATGGAACCTCGATCACTCCAGGGTCTAGTACTTGCGAATAAGTCTCCAGTTGCCACTTCTCGTCTGATGATGTCTCAGAGTCAATTACCAGTTTGTTCTTGTATAACTTAACCTAATGAAACTCCAGTGTTTAATGCCCTCAGAAATAATATGTTTACAAGATTGATCAGGTCCTGTACTCAAATTATTCTTGTATGACATCAAACACCAGGATTTCACCCCACTCAGTTGATGTCTTCTGATCTTGACCCCCTCCTGGTTTGCTTCTCTTGTAGCCTTGATCATGCAGGAACGTAGACAAGAGTTTGGAAAGATCACAGACAGTGATCAGGGTTTAGTATTGGTTTAAGAAGGTTTGTTTCCTCGTTCAGATTCATCCTTCAGGGCTGATAAGATCATCAAGTTATACATGACTAACTTGCAGAAGTAAGATCATCAAGTGTGTGATTTGGATACTCACCCCTCTTCGAGTTCTAGATACCTAGTTGATTTCTCTCAAGTCACTTATAGACTTGAGGTTAGACTTGTTGAGAGTTAGTGTTGGTCACAACCAATTATGCTTTATGTAACCAAATGATTTGGTTTCTTAAGATACTTCTTATAAAGATCACTCCAATTGTACTCTTGACTAGATGATCTAGACCTATTTCATCATGTCAAGTGAAACATTGGTCACTTTGGTTTGTTTAAACTTTCGCGCCAAAATTTCCCGTTCTTTTAGATGCATGCTTTGCAAATGCACATATTAAATTTAGATCCTTATAACTTCCCAAACACTGTGATGTTACACGGAGTACCGTATACTCATGAAAGACGTCTGGGTCAATGAATCCAACATCGTCATAGATTCTATTTCGTTTGCATTCGCGATTCTTCATTCTGCATAATAGCGTACAAAAGAATACAGTGACGATATACAATCACTGAACGAGAAGATCTAGAGACTTAAGTTAATATTTGTATCAGTTACAGACAATAGCAACCGACGAGACTTTTGTCGAGGACGTCTTGATTGAATAGATGAAATAATTTTGTAAGCTCAATAAACATCATCCGGTGGCTAATGAAGTCATACTCCGGAGGAACTTTAAGCACGAAATACTGTCGATTTTTCCCGATCACTTCCATGAACCACACAACTACACAGCCAAAGGGTGGGCCCCCAGATTCATCACAAGTGTCAAACACAAATCTCAGCCGGCCTTACAGGTAACCTTCTCGCTGAAATTCGACACTAGGCTAATTGAAGTCATTAGGACCGGTCCCTTGTCGTCCTGGCAGTGAAGGATCATCTTGGGCCCGTTGATCATTACTGATGCCACTGTGAACGAATGCAGAGTTGGCCAATATTTTCTTATACTAAGAAAAAGGAAGTTTATTTATGCATCAAGCTGACGCACGCCACTCTGAAAAAACCTAAACTCCCGAATCACAAAAATTTTGTCCAATGCGCCGTACGAAGGACGCACGTCGTACCGTCGCACGTACGTCACGGCAATACAAATACATACACACCAAAGAGCACCTTCCATCGTCTCGTTTTTTTTTTTTTACCTTGGTTACTTTCTGTTGATCCGTTGACTATACCAGGCCGGGCTGATCCCATAGCCAGGACCAGCAACCTCATTGTGGACTAGAACATGACGCACTGCCCCGACCCATATATAGCTGGTAGCCTAGTATTTCTCAAAAAAAAAGAAAAAAAAGAAATACCACCCTGGTATAGCCCTAGTGCGTAATCTCTATCTCCCTCTTCCCCAGCGAAGGAGATGTGGGCGTTGCGATCGTATCTCCGTCGACGTCCCAACCAATTGATCACCTCCCGTCTCCGACCTGTCCGCCGTCACGAAGCTACCAACACTGCTGTTCCCTGCCGGAACCTCATACCTGCTGACTCACGGAGACACTTCTCAGATGGCACCAATGGAGATCCGCACCAGCCGGCGGCGGCTCCGAAACCGCATCTGTACCTGGTCCTGGACGACCAGAAGAAGGACTACGGCATCTACAAGCTGGACGTCGACGCCGATCTTCAGGACGGCGACGTCGGCTCGGACTCCACGACGGCCCCGCGGCGCCTCCCCCATCCCGCGCACATCCGGATGGAGGTCACGAAGCATTCAGCGCAGTTCGCCGCGGCAGGCGGCTGCATCGTCGCCACGGGTCTCTCACCCTACCGGGGCCTGGCCCACTCGGACGATTACGGCATCGACACCATCCTCTACGACATCAAGACTCCGGCGCTGTACACCTCGCTTCATCCCACGGTGACCCTGCAGTACAGCTACCAAGTGGCCGTGCCCGTCGGAAAAAGGCTCTACGTGTTCGACTCGTATGCACAGTGGGAAGACCAAGACGGCTTCCACTGCATGACCACGACCAAAGATGGCGAAGAAGACGCCGCCGACGGTGAGGCGAAGCAGCGGGACTGGGGCTGGTGCGACGACTCCGGTTCCGCGCGGATCCGCTGGAGCCCCAGCTGCGGGGGCTGTTATTCGTCCGAGAAGCTCCCGTTCAGCGCACACGAGATCCAGGCGCACGCGGCGCACCCGCGGGATTGCACCATCTTCGTGTCCGCGCCCAGCCGGTCAGACGACGACAACGGCGTCCATACGTTCGTCTTCAACACAACGGGGGACAAGTATAAGCAGTGGACGCGCTACCGCCGCTGGGCGCTGCCGTTCAAAGGCCACGCCCACTACGACCATCAGCTAAACATGTGGGTTGGGCTGGAGGTGGACGATGAAGGAGAAGGAACCACCGTCTGCCTTTGTGCCTGCTGTCAAACGTAGCAGGAAGCAGTGCCTTTGGTATCGGCCTGTGTACGTGTTATATAGGGCAGTAACGATGCCAGCGATTTACAGAGAGGATCAAGGGGTTGGACCTATCTATCTGAACCGTCTCATACTCGGAGGTTCAGATTACACAAGTTGGTTTTTATTCTAACATCCCCCCTTAATCAAAACTTGTACAAGTTTAGATTACGCTTAAACTCTTCTAACTCTCTATATGGTAATGGTTTGGTGAATCCATTTGCAACTTGATCTCTGGTAGAAATAAACCGAATATCCAGTAAGTTTTGAGCAACCCTTTCTCTAACAAAATAAAAATCAATTTCAATGTGCTTGGTCCTTGCATGAAAAACAGGGTTAGCAGATAAATAAGTAGCACCCATGTTGTCACACCACAAACATGGTTTCTCACTGAGTTTAATACCAAGTTCTTTGAGAAGTGTTTCAACCCATATAACTTCAGCTGTGGCATTTGCTAGTGATTTATACTCAGCCTCTGTGCTTGATCTTGAAACAGTTGCTTGTTTTCTGGAACTCCAAGATATAAGATTTGGTCCAAAAAATATAGCAAAACCCCCAGTGGATCTCCTGTCATCAATACACCCTGCCCAATCAACATCTGAAAATGCACTTATAAGAGTAGAAGTGGATTTCCTGAAGGTAAGTCCAAGGGCAAGAGAACTCTGTATATAACGCAATATTCTTTTGACAGCAGTCCAATGTACTGATGTGGGAGCATGAAGAAACTGACAGACTTTGTTTACTGAGAATGAAATATCAGGTCTTGTCAATGTCAAGTATTGTAAACCTCCAACTATACTTCTATATCTAGTAATGTCATCCTGTCCAAGTGGCTCTCCTTCATGAATAGATAATGGTTCTGTGGCAGATAGAGGTGTATTGGAAGGTTTACAATCTTTCATTCCAACTTTTGCTAGTAATTCCAAAGCATATTTTTCTTGGGTAAGAACTAATCCATCCTTATTCTTTCTTACTTCAATACCCAAGAAATAACTAAGCTCTCCAAGATCTTTAATAGCAAAATGTTTATTTAAATCATCTACTAGTGTACTGATTGCTTGATTTGATGAACTTGTTACTATGATATCATCCACATAGACAAGAACAAAAACTGTGATACCTGACTGAGTATAAATAAATAAAGATGTGTCTCCTTTTGATGGTGTGAAGCCCAACTGCTGAAGTTTGGTGCTCAAACGTGCATACCATGCTCTTGGGGCTTGTTTGAGACCATATAGTGCTTTATCAAGTTTGCAGACGTGGTGAGGATGATTAGCATCTTCATACCCAGGAGGTTGTTTCATGTATACTTCCTCTTCCAGAACGCCATGTAAAAACGCATTCTCGACATCAAGTTGCCTAATGATCCAATTCCTGGAGACAGATATAGCTAGAACAAGACGAATAGTAGCAGCTTTAACAACTGGACTAAAAGTGTCCTCATAATAAATACCATATCTTTGTTTAAAACCTTTTGCAACTAGACGAGCTTTATATCGATCAATGGAGCCATCAGCATTTCTTTTAATTCTGTAAACCCATTTGCAGTCAATGATATTTGTGTTACCATAGTGTGGAGGAACCAGATGCCATGTGTGATTCTTCTGAAGGGCAGTAAATTCTTCATCCATAGCCTTGCGCCAATCCGGATGATCAAGTGCTTCATGTAGAGTATTTGGTTCCCCTGTAGTACACAAAAAATTATAACGAATACAGCCATCTTTCCAAATTTTCGGGTTAGTGATTCCTTTTTGTAATCGGGTACTCCTAGCAGGGGGTGGTGCAGGATCTGGATGCGCAGACGATCCAGACTCCGGATCCAGCACCTGAGCATGCAGTGGTCGCTTGGAGGACCGTGCTGTCTCCCCCTGGGTCCAGCGCCCTCCGTCTGGCGAGTAGCGGAGACAGGCCGAGCGGACGGCGTGCGAGATGGTGACGTGGCGAGGCCGGGTTGGTGCGGGTTTTCGTTGGCGCGGGCAGCACTCGAGGAGGGCGACGTGGCGTGGCCGGACTGGTGCGGAGAAACGTCCGCGCGCACCGGGCTCGAGGTGGGTGTCGGGGAAGCACGCGGAGACGCAGTCTGGCCAGAGGCGGGCCCCCAATCATTGGAGGCAGGATCCACGCTGGGATCTGCCCCGTGATCTGCTCCGGGATCGGTGTCTGATCCCGAATCGGCTTCGGTACTCGTGCTGGCGGCATTGTCTTCTTCTGAGGATGATTCTGGTTCATTTTCTGCACCGTTTTCACCCGGATTTTCGCCGTTTTGCTCCAAATTTCCTGCAGTATCCTGTACAACACTAATAACAGGTGTTTGTGAAGTATGATTAGTCAATGGTTCCTCATTGTTCTCACCCCCATGTTGTGGAAACAAGTGTTTTGGAAGGAGTAGTATTTCTTGTTTGAGAAGTGCTCCGGCATTTGGATGAAGGGAAGCAAAGGGAAAAATTTCCTCATCAAAAACAACATCCCTAGATATATAAACTCTACCAGAGGTGATATCTAGACATTTTACTCCCTTGTGTTTTGGACTATACCCAAGAAAAACGCATTGCTTGGATCGATAAGCTAATTTGCGATTGTTGTAGGGACGTAAGTTTGGCCAACATGCACAACCAAACACACGAAGTGACAAATAATTTGGTGTGACTCCAAGTAATTTTTCTGAGGGACTAGTGTTATTGATGACTCTACTTGGCATGAGATTAATAAGATATGTGGCGGTGAGGAATGCCTCATCCCAAAATTTGAGAGGCGTAGATGCATTAGCTAAGAGAGAAAGACCAATCTCTACTATGTGACGATGTTTCCTCTCAGCTGAGCCATTTTGTTGATGAGCATAGGGACATGAAACATGATGTGATATGCCTAGCTTTTGAAAGAAGGGGTTTAGTTTCTCATATTCTCCTCCCCAATCTGTTTGCATAGTGATGATTTTTCTATCAAACTTGCGCTCAACAAAATGCATGAAATTTTGGAACACATCAAAGACATCAGATTTCTTTTTGAGTAGGTATATCCATGTGAATTTGCTATAGTCATCAATAAAACTAACATAGTAATTGTGACGTCCTACAGAAGTATTTGCAGGACCCCAAACATCAGAAAAAATTTGCTGAAGGGAAACATGGATACACTTGTGGAAACAGGATATGGTAATTGATGACTTTTAGCTCTTTGATATGAATCACAAACAGTTTCAACACTAGAATCTTTTGAGCAAGGGAGACTAAATTTATTCAAAACAAATTGAACTATGGATTTATTTGGATGTCCTAGGCGACTATGCCACCTTGAAGAGGTGGGCTTTGTGATGTTCTTGACTTGCTTGATCTTGGATGAAGGAGTGATAGGATAGAGGCCACCTTCACATGGCCCTCTAAGAAGAATTTCCCTCGTTGCCCGATCCTTAACAAAAAAATGCCAAGGGTGAAACTCTAGAAAAATGTCATTATCAAGAGCAAGTCTATGAACTGAAAGGAGATTTTTTGTTGCACTAGGAACATGGAGTATATTATTGAGTTGGAGATTAGATGAGGGGGTTTGAATGCATGAGTTGCCAATGTGACTAATTTTCATACCTTCACCATTAGCCGTGTGTATTTTGTCGTTGCCGCGATAATTCTCACGAGTCATGAGCTTCTCCAAGTTTGCGGTGATGTGATCTGTCGCCCCCGTGTCAGGGTACCAATTCGTGTCTACACCATAGGCATAGGCGGCATTGGCACCCCTGTTCTGATCACGGTGACCACCTCGATCATTGCTTTCTTCATAGCGCCACCAGCATTCTCCCGCCGGGTGGCCGTGCTTTTTACATATCTGACAGTCAATGTCTTGATACGGTGTGGGGGTACGGCCTCCAGGGCCACGTCCTCGTCCACCTCCAAAGCCGCCGCGGTGACCACCGAAGCCGCCACGGTGACCACCAACATCACGGTCATAGACCTGACCGCGGCGTGCACCACCATCATCGCCCCGATCGTAGCGACCGCGGGTTTCTTCTCGGTCACGCCCATCGCGGTCATGGTCGATGTAGCGACCGCGGGTGGGGTTGTTGTTGGTGTAGCCCGTGTTGTTGGAGTAGCCCGTGTTGTTGTTGGTGTAGGCACGGTTGTTGGAGTAGCCATTGTTGTTGGGGTAGCTTGGGTTGTAGCCGCCGTCACGCCGATCACGGCGCGCCACGTTTGCCGAAGATTCGAAGCTTTTATTTCCACCTGTCAACCGTAGCTGACGCATATCATATGCAGACATCATGGCGTGGAGCTCGCTTACCGAACACGAGGCCATGACATTGACGGAGGAGACGAGGGAGGTGTAATCGTCGTCGAGGCCGTTGAGGATGAACTCAACCAGTTCATCCTCGTCCACCGTGCGCCCAGCTGCCACCAGCTCGGTGGCAAAGCCCCTCATCTTGCCGATATACTGATCGGCAGTGAGAGACCCCTTCTTGGTGTTGGCGAGTTCGCCACGGAGATGCGCCACGTTCGCTTTGGAACGCGAGGAGAACAGCGAGGTAATCAAGGACCAGACCTCAGCGGCGTGATCCAGCCCTACAGTTTGAGCCAAAATTTCAACAGAGAGAGAGTTTAACAGATAACTGAGAACCTGTTGGTCCTTCAGAATCCAACTGTCATACGCCGGGTTTGGGATTTTTGTTTCCTTGTCGCCTTCCTTGGTGATGATGAACTCTTCTGGCGCCAGTTCCTTGCCTTCCAGGAGCCCGATCACCCGCGCGCCGCGCAGGGTGGGCATCACTTGTGCCTTCCATAGGAGATGGTTGGAGCGCTTGAGTTTTTCTGCAGGTGGGTTGCCGAGTGGTTGCTGGGTGGTGTTTGATGTGGCCATTGGGTTGTCTAGTTTCTGATGATGGTGATCGGAGGAGGATACTATGGGTGTTCTTGGGTTTCAGGTGTAGATCGGATGAGGTTTTGGGGTAGATCGGGTGTGGTTCTTGGGTAGTAGAGATTGGATGCCGGTATTTGGGAATCGGGTATTGGTGTTTGGAGGATTTGTATTGGGTGTTCTTGCGGTAGATCGGTAGATTGGTTTTCTAGGTATTTTGGCTTCGATGTCACGGAAGAGGGAATAGCTCTGATACCATGTCAAACGTAGCAGGAAGCAGTGCCTTTGGTATCGGCCTGTGTACGTGTTATATAGGGCAGTAACGATGCCAGCGATTTACAGAGAGAATCAAGGGGTTGGACCTATCTATCTGAACCGTCTCATACTCGGAGGTTCAGATTACACAAGTTGGTTTTTATTCTAACACCTGCGACTTTACATCGAGCGACGATGACGACGACTGCCCCCCGGCCGAGTGGGCGAGCAGCATGGAGACGATTCTCCTGGATGACCCGGACCGGAGGCGCATCGACTTCAAACTCGTCTACATGGCCGAACGCGGCGAGTACTGCCTCTTCGAGCGCCTGCGGCTCCATGGAGCCGCCCAGAAGCAGCGGTGCCTGGGCGACGGAGAAGAATGCCTGCTGCGCCTGACCACGTTCCGCCTCAAGTACGAGTGCGATGAGCCCGACCACCTCAGGATCATGGACCGCAGTACTCGCTCTTACAAAGTGTCCAGATATCGCGAGGATTTCGAGGCACAAGCGTTTTGGATATAGCTCGTGCATGTTATGTTTTTATAAATGTCGGTCTGGGTGTAGGTGCGATTTTGCTAGCTTCTGAATTCTGAAATTTTGAATGCAAAAGTTACAAATTCACATCGATCGACCTCTAATCGATAAAAACTATACTCTATAATGGAAACAGTATGCCCATTATATGCATGCTAATAATATGAAGTTAACTAGAAGGATATCCCTTAAATAATTCTACGGAGTAATATATAATAAAACACTTAAAATTGGAAGCAATATACCCAGTATGTAAGATTTAGTTGACAGTAGAAATTAAAAGGCTAAATTTAATGGCCATTAAATGTATGCGTATTTTACAATTTATATGTCATTATGGTTCGGGGATGTACCTGATTTATATAGAGAAGCTGAAATCACCTGGTTGAAGAAACATACGATGCATATATCTTGCATTAATATGTGATGCACGTTGCCCCATATTGTTTTCACAAACTTTTTGAGCAATTACGTATAGAAGGCCGCCTAATTTCGAATTACAGTTATAGGATTTTCATCATTGAAAGTAATTAGAAAAAACTGTTTCTTGGTTGACAAAAATATTTCTTATGTTTCACTTCCACAATGTTTAACTGTATAGTTACATAATTGGATGGACTTATTTCTTTAATGGAACCATAAAAAAATGGTGATATGGACAATTTTATGGCTAAAAAAATATGATGTGAATGCTTGCATGTGGATATACACAATAAGTAATAAATGCTAGTGGGATGATGTGGACAATTGATTGGCTAGAAAGATAAGTGATGCTTCCACTGCATGACCACGGCGAAAGATGGCGAGGATGCTGCCGCCGACGGTGAGCCGAAGCAGCGGGACTGGAGCTGGTGGCCCGACTCCGGCTCCTCGCGGATCGGCTGGAGAGACAGCTGCTCCCGTTCATTCCCAACGAGATCCAGGCGTACGCGGTGCACCCGCGGGATCGCACCATCTTCGTGTCCGCGGGTTACGAGCTGCCGACCGCGGCGGGGTGGAGGTACAGCGTCGATACGTTCATCCACCCCACGACGGGAGACAATTACAAGTGGACGCGCTACGGCCGGTGGGCACTGCCGTTCAAGGGCCACGCCCACTACGACCGCCAGCTAAACAGGTGGGTTGGGCTGCACATGGAGGAATTAACCAGTACTGGGTACGTTTCGGCTTGCGACATTCCATCCAGCCAACACAAGGAGCCCAATAAGTCTTGCAGCACGGAGAAGATTCTGCTGGATGACCCGGACCGGAGGCGGATCCACTCCAAGCTCGTCTACATGGCCGAACGCGGCGAGTACTGCCTCTTCGAGCGCCTGCGGCTCCATGGAGCCGCCGAGAAGCAGCGGTGCCTTGGCGACGGAGAAGAGTGCCTGCTGCGACTGACCACGTTCCGCCTCAAGTACGAGTCCGATGAGCCCGAGTGCCTCAGGATCATGGACAGGGGCACTACGGGAATCAGCTCAGACGCCGACGGCCAGCAGAGACGCCGACGGCCAAACATCGGCCCCCTCGGCGTAGGGTGGCCGACAGGATCGGCACGCACCGTGCCCGTCGGCGTCTGTTAGCCCCTCGGCGTATGGAACCTACGCCGAGGGCCACCGTCGGCGTACGTATCCCCCTCGGCGTAGGGGACGCCCCGTTACGCCGTTGGAATTATGCCCGTTACGTGATGGGCTACCCCGAGGGGGTGCCGTCGGCGTATAATAAAGTTTTTTTTTTCTCCCGCGCTCGACCGTACCGTGCGCGGGCGTGTGTAACCTACCCCTACGCCGAGGGGGTGCCGTCGGCTTAGGTTTTTTTCTTTTTTCTTTTGCATTTCGTCAATTCAAACAAGGAAGAAAGGAAAAGTATATATAGTCATAAACAAGGTCTAATATGAGTGGAACCTTCTTGTGCTAGGTGGATTATTAGTATCATAATCGGCGCGACAAACTCGTGTCGGTCCGCTTCTTTATCACGGGTGTCGGCAGCCCATGCTAGCTCCCCTGAACATTCTGCTATCACGGGTGTCGGCAGGCGGCCATGTGCGTGTGTGTTTTAAAATAAACCTTTCCCTACGCCCGTGTGGTATAAATTTGTTCTAATATTAGAATTTGTTTCTTCTAATATTTTGTTTAAACGAATGCATTATCCTAGTCTTTCTAATATACCGCCACCCGCGCCCATGAAATAACACGGTGAAATCTCCCGGAGCCGACCCTATACAACACGGTTAAATAACACTAGTTCCACATTGCTACCCCCTTTCGACGCCGTTACCGCGTGTATCCGTATAAGTCCGGTATTTCTCCAGCGGGTCTAGGTTTTCACCGGAGGGGGGCTACGGAGCGTCCGGGTCCCCACACAAGATAGAGGGTGGCATACCATGTTATTATATGTGTGTTGTGGTCTTTGGATGGCAAATATTGCGCTCCGGGGTGTGACCCGCTTCACCGGCGTCCGTTTCTCCCTCGTGAGTTTACATGCGCTTATAGGGTGAAAGTCCCTTATCGGACGAAACGTCGGGAATCTTCCGAAGAGTTGGGTTCTACCAACTTGTTTTATGTTCCTATGGGCTACCCTAACACAAACAAGCAGCTGGTTCCACAATGCTACCCCCTTTCGACGCCGTTACCGCGTGTATCCGTATAAGTCCGGTATTTCTCCTGCGGGTCTAGGTTTTCACCGGAGGGGGGCTACGGAGCGTCCGTAACCTTTCACAAGCTAGAGGGTGGGATACCATGTCATTATATGTGTGTTGTGGTCTTTGGATGGCAAATATTGCACTCCGGGGTGTGACCCGCTTCACCGGCGTCCGTTTCTCCCTCGTGAGTTTACATGCGCTTATAGGGTGAAACTCCCTTATCGGACGAAACGTCGGGAATCTTCCGAAGAGTTGGGTTCTACCAACTTGTTTTATGTTCCTATGGGCTACCCTAACACAAACAAGCAGCTGGTTCCACAATGCTACCCCCTTTCGACGCCGTTACCGCGTGTATCCGTATAAGTCCGGTATTTCTCCTGCGGGTCTAGGTTTTCACCGGAGGGGGGCTACGGAGCGTCCGGGTCCCCACACAAGCTAGAGGGTGGCATACCATGTTATTATATGTGTGTTGTGGTCTTTGGATGGCAAATATTGCACTCCGGGGTGTGACCCGCTTCACCGGCGTCCGTTTCTCCCTCGTGAGTTTACATGCGCTTATAGGGTGAAAGTCCCTTATCGGACGAAACGTCGGGAATCTTCCGAAGAGTTGGGTTCTACCAACTTGTTTTATGTTCCTATGGGCTACCCTAACACAAACAAGCAGCTGGTTCCACAATGCTACCCCCTTTCGACGCCGTTACCGCGTGTATCCGTATAAGTCCGGTATTTCACCTGCGGGTCTAGGTTTTCACCGGAGGGGGGCTACGGAGCGTCCGGGTCCCCACAGAAGATAGAGGGTGGAATACCATGTTATTATATGTGTGTTGTGGTCTTTGGATGGCAAATATTGCACTCCGGGGTGTGACCCGCTTCACCGGCGTCCGTTTCTCCCTCGTGAGTTTACATGCGCTTATAGGGTGAAACTCCCTTATCGGACGAAACGTCGGGAATCTTCCGAAGAGTTGGGTTCTACCAACTTGTTTTATGTTCCTATGGGCTACCCTAACACAAACAAGCAGCTGGTTCCACAATGCTACCCCCCTTTCGACGTCGTTACCGCGTGTATCCGTATAAGTCCGGTATTTCTCCTGCGGGTCTAGGTTTTCACCGGAGGGGGGCTACGGAGCGTCCGGGTCCCCACACAAGCTAGAGGGTGGCATACCATGTTATTATATGTGTGTTGTGGTCTTTGGATGGCAAATATTGCACTCCGGGGTGTGACCCGCTTCACCGGCGTCCGTTTCTCCCTCGTGAGTTTACATGCGCTTATAGGGTGAAAGTCCCTTATCGGACGAAACGTCGGGAATCTTCCGAAGAGTTGGGTTCTACCAACTTGTTTTATGTTCCTATGGTCTACCCTAACACAAACAAGCAGCTGGTTCCACAATGCTACCCCCTTTCGACGCCGTTACCGCGTGTATCCGTATAAGTCCGGTATTTCTCCTGCGGGTCTAGGTTTTCACCGGAGGGGGGCTACGGAGCGTCCGTAACCTTTCACAAGCTAGAGGGTGCCATACCATGTTATTATATGTGTGTTGTGGTCTTTGGCTGGCAAATATTGCACTCCGGGGTGTGACCCGCTTCACCGACGTCCGTTTCTCCCTCGTGAGTTTACATGCGCTTATAGGGTGAAACTCCCTTATCGGACGAAACGTCGGGAATCTTCCGAAGAGTTGGGTTCTACCAACTTGTTTTATGTTCCTATGGGCTACCCTAACACAAACAAGCAGCTGGTTCCACAATGCTACCCCCTTTCGACGCCGTTACCGCGTGTATCCGTATAAGTCCGGTATTTCTCCTGCGGGTCTAGGTTTTCACCGGAGGGGGGCTACGGAGCGTCCGTAACCTTTCACAAGCTAGAGGGTGCCATACCATGTTATTATATGTGTGTTGTGGTCTTTGGATGGCAAATATTGCACTCCGGGGTGTGACCCGCTTCACCGACGTCCGTTTCTCCCTCGTGAGTTTACATGCGCTTATAGGGTGAAACTCCCTTATCGGACGAAACGTCGGGAATCTTCCGAAGAGTTGGGTTCTACCAACTTGTTTTATGTTCCTATGGGCTACCCTAACACAAACAAGCAGCTGGTTCCACAATGCTACCCCCTTTCGACGCCGTTACCGCGTGTATCCGTATAAGTCCGGTATTTCTCCTGCAGGTCTAGGTTTTCACCGGAGGGGGGCTACGGAGCGTCCGGGTCCCCACACAAGATAGAGGGTGGCATACCATGTTATTATATGTGTGTTGTGGTCTTTGGATGGCAAATATTGCACTCCGGGGTGTGACCCGCTTCACCGGCGTCCGTTTCTCCCTCGTGAGTTTACATGCGCTTATAGGGTGAAAGTCCCTTATCGGACGAAACGTCGGGAATCTTCCGAAGAGTTGGGTTCTACCAACTTGTTTTATGTTCCTATGGGCTACCCTAACACAAACAAGCAGCTGGTTCCACAATGCTACCCCCTTTCGACGCCGTTACCGCGTGTATCCGTATAAGTCCGGTATTTCTCCTGCGGGTCTAGGTTTTCACCGGAGGGGGGCTACGAAGCGTCCGGGTCCCCACACAAGATAGAGGGTGGCATACCATGTTATTATATGTGTGTTGTGGTCTTTGGATGGCAAATATTGCACTCCGGGGTGTGACCCGCTTCACCGGCGTCCGTTTCTCCCTCGTGAGTTTACATGCGCTTATAGGGTGAAAGTCCCTTATCGGACGAAACGTCGGGAATCTTCCGAAGAGTTGGGTTCTACCAAATTGTTTTATGTTCCTATGGGCTACCCTAACACAAACAAGCAGCTGGTTCCACAATGCTACCCCCTTTCGACGCCGTTACCGCGTGTATCCGTATAAGTCCGGTATTTCTCCTGCGGGTCTAGGTTTTCACCGGAGGGGGGCTACGGAGCGTCCGTAACCTTTCACAAGCTAGAGGGTGCCATACCATGTTATTATATGTGTGTTGTGGTCTTTGGATGGCAAATATTGCACTCCGGGGTGTGACCCGCTTCACCGACGTCCGTTTCTCCCTCGTGAGTTTACATGCGCTTATAGGGTGAAACTCCCTTATCGGACGAAACGTCGGGAATCTTCCGAAGAGTTGGGTTCTACCAACTTGTTTTATGTTCCTATGGGCTACCCTAACACAAACAAGCAGATGGTTCCACAATGCTACCCCCTTTCGACGCCGTTACCGCGTGTATCCGTATAAGTCCGGTATTTCTCCTGCGGGTCTAGGTTTTCACCGGAGGGGGGCTACGGAGCGTCCGGGTCCCCACACAAGATAGAGGGTGGCATACCATGTTATTATATGTGTGTTGTGGTCTTTGGATGGCAAATATTGCACTCCGGGGTGTGACCCGCTTCACCGGCGTCCGTTTCTCCCTCGTGAGTTTACATGCGCTTATAGGGTGAAACTCCCTTATCGGACGAAACGTCGGGAATCTTCCGAAGAGTTGGGTTCTACCAACTTGTTTTATGTTCCTATGGGCTACCCTAACACAAACAAGCAGCTGGTTCCACAATGCTACCCCCTTTCGACGCCGTTACCGCGTGTATCCGTATAAGTCCGGTATTTCTCCTGCGGGTCTAGGTTTTCACCGGAGGGGGGCTACGGAGCGTCCGGGTCCCCACAGAAGATAGAGGGTGGCATACCATGTTATTATATGTGTGTTGTGGTCTTTGGATGGCAAATATTGCACTCCGGGGTGTGACCCGCTTCACCGGCGTCCGTTTCTCCCTCGTGAGTTTACATGCGCTTATAGGGTGAAACTCCCTTATCGGACGAAACGTCGGGAATCTTCCGAAGAGTTGGGTTCTACCAACTTGTTTTATGTTCCTATGGGATACCCTAACACAAACAAGCAGCTGGTTCCACAATGCTACCCCCTTTCGACGCCGTTACCGCGTGTATCCGTATAAGTCCGGTATTTCTCCTGCGGGTCTAGGTTTTCACCGGAGGGGGGCTACGGAGCGTCCGGGTCCCCACACAAGCTAGAGGGTGGCATACCATGTTATTATATGTGTGTTGTGGTATTTGGATGGCAAATATTGCACTCCGGGGTGTGACCCGCTTCACCGGCGTCCGTTTCTCCCTCGTGAGTTTACATGCGCTTATAGGGTGAAAGTCCCTTATCGGACGAAACGTCGGGAATCTTCCGAAGAGTTGGGCTCTACCAACTTGTTTTATGTTCCTATGGGCTACCCTAACACAAACAAGCAGCTGGTTCCACAATGCTACCCCCTTTCGACGCCGTTACCGCGTGTATCCGTATAAGTCCGGTATTTCTCCTGCGGGTCTAGGTTTTCACCGGAGGGGGGCTACGGAGCGTCCGTAACCTTTCACAAGCTAGAGGGTGCCATACCATGTTATTATATGTGTGTTGTGGTCTTTGGCTGGCAAATATTGCACTCCGGGGTGTGACCCGCTTCACCGACGTCCGTTTCTCCCTCGTGAGTTTACATGCGCTTATAGGGTGAAACTCCCTTATCGGACGAAACGTCGGGAATCTTCCGAAGAGTTGGGTTCTACCAACTTGTTTTATGTTCCTATGGGCTACCCTAACACAAACAAGCAGCTGGTTCCACAATGCTACCCCCTTTCGACGCCGTTACCGCGTGTATCCGTATAAGTCCGGTATTTCTCCTGCGGGTCTAGGTTTTCACCGGAGGGGGGCTACGGAGCGTCCGTAACCTTTCACAAGCTAGAGGGTGCCATACCATGTTATTATATGTGTGTTGTGGTCTTTGGATGGCAAATATTGCACTCCGGGGTGTGACCCGCTTCACCGACGTCCGTTTCTCCCTCGTGAGTTTACATGCGCTTATAGGGTGAAACTCCCTTATCGGACGAAACGTCGGGAATCTTCTGAAGAGTTGGGTTCTACCAACTTGTTTTATGTTCCTATGGGCTACCCTAACACAAACAAGCAGCTGGTTCCACAATGCTACCCCCTTTCGACGCCGTTACCGCGTGTATCCGTATAAGTCCGGTATTTCTCCTGCGGGTCTAGGTTTTCACCGGAGGGGGGCTACGGAGCGTCCGGGTCCCCACACAAGATAGAGGGTGGCATACCATGTTATTATATGTGTGTTGTGGTCTTTGGATGGCAAATATTGCACTCCGGGGTGTGACCCGCTTCACCGGCGTCCGTTTCTCCCTCGTGAGTTTACATGCGCTTATAGGGTGAAACTCCCTTATCGGACGAAACGTCGGGAATCTTCCGAAGAGTTGGGTTCTACCAACTTGTTTTATGTTCCTATGGGCTACCCTAACACAAACAAGCAGCTGGATCCACAATGCTACCCCCTTTCGACGCCGTTACCGCGTGTATCCGTATAAGTCCGGTATTTCTCCTGCGGGTCTAGGTTTTCACCGGAGGGGGGCTACGGAGCGTCCGTAACCTTTCACAAGCTAGAGGGTGGCATACCATGTTATTATATGTGTGTTGTGGTCTTTGGATGGCAAATATTGCACTCCGGGGTGTGACCCGCTTCACCGACGTCCGTTTCTCCCTCGTGAGTTTACATGCGCTTATAGGGTGAAACTCCCTTATCGGACGAAACGTCGGGAATCTTCCGAAGAGTTGGGTTCTACCAACTTGTTTTATGTTCCTATGGGCTACCCTAACACAAACAAGCAGATGGTTCCACAATGCTACCCCCTTTCGACGCCGTTACCGCGTGTATCCGTATAAGTCCGGTATTTCTCCTGCGGGTCTAGGTTTTCACCGGAGGGGGGCTACGGAGCGTCCGGGTCCCCACACAAGATAGAGGGTGGCATACCATGTTATTATATGTGTGTTGTGGTCTTTGGATGGCAAATATTGCACTCCGGGGTGTGACCCGCTTCACCGGCGTCCGTTTCTCCCTCGTGAGTTTACATGCGCTTATAGGGTGAAACTCCCTTATCGGACGAAACGTCGGGAATCTTCCGAAGAGTTGGGTTCTACCAACTTGTTTTATGTTCCTATGGGCTACCCTAACACAAACAAGCAGCTGGTTCCACAATGCTACCCCCTTTCGACGCCGTTACCGCGTGTATCCGTATAAGTCCGGTATTTCTCCTGCGGGTCTAGGTTTTCACCGGAGGGGGGCTACGGAGCGTCCGGGTCCCCACAGAAGATAGAGGGTGGCATACCATGTTATTATATGTGTGTTGTGGTCTTTGGATGGCAAATATTGCACTCCGGGGTGTGACCCGCTTCACCGGCGTCCGTTTCTCCCTCGTGAGTTTACATGCGCTTATAGGGTGAAACTCCCTTATCGGACGAAACGTCGGGAATCTTCCGAAGAGTTGGGTTCTACCAACTTGTTTTATGTTCCTATGGGCTACCCTAACACAAACAAGCAGCTGGTTCCACAATGCTACCCCCTTTCGACGCCGTTACCGCGTGTATCCGTATAAGTCCGGTATTTCTCCTGCGGGTCAGTTAGTGAAACCAGGAAGCGCGCATGGACACATTTCGCAGAACAGGTCACATGCATCCACTCATTTGTTCCAGTACCGCTCGTTCTCAAACAAAATCAGGCCAGTCAACACAAGACGATGGAAGCAATACAGTAGACGAGGGGGACTTACGCTATTGAAGCAGCAACCATCCCCCCCGCGATGCGCAGCTCACCCTTCCCGATGCCTGCCACGCTCTGAAGACCTGGCATGATGTGGTACAGGGAGGCGTCGACGTCCTTGGAGCAGGCTACAGGGAAGAGATGGCCCTCGTCGAGAAAAGGCAGGTCATTGCAGTGCACCATCTCCCAAGCCAGGTCTTCAGAGCGTTGATAACACGGATGATCCTCAATAGCGGTCTAACCATTGGCTATGGCCCTTTTTTTACATTTAAGCCTAAAAAAACCAGCACTAGTTAGCAAATGTGTGGATGCATACGAGCTGTTCGACAAAATGCTCGCGTGCGCTTCCTAATTTCACATGTGCTCATCTTTTCTGAGGTAGAAAAAACGTTGCTCCTAACTAAAAAAAACACACAGCACCTAAGCCGACGGCATGCCGTCGGCGTACCTATATATATTTTTTTAAATACACTCGTGTACACAACGCACGCGCGGAGGAAAAAAAAAAGCCAGGACCTAAGCCGACGGCTTGCCGTCGGCGTAGCTACATTTTTTTTTTAAACACACGCGTGTATACACACAGGCCCTAACCCGCGCGGAGAAAAAAAAAAGAAAACCCCCAGACCTAACCCGCGCGCGCTCCTCTCTTCCTCTCCCCCAGCCGCGCCGCCGCCGCCGCCGGCTTCCCTCCCGTCCGGCGCCGCCTGCCCCAGCCCCTTCCGCGCCCGCCCCCTACCTTCCTCTCCCCGGCCGCCGCCTCCACCCAGCCCCTCCCGCGCCCGCCTGTCCCCGCCGCCCGTCCCCGTCTCCTCACGGGCCGCCGCCGTTCCCCGTCGCCTCACCGGCCGCCGCCCGTCTCCGTCGCCTCCAGACCCGCCTCGACGCCTCCCCCAGCCGCCGTCGCCGCCCAGGAGCTCCCGGCCACCCCCCTAATGGTAATTTTTTTTTTGATTTTTTTTCTTCTGTTAATAAATTAGTTAGAATTTAGGTTAGCTAGTTAGTAGATTACTTAGTTAGTAGTTAGTTAGTTAGTAGGTTAGAAAATTAGTTAAAAAGCGCGTCGGCGCCCCCCGCCCGCGACGGCGAGGCGTCGATGACGCCCGCGTCGGCGACTCCCCCCGCGCGCGTCGGCGCCCCCCGCCCGCGTCGGTGAGGCGTCGATGACGCCCGCGTCGGCGACTCCCCCCGCGCGCGTCGGTGACGTCCGCGCTCGTCGCATATTATCTGCATATTATAGATATCTGTTTTGCTAATTCGCATATTATGTGCTACAGGATATCGGGTAGGAGCCGCCACGACACGCCATCGATCTTCGACCCCGCCGCCGCTGTCTAGAGCCACGCTGTCGATCCCCGACCCCGTCACGCCGTTGTTCGACTACGTCCTCTACCGCCGCGGGTGAGCTAGAACTCTGTCTTCTCCCTCGCATTTTTTTTTGTCGCGTCACCTAGGTGTCATTTCCCGTCCGCAAGCGTTACGAAGATAAATATGCAATAGTGGTAGGCATATTTTGAACCGTAACGCTTGCGGCATTTACGGGACAGTCGGCGGATCCGTAGATTGAGTATGTTTTCCATGCTCTACCCCGATCCGAGACAGAATTTCGGTAGCGCTTCCCCGTTGTTCTCCTTATGCACATTCTCTCGGCTTTTTGCCGAGACGTGTATCGGGAGAGCAGCGGGGAGGTGCTGCCGAAATTCTGTCTCGGATCGGGGTAGAGCATGGAAAACGTACTCAATCTACGGATCCGGCGGCTGCTAGGACCCTTGACCTATTAGATATGTAGGTTTTGCCGCTAGGAAATAAAAATATCATGCATTTAATTTCATGCTATTATTTGAGATGAAATACAATATGTGTGTTTGCCTCGCAATACAGCAGATTATGGCTGATAATGGTTGGATGTTCACTGGCCGAAAAGATGCGATGGAAAGAACAGATGAGTGGGTATGGAAGACTAATTTCTTAGTGAGGGAGTTAGGGCGTGGTTCAAAGTCGGGCATCCGTCCAGGTTGCCCTTGCGCTCGATGAAAGCTGCGTCTTCGTAAGGGAAAGCAAGATATGACTAAACACCTATGGTCTTATGGGTATTGGGCGGAGTACACCACGACGATCGACTTTGCTGAGTACGAACGTGAAAATGGTAGGGTGATGCGGCAGCGGATCAATGGCGTTGAGGATGATGGGATAAGAAACTTCCTAGAAGATCTCCGTGATGCCGACATACCAGATTCGCCACCTTCACGGGAGGAACCATCCGAATCGAGTGAACCACAGGAACCGGAGCCAACTGCACAGTCCTATTTTCGTATGATGTCCTCGGGTCAGAGGCCTCTGTACGATGGTGCAAAAATTTGTCAGCTCGATGCCATCTCCCAAGCCCTAGCCGAAAAGCTGAAGCACGGCAATACCCGTTCATGCTTTGAATCTCATCTGCAAACATATGGTAACATGCTGCCTGAAGGACATTGTTTGCCTAAAAGCATGTACGAAACAAAGAAAATCCTGCGAGAGCTGAACATGGATTATGAGAAGATAGATTGCTGTCCTAAAGGCTGCGTTTTGTTTCGGCAACAGTTTGCGGAAGACAAGTACTGTATCAAGTGTGGGGCCTCTAGGTATCATGAGGTAAATGGACGTGATGGTCAGAAGAGGCAGACAAAAGTCCCCATGAAGATTCTTCGTTACCTCCCGTTCATAAAAAGAATCCAGCGGCTTTACATGAATAAGGAGTCTGCCACCCAGATGACCTGGCACAAGAATGGGAAGAGATACGAGGACGAGCACGGACGGATAAAGATGGGACATCCATCAGATGGTATGGCATGGAAGAATTTCGATGCAAAATACCCTGAGCAGGCAGCCGAGGCTCGGAACGTCCGAATTGCGATAGCAACCGATGGTTTCAATCCGTATGGTATGTCGACTGCCTCGTACAGCTGCTGGCCCGTGTTTGTTATTCCGCTCAACCTCCCTCCCGGAGTCCTAATGCAAAGGAAGACCATATTCCTGTCATTGATCATTCCAGGGCCTGAATACCCTGGAAAGAATTTGAGTGTCTATTTGCAGCCGCTTGTGGATGATCTAAACCACTCTTGGCACCACGGTACCTTTACATACGACCGTGCATCGAAGAGGAACTTTTTGATGAAAGTTTGGTTCCAGTATTCCATGCACGACATGCCGGGGTACGCCCTATTCTGCGGATGGTGTACAGCTGGTAAGTGGCCATGCCCAGTGTGCAGGAACCGGCTTGAGTTTCTTTGGCTAAGCGCGGGTAAGAAGTATTCCGCGTTTGACACGCATCGAAAGTTTCTCAAAAGAATACATCGGTTTAGAGATGACGAAAAGAACTTTAAGAAGGGCAGAGTTGAGCGTGTAGAGGCAGAGATACCAACATTCGATGGTGCAGTTGTTGATGCCGAGCTAAGTGCTCTCGTGCTTGCTTAGGGAAATGGCCCACGATATTCGGGATATGGTGTGGACCACAACTGGACTCACGTGGCAAGCATTACGCAACTCCCATATTACAAGGACCTCGATCTTCCCCATAACATCGATGTGATGCACACCGAGAAGAATGTCGGAGAGTCTCTGTTTCACACTGTCCTGAACATTCCTGAGAAGTCAAAGGACAATGTGAAGGCTAGAGTCGATGTTCAGAAGCTCTGTGATAGGGAGAGATTACACATGCAGGAACCTGAGGGCCGTCGAAAAAACTGGTTCAAGCCGCATGCCTTCTACTGCCTTAATAGTATCCAAAAGAAAGAGGCGTTCATGTGGCTCAAATACGTCGTGATGTTCCCTGATGGATATTGTTCGAATATAAGTAGGGGAGTCAATCTTTCAACGGGACAAGTCAACGGGCTCAAGAGTCACGACTATCATATATGGATTGAGCGGCTGATGCCGGTGATGGTTCGAGGGTATCTCCCCGAACGTGTCTGGCGTGTGCTCGCGGAGTTGAGCCATTTCTTCCGCACGCTTTGTGCTAAGCAGATATGTCCCGTGATGATTAAGAAGCTGCATGAGCTAGTGCCGGAGTTGCTATGCAACTTAGAGATGATATTTCCGCCTGGCTTCTTTACTCCGATGGCACATCTTGTTGTGCATCTCGCGAACGAGGCACTATTGGGTGGACCGGTGCAATTTCGTTGGCAGTTTTGTATTGAGAGAGAGTTTAAGTATATTCGAACCAAGTGTGGAAACAAAAATAAGATTGAAGCATGCATAGCTGAGGCAACTGTCCTCCAGGAGATGGCAGACGCCAGGCTAACCTACTTTCCCGATGATGTTCCCACTATGCATAACCAGGCCTCTCGGTACAATGTTGATGAGCCCAAGCAAGACCCCAAGCTCCTCCTCTTCCAGTTTCCCGGTGGCAAGGCCGGTGGCGCAAAGAAGTATAACTTGACCTTCGAAGAGCAGGAGTGCATAATGCTCTATGTGCTTCAAAACATGAAAGAAGTGACCCGCGACGAGCAAAATGAGGCGGGCAGTTTCCTTAGGTAAAATGGTGAACAAAGTATCTTTTCAACTAGTATCTTGGTTTTGGTCTAATACGTATTTTGTCCTTTTAGGCAATTCACCGATGAAATGTGGCCGGGAACTGTGGACCCCGATGAAGCCGAGCTGGACACTCTTATGAAAGAGGGTGCCCCCGGAAAGAAAAATTTCACGGCTTGGTTTAGGGAAAAGGTAAACTCTAACCTGTCCCTCCTACCTTGCAATCCGTGTCTTGTCCATCTTATTACACGTAACTAATGCACAGAACAATTTGTACCAAACTTGTAGGGAGGTGATCCCACTATTGTGATGTCGGATGAGTTGAGATGTGTCTCCCAAGGTTATAATCGTAAAGTTGAGATGTATGAGAAGTATGACGTGAATGGGTTTCGCTTCCATACAGAGTCTCACCAGAACAGTCGGCCCAATGCAAAAACTATAAATACCGGGGTCTTCACCAAAGGAGCCGGAGAGTTTGATTACTATGGGAGGTTACAAAACGTATACGAGGTGACGTACAATAATACGAACATAGAACTCAAGCTCGTCGTGTTCAGATGCCACTGGTTTGACCCAACGGAGCATGGACTGAGAAAAACCCCTTCCATTGGGTTAGTTGAAGTTAAGCCTTCAACCACCTATAGTCGATCCGATGTCTTTGTTGTGGCTCACCAAGCGAAGCAGGTTTATTATTTGCCCTACCCATGCAAGAAAGATGGACTCAATGGATGGGAAGTCGTGTTCCATGTATCACCACATGGTAAGCTACCCATGCCCTCGGACGATGATTACAACAACATCGACCCTAAAACATATGAGGGGATTTTCTACCAAGAGCAAGAGAGCTTTGGGGACTTTGGCATACAAGATCTTGTGGACCTCGAGAACGAATCACAAACAGGCGGTGAGGCAGTGATGGATCTAAAGGACATAGATATGCTCAACAAGTTTCATTCGGACATTGCCAATGATGAGCCTCCACCGTGCGATGAGCATCCACCGTACTACTCACGTGATAGTGATTCTGATAGTGACAATGAGAACACAAGATTTAACTATGAGAGTGATGGTGAGGGTCTTTTATGTTTATGCTTAGTATTTAATTTCTCTCATGTAGTTAGCTTAATACTTATTTTCCTTGCATTCTTTATTATGCTTACTATATATTTTTGAACATGCTTATTAATTGTTTACCCTTTGTCAATGCAGGTGATTGAGCAATATGAGCGGCAAGGAATCCTCGGCCACCTTGAGCAAGTCGCAGCGCCGGCGGTTTGCGAACCCGCGTTACACTCAGGAGGAGGGTGAGAGAGGAGGTGCACGACGAGGTGGAGGGGTAGCTTCTGATGCACTTCCCCAGAGGGGACGCCGAGGTGGAGGCCGAGGTGGAGGACGAGCTGGAGGACGACTAGGTGGACGGGCACGAGTGGAGGAGTCTCCTGAGGCCGAGGCGGAGGAGCAGTCTCGAGACGAGGAGGTGGAGGCCGAGGTGGAGGCCGAGGTGGAGGCCGAGGTGGAGGCCGAGGATTCTGGAGAGGAGAACCCCGAGGCTCCGAAGAAGCTAAAATTACGTGGGGAATCCGGGGTACCTGATGAGTCACAGGAACCTGCACCGGAGGCGAGAACCCTCATTAAGGGCAACGGCAAAAGGTAAATGACTACCCATTTTGAACACGGTAATTTCATGTTGACGTGTATTAATGTTTCATTATTGTGCAGCACTTGGATTTTTGCACCGGGGATCAAGCGTACTCCTAACAGCCTGGTTGGATCTCTGCTTAGGAAGTATTGGCCGGGCTATTACTCTCCCGTCCCCGGTGGCGAGAGGATTCTAGCCAGCAGTTGGCACGACTATCAGGCCGCCCCTTGGGTTGGCTACGAGTCAGCTGCTGACGCTGTTATCACCAGGTTTTGGGTAAGACAAACTCTTCAAATTTCTTTCATAGTTGATAGTTGATGACTCCACCATGCTACCTCATGACTCTCACAATTATTTTTTTGCCTAATTTACAGAGATTCTTTAGGGTGCTTCCGGAGGATCAGGACAGGGCGGACAAGACTTTGCAGGGGGCTTGTAAGAAATTGGTGCCGCAACAGTTCTATAATCAAAAGAATACGTCCATGAACTTATTCAGTTCTGAGAAGTTGGGCAAGAGGGCGCCGAAGCACGAGAATGTGGAGAATCCACCTGACATGACCCTGGGTGATTACATGTTGGTAAGTAAATTGTCAAAAAGTTCATATGTTGCTGCTAAGGTGCATTTGCAATTTCTGTGCTTCAAATGAGTATCGATTTTTCAGGTTCAACCCTCGTGGACCTTAGGTAGGGAAGACGCATGGGAAGCGGTGGCGACAAAGTGGCTCGGGCAAGACGCCGAGTTCAAAGCCGTGAGCGACCGAAACAAGGCAAACCGTGGCCACGTCGGGACACACCGTGCGGGTGCCTGCGGCCTTGCCAACTTCAAGGAAAAGATGGTATACATGGAACAACCTGCATCTATTTCGTGTTGTTTTCCTACTTGATGAACATAACATTTCCTCTTGTGTTCCTACTTGATACGCAGGCGCAATCTACTGGAGTGTTTGTTTCGGACGTGAAAGCATGGGAAACAATAAAGCTTAAGAAGCCCGATCCATCCAAGCCTCCTCCCGAGGTTCCCGAGTACTACGGCAACGCAAAGGACAAGTTGGATTTGTACTGCTCGACTTTCCAGACTTTCCATCCGCATGTGGAAAACCCTTTGGAGCACGAGACCGATATGAGAGCGTTGGTCGTGGCGGGAGGTGGCAGGGAGCATGGGCGTTACTTCCTAGCTGATACGGTGACCCCGCACATGCCTGAGTTGAGCTTGACGCGTGTCAAGTCTACCCTCACCGCCGATGACCCAGAGGTCACGCGTCATCGCCGGCCTTCCCGAGCTGACCACGATGTAAGTTGTCTCAATTTCATCCTATTTTCGACATTCGTTCCTGAGGTGACTGTTCACGAGATTCAATTTTCTTGGGATTGTAGCCTGCTTTCGAGGCGGCCTACGCAGCCGCTTTTGCGGAGTATGAGACGGCGTATAACGAGTGGCTGCAGGTCTCACAGGCATACGCCGAGTATAGAGAGATGCTCGATAATGTAAGTTACAACCTGTTGTTTCTACAAAATATTACAAGTCTCATTTCCCGTGGTTTGAACCTTCATATCTACAACGCCTAACATCTACCCTATCTTGCAGGCGACCCGCATGTTTCTTATCACTGGTGAGAGGCCGACGTCGCTACCAGAGGCACCAGCGAACCCGGGGCCGGCGCCACGGGCCCCGTCGAAGGATATGTTCGCTCTTGGATACTACTCATCGACTCCGGTAAGTAATTTGGCAAACTAGTTGTGATCGATATCATGTGCATTCTAACTTGCTAACTTTTGCTCACACATGCATGTAGGGCTCGGGATGCTCCACGCATCGACCCTTTGGTCGTCCTGATGCCTCGCCCACGGGTTCCCGAGAGATCACAGCCTCGCCGAGTTCGTCTCGTCAGACCACACCGGTTCATGGCGGTGCCGGTGGTCGTGCCTCGCCGAGTTCCGGGGTTGGTTCGACGGCGGCTACCCAGCGCCAGGCGTCGCCGATTTTCACGAGGTCGGAGATGGGTACCTCGAGTGACGAGGCCGTGTAGCTAGGAGATGGTTGTGCTTGTAAGCACGGTTGAATAGTGTCGTTGGATCATGTATGCACGATGGTTGGATGGTTATGTATGCACGATGGTTGGATCATGCTTTTGTGATGTTTATATGATGTTTGGATTGATATGTACTATTTGTGTGAAGTCTATGATGTTTCTGTGATGATATTTAATAATGTACAGCTTTTATAATGTGAATTGATATGGTACAGCAGGAAAAAACAGCAACAATTCGAAAAACAGCAAAATTGCCCAGGGGCTACGCCGAGGGGAACCCCGTCGGGGTAGGCCTTTGCCCCAGCCCAGGTAGGGGGCTACGCCGAGGGGGAGGCCGTCGGGGTAGGCCTTTGCCCAGCCCAGCTCGCCCCAGACGCCGAGGGGGAGGCCGTCGGCGTACGCAGCTGCGCAGCGCTAGCTGCCGCCACGTGCCCCCAGACGCCGAGGGGGTGGCCGTCGGCGTACGCAGCTGCGCAGCGCTAGCTGCCGCCACGTGGCCCCCAGACGCCGAGGGGCGTGGCCGTCGGCGTAGCGTGGACGTAACGGATCCGTCCTGGCGGTCTGTGGGGCCCACCAAACTGATACGCCGAGGGGAACCTATACGCCGACGGCCAGAAGGGCTTCGCCGACGGAGTTGTACGCCGAGGGGGCTACGCCGAGGGTGGCCGTCGGCGTATGGATACGCCGAGGGGGAACGGATAGACGCCGAGGGGAACCGGCCGTCGGCGTACCATCGCATTCCTGTAGTGGGGTACTCGCTCTTACAAAGTGTCCAGATATCACGACGATTTTGAGGCACAAGCGTTCTGGATATAGCCCATGCATGGTTGAGCATTGTGCGTTTTGAAAGGATCTGAATTCTGAGATCTGTGCTAATTAATTGTACTCAAGCAGTGCTATCACGTTCTGGCTCTGCATTTCTAATGTAAGCCTTAAGTTGGATACAGATTTATATTGGCCTCCAGTCGATAGAAAATGTACTCTACAATGGAAGAATTATGGCTATTATATGCATGGTATGAAGTTTAAATTTTGCCATTATAGGTGCCTTGATGGTTGAACTTAATTACTTTATTTGATTATATTATTAGGAGGATCTTTCATGATGGCGTCCACTTTGATATTTTGCCCGTAAAGTTGAAACTAAAAGCTCAGCTTAAGGGTAACTGGCGACTCCAACGAGACCGACCGAGGCGGAGGTGCTTGCATATGGGGGCATTGGGGCAAAGGCGATGGAGGTGCGCTCAAGCGCTCATCTTCGTGCCAAGCCTGATGCGGATCTTCCCAGGTTAACTATTCTCCCTGCTCTGAGCTCTCCCTGATCTGAGCTATGACCAGCATGCCATGGCTGTTTATGTGCTTATGTGTGTATATGGTAGATTGCCTGTGAGCTTTGCGGTAACGATTTGTGTACATGACAAAACTTGAGCTAAAATTGGTTTGCACTAATATCAGCTGCGTTATTCCGTCAATCTTGAAGGTTGGCGATTCATGTGAGTTTGTGTACTTTCTGTTTGGATAGAAAAAAAGAAAATGTAAATATCAGTGTCACTAGGATGTTGATGGATTAATATGGAGAGGAGAATAGCCTTTTTTTTCTTGTTGACGACAATCGATTTTGGGAGTCACATCCAAACAGCAAGAATAAGCAAGCAAACATATATGCTTCTTGATATTTAATCCATCAGCTAGCTCATTGTAGTTGCTGCTACTTGGTGAAAAGGATGAATATAAACGTTGCTTTCCTTGTTGGCGATGTTGTGATGATCGCAAGCATCCTTAATATTCCCAGCTCAAGTGAATTGCTCTTGTGTGATTTAACATGCTGAGAAATAACCTGTAGATATCCGCGTGGGTTGAGGGTAAACTCGCTTTTTTTCTTTTCTTACGAAACAACATACAGGCCATGACAACACCATTATATTACCTGTAGTGTGGTACTACAAGTGATTTGGTTATGGTGCCATGTTTGAACGTAACTCACATCCAAACAGCAACAATAAGGAAGCCAGACGTAGCTGCTTCTTGATATCAATCCATCAGCTAGCTCACTGCTACTTGGTGAAAAAGATGATTAGAAACGTTGCTTTCCTTGTTATCCATCCTAGGTGATAGTGCTGTGATGATTGGAAGCATCCTTAATATTCCCACTCAGGGAGTTGCTTTTGTGTGTTTTAACATGCTGAGAAATAACCTGTAGATATCCACTTGGGTTGAGGCAAAACTCGTTTTTCTTCTTAGAAAAAAAAACATAGTGTGCTACTGCAAGCGATTTGGTTATGTTGGCAGGTTCGAATTTTGTGGAGGAAGGCAGCGAGGTTATGTATGTCAGTGTAGGGCAATTGCAAATTGGTGCTGAAAGATGCACAAGGTACCCCTGTTTTGATTGCATGAAAATCCAAACGAAATTGGGTTGGTGTGAGTTCTTATTTGCGTGTGTATGCAGTTTCATTCTTGGAGAGGCACAAACCTTGTCGATTTGTACCTTATGTTTTGTCTGTTGCTTGCTGTCTTCAATCCATTAAGGAGAATCTTGATGTGTTAATGCTGAATTATTTCCATATAGTAGAAAATTCACATTTGTGTTTACAGGCAGGCACGCACGCACGTGTTGAGGTGGCATTATTTAGAAGCCTGCTGATGCTTTTTTGCGTTTTGGGGGGGTTTAATAAGTCAAAATGATGCCCTTTTTTTCTGTTATTATCTGCAGGTTCTACGTGGTGAGCTGCAGGGGAGGGTACCTACCTGACTGGATATGAGGTGTGGCTCGGGCCATGTTGCTCTTTCATTCTGGTATAAACATCTTTTGATGGAAAGTTTGGTTATGAGCGCGAGGGAGCGTACGTCGACGTCGTCATGGCCGATGGTGCCGAGGCAGGGTGCTGGCAGTGGCCTCCCACAACTCTAGTGTGGTTGTAGGCCTGGCCGGACCTTGGCTTCGACTACCTCGCCTATGTGGGGCAGCGGCTAGTTCTGCGGTGGCTGTGATGCTATTGATTGCCATCGTGCAGTTTCTTTTAATTGTAATGTTGTCACTAGAAAAGTTTAATTGTGAAGCATTGGTGCATGGAAGCCCCAAATGCTGGAGACCTTGTTGGGTATGTAAGTGCACCAGTTCTTCTAACCTGGGGTTATATAGATATGCTCATATGCACCATGTAATATGTCCTTTTATGTGATACTTGAGGACCTCACAAGGCAAGGGAGTGCCTGCATGGTGCGCGGCAAGGCGTGTGGACGTGTCTAGTTATATTGAGTTGTTTTCGTATTGCTGGGGCTGGGTGACTCGCTGATTGAAAAGAGGGCTATGGACACATGAATGTATCTGTATTCCTAATGTTGAAGAAACCATGTAGTAGTTGGTGTGTGTACGAACTCAAACCGTTGTAATGCTTGCTGGATGTGAAAATTGTTTGGTTGGTTCCAAGAAACCAGTATTGTTATATTACAAGGTCGTTGGTGGCGCCTGGTTATTTGCAAGAGAAGACAGAAGTAGACCCGTCGTTGTTACGTATTTTTTCTACCATTCGTATGTCGGTCTGAATATAACTCGGGCTTTAAGCATGAGTAGAATAATTTTCAGTATTGCCATGTAGGAGTACTAGATTTGAGTTACCACCCGAGACTAGATTTCCCGTCGAATTGGGGAAACGATTCCTACCTACCGGAAGCGGGTCTTGAATAGCCAAAGAAAGACTAGTTTTGGGCTCGAGTGAAGGGGAACAATTCCCGGAGTTAATTAATGGGAGGGAATACCCGGGGTGGAGTGTCGTTTGGTTTCTACCCTCCAGGTCAGCGATCCGAGGCACAAGTCAATCTGCACCGCTCGCTCCCAACAATTTAGATCCGCCCCTATCAAGAGCGAGCGATACAGAGAAGCCACACCCAGCGGGCGAGTGCTCCCGCGTCTGGCATTCATCTATGTATATATACTAGCCCGACGTCGCCAAAGCCGCGTGCGGTTGCGCGTGTGACTTGGCGGACTTTGCGGCGTTGGCGAGGGGATGGTGGTGGGCAACGTCTGTAGGCAGGGCGCGAGCTCGCTCTTGTGTGAATCAATCTGGGAGCAGGTTGTTGGTTCCGTGAGTGAAGAGCTCCATGCATGTGTTGGTTGTTTTCCCCATCCCCGGGTGTGTTCCTCGCTTGTACGTTTGACATCCAAGCCGGTGGTGTTGTATTGGATCAGAGTAGAAAGAGAGAGAGATGGATGGATGGGTTACGAGTGGAAGAAAAGAAAAAGGTTCGTGCGTGTATCGAGTCTTGCCTCCAATCCGTCCTGCTCGCCTCTCTCATTCTTTCCTTGCCTTGGTAGCTCTATTTTTTTTTTTGGAGACAACCTTACCTTGCCTAGGCACTCGCGTATACATCCTGCGCCCACTTGAAGAGATCGAGACACGTACGTATGTGTTGTCACCACCCAAAACGATTACGTACGTCTCGCTTCATCCCAACGTGACCAGGGGATGGATGGGTTACGAGACAACCTTGCCCACTTGAACACACGCACATGCATTCGCGAGGGGCACGTTTACGCTAAGGCGCGTAGGTAGGTAGGCCCGGCAGCCTATTCTCTAGTGCACCCTGCGCGTTCGGTGCGCATCCGTATATCTCGTAACCCTACTTTCTAGCATGCGTCATTTCGTGACGATTACGGTATCGTCACAATCCTCTACGACATCAAGACGCTGGCGATGTACGTCTCGCTTCATCCCACGGTCTCCCTGCAGTGCGGCTACCAAGTGGCTTTGCCCGTCGGGAAAAGGCTCTACCTGTTCGACTCGTATGCAGATGACGACGACGGCTTCCACTGCATGACCACGGCGAAAGATGGCGAGGATGCTGCCCCCGACGGTGAGCCGAAGCAGCGGGACTGGAGCTGGTGGCCCGACTCCGGTTCATCGCGGATCGGCTGGAGCGACAGTTGCGCGACATGTTATTCGGACGAGCAGCTCCCGTTCATTCCCAACGAGATCCAGGCGTACGCCGTTCACCCGCGGGATCGCACCATCTTCGTGTCCGCGGGTTACGAGCTGCCGACCGCGGCGGGGTGGAGGTACAGCGTCGATACGTTCATCCACCGCACGACGGGAGACGATTACAAGTGGACGCGCTACGGCCGGTGGGCGCTGCCGTTCAAGGGCCACGCCCACTACGACCGCCAGCTAAACAGGTGGGTTGGGCTGCACATGGAGGAATTATCCAGTACTGGGTACGTTTCGGCTTGCGACATTCCATCCAGCCAGCACAAGGAGCCCAATAGGACTTGCAGCACCGAGAAGATTCTGCTGGATGACCCGGACCGGAGGCGGATCGACTCCAAGCTCGTCTACATGGACGAACGCGGCGAGTACTGCCTCTTCGAGCGCCTGCGGCTCCATGGAGCCGCCGAGAAGCAGCGGTGCCTTGACGACGGAGAAGAGTGCCTGTTGCGCCTCACCAAGTTCCGCCTCAAGTACGAGTCCGATGAGCCCGAGTGCCTCGGGATCGTGGACAGGAGTACTCGCTCTTACAAAGTGCCCAGATATCGCGACGATTTTGAGGCACAAGCGTTCTGGATATAGCCCATGCATGGTTGACCATTGTGCGTTTTGAAAGGATCTGAATTCTGAGATCTGTGCTAATTAATTATACTTAAGCAGTGCTATCACGTTCTGACTCTGCATTTCTAATGTAAGCCTTAAGTTGGATACAGATTTATATTGGCCTCCAGTCGATAGAAAATGTACTCTACAATGGAAGAATTATATATGGCTATTATATGCATGGTAACAATATGAAGTTGAAATTTTACCATTCTAGATGCCTTGGTTGCGCGATAGGATGCTTTCCTTCTATCGGTTTCCGACAGCGTGCTCTTATGTAAAAAGAAATGTACGCCGCGTGCTCCTATTCCCTTTTTGGGCCGTGGGCCATATGTTTGGATTGATCCGTTCCTTTCCCACGTTCAACCGATTCTAACATTTGGCCGCACAAAAAAAATAGAAGAACGGGTTAGACTATTCCCTTTAATCCACTAAGTTGTCATTTCACTTATAAAAAAAGTCCTACAAAATTAATTCTCTTTTTGGGCTAGTGATTTTTTAGGTAAGAAAAAAGGGTGGGAGATTGAAAAAATTCACTTCCAACTAGTAGAAATAATCTCACTTCCAACTAGTGTAAAGACTGTAAATCTAGTAGAAAAATTACCAAGATGTTGTATAAAAAAATTACTGAGTAAATTATCAAACAAAAAAATATTCACCGTCTCTAAGAAGCGCGCGACTGCTTGCGATGGCATCGGCGACACTGCGCGGAGTCATGACATAGAAGGTGGCCATCGAGGATGTACTTACATTGACCTGTGTGGTGTGCTCACCGGCAAAGAGATTCCTTGTGTTGGCGGGTTTGCCGGGGACGGCGGCAGACCGGGTGTAGTAGGTGGTTCGAACAGGGCGTGGCGGCTAGACGGTCGTAGTAGCTCCACCGGCCGCAGGAAAATTATCAGTTGTTATGCATGACAATTACGGGTGGTGCTAGCTTGCACGCAAGAGATCGCTAGCTTCACATCGATCAGTTTCCGACAACATTAACTTGCCGCAAATAGAAAGTACATCGCGGGGCCGCGGTTCCTTTTCTGATGAGACCATCATTAGTAGGAAACTGCCTTTCTATAAAAGGCTTTCTATGGCGCACCAGGGAATGGTGCGCCATAGAAATTAAATTTTGTGGCGCACGATAAAACATGCGCCACAGAAATGATAAATTTTGTGGCGCATAGGAGAAGGGTGCGCCACAAAAACTGGGTGGGGCCCGCCCCAATCATAGCAGTCGAATATTTCTGTGGCGCACGTAATCTGGTGCGCCACATAATTGTCATATTCTGTGGCGCATGTGTATTGGTGCGCCACAGAATATAACATTTCTGTGACGCACCCATACACAGCGCCATCGATTTTTTTTCTCATCCACACCCCCTCCCCTCGGATCGCCTTTCCAGTTTTTTTACGGGAGAGTTCCAGGTCTAAAAATTATCAAAAAATAAATTTCTTATAGATGCACGGAGAGTTTAAGGGCTAGTGATTTTTTAGGGTAAAAGATAATAGGGTGGGACAAAATAAAAATATTACAATATTAGTGTAGTATGAAAATCATTAATAAAAAAATCCCACCGCTACAACTGGTTTGTGTGGTTGAGGTCTCTAAAAATTATAGATTATTCTATTAAGTATGATTCCTGAAAAATAATAAAAAACTTAAAAGGGTTTGTTTTGTACCGAGTAAAGTATAAGAGTAATTATTTTCTTATTGTCTCCAAGATAAATTATTGCTTAATCTTTTTTAGTACTGAGTAAAGTAGACGACTAATGCTTCTATTGTTTTCTCAAAGATAAACTATTGCTTAATTGTTTGGGTAATTTGTTACATACTTTTTTAGGACATTTTTTTGTGTGCAAAAAAATTGATAACATTTTTAAGGGCTAGTGATTTTTAGGGTAAAACATAATTCGGTGGGAGATGGAAAAAATTTCCACTTCCAACTAGTACAAAATGTTATCATTTACTTAGCATGGAAATTACCAGACATCACCCTAGATAACATTCTCAATTAGTTTTTGAGCGCTTGGTAATTTTTCCGTTCATCACACATTGGTAACATTCTCAGCTAGTTTTTCACAGGGTTTGTGATTTTCATGCATTGCCCTTGATAACATTCTTGAAAAAATATAGGTTTTTATAAGGATTGGTAATTTACATTCATCACCCCCTAATAAAAAACACTATTGAAAAAATATATAGGTTTTTAAAAGGTTGGTAATTTTCGTTCAACAGCCTTGATAACATTTCTTGAAAAAAAAATATATAGGTTTCTAAAAGGTTAATAATTTCAAGTCATCGCCCTTGATAATATTTCTTGGGCGAATAATATTTCTTCTAAAAGGTTGGTAATTTCCATTCATAGCCCTTCATAATATTCTTAGGGAAATATATATAGGTTTTTTAAAAAGTTGGTAATTTTCATTCATCGCCCTTGATAGCATTCTTGAAAAAAAAAGGTTTTAAAAGGGTTGGTAATTTACATTCATCACCCCCCCTCCCCCGATAAAAAACATTATTGAAAAAATATATAGGTTTTTCAAAGGTTGGTAATTTTCATTCAATCGCCTTGATAACAGTTCATGAAAAAAAATAGGTTTCTAAAAGGTTGTTAGTTTCCATACATCACCCTTGATAACATTTTTGTGAAAAATATATATAGGTTTTAAAGAGGTTGATAATTTCGATTCATCGCCCTTGGTAACATTCTTGGGGGTAATATATATAGGTTTTTTAAAAGGTTGGTAATTTCCATTCAGTGCCTTGATAACATTCTTGGTAAAAATATATATAGGTTTCTAAAAGGTTGGTAATTTTCATTCATCGCCCGTGATAACATTCTTGGGAAATATATATAGGTTTCTAAAAGGTTGGTAATATCCATTTATCGCCCTTGATAACATTCTTGGAAAAAAAATTATACAGGTTTCTAAAAGGCTGGTAATTTCCATTCATTGCCCTTGATAACATTTTTGGGAAAAATTATATATAGGTTTCTAAAAGGTTGGTAATTTCATTCAACAACCTTGATAACAGTTCTTGAAAAAATATATATATGTTTTTAAAAGGGTGGTAATTTCCATTCATCGCCCTTGATAATATTTTTTTGACAAAAAATATATAGATTTTAAAAAGGGTTGGTAATTTACATTCATGGCCCTTGATAACATTTTTTGGAAAAATATATATAGGTTTCTAAAAGGTTGGTAGTTTCCATTCATCGCCCTTGATAACATTTCTTGCAAAAAAATAGGTTTATAAAAGGTTGATAATTTCCATTCACCGCCCTTGGTAACATTCTTGGGAGAAAAAAAAAAAAATATATATATATATATATATATATATATATATATATATATATATATATATATAGAAACCCTATTCAGCACCCTGGGTGTAGAAAACTTATTCTGCACCCACAATTTTTTTTATGTTCCCAAAGCAAAAAGTTATTTTAGCTATGTAATTATTTACATTCATGTTTCATCCAAAAGAGAATATTCGGTATAAAAATGAAAAAATATGAGTCATAGCAACATAAAAGTCATAAAAACAACGTAAAAATGTGTAATTTTTCATTTTTTTTGTGGCGTCACATAAATTAAAGGTTTATGTCATGTAAATATTTTCTTACGTTCTACTCGACATAAGAAATACACAAAAATTTATGTGACGTAAAAATCATGTACGGTTCAAAAGATATAGGATGGGTGTAGAATAACTATTCTGCACCCTGGGTGTCAAATAGCGCGACCCTATATATATATTTAAAAAAAGGTAGACAATTTCCATTCAACGTCCTTGATAACATTCTTCGGAGAAATATATATATATATATATGTTTTAAAAAGGTTGATAATTTCCATTCACCGCCCTTGGTAACATTCTTGGGACTTAAAACTAGTAGAATATGTTATCAAGCTCCTAACAAAAAGTTACCAATCCTAAAACTAATAAAATCATTACCAAATATCTAGCACACAAGTTATCAAGGTAAAATCAAGGTAAAAATATGTTACCAAGAACCTAGAAGGTAATTTACGAACCAAATAAAAATTCCCATATCCATACTAGTAGAAAGTGGTAGTTATATTTTGTTCATATTATTTATACTACTACCTCCGATCCGTGTAAAGTGTCGGAAAAACTTAACATGTCACGTACAACTTATACAAGGGTCTGGTGACATTTTTTTTTGGGGACTGGAGGGAGTAGTATGTTCCTTTAAAAAACCAGTGGCACAAAAAAGGAACTCAAAATAAACTTAACTAAGAAAAATAATTAATCATAAGAAATACATGTTTTCCATAAAAATGGGATTAGAAAACTTAAATGTGAACTTTTAGGTTTTCGGTTCGAATTTTATTGTACACTTACTTTTAACTCTAGCGATAAAATATATTAAGGAAAATAGCGCGGGGTGCAAAAGAAAAAAGGGAATAGAAAGGAACGGAAGGAACGAGGGACGACTCAATTAAAAAGAAAGTTGTCAAAAAAAAATTGATATAAAATACGTTTAACATTACAGGAAAATAAGAATTAGAAAAAATGAAGAGATACGTCCATGGGAAGAGATACATTCATGCAGTAAAAGTACAAACGGATACATGCATGCGCGCTAATCAGCAGCGATTAATCAGCATGCGGACAAAAATATGATGATGAAGGAAGAATAGAAGGAAAAATAATTAAGAGGTGTACCAACGGAGCACCACTAGGGCAGCAGAATTAACATGCGCACAGCCAGCTAGCTGCTCTCACAATCGGTTTGAACGAGTAAACGGCACAGAGGAAAGGATGCGTCGGTACCCCGAAATGAAAAAGGCAAGTGCGACGCGCCCGGAGCGTCGGTCTCAGGATGCAAGCGGACATGCCGCTGGACATCCGCGTCCGTCCGCCTGAGTCCGCATATGCTAATTACAGGTTCAGCCGAAGCCGCATCCGCCAGTTGTATTAGCAGCAGAATCCGGCGGACAGAGCGGACCAGCCGCGTCCGCTGCATAAACCAGCACGTAGCGAAGCAACCAAATCCGAGGTACTAACAATTTCCGGCCGAGTTGCATTGCAGCAACAGGAGATACGCAAAGAAGTTGGACCCGTCCCGTTGGAACCTGCCTCCTCCTCTGCCAGACTCGTAGGGCCTAGTAGCCCGTCACGACTTGGGCGGCCGCGAGCGCGGCGAGCAAGGTGGTCACCAGTTGGCGGTGACGAGCGCGGCGCCGGCTCGACGACGGCGACGAGTAAAGGTGTAGCCGGTCAGGAGCTGGGGGCGACTAGCGCTACGCAGGCCCCGCGGCGGCGACGAACAAGATTTAGCCGGTCACAAGCTGGCGGCGACGAGCACAGCGTCAGCCGGCGGCGTGCCCTGTTCCTAGTGGTATCGAGGGTTCGAGGCGAGATGCGTTTTCTAGCGGGATGGACAGGCCGGCGGGCTGAGCGGGCAGCGTCCGCGAGTCCGCTACATTTACACGGACGGGCATACGGGCCGTTTGGGCCTTTGGGGCGGCGCAGACCAAGCGGCCAGGCGGACGCTACGCGCCTGCATCCTGAGTCGGTACTCGGCAGCAGCTGGAACAACGGAACCGAGCGAGCGCTCGCGCGTTCATAACATAGGGTTTTCGTGGTTGAACCTAATTACTTTATTTGATTATATTATTAGATGGATCTTTCATGATGGCGTCCACTTTGATATTTTGCCCGTAAAGTTGAAACTAAAAGCTCAACTTAAGGGTAACTGGCGACTCCAACGAGACCGACCGAGGCGGAGGTGCTTGCGTATGGGGGCATTAGGGCGAAGGCGATGGAGGTGCGCTCAAGCGCTCATCTCCATGCCAAGCCTGATGCGTATTTTCCTCAGCCGGAGCGCGCAACGGCCCTAGCTGAGCTGAGAGACTTGGCTTTCGTGGCTGGTACGAGTTCCCATTCAAATTTTGCCTTTTTACCATTTTCTCATGATAAAATTAAGGCTAGAGCGGATATACTTGGTATCTCGTTAGGAAAAACGAAGGAGCAAGTGACCTCTTCTGTTATGGGTGTGCTTAAACAAGAACAAGATAGAAGTTTAGTATTTCTCAATCGTAATTTGATGTCCACTGATGATGGTTCTAGTTCTAGTTTAGTCCTAAAAAAGGCGTCTAATTTATGTGAGGATTTACATTTTTTTTTACATATGCCTCCCACAGGGGAGCCGGTCTCCATTATTATTGATAACAGAGAAGGTCTTCAAACACAGCATCACAGAAGCGAAAAGAAAGGAAAAAACAGAAACTACAAGTTTGTTCAAAACAAGCCTCTGAGCCTAGGCAGCCTACTGTTAACAGACAAGACCTCGAGGGAAAAGACTGCCCCTAGTCACCAAACAGTATCATCAAAACCGGCCCACACCTTTTACAACGTTTTGAGTCAAAAGCACAGCGGAAACGTTTAACATCTGAACTCAAATAGAGACATCAGCTTCTTCATCATCCTCCTCCTGCGCTGGGGCTCCCCCACTCTCAGCTCGTGATCCAGTAGCATCAAACGCGCGCACCGCAGCACTCTGGATCTGGTCTGCTCCATCTAGGATCATCTTGTTGTTCTCCTCCGACTGTAAGCCTGCCCAATAACGCAGAAAAACGCACATATAACATACCATCTCAATAGGGGATGATATTAGTTTTCCTTCAAAGCAAGCTCTATTACGAAGTTTCCACACTGCCCAGCATAATGCAGCTACTCCAACAACAAGTAAATTAGTATTCGAAGGGAAAACTTAGCTATCCACCAAAAATAATGAGTAAAACCCGAAGGCCTGGCATTATCCCCAATAGCAGTGCTGAGAGCACTCCAGACAAAGCTCACAGCAGGGCAGGAAAAAAACAAGTGTATAATCGACTCATTCCCTGGGCAGAACCTACAAAGGGGGGGGTCCCCACCCACTTCCTCTTAATCATGTTGTATTTAGTTGCAATGGCATTATGCCAAATCAGCCAAAGCCAAATCTTAATTTTCAAAGGGAGTTTTGATTTCCACAAGTGTCTAAAAGATCTATCAGGTCGAGAGGAGGAAAGTTTGTAGTATAGGGACTTAACAGAGAACATCCCACTTCTAGCGAACTTCCATTTAGGAACATATCTCCCAGCTCCCAGAGCTACTGTCACAAGGGCACTCCTCAACTGTTGCATTTGGCCCTGCAACTCAGGAGATAACCATCTTCGAAAGGAGATGGCCCACCCTAGATCGTGCATTTCCTTAACAGTCTTATCTTGTACAGTGCAAATATCATATAGCTGGGGAAAGACAATGCAATGAGGATTGTCCCCCAACCAAGCATCCAGCCAGAAACTAGTATTATTCCCCCCTACCACACACATTTTTCTCCCCATCAGATAGTATTTCCTGACTTTAAGTAGGTCTTTCCATATAGGACAGTCATCTTGTCTACCTCTCACAGCCTGAATCCCCCTGCTCAGATTATACTTGTTTCTCACCAAACTCTGCCATATTCCATCGTCTCTCTCTAGTTTCCACCACCATTTGCATAACAGGCAGATATTCTGAATCCTCAAGTTTTTAATCCCCAAGACACCTTTTTTCCTTGGTCTACAAATCAACTTCCACTTAACCATGTGGTACTTCTTTTTTGTTTCAGTTCCTTGTCAGAAGAACCTCCTGATTATCTTAGTCATATTCTCCATATTTGTCAGAGGTAACACGTACATAGACATGACATAAATGACAGTCCCACTCAAAGAGGATTGAATGAGGGTAACCCTCCCGCCCAAACAGGAGTTGTTACCAATCCATCAATCTAGTTTTTTTTCAATTTGTCAGCCACACCTTCCAAGTAAGAAACATGTAATCTATACCCACTCACAGGCACCCCCAAGTACTTAATAAGCCACTCCCCCAACTGGCAGCCAAACATGTTGGCATATTCCATTTTCTTCTCATCATCTTTCAAAACCATCATCACTTCACTTTTGTCAAAGTTTATCTTGAGATCAGACATGGTTTCAAATAGATAAAGAATCTTTCAAATGGACCCCCTAAGGCATCTCATCTTGGATCTAGAGAATAGTATCATCAGCATATTGGAGAACTGCTACCCCAAAATCAATAAGGTGAGGTGAAAGACCCACAATCAATCCTGCTTGTTGCGCCTGATGTACCATTTTGGCAAGATTCTCAGCAGCCAGATTAAAAAGAAAGGGTGATAAAGGGTCCCCCTGTCTCACCCCTCTGTGGCTAGCAAAATCCCTTACTCCAGTATTGTTTATTTTCACACATAAAGTACCATCTTTCACAATGTCACTAATGATTCTTCTCCACCTGGGACTAAAGCCTTTTTGGGGGACACATCTAAGGAGGAAATCCCAATCCACTTTGTCGTAAGCTTTTTGAAAATCCAATTTCAACACCATCCCCTGCTGCTTCCTCCTTCTAGCTTCATGAACAATTTCATGCAAAGAAAGCACTCCATACATAATGTTTCTACCTTTTATAAAAGCAGTCTGACAATTGGAAAATAGTTTTGACATGTATGGTTCCACCCTACAGGTTATTACTTTTGTTAAGATTTTATAAACCACTTGCAACATGTATATGGGTCTGTACTTCTGAATGGTGTCTGCATCAGGAGACTTTTGTAGGAGAACAATCATACCAAAATTTAATCTGTATAAAGGAAGCTTCCCATCAAACCAATCATGGAACAACTGCATTAAATCATTCTTTATGAGAGGCCAACAAGCCTGGTAGAACTCAACAAGAATCCCATCCGGACCTGGGCTTTATTAGTAACCATTAAATCAAGAGCATTTTTAACTTCCATTTCCTTGAAGGGGGTTTCCAAGGCAAGTACATCATCAAATGATAATTTCTCACCTTCAGTCCAAACTTCTTCATCCATAATCATGTCATTTTTAGATCCATAACCAAACAAAGATTTATAGTAATCAGTGGCATGGGCCAAGAGGGCCTCAGTACCATGAATCCCCCCCCACCCAAATCTCTTAGACTGTACATTGTGCTTTTCCTCTTCCTGCCATTAGCAATTCTGTGAAACTAAGCTGTGTTCAGATCACCCTGCAGCAACCATCTCTCTGCTGATCTATTAAACCAATATTTTTCCTCCTCCTCCAGAATCGCAAGTAGCTCCCTCTGAATCATCCCTTTCCTGACATATTGATCCCCAGTCAACATGTTATTCTCTTATGCCAGTTCCAGATTTTCCAATTCAGCATTATAATCTTTCTTCCTGGCAATTACATCACCTCTCACATTCACCCCTCAACCTTTAAGGATCTTCTTCACAATTTTAATCTTCCGTTGAAACCTCCCAATAATATCAGTTGCCTCCATAAAGGAATTCCAGGCCTTTGAGACTATGTCCTGGAACTCAGGATGACCAATCCAAGAGTTTTCAAATCTAAACTCCCTGTTTTTAACCGTCACATTGTGATCTGACATAACCCTAGGCACTTTTTTAACAATAGTTAAGGGGAAACAGGATTCCCAGTCATTAGTCATAAGTACTCTATCAGGATTCTCCAAGGTAGGGTCTACTTTATTATTAGACCAAGTGTACTGGCCACCAAGCATGTCCACTTCCCTCAACCCCAAAGATAAAATAATGGAATTGAACCTATGAGAAAACCTAGTAACCCCCATGCTTTATTTTTCTCCTCAGGGAACCTGATGATATTAAAATCACCACCAATAATAGTTGGGATATTTAAATGAACACAAATATCTTCCAACTCATCAAGGAAAGCATCCTTATGTTCATCCTGTGCAGATCCATAAACCACCACAATACCTAGCTGTTTATTCACCTTTTTGCCCAAGACCTTAGCATGAACATAAAATCTAGCAGGGACAGCTGAGATGACATCAAATCTAGATTCTCTAATACCACACAACAAACCCCCAGATCTGCCCACAGAGGGGGACCAATGCCGGGCAAAGGATCCATCAGGATCAAACTTTCTCCAAGTAGATTTGTCTAGTTTCTTTCTCATGGTTTCTTGTAAGCCAATAAAGTCCAAATCATGATCTCTAATGAGACCCCTAAGAGAAAAGGAAAACCCCTTCTTGCCCACACCCCTACTATTTGAAAAAGCACCAATCATAGAATTCTAATAGATTTACTCCTGGTCCTGGGCCCAGAAACTACATCACACCAAGGGTGACTAGTTCTGACCCTAGAAGGAACATTAGTGCCACATAGGGGCACCCCTTGAGCAGACTTTTTACTGTTGGAAAGATTCTTCTTAGCAGTTTTCTTAGTTTTTAGATAAGATATGGGTGAAATCATCATCATTATCCACATCATCAGAGGACTCTTTCACTGATTTAGGAGATTCACCAGGAGATATGCTATCCAATTTATTATCAGCAGATTCATCAGCAGTTTCAATATTGCACACCCCTTCAGATGTTACCCTAATTTTCTGATTAACTAAGCTAGATCTAGCAGATTCCAGGTCTTTTAACATGTGAATAGTAGTAAGGGAAAGTGTGGAGACATCAATTCCTATTTCCAAAGCCTTATCAACAATACTTTCATCAGACAAAATAGAAAAGGAATTGTAAGATTGGTCCTGTTTGTTATTACCTTCCTTCTTATCCCCAGCCGCCAAATGATCCATGGCTTTCTTAAGAACACAAGTATTTGATTGGGCACCAGCATGAATCCTGGCACTACTCCTCACAGGAGCAGGTTGGTCAGGAGTTGGCAGTGTAAGCACACATGTCTTACACACCATGGTGTTCTTGACATTTGACTTAGGGCTAGGAGACAATTCAGTGATCACAATAGATGAGAAATGGACTTGATTATTGCCAGCAGTTGGTTCAGAAATAATATCTTCATACATTTCACCATAGCTATCACTGGACTCAGATCCAACAGGAGGTTCCACAACAGGTTCCATGTTGGCACCAGGGCCCCTCTGTAGCTGCTTCCTCCACTCATCCTTCTTATCACTATTAGTTTCAAGCAATATCTTCAAAACTTCGCCATAGGAAAGTTCCATCTTCAAAGGCTCCTCAGGATCCTCCACAACACCAGCAGTAATTCTAGATGTCTTTAGATACTCCAGCTACTATGCATAAAAGTCCACAGCAGGTGGCATGGGTCTGCGAGGGGCACTAGAGGAGCCCACACCTTGCTGGTTCACAGAGGGAACCAATGCAGTACCATAGCCAAGCCCCTGGACTTTCTTTGCAAAAGAAGACTGGTCATCATCACTGTCATCACTCAATTCTTCAGAAATTTTCCTCTTGCCTTTTCCTTTGCTGTCATCCACTGGAGCCTGGGTTGCCATAGGCAAAACCACCCCTGAATTAACAAAAGAGCTCCTGACATCACGCATAAAGCCACCTTGGACCTGACCTCTACCCCCTTGCATTTCCATCATATTATCAGCAACGTTATCAGTTTTCTGTTTTTTGGGAGTGTGAGAGAAATTCCCACCACCCCCCTCTGGCATGTTCTGCCCAGATTGCTCAACACGAGAATGTGTCTTCTCTTTGATCACCTTGCCAGTAACAATCTCTCTATTAAATTTGATGTCATAAAAAGCACCACCAATGTTCACATTCGTCACCACAGGAGGAACAAGAGAAACGCTTATGTTACCAATCAGGACCCGGACGTAATCTACGTTGTCCACACTGTGCCTATCCATAGACAGGCTCCTACCAACTAGACTACCTGCATAGGAGGCAGTTGGATAATTCATGTTCTCCAGGGGGACGCCTCTTACCTGAAACCAGGTCATATCCATCTCAGCCACAACTCCATATCCTGGAATCCAATTCTCCACTTGCAAAACAACAGAGGGGACAGTTCTCATGTTTATTCTCCCAAAGTGTATCCAGGCATCAATGTCCCTGGAACTAGGGAACCTCATCAAGAATCTGGATGCTGTCATCTGCTTGGCATACCACCTCCACATGCATCTGTTCCCATTCCACTGTGTGAACTCCACCTCAATCTACCTAGCAGATACATTACCCTGGATCACCTCTACCACAGCCTGATGAATCTCTTTTGCAGGAGCGGGGTTCCTGATATCGAGGATAACAAAGAAACCATCGTTAGGGATTGCAGCGCCCACGAAGGGGGCAGCTAGCTCCCACTGTTTGGGCTCAGTATTCAGAGATTTTCATCGTGATTAGCTCCACAGAGATTACCCATAGATTCTATATCAACCACTTGATTTCTATTCTCCCTGAACTGATGAAAGTAAAGTATAAGCACCTAGAGGGGGGGTGAATAGGTGCTACGACAAATTTTAATTTTTCTCAAAGTTTAGGCTTGACAAGAAGGTAAATTCTCTAGATAGTGCAACTAGTGGTGAATTTACCTATATGACAAGACAAGCAATTAATGCAACAAGTACAAGTAAGTAAAGAGAGGGAGGAACGAGGTAACCGATGGAAGCACACGGAGACACGATGTATTTCCGAGTTCCTCCTTTTTAGGGGAGTACGTCTCGTTGGAGGGGTGTGAGCTCGCCACAAAGGCCTACTCAACGCCACTAAGGCTTCACCCTATTCTCCGATGAACTTCGCCACAAAGGCCTAGTTCACCTTCCACTATATAACCCCTTTGAGGCGGGGATCAAATCCTTTACAAACAACTTGGGGCACACACCCACAACTTAATTGGGGGCTCCCAACTCTTCTTGAATCACCAACAAGAAACAAGATGCCTAAGTTCTCCACAAGAGGAAACCCTAGGCAAGATCCCTCTAGCTAGAGAGGGGGAAATGAAGAACGGCTCGGTGAAGATGTAGATCGGGGCCTTCTCCTTCAATCCTCCAAAGATCTTCAAGATTGGGTGGAGGGATTGGGAGTTATGAGGGATTTGGTGAGTTCTTAAATGCTCATAAATGCTAAGGGGAAGAACTAGATCTTGAGGAAGAAGAGGAGGGGTATTTATAGTCCCTCCTCACAACTAGTCGTTGTGCAGGAAAAAAGGTACCGGAATATCCGGTCCAAGTTTGGACCGGAATATCCGGTCAGCTTGCTCCACGCAGATCTGCAGTGCTGGACCGGATTATCCGGTTGATCTGGAATAATCCGGTAGATGCCAGTACGCAAATCTTCCAGTCCTTAGCCATTTTTCCACTTCTTCAACTGCAACCGGAATATCCGGTATAGATATGAAATATCCGGTACAAATAATCCGGTTGACTCCAGTAGCTCCAAGCTTCCAGTCCTTAGCCATTTTTCGCAGCAACCGGAATATCCGGTCCAGGATGAATAATCCGGTCCGAATAATCCGGTTCACTTCTGTGAGCAAAACTTCCAGTCCTTAGCAGTTTTTCGCTGCAACCGGAATATCCGGTTCACTTCTGTATGCGAAACTCTCAGTCCTTAGCCATTTTTGTGCTCCTTTCTCAGCAACCGGAATATCCGGTCCAGGATGAATAATCCGGTCCGAATAATCCGGTTGAGTTCTGTCCCAAAACTTTCAGGCCACACTTCACCGATATTTCGGTGATCGATGCCGATGTTAAGTATAACACCTGCACACTAAACACCTCGATAAATAATGTACTTAGTATTGTTAACTAACACACAAAACACTGGGAAAACGAAATGCACTTTCAACTGAACCGAACGAGTATTATCCCTTCCCCCATCCTGCAACTCCCTATCAGCCTCACCTCCTCCCCGGACATCAACATGTCCCTGCTCACGCTGATTCATATTCGAAGCTACAACGGAAGAGAAGCTTGGAGTCGCGTGCCTTCTAGGGTTACGGTTTACCTGGTTAACGCCGAATCCACACTCGTTCGCAGAGCTGTCCGAGTCCGCATCCCGCATCTCAGCGCGGTGAGCAAACCTACCTCGATTCGCCTCCCCAAAACCACCTGCAGCATGGTCTCGAGGACCGATAGCACCCAAACCATTGTTGCTGCCACCGCGGACGAGGCAACAGAAGATCGAGGAAATAGAAGATCATGCGAGTCTTCTAAAACGGTCGACTACAGTTAAACGTAACCAGAAAACGAACGTTGGATGCCTTTATAAGCCAAGGTGAAGTGCTAGATTCAAAAAAAGTTAAAAGTAAAATGATGGGAATAGTAATGGTTTTGTAGATCACGCTAAACATTTACCGGTTAATGAATTTGTTAAGGAACATAATTTGGATTTTGTGGCCTTGTTAGAAACGGGTAGATCCTCGTTTGCTACTCATTTTCCGCAATTTTTAGCCGAAGGTAGAGATTTACGTGGTATTATTTACCTCCAAATGGACGATCTGGGGGATGCTTGTGGGCTTAGTAACACTTCTCTCTCAGCACAAACCGTTGTGTCGAGAGAATTTTGTGCTAAATTTCTTATAAAGACTAAGGCATATGGGTTTCTTTGGCTCTTATTGTGGTTTATGGTGCCGCACAAGAAGACAAAAAACCCAGCTTTCCTTGTGGAGCTTGTTTCGATCTGCGATAACGAACAACTTCCTTTGTTGATTGGGGGAGATTTCAATATTATTAGACGTCAGAAGGAAAAGAATAATGACAGTTTTTAATGCGCGCGGGCCTTTTATCTTTAATGCGATCATCGAGAGATTAGATTTAAAGGAGCTAAAATTGTCTGGACGTCAATATACATGGGTTAGTTGGCATGATGATCGAACCTTTGAAAAATTGTATCGTTTTCTCGCTTGTATTGAGTGGGAGAAAAAATATCTCTTAGTTACGGTGCATGCGTTGACCCGATCGGGGTCTGATCACACTCCCTTAATCCTGGACTCGGAAACTCAAGCCCATGTTGGAAATAACAGTCATTTCTCTTTCGAATTATCGTGGATGCATCACGAAAATTTCGATGAGATAGTTCACCGAAAATGGATGTCCATTCATTCAGGGGGCTCTTCAATAGAAGTATGGCAAAATAAGATTAGACACCTACGTCAACTTTTACGTGGGTGGACTAAGAACTTGAGCGTATAATACAGAAAGTGAAGACAAAAATTAATTTTGTTGATTGATGAACTAGACATTAAAGCGGAAACAATTCCTTTAAGTGAGGCCAAGCGGGTTGCTAAAAGGGAGGCGGATGGTACTATTGCTAAATTAAAAAGAGATGAGGAGTCTAAATGGGCGCAACGGGCTAAGGTAAAACACATTCAAGAACGGGGGAGTAATACGAAATACTTCCACCTAATTGCTAATGGCAAGCATAGGAAAAAATGATTTTTTCAGTTAGAGCAGGATGAAGGCACGATCATAGGAGAGGCTAACCTCCGGGTTTTCATCTCTGAATATTATAAGAAGTTGTTTGGTGCTCAGCCTCTGAGCTACGTCTCTTTGGTTGAAGATATGACCGGGGACATGCCCCAAATCTCACCTAAGGAAAATGCTATCCTTACTGCTCCTTTTTCGGAAAAGGAAGTAATGGAGGCTATTATGCAAATGGAACATAATAAAGCTCCCGGACCAGACGGTTTTCCTGCGGAGTTTTACCAAAGATTCTAGGATTTAATAAAATCAGACCTCATGAATATGTTTGATCAGTTGTTCGGGGGTGAATTACCTTTGTTTAAGCTCAATTTTGGGATCATTACGATGTTATCCAAAAAATATGGTGCTAGTAGGATTTAACAATATAGACCCATTTGTTTATTAAATGTGAGTTTCAAGATAATCACTAAAGTGGGTACTAATCGAGTAACCTTAGTTGCGAGTAGAGTTATTCAACTTACGCAATCAGCCTTTCTCCCAGGCTGTAACATTCTAGAAGGAGTAGTAGTTTTACATGAAACAATTCACGAGTTGAAAAGGAAGCGTATGGGTGGTGTTTTTTTAAAATAGACTTCGAGAAGGTCTATGACAAAGTTAACTGGTTGTTCCTTCAACAAGTTTTGCGAATGAAAGGTTTTTCCTCTTTGTGGTGCCAATAGATCGCTAGATTTATTCAGGGCGGTAGTGTTGGAATAAAAGTTAGTGATGATATTGGTCATTATTATCAAACACTCAAAGGGTTAAGGTAGGGTGATCCATTGTCACATATACTTTTTAACCTTGTAGCAGATATGTTGGCCATCTTGATTGAGCGTGCAAAACAAGATGGTCAAGTAGGAGGGTTGATACCACATCTAGTCGAAGGAGGGGTATCGATACTTCAATACGCTGATGATACTATTTTATTTCTAGAGCATGACATTCCAAAGGCTCCTAATATGAAGCTCATCCTTGCGATGTTTGAGCAGCTCTAAGGTTTAAAACTATTTTTCATAAAAGTGAGATCTATTGCTTTGGAAAGGCGTGAGAGGCACAAGATGATTACCGTCAAAACTTTGGTTGTGAGGTGGGAGAATTGCCATTCAAATATCTTGTCATTCCAATTCATCATAGAAAGCTTTTAAATATGGAGCGGAAACCGGTGGAAGATTGGTTCGAGAAAAAACTTAATGCTTGGGCTGGTAAGTTACTCTCCTATGGGGACCGTCTCATACTGATCAACTATGTGCTCACAAGCCTACCAATGTTTCCCCTCTCATGTTTTTAGATTCCTGTGGGCATTAGGAAGAGACTGGACTTATTTCGATCCAAGTTCTTTTGGCTGAGCGATATTAAAAAGAGAAAATAGAGGTTGTCAAAATGGAATATTGTTTGCCGTCCGAAAGATCAAGGGGGCTTGGGCATTGAGGTGTTGGAAATTAAGAATATGTGGTTGCTTAGTAAATGGTTATTCAAACTGTTGCCTTTATCACACCCACCTTTCTCATTAACTTACTTCCTAGCAAAGTACTTAACTTTGAAACACCCAATGAACGTCTTCTTCATGTAACTCCAAACTATGATGCACTTAGGACTTTTGCTTGTGCTTGTTGGTCTAATCTTCGTCCCTACAATAAACGAAAACTTGCTTTTCGATCCACTCGGTCTGCTTTTCTTGGTTATAGTCCTCTCCACAAAGGTTTCAAATGTCTAGACATATCTACGGGACATCTGTATTCTTCCATCTTCCACACCAAATTCTCATGAGGGTACACAAAATTGCAATAACCATATTGTGCCTATTGTTTCTATTTCTAATGTGCAATAGGAAGGTGAAGCCCCAGAAGAAAATCCCGTTCAAAATAATGAAGAAAATAGTTCAGAGACTAATGTTGAAAATGGACCAGAAGAAGACGAAAATAGATCTTACTACGAGGAAGATTTGTCGAAACATTCTTCTGATCTGGATGATCCCGAGGCGCAGCGATCCGAGGCAGATCCTGCCTCTCCACACGCTGACTCCGAGGCACAGTAGACTACGCCTGGTTCTCTCTCCGCTGCGCGTGCTGGCCACACGCCCGCTGTGGACCACATGCATGCATCCAACCCGTCGGTGCCACGCGCCGAGCGCGCACACACTCCCACCTCCCCCTCGACGTCGCTGTCCCCCGCCACACCAGATCCCTCTGGATCTCCTGCAGCAGGTGATGGTGGGGGCGAATTTGTGGCTGATGCTGAACACGAAAATTCTAGTGCCAAAAATTCTGAAAATTTTGATGCCGAAAACTCAGCTGGTTCTTCACCACCATTACCTTCTCCTCCTGGTGTTCGTACAAGGTTGTAAAAAGGTATCCATAATCCAAAGAAAATTACTGATGGTACTGTGAGATGGTGTATGTTATCCTCTACGGGGAACCAAACACTTTGTCAGAAGCTCTTAATGATTCATGTTGGCGCCAAGCTATGGAAGAGGAATACAGTGCATTAATTGACAACAAGACCTGGCATCTTGTTCCACCAAACAGCATGACAAATTTGATTGACTGTAAATGGGTGTATCGCATAAAGAAGGAAGATATGAGCATGGACAGGTACAAGACACGCTTGGTTGCTAAAGGGTTCAAGCAACGATATGGTATTGATTATGAGGATACTTTCAGTCCTGTGGTAAAAATTGCTACTATTAGAATTATTTTTTCTATCTCTGTCTCTCGTGAATGGAGCCTACGGCAGTTAGATGTCAAGAACGTGTTTCTTCATGGTGTTCTAGAACAGGATGTGTACATAAAACAACCACCAGGTTTTGAGGACCCTCACTATCTACATTATATTTGCAAACTTGACAAGGCTCTGTATGGATTAAAACATGCGCCTCGAGCCTGGTATTCTAGGCTAAGTACCAAGTTAGTTGAACTTGGTTTTACATCATCAAAGGCAGACACTTCATTATTTCTCTTCAACAAGTCAGGTATCACTATGTTTGTTCTGATTTATGTTGATGATATCATAGTCACTGGCTCATCTGATCATGCTATTGCTGCTCTCCTTCGAGATTTAAGTGAAAATTTTGCTATCAAAGATCTAGGTGAATTACACTATTTTCTTGGTATTGAGGTCAAGAGAACACTTAATGGTTTGCTTTTGACACATGAGAAATATGCTACTGAGATTCTCGACAAAGCTGGCATGCATGGTTGTAAGCCAGCCCCCACACCTTTGTCCTCCATAGAACAGTTGTCTCTTACAAAGGGTACACTTCCTGGTCCTGAAAATAGTACACAATAAAGAAGCCTTGTTGGAGCTTTACAGTATCTCACTTTGGCACGTCCTGATTTGTCCTTTTCTGTGAACAAGGTCTGTCAGTATCTTCATGCTCTAACTACAGAACACTGGACATTTGCAAAACGTATTCTGAGATATGTAAAAGATATATTGAGTCTTGGAATCACTTTTACAAAATCATCGTATACCTTCTTGAGTGCTTTTTCAGATACAGATTGGGCAGGTTGTCTAGAGGATAGACGCTCCAGAGGTGTTTTTTCTATATTCGTGGGACCTAATTTAGTCTCTTGAGTGCCATAAAACAAGCCACCGTGTCTCGGTTTAGTACGGAGTCTGAATACAAAGCTCTAGCTAATGCCACTGCTGAACTGATTTGGTAGAGGCACTTCTCAATGAACTTGGAGTAAAGTTACAAGAAAATCCAAGTCTTTGGTGTGATAACTTGGTGCTACTTATTTATCTGCCAATCCAGTGTTTCATGCACGTACTAAACACATTGAGATTGATTTCCATTTTGTCAGAGAAAGAGTTGCTAATGATAGTCTGGCTATTCGGTTCATATCAAGTGAAAATCAAGTTGCTGAAGGTTTCATTAAGGCACTTCCAATTAAGAAGTTTGATAAATTTAAACGTAATCTCAATCTTTCAAAAGGTTTAGATTAAGGGAGGGTGTTAGAATATGTAATAGAGTCCGTTTGTTTTTCTCCTTTTTTTGTACCGTATTGGTGACCGACTCCTTGTACAACTTCGCCCATGTTTGGCCCACACGAGGGGAGACGAACCCACCCGTTCAACCCTAGAATTTCGGCAATGCTTACGATAGTACTTACTATGTTTTTTTTGACCAAACGAGCATCCCTATTTCAATTCAATACTGGTGTAAAATTTACTGTGCCTGATAATATAGAAGTCCATAGATGCGGACTAGAAGTGTACCTGGCATATGTTCGGCCCGACGGAAAGAAAAATTTCAATTCCGCTATCGGTTCATATCGATCCATGCTGTACAAGCCTGAACATTTTTTTTTTTTGGAGAGGGTACAAGTCTGAACTCTGAAGTGTGATTTGAACTTTGGGCTCTACGCATTGATCTACAGCTTACATCGAAGCCCAAAACTCCGCAGCAACTTGTTCAGGTATCTCTTCGGCCGCCACTCCTGGCTTTTCAGGCCCGCGCCGGCACGCCCGTCTCCGGCGAAAAGTGGTCTGAGGTGACCCAGATGCGGGCTTCTTCCCTCATATGCCGCCGCCTCAGGATTCTCCTGAAACCACCGCGAAGAAATCAAGATAATATAGCAGCTACGAAGCACAAGAAACTGACAGATATCGTGCCGGATGGGTCGATGCAGCTAGCGCGTACCAGCGTGTAGCGCCTCCAGTCGTCTTCCTCCGCGACGACGACACGGCGGTGCGGGTCGTAGCCGAACCGTGGGTTGCTCTTGAGCCGCCCCATGGCCTCAAGCTCGCTCCGGAACTGGCCCACTCGGCGCTGCAGCTCCTCCACGGGGAACCCGGACCCCGTGGCCGCGTTCAGCTCGGCGCGGATGGCCGACCAGGCATCGCCGGTCAGGTCGCCCACGCTCCTCGTGCGCTCACCGCCGTGCCCTTCCGTGTGTCGCTGCAGCAGGTCTAGCAGCTTGGCATCGTGCTTCTTCATCCACGTGTCGACGTGCAGCCTCGAGAGGATCTTCCGGAGGGCACGCCGCGACGCCTGCTTCCTGGGCTTAGCCTTCTCCAGCTTCTCCCCGCCGCTGCCGGCGTTCGCGTCCTCGTGGCCATGATCACGCACGTGCATCTCCTGCTGCAGTTCTTGCTTCAAGGCCATCGATCCTGCCGGCACCTGCAACCTATGCATACCGTCCCTGCCGCGCAAGCAGAGCACATCCACCGATCGTGTCAGGTGACTCTGCTTGCCGAAAAGTGAAATTCATGACAGAGCAACGCGCACGTACTGACAGGGGGTGGTGTCGGCGGCACGGAGGCGGAGGCCGACGAAGAGGACGGAGTCGTCCCGGACGCCGTATCCAGCAAGCGTGCGGTCGTCGTCGTCGAGGTGGCAGCCGGCGAAGAAGAGGCGCTGCATGCCCACCGGGACGCCCTCCCGGGCCATGACCATGCCCTTGGCCTGCGCCACCGTGGCGGTCGCGCCGTCCACGTCCAGCGCCACCCGGTCCCCGCGCAACGTCCGCACCATGATCCTCATTGCACGCCGGATCGGTTGATTCACCAGGGCACGCTGGATCTCAACTTCTCAAGTGATGTGCGGCAAACTGGCAATGCAGCGCGGGCGTGCGAGAAACCGTTCGACGGGGAGAGGGAGAGAAAACAAAAATGATCGATGGGGATCGGATGCCCACGATGTGTTTGGCTGGCAACGGCATGCAGGGAATAAAGCGGTTTCGAAGATGATGGCACCGTGAAGACAAGTATCTTTCCATCTCCAGGTATCGCTGCAGGCCAGGAGGTGATCCTACCAGCTCCGGACTATTGTACCTCTTGAACTCACATATGGTGTGAGGGGAGCTATGGTCACACATTGGCTCAACAATGTAACGACAATATTTGCGAAACTGCAAAACCATGCTTATGAAGCCGACGGGCATGATCTCGGGTGGAGATTGGTTGTAGGGAAGCGAGTGGCGATGGCGAGTGCGGCGGCGATGGCGTGAGTGCCAAGTGCGGCAAAGGCTCGGTGCCTTTTATAGCCGGATCTCTGGTGGGGGGGGGGGGGGGGGGGGGGGGGGAACGATGGTGCGGGAAGCGGTGGGAGCGCGATGACGCGTCTGTGCACGCGTCCCGTGGGAGTAAATGGCAGCGACACGTCGCCCGTACTCGCCAGTCGCGCCGCTTGGGGAGCCGGGAAGGCTGCATATATCCCGTCGCCTGGCGGGCAATCGCATCCCGTCGTCCAGTCGCCTGGCGAGAAGTAGAGTCCTGTCGTCGCCATTAACGTGGCCTCACTGGCCTCCTGCACAACGACTTTAAACTTCCTTAGGGACGGTTTTTCTCACTGACGGTCCAGGGCCGCCTGTCGGCTGGGGTGACCGGACAATGTCCGGCGTCTCCAGGAAGGCGCCCAAGTTTGGCGGGTGCGCCGAGGGTTCAGATACAAAATTGATGGGTGGACACGTTTGGGGGTGCCGCCGGGCCTTCGGGAGGGGGGGGGGGGCGTTTGGGGGTGCCGGTGGAGATGCTCTTACATGAATATCCCCAACCTATCTAAACCGCCCATTTCATCACGATTTGCGCAAACATTTTACTGCCCCCAACCTATCTTTCTCATCTTGAAGTCCCTACTGGTTTGCCTTGCTTAATCAATTTGTGTTTTAATAATATAGATTATTTCATTCCTTAGCAAGATTTCTGATCAATTTTTTAATCCGCGCATTAACAAAAAAAAATCAGTGCATTACCAACTTCTCTTCCACCCATTTACAACAATTTCGGATCAACATGAAATTTATCATGCATTACAGAAACTTTCTCGTAGAATTTATTTTAACATTTAAATTTTGACTTTTCTTTAAAACGGTAGCACCCTAAGAGATGGGAGCAATAGATATATTCTTGCAGCGAGCTGTCCCAAACCTTTGCACATTTTTCATGAAACAAGAAAATATTAACTCAATTACGAGAGCTTATGTACTTAATAGTTTATCAAGAAAGAAAAACTAGGCGACCAATAAAACATGCACTCCAGTCATTTCAAATTTGTATAATTTAGAACAGTTGAGCATGAAAACTAAAGAGGTAGACTCTATTGCTGACCAAAAAGACTTGTTCATGGCGCTGCTACCTTATGGTGACAGACCGTCGTCACACACGAAATTCTGACAGCTCATGTAGCTACCAAAACGGAAGATGAGAAGAAGATGAAGGGGACGAGAGGAAGGAAGAAGAAGAAAATGAGAAAACCCGCTGCCCGCCGAATAGCAGTACAAGATTACGACTCTCACTAACTTTGCATTTTTATATCAAATCACAACAACTAAAATTTCTAAAAAAATGTGTGTAGTACAAGATTATACTATGGGAAAACTTGTAGTATGTGGTGTAGAAAAAAAAGTGGTAGTAAATATATGTGACTATTAAAATTCATCATCTTTTTTTTCTCTCAAATAGCGCAACTTATCCACTTTTGAATTTCACTGATGAATATAGGAGGAACTTTTATGCTCCATTTTTTTTAAAAAAAAATATGAAAAATCTGCAAACTAAAATGTTTAAGAAAGTGGTGGCGTAGGTGTACCCTTTTAGAAAGAAAAAAAACATCTCGACAGAGAAGAGTTCCACGATTACAGTGCGAAAAACAACTTGAAAATAACAACTACTACGCGTACTGCGTACATTATCAAAGAGACCCTGGCACCAAATTGTGCGGCGCATTGACTAGGCTGGCGAGCGCCTCCTCGTCGATCAGGGCCTCGGGTTCAATAAGCGTCCGCAGTGCGGTTACGATAAGAACACCCGAAGCGGCAACGAGGACGCCTCGAGCGGCATGGCGCATTCAACTGCGCCACCAACCTTCTCACTGGCCTCCCGGGCTGCCCCTATACATACAGGCACAGCTTAGCCTCGGTCCAACACACGCACCGTTCGACGACGTAGAGTGTAGACAATGGCGGCTAGCACTCGCAGTCGCGGCGGCAACGACATCGTCGTCGTTCTAGGGACGATCCTCCTCGCCGCGGCCACGGTAACGGCGGCTGAAGTAGGTGACACTGCGGCGTCGGCGGCGGAGGTTTCGTGCGGGGACGCGGTGAGCGCGCTGATCCCGTGCGGGTCGTTCTTGGTAGGCGCGGACGCCGGCGCTGCGGGGCCGAGCGAGAGCTGCTGCAGCGGCGCGCAGGCCCTGCGGAGGATGGCGCGCACGGCGGGGGCGCGGCGCGCGCTCTGCCGGTGCCTGGAACAGTCCGGCCCGTCGTTCGGCGTGCTGCCGGACCGCGCACGGCAGCTCCCGGCGCGCTGCAAGCTCGGCATCTCCATCCCCGTCAGCCCCCACGCCGACTGTAACAAGTAAGCTCGCACGCGCACCTGCACCAACAGCAGTACAGATATGCACCGATCGTCAACTCGTTAATTCTCATGGCACATTTCGTACGTATGCATGGCAGGGTACCGTAGGCGGGCGGCGAGCGTGTCGGACGAAGATTGGATGGCACGACGGTGTAGCTGTGTGGTGTGGGCATTTGTATTTGCGAACTAGGCAAGATGTTGTGATCGAGGCGTTGATAGCGCTGTTCTCGATGTGATCTCGCAGAGTGCATCAATAAACTTTCTATTTCGAATAAAAATATTTCTCAATGTTGATTTCAGAAAAAGGTTTTTATCATTTGTGCCACTACTTGTGTCCTCCTACTTAGTTTTGCCACTAAGAGTTTGAAATGATAAAATATGCCATCGTTTGCTAGCTCAAAAATAACATTAGACACAATTCAATGTCCCTTGACCATGTTATATGACTAAAATACCTCTGGGCCCCACATTTTTGCACATAAAGGTGACGTCCAATACCACGCCCAGGCGGTTGTTCGTGATAATGGTTTGGGGTCATCAACATCGAGCATATGGCCGTCAGTGACCACCTAGGAGCCTCACATAGGAGCAACGCCGCTAGAGTGCGGGCAGCGGGCACGATATAGATGTGCCTCACATTATGTTGAACTCTGTTCGCCTTGGATCGGCTTCTAGGCTGGTGGACCGGTAGCGCCTATCCATGCCGATAGAACGTTGACACACGACACGACGAAGTTACACTTGAAAAACGTGACATAGAAATAGATGACATGTGGGTACGTCAGACCTGTGTCTAATGATAGTTTTGAGCAAGCACCTAACAGAGCAATGTCATTTTTTAGCATTTCAAACTCTTAGTGGCAAAACTGAGTAGTGGGCCAATATAAATGGTAAAAAACCCTTCGGAAAACTACTTCTCAATGCCCTTTGATGATCATGCGTAAGTGACTGGACCAAGAAATGACCCGTCAATGGTTTAAACACCACTGATAGGAGCCAAATGGTGTTAGTGACTTTAGTGGGCTTTCGAATTTCAAAGAGAAGGCCACCGACGAAGACGAGATTTGTGTTTGTTACTACTCCAGTGACGGTTCGTGCTAGCGCGGAGACATGGGTGTGGTCTATCGGTGTGGTCAAGCTCACCAGCGACCTACAAATTTTAGGAAATATTGATGGTAGTTTTGGTCCACTAAAATGGTAAGTCAAACACTTATGGCATTAGTATATTTAGAACCGCGGTCAAATTTGCTAGTAGTTTTATGTGGTCATTGCCAAATCTCCTGATAATGCAACAATCAAACAATGCCGGAACTTATTCATACACAACATTCAAACAATGAAGCAATACATGCATCAATTGTCATCAGAAAAAATTTAGATGCAAAAAAACCACTAATTGCTTATTTGGTCAAATGTCGAAACACCTCGTGTGCAAGCAAGGCCTAGGCAGAAACATGCGATGGTGACGAGCTACGTCGGGTGAGATGGACGTATTACATGGGAGGAAGATTATCTGCGACCGGAGAGAAGGTCGACAAGGAAGTAGAGATTCACAACTTGGATAGGAAGTGGAAATTTGAAATGCATTGTGTATTCACTAAGATGTATGATTATGATGTATCCACTACTACTAGTTATTATTTTCAAGGAAACACAAACCTTGTTTACATGGACAACCTATCGAAATTGAGCACATGGATTAATTGTTGAAATTTTAGCATTGATAAGAAATCTCCTAGGTGTCAAGTGAAAATATGTAGTTGCTTGATTGTCAAGTAGTTTGCTAGGCTATATTAGGATTAAAACTCTTGTCTATTGCCTATTTGAAATGTTTTAATCGAATGTCATTACAGGAATTTGTCCCTCTTGATTTGTTGCATCTGTCACTTTGTTCTATGCTTCATTTATTCAACAATTTAGCTAGTCTTGACATATTTAGTTACTTCCATTTCATAGTCTTGCAGTTAATTTCTGCTTCATGTTAACTTTGTTAACAGCAGATGACATGCTAAATATGTAAAAATGATTGTACGGGTAGAAAATTTAGTCAATCCAGTTTTAGTCTCCATATGCATGAGTGTCACCACAAGTGAGTGGTTAGAAAATAATAATGCTTCATTTTGTTTGTGTTTTAATCTGTAAAAGTATCTATCCAATTAGTTTTTTGTTTCCTTTTTTTTCTATTGCACTAAGGAGACCCCAAGAGGAAGGTATGAAGAGCACAGTAGTAAGTTTCCCTCAGAAAGAAACCAAGCTTGAATCGGCCAGTAGGAGAAACAAGTAACTTCAGAAGGTTGATGCAGCTGAGATGGCAGGGCGCACTACCGGTTCAGCAGCAACGTGGAACCTGCACAACACAATCAAATCACTTTGCCCCAACGGCCTACTCAACACCACAAAGGCCTCACCCTATTCTCCGATGAACCCTGCCACAAAGGCCTAGTGCACATTCCACTATTGATCCCCTTTGAGGCAGGAATCGAATCCTTTACAAGCAAGCTTGGGGCACACACCCACAACCAAATTTGGGGCTCCCAACACCAAGAATCACCAAGAGTAGCAAGAGGTCTAGGTTCTCCACAAATGGAAATCCTAGACTCGAATCCCTCAAGAATATGAGGGGGAAATGAAGAACGGCTCGATGAAGATGTAGATCGGGGCCTTCTCCTTCAATCCTCCAAAGATCAACAAGTTTCGTGGGAGGGATTGGGAGTAATTGAAGATTTGGTGAGCTCAATAAATGCTATTCAATGCTTGGAGACGAACTAGAGCTCAATGTCGGATATATACCAATTAGGGGTACATCAGATAGTGGTCTAAAGTGCCGGATTACCAGGGTGGCCTAAATGGTAATGGATTATGGTCCATTGGGCGGCCCAGTAATCTGACGCACGGAAGCCGGATTCTAGAAGAACCCGGATCACGGCCCACGTGGTACTGCTTGGAGTAGAAGGCGGATTCCTTGATTTCCAAGTTAGCACATACCGTAGTATTCTAGGTTTCCTTTCCTGTAAGCCCTAACCCGGCTATTATATAAAGATGGATGGGAGATAAGAAAGATAGACAAGAAGCTAGAGGCTAACTCGCCGAGAGGTGGATCCTTGACGAGAAGCTAAACCTAACCTCACATTGTACTCTGTTTACTCCAGGCTTTAGTCCCGAATAGTGAGATTGCAGGAGTAGGAACGCCGCATTACTGCGACGTACCGAACCTGGGTAAAACTCTGTGTCATTGTTCATCATACGATCACGTCCCCCCACTTCTCTATCGGTAGTCTCATGGCACCCCCGTCTATGAATTCTACTACGATGTCTCGACAGTTGTCACCCATCGTGGGGCCAGCGACGTCAGGCGTTATGTTTCGATCGGGGATACTCGGCGGAATCGGCAGTACCATAACTGTCGGAAGCTTGGATTTCGACAACGACGTTGGGTGCTTCCTCGACAACGGATCGTACATGCCAGCGCGGAATCATCTGGTAAGTGCCTACGTTTTACCAATTGGATCTGCAAACATCTTTATCGGATTAACTGCAGAAGCAATGGGATTCTGTGGTGGAAGCAAATATATCCCACCCGCCCTATACCTAGTCGAAGACGACTATGACGCCGGATTTTGCTCAGATCGCCGATATAATGCTGAATCGCATTTTATCGGTATGGTGTAATCCGAGATCGCTGAAAACACGGATGAAAGCAATCCCGTGCAGGAGGCAGAAAACAACAACCCCGCGATAGAGGTGGAAGATCCGACATCCGTCAACTTAACGACGAACTCGCAAGCTGATTCCGTGTTAGCCGCCATAGAGGCAAAATTGGAATCAGAACCCGGATCAGATGATTTTGATTCCGAAGATGAAGATGAGGATGCTTTCGAAAGAAATGTCAAATCCCTTCAAGAGGGATTCCACGAAGTACTAATGGCAAAACCGGCTGAAAACACGGATGCCGACAGTCAGGAAAGCCCTAGGACACCTCCACCAGAGGAAGAGAGAGTAGAAGGAGAAACAACTCCAACATATCCCGATGTCAAAGAATTGACAGAGGAAGAACCTTACAAAAAACCTCCCTCTTCCAAGAAAAAGCACAAGGCTTCCAAAAAACTCCAGTACAAGCTCCGGAAGAAAAAATTGGCCGATCCAGCCAATGAAAACCTGGAAGAAGGAGGAGGAAGCGGAGTTAAACCCGTGGAGAAGAAAACGAAGGAAATCTCTGTTCCGCCTTTGTCAGAACAAGACGAAAAAGAGTTACTTCAAACACCAGTGGGACCACATGAGCCCCCTGAAGTGCTGGAATCGCGGAGACAAGCTCTCCAGAGGCAACAACAACATCTATTCCGAACTCGAGAACACCTCCAAAAAAACCAGGCTGACATCAAGCTAAAGCAGGAAGAAATTGAGGAATACGAGAGAAGGAATAGATCTGGCATTAAACCTACACGGTTACCCGGAATTGCAAGACCGGAAGTACTGCCGCCAAAGGAAAGGTTTCACAACCCATCTTGGCAAAAGCAAGTAAACGGCAAAGATGCCAGAGGCGAGCCAATATACAAAACCGCAGCAGAAAACGCGGAAACAGCGTTCGCCATCCTCAACAACGATATGTACTCCAATGGTGAAAAACTTCAAGGGGTGTATGCTTTCCTAGGAAAAGCATTGCAACAACAACAGTGAGGGCAAGAGCGATCAAGGAAGTTGCACGACGACTCCGCCCTATGCAAAACAGCTACATGCGCCGCTGGGGCACCTAGAGCGGAAGAACCTGGAGATTCAAACAATTCGAAAGAGAAGAAATAAGATCCGAGAAAGGACAAGAAAAAGCCCGACAACAGGGATGCAGCGTCCAGAACCGGATCCCATCTGCCGAAAGATGGAACTAATCCCCGAGATCAGGAAGAGAAAAACCGGAAGGACGGAAAAGCAATGCCGCCTCTGAGACGCCCCGCTGAAAAAGCTGTAAGACAGGATATACCTCACAGGCGTGAGAGATCCCGGACGCCCCCCAGGAATAAGGAAAGACACAGGAGTAGAACTCCACCTTATCCCAAAGGGCACGATCACGGAGGAAATAGAGATAATCCCGGAAAAGCGCGTTCGCGCCACAATGGAAAAGAAAGGAGCAGATCCCCTTCTGTCCATTCAGCCGGTAGATACTCCGCACACATTGACAGAGCGGAAAGAGATGATTTATACTTTGGACCTAAGTGTTTTACTGACAGGATCCGAAGGATAACTCTGCATTCTGGCTTTGCCAAAGTTGGTCCAACGTATCAAAAATACACCGGTAGCACAAACCCGGTTACCTGGCTTTCAGACTATTACACAACCGTCCAGATTAACAATGGGACAGACTTGGAGGTAGTAAAATTCCTCCCCCTAATGTTACTGGATGGAGCCAGGGATTGGATCAATGGGTTACCATCAAGAACTGTCGACAGCTGGGATGATATGGCTAGAGTTTTTACTCTGCATTTCCGGGGAACCTACAAGCGCCCGAATAGCATCAACTAGCTAAACCGTTGCACCCAGTTTGAAGATGAACCATACGTGGATTTTATCTCAAGATGGACTGCAATGAAGAATAGTTGCTCTGGAGTAACTACGTACAAGCAATGCATGCTTTTCTCAATGGTTTAAAACCCGGACTCGTACCGTTCATGATCGGTTCCAAAAAGCACAAAGATCTCGGATCTATGCTTACGATCGCCAATGAGCACGCAGCGGCCGAAGACGACATCGGAGCGAGAGGCGGCAATATCGACACTTTGATCCAAGCCAAAAAGACCCCTCGCTCTGAGAAAAAAGCAACTCCCGAAGCAACACAAAAACCCAAAGAAGTTAACATAGCCTTTGGAAGAGAAAATGGGAGCAAGTGGAAAGGACGAAGCACAGAGCCGATAAATTACACCAAAGAAGAGTGGGAAAGGATAAAGTCGGAAAACTTTGTCCACCACTCGCAATTTGGGAAACCCACCCATACTAACGCACAATGCCGGCTAAACAAGCATATGAAAGGCAGTGCAGGATCCGGATCCGGAAGCAAAGGGAAGAACTCCAAGAGGAAATTTCCAAGCAAAAGCCAGAAGCTGAAAAAGAAGACAGTGAATCGGACACTGACGAAAAAATCCAGGAACAACAGCGAAAATGCAAGCCTAAGTTTCCGAGAGTTGACGGAGAATGCAACCTAACTTTCCTGGCAACTCCCTCAGCAAAGGTGGCAAAGAGAACACTTCAATAAATAAATGCGGTTGTCCCTGCAACCCCGAAATTCTTGAAGTAATCAAATACACCAATTACCTGGGATCAGTCTGATCATCCGGAAATATCCCAGAACCCGGCACGCAAGCTCTAGTTGTAAGCCCTATTGTTCAAAACACTAGGCTAAAAAGAGTGCTGATGGATGGAGGATCCAACATTAACATAATGTACCTGGATACACTGAAGCACCTGCGAATCTCCGAGACCCAGCTCAATCACAGCAACATACGTTTTCACGGCATCGTTCCTGGCAGACAAGCATGATCACTAGGAGAAATTTCCCTAGATGTAACCTTCGGAGAGAAATATCATTTCCGTCAGGAAAAAGTATCCTTCGAGGTTGTGCCGTTCGAAAGCGTGTATCACGCAATACTCGGACGCCCAGCTTTCGCCAAATTCATGGCAAGATCATGTTATATTTATAACAAGCTGAAGATGCCAGGGGCAAAAGGAGGAGTAATCACCATAAAGGGAGACTTCAAATTGGCAAACGAACTGGAAAAAGAAAACGCCCTTTGCGCAGAAAAAGTGATAGCAAAGGAAGAACTGAAGGAGATGGCTAAAGAAGTATCGCCGAAAGAAATGCCGGCAGGAAAAGAAAGCTGAAAGCCGGCAGATAGCTTCAAAGCTTCCGAGAATACAAGACAGGTAATCCTAGATCCTAAAGATCCGACAAAGTTTGTCGTAGTAGGAACTGGGATGACCGACAAATAGGAAAGCGAGCTCACCAAGTTCCTCCGTGAGAACTGGGACATCTTCGCATGATGTCCAGCGGACATGCCAGGCGTACCCAGGGAACTTGCTGAGCATCAACTTAAAGTGACTCCAGGGTCTAAATCCGTCAAACAAGGTCTCCGTTGATTTGACGGAAGAAGATGGAAGGCTATTGGCAAGGAAATTATCCGGCTATTGGCAGCAGATTTTATCCGGGAAGTCATACATACTGAATGGCCTGCAAACCCAGTATTAGTCCCGAAGAAAGACAATATTGTCCTTAGGATGTGTATAGATTATACTGGCCTGAACAAATTGTGTCCAAAAGATAGATTTGCGTTACCGCGAATCGATCAAATAATAGATGCCACTGCTGGCTCTGAGCTTTTATGCTTTTTGGATGCATATTCCGGGTATCATCAAATACGCATGAAGGAAGAAGATCAAATCAAAACTTCCTTCATAACCCCATATGGAACGTACTACTACATAACCATGCCGTTTGGCCTCAAGAACGCAGGCGCAACTTACCAGCGTTGCATGCAACGATGTTTCATAGTTAGATTGGCAAAAATGTCCACGTTTACGTGGACGACATTTCCGTCGTTTGCAAGGATAAGTACACACTCCTTGAAGATTTGCGAGAAACTTTCAAAAATCTACGCACTTATAAGATGAAATCGAATCCTTTAAAGTGCTTATTCGGGGTTCCCTCGGGAAAACTTCTGGGTTTCATCGTTTCTCATAGAGGAATAGAAGTAAACCCGGAAAAGATCAAAGCAATCTTAAACATCTCAAAGCCCACGTGCGTAAAAGATGTACAAAGATTGACGGGTTCTGCAGCAGCTGTTAGCAGGTTTATTAGCCGGCTAGGGGACAAAGCTCTGCCATTATACAAATTGTTGAAGAAATCCGACAAGTTTGTATGGACAGAAGAAGCAGATGCATCATTAACCTAGTTGAATGAAACTTTGATGAAAGCTCCGATTTTGGCATCCCCAAACGACGAAGAACATGTGTTATTGTACCTCACTGCTACAAACCGGGTTATCAGCGCAGTAATATTTGTGGAAAGGCGTTAAGACAATCAAAGCATACCAGATCAACATCCGGTGTATTATGTAAGTGAAGTTTCTTCCGAGTCTAAACAAAGGTACCCACACTATCAAAAACTGGCATATGGCGTATTTTTTGCATCTCGGAAACTTCGTCATTACTTCCAAAGACATTCCATAACAGTGGTATATAAAGCACCACTAGGGGATATAATAAATAATACGGACGCAACAGGCCGAGTAGCCAAATGGGGCATCGAGCTAGCTGCGTTCAACATTAAGTACCAACCCCGGACGGCGATAAAATCCCAGGTGTTGGTAGATTTCGTCGCCGATTTGACAGAAGCAATGGAAAATACACCAATGCCGGAGTCATAATATTGGATATGCACTTTGACGGATCCAAGATGAAGGAAGGCGCGGGAGCTGATGTAGTCCGAAAATCCCCCAAAGGAGACACAATGGAGTATGTATTACAAATACACTTAAACTCTAGTAATAACGTGGCAGAATAGGTGTTAAACGCATCTTGTGCTATGGCGACTCAGATTTGGTACAGCACCAGCTCAACCAAACTTGGGACGCCAAAAGTCCCATCATGGCCGAATATCGGAGAACGATGGACGAGTTTGCAATCTGTTTCCTCGGATTTGAAGTGCTTCACGTCAAAAGGGAAGAAAACTGGAACGCGGATGCATTAGCCCGCATGGGATCGAAAAGGGTGAAAATCCTACCACCAGGTGTGTTTGTCCAGCATTTGTACGAACCGTCCATAAAAGGTGGACATGTCGATTACCCTCTGGTTTCCGAGTCAATCGAAGTCATTCTTGTTAACCCGGAGTGGACAATCCCATATATAAACTTCTTAGTTGATCAGAAGTACCCGGATGGAGCAGATGAAGTCTTGCAAAGACAAATACAGCGTCGATGCAAAGGATACGCGGTAATCAATGATTGCCTGTATAAGCGCAGTACTACCTGAATTTTTCTGCGGTGTATTTCGCCAGAAGAAGGACGAGAAATCTTGCAAGAAATCCATGCTGGAGATTGCGGACATCATGCTCAATCAAAAAGCATAGTCAAAAAAGCATTTCGTGCAGGGTTTTTCTGGCTAACAGACAGATGTTGAACACATAGTAAATACATGTGCTGGATGTCAGTATTACGCCAAGCAGACAAATATGCCAGCCCAAGCACTCAAAACTATCCCTATCACTTGGCCGTTCGCGGTCTGGGGGCTAGATATGATGGGACCATTCAAAACTGTAAGAGGCGGACTTACACATCTACTCGTTGCAGTGGATAAATATACCAAGTGGGTGGAGGCTAAACCCATCAAAAAACTTGACGTGTAACTGCCAGAAATTTCATCATTGACGTAGTCATGAGATATGACGTTCCACATAGCATAATAACTGACAACGGGACAAATTTCTCCATTGGAGAGGTGGCAAAATATTGCCGAAACACGGGAATTTACCTAGATCTTGCATATGTGGCACACCCACAATCCAATGGACGGATTGAAAGAATGAACAGCTCAATCCTGCAAGGAATACGCCCAAGACTCGAATCTCCTCTTCATAGAGCAGCTGGAGCATGGGTGGAAGAATTACCCTCTGTGCTTTCGAGCATTCGAACGACACCAAATAGGTCAACAGGGCAAACCCCGTTTTTCCTAGTTTATGGTGCAGAAGCAATTCTTCCAATGGACATGATCCATGACAGCCCAAGAGTACAAAATTTCGATGACTCAGATGCCGAAAGCGCAAGACAGGATGCCGTCGATCTCTTAGAAGAAGAACGAGAGCTTGTGCTTCAAAGATCCGCCATATATCACCAAGGTTTGCGACGTTATCATAGTCGGAAAATCAGGCATCATTCTTTTAAAGAAGGTGACCTCGTGCTAAGATTGGTACAACAAAGAAAGCACAAATTGGCCCCAGTATGGGAAGGACCATTCGTCATTAGCAGAGCTATGAAAAGTGGATCATACTATCTTGTAGACATTCGAGATACGGAAGATCATCCCAAAAAACCGAATCGCAAAAGAAAGAGAAAGATAGATGATGAACTTGGAGAGACAAAGAGGCCCTGGAGTATCCAACAGTTACGTCCCTTCTATAATTAGTTCAATTTCTATGTAAACATCTTTGATATCATGAAATAAAGTTGTCAGAATCCATACTTCTCTGTTTTTACATGTTTATTATAGTATAAAGCATATTTCCGCCTTATCTATTACCCAATGATTTTTCAAAATACTCAATGTTAACCCTAATTGTGCCTGTGTGCTCGGTGTTAAAAAACTGAATGATTTTCACCCTAAAAATGGCTTAAGGAAATTCAGATTGTGCCTGCGTGCCTGAGTTTCATACAAAAATTCCTTACTGTTCTCTAAATATTATCTGATTGTTTTTATGCTGGGTCACTGGAGCTAGTAAGCAAAAATGCCCTTAGCATGATCCATGTTTCCGAGTTCAGACTGATTGATCACACCCAGTCACTTGGCATGAAGATTAAAACGTTATCGAGCCATTTCAAGAACTAAGGACAGTTAAAACATACAAACCAGAGAATTTATAAGATAAAGGAATAATAACCCGAAAAACTTGCAAAATAGTTAGATAACATTGCTGCAAAAGGCGGAGTACTTGTTCATTCAAAGGAATATAAGCATTACACTAATGTTTACAACATAAGTTCGGTAATGCCCCTATTTCCTATCTACCCAGGACCCGGAGTTCCCTTTCAAGCATCTGAGTCTTCTTCGCTGGAGGACTCTTCGAGAGTTTCTGGGATGGCCTCCTCCGGATAGAAGATGGAGACGTTGACCATAGAAGCGATCTTGGTGGTGTGACCTTTGATCTCGTCAAAGATGTTGGTCCGCTGGGCTTCCGTATATCCTTGCGGGATGCCGTACGCCACGCGCCAAGATTTGGCAGAGGGGTAATGCATGCGCATGAACCCTAGAGCCATGCGTGCACCACCACGTGCCGCGAAGCGCAAGGTGGATTCCTTGGATTCCGCCACCTCCACGATAGCTCCCGGAAGTTTCTCAGCTTCCGAGAACTCCCCAGTCCTTGTGGGAAGGAATTTGTTGACAAGCAACATCCCCGCAGCCTTGAGCGCGGTGAAGACCTTCTCAAAGGCTCGGCTATTTTCAATCCGAGTAAGAGTTGGGTCATCTCCTGTTTTTCATACAAATAACCAAAGCGTTATGGAAAAAGCAGAGAAAGATTGTAAAACGTCGAAAGTCTGGTAAAAGTAGAATACTTACCGAGGATTTTATCCATCTCGGAGCCCTCCTCCAGGCGCAGGCTCAAGGCATTGTCCAGGTCTCGGATAGTTGCCTTGTCCTTATCAGCTTGGTTGGAGGCACTGGATTGAGCAATGCCAACAGCCAGCTGGCTGGCCTCCAGTTCCTTCTGAACCCTCATAAGTTCCTTATGAAGGTCCAGGTTTTCCCGGCGGAGGTTCTCGGCATTGCCGACATCTTCAGCAATCTGCTTGGCTTTCACAAAAGCAGCTGAAAAGCAAGTAAAAATACCGAGTTAGAAAAACTCGGAAAAATACTTAGAAAAAAGGCATAAAATTGAAACACAGAGAAATCACATACCTGTTGTTTCCTCCAGTTGATGCTTAGATGATGCCAACTCCGCCTCCTTAACGTCAAGAATAGAGAGAAGGTTTCTAACCTCCTTATTCTTGACGGTAAGTTTGCCGAAAACTTTCAGGTTTATGCTTTCAGCAGTTTGCTGAAACACGGAAATGAAACAAAAGGTTAAAGTTAGTAGCAAGCATAATAAGGATGAAAGCATTAAGTTAAAAGCATGCATTTGACTTATTGCTTGGGGGCTAGAGATATTACCTAGCTCATCCGCTGTAAACCTTACAAGGTTTCGGTGAAATCCTTTGCAAAATCTGCAAATAGAGACCCGGCAACGTTAAGACCCTCGTTGATACCCTTGAAATCCTTATCAAAGGTGGGAATGGGTTCCTCCTCAGCTGTCCGAGAGGGACCTCCCACTTCCGAGACTGCCCTTTCCCTTATGTTCGTTTCTGGCACAATAGGCTGGCTGGTCTGCTGGGTTTTGGCGTTGGGGGAAGCAGCATGCTCTTCTACAGCTGCTACTGGGGTATCCGGGGCGGTTGCAGGAGAAGGGTGTGGACCTCTGCTGGCCACAGATTTAAGCCTTTTTAGCTTCTTAGGCTTCAGAGTTGAGGGGGCCAAGCTAAAATAGAGAAATGCCGGAAAGTTAAATCTCTGAGACAAGGGAAAAAGCTCTGATAAATCGAGAAAACCCGGATAACAAACCTGGAAGTAGCAACGGGGACACCGTCAAGATCGATGATTTCCTGCGAGGCGGAAATCTTCTTGCGCTTACGGCCGCCAGCGAAGTTGGCGCGCAATGCGTCCAACTCGGCGTTAGTAGCAAGATCCGACTCGGGGAGTTCAAGGATCTGTCAAAGAGGCAAAGGCCGGGTTAAAATAAAATCCGAGAAAGCAAAAAGAATAAAACTCAAAAGGCGAAAAACGTACCTTTGGGGCCGGGATAGTTTCCGTATACATTGGCCGACTTTCCTCATATTGATCGCGCGAGGCGACCAATTGGTTTACGCGTTTTCACAAGTCTTTTGCCGACAAAGACTTGTTCGTCGTCCACATAGCGTCAGTGGCTCCCGTGTAGTCACACAGAAGGCGGGAGCCATGATCAGCCAAAGGCTGAATTCGCCTCTCTAACCAGCATAGAACTGTGTCCATGCCAGTTAGACGTGGATCGGAGGCGACGAGTTTTGCGATGCGCCGCTTGATCCTGAGAAGATCCGGCGGGAGAGATTGCACTGCTTCTATCCCCCAGTTTTCATGGAGAACGGCAGCGGTATTGGCGAAAGGTGGAACCCTGGTGGTTTTTCCGGGAAAAGGAACATCAGGATGATAGAAGAAGGACCCCGCCCAGAATTTGACGGATTCTGAGGTCTTGATCTTGGGGAACAAATCCTCCCTGAATGATAAGGGGTTGCCCGATCTTGTCGATGAACTCATACGATAACTGAATATGATAACTTGTGTCTTGCTGAAACCTCTCCGGCTGATCCCTGATGCCAATGCAACAACTCTCAATCCCTTTGGATATTCTCAACTCCACACACTTGCACCACGTAATTAAAGACTACGAGTGGTCCTGTATCTACTAATTCCCAATGGAACAACAGATAGCACACATAATTTGCAAGGGGTAACTCCACCAAACTGGTGGGGATAAATTCGGATGAACATAGTTCAATTCTGGAATCTAGGGTTTATCTTAAACTGGTTCTAACCTCTCTAATTCGCACCTAAGAGGTATATATGAGGGGGGGTGCGGCCAAGAGAGAGGGGTGCAGCCACAACCATCCCTAATGCGCCCCCTAGCCCACTCCCACTCGGTTTGGTGCAACCAAACCATTACAAACCGAACCCAACATGGGTTCAGCCCATTGGACTCGCAGGTCCTCTACTAAAAACATTTGGGACAGCCTAGGACATGTCCTTGCTGTTCCCATATCAGCCCCTAATGCATGGATGGCTCCTTTAGCTCCTTTAGGTCTTGTGGGAAACAATCTCCATGTCTTCTTCCATGTGTGCACCATTGTTTTCCACCACTGCATGCTTGTTTTCCATCTCCTCTTGATGCCCTCCTCTATCCATGTTTGTGTTATCAATAAACCTATCATACATAAATACATATGCTTAGGTAGTATAACATTCTTATAAACACAAACAACACAATCCATTAAGAAGGAATTCACCTTATAGTAATCATAAATTAACTTCAATATTTCCTTCCAACTCAAGCATGAACAATCATCATGTACCCCTATAATATCCATACATCCTCCCTTTCTTCATGACAAGACGTCCTTGGCTTGTGGTAATCTGAACATGGAAGAAACAAAAGGAACAACGTGTATGCACAATACATATATCTATCATGGGGTGCATTAGTGTTGTGGACATGATATACATTTTCATACCACATGATGCAACAAAATTTGCATGTATGTGTCACAAAATTGTCACAAGAAAACAAATAGCATCTCATCTCATAGCAATCACAATTGCAAATATAAGTGAAGCTCAAGAAATTATGATCATAAGGAGAAACATCTATGTATAAATTCATATTGTTTATGATCAAACCAAGTGCTCCCACAGAAGATCTATAATCAAAATTGGTTATAGCAGTGTATTCAATTGTCTTATCTTGCATAGTATAACCATCATGGTAATTGCAATTCATTTTGCAAATATAAGTGAAGTATAAATCATTAGCATATGTACTTATCAAATGTTGCTGAAAATCAAACATATGTGTAGAATCATGCATAGTTGTAGAAAATTGTAAACAATTCAACCAAGGGAACACAATATTTAATTCAGAAATTGTATCACAAGTAATACATATGTGATCCACCATAAAAATTTCATTCATGTTATAGTCACCAACCAAATTAAAAGTGAAACAAGTAGCATAAGTGCAAGAATTTATATATGAAATTTCAGCAATCCTATTCATAGCACATTGCACATTAATTGGTTCATGTAACATGATGGAATACACAATATTCATAGGTGGTATTTTGGCAAGCACTTCTTTATGTGAAATCAAAACCACATGCTCAAAATTTGAAAACAAACTATCACATGGTGGTGAACTATATGCGGTTATCAACCCATAAGACTAACACATTAGTAGACTCACAAAAAGTTGTACTTGTTAGTGGCAGCTCCAAATCAGCATCAATAGCAATAACATCCTCCTCAGATATAATAGGTACTGATTCATCTTTCTCAAGTGGTAATGCAGGTTGTACTAGTGATGGCTCCCTTTCTTCAAGATGTAACACCCGGGGGATTTTCCCCCAACTAGAATTGTTTGCTTTTCTTTCTCATGGCATTGCATCACATGCATCATTTGCACCTTGTTTGCAAACCAATTCAAAAACAAAACAAAAATTCAAATCAATTCAAAATTTTCAACCAATGCACCTGTGTTTCAAACTCAAATTGTTTTTCAATAAAAATTGAATTGGAATTAATATTTGCTTGGTTAAATAAATCACCTTTTATTAAAACCCTAATTTGAGTTTAAATTCAAATTCAAACATGAGCACAATTTCAAAATTTTCAAAACTCAAGTGTCATGCACTTGGGTAAATGACATGTTGAACTCAGTAAAAATATTGCATAAAATAAATAAACAAAACCCTAAACCCCTTTCTTTTCTCTCTTATCTCCCTTTTACAAAAAAAAGAAATAAAAACAAAAAGGGGAGGCAGGCCAGCCCAAGTGGGCCAGCCCACCCACAACCCCATGGGCCCGATCCCAGCCCACTGCACCCTTCCCCTACCTCTGTCCGTACGGGAGCAGGTGAAAAGCAACGCACCACCGATCCCCACCTGCCCCCTCCGATAAAGCAGCCCCTTCCCCCTCTAACCCTAGCCTTCCTTTCCCCTCTCCTTCCTCTCCTGCGCCGCCACTTCCTCTCTTCTTCCTCCCCGTCGATCTCCTTTCTTCCACTGATTTTTCTGTTCTGTCTGTGACATTTTTTTTTTCTCTGACGCCGAGAAGAACACCTCCGTGGCCGAGGTTGCCGTCCTTGGCGCCGCCGTTGAGGACCTCGCCAGTCCACGCCAAGGCCGGGAATGGCACCGGGGAGGTGCCCTCTACGCTTTTGTTTCCTCGGCCAGGCCTGGGAAGCTTCGTAGCCCTCCCGCCGTCGCTGTCTTCCTCCCGGGCGCGCAGCGCCGTCGTCGCCTTCCTCGCCATCTCCCCGCGCCTCCCTGCGTCGATGAAGCCTCGCTGGTGAGCCCCGACAGCCCTGGACCACTCTCCCTGTCTCCCCTCCTTGCTCTGCGAGCGTGGCCTTCGCGCCACGCCGGTGTGCGCGCCGTACCCCCCTCGAGCCCTGCTCGCCGTGCAGCACCTGAGGAAACGAGCGCTGTCCGTCAGTTTCGTCAGAAACAAGTGCCCCTCGTCAGATCTACTCAAAAGGGCACCGTCGCTCCCTGAATCACGAACGCACAACTAGCCCAGTGGTTCGGGGCTCGTGCGCGCAGCCGCAGATCGCTGGTTCGATTCCGACGGGAGGCATTTAGCCTCCCATCTTTTTCACTCGCACGCGCATGCGCCCGGGCCCGCACGGCAGTGGCCCTGGAGGCCACGTCGTCCCTCAACCGCGCTAGCTGGCGCCACCGTGGCGTAGGGGCCACCCGTCAGCGCCTGTGGCTGGCGTTGGGCGCGGTCTGGATCACCCCAAATCCAGATCTGAGGATTCTTTTCACAACAAGGTCCCTAAAAATTGCAGAACAGTCCCTGCATTTCAAATGCACCTAATAAATTCATTTAAACTCCAATTTCAAAATATAACATATTTTTTCCATGAAGAATTAAATGCTCTACCTGTTTACACCATTTGTGCACTGTTTTGAACATTCCAAATCAATTCAAAGATTCAAATTCAAATAACTCTTTTGAATTTGATTAAATTCATAACTATTTCAAATTTAATTCAAATGGCACATGTAAAATATGTTTTCCATGCAAAATTGAACAAGCTTTCCAAATATAAACTTTGTTTCCTGTTTTGAATAATTAAAATTGGTTAAATAATTTAAATCTTGTTTAAATCATTTAAAATTGCTAAATTAATAACTTGGTCAAACTAAATTCTTTTTGAACATATAAAATATGTTTTCCATCCCATTTTTCATGAACTTTGCAAATATCAACTTTGTTTTTCTGTGCTAAATAAATTAAATTGCTGAAAACAACTATTTCTTAATGAATGCATTTAAAATTGTTAACTTAATAACTTGCTCATCTAAAATCCAAATTCAACAAATGAAATATGTATTCCATCTAAAATTTTGTGTTCTTTCCAAATATAAATTTTGTTATCTGTTTTGAACATTTAAAATTGGTGAAAACAACAAATGTTTGTTTAAATCATTTAAAATGCCAAAGTTCATAACTTAACAAATAAAATTCCAAACTTGGTAAACAACATATCAAACTGAAGCTATTGTTGTTTTCTTATTGTTTTCATCATCCATGCATCATTCTAATCAACTTTTACATGATGGTTATTTGTAGATCATTTAATTCAACATTAATTCATGGGCTTTTCCATATGCAATCCAAATTGCGTATGGGCCCATTTAAATATGTTTACCATGTCAACTGGTTTACTTTGATGCATCAATTAATTGTCATGCATACTAAATAGGATCATGCTGGATCTTTTGCCGTAAAAGTAATTGTTGCATCCGGTGTTTGTTCTAGCTCGTTGCTTCTTCGCGGATAGGACGTTGAGATGATGTGAGCAACGACAAGTTCTTCGGATGTACCTCTAATTGCTGGATCTCAGGCAAGTATACTCACTTGCTACCTATGGCTGCCTTTCATCACTTGTTACCGATTCTTTCCGTTATCTTTATGCTAGCCTTATGATTCGATGCTCGTGTCTCGATCCTATCTTATGTTTACCTTGCAGCCATGATATAGCCTTCCTTCCACTTCCTATTACATGTTGTTTGTTTACCTTGTTGGCCCTCGTGTCATAGTTGCATGCTTAGGTTTGTTTGCGCTCTAGTCCTGTTGTCCTTTGTTCTATCACCTGTTTAGTCGATAGTTGGGTTTCAATTCAATCAACAACATGTTAATGTTTTGGGTAATAATAATTTGATGATAAGGCACCGGCAGGAGGCCCGGCGTGGTTTTGAGGCCTGCTAGTGTCGAACTTAATTAGGAAAAGGTTCTTGTCCTCCGATCCATGATGAGCGCACTAACCGCATGTGGGAAGCGAGTATGAGCGCCCCCCGCAATTCTGATTCGATTCGCATCTCGTCCAAATCGCCACACTTAGTTCGGGCTTTCCATTTGATGCATGCATATGTTGGTGCGAGCCCTTGGCGCCAGGGTGGAACTTTTGTAGTCGGCATTTAGGGCAGCGTGGTCTTCCAGTGCCATGAGGGTCCCCCTTTTCTTCGTGGGGGCTCGATTAGCCGCGCACGCACAGCACGTGGTTCTTTGGGCTTGATGCGAAGAAGAGTTGGGTTGTGTTGAGTGCCTCGCTTGGTGGAAGTGCATTTCCATCTGGCGGGTCATTCTTACGTGTACGACCAAATTGGTGCATCCCTGCAGGGTTAAATCTTCTCGAGAAGCCGTGTTGTCCGCGGTTATGGATGACTTGGTGAAAGTGCTGGCTAACAAGTACTCAGACAACTTACACTTAACGATGATAACTTGACTAGTAATATAGATCACCTCCACTATAAAAATGAATGTCACCTTAATCAACCGTGTGAGTTTCCTTGGGTTGCTTCCTTAGTAGGGGGTAACATTGGATGGGTATTGTTTGGTGAGTAGTTGTAGTTGGTTCTGATACGTTATCTTATCCCTTTCTTTTAGCCGGATGTTGTAGCGCGTCTCTGTAGTTAGTTAGTGCAGCCTGCTGCCGCTTCTTTGCAATAATCCCTTCCTCCCGTTGTACCCAAAGTATTTGTATCTTGTGATGATTGGTTACGCTGGTATCTTGTGAGTATGGTTTATCCACTTGCCAGTACTTAACCGTACTGACCCACGAATCCATTTCGTGGCTGCATATTCCACATTGCAGTCAACAGGTTTGAAGTCTGACGACGTTAGCTTGGGAATCCCTCCGGCTTGGCCTGGGCAGGGATTGGACGCCATCGGTTATCTTCAGGACTCTTAGTCCAATTTGTATCTTGTCCGTAGTCGGACACTATGTTGTTTCTTCCGCTGTTATTTGGATCTTTGTATTGTATCAGTTGTATCATTGGCTCGTTTGAGTCGTCTTGTATATACCTCCTCTGTTGTTGTTGTGGATTATTCGTGAACTGTTGTAATGTTATCACAAGTGGCAGCCTGAAATCGGTTATTATGCGGATTTGGGTGGAAATGCCGAAATCTGCATAGTGCCCGATCTCGGGGCGTCACAAATGGTATCAGAGCATGGTTCCGATTCCCGAAAGTTGTTTCGATACGAATGGTTATCGAAGCAACAGGTCCGCAAAGCCTGTAGGATAACCTCGCTAACGGTCGTTGTTTCTAGAGTGTCAAAAACTATTTGTGCAAAACTATTTTGGAAACATCTCAATAGGATTCTTGTTTTCTCCTTATCTCTATTCTATTTCTCCTCTCATCTTATTTGTTTTGGATTCTCTCCCTCTGTCAATCTTTCAAAGTTTAGGATCCTACGTGGGTGGACGTTCTCTTAGCCTTTAACCTAATAGGTTCGATCATCGGAAGATTCCTGGTACAGAACTACGTCGTCATCGACGGAGCAAGAATATCTTGTTAGTGGTGTCGAGAAGCCCTTGTTAGTGGTGTCGAGGAGATCAACTGGGAGCATGAAGAATCGATAGTCGAACTTCTTTCCCCTCCCGGGTTAGTGGGTGGATTGCGAGGGCGCAATCCCTTGTTAGTGGTGTCGTCTATAACACCCGGGGGATTTTCCCCCAACTAGAATTGTTTGCTTTTCTTTCTCATGGCATTGCATCACATGCATCATTTGCACCTTGTTTGCAAACCAATTCAAAAACAAAACAAAAATTCAAATCAATTCAAAATTTTCAAACAATGCACCTGTGTTTTCAAACTCAAATTGTTTTTCAATAAAAATTGAATTGGAATTAATATTTGCTTGGTTAAATAAATCACCTTTTATTAAAACCCTAATTTGAGTTTAAATTCAAATTCAAACATGAGCACAATTTCAAAATTTTCAAAACTCAACTGTCATGCACTTGGGTAAATGACATGTTGAACTCAGTAAAAATATTGCATAAAATAAATAAACAACACCCTAAACCCCTTTCTTTTCTCTCTTATCTCCCTTTTACAAAAAAAAGAAGAAGAAATAAAAACAAAAAGGGGAGGCAGGCCAGCCCAAGTGGGCCAGCCCACCCACAACCCCATGGGCCCGATCCCAGCCCACTGCACCCTTCCCTACCTCTGTCCGTACGGGAGCAGGTGAAAAGCAACGCACCACCGATCCCCACCTTCCCCCTCCGATAAAGCAGCCCCTTCCCCCTCTAACCCCAGCCTTCCTTTCCCCTCTCCTTCCTCTCCTGCGCCGCCACTTCCTCTCTTCTTCCTCCCCGTCGATCTCCTTTCTTCCACTGTTTTTTCTGTTCTGTCTGTGACATTTTTTTTTTCTCTTACGCCGAGAAGAACACCTCCGTGGCCGAGGTTGCCGTGCTTGGCGCCGCCGTTGAGGACCTCGCCAGTCCATGCCAAGGCCGGGAATGGCACCGGGGAGGTGCCCTCTGCGCTTTCGTTTCCTCGGCCAGGCCTGGGAAGCTTCGTAGCCCTCCCGCCGTCGCTGTCTTCCTCCCGGGCGCGCAGCGCCGTCGTCGCCTTCCTCGCCATCTCCCCGCGCCTCCCTGCGTCGATGAAGCCTCGCTGGTGAGCCCCGACAGCCCTGGACCACTCTCCCTGTCTCCCCTCCTTGCTCTGCGAGCGTGGCCTTCGCGCCACGCCGGTGTGCGCGCCGTACCCCCTCGAGCCCTGCTCGCCGTGCAGCACCTGAGGAAACGAGCGATGTCCGTCAGTTTCGTCAGAAACAAGTGCCCCTCATCAGATCTACTCAAAAGTGCACCGTCGCTCCCTGAATCACGAACGCACAATTAGCCCAGTGGTCAGGGGCTCGTGCGCGCAGCCGCAGATCGCTGGTTCGATTCCCACGGGAGGCATTTAGCCTCCCATCTTTTTCACTCGCACGCGCACGCGCCCGGGCCCGCACGGCAGTGGCCCTGGAGGCCACGTCGTCCCTCAACCGTGCTAGCTGGCGCCACCGTGGCGTAGGGGCCACCAGTCAGCGCCTGTGGCTGGCGTTGGGTGCGGTCTGGATCACCCCAGATCCAGATCTGAGGTTTCTTTTCACAACAAGGTCCCTAAAAATTGCAGAACAGTCCCTGCATTTCAAATGCACCTAATAAATTCATTTAAACTCCAATTTCAAAATATAACATATGTTTTCCATGAAGAATTAAATGCTCTACCTGTTTACACCATTTGTGCACTGTTTTGAACATTCCAAATCAACTAAAAAATTCAAAGTCAAATAACTCTTTTGAATTTGATTAAATTCATAACTATTTCAAATTTAATTCAAATGGCACATGTAAATATGTTTTCCATGCAAAATTGAACAAGCTTTCCAAATATAAACTTTGTTTCCTGTTTTGAATAATTAAAATTGGTTAAATAATTTAAATCTTGTTTAAATCATTTAAAATTGCTAAATTAATAACTTGGTCAAACTAAATTCTTTTTGAACATATAAAATATGTTTTCCATCCCATTTTTCATGAACTTTGCAAATATCAACTTTGTTTTTCTGTGCTAAATAAATTAAATTGCTGAAAACAACTATTTCTTAATTAATGCATTTAAAATTGTTAACTTAATAACTTGCTCATCTAAAATCCAAATTCAACAAATGAAATATGTATTCCATCTAAAATTTTGTGTTCTTTCCAAATATAAATTTTGTTATCTGTTTTGAACATTTAAAATTGGTGAAAACAACAAATGTTTGTTTAAATTATTTAAAATGTCAAAGTTCATAACTTAACAAATAAAATTCCAAACTTGGTAAACAACATATCAAACTGAAGCTATTGTTGTTTTCTTATTGTTTTCATCATCCATGCATCATTCTAATCAACTTTCACATGATGGTTATTTGTAGATCATTTAATTCAACATTAATTCATGGGCTTTTCCATATGCAATCCAAATTGCATATGGGCCCATTTAAATATGTTTACCATGTCAACTAGTTTATCTTTGATGCATCCTTAAACTTTTCATGCATCCATATCTTGATCATGCTGGATCTTTTGCCGTAGAAGTAATTGTTGCATCCGGTGTTTGTTCTAGTTCGTTGCTTCTTCGCGGATAGGACGTTGAGATGATGTGAGCAACGACAAGTTCTGCGGATGTACCTCTACTTGCTGGATCTCAGGCAAGTATACTCACTTGCTACCTATGGCTGCCTTTCATCACTTGTTACCGATTCTTTCCGTTATCCTTATGCTAGCCTTATGATTCGATGCTTGTGTCTCGATCCTATCATATGTTTACCTTGCAGCCATGATATAGCCTTCCTTCCACTTCCTATTAACTGTTGTTTGTTTATCTTGTTGGCCCTCGTGTCGTAGTTGCATGCTTAGTGTTGTTTGCGCTCAAGTCTTGTTGTCCGTCTTATCACCTGTTTAGTTTGATAGTTTGGGTTTCAACTTAATCAACAACATGTTAATGCTTGGGGTAATAACCATTTGATGATAAGGCACCGGCAGGAGGACCGGTGTGGTTTTGAGGCCTGCTAGTGTCGAACTTAATTAGGAAAAGGGTCTTGTCCTCCGATCCATGATGAGCGCACTAACCGCATGTGGGAAGCGAGTATGGGCGCCCCCCGCAATTCTGATTCGATTCGCATCTCGTCCAAATCGCCACACTTAGTTCGGGCTTTCCATTTGATGCATGCATATGCAGGTGCGAACCCTTGGCGCCAGGGTGGAACTTTTGTAGTCGGCATTTAGGGCGGCGTGGTCTTCCAGTGCTATGAGGGTCCCCCTTTTCTTCGTGGGGGCTCGATTAGCCGTGCACGCACAGCATGTGGTTCTTTGGGCTTGATGCGAAGAAGAGTTGGGTTGTGTTGAGTGCCTCGCTTGGTGGAAGGGCCTTTCCATCTGGCGGGTCATTCTTACGTGTACGGCCAAATTGGTGCATCCCTGCAGGGTTAAATCTTCACGAGAAGCCGTGTTGTCCGCGGTTATGGATGACTTGGTGAAAGTGTTGGCTAACAAGTACTCAGACAACTTACACTTAACGATGATAACTTGACTAGTAATATAGATTACCTCCACCATAAAAATGAATGTCACCTTAATCAACAGTGTGAGTTTCCTTGGGTTGCTTCCTTAGTAGGGGGTAACATTGGATGGGTATTGTTTGGTGAGTAGTTGTAGTTGGTTCTGATACGTTATCTTATCCCTTTCTTTTAGCCGGATGTTGTAGCGAGTCTCTGTAGTTTGTTAGTGCAGCCCGCTGCCGCTTCTTTGCAATAATCCCTTCCTTTCCGTTGTACCCAAAGTATTTGTATCTTGTGATGATTGGTCACACTGGTATCTTGTGAGTATGGTTTATCCACTTGCCAGTACTTAACCGTACTGACCCACAAATCCATTTCGTGGCTGCATATTCCACATTGCAGTCAACAGGTTTGAAGTCTGACGACGTTAGCTTGGGAATCCCTCCGGCTTGGCCTGGGCAGGGATTGGACGCCATCGGTTATCTTCAGGACTCTTAGTCCAATTTGTATCTTGTCCGTAGTCGGACACAATGTTGTTCCTTCCACTGTTATTTGGATCTTTGTATTGTATAAGTTGTATTCCTTGACTCGTTTGAGTCGTCTTGTATATACGTCTTCTGTTGTTGTTGTGGATTATTCGTGAACTGTTGTAATGTTATCACAAGTGCCAGCCTGAAATCGGTTATTATGCGGATTTGGGTGGAAATGCCGAAATTTGCATAGTGCCCGATCTCGGGGCGTCACACAAGAGTAACCTGCATATCACAAGATATAGTACTAGGCACAATGGCATGCTCCTCCAATGGATGTTGTGGTGGTGCAGGTTGTACTGGAGGCTCCCTTTCTTCAAAAGCAACCTGCACATTACATGAAACAACACTAGGAGTAGACATGATTATGTTAGTAGAAACAACCTCACATGTTTTCTCACCTTCGGATCCCATGATTTGATGAGAACATAATGGTTGCTTTCTAACCTCCATACAATTTTCAAGGGAAGCATGTTTTCTTCGATGATACCCTTGATTCCAAAGTAATTTTATGTCAGGGTAATATCTAGCAAAATCAAACCGAAATTTGACAATACATGATCCACCCAACAAAAGATGACAACTAGTAAATGTTCTAGGAATCACATGACAATAAATTTGCTCTGTATGACCACTAATGGTTAATGGAACAAAAGTACGTAGAGTAATTCGAATTTTATCATCATTAGTAATCAACATGTATGGATCTGCTTGAAAAGTGTCCAATTGCAATTGCTCTACCACATCAAGACTAACAAAATTAGAATGAGTATCCTTATCAAGAGTAATAGCAGCATGGCAACCTTTGATGTCTACAATGAGGTGGAACAAATTTTCTGCAGGCATTCCAGTAGACTCCTCCTCCCAGAAAGCATCACTGCACATAGAAAAACTACAAAGCTCCACTGATTAACTTGTTAGTAACAAAATAACAATGGGTTGTGGTGTTCTCTCACAACTCTCTCAAAACAGCAAAGAAAACATGTATCTTACCGCTCCAAAGAGAATAGAAAACACTCACCACAAGTAGTATTAACACGTGTACTGATGTGAAGATGAGAATACCCGGGAGTTTAGCTATCACAAGACAAACAAGGGATATGGTGGGGCTTGCTACGGATACCTAACAACACCAATAACAAGTCCTATTTGCTGCTTGTGATGATATGAAAAACACAAGAAATACACACGTGGAGAATAATGTGGCAAGCAACTATATGTATAGAATTGTTGCAATGCACTCGAATGACACTAGCTACAACTCTTATAAACAGGCACAAAATTTCTCAAAGAACTAGTGCAAAACAGCATGTAAACAGCTCCAAAACTGCAGTAGCTATCACCAACTTTCAGGCCTCTTTTCCTTTTTATTTTTCTGTTTTTCACTTTGATTTTTTCACTCTTTTGGTCCAATATATTTTGATACTTTTCACGTTTACTGTAGCTACAGTAAAAATTGAGCAGAAAACATCACTGTGAAACAATGATCTGAGCAGCCTGTGAGCACAAAATCGAGCTATTCTTATATGGGTATGCTCCTAATTTTATGTATAGATAGGCCGTGTCTATTGTTCTCAAAGATAGAAAAAGAAACCCTAAAGAAATGATAAAAGAAAACTAAACCGAATAGAAATTAGAGTGAAGAACACACCTCACGGCAGGAAATTTCTACCACGGCAGAGAAAACGCTCAACTCTCTGCCGCGGCAGCGCGCAGGTGCTGCGAACAGGTCAAAACTGGGTGCGCGCAAAAGGGCAGACAGCGTCTGTGGTTGGGCGCGGACAGCAGCGTGGACACGCGGCAGGAAAATTGCGCGCGGCAGAGAAACGCGGAAAACGTGTGCCGCGGCAGCGCGCGCAGGGCCTGCGGGGAAGCTCGGGGCTGGACTGCGGGCGGGATTTGTAAGGCGCGGAACGGGGCGGATTCCGACTGTGACTAGGGCACGGCGGCGGCAGAGATTCTGCGAGTTTTCGTGCCGCGGCAGAACCAAAACCAACTAGAATTAGGTGTAACTTTGGATCGGATTGCCCTTTTTGGATGAAATTTTGTGGACGCAATTGGGATAACTCGAAGAACACTTAGAACCCTAAACCTAACCCGAAATCTAAAAGACACAAAAGGAGAAAAGAAACACGGAATCAAACACAAACAACAACTAAAACTCGAAAGTGGTGATGATCTAAGGCGATGGCAATGAACTACTCCTGTTTTTGTGGGGCTTTTTCGTGGATAGGTAAGAAAACAAAACGAATCTAAGGGGATAAATTGCTCACCGAGTCAACCTGTAAATCTGATACCATATGATAAGGGGTTGCCCGATCTTCTCGATGAACTCACACGATAACTGGATATGATAACTTGTGTCTTGCTGAAACCTCTCCGGCTGATCCCTGATGTCAATGCAACAACTCTCAATCTCTTTGGATATTCTCAACTCCACACACTTGCACCACGTAATCAAAGACTACGAGTGGTCCTATATCTACTAATTCCCAATGGAACAACAGATAGCACGCATAATTTGCAAGGGGTAACTCCACCAAACTGGTGGGGATAAATTCAGATGAACATAGTTCAATTCTGGAATCTAGGGTTTATCTTAAACTGGTTCTAACCTCTCTAATTCACACCTAAGAGGTATATATGAGGGGGTGCGGCCAAGAGAGAGGGGTGCAGCCACAACCAGCCCTAATGCGCCCCCTATCCCACTCCCACTCGGTTTGGTGCAACCAAACCATTACAAACCGAACCCAACATGGGTTCAGCCGATTGGACTCGTAGGTCCTCTACTATAAACGTTTGGGACAGCCTGGGACATGTCCTTGCTGCTCCCATATCAGCCCCTAATGCATGGATGGCTCCTTTAGCTCCTTTAGGTCTTGTGGGAAACAATCTCCATGTCTTCTTCCATGTGTGCACCATTGTTTTCCACTATTGCATGCTTGTTTTCCATCTCCTCTTGATTCCCTCCTCTATCCATGTTTGTGTTATCAATAAACCTATCATACATAAGTACATATGCTTAGGTAGTATAACATTCTTATAAACACAAACAACACAATCCATTAAGAAGGATTCACCTTATAGTAATCATAAATTAACTTCAATATTTCCTTCCAACTAAAGCATGAACAATCATCATGTACCCCTATAATATCCATATCACTGAATCTACGCAGGGTGAAGGATATGGTCCCGCAAGTCGGGAGTGCGCCCTCAGAAGGGTTTCGCTTAACCCCGAAGCAATATTGCCAGAAGTCTAACCTAGGAGCTAAACCTAGATACCCTTCGAAAAGAGCTTGAAGTCCGGCTAAGTAGAGGATGGAGTTGGGTGGCAAATTATGGGGTTGAATGTGGTAGTGGTTCGAAACCTGAAGGAAAAAGGCGGACGGCGGAAAACCCATACCTCGTAGGATATGGGAGGTAAGCAGAACCCGTTCCCCGGCCCTAGGAAGGGGCTCAGACTCTTCTTCCGGGCTCCAACATTTTCCCTTTGCTATCAACCCCTCTTTCTCCATTATCAGAAGAAGAGAGGGAGGAATGCTACTTTGGCTCCAATTGCCAACATTTTCCCCTTCGTCCTCAGCCCCGGCGGCGGCGGACGCAGCGGCAGACGCGGCGGCGAGTTCTTCTCCGACGAGAAGTATCTTCTCCTCCGCTGTCTCGGGAGCGAGAGGCGGAGACGTCGCGGAGGAGGACGCATCCAGATTCGCTACAGCGAGAGGCGGATCCTCGCTGGCCTGGCTGCTGACGGTCTTTTCCGTCTCGTCGCCGGTGGCGCGGAGGGGCGAGTCCACCATGGGGTCCATGGTGTTGATGATGTCATCGATCTCCGCCGCGACGGAGCGGTCCGGGGAAGCGTTCGGAGATGCCAATCCCGGGCGGTGCGAGGAGAAATCCGTGCACTCCGATGAGGTTCGTGCACGGCGCGGTCGCAAGTGCGTGCTCGGGTGTTGCCCTGCTCACAGTGGCTCGGGCGCTAAGTGCTTGAGGCGTGAAGAACTAGAGAGTGGAAGGTTTGCCGGAGGGGATGGAGATGGCTATTTATAGCCGGAGATCCGTCGCGATACGTGCTAACGGCTCTTTAGACCGTTGGATGATCAACGCGTGTCACTCGCCGGAAATTCCGGGAAATGAAATGACGGGTGATTATTGCTATCTCCTCTTTTCCCGCGAGAATCTGTCAGAGATACGTTTCAGGGTTTCCCACTTGAAACCCAAACGTCCCTGACGTCAGCATGATTAAAGCGCTGATGTATGAAGTTCCTTCTCCACGAAGGTTCGTGGAAGAAAAGCCGGATTTTCTAAAATCCGAGTTTCGCGTTATAGCATGGTTTAAAGGAAAAGAAGAACCAAGACAGAAAGCCAGTATTTCTCGGAAAGAATGCAAAATTGACGAAAAACGGCGAATCGAGGTATTAATCCTTCTTGGGGGCTACTGTCGGATATATACCAATTAGGGGTATATCAGATAGTGGTCTAAAGTGCCGGATTACCAGGGTGGCCTAAATGGTAATGTATTATGGTCCATTGGGCGGCCCAGTAAGCTCACGCACGGAAGCCGGATTCTAGAAGAACCCGGATCACGGCCCACGTGCTACTGCTTGGAGAAGAAGGCGGATTCCTTGCTTTCCAAGTTAGCACATACCATAGTCTTCTAGGTTTCCTTTCCTGTAAGCCCTAACCCGGCTATTATATAAAGCCGGACGGGAGATAAGAAAGATAGACAAGAAGCTAGAGGCTAACTCGCCGAGAGGTGGATCCTTGACGATTAGCTAAACCTAACCTCACATTGTACTCTGTTTACTCCAGGCTTTAGTCTTGAATAGTGAGATTGCAGGAGTAGGAACGCCGCATTACTGCGACGTACCGAACCTGGGTAAAACCATGTGTCATTGTTCATCATACGATCATGTCCGCCCACTTCTCTATCGGTAGTCTCATGTCACCCACGTCTATGAATTCTACTACGATGTATGGACACTCAAGGAGGAAGAGGAGGGGTATTTATACCCCCTCCTCAAATATAGCCGTTTGAGCAGGAAATCCACTACCGGAATATCCGGTCCAAGTTTGGACCGGAATATCCGGTTGACACCTTTCTTCAGATCTGAATCGACTCGTTGACTTCAACCAGAATATCCGACTGGCTCTGAATAATCCGATAGCAATATTCCAGCTGGCTTTTGTCCCGCGTAGGAACCTGAACCGCATATTCCGGTTGCCACGGAATAATCCGGTTCAAATAATCCGGTTGGGTTCTGTGAGTTCCATCTCTAGTACTTAGCCGATTTTGGGAAAAACTTCTCCAATCGGAATATCAGGTATATCTTGAATAACCCGGTTAAAATATTCCGGATCATCTATGTCCAAAACTGTATAGAAACTGTCCTAACCGAAATATCCGGTTTCCCTGAATAATCCAGTTAGAATAATCCGGCTCCTCACTGTCCCAAATTTCAATGGCCTATCTTCACCGATCTTTTTGGTGATCGATGCGGGTGGTAAGTATAACACATGCACACTAAACACCTCGATAAATAATGTACTTAGTATTGTTAACTAACACACAAAACATCGGGAATACGAAATGCACTTTCAATCTCCCCCTTTTTGGTGTTAGATGACAATACTAAAATTTGCAAAAAAAAACCTGGCGAGTACATGTTTGAAATCACAAGAAAATTGCTCCCCCTACACATATGCATATCTTTTGTTTGCCTCAAATGCAAAAAGTGCAATATTCATACGGAGAGTAATTTCCAACAAGTAAAACAAACATGCAAAAAAAAATATAACCAGTATGTTGAGGAAGTGGAAATAGATACCTTGTGCGAAGAGATAATACCAAGTACACCGAAGCACAATAATAGATGATATCCTCAACATAATCCGAGATAACCATAGATAACCACATAACCATAGTCACCATAGTCTCACAACACATAATAGCACATAGTTTTAAACGAGACAACAACAAGCAAATAGTTCACGAATAAGACTAAATTGACACAAGCTCTCAAGAAATGGTAAAAGCATATGCTTGTGCCCCAAACCCATGCAAATCCCGTAGGCCTACTACTAATTCTCCCCCTTTGGCATCGAGACACCAAAAAGGAGATCGGTAGTGATGCTAGCATCCCAACAACAATCTAGGCATCCGAATGCTCAGACGACTCTCCAGCTGACACATCAGAAGCACCCTCAGCAGCCCTCTCTAGATCCTTGTCCGCATCCTCATCTTCCTCATGAAATCATCTTCAACATGAGTACTAGAAGACACGGCTGTGGCATGAAGAGCCTCCTCAATCTGCTCCCAAGGGGTAAGGTCTCTGGATGACCATTGAGAATAGGACTGAGGGACAAGAGCAGCAGGAAGATCACCAGTAGCACCACTCACGTGGTGAAGAATCTGACGCTGTGAGCTGGACATAGTAGTGTCCTTGCAGTAGGCTTGGTACTGCTCCTTGTGGATATCCACCTTCATGCACCACACATTGCGCTGAAACCAGGAGAGCTTCCTGACATTGCTCAGAGTGGCGGAAGGATCAGTCATACAAGCACTAGAAGGGGCCACACCTCCCATAGAGGAACCACCCTCATGAGGAGGAACAGGAGCACGTACAACCTTCTTCCTCTTGACATACAGCTTCTTGAAGGCATGTGCTTCCAATGGCAGCTCGTGGAAGTCCCTCTTCATTGTATCCTTGATCAGCATCATAATATATGGTCCATATGGTATGGTGTTCCACCAATCATAGCATTCCGAAACTCATGGAAGATATATTCCATAACATTCATAGTATAGGAAGCAGTAGGATCCTCATCCTCCATACACTTCTTAGCTAGAATGAGAAGATTGAAAAGCGGACTGGTGAGAGGATTATTGTTACCTCCACTAGGCACCAAGAAGGACCGGAAGAGGTGCACGAGCTGATCATAGAAAGGAAGAAGCCCTTCCAGCTTCCCAACAGTGTAACCTGGAGCATACATCTCTGCCATAGTCCTCTCCCTCTGAGGTCTCTCCACATCATGCATACGGTGACCAAGTGGAGGATGTGAGATGTGCTTGTAACCAAGCAAACGACCCAGCCTGTGAAATGGAGCCTCAAAAGGAGTGGACTGGGTCATCCACTTCAGACCACATGGAACACCGGAATCAAACACCAGAGTAGACATGAACTGAACAACAAGGTCGGTGTTGTAGGGGCACCGAGTCTCGAGGAGATCCACAAGACCAAACCTCTCAATTATACTCGCATCATCAGCAAATTCTTCCTTTTCCTTGATTAACTGGAACTTGGTAGGATGCATCTGACGGATAGGGAACTTGTAGTCAGAATAAATGTCCGCAAAGATGTAAGACTGCTCCTTGCACCAAAACCGAGCATCCCCACACTCCAAATCTCTGGGAGTGTTGTACGAATCTCCCTGACAGATCTGAGAAAACTCCTTAGTGGTCACATCATACTTGTAGCTCTTCCTGACCTCCATGCCTTTCTTATTCTTTGAGGATGGCTTAGTGGCCAAAGACTTGGCCTTTCCCTTGGCAACGGCTTTCCTTCGAGGACGAGGGTCACTGGGGTCCTCATCACTCGTGTCCTTGTACGAAGGACGCTTGCGAGGGTCCAACTTGTCAGCGCGAGAGCTACATGTGAAGGAATAATATAGAAGGGAGCAATGGGGGTAGGTGCACACATGTCAACAAATGAAAGAAACATGCGACAAAACAATAGGTAAGAATCCACCCAACGATCGAGAATCAATTCTAGTTAGGAGCAAAACAGTATTGGTGGAATTCGGAATAGAACTCTACCGGATATTCCAGTTCAATACTGTATCGGATATTCCGATTTTATGACAGAACATAGTCAGATATTCCGGTTCAAAACTGAACCGGATATTCCGGGAGCACGACTCCAACACTATATTTATCTTACCTAGATTCAAAAACTAGATCGGTGACATGGGAATCTAACCTATTGTCTCTAGCATGTATAGGATACCCTAGGGAACATTCACTACCAAGCATTTGCAAGAAAAACATGAATCCATGGAGAGGTAGGGTTATGGCACCAAGATTCAAAGATTTGAAACTTTACCGGAGTCCATGGATGAAGATGCTTGGATGGAAATGCTCCCAAGGAGATGGGGAACGTGATCCGGGCAACAAATCGCAGATCCCGCGGAGGAAGTGGCCCAAGAGGCCAAGAATCAGAGAGGCGGAGTTTTGGTGGAGAAGGGGACTTGGGGGAGAAAGGCAGGAACTGTCTCCCCACCCCGTGACCTTCCAGATAAGTGGAGATTCGCCGGACCGGATATTCCGGTTCAAGTATGAACCGGATATTCCTTTACCACCGAGATATTCCGGTTCAAAACTGAACCGGATTTTCTGGTTGCCTTCTGATTTGAAACTTCCTAGTTTCAATGGGGTGACAAATGTGATAGGTAGAGTTTGGTTTTGAAGGGTACGTTGCATAGAAAACAAAAAAAATTCCTACATGCGATAAACCCGAAAGGCCAAGATCTAATCTATGAGATGAAAGGCAACATGGAGATAGAGAGTCTTGAGATAACATACCCTCGAAGAATCAAAGTGGTACAAGAAAAGATCTCGTTGTTGGCGTAGCCGTTCTCACGCCGATCCCGAGCGAGAAGAAGTGCACCGCAAACCGGCGGTGCCTCCGTAATCGGTCACACGTTCAGCTCGATGAAGACTTCCGTTCCCTCGATCCAGCGGGTTGCGGAAGTAGAGGATGCCCCCGGAATTCCAGCAGCACGACGGCGTGGTGGTGGTGAAGAATCCCACGGTCAGGGCTTCGCCAAGCCGGAGACCATGGAATGGAGCAGCGGGTGGAAGGGAAAAGAAGTGGGCAAGTGTGTGAAGAAGAGGGAGCCCTCACCCTCCTTTTATAGGGGAGGGGGAGGCAGCCCAAAGGGGGGGTGCGGCCAGCCATGGGTGCCCCCACCCCTTCCTCTCTTCATGTGAGTGAAAGCTCCACTCACACCCACTCAAAATTCCTTAATTTCCCACTTAGAAAATCCAAAGGTTTTTCTTTAAGAAATAAATAAAACATTTTTATTTCTTTATTTATATTTGTTAATTCCATTAACAAACATTTGCATGCAGCACCTCGAACCATTTGTTAATTCTATTAACAACCATTCGATGAAAACCCCCTTGAACTATTTCAATTTTCCCCGAAACAATTCTGGAGCTGCCCAAAATATTCTTCGGTATTCCGTATCCTCTCTAACGCTTCATCGAACCTTAAGTGTGTCACCCGACGGTTCGCGAATATTATAGACATGATCGAGACTCCTCTCCGATCAGTAATCAACAGCGGGATCTGGAGATCCGTGATGACTCCTATATATTCAACGATGACTCTCGTGATCGTGTGAACCTTTCAACATCGTTACAATTTCCCTTTGTCTCGCGATATATTACTTGTCCGAGATCCGATCATCGGTATCCACTATACCTTGTACGATCTCGTTATCCGACTAGTACTCTTTTCTCGTTCCCGTGATATAACATCCTTGTGATCATATCACTTGCTTTCAAGCGGTGTCGATGTGATATCACCGAGAGGGCCCTGAGTATATCTATCCGTCATATTGGATGGACAAATCCCATTCTCGATACATGAGCTTCAACTAACACTTTCCGAATATCTAATGCCACCTTTATGGTTACCATTTTACGGTGTGACGTTTGATGTCATCAAAGTATTCTTTTGGTATTAGTGATTAACATGATCTCATGATCAAAGTACTTCTTGGTATCCTCTTGCATGTGAGACATAAAATGTTCCAAACAGAGAATTTCATCTTATACTCAAAGACTAGCATGATTTTCTAGTTCACTTGGGGTCTTAGAGTTGGGAGAAGATGATACCTCCGAGTCCATAGCCATAAATCACTTGGAATTTGGGTGAGGATGATTCTCATTGGGGGATTCAAAGAGAGATGGAGATGATGGAGTAGAAGCAATAGCAAGAGCGTCCACTTCACTTGTGGTTTCTTCTTCTTCATCATCACTTCCCGAATCATTATCCTCTTGAGTCACAAGCACAAACTTGGTGGGGGACTTCCTGTTGAATGGTTTCTTCTTGAAGTGAGGTTTCTTGTAAGCAACCTTGGACTTGTCCTTGCGAATGAGCTTGCCACCATGGAGTTCTCTATTTTCATAGGGACACTCCGCAATGAAATGGTGCTTATCTTGACAATTGAAGCAAGACCTCACTCGTTGAGTCCCATCATTGACATAGCGAGACTTGGTCTTCTCCTCAACATATGCCTTGGCCTTGGGGGGATTCTTCCAAAACTTCTGCACGGTAAGAGCAATGATATCTTTGAGCAGGAGACCATATTCTTAATCCTTAAATGGAGCCAACTTCTCATGGCACTCTTCTTCATACTCAACCTCCCTTGACACAACCTTGGACTTCAAAGCAACTGATGCCCCTTTATGCACTCCTATGGCTCTAGCACGGTTGTCAAGAGCATTCTTGGTTTGCACTTGATAGGAGCACACCTCTTGCATAACTTGGGTCGAGGTCAAAGAAGCAAAGTCATGTATTCCTTGAATGCTCTTCAAATCCGCGGGCTCAAATGGCATGAGAGAAATCATGTACTTACTCTTGATCCAAGCATCATCAATGTACTTGGCACCAACATTGTGGAATGCGGTGGCAACAGTCTTGAGACTTCGGTACATGTCTTCATGGCTCTCTCCATCATGTATATAGAACCCTTTGGCTTCATTTCTCAAGGCATCATACCTATTCCTTTGCATGATTTTATTGCCCACAAACATGACTACAAGAGCATCCCATGTTTCCTTGGCGGTGGAATATTGTTGACGATGAGGCATGTGGTTAGGACCCACGGCTTGTTGAAGAATATACAAGGCGGTGTAGTTGAGTTGACAATCTACGGTTCTCTTCTTGTCAAGTTCTTGGGGTCATGAGGCTTGTATCCATCACAAGTGACCCTCCAAAGTTCTATACAAGAAGAGTTCAAGTGAGTTTCCATTTAATATTGCCATTCACGAAAAGAATGTGCATCAATTTTAGGTGGATCTCCTCTAAGAATTATATGGGGATGTGGGACGAGAGGATCAGGAGAGTAGCGTCCTTCGGCGGCATGTAAATCTTTTTTTTCCTTTCGAACCCTTATCGGTGTTGTTCTTAGCGGAAGCATCTTTAAGTGGTTCACCATCTTTCCCAACCTCGGCATCCTCCGGTGGTTCAACCGTATGGGATGTAGCGGAGGTTGCCGGTTCCTTGGCTTTCATGAATTGAAACATGAGTGTTCGCAATTCATCGATTTTGCTCTCCATGGATGAGGTCAATGAATTTTTCAACTCATTGAGATCATACATCGAGACACTCCCCACGGAACCGACGACATCCGGAACATCGACCATATTGAACTCTTAGGCGGTTAGGCCCAAAACAAGAGCCGAGGCTCTAATACCAATTGAACGGATAGTGAGGGAACCTAGGGGGGGGGGGGTGAATAGGTTTTATGACCAATTTTAATTTTTCTTCAAGTTTAGGCTTGACATAAAGATAAATTCTCTAGATAATGCAACTACGGTGAATTTACCTATATGACAACAACAAGCACTAATGCAGTCCAAGCACAAGTAAAGGAGAAGGAAACGAGGTAACCAACATGAAGCACGCAGAGACATGATGTAATTCCTAGTTCCTCCCTTTTAAGGGAGTGAAAGCAAAGTATGGGCACCTAGAGGGGGGTGAATAGGTGCTACGACCAATTTTAATTTTTCTTAGAGATTAGGCTTGACAAGAAGGTAAATTCTCTAGATAGTGCAACTAGTGGCGAATTTACCTATATGACAAGACAAGCAATTAATGCAACAAGTACGAGTAAGTAAAGAGAGGGAGGAACTAGGTAACCGATGTAAGCACACGGAGACACGATGTATTTCCGAGTTCCTCCTTTTTAGGGGAGTACGTCTCGTTGGAGGGGTGTGAGCTCGCCACAAAGGCCTACTCAACGCCACTAAGGCCTCACCCTATTCTCCGATGAACTTCGCCACAAAGGCCTAGTTCACCTTCCACTATAGAACCCCTTTGAGGCGGGAATCAAATCCTTTACAAACGACTTGGGGCACACACCCACAACTTAATTGGGGGCTCCCAACTCTTCTTGAATCACCACAAGAACAAGAAGCTTAGGTTCTCCACAAGAGGAAACCCTAAGCAAAGATCTCTCAAGCAAATGAGAGGGAAATGAAAATCCGGTTGGTGAAGATGTAGATCCGGTGGTCCTCCTTCAATCCTCAAAGAATCAACGAGTTTGGGTGGAGGAGGAAGGAGATCTTGCTAGTGGGTGAGCTCCATTAATGGTGTCTTCAATGCTGGGGAGAGCTAACCCTTGGAGAGAGAAGTGAGGCTCTATTTATAGCCTCCCACAAAACTAGCCGTTTTTTAGCCAGATTTCGACCAGCCCGGAATGGTCCGGAATATTCCGGACCCCCGGAATAATCCGGAGCAATCCGGATGCCAACAGAGCAAAACCCCGTTGTGGCCGGAATGACCCCCGGAATATTCCGGATGCTAACAGAACAAAAACCCGTTGTGGCCGGAATGACCCCGGAAAATTCCGGCTGCCAGAATCTTCCGGAATATTCCGGATTGCAACAGAGCTTTTTCCCATAGTGGCCAGATTATTCCGGATGAATTCCGGAGCCCGGATTGGCCCGGAATTTTCCGGGCTTTCCTTTGAAACTCATATTTTGGCCAGGAAAAAATCCATTTGATCTTCGAATTCTTCACCATTTCTTTGACACCGTATACGTGCTGAATTAAGACCTATTCCTTTGACAAAATAGCACGTACGGTTAGTAGCCTCTTTATGTTGTTAACAAACACACAAAACAGCGAGATATCGAGTATGCACTTTCAATCTCCCCCTTTTTGGTGTTTGATGACAACATAAAGATTTCACGGGAATAGATCAAAAATAACTAAAGAAATGGTGTCTAAAAAATAGACGGAGTGTTTCCTTGATGTGTGTCGTGAGACACACATTTCATAGGCTTTGCTCCCCCTATGTTTTAAACACCAAGCCAACACAACAAGTTCACATATCATGCATAGATAAAGATAGACAATAATAACATAACCACGGGAAGGGTGACACGAATACGTCACGAGGTTCCACACACATAGTACGAAGTTTTAAAACGAAGAAACGAAATAAAGATACCGGAGCACAAGCCTATAAGATCGAAATCAAAAGCAAAAGACTTGTGCCCCAACCCTTGCAAAGCCCGTGGAATCCTAAAATGGGGACTCCTTCTCCCCCTTTGGCATCAAGACGCCAAAAAGGGACAAAGAGTCCACTAGCGCCCCAAGAGATCACTCCATGTTGTCATCTTCTCCATTGCCTTGCTCATCATCTCCTTCTTCCTCACCATCACGTCCTCCAAGCCCAGCAGAATCAAAGTCGTCTTCATCATTGGAATACTCCTCCTCATCAACATCCTCTGGAGGAATCCCAAAGTAAAAGTCATCATCATGGATCTCCGGCATCTCAATGGGGACAAGATCAGCAGCAGCAAGATAAGAAGGATCGGCAGGAACATCATAACCAGCATCCCTGCGGTCGGCGTTCTGAATACGCCTAGTCTCCTTGGCCAACTCACGAGCCTCATGGGCAATGGCCCTAGTGTCCTTGCACATGTTGAACATAGACTTGAAGAACTTTGCAATTCCACTAGAGGGACGCTCAGGAATGCCACTGAGGAAGCAGAAGGAGTGGCCGAGGGGGACTTGGACTTCCCTTTAGCAAACTCTGGAATCTCATCACCATTGATCAAACGAGGAGCCATCTTCTTGCACTTGATCACCTCATAGTTTTCCATGACCTCAATCCCTACCTTGGCATTGATGAACTTCTGAATGAGTGGGCCATAACCGGGCTTCCTCTTCTCCATGACCCCTAAGCAAATCTCCCGGTAGATGAAGTCCATCATGTCAATCTTCCTTTGGTTCTTAGGCCTAGTGAGGAACATGAGGTTCACCATGAAGGCCCTAATAGCGGAGAAATCACCGGCCTTGACCACAATGGAGGCACGGAAGATCTTGGAGAGCAAGTTGTAGTAGGGGTACATGTTGGAGTTGAAAGGCTTAGTCTTGCCTTTGACATTGGGAGTATAGCAGAAATCCAAGCTCGAGATATCATACTCAGGGGCCTCATGAATCTTGTAACCATGATCAGCATAGGTGGCAGTCCAGGTGTAGCCCAAGGCCTCAGCAAACTCAGACAGGTCACCAGTGATCTTCTCCTCCCCGACCATCCAAGTCATGGAGCGCTTGGCATCACCCGTAGCATGGAGAGTGCAATAGAACCGAGCAATCAACTCCGGGAAATACTCACTCTCGGTGTTGTCAAACAGAGGAATCTGACCAAGCTTCTCCAAACAGGCATGCACATGGCGGAGCTCAGAGTTCTTGTACCTATTGTAGACGTCCATGTCCACTTGGGCTTGCACACAAGTAAGGGGCTGCTGGGTAGAATAGAACTCATTCCAACACTTGAACTGCAGATTTGTCCAGAACCGAGGATCCTCACAGGTGGAAACAGGGAAACGGTACGGGTTCTTCCGCTTGATGTACTTCCACTGAGGGATAGAACAAACTTTCAGATCGATCTCAGGAACCCTTTCAGTGTTATCACCCTCATGAGTCCCACGAGAGCCGGAAGAACGTCCTCTGACCAGACGAGTACCCCTTGAAACGGTTTGCTTCCTTTTCAGACCAGCACGAGCTCCAGGACCTGAGAATAGAGGACAAAGGAGTAGCAAAGATAAGTTCATATGCCATACGAGTCAAAGGAACTCCAAAAGGTTTGGTGTAGTGCAAACATTCGAATTTCTGGCAGCATCCGGAAAATTCCGGAGTGGTCCGGATTATTCCGGCTGGGCCGGAATGGTCTGGAATATTCCGGCTGGGCCGGAATTTTCCGGAACAATTCCGGGCTCCTCGATTTGATTCAAGGAACTGCCCAAAACCTCGAATTTTTGACTCAACAACTACACCAAACATCAAGGAATACCAAAAGATGAACCTAGAGTAGATCTACGTGCTGGAAATTGTGAGATGGTCACCATCTACGATTTGGATCTAAGTCTAGATTTGTTGAGTGGTTAGACTAGATCTAGAGATAACATGGCATCTAGGTAGTGATTGGCAAGATGAACACATTGATAGAACTTGGAACTAGATCAAACCCTAGTTGAGATTGCATCTAGAGCCAAAATCAACCAAACAAAACAAAAAATAATAGATGCCAAACAACATACCCTCCATGGTGATGTCCTTGTCCAAAGGAGGGATCCAACAATCCTCCCTAGGGGCAACGGGGACGAAATCGACGAACAAAGGCGGCTAGGGCACGAGAGGAGAGAAAGGAGTGGAGGAAAACCGTCCACCCGTGCGTGCGGGTATTTATAGAGGAAAACTGCCGATCCGGAATGGTCCGGAAATTTCCGGTGGTCCAGAATATTCCGGAGAATTCCGGAAGTCCGGAATGGTCCGGAAAAATCCGGATGGCCGGAAAATTCCGGCAGAAGCAGCAAACAGCTCCAAAAATTCCGGAGGGCGAGTTTTGAAAGGCTAGGAATGATGTGTTGATGTGTGGAGTACGGCATATGCATAGATGAACATGAGAGAGGACAAATAGAGCAAAACACAAGGGGTTAGGTTTCCTAGTCTTACTTCTCGGAAAAAAAAACAAAATAAGATCGAAATAGCAACGAGAAGTAGTATTCGGAGAAGAAAACGCAATAACCACAAAATACCCAACTAAGAACCAACTCTTCACATGGGAAGAGGTTGGTGGCCTAAGCCACCATGTAAGAGTTCATGGTATGCAACCGCGAAGATATATCTTGGGGGCATTGCCAATACTCAACATTGAAGCTCACAATTCAACATTAGAAATAGAGAGATCACAATGAATTTTTGCTATGGGCATAATGGGGGGAGGGAGAACCCAATGTGTTAGGATAACACTCCCCCTATATCCATGCCTACACCTAAGCTCAAACACGTTTCATCTATAGGGGTGTGTGCAAGATCCTCAAGAAAAACTCCTAGAATCAATCACATTTAGTTCATTCCTCAAGAATAAGAATCTTGCATCATCAAGTGGCTTCGTGAAAATGTCCGCAAGATTGTCCTTGGTGGGCACATAAGATAGTGCAATGTCTCCTTTTGCCACGTGATCACGGATGAAGTGGTGGCGGATCTCAATGTGTTTGGTCCTTGTATGTTGCACCGGATTGTATGCAATTTTGATGGCACTTTCATTGTCACACAAAAGAGGCACCTTATCCAAATGAACTCCATACTCCTTGAGAGTTTGCCTCATCCATAACAATTGAGTGCATGCACTTGCGGCGGCAACATACTCGGCTTCGGCGGTGGAAAGAGATATGCAATTTTGCTTCTTCGAGGACCAACTTACAAGGGACCTACCAAGAAATTGGCAAGCCCCGGAAGTTGACTTCCTATCATCTTGATCACCCACCCAATCGGAATCCGTATATCCATTGAGAGAAAATTGTGCCCCCTTTGGGTACCACAAACCAAATCTTGGGGTATGAACCAAATAACAAAAGATCCTATGGACCGCCATCAAATGGCAATCCTTAGGAGCCTCTTGATACCTTGCACACACACCTACACTCAAAAAGATATCGGGCCTAGATGCACAAAGATAGAGCAAAGAACCAATCATAGAACGATAAAGCTTTTGGTCCACATCCTTACTCCCTTTTGGATTGCGAGATAGGTGGCACTTGACTTGCATAGGAGTGGTTTTGATCTTTGCATCTTGGAAGTTAAACCTCTTGATCATATCTTGAGTATACTTGGCTTGAGAAATGAAAGTCCCACGGGCCAATTGCTTGATCTCAAAGCCAAGGAAGAATTTAAGCTCACCCATCATAGACATCTCGAACCTGTCAGTCATAAGCTTAGAGAACTCATCATTGAAAGCTTGGTTAGTTGACCCAAAGATGATATCGTCCACATAGAGTTGGCATATGAAAAGCTCTCCCTTTACTCTCTTGGTGAAGAGAGTGGGGTCAATCTTCCCAACTTCGAAACCACGATCATCTAACAACTCTCTAAGGTGCTCATACCAAGCACGAGGTGCTTGTTTGAGACCATAGAGAGCCTTGTCAAGTTTGTAGACGTGGTTAGGAAAGTTGAGATTCTCGAACCCCGGAGGTTGCTTAACATATACCTCCTCTTTTAGTGTACCATTCAAGAAAGCACTTTTCACATCCATTTGTTGCAATTTGAAATTATGTGAGGATGCATAAGCAAGGAGGATATGGATGGACTCAAGGCGAGCCACGAGTGCGTAGGTTTCATCAAAGTCAATGCCTTCAACTTGAGTGTAACCTTGAGCAACCAATCTTGCCTTGTTTCTAATGACAATGCCATTATCATCTTGCTTGTTCTTGAATATCCACTTGGTGCCAATAACATTGTGGCAATCCTTGGGCTTCTCAACCAATATCCAAACTTTGTTGCGTTCAAAGTTATTGAGCTCATCATGCATAGCTTCAACCCAATCGGAGTCCTCAAGAGCTTCATACACCTTCTTAGGCTCCACCATAGAGATATGAGCTTGATGCTCACAAAAATGTGCCAATTGCCTTCTTGTAGATCTTCTAGTTTGAACATCCTCCAAGACCTTGTCATCTTGGGCATCAATTTGCTTCAAAGCTCTTCTTATCCTTTTGATGCGACGGGCTTCGATCTCCTCATTATTGCGAGGAGGGATCACTTGATCATCTTGATCATTTGGGTCCCCATCTTGACCAATTTGACCTTGATCATCATCATCATCATCAATATCTTCAACACTAGCTTCAACTTGAGGGGTGGATGAAGAGGATGGTTGATCTTGGTCTTGATCTTGACTCGCATTAGTGAGAGTAGTGGGTACGACTTACGGAGTCACTTGATCAATGAGAGGAGGGTCTTGAATATGTTCTTGGTTAGGTGTAGTAGTTGGCTCCTTGGCTTGATCTTCTAATGTAGAGGAGGGCTCCACTTGAGTAGAGCATAGTCCTTCTCGAGTCGCCATAAGGTGTCCCTCGATGGGGTGGAAGAATCCCACACCCATCCTTCCTATGGCTTCTTGAGGCATTTCAACATCTACATTTGAAACATGAAATTGCGCCACTTGGGAGCCGTCATTTTCCTCGAAAACCACACTACAAGATTCTATGACAATCCGTGAGGCTTTGTCATAGACTCTATAAGTGTGGGATTCGGCACCGTAACCAACAAAAATACCCTCAATAGTTTTGGATTGAAATTTCGACAACCTAATACCCTTGATCAAATAGAAGCACTTACAACCGAATACACGGAAGTAGGATACGTTGGGCTTGTTGCCGGTGAGGATCTCATATGGGGTCTTGCTCAAGCCTTTGCGGATGTAGAGGCGGTTGTAGGAGTGGCATGCGGTGGATATGGCCTCGGCCCATAAATATTGGGGAGAAGAGTACTCCGCCAACATGGTCCTTGCCATATCCAAGAGAGTGCGATTCTTCCTTTCGGCAACACCATTTTGTTGAGGAGTGTAAGTGGCGGAGTATTGGTGACGAATGCCTTCTTCACTAAGAAATTCATTCAATGTATAGTTCTTGAACTCCGAGCCATTATCACTCCTAATAGCCATGATTTGCACATTGTGTTGACGTTGCACTTCGTTGGAGAAGTCGATGATGGTTTGTTGAGTCTCACTCTTGCACTTGAAGAAATAAACCCAAGTGAATCTTGAATAATCATCGACAATCACCAAGCAATACTTCTTGCCGCCAAGACTTGCCTCGGGCACGGCACCAAAGAGATCAACATGGAGAAGTTCCAATATCCTCTTTGATGAGATAATAGTCTTGGCCTTGTGCACAGTGTCATGCATCTTCCCTTCAACACACGACCTACAAACGCGATCCTTTGCAAAGGAAACATTTTCTTTTAGTCCAACAATAAGGCCACCTTTGTGAAGACTTTGAAAAGTTCTCATGTTGACATGGGATAGGCGGCGATGCCACAACCATACCAAGTCCGCCTTCCCGAAAAGACACATTGCTTGAGTGTTGGTTGACTTCGAAAAGTCCACCACATACAACTCATTTTCAACATGTCCCACGTGAGCGACGTCAAGAGTCTTGCTCCTCAAAAGGACCACAATATCACCATCAAAGAAGACGGAAAAACCCATCTTACTTAGAGAGCGGACGGAAAGTAAATTATAACCAAGGGATTCGACAAGCATGAAGTTCACGATAGTGATATCGGGAGCCACCACAACCTTGCCGAATCCGGATACCTTAGACTTGGACGAGTCCCCATAAGTGACGGTTGCTTGGATGTCATTTGGTCGCAACTCCGTCACTAGTTCTTTGCTTCCGGTCATATGATTAGTGCACCCACTATCGAGAATCCATTTAGTCCCACCAGAAGCATAGCCCTACAAGAGATCATTGACTAGTGTTAGGACCCGAGATGGGTCCCTTTATGTTAGCAACAAGGGTCTTTGGGACCCAAATAGTATAGTCAACGAAGCCCTCAATAGGACCAACATATTTAGCTTGCACAACACCATAATAATCAACATATAAGAAATGGTGTGGATTGTTAGTTCCTGCAGAGGTGCTACGAGTAGTGGTGTCCCTCATGACATTACTACTCGAGGCAACATTGTTTGCTTGTGCGGGTGTGCTACGAGTAGTGTTGTCCCTAATGACATTACTACCCGAAGCACCATTTTGGTTCTTCTTCTTGGCTATATAGCCAAGTCCTTGCTTACCCACTTGTTGCCTTGGAGCACTCAATTGTGGTCTAGCAATGACCACATTAGGACTAGGGGAAACCACTTGTGGGGTGGCTAATGCAACCTTCTCAACTTGAGAGCTTTTGCCCTTGAGCCTTGCTAGCTCATCTTTCAACCTAGCATTTTCCTCAAAAATATTTGCATGATCACAAGAAGAAGTAGAGGTGCTAGGGTGGTTAGATTGAGTAAGTTGAGTTTGAAGTTGTTCATGCAACTCTTTGAGGGATGAGTGTTGGCCTTCCAACGCTTTGTGAGCATTGGTTAGCTTTTCAAAATCCTCGGTTAGTTTACCATGACCAACCCCAAACTCGACTTTATCCTTTTTAGCCTTTTTATATTTAGCAATAGCAAGATCACGTTCCTGAATGATTTTAGAGACAAGTTCATTATGGGTTGATTCAATAGATTCAAGTTCATCCTCTAGAGAAACTCTACCATCATGCTCTTCTTCAAGAGTCATTGAGAGGGACGCAATTTCATCCACATCCCTTCTCTCAATCTCACCTTTCTTCTCAAGGGCCTCTTGGGCCTGTCCCAATTGCCTCATGAGATGCTCAAAGTACTTCTTGGTCTCCCCTTGCATGTTAGACATAAAACGGTCCAAATAGGCTCTTTCCTCTTCTTCTCTAAGACTAGCAATATGTTCTAGTTCACTAGGGGTCTTAGAGTTAGGAGAAGATGATACCTCCGTTGTGACGCCCCGAGATCGGGCACTATGCAGAATTCAGCATTCCCGCCAAATCCGCATAATAACCGATTCCAGGTTGCCATTTATGATAACATTACAATAGTTCACGAATAATCCACAATTACAACAGAAACAGATAGATACAAGATGACTCAAACGAGCCAAGGATACAACTGATACAATACAAAGATCCAAATAACAGCGGAAGAACAACATAGCGTCCGGCTACGGACAAGATACAAATTGGACTAAGAGTCCTGAAGATAACCGAGAGCGTCCAATCCCTGCCCAGGCCAAGCCGGAGGGATTCCCAAGCTAACGTCGTCAGACTTCAAACCTGTTGACTGCAAGTTGGAATTTGCAGCCACGAAAGAGGATTCGTGGGTCAGTACGGTTAAGTACTGGCAAGGGGGATAAAAACCCATACTCACAAAATACCGGCGTAGCCAGTCATCACAAGATACAAATACTTTGGGATCAACGGAAAGGAAGGGGTTATTGCAAATAAGCGACAGCGGGCTGCACTAACCAACTACAGAGAGATACTACAACTTCCGGCTAACAGAAAGAAGATAAGATCGAGGATAGTAACCAACTGAAAGTAACTCCAAACAAACCCATCCTGGATCTCGCCCCTTATCCAAAGAAGCAATCCGAGGATAACTCACACAGTTGGATTAATGAATAATGGATCAGGTTGTTGTGTCAATAAGACTACTACTAGTCAAGTTATTATCATTAGGTGTAAGTTGTTCTGAGTACTTGTTAGCCAGTACTTTCACCAAGTAATCCATAACCGCGGAAAACACGGCTTCTCGAGAAGATTTATCCCTGCAGGGGTGTGCTCCAGTACCCGTACACACTCAAGCCACCAACTAAAACTCAGGTTGGCTTGACACGACCCAAACCATCTCTACAACCCATCCTAGGAGCCACGGAGCTATAAGGTCCCGGCCAGTCCGCTAAGCGCAGGGGTGAAAACCACACCCCCCGGCACCACAGGCCTCGCCCTATATGCATCATCATCATCATACAGTAACCATGGGTGATCAACCCATTATGCAAGGAGCAAATGGAACACCCGAACTAAGTGTGGCTCTTCGGACAAGCTGCAGATCAGGTCTAAGTCGAGGGGGGTCCCATACTACCACCCGGATGCGGTGAGCACGCTCATCATGGATCAGTAGACAAGACCCTTTTCCTATTAGGGTCGACACTAGCAGGCCTCAAAACCACTTAGGGCCTCCTGCCGGTGCCTTATCAGCATATTATTAATAACAGGTTGATTGATTAAGATCGAGCCCCCAGAACATAATGAAGTAATAACAGAAAGTAACAGGTAACAGACTCGAGCAAAGCAACCTAAGCATGCTAGTAAGACACGGGCACAAGCAATGGTTATAGGTGTGGAGGTGAGGCAATATCAGGGTTAAAGGGTTCATGTGATAGGTTCGTAACAGAAACAACTACTACTAAGGCTAGCAGAAAAGAACAACGGCAAGAATCGGTAACAAGTGATGAAAGGCAGCCATTTGGCAGCAAGTGAGTATACTTGCCTGGAATCCAGCAAGTAGAGGTTCATCCGCAGAACTTGTCGTTGCTCACATCATCTCAACGTCCTATCCGGGAAGAAGCAACGAACCTCGAACAAACACCGGATGCAACAATTACTACTACGGCAAAAGATCCAGCATGATTCTATTTTATATGCATGACATGGCAAGATGCAACAGAGAGGAAACAACTTAAGCAATTTAATCGGAACCGGAGTCCGGAGAATTAGGAATTGGTTCAAGTTGTTTAGCTAACCATCAAGTTAAATGTTGTTTAGCATGGAAAACAATAAAGTAGATGAGTTAGGCAATTTAAATGGAAGGGGCAACAGCTGGAATTAATTAGCCCACACATTCCATATGTTGTCATATAGGTGAACATGCATAACAAGATCTAAAATACACAAGATAAGATGCAAACAGAGATATGGATGGCATGAACATGTTAAGGACATGAAACTGATTGGAAAACATATTTTATTTGTTTGATTAAAATGAATTAGTTATGGATTTTGGTAATTTAAATTGCATTAAATAAGAGGTGAAACAATTATTCAATTTAATTGTTGCAAACCAGAAAACAAAGTTGATGTCCAAGTGTGGCATTTGATTTTGGATGAAAAACATGTTTTGAGTATTTAATTTGGAGCAACCATTTGAAAGTTATTAATTATGCCAATTAATTAACCAATTTAAGGATTATTAAATAACATTAATTTTAATTGCCCAAATTGCAAAACAAAGTTGACAAACAGAGAGTACATTGAATTTGAACTGAAAAACATATTTGATTTGTGTGATTTGAATTAATTATGAATTAATTATGGAATTAACCAATTTTGAGATGAATTGTTTAAATTTGAAATTTGAAACAATTTTAATTGTGCAAAACAGATAACAAATGTTATATTTGAAAAGTTCATGGAATTTTGATTGGAATACATATAAAATTTGTGCAAATTGGAGTTACCAATTAAAAGTTATGATTTTTAGAAAATTCACTCGTTTTCTGGAATTTTTGGAAAAACAGAAAAGGGCCTGGAACTTTCTGCACCCGGGGAGAACAGACCCATGCTGGATGACAGAGGGGCCCAGCGCCCGCGTGGCGCCACTGTGGCGCGGGTGGAGGCTGACTGGGCTTCCAGCGAGCATGACAGGTGGGCCCTGCGCGGGTGTGGGCAAGGGAAAAAAATTGGGGAGGCAAATGCCTCCCCTGGGATTTGATCCCGGGACCGATCGCTTCCGCGCACGGGTCTGTACCAGTTGGCTAGTGCTGAGTTCGTGTCAGTAAGCGAAACGGTGGGAATAAGGGGTGGCTTGTGCGCGGTTAACTGACGAAGTGCACGCAGGAACTGCCTCCCGATCGAGAGAAACAGGCGGCCGGCGGCCTGCCGTGAGGACTCCATGCGCGGCGCGATGGCCGGCGACCAGAGCAGAGGGGAAGGAGGGGGCCTAGGCCGTGGGGGGGATCTCACCGTGGTGGTTGAAGGGGGAGGCGAGGCGCGGGGGCCGGAGCCGCTGCCACGGCAGTGGACGCCGGACAGAAGGCGACGGTGGCGTGGACGTGGTCGGAGGCGGCGGTGTCGATGGACTCCGGGGGGGTGGTGGAGGCGTAGAGGAAGGCGGCGTCGCTGCGGTTCCATTCCCGCGGCCGGCGCTGCCCGAGGAGGATCGTAGCGACGAGGCCACGGCGATGCCTGACGGCGGTCGGCTGCTCGGTGGTGTGGGGGTGATACGTAGAAGGAACAGAGGGTGAGGTAGAAGAAGAAAGGAGGGCGGCTGCGGAGAGAAAGAGGTTAGGGTCTAGGGTTAGGTATAGGCTCGGGAGTGGGTAGGTTAGATATAGGCTTCGAGCATTGTACGGCGATCATCGCAGAAGGGGAGGGATCGATCTTGCGGTGGAGCTGCGTTCGTACAGAAGCTGACGTCTGCTAGGAGGAAGACGACAGATTAGATGGGCTGGGGGGAAAAAGTAATGGGCTGTGGGCTGGGGAGAAGAAAGAAAGGATGGGCTGCTGTCCTCTCCTCTCTTTTAATTTTTTTTTTCTTATGAACACACATTTTTTGTAAGGAAAATAAAAGAGGAATAGGAATAGAATTTGGAGGGGATTGTTTTATTAAATACTTTTATTATTTTTTTCAAAACAGAAAATGAAAGCAATGTTAGCCTTACTTTCACAAAGTTGAAATTTTAATTGAAATAAAATTGTTAGTTGAATTTTCCAAATAAATTTTGGGTGTTTAGTTGATAATTAAATTTTATTAATTTGCAACACAACAACAACAAAGGTAGTTTAAAAAAATTACTTTCAACAACTTAAATTATTAGTGTGATATTAATTTGTTAGGTGATTCTCAAATAGGGTTTGGTTGGAATTTTGGAATTGGAAATTGTTGAAACAAGGTGTGAAAGTTTAAATTGTTTTGGAATGTGAGTTGTGATGCAAACATGGTGCAATGCAAGGTGATGCATATGATGCAAGCAAAACAAACAGGTAACACCCCAGGTGTTACAGACGACACCACTAACAAGGGATTGCGCCCTCGCAATCCACCTGCTAACCCGGGAGGGGAAAGAAGTTCGACTATCGATTCTTCGTGCTTCCGGTTGATCTCCTCGACACCACTAACAAGGGCTTCTCGACACCACTAACAAGAGATTCTAGCTCGAAGTGACGACGACGTTCTTCCACCAGGAATCTTCCGATGATCGAACCTATTAGGTTAAAGGCTCAGAAAACGTCCACCCACGTAGGATCCTAACACTTTGAAAGATAGAAAAGAGGGGAAGACTCCAAAACAAATAAGATGGGAGGGAAAATAGAATAGGGGTAAAAAGAAAACAAGAATCCTATTGAGATGTTTTTCCAGAAATAGTTTAGCAGAAATAGTTTTTGACACTCTAGAAACAACGACCGTTAGCGAGGTTATCCTACAGGCTTTGCGGACCCGTTGCTTCGATAACCATTCGTATCGAAACAATCTCGGGAATCGGAACCAAGGCTCTGATACCATGAGTATGGGTTTTTATCCCCCTTGCCAGTACTTAACCGTACTGACCCACGAATCCTCTTTCGTGGCTGCAAATTCCAACTTGCAGTCAACAGGTTTGAAGTCTGACGACGTTAGCTTGGGAATCCCTCCGGCTTGGCCTGGGCAGGGATTGGACGCTCTCGGTTATCTTCAGGACTCTTAGTCCAATTTGTATCTTGTCCGTAGCCGGACGTTTGTTTCTTCCGCTGTTATTTGGATCTTTGTAATGTATCAGTTGTATCCTTGGCTCGTTTGAGTCATCTTGTATCTATCTGTTTCTGTTGTAATTGTGGATTATTCGTGAACTATTGTAATGTTATCATAAATGGCAACCTGGAATCGGTTATTATGCGGATTTGGCGGGAATGCTGAATTCTGCATAGTGCCCGATCTCGGGGCGTCACATCCGTGGCCTTAGCCATGAAGCACTTGGCATTACGTTGAGGAAGATTTTCATTGGGGGATTCAAAGAGGGATGACGAAGATGGAGTGGAAGCAATAGCTAGAGCGGCCACTTCACTTGTTGTTTCTTCTTCTTCATCACTCCCGGAATCATTCTCCTCTTGAGTCAAGAGCACAAACTTGGTGGGGGACTTCTTGTTGAAAGGTTTCTTCTTGAAATGAGGTTTCTTGTATTCAACCTTGGAATTGTCCTTGCGAATGAGCTTGCCACTATGGTGTTCTCTATTCTCGTAAGGGCACTCCGCGATGAAGTGATGCTTGTCTTGGCAATTGAAGCAAGACCTCACTTTTTGAGCCCCATCATTTCCATAACGAGACTTGGTCTTCTCCTCAACAAATTTCTTGCCCTTGGGAGGATTGCTCCAAAAATTTTGCACGGTGAGGGCAATGAGATCCTTTAGGACGGGATCATAGTCTTGTTCCTTCAAGGGAGGCAATGCCTCTTCTCCATCTTCTTCATTCTCAACCTCTCTTGACAAGACCTTGGCCTTCAAAGCAACGGATGCTCCTTGATGCATTCCAATGGCTCTAGCACGGTTGTCAAGAGCATTCTTGGTTTGCACTTTGTAGGAGCACAATTCTTGCATCACTTGAGTTGAGGTCATGGAGGAGAAATCATGTCTTCCTTGAATGCTCTTCAAATCCGTGCCCTCAAACGGCATCACGGCAATCATGTACTTCCTCTTGATCCAAGCATCATCAATATATGTTGCACCCGCACTAGAGAAGGCGGTGGCAAGAGTTTTGAGTCTTCGATACATGTCAACATGATCTTCTCCATCACGCATGAAGAACCCTTCGGCCTCATTGGTCAAGGCATCATATCGATTTCTTTGCATGCTCTCATTCCCAACAAACATGATGACAAGAGCATCCCATGTTTCTTTAGAGGTGGAGAAGTGTTGAAGATGCGGCATGTGGTTGGGGCCCACGGCTTGATGAAGGATGGACAAAGCGGTGTAGTTGAGTTGGCAATCCACGACCTCTCTTCTTGTGAGATTCTTGGGATCATATGGCTTGTATCCGTCCCGAGTGATTCTCCAAAGATCTATACAAGAAGAGTTCAAGTGAGTATCCATGTAGTATTGCCATTCACGAAAGGAATATGCATCAATTTTAGGTGGATCTCCTCTAGGGATTATATGAGGAAAAGGGATCGGAGGATCGGGAGAATATTGGCCTTCAACGGCGTGATATCCTTCCTTTCCACCCGCACCCTTCTTAGCGGATTGTTCGGCGGAAGCAGTTTTAAGTGGTTCACCATCAACCCCTTTCTTGGCACCCTCCGTTTCTTCCGGAAGGGATGAGTCGACCACCTCCGGTCCTTTGGCTTTGAGGAGTGTTGTCATGAGTTGACGCAACTCCTCAAATTTAGTGTCTATGGATGAGGTCAATGATTCTCTCAAAGCATTGAGATCATTCATGGACACATTGCCATCGGACGGAGCGTCGCCCAACTCATCTCCCATACTTAAACTCTTAGGCGGTTAAGCCCGATAGAAGAGCCGAGGCTCTGATACCAATTGAAAGCAAAGTATGGGCACCTAGAGGGGGGGTGAATAGGTGCTACGACCAATTTTAATTTTTCTTAGAGATTAGGCTTGACAAGAAGGTAAATTCTCTAGATAGTGCAACTAGTGGCGAATTTACCTATATGACAAGACAAGCAATTAATGCAACAAGTACGAGTAAGTAAAGAGAGGGAGGAACGAGGTAACCGATGGAAGCACACGGAGACACGATGTATTTCCGAGTTCCTCCTTTTTAGGGGAGTACGTCTCGTTGGAGGGGTGTGAGCTCGCCACAAAGGCCTACTCAACGCCACTAAGGCCTCACCCTATTCTCCGATGAACTTCGCCACAAAGGCCTAGTTCACCTTCCACTATAGAACCCCTTTGAGGCGGGAATCAAATCCTTTACAAACGACTTGGGGCACACACCCACAACTTAATTGGGGGCTCCCAACTCTTCTTGAATCACCACAAGAACAAGAAGCTTAGGTTCTCCACAAGAGGAAACCCTAAGCAAAGATCTCTCAAGCAAATGAGAGGGAAATGAAAATCCGGTTGGTGAAGATGTAGATCCGGTGGTCCTCCTTCAATCCTCAAAGAATCAACGAGTTTGGGTGGAGGAGGAAGGAGATCTTGCTAGTGGGTGAGCTCCATTAATGGTGTCTTCAATGCTGGGGAGAGCTAACCCTTGGAGAGAGAAGTGAGGCTCTATTTATAGCCTCGCACAAAACTAGCCGTTTTTTAGCCAGATTTCGACCAGCCCGAAATGGTCCGGAATATTCCGGAGCAATCCGGATGCCAACAGAGCAAAACCCCGTTGTGGCCGGAATGACCCCCGGAATATTCCGGATGCTAACAGAACAAAAACCCGTTGTGGCCGGAATGACCCCGGAAAATTCCGGCTGCCGGAATCTTCCAGAATATTCCGGATTGAAACAGAGCTTTTTCCCATAGTGGCCGGATTACTCCGGATGAATTCCGGAGCCCGGATTGGCCCGGAATTTTCCGGGCTTTCCTTTGAAACTCAGATTTTGGCCAGGAAAAAATCCATTTGATCTTCGAATTCTTCACCATTTCTTTGACACCGTATACGTGCTGAATTAAGACCTATTCCTTTGACAAAATAGCACGTATGGTTAGTAGCCTCTTTATGTTGTTAACAAACACACAAAACAACGAGATATCGAGTATGCACTTTCAGGGAGTACGTCTCGTTGGAGGGGTGTGAGCTCGCCACGAAGGCCTACTCAACGCCACAAAGGCCTCACCCTATTCTCCGATGAGCCCCGCCACAAAGGCCTAGTCCACCTTTCACTATTGATCCCCTTTGAGGCGGGAATCGAATCCTTTACAAACAAGCTTGGGGCACACACCCACAACCAAATTGGGGGCTCGCAACACCAAGAATCACCAAGAGTAGCAAGAGGTCTAGGTTCTCGACAAATGGAAACCCTAGACTCGAATACCTCAAGAATATGAGGGGGAAATGAAGAACAGCTCGGTGAAGATGTAGATCGGGGCCTTCTCCTTCAATTCTCCAAAGATCAACAAGTTTCGTGGGAGGGATTGTGAGTAATTGAAGATTTGATGAGCTCAACAAATGTTATTTAATGCTTGGGGACGAACTAGAGCTTAAGGAGGAAGAGGAGGGGTATTTATACCCCCTCCTCAAATCTAGCCGTTTGAGCGGGAAATGGACTACCGGAATATCCGGTCCAAGTTTCGACCGAAATATCCGGTTGGCACCTATCTTCAGATCTGAATCGACTCTATGACTTCAACCGGAATATCCGACCGGCTCTGAATAATCCGGTAGCAATATTCCGGCTGGATTCTGCCCCGCGCAGGAACCTGAACCGGATATTCCGGTTGCCACAGAATAATCCGGTTCAAATAATCTGGTTGGGTTTTGTGATTTCCATCACCAGTCCTTAGCTGATTTTGAGAAAAAACTTCTCCAATCGGAATATCCAGTATATCTTAAATAATCTGGTTCAAATATTCCGGCTCATATCTATCCCAAACTGGACAGAAACTGTCGTAACCGGAATATCCGGTTTCCCTGAATAATCCGGTTAGAATATTCCGGCTCCTCATTGTCCCAAATTTCAATGGCCTATCTTCACCGATCTTTTTGGTGATCGATGCGGATGTTAAGTACAACATCTGCACACTAAACACCTCGATAAATAATGTACTTAGTATTGTTAACTAACACACAAAACATCGGGAAAACGAAATGCACTTTCATCCAGGGAGCGCTCCAGAACCCTCCCGATCTCGGGATGACGATGACGGCGGCCTCGGGTGTTTCTCGGGAAAAAAGTGGTATATCTCTAGGGTTCACGTATCGGGGGGATTATATAGGCGAAATGGCGATGGCGGTGGACGTCCGAGGGGCCCACACCACCCCTAGGCGCGGCTAGGGGCACGCCGCCCTATGGTGTCGCCCCCTGTGGGCCCTCTTCGGGACTCCGTGGAACCTTTTGTAATGATAAGACTTCCATTCTTCGAATTTTCCAATTCAGAGAATATTTTCAGAACAACTTTTCTGAAACTAAAAAAGCAGAAAACAGGGAACTGGCTCTGTGGCATCTTGTCAATAGGTTAGTCCCGGAAATCGGTAAAAATGACATAAAGTGTATAGCAAACATGTAGGAAATAACATGAAAACAACATGGAAAATCAGAAATTAAGGATATGTTTATGGCACATCAATAGGTTATACCATGGAACATTCACCTAGCGTTCAACGAGTTAGTAGGCAAGAGTATCTTGTTCCGTCCTCTTGGGAGCACGTACAATATTGTTGTGTCAAAATCACGAAGCAAAACACGGTTGCACGGTGAAGGTTGAGAATATTTCGTCACGCAGAACAATATCAATACGGGGGACCTACTAGTTTTTACTATGTCAGGACCATATCCCGGGATCTCTGGTTCTGTGATGAACTATGTCATCCATGAAGAGGACGGTGATGAGAACGATTAGAAAATACTTCTTATGAGGCCTTGGATTGGGAATGACGAAGAAGAGCACCAATGACCTCTGATTGGAGTTGTTCTTTTGATCAAATGTATATCATGCATCTCTAGCTATAGCTTCATCGAGAATTGTTTCTATTTTTTGTGAACCTTTATATTGCTGATGAGTTTATTTCTTGAACAATAATATTTAGTAGCACATGAATGAACCTTCTAAAAATTGTCCCGGAGGTTACGATGATCTCCAATGCGTCTTTTTATGGCTGTAGGGAGCCGGCGATGAATTGCAATTGGCTCTTGATACACATCTCATTAGAGATGAAAGTTTTGGTCAGTCGTCAACATTAGAGACTATAGGCTAGATCCGTTTGACATAACCGGTTCAAACCTACGTAAGTGTACCGACTCTAATGTGAGATCTTGTATCAGTGATCGCTATACGTCAGATCGATGTTGACCTCGGTCTAGCAGCAGCCATAATTATACCTCACTTTTCGAGATTTTTTTTTACAGCTGTTTGACCTTTTTATATTTTTGATTTAGAAATTTTTGTGTAGTTTGAATTAAAAAAATTCATGGCAATGTTACCTATTAGTCTATCGGCTTGAAACAAGATCTGTGAATTGTCACGTACATGAAAAATAAACGAGAGCGTATTCGTCGTATATGTAAGAGAGGAAAAATAGAAGACGGGAAAGAAACATGACCTTCTCTACCGCAAGAAAATAGAGAGTCACCGTCTCCACCTCCGCGTCCTTCATAGATCAGTTCGTCCTCCTCCGGCCTGCCTCAACAACGTCAAAAAGGGGTGAGAAACCCGATTTATGAGTGGAGTTTTTATAAAAATTAGTTCTTTTATTAGATTAGAGTTTTGATAGCCGTCTTCACTTTAGCCTCCCCGCCAATAGAGATGACATCCTCTATAATAATTTATCTCTGGCCTCTCGTTCGACAACGAGATTTCCATCTCGACGTTCAATGGTAGTGTTGAAAGAATAAATTTGTCTAGGTATGATCCTTCAGATCTTACCTCGCCTTATCAGTTTTAGATATTTTCTCTTGGTTGGCGCGAGAAGGATTGTCCTTACAATATTCGGACTATTTGCTACGTTCTCGACAATGGTGATTCATGCTCCCAGCTCCCCGCGATATCAACCAGGTTGTTCGGTTGTTTTTCCTGCAATACTAGTGCTGGTACTCTTGACGATGTTGATTGACTAATCTAATGGTTGTTTGCGTGGTCGCAACCTTAGCATTGTGGTGCAAAATTAAAATTGTGAGAAAATATTTATTAGTATTTTCATGTTTGTGGTTTGTTGGTCTATGTCATTGTTCCACAAAGTACAAGATTATGTTCTAAAAGAAAAATGATTTAATTATTTCGAAGATTTGATCGTTTCTTTTAGACTTTATTTTGTAACCGCTATAGTAGGATCATGTATCACTATTCTATTTGTTACAATAAATATATATGATATTGGTTGTAGAAAAAGCAAAAATAGAAACAGAAATACTCCGTGCGTTCACGCTTGAACGTAACGCCATGCATCCCGTGCGAGTATCCGAGTGGACCTTCGGGCGTCCTTTCTTAGGTGTACATATCCTAATTTCTCATCCCTAGTCAGTTATTGCAGGCCGCGCTTGGTTCACTGTATATTAGCAGAAACTCCCGGTGAAAATTAGGACCTGTCTAGGTCCTGCTTAAAATACGGAGGCCAAAGGAAGAAGCTCCGGAAATAATTTCGGCTCTGTAGTCTGTACCGATCATCCAATCGAGCCCTTAGTGAGTGGTGCGCCAAGAATCCAACCAGCTTGGTAGGAACAGGCGCGTGTGGGCCTTAAAAGGTCACCTTTACTTTTGATTTGGGCCCAAAAGGTTATCGACAGTAAAGATCTTGTTATCCTGTCCAAAATCTCTATCTCTACTATCTAAAAGAATAGTTTCGTTCCGTCTTCGTGCGATACGTCGTTTCCCTTCGTCGCTTCGTCGCGACCTCGCGCATCGAAAGTACGTGGATGGGCCAGGCCCGGGTAACTTGTCCGGATTCTGCCCGCTCACCTCGCATCAACGGGCCACGCCTCCCACCATACGCCCATCCACCATCGCCTCCCCAAACTGCGCTCATCTCGCAGCCGCGTTCGCTCGCCCTAGACCATGCACGCCGCCGCGAGCCGACCTGCTGCGCCCACACACGCATGTACTCCTACCACCACGGAGTTACAGACGCCCTCCACAATCCGCCAGCTCTCCCCAATATGGATCTAGCGTGAGGGCGGCCGCTGGTCATCGGCGTCCATACCAGGTACTCTCTCTCTCGCTCTCGCCCTCCTAGATGGATGATTGGAGAAGGAGAGGGCGTTTGAATCCCGCACAGCGAGGGCGACCGGAGAGGGATTCCCGTGCATTGCCTTACAATGGCCGCCGTCGCCACCCCCATCCCTATCGTCTCCTTGCCCATCGGTGGGAAGTTCCCTAGCTACCTCCGCCTGATGCCGCCGTGCACTGTCGCCATATCCGTCCATGACAAACCCGGTTCCAAGGTTGCCAAAATCACCGGTCCTTACTCCACGCTCCTTGCCGACCCCTTCCTACTAGAGACGCTAACCCTACGTCAGTGAGAAGAGGCCTTCTGAGTGCAGATGGACGCGCCGCCCAGGGACGGGACGGGGACGCCAAGCCCTCCCTTGTCGACTTTATCAGCTCGGCAATCTCTTGCTTCCTCCCTGACCATTTGGACAATACTACGGGTTGATCTAGACGAACGGGCCCAAACTAGATATTGATTGGTTGTTCTGTTGTTCTGTATGAACTAGAGGTAGATCGAAACAAGAGGTTTAGGAGAGCTGATACTGGTTTGCGAATTGGGATTTTAAAATTGGGCCACTTGATTAACTTTGTTGTCTGCTGATTATATTGTTTGTAGTTTCCAGGTTGGATGCATCGCGCTGTGAAATGGCGAGCACCAGCGAGGAAGCCACACTGCCTCGTCGGCTGCCGGACTACCCATCTGGTATCTGGTCTACCCCAACCCCAGGTCGAGTTCTTACAGATCCCGAAACAAGAATGGACATGGAGGCACGACATGGTCTGCCGGCTTCATCATAACGGGTGTGTGTATTACCTATTTTACCACTTTCTTGATGCAGGTCACAGAAACTAGAAGTACTGCTACTGAACCACATAAACGGGTGGGTGCTTCAACCACAGTATATTAATAAGTTCTAGCTATTTGTTTGATTAGTACCAAAATAGCTTCTATTTTCTTCATGTGTTAATGTAATCTTGCGGAAATTAATGCAAGAAAGAACTGCAATTATTTTTTATTGCGACAGTGCAGTAATTCTGTAAATAAAAGTAACAACGAACTTTTCTTGGTTACGTGCTTTTAGGAACTAAGACTTGCTTGTAGCTAGCTTGATTCGTTTTTAACACCACTAGCTAGCTATTTAAGTAGGAGAGAGGAGTCGTGTTTTGTTTACAGCTTCGCAAGAGCTAAAAACTAAATTTGTGGACATGTTTAATTTTCGAAATGGATAAAATTGTTTTGCTTTAACTTCAAAGTAGCATAAGAGACATGTGGTTTTTACTATTACGAGCTACAGAAAACTATTTGTTTATTTAATAGTCACATAAGATGAGTTAGAGCAAAACAACATCCAGTTAGTTCTAAAAGATAATCCTAAGCATTGCACCGCTTCTTTAAGATTTCCGCTTCCCCCACTCATGGTTGTAAGATGAGCGGTAGACTGCACGTGGAGTATTCATAAAGTTTGAACTAAAAATTGTCTATTATGGTTGTTGCACGATGGATGTAAATACGAGTCATGCAGATTTCTGATGGACTACCATATTCAAGCCAGGCTCCGAACAAGTCATCATTGATAATGCACCATCCTGTCATGTGATAGTCTCCATCAACTCTATAAGTGGTGACCAACTTGGAGCTGGTTTTACCAAAAAGTATTGCGAACTTCTCAACTAAGCACAGAGTACCTGGCGAGCAGTTGGAGTAGCAGTAATGTAGAAACAGTGCATTTTGTTGATCCATCGTATCATTTTATATCATGGTCTGAAAGCTGGAGGTATTCACTCATTCACATGGTTTGGATTTCTCGGAATAGTTTCCTGATAAGCAGCTGCATAGATTGTATGCCAACTTTGAAAAGCTCAAGGGTAACAGTGACATTCTTGCTTTTGAAATTCAGATGAAACTAATACTAATTGTGAGTGTCCTACCTGTGGTTTCAATCTACAAAAGATTGCCCTTTTACCTGGATGTTTCTTTGTCTTAACTAAGGAACTTTCAAACAGGTTACTGTTGGCGATGGCACGACAAGTTGGCTGCTTGGAACATTTCGTGATCTTAAGCTTGGCCAGGTATGCCCACTCAGCCTTTTATTCAGCAATGCATTTCATATAATCACTTCCCATGCTGTTACTCGTTTAGTTAAGCTTGGCCAGGGTGCATGCAAATGGTACGTAATTGCTACGAAGGGTATCTTAATGCTTAGTCATTACTATGGTAGTGAAATCTTGCTGGATACCAGGTCTAAACTATAAGCCACGCATGATGTTCCAATCTTGCACACACTAATAATGTAAGATAATATCGTCAAAAAAATAACGCAAGATAATATCTATGCTTTTTAATTTGTGGCAAAAAATATTATCGATCCGTGGACTGTTTGTGGGAGGGTATTTTCCGTTGCAATTTAGCAATGCTGTTTTTTTCGCGGTATCCTATTATTCTCTCGTTAATTACGACATCTAATGCTTGAACTGTCCAACATGAACAATGAGAAATAAAAGAATGTGATGACTTTTATGACGTTTCTTTGATCAGCTATTTTCATGGCTGCACGTCTCACATATGTTTGTTCAATATTGAATTATAATCATTAGTGTGGTCCAAGCATTGTTTTAATTGGTTATGGTGCACCATTACAATTAAATGGAGGGATAAAGAGTTTCATTCTTTATAGATTGTTGACCTTCAAATAAATATATTTATTATGAAGTTGAGCGAAAGGAAGAATTATTTAAATGTTCATCTGTGAAGTGCAGTGTCTTGAAATAGCTCTATTGGTATTGTCATGTTTGTTCCATTGGTGCAAAATGTAATTGTTTTTTCATGAACCTGCAGCTTGTTTCCATAAAGTTTCAGGTTTGCCTCGAGCTACTGGTTACATATCATTTTGGATTCTGAACGTGCATATTGATACACTTTGCAATCATGTATAGTTGTATTGCGGTTGATGCAAAATGTAAAACTCAAACATGGTTTATGTCCTATGTTCCTACACCCAGGCTTCTGGTCAATATCTTTATGCAGATTTCTTCAGACTTGCTGATTTCCTACATGATGTCTTTGAAATTTTAAATATGGGTATCCATCAATATTTAGCTGAGTTTTAAATCTTCTCTTAGGTAACGACAGATTGTAGTTATGCTATCAACATTAGCCATGCACGAATGTGAAAATTGGTGCTCCCTTCAACTTAAACTGTAAGGCATATTTTTGTCTATGTACAAAGATTAAGGAACTTATGAAATGGTGGGAAAGAGAAGAACAGGTTATCATGATGCTCACCTCATCAATGACTCGAACCCTTTTATACAAGCGGGATTGCATGACTATAACGAAAATTAATGAGCATATCGGTTTGATGTGATCCCGTAGCAACGCACGGGCATTCTGCTAGTAAAATAAAAATGTTTAGTGTTGACCCGTGTGTTGGACGGACGGACGATCCCAATTCAGTCCCATTTCACCCTTGATCTGTTACCGACTCGGAATCATATCAATCTGCTGGCTCTCCATATATACCCAGCCGCACCCAGCCTATTGGGTAAAGAACGCAGAGTCGCAGACGCAAACCCGTCCATACCAATTCATGAACTCACCGCTGCCGGACCTCCTTGCGAGCTGCGATCCATCCATGGATCTGCCAGAGCTGTACGCCGTAGTCCCAACTGAGTCACCGCCATCTCCGACTTACGCCGCGCAAGAGCAACCGCCGCTCTCGCCTACCGGCTACCTTGCTTATCCTCCCTGGAGCCCTAACTCAGATGCCGATTCGCCGCCCTATTCTCCCGAGGATTCGCCTCCATGGTTCTCCTCTCCCATCTCGCCGCTGGACATGCCGCACACGCCGGACTTCTGGGCCACTTACTCCCCCGCGTCACCGGTGTACTCTACCTCCACACCACCGTACACTCCCACCACACCGGGAAGAGGATGTTGCTGCGGCTTCATGCGCAATTCTCCGTCTCCGCCCAGGGAAGATGATGTCCAGTTTCACCCGCCGTCGCCCGAGTACTGCTACTGCTGCTCGACGTTGCTTGAACATTGCGAGTGTCCACGGTCACCTGAAGATGTCGCCAACACGGCTCGCGCGTCAGGCTCGGATGCGGATGGAGATTGTGTCAAGGAATGACTTGCAAAATCTGGAGCTTGCGTACGTGCTACGAGCCGGGCCGGGTTCGGTCTATCCAGATGGAAATAGCTTACCGAATTTTCGTTTTTATACCAAGTATGAACACGTATACGATGTCGTTTGTACGCGTGATGACAAACCTGTCGAGGGCTCGAGGCTGGACATATGGACGTCGACTTACATATTTGATTTGATTGAAGGTTATCTATTGCTACATGGATGTTTCTATGTGCTTTCTTTGCAGGTTTGTGTTACTTTTTTCCACATTGAGTAAATATTCCTTGAAAATATCTCATTAAAGCAAACTCGATATACCCGCGTGTTGCTGTGAATCTCTCTATCTTGCTCCATTCCTCGAGGTTGGCACAGCTTCCTTCTTTGGAGCAATATTTCTTGTTCCTTTCTCTTCATCACCCTTCATCCCTGCTTCGGTTGCCATCTCATTGCCTCATCTTTAATTATTTTGGCTTTAGTTGCTGCTGCATTCTTCTTTGCAGCTGCCTTAATTTTTACTTCTGTTGTTGATTTCCTCCAGCTTGCTCTAAAGTTTCCTTGAAAGCTCTGGAATTCAGCCTGGTGGGCTATTTTCCTCTTATACATATTTTTTGGGCAGCGCTAGGCGTAGGTCGCCCTACGCGAGCTAACTTTAGGTCCCCCTCCCCCACCGTTAGATCTCCATCCAGTGGCTACAAATCAGCAAATCGTGATTTTTCATTTTAGTCCCTGACGTTTTTAGAAACTGAACCCGCACTCCACAATGGACCACTGGTAGAAAAAAGGCCTTCCATACGCCCCCATTAGTCCCCAAAGAATACGAACCGTGACTAAATGCGTTTTAGTCGCGGTAAGGTCATGAGGCGCGGTTGGGGAAGCGAGCGGAGGGCATTAATTCCGGTTGGCCTGGCCACCCGCGACTAAATGTCCCAATGGCTGGCATCTCGGCCTTTAGTCCCGGTTGGCCTGGCCACCCGCGACTAAAGGTCGAAACTGCTCGCCTCCCGCGCGTTCTCTTATTTCGCGAACGAGAGGCAGAAGACCATTTGCTACAGTGTGCGGCTCTCTGTTTCTTCTTCATCTCTTTTCTTCTTGATCCTCTCTCTTCTTCCTCCACACCACCACCCATGGATTCTCCCGTTTGGAACGTTCTCCATGTGCCCACACCATGCGGCAAGAATATCCATGTCCTCTATACCAATATGTGCGAGTGGCTCCCTGCTGTTCTTCGCCGTTTGAGCTATCGCTATGAAGCCGCCGATGAACACCACAAGTTCTTCGGGCTTGATCTAGAGTACACGGCGAATCAACGGGATGTGGCCGTCATCCAAATTTGTCACGAGGATACCGTGCTTGTCTTCCAATGGGCAAGGTACGCACACGCGATCTCTCTTGTAGGAAAATTGTGTTCCATTTTTGTTGTTGCATTGGAAGAATACACGTGTTGCAACAATATCTAACACGTGTTCCATTTATGTTGTTGCGGTAGTTCACAGCAATCTCCAGAACTTGTTGATTTTCTTGTCAACAAAGGGTACGACTTCTGTAGCGTTGACATCACAAATGACCGGCAGAAGTTGATGCGCACATTGGGTATTGAGATACCTGAAGATCACTACATTGATCTTCAGGACTTGATCCATTTCGATGACCTGTACGGGCACAAGACCGGGATGGCTAGTATGGCAACTGCCTTTATCCACCCCGACTACAAAACCATGAAGACTTCTTTCCCCTCAAAGAATCACTTTTATTGGGGAAGAACCCACTTGGCCGGATCAATCTCGAGTATGCAGCAATAGATGCATACGTTGCCTTCGAGTTGTTCCGCATCTACTCTTCGGAGCTCGAGTAGATGTTGTTTGTGTGTACCGCATCTATGTACCGCTATGTTGCGTTCGATATATGTAATGGATCTATTAATTCCTATATTATTTCTATATTAATTCCTAGCTATATTATTTCTATATTATGTAATGGATATATATATATATATATGTACAACTATGTTATGTAATGGCTCAAATAAAATCACGGGTTAAACATAGCACAAAATTTACTAAAGCAATCACACAAAGATCTAGCTCACACACAATTTCAAAATAATAAAACTAGAAAGTAACAAATGCTAGTTCCATTTTTATTTTTATTTGGGTTTCCAATCATGCACACACTTTCTAAGGTAGATGTTCTGAAAGAAAACAACCTAATATCAAGTCCTAACACTCTATACAAGCTAGGAAACAAGATAAGATCAAACACACATTTCAAAACAAACAAAAACACATCAAGAAAACAAAACAAAAAAACTACTATTTCTATATCTGTTCACCAAAAATAAATCTAGAGCTCGAAAAATTAATCTAAGCCAGGAAAACATAGATATAGTCAATATCAAACTCATCCAGTTAGATTTACTTCAAAATTCATTTTTGAATTCATTCTAAAAATCATAGAAGAGCCTACTGATCTTTTATTAAAAAGGATGGTATTTTCATTTGGTTGTTGACCTTGATGTAAGGCTAAGTTCTGTGGATAGATCTTTTCAATATCTATCCAGAACATTTTAGTTTGTCCATTTTGGTTATGTATTTTAAAATTTAGGTTCAAATCATTCTCACAGATAGTCATTGCCAAAACAGTTCTTGTGTCCAAAATAATAGTCCAAACTTGGATCTGCAAATTTTATATGGTTTAGATTTCATATGGTTTGGTTCACGAATTTTATCAGATTCTATTTTGAATTTAGGAAAGGGGAAAATGAATTAGTTTTATTTTTCTGAATTTTTTGATATATTATTTGTATTTTTAAAAATTTAAAACGAATTAGTTTTATTTTTCTGAATTATTTAATATATTATGGATATTTTTAAGATTTTAAAATGAATTAGTTTTATTTTTCTGAATATTTTGATATATTATTTGTATTTTTAAGATTTTAAAATGAATTAGTTTTATTTTTCTGAATATTTTGATATATTATTTGTATTTTTAAGATTTTAAAATAAATTAGTTTTATTTTTCTGAATATTTTTTTAGAAATAATATAAATTAAAAAGTTAATGTTTATTTATTTATTCAAAATTATTAATTACATCATTACTTTTGTTTATTAAAAGATTTATTTGAAATTCAGACAATAAAGAAATGTGGCATCGACCAACATGTTAATAGATTGATATGATATTAGTATCACATACATGCGTGCGAAACACTTGGATGCTGGACGGAATGGAACTCGGAAGTTAAGCGTGCTGGTGCTAGAGTAGTGGGAGGATGGGTGACCGAGCGGGAAGTTTGACCACGAGTAAGTAATTTGACTAGAGATAATTGTAGTTAGACACTAAGCAAATAATAAAAATTCTGAAAAAAAAGGAGTGAAAAATTGGAGTGAAAAATAATTAGAAACCCAAATGAATTAAAGAAATAACGAAATAGTCAGTAGTCCCGGTTCGTGTCAAAAACGGGGACTAAAGGTCCTCCCGCCTCCGGCGCACGCCAACTGCCCACGTGGCGGGCCTTTAGTCTCGGTCCGTAAGCGGCGCGACTAAAGAGGGGGGCTTTAGTCGCGCATGTTTAGTCCCGGTTGCGCGGCCGGGACTAATGGCCTTTGCGAACCGGGACTAAAGGCCTATTTTCTACCAGTGGACTAAGTTAAGCGACGAGGTATATCACGTTGCCCCGCTCATGTTGATAATTACAACAAAAATGTCATTGCAACAAATTTGCAGGTATCGCAACAAAATTTACTGTTCTGTGTAAAAAAAAAGTATTGCAACAAATTATTCCAAAAAAATTCGAAAGATAAGTAATGTTACGAATAATAGTTAAATAATATGTTATTGCGTTGTAACAAAAAAGTTACAACAAATTCAACAAAAATCATAACATATTGCAACAAAAATTTATTTGCACCAATTAGAAAAGTTGGTAAGCAACAAAATAATTTGTCTCTGTTTCGGTTGCAACAAAAATCATCACCTATTTCAACAAAAAAGTAAATCGATAACAACAAAAAAATTACATATTTACAACATGAGAATGAGCGCATAAACATATCATTCCAAAATGAATTATAAATACACATGTATTTGTTTAGAAAAAACATCTAGAAAAAACATTGCAACATCTTGTTTGTGCATTCTCAACAAAATTTGGGCAAAACTGTTACAAAATTTTTAGTACGTACGCAACATTGTCCGAACATGGTAAAAAACACTTAGTGTATGTCACTACTCCTAGTTACCGCGGTGGGCTATCTACGCACACAAATGGGCTACACAAACGAAATTAATGATAATTGGGCCAGCCACGTACGCGCAGAAGGCCCAAAATGCTGGCCACGTTGCTCCGCAGCGCAAGGAGCAGAGCGACCTAGACGAGGGCGGTCTAGGTCGGCCTAATCTAAACGTTTTCCTATTTTTTCATATCTTTTTTATGCTTATTTCTTCTAGCAGACTCTTTTTTTTTGGGTGGGCCTGATCTATTGCACAGACCGCATAGCGCCAAATAACAAATTGTATATTTGTTTTTCCAGCGGGGGAGGGGGGGGGGCAGATTGAGTCTGAGTTTTCAAATAAGAGAGCACCGAGCGTCCCCGGGAATAATTCCTCTACTCTCCGCCTCGAGAGGCTTACACGTGTCTTTTTTCCCTCTAGTCAACGAGAGACGACTAGACCATGCACGCGCCTCTAATTTCCCCCTATAGAAAAGAAACCCCATCTCCACAACACATACATATGACCCCGCGCATTCAGAAGTGTCCCCGTCGCTCCTCTGTGATGATATCATCGCCGGAGAATACTATACAATTTTAGTGTTGTGATCTGTATGAGGGGAGCTAAACTAGCTAAAATCCCACAAATTAGGAGCTGCCACAACTAATATTATAAGAAAAATCATGAGCATGTGGGGGTGAGGGGGTTAGTACATGCTTGTCCCTCTTGTCTACGTCCCTGTCGTCGGTGTGCACCTGCAACCACCACCGTCATGTAGTTAGAAACTCCGGCGAGAGACCTTGCTAGCAGCATAGCCCACCACCCTCTGCAGCAAAATCAACTCTGGCTCGCCGGAACAGTAACGAGTGAAAAAAGGAAATAAAAAACAGAAAAGAAAGTGAAAAAGGAACAGAAAAAGACAAAAAAGAAAAAAAACAGAAACAAGCTTAAATGGCGGGTCCGCCACAGGATTCCTTCAGGCGGCGCCAGCCTGACGATGTGGCGTTGCAGGTTTGCCAGAAAGGTTATCGGGCACAGCCGAGACATGCATTTGATGAATATCCGGTGACGTGTCGTGCTAATGTCTAGTGGGAGCCTGAGGGGCGTGGGGTTTAGTACATCAACGATGTACAAATTTCAGAACATAATAGTGGTAGTTTCGGCCCACTAAAATCCTAAGTGAAATATTTTTATTTGAACTATTTTTTTAAATAGCAACATTTATGGCATTAATTAATATATTAGAGCAGCCATCATATGGCCATTTCCAAACCTGACATGTAGGTAATATTTAGAAGTGTACTAGTAGTTCTTTGTGGCCATTGCCAAATCTGACATGTAGGTAATATTTAGAAGTGGGCTAGTAGTTCTTTGTGGCCATTGCCAAATCTCCTCATAATGCAACAATCAAGCAATCTTGGAGCTTAACAATCAAACAAATACATCGAGTGCCATCTCAGATGTCGGAACACCTTGTGTGAAACATGCGCTACAAGCGGCGAAAACGATGTATCACATGCTAGGAACACTACAGAAAACATGACGGACGCCGACGGCCGGGCGGTACACCAACGGCCAAATGTCGGGGCCGTCGGCATACCTAAGGGAAATGGGAGGCGAGAAAGGCTTCCGTGGGCGTAGATCCCAGTTTCTCCAACGGGGGCCGTCGGCGTACATGAAACGGGATGCATTTTTTCCTTTCTCCAACCCTATCTCCATCCCGTTGTCCACCACTTCGACGGAAGGCCAGGAAAAAGAACACGACCCCGCCTCCGCGCACGCCATCTTCCGCCACCGCGCCGTACCCCGCCGCGCGACTCCTGGGCCGTCCCTCCCTTGCCGGACGAGGCCCCTCCCCTCCCCGTCCCCTCCAATCTGCCATTGCCCTTATCCCCCGCCGCGGGCAGCCTCTGCCGCCATCGCCTCCTCTCCTCTGGCTGCTGTGCCCCCGCCCTCTTCCCCCCTCTCCCTGTGCCCTGCTCCGTCTTTCCCCTAGGTTCTTCCTTCATCGCTGGTAGCTAGCTAAGGTGAGGGCCTTTTTTGTGTCTATTTAGTTTTATTAGCAATTTTAGGTCGTGTTATTATAGGTTAGAAAAAAATATAGGTGTTAGAAAAACTTTAGGTAGAACAATTTAGCTATTATTAGTTTTTGTTATTAGTTAGAAATTTTAGGAATAAATTTTAGATTAAAAAAATTATAGGTTAGAAAATTTTAGGTGTTAGAAAAATTTTAGATGCTGGTTTTTTTTTATTCAGTCTAATTTTTTTATGCGCTTGTTCTTTGTTATAGGATATCGGAGTCGCCACGCTCTCGACCCCCGACCACGCCACGCCACGCCCCGACCCGTTCATCACGCTGTCGTTTGACTAGTTCCTCTATCGCCGAGGTTGAGCTAGAACTCCATCTCCTCCCTCGCATTTTTTATGTCGTATCACCTAGGTGTCATTTTCCATCCGCAAGAGTTCACGAAGATAAATATGCATGAAAGGTACGCATATTTTGAACCGTAACGCTTGGGGCATTTACGGGACAGTCGGCGGATGCGTAGTGGGGTACGTTTTTCATGTTCTGCTCCGGTCTGGGTTAGGATTTCGGTAGCGCCTCCTCGTTGTTCTCCTTATGCACATCCTCTCGGCTTTTTTTCGAGACGTGTACCGAGAGAGCAGCGGGAAGGTGCTGCCAAAATTCTGTCTCAGATCAGGGTAGAGAATGGATATACCCAATCGACAGATTCGGCAGCTGCTAAGACCCTTGACCTATTACAGATGTAGATTGATGAATGTGTTTTGCCCGGTAGAAAATAAGTAATTTCTTGCTATTAATTGATATAAAATGCGATGTATGGTTTTTGGCTCGCAGTACAATAGAGGATGACTGATAATGGGTGGATATTTACTGACCGAAAAAAGTGTGATTGAAAGAACAAATGAGTGGAAATGGAAACCGGTTTGTTAGTGAAGGAGTTAGCGCGTGGTTCAAAGTCAGACATCGGTCCAAATTGTCCTTGCTCCATTGCAAGAAGCGCCATCGTTAGGGAAATACTGATATGCGTATATGAGGGGCTTGGTCACAACGATCGACTTTGGTCAGTACGAACGTCAAAGTAGTATGGTAATGCGGCATCAGATCTATGGTAATGAGGACGATGGGATTACAAATTTCTTAGAAGATCTCCGTCATGCCGACATGCCAGATTCGCCACCTTCATGGGAGGACCCGTCAGAACGAGAGGAACCATGTGAACCAGAGAAACAGGAGCCTACCGCGAATGCCTACTCTGATATGATGGCCTCGGCTGAGAGGCCTTTGTACAATGGGGCAAGAATTTCTGAGCTCGATGCCATCTCGCGAGCACTAGCCAAAAAGCTCGAGTACGACAACACCCCTTCATGCTTTAAAGCTCATCTGCAAACACCCGAAGGACATTGTTTGCCTAAAAGCAAGTATGAAACAAAGAAAATCCCGCGAGAACGCAACATGGATTATGACAAGATAGATTGTTGTCCAAAAGGTTACCTTTTATTTCGGGAACAATATGCAAATGACAAGTACTGTAGCAAGTGTGGGGCCGCTAGGTATCATGAGGTGAAGGGAGCCAATGGATAGAAGGCCGAATGGGACCTCCGACTTGTCGTCAATCTTGGATCTTGAGAGGGGAGACATCGGCAGCTACCTGAACATGAGACAACACTGCTTTGGATGGGAAGGAGGCGCGTCCTGTGGGGGCACGACGTCTTCACGGCCGGCTGCAGCCTTCATGAAAAAAGGCGAATTTCAATCAAGGCTGCAACGGTGGCGATCTTGACCGCCGGAGGTGCGGAGGAGAGAAGATTAGGGGATCGATCCGTACCTGGATCTCCGGCACCTCCGCATGTCGAGTCGTCGGTCGAGTCTACCCACTACTCTTCCGTCGGTCGTGTGGCTTCTCTGCCCACCCGTTGGTACCTGGATCTCCGCCTCCGGTCAGGGAAGGGAGGGCGCCGTCGTGGTTCGGGGGTGAGACGAGGGTTCATGCGGGTGGGGCCCTTAGGGGTGAGATGCGGAGGCGAAGTTCTGTTTTTTTCCTTAATCGGCACGGACCCAGGTGTTCGGCGGGACATGCCCACGAGCCAGCACGGACGTTTTCTCTAGGGACAGACCATGGACAACGATGTACCGTGTGTACCATCACGACCGCATACGTGGAGGACTTACGCTTGCACGCCAACCACGGCCGGGCCACCGAATCTACGCTCCTGCTTGCCTATCTCCAAGTGCGACAGGACACGACTGTGGTGAGGCTTGAGGTGATGGATGTTAGGCACAAGGGAGGCGCGGCGGGGTGCCTTGAGCAGACTAGCCGTTTAAGGCGCCACATATGCACGCCTGGATCATAATTCGCAACATCTTTTCCTTCATTTACTCTGTGCATAATATTTTACGTTAGTGAGGACTGAGGAACAACACGATGTTGGTGCTATTCGATAATGCAAAGTTTTGGGCAACTAAACTGAACCGTTTCGCTCCCGGTTGACTCGAGTTCTCTTCCATCCGGAAGGGACATTGTTCGCGGTACTCAAAGCCAAAGATGGTGACGGCTGTTGTAGGTGTGTTGGATTGGTGTCAATGCCCTCTCGGCGCTGGTGTCAAGGGAGGAGGAAGCAGCGTGGCGGCAATTGTACCGTGGTCGAAGATGATGACCGGCTTGCACTTGGTTGTAGATATTTCTGCTGTAGGGGTCTTCTCTCAAGATTCTGGGATGTTGACACAGGGCTCCGGCAATCTTCTTGTCTTTTGGTTGTCTTAGGGTGTTCTAGGGATTCTGTGTCCTGTGTGTTTGTGTTACATCGTGCTTGTAAGGGTAAACAACTTTGTATTATTTCGTGAATGCAGAATATCTTAACAAAAAAAAAACACCCTGCTGTGCCACTATTTAGAACCAGTCAACCAGTAAATGGGCCAAACCCAGGAACAAACGAACCGGCAGACAGGCCCTACGAGCGTGGAATAAGAGCTCCCGTCGGAATCATATTAATCTGCTGGCTTACCCTGCTGGCAAAGCGCAGACCCAAACCCGACCTCTGCAAACAGATCGATGGATCTGGCCGGGGAGTCATCGCCATCTCCGCCTTATGCTGCGCAAGAGCAACCGCCGCTCTCGCCTACCGGCTACCTTGGTGATCTTCCCTGGAGCCCTAACTCATACGCCGATTCGCCGCTGCCCTATTCCCCCGACGATACACCGCCATGGTTCTCCTCTCCCATCTCGCCGCTGGACATGCCGCACTCGCCGCCGATTTATGTTCCCGCGTCACCGCTGTACGCTCCGTCACGGTGGTACGTGTACTCTCCCACATCACCGCTCTACTCTCCCACCTCACCGGGGCACGGCTACTCTCCCACCACACCGGGAAGAGGAGGTTGCTGCGGCTGGATGCACAATTCTCCGTCCCCTCCCAGGGAAGATGATCTCCAATTCCATCTGCCGTCGCCGGAGTACTGCTACTGCTGCTCGACGCTGCTTGAACATTGCGAGTGTCCACGGTCATCTGAAGACGTCGCGAACACGGCTTGCCCCTCGGGCACGGATGTAAATTGATGGAGATTGTGTCCACAAATAACCTGCAAAATCCGGAGCTTGGATAATCGATCGATCGGTTTCTCCACGTGAAATAGCTTAGTGAATTTTGCTTTTCGTACCATGTATGAACACATATATATACGCGATGTCATTTGTGTGCGTGATGACAAACCTGTCAAAGCTGCTGGACCACGTCTTATACATTTGATTTCAAGGTTACCTATCTATGCTACATGGAATTTTCAGTGTGCTTCCTTTGTTGTTTTGTGATACTTTTTACCACATTGAGTAAATATTCCTTTAAAATGTCTCATTTAAGCAAGCTAGCTATACCCGCGTGCTGTTCTGAATCTCTCTATCTTGCTCCATTCCTCTAGGTTGGCCCAGATTTCCTCTTTGGAGTAGTTTTTCTTCTTTTATCTTCAACATCCTTCATCGCCGCTTCACTTGCCTTCTCCTTTTCCTCATCTTTAATTATTTTTGCTTTAGTTCCTGTTGTATTCTTTGTATAGCTGCCTTAATTTTTTTACTTTTGTTGTTGCTTCTTCTCCATGTCATGTTTCTTCCTTGCTTCATCTTGCTCCAATATTTCCTTGAAAGCTCTGGAATTAGTCGTATGCTATTTCTCTTTTACATAAAAAAATGTATACTCGTTATGTTTATTGCTTCTAGCATAATCTATTGCACAGACCGCATAGCCGCCAAATACCAAATTGTACGGTATATTTTTTTTGTGTGCAAAGTTTCCGTCCTGTAGGTACGCGCCTATTGCGTCTGAGTTTTCAAATAAGAGATCACTGAGCGTACCCAGAAATAATTCCCTCGATCCATCGCCTTGAGAGGCTTACACGTGTTTGTTTTTCTAGTCAACGATAGACAATCAGACAAATCACGCGCCTCTAATTTTCCCTACAGAAAAGAAACCCCCTCTCCACAACACACGCACATGGCCCCGCGCCTTCAGAAATGTCCCCGTCACTCCGTTATGATCCCAAACCGCCACCTGCAAAGATTTCGTCGCCGGAGAAGAAACCCTCACAACTTTTTGACAATTTACTTACCTCCATGTAATATTCCAAGATCATATCAGGTGCATTCTTCACATTCTCATACTTCGGCGCCCTCTTGCCCAACTTCTCAGAATCGAATGTGTTGATGGCGATGTGCTTTTGATTATAGAACGGTTGTCGTGCCAACTTCTTACAAGCCCACCTCAAAGTCTTGTCCCCCGCACCCTGAAGCTCCGGATCCACCCTAAAGAATCTCGTAATCACACACAAAAATAATTGTGAGAGGCATGAGTTAGCATGAGTCATCAACTATGAACGGATTTTGAACAGTTCACCTTACCCAAAACCTGGTGATCACAACGTCAGCAGCTGAGGTGTCACCCACTTGCAGTACGCGGACGATACCATTATCTTGATTCAGCATGACGACCTTGCGGTGGTCAACCTCAAATTCATTCTGATGTGTTTTGAGAACATGTCCGGCCTCAAAATAAACTATCACAACAGTGAAATTATCGTCCTCAACCAGCCTTTGGAGGTGCAGCTCAGGGTGGCCAGGAAGCGAAACTGCAAATTGGGAAAGCTGCCAATGACCTACCTTTGGCCTACCGACGTCGGACAAGAAGCTAACGAAGGAACAACTGGGTGTTCCTTATCGAAAGACTAGCCGGCCGGGTGGAACCCTGGATCGGTTGGTTCTTATCCTCGGGGGGAGGGGCCCCTCATCGTTTCCAACTAGTGCCTCGACAACTTCATCGCGTACGCCATGATTTGTGTTTCTCCTCTAGGTGTGTGTGTGTGGTGGTGGGGCGGGGGGGGGGGGGTGGTTCATGAGAAATTAGACTCCCACCGGGCCAGGTTCTTTTGGGAAGGAACTGGCCCAAACCTTGAGTATCATATGGTAAAATGGCCGTCAGTCCGTCGCCCTAAAGACCAGGGTGGTCTGGGACTGATCAACTCAAAATTTATGAATGGGGCATTGATGCTTAAGTGGATTAGAAACTGTATCAAATGGACCCGGATATTTGTACAACGATCATTCGGAACAAGTACTCCCCTAGGGAGACATCTGTTCCTGCTCGAGCAGCGGGGGATCGCATTTTGGAAAAGGCTGCACATAATCAAACACCTTTTCAAAGCGGAGGCTAGACACCAGGTGCATAGTGGTCTTCGCACCTGTTTTTGGACTTACTAGTGGCAGGGAGATGGGCCTCTCTGCCACAGGTTCCCTACTCTATTTGCTATCTGCGACTCCCAAGGTATTTCGGTGGCGCAGGCAAAGGAAGGGCTCCGTTTCTGTAGATCCCTTGACCCTCGTGGGGTGCAGCATTGGAAGGAGCTGGATGGGATGTTGCGGTCTCTTCCTGTCTCGACAGCTCATGACTTTATCCGCTAGACCATGGAGCCCTCGGGCTCGTTCTTTGTTAGATCCATGCACACTCATCTGTCACGGGGCCCTACTCCTTCTCACTTTAAGGAGCTCTTGGAGTCTAGGGTTCCCCTAAATATCAAAGTTTTTGCCTCGCAGCTGATGCTTGATAGGCTCCCTGCCGGGTCTCAGCTCCTTACCAGACACGGGCCGTCTGACGGTAGATGTAACCTCTTTGGCGTGAGTGAAGACGCTGACCACATCTTCTTCACATGCTCGCTTGCGGCTTTCACTTGGAGGTATTCTCGCCTGCAGTGGAATAGTTTGGCGGCGGCTCTCCCCGGCCAATGCCGCAAAATGTCGTGGATCCTCTTCCCGGGCCAATCTTGGGACTCGTGGAATATTAGAAACAATCATGCTATTGAAGGAAAGATCATCCGCGATCCAGCTGACTTATTTTCAAATCATCTCTCTTTTTGAAGTTGTGGACGCCAAGGCTAAGGCGTGAGGATCAGGACTACGCTCGATAGTTGTCTGGGGAGCTGCTGCAGATCCACCGTAGGTATGCTTCTTCTCGTGCAAACTCTGTTGCGCCTACTTAGTCGTCTTTTCCTTTAGCAGCTCCTCCATCGAATGCTTGCTTGCATTCCGTTTCATTTGTCACTGTTCGTTTCTATGTGCCTTTTAGTGGTGAAGCTGTATACCTCAGCATGTGTAATAACAGTTGTAAAATCTTGGCTTTGTTAATTCAAAGTTGGTCCACGAGGCCCTTTATCTATAAAAAACTTAGAAAAGTGGTGTCTGTGAAAAAATCCCGACGATGGACAACAAGAAGAGACCGTTCAAGCCTAACGGCAACCTCCGTAGTATCAGGGTAACCATGATTGTGGCACAAGATTCACATAAATTTGAAACGCGCACAACAACATAGATTCAAAACACATAGAACTTATAACTAAAATACAATCTTTATTTAAGACCGGTCATTCTTAACCTTGAATTTGAACACACATATCTACCCGACCTTTAGCTATGCATTCCCCGTGAATTGACTCCAGTTCGACCTTAGTGCCCATGTTGTTGGAACTCATTGTCATCTTTACTATATTTCTGGTAAATATAGGCCGTATATGAATGCTATATTGATCGACGAAATCCATGAGAAAGCTGTTTGTGAAATGCGCTAACAAATACCGTCACAAGAACCAAGAATTATACGTTACATAGAACGACAACAAATCATTACAGATGCCAAGGGATATAATAGAAATGTTATCATTCTGCCGTGAGGAGGTAGAGATGTATTTTCCATGGCGTAGACATAGTACGGTACTAGCACCGCCTTCACGCCGACAAGCCACGGAAGTTGGCACTTAGCTTTTTCCATGGTGCAATGACAGGTACTCGTTTGGCAATTCCAAGAAGAATGTATTCGTTTGGCGATCCACTGAAATAAAAGTTATTTATTTAACCGTAAAAATAATAAGCAGTGGTTAGCGGATCCAAATTCCCAACTGTGAGAGGAAGAGGATAAGCCACTTAAACCCTAATGAAAGGCTCCCAAAAGATAGAAGCTAAACAACCGTGAGAAGTTGAATTACCAAGTATAGAAATTTACTTCCTTCTGATCGATACAAATATTTATGCTCAGAGATATAAAGATCCATATATATATGTCTGAAGGGAATATGCCCGAGAGGCAATAATAAAATGGTTATTATCTTATTCCTTGTTTATGATGAATGTTTATTTCTCATGCTAGAATTGTATTAACCGGAAACGTTGATACATGTGTGTTTAATAAACAAACAATGGTTCCTAGTAAAGCCTCTCTTTTAACTAGCTCGTTGATTAATAGATGATCAAGGTTTCCTGATCATGAACATTGGATGTTGTTAATAACAGGGGCATGTCATTAGAAGAATGATGCGATGAACATATACCCAAAGTGAATATAGAAATGCGATCAAGTCATTAAGTTTACATTGTTATATCAAAGATACGAAGTAACTTATTCCTTAGACCATGAGATCATGACAATCACTGATACTGGAAGGATGCTTTGACGTCACACCGTAACAGGGTGACTATAAAGGTGTCGTTAGGTATTCGGAAAGTATTAGTTGAGGATCATGGATCAAGAGTGGGATTTGTCCATCCAAAATGACGGAGAGATATACTCTAGGCCCTCTCGGTGATATCACATCGATACCGCTTGCAAGCACGTGATATGATCACAAGGATGTTATATCATGGGAACGAGAAAAGAGTACTTGTCGGTAACGAGATTGAAAAAGGTATGGTTGATACCAATGATCGAATCTCGGACAAGTAAAATATCGCGAGACAAAGGGAATAGTTCACGACGTTGATGGTTCACACGATCACGAGAGTCATCGTTGAATATATAGGAGTCATCACGGATCTCCAGATCCCGCTGTTGATTATTGATCGGAGAGGAGTCTCGATCATTTCTATCTTATTCGTGAACCATAGGGTGACACACTTAAGATTCGACGACGCGTTTGAGAGGATACGGAATATCGAAGAATATTTTGGGCAGCACCGAAATTGTTTCGGGGAAAATTGAAATAGTTCAAGGGTTTTTTCGTCGAATGGTTGTTAATAGAATTAACGAATGATTCGAGGTGCTATATGCAAATGTTTGTTAATGGAATTAACAAATATAAATAAATAAATATGTTTTATTTATTTATTAAAGGAAACCTTTGGATTTTCCAAGTGGAAAATAATGGGAAAATGAGTGGGTGTGAGTGGAGTGTCCACTCACATGATGAGGGAAGAGGTGGGGGCACCACCATGGGTTGGCTGCACCCACTCCTTGGCTGCCTCCCTTTCCCCTATAAAAGGAGGGTGAGAGCTCTCCCTCCTACACACACTTGCCCACCTCAATTCCTCTCCACCCGCTGCTCAATTCCATGGTCTCCGGCTTGGCGAAGTCCTGACCGTGGGATTCTTCTTCACCACCACGCCGTCGTGCTGCTGGAGTTCCGAGGGATTCTCTACGTCCGCGCCCCGCTGGATCAAGGAAAAGGAGGTCGTCATCAACCGTACGTGTGACCGATCACGGAGGCACCGCCGGATTGCGGTGCACATCTTCTCGCTATCGGGATCGGTGTGAGTACGACTACGCCAACAACGAGATTTGATCTCGTAACTCTTTGTGTCTTTGAGGGTATGTGTTCTCCTTAACCCTCTCTTTTCCCGTTGCACTTCGTCTCCTAGAATAGATCTTGGCCTTTCGGGTGTCTCTCGCGTAGGCAATTTTTTTGTTTTCTATGCAACGACCCCTTCAATGTCTGTCGTATGTCCATCATCACCATGGATACCAAGGTAGAAGAGAACTTATGACACATGTAATTCAACGTGGATAGCAAGATAGAATGAAACTTGTGGCTACAAGATAGCATTAGAATGTATCAATAAGTTTTCTCACTTGTAACTCACCTGTAACTCGAAAACTCGATTAAAACTCATTTGAAAATAGAGAAATTCCTTTGCAACCCACTTGCAACCGAAAAAACATTCAATTGTGACCCTTTGCAATCGGAAATCTTAGTTGCAACCCACCTGTAACATGAAAATTTCAGTTGCAACTAAAAAAATAAAACTTTGTTGTAACCCGCTTGTAACTCATAGACAAAGTGCATCACAACGCAAAGATGAACATATCCTCAGTTGTAACTCACAATCAGCACACATCACAACGAAAATATGAATATTTTCTAAGATGCAACCTAATTGTAACTAGAAAATACTTAGTTTGATCCCACTTACAACCCGCGAAAAAACTCAGTTGCCACCTATCCGTACATGAAAAAAGTTAGTTGCAACCTCGAATAGCACAAACCGCAACGCAAATTGAACGGTCAAGATAATTTTTCTCGGTAGCAAGCAACAATGTTGCAATTAGAAAATAGAAAAATGTGGTTAAAACCTACTGGCAACTGGAGGTTCACGTTAGCACGAATCACGTCGTGATCCATCAACTAAGGACTTGACGGGGCGCTAACATAATTATCTATCAATTAAAAAATTAAAAACCCACAAAAAAGGGAAAACACAATATAGGCAATGTAAAAAAGGAGATCGACTCACATAGTCACTTTACATACTAGGGAGCTTTTATTTTAAGAAGTACTACTACGGTGCTTCTAAATCTTTTTGTACAGAGAGAAAAACAAGAAAAAGGCCCAACACAGATAGAAGGCTGATCCAACTAACGGTCCAAACAAATACAACCCACAAGAGAAGGCTTTTGATAGCTCCGCCCACGTGAGAAACACTACACTGCTCATACAGCATCCCGCGAGCACTATGTGTCACTCAATGTGAGTGCTATTAGGACTCGCCTGCACGGGTACCCCTCATGGGCCGACCCATTAGCGCTTCTTTTAAAGAGAAAATAAGAAAAGAAGATGGGGAGAGAAAATAAGAAAAGAAGATGGGGAGTAGGATTCGAACCTCCAACCTTAGCATCGGGAAACAGGGGACCAAGACACTGTGCTACGACGGCTTGCGTGTATGTATTACGTTTTTAACCTTTTTATTGCATTTTTTTCTGTTTTTATTTTTCTTCCATTTTTCTCTTTGGTTTCTTTTTTTTTTGTTCACCGAATTTTTTTGTTCAGGAATATTTTTGGTTCACTTTGAAAAATGTTCACGTTTAAAAATTGTTTAAATTTATAATTTGTTCAAATCTAAAAAGTGTTCAAATGAAAAAATTCCAAATTAAAATTTGTTCAATTTTGGGAATTGTTCATATGTAACATTTTGAAATTGTTTATATTGGAAGACTGTTCAAACTTAAAAATTGTTCAAAATTAAAATTTGTTCATGTTTACAAAAATGTTGAAATAGTTTTGGAGGAAAAACAAAAAACAAGCTAGGGACGTACTGGGCCGTCCCACGTGCGTCTCTCCATTTGAAGCTCCGTGGGGTGAGCGGTAGCGCGGGCGAGTGCAATTTTCCAACTCTCTAAGAGCGATTGATAGGGACCCCCACTATTTGGCGCTCATTGCGAGTCGGAAAAAGGACTCGTCCGTGTTAATTCTTTGGTGGACCGGCCCATTAACTAGTGGCTTCTGAAGAGAATATACCAGAAAATAAGTTGGAAAGGTGGGGATTCGAACCTAGCATCTCACCTTCTAGGTCTTGGGGATCAGCCACCGGGGCCAGTGTAGAAATTTATATTTGTAAGGCTGTGTACTGTCACAATTCTTCTGTCTTTAGTTTTGTTCCAATTTCTTTTCTATTTCCATTTTATTTTATTTTCTATTTCTGTTTTCTTATCACCAACATTTTTTTGTTCATAATTATTTTTTGTTCGAACTGAAAAATGTGCAAATTTATATTTTTTTCAAATTCGAAATTTGTTTAGATAAAAAATGTTCAAATTAAAATTTTGTCCGAATGAAAAAAAATTCAGATTAAAAATTGTTCAAATCTGAGAAATGTTCATATGTAATAATTGTTCATGTTTGAAGTCATTTTTTTAAATTGTTCATATTAAAAAATTGTTCAAAATAAGAAATTATTCTTATAAAAAAACACACACGATTGAGGAAGTTTGGGGTGGTGACGTGTGTTGGGCCAGGCCCAATAGCACGTACGCTGAGCGAAGAGAGGATGTTTCGCTCGCTTCCGTGTGGGCGACGCCGCCTAATGCTCGCAAAGAGTGAAGCATAGGGGCTCCCGCTCACACACCTTCGTGCCACAATCCTCATGTTCTTATGTAAGCACGAATCTGGATTGGAACAAGGGTTGTCGAGTCGATTGATAGCTAACAAATTCTTAGTCGACTGAGAATTAGCAAATCCGTTTTTTGACTTTTTTTTATCTCTTTAAATAGAAATATTTATGGTAATAATATATTAGAGCAACCACGGTGGTGTGGCCATGGCCAATTCTGACATGTAGGTAATATTTAGAACCGTGATCAAATTTGCTCAGACTGTTCCCATGGCGGTGGCGGAGGGTAGACCGATGAAGACGCGTATATTGTGACGACCCACGTGTCGAGAAAATAGAGCCACAAGGAAAAAAATGTATACACAATGAAAAATGAAAAAAGTCCAGACGTGTGTATGAAACTGCAGCTTACACACTAGTGGTAGCACGAGGAAAAATGAATGCACAAAAACGCGCCGGAATTAGCCGCCACTGCATCAACACCAGGAACGGAACTGAATCATCGGAAATGCCACATTTAGCGTGATTGCAGCAGAAAGGCATGGAAAATGGGAAAAAAAACAACGCCGTCTGTGGTTCTCTCTGCAATGTCTGCATGTACGCCGCGAACGTTTGCCACCGTACGCGTAGTAGTCGGCAGATTACGACTTGCAATATGGACGAAGATGGTGTCAAATTCAACGTCGCCGTTTCCCAATATGGACCAGCGAATTTCTCCTAAACCAGTAGTTTCTGCGCGTTCCCTATCTGCTTAATTTGTGAGCACTGAGCACCGAAGACCTAGCCCCACGAGTCCTCGCCACAGCGGCAAATCGAACTTAGCTACCCCCTCACCTCGCTCGCCATGGACGCCGCGTTCACGTCCTCCTCCTTGCCGGAGGCTCCGCTGCGCATCGTGATCGTCCCGTGGCTGGCGTTTGGCCACCTGCTCCCGTACCTGGAGCTTGCCGAGCGTCTGGCGTCGCGTGGCCACCGCGTGTCCTACGTCTCCACGCCGCGCAACATCGCCCGTCTCCCGCCGCTTCGTCCCGGCTCGGCGCCGCTTTTGGAGCTCGTCGCCCTTCCGCTGCCGCGCGTCGACGGTCTACCCGACGGCGCCGAGTCAACCAACGACGTTCCAAACGACAAGCGTCAGCTCCACTGGAAGGCCTTCGACGGCCTCGCCGCGCCTTTCGCGGAGTTCATGTCCGCTGCGTGCGCCGACGAGGGCGCGAGGCCCCACTGGATCATCGCGGACTCCTTCCACCACTGGGTCGCTGCATCTGCGGCAGAGCACAAGGTTCGATTCAACCAAACCAAGCTTCCATATTTTTTTTTTTGATAAAGGGATATTTTATTACTTAACGTAATGTTACATCCAGCCTCTGCATATCGTAGATGCACACAGCCGAAAACAATTCGAACACGAGAAAAAGGCGAAATACAAAAGTAAGTAAAAACGCCTAAGGTGCTGGTGTCCAATCCGCAAATTATGCTGCCACCCATGCTGGGATAAAAAATCCTTCGCCGTATCCTCCAGTCTGGTACACACCTCCAAGAAAAGATCCCGATGCTCCATACGCTGCAACGGTATTCAAGTATGGAGAATAGCTGTAGTCCTGAAGATAATCTGCAACAGAGAATAATTTTTATCATAAAAAATCTTGTCATTTCTACAAAGCCACAGCGACCAAATCACGGCAAGCGCTGCCATCCTAATAAGTGTCTTAAACCCAGCTTCCATATGCACGCGCTTCATCCATTCTATCTCAAATCGATCATCTGCGCAGGTTCCATGCGCGTTGCTTCTCCCGACCGCTGCGATGATCGCTATGCCCGGGGAGTCCGAGCCCGCCGCAGCTGATTCCGTGCCCCGTTACGAACGGGCGGCGTTGGCAACGGTTCTCACCAGCGAGGGAAAAGCGTCGGGCATGTCCACCATCCAGCGCTGGACCCTGACGAAAGACCGGTGCGCGCTCGCGGTCATTCGGAGCTGCGTCGAGTGGGAGCCCGAGTCGTTTCCTCTAGTGCCGAAGCGCCTCGGCATGCCGGTAGTGCCCCTCGGCCTTCTGCCGCCGCCACCCGACAGCGGCCGCCGTGCCGCCAGTACGAACAGAGAGCATGCCACCGTGCGCTGGCTGGACACACAACCACTCGGCTCGGTGGTGTACGTCGCGCTAGGGAGCGAGGTGCCACTGTGCGCGGAGCAGGTGCGCGAGCTGGCCCTCGGGCTGGAGCTCGCCGGTGCAAGATTCCTCTGGGCTCTGAGGAAGCCCAGCGGCGCTGCCGTCCACGACAACGACGACGGCTCCGACATGCTTCCACCTGGTTTCCAGGAACGCACACGCGGGCAGGGGATGGTGACCACCGGGTGGGTTCCGCAGATGAGCATACTAGCGCACGCCGCCGTGGGCGGATTCCTCACGCACTGCGGCCGGAACTCGCTCATTGAAGGGCTTTTATTTGGGCACCCTCTCGTCATGCTGCCCATCTTCGGCGACCAAGGGCCGAATGCGCGCCAAATGGAGAAGAAAAATGTGGGATTGCAGGTGGCAAGGGATGAGAAGGACGGGTCGTTCGACCGCCATGGCATCGCGAGCGCGGTCTGGGCAGTCATGGTTGATGGAGAAGCCAGGAGGGGCTTCGTAGCCGGCGCAGCCAAGATGCGGGAGGTCGTAGCTGATACACAACGGCAGGAGAGGTACGTCGACGAGTTTGTACATCATCTTAGATCTTACATCGTTCATGGCGAGTTCACCCATCTCCAGCAGCTCTAGAACATGCATAACAATAAGGAAATATCGACTATATGGATTGAATATTGTTCCAAACTTATTTTTCAAATTTCTCTGATTCTATTGTGGGATATAAACACCACCGCCCGTGTTGCGCGCATCTCAATGTGGAGTACTAGATGATAAGCCTCTTCAATTATTCTCAAGGTGCTTGATCAGGATGCAAAGGTTCACTGAGCTTTGTGGTAGTAATCTATTATTCGTGTGTGTCCTTTGTTTGGCATGACGATACAATCGTTGACTTTCACTACTTCAGTGTAGGCAGATAATAGTCACGTACTCAGGGGTGCATTTGTTTAAAGGCGCTCGTTGGAGCAATCCTAGCGGATCCTGCAAAGGGACCAAAACCAAAAAAAAACTGTTGTTTTACAGTTTGAGGAGAAAAGGCGGCACCGAGCAGATTTAGCAAAATGGCTCGCACCGCAATTTGTTCGGTAAACCTTAAAACCAGTCCTCGATGCTACATATTTGGAAACAGAGATTTCATTTGCTGGAGGAAACTTTCGGGCCCAAATGCCGCTGGACTGTCGACTATTTCAGTATACCACACATGAAAATGGTTTGCAGTTTACCGAAAACCGCTTTTGCTGTATGAGTTTTTGCGGGATCTACTAGAGTTGCCTTACTGCGTGAGCGGGGACTTATAGAACAACATATAAAATTGATTTTAAAACGTAGCCAAAACATGTTGTTCTGTGACACTATTTTTATTTTTACCCAGGGAAAGTTCTTATTGAGCTGGATGTTCTTACGCCCTACCAACTTTGGGTGTTATATTGAGATTACAATTATAAAAAGTATGTAAGAAATTTTATGAGTATGGTGCACCATTATATAATGTCATAAAATATAATAATCCCTCCTTTCTGATTGATAGGTCTAACGCGTACGTGTCCTTAGATGGTCTATTTGGCTAACGTAAATTAAGTTGTATTACACAAAAAAAATTACCATTAAAAGTAACATCTAAAGTTTACAACGAAATATTCTTTATAGCTATGATTTATATTACGTTGGTCAAATTGATGACCTAGTGAGACGTGCAAGACCACAAACCAGAGCATAGGGAGTAGGAGGGAAAACTACGTGGTCTATACAAAAAAAAAGTAGTAGTAAATACATGTTAATAAAACCAGGGCATTCTTAGAGTCTTATCCTCCCAAAAGCACAGCATGGTGATGTGAAAGTTTACCGGTAAGGGTAAAAACTAAGCGGAAATGGAGAGGGGTGAATGTTAACATATTTTATTCGTATGTAAATCCTAGAGATAAAAACTAAGCGGAAAGAAATATGGGAATCCTGGAGATAAATACCCAAGCAAATACTACTAGACAAGTATACGTAGTGAATATGACATTGAAACGGATACAGAGCAAAAGTTCGTCCGAGATGAAAAAAAAATTGAATCATAAAATAAGCGCCAAGAAGAAAGCAAATTCAATTGGTAAGATGACGATAAATATTGTTGATACCACATATATTGCAATATATTACTATGCAAATTTTTAAACGTTTGCCAACGTGATGATGTACAATGCTGGGATAGCTCAAGATGATGAGGAGGATAGCAGGAGAAAGGGAAGGATTAGAATATTAGTTGACAGAATTGAGTTGGGCCAAAAGTTCATACAGGCTGTGCTGTAGTTGAGTAATACATACACAATCTAAACGCCCCCCCCCCCCCCCCCCCCCCCTCAAGATGTCCTTCTCATTTCCGTTTGATGTATGCCGAAGAGACAATAAAACATGATTAAAGTATTATGTTTTTATGCTATAACTGCTGTGATCACTGAATATGAGATTACGATAAAAAACCATACACACGTGTAGAAGCATAAACAGACCATAATGATCCTTTTTCATGTCTCACAGATAAATTTGTTAATATTAGATGACCACGTTTTCCGGGTCATGTACATATGTTTTGTCGATGTTAACAAAATCACCTTGTTGTTTCAACAATGTGGCTGGGTAGACCCAAATAATTGAGATAATACGAGATTCGTTTTACTAAATAGTATAGTCACCAGATGTTTATTTTGTTTGCTTCCTTAGACCATGAGAATATACGATGAGGTTTATCGGAGAAATCATTTTGGTATAGTCAAGTATCACACCGTAAACTGGGTGATAAAAAATACTATCACTGGGTGGTCTCAAAAGCATTCATTTGATCGTGATAGTTCAAAACTGAGAATTACTCCTCTAGATAAATACATTCAGGATCCACTCGGTGAAATAGTATCGGTTAATAAGTCTGCACAGACAAAGACATGACACAAGTCATACTGATACTATGACACGGTAACGAGTAAAATAAATCATACCAGGCATCGAGAATAATGTGATAAGATGATTAAAGATTTTAATCACGGTCCTATCATTTATCTCTTCTCGAGGTATTGATTGGTATCTGATGGCTGACGTTGGTAACCCCAAGAGAAAGGTTGTGAAGAGTGCAGCGGCATGTTTTCCCTCAGAAAAGAAACCAAAGTTGAATCGACCAGTAGGAGGATAAGCAATCTCTGAAGGTTGATGCAGCTGAGGTGGCAGGGCGCACTACCAGTTCAGTAGCAACGTGGAACACACACAACACAATCAAGTTACTTTGCCCCAACAAAGCAGTGAGGTTGTCAATCTCACTGGTTTGCTGAACACAAAGATGGTAAACGTATGGTGTGGAAACCAATATGAGAACATTATGAAATCAGTAGCAGCAGTGTGCAAACAGTGGAAGCAATGTGAAAATAGTGTGTATTATCAGTATGAGAAAATGGACCGGGGTCCACAGTTCACTAGTGGTGGCTCTCCATAAAAAATAAATAACATGTGTGGTGAACAATTTACGGCTGGGCTTGACAGGAATGAAGGCTGCACTGTAGTGCATATGCAAGACATAAAGATTACTATGTGATTCATGCGGGCATTACAACAAGATACATAGACCGTCATCCAACTGCATCTATGACTAATAATCCACCCTCCGAATATCCCCGAACAAACGTTGGGTATTAAGTTGCAAGCAACAGATAATCGCAGTAAGCAAAGTGTGTAATGTAAACAATGTACACGAAGTAAACATTGTTGTTTTCTCCTTAATGGAAACATCACATCCTCCATCCGTCACGTTTCTGTCACTCGAGCACAGATGCAAAGGAGGCATGAACCCACTATCGAGCATAAATACTCCCTCTTAGAGTTATTAGCATCTACTTAGACAGAGCATCTACTAATAAGGGGGAGCATGCAAGATCATAAATAACATATGCATGAAGATAACATGATATATTGATAATCAGAAAACATTGCATTCAACATTCATCAGATCCCTGCAAACACAACATGTAGGATTACATAAAGATGATCTCGTTCATGTAGGGCAGCTCACGAGATCTAAACATGAGGCGTAAAGTGGAGAAGACAACCATCTAGCTACTTCTATGGACCCGTAGTCCTGGGATGAACTACTCACGCTTTGGAGGAGGGCATGGTGGTGTAGACCCCTCCAGTGATGAGATTCCCTACCGGCGGGGTGCCGGGGAAAGCTCCAGAACCCTCCCGGTCTCGGGATGACGATGACGGCGGCCTCAGGTGTTTCTCAGGAAAAAGTTGGATATATTTAGGGTTCACGTATCAGGGGGATTATATAGGCGAAAGGGCAATTGCGGTGGACGCTTGAGTGGCCCACCCCACCCCCAGGAGCGGCCAGGGGGTCTTGACTCCCCATGGTGTTGCCCGCCATGGCCCCCCTCTGGGCCTCTTCGGGACTCCGTGGAACCTTCGGGAATTCTAAGACTTCCGGGCTTCGAATTTTCCAATTCCGCGAATATTTCCAGAACAAATTTTCTGAAACTGAAAACAGCAAAAAACAGGGAACTGGCTTTGTTGCATCTTGTCAATAGGTTAGTCCGGAAATCGATAAAAATGACATAAAGTGTATAGCAAACATGTAGGAAATAACATGAAAACGACATGGAACATAAGAAATTAAGGATACGTTTCTAACGTATCAACATCCCCAAGCTTAGTTCCTACTCGTCCTCGAGTAGGTAAACAATAAAAACACATAAATTTTTAGGTGACATGCTACCAATATAAACTTGATCATCAATATTGAAAAAGCATATGTAAGCTGAGATCATAGTAATTTAAACACAAGCATGATAAATAAAATTCTAACAATAAAGCATAGTAATCAACTTACATCATGAGAAGTAACACAAATAAAAGATCATGAATAATAATGCACTCTAAAGATATATGTGTGTTTCAAGCATAGAGATAACATGACGAAGTGATATTTCGCTTGTCCTTAAGAGTGGGGAACAACATAAATGCCAGGACACCTTCATAGTTCTTTAGGAAGATTAGAACAAATAATAACACATCATGAATCAATTGATAATATTTCTGGGACAAATGCACATTAAACTCAGAATGGCAACTGTGCTCTCTCAACTGTGCATAAAGTTAGAAAATGGAGACTCAACATAAAAGTAAAATAAAGTCCCTTCGCAGAGGGAAGCATGGATGACTCATGTGCTAGAGCTTTTATTTTGTTAAACATAGATATAAATGTTTGACACTCCTCCCAACCATCTTACACAAACCATGGCTAACCGAATCCTCGGGTGCCTGCCAACAATCACATACCGTGGAGGAGTGTCTATTTTTTTAGAGAGGTATATGCTTATGTCAACGAATGGTAAACAAAAAATACAGTACGTCACAAGCCAACTATACTTCACAAGAGAGGCTCCCATAGAAGGATGTAAATGGTGTAGAAGGTCATCCCTCTTTCTATTTTGTTTACACAATTATGCTTTGACCGATAAATCAGGGGCAAAAATAGTGAAGAGAATTTGTTTGCATTAATTTGGGGCTGGGCACTCCGCTGCCAGCTCTTCTACCAATTGGATAAGAGGATGAAACCACTAGTCCAGGGTGTGAAAGTATAGTCAACAAGTGAGATAAAGATTCTCTATTTACGTGCTCATGAGCTAAAACGGGAACACAAAATAGGAGTAACTTTGAAAGTTTTAAAGGTAACACATGAGAAATTTACTTTGGAGTTGCAGTTAAATACCACATGCGGGTAGGTATGGTGGACACATTTAGCATACTTTGGTTTTTGGGAGTTGAATGTACGAGTAGAGCTCATACTCAGTACAGGTGGAGGCTCGCAAAATACTAGGAGCGACAAATCAAGAGAGAATAAAGGCCATAATCATGCATAGCGACAAAAAAACTAAATGATCATATAGGCTATAAGTGACTGGTTTGTAGTCATAAACATGGTGTAAGAATGCGCCAAGTCAACCAAATAAAATATTCAAAGGAGAACACCACAAGTTTATGCTTCAATATGACATGAACAACTCATGATTCTTTCAATGGAACATTAAACACTCTCAGCTATTTGAGACAAATCATTCTAAAAATTAACCACTAGGCCTAATAATTAAAATAACATCTAGCATGATATGAAAAAGTCTAGCAAAAGTCTATACAAGCTTCTATTTGCATCGTTATAAATTCTACCACATGCAACAATTTCTTTTCCCAACAAGCACCATACAAATTATATTTAACAAAAACTCTCTAAATGATACAGCCAGAAAACATGATATTACCACATAACTCTACTAAAACTAACATCTCTGAATAAAAGATGCAATGAAAATAGGAGCTAAACAGGAATTTTTGCAGCAGCTAGAAGAAAAATTAAGAATACGAGCATAATGAGTATTCAAATGAAAAAGCGGAGCCTGTCTCTATCCCAAACAAGGATTCTAGGTTCCAATGATGTTTATTATAGCAAGGAAAACAAAAGATAAACAACAAACGCTCCAAGTAAATTTCATATGATGTGACCGAATAAAAATATAGATTTACTAGAAGTGACCTGATAAATTGTTGATGAAGAAGGGGATGCCTTGGGCATCCCCAAGATTAGTTCTTGAGTCTTCTTAGAATTTTCTGGGATGAACCACGGGGAAATCCCCAAGCTTTGAACTTTCACTCCTCTTGATCACATTATATCACCCGCTTCTCTTGACCCTTGAAAACTTCCTTCACACCACACTCAAAGAGTAATTCGCATTAGAGGGTTAGTGCAACAATAAAAAATCCTTGGGTTCTGTATGGGCACAAGTTCCATTGATACTTTAAAACATTATCTATATCCACTTATATTTCATGACACAAAGAAATCCACTTGACATCGTAAAAGAGCAAATGGAAGAAAAATGGCAGAATCTGCCAAAAACAGAACAATATGTAAAGAAATTTTTTTCCGGGGCACTTAAGTTGCTCAGTTGGAAAAAATTAAAGAACAAAAAAATTGCAGAATTAGCTGAGGAATAAGAAAAAAAAATTCAGGTTATTCTGATCTTTCTGGGTTTTTCACGATTTTTTTACGGTGGACAGCAGAAATCTGTTTCCTGCGCAGAAATCCAAAACCAACTCCAACTTTCGTTAGAAACTTTACTTGGCACAACTAAAACATGAAAATAAAGATAAAAAGGAGTTTCTATAGAAGTATAAAACCCCTCGACTCAAAGAAAACAGATAAAAACAAAACAAAACTAAAACAATGGGTTATCTCCCAAGAAGTGCTTTCCTTTAACGCCTTTTAGCTAGGCTCGGAAAGGTAGATACACATGTTTTCAAGTGAAGAAGATGATCACATAAGAAATATGAATTAAAGAAAATAAGAGCATAAATAATCAAGTATAAAACAAATTTAAGTCTAACCCGCTTCCTATGCATAGGAATCTTGTAAAGAAATAAATTAAAGAAACTTAAACTAGAAATCATGGGAAGGTAGAACACGAGCAACTTCAAAACTTTCAACAGAAATCATAGAGGTGTTTTAGTAACATGAAAATTCCTACAACCATATTTTCCTCTCTCATAATACTGTTCAGTAGCATCATGAGCAAACTCAACAACATAATTGTCACATAAAGCATGTTTGTCATGGTCTAGAAGCAAAGAATTTATATCAAGCTCAAAAACAGTGGGATCAAAATTTAAAATCAGATCCTCTTTTTTTATCACTCAAAAGGTATGGGACACATTATAGAAATCATATTTTCAGTAGCATTATAATTTATAACATAAAGTAACATAGGACCATCATCTAGAGCATTATCATATAAATTTTCTAAACAAACTTCTCATTATCATGCATATCAATAGTTGGAATAAATAGAGGATTATCATAGGATTTATCAAAGTAGCATGGATTATCATAAATAACAGTAGCAATATCATTCTCACAAGTTTCATTCATAGTAGTATCAAGGTCACCAGTATAGCAAGTATCAACTTCATCAAAAAGTGACATTTCAAAAGAATCAATAGGATCATCACAACTATGAGTTAAAGAGTTACTCTCATTGGGAGGTAGAAATGGGTAGCTCCATTTTTACACCTCTTGATCATCACTCTCCTCCTCCTTTTCATCCAATGAGCTTCCAGATTCAGCAATTTTTTCTTCCATAGGGTCCTGAAAAGCATTAGTCTCCTCCTTAGGTTGAGAGCATTTATTAAGATATTCAACTATGTAGTAATTACAATCCTTGTAATTATCAAAAAAATATTCAAGTATAGCATAAATATCGTATTTATAAGGTGCATCATCAATATTTTCAAATAAGTAGACAATTTCGAATGCACCCTTCCAAGCAATAAATTCTTCAATTTGTTCCACATCATATAATTCATAATTTCCCTTAACATAAAAAGATATGGTAACATCATCATTATACTCACATTGAAAAGGGAGGTGTTTATACCTCCTACAACAACGAGATTTATCAAAGCAATAAGTAACATTATAGGAAGAGCACAAGTTTTTAGCATAGTCATGCAATTTATTAATTTTCTCCCATAAGTGTATCCCTTTTTGTGTTAAGAGGTGTTCCTTATAATAATTTTGTTGTTCATCCGTGAACCCACCTTGCCTGTAAGTTCTAGTTTCAAAGACATCAAACATTGATAGCAAGCATGATAAAAGCAATAATAACAACCAGAATAAGAACTAATTTTTGTGTGTTTCTGATATAGAGAAGCAAACAAGATAAAATAAAATAAACTAAGAAAAACAATAACAAAGTACAGAGATTGGAAGTGAGAGACTCCCCTTGCAGAAATTCTCTTCCTCCCCGGCAACTGCGCCAGAAAAATTGTTGATGGCTGACGTTGGTAAAACCCAAGAGAAAGGTTGTTAAGAGTGAAGCGGCCAGTTTTCCCACAAAAAAGAAACCAAGGTTGAATCGACCAGTAGAAGGACTAGCAATCTCTGAAGGTTGATGGAGCTGAGGTGGCAGGGCGCACTGTCCTTTCAGTAGCAACATGGACATTACACAACACAATCAAGTCACTTTGCCCCAACGAAGTAGTGAGTTTGTCATTCTCACCAGTTTTCTGAACACAAAGAGGTTAAACATATGAAGTGGAAAAAATGAGAACAGTCTGAAAGCAGTAGCAGCAGTGTGAAAACAGTAGAAGCAGTGTGAAAATAGTGTGTGTATTATCAGTATGAGAAATCGACCAGGGTCTACAGTTCACTAGTGGTGTCTCTCCATAAAAGATAAATAACATGTGTGGTAAACAAATTACAGTTGGGCAATTGACAAAAATGAAGGCTGCACCGTAGTGCATATGGAAGACATAAAGATTACTATGTGATTCATGCGGGCATTACAACAAGATACCTAGACCATCATCCAACTTCATCTATGACTAATAATCTACCCTCCGAATATCATCCGAACAAACATTGGGTATTAAGTTGCAATCAATAGATAATCACAGTAAGCAAATTGTGTAATGTAAACAATGTAAATGAAGCAAACATCGTAGTTTTCTCCCTAATGGCAACAACACATCCTCCATCTGTCACGTTTATGTCCGAGCACAGATGCAAAGGAGGCATGAACCCACTATATATCGAGCATAAATACTCCCTCTTGGAGTTACTAGTATCTACTTGGCCAGATACCCTACTAATAAGGGGGAGCATGCAAGATCATAAATAACATGATAGATTCATAGTCAGAAGACATATCATTTAACATTCATCAGATCCCAGCAAACACAACATGTAGCATTACATAAAGACGATCTCGATCATGTAGGGCATCTCATGAGATCTAAAAAAGGCATAAAGTGGAGAATACAACCATCTAGCTACTGCTATGGACTCGTGGTCCACGGATGAACTACTCACGCATCACTTCAGAGGAGGGAATGGTGGTGTAGACGCCTCCGGCGATGAATTTCCCTCCCGGCAGGGTGCCGAGGAGAGCTCCAGAACCCTCCTGGTCTCGGGAGGATGATGATGGCGGCCTCAGGTGTTTCTCAGGAAAACATGGAATATTTAGGGTTCACGTATCGGGGGAGGGTTATATAAGCGAAAGGGCGATGGCGGTGGATGCCCGATGGGCCCCCACCACCCCCGGGCGCGGCCAGGAGGGCGCGCCGCCCTATGGTGTGGCCCCCCTCTGGGCCTCTTTGGGACTCCGTGGAACCTTCGGTAATTCTACGACTTTCGGGCTCCGAATTTTCCAATTCCATGAATATTTCCAGAACAACTTTTCTGAAACTAAAAGTAGCAGAAAACAGGGAACTATCTCTGTGGCATCTTGTCAATAGGTTAGTCCCGGAAATCAATAAAAATGACATAAAGTGTATAGCTAACATGTAGGAAATAACTTGAAAACAACATGGAATGTCCGAAATTAAGGACACGTTTATGACGTATCAGTATGCAAAGTAATAGAAACTTACTTAACAACCAACAGGTTCAGAAATTTTCTTCGTGTAACTCGTACAAATCAGTATGGATGTCCACGGTCTTGATATTGGTTATTGGTTGAGAAATTTGTTTCCTGGTCATGTCTACTCGTTATCGAACATATAGGGATCACACACTTAAGGCGTCAAAGTTATTTGTTCACATTGGATGGTCCGGAGAAAGAGCTGGCATCATCCGGATGATTCCGGCGTGATAGAATTAATATTCAAAGAGATTACGGGGGAGATGAGATGTCCCGAGATGTGAGGAATATTTCCTGACATCGTTAGATATGGTCGATGATTTTATCTATAGGGGCCAAAGGGTTCCGGAAGAGTTTCGGGCAAAAACCAAGAAGGGGGGGTGCCGGAGGGGGGCAACATTGCCCCTATGGCCAAACCCAAATTTGGGGGGCTTCCATGTGGGCCCAGGGCTTCATAATGCGCACCACCATCCCTATTTATTTTCCCTAATTTATTTAAGAAATAAATGAGAAGGAAAAGAGGGAATGTGAAAAGGAAAGAGAGGGGGAGTTGGACTCCAACATGGAGTCAAATCTGATTCTCTCTAGGAGGGGTGGTGCGGCCACCTCCTTTGGTGTGACCACTTTCGTGGAGAGGGAGTAGGAATCCCACTTCCCCAAGGAAAGTCTCTCTCTCCTCCAACTATAAAATGACCCCGATCCCTTGAGGAAAAACACATTGTATCGCAAGCATCTCTCTAGTTGATTAGAGGGTCTAACTAGGGTTTCTATTTAGAGCCCATCTAATTGAATATGATCTTCTTCTAATTGGGTTTGGAGGTTTCCTCTCACGATTAGATCTAGCTCTAATCTTTCTCTCTCTCTCTCTTTCTCATGAGTTGGGATCTCTCCATCTCAATTGTGAACCTGTAGCAATTATTCCTAGACTTCGAAGTGCTGGAGGACTTTGATGGACATACATGTGTGAGCTCTAAGAGGGTAATCACGTGAGATCCTTACTATGCTCGATCTAGAAGACACGATACAGGGAGACGGCAACAGTCCCAATGCTAGGCTTAGCCGCGAGACTCTTCAACATGCATCACTGACATCGTCATCGACACACATTCCACGCTTAATGTCGGTAACGATTACATCTAACATCACTCGTACCTCGATTATCGATCCTATTGATACATAGGAAGGAAAATTTTAAATTCTGCTCTGTACACCAATATTGGAATCGGAGAGGTCTATGTGTAGGTACATGTACGATCTGGAGAACCGGTGTGGATATTGCATAAGTTTGTGAAAGTATATTTAAAATTTCTCTAATATTCAAATTGTTTATGATTCCTTTCCATTAAGTTGAGTGATACGTCGAAAACGTATCTCCTTTTTCAAACACTTTTCCGATTGTTTTTGTGCAGAAAAATCAACTTTCGGGAATTTGCCCAGAAAAGACCCCATTGCTCCTAAAACACCAGAAGACCCCGAGAGCCAGAAGGAGGCCAGGAGAAGAGCCACAGGGGGCCACACCACCCCCTGGTGCGGCCCCCCCTTGGCCGCGCTAGCACAGGGTGTGGGCCACCCAGAGCCCCCCTCGGACTCCCGTTTCGACTACAAATAGCCTTCAACCCTAAAACACGAGGGGGTTCGATAGTTTTCTAGAAAGAAGTCTATAGATCCACCGCCATCGCGAATCCTTTTTCGGGGTTCAGAAACTCCGTTCTGGCACCCTGCCAGGACGGGGAATTGGAGGAGATCATCGCCACCATCATCACCAACGTCTCTCCATCGACCATCCATGTTTCCTCCACCCATGCATGTGTGAGTAATTCCCCCGTTGTAGGCTGAAGGGATGGTAGGGATTGGATGAGTTCGTTCATGTAATATTGCCGTGATTGTTAGGGCATTGTGCCTAGTATCCTCTATTAGTGCTATTGACATTGTTGCAACTTGTTATGCTTAATGCTTGCCACTTTGGGCTCGAGTGCCATGATCTCAGATCTGAACATGTTATTTAATCATGATGATAATTATTATTTCTTGATCATACCTACAAGTTGTTTACACATATCGTTGTCCGGAACCCGAGGCCCCTAAGTGACAGAAATTGGGACAACCGGAGGGGATGGCTGTGATGTGAGGATCACATGTGTTCACGGAGTATTAATGATTTGCTCCAGTGTTTTATTAAAAGGAACACCTTAATTACCAGTGGTTCCCTTAAGGCCCCGCTGAAACGGGCTGGTAGGACAAAAGATGTTGTGCAAGTTCTCATTGCGAGCACATACGACTATTTACGGAACACATGTCTATGGTTACTTAGTGCTTTGATGTTTTATCTTATTTACCTGCAATGCCCATGACTTGATCATTATATGAACTATCGTATCCATGCAACGTCCGTTTATCCATCCCTATGCCTACAGTATTTAATCCCGCTGTTTACTTCAACCACCACTGCTGCTGTTTTCACACTACTGCTGTTGTTATTTCACTACTGCTGCTACTATAAAACCATTACTTCTGATAAACCACTGCGAACAAGTCCACTTTCAGGTGCAAGTGAATTGACAACTCACTTGTTAAGACTCACAAATATTCTTTGGCTCCCCTTGTGTCGAATCAATAAGTTTGGGTTTTACTTCCGTCGAAGACTGTTGCGATCCCCTATACTTGTGGGTCATCATTGAGTCGTTCTTTTCAATGGAATAGTGAGATTTTGACAAACTTCTCACTATCCTAAGACGTTCGAGTTGCCCCTAGCATATCTCGTCTAGTCCAAAGAAGTCCTTCAGTAGGTTTGTGTCTTTCTATAGTTAGATTCATGGACGATATAATGGACGGGGCATGTGGATTTGATCCACTCGGGCGGGGGGGGGGGGGGTCATGGTTATGAATAAGTTTAGATTTAGGCTCTAGAAGTGTTTGTAATGTCTAGGTTTCAATAACCCAACAATATCAATTTAGCATCGTGAGAAATCATGCATGATTTTTGATGACCCATGAGTATAGGCGGTGTATCGTAGTACTTTTGGTAAATAAGAGTGTCAAACCCAATGAGGAGCAGAAGGTGCTGACAAGTAGTTTTGAACAAGGATTCACTGTAAACACTTAGCAGACAGATTTTTAGTAGTTTCCAAAGCAGCAGATAAAACAATACGAGTAAATAAACGAGCGCAATAATAATTGCAGCGAGTGTCCCAATCCTTTTTAGTCCAAAGGACAAGCCGGTTGTGTTACTTATGATTACCGAACGATCCCAAGGACACATGGGAATTTCGCCTAATGCTTTCATTTCGTGTCGTTGATTAATCTTCAATATTTTGATACATGTTGTGTGGATGAATATATGATAACGCACTGCCCTTCCCAGGACTAATAAGTACTTGTGATTAAACCCCTTGAAAGCTTCCGCAACTACAAGAAAGTAATTACTATAAATCTAACTACAATCTTAAACTCTCGGATCCTACACTCCCTCGTGCATCAACTTACCAACGGGGGTTCAGGTTTCTGTCGCTCCGACAACCCCACAATTAAACAAGTTAAATACACGATGCATTCCCCTAGGCCCATAAAAGTGAGTACCATGTAGTCGACGTTCACATGACACCAGTAGAAGAATAACACCACAACATAAATATCAAACTATTAAATATTACTCAACATTATTCCACCACTAACAAATAGACTTCTACCATGTCCTAAAAGAACTAAATGAACTAAGCACAAGACATCATATGGATCATGATAAGAGGTGATATAATGATGAATAACAATCTGGACATAAAGCTTAATCCACCGAAAAAACTCAATAACATCAAAACGGAGAGTAATCAACATCGGGAGAGTCTTCCCAAATGAACTAGACAAGGTATAGCCTTAGATGTTACACAGGAACGGAGTGGAGCTATCGACATGATGATGGAAGCGTGGTGGATGATGAAGATGATGGTACCGATGAAGTCCAGCGTGGTGGCGGTGACGATGGCGATGATTTTCCCCCTCCGGGACGGGATTTTCTCGGCAGATTTCTCTCTGCCGGAGAGCTTTTTCAATCTCAGTGGTTTCTGTCGCATGGAGGCGGCGGAAAATTGTGTGGAAGACCTCCCCAAGAATTTAGGTCTTTGGGGAAGATATACACGAAGGGGAAGCGTTGGGAGCCGACAAGGGGGCCCACGCCACATGCCAGCATGGCCAGGATGGGGCCCATGCCCTGGTATGGCGTGGAGTCGACCTGGCCTCCCGGCTCCCCCTTTTGGCTTGCTTCGTCTTTGGGAAAAATAAGATATTTCGCGAAAGTTTCAGTGTCTTTGGAGTTTTGCAGATATGGTAACCTGACGACGCCTTTTCCAGCTGAAATCTGACTCCGGCAGATAAATCCTGAATAATCATAGAACATGCAAAATAAGATAAAATAACATAAGTAGTGTATCATAATATGAAATGTATCAATGAATAACAGTAAATTATGATATAAAATAGTGATTCAAAATGGACGTATCAACTCCCCCAAACTTAGACCTCGCTTGTCCCCAAGCGAAACTGAGCTCAGTAAACAAGTTCATAGGTTTATGGAGTGAAGTGTCGATAATAAGTAATACAGACAAGAAGCATCAATATTTACTCAACTGAATAAAAAAAATTAGACATCAACTCCTATTCATATAATATAATCTGAAACTAGTAATAGAACAACCACAAATAAAGGTACATAGAGAAAATAAATTGGTGATGGCAAACTTTGTTCTTGGCCAGAGAACAATTAACAATTCAATTGATCTTTCAAGAAGAGTCTTTATACAAGATCTATAATGCAGAACTTACAAGCTCAACCATCATGGTTTCCTTTTGCAGTCAAAGAAAAACTTTCAAAGTCATATTCTCATAGATAAAGGTCCTTGTGGTCAAACAAAGGAATTATAAAAGACATGATTGTAAATATTAACAATATATAGATGGTTGAATATCAACAACACAAATGCTTGCTTAAGACAGAGGGAATAGGTTTACTGACTCAACATAAAAGTAAACAATAGGCCCTTCGCAGAGGGAAGCAGGGATTAGATCATGTGTTAGAGATTTTTATTTTTAAAACGGAGGCAAAATTGTTTTTGAGAGGTGTATGCTAATTGTCAACAAATCGGCAAGTAGACAATACATGAAGTCACAAGTTAATTAGACTTTACAAGACCGACTCCCATGAACGACGTTATTTATACTGTGGTTAGTAGATTATCCCTCTTCTCTTTTGTTTACACACTTATGGACTTTGTTTAACTGTTAAATCAGGGGCAATAAGAGTGAAGAGAATTTTGTAGTAACCAAATTTGCGGCTGGACACCCCGTTGCTAGCTCTTCTAGCGAATTGGATAAGAGGATGTATATGCCACTAGTCCATATGCGTGAAGTCTAATCAACAGGCTAAATAAAGACCGTCTACCCGCGTCCACATGAACTGGTAAAAGTGACATAAAAAGGAGTATTTTAATATTTTAATGGTAGCACATGACAAATTTACTTGGAGTGGCGATTAAATACCACGCATAGGAAGTTATATGGACACTGTGGATGGTAATGGCTCAAGGTTTTGGATGCACGAGAAGTATTTCCTCTCAGTACAGGGTTTAGGCTAGCAAGGTTTGGTAGCAAGCATAGAGTTGAGAGATACAAACAAATATAAATGCAATAAACACAATCATGATATATTCCTTGTGAGCACAAATACTTTAACTCAAGAATGCTAATCTCATGGGCCAACAAGAAAGAAAGATGACAGAGATAATATTTTTTCAAGCAGCTCCCTCTCTCTACTTAAGTATCAAAGTATTGTTGCTACTAACCAATGCTAAGTTTTCCACAACCAACTAGATTTACTTGATGCACCCAAAGTGATTCCACTACTACCAACAAGATTAACATATGAAAATAATTTGCAAACTAAAATAAGGTGTGCAGGAAGTAAAGGTAAAACTTCTCATGAGTATTATAAATAAAGACAAATTAACACCAATGGATATATAGATAACCAACTAGGGAGTAACACTCCACATTGCGAACCATGTCATACAATAACTTCTCTACACATGATACCACAGAAAATTATAAAGATAAAAGATAATGGTGATCATACTGAAAACACTCCCCCAAGCTTGAAACAAGCTCAGGGTGTGTTGTTGCCCATGACAAATTACTCCTTTGGTGCATGAGATTCTTCAATAAGCTTATCAATAGCTTCCTTCAAAGCTTCCACCGCATGGATGAGGTTGCAAATCATCTCAGAATTATGTTCAATGCGATTCATAATCATCCTAGGAGAGGTATCCCAACTCTTGGAATTCTTGCCCCACTCCTCTTCAGCCTTAGAACTGTCTTACCTTGAATTGTTAGAATGACCAATATCCCATCTAGAAGGCAGTTCCAAACTTTGAACTCTCTCAAACTGATGCATAGGGATGAGGTTATGAAAAGTGTTTTTGGCATATGAGGAAAAATTCTAGGAGCCAGGGCGTGTCGAGGAACCTTGCCACATGTGCTCATCCTTGTGGCCCTGTTGAGAATGAACGGATTAGCCACCACTCCGATACTCAAAACAGTCGCGCGAGGGTAAACATGTGGATCTTCCTCCATGTCGTCATCAACTTAAATCTCGTCCTTCTCCTCCTCAAGCTTCTGATCCTCGGGATCCTCCTTCATCACCTCCTTGCTCTTGTCGTTGGACGAAACCATGGCGCTCTAAACTGTTGAGGGTCCTGAAGTTGGACGAAACCATGGCGCTCTAAAGAGATGGCATGAGAAGAGGGTCCTCAATTTTTCTGCATTTGAGTTGTAATGAATTCTTCCGGAGTTATTGCTCGAATAGTGTCAGCACTTTCATTTTAAGAATCTCCAGAAATATAATGCTTGAGTCTTTGCCCATTAACTACTTGTGGTTTGTCACCATCAAGTAAATTAATCTTTATTGCACCTGAGCGATAAACTTCTTCGATAATATAGGGCCCTTTCCATTTTGAGAGCCATTTTCCTACAAAACAAATCTGAGACAAGACCTATAGAGTAGAACTTTATCACGTATATTAAATTCTCTTTTTAGAATCCTCTTCTCATGCCATCTCTTTATTTTCTCTTTAAAGAGTTTAGAATTTTCATAAGCTTCACTCCTCCATTCATCTAGAGAACTTATTTCAAACAATCTGTTTTCACCAGCGAATTTAAAATCTCTATTAAGTTCTTTGATTGCACGATAAGCTTTATGTTCTAACTCTAGAGGTAAATGACAAGCTTTTCCATAAATTATTTTATAAGGAGACATGCCCATGGGATTTTTGTAAGCAGTTCCAAAATCCCATAAAGCATCATTAAGTTTTATAGCCCAATTTTTCCTGGTTGTACTAACGGTCTTTTGCAAGATCAATTTAATTTATCTATTTTAAATTCTACTTGACCACTTGTTGAGGATAATACGGTGAAGGAATTTTGTGGTTAACACCATAATTAGCAAGAGTTTTTCTAAAACCACCATGAATAAAATGAGAACCACCATTAGTCATAAGATATCTAGGTACACCAAACCTAGGAAAATGACATCTTTAAGAATTTTCAAGGATGTTTTAGCATCATCACTAGAGGTTTGTATGGCATCTACCCATTTAGTAACATAATCAACAACAACAAGAATATGAGTATAACCATCTGAAGGAGGAAAATGACCCATGAAGTCAAATGCCCAACAGTCAAAAGGATCAATAACAAGAGAGTAATTCATAGGAATTTCATTCCATCTAGTAATGTTACCAACTCTCTGACATTTGTCACATGTTAAAATATATTTTCTTTCATCTTTAAAGAGAGTAGGCTAATAAAAACTGATTGTAGAACCTTTTGCCCAGTTCTATCTCCGGCGTGATGTCCACCATCAACACTTCCATGGCATTTATCCAATGTCTCTTTGGTCATGTTCAGGGACACACCTTCACAGAATACCGTCTAGTCCTTCTTTATACAAGTGTGGGTCATCCCAAAAATAGTGCCTCAAGTCACAAAAGAATATCTTTCTTTGCTGATAAGTAAAAGTTGGAGGAAAATATTTGGCAACTACAAAGTTAGCATAATCAGCATACCAATGACTTTCATGTGAACTTACCTTTATAGAAGACACATTTATAGAAGCCAACTGCTCATTTGGAAAACTATCATTAACATGAATAGGATCTTGCATTATATTTTCTAATATAGATAAAGTATCAGCAACAGGATTTTCAGCATCTTTCCTATCTACAATATACAAATCAAACTCTTGCAATAAAAGAACCCATCTAAAAAGTCTAGGCTTAGCATCCTTATTATTCGTAAGGTATTTAATAGCAGCATGATCAGTATGAATTGTCACCTTAGAATCAATGATATAAGGTCTAAACTTATCACAAGAAAATACTACCGCTAAGAATTCCTTTTCTATAGTAGCATAATTCTTTTGAGAAGCATCAAGACTTTTACTAGCATAATGAATAACATTTAACTTCTTATCTACTCGCTGTCCTAAAACAACACCTAAGGCAAAATCACTAGCATCACACATAATTTCAAACGGTAAATTCCAATCAGGTGGTTGCACAACAGGAGCAGTTATTAAAGCCTTTTTAAGAATTTTGAATGTTTCTTTGCAATCATCATAAAAAACAAAGCGTATATCTTTTTGAAGAAGATTAGTAAGTGGTTTTGAAATTTTAGAAAAATCTTTAATAAACCTCCTATAGAAACCAACATCACCAAGAATACTACGAATACCTTTCACATCCCTTGGGTAGGGCATTTTCTCAAACACTTCAACTTTAGCTCTATCTACTTCAATACCTCTTTCAAAAAATTTATGCCCAAGAATAGATCCTTCATTAACCATAAAATGGCATTTCTCCCAATTTAGGACACGATTAGTCTCTTCACACTTATGCAAAAATTTATCAAGATTGTGCAAACAATTATCAAAAGATGTTCCATAGACGGAGAAATCGTCCATGAAGACTTCCACAATTTCTTCACAAAAACCATGAAAGATAGCAGACATGCATCTTTGAAAAGTAGCAGGAGCATTACATAAACCCAAAAGGCATACATCTATAAGCATACATTCCATTAGGACAAGTAAAACTGGTTTTATACTGGTCTTGATGTCTAACCGCAATTTGTGAAAAAACAGAATAACTATTCAGAAAGCAAAAATGAGTTTTAGACAACCTTTCTAACATTCGATCAATAAAAGGCAAAGGATAGTTATCTTTATTATTAACTTTTCTAAAATCAATGCACATCTTATAACCAACTACTACTCTATGAGGAATAAGCTCATCATTTTCATTTGGCACAACAGTTATACCTCCTTTCTTAGGAACACAATGCACAGAACTAACCCATCTACTATCAGCAATAGGATAAATTATACGTGCATCAAGGAGTTTTAATACCTCATTCCATACCACTTCTTTCATCTTAGGGAGTAAACGTCGTTGATGCTCAACCACGGGCTTTGCATGGGCTCCATATTAATTGCATGTTGACAGATAACAGGAGAAATCCCTTTTAAATCATCAAGAGTGTATCCCATAGCTCCTCGACGTTTCTTCAATACTGTTATCAACCTTGCTTATTCATCTCCAGAAAGTCTAGAACTAATAATAACCGGGTAAATTTTCTTATCATTAATATGAGCATATTTAAGTGTATCAGGCAAAGGTTTTAAATAAAAACGGGGTCCTCCCTTGGTGGGGCCGAAATACCCAAGTCCTCCACCGACAAATCATGCTTGAGAATTGTAGGTTGACGAAGGAAAATATTGTTAATCTCATTTCTCTCTTCAGCAAAACTCCACTTTCATGATCCTCCATAAACGGATGCAAAGCATTATTAGGAGCAACAACAATAGAATCAAGTTGTTCAATTTTAAAATCCTCATTAGGCAAAGAAGTTTCATAATGGTTCTTAGAAAATTTTAGAGAAATTAAACTCATAAGATTCTTCATCAAATTTAGTATAAATTTTCTCTTTCTGACAATCAATAATAGCACCACAGGTATTTAAGAAAGGTCTACCAAAAATAATAGGACAAGTTTTACTAGCAGCATAACCAAGTACTAAGAAATCAGTAGGATATTTAGTCTTACCACATAAAACTTCGAGATCTCATACAATTCCAGCGGGAGAGATAGTTTCTCTATTAGCAAACTGAATAATCACGTCAATATATTCAAGTTCACAGGAATCAATTTCTTGCCTAATTTCTTTGTAAAGATCATAAGGAATAACACTTGAACTAGCACCATTATCACAAAGGACATAATAACAATGATCACCTATTTTAACTGAAAGCACAACATCAATTGTTTTCCGGGTTCTTGTAGGATGTGTAACAATGTTAGAATCTTCTTCACAAAATATAATATGTACTCCTTCTACATTTTCAGTTCCAAGATCCTTAACTATAGCTACTTCCGGTTTAATAGTTATTTGCTCATCAGGTTTTCTAGATTTCCTTTCACTTTTATTAACCACACTAGCTACAATAGAATGTTCTTTTAAGTAACAGGAAAAGGAAAATTTTCTATATAAGGTTCAGGAAAAATGCGATCAATAGTATAAACCTAAGTGTTTTTAGCAAGAGTAGAATTAATGTTATCCTTATAAGGTTTATGATACTTGTTCCACTCTTTTTGAGGAATATGAAGATAGGAGGCAAAAGTTTGAAAACATGTTGCAATCACATGAGAATCAAGACCATAAGTAGGACTAACATTACGAAAACTATCATTCTCCATAAAAGATTTAATGCATTCATAATCATAATTTATACCTAACTCTCTACCTTTGTCATTCTTCCATCCTTCAGTATTTTCCTGAATACGATCAAGAAGGTCACATTTCTCCCCTTCTTTCTTCCGTGTAAATGATCTAGAACAAGAAGTATCCAATAAATCTTTATCATTAAAAGAAAGCCTGGCATAAAAATTATTGATAACAATACGACTTGGAAGGTCATGAATGGGGCATTTGAGAATTAATGACTTCAGCCTCCCCGAAGCTTGGGAAATACTTTCTCCATCATGAGGCAAAAATTATATATAGAATTCCTTACTTTATGGATTTCACTAGGAGGACAAAACTTGGAATAAAGGAGCAGAACAATCTTGACCCAGCTCAATGAGCGGCCATTTTTCAGTAGACTATACCATTCAACGGCTCTGCCCGTTAGTGAAAAACAAATTATGCTTGACTTTTCCATAGAAATACGAGCACATCTGAATAACTCGCATAGTTCATGTAGAAAAAGCAAATGATTACGAGGATGGACAGTTCCATCATAGCGATTATCCACAACACTTTCAACAATTTTCATAGGTATTTTAAATGGAATTACCTGGGCAGACGGAGGTTCATCTACTACCGTAGCAGTGATAGTAGTCCTCCGAAACAGTGATTCAAATGGAGATGACTCCATTACAGAACAACACTTACGGTAAATATTTTCCTTACCAATTGTTTTTACCAATAGCGCTTTAGTCCCCGGCAACGACGCCAGAAAATAGTCTTGATGACCCACGCGTATAGGGGGTGTATCGTAGTATTTTTGATAAATAAGAGTGTCGAACCCAACTACGAGCATAAGGTGCTGGAAAATAGTTTTGAACACGCATTCACTATAAACACTTAGCGGACAGATTTTAGTAGTTTCCAAAGTAGGAGATAAAATAGTATGACTAAATGAGCGAGTGCAATAATAATTACAACGAGTGGCCCAATCCTTTTCAGTGCAAAGGACAAGCCAGTTGTGTTACATATGATTACCAAATGTTCTTGAGGACACATGTGAATTTCGTCTAATGCTTTCATTTCGTGCAGTTGGTTAATCTTCAATATTTTGATACATGTTGTGTGGGTGAATCTATGATAACGCACTATCCTTTCCAGGACTTAAACATACTTGTGATTAAACCCCTTGCATGATTCCGCAACTACAAAAAATAAATTAAGATAAATTAAACCACAACCTTAAACTCTCGGATCCTTCACTCCCTCGTGCACCAACCTACCAACGGGGGTTCAGATTTCTGTCGCTCCGGCAAGCCCACAATTAACAAGTTAAATACACGATGCATTCCCCTAGGCCCATAAATGTGAAGTACCATGTAGTCGATCTTCACATGACACCAGTAGAGGAATACCACCATACTTTTAAATATTACTGAACATTATTCCACTACTAACAAATAGATGTCTCCCATTTCCTCAAGAACTAAATGAACTAATCACAAGACATAATATGGATCATGATCAGAGGTGATATAATGATGAACAACAATCTGGACATAAACATTAATCCACCAATAAAACTCAATACCATAAAATACGGAGAGTAATCAACACCGGGAGGGTCTCCCTAATGAACTAGATAAGGCATAGCCCTACATGTTACAGCGAAACAGAGTGGAGCTATGGAGATGATGATGGCAGCATGGTGGATGATGAATATGATGATCCCGATGAAGTCCAGCGTGGTGGTGGTGACAATGGCGACGATTTCCCCCTCCGGGAGGGGATTCCCCCGCAAATTTCTCTCCGACGGAGAGGTTTTTCTCTCTTGGTTGTTTTCATCGCGTGGAGGCGGCGGAATATTGTGTGGACGGCCTCCCCAATAATTTATGTCTTTGGGGACGATATACGCGAAGGGGCAGCATCCGGAACCGACCAGGGGGCCCACGCCACATGCTAGCACGGCCAGGGTGGGGTTTGCGCCCTGGTATGGCATGGAGGCCACCTGGCCCTCCTAGCTCCCCCCTTTTGGTTTGCTTCGCCATCGGAAAAAATAAGATATTTCGTTTTAGTGTCTTTGGAGTTTTGCAGATATGGTAGCCTAACGACGCTTTTTTTAGTTGAAATCTGACTCCGATGGATAAATCCTCAATAATCATCGAACATGTAAAATAAGATAAAATAACATAAGAAGTGCATCATAATATGAAATATATCAACGAATAATAGTATATTATGATATAAAATAGTGATGCAAAATGAACGTAGCAATTTTGTTCATAGGTAGAAAACGGGTTACTCCATAGAACCAACAGCCACGTAAAAGTTACATACACAAGTGTTAGATCCGTCTAACTTGTTTTTGTAGAGAATGTATTGTGATGTCGTATAGTTCATTATCATTCAAGAATTGTATGAGATGCTATCTACTATATTTATTTTGACCAGCGAGTTAATTTAAAGCGTGATTGTTGGAAACCATATGATTGCTATCTGCTGGATGCGTGCCCCATGCTTCGTTTTAGTATCTTAAAGATAGGAGAAGGACATGGACATGGCGATCAATAACGATTCATGGACCGAGGAAGGAGTTATGGGCCCGTAGGAATAATAGGACTACTACATCACTAATATAAACTACATGTTATGGTTAATCCTTTTATGCATTCTTTTGATTGCGCAGTAGTCGTGATTATTAGGGTGAATCCTCACCTGAAAATATCAACGTGATCGCGCTCCTCCAAACTGTGCACCTTCAAACTAGTTCGGGTTCTCGTTCATCACTGTATCCAAAGGTAAACGTGTTCGTAGGACCTTAGAGACGGGTATGAATTGACCACTTGTATCCAAGGGTCAATACCATACAAGAAGGATCATTAGTTGGTTGTCTTGACGTTCTGGCATGATATCCATGAGCTCGGAGCACAAACATCGAAAGATGAATGAGAGTCACATTAGATTTGATTGTCTAGTAGACCTACCCTTTGGAATATAATTAGCTCTTGAGATGTATCCATGCTTCTAATCATAGTTCCATTGTGGATCTCGAGTAACTGAATATTGATTATGAGGAATATCAATTTTAGTGGGAGTGCACTTGATAGTTTAAATAATTTGCTTTAACTTAGTGCAATTTAATCGTGAACATGTCTAAGTGAATTATGCTATCATTGTAGATAATGGCTGTCAACAATAACTTATTTTGTGGAATGAATTTTTTAACTGTTAATGGTGAGAACGTTGCGGATTGGATCAGCAATCTGAGAAGTATTCTTAGAGAAGCTAAGAAACTTTATGTTCTAAATGCAACTACCTCAAGAGTGTCATATAATGACATTTGTGATATAAGGATGGTAGTTCTGTAAAGAACTTCATGCTAACTTACATGGATATGTCGCTGCACACTCGCTTTGATAAAAAGCAAGTGCTCATAGAGCTGAAGAACCTATTTGGAGAGAGAATTAAAAATGCTTGTCATGAGATAACAAGTTCTCTCGTTAATTGTAAATTAGATGAAGGAGATTCTCTCATTGATTATTTGGCTAGTCTGATTAAGTTTAATCAAAAGTTGGAAGATCTAGATTCTCCAATGAATGCCCAAATGAATTAACTGATATTGCTAGAGTCATTCCCTCCTTCTAACAACGGGCATAAAAGAGCTTATCAAGAAACTCAACACAACGGAAGCTAAAATCTAAAATAAGTTGATTGGAACATCATATCATCGCAAAGGCTTCAGATAGAAAACCTAAATTTAGTGGGAGTAAAAGGGATTACACATCCCAATATTATTCATGTTTTAGACATCTACTTGACTGGTCCTCATGGTGATTCATGGATTTTTGGCACCGTCTCAGTGGCTCACATCTGCAACTCCAAGTTGGGGTTAAAGAACATGAGAGAATTAAAGTTTGGTGAAGCAACAATGAAGGTTGGTAACAGAGCACAACTTCATGTTCGTTCTGTTGGGACCATGGAACTTCACCTACCACCAGGATTCATTCTGGAACTTAGTAATTGTTACTGTGTCCCAGTTTTGACAAAGAATGTTATTTCAGTGTCACTACTCTTACGTTAAATGTATTATTTTAATTATGATAAAACATTATGTTCGATTTATTCTAAAAATAAATTTTATGGATCAGTCCCTGTTGAGAATGGTATGTTAAAAATGAAGCTTGAAAAAGAAGTAGAAATTTTGCACATTAGTGCTAAAAGACTAAAAGGGGTGAAAGATGATACTTTCACCTGGCACTGCCATCTTGGGCACATCAGGAAGGCTCGCATGAACAACTACGTACGGATGGGTTTTTGGAATCATTTGATGAAGAATCATTTGATCAATGTGAAGCATGCTTGATGAAAAATTGGCCAAGATACCATTCAACGGTATAGTTGAAAGGGAAACATATGTGCTTGAGTTCATACACTCTAATGTGTGTGGTACTATGAATATTGTTGCACACGATGGATATATCTATTTTGTGACTTTTACTGCCGACTTGATTAGATATGGTTATCTCTACTTAACAAAGCAAAGGTTGGATACCTTTGAAGAATTCAAATAGTTTCAAAATGAGGTAGCAAATAAACATGACAGGAAGATAAAATTCCCACGATGAGATCGTGGAGGAGAATATTTAAGTCATGAGTTTAGTCAATACATGAAGGAATGTGGAATTGTTCCACAACTCACACCACCAGGAACTCCTTAGAGGAATGGATTTTCGGAAATACTTAACCGAACCTTAATGGACTTGGTTAGGTCTATGAATGTACTATCTGACCCACCACTATCATTTTGGGGATTTGCATTAGAAACTTCATCTTACAATTTAAACAGATCATCATCAAAGTCAGTCACATCCACAACATATGAGATATGGACGGGAAGAAATCCTAACTTGAAACATCTAAAAGGTCGGGGTTGTAATGCTTATGTTAAGCGCTTACATTCCACTAAACTTGAGGCAAGGGTGGACACATGTGTCTTAGTAGGGTATGCTCATAATACCGCAGGTTACACCTTTTACAATGGTACCGACGGCAAAACTTTTGTTGTCAGAAATGTTGTATTTCTTGAGAAAGATTATCTTTCAAAAGGGATCAGTGAGAGAACGATTAGTCTTGAGGACGTTCTTTAATCTACCAAAGAGATTGTAGGGAACAACACACCGGATGAAACTCCACTCATTGTCCAAGCAACAACTGAAAGGAAAAACTCTTCTCCTCTTCTATAGGTCGAGGGATGTCGCACCCGGACTTCTAGAGGATACACACAACCCGCTAAATAGTAGATAATTGGCTTACGGGGCCTACCTACACACACATCTCAATATGAGTAGGCCGACACGTAAACGTGTGACAACCATTCTCTACTATTCATCGTCTGTGAAACCATCCAATAGGAATCCGAATACTTCCATTGACGTACTTCATAACATACACACATGGTACGTCAACGGCATTTGAACAAGTGATATCACAAAAAATCTCTAAGACACAAAGAAATAGAAATAAGTGGAAAAAGCTCTCACTAGAGCAGAGATAGCAAATACAGTCATACAGAGGACACATGTCCCAACAAGTCATCATTACATCACAGCGGAAGCAAACAAAGTGTCTGAGTACAGACAAGATCCAAATAGGCCTAAGAGGCCGGAAACGAAAAGAACGGAGCCCATCCACGAAGTCTCGGATCTTGCCCGGGTCCTCTATCTACTCGTCAGCAGCCTCGTCATCTTCCACGTAGTAGCCACCATGGGTATCCTCGGAAACGTAGTCTGCAGAACCAGCAACCCCAAAGGGGTCAGTACGGACGAGTACTGGCAAGCAAGACGCACAAGATACCAAAGTGTAACCGACAACACCAAGTACAGATGCTTTGGGTTCAACGGAAGATAGGTGATACAAAGGTGCGGCAGCGGGCTGCACTAACCAACTACAGAGACACGCTACAACATCCGGCTAAAAGAAAGGGATAAGATAGCGCATCGGAGCCAACTACCACTAACCTCAAACAAACCCATTCTGGATCTCGCCCCTTATCCAAAGAAGCAATCCGAGGATAACCCACACAGTTGGATTAATGAAGGTTCAGGTTATTGTGACAATATGCCTATTACTAGTCAAATTATTATTAATTTGGTGTAAGTTGTCTGAGTACTTGTTAGCCAGCACTTTCACCAAGTCGTCACATAACCGCGGACAACATGGCTTCTCGAGAAGATTCATCCCTGCAGGGTGTGCTCCAGTACCCGTACACACTCGAGCCACCAATTAAAACTCAGGTAGACTCAACACGACCCGAACCATCTCTACAACCTGTCCTAGGAGCCACGGAGCTATAAGGTCCCAACCACGCAGCCGAATACTCAGCGCAAGTGTGCAAAACTCCCGTAGGACGCAACACCCCGGCAATAAAGGCCACGCCCTATATGTGTGCGTCATCAACATCATCAGTATCAACCATGGGAGCGACCCATTCATGCTTATGAGCCAAATGGAACACCCGAACTAAGTGTGGCTCTTCGGACAAACTGCGGATCAGGTCAAAATCGAGGGGGGTTCCATACGACCACCCGGATGCGGTGAGCACGCTCATCATGGATCAGAGGACAAGACTCTTTTCCTCATTAGGGTCGACACTAGCAGGCTTCAAAACCCTAACCCGGGCCTCCTGCCGGTGCCTTATCATCAAATTATTATTACCCTAAACATTAACATGATATTGATTATAACAAGCCCATCTATCAAACTAAACAGGTGATAAGATAAATGACAACAAGACTCGAGCACAAACAAACCTAAGCATGATACTACGACACAGGCTAACAAACAACAAGGTTGTAGGTGTGGGGGTGAGGCTATATTCATGGCTGCAGGATGTCATGTGATAGGATCGGAACACAAGCAACGAATCATAAGGCTAGCAAATTAGACAACGGAAAGTATCGGTATCAAGTGTGGAACGGACACAATGGTTCACGTGAGTGAATACTTGCCTACTTACTCAACATCCTGGTGTTGAGCTAAATCCTCTGAAGTGGTATCGTAACCCTCGTTTGTCTCAACGTCGTCGTCTATTCGAGAAGAGGCAAACAAACAACGGAGAGAGACGGACAATCAATAACATGGCATAATGCACAAACATGGGATGATGCATGACATTTTAATGCAAGTAAGAGATCATGGACATGATCATCAAGTTAAATGAGTGTCCCAAATAAGTTTGCATTATTTGGAAACCTCTCATATTTATCTTAGTGGCCTATTATTAATTTTAATAAGACCAATACATCAATAGTATTCCCACATGCATGAAATGATGCTTTTCTATTATTAATTGAAGTTCTTTCAATTTTGGTATAGTTTCCATAATTTTTGGGTGAAGAAAATAATAAATATGAATTAATTCTTATTGCTTTCATTTCTGCCATTTTTGGTAAACAATTTAAACAGAGGTACCTTAGGGGACAAATTGTATTTAAAAGGTTGAAAACATGTAGCAAATGTTCCACTGAACATTTTGAGCTATTAAACATAATTTTTGGATCATTATTGAATTTATTATGCATTTTTCCATAAGCATTTTTATTCTGCCCCTTTTAGTAAACAGAAGGAAACATGTTCAAATTTAATTCAATTGTGACCAACCAAAATACCACTGTGTAGAGTTTGTTAAGTCAAATTTTTAGAGCTCAAGTTTTCTCAATTTGGGTGAACATAACTCAAGTTATGAATTTTGCAAGATTTCAGTTTTTATTCCATTTTCCGTATTTAATTATTTAGTGCAAAATTGTTAACAGAAACATATTGCAACTTTGACATTAACAGAAATTACTCCTCACTGTGAGTTTTTAGAAATTCGAATTACCACATTTGGAGCATGTATGAATTAGTTATTGATTTTACAATTAAACATTTGAAACTGCAATTCTATTTTTTTTTTCAGAACAAAAATTTCAGAAAAAAAAAGTGGAAAAAATGTGGGTTTTATTCCGCTGCGGGGAGGGATCGAACTCGGGTGTTCAACGTGAGGTGCAGAGTCTCTAGCCAATGGGCTAGTGTGCGGCATGTGATAGAAAAGGGCTTCGGCCCGTTTTGAGGTGGATCCGCGCGGAGGTTTTCTTCACGAAGCTGATGGTACGTACTGCTCGGGATCGATACAGGGAACGACGACGATCTAACGCGGGCGGCGCACGACGGCGGCAACCAGAGCAGGGGGAAGGCAGGGAGGAGGTTTCCCAGATGCGTAGGCTCACCTTGGGGTTGCCGGTGAAGCGTACGGGCTCGAGGAAGACGCACGGCCACGTGAGGCATACGAGGTAGACGAGGAAGAAGCTGCGGTTGTCGCCGGGAAGATCTGGATGGCGCCGTCGATGTAGTCGTCCTCCGGCCATGGTTCCTTCAGCAAAGGCGGAGATGGAACCCTCCTGGTTCCATTCCCGTTGGTTGCGCGGCACAGCAGCGAGAAGAACGGCGGCGCCATGGCCGCGAAGTTCCGGCCATGGAAGCTCCGTTTCACTGGTTCAGTAAAAAAATTCAGAGGAGAAAAAGGAGCAGGGGAGGAATAGAGGTGGATGGCGGCGGCTGGAGAGGAAGGAGGAGGGAGAGGCTAGGGTTGGGGAGGGGCTAGGAGGCGGCTTTAAGGAGGGGAAGGGAGGGGAGCAGGTGAGGAGGGTGCGGTTTCGGTGCTCTCTGCTTCCATCACCTGTGTTGACATCGTACGGAGGAAGGGGACAAGGAAGGTGGGCTGGGTTTGCTCGGGATGGTTTGGGCCAGCCCACCAGGCTGGCTTGGACAGGTGTTCTTCTTTTCTTTTCCCTGTTCTTTTTTTTTGTAAAAGAGAAAAAGAGAGAGAAAGAAAAGACAGGTTTTGGGGTACTTATTTTAGGTGATCAAATTTTTATTAAGTGCACAAGACCAACAGCCCATGTGTACCATATTTTGGTTTTCAAAATTATTTAATTTTTGAGCAAGTTGGCATTTAAATTGGTTTTTGGCAATTTTGAATTTAATAAAAGGAATTGTTTTAAACCACTTATAACAAAAAAATGATTCCAACTCCAATATTAAACCCATAATTGAAAGTGTTTTGTTGGTGTTGTTTATTTGAAAATTGGAACAGACCAAGTATGAGCAATTGTTTGAATTTCAAAACTTGCATTTGGAAACTTAACACATGCAATGCTTATGATGCCATGATGCCAGAAAAATAAAACAAAGAGCAAGCAAGTTTGGAGGTTTTCATACTTGGGATGTTACAAAACTCCCCCCCCTTGAAGGAATCGCGCCCCGAGATTCCTACTGAGAAGAGAAAAGGTCCGGATACTTCTTGCGAAGATCCTCTTCGGTCTCCCACGTTGCCTCTTTATCGGAATGATGAGACCACTGCACTTTTAAGAACTTGGTGCTCTTGTTGCGAGTTTTGCACTCGGTCTCATCGAGAATGCGAATAGGGTGCTCCTCATAAGAGAGGTCTTCTTGCAGTTCAATGGAATCATGATCAACGGCACGACCTGGGTCTTTGAAGCACTTCTTGAGCTGTGACACGTGAAAGACATCGTGCACCTTGGATAGCTTTTCTAGAAGTTCAAGACGATAGGCATTTTCTGCACGCCTTGAGAGAATGTTGAAGGGACCAATATATCTTGGTGCAAGCTTTCCCTTGACACCAAAACGATGAGTGCCTCTGAGAGGAGTGACACGGAGGTAGGCCTTATCACTAGCTGCATAGACCATATCTCTGTGTTTGCTGTCATAGTAGCTTTTCTGACGAGACTGAGCAATCTTCACATTGTCACGAATGATGCGAACTTTCTCTTCGGCCTCCTTAACAATGTCAGGGCCTAAGAGTGAACGTTCACCAGCTCCCGACCAATTGATTGGACTCCTGCATCTGCGGCCATAGAGAGCCTCGAATGGTGCCATGCCTAGACTTGCCTGAAAGCTGTTGTTGTAGGAGAATTCAGCATATGGAAGACATTCCTCCCATTTCATGCCAAAAGAGAGACCACATGCTCTGAGCATATCCTCGAGAATCTGATTGACTCTTTCGACTTGCCCTTGAGACCGAGGATGATAGGCTGTGCTGAACAGAAGCTTAGTGCCCAAAGCTTCTTGAAAGCTTTTCCAGAAATGAGAAGTGAAGATGCTTCCACGGTCTGAGCTTATTTCCAATGGAATACCATGAAGAGGAACAATCTTTGTTGTATAGAGCTCTGCCAATTGACTAGCTGAGATTGTCTCTTTGACAGGAAAGAAGTGAGCGACTTTAGTGAGTCGATCAATGACAACGAAGATTGCATCGTTGCCCCTCTTGGACTTTGGAAAACCAGTGACAAAGTCCATTTCAATCATGTCCCACTTCCATTCAGGAATTTTCAGAGGTTGGAGAAGACCCGCTAATTTCTGATGAACTGCTTTGACACGTTGACAAACATCGCATTCAGAGACATATTTAGCAATTTCACGCTTCATGCCAGACCACCAATACATTGTTTTGAGATCCTGGTACATCTTTGTACTTCCAGGGTGTATGGAAAGAGGAGTATCATGAGCCTCCTTGAGAATCACATCTTTCAGGCTTTGGATTTCGGGAACTGCAATGCGTCCTTGGAAAAACACTGTTCCCTTGTCATCAATTGAGAAGCACTCATACTTCACATTGCCTGCTTTGATGTTCTTTGCGATCTTCTTGATCTCAGCATCACGAAGTTGTTCAGAATGAATCTTGTCCTCAAGTGTTGGACTGGCTGTCAAGTTTGCAAGATAGCCTTGAGGAACAAGTCCAAGATTCAGTTTTTGGAATTCTTCGTGAAGAGGAGGTTGGCTTTCCATGATTATGAGATTGTTGCAATAGGACTTGCGACTGAGATCATCGGCCATAACATTAGCCTTGCCTGGAGTGTCGGAAATGGTGAGATCGAAGTCTTTGATCTTCTCAATCCATCTCCTTTGTCTGAGTTTCAGATCTGGCTGACTGAAGATGTACTTTAGACTGTTGTGGTCAGAAAAGATCTCAGTGCGATGACCCAACAAGTATTGTCTCCATTTCTTGAGGGCAAAGACAACTGCTGCAAGCTCAAGGTCATGAATAGGATAGTTGAGCTCATATGTGTTCAACTGGCGAGAAGCATAAGCCACCACTTGACGTTTTGCATGAGAACTGCACCTAGACCTTGAAGAGAAACATCACAGAATATTTGGAAAGGTTTGGAAGGATCTGGGCCAACCAGAACTGGTGTAGAAGTGAGTTTAGTCTTCAGGAGATTGAAGCTTTCATCACATTGTGGAGACTAGACGAACTTCTTGTCCTTCTTTGTGAGGTCAGTGAGAGGTTTGGCAATCTTGGAGAAGTTTTGGACGAAGCGACGACAATAGCTAGCCAAACCAAGAAAACTTCTGACTTGCTTCACTGTTTTAGGCGGTTTCCATTCAACAATGGCCTTAACCTTTTCTGGGTCAATAGCTATGCCCTTGGCAGATATGACATGACCAAGGTAAGTGACTTCAGAAATCCAGAACTCACATTTGGAAAACTTGGCATAGAGGCGATGCTCGCGAAGCTTCATGAGAGTGAGACGAAGATGTTCTTCATGCTCTTTCTCGGATTTGGAGTAGACAAGAATATCATCAAGATATACCACAATGAACTTGTCGAGGTATTCATGGAAGACAGAATTCATGAGTCGAGAGAAGGTCGCCGGTGCATTGGTGAGACCAAAGGACATGACGGTGTATTCATAGCGACTGAAGCGAGTGACAAAGGCTGTCTTTGGAACATCCTCTTTTCTGATCTTTATTTGATGGTAACCCATTCTCAAGTCCAACTTGGAGAATATAGAGGCTCCAGCAAGTTGATCAAAGAGATCATCGATGCGAGGAATTGGATATTTGTTCTTGATGGTTTTCTCGTTAAGAGGACGATAGTCAACAACGAGTCTCTTTGTTTGATCCTTCTTTGCCACAAAGAGAGTTGGGCATCCCCAAGCCGAGGAACTAGGTTGAATGTAACCTTTTTCCATGTACATATCGATTTGGTCCTTTAACAATTTCAGTTCAGGAGGAGCTATCTTGTATGGATACTTGGAGATTGGAGCAGTGTCTGGTTCAAGTTTGATGACGAACTCAACAGCTCTGTCAGGCGGCATTCCTGGCAATTCTTCTGGAAAGACATCTGGGAAGTCACAAACCACCGGAACAGTTTCAATAGATGGCAGACGATTTTCATTGAGAGTGTAGAGTTGAACAACTGGATTTTCAGCATGGAAGTAGACTATCTGGCCAGAAGGGTGTGTGATTTTGACAGACTTAGCAGGACAATCAATGACTGCTTTGTTGGCTACCAGCCAATCCATTCCAAGAATGACATCAATATCTGAAGAGTGGAGAGCTATCAGAGATGCCTGGAATGGAAGGTTTCCAATTGTGATCTCGACGATCTGGCTAACTTTATTGCTTTGCCAGCTAGATCCCGGTGATTTCACTAGGAGAGGGATAGACAACTGTTCGAAGTTGATTTTACTGGTGTTTGCAAAGCATTGAGAGATGAAAGAGTGTGAAGCACCAGAATCGAACAAGACTTTAGCACGAAACGAGTTCACAAGAAGTGTGCCCATTACAACCTTTGGAGATTCTTCTGCTCCCTGGGCCTTGACATGGTTCACCCTCACAGTTCTCAAGACAGACTTGTTCCTGTTGCGGGGCCTAGGCGAAGAAGTTTGTACCATCACATGATTGACATTAGAGATAGGTAGTGATGGTAGCTTGTTCTGCGGGCACTGAAGGGAATATGCCCGAGAGGCAATAATAAAATGGTTATTATCTTATTCCTTGTTTATGATGAATGTTTATTTCTCATGCTAGAATTGTATTAACCGGAAACGTTGATACATGTGTGCTTAATAAACAAACAATGGTTCCTAGTAAAGCCTATCTTTTAACTAGCTCGTTGATTAATAGATGATCAAGGTTTCCTGATCATGAACATTGGATGTTATTAATAACGGGGTCATGTCATTAGAAGAATGATATGATGAACATATACCCAAAGAGAATATAGCAACGCGATCAAGTCATTTAGTTTACATTATTATATCAAACATACGAAGTAATTTATTCCTTAGACCATGAGATCATGTCAATCGCTGATATCGGAAGAGTGCTTTGATGGCATCAAACGTCACACCGTAACAGGGTGACTATAAAGGTGTCGTTAAGTATTCGGAAAGTATTAGTTGAGGATCATGGATCAAGAGTGGGATTTGTCCATCCAAATGACGGAGAGATATACTCTGGGCCCTCTCGGTGATATCACATCGAAACCGCTTGCAAGCACGTGATATGATCACAAGGATGTTATATCACGAGAACGAGAAAAGAGTACTTGTCGGTAACGAGATTGAACAAGGTATGGTTGATACCAATGATCGAATCTCGGACAAGTAAAATATCGCGAGACAAAGGGAATAGTTCACGTCGTTGTTGGTTCACACGATCACGAGAGTCATCGTTGAATATATAGGAGTCATCACGGATCTCCAGATCCCGCTGTTGATTATTGATCGGAGACGAGTCTCGATCATGTATATCTTATACGCGAACCGTAGGGTTACACACTTAAGGTTCGATGACGCGTTTGAGAGGATACGGAATATCGAAGAATATTTTGGGCAGCACCGAAATTGTTTCGGGGAAAATTGAAATAGTTCAAGGGGTTTTTCGTCGAATGGTTGTTAATAGAATTAACAAATGATTCGAGGTGCTATATGCAAAAGTTTGTTAATAGAATTAACAAATGCTGAAATAAAGAAATAAAAAGGTTTTATTTATTTATTAAAAGAAAACCTTTGGATTTTCCAAGTGGGAAATAATGGGGAAATGAGTGGGTGTGAGTGGAGTGTCCACTCACATGATGAGGGAAGAGGTGGGGGAACACCAATGGGCTGGCCGCACCCCCCTTGGGCTGCCTCCCCCCTCTCCTATAAAAGGAGGGTGAGAGCTCTCCCTCCTTCACACACTTGGCCAATTCCCTTTCCCTCCACCCGCTGCTCCATTTCATGGTCTCCGGCTTGGCGAAGCCCTGACCGTGGGATTCTTCACCACCACCACGTCGTCGTGCTGCTGGACTTTCGAGGGATCCTCTACTTCCGCGCCCCGCTGGAACGAGGGAACGGAGGTCGTCATCAACCGTACGTGTGACCGATCACGGATGCACCGCCGGATTGCGGTGCCCATCTTCTCGCTATCGGGATCGGTGTGAGTACGACTACGCCAACAACGAGATTTGATCTCGTACCACTTTGAGTCTTCGAGGGTATGTGTTCTCCTTAACCCTCTTGTTGCCCGTTGCACTTCGTCTCCTAGATTAGATCTTGGCCTTTCGGGTGTCTCTCGCGTAGGAAATTTTTTGTTTCCTATGCAACGACCCCTTCAGTGGTATCAGAACCGGATCTATGCGTAGATGTTTTGTACGGGTAGAACACATAGGTGTATGTGGGCGTTGATGATCATGTTATTGCCTCCTTGAGTATTTTATGATCTTAGTGGCATAGTAGGATGAAGCTGCCCCAGACTAAGTTTACGTGTACTATGTACGCGAGAGTTGTCTCACTTGTGGCTAAGGAGGTGTCCGTTTCTCCTACTATAGTTAAGATCTAATCTACGAAGGGTTGCTAAAAATATGTTTATCAACGTTGTGGTTGATGTTCGTAGGTATGAACGGTTCTATCCTCGAAAGCCCTAAGCCACGTAAAATATGCAAAAATAAATTAGAAGCGTCTAACTAGTTTTTGCTGGGCATGTGATGTGATATGGTCAATATTACAAATTTGATTATGAGATGATCTATTTTGTAAATTATTGATATGCCGGAAGGTATCCATATGGTTGTCTTCTTATTAATGGACAATCAAGTTTGGGGTACCGTGGTACTTGGTACCACGCCGGTGGAATGATTGAGATCATACCATAATGCACATGATGGAGATCAAGTGCAAGAAGGACCATATCATATCACGTTATCCTTTCATGTGAAGTCTGTGATGTTAATCCTTTTTATGCATATTGTTTTGCTTAGATAACGTTGGTAGCATTATAAGATGACCCCTCTCACTTAATATCAAGATAATAATGTGTTCTTCCTTAAAGTATGCACCGTTAAGAAAGTTCGTCGTTTCGAGACACCACGTGATGATCGGGTGTGACAGACTCAACGTTCGCATACAACGGGTGTTTTCAAGCCTAGAATGTACATACATGGCCTTGAAACACACGCAATACTACGGTTCTACTTGGCGAGCCTAGCATGTACAGCCATGGCCTCGGAACACGTAACCGAAAGGTAAAGCATGAGTCATATGGATGATATGATGAACATGTCGATGTTCGCCTTTGAAACTACATCATCTCACGTGATGATCGGTTTTGGTGTAATGAATTTGGTTCATGTAATCACTAAAGACGACTAAGAGGGATGTTGTTTTTGAGTGGGAGTTCATGGTTTAATTTTTGAATTAACTTGAACTTATTTATCATGAACAACAAATCAAAGTGAATTTGCACAAATTGTAGTATTCATTGGCATCCACATAACTACCTTACACTTAGATTGTTAATTGAGATATAACTGTTATGATCTGGTAAATACCATTTAAGATTGGTACCGTATTAGTGAAATTTAAAATTGAATCCTATTGTAGATTTTCGGTATTTCCTACCTACCTCCATGTGATTAATGATTGATTGATCTAGAGAGCAACCAATTCCTACTTAGAATCCAAAGTCATGGTTGCTTCCGTATTACTTTATCTTCAAAAGAATGTTTTGTTGATCAAAGTGATTTAGGAACCGAAAAAATTTGTTTTCAGAAACAGTCAAGTGAAAGATATATTGATATCTAGAAACTTATTTGTGGTAACATGGCTGAGTATAATTTAGCGTGACAATGTATGCTTATATTATTTGAATATATGCAATGATTGAAGACGCTAGGCATTTGAATATTCCAAGAAGTTGGGCGCTAAAAATTATCCTCTAAATCCCTTCCTTTGAGCTATAGTAGCTTAATCATAAAATTGTTATGAGGGGATGGATTAGAAGTATGGGTAAAGTAGTTTAACTTACTTGGAAATTGCTAAGAGTGGAATCTAGAAGAATGCTATTAATATGGTGATATTAGTAGAACAATCAAACTCAAAGTATGACTCAAGGGGTGATAGTATATGACTAACACGCCAAAGAAAATGAGCTAGTAAGACTAGCATTGTTTGATGTTGAATGATTCTTCTATAAAGGAAAGGGAATATTGAAAATAGAATTACAAAAAGATATATGGCAGAAAAAGAAGATAACTGGAAAGTCCAGCTCAGGAGTATATGCTTGATATACAAGTTATAGATGTATTACTAGTTAACAAAGTATTTTTGGGTATTTTGATACCACATTGGTTGGTATGAGTTGTCATACAAAGCAACGCAATGCAAGAAATACAAGGGCCTAAAAGGAACTAGTAATAGACGTGGAATCGATTATGACAAGAACATAAATAAAGTGTTATTGTGTTCATTGTCGTATCGAACCAAACAGTCAAGATTTATTTGAAGAACTTAATAATTTGTTATTTTGTTCTAGTCTTTTGTGAGAACAAATGAGATTGTTCAAACTATGACCATATTCCATAATTGATGGATATGTTAATATAAATCATGTTGGTAAAGTAAACATCTATAAGACTGAATGCTAAACGTTGCAAGACGTAAAAGATTTTCACTTAAATTGTGACACCACCATTTTAGTTCATATCGGAAAGGAAAACATGAAGGAACTCCATATTGATGGACTTCCGGAGTCATTTTGTTTTGAATAAATTGACGCTTGTGAGACCTCTTCCAAAACATGACTAGAATTCCGTTCTTAGGCCAAAGTAGAATGGACGACTAATTTAGTGGAGATTCTACATATTGATGTATATAGTCCATTATGTGTAGTCATGTATGGTGGATTAATTTTTCCTTCATAAAATTCTGTCGATAACTTGAGTAGATATGTGAGTATATCTATTTAAAGGGAACGGAGTTTGACATTTTGAAATTGGTTTAAAAGGTTGTTAATATGAAGTTAATATCAATGTAACAAGATAATCAAGTATTTATGACTAGATCATAAAGGATAAAGTTTGAGTTACAAGTTCAGCAAAACATCTGAGAAGTTGCAGAATTGTTCTACAACTTATACTTCTCGAATACCCCACATTAGATTGGAGTATTCAAAAGACAAAATCAAACCCTGCTTGACATGGTTATATTAATAAAATTGCCATTATAATTTTGTAGTTTATACATTAAGGACAACCGCTTTTACACTGAAAAGAGCACCATCATGATCCGTTGAAATTGACAACATATAAGATATGGTTTGGGTAATGACCCGAATTGTCATTTTTCTTAAGTTTTGGTATGCATAGCATGTGTAAAATGTTTACAACCAAAATAGGATAAATATATGTTTATAAGGTTATCCCAAATAAAACATTGGGTATTTCTCCTATCACCGAACCAAAAGACAAATGTTGTTTGTCAGAAAGGGTTGATTTCTCGAGAAAGTAGTTCTTGCGAAACAAGTGAGTGTGAGCACAGTACAAACTCAACGAGATTAGAGAATCTTCGTTATCATGTCAAGAGTAGCGCAGCACTGGAAGTTGTTCCGGGGTTTACTATTTTGACTAAGTAGAAGACACTACAAATGTTGTAGATACTTCAAATGAGTTTACGAACTGTACCAGAAAAGTCCAAAAACTTTATACTTAGAACAACTTGTGGTTTAAGTGTAAAGTGTTGTTTTGACAACAAAAGGACCTGGACCTTATAAAGGAAGCAAATGATGGGCCCTAACTTCGTAAAATTGACTATGAGTCATTATATCCGCCATAGTATCCTTGTATGAATATCAAGTATGTGACTTGGTAGTCCTTTCGATAGGCATGATGCCTAACGATAGCAAAAGGGTCTATATAGCGATAAAGACATGGATTTTACATCTTTTGAAAGTTGTACTTATCGAAAAGTTGTTTTCGACGAAGTTCAAAGAGTTGACTACTACAAGATTTTGATCTTCCGTAGTGATGCTTTAGTCTTTGCGGATAGTTCTAGCAAAAGGTTACATATTATGGTATGGTAGTTGAATAACAAAACCAACTCTCCTCTCGAGGAAGTTTGATCAAGGATGTGTACTTGACACAGTCTGAGAGTTTTGTAAATTTCAAAAGGTTGCTATAAAGGTATGCACACTTCAATGGTTGAAGTAAGCATAGCGAAGTTGAAATCTTTATCTTAATGAAGTTATCAAAAGAATTTGATTCCATCATGAATGATAAAGATGCTTGTAGAGTTACAAGAAATTAAGTGGGAGCGCTATGACATATTTCCAATACTTTATGTAGATGACATATGGTTGATTGGAAAATATGTATTTTAAATTAACACGGTTAATATTTTCGATTTCATATTGATGAAAGGCTTAGAAGATATTGGGCATCGATATCTATAAAAGATGGATTGACGCACCTGATATGATTGAAGCCAAATTACATAGATGAAATATTGAAGTAAGTCAATATGAAAATGACAAGAAGGAGTTCTTGTCACATGGAAAATAATTGAGCAAGATTCATGTGTTTTGACACATGATGAGCATCATTGAAATTGAGATTTCTAAGTCATGTTTCCATGCTATGTACACAACCAGATGAGTCCTATGCTATAAAAGGTTATAGTAGGATAATTCATATGATGATTAGACAAAAGTGGGAGAGATCCTTGTATCATTTTAGAAATGCTAAGGATATGTTTTCCTATATAGTAATGACAAAATATTAGTTGTAATATGTTACACTAATAGTCTTGTCATTTATTCAAGTAATTTTATCTCAATTAAAATATGTGATGAAGGGTAGCACAATAGGATGGAAGAAAGTTCCATGCTGGATTTGAAAGAGTTTCAAAATTAAAATATTGTGACAGATACTACAACAAAGGCTAAAGTATGTCGTTGTGTTAACAACTGATTATAAACGTATTTTGTGTCAATGAGTTCTTTATTGAACTTGGTGAATTTCCAAGAATGCTGAAACTATGAAGCTACATTTTCACAATGTTAGTAACATCAGTTTAAGCTGAGGAATTAAGGTATCACCGGAACTTGGTGAGTTTTCCAAGAATGCTAACACTATGAAGCTACATTTTCACAATGTTAGTGACATCAGTTTAAGCTGAGGAATTAAGTTTTCACCAATTGACCATATATATACAAAGCCATCTCATTAGAGAATGAGTGATGCGTGTAGACGCAAAGAACATGCAAATACAATAGGACCTGAACAGTTCAGATCTTTTTGATGATGTTTACCGCATGCGAAGCATGGTAATAACACTGGTACGCCATATATGTTAAAGTGCTTACAGACTAGATTATTGACTCTAGTGCAAGTGGGAGACTGAAGGGAATATGCCCGAGAGGCAATAATAAAATGGTTATTATCTTATTCCTTGTTTATGATGAATGTTTATTTCTCATGCTAGAATTGTATTAACCGGAAACGTTGATACATGTGTGCTTAATAAACAAACAATGGTTCCTAGTAAAGCCTCTCTTTTAACTAGCTCGTTGATTAATAGATGATCAAGGTTTCCTGATCATGAACATTGGATGTTATTAATAGCGGGGTCATGTCATTAGAAGAATGATATGATGAACATATACCCAAAGAGAATATAGAAATGCGATCAAGTCATTTAGTTTACATTGTTATATCAAACATACGAAGTAATTTATTCCTTAGACCATGAGATCATGTCAATCACTGATATCGGAAGAGTGCTTTGATGGCATCAAACGTCACACCGTAACAGGGTGACTATAAAGGTGTCGTTAAGTATTCGGAAAGTATTAGTTGAGGATCATGGATCAAGAGTGGGATTTGTCCATCCAAATGACGGAGAGATATACTCTGGGCCCTCTCGGTGATATCACATCGAAACCGCTTGCAAGCACGTGATATGATCACAAGGATGTTATATTACGGGAACGAGAAAAGAGTACTTGTCGGTAACGAGATTGAACAAGGTATGGTTGATACCAATGATCGAATCTCGGACAAGTAAAATATCGCGAGACAAAGGGAATAGTTCACGGCGTTCTTGGTTCACACGATCACGAGAGTCATCGTTGAATATATAGGAGTCATCACGGATCTCCAGATCCCGCTGTTGATTATTGATCGGAGAGGAGTCTCGATCATGTCTATCTTATTCGTGAACCGTAGGGTGACACACTTATGGTTCGATGACGCGTTTGAGAGGATACGGAATATCGAAGAATATTTTGGGCAGCACCGAAATTGTTTCGGGGAAAATTGAAATAGTTCAAGGGGTTTTTTGTCGAATGGTTGTTAATAGAATTAACAAATGATTAGAGGTGCTATATGCAAAAGTTTGTTAATATAATTAACAAATGCTGAAATAAAGAAATAAAAAGGTTTTATTTATTTATTAAAAGAAAACCTTTGGATTTTCCAAGTGGGAAATAATGGGGAAATGAGTGGGTGTGAGTGGAGTGTCCACTCACATGATGAGGGAAGAGGTGGGGGCACACCCATGGGCTGTCCGCACCCCCCTTGGGCTGCCTCCCCCCTCTCCTATAAAAGGAGGGTGAGAGGTCTCCCTCCTTCACACACTTAGCCACTTCCCTTTCCCTCCACCCGCTGCTCCATTTCATGGTCTCCGGATTGGCGAAGCCCTGACCGTGGGATTCTTCACCACCACCACGTCGTCGTGCTGCTGGAGTTCCGAGGGATCCTCTACTTCCGCGCCCCGCTGGAACGAGGGAACGGAGGTCGTCATCAACTGTACGTGTGACCGATCACGGATGCACCGCCGGATTGCGGTGCCCATCTTCTCGCTATCGGGATCGGTGTGAGTACGACTACGCCAACAACGAGATTTGATCTCGTACCACTTTGAGTCTTCGAGGGTATGTGTTCTCCTTAACCCTCTTGTTGCCCGTTGAACTTCGTCTCCTAGATTAGATCTTGGACTTTCGGGTGTCTCTCGCGTAGGAATTTTTTTGTTTTCTATGCAACGACCCCTTCAGGCACTTGTAGGAGTAGTTTCCTGGTAGACCGCACTTGAAGCATGTAATAACAGAACGAGGAGCTGTTGGACTTGGCTGAGATGGAGCACCTCCTGAAGTTACCACTGGGGTGGGAGGGTGGGCAAGAAATCGTGCCGGGCTTGGCAAGCAGATGGGCGGTGTTGGAGTGGTATATGGAACCCAAACTCTTCGTTTTTGTGGAGGCATGATAACTTTTGACGAACTAGCCTGTTCACGAGAGTGCTTACGAGACTCGTCAACCAACTTGCGCCCATGCTCTTCATTTAGAGCGATGTTGATGAGGTCCTCAAAATTCTTGGCCTTGACGTTGGTGAGAGCATACTTGAGTTCCGGGTTGAGACCCCTGCGGAACTTTGCCATGTTTTTCGCTTCCGTGGAGACTTCATCTCCGGCGTAGCGAGCCAGGCGATTGAACTCTCTTTGGTATTCGAGAACGTCCAAATTGCCTTGTGTGAAAGAATAGAATTCCTCACACATTCTCTCCATGAGCCCATCGGGAATGTGATGGTGCACGAAGGCTTGCTTGAAATCCTCACATGTGATTTCCACACTATGACCTCTCATTTCTTGGAAGTTCTCCCACCAAGACATGGATTGTCCACGGAGAAGGTAGGTCACGTAAGGAACACGGTCCTCGTCAGCCACATGAGCTACCATAAGAGTACGGTTCATTTCACGGAGCCAGTCATCAGCATCCAATGGCTCGGAGGAGGTATCAAACGTGCGCGGATTGAGCTCAAGGAACTCCCGAATAGACACCCGGGCGTTGCCATTATTCCCAAGGTCTTGGTTCTGCTGCATCTGCCTTATAACTTGTGTCATCTGAGACAACACTTTCCCCATCTCGGGTGGCAGTGTGGGTTCTTCGTCACCATTCTCCATCCTGAAGAGGATACCAAGGTTAACACACTAATCGGATAACAAAATCCAATATAAGTGCTTAAAAGGATTACTTCAGACGGTAAGAAGGTAGCATGGAGCAACATATACTACCCTCAACGTTCACCATAAATGGTTCGCGTACCATACGGATGCGGTGTTGAAGAAGAAATCTCCGGAACAAAACGGATGGAGGTTAACAACGAATCAACAGATAAGTTGTTACAACGGAAGAGACGATTTGTGAAGGACGATATCGAAGCAACAACTGGGAAACAGGAGACCACAAACACCTGAGGTACTACGGAAAACCCATCCGGGCTTCTAGAGGATCAATATCTACTGCTTAAGGAATAGAGGATCTGCTTCCGGGGCTTATTTGCCACCGTTCTCAATCGTGAGTAGGCAACACGAAAATCGTGTCACAACCACCTCCATTCCTATGGTCTAGTAGATATAACCATCCTCGAGAAACCATGATACGTGAAATCCAACTTGAAAGTTTAGGTGAGAAGAGAAAAACAACGTTGCACTTCCTTACCAGAAAAGGGAGGGTGGGTGGGGAAAGAAATAAAAGAACAGAATTCCTACTCTCACGTTTCATTTTTCCTATATAGCTACAAAATAGTTTCTAGACTAAACTGCGACCAATAAAAGGGATCCTACAGGCAGACAGGCTCTGATACCATTTGTCGCACCCGGACTTCTAGAGGATACACACAGCCCGCTAAATAGTAGATAATTGGCTTACGGGGCCTAGCTGCACCCGCATCTCAATATGAGTAGGCCGACACGTAAACGTGTGACAACCATTCTCTACTATTCATCGTCTGTGAAACCATCCAATAGGAATTCGAATACTTCCATTGACGTACTTCATAACATACACACATGGTACGTCAACGACATTTGAACAAGTGATATCACAACAAATCTCTAAGACACAAAGAAATAGAAATAAGTGGCAAAAGCTCTCACTAGAGCAGAGATAGCAAATACAGTCATACAGAGGACACATGTCCCAACAAGTCATCGTTACATCACAGCGGAAGCAAACAAAGTGTCTGAGTACAGACAAGATCCAAATAGGCCTAAGAGGCCGGAAACTTAAAGAACGGAGCCCATCCACGAAGTCTCGGATCCTGCCCGGGTCCGCTATCTACTCGTCAGCAGCCTCGTCATCTTCCACGTAGTAGCCACCATGGGGATCCTCGGAAACGTTGTCTGCAGAACCAGCAGCCCCAAAGGGGTCAGTACGGACGAGTACTGGCAAGCAAGACGCACAAGATACCAAAGTGTAACCGACAACACCAAGTACAGATGCTTTGGGTTCAACGGAAGATAGGTGATACAAAGGTGCGGCAGCGGGCTGCACTAACCAACTACAGAGACACGCTACAACATCCGGCTAAAAGAAAGGGATAAGATAGCGCATCGGAGCCAACTACCACTAACCTCAAACAAACCCATTCTGGATCTCGCCCCTTATCCAAAGAAGCAATCCGAGGATAACCCACACAGTTGGATTAATGAAGGTTCATGTTATTGTGACAATATGCCTATTACTAGTCAAATTATTATTAATTTGGTGTAAGTTGTCTGAGTACTTGTTAGCCAGCACTTTCACCAAGTCTTCACATAACCGCGGACAACTCGGCTTCTCGAGAAGATTCATCCCTGCAGGGTGTGCTCCAGTACCCGTACACACTCGAGCCACCAACTAAAACTCAGGTGGACTCAACACGACCCGAACAATCTCTACAGCCTGTCCTAGGAGCCACGGAGCTATAAGGTCCCAGCCACGCAGCCGAATACTCAGCGCAAGTGTGCAAAACTCCCGCAGGACGCAACACCCCGGCAATACAGGCCTTGCCCTATATGTGTGCGTCATCAACATCATCAGTATCAACCATGGGAGCGACCCATTCATGCGTATGAGCCAAATGGAACACCCGAACTAAGTGTGGCTCTTCGGACAAACTGCGGATCAGGTCAAAGTCGAGGGGGGTTCCATACGACCACCTGGATGCGGTGAGCACGCTCATCATGGATCAGAGGACAAGACTCTTTTCCTAATTAGGATCGACACTAGCAGGCTTCAAAACCCTAACCCGGGCCTCCTGCCGGTGCCTTATCATCAAATTATTATTACCCCAAACATTAACATGATATTGATTATAACAAGCCCATCTATCAAACTAAACAGGTGATAAGATAAATGACAACAAGACTCGAGCACAAACAAACCTAAGCATGATACTACGACACAGGCTAACAAACAACAAGGTTGTATGTGTGGGGGTGAGGCTATATTCATGGCTGCAGGATGTCATGTGATAGGATCGGAACACAAGCAACGAATCATAAGGCTAGCAGATTAGACAACGGAAAGTATCGGTATCAAGTGTGGAACGGACACAATGGTTCACTTGAGTGAATACTTGCCTGCAAACTTAGTATCCTGGTACTGAGCTAAATCCTCTGAAGTGGTATCGTAAACCTCGTTTGTCTCAACGTCGTCGTCTACTCGAGAAGAAGCAAACAAACAACGGAGAGAGACGGACAATCAATAACATGGCATAATGCACAAACATGGGATGATGCATGACATTTTAATGCAAGTAAGAGATCATGGACATGATCATCAAGTTAAATGAGTGTCCCAAATAAGTTTGCATTATTTGGAAACCTCTCATATTTATCTTAGTGGCCTATTATTAATTTTAATAAGACCAATACATCAATAGTATTCCCACATGCATGAAATGATGCTTTTCTATTATTAATTGAAGTTCTTTCAATTTTGGTATAGTTTCCATAATTTTTGGGTGAAGAAAATAATAAATATGAATTAATTCTTATTGCTTTCATTTCTGCCATTTTTGGTAAACAATTTAAACAGAGGTACCTTATGGGACAAATTGTATTTAAAAGGTTGAAAACATGTAGCAAATGTTTCACTGAACATTTTGAGCTATTAAACATAATTTTTGGATCATTATTGAATTTATTATGCATTTTTCCATAAGCATTTTTATTCTGCCCCTTTTAGTAAACAGAAGGAAACATGTTCAAATTTAATTCAATTGTGACCAACCAAAATACCACTGTGTAGAGTTTGTTAAGTCAAATTTTTAGAGCTCAAGTTTTCTCAATTTGGGTGAACATAACTCAAGTTATGAATTTTGCAAGATTTCAGTTTTTATTCAATTTTCCGTATTTAATTATTTAGTGCAAAATTGTTAACAGAAACATATTGCAACTTTGACATTAACAGAAATTACTCCTCACTGTGAGTTTTTAGAAATTCGAATTACCACATTTGGAGCATGTATGAATTAGTTATTGATTTTACAATTAAACATTTGAAACTGCAATTCTATTTTTTTTTTCAGAACAAAAATTTCAGAAAAAAAAAGTGGAAAAAATGTGGGTTTTATTCCGCTGCGGGGAGGGATCGAACTCGGGTGTTCAACGTGAGGTGCAGAGTCTCTAGCCAATGGGCTAGTGTGCGGCATGTGATAGAAAAGGGCTTCGGCCCGTTTTGAGGTGGATCCGCGCGGAGGTTTTCTTCACGAAGCTGATGGTACGTACTGCTCGGGATCGATACAGGGAACGACGACGATCTAACGCGGGCGGCGCACGACGGCGGCAACCAGAGCAGGGGGAAGGCAGGGAGGAGGTTTCCCAGATGCGTAGGCTCACCTTGGGGTTGCCGGTGAAGCGTACGGGCTCGAGGAAGACGCACGGCCACGTGAGGCATACGAGGTAGACGAGGAAGAAGCTGCGGTTGTCGCCGGGAAGATCTGGATGGCGCCGTCGATGTAGTCGTCCTCCGGCCATGGTTCCTTCAGCAAAGGCGGAGATGGAACCCTCCTGGTTCCATTCCCGTTGGTTGCGCGGCACAGCAGCGAGAAGAACGGCGGCGCCATGGCCGCGAAGTTCCGGCCATGGAAGCTCCGTTTCACTGGTTCAGTAAAAAAATTCAGAGGAGAAAAAGGAGCAGGGGAGGAATAGAGGTGGATGGCGGCGGCTGGAGAGGAAGGAGGAGGGAGAGGCTAGGGTTGGGGAGGGGCTAGGAGGCGGCTTTAAGGAGGGGAAGGGAGGGGAGCAGGTGAGGAGGGTGCGGTTTCGGTGCTCTCTGCTTCCATCACCTGTGTTGACATCGTACGGAGGAAGGGGACAAGGAAGGTGGGCTGGGTTTGCTCGGGATGGTTTGGGCCAGCCCACCAGGCTGGCTTGGACAGGTGTTCTTCTTTTCTTTTCCCTGTTCTTTTTTTTTGTAAAAGAGAAAAAGAGAGAGAAAGAAAAGACAGGTTTTGGGGTACTTATTTTAGGTGATCAAATTTTTATTAAGTGCACAAGACCAACAGCCCATGTGTACCATATTTTGGTTTTCAAAATTATTTAATTTTTGAGCAAGTTGGCATTTAAATTGGTTTTTGGCAATTTTGAATTTAATAAAAGGAATTGTTTTAAACCACTTATAACAAAAAAATGATTCCAACTCCAATATTAAACCCATAATTGAAAGTGTTTTGTTGGTGTTGTTTATTTGAAAATTGGAACAGACCAAGTATGAGCAATTGTTTGAATTTGAAAACTTGCATTTGGAAACTTAACACATGCAATGCTTATGATGCCATGATGCCAGAAAAATAAAACAAAGAGCAAGCAAGTTTGGAGGTTTTCATACTTGGGATGTTACAAGGGAACTCTAGTCAAAACTATTAATTAAACTCCAGGAACAAGAACTTGAGAACCACCTGAATGGTTTGAAAGTGAGTCCTTTATTGTTGAAAAGGAAGTTCTACTTCTAGAACATGGTGAACCAGCAAAGTATGAAGAAGCGATGAATGATACAAATTCCAACGAATAACTTAAAGCCATGAACTCACAAATGAAATTCATGCATGAAAATAAAGTTAAAAATTTTCGACCCTCCAAAGGGTATAAGACCATAATGCAAATGGATCATAAAGAGAAAGACACATGCAGATAGTAATGTTACCGTCCACAAAGCACGCCTTGTCGCAAATGGTTTTCGACAAATTCAAGATGTACGCTATGAGGAGACGTTCTCTCTTCTAGCATTGGTTAAATATGTGAGAATATTACTAGCAATATCTACCAATTATGATTATGAAATATGGCAGATGGATATCAAAACGGCTTTCCTAATGGAAAGTTAACCGACGATGTGTACATGGCACTAGCCGAGGATTTTGTCAATCCAAAGAAAGCTAGTAAGGTATGAAAACTGAAAAGATAAATCTATGGTCTTAAACAAGCACCCAGGAATTGGAATTTGTGATTTGATGAGGTAGTCAAAGGGTTTGGCTTCACTCAAAATTACAAGAAAACTTGTGTATACAAGAAAATAAGTGGGAGATCTATAGCATTCATGGTACTTTATGTCGATGAGATTTTGTTATCGGGAAATGATAAAGTATTTCTTGGGGAAGTCAAAATTTCATTGGAAAAGAGTTTTGCAATGAAAGACCCAGGCGAGGCAGCCTATATATTAGGCATCAAGATCTATCGTGTTCATTCAAGACGTCCAATAAGGCTTAGTCAAGGGATATACATAGAAAAAGTGTTGAAAAGGTTCAACATGGACAATTCTGGAAAGGGTTACATTCCAATGGAACCCAGTACATTTTTGAGAAACAAGCATTGTCCTCAAACAGCTTCTGAGCGAAAAGAGATGGAGGATAAACCTTATGCTTCAGCAGTAGGTTCCACCATATATGCATTGACTTGTAAAAGACCATATGTGTCTTATGCATTGATTTTACCAGTCGATATCAATCTACACCTAGTAAAGTCCATTGGACATCAGTTAAAAATATTCTAGAATACCTCAGGAGAACTAAGAATATGTTCTTAGTTTATGGACGAGATGAAGAGCTCACAGTAAGATGATACACTGAATCAGCGTTTCAGTCTGATCTAGACGATTCAAAGCACAACATGTTATGTGTTCATTCTTAATGGCGGTGCTGTCAGCTAGTGGAGCTCCAAGCATAGCATTAAGTGTTGGAACGCGTAGAGATAAACAAAAACTTTTCTACGCGGTACTTCCAAGATCTAGCCGAGGTAAAAGGCCACGAGAATTACCACTAGACGCGCATGTGCTTATTATTGATGAAGTACGTCGATGCAGTGTAGTCCCACGATCTTATCAAGCCAATCCAATCCCACGATCGTCGAAGTGCTGATCGTACAGCACCTCTGCTAGTATCCACACGTGCGAGGAGGAGCTCCGACGATGGACTGCTAGGTCCGGTGCGACGGCCGGACTGAGTGGGGCTCGGGTTCCCAATGCATGGGAGTGGAAAAATGTACGCGTTGGGCAATCTGCGCCCCTCTTTATATAGCGAGTGGGAGTGGGCTTCACAACACTTGTGGCCCATTCCCTCTGTGAGTCCGGTTCACAAATTCAGTCCATTTCCAGTTCGGGTCCAACCCGACCAACATTCTTGCTCCCGCTCTTAAGTGTGCGACCCTGCAGGCTCATGTCGACTTGGACACGATTGGAGTCCGACTCGCAATCGATCAACCGGTAGCGACTCCTAGCAGAACGTGCCGACTCCCAAGTTCCATAGAGTCATGACGACATACCTTTCAATGTGACTTTCATCTGTGTCCCTTTTTTCCTCATCTTGTCGAACTATAGGCGAATCATCGTTATCCCTTAAATAGCTCAACTCTATTCTCGGTCAGTGATATATGATTCATCTGACTAGCTCTTAGTCAATAGACAAAGTTAACACTTAACTGATTCATGCATGGCCATGCTTCCGGAATCACATCACTCGAGAGGGCCCAGAGAATATCTCTCCATTCAGAGGGGAAAATCCCATCTTGATTATCCACATCACGCAGCTTGCTTCTCATTCGACCCGAACTCTCCATTTATAACTGTCTTGTCACGGAACAGCGTTTGACATAACCTAAGTCGGTGATCCACAACTCGGATTGTGCGACAATCTCAGGTCTAAGGATTACATTCATTGAGACATGCAAATGACGACTTACTCGTTGCATCTCAATATGGGCCAGTCCGACTTGCTAAACTCTTTAGCCAAGTCTGTGAACGTTGGAATGGCATCGCCATGCCCATGACAAGTGGAACCGAGTCATCAGCCAACACTCACATTAGGCTAGGGTGTGTGTCCAGCACAACCTTAATGACCAAGGAAAATTTAGCATGAACAACATGAATACGTAGTTCCACAATCGAATCACATATTCAATGACATATATCATGTGTTCAAAACAAGGACGACTTAATAACTTTATGAATACATTGGGAATTACATCATACATGATTGCCTCTAGGGCATATTTCCAACATTAAGGCGGACTCACAATGGAGCCAAAATATGTGGCAACGTCACAAGCTGAAAAATATGGCTATTGGAATAAGAAGTTCATCATAGAACATGGAGTGATTCCCTTTGCAACAAAGCAAATTGAGCAATATAGTGACAACAATAGTGTTGTCACACCCCAGATTTTGGGTCATATGTAACACAATGAGAGAAGCCATTTTTATGAGCAAACAAAAACCTTTTTATGCACTTGTGTAATCCATCATTATGTAATGAACTATGAGTATCTATGCAATGCAAGCAAGCCTTTGATTCAAATCATTTATCAATTTTCCCTCATGTTTCTTACTGTTTCTGTGATGTTTTCTATATGATGATTTGAATAATTTCACCCCAAGTATTGAATCAATGTTACTTTCAACCTAAAATTATTATTTGGATTTGTTTGAATCAAGAAAACAAAATGTCAAAAGAATATTTAGGTGTTTTCTTCTAAGTTTTCTATATAAACTTGTTTATGAAAAACTAGCCAAGTAGCTATATTTAGCCCTTGTTTTCAATATGCTAGGAAATCACATTTTATGTTTTCTTGGCAAGAATGTGTTCTCTAATATATGGAATACAAATGTATAATCTTGGTTTGAAAATTGGAATAGTAAAACAATAAAATGCTTGATGATTTTTGTGGAAGAATATTAAGGCAGAAAAGTGTGTTTTTTGAAAATAGAGAAAAACAGAAAGTAGTTGTTTTCCCACCTTGTTTTCAGTGCCTTTAAAATTTCAAATTTGTTTTCAATGGATTATTATGAAATTACAAATCATGGTTAACATCCCCATACTTTGAAAACAAATTTTGGAAAAGGATAGGGCCTTGAAAACAGAGTTGACTTTTGGTTGATCTTATCTGTTTTTGACACTAACAGTGAAGTGGACTGAACTTTGGATGTTCATAACTTTTGATAGAAATCAAATTAGCCAGTACCACTTGGTTTTTCTATAAGCTCTCACTTTTCTAAACAAAATCCTAGCTCTGGATCCTTGCCGTGTTGACTAGAAAGGAGAGGATAGGAGCGGGTTCAGAGGAGAAAAGAGAGGGGAGCGGCATGGCCGACTGACAGAGGTGCCACTGTGCGCATGCACTGTCGTTGAGCCCACTCCATTTTCACCTCCCACACGACGCCCTGGACACGACCACACGTGCACACGTCTCCCAGGCACACCCAAGGGCCAAGGGGCGCGACATGGGCGCTCTGAGCGCGCCCCCGTGCTCACCTTGACCACCCCGAGGATGCCCCCGTACGCATGACCGTGGCGCCGTGGCTATAAAGCCACGGGCACGCACGCATTGCGCCAGCACACCCCCACAACTCCACTCCACCTCACCGTCATGCACCGCGAACGCCTAGGGCTCTCTGTGAGCCCAGCGAGCTCGCAAACGCCGCCGGACATCGCGGAGAGGAAGGAGAGGTGGGGCACGACTCGTGCGCTCTCACCCCTCATTTCCACCTCCTCCGTGCTCGCCATACACCATAGAACCCCCCTGGCACCGCAGTTTTGTCTCTCGTTTGCAGGAGTGCCGTGGAGCTCGTTGGAGCCGCCGCGGGCCCGCAGTCAAGCGCCGCCGTTTGGACCTGCTCCGACTCGCTGCAAGCACACCCCTACATTGCCTCGACCTAGTGCGACGTCACTGACCCCTCGCCTCTGCCCTACGTGCCCCCTAGGTGAGAAATCGACGAGCTCGCCGCCGTACCGTGCCTCCGCCGTGCGAGAGAGAGAGAGAGTGAGAGGATGGCCAAAGAAACGGTACGCGCGTTCGCGCACTCGTGCCAGCGCTCTGGACTGAAATTGATGGAGGGATGATAACCCGGTAGGCTAACGCCAAGGAGTAACTCGGCCCAAAGGACGCTGCGCAAGACCCGGCTTAGGATAAAGAAGCTTCTAGAAGGCCCAGGAACGAAGGCCTCATAACCCGGATTGTGGGTTCCGGAAAGGAAGTTTAGGGTTTGTAAGCAATGTCCGGGTAGGATTCAGAATGCGCCTTGGAGAGTAAGCCAGGGGGTCCGGATGTTATATAAGCCAGTCCCTAGGTTAGGGTTAGACAAGCTTTTTACGTGAGCAAGAACCTGATCGCCAGATCGAGAGATTTCGAGTATCCATTTTAACACCAGTATCGAGCTAATATATTTAGATCGTAGACTCGGCGACTTGATTGCCGGCTACCAGATCGCATATCACCATGGTTTCCTTCGAGCTAAACCCTCTCCCAAACACTCGAGTCGATTTGCCCCAAGACAAGTTACCCCCGGTAAGGTCTGCCGTGATTATCCCACGACAGTTGGCGCCCACCGTGGGGCCTACGTCCAAGGGTGTTTACATCAGGGGAGAAGCTCGGGAGAACATGAAGAACCTCGTCGTCGGCGAGATCTACACCAACCCCGAAGGAGAGAAGATGGTGGACGATTTTGGCTGGGGGCCAGAGTCGGATCTGCTCGAATCCGGATCTGTCGTGACAATCGGCCGGATCAACGTCTTCATTGGCATGGTACGTACGTCCGGTTTAGCTCCTGACGATTTTGGATTTGATTCTGTGTCAGGGGAGGCCACCTGCGTTCAGTCCGATGGGGAGGAATCAGTCGGGACGATAGATCCGGCAGAAGAGCCCACCACGAAGAGGGAACAGCCGGAGGAGCCGGCATGGACCCCGCGTGGCCGGGTTATGAGAGAAGATGACACCGAGTCTATCCTGCACCTGCTGGAGGACCGGTACGAGGAAGACAGCGATGATGAGAAGAATACGAATCTGCGCCAAGCATTGTGCGCCAGGTCGCGGTTTACACGGCCCCCGCAACCAATCTTAATCAGGGGAACGTGACCGCGGCCGCTGTCGGAACAGCACAAGCATTGGCCCAGCAGCAAAATCCGGTTGACGGAAACCCGGTTTTAACCCGGGTCGACGGAGAATCGGCATCAGTTACCAGCCATGCGGCGGATAGCGAGTTGCAGGCAAACATGTTCGGATATCTGGCAAACCGGACACCAGGGGCGGGTCCTTCAAATCCGCAACACCCGGCCCTGTTCAACAACAACCTGATCCTGGATCCCACCGTTCTAGCCACAGTCATAACCCCGGAAAACGCGGCGGAACGTGTTAGGGATCTGGATGTAGCCCGTCGTGCATTGGAACAACAGAGAAGGCAAGTAGAAGCAGAAAAACAAGGGGTAGCTGCGCGCCAGCGCGATCTAGATGCATTGGAGAACCGGCTCCGAGAAGAGACAACCAGGGTGCGTCAAAGGCACCAGACCAGATTACCAGCAACGGGTGGAGTTATAAACCCGGCCACACTATTCATCACACCTCAGGATCAGCCGATTCCAGCGACGAACCAAGGAACTGTACATCAACCCGCAACTGGAGGAGCACAACCGGTAAACACGCAGGCCGGGTTACCCATATTACAGACTGGAGTTACTACCGGCAATACATTACCACCACCACCACCATCGCGGTTTCGCACGCCAGCAGGTCATTACAACAATCCCATGGATAATGTGTATGCTGCAACGTTAGCATTGAATCAGATCCCCGTAAGAGAGTCACCCCATGCGGAGCAGACCCGACGGGCGATCGATTTATTGCATACGGCAGTGGCACAGCAAGTTAATTACCCGGACAACAGAAGTGGAATGCATGGGACACCGTATATCAGCCAGCAACGAGCCAATACCGGCAATATTCAGACAAGCTCAGCGCGACGGAGGGCAGAGCAGCAGCAAATGCCGCCTCCTCCCCGCGTTCAAGCAGTACCAGCGGCATCAGCAGCGCAAGCTATTGTGGATAGTTCCAGAGCGAGGAGAGCCGCGGCCGGGTCTGCGGTGCATGGACCAGCAGCAGTGCCGCGTCCAGCCGCGCCCCCCGCAGGATCACACGTTTCCCGAGTGAGGCCGGTTCCGACTAATCTCGCTGGGCCTAAGTGTCTGTCGGATAACATCAGAGCTGAGCCTTACCCGGATAAATTCAAGGAACCGGGTAAAGTAGTGAATTATGAGCCGACTATGGATCCGGAAACATGGTTGAGCAGCTATGAGATGGCAATGTCGATTCGCAACGCAACTGAAAATCTTCAAGCCAAGTTCATGTACTTAATGATGTCAGAAGGAGCAGCAAAGTTATGGTTCAATAATCTACCGGAGGGATCCATCAAGTCATGGGAGGAGTTGAAAACTGCGTTTATCAAGCACTTTCATGGGACGTGCAGAAAGCTATTTACTATTGATGACCTAGAGCGGTGTGTCCAGAAGAAGGGAGAATCGGCGCGCAGTTGGGTGCGCCGAGTCATGGAGATACTTCACTCATCTACGGATATTCAGCCCAAGGATGCGTTACAAGCGATGGCAAAGACGTGCAAGTACATACCTTTAGTGCAAAAGTTAACTCGCATGAAATCTAGTCGAAATGCTTCAGAGGTTACGATGGGAGAGCTAATGGATGCATGCAACAAGCACGCTGCAACAGATACTACAGAAGAGGATGTCGATGACAAGAAAGCAAAAGCAAACACAAGCAACAATGGAAGAACCGGCAATGGATCAACGCCGGGTAACAATGGAGGTAACAATGGGAACAACCAGAATAAGCGCCCGTTTGAGGGAAGCTCCGAGTTTGTCGCTAGCACAGAAGCCGGGTCTTCGAGACCCAGGGCGGAAGGAAACTTCAATGGAGGAAACCAGAACGGAGGAAATTATCAAGGACCGCCAAGGCCGGGTAACAATTGGGATATCTTCAGGATGGCGTGCCCAAAGCACAGCAGAAACGGTAGGCCGGCTAACCATTCATTGGAGCAATGTGCGGACCTACAGAGATGGAAGAACGAGGAAATAAACAAGGCTATGCGAGGTGCAGGTCGGGGAGGAGGACCGGGTCCGGGTGGAAACCCGGGCCACGGCCCACCCCCAGCCGGCAACCCGGCAGGCGGAAATCCGGGTAATAACCAGGGGGGAGCTGGAGGTTTCCAGGCCAACCCCAAGCAGTTGGGACAATACCACGTACATACTACAGGAATTTCCAACAAGGATAAAAAGATACTGAAAAAGGCGGTAAACTCAGTTGCCTCGGCCGTTCCGAGATACCTGAGATGGTCAGAGCAGGACGTAACATGGAGCAGAAGGGATCACCCGGAAAGGATAGAACACCCGGGAGTCTTAGCATTGGTGGTTGCGCCGCAGGTTAATGGTTATGAGTTGAAAAAGGTCTTAATGGACGGCGGTAGTAGCATCAACATCTTATATTGGGAAACCTTTCTACGCATGGGTCTCAAGGAGTCCCAGCTACAGAAGAGTTCGACAGTTTTTCACGGGATAGTACCGGGTCACTCAGCGTGCCCCGAGGGAAAAATCACACTGGAGGTAGCTTTTGGAGAATCGAAGGACAATTTCCGGGTTGAGTGGCTCACTTTCGAGGTGGTCAAGTTGCGCAGCCCTTATCACGCGCTATTCGGAAGGCCGGCTTACGCTAAGTTCATGGCCAGGCCATGTTATGTGTATCTACAGCTAAAAATCCCGGGTCCAAAGCAGACCATCACCATACATGGGAACCGGGATATAGCGGCTGAGTGCGATGAAGGAGATGCGGCAATGGCTGAACAAGCCTGCAGAAAAGAGGAACTCAAGTATTACCGGTCTCAAGTAGACCCGGATGACAGAACAGCGTTAAAAAGGCCGAATACTGAAGATGAGAGGGCGAAGTTCAAGGCAGCGCAGGACACCAAGATGGTGGCTTTTGTCGAGGGTGATCCCTCCAAGCAATTTGCTATAGGATCTAACTTGGACAGCGAGCAGGAGAAAGCACTTGTGGAGTTCATTCGTTCGAATCAGGATGTGTTCGCCTGGACGCCCAGCGACATGCCGGGTATCCCTACAGAACTGGCAGAGCACAGTTTGCACGTTGATCCCAAGTCCAGGCCTGTGAAGCAGGGCCTGAGAAAAATGAATGAAGAAAGAAGGAAGGCTATAGGAGAAGAAATCGCACGGCTGCTTACAGCCGGCTTTATCATGGAAGTATTTCACCCGGACTGGTTAGCAAACCCGGTTCTCGTGATGAAAAAGACCAATGAGTGGAGAATGTGCATCGATTATACAAGTCTCAACAAGCATTGCCCAAAGGATCCGTTTGCACTACCAAGGATAGATCAGATCATAGACGCAGTAGCTGGAAGTGACCTATTATGTTTCCTGGACGCATATTCCGGGTATCATCAGATCAAGCTCAAGAAGGAAGATTGGGAGAAAACATCGTTCATAACCCCTTTTGGGGCCTTCTGTTACAAGACCATGACATTTGGATTGAAGAACGCTGGCGCAACCTATCAACGGTGTATTCAGAAGTGCTTTGAGGACCAAATTGGACGCAACGTTCACGCATACGTGGATGATGTGGTGATCAAGACCAGGAAAGCGGAGACATTTATTGATGATCTAAAGGAAACGTTCAAGAATCTGAGAAGGTACCAGATGAAACTTAACCCAACAAAGTGTGTCTTTGGAGTCCCAGCCGGGAAATTACTTGGCTTTATCGTTTCTGAGAGAGGAATTGAGGCAAATCCGGATAAAATCAAAGCTATCCAAAGTCTGAAAAAGCCGGAAAATTTGAAGCATGTTCAGAAGCTCACAGGGTGCGTAGCAGCGCTCAGCCGGTTTATATCCAGACTCGGAGAAAAGGCAATACCCTTGTACCGGCTCTTGAAGAAATCTGATAAATTCGTATGGGATCAAGAGGCGGACGAGGCGTTCGAAGCACTAAAGAAGCAGTTATCTGAGGCACCAGTCCTAGCAGCCCCGGGTCCTAAAGAGCCCATGCTATTATACGTTGCAGCCGGGCCCCGGGCGGTTAGCGCAGTGGTTGTTGTCGAGCGTAAGGAGGATGGGAAAGATCACCCGGTCCAGAGGCCGGTTTATTATGTCAGCGAGGTATTATCAGAGGCAAAACAGCGCTACCCACATTGGCAAAAGCTGGTTTTCGGGGTCTTCATGGCCAGCCGGAAACTGAAGCCGTATTTTCAGGAACACCCCATAACAGTGGTTAGCTCTATACCAATGTCGGATATCATCAGAAACTCGGATGCAACAGGTAGAATAGCCAAGTGGGCGATCGAGATGGGAGATTACCACATCAACTATGAGCCCAGGTCAGCAATCAAATCTCAAGCTCTGGTTGATTTCATTAACGATTGGACTCACACAGGCATGCCCACCATGGCTCCAAATTCCGAGTCTTGGATAATGCACTTCGACGGTTCCAAGCAGTACGAGGGATCAGGAGCTGGAGTGGTGCTAACATCACCCAAAGGAGACAAGTTAAGTTACGTGTTGCAGATTCATTTTGATTGTTCCAATAACGTGGCCGAGTATGAGGCCCTATTGCACGGCTTAAAGGTAGCCAAGGAGATGAACATTAAGAGGATACGATGCTTTGGAGATTCGGACCTTGTGGTACAGCAGGTCTCAGGAACTTGGGATAGAAAAGATGCAACCATGGCAGCATACCGCAGAGAGGTGGACAGGGTTGCCGGATGTTTTCCGGGTATGAGGTGGAGCACATAGACAGAAGAAAAAACGAGGCAGCAGACGCACTCGCCAGACTCGGCTCGCGCAGAGAGCCGGTTCCACCTAATGTTTTCCTGGATGAGCTATGGCGACCATCAGTTAAAACCGAGTCTGAGGAAGAACTGGTAAATCAAGACCCGGATTTGGAGCTCGTGGCCACAGTACGTGCTGTTCCCGAGTGGACAGAGCCGTTCCTGGCCTACCTATCACGGGGCGAGTTACCACAGCAGGAGGTATTAGCAAGACAAATTCTGAGACGAGCAAAAGGATATTCTATCATCAATGGGGAGTTGTACAAAACAAGTGCAGCAGGAGTCTTTTTGCGCTGTGTAGCACCAGAAGAAGGCCGACAGATCCTCAAGGAGATCCATGAAGGTGATTGTGGGCATCATGCATCCACAAGATCCCTTGTGGCCAAAGCTTATCGACATGGTTTCTTCTGGCTCACGGCCCTAGCAGACGCGGAGCGCTTGGTGGCAAGGTGTGACGGATGTCAAAGGTACGCTCGCCAAACCCATGTGCCGGCTATGGAACTGCGGACTATCCCGTTAACCTGGCCGTTCGCTGTTTGGGGTATGGATATGGTTGGCCCCTTCCACATGTCACCTTGCAAAAAGACACATCTCTTAGTGGCTGTTGATAAGTTTACAAAGTGGGTTGAGGTCATGCCAGTCACCAATTGTGAAGCAAGTACAGCAGTCAAGTTTCTGAAAAGGATTATCTATCGGTTCGGATATCCCCACAGCATAATCACCGACAATGGAACCAACATGTCCCTTGGCGAGATGGAGAAGTTTTGTGGAAACAATGGCATCCGTTTGGACATAGCCTCAGTGGCCCACCCACAGGCTAATGGACAAGTGGAAAGAGCAAATCAGGAATTACTTCGTGGATTAAAGCCACGGTTACGAGTCTCGTGTATCAGAGCTGCTGGTGCATGGGTCGAGGAGTTACCTTCAGTGGTTTGGGGTATCAACACCACACCTAACAGATCTACTCAGATGACACCGTTTTTCATGGTTTATGGCGCAGAAGCAGTGTTGCCGAGTGATATTATCCATGACTCGCCTCGAGTATCGGCTTATGTCGAGGTGGAGAACGAGAAGACCCGGCAAGACGCCGTGGATATGCTAGAGGAACACAGGGAACAAGCTTTGGAGAGATCAGCCATATATCAGCAGGATCTGCGGAGGTATCATAGCCGGCGTGTAAAAACCCGGGTCTTCCAGGAAGGAGACCTGGTTCTGCGCCTGGTACAATCAAAGGAAGGAAAACACAAGTTATCACCGCCATGGGAAGGACCGTTCATCATAAGCCGGAATCTGCACAATGGATCATATTACTTGATAGATGCACGGGAAGAGTCGGCTACGGTTAATGACACCGCTCATACCACTTCATCTATGCAAGAGAAAGAAAGACCATGGAACGTGGCTCAGCTACGTCCCTACTATACTTAGTATAGCCTAGATTCACAAAGTGGAATTACACGATGTAACAGGCAGCAGGTTTCAGACGCACTCTTTTCCTATCCAGGGTACCTAAGGGGACTGGAGGGTTTTTAATGAGGCGGCCTGCTGACCTAACTTTTCTCATATCAATAAAGAGATGGTTAAAAAAATATATTATTTCCTTTTCATGTGTCTTTATCACTTCTTATTTCTGTTATGCTTTTTATCTTTCTTCCAGGTAAGTATTATTTACTGTTTTTTTAGTACATTAGCTTCTTTAGCAGTTTGCGAATATTTAGGTCTTGGGGGCTGATTGCTTGAATAGCACAGTTACAAACTCAAAGACCCGGCCATGATGCATATAAGTTATAAGGGCCGATTACTCGCAAACGAGTACGGCTGCAAGCTTATAACCGGACAAAGGAGCCAAACTTTCTTGACTTTTCTTACTTAAGCTCGATGTGACTCGCACTAAAGTGGCATGATTTGCTCGCATATGATCACAATCAGTCATGATGCCCAATGGGACTTGCCTGACCCTGTCTTCGTATAGATGTAGCAACATGATTATCCACGCGAAAGCCGGCTTACAGTACAAGAGAGCCAAAAGGGTCATCTAAACCACAAGTTATGCAGAGTACAGGGTTAATAACCGGAAACTCACTGTTTATTAAGCATAACTTCAAAACCTATGTGAAACGGCTCTAGGTTTTGGGCTTTGGCAAAGACAATTTGTTCTATTTGAAAGACCTAACACCCTAGACTCGGAAGTTCGGGCCTTGGGGACTGGGGATTTTGAAAAAAGAAACAAATTATCTAGCTATTAAGCTCAAAAACCCAAAAATCCGAGTCTTGGGGACTTGGGGACTTAGAGAAAAGTCCACCTGTCAAAACCCACGAGACCCGGAAACCGAGTCTCACAAAAGGAACCATAAAGTAAGTCGGAATATCAAGAATAAATGAGCTCAAAGGCAGATAAATATCAAAATCATCCAAAGGCCAGAAGAGCCACGAGATATATCAAGGCATTAAAGTGCATTACAAGTCTCGATACTAGTATCAAAGGTGCACAGGCGCACCGTCAAAAGTAATTGTTCAAAGGGCCCATTGGCCGACTGACGCATAGGAAATGACAGCGGATAGAAAAGATCACTCAACACCTTGGGTCGAGGCATCCATCTTGTCCTTGCCCTTGCCAGCCGGGTCCCGGCCAGTAGCCTTCCCAGCATCGTTACCCGGATGAGCAGCGTCAGGACGAAGAGGAGGGCGGCTAGCCGGTGTAGAGGAGGAGGGCGTCGACTTAAAGTCGGCTTCCCTCTTTGCAGCTTCCTCCCTCTTCCTGGCTAAGTCAGCATTCCACTTCTCCAGAATATCGAAGGGTAAAGGCATATCTTCCTTCACAGGTTTACCTTTGGCGTCGTATGAAGTCATGAAGTTACTTAGATCCAGAGAATCGGCAATTGTAGTCGCTGAGTGACTCACTTCGCTCTACACAGCCTTGAAATCCTTGATGCCGAATCTAGAACCATCAGCCTTGCATTCTGGAAACCCGGCCACCAACTTTGCCGGATCAAGCTTTGGAAAGTAGGCTTTAGCCAGCATTAGCCCCCGAGCCATCCCAACTCGGCATGCCGAGCGTTTCCATAGCTCAATCCATGCGGGTACAGTGGAACACGCATGGATCAAAGTTTCCATACCCGGATAGCCATCGGTTGGCCATTGTATGGTGTCCAGGATCCATTTAGTGCCGGCGCAGAATCTCCGGAGCACATTCTTCAAGTTTTTTACCTTCTGGATGTCATCCTCTTCTGAGGGCGCAAGGTTAGCACCTACAATATAAATAACATGGGTTATATCAAAGCATCACAGGTATCATGGATCAAGAAAACAAAAAACCAAGACACGAACCAGTCAGTAACAAAATCTCACCAAGGAGGACACGATAAGCGTCGGCAACTTGAGCCGATAGTTTCTTCAGCGCAGCTTGAGCAGTGGTGTATTTCTCTTTGTATTCTGTGACATCTTTTTCCAAGTTTTCCACCTCAGCCTCAAGTGCTTTTCTTAGCTTTACCTCGGCGTCCAGGAGTTGATTGGTCTTGGCCAAAATTTCCTCGGACCGGCTCTCCTGCGCCTAAAAGGAATGGAAAGTTATACGTCAGTCGGATATCATAATCAGCTGAGTATTAAACGGAGTACCGAGTGTAACTCCGACAAGTTATACTCGGTACTTGGGGACTAGATGGATAACATGAGATATCAATTAGTATTACCCGGTGTTCAGCGGCCATGCGCTCTAGTATAGTGTTCTCCGTGGCCTTCATGGCAAGGAGGGTGCTCATCATTTGGTCGAAGGAGTGATTGTCCGAGTTGGAAGAATCGGGATCTTGGCAACCCGGAGTCGTAGTCTTTTCCTTAGCAGGGGAAGGCATCCGAGTCGTACGAGTATCGGAGTTTGGCTCGCCTCCCCCCTACCAAGGACTGTGGCCTCTTCCTCCTCGCGGGCGTGCGAGGCTATAGGATACTCGGCTTCTTGATCAGCCGGATCCTTCGGTGGCGCTTGCCGCCCTTCCTCACCGCCAGTCGCGGCAGTCATATTATCAATCGGGTTCTCCTTACCCGGATCTTCGATTTCCATGTTTTCTTGGTCACTGATAGTGACCGTGGCTCTGTGGATGGTATAGATAAGCAGTTAGCATGTAACTAGAGAAAATTATGGAAAGGCATTAGAACATCAGGAGAAGAGCCGTACCCGGGGTTCACCATGAAGTCCGAGGGGAACTCGCTGCTAGACCCGGACGAAGCTGACAAACATTGAGAAAATAAGATATGGAATTGCCCTACTAAGGGGTGACTCGGAAAAGGAAAACCTTCATATCCGGGAAGAGATTGAAAAATACCAGCACGTCGAGCCGGGGATGACGGAATACCCGGGTTAAGTGTGGATTCACCCGGGAAGTTCCGGGTCACTCTGCGCTTGGTCGCGGGTAGATCCTTCAAGTATGGCCAGTCGGATAATTCTCGGTTTAGCTCGCACATGTTAGCAAAGGAGTATGGTTTAGAAGCAAGGGAGCGGTATGGAACCTTGAAGACGACCCCGCGGGCTTTCCTCTTGGTCCCGGCTCCGGCTTCGGGCTAGATTTCGTCTTTGTCGCTCTCGGTTTCTTCCGAGTCCCTCTGGTCGTCGTTGTCACCCTTGTCATCCATCCCTGAAAGGCGTATGCGTTAATTGGAAAAAGAAAGCAAAGTGATAGAGGTTGGGGTGATTGGAATCCGGATGGTACCTTCGTCTGTATCGACCGGTTCCTCCTCTTCTTCCTCTGGGTTACCCGAGTTGGGAGGGGTCTCGATACTCCAGAAAATGTTATCGGCCTGAAATAAAAGCATGAAAATGGGAGTTAGTGTTTGTATCAAGTCAAAGTATAAGAAAGTGTATAAGTGTCAGATTTTACCGCTGGAACCGGGTTATCCCGGGTAAACGGCGCTAACCCGGCTATGCTCTTTATCACCTCCAGCTTCTCGGTCAGGAAGCTCTTGATGGTTTTATTGGTATCACCCGCCGGATAGTTCTTTGAGGAGTAACGAAGCGCGTCCGTAACGTGCCCCGAATATTCGCACATCAGTTTTGGGCGAATAGAATTGGGCTGGATGCGGAATTCTACCCAAGTCTTGACTAGGTTGAGCCTAGTGAGACCGTGGGCGAAAAGGACGGCTATTTTTGAGAGGAGGGGCTGGATTGCTTCCCTGTCCGACTCAGGGGCGAAGGCATTGAAAGTGTCGAAGATATCTAGGAGACCCTCCGAGTAACCCGTAGTTTCCTCTCGCCGGGTGGGGAGGTGTCTCGACAGTAGAAGAAGGACAATTGCCAATGCTTAACATGAGAGTTTAAATTAAGAGTCGGCATCGGCGAGTTCTTGCGGCGCTGGATAGAAACCCCGCCGCAAGTTAAGAGCGCCCCGTCACCGCTTTCGCGGCACGGTTTGCACTGGAAAAGTTCAATGAAAAGAGCCAGATTTGGCGAAATGCACAAATAAGACTCGCAAAGCACAATGAAATGGGTAATGTTCAACATAGAGTTAGGCCCTATGTCGAACACCCGGAGGCCATAGTGGCGGAGGACTTCACGAAAGAAAGAGTGACCCGGGGGGCGAAACCCCCGGATCACGTGCTCGACAAAGCAAATTACCTCGTCCGGGTTAGGGGAAGGCCGGGTCTCGTCACCCGGCACCATCCAGTGGATCTCCTTTTGAGGGGGGAGGACGCCCAACTCGGCCAGCTCCTCCAGCTTGGCCTTGGTTACCGTGAATCGCGCCTAGTTGGCGGATATTGACTGGGTCATCCTGGGCTTAGCCGACTGCTTCCCTTTGGTCTTGGGAGCCATCGGTTCAGTCTGCAAAGGCACAAGACAAAAGGACACAAAGCATGAGACTCGGAAATCATGGATGCTCCGAGTATCGATAAACAGTATGAGGATTATTAACTATCCGGGTATCGAGTATCAGTACAGAAACTATGGGGGACTTACGTATTGGCAAGCATTTGTGGAAGAAGGTTGATTGCCCATGTATCTACTTCAGGTAAAAGAACCGGAAGAAGTGGATTTTCCGGGTATCATTGACAGCCGCGGAAAATTTGAGCGAAATGAATCTAGATTGGAAAATTTGTGGGCGATTTTGCGAAGAAACTGATGATTAAAAGTGATAGAGGAGTGATGTGTGACCATCTATTAAGCTATTGGACGAGCTAGCATGGATCTATGCGACCTAATCCGGTGCGGAGCAAGAAACGGCTCGCGGCGGACCAAGATCCAATCTAGGTCGAGTAGTGCAAACAAAAGCTAAATTGGTGGGAGCAAGAAACTTACCGGCGTGGATTGGAGAAGGATGCGACGGCGGCAGATTGCGCAGTCGTGGTGCCCTTGTGCGATTCCCAGCGGGCAGCTTGGAGGCGCGGCGGCGGAGTTTGGCGGCGGCGCGGGGTGAGCTGCGGATGAATGCGGACGGCGGCGGCTTTGCTCCGGCGACGCTCGCGGGATCTCCGTGGTGGTGCTCTGGGTGCTCGAACGGGGATGCGCTGGTGAGGAGGGAGAAGATGGAAGGAATGACCGTTGGGGTTAGGTTACCCCCTAGGGTACCTATTTATAGGTACAGGTGGGAAAACCTAGGCCAACGGGCGGGAACCAGAATTTTCGGGATAAGGGATACCCGTCCGAGATTTTGGGGATAGGCGTTAAGTGCCCGAGAGCAATATCCGGACAAGATAAGAAGGGAATCTCTTCCATGATATTCGGATCAATTAATGAGCAAAGTGAGCCGGGTCTTTTGCATTCTCCTTGGAACATTGACCCGGAAAGTTAAATATGGATTTAGAGAAAGCCGGGTTATTACATGGACCACCATTGGAGTTAGGCCTAGCTGTTTATTAAAGCAACCTAACCCGGCCTCTATGAGTTTGTGTGTTTATTATTTTTGCAGGGAATAGCGTGCGCTTCAAGGAGGATCCCATGAAGCCCAAGCTAATCTGGGGACTACTGATGGAGGGATGATAACCCGGTAGGCTAACCCCCAGGAGTAACTCGGCCCAAAGGACGCTGCGCAAGACCCGGCTTAGGATAAAGAAGCTTCTAGAAGGCCCAGGAACGAAGGCCTCGTAACCCGGATTGTGGGTTCCGGAAAGGAAGTTTAGGGTTTGTAAGCAGTGTCCGGGTAGGATTCAGAATGCGCCTTGGAGAGTAAGCCAGGGGGTCCGGATGTTATATAAGCCGGTCCCTAGGTTAGGGTTAGACAAGCTTTTTACGCGAGCAAGAACCTGATCGCCAGATCGAGAGATTTTGAGTATCCATTATAACACCAGTATCGAGCTAATATATTTAGATCATAGACTCGGCGACTTGATTGCCGGCTACCAGATCGCATATCACCATGGTTTCCTTCGAGCTAAACCCTCTCCCAAACACTCGAGTCGATTTGCCCCAAGACAAGTTACCTCCGGTAACGTCTGCCGTGATTATCCCACGACAGAAATGGTTTAGCGGGCCGCGCGCACGGAGTGATACCATCCCGCGTTGTTTTTCTTTTTTTTCGTTTTTTAAAATAACAGAAATGTGCATGTTTGCTTTAATTCTGTGAAAAATAGGAAACCTAAGAAATAAAATCTACAAAAATTTCTAGAGGTAGATCTACATTTTCTTGAATGTATGCAACTGGTAGATCAAGATTTAGGGCTATATTTTGTCTGTAGTAAATATTTTCATGCACACTGTCTGTTAGAGTAAATAGTGTATAACTTTTTGCATGTGTGTTCAAATTGAGAAAACTAAAATTCTCTGAGTATCTTATAAGTAGATCTATCAGTAGAGCTTGACCTAACATCAAGGTGAGATACCATTTGGAAAGGCCATCCATTTTGGTATTTGTCCAGTAGGATAATCTAGGATTTTTAGGAGTAGTTTAGAAATACTTTTCGATGTGAATCCAATTAAATATTTTATTATATGCACATACCTATGTTATCCTAGATTATTAGAGCCCTAGAATATTTTTGCCAACAGATCTAAGTTTTCGCACTTTTCTATTAGAAATAAAATGTGCATAAATAGTTTAGAATAATTGCTTGCTAGTTGTTACTATGATTTCTAGCATGTTTAGATGTTTTACTTGCTGTTTAAATGTTTTCTACTTACATTAATAGTATGTTAGCAAGTGTGTGCATGTTTGGAAAAAGAATGTAAATAGAATATGTCTAGTGTGTTTCTCTACTCCTTATTTAAATAGATTTTGTGAGCATTATATAGATAGATTTAATACGTAAGTTTTTAGTGTTGCTTGGTTGAGTCCAGTACCATTTTGGTACTGGTTATGGGTTGTTTTCACCTCTGTTAGGTTGTATTTAAATCCATAGAGAAGCATGAATAGCTAGGATTGATTATTTAATAATAGTGTTGTTTTCACTAGTATGTGTAGCTTGTATTTTTGTTTGGTGGAAAACTTGTTTTACACAAGATGAACCACAGGCATTGGACCTCTTAAATGTCATGGAAAACTTAGTGGAACACCCACTGGTTCCATTTCATTTTGGTGAGAAATAGCATTTCTCAACCATAGTAGTAGTAGTAGTAGTAGTAGTAGTAGCAGTAGTAGTAGTAGTAACTATTGTTAGTTTGGGGTATGCTTGTGAAGTGTTATGTTTGCAAACTTGAGTGTTGTTTTGTTTTGTGATTTCTTGTTGTATGTGTTACTTAGATCCATTTTTTGCTTCGTTTGGTTATGATTGAGTGTCATTATTTTACTTTACAACGATAGAAAACGAGGAGGAAGCTGTTGGTGCCGGAGGGTATTACTATCACTCCTGTTGTTACCAAGACCAAGAGTCAAGACAGTACCAAGGCAAGCCATCCTAAAGCTTGCTGATATATTACTTATCATTATCTATCATGCATGTGTTTACTTTAGAAGTTTTACAAAAACCTTATTACCAAAACTATTTTTGAGTGGCTATTGTTACTATTAATATTATATAGTTATATATCACATTGTAATTAGTCAACTTGGTGTTACCAAGCCTTTAGCCACCATATGGTATATAAATACCACCTAAGATAATAATGTTGACTCCCTAAGAGGACACTTTAAAAATGTGCTTTGGCAAACAAATGCTCTTATGAAAAGTCCACGGTGGAAAGGCGGGACCTTATTCACCGGGGGATATAAAGTGGGTTGTTTTCAAAAATGTTTACAAAAGACACATAACCTAGTCTTCGCTGGACAGCCAAGAAGTACTGCCACTCAACCTCAACATGGGTACGGGGCCTATCTAGACATTTGTTCTTGTTAGTGCGTGTATTATCCCAAAATGCTATAGAGAGGATGATTCTATGAACGGAAGTGTCGCCGGGAGGGAGTAAAGGGAGATACAAAGTGAGGGATTAAGTTGCCCCCCGGAAGCGACAGTTGGGTCTCCTGCCGTGGCAGGGTGGGACCTGGTACCGGGGAGATGACACCCAACTAAAGGGATGAGAATATACTATCTTGATAAGAGTAAACAGTTAGGATTATTTATATGATGCTTGCATATCGCTATGTCAATCCATGGGTGGTTCATGGCAGATGATTGGATCTTGTGGATTGTGTACACCTCTGCAGAGTAAAACTATTCTGAATAGCCGAGCCCTCAGATATGTGCAGTTGAATGGCCATGTAGCTAGCATTGTGTCAGTTTTCCAAAAAGGATGTTTTATGGAAAGAACTTGTACCTTGGAGGTACCGATGAAGGAAAGTTGGAGTTTCTTACAAGAAGTTTTGCAAACAAAAACTCTTTTATAAAGCAAGTTTATGAAACCTCTTGGATATGCAATATCTACAACAGAAAGAAAATTTTATTATTTTCTTATGTAATATCTTCTTTAACAAAGATATAGAGATGTTTTCCAAAGCAACCATGATGTTATCTTACATACACCATGGGTAGTGAACCCTATTTATAGCCTACCTATCCACCATATAAGCATACTTGCATTTGTAAGTGCATAAAGGATGTCTTGCAGATTACATTCAAATTTACTCATATTGGTTTCGTCCCTAGCTATTTACTTGGTCAGAATTTGAGGAGATGCCACCAGAGAAGGAGTATGAGGAGGAGTACTTTACCAACGACTATGTGAATTAGGCCCGGCTCCCGGTCAGCAGCCTGTTGGTGAAGGCATGACATAGGCTATCTACGTTTTATGTTTGCTAAGTTTGCGCTGTGTGTTTGTGAGACATTTTCCTGTCCTGCGTGACAGTTGTTAAGACTTGGTCATGTGACCATTGCTTCTTAGACTCTATTATTCGTGTAATGGATAATCTATCCGTGTACCAACTTCGTATGTTGTTCACAATTGAATTCCTGGGATCGTGAATGTACGCATATGAGGGGTTCTGGACCATCTGGTTTGGGGCCTCTACAAAGTTGGTACCCCAGAGCTATCCTGACCTTAGGAGCCCTTAGTTAGCATGGAAGTTAGCTAGTACTCTGAAAAAAATATCTTGTAAAACTAAGTTACTTGTGTGACTAAGTTTAAAAATATTCTTACACCTATCTTCTAAGATTTACAAAACCCTACCTACATTTAGTTAAGTCTTGATCAATCTAAAACTCTGCACACTATGGTCTAACTTAATCTTACTTAAAATTTTGTGTGGATGGAAGTGGTGTTCACCGAGGCTTGCCAGTTGGGACTGGCGAGAGACGTGTCTTTTCTCTTTGAGCCGAGGCTCGTGGAGAGAGCTTATCGATCGCCCGGTCCCTGAGTTGCGTGGAGGGATGATCTTTGGTTCTCCAATTGAGGGAGACTGGTTCGTGGAGTGTACTATTCGTCCACACTGACCACCCCTTCCGCAGAGACTTTTGTCTTCACAATCGTGGAGCGCTCTTGGCAGGAGGGCGCAGTTCGGGTGATCCAGGAGGTTATTGCACGCATGGCTCATCTGAGTGATTTTTAGTACCTGGGCACTCGTTTTGAGTTTCTCGGGAGGAGAGACGAGTCTGGCACACAGATGTCTACGAACGCTTCTATTCTTGTAGACAGTGTTGGGCCTCCAAGTGCAGAGGTTTGTAGAGCAACAACAAGTTTCCCTTAAGTGGATCACCCAAGGTTTATCGAACTCAGGGAGGTAGAGGTCAAAGATATCCCTCTCAAGCAACCCTGCAATCAAGATACAAGAAGTCTCCATACTCAGTGGTTTAAAGATAACACATGGTGTACACAATTTGAAAACTTTGGTTTAAGGGAGTTTGGATGCACGAGTAGAATTCCATACTCAGTGCAGGTGGAGGCTAGCAAAAGACTGGGAGCGACAAATCAAGAGAACATAAGAGCCATAATCATGCGTCGCGACATAAGCATCATTAATTAAAGCATAAGCGGTATCACAAGTTCAAAAACTAAATGTTCATGGAGGGTATTCGTGACTGTTTCATAGTCATAAACATGGTGTGAGCATGTGCCAAGTCAACCAAATAAAACATTCGAAAGAGAATACCATACATTGATGCTTTACTATGACAAGAACAACTCATGAATCTTTCAAGATATATTAAACACTCTCAGCTATTTAAGGCTATTCATGGTACTCAATAATCACAAGGCTTTAAAACTAAAATAACATTTAGCATGACATGAAAAAGTTCTAGCCACAGTCTATACAAGCTTCTACTTGCATTGTTATAAATTCTACTTCAAGCAGCAGTTTCTTTTCCCAACAAGCACCATACAAGCTATGTTTTAACAAAAATTATCTACATGCTACATAAAGCAAATGAGATTACTCATATAACACTACTAAAACTAACAGCTCTGAATAAGAGATGCATGAAAACAAAGGCTAAACTCACTACTAGCAACATTAGTGCAATCGAAATAATAAATTCACATCGTTCAGTTTCAACACAAGACTAACACTCATAAACACATAAGCTACTGTCACAACTTATTTTAAAACTCTTTTTCTCAAAAGAACACCAAAAGAAAGAGATTAAGAGGCAAATGGAATTATTGGCAGAAATCAGTCAAAACAGAACAACAGGTAAAGATGATTTTCTTTTAGAAAATCTTTTGTTTCTCAAATCAAAAATTGTTCAACTAAGAAAAGTTGCGGAATTAGCTGAGGAATAAGCACAAAAAAATTCATATCATTATGATCTTCCAGGATTTTATACGATGTTTTACGGTGGACGGCAGAAATCTGTTTTCTGCGCAGAAATCCGAAAACCAACTCCAACTTTCATCAGAAACTTTACTGGGAACTACTAAAACATGAAAAGAAAGATACAAAGGATTTCCTACAGAAGTATACAACCCCTTGACTCAAAGAAAACAGAGAAAAACAATGCAAAAATAAAAACATGGGTTATCTCCCAAGAAGTGCTTTTCTTTGAAGCCTTCCAGCTAGGCACAATGATTTTTCAAAGATGCTCGCATAAGAATAAGATTTGAAGCACAATAAGATAGCATCAAGAAGAAAATATAACACACATTTAAGTCTAACCCACTTCCTATGAAAAATAATTTGTAGAAAAACAAGTCAACGAAGCACAAAGTGACTAGCATAGGAAGACACAATAAGTGCAACTTCAAAAATTTCAACATAAAGATGGGAAACTTAATATTGTTGAGATGCATAAAACCATGTTTCCCTCTCTCATAATAACTTTCAGTATCATCATGAATAAAATTAACAATATAACTATCACATAAAACATTCTTATCATGAGCCACATGCATAAAAGAATTATTACTCTCCACATAAGCATAGTCATTCTCATTAATAGTAGTGGGAGCAAATTCAACAAAATAGCTATCATTATTATTCTCATCACCATAATCATCAAATATAGGAGGCATATTGTAATCATAATTAATTTTCTCCTCAATAGTAGGTGGACTGAAAATATCATATTCATCATTGTAATCATCATATATAGAAGGCATATCATCATCACAATAAAATTTATCATTCATAATAGGTGGAACTAGAATACCACAATCATTATAATCATCATATATTGGAGGCAAAGTATCATCAAATAAAATTTCCTCCTCAAAACTTAGGGGACTAAAAATATCATATTCATCAAAACTAGCTTCCCCAAGCTTATACTTTTCCATAGCATCAGAAATAATGGTGTTCAAAGAATTAATACTAATAACATTGCTATTAGCATGCAAATAAAGCTCCATAGGTCTTTTAATTTTCTCTTCAAACACTTCATGTCCTAACTCAAGATAGAAATTATAAAGCTCTATCATATTTTTGTTGTTTTCCATTAAGCCTAACTTCGAGCACTCACACCCGAGGATGTTAGCACACCTTTTACCTTACCTCCCCGGCAACGACACCAGAAAAGAGCTTGATGTCTACGCACGCTTCTATTCTTGTAGACAGTGTTGGGCCTCCAAGTGCAGAGGTTTGTAGAACTGGAGCAAGTTTCCCTTAAGTGGATCACCCAAGGTTTATCGAACTGAGGGAGGTAGAGGTCAAAGATATCCCTATTAAGCAACCCTACAATTAAGATACAAGAAGTCTCTTGTGTCCCCAACACACCCAATATACTTGTCAGGTATATAGGTGCACTAGTTCGGCGAAGAGATAGTGAAATGCGAGTAATATGGATGATTATAAGTAATACTAGCAATCTGAAATAAATATGGTACCAAGAAAACATGTAGCAGAACAGGTGGAAAACGGTGTTTCAATGCTTGGAAACAAGGCCTAGGGATCCTACTTTCACTAGTGGACACTCTCAACAATGAAAACATAATTGAATTTATAAATACCATCTCTTCACTATGCTACTCCAAACCACTCTCCGGTCGAATAAAAACACCAATGCATATGTAGGGCTTTAACAACACTCCTTAGAGTAAGCACTTTCCCAACTAAGTAACCCCCACGCTATCACCATGGGACCCAGATGGTTCGACGCAAACACCACAATATTATAGGGTTATCCAACACAAAATATAAATATAATGCTAAACCACACGGTGCACACACTATCACCTTTACACCGTGATCAAAGTGTTTACGGAGATCTCATAATAAAAACCACTTGAGTAGCATAATAAATGAAGAATAATATCTACGAATTAAACTAGATTACAAAGATCACGATCACATATAGATCACACCATGGGAGAGAGAGATGAAACACATAGCTACCTGTAGAGCCCTCAGCCCCGGGGGAGTAATACTACCTCCTCATCATAGGAGATAGCAACGACGATGGAGATGGCGGTGGAGTCGATGGAGATGCTTCCGAGGGCACTTCCCCATCCCGAAAGGGTGCCAGAACAGAGATATGTCCCCCAAAACTTGTCGGTGGCGGCAGCGGAGCTACGGATGTATTTTGTGGAAAAGGTCGATTCTTCTAGGGTTTTCCCTCGGAGGAGTATAAATAGGCGAAAGGGCAAAGGCGGTGGAGCCCTGGGGACCACACACCACCCCTCGACACAGCCAAGGAGGGTGCGCCGCCCTATGGTGTGGGCCGCTGGAGGCCCCCTCCGGGTCTCTTTGGGAGTCGTGGAACCTTCGGGAATTCTAAGACTTCCGGGCTTCGAATTTTCCATTTCTGAGAATATTTCCAGAATAACTTTTCTGAAACTAAAAGGAGCAGAAAACAGGGAACTTGCTATATGGCATCTTGTCAATAGGTTAGTCCGTAAAATCGATAAAAATGACATAAAGAAGGGAGAAAACATGTAGCATTTGGCATAATATCATCATGGAACATCAGAAATTATAGATACGTTGGAGACGTATCAGGGGGCGACCAGAGGTTGGCCAGGGTGGTCACACCACCTGGCGGCGCGGCCAGGGGGCGCCACCCAATGGTGTGGGCCCCTGGTGGCCCCCCTCTGGCTGTCCTTCTGGCTAGCTTCCTCCTCGGAACTTCTCAGAACTCTCCGGCATCCCCCTCTTCTTGTGATATTCTAAAATAGGGTATCTCGACGGTGCTTTTTCCATCATATTTCTGGTCCCGATGTTTACTCTCCAAAAATTATTAAAAATGGAAAACAATATGAAATAACATAAGTAATGCATCATAACATGAAATATATCGATGAATAACAGAAAATATCGATATGAAATAGTGATGCAAAATGGATGTATCAGCTTCCCGAAATCCGCCCCACTGGCCGCGATGTTGAACGGAGATGAACATGCTGCAGGAGACCGTACTCCACTTGACGAGCTGGTACTAAGACTGGAAAATGGCCCTGGACCAGAGGCGAAGCTTAGTGTACTTCTGGGGGGCCACCCCCCCCCCCCCCGTCACGAAATCTTGAAGATATTTTTTGGGAGGGCCTAAATGAGAAACAAAATAGCATTTCGACCCCGCCAAACTATGATATTATGGCTTTAGCCCCCCTGCAGTTTGTATCAAGATCTGGCACTACCCTGGACCCAGTTGTCATTGATCCGTTGTTGGATCGGCACAAAACTGGCTGCATCACAGAGCATGATGACGAGTATCGTAACGACATGCCTCATGCAACCGTCGTTGGTGTCCGTGGAGTACTCCGCGTCGAAGTTGGCAATATGGGAGAAAACGCACATGGTGTTGGTCTGGCCGAGAAGGAGGTTGTCCAAGCTCATGTGCTCGCCAATGCCCACTAGGCCCGTGTAGTTGTCGCTGGACAGTAGCACTGTTGCCGATGGGATCAGGTTACTGCTGTTGCTCAAGACGTACCACCGCCCGGACCGGATGCAAACCAGACCACATAAAAGTTGTCCATCCGCACGGCCAGCATCGCCGCGTTGCTGGCTACGGTGCTGTGGACCTCATGCATGATCCAGCGCGATGAAGGCCAGGGAGGGTGGGTTTGCTCGGCCAGAGCAGGCCGGAGAAAGGCCGGGTTTTGGCTACCTTTGGATTCCTAGGAAATCATGTCCTATGTGCATCTCATGTAGCCAACGCCCGTCGGGGCCTTGGAGAAATCGCATACGAGGCGATCATTTGGCCGGTACCAACGCATGCGTACATAAATAAAAAACAAAGGGAAATTCTTTCTATCCTCCGGAGGACATCCTTCGTCTTCTCGTAGGCACACAAACCACGTGGCCCAACTAGGTAGCACGTGAACAGACAACGATGTCGCGTAGAGGGGGTGAATAGGCGACTAAAACTTTTCCAGTTAAGGCTTGCTAAATGCGGAAATAAACTAGGTGTTTAAATTAACAAGCACACAACCTAAATAAAGAAGGCTCATCTAAGTGCACCAACAACTTATGCTAAGCAAGACTAGTAACAAGGTGATAGCAAGATATATAACTTCAACCACGAATGCCATCACAATGTAAATTGCATAAGTAAATAGCTCAGGTGTAGAAATAACCGAGGCCCACGGAGACAATGATGTATTACGGAGTTCCTCCCTCGTTGGAGGGATGTGATCTCGCTACAACAAGTCTAGTCAACACCACAAAGGCCTCACCCTATTCTCCGATGAATCTAGCCACAAATGCCAAGTTCACCTTCCACTATTTGCAGCCTTCAATCAACCCATACATCCACAATTTAATTGGAGGATCTCGATGTCACCACAATCTTGGGGCACGCATCCACAACTAAATTGGAGGCTCCCAAGAACACCACAAGTAGTTTAGGGTCCAAGACCCAAGAGTTAAAAGTCCACTTCCGTGAATACTCGTGGAGAGATCAAACTGATGCAACCGATGCAGATTGAAGGATCATAGGTGCTCAAATCTCCAGTCTCAAATTCCAACAAAGAAAAAAAATACTTGCGGGGGAATAAGAGAGGAAGAACAAAGGAGAAGAAACACCAAGAACTCCAAGATCAAGATCTACTAGGTTCCCTTAACTTATAGGAGGTATGGATTGGTGTAATTGTAGATCTACATATCCTCTCACTTTTCCCTCAAAGATATGAAAGAATCATAGGAGTTATTGAGAGAGGGGCCAGTGAGCTTACGCCCACCCTATAAGGCGAATCCCCCTTGTAGCTCTGAGGAGCCTAGTTGTGTTGAGTAGCTTTTGTAAGTGTTTGTGTTATGTATGACTTGATGCTATGAATGTGATGTTTGTTTGAGTGATATCTTGTTTGGAATTTTTCTCAACCCAAAACTTTACTTGTGATTTATCACTCGTCTTTCGTTATTTTTAGATACCCTTTTTAGTTGCCAAGTTTTGTTTTTCAAAAACAAAGAAGTATTGCTGCATAGTGTTACACATGTTTCACTAAACAGCATGCCGCCACGTCGGGAACCACCACCACCACCCCCGCCGCCAATGGAGGCATTGCTAGCCTTAATGATGGAGGATCGCCAGGCCACACGAGCAGAGAGTGCTGCCACTATCGCTGATGTGCAGCAGCTAGCCACCGCCAGCGCCAACAACAATAATAATGGCGATGGTAACAGAAATGGTGGGTGCTCGAAGTTGAAGGTATTTCAGCAGACCAATCCTCCGCTTTTCACCAAGATCGTGGAACCACTAGATGCTGACGATTGGCTTCGCAACATCGCCAGTAATATGGAAGTGGCATCAGTGGAAGGCAATGACAACGTGTTGTTCGCCACCCACTTTCTTGATGGACCAACAAGGACTTGGTGGGAAACTACCCGCGCCACTATCGTCGCTGGCCACGTTTTCACTTGGGAAGACTTCTCTGCCCGGTTCCGCAAATATCACATCCCTCGGGGGGTGATGAACATCATGAATACTGGGAGGGAGGGAGGAATGTATGTGTCTAAATACTGGGAGGAGTTCACTTTGTTATCCCGGTATGCACCTGATGAGGTTAACATAGAAGCTAAGAAGAAGGAGAGATTCTTGAATGGGCTGCACGATGAGTTGCAGTGTACACTTGTGGTCATACCATTCCTGGATTTGGAGTCACTTGCGGATGTCTCGATGATGATGGAGCACAAGAGGCAGAATGCCTTTGACAACATAAAGAGGAAGATGCAGTACCAAGGTGGACCTAGTGCACCAAGAAATCGCCCTGCTCCTTATGCAAGGCCACTACCACCACACAGGGCGCCTGCTTATGCGCCAAGACCCAACCATAACAACCACAGCCACCACCATGGCTGTCGCACCCGGACTTCTAGGGGATACTCACAGTCCGTTAAACAGTAGATAAATGGCTTACGGGGCATACCGGCACCCGCATCTCAATATGAGCAGGCCCACACGTAAACGTGTGACAACCATTCTCTACTATTCATCGTCTGCGCAAACCATCCCATAGAAATCCAGATACTTCCATTGACGTACTTCATAACATACACACATGGTACGTCAACGGCATTTGAACAATGGATATCACAACAGATCTCTAAGACACAAAAGATTGAAATAAGTTGCAAATAGCTCTCATTAGAGCAGAGATAGCAAATACAATCATCCAGAGGACACATGTCCCAACATATCATCATTACAACACAGCGGAAGCATCCAAAATGTCTGAGTACAGACAAGATCCAATTAGGCCTAAGAGGCCGGAAACGAAAAGACGGAGCCCATCCACGAAGTCTCGGATCCTGCCCGGGTCCGCTATCTACTCGTCAGCAGCCTCGTCATATTCCACGTAGTAGCCACCATGTAGATCCTCGGAAACGTAGTCTGCGGAAACCACAGCCCAAAGGGGTCAGTACATAAACGTACTGGCAAGCAAGACTCACAGTTCACCAAAGTGTGCCCAACAACACCAAGCACAGATGCTTTGGGTTCAACGGAAGGAAGGGGATGATACAAAAGATGCTACAGCTGGCTGCTCTAACCAACTACAGAAACATGCTACAACTTCCGGCTAACAGAAAGGAGATAAGATAGCGTATCGTAACCAACTATAACTAACCACCAAACAAACCCATCCTGGATCTCGCCCCTTATCCAAAGAAACAATCCGAGGATAAACTCACACAGTTGGATTAGTGATGGTTCAAGTTATTGTGTCAATAAGACTATTACTAGTCAAGTTATCATTAGTTAGGTGTAAGTTGTTCTGGGTACTTGTTAGCCAGTACTTTCACCAAGTCATCCATAACCGTGGAAAACACGGCTTCTCGAGAAGATTTATCCCTGCAGGGGTGCACCAATTTCGCCGTACACGTAAGAATAACCCGCCAGATGGAATGGCCTTTCCACCAAGCGGGGCACTCAACACAACTCGACTCTTCTTCGCATCAAGCCCAAAGAACCCCGTGCAGTTGAGCGCACGGCCAATCAAGCCCCACGAAGAAAAGGGGACCCTCATAGCACTCTAAGAACGTGTCTCCCTAAATGCCGACTACAAAAGTTCCACCCTGGCGCCAAGGGTTCGCACCTGCAATATGCATGCGGCAAATGGAAAACCCGAACTAAATGAGGCGATTTGGACGAGATGCGAATCGAATCAAATTGAGGGGGGCGCCCATACACGCTTCCCACATGCGGCTAGTGCGCTCATCATGGATCAGTAGAAAAGACCATTTTCCTAATTAGGGTCGACACTAGCAGGCCTCAAAACCACGCCGGGCCTCCTGCCAGTGCCTTATCATCAAATTATTATTACCTCAAACATTAACATGTTGATTTTTTAACATCGAGCCCCAGAACATAATAGAGTAGTAACAGAAAATAAAGGGCAACAGACTCGAGCAAAAACAACCCTAAGCATGCTAGTAAGACTCGGGCAACAAGCAAAAAGGTTATAGGTGTGGAGGTGAGGCTATATCAGGGTTAAAGGATAACATGTGATAGGATCGAACAGAAGCAACGATTCATAGGGCTAGCAGAATAGACAACGGAAAGTATCGGTGTCCAATGTTGAAAGGAACACAATGGTTCATGTGAGTGAATACTTGCCTGCAAACTCAGCAGCCTGGTACTGGGCTAACTCCTCAGAAGTAGTGTCGTAAACCTCGTCTGTCTCAACGTCATCGTCTATTCGAGAAGAAGCAAACAAACAACGCAAAGAGACGAACAATCAATAACATGGCATAATGCACAATCATGGGATGATGCATGGCAAATTAATTGATGCATCAAAGGTATGCTAGTTAACATGGTAACATTATTAAATGGACCCTTATGCAATTTGGATTGCATATGGAAAAGTCCATGAGTTAAGGTTGAAATAATTGTTCTACAAGTAATCAACAGGTGAAAATGGATTAGCATGATGCATGGATGAGGAAAACAGAAAAATAACAACAATAGAAACAATTTTAAATAAGGTTTACCAAGGTTAGGATTTTAGTTATTAAATTATGGAATTTTGGTTTCTTAAAGGTGTTACACAAGCATTTGTTGTTTTCACCACTTTCAATTGTTCAAAATAGATAACAAAGTTCATATTTGGAAAGAACACAAAATTTTAGGTGGATTACATGTTTCAAATATTGAAAAAGGAATTGAGATGAATTATTTATGAATTAAACAAGTTAAACAAGACTTAAATGAATTAAATTCAAGTAGGAATATTATTTGAATTTTATTTGTTCAAAACATTAAACCAAATTCATATTTGAAAGGTTTATACTTTTCTAGTTTGAAAACATATTTTATAAGTTCAAAAATAATTTAAGTTGAGCAAGTTATGAATTTAGCAATTTTAAATGATTTAAACAAGGTTTAAATTATTTAACCAATTTTAATTATTCAAAACATGAAACAAAATTTTTATTTGGAAAGGTGGTTTAATTTTGCATGGAAAACATATTTTATTTGTTGAAAAATGGATTTAAAATGAGCAAGTTATTAATTTGGCAATTTTAAATGCAATAATTAAGGAACAGTTGTTTTCAGCAATTTAAATTATTCAAAACAGCAAAAAAAGTTGATATTTGGAAAGTACATGAAAAATGGGATGGAAAACATGTTTAGTTTGTTGAATTTGGAATTTTTATGCCCAAGTTATGAATTTTGCTAAATTAAGTGAATTAAACAAGTTTTCAAATATTTCACCAATTTAAAATATTCAAACAGTAAAAAAAATTTATATTTGGGTAGAGCATTCAATTTGGTACAGAATACATATTAAAAATCTTGAATTTGGAGTTGGAATGATTTATTTATGCATTTGTGAAATTTATGTGTTATTCTGCCATTTTTATTACAGCTAGGGACTTGGAAATAAATTACAGGGGCTAGAAAATAGTTAGCAGGGACCTGGGTGTGATTTCTGTGAAGTTTATGTACAAAAACAAAAAGGAATAAAAAAGTTGGGTTTTATTGCGGGAGGGGGACTCGAACCCGGGACCTCCCGCTGGTGCGCAAGGGGCAGTGACCAGTGCGGTATGCTGTTCGATCGTTGACAGTAGGGGAACGCGGTGGGGATATTGTTCAGAAACGGTGTTTCTTTTTCTGAAACTGAAACTGCACACGGGTTCAGTAACCTGAACCTGGCGCTGGCAGAAGGGAAGGTCGCCGGCGGGCTGCTGCTCGCGGCCGGTCCGCGCGGTGGCCGTGGGTGCGGGCGGTGGGTGTGCTGTGTCGTGGTGCAGAGGGGGTAGAGGAGAGGGGTAGCGAGAGGGAGAGGGAAGCGCACCGAGTGGGGGACAGGAGGAGGCGGTCGGGGCGGAGCAGGTGGCCGGCGGCGACAAGGAGGCGACGGCGGCGGCGCCTCGGGCCCTCCCGGTGCCCACCGAGTGGTCGCGGAGGAAGCCCGCGGTGGGGGGGATTCCATTCCCTCACTCGCCCGGGCCGGAGGGGGGCTCTCCCGGCGGCGATCACCGGAGAGGAGGAGGGGAAAATTTCGGGTGGAGTTTGGTGCAGTTACAGAGAGGTTCAGAGAAAAGGGACAGAGATAGGAGAAGAGAAAATGGAGGCGGGGGGAGAGAGAAGAGGGGGAAGAAGAAAGGTAGGGCAGGGGCTAGGGCATCGGGTAGGGTTTATAGGGGGAACGGTGGAGCTGCAGCCGTCTGCTCCCTGTTCTGCAGACGTGGACATCGTGGATGTTGAGCCGTACAGGAGGTAGAAGAAGACCGAAGGGGTATTGGGCCCTGAGGGATTAGTTGGGCTGGGCCTGCCTGCCCCTCTCTCCCTTTGCTGTTTCTATTTTCCTTTTCTTTTTTTTGCAAATTTGAATAGGGAAGAATAGAATGAGCTTTTGGAGTTAGAAAAATTAGGAGAAAATACTTACAGGTTAGTTATGATTACAGCAACAACTTGTAAACTTTTGTGTTCAAAAAGTTTGAATTAGGGTGTTGTTTGAAATTTGTTTGAAATTGGAGTGAAATTAATTATTAATTGAGTAATTTGAATTAAGCAACTTAGAGGTTTTAAGTTCAAGTTTATTTGAAACAAAAGATGGTTTTGTTTTGATAATTTTCATAAAGTTCAAAAGGGGTTGCTGTTTGGAAGATGTAATTGAATTTGAAAGGCATTTGAATTTAGTGAATTTGCTATTAAATGAATTGTTAAAAGGACCCATTTGAATAGTGTGAACCCTTAAGCTTATTTGAAACAATAGATTGATTTGTTTTGCAATTTTCATAAAGTTCAAAATGGTTGCTGTTCTGGAATTTAATTGAATTTGAAAAGGGTTTGGTATTAAATGAATTTTTGATAGAAACAAAACAATAGTTTTGGAATCACAACTTTAATGGAAACAATTGATTGTTTTGATTTGAAATATCATTTTGGGAATTGTAACATCACAAGTATGAAACAAAAGGTTTGAAATTTGGTTTGAAATTCAAATAGAAAACAAAGGAAAACAAATGAAAACAGAGGAAAACAATTGGAAAACAAAGCAAAACAAATGCAATGAACATGATGTCATGATGCAAAACATAAAATAACAGAGAGCAAACATTCTAATGGCTATTTTTCATACTTGGGATGTTACAAAACGCCCCCCTTGAAGGAATCGCGCCCCGAGATTCCTACTGAGAAAAGAAAAGGTCCGGATACTTCTTGCGAAGATCCTCTTGAGCTGTGACACGTGAAACACACCGTGCACCTTGGATAGTTTTTCTGGAAGTTCAAAACGATAGGCATTCCTGGCAACTCTTCTGGAAAGACGTCAGGGAATTCGCAAACCACCGGAACATTTTCAATTGAAGGAAGAGGTTTTGCATCGAGGGTGTATAGCTGGATAGAACTTGATTTCTTTGGAGAATAGACTATCTGGCCAGAAGGGTGGAACAGCGTTATTGATTAGACGCCGGTAGAAGAAGTGAAGTGGGAAGCAACAACAAGGTTTGAACGGACGAAAAGGATGTTGAGAAGAACAGGATATCGAAGCAACATCGGGAAACACGAGACCAAAACACTACTGAGGTACTACGGAAAACCCATCCGGGCTTCTAAAGGATCAATATCTACTGCTTAAGGAATAGAGGATCTGCTTCCGGGGCTTACACGCCTCCGTTCTCAATCATGAGTAGGCAACATGATAAATCATGTCACAACCACCTCATTCCTATGGTCTAGTAGATATAACTATCCTAGAGAAACCAGGATACGTGAAAACCTAACTTGAAAGTTTAGATGAGAAGGGAAAACAATGTTGCACTTCCTTACCAGAAAAGGGAGGGTGGGTGGGGAAAGAAATAAAAGAACAGAATTCCTACTCTCACGTTTTATTTTCCCTATATAGCTACAAAATAGTTTCTAGACTCAACTGCGACCAGTAAAAGGGATCCTACAGGCAGACAGGCTCTGATACCATTTGTCGCACCCGGACTTCTAGGGGATACTCACAGTCCGTTAAACAGTAGATAAATGGCTTATGGGGCATACCGGCACCCGCATCTCAATATGAGCAGGCCCACACGTAAACGTGTGACAACCATTCTCTACTATTCATCGTCTGCGCAAACCATCCCATAGAAATCCAGATACTTCCATTGACGTACTTCATAACATACACACATGGTACGTCAACGGCATTTGAACAATGGATATCACAACAGATCTCTAAGACACAAAAGATTGAAATAAGTTGCAAATAGCTCTCATTAGAGCAGAGATAGCAAATACAATCATCCAGAGGACACATGTCCCAACATATCATCATTACAACACAGCGGAAGCATCCAAAATGTCTGAGTACAGACAAGATCCAATTAGGCCTAAGAGGCCGGAAACGAAAAGACGGAGCCCATCCACAAAGTCTCGGATCCTGCCCGGGTCCGCTATCTACTCGTCAGCAGCCTCGTCATATTCCACGTAGTAGCCACCATGTAGATCCTCGGAAACGTAGTCTGCGGAAACCACAGCCCCAAAGGGGTCAGTACATAAACGTACGTGCAAGCAAGACTCACAGTTCACCAAAGTGTGCCCAACAACACCAAGCACAGATGCTTTGGGTTCAACGGAAGGAAGGGGATGATACAAAAGATGCTACAGCTGGCTGCTCTAACCAACTACAGAAACATGCTACAACTTCCGGCTAACAGAAAGGAGATAAGATAGCGTATCGTAACCAACTATAACTAACCACCAAACAAACCCATCCTGGATCTCGCCCCTTATCCAAAGAAGCAATCCGAGGATAAACTCACACAGTTGGATTAGTGATGGTTCAAGTTATTGTGTCAATAAGACTATTACTAGTCAAGTTATCATTAGTTAGGTGTAAGTTGTTCTGAGTACTTGTTAGCCAGTACTTTCACCAAGTCATCCATAACCGCGGAAAACACGGCTTCTCGAGAAGATTTATCCCTGCAGGGGTGCACCAATTTGGTCGTACACGTAAGAATAACCCGCCAGATGGAATGGCCTTTCCACCAAGCGGGGCACTCAACACAACTCGACTCTTCTTCGCATCAAGCCCAAAGAACCCCGTGCAGTTGAGCGCACGGCTAATCAAGCCCCACAAAGAAAAGGGGACCCTCATTGCACTCTAAGAACGTGTCTCCCTAAATGCCGACTACAAAAGTTGCACCCTGGAGCCAAGGGTTCGCACCTGCAATATGCATGCGGCAAATGGAAAACCCGAACTAAATGAGGCGATTTGGACGAGATGCGAATCGAATCAAATTGAGGGGGGCGCCCATACACGCTTCCTACATGCGGTTAGTGCGCTCATCATGGATCAGTAGACAAGACCCTTTTCCTAATTAGGGTCGACACTAGCAGGCCTCAAAACCACGCCGGGCCTCCTGCCGGTGCCTTATCATCAAATTATTATTACCTCAAACATTAACAGGTTGATTTTTTAACATCGAGCCCCAGAACATAATAGAGTAGTAACAGAAAATAAAGGGCAACAGACTCGAGCAAAAACAACCCTAAGCATGCTAGTAAGACTCGGGCAACAAGCAAAAAGGTTATAGGTGTGGAGGTGAGGCTATATCAGGGTTAAAGGATAACATGTGATAGGATCAAACAGAAGCAACGATTCATAGGGCTAGCAGAATAGACAACGGAAAGTATCGGTATCCAATGTTGAAAGGAACACAATGATTCATGTGAGTGAATACTTGCCTGCAAACTCAGCAGCCTGGTACTAGGCTAACTCCTCAGAAGTAGTGTCGTAAACCTCGTCTGTCTCAACGTCGTCGTCTATTCGAGAAGAAGCAAACAAACAACTCAGAGAGACAAACAATCAATAACATGGCATAATGCACAATCATGGGATGATGCATGGCAAATTAATTGATGCATCAAAGGTAAGCTAGTTAACATGGTAACATTATTAAATGGACCCTTATGCAATTTGGATTGCATATGGAAAAGTCCATGAGTTAAGGTTGAAATAATTGTTCTACAACTAATCAACAGGTGAAAATGGATTAGCATGATGCATGGATGAGGAAAACAGAAAAATAACAACAATAGAAACAATTTGAAATAAGGTTTACCAAGGTTAGGATTTTAGTTATTAAATTATGGAATTTTGGTTTCTTAAAGGTGTTACACAAGCATTTGTTGTTTTCACCACTTTCAATTGTTCAAAATAGATAACAAAGTTCATATTTGGAAATAACACAAAATTTTAGGTGTATTACATGTTTCAAATATTGAAAAAGGAATTGAGATGAATTATTTATGAATTAAACAAGTTAAACAAGATTTAAATGAATTAAATTCAAGTAGGAATATTATTTGAATTTTATTTGTTCAAAACATTAAACCAAATTCATATTTGAAAGGTTTATACTTTTCTTGTTTGAAAACATATTTATAAGTTCAAAAATAATTTAAGTTGAGCAAGTTATGAATTTAGCAATTTTAAATGATTTAAACAAGGTTTAAATTATTTAACCAATTTTAATTATTCAAAACATGAAACAAAATTTATATTTGGAAAGGTGGTTTAATTTTGCATGGAAAACATATTTTATTTGTTGAAAAATGGATTTAAAATGAGCAAGTTATTAATTTGGCAATTTTAAATGCAATAATTAAGGAACAGTTGTTTTCAGCAATTTAAATTATTCAAAACAGCAAACAAAGTTGATATTTGGAAAGTACATGAAAAATAGGATGGAAAACATGTTTAGTTTGTTGAATTTGGAATTTTTATGCCCAAGTTATGAATTTTGCAAAATTAAGTGAATTAAACAAGTTTTCAAATATTTCACCAATTTAAAATTTTCAAAACAGTAAACAAATTTTATATTTGGGTAGAGCATTCAATTTGGTACAGAATACATATTAAAAATATTGAATTTGGAGTTGGAATGATTTATTTATGCATTTGTGAAATTTATGTGTTATTCTGCCATTTTTATTACAGCTAGGGACTTGGAAATAAATTACAGGGGCTAGAAAATAGTTAGCAGGGACCTGGGTGTGATTTCTGTGAAGTTTCTGTACAAAAACAAAAGGAATAAAAAGTTGGGTTTTATTGCGGGAGGGGGACTCGAACCCGGGACCTCCCGCTGGTGCGCAAGGGGCAGTGACCAGTGCGGTATGCTGTTCGATCGTTGACAGTAGGGGAACGCGGTGGGGATATTGTTCAGAAACGGTGTTTCTTTTTCTGAAACTGAAACTGCACACGGGTTCAGTAACCTGAACCTGGCGCTGGCAGAAGGGAAGGTCGCCGGCGGGCTGCTGCTCGCGGCCGGTCCGTGCGGTGGCCGTGGGTGCGGGCGGTGGGTGTGCTGTGTCGTGGTGCAGAGGGGGTAGAGGAGAGGGGTAGCGAGAGGGAGAGGGAAGCGCACCGAGGGGGGGACAGGAGGAGGCGGTCGGGGCGGAGCAGGTGGCCGGCGGCGACAAGGAGGCGACGGCGGCGGCGCCTCGGGCCCTCCCGGTGCCCACCGAGTGGTCGCGGAGGGAGCCCGCGGTGGGGGGATTCCATTCCCTCACTCGCCCGGGCCGGAGGGGGGCTCTCCCGGCGGCGATCACCGGAGAGGAGGAGGGGAAAATTTCGGGTGGAGTTTGCTGCAGTTACAGAGAGGTTCAGAGAAAAGGGACAGAGAGAGGAGAAGAGAAAATGGAGGCGGGGGGAGAGAGAGGAGGGGGAAGAAGAAAGGTAGGGCAGGGGCTAGGGCATCGGGTAGGGTTTATAGGGGGAACGGTGGAGCTGCAGCCGTCTGCTCCCTGTTCTGCAGACGTGGACATCGTGGATGTTGAGCCGTACAGGAGGTAGAAGAAGACCGAAGGGGTATTGGGCCCTGAGGGATTAGTTGGGCTGGGCCTGCCTGCCCCTCTCTCCCTTTGCTCTATTTTCCTTTTCTTTTTTTTTGCAGATTTGAATAGGAAAGAATAGAATGAGCTTTTGGAGTTAGAAAAATTAGGAGAAAATACTTACAGGTTAGTTATGATTACAGCAACAACTTGTAAACTTTTGTGTTCAAAAAGTTTGAATTAGGGTGTTGTTTGAAATTTGTTTGAAATTGGAGTGAAATTAATTATTAATTGAGTAATTTGAATTAAGCAACTTAGAGGTTTTAAGTTCAAGTTTATTTGAAACAAAAGATGGCTTTGTTTTGATAATTTTCATAAAGTTCAAAAGGGGTTGTTGTTTGGAAGATGTAATTGAATTTGAAAGGCATTTGAATTTAGTGAATTTGCTATTAAATGAATTGTTAAAAGGACCCATTTGAATAGTGTGAACCCTTAAGCTTATTTGAAATAATAGATTGATTTGTTTTGCAATTTTCATAAAGTTCAAAATGGTTGCTGTTCTGGAATTTAATTGAATTTGAAAAGGGTTTGGTATTAAATGAATTTTTGATAGAAACAAAACAATAGTTTTGGAATCACAACTTTAATGGAAACAATTGATTGTTTTGATTTGAAATATCATTTTGGGAATTGTAACATCACAAGTATGAAACCAAAAGGTTTGAAATTTGGTTTGAAATTCAAATAGAAAACAAAGGAAAACAAATGAAAACAGAGGAAAACAATTGGAAAACAAAGCAAAACAAATGCAATGAACATGATGTCATGATGCAAAACATAAAATAATAGAGAGCAAACATTCTAATGGATATTTTTCATACTTGGGATGTTATAATGGCCACAACAACCACCACCACAACAACAACCACCACCACAACAACAACCGTGCACCTTATACACCCAAGCCAGGAGGTAATGGTAATGGAAATGGAAACAAGTCCAACCATGTTTCCAAGACGAACTAGAACTCAAAACCCAATGGAGTTTGCTTTGCCTGTGGCAAGGAAGGACATTTTGCTCGTGACTGCCCAACCAAGAATCCTACCCCAGCATAGAATAATGCGACCAAGATGACACAAGGACCAGTGACCAACAAGCCGAATGTGACAAAGGGGTATCTGAATCACGTCACTTCTGAGGAGGTGCAAAACACGCATAATATGGTGATGGGTACGTTTCGTGTCAACTCTGTACCTGCTGAAGTACTGTTTGATTCTGGTGCATCGCATTCCTTCGTAACTGTGCCATTTGCTGAAAAGAGTGGTATGAAGTCTACACGTATGCGTGACCCTATGTCAGTGCAAATACCTGGAAACAAAACCCAAGCCCACTTTGTTTGCAATGAAGTACCGATGGACATACAAGGAAAAACTTTTCATGCCGACCTTATAGTACTGGGATCCCAAGGGATAGAAGTAGTACTGGGTATGAATTGGATGACCAAGTATAATGGTGTTATTGATTACACCAAGAAGTCCATATCATTGACTGCTAGTGATGGAGAGAGTGTTGCTTACACCGTAACCAAGTCTACATCCGAGACCCACTGCCACACTGGTATAGCCACACCCACACTTGAGGAAGTTCCTGTTGTATGTGAATACCCGGATGTGTTTCCTAAGGAGTTACCCGGTATGCCCCCTGATAGGGATATCGAGTTTGCTACTGAGTTAATACCCGGCACTGGACCTATAGCTCATAAGCCTTACCGGATGAATCCAAAGGAGTTAGATGAGTTGAAGAAGCAACTGGATGACATGTTAAGGAAAGGTTTGATTCGCCCTAGTGCATCACCATGGGGATCACCTGTCATTTTTGTGGACAAACGGGATGGTTCCTCACGTCTATGTGTGGACTATCATAAGTTAAATGATGTGACCATCAAGAAAAAATACCCGTTGCCCAAAATTGAAGATCTGTTTGACCAGCTAAATGGGGCAAGAATTTTATCAAAGATCGATCTTCGCACTGGTTATCATCACTTGAAGGTTCGTGAGACCGATATTCCCAAGACCGCATTCACCACACGTTAAGGATTGTATGAGTACACCATGATGTCTTATGGTCTAACCAATGCCCCCACCTACTTCATGATTCTTATGAACAAGGTTTTCATGGAATGCCTGGACAAGTTTGTCGTGGTTTTCATTGATGACATTCTTATTTATTCCAAGAGTGAGGAAGAACACGAAGAACATCTGAGAACTGTTCTCGGAACACTTCGACGACATCAACTGTATGCTAAGTTCAGTAAGTGCTAATTATGGTTGAAAGAAGTCGGATTTCTTGGACACGTAGTATCTGGAGGAGGAATCTCTTTTGACCCTGCTCTGGTTCAGTCTGTTGCAAATCGGGCTGCCCCGACCAATCATACTGAAGTAAGATCATTTCTGGGATTAGCTGAATATTACCGCAAGTTTATTCAAGGATTCTCAATCATCGCCAGACCACTTACTCAGTTTCTCAAGAAGGATAGTAAGTTCGTATGGACAAACAAATGTGCTAAGAGTTTTCAGGAGTTGAAGAATCGGCTGGTGTCAGCCCCGGTACTCATTATGCCGGATGTCACCAAGAGTTTTGATGTGTCTGTGATGCTTCTAAGCTTGGTCTTGGAAGTGTTCTCATGCAAGAGGGAAACGTCGTCTCGTTTATCTCACGCCAGTTGATACCACATGAGTTGAATTACCCTACTCATGACTTAGCTTGCTGTCGTTGTGCATGCCCACAAAGCATGCCGACATTTTCTTATTAGGAAAAGATGTGAAATTTACACGGATCATAAGAGTTTGAAATATATCTTTACACAGCGTGAACTCAATGTGAGGCAACGCCGTTGGATAGATCTCATCAAGGACTATGATCTTACTGAAGGGTTCGTTGCATAGAAAACAAAAAATTTCCTACCCAATTGACACCTGAAGGGCCAAGATCTAATCTAGGAGATGAAAGGTAACGGGTAGAGAGAGAGTCTTAAGAAGAACATACCCTCAAAGACAAAAAGTGTTACGAGATCAAATCTCGTTGTTGGCATAGTCGTACTCACACCAATCCCGAGAGCGAGAAGATGTGCACCGCAATCCGGTGGTGCCTCCGTGATCGGTCACACGTACGGTTGATGACGAACTCTGTTCCCTCGATCCAGCGGGACAGCGAAAGTAGAGGATCCCTCAGTACTCTAGCAGCACAATGGCGTGGTGGTGGTGAAGAATCCCACGGTCAGGGCTTCGCCAAGCCGGATACCATGGAATGGAGCAGCGGGTGGAGAGGAAGTGAGGTGGAAAAGTGTGTTTTGGAGGGAGAGCTCTCACCCTCCTTTTATAAGGGAAGGGGAGGCAGCCAAGGGGTGGGTGCGGCCAGCCCATGGTGGTTCCCCCACCTCTTCCCTCATCATGTGAGTGGACACTCCACTCAAACCCACTCATTCTCCCATAATTTCCCACTTAGAAAATCCAAAGGTTTTTCTTTAATAAATAGATGAATCATTTTTATTTCTTTATTTAGCATTTGTCAATTCTATTGACAAACATTTGCATATAACACCTAGAATCATTTTTTAATTCTATTAACAACTATTTGATGAAAAAACCCCTTGAACTATTTCAATTTTCCCCGAAACAATTTTGGTACTGCCCAAAACATTCTTCGATATTCTGTATCCTCTCAAATGTGTCATCGAACCTTAAGTGTGTAACCCTACGGTTCGCGAATAACATAGACATGATCGAGAATCCTCTCCGTTCAATAATCAACAATGGGATCTAAAGATCCGTGATGACTCCTATATATTCAACGATGAATCTCGTGAGGTTGTGAACCATTTACGTCGTGACTGATTCCCTTTGTCTCGCGATATTTTACTTGTCCGAGATCCGATCATTGGTATCAACCATACCTTGTTCAATCTCGTTACCGACAGGTACTCTTTTCTCGTTTCCGTGATATGACATCCTTGTGACCTAGTCATGTGCTTGCAAGCGGTGTTGATGTGATATCACTGAGAGGGCCCAGAGTATATCTCTCCGTCATTTGGATGGACAAATCCCACTCTTGATCCATGAGTCTCAACTAATACTTTCCGAATACCCAACGACACCTTTATAGTCACCCCATTACGGTGTGACGTTTGATGACATCAAAGCACTCTTCTGATATCAGCGATTGACATGATCTCATGGTCTAAGGAATAAGTTACTTCGTATGTTTGATATAACAATGTAAACTTAATGACTTGATCGCGTTGCTATATTCACTTTGGGTATATATTCATCACATCATTCTTCTAATGACATGACCCCGTTATTAACAACATCCAATGTTCATGATCAGGAAACCTTGATCATCCAATAATCAACGAGCTAGTTAAAAGAGAGGCTTTAATAGGAACCATTGTTTGTTTATTAAACACACATGTATCAACGTTTCCGGTTAATACAATTCTAGCATCAGAAATAAACATTTATCATAAACAAGGAATAAGATAATAACCACTTTATTATTGCCTCTCGGGCATATTCCCTTCAGTCTCCCACTTGCACTAGAGTCAATAATCTAGTCTGTAAGCACTTAACACATATGGCGTTCCAGTGTTATTATCATTCTTCGCATGTGGTAAACATCATAAAAAAGATCTGAACTGTTCAGTTCCTATTTTATTTGCATGTTCTTTGCGTCTACACGCATCACTCCTTCTCTAATGAGATGGCTTTGTATATATTTGGTCAATCGGTGAAACCTTAATTCCTCAGCTTAAACCAATGTCACTAACACTTTGAAAATGTAGCTTCATAGTGTCAGCATTCTTGGAAATTCACCAAGTTCAATAAATAACTCCTTGACACAAAATACTCCTATTATTTGTTGTCAACGCAACGATATACTTAGCCTTTGTTGTAGTATCCGTCACAATACTTTAATTTTTAAATTCTTTCAAATCCAGCATGGAACTTTCTTCCAGCCTATTGTGCTACCTTCCATCACATATTTTAATTGCGATAAATTACTTGAATAGATGACAAGACTATTAGTGTAACATATTACAACAAATAGTTTGTCATTACTACATAGGAAAATATATCTTTAGCATTTCTAAAATGGCATAAGGATCTCTCTCACTGTTGTCTAATCATCATATTAATTATCCTGCTATAACCTTTTATAGCACATTACTCATATGGTTGTGTACATAGCATGGAACGACTTAGAAATCTTAATTTCAATTATGCTTATCATGTGTCAAAACACTTGAATCTTTCTCAATTGTTTTCGATGTGTCAAGAACTCGTTCTTGTCATTTCGATATTGAATTACTTCAATATTTCATCTATGTAATTTGGCTTCAATCATATCAGGTGCTTCAATCCATCTCTTATAGATATCGATGCCCAATATCTTCTAAGCCTTTCATCAATATGAAAATCTTAACTGTGTTAATTCAAAATACATATTTTCCAATCAACCATATCTCATCTACATAAAGCATTGGAAATACGTCTTAGCGCTCCCACTTAATTTCTTGTAATTCTACAAGCATCTTTATCGTTCATGATGGAATCAAACTCTTTTGATAACTTCATTAAGGTAAATATTTCAACTTCGTTATGCTCACTTCAACCGTTGAAGTGTGCATGCCTTTCCAACAACCTTTTGAATTTTACAAAAACTCTCGGATTGTGTCATGTACACATCCTCGATAAAACCTCCTTGAGAGGAAAGTTAGTTTTTGTTATTCAAATTCCATATCATAATATGTAACTTTTTGCTAGAACTATCCACAAAGACTAAAGAATCACTACGGAAGATTAAAATTTTGCAGTAGTCAACTCTTTGAACTTCGTCGGAAACATCTTTTCGACAAGTATAACTTTCAAAAGATGTAAATATTCATGTCTTTGTTGCTTTATAGACCCTTTTGCTATCGTTAGGCATCATGCCTTTCGAAAGGACTACCAAGTCATATACTTGATATTCATACAAGGATACTATGGCGGATATAATGACTCATGGTCAATTTTACGAAGTCGGGGCCCATCATTTGCTTCCTTGATAATTTCCAGGTCCTTTGTTTTCAAAACAACACTTTATTCTTAAACCAAAAGTTGGTCTAAGTACAAAGTTTTAGGACTTTTGTGGTTCAGTTCGCAAACTCATTCGAAGTATCTACAACATATGTAGTGTCTTCTATTTAGTCAAAATAGGAAACCCCGAAACACCTTCCAGTGATGCGCTACTCTTGAGATGGTAACGAAGATTGTCTAATCTCGTTGAGTTTGTAATGTCCTCCCACTCACTTGTTTCGCAAGAACTACTTTCTCGAGAAATCAACCCTTTCTGACAAACAATATTTGTCTTTGGCTCGGTGATAGGAGAAATACCCAATTGATTCGTTGGGATAACCTTATAAACATATATGTATCCTATTTTGGTTGTAACATTTTACACATGCTATGCATACCAAAACTTAAGAAATAGACAGTTTGGGTCAATACCCAAACCATATCTTACATGGTGTCAATTTCAACGGATGGCGCTCTTTTTCAGTGTAAAAGCGGTTGTCACTAATGTATAAACTAGAATATTATAATGGCATTTTTATTTATCTTTCCATGTCAAACAAGGTTAGATTTTGTCTCTCGAACACTCCAAACTAATGTGGGGTAGTTCGAGTAGTATAAGTTGTAGAACAGTTCTGCAACTTTTCAGATGTTTTGCTAAACTTGTAACTCAAACTTTATCCTTTATGATCCAAGCATAAATACTTGATTATCTTGTTAAAATGTTTTTACTTCATACTAACAATAATTCAAACTAATTCAGAAATGTCAACTTCGTTCTCTTTAAATAGATATACTCATATATCTACTCAAATCATCGATGGAATTTTATGAAGGAAAAATTAATCCACCACACACAACTACACATAATGGACTATATATACATCAATATGTATAATCTCCACTAAATTAGTTGTTCATTCTACTTTGGCCTATGAACGGAATTTTAGTCATCTTTTGGAAGAGGTCTCACAAGCGTCAATTTATTCAAAATAAAATGACTCCAGAAGTCCATCAACATGGAGTTCCTTCATGTTTTCCTTTTCGATATGAACTAAAATGGTGGTGTCACAATTTAAGTGAAATTATTTTACGTCTTGCAACATTTAGCATTTAGTCTTATATATGTTTACTTTACCAACACGATTTATATTAACTCATCCATCAATTATGAAATATGGTCATAGTTTGAACAATCTCATTTGTTCTCACAAAAGATCGGAACGGAATAACAACTTATTAAATTCTTAAAATAAATCTTGAATGTTTGGTTCGATACGACAATGAACACAATAACACTTTATTTCTGTTCTTGTCATGATCGATTCCACATCTACTACTAGTTTCTTTTAGGCCCTTGTATTTCTTGCATTGCGTTGCTTTGTATGACAATTCATACCAACCAATGTGGTATTAAAATACCCAAAAAAAAATACTTTCTTAACTAGTAATAAATCTATAACTTGTATATCAAGCATATACACCTGAGCTGGACCTTTCCAGTTATATTCTTTTCTACCATATACCTTTCGTAATTCTATTTTCAATATTTCCTTTTCTTTACGAGAAGAATCATTCAACATCAAACAACGCTAGTTGTACTAGCTCATTTTCTTTGGTGTGTTAGTCATATACTATCACCCATTGAGTCATACTCTGAGTTTGATTGTTCTACTAATATCACCATATTAATAGTATTCTTCCGGATTCCACTCTTAGAAATATCCAGGCAAGGTAAACGACTTTACCCATACTTTTAATCCATCCCATCATAAAAAATTTATGATTAAGCTACTGTAGATTGAAGGAAGGAATTTAGAGGATAATTTTTAGTGCCAACTTCTTGGAATATTCAAACGCCTTCCGTCTTCAATCATTGCACATCTTCAAATAATATAAGCATACATTGGCACGCTAAATTATACTCAGTCATGTTGCCACAAATAAGTTTCTAGATATCAATATATCTTTCACTTGATTGTTTCTGGAAAAAATTCTTTTCGGTTCCTAAATCACGTTGATCAACAAAACATTCTTTTTAAGATAAAGTAATATGGAAGCAACCATGACTCTGGATTCTAAGTAGGAATAATTTTCTCTATAGATCAATCAATCATTAACCATATGGAGCTAGGTAGGAAATACCACAAATCTACAATAGGACTCAATTTTAAATTTCACTAATACGGTACCAATCTTGAATGATATTTACCAGATCATAACAATTATATCTCAATTAACAATCTAAGTGTAAGGTAGTTTTTGGATGCCAATGAATACTACAATTTGTGCAAATTCACTTTGATTGGTTGTTCATGATAAATAAGTTCAAGTTAATTAATAATGACTACGTGGACTCCCACTCAAAAACAACATCCCTCTTAGTCGTCTTTAGTGATTACACGAACCAAATTCAATACACCAAAACTGATCATCACGTGAGATGATGTACCTGCAAAGGCGAACATCGACATGTTCATCATATCATCCATATGACTCATGCTTTACCTTTCGGTTACGTGTTCCGAGTGCATTTCTGTACATGCTAGGCTCGCCAAGTAGAACCGTAGTATTGCGTGTGTTCAAAGGCCATGTCGGTACATGCTAGGCTCTTCAGCACCCGTTGTATGCGAATGTTGAGTTTGTCACACCCAATCATCATGTGGTGTCTCGAAACGACGAACTTTCTTAACGGTGCATACCAAGGAAGAACACATTATTATGTTGATATTAAGTGAGAGGGATCATCTTATAATGCTACCGTCGCTATCTAAGCAAAATAAGATGCATAAAAAGATTAACATCACATGTAAGGATAATGTGATATGATATGGTCCTTCTTGCAGTTGATCTCCATCTTGTGCATCATGGTATGATCACCATCATTCCACCGGCGTGGCACCAAGGTAAATCATGTGGATTCCTTCCGGTATATCAATAATTTACAAAAGAGATCATCTCATAATCAAATTTGTAACATTTACCATATCACATCGCATGCCCTGCAAAAACTAGTTAGACGCCTCTAATTTATTTTTGCATATTTTACGTGGCTTAGGGCGTTGGAGGATAGAACCGTTCATACCTACAAACATGAACCACAACATTAACAAACACATTTTTAACAACCCTTCGTAGATTAGATCTTAACTATAGTACGAGAAACGGACACCCCCTCAGCCACAAGTGAGACAAGTCTCGTAAATAGTACACATAAAGTTAGTCTAGGGCAGCTTCACCCTACTATGCCACTAAGATCATAAAATACTCAAGAAGGCAATAACATGATCATCAACGCCCACATACACCTATGTGTTCTACCCGTACAAATCATCTACGCATAGATCCGGATCTGATACCACTGAAGGGTTCGTTGCATAGAAAACAAAAAATTTCCTACGCGATAGACACCCGAAGGGCCAAGATCTAATCTAGGAGATGAAGGGTAAAGGGAAAAGAGAGAGTCTTAAGAATAACATACCCTCGAAGACACAAAGCGTTATGAGATCAAATCTCGGTGTTGGCGTAGTCGTACTCACATCGATCCCGAGAGCGAGAAGATGTGTTCCGCAATCCAGCGTTGCCTCCGTGATCGGTCACACGTACGGTTGATGAAGACCTTCGTTCCCTCGATTCAGCGGGGCAGCAGAAGTAGAGGATCCCTCGGAACTCCAGCAGCACTACGGCGTGGTGGTGGTGAAGAACACCACGGTCAGGTCTTCACCAAGCCGGATACCATGGAATGGAGAAGCGGGTGGAGAGGAAGTGAGGTGGGCAAGTGTGTTTTGGAGGGAGAGCTCTCACCCTCCTTTTATAGGGGAAGGGAAGGCAGCCAAGGGGTGGGTGCGCCCAGCCCATGGTGGTGCCCCCACCTCTTCCCTCATCATGTGAGTGGAGACTCCACTCACACCCACTCATGCTCCCATAATTTCCCACTTAGAAAATCCAAAGTTTTTTCTTTAATAAATAAATAAAACATTTTTATTTCTTTATTTAAGCATTTGTTAATTCTATTAACAAACATTTGCATATAGCACCTCGAAGCATTTGTTAATTCTATTAACAACCATTAGATGAAAAAAAACCTTGAACTATTTCAATTTTCCCTGAAACAATTTCGGTGCTGCCCAAAACATTCTTCGATATTCCGTATCCTCTCAAATATGTCATCGAACCTTAAGTGTGTCACCCTACGGTTCGCGAATAAGATAAACATGATCGAGACTCCTCTCTGATCAATTATCAACCGCGGGATCTCGAGGTCCGTGATGACTCCTATATATTCAATGATGAATCTCGTGATCGTGTGAACCATTTACGCCGTGACTAATTCCCTTTGTCTTGCGATATTTTACTTGTCCGAGATCTGATCATTTGTATCAACCATACCTTGTTCAATCTCGTTACCGACAAGTACTCTTTTCTCGTTTCCGTGATATGACATCCTTGTGACCTAGTCACGTGCTTGCAAGCGGTGTCGATGTGATATCACCAAGAGGGCCCAGAGTACATCTCTCTGTTATTTCGATGGACAAATCACACTCTTGATCCATGAGCCTAAACTAATACTTTTCGAATACCCAACGGCACCTTTATAGTCACCCTGTTACGGTGTGACGTTTGATGACATCAAAGCACTCTTCCGGTATCAGACATGATCTCATGATCTAAGGAATAAGTTACTTCGTATGTTTGATATAACAATGTAAACTTAATGACTTGATCGCATTGCTATATTCACTTTGGGTATATGTTCATCACATCATTCTTCTAATGACATGACCCCGTTATTAACAACATCCAATGTTCATGATCAGGAAACCTTGATAATCTATTAATCAACGAGCTAGTTAAAAGAGAGGATTTACTAGGAACCATTATTTGTTTATGAAACACACATGTATCAATGGTTCCGGTTAATACAATTCTAGCATGAGAAATAAACATTTATCATAAACAAGGAATAAAATAATAACCACTTTATTATTGCCTCTCGGGCATTTTCCCTTTACATAGTATCCACTATCACCCTGGAAAAGAAAATGTTATTGCGGATGCTCTTAGTCAAGAGCCGACCCCTCTAATGCTATGATTCAGATCAGACAGCCGAAGTTGTGGAAAGAACTTGACCAGCTTGGTATTGAGGTGGTCAGTTATGGCATGTTGGACGTCGTGGAAGTTAAACCAACTCTAGTGGATCAAATCAAAGGAGCCCAGAAGGGCCATAAGAGTATTGAGGGAATTAAGACCCGCATGGAGAAGGAAGAAGTTGCTGGTTTTACCATTGATTCTGATGGAGTCTTATGGCATGAAGGACGCATTTGTGTTCCTACTGAATCTGAGTTGAAGCAAACCATCATGACCGAGGCTCATTATACTTTATACTCTATTCACCCTGGAGGAACCAAAATGTATTAAGATTTGAAGGAGAAGTTTTGGTGGCATGGAATGAAGCGAGATATTGCCTCGTTTATAGCCAAGTGCCATATTTGTGAGCAAGTGAAAGCTGTACATCAGCATCCCGCTGGTTTGGTACAGCTGCTGAAAGTACCTGTTTGGAAATGGGATGAAGTTGGGATGGACTTCATTACTGGACTACCTAGGTCCAGCCGAGGGAATGATTCAATAAGGGTAGTTTTTGATAGGCGCACCAAAGTTGCACAATGTATACCTGTTAAGACCACATATCATGGAGACCACCTTGCTGATCTCTATATTTCTCGGATAGTCAGCCTACACGGAGTTCCCAGCAGGATTGTGTCAGATCGAGGATCGCAGTTCACATCTCGATTTTGGAAGAAGTTACACGAAGCCTTGGGAACCAAGCTAGCCTTTAGCACAACCTACCATCCGCGGACTGATGGACAAACAAAGCATGTGAAACAAATACTGGAAGACATGCTTAGTGCTTGTGTCTTGCCATATGGATTTAAGTGGGAAGATTGCCTGCAGTTTGCAGAATTTTCCTACAACAACAGTTATCAGTCAAGTTTGTAGATGGCACTATTTGAAGCCCTATATGGACGTAAGAGTCGCACACCATTGAACTGGACAGAAACAGGTGACAGTCAAGTATTTGGAGTAGACACTCTAAGTTTAGTTAATCCGTGACTGATACGTCATAAACGTATCCCTAATTTCTGATGCTCCATGATCATATTATGCCAATTGCTACATATTTTCTCCCTTATTTATAGCATTTTCATACGTTTTCCGGGACTAACCTATTAACAAGATGCCTAGAGCCAGTTCCCTGTTTTCTGCTGTTTTTAGTTTCATAAAAGTTGTTATGGAAATATTCTCGGAATTGGAAAATTCGAATCCCGGAAGTCCTATTTCCCCGGAAGCTTCCAGAAGACCGAAGATGAGTCAACAGGGGCAGTAGGGGGCCCACACCATGGGCTGGCGCGGGTCCCCCTGGCCGCGCCAGCTAGGGATGTGGGGCCCCTGGAGCTCCACCGCCTTTGCCCTTTCGCCTATTTAAACCCCCCGGATGGAAAACCCTAAGTACTTGATCAAAATCCCCGAAAAATTTCCGCAGCCGCCGTCACCGTAAACCCTAGATCAGGAGGGTTCTGGAGTTGTTTTCCGGCACCCTGCCGAAGAGGAAATCATCATCGGAGGCCTCTACATCACCATGCCTGCCTCCGGAGTGATGCGTGAGTAGTTCATCCCTAGACTACGGGTTCATAGCTGTAGTTAGATGGTTGTCTCCTCCTCATATGCCTCCATGTTTACATCTCGTGAGCTGCCTATCATGATCGAGATTGATCTTATGTAATTCTATATGCTGTGTTTGCTGGGATCCGATGAATATTGAACTTATGCCAAGTTGATTATAGTCTTTATTGCATATTTTATTTGTGATCTTCCATGCTTTTCGTTGCTTGTGGTTGCTCTGGCCAAGTAGTTGCTAGTGACTCCAAGAGGGAGTATTTATGCTTGATAGTGGGTTCATGCCTCCTTGTTGCCTTGCTCGAGTGACAGAAACGTGAAGGGGGGATGTGATGTTGCCATTAGGGAGAAAACAGCGGTGAGAGTACCCGCGTGTATAATCATTGTTACATTACACACTTTGTTTAATGCAATTATCTGTTGCTTGCAACTTAATACCTAAGGGGGTTCGGATGATAACCTGAGGGTCGATTATTAGTCATAGATGCAGATGGATGTCGGTCTATGTATCTTGTTGTAATGCCCGCACAAAATATCATAGTAATCATCATGTTATATTATGCACTACGATGCAACCTTTATTTGTCAATTGCCCAGCTGTAATTTTTTCACCCAGCATGCTACCTTTTATGGAGAGACACCACTAGTGAAACTATGAACCCCGATCCATTTTCCACACTGTTAATCAAACCACAACAATTTCCTGCTCTCTCTACTTTCTGCAAGCATACAACTGTTTTCCACACTATACGTCTAATCTTTGTTTTCAGCAAGACCGGTGAGATTGACAACCTCACTGTACCGTTGGGGCAAAGTATTTTGGTTGTGTTGTGTGCAGGTTCCACGTTGTTGCTGACACCGGTGAAGCGCCAGCACCACCGCCAGTGGCATCAACCTTCCGAAGATCCTCCTTCTCCTACTGGATTGATAACCCTGGTTCTTTACTAAGAGGAAAACTCCTACCGCTGTGCTCATCACACCCTCCTCTTGGGGTATCCCAACAACACATAGCAGTGACCGACTCAAGCCGCACAATTACGCCAGAAGAGTTATGCGTACACGAAGCGTCACGACGTCTCTTTAACTATTGGAGATTTCGTTTATCTGCGTGTTAGGCCGGTCAAAGGTATGCAGCGTTTCCATGTCAAAGGGAATCTTGCACCCCGGTATATTGTCCCGTTTAAGATCCTAGCTCGTCGTGGAGAGGTATCTTACCAGCTAGAACTACTGGAAGAGCTGTCAGCCTTTCACGATGTTTTTCATGTGTCATTACTCCGGAAGTGTCTTCACGTACCTGAGAAGAATCTCACTTACCAAGACGTGGACTTCAAGACCATTGACATAAATGATGACCTGACCTACCGTGATCGACACCTACGTGTACTTGAGGAGAATATTCATGCTACCAGGAGAAATGCTTTCAAGTTCCTTAAGACTCAGTGGATGAATCATTCATAGGAGGAAGCAACCTGGGGGCGTGAAGATTATATCAGGAAGGAATTCCCTGGTTTCCTTGAGGACTAGACCCGCGAATCTTGGGGCGAGATTCTTTTAAGAGGGGAGATCTGTCACACCCCAGATTTTGTCTCACATGTAACACAATAATGGAAGCCATTTTTATGAGCCAACAAAAACCTTTTTATGCACTTGTGTAATCCAGCATTATGTAATGAACTATGAGTATTTATGCAATGGAAGCCTTTGATTAAAATCATTTGTCAATTTTCCCTGATGTTTCTTACTGTTTCTGTGATGTTTTCTATATGATGATTTGAATAATTTTCACCCCAAGTATTGAATCAATGTTACTTTCAACCTAACATTATTATTTGGCTTTGTTTGAATAAAAAAAAAATGGCAGAACAATATTTAGGTGTTTTCTTTTAAGTTTTCTATATAAACTTGTTTGTGAAAAACTAGCCAAGTAGCTATATTTAGCCCTTGTTTTCAATATGCTAGGGAATCAAATTTTATGTTTTCTTGGCATGAATGTGTTCTCTAATATATGGACTACAAATGTATAAGCTTGGTTTCAAAATTGTAATAGGAAAACAATCAAATGGTTGATGATTTTTGTGGAAGAAAATTATGGCAGAAAAGTGTGTTTTTAGAAAATAGAGAAAAACAAAAAGTAGTTGTTTTCCCACCTTGTTTTCAGTGCCTTTTAAAATTTCAAATTTGTTTTCAATGGATGATTGTGAAAGTAAAAAAATCATGTTTAACAACCCCATACTTTGAAAACAAATTTTGGAAAAGGATAGGGCCTTGAAAACATAATTGACTTTTGGTTGATCTTGTCTGTTTTTTTCACTTAGCCAAAATGGCTAAGTCATTTTTCTGAATTACTGAAATTTCTGAAAAGAGTGAAGTGGACTGAACTTTGGATGTTTATAACATTTGATAGAAATCGAATTATCCAGTACCACTTGGTTCTTCTAGAAACCCTCACTTTTCTAAACAAAATCCTTACTTTGGATCCTTGCTGTGTTGACCAAAGAGGAGAGGTGAGGAGTGGGTTCAGAGGAGAAAACAGAGGGGAGCGGCATGGGCGACTGACAGAGGTGCCACTGTGGGCACGCACTGTTGCTGCGCCCACACCATTTTCACCTCCCACACGACGCCTTGGACACGACCACACGTGCACACGACTCCCAGGCACACCCAAGGGCCAAGGGGAGAGACATGGGCGCTCTAAGCGCGCCCCCGTGCTCACCTTGACCACCTCGAGAACGCCCCCCTGCGCACGTCCGTGGCACCGTGGCTATAAATCCACGTGCACGCACGCATTGAGCCAGCACACCCCCACCACTCCACTCCACCTCACCGTCACGCACCGCGAACGCCTAGGGCTGTTTGTAAGCCCAACAAGCTCACAAACGCCGTCGGCCAACACGGAGAGGAAGGAGAGGTGGGGAAGACCCCTGCGCTCTCACCCCTCATTTCCACCTCCTTTGTGCTTGCCGTACACCGTAGAACCCCCCTGACACCGCCGTTTGGTCTCTCGTTTGCAGGAGTGCCGTGGAGCTCGTCGGAGCCGCCGTGGACCCGCAGTCGAGCGCTGCCGTTTGGAGCTGCTCCGACTCGCTGCGAGCACACCCCTGCACTGCCTTGACCAAGTGCGACGTCACCGACCCCTCACCTTTGCCCTACGTGCCCCCCAGGTGAGAAATCCACGAGCTCGCCGCCGTCCCATGCCTCCGCTGTGCGAGAGAGAGAGAGGGAGAGGATGGTCGTGCGCCGTTGATCTCGTGATCAACGGCCAGGCTTGAACGACGAAACGGTACGTGCGTTCGCGCGCTCGTGCCTGCGCGTTGGGCTGAAATGGCTTAGCGGGCAGCACGCGCGGAGTGATACCAGCCCGCGCATGTTTGCTTTAATACTGTTAAAAATAGGAAACCTAAGAAATAAAATCTACAAAAATTCCTCGCAGTAGATCTACATTTTCTTGAAACATATGCAAGTGGTAGATCTAGATTCGTGACTATATTTTGTTTGTAGTAAATATTTTGCTGCACACTGTATGTTAGAGTAAATAGTGTATAACTTTTTGTATGTGTGTTAAAATTGAGAAAACTAAAATTCGCTGAGTAGCTTATGAGTAGATCTATCAGTAGATCTTGACCTCACATCAAGGTGAGCTACCATTTGGAAATGCCATCCATTTTGGTATTTGTCCAGTAGCATATTCTAGGATTTCTAGGAGTAGTTTAAAAATTATTTTTGATGTGAATCCAATTAGATATGTTATAATATGCATAGATATATGTTATCCTAGATTTGTGTGATTATTAGAGCCCTAGATTATTTTTGACAACAGATCTAAATTTTTGCACTTTTCTGTTAGAAATAAAATGTGCATAAATAGTTTTGAAGAATTGCTTACTAGTTGTTATTATGATTTCTAGCATGTTTAGATTTTTTCCTTGCTGTTAAAATGTTGTTTACTTACAGTACTAGTATGTTATTAAGTGTGCGCATGTTTGGAAAAAGAATGGAATAGAATATGTCTAGTGTGTTTGTCTAGTCCTTATTTAAATAGATTTTGTGAGCATTATATAGATAGATTTAATACCTAAGTTTTTAGTGTTGCTTGGTTGAGTCCAGTACCATTTTGGTACTGGTTATGGTTTGTTTTAACCTCTGTTAGGTTGTATTTAAATCCATAGAGAAGCATGAATAGCTAGGATTGTTTATTTAATAATAGTGTTGTTTTCACTAGTATGCGTAGCTTGAATTTTTGTTTGGTGTAGAACTTGTTTTCCACAAGTTGAACCAGAGGCATTGGACCTCTTAAATGTCATGGAAAACTGAGTGGAACACCCACTGGTTCCATTTTATTTTGGTGAGAAATAATATTTCTGAACTATAGTAGTAGTAGTAACTATTGTTATTTTTGTGTATGCTTGTGAAGTGTTATGTTTGCAAACTTGAGTGTTTGTGATTTCTTGTTGTATCTGTTACTTAGATCCATTGTTTTCTTAGTTTGGTTCTGATGGAGTGTCATTATTTTACTTTACGATGAAAGAAAACGAGGAGGAAGGTGTTGGTGCCGGAGGGTATTACTATCATTATATATCATGCAAGACCAAGAGTCAAGCCAGTACCAAGGCAAGCCATCCTAAATCTTGTTGTTATATTACTTATCATTATATATCATGCATGTTCTTACTTCAGAAGTTTTACAAAAACTTGATTACCAAAACTATTTTTGAGTGCTATTATTACTATTAATATTGTATAGTTATATATCACATTGTCATTAGTCAACTTGGTGTTACCAAGCCTTTAGACACCCTGTGGTATATAAATACCACCTAAGATAATAATGTTGAGTCCCTAAGAGGACACTTTAAAAATGTGCTTTTGCAAACAAATGCTCTTATGAAAAGTCCACGGTGGAAAGGCGGGACCTTATTCTTACAAAAGACACATAACCTAATCTTTGATGGACAACCAAGAAGTACTGCCACTCTACCTCAACATGGGTACGGGGCCTATCTAGACACTTGTTCTTGTTGGTGTGTGTATTATCCCAAAATTCTATAGAGAGGATGATTATCTGAACCGAAGTGTCGCCAGGAGGGTGTAACGGGACATACAAAGTGAGGGATTAAGTTACCCCCCAGAAGCAACAGTTGGGTATCCTGCCGTGGCGGGGTGGGACCTGGTGCCGGGGAGATTACACCCAACTGAAGGAATGAGCATATACTAGCTTGATCAGAGTAAACAGTTAGGATCATTTATCTGATGCTTGCATAACGTTGTGTTGGTCCATGGGTGGTTCATGGCAGATGATTGGATCTTGTGGATTGTGTACACCTCTGCAGAGTAAAACTATTCTGAATAGCCGAACCCTCGGATATGGGCAGTTTAATGGCCATGTAGCTAGTATTGTGCCAGTCTTCCAAAAAGGATGTTTTGTGGAAAGAACTTGTACCGTGGAGGTACCGATGAAGAAAAGCTGGAGTTTCTTACAAGAAGTTTTGCAAAGAAAAACTCTTTTATAAAGAAATTTTATAAAACCTCTTGGATATGCAATATCTACAAGAGAAAGAATATTTTATTATTTTGTTTTGAAGTATCTTCTTTAACAAAGATATAGAGATGTTTCCAAAGCAAACATGATGATATCTTACATACACCATGGGTAGTGAACCCTATTTATAGCCTACCTATCCACCATATAAGCATGCTTGCATTTGTAAATGTATAAAGGATGTCTTGCAGAGTACATTTAAATGTACTCATATTGGTTTTGTCCCTGGCTATTTACTTGGTCAGGCTTTGAGAAGATGCCACCAGAGGGGGAGTATGAGGAGGAGTACTTTACCGACGACTATGCGAATTAGGCCCGGCTCCCGGTCAGCAGCCTGTTGGTGAAGGCATGACATGGGCTATCTATGTTTTGTGTTTGCTAATTTTCTGTTGTGTGTTTGTGAGACATTTGCTTGTCCTGCGTGACAGTTGTTAAGACTTGGTCATGTGGCCATTGCTTGTAAGACTCTATTATTCGTGTAATGGATAATGTATCCGTGTACCAACTTCGTATGTTGTTCACGACTGAATTCCTGGGATCGTGAATGTATGCATATGAGGGGTTCTCGACCATCTGGTTTGGGGCCTCTACAAGTGTAGTGGCCCTGGGAAAGGATCCTAGATCTCATAGCAAAACCAAGCACATAAACCGCAAGGATCATCTTATCAGAGATCATGTGTCAAAGGCGTACACAAAGATTTGCAAAATTCACACGGATATGAATGTCTCACATGCGATGACAAAAGCTCTACCAAGTCTCAAGTTCGAGTCTCACCGATCTCGTATCGGGTGAAAAGAAGACTGTTGAAAGTGGAAGTGGAAGACTGTTGAATGTATGCCCAAGAGACAATAATATACATCTGTTTCATGATTAAAGTATTATGTTCTTATGCTATAACTGTTGTGGTCACTACATATCAGATTCAGAGGAAAAACTATACAAAAGTGTAGAAACATAAGCACACCATAATGACTCTTTGTCATGTCTCACAGACAAACTTGCTAATATTAGATGCCACTTTTCCTGGTCATGGACATATTTTTGTTGATGTTAACAAGAGAACCTTGTTGTTTGAACAATGTGGCTGGGTAGATCCAAGTAATTGACATATTACGAGATTTTTTTTGATAAATAGTACCATCACAAGATGGTTATTTTGTTTGCTTCCTTAAACCATGAGAATATACGATTATGTTCACCAGAGAGATAATTTTGGTATAGTCAAGTATCACACCGTAAACTGGGTAATAAAAGAGCCTGTCGTTGGGTGGTATCGAAAGTATTCATTTTATCGTGATAGTTGAAGACTGGGAATTACTCCTCTAGATAATAGAGAGATACATCCAGGATCATCTCGGTGAAATAGTATTGGTTGATAAGTCTACACATACATAGATATGACACTAGTCATGGTGATACTATAACACAGTAACGAGTAAAAAGAATCATACCAGTCAACGAGAATAATGTGATAAGGCGATTAAAGAGTTTAATAACAGTCTTATAATTCATATCATCTCGGGGTATTGATTGGTATAGCGAATTAATAGGAACTTACTTAGCAGCCAATAGGTTCAACAGTTTTCTTCCCATATATTGTCGGAATCAATATGGACGTCCATGGTCCCGGTGTTGATTATTTATAGGGAAATGTGTTTCCCGGTCATTTGTACTTGTTATCAAACCTATTGGGTTCACAAACATAAGCCATCAAAGTTATTTGTTCACATTGGATGGTCCGGAGAAAGAGTGGCTATCATCCGGATGATTCAGGCGTGATATAATTAATATACAGAGAGATTATGGGGGACATGAGATGTCCCTGGATGTTGGGAATATGTTTCTAACACCGCTAGATAAGGTTGATGATTTTATCTACATGGTTCAAAGGGTTATGTAAGAGTTTTGGGCAAAAACCAAGAAGCGGGGAGGGGGTGTTGGGGGGATAATAACCCGTTGGGCCCATGCAGAGGAACAAAGACTCGGCTGGAGGAAGTTTACGCGAGACCTTGTAATATGATAATGGGTCGAGTGTCACTGATGGGCCAGCAGTCGTATTTGTAACTCGGCTTAAGGAAGGGGAGATTCTAGAAGGCCCGAAAGGCGGTGCAAACCATGGAGTCCAGGACTTGGAGGTCACGGAAAGTAATTAAGCTTACGTGTAGGCCCTGAGTAGGGCTCTAGATGTATCTTGTAAGGAAAGTCAGGAAACCGGGTGTTATATAAACCGTACCTTATGGCATAGGAGGGGGATTTCGAGTTATTCTAGTTACACGAGAGCAAGTACTTGTAGCCCTAGATTGGAGTCTCGGTGACATTGCAGCCTGGGCCTCTAGATCGCCAATCAATATGATCCTAGCTGGAAGTAAGCTATCATCTCCAATGGAGAGGCTGAACCAGGATAAATCTTGTGCACGATCTGAGCTAAACCCTCTCCCAAACACCAGAGTCGATTTACCCCAACCTAAGTTACCTCTGGTAACATCTGCTGTGACTTTCCCACGACAGTTGGCGCCCACCGTGGGGCCTACGTCCAAAGGTGTTTACATTACGGGATAAGTGTGACGCCCCGAGATCGGGCACTATGCAGATTTCAGCATTCCCGCCAAAATCCACATAATAACCGATTCCAGGTTGCCACTTGTGATAACATTACAACAGTTCACGAATAATCCACAACAACGGCAGAAAAGATATATACAAGAGGACTCAAACGAGCCAAGGATACAACTGATACAATACAAAGATCCAAAATAACAGCGGAAGCAACAACATAGCGTCCGGCTACGGACAAGATACAAGTTGGACTAAGAGTCCTGAAGATAACCGAGAGCGTCCAATCCCTGCCCAGGCCAAGCCGGAGGGATTCCCAAGCTAACGTCGTCAGACTTCAAACCTGTTGATTGCAATGTTGAATATGCAGCCACGAAAAAGGATTCGTGGGTCAGTACGGTTAAGTACTGGCAAGTGGATAAACCATACTCACAAGATACCGGCATAACCAGTCATCACAAGATACAAATACTTTGGGTTCAACGGACAGGAAAGGATTATTGCCAATAAGCGGCAGCGGGTTGCACTAACCAACTACAGAGACTCACTACAACATCCGGCTAAAAGAGGGGGATAAGATAGCGTATCGGAACCAACTATAACTACTCACCAAACAAACCCATCCAATGTTACCCCCTACTAAGGAAGCAACCCAAGGATAACTCACACTGTTGGATTAATGATGGATCAAGTTATTGTGTCAATAAGGCTATTACTAGTCAAGTATCATTAGTTAGGTGTAAGTTGTTCTGAGTACTTGTTAGCCAGTACTTTCACCAAGTTAACCATAACCGCGGAAAACACGGCTTCTCGAGAAGATTTACCCTGCAGGGGTGCACCAATTTGGCCGTACACGTAAGAATAACCCGCCAGACGGGGGATCAACCCACCAAGCGAGGTACTCAACACAACCCAACTCTTCTTCGCATCAAGCCCAAAGAACCTCGTGCAGTTGAGCGCACGGCTAATCAAGCCCCACGAAGAAAAGGGGACCCTCATAGCACTCTAAGAACGTGTCTCCCTAAATGCCGACTACAAAAGTTCCACCCTGGCGCCAAGGGTTCGCACCTGCATATGCATGCGGCAAATGGAAAACCCGAACTAAATGAGGCGATTTGGACGAGATGCGAATCGAATCAAGTTGAGGGGGGGCGCCCATACTCGCTTCCCACATGCGGTTAGTGCGCTCATCATGGATCAGTAGACAAGACCCTTTTCCTAATTAGGGTCGACACTAGCAGGCCTCAAAACCACGCCGGGCCTCCTGCCGGTGCCTTATCATCAAATTATTATTACCCAAAACATTAACATGTTGTTGATTGAATTGAAACCCAACTATCAACTAAACAGGTGATATGAAAGGAACAACAAGACTTGAGCGCAAACAACACTAAGCATGCAACTACGACAGGAGGGCCAACAGGGTAAACAAACAACAGTTAATAGGAAGTGGAAGGAAGGCTATATCATGGCTGCAAGGTAACATATAATAGGATCGAGACACAAGCATCGAATCATATGGCTAGAATAAGAACAACGGAAAGAATTGGTAACAAGTGATGAAGGGCAGCCATTTGGCAGCAAGTGAGTATACTTGCCTGGAATCCAGCAAGTAGAGGTACAACCGCAGAACTTGTCGTTGCTCACATCATCTCAACGTCCTATCCGGGAAGAAGCAACGAACCTCGAACAAACACCGGATGCAACAATTACTTCTACGGCAAAAGATCCAGCATGATCCTATTTTATATGCATGGCATGGCAAGATGCAACAGGGGAAAACAACTTAAGCAATTTAATCGGAACCGGAGTCCGGAGAAATAGGAATTGGTTCAAGTTGTTTAGCTAACCATCAATTTAAATGTTGTTTAGCATGGAAAACAGTAAAGGGGTGAGTTAAGCAATATTAAATGGAATAGGGCAACAATTGAATTAACTACCCCAACACATTCCATATTTATTTATTAGGTGAACATACATAACACTACTACAAATGCAACATGCAAGGTGCAAACATGAACATGGATGGCATGAATAGATTAAGTGCATTTTTCTGGTATGAAAACATATTTTATTTATTGGATTTGGAATTAAAATGAGCAAGTTATCAAATTAGCAATTTTAAATGCATTAATTAAGAAATAGTTGTTTTCAGCAATTTAATTTACTCAAAATAGAAAACAAAGTTTATATTCAGCAAGGTGGTTTCATTTTGAGTGGAAAACATATTTTACTTTTCAAATTTGGAGTTAAAATGAATTAGTTATGATTTATGCCATTACATCAATTTAAATTGAGCCGGAAGCCCAACAATTAATTTAGGAGGTTCACGTTATTTATTTACCCATCAAGATTAAATGTTGTTTAACATGGGGAGACAAGAATATAGATGAGCTACACAATTTAAATGTAACCGGGACAAGGTAAATAGAAATATCCCGATACATTCCATATTTAATTATTAAGTGACATTATTATTACCCGCACCCACAAGATGCAATGCAACACATGAATGATTTAATATGCACGATATAGGTGACATTTAGAAAATAGGCATATAGGTATAGGGTTGGGGTTGGGTTCGCACGTTGGAGAGAAACACTTCGGATCGAAGGTAGCATCTTCGGACGTAGAGGAAGTAGTCGTTCTCGGGTCACCGTTGTGGAAGTAGTCGTTCATCTTCGGGGTCGGAGATGAACTTGTTGATCTCGTGGTACAAGGCGCGCACGAAGGCGGCCGACACTACCCGGACAACGACGAACATGAAGCGGAGATCTTGTCGAAGGTGTAGTCGTGGTTGTGGTTTGGTCCGAGGTCCTCGGGGTGTCACACATAGCTTCCAACATAACCTTGAAGCAGCTTGTGACCTCTTCTCGGAGGGCAGCCTTGTCACGAAGCTTCTCCATGTCAGAAGCAACCGAAGCCAATTTTCTCTTCATCTCTTGTCCCTGCTCATAATTCTCTGCATATCCTTTCTTCTCAAGCTCGATACCAGATCTCCAGCGAAGCATTCCTCACAGATGATATACTGCAGTGCACATGGTACTACGATTTTCAAGTCTTGGCCGACAGTGAGCCTTTCGAAAGGTGCATGCTCATTTGCTTCTTAGCTGCAGCAAGCATGCCATAGACCCAAGCAATGCAATGTGTGATTGCCGATCCCCTTGGCATGTCTGTGAACAGAACAGTATCCCTGGATATTACCTTCCTAGTTAAACGTCCCTCACCGGCCGGAGAGGTTGACAGGGAGGAGGACGCGAGGAAGGGGACGGCGCTGCTCGGTCTAGCGAGGGAGGGGGCGCAGAGCTCGGGCGGCCATGGAAGGCGAAGAATCGGCCGCAGTAGTCCTCCGCCACGGACAGCAGCTGCGGCCAGGAGTTGGGGCCGGGCGGCAGCGGCCGGTGAGGAGCAGGGGCTCGGCCGTCCGGCGGGAGCAGAGGTGGAGAGGAACCACGGCCGGCGGCCGCGCGGCAGAGGCAGGGGACGGAGCTCGAGGAGAGCTCGGCCGCGGGGATGGGGTGCTGTCCGGGAGGAAGGAGGCGACGGGTGTGTGGGGCGCCGGGAGCTCGAGGGGAACTGGGTGGGGTGGTCGGCGTCAAGGCAGGAGGAGGCGGATGGAGAGGGGAGGCGCAGGTCGAGCCCCTGGCGGCGCTATCGGTAGGAAGGAGACGAGTGGGGCTTCGATCCCCACTGCGTCTCGCATGCGTGATGTTCTGGTGTGCGTGCGTTCAGTGTGTGGGCTGCTAGGGTTCGGTTTAGGTGGGGTGGCCGGCTGGGCCTTAGATGGCCCAGTTCGGTTGCCTCCCTCAACAAATATTTTTTTTCTTTTGTTTACAAAACTGCTTGATAGGAAAAAATAAATAGTTTTTGGGACACAAACCAATTTTAGAAAATTTTAGAAAACAACACTTTAAGCAAGTTGATTATTTTGTAAATTTTAGATGCACTACAATGCATGATTCCATGAATGCGCAAAAGGAAAAACAATCGAGTTTCTATTTGGGAAACCCCGGGTGTTACAATAAGCTCTCGAAAGCATGAAGAACCTCATCATCAGCGAGATCATCACCAACCCTGAAGGAGAGAAGATCGTCGATGATTTTGGCTGGGGGCCAGAGTCGGACCAGCTGGAAATCGGATGTGTTGTCGTGATCGGCCGGGTCAATGTCTTCGTGGGTATGGTACGTACATCTGGTTCGATTTTTGACAATAATGAATATTATTCTGTGTCAGGGGCCGCCACCTGTCTTCAATCAGATGGGGAAGAGTCGGTAGGAACGGAAAAACTGGAGAGAGCACCCGCCACGAAGAGGGAACAGCCGGAGGAGCCGGCATGGACCCCGCGTGGCCGGGTTACTGGAGATGATGACACCGAATCTATCCTGCACCTTCTCGAAGATAGGTATGAAGAAGATAGCTGCGAGGAAGAAGAATATCAATCTTCACCAGGCATTGCACGCCGAGTTGCGGTCTACACAACCCCTGCGATAAATCTGAATCAGGGTGATGTGTCAATAGCGGCGGCTGGTGCGGCACAAGCACTGGCCCAACAACAGACTCCGATTAATGGAAACCCGGCTGGAGCCCGGGTCGAAGGAGAGCTCATCACAGGCACATGTTCGGATTTAGGATGGACAGAACAGCTGGTGCAGGAATGTCACACCCACCAAATCCGGCTCTGTTCAGCAACAACTTGATATTGGATCCCACAGTGTTAGCAACGGTGATAACCCCGGAGAACGCGACGGCCCGGGCCAGAGACTTGGATGTGGCCCGCCGAGCATTGGAACAACAGAGGAGAGATGTAGAAGCCGAGAAACAGGGGATGGCCGTGCGTCAACGTCAGTTGGATGAGTTAGAGGATCGCATACAGGCACAAATGACTAGAGCATATAATCAGAGGCATCAGACGAGACTACCTGCGACAGGCGGAGACCTACAACCGGCCGCGTTATTCATTACGCCTCAAGACCAGCAAATCCCGATCGTGAATCAAGGAACTGGGTACGCAGGAACAACGCTCGGGGGACAACCGATTAACATGCCGGTCGGGTCACCTGCGCTACCCGCTGGGGCGGCTGGGGGCAATGTTGTACAACCACCACCATCACAATTTCAAACCCCGTCGGGTCACTACAATAACCCTATGGATAATGTGTACGCCGCCACTTTAGCGCTCGACCGTATTCCACTGGGAGAGTCGCCTCAAGCAATAGAGACCCGGCGGGCTATAGAGATGTTACGCACCGCGGTGGCTCAGCAAGCAAATTACCCGGACAACAGGAGCGGCATGCACGGGACACCGTATATCAGTCGGCAGCAAGGTAATACGAGGAACATTCAGTCGAATTCAACACGACGGAGGGCAGAGCAGCAGCAAATGCCGCCTCCTCCACTTAGACCAACAACTCTTGCAGTCTCAGCGGCGCAGGCCATCGTGGATAGTTCTCGGGCAAGGGTGCGGCCGGGTCTATAGCGCGAGGTCCAAGAGTTGGCGCGCCTCCCGCCGCAGCAGCCGAGGCTTCACACGTTTCAAGAATAAGGCCGGTGTCGACAAACTAAGCCGGACCCAAATGCTTATCAGACGCTATCAGGGCCGAGCCTTACCCGGACAAGTTCAAAGAGCCTGGTAAAGTTGTCAACTATGAGCCGACCATGGATCCTGAGACCGGGTTGAGCAGCGATGAGATGGCCATGTCTATTCGCAACGCTTCAGAAAGGCTCCAAGCCAAATTTATGTATCTCATGATGTCTGAAGGAGCAGTTAAACTATGGTTCAATAACCTGCCTGAGAGGTCTATCAATTCATGGAGCGAGCTTAAGTCGTCTTTCGTCAAGCATTTTCATGGAACTTGCAGGAAATTATATACGAGTGACGACTTGGATCGGTGTGTGCAGAGAAAGGGAGAGTCGGCACGCAGCTGGGTGCGCCGAGTCATGGAGATACTCCACTCTTCCGTCGATATCCAGCCAAAGGATGCGATACAAGCTATGGCGAAAACATGCAGATATACGCCCTTGGTGCAAAAATTGGTACGCATGAAATCCAGTAGGCATGTTTCAGAAATTACTATGGGGGAGTTGATGGACGTATGCAACAAGCATGCCTCCACTGACACCACATAAGAAGATATTGAGGATAAGAAGGGAAAAGCTAATGTGAACAGTAATGAAAGAACCGGTAATCGGGCTGCACCGAATAACAATGGAGGTAAAAATGGTGGCAATGGAAACAACCAGCATAAACGCCCGTATGAGGGGGGCTCCGAGTTATTCGCCAATACTGAGGCCAGGTTTGCATGGCCCAGAGCGGATGGAAACTTTAACGGAGGAAACTTCAACGGAGGAAGCAATTATCAAGGGCCACCGCGGCCGACTAACCACATCGAAGCCTTCAAGATGCCTTGCCCACGCCATAGTAGGAATGGCAGGCTGGCTAACCATTCATTAGAGCAATGCGTGGATCTACAAAGATGAAAAAATGAGGAAATACAGAAGGCGCTGCAAGGTGTAGGCCGGGGAGGAGGGTCGGGTCTGGGTGGAAACCAGGGCAACGGCCCACCCCCCGCAAGCAATGCAGGAGATGGTGGCGCGGGTAATAACCAGGGTGGTGCAGGGGTTTTTAGAGTAACCCAAAGCAGCTAGGACAATATCATGTTCACACCACTGGGACCACCAAGAGGGAAAGGAAGATACTCAAAAGAGCTGTAAACTCGGTTTCTTCGGGTGTTCCAAGATACCTGAGATGGTCAGATCAGGAAGTAACATGGAGTAGAAGGGATCACCCAGAAGCAATAGAACATCCGGGTTTGCTAGCTTTGGTAGTAGCGCCGCAGGTCAATGGCTATGAGTTAAAGAAGGTTCTGATGGATGGTGAGAGCAGTATCAATATCCTATATTGGGAGACCTTTTTGCGTATGGGGCTCAAAGATTCTCAGCTGTAGAAAAGCTCCACCGTTTTTCATGGAATTGTACCAGGACATTCGGCCTTCCCTGAGGGAAAGATATCACTGGAGGTTGGTTTTGGAGAATCCAAGGATAATTACAGAGTAGAGTGGCTCACATTCGAGGTGGTGAAATTGTGCAGTCCTTATCACGCACTGTTTGGAAGGCCGGCTTACGCCAAGTTCATGGCAAGACCGTGTTACGTTTACCTACAGTTGAAAATTCCGGGCCCTAAACGGACCATCACTATTCATGGGAACAGGGTTGTGGCAGCAGAGTGTGATGAGGGAGATGCGGCACTCGCAGAACAAGCCTGTGCAAAGGAAGAGCTCAGGTATTACAGGTCTCAGGTAGACCCGGAAGATCGAACCGCTTTGAAAAAACCAAATACTGATGATAAGAGAGCTAAGTTTAAAGGAGCCCAAGACACAAAGATGGTTGCTTTCATTGAGGGCGACTCTTCCAAGCAGTTCGCCATAGGGTCCAACCTGGATAACAAGGAGGAAGACGCGCTCATCGAGTTTATCCCTGAGAATCGGGATGTTTTTGCATGGACGCCTAGCGACATGCCGGGTATCCTGACTGAACTCGCTGAGCACAGCTTACATGTTGACCCCAAGTCCCGACCAGTGAAGCAGGGCCTGAGGAAAATGAATGAAGAAAGAAGAAAAGCTATAGGAGCAGAGGTAGCTCGACTCTTAGCAGCCGGCTTTATCATGGAGGTTTTCCACCCCAAGTGGTTGGCTAACCCGGTCTTAGTGTTGAAAAAGAATAACGAGTGGAGAATGTGCATAGATTCCACGAGTCTCAACAAGCATTGTCCAAAAGATCCGTTCGCGCTTCCAAGGATAGACCAGATCATAGATGCGGTGGCGGGAAGTGACTTGTTATGCTTTCTGGATGCCTATTCCGGGTATCATCAGATAAAGCTCAAAGAGGAGGATTGGGAGAAAACGTCGTTCATAACCCCGTTTGGAGCTTTTTGTTACAAAACCATGACCTTTGGATTGAAAAATGCCAGTGCAACATACCAACAGTGCATTCAGAAGTGATTTGAGGATCAGATTGGGCGCAATGTCCATGCTTATGTCGATGATGTGGTGATAAAAACAAGGAACGCAGAAACGTTCATGATGACCTAAAAGAGACCTTCAAGAACCTGAGGAGATACAAAATGAAGCTCAACCCAACAAAATGTGTGTTCGGAGTTTCTGCGGGGAAACTACTTGGTTTCATCGTTTCTGAGCTAGGGATCGAGGCTAACCCGGAGAAGATCAAAGCTATTCAGAGCTTAAAAAAGCTAGAGGAACTGAAACATGTTCAGAAACTTACAGGATGCGTAGCAGTGCTGAGCCGGTTCATATCTTGGCTCGGAGAAAAGGCAATACCCCTATACCGACTATTGAAGAAAACAGACAATTTCGTATGGGATCAACGGGCGAATGAGGCGTTTGAAGCTCTGAAGAAGCAGTTATCTGAAGCCCCGGTTTTGGCAGCGCCGGGTCCCAAAGAGCCCATGTTGATGTACGTTGCTGCCGGGCCTCGAGCAGTTAGTGCAGTGGTCGTGGTCGAGCGTAAAGAGGATGGAAAGGATTACCTAGTGCAACGGCCGGTTTATTACGTGAGCGAGGTCTTATCAGAGGCGAAGCAATGGTATCCACATTGGCAGAAGCTAGTGTTTGGGGTATTCATGGCCAGTCGGAAATTGAAGCCGTATTTTCAAGAACACCCCATAACGGTGGTAAGTTCCATACCCATGGAAGATATCCAGGTAGGGTAGCCAAGTGGGCCATCGAGATGAGTGATTATCACATCAATTATGAGCCCCGATCTGCAATCAAGTCTCAGGCGCTAGTTGATTTTGTCAATGATTGGAGTCAGACAAGCGTGCCCTTGTTAGTGCCAAGTTCAGAATCTTGGGTTATGCATTTCGACGGTTCCAAGCAGTATGAAGGATCGGGAGCCGGTGTTGTGCTCGCATCGCCAAAAGGAGATAAGTTGCGCTACGTTTTGCAAATTCATTTTGATTTCTCTAACAATGTAGCCGAGTACGAGGCCTTGTTGCATGGATTGCGTGTAGCAAAGGATATGAGCATTAAGCGTATAAAGTGCTACGGAGACTCGGATCTTGTGGTACAGCAGGTCTCCGGAACGTGGGACAGGAAGGATGCAACGATGGCAGCATACCGCAGAGAGGTGGCCAAAGTAGCCGGGTCTTTTTCAGGGTATCAGGTGGAGCACATTGACCGGCGTAAGAACGAGGCTGCGAACGCACTATCGAGACTCGGCTCCCGTCGAGAGCCGGTCCCGCCTAATGTTTTCTTGGATGAATTGTGGCAGCCTTCCGTTAAAACTGAGTCAGAAGAAGAGAAAGCTCACCGGGACCCAGACTCGGAATTTGTAGCCGCGGTGCGCGCTATTCCAGAATGGACTGAGTCGTTCCTGGCATTTCTACTACGGGGCGAGTTACCACAGTAGGAAGTTGTAGCCCGGCAAATCCAGAGACGGGCAAAAGGTTACTCTATCATTGGCGGTGAGCTTTACAAGAGAAGTGCTACAGGTGTCTTTTTACGCTGCGTAGCTCCAGAAGAAGGCCGACAAATATTGAAAGAAATCCATGAAGGTGATTGTGGACACCATGCCTCCACAAGGTCCCTTGTGGCCAAGGCGTATCGGCACGGCTTCTTTTGGCTTACGGCATTAGCAGACGCTGAACGCTTGGTGGCAAGATGTGATGGATGTCAGAGGTATTCTCGGCAAACCCATGTGTCGGCTATGGAGCTGCGGACAATTCCATTGACTTGGCCGTTCGTTGTTTGGGGTATAGATATGGTAGGCCCTTTCCACATGTCTCCGTGGAAAAAGACTCATTTACTGGTGGCCGTCGATAGGTTCACAAAGTGGGTTGAGTTCATGCCAGTTGCGAACTGTGAAGCGTCCACAGCTGTGCAATTCTTGAAGAAGATCATATATCGGTTTGGATACCCCCACACATAATCACAGACAATGGAACCAATATGTCCTTAGGAGAGATGGAGAAGTTCTATGGAAACAACGGCATCCGACTTGATGTAGCCTCGGTGGCCCATCCACAAGCCAATGGTCAGGTGGAGAGAGCAAACCAAGAGCTACTTCGTGGGTTGAAACCATGATTACGAGTCCCGTGTCTCCGAGCTGCTGGAGCATGGGTTGAGGAGTTATCCTCTGTGGTTTGGGGAATCAATACTACACCTAACAGGTCTACTCAAATGACCCCGTTTTTTATGGTTTATGGTGCAGAGGCGGTCCTCCCAAGTGATATTATCCATGACTCGCCACGAGTGGCGGCCTATGTTGAGGTGGAAAACAAGAAGACCCGGCAGGACGCTGTGGACATGTTAGAAGAACACAGGGAGCAAGCATTGGAACGGTCCGCAATATATCAGCAGGATTTACGGCGATATCACAACCGCCGGGTCAAGGCGCGTGTTTTTCAAGAAGGAGACCTGGTGTTGCGTTTGGCGCAATCCAAAGAGGGAAAACACAAATTATCTCCCCCATGGGAGGGTCCGTTCATTATAAGCCGGAATCTGCATAATGGGTCGTATTACCTAGTGGATGCAAGGAAAGAGTCGGACCATGTGAATGACACTGCTCATTCCACCTTCTCCATGCAAGAGCACGAACGACCATGGAACGTGGACCAGCTGCGCCCTTACTACACATAGCGGAGACTCGATTTGCAAATTGTATTACACGATGTAACATGCAGCAGGTTACAGACGTGCTCTTTTACTATCCAGGGTACCTACGGGGACTGGAGGGTTTTTAGTGAGGCGGCCTACTGACCTAACCTTTTCATATCAATAAAGAAAAGGTTAAATCATGATAGTTATTATGTTCCTTAAATTTTGTCAGTTTCTTGCATATTTTTCTCTAATTGATCATGCTTTGTAGTTATTAGTGTGTTGTTTCAGTCAAATATGTTCTCCAATAGTAAGGCATATAATTTAGTGGGTCTAAATTTGCGCATCTTTTCCTTTTTTAGTATTCAAGCTATCTGTAAGCCGGTAGAGCAGAAAGCCTACTGTTGCGTAGTACATATATCTAGGTCTTGGGGGTTGATTGCTTGAATAGCACAGTTGCATACTCAGACCCGGCCACGATGCCACTCGGTTGTGAGGACTGATTACTTGCAATAAGTACAGTTGCAATCTCGTAACCCGGACAATAGAGCCAAAAAAATTCTTGACCTCTTTGGTTTAAGCTTGATGTTACTCGCAACAAAATGGCGTGTTTGCTAACATATAAATCCAATCAGTCATGACGCCCATTGGGACTTGCCTGACACTGTTTTTATTAGAGTTACAGCAAAATTGAAAATCCATGCGAAAACCGGCTTATACCTTCAGAAGGGTCAAAAGGGTCATCTAAACCATAAGTTATGCAGAGCAAAGGCGACAGCCGGAAACTCATTACATATTACACATAACTTCAAAACATACAAGCGTACATAGATATCAGGAATTTATAAGGGGTGATGTTGCACAGATTAAGCCTTCACCTTCATATCCATGAAAGTTTGGGACTTGGGGACTTGAGAAAACAAAATTTCTCAAGTCAAGAATCCTCAGACCCAGAGTCCGGGTCTTGGGGACTTGTGAGTAAATTTTTTCACAATCCTAAGACCAAGACTCGGCATCTTTCTCACAAAGCATATAACAGTAAAGTTGTGCAAAAATGGGTTTATAAAATGCATACCAAAGCGACAACCAGAAGGGTCATCGAAACCGCAGAAGTTTAAAGTGTTACAAGCCTTAGGAAGAATATCAAAAAGTGCACAGACGCACTATCAAATAGCAGTGTTTAAAAGGCATATTACAATGCCCATTGGCCGAATGATTGTTTACTGATAAAAGGGAGTAGCATTACTCGGCTCCTGCAGCCGAGTCATCTTGCGTGGTCTTGGTGGCCGGGTCTTCAGTAGTCCCCTCTGATGTTTTCTCCATGTCAATGTCCGGATCACCCGTGGAGGGAGCACGATCTGGAGGAGGAACTACCGGAGTTGATGGAGTTGGTGCAGTACCGGCCTCGGCCTTTTTCTTGGCAAGCTCCGCCTTGAAGCGAGATAACATGTCAAAGGGCGCAGGAGCATGGAAGGGAACATGATTATCCTCCTCATCGAATGGGGCGGTAAGCTTGTTCACGTCGAGGTTTTCTGCGATCAGGCTAGCCGAGTGTCGAATCTGGGTGTTGATGGCCTTGAGATCTTTTCCCGAGAATTTGGTACCATCGGTCTTAAATTCGGGAAACCCATTTACAAGCTTTGTCGGCTCAATCTTGGGGTAGTAGGCCTTAGCCAAGGCATGGCCGCGTATCACGCCAACCCGGCATGCTGAGCGCTTCCAGGCATCAATCCAAGCAGGGACTGTCGAGTATGTTTCAAGCATGTGTGTTACACCGGTGTAGTCACGGCTAACTTCACAGCTTCGAGTGTCCATTTTGTCCCTGCCGAAAATTGCCGGATGACAGTCTTGAGTATTTTAAGCTTCTGGAGGTCGTCGTGTTCCCCAGCAACTTCATTCGGACCTGCAATACAAAAAGGGGAGTAAGATAGTGCGATCCGGGTCAAAACCTCATAAAATAGGAAAATCCGATTAACACAAAGCGATAGTGGGAAAATAGTTGTGCCTTACCTATGATGGAGTCATAGGTATCGGTTATGAAAGTTGTGAGCTTCTTGACGAGATCGTCACTGTTTCGGAGTTTCTTCCTCTGCTTGTTGTGTTTCTTGGAGAGATCCTTGAGGTTGGCCTCCAGTTCTTCACGGAGCTTCACTTCAGCTTGCAGGAGTTCATTTGTTTTTGCCACTACTTCGTCAGTCCGAGTTACGTAAGCCTGAAAAGGGCAAAGAAATATCATTCGGCAATGAGCTTCAAGAGATACATGGGGACTGGATTTGGCTATTCAGTGTAATGCGCAGAAAACAAGTTCTACCGGTTCTCAAATATATTTGTAAGTACCGAGTGACTGAGGACAGTTTACTCGGAACTTGGGGACTAGGGCATTCTGAAGCTTGTATAAGAAAGACTACATATTTGCAAGTACTGACTGACTCTGGACAGTTTACTCGGAACTTGGGGACTAGGATAAGCATATAAATAACATCAGTTAAACAAACCTGGTGCTCAGCTGCCAAAGACTCGACAATCTCGTCTTCAGTTGCTTTCATGGCGCGATACTCCTTCAGTAGCTTTTCAAAATCATGGCCACTAAGAGTCGGCCTGGAAGAACTAGCATCCCGGTCAGCCGGTGGTGGTGTTGCCTTCTGTTCCCCCGCGTCAAATCTGGCAGCAGCGGTCTTTGGAGCAGCAGCACCCTTTTTGGTCCCAAGGTATTCAACCTCGGGATCAGTCGGCTGGGGGGCAGGAGGAGGAGACTTGGCCGCCGGGTTTGCCTTATCAACCGGCTCTTCGGTGGGCGGGGAATTAGCGCCACTTTCCGGGTTATCCGCCATCAGGTTTTCGGCGGGGCTTTCAACCGAATCGCTGAGTGTGACCTTGGCTCTGAGGAAAGAAAAACAATGTGTTTAGTGGTTGATAAAGGTGAAACATGCAAAGTATATGGGATATAGTCAAGCAAGTTATGAAATTTACCCGGTATTCACGACGAAATCACCGGGAAGATCGTTGCTTGACCCGGAAGACACTGACATAGAATTGGAAATTGAGACTCGGAGTTTTCCGGCTAAGGGGTGACTTGGAGATGGATATTTTTGAGGAACGCAATCGTGATAAGGTGAAGGAGTACCGGCTCGGCGAGAGGGCGATCGAAGAGGAATTCCGGGGTTGAGGCCCTCGTCACCCGGTGAAGACCGAGTTGCCCGTCGCTTGGTTGGAGGAGGTGCAACCTTCTGTGATGATACAATAGTTAGATATTCGTTAAGTTTGCACATACCAGCATATGAGTACGACTCTGTGAGCATGGAGGAGTTTGGTACCTGGAATGTAACTCCCTTGGCCTTCCTCTTCTTGCCTAACTCGGCCTCAAGCTCGGCCTCGCTCTCTTCTGATTGAGAGCTGACTTTTTCAGCCGGCGCTGGTGATGGTGGTGTGATGTCAAGAATGAAGACGGGAGGAGAGTCTTGGTCTAATAAGCCAATAAAAAAGTGTTTAGTAACTCGGAATCACCTTCTTCGTGGTCACTCGGCTCTTCGTCTTCCGAGTTTCCTGAAGGAGGAGGGGATTCGATCTTCCATCATTCATCAGATTCCTGAGTGACAACAGCTGTTAGTGTGCATGTTTTGAAAAATTAGCGGGTATAGAGGAGATTAGTCGGTCCTTACTGGTGGAGCCGGGTTTGAGCAGGAGAAGAGGGAGAGCCCAGAGACGCTCCTGATGACCTCCACCTTCTCAGCCAGAAAGTTCTTCATGGCCTTGTTAATATCGACGGCCGGATATGACTTCTTCGAGTATCGGAGAGAGTCGGTCAAGTGGCCCGAGTATTCGCAAAGAAGTTTCTTGCGAATACTATTTGGCTGGATCCAGGTCTTGATTAGATTCAACCCACAAAGACCGTGGGCTGTTAAGACAGGGAGTTTGAAAAGGAGGGGTTGGATAGCCTGTCTATCGGCCTCAGGAGCGAAGGCGCTCAGGTTATCACTAAGAGAAAGGGTTTCAATAGAAAAACCCGGCAGAGCCTTCTCGTCGGGTGATGAAGTGTATTTGCAATAAAAGAAAGTTTTTTGCCAATGCATCACATGGGTGTGAAGATTAAGAGTCGGCATCAAAGATTTTTTGTGTCTTTGGCTGGCCACGCCTCCACAGACAAGGAGGGGACCATCCGTACTTTCGCGGCAAGGTTTGCACTGGAAAAGTTCAAGAAATAATGCGAGATTGGGGGCGATGCAGAGGTACAATTCGCAAAGAACAACGAAATGACAAATATTGAGAATTGAATTTGGGCCTATGTCAAAGACCCTGAGTTTGTAGTGGTGAAGGACCTCAGAAAGGATGACCCGAGGGACGAAAACCCCGAGTCACGTGTTCGAGAAAAACTACAACTTCACCTTCTTCGGGTGAAGGCCGACTCTCCTCTTCGGGAGCCCTCCATGAGATTTCCGATTGGGGGGGGGGAGGACCCAGACTCGGCCAGCTCTTCCAATTTGTCCTGCGTGAGAGTCGACCTGGCCTAGTTAGCCGTGATGGTTTGACTCGGCTTTTGCTTCAGGGCCATGTCCTTGGCCTTGGACTTGGGGGGGGTGGCTTGGGAGCCATTGGAGAAGATCTAGTGAAAAACGAAAGGGAGAAACAAAATGAGAAAAGGGGTGAATGCGATGAACACGAAGAACGCGAGTTCAAGATCCAGAAATGAAAGTTTAGATCTACGAAGGCATACCAGGAATAGGCGGCGGAGATGGGGTTTGTTGAACGCGGCGCGGCGGTGCGGACCGGCGAGCCGATTCTGGCGAGCTGCGGCAGTGGTGCGCCTGAAGCTTGGTCTTCAGCTCCAAGCTGCGGTCTTGAGCTCCAATGGCGCGGCTCGAGGTTGAAGACGAAGCTAGGAGGAGATGGCATTTGTGATTAGGGTTTCACTGTGCCCTGTATTTATAGGCGCGGAGAAAACCCTAGAGTGCAAACGGTAAAATGGAGAAAATCACGGGATGGGATACTCGGCCCGTTGATTACGGAAACAAGATCGTGGAAGATATTTTTATGCATCCGAGTTATAAATGACCGCCAAAAGAGCCGGTCTCGGAATTAATACTCGGACTAGCCTATCATAAGTATGAAAGTCGGGTTACGAAATGGTCACTATGAAGAGTTGATTTGAGAATTGATACTTGAATTAGTGCAATGGTTGGGTTATTATATGGACCTCCGAAAGAGCCGGCCTAGCTATAGTTAAAGCAATCTAACCTATAACACTATTGTATATAAGTGTTTATTGTTTTGCAGGGAATAGCATGCGCTTCGTGGTTGGAGGTTTGTCTTATGCTTAAAGTTTGAAGCTACAAGAAGGGCACGCCAACCAAGATGCCCAAGCTATTCTAGGGACTACTTTTGGGGGGATAATAACCCGGTAGGCCCATGCAGAGGAACAAAGACTCGGCTGGAGGAAGTTTACGCGAGACCTTGTAATATGATAATGGGCCGAGTGTCACTGATGGGCCAGCAGTCGTATTGGTAACTCGGCTTAAGGAAGGGGAGGTTCTAGAAGGCCCGAAAGGCGGTGCAAACCATGGAGTCCAGGACTTGGAGGTCATGGAAAGTAATTAAAGTTACGTGTAGGCCCCGACTAGGGCTCCAGATGTATCTTGTAAGGAAAGCCAGGAAAATCGGGTGTTATATAAACCGGCCCTTATGGCGTAGGAGGGGCATTTCGAGTTATTCTAGTTACACGAGAGCAAGTACTTGTAACCCTAGATTGGAGTCTCGGCGACATTGCAGCCCGAGCCTCTAGATCGCCAATCAATATGATCCTAGCTGGAAGTAAGCTATCATCTCCAATGGAGAGGCTGAACCAGGATAAATCTTGTGCCCGATCTGAGCTAAACCCTCTCCCAAACACCAGAGTCGTTTTACCCCAACCTAAGTTACCTCCGGTAACATCTGCTGTGACTTTCCCACGACAGGGGGTGTCGGAGGGGGCATAATTGCCCCTATGGCTGAACCCAAATTTGGGGGGCTGCCAGGTAGGCCCCAGGGCTTCACAATACGCACCACCATCCCCTGGTCATTTCGCCTAATTTATTTGAGAAGTACTCCCTCCGTTCAACAATAGATGACTTCCATTTATCTAGATATAGATGCATATAGACACTAAAACATGTCTAGATATATCCATATCTACACAAGTGAAAGTCATCTATTGTTGAACGGAGGGAGTAAATGAGAAGGGAAAAGGAAAGGGAGGGGGAGTTGGACTACACTAGGGTGTCCCATCCGATTCCCTCTAGGGGGTGCGGCCACCTCCATTGATGTGGACACCGTCCTAGAGGGGGAGCCGGGTGTCGTGGTGTGGATAAGACATATGCCATAGGATGGCTAAAGTTGGGGCCGATGGACGCTGTAGGTATCCGGGGAGGGATCGCACGACAAGTAGGCGCGCTCAGGGACACCGCAAACAACACAATCTACCCAGGTTCAGGGCCCTCGTGTGGAGGTATCACCCCTACTCCTTCCTATCTCTCTGTATATAGTTCAACCGAGTAGCCACAGTACAGATTCTATCCTCAACCGAGTAGCCAACTGCTAGCTCTCTTTCTGTGTGTAGTGCTAAGCCTCGCAATAAATGCTCTCAGGTCCAACAACCCTCGCGCAGGAGGGGGCTGGCCACCTTATATACTGGTGGCCAGCGAGTAAACAACACTTAAAGTACACGAAGTGACAACTCCACTGTGACAACGGCGCACGCCTCCGTGTTCCCGCTGACGCCGTTGCCGAAAGTCGCCGCGCCGTCCGGCTGACAGGTCTTGTCCACCCTGTCAGCCTCTCAGAGTAGGTCACTGACGTGACCTATCCCTGTCAGTGACAGGACATGACAGGCGCCTACTCACACTGTACCCACGCCTCAACACAGATAATCATGTTCCTAGTAAGTTGAACCGCACGCCTGTACGGCTGCGAGATACGCGGGATCTCCCACAACGGCTCCATTGACTTTGTGCCCGACTAGGAGTGCTTCCCATCTACTCGGACCTCGTGAGCTCTACCCGGTCGATCCATAACTTCACTTGTTATCTTCACTTGGCCTTCAGTAATTATCACCGAGTAGCGTCTACCGGATACCGGATGCCCGGGTAGCTGCCTACCCGGCAAACCGTACCTTGATCACTGTTTTACCACCAGTCTTACCCCTTCTCGGGGGTATCCCCCCGACACCGGGCTCTCTCTTTCCAAAGGAAAGTCCGCCTCTCCTCCAACTATAAAAAGACCCCAATCTCTTGAGGAAAAACACACAATTGGCTCTCAGGTCTCTCTCTAGTTGATTAGAGGGTCTAATTGGGGTTTCTAATTAGATCCCCTCTAATTGAATTAGATCTTCTTCTAATTGGGGTTTGAGGTGTCCTCTCCTGATTAGATCTGGTCCTAATCTCAATCTCTCTCTCTCTCTCTTTCCCATGAGTTGGGATCTCTCCACCTCAATTGTGAGCCTGTAGCGATTAGCCCTGGACGACGAAGCGCTACAGTACTTGACAGACGTACGTTTGCAAGCTCTCAGGGGGGTAACACATGAGACCCTCCCTCTACTGTATTCAGAAGGCACAATATAGGGAGATGGCAACAGTCCCAACGCTAGGCTTAGCCGCGAGACTCTTCAACACACATCACCGACATCGTCGTCGACACATATTCCACACTTCATGTCGGTAGCGATCAGAGCTAAACTCGCCCGTACCTAGATAGTAGATCTTGTGTGCTACATAGGACAATTTTTTCTAAATTCTGCTACGTACAACATAATTTCCACATTTGTTATCCTTTTATGTCTTTTGGAGAACAAGCGGGTGGTTTTTGGTTTAGTTGTCCTTCCTATTTATCGGTAAACATAATTTCTTGAATTGGAGAGAGCTTTCATTTGGTCGGTATCGTTATAAGACTTCCGGTGGTCAATGCAAATTTAATTGGCCCACAGTTTGTAGTCCGGAGAATCTTTGTGGTCTTGTGGTTTTCGACTTGGATAAATTTGCTAGGGATCTCCACGTGCTTTGTCCATTGCTTGAATGGAGTGATCCCACAAGAGTTTGTGTGGGAACAGGCAACCCTTGCACTAAAATGGACATGGGGCTTTTCTATACCGACACTTCCATCATAGTGGGAGATGGCAAAAAATACACCAGTTTGAGAGAAGCCTAGGCTTGGGGAAATGAAACCGAAATATATTTCCCCTCTCATCTTTGAGGTTCGCAAGCGGATTAAGTGGAGTTTCAAGAGTGCCTTGCATGTTGATACTTGTATTGGGAAAGTATCCTTGGATAAAAACTTCACTATGGCCATGCCAATCAATATGTGGATCTTTGGGTTAAGCTAAGAGAGGTGCAACTTCATGCAGACGTTGAAGATGACATCCTTTGGAAGCTTACGGCAAAAGGCCAACATTCGGCGTCTTTAAGGCTCAATTCCTTGGGCTTCGCACTTACTACTTAGTATCAAATGGTGCGAAAAATCTGGAATCCTTCCATGATATCGACATGGACTATGCCCTTGATACCGCGGACGATACAACACTTTTAGTTATAGCTACGGATTTGCCAGAGGTGTGCTGCGTCCACAAGCTGAAGCCTAGGACGTGTGTTCCATTTGAAGGAAGCAACACTGGACGCAATTTCCTTTTTTCTATGTTCAAAATGTAAGTACTATTTCTTAATTAATGCCAGCCTAGGTAATTCGATTTTCTTTCATAGTAATTGTTAATATTCAATTCTCTGTTTATAGTTAACGATAGGTTGACTCTAGGTTGATATATCCCACATATTGTTAGCTATATATACTTAAGAGTCATTGTTTGATATAGCATTTACTATTGGGAATATTCCCTAGAGCCAATCATGTATTATGTAATTCCCAATGTATTCATAAAGTTATTAAGTTGTTCTTGTTTTGAAGATCTGATATATGTCATTGAATATGTGATTCGATTGTGGAACTATGTATTCATGTTGTTCATGCAAAATTGTCCTTGGTCATTAAGGTTGTACTAGACACACACCCTAGACTAATGTGAGTGTTGGTTGATGACACGGTTCCACTTGTCATGGGCATGTCGATGTCATTCCAATGTTCACAGACTTGGCTAAAGAGTTTAGCAAGTCGGACCGAACCATATTGAGATGCAACGAGCAAGTCGTAATTTGCATGTCTCAATCAATGTAATCCTTAGACCTGAGGTTGTCGCACAATCCGAGTTGTGAATCACCGACTTAGATTCCATCAAACGTTGTTCTGTGACAAGGCAGTTATAAATGCAGACTTCGGGTCGAATGAGAAGCAAGCTGCGTGATGTGGATAATCAAGATGGGATTTTGCCCCTCCGAATGGAGGGATATTCTTTAGAATTAATATAAAATCTATGAAGCAAAAATACTTTCAGTGGCAGATTCTTACTCGAATGGTCTGAAAAATGGCTAGTCTTTGCCGGTAAGGACAGCACCGCCTTTCGCGAGAGGTGTCCTCGTCCTAGCCTCCGCAGAAAGCGTGACCGACGTCTGCGACACCGGTGTCCGCGGCACCGCTGCCCTCGCCACGGAGGTCCCGCGCAGCGTGCCTCCACCCCCGGAGGAACCGCCCCCGCTCTGCTCTCCTTGCCGCCTCCAGGAATCACATCCGCCATGACCGGGTAATGAGAGGAGATTGAGATTCACACAAGCGGCCCGCGTGGGAAAATCTGCCGGAAACCATGCTCGTTATGCTCGTGCACGTCCCCGTAACGGCAGTTAACCACTGTGTCTGTAACACTCCTCGCTAGTGTCACGTCATCAAGTTTTGTGGGCCAACCATGTCAGTTCTGGTGTTAATTAGCCAGTGTGCACGAGTTAGTGCTTTTTACGAAATTCGCAACAACTCAATGTGGTAGGTTTTTGGAACCGAAACAAAAAGTGGTATTTTTTTGAAATTTAGCCCGTAAACTCGTAGTTTTATGCGAACATCTCCCCAAAACAAGCAGGACCAAGGGAGCAAAGCAAGCATCACCTTGGACAACGTACGGAAAGCACTAAACTTTGCTACAACAAACACACACTCATGACTGATCGACCTTGTGTCTGCATGCTAACTAACAATTAATACTACTAAGAAAGTAAGAATACTAAGTCTTGTGCGGCATCATATTCAGATAAAAACCATGTGCCAATGCCATAGCATGCAGCCACATGTCCAGAACCAACCGCGCATCAAACCCGTCCTGCGGCGGCATGAAGAGAGGCACGTACTGTCCATCGGCGTCGTACGAGTGTCGGCAGTTCCAAACACTGACGATCTCGACGGGGACGACGCTGGTGGTTCCATTGGCGTAGTTGATCCGGAGCTCGCGGGGGGTCTGTCGAGGGTGCTCGACCTGAAGGACGACGCGGACCGTGCTGGAGAGGAAGGAGGCCGGATCGATCTCGCACAGGAACCCGACTCTGCAGACGTTATCTCTGATGTCCCTCTGCGTCCGCAGATGGACCGGGTAGTCGTGCAGGGCTACGTGGACCATGTAGCCGTTATCGGCGCGGCCGACGTTGAGGATCATCTGGACGGGCACGAGCCTCACCGTGACGCCGTCGAGGACGAACGGCTGCCTTCGCATGGCCGCGTCCCGGTCAGCCGGCGTGCGGAAGAGGACGGGGGTGTCTCCGACGCCGACGACGGCGGGCAGGAGCTTGAAGGTCTGCGGAAGGTCCAGCGCCAGGGTGCGGAAGACGCGGCGGATGAAGGCCCCCGGCTCCGCGCGGCACGGGGCGGTCTCCGGGGTGATGCACGAGAGCGCGAGGCGCCGAGAGTAGTGCATCCCCGAAACGTCGATGGAGCCGTTGTGGTAGATATTGAGGGAGTCAGGGAGGGACGCGTCGGCGAGGCGCCGGACCGCAGTCGCAGCGGCGGGGACCTCGGGCCGCTGGAAATTTTCAATCGAGGCCGGGCGATCGGAGACAGAGGGAGTTTCCAATGCCGTCGCCCCCTCCGGCATTAAGGCGTCAGCGGGTGGCATCTTAGACGGCGAGAGAAGGCTCTGTGAGATTGGGAGGATGATAGTAGAGGCGCACGAAACGAGGAGGTTGGTGCCGGGTGTTGTACGCGGGGCGGGACGGGAACGGGACACGGTCGGCGGTTGCGAACTTGCCATGCTAGACGTGGCCTGCGGCGCGGTAAGGCTATTTGTAATTTTTATTGCTTTTGGTCCCTGTACTATTGTTGATGATTAATAGATTGGTTGGCTTTGTCGCAAAAAAGAAGGCCAAAAAGATGTATAAAGAACGATCAAACTAAATTTTGTTTGTAAAATCATTTTAGAAAGCAGTAAGTGAACTAATCTGTATTGAAAGTATTAAATGAAAAAAAAATATCATACTCCCTCCATCACAGTATGCTAGGCGCGTCTCCAAATTCTCTGCGACCAAGGTGTTAACCGATTGGCTCTAATATCCTGGGTGCATGACGTGAAAAAAAATCCCTATTTATTGAGCTGCGCCTAATTAGTTGCTACATTAGCGCTTAGTAACCTCCCCAGCCAATTAACTGGCCGTTCCCAGCGCATGCAGAGGTGGAGACCGGTTCCTAGCGGATTTTTCTGCCTTTCCTTCTTCTTCCCGCACCTTTCCTTTCTTCCCGCACTGTTTCCATCGAAAACTAGAGAAAATTTCGGAGATCAGAACCTCCCGCCGATCTCCCCCGCTCCGAAATCCAATCTTTCATCTCAAACGAATTTTTTGACGCTGTTCCCGCCGTTGTTTGGCTCGCTATATATCTGCGCCGATGAAGGCACACGAACAGGCAGCACTAATCTTCTCTCCTCCATCTCTCTCCAATGGCGCCGCCGCACCAAGGTACAGCAGAGCGCCGGCCTCCACCTCTTGGTCTCCGTGGGCTATCCCGGCTGGCTTTCCAACCTAGGTCGCCGCCGCCTGGAGGTGCTCCTCCACTTGGTCTCACCGGACGAGCGCTGCAACCCTTCTCCATCGGCACGGCTGGCTTCGAGCCGCGTCCTCCTCCATCGACCCTGCCCCGGCGACGCGTCGGCCTGTCACAGCCATGTCGCCCTCCGGCACCTAACGAGGCTGGCTCGTCGAATTGGAGTGCCTCCGTCGGCGGGGGCGGGACAGGCAGTGGAGGGAGCGTACGTTCTTCTTTCGTGGGGTTCAACCTCAGCAATGGCAGTGGCGGGATATCGTTTGGCAGCAGCGGCAACCACTCCATGGGATTCAACTTCAGCAGCCGCTCCGGTGGCATACGGATAGGAGGGCAGGGAGAGGGTTCTTTCCGGCCGGCCGGCCGCACACAAGGTAAACCCTAAACCGTATTTGTTCATGTAGTAATATGTCACAGTTCCTGAAGTTTAAACCCTAGTGTGTAGTTCACGTACTAAGAAGATTACTTGTTCTTGCTCTAAATAGATAGCTTGTTCCACTAGGTAGCAGATCACTTGGTGTTGCTGAAATAGATAAAAAACAGGAACAATTTAGTTATGGAGATGTACTGTTTGTTAGCAGATCACTTGGTCTAGTTGTTAGCAGATCACTTGTATTCTATGGTTCGCTTCTTTGCATGGTATTGTGTTAATCTCTGTTTTTCTTTGTCACATATGCACGATCTTAGAAAATGGGTTCGGCCATGGCGGGCAGAATGGACACGAGATGACCAACAGCGAGAACACGCATGGTAACACCACGCATGGTAACACCACAGGTATTTTCGGCAATCTGTTTGTCTCTTCAATAACGAATTTGCATGTACATTCTCATGTATACTATTTTGGTTTTGTATAAGGTATTGGTGGAAATGAGAGTACTGTGAACATCGGCTACCGAGGGAAGGACTACAACCCTAATTTTGCCCATGCCGACGCATACCCTCCTAGCGAGGAGGCTGTTCAAACCCAAAAACCACCGGTTGATTTGAGTAAGCATAATTAGCATATTTCTGTTTCACTAATATTGAATATATGTGCTTCTCTAATTTTGTTTGGAATGCATTTAGATGTTTTGGCGAACAAGGAGAGAAGAAGACACTACCAGACCAATGACAAGCGTCACATATACACTGAGATCATCGCCCGTAATGGTACGGGTAATAGGTTGAAGCATGGAGTTTCTAAAGCGGTTGCACTTGCTTGTGATTGTCCTAGGAGGATAGTGCAGAGGGTATGGCAGGAGGCTAAAAACGGTGGCGGCATTACTGCGGTGAAAAATAATCGGAAGCTCAAATCAGGAAGAAAAAAAATTAAACTGAACATAGAGGCATTGGAAGCCATCCCAGCTGGACAGAGAACAACGCTAGAACAAGTTGCTGGACATTTGAACATGTCAACTACCACTGTATGGCGGAGGTGAGAGTGATACTATCATAGTCTTATCAATTTTGTACGTGTGAAAATTCTTTCATTGTATGTACATGCCAAATTTGGACATGACATTCTTCTATATTATGTTGTAGGTTGAAGGAGAAGGAAATTAGACGAATAACAAGCGAACTGAAGCCCGCCTTGACCGATGCAAACGAAAGAGCTCGTGTGGAGTATTGCCTAAGGCACCTCGAGCGATGCAGCCTAAGTCATAATCCCACATTTAGGGCTGATATGGATGTGGTTCATATAGATGAGAAATGGTTCTATCGCACGCGGAAGACCCAAAATATGTATTTGAGTCATAGAGAGGAGGCACCACACCGGGAATGCAAACATAAAAACCACATTCAGAAAATCATGTTTTTGTCGGCAATGGCAAGACCAAGGTATGATGCTCAAGGGAACTGTATATTTGATGGCAAGATTGGTGTTTGGGCTTATACGGAGTGGGTACAAGCTAAGAAGGATAGCCCAAATAGGTTGGTACTTGTTCTAGTTACTTTTTGTTTTAGCAAAATTCTTCTTTTTATCCATTACTAACTTTATTTGCTTCTATATCCATAGGTTGAAGGGGACATGGGAGTTGAAGCCCGCTGATAAAGTGGACAGGAACAAAAGTCGGGAGTACTTAGTGAAATATGTACTCCCAGCTATAAAGGAAAAGTGGCCCGAGAGTGATAGATGGAACACCATCTACATACAACAGGACAATGCTAGGACTCACATTCAACCAAATGATCCAGTTTTTTTGCAAGAAGCAGCTAGGGGTGGTTGGGATATTAAGATGACATACCAACCTCCTAATTCACCTGACACAAACATATTAGATCTTGGTTGGTTTGCCTCCATTCAAGCAATGTTCCATAGAAAGATGCCGAAGACCCTACCCGAGATTGTGCAAAAGGTTTTGCACTATTTTCATTATACTTATAAGCAACATTATGTCCCTAGTTGTATATGTACTGATTTGTGTTCTTTTACATTGCGAGTAATAGGTAAATCAATCCCTTGCTGAGTACCCGCATCAAAAGCTCAATAGGATCTGGTTGAGTCATCAAGCGTGCATGAGGGAGATCATCAAGCACAAGGGGTCTATGCACTACGCGGTTCCTCACTTGAAGAAAAAAGCATTAGAGAGACAAGGACTTCTCCCGGTTCGTTTGAAGATCGACAAGGAGTATGTTGAGCAGGCAATTGAGCACTTGAACTCATCATGATTTTGAGTGGTACTGATTATGGTGCTTTGTACTGTTGTGGTGAACTTCGTTGTAAGCAATTTGAGGACTCTTGCTGCCATGATTTAATCGTATTATTCAAGTAGCTTCATGTCTTAAACATTTCCATGACTTATTTCAACTTTCTTCACTTGCTTGCTGCCATGTATACGTACTACTTGCTGCCATGATTTATGTCAACATTTTTTCATATACATGTACTGCATGTTATGACACAAATTTCCACCGGGGCAAATATTGCTTGCTCTACCTATTAAAAGTAGAAAACAAATTTAGATAGACCATTCACTTCAAGAACAAGATTACATAATGCACTTCATAATTTCGATAAAATATCCACTATATACAAAATTTATATGGAGCATCCACTACACATAAAATTTGTATAGAGCATCCACTTTAAAAAAAATACATAGATCATGCACTTCATAATTTCGATAAAATATCCACTATATATAAAATTTATATAGAGCATCCACTACACATAAAATTATATAGATCATTCACTTAAAAAAATACATAGATCATGCACTTCATAATTTCGATAGAACATCCACTAAACATAAAATTTGAAAATATCATTCGATCACTTCATAATTTAGATAGATAATTCCCTTATGGATACATAAAGCACTCAAACATTCATAGAACATCCACTTAATATCAAATGCATATAGATAGATCTTCCAAGTCCCTTCAAACTACTCCGCCGCGGTGTCGGGCACATCGAAGTCACTGTCTTCTTCCTTCAAAAGTTCGGACGGGCTGCGATGGCATATATCGCAAATTCCTTCTTTGTTAAGCAGCCCCACCACTGTTGCACAATCCTTGCACCTACTATTCATAGGTTGAATTTCATTGCCGCACAACTCGCAACAACGCAAATTTTTGGGCAGCGGCATCCTGCATCCAGTACAAAGAAACATTGCACGGCCACCACGCACACCGCACTTCCAGCACAACATTGGTTGAAGGCAAGCCTCACAAGTTGATGCGTGAATGGTGTGCTTGAACTCACCGTCTTCCTCCGCAGCTACAACAACAAGAGGGGCTTCTTCCTCGACCGCCATGACGTGTTGCACCTCACCGTCTTGCTCCGCAGCTACATGCACTACATCTTGCACCGCCATGTCTGGATGCACCTCGGCTGCAATGACCTCTCCATCCACGGCCGCCCCAATCTGCTCCTCAACTTTCCCTCCCTCCATGGTTTGCATCCACTCCTCAACTTTGGGCTCAAGATCGGCCATCCAACCTTCAACAGAACGCCCTCGAGTGGAACCCCATGTTGGCCATGAAAACTTCCCGTTTCCCTCTTCCATGCCGCTGGTTTTCTCTCTTGATGTAGGGCCACGGCATGCTTGATGCAGTCCTTGTTTTTATAGCAGTGAAAGAGAAGATGAAGAGAGAAAGCATGCATCGTGGAAGAGAGAACGCATGCACTAGGGCCTAGGCGGAGAGAGAACGCGCATGCAGCCATGCTCTATTCACACCTCAGAAATTCCATCCGTGTTCCCACTTGCATGCATAGTACGTAAGGGAAAGGGAATAGAGAAAATTGGTCCCCTAATTGCTCACAAAACGGCTCATTAATTGCCCAATCAATTCTCACACGCCTTAAACCATTCCTATTCTGAAAAATCTTGCTTTTGAAGGTGCGCCTAGCATACTGTGATGGAGGGAGTACCTCGGGACTCTTCAAAATTGCAATCGAGGCCGGGCGATCGAAGACGGATAGAATCTCCAATGTCGTAGCCCCCTCCGGCATTAATGCGTCAGCGGGTGGCTGGAGAGCACACGACGAGGAGGTTTGTCCCTGAGACGAAAGACTGTAATTATACGGACACTCGAAAGACTGCGCGGTACGCGGCGTGGGGCGGGACCGTGGGATGGGACGCACTTGGAAGTTGCGGTGCCATGCGACTAGCGGATATGGTCTGCGACATGCAAAGGTCACACGGCAGAGGAAGTGCCTACCTATTTTTTGAGGGTATGTCTAATCGCTCAGCTGGCTGAGAATTAAGTTAATTCTAAGTCAACATCAGCTGCACATGCGCATACTAACCAGACTCGTTAATCCACCGGAACAATGCGCGACGAATTCAGTTTGTTGTACACATGCGGATATGCACATGCATCCGGCCGGCCGGCCCATAACGGTTAGCTCGTACGATGATACGATGTATCAACTAGTATAGTGGACCATTCAAGTTCTACTTCATTTGCAGCTAACTGCTGTTTATACGAATACATCGCTTGTAACCAATGAAAATTCGAAAAAAAAACTGGCAAATTAATTATCAACCCTATTTAAAACTAAAAAAATATCTGGATTACGATCCTACTTACAACTATAAAAAAATTCGTTGCAACTAAGACAAGAGAAAATAGCATTTACAAGCGCAGTTGCAACCGAGAAAATATCTCCGTTGCAACCCCATTTGCAACTATTGTTCCGTTGAAAAAGTCATTTGCAGCCCGACTTGCAAGTGGACAAATTTCAGTTACAACTGGACATGTAACCAGAGAACCCCATCTGCAATTCCAAAAAAAATCTCTCTTGCAACTGCAAATATCTCAGTTGCAACCACACTTGCAATTGGAAGAAAATGTGAGTTGCAACCCCATTGCAAATGGAGAAATTTCAGTTACAACTGCACATGCAACCAGACAACCCCGTTCGCAGTTCCAAAAAAACTCAATTGCAATGGAAAATATCTTAGTTGCAACTGACTTGAAACTGGAGGAAATATCTCAGTTGCAACCACATTTCCAGCTAGAGAAATTTTCGGTTGCAACCACACTTGCAACCGAAGAAAATATCAACCACACTTGCAACTGGAGAAAAATGTCAGTTGCAACTCCACTTGCAAGTGGAGAAAATTTCAGTTACAGTCGGACATGCAACTAGACAACCCCATTCGCAATTCCAAAAAAATAATCTCACTTGCAAATGTAAATATCTCAATTGCAACCTCACGAGGGAGATGTTCATCCTTTTCCCTCGCATCGTCAAACAAACTTGGGCTTTCAATTCCAGTAGCTTCATCATAAAATTGGTTTCCCTCAAAACTTGTGTCTGCACTATATTTTAGGATAACAGGCTGGCCTCATAGCTTACCCTTTGCGGGCTCGCAACGAGAGAGACTAAAATAAGGTGTGCACAACCGAAGAAATAATGTTGCATTGCACATACGATGGCAGACGGTATTCAAGGATACGTCATGGATAGACGTATCCGTTTATGAGGACGGCCAAGAGGCCAATTCACTACGGGAGAAAACCCTTTCCCGTGTGCCGAAAGCACACGGTAAAGGGAAACAAACACACGGTAAAGTCTTTGCCGTGTGCTTTTCGTCGTGGCACACGGCAAAGATTACACGGCAGATAATTGCACGGTAAAAAATTCTTTCCCGTGTGCATATTTTCGGGGCACACGGCAAAGAAAAAAATGGGTCCCACCCACACTTGGCCGCGCACGAAACGGGAACGGAAAAAATGTGGGCCCAACATGTCAGTCTTTCCCGTGTGCAAGCACACGGCAAAGAATTAAAAATCTTTCCCGTGTGCTTGCACACGGCAAAGACTGACATGTTGGGCCCACCTTTCTCCGTCAACCGTGGGTCACACCTGTCAGTCCTTTGCCGTGTGCTTGCACACGGGAAAGACTGACAGATGGGCCCCGCTGGCCCTCCCACCATCTTGTCATCCGTGGCAATCTTTCCCGTGTGCTTGCACACGGGAAAGATTTCTAAATCTTTCCCGTGTGCAAGCATACGGTAAAGAGTTGCCAAAAATGCCAGGTCGCACAGGCTTGCTCCACGTGGCCTCTTTACCGTGTGCTTGCACACGGCAAAGAGTGAAAAAAAAAATTTTTTTTGTTTCCATTCAACATTACAGTTCAAAATAACAGAATACACTGCACAAAAGATATAACATTCAATAATCATCACAGCATCACCAATTGCATCCAAAATGCATCGAAACGGCACAAAATCATCCATAATAGCACAAATATAATTCATAGCATCCATAGCATCATTATTTACAATGGGTTCATCATTACATCGATGTTGCATGACAAATGGAAACATCCGGGAAGTCCTCATGCCATCGATGTCCCCTCCGAGCTCCAATCCATCTAGAACACGAGAGAAAGCGACATTGACATGAGAATGGAAACATTTGAATGCAAAATGACACATAATTGACATAGACATCAAACTTTGCACTCTCACCACTCAGGCAGTGAAGCGAGAAATTCGGCAAACCTGACGAGTAGCAAGTCGACAGATGGATCTAAGTCTAAGTGAGACATGAAAGTAAGTTTTGACGCGGAATATAGTAGGTTTAGCAAACTCACCACTCTGCTCCTGTCTGCTCTCGTGGCTGAGGTGCGGTAGTGGACATGGGCGATGCGTTCGACCCCGCGGCAGAGGCACCAGTACCCTACAAGCAGTTAGAAGGAAATGATACAAGTTAGAAGAAAATGATACAAGTTATACGGAAACGACACCAGTTAGAAGGACATGATACAAGTTAGAAGGAAATGTTAACTTACGGTAGCGTTCGGTGATTGGTGAATCACCATATGTCCGGCTCCGGCTCCGGCTCCAGCTCCCATAAGCGGCATCTGCGGCATTTGTGACTGCATAGTTGGTTTTAGAAATCGGGTTAGTAATAGCCGAGAAGACTACCGCTACTATGCAATTTGAATGAAACTCACCGCTAGCCACGACATCTGCATCTGCACCGCTGCCATCTGCCTCGCCTGCTCCTCCATCTGTTGTCGCTGCAACTCGAGCTGGCGCTGCTGCTCCTCGGCCAGCTGCCGCTGCTCCTCGGCCAGCTGCCGCTGCTCCTCGGCCTGCTGCCGCATCGCCGCCAACTCCTATTCAGGTGACATGGTTTGTAGTTGTTAGGACGAAAACATGCAAAAAGAATAAATGAAAGGTTGACAAAACTAACCGTAGCTAAGTCACGTGCAGGCTCGTCGCGCCTCAGGATCGGGAGGCTGGAGCTCGTCGCCCGAGCCTTGATGGCAGGGAGGCTCTCGGTCTCGACGGGGAAGGCGCTCGCTCCAACAGAAGGCCGTCCGTGCCTCTTCCCGCCCCCAGACACCATGACCAGGAACGGGTCAAAGTCCTGGGAGCTCGGGTCAGCGTCCACCCCCTCCCTGCCCTTTAAGGAGCCGTCGTAGTTCTTCTTGCGCTCAGCGGTGGGCTTACCATACGCCTCTTCTCCGAGGTTGGGATCATATGGCTTCGCCTGCTTGGCGGGTGCCACCTTCGCCATGAAGAAGGCCTGGTAGGAGTTTGGCTCCGCCACCTTATTGTGAGCCGCCTGCAATAGAAAATAACACGGTTAGAAGAGCACATATTGTTCCACCCATAAGTAAGAATGCATGAAGAACTTGCAGAAAGAAATTGCACATACATAGATCTCGGCGTACCCCGAAACAGACCGGCTACCTTGATGGTGATAGGACTTCACCAGGAGCCGGTTCTTCCTACCGGCGGCATTCTTGGCCTTCCACGCGTCAGAGTCCCACATGTGGGACAGCTGGGACCACGCATCCGCGTGGTGGGCGCACCAGGTAGGCACCGCCTACATAAAAGATTACGAGGTTAGTATGTATGAACAAAAAATACAAGTGTTTGACATGCATGAGGAATAAGAAGAAGCAATTTTACCGAGTTATACTCCTGGGCGGAGGGGTACTTCTTGATGGCGTTCTTCCTCTCGCAGACCACCTCCTTCGTCGCCTCGATCCGGACCACGGCGGCGACACGGGCCTCGTAGAGCATGTCCGTCACCGCCTTGACCGCCTTCGTCGTGAGGATCTTCCGGGACACCTCCTCCTGCCCCTCAGCGCATCGAAAGTACCGCTACAATTAAACAAAAGATGTGGTGTTAGTTCATTCGATGAGATGTAGTTCAGGAAATATGGTAGCTTTTACTTACCCAGAAATCCTGGAGCACGGCCTCATACTTGGTGCCGTGGGTGGTGTCCGCGCCGAGCTTGTAGTCCAACCAGCGAACAGCTGGCACTGCCGGAGTGCCATCACCGCGTGACACCATCCCAGGGTAGTGGCTCTTGAGAAGAGCACCCAGGACGTGCGACACGCTACGCCCCGGACCGAGCTTCTTGAACCTGTTTGTAAGATCAGAGAGCAAAAAAATATTAGTTCCAATGTTTACAATAGATGTATGATGCAAAATACAAGAATAATTTTAAAACAATAGACAGAGTACCGCGAAATAAAATATAATTACTATAAATCTTACCCGGTGCCCTGTGGCTGAAGCAAAGGTCGAGACGCGGTGGGCACGTCGTTTGGGAGCGACACCGGACCCCGCAGGTACACCTTGCTGGTGACCTCCTGCTCTCCCCCCTCCTCCTCCTCCTCGTCCTCCTCCGTGCCATCAGGTGGCGGGAGATAGTCCACCTTTTCCATGTCTTCAATAACGGTTGGAGATACCTCCTTAGCACAGAGAACACGGAAGAAATAGCTCAGCTCCGCCAGGACCCTCCAGTCTGCCTCGGGTATGAAGCCTCGAACCATTACTGGGAGTAGCCGCTCAAGCCATATGTGGTAGTCATGACTCTTGAGCCCGATGATTTTCATGAGATCAATCCTGACACCCCTTTTTAGATTCGCCGCGTACCCATCGGGGAACATCAACAAGGCGATCCACATGAGCGCTATCCTCCTTTGCTCCCTTGTAAGAACCCAAGGGGCCTTTGGCTTCCTCCATCTCTGTCCCCCGCCGGGTGGCTGCATCTCAAGATTTGGTCTATCGCAAAGCTTTTTTAGATCGACTCTAGCCTTGACGTTATCCTTCGACTTATCAAGAATGTCAAACAGTATAGCGAAAACGGACTCCCCGATATTCTTCTCGGTGTGCATCACATCTATGTAGTGTGGTTGTTCGAGATCCGGGAAGTAAGGGAGATCCCACAGGGACGGCTTGTGAGTCCAGGCGTGTGTGACACCGTACCCCTTGAACTTGCCTGGATTCTCGGGATCATCCTCGAGGGCGTTTAACTGAGCGAGTATCTGTTCGCCGGTCAATTTAGGAGGTGCCGTCTTTGTGACAACGGTATCTCTCGTGAACTTCTTAGTGTCTTGTCTGAATTCATGGTCAGCACGAAGGAACTGCCGATGCAGATCGAAGCAACAATACTTGCGACCCTCACTCAGCCGATAAAACTCCATAGCACTCTTGCACTGCGGGCATGGAAACTTTCCGTGAACGGACCAGCCTATGAACAGCCCAAAAGCCGGTAGGTCATGCAATGAGTACTGGTACCAGACAAACATATTGAAGTGTGTCTTGGTAGCTCGGTCGTATGTCCGGAATCCCGTAACCCAAGCTTCTTTCAGCTCATCCATCAACGGCTGCATGTACACACTCATATTTTTTCCTGGGTAGTTGGGCCCCGGAATTATCAACGACAGGAACATGTACTTGCGTTGCATAATGGCGCCGGGTGGGAGATTCAGCGGGATAACAAACACGGGCCAGCAACTGTATGAGGCAGCCGTCATACCATACGGATTGAACCCATCAGTCGACATGGCAATTCGCTCATTCCGAGCCTCGGCTGCTTTCACACGATGTTTGTTGTCAAAATTCTTCCATGCTTGACCGTCCGACTGGATGTACCATCATCTTCCTCTTGCTGCGTCTTCCTTGTATCTTTTCCCATCTTTGTGCCATGTCATCATTTTCGCAGTGTCCTTGTCCATGAAAAGTCGTTGAATCCTTGTACTACCGGAAGATACCTAAGGATGTTGGCGGGGACAGCGCTCTGCCTCTTCTGACCATTACCCGGGTCTACCTCCACATACCTTGAGGGTCCGCACTTGGGACAGTATCCGGAGTGCTCGTATTCTTTCCTAAATAGGACGCATCCCTCCGGACAGGCATGGATCTGCTCGTACGGCATGTTAAGTGCACGGAGGATTTTCTTCGACCCGTAGAAGCTCGAAGGCAAAATGTGACCTTCAGGGAGCCAGCGACCAACGACAGTCATTATGTCATCAAAGCAGTCTCGAGGAAGGTTATACCGGGCCTTGATAGCCATAATATCACCGATGGCCTTCAGCTGCCTGTATTCCGTGTGGGGGTGAAGAGGCGCAGCCGAGGACTCTAACATATCATAGAAAGCCTTCGCGGCACCCTCTGGCTCCTCTTCTTCCACTTGTGCATCACGGAAGTCATTTACCATGTCTCCTAACAACCCGTTATCACGGTCGTCCTCGGACTCGGACTCATCTTCTCCCGCCTCCTCCACTATGACACGGTCCTGCTCACCATGGTACGTCCACACGTAGTAGTTCTCCACAAACCCATATTTAACGAGGTCTATTCCAATCGAATCCCTGACTTCTATTCTGTTGTTCCTACATTTACCGCACGGACACCAAGGAGTAGATTTCCCCTCAGCAAACGCTTGATCCAAGAATCCATCCACCTTACGAAACCAGTGAGGACTAATCTTGGTTTCACTTTCCCGGCCAATGTACATCCACTCACGGTCATTCATCTTCCTCTACTCTTTTGGTTGACAACTGTTACGATATCGCCAAGTAATATGAAGCAAGTAATAATAAAATTATTCAATGTCGTCAATTTAATTACGGACAAATTTTATGTTTCAAAGCATGCAAGGGTTCACCTACAGTTCTAATAGGTAGGGGCCTAATCCCACCCGAGTATGTGCAGATTGAGTCGCGTTCCATGTTCTACCCCGACCCGAGATGGAATTTCGGCAGCACCTCCCCGCTGTTCTTCAGAATACACGTCTCGAGCTTATCAAGCCGAGAGGGTGTGCATCCGAAGAACAATAGGGAGGTGCCGTCGAAATTCCGTCTCAGAAAGGGGTAGAACATGAAACGCGACTCAATCTACACATACTCGGGCTGTCCAAAAACGTGGACAATCCGGAGGAGTTACGGTTATAAATATGCAGAGACGGACAGTCCTGCATATTTATAAATTTGTAACCCTTCCGGACGGGAGACGCCTAGGGTTACGCGACTATGCATTAAAATAAATGTGGCATCGGCTCGAAGGCCGGGGCAGAGCAAGGGGAGGAAGGGCGGAGGACAGGGAATTCTAGCTCACCTCAACCGCACAGGGCGAAAGCGAAGACGGTGGAGCAGCAAGGAAGGAGAAGCTCGGGGACGCGCACCGCCTACGCTGGTGGATGGCGAGACCTAGTCCATCTGAAAAACAGAAACAAAATATGTAAGTACATATGTATGAAAACATGAATATTTCACTCCAAGAACATCATCGCGGATAGACCTAGTCGATAAACGGTATTTTATAACTACAATTTTTTTTTCGCTTTTTACTCAAACAGCCCCCGTCCCTGTTGTTGTTGTTCACCTCCTCCATACAAATGTCGCAAAATTGACAACTAATTCAGAGCATGATAACATGACAGCAGTAGACAGACATGGAAATGAAGCATGATCTGTGGTCTTGCAATCAGTGCCATATATACAGTTAACAGGAAGCAAAGCCGCCATTATAATCCCAGCCAACTATTTTAGTATAGAAACATTCATCAAATGAAAACAGTATCCGGACAATTGGCTGCAATTATTGAGGAGCTGCATGGAGAGCATCATTAAGGGCGTGTTCGGTAGTGGCCTAGCTTCTCAAAAGAGCTAATAACACCACAGACCCACAAACTCGGCAGCTACGTGGAAACACACCCAGAAAGTTGCGGACCGTGGTCCACTGGACCTTAAACTTGGCACGCGGGTGCATTTTGGCCCATATCAAATCGGCTGGCGACATGTGGCGTTCTGTTTTTGCAAACATAACCTTACAGAAAATTTATATCGCAGATATAACCTTACAGCTGCCTACCATGACTGGTCCACACGTCAGAAGAGGTAGAGATAAATAAAATTGTTAGTGCGCTGGGCATGAGAAACGAGCTCGCGACCTCGTGAAAGCTCACACGTGCGCCTACCACTTGCCCTCACGTACGTTTTGATAATTATACATGGTTCAAGTATATAATATAGCACGAAACTTTATCTCATTTTTTGAGGGTATGATTATTTGTTTATTTGTTTTGTGTTACAGTACATTTTTTTTTGCAAAATAAATTACGCCACATGTGCTACGGGCGTGATTAAGCAGCGATATGCTGAAACGAAATTCAGAGATTGATCAAGGATTCGAGGGGCGTGCTAGCGAGCTTGACCTCCTAGGTATGCCAATCTTTAGCTGTTCCGCATTGGAAACAATCAGGGGACATGTATAGCAGCACACCACATGGTGTGTGTGCAGTGAGCGTGAACGGAGTTCAGGTAGTGAGTGAGGGAGCGACCAACCAGCGATCCAGCTGGGAGTTGAGTTGACAGGATCGTCAGCTTTAACCAAGGATTTAACTTGCGTGAGTGCTTTCATCAGCACCAAGCAGCTAGTGCTCCCTGACAAGACGATCGCACATGTTTGAGCTTTGTTGATGGGTGATGTTTCACAACCGTATAAATTTCAAGATAAATATCAAAAGTCCCGCATGTCCTTTAACTATCGGTCATCATCTTGTACATACGTGTACTTTAACTAGTGGTTGTAAGCTGTCTAAGCATGCATGTCCTGTTTCTTAAAAAAACAAATTAGATAACGTTTCGTTGTATATTATACATAAACCCTATGAAATTATCAGAAAGCATGCGAGGTCCAGTGGTAGACACCGTGGTCACCTCTCACGAGGTCGTGAGTTCGAATCACAGGCCCAACATTTAAAGTTTTATTATTTGTACCGACTCTGACACGTGGACCGACAGCAATAAGGTTATATCTGTGATAAAAATATCTATAAGGTGTTTTTTGCAAAAACACAACGCCACATGTCGCCATCCGATTTGATATGGGCCAAAATGCACCCGCGTGCCAAGTTTAAGGTTCAGTAGACCACAGTGCACAACTTCCTGGGTGTGTTTGCACATCGTCGTCAAGTTCGTGGGTCCGTGGTGTTATTAGCTCTTCTCAAAATCCCCAAATTCCAGCTCTCGGCTCCGTCTCCAGGATCCTCAAATAGCTAGGAGAAGCTGAAAAACGTTCGGCACAGCTTCTCTTCCGTTCTTGGGCTGGAAGCCCATTTTTGCCTAAATCAGCCTGTTACGTGTGGAAGAAAGTTGGCCTAGTAGCAGCCAAATTGGGGTTCTGCTGGGCTAATACGTAGGTTGGGCTGGTTTCGGTCATCATAGAGCAAGCCGGCCTGGCAAGTAGGGTGGTGACTACGACTATTCATATCAGCATCATTTGGAGAATCACTTTTGCCTGTTCTGCTGCTTTGGTGCTTCCAAATTCAGAATTCTCCCTTTGCATCATCAGGTAGCTTTGTTGAATGCTGTATGCCTGGACCGGCTGCAGGTAACTGGTTCATAAACTTCACAACCAGTTCGCCATGACTGACGGTAAAGCCTGCCTGTTAACGATAGTTTGTGCTAAACTTCCTCCTGATTCGCAGTGATAGTGGGATGGCGATGTAATTTGAACATGCCTGTATCATGTGTATAATAGACAATAGTGCCATTCTAGATTAAGTTTCAGGTTTGGACCAGGTGATGTGAGGTGGGACGGCTCCAGCTTCCCCTTGGACCTCCAACCAGCACCCGTTTGGCGTCCGCTTCGGCGTCACACTGATGTTGACATTTGAAGTTCAGAACAGCATGGTTAGTGCGTATGATCCCTGAGGCAAGATCTGTGCACAACTGAAACTAGCCTATGTAAAAATACAGACATGCATGCTATGCTATGATGATTCTTAACCACCTTGCTTCTTTCAGGGGTTGCCAGGTCCAGTATTTGGGGGCCTCACTCCAGGCGATGTGCAGGCCTCTGGGGAGCAGCATGAAGCAGTTTGTGCCCAGTCCTCTCATCCACCAACTCATTGCACAACTCATCGCAGGTTTGTGCACAACTCATCCACCAATTCAGTTATGGACATACGGTACCCCAGTTTGTGCACAACTCATTGTAGGTTTGAACCACAAACCATGTTCAGAAAAGAAAACGAAAGCTCCTGACATCCCAGTATCATGTTGGTGGTCCATGTTCAGAGGTAAGCCGGCCTGGCAAGTAGGGTTGGGCTGGTTGTCACTTGTGTACAATAAAATTTCTAGCAAGTTTCTATACACTAGTGGAAACAGGGGCTTTAGTCCCGGTTCGTAGGCCCCCTTTTGTCCCGGTTGTGCAACCGGGACGGGGCATCCGGGACAAATACCCCTCCCCATTGGTCCCGGTTGTGGCAGGACCCGGGACAAATGGGGCTGACCACGTGGCCCGAGCGCTGGAACCTGGCCAGGGCTATTAGTCCCGGTTCTGAATACGACCCGGGATGCATGCCCCTTCTGCCGCGGCAGGGCTTTTGCCCTTTTCTCTGCCGCCGCAGAAATTTACAATTTCCGTTTTTTGGTCCCCGAGACCTCCTGGCGGCCCCTCCCCGGACCTCGAGAAGAGAGGAGCCTCGGTGGACCCTCCACCGAGCCCCCGGATCGCACGAGTGAATAAGTATATAAAGCAGAATAAGAAACACTTATATTACAGAAGCAAAGTATATCGATCATATTACATGACCGATGGAGTGTATTACAAAATCAAACTTAGTTCCAACCGGAGGCATGGTACTCTCCATCTACGTTTATGACCTCTGCATCTAAGAAGCCCGCAATTTCCTCCTGAATTGCTCGTATGCGGTCCCTAGGTAGAAGACCGTCCCAAAGCCGTTCGATCTAATATAAAGAAGAGTGGTCACTAAAATATATGAAGCTAAGTAACTAAAATAGATAGTAATAAGAAGAATTGACGACTAACGTACATGAAGTTGTTTTAAATTTCTGCCCTTGGGAGATGTGGTCTGACGAATGAACTCGCAAACGTAGTATCCACACAAGTTATTCCTGTCTCCTTGTTGCAAGCACTATACGAGAAGATTGTTTCAATCAAAATAATAATCAACCGGGCATGATAATGGAGATGGGCACGGATCTAGATAGTACTTACTTGCACAACATCAAATGTAAGTTGTTTTTCCCATTCACCGGGAGACTTCTTTATGAACCTCTTCCAAACCCTACCGAGAAAGAAAAAGAATAAAAAGAGTTAGTAATTACTTGATATCCGAAAATGAAACAAAGTAGTCGATATATTGCAATATATAAATACTGAAATTAATAAAGATTGAAATTACCGCTGGATCATTTCCTGCATGTCAGCCCACATTGAGAGGGGTTTACGTTTTGAGTCCATTACAATTACTTTTCCTTTGTCAATTTGGAAGATTAGCAGAATATAGTGGAAGCTGCGCACGCAGAACTCATCAATTATACAATGAACATCGAGTAAGGAAAACAGAATGTTTACAACAGAGTAACACACTTACTTGAAGTTGTAAGGAAATAGTATTTCCCGTCGGTGTTGGTTAAATATTATTGCCCTCGGAATATTATTTTCTGTATCCTTGGGAGATTGCCGAAGAGTCTTTTCAAAAATAATATTTGGATCAATGAACCCAATATCATAGATTCCACCTCTTTTGCATTCGAGAATCTTCATTCTGCAATTATAATATATGAGTGTACTATATATATATATATATGAATATATATGCAATTGAATGAGGTGAGCTAGAGAAATAAGTGCTTACAGACAATAGGCACTAAGGATAGATTTGTCGAGGGCCTGCTGCTGGTATAACTGAAACAATTCCTCAAATTGAATCATAACATATCCATTTCCATTTCCATAGTGCTCGTCCTTAACGTTGAGACATAGCCAGTCCTCAGATTCATCAGCGGCTTGCATATACCAACTATGCACTCTTCGCATTTTCGTTGGTAGATCCTTTATCTCCTTGGGTTTGACAAGAGGCTGCCCGTACTCGTATTTGTACGCACATTCAGCTGCGGGGAAGTAGTTCACTGTTTGCATATACTCAGCAATGGACAAACCCGCATCAGCTGCCTTGTCTGCGTACAGTGTTATAAACTCCGGATCAATATCCTCATCAGCAATATTAGTGCTCGGCCCCACCTGGGTATTGGAAATCACTTTGAGCGGGGACGTGGATTGTTTTTTCTGCTCTCCGAGTTGAGCAACTGATTTCCCCTTTTTCCCGCTTGCGCTACTACTCTTCGTTGACCGCACCATTTCCTGGTGTGACTTCAGAATAGAGCGGTCATAGTCAGATGACAGACTCGGCTCGGGTTGATGAAGAGTCTTCACCATTTTCCAAGCTCGTTCTATCTCTTCTTCGGTCTCAGGGAAATCTGGCTTTTGCTTCTCCTTCCGCTTTGATTTTCATGCATCGTATTCGTCCTTTGCGATTTTCTGGGTTTCCTCGGGAGTATAGTCGTAAGGTAACTTGGGTACCTCTTTTGGTACCTTCGGGAGGGGTGACCGTTGACGTTTCGGTGATTTTTTACGTTTCGGCAGAAACTTAGTGGGCGGAGAGGGCTGACGCGGCAGCGTAGGCGACCGCGCTGGAGACGTGCACGGCGTAGGCGACCGCGCCGGAGACGGCATGCGTTGCAAAGACGACCGCGCTGGAGACCTTTGCGCTGGAGAAAGGCGAGGATTCGATGGCTTTGTCGTCTGATTTGTGAGCACAATGCATTCCTTTAGCCATAGAACGGTCAAGTTCTTGGCTTCTCCGAGTTCAGTCAACTCTTCGTCTTCACCTTCAGGAAAATCAAGCTTTACCCGCTCGAATCCGTTGACAACTTCATCGACCCCAACAACAGCGTAGCCCCGTGGAACCGGAAGACTATGGTGAGTTGGTTCGTTGCCAATTGGTAAGGCATATCCGGCGGCCGCCTTGATGGTTATATTGACGACCTTCACGTGGAGCTCACAGGACGTCATTTCAGTGATCTCATCCACCGGGTGAATCATCGGCGGTGCATCATCACCCGGTAGCTGCGTGGACGCAACGCTGCTTTTGCGATGAGAATGTGCGGCGTCGGGAGCCTCGACTTCAACTTCTACCATGTGTACTGTTGCGCCGGTAGACACTATCTGCTGGCTAAGTGTGTTAATTTGGTCCTGCTGCTTCTTTGCTACATTCTGTGTCAGCTTTACCATCTCTTCAAGTTGACGCCTCCAGTTTGCCTGATTCTCTGCTTCAGCTGACTCCTTGTCCTTTTTACGTTGACGGCTTCTATCTGAGTATAACTTTTTGGTGGAGTCGAACGCAACACTCCACGGAGGAGTGCCTTTTGTGCCTCGTGTACGCCCTCCGTGTTCCTTATTCCCTAGGGCTCGTGTGAGCTCGTCGTTCTCTCTATCTGGCATGAACTTCCCATCTTTAACGTCCTTTATTGCGTCTCTCAGCTTCTCTATGGGTAGAGGACGACTCTTTTTATGCCTTAGGTTATATATTGCTTTTCCTTCGGCGTCCAACCTGCCCCCATGCCCGTAGAACCATGACCTTGTCCGCTCGACCCACAAGAACGGCTCGGGAGTGATCCCCTGCTGAATCAGGTTGTTCTCCCATGTCTCCCACTTGGGACTAGAACCCTTGTAGCCACCTTGCCCCATAACATGGTGATATACCTTTTTGGCGGCGTTTTTCTCATTTGTTTTCGTCCTTTCCAGTTCATTCTCTGCCAGCTTGTACTTCACGAAGTCTGCCCATACGGGTTTTATTTTCTCATACCCTTGAGTGAAATCAGGAGTCTTGTTCTTCTTAACATAATCAAGGTTCAATCTTTTCTTCCAGTTTTTGAATTGCTCGGCCATCTTTTTCAGGGTCCACGCTTTGACCTTTTCCCGTATCTCATGTTTCATTTTAGTAACATCGGCCTCAGTCACATCCGCTTCATTCTCGTCCACCTCCGGCACGGGTAAGTTGAAATTAGCCAAAATCTTTGAGAAAAGATGATCTTTGGCTATTTTGCCGACATATGAAATTCCTTGTTTCCGCGGATCTTTTGGCTCATTCCACTCATTAACAGTGATCGGGATGTGATCTCTAACTAGCACTCCGCATTGCTTCACAAATTTTTGGGCAACATCAGCGGGAAGCTCGGGTGCGCCGTCTGCTGTGATCGTGCCGATCCTGTATCTTTCTGTATCTTTCAACTTCTTTGTTGCGCCTCGTTTAGTCTTTTTTCCGGTTGATATATTTGAACCGAATGGCTAAAAATATAAAGACTGTTAATACATGTATATAGACAACGGATGCTTCATTAATTAACATATATATATATGCACCTCGGAGCCGGTGTTTGTAATTTGTATGGTTCCACCGGAGCCGTCGGCTGCTCCCATATCGGAGCCGTTGGCTTCTCCCTCATCGGAGTCGTCTCCCTGGGTGAGCACCGGATCTCCCTCACCGGAGTCGTTCATCCACTGGCTCACATCAGGCTCTACGTCGGGCCCGCGGATTAAACCCTCGATCATATTTTCGGCATCTTCGTCTCTTGGCTCCATACTATACAAAAAGAGTAAGTATATATTTCAGATCCAATTCATTAAAATTGCTTATGCATAATAATATTTAAACATACGATAACATTTCTAGCATTCTTAAATTTATAACACTATCTTAATTAGATTTTCTAACATTCATAATAAATAATTTTAACATTCTTCAATTTCCTATATCAATTCTAAACGTACGAATCTAAAATTGGTAAGTCTAATAACTAATTATTCTAACATTCTTAAATTTCCTATATCAATTCTAAACGCACAAATCTAAAATTGCTAAGTCTAATCTAAAATTTCTAACATTCTTAAATTTTTTATATCAATTCTAAACAAATTTAAAGTAAATAAGTCTAATCTAAAATTTCTAACATTCATAAACTAATAATTCTAACATTTGTAACACTAATAAAAAACAGTAATTAAGTAAAAAAAAGGAAAAAAACAAAAAAGGCCCCGGGTTAGGGCGAGATGGAGGCAGGCCTTACCTCCTGTTGGGACAGCGGCGGGCCGGCGGCGAGGGGCAGCGGCGGCGCGGGGCGGTGGAGGCCGGCGCGGGGCAGCGGCGGGCCGGCGGCGCGTGGGGCGAGGGGCGGCGCCGCAGAGGAGGACGCCGACGGGGGCGAGACGGGATCGAGGGGCGGCACCACAGAGGAGGACGCCGACGGGGCGAGGGGCGGCGCGTGGGGGGCGAGGGGTGGCGGCGCAGAGGAGGCGCCGACGGGGGCAATGAGCGGCGCCGCAGAGGAGGGCGCCGACGGGCGAGGGGCGGCGCCGGGTGCGACGGGACGTAGGGACGGCGCCGCAGAGGCGAGGACGCCGACGGGGGCGAGGGGCGGCGCAGGGGGGACGAAAAAAATGGGCAGCCTGGCGGCGTCACTTTCGTCCCTGCGCGCGGTCTGGAGCTGAGGGGGGGCGGTGACGTGTATATATCCTATCCCTCTTTCGTCCCGGTCGGTGGCAACAACCGTGACGAAAGCCCCTTCCGTCTCGGTTGGTGCACCAACCGGGACGGAAGGGGCTTTCGTCCCGGTTGTTGCCACCGACCGGGACGGAAGGCCCGGCTGGTCGCGCACCGGGATCAGAAGTACTTTTGGCCAATTGTTTTAGCGCCAAAATTTGAATATATTAAATACGCACGTGAATAACTTTTATATAGTTTCAAATTAGGAAAAAATTACAACATTAAAATTGTTTGAATTTGCATAACTAATTCAAATCCGTTTTCTGTTTAACTAAATAATTATTCTAACTATTCAAACTATTAACTATTTCACTATTTGCACTTAATTTAAATATAAATATCTTATATTATTTTAAAATTAGTAATAATTACTTTAAACAGAAAAAAGACGCTGAAATACAAATTTCTTTTCTACCGTGCTCGGACGCCGCGGATGATGTTCCCGTGCACATTAATACCCGAGCGCCAAGTCAACAATGACCCAAGCATGCATGGATGAATGTGTTAAACACTGATCCGGATGTTTTGTATTTGGGAGATGAACTGACCGGTGTATGAAGCTGAGCTATATATATATAGGGTCCTCTGGCTCACAAAGTGTTGAGCTAGGGTTTTGATCCAACGGTTAAGAAACACCTCATCCAACGGCTCACAGCAGCTCGAAGGAAACACACTGTAGCCCTGATCGGACGGCCCACAACAGCTCGAAAAAAACACACCCGGATCCAACGACTCAAGAGCGCTTGAAAGAAACACACGATCCGTGTGATTCTATCTGATTGGCCCAAACGAAACCCTAATTCCCATTTAGTCCCGGTTGGTGTCCCCAACCGGGACTAAAGGGATGATCCGTTTTCCAATGAAACCATAACCCATTTAGTCCCGGTTGGTGTCCCCAACCGGGACTAAAGGGATGTTTTCTTCTCGCTATATATATGTATACATTGCCACTACATTGCCATAAACACATACAAACTCACCACTCTCTCATGGCTTCTACCGTACCCACTCTAACATTCATCCAGGCGGAGGCACTTTCCGCCTCGAACTACCCCTGCCCGTGCGGCTACAACGTTCCCGCCGGTTGGATGCTGAGCGCCGGAGGAGTGCCGGTCCCTCCTCTTCCTCAAGGTGTGGCGCGTCGGGCGGCCATCACAAACCACTACTACCACGAGCTCACGCCGGAGCAGCGGAGAAATCCTAGTTGGCATCCCGATAACCAGCATACTTGGGATGCCTTCTTCATCAATCGGCGTGAGAGAGCGCTCGCCAGATATGAGGAGGACGGTCTGCCTCCTGGGAACTATCACGAGGCCGGTCGTCGGCTATGGTGGTCCGGCCGGACTCTACAGAGCGTCATGGACTACATCAGGGCCGGCGATATCCCTCGCCTGCGCTACCCTCAGGCCCAGCCCTAGAGTCGTGATCCTCCGAGGGAGTGCAGAGCACTGTCAGACGATAGTGACGACGACGGCGGCGGCGACTACGACGACTACGAGTACATGTACTATAGGCCTAGGCAGGAGTATGACTAGTAGATCGATACACTTTTGCCATTATGTACTGCCTTGTTTATTTAGATCTATGCTCTCCGTTTAGATTTAGATCCAATCTTGCCATTATGTGTACCGTGCCTTGTTTATCTATCGAAATACATGTCCCCCTCTTTTTAACGTCTATCGAAATGCCGTTAGATCTGAATCCAACAAATCAGGAAAAATCACACGGAAAACAGAAAACAGACGAGCTAGATGGCCACTGTTTGCCGGAATACAACAAATTATTTTATTAAACAGCCAACAGAAAACAGACGCGCTAGCGCGCTACTCTTCGTCCTCGTCGTCGTCGGTGACCTCCTCGTCGTCGGAGGAGGTGCATGATGGTATTTCCGAGATAGGCCCCCACCTCGGATCGTCGGAGGCCCAGACTTCGCCGGCGTGGTCGGCCCGACGGAGCGCTTGCAGCGCCTTCGTCCTCGCCTCCCGAGCGGCATCTAACTTGAGGTGGCGTTCGAGGCGCCGCTCCGCCCGCTCAGCCGCGCGGGTCTACCATAGCTCCTCGTCGGCGCTCTCCTCACCCGGATTGTTCCGGTAATACTCGCGGACCACGCGGTCGTCCCTGGCGTCGACTAGGCCCTGAAACGCGCGGTGCCTGAGGTGGCGGTGGTCGGCGGCAGTGACGATCTGCGGCGTCGGCGCCCTGGCCTCCGCTTCCCAGAGGGTGTGGCAGTCGCTAAAATTCATCAACGACCGCGGGCGGCTGAGGCGCCAGGCCGCCGCGTCCCAAGCGCGGGCGGCCTCCGAGGCCGTCGCAAAGGAGCCGAGGGGGATGCGGTCGTCCCCGAACCGGATAGTCGCGGTGAACATTCCGTTCTGCCGCGATCGAACTCCGCGGAAACCGGTAGTGTTGTTTCTCCTCGGAGGCATGGTGGTGGCACGACGGTGCGTGGAGTGGAGGTGCGGCAGTTTATAACGCGCATTCATTGCCACGCGTTACAACTCCCGCGCCACGCGCAGGACTCCCGCGCCACGCGGCAGGACTCCCGCGCCACGCGGACAGACACTACCACCCACACCTCTCTCTCACTCCCCCAAGGTTAAAAAAAAAAGGACGGGGGCTGTGGCCGCATTTGTAGGGGAAGGGACATTGGTCCCGGTTAGTAGTATGATCCGGGACCAATGCCCATGCGCGCGCCACGTGGCCTGTGGCTAGGGATTCGTCCCGGGTCGTGCCACGAACCGGGACCATTGGCTCCCTACGAACCGGGACAGATGCCCCCAGGTGGTTTCTGCTGCCTCGGGCACACGAACCGGGACCAATGCATGGCACTTGTCCCGGTTTTTGGTGCAACCGGGACAGATGCCCCCTGCCCCCCTGGACGAAAGGGGTTGTTTCCACTAGTGATACATAGCACATCAAGAAACACAAATTTCTGTACATATGTCATGCAACAAAATTCTAGGAATTCTATACAAACAAGTCTACCAAAGTTCTGTACGTACTAGTCTACAAAATACCAAAAATTAATCTAGCAAAGTTATGTACACATGCTTTTACGGCCGGCCGGCCGGACAGTACGTACAGTACAAGAGCAGGATTTACCTCCGTACGTGAAGAACTAGGAGATGGTCGAGATGGTGTTCGGCCGGAAGAAGTCGAGGCAGCAAGGGCCTGTTGCCGGAGGAGGTCGTGGCGGCCGGAGGAAGGCGCGGTGGCAGGGACGGCGTCGACGAGATCCGGCGCAGATGAGTTGGACGAGCTCGTTCGCGGTTGGAGACTGCGGGCTCGGAGACGGCAATGGAAGCGACCGGCCCAATCTCCTGCAGAACGGCGGCTTGGTCGCCGGAGTCCGGCGGCGCCGGAGTGGCGGCGGAGCGTGCGTTGACTAGGGTTCGGTGGGGAGCAGAGAAAAGAACAGATCGAGTGCCAGGGGAGAAGAGCAACGCGACGCAGAGGAAATAGGGAAAAAAAACTGTTCGCATCACTTGGCGGTGGCATGTGGCCGTAATTTTTCCTTCCGCGCTCTTTGCCGTGTGCATGCACACGGCAAAGACTGAAAAAATCTTTGCCTTGTGCATGCTTTTTTTTTATTTTTTTATTTTTCTATTTACTCTACATATTATTACTACTGTTATTACTTTCATAATTAAATTATTACTATTATATAATACTAGGAATCATGCCCGTGCGTTGCAACGAAAAATATTTATTTCCTATGCAAATTTTTCTTGGGCATAACTGGACCACTCACAATGTCGGAAGCAGTACTTATTCATCCATGCAGCATGGCGGCGAAGCTCCATGGGCAGCGTAATAAGACAAAAAAATTGCACGAGACTGGCTCAAGAGGTCTTGTAATCTGGAGCAGCACCAGCAAAGGAACCGAACAATGCGGGTCCTTGTCGACCGGCCACAACGGCGTAGCCTGAATCGTGGGAAAAGGAGAACGTCTTGGTTGTCCTCCACCTCTCAAAGGTCGTTGAGATTCGATGCTCTTAGCTAGGCCGTGGAGCTAGAGCTGTGGAACGGGGAGGAAGCCAGGACAGTGCGTCGGAAAAGCGAACGGGTGACGGATGGAATGGAGCTGCATCGGAAATATTTGGGCGACGAGGGAGTCGCATGAAACGGTGGCGCCGTGCGGCAATGGAGGTGAGGCGCTGGCCGGGGAGCAGGGAGCGGTTTTCAGGGTATGGTTGAAAGCGAGAACAACAAGAAGCTAATTTCGATTGATGGAGTCGGCCGCAACATTAAACAACCGGCACTTGTCCTAGTCGTCACGACGTCTACGCTTGGCACCATGATTGTCGTCCTCGCCAGGGAAGCACAAGCAGCTGCATGCTCGTCTGTCGTACATACATTTGCAGGCACATGCAATTTGACTCCAAGTCGACCAGCTAGCTTCCCGGACAAACTATGCATATGCATGATAGCATGAGGACCTCACGAGCTGGACATGGCGTCGTATGTGTCCTCCGGAGCTCCGCTGCATCTCGGTTCGTGACTTGTGAGCTATGCCAATGGCAAGTGATGGCGGTGACCCGGCAGGTTGACCACGACATGAACTACGTCGCGAGGCCATCCCTTTCGGCAACATGGTGGCTGACTTTTGCTGCGAGCTATGCCTTGTCCGAGCATCGGCAGCTCCGCCGGGATTAGCAATAATTGAAAAGAACACATCTATATGCTTGCTAGCTTCGCCGATGCATTAAGGTAGCTGAAACAATTGGTCTTTATTTGGGCTGAAATGTGCTTGTGAGGAAAAGATGACAGCAGCCGTTGTTAGACTATGTGTGCGTTACGGTACGCTGGATCCAGGTTCCCAACAACCACGCCCGCACCTGTACGCTCTAGGAAAAAAGGCGATTAGGGCTCGCCTCCTGCCACCGGCGGCGGGCGCCGATCTGCCTAGTCTCCTGTGGCCTCACGGCCATGGAAACTAGGTGGATCGCGGTACTTGCTGGCGGGAGGGCTCCGTTTTCATGTGTTTTCTTGTGCTTTTTAGTGTTTGTCTTCTACTCAGGATTGCGAGGCGGCAGCTTCCTGGAGTTGAAATAAGGATCTCCCGGCCTAGCCCCCGTTTCGATGGTGCGTCTAGCGTTATCGGAGGGCGTGTGGAGGTGTGTCTCCGGCGGATCTCGTGGGATCCGGTCGGCGTTTGTCTTTGCTGGATCCACTTGGATCTAGTCTTCGTTCGTCTGTGTTCGTGTGTCTACAGTTTGGATCCTTCCGATCTACGCTTCTCTTCATCAGCGATGGTTGCTAGTCTGGTGCGCTGGTCCTATGTGGCCGTAGCACGACGACTTCCCGACTGTCTACTTCAACAAGGTTTGCCCGGCTCCGGCAACGGAGGGGCGGTGACAGCGGCGCGCCTTCGGCTCGCTCCAGTGATTGTAGTCGTCGCTAGGTGGTCTACGGACCTAGATGTAATTTATATTATTTCTGGTGTTCCTTGTACTGCCTTGACAGTTGATGAATAGATTGGAAGGTTTTATCGCAAAAAAAAAGGTAGCTGAAACAATTGCCTAACTGTCTCGACCGAGTCGGCGCGCGTTTCGTACGGTCAAAGGCTTTCGTCCGTATGTGGCATGCACGTATCCTCCGGCCACGGGTCTCGGCGAGATTGTTGATTGTCGGCCTCAACGTCTAGGCGAGATCGTTTTCTCGGAACTTTTCCCTGCGCGTCTCCTCCAATCCTTCGTCTATATAGAGAGCTGGCTAGGGCTAAGGACGTGTAGCTTGTACGTGTTGTACTCAGATTTAACCAGGATGTCATATACGGAGGAAGAGAGAAAACAGAAACCAGACGACGTATCTAAAGCAGAACGGATACGAATTAAACCAACCTAACATCTCATGATGTAGCAAACCATTGGGAACCGGACAACGTACCTGAAGAGTTACCGGGGCTAGAATAGACCAATTTTTTTTCAACTTATCGGATGGCAGTGGGGTAATTTGTGTCAACTTTGAGGGTAGTTTTGATGACGTACCAAACCAAACCAGGGAAGCCTTAATGCCTTTATTATTAGGTAAAGATTATTAGTCTTATATACTGAAAAGTACGAACTGACTTATAATGAAACCTAACTCACTCATGGCCGTTAGTAAATCAACAAACGGAATCGTCACTATCTGCTTACCTGTTTCCTCTAATTTAAGTGCATCCTTCCCGGGATCCTGCTTACTAGTCCTTTGCCACAGGAGTTCCCTTCCTCCGGGCACCGGCTGCGCTGCCCGAACACTATTGTTGCTATCGATCAGCACTTCCAATCAAGGAAGTACTGTTCTCTAGTCAACGAGGAAGGGAATGACAAAGCTTGCCATCAAAAGCACACAACACAACTATACTAACTTGGTATGGCACCCCCTAGCTTGTGTTGGCATCCAGACGCTCCTAGACCCCTCGTGAACCCTAGAGTGGAGAAATAGGATTATAGGAAAACCCACGACGGTGATCCTTCCGATCTACGCTTCTCTTCATCAGCGATGGTTGCTAGTCTGGTGCGCTGGTCCTATGTGGCCGTAGCACGACGACTTCCCGACTGTCTACTTCAACAAGGTTTGCCCGGCTCCGGCAACGGAGGGGCGGTGACAGCGGCGCGCCTTCGGCTCGCTCCAGTGATTGTAGTCGTCGCTAGGTGGTCTACGGACCTAGATGTAATTTATATTATTTCTGGTGTTCCTTGTACTGCCTTGACAGTTGATGAATAGATTGGAAGGTTTTATCGCAAAAAAAAAGGTAGCTGAAACAATTGCCTAACTGTCTCGACCGAGTCGGCGCGCGTTTCGTACGGTCAAAGGCTTTCGTCCGTATGTGGCATGCACGTATCCTCCGGCCACGGGTCTCGGCGAGATTGGTTGATTGTCGGCCTCAACGTCTAGGCGAGATCGTTTTCTCGGAACTTTTCCCTGCGCGTCTCCTCCAATCCTTCGTCTATATAGAGAGCTGGCTAGGGCTAAGGACGTGTAGCTTGTACGTGTTGTACTCAGATTTAACCAGGATGTCATATACGGAGGAAGAGAGAAAACAGAAACCAGACGACGTATCTAAAGCAGAACGGATACGAATTAAACCAACCTAACATCTCATGATGTAGCAAACCATTGGGAACCGGACAACGTACCTGAAGAGTTACCGGGGCTAGAATAGACCAATTTTTTTTCAACTTATCGGATGGCAGTGGGGTAATTTGTGTCAACTTTGAGGGTAGTTTTGATGACGTACCAAACCAAACCAGGGAAGCCTTAATGCCTTTATTATTAGGTAAAGATTATTAGTCTTATATACTGAAAAGTACGAACTGACTTATAATGAAACCTAACTCACTCATGGCCGTTAGTAAATCAACAAACGGAATCGTCACTATCTGCTTACCTGTTTCCTCTAATTTAAGTGCATCCTTCCCGGGATCCTGCTTACTAGTCCTTTGCCACAGGAGTTCCCTTCCTCCGGGCACCGGCTGCGCTGCCCGAACACTATTGTTGCTATCGATCAGCACTTCCAATCAAGGAAGTACTGTTCTCTAGTCAACGAGGAAGGGAATGACAAAGCTTGCCATCAAAAGCACACAACACAACTATACTAACTTGGTATGGCACCCCCTAGCTTGTGTTGGCATCCAGACGCTCCTAGACCCCACCTCCGGTGAAACCCTAGACCCGCTGGAGAAATACCGGACTTATAGGGAAACACGCGGTAACGGCGTCGAAAGGGGGTAGCAATGTGGAACTAGTTGCTTGGTTGTGTTAGGGTAGTCCATAGCAACCCAATACACATTGGTACAACACAACTCTTCAGAAGATTCACGACGTTTTGTCCGATACGAGAGTTTCACCCTATAAGCGCGTGTAAACTCACGAGAGAGAAGTGGATGCCGGTGAAGCGGCCCGCACCCCGGAGTGCAATATTTGCCATCCAAAGCACACAACACAACTATACTAACTTGGTATGGCACCCTCTAGCTTGTGTTGGCATCCAGACGCTCCGTAGACCCCCCTCCGGTGCAACCCTAGACGCGCTGGAGAAATACCGGACTTATACGGAAACACACGGTAACGACGTCGAAAGGGGGTAGCAATGTGGAACTAGTTGCTTGTTTGTGTTAGGGTAGTCCATAGCAACCTAATAGACATTGGTAGAACACAACTCTTCATAAGATTCACGACGTTTCGTCCGATACAGGAGTTTCACCCTATAAGCGCGTGTAAACTCACGAGAGAGAAGTAGATGCCAGTGAAGCGGCCCGCACCCCGGAGTGCAATATTTGCCATCAAAAGCACACAACACAACTATACTAACTTGGTATGGCACCCCCTAGCTTGTGTTGGCATCCAGACGCTCCGTAGAGCCCCCCTCCGGTGAAACCCTACCTCCGCTGGAGAAATACCGGACTTATACGGAAACACGCGGTAACGGCGAAGAAAGGGGGTAGAAATGTGGAACTAGTTGCTTGGTTGTGTTAGGGTAGTCCATAGCAACCCAATACACATTGTTATAACACAACTCTTCGGAAGATTCACGACGTTTCGTCCGATACGAGAGTTTCACCCTATAAGCGCGTGTAAACTCACGGGAGAGAAGTGGATGCCGGTGAAGCGGCCCGCACCCCGGAGTGCAATATTTGCCATCAAAAGCACACAACACAACTATACTAACGGTATGGCACCCCCTAGCTTGTGTTGGCATCCAGACGCTCCGTAGAGCCCCCCTCCGGTGAAACCCTACCTCCGCTGGAGAAATACCGGACTTATACGGAAACACGCGGTAACGGCGTCGAAAGGGGGTAGCAGTGTGGAACTAGTTGCTTGGTTGTGTTAGGGTAGTCCATAGAAACCCAATACACATTGTTAGAACACAACTCTTCGGAAGATTCACGACGTTTCGCCCGATACGGGAGTTTCACCCTATAAGCGCGTGTAAACTCACGAGAGAGAAGTGGATGTCGGTGAAGCGGCCCGCACCCCGGAGTGCAATATTTGCCATCCAAAGCACACAACACAACTATACTAACTTGGTATGGCACCCCCTAGCTTGTGTTGGCATCCAGACGCTCCGTAGCCCCCCTCCGGTGAAACCCTAGACCCGCTGGAGAAATACCGGACTTATACGGAAACACGCGATAACGGCGTCGAAAGGGGGTAGCAATGTAAAACTAGTTTCTTTGTTTTGTTAGGGTAGTCCATAGCAACCCAATACACATTGGTACAACACAACTCTTCGGAAGATTCACGACGTTTCGTCCGATACGGGAGTTTCACCCTATAAGCGCGTGTAAACTCACGAGAGAGAAATGGATGCCGGTGAAGCGGCCCGCACCCCGGAGTGCAATATTTGCCATCCAAAGCACACAACACAACTATACTAACTTGGTATGGCGCCCTCTAGCTTGTGTTGGCATCCAGACGCTCCGTAGACCCCCCTCCGGTGCAACCCTAGACGCGCTGGAGAAATACCGGACTTATACGGAAACACGCGGTAACGGCGTCGAAATGGGTAGCAATGTGGAACTAGTTGCTTTGTTGTGTTAGGGTAGTCCATAGAAACCCAATACACATTGGTACAACACAACTCTTCGGAAGATTCACGACGTTTCGTCCGATACGGGAGTTTCACCCTATAAGCGCGTGTAAACTCACGAGAGAGAAGTGGATGCCGGTGAAGCGGCCCGCACCCCGGAGTGCAATCTTTGCCATCCAAAGCACACAACACAACTATAATAACTTGGTATGGCACCCCCTAGCTTGTGTTGGCATCCAGACGCTCCGTAGACCCCCCTCCGGTGCAACCCTAGACGCGCTGGAGAAATACCGGACTTATACGGAAACACGCGGTAACGGCGTCGAAAGGGGGTAGCAATGTGGAACTAGTTGCTTTGTTGTGTTAGGTTAGTCCATAGAAACCCAATACACATTGGTACAACACAACTCTTCGGAAGATTCACGACGTTTCGTCCGATACGGGAGTTTCACCCTATAAGCGCGTGTAAACTCACGAGAGAGAAGTGGATGCCGGTGAAGCGGCCCGCACCCCGGAGTGCAATATTTGCCATCCAAAGCACACAACACATCTATAATAACATGGTATGGCACCCCCTAGCTTGTGTTGGCATCCAGACGCTCCGTAGAGCCCCCCTCCGGTGAAACCCTACCTCCGCTGGAGAAATACCGGACTTATACGGAAACACGCGGTAACGGCGTCGAAAGGGGGTAGCAGTGTGGAACTAGTTGCTTGGTTGTGTTAGTGTAGTCCATAGCAACCCAATACACATTGTTAGAACACAACTCTTCGGAAGATTCACGACGTTTCGCCCGATACGGGAGTTTCACCCTATAAGCGCGTGTAAACTCACGAGAGAGAAGTGGATGTCGGTGAAGCGGCCCGCACCCCGGAGTGCAATCTTTGCCATCCAAAGCACACAACACAACTATACTAACTTGTTATGGCACCCCCTAGCTTGTGTTGGCATCCAGACGCTCCGTAGCCCCCCTCCGGTGAAACCCTAGACCCGCTGGAGAAATACCGGACTTATACGGAAACACGCGATAACGGCGTCGAAAGGGGGTAGCAATGTAAAACTAGTTTCTTTGTTTTGTTAGGGTAGTCCATAGCAACCCAATACACGTTGGTACAACACAACTCTTCGGAAGATTCACGACGTTTCGTCCGATACGGGAGTTTCACCCTATAAGCGTGTGTAAACTCACGAGAGAGAAGTGGATGCCGGTGAAGCGGCCCGCACCCCGGAGTGCAATATTTGCCATCCAAAGCACACAACACAACTATACTAACTTGGTATGGCGCCCTCTAGCTTGTGTTGGCATCCAGACGCTCCGTAGACCCCCCTCCGGTGCAACCCTAGACGCGCTGGAGAAATACCGGACTTATACGGAAACACGCGGTAACGGCGTCGAAAGGGGGTAGCAATGTGGAACTAGTTGCTTTGTTGTGTTAGGGTAGTCCATAGAAACCCAATACACATTGGTACAACACAACTCTTCGGAAGATTCACGACGTTTCGTCCGATACGGGAGTTTCACCCTATAAGCGCGTGTAAACTCACGAGAGAGAAGTGGATGCCAGTGAAGCGGCCCGCACCCCGGAGTGCAATCTTTGCCATCCAAAGCACACAACACAACTATAATAACTTGGTATGGCACCCCCTAGCTTGTGTTGGCATCCAGACGCTCCGTAGACCCCCCTCCGGTGCAACCCTAGACGCGCTGGAGAAATACCGGACTTATACGAAAACACGCGGTAACGGCGTCGAAAGGGGGTAGCAATGTGGAACTAGTTGCTTTGTTGTGTTAGGGTAGTCCATAGAAACCCAATACACATTGGTACAACACAACTCTTCGGAAGATTCACGACGTTTCGTCCGATACGGGAGTTTCACCCTATAAGCGCGTGTAAACTCACGAGAGAGAAGTGGATGCCGGTGAAGCGGCCCGCACCCAGGAGTGCAATATTTGCCATCCAAAGCACACAACACATCTATAATAACATGGTATGGCACCCCCTAGCTTGTGTTGGCATCCAGACGCTCCGTAGAGCCCCCTCCGGTGAAACCCTACCTCCGCTGGAGAAATACCGGACTTATACAGAAACACGCGGTAACGGCGTCAAAAGGGGGTAGCAGTGTGGAAATAGTTGCTTGGTTGTGTTAGGGTAGTCCAGAGCAACCCAATACACATTTTTAGAACACAACTCTTCGGAAGATTCACGACGTTTCGTCCGATACGGGAGTTTCACCCTATAAGCGCGTGTAAACTCACGAGAGAGAACTGGATGCCGGTGAAGCGGCCCGCACCCCGGAGTGCAATATTTGCCATCCAAAGCACACAACACAACTATAATAACTTGGTATGGCACCCCCTAGCTTGTGTTGGTATCCAGACGCTCCGTAGAGCCCCCCTCCGGTGAAACCCTACCTCCGCTGGAGAAATACCGGACTTATACGGAAACACGCGGTAACGGCGTCGAAAGGGGGTAGAAATGTGGAACTAGTTGCTTGGTTGTGTTAGGGTAGTACATAGCAACCCAATACACATTGGTACAACACAACTCTTCGGAAGATTCATGACGTTTCGTCCGATACGGGAGTTTCACCCTATAAGCGCGTGTAAACTCACGGGGAGAGAAGTGGATGCCGGTGAAGCGGCCCGCACCCCGGAGTGCAATATTTGCCATCAAAAGCACACAACACAACTATACTAACTTGGTATGGCACCCTCTAGCTTGTGTTGGCATCCAGACGCTCCGTAGACCCCCCTCCGGTGCAACCCTAGACGCGGTGGAGAAATACCGGACTTATACAGAAACACGCGGTAACGGCGTCGAAAGGGGGTAGCAATGTGGAACTAGTTGCTTTGTTGTGTTAGGGTAGTCCATAGAAACCCAATACACATTGGTACAACACAACTCTTCGGAAGATTCACGACGTTTCGTCCGATACGGGAGTTTCACCATATAAGCGCGTGTAAACTCACGAGAGAGAAGTGGATGCCGGTGAAGCGGCCCGCACCCCGGAGTGCAATCTTTGCCATCCAAAGCACACAACACAACTATAATAACTTGGTATGGCACCCCCTAGCTTGTGTTGGCATCCAGACGCTCCGTAGACCCCCCCTCCGGTGAAACCCTAGACCCGCTGGAGAAATACCGGACTTATACGGAAACACGCGGTAACGGCGTCGAAAGGGGGTAGCAATGTGGAACTAGTTGCTTTGTTGTGTTAGGATAGTCCATAGAAACCCAATACACATTGGTAGAACACAACTCTTCGGAAGATTCACGACGTTTCGTCCGATACGGGAGTTTCACCCTATAAGCGCGTGTAAACTCACGAAGGAGAAGTGGATGCCGGTGAAGCGGCCCGCACCCAGTAGTGCAATATTTGCCATCCAAAGAACACAACACAACTATAATAACTTGGTATGGCACCCCCTAGCTTGTGTTGGCATCCAGACGCTCCGTAGACCCCCCTCCGGTGAAACCCTAGACCCGCTGGAGAAATCCGGACTTATACGGAAACACGCGGTAACGGCGTCGAAAGGGGGTAGCAATGTGGAACTAGTTGCTTTGTTGTGTTAGGATAGTCCATAGAAACCCAATACACATTGGTAGAACACAACTCTTCGGAAGATTCACGACGTTTCGTCCGATACGGGAGTTTCACCCTATAAGCGCGTGTAAACTCACGAGAGAGAAGTGGATGCCGGTGAAGCGGCCCGCACCCCGGAGTGCAATATTTGCCATCAAAAGCACACAAAACAACTAAAATAACATGGTATGGCACCCCCTAGCTTGTGTTGGCATCCAGACGCTCCGTAGACCCCCCTCCGGTGAAACCCTAGACCCGCTGGAGAAATACCGGACTTATACGGAAATACGCGGTAACAGCGTCAAAAGGGGGTAGCAATGTGGAAATAGTTGCTTTGTTGTGTTAGGGTAGTCCATAGAAACATAATAGACATTGGTAGAACACAACTCTTCGGAAGATTCACGACGTTTCGTCCGATACGGGAGTTTCACCCTATAAGCGCGTGTAAACTCACGAGAGAGAACTGGATGCCGGTGAAGCGGCCCGCAACCCGGAGTGCAATCTTTGCCATCCAAAGCACACAAAACAACTATAATAACTTGGTATGGCACCCCCTAGCTTTGTTGGCATCCAGACGCTCCGTAGACCCCCCCCTCCGGTGAAACCCTACCTCCGCTGGAGAAATACCGGATTTATACGGAAACACGCGATAACGGCGTCGAAAGGGGGTAGAAATGTGGAACTAGTTGCTTTGTTGTGTTAGGCTAGTACATATAAACCCAATACACATTGGTAGAACACAACTCTTCGGAAGATTCACGACGTTTCGTCCGATATGGGAGTTTCAGCCTATAAGCGCGTGTAAACTCACGGGAGAGAAGTGGATGCCGGTGAAGCGGCCCGCACCCCGGAGTGCAATATTTGCCATCAAAAGCACACAACACAACTATACTAACTTGGTATGGCACCCTCTAGCTTGTGTTGGCATCCAGACGCTCCGTAGACCCCCCTCCGGTGCAACCCTAGACGCGCTGGAGAAATACCGGACTTATACGGAAACACGCGGTAACGGCGTCGAGGGGGTAGCAATGTGGAACTAGTTGCTTTGTTGTGTTAGGGTAGTCCATATAAACCCAATACACATTGGTACAACACAACTCTTCGGAAGATTCACGACGTTTCGTCCGATACGGGAGTTTCACCCTATAAGCGCGTGTAAACTCACGAGAGAGAAGTGGATGCCGGTGAAGCGGCCCGCACCCCGGAGTGCAATCTTTGCCATCCAAAGCACACAACACAACTATAATAAATTGTTATGGCACCCCCTAGCTTGTGTTGGCATCCAGACGCTCCGTAGACCCCCCCCCTCCGGTGAAACCCTAGACCCGCCGGAGAAATACCGGACTTATACGGAAACACGCGGTAACGGCGTCGAAAGGGGGTAGCAATGTGGAACTAGTTGCTTTGTTGTGTTAGGATAGTCCATAGAAACCCAATACACATTGGTAGAACACAACTCTTTGGAAGATTCACGACGTTTCGTCCGATACGGGAGTTTCACCCTATAAGCGCGTGTAAACTCACGAGAGAGAAGTGGATGCCGGTGAAGCGGCCCGCACCCCGGAGTGCAATATTTGCCATCCAAAGGACACAACACAACTATAATAACTTGGTATGGCACCCCCTAGCTTGTGTTGGCATCCAGACGCTCCGTAGACCCCCCTCCGGTGAAACCCTAGACCCGCTGGAGAAATACAGGACTTATACGGAAACACGCGGTAACGGCGTCGAAAGGGGGTAGCAATGTGGAACTAGTTGCTTTGTTGTGTTAGGCTAGTCCATAGAAACCCAATACACATTGGTAGAACACAACTCTTCGGAAGATTCACGATGTTTCGTCCGATACGGGAGTTTCACCCTATAAGCGCGTGTAAACTCACGAGAGAGAAGTGGATGCCGGTGAAGCGGCCCGCACCCCGGAGTGCAATATTTGCCATCAAAAGCACACAAAACAACTATAATAACATGGTATGGCACCCCCTAGCTTGTGTTGGCATCCAGACGCTCCGTAGACCCTCCTCCGGTGAAACCCTAGACCCGCTGGAGAAATACCGGACTTATACGGAAATACGCGGTAACGGCATCAAAAGGGGGTAGCAATGTGGAAATAGTTGCTTTGTTGTGTTAGGGTAGTCCATAGAAACATAATAGACATTGGTAGAACACAACTCTTCGGAAGATTCACGACGTTTCGTCCGATACGGGAGTTTCACCCTATAAGCGCGTGTAAACTCACGAGAGAGAACTGGATGCCGGTGAAGCGGCCCGCACCCCGGAGTACAATCTTTGCCATACAAAGCACACAAAACAACTATAATAACTTGGTATGGCACCCCCTAGCTTGTGTTGGCATCCAGATGCTCCGTAGACCCCCCCTCCGGTGAAACCCTACCTCCGCTGGAGAAATACCGGACTTATACGGAAACACGCGGTAACGGCGTCGAAAGGGGGTAGAAATGTGGAACTAGTTGCTTGGTTGTGTTAGGGTAGTACATATAAACCCAATACACGTTGGTACAACACAACTCTTCGGAAGATTCACGATGTTTCGTCCGATACGGGAGTTTCACCCTATAAGCGCGTGTAAACTCACGGGAGAGAAGTGGATGCCGGTGAAGCGGCCCGCACCCAGGAGTGCAATATTTTCCATCAAAAGCACACAACACAACTATACTAACTTGGTATGGCACCCTCTAGCTTGTGTTGGCATCCAGACGCTCCGTAGACCCCCCTCCGGTGCAACCCTAGACGCGCTGGAGAAATACCGGACTTATACGGAAACACGCGGTAACGGCGTCGAAAGGGGGTAGCAATGTGGAACTAGTTGCTTTGTTGTGTTAGGGTAGTCCATAGAAACCCAATACACATTGGTACAACACAACTCTTCGGAAGATTCACGACGTTTCGTCCGATACGGGAGTTTCACCCTATAAGCGCGTGTAAACTCACGAGAGAGAAGTGGATGCCGGTGAAGCGGCCCGCACCCCGGAGTGCAATCTTTGCCATCCAAAGCACACAACACAACTATAATAACTTGGTATGGCACCCCCTAGCTTGTGTTGGCATCCAGACGCTCCGTAGACCCCCCCTCCGGTGAAACCCTAGACCCGCTGGAGAAATAACGGACTTATACGGAAACACGCGGTAACGGCGTCGAAAGGGGGTAGCAATGTGGAACTAGTTGCTTGTTTGTGTTAGGGTACTCCATAGCAACCTAATAGACCTTGGTAGAACACAACTCTTCAGAAGATTCACGACATTTCGTCCGATACGGGAGTTTCACCCTATAAGCGCGTGTAAACTCATGGGAGAGAAGTGGATGCCGGTGAAGCGGCCCGCACCTCGGAGTGCAATCTTTTCCATCAAAAGCACACAACACAACTATACTAACTTGGTATGGCACCCCCTAGCTTGTGTTGGCATCCAGACGCTCCGTAGAGCCCCCCTCCGGTGAAACCCTACCTCCGCTGGAGAAATACCGGACTTATACGGAAACACGCAGTAACGGCGTCGAAAGGGGGTAGAAGTGTGGAACTAGTTGCTTGGTTGTGTTATGGTAGTCCATAGCAACCCAATACACATTGTTAGAACACATCTCTTCGGAAGATTCACGACGTTTCGTCCGATACGGGAGTTTCACCCTATAAGCGCGTGTAAACTCACGAGAGAGAAGTGGATGCCGGTGAAGCGGCCCGCACCCCGGAGTGCAATTTTTGCCATCCAAAGCACACAAAACAACTATACTAACTTTGTATGGCACCCCCTAGCTTGTGTTGGCATCCAGACGCTCCGTAGACCCCCCCTCCGGTGCAACCCTAGACGCGCTGGAGAAATACCGGACTTATACGGAAACATGCGGTAACGGCGTCGAAAGGGGGTAGAAATGTGGAACTAGTTGCTTGTTTGTGTTAGGGTAGTCCATAGCAACCTAATAGACATTGGTAGAACACAACTCTTCGGAAGATTCACGATGTTTCGTCCGATACGGGAGTTTCACCCTATAAGCGCGTGTAAACTCACGGGAGAGAAATGGATGCCGGTGAAGCGGCCCACACCCCGAAGTGCAATCTTTGACATCCAAATCATAGAACACAACTATACTAACTTGGTATGGCACCCCCTAGCTTGTGTTGGCATCCAGACGCTCCATAGCCCCCCTCCGGTGAAACCCTAGACCCGCTGGAGAAATACCGGACTTATACGAAAACACGCGGTAACGGCGTCGAAAGGGAGTAGCAATGTGGTACTAGTTGCTTGGTTGTGTTAGGGTAGTCCATAGCAACCTAATAGACATTGGTACAACACAACTCTTCGGAAGATTCACGATGTTTCGTCCGATACGGGAGTTTCACCCTATAAACGCGTGTAAACTCACGAGAGAGAAGTGGATGCCGGTGAAGCGGCCCACACCCCAGAGTGCAATCTTCGCCATCCAAAGAACAAAAAACAACTATACTAACTTGGTATGGCACCCCCTAGCTTGTGTTGGCATCCAGACGCTCCGTAGAGCCCCCTCCGGTGAAACCCTACCTCCGCCGGAGAAATACCGGACTTATACGGAAACACGCGGTAACGGCGTCGAAAGGGGGTAGCAATGTGGTACTAGTTTCTTGGTTGTGTTAGGGTAGTCCGTAGAAACCTAATAGACATTGGTAGAACACAACTCTTCGGAAGATTCACGACGTTTTGTCCGATACGGGAGTTTCACCCTATAAACGCGTGTAAACTCACGAGAGAGAGGTGGATGCCGGTGAAGCGGCCCATACCCCGGAGTGCAATATTTGCCATCCAAAGAACAAAAAACAACTATAATAACATGGTATGGCACCCCTAGATTTTGTTGGGATGCAGACGCTCCGTAGAGCCCCCTCCGGTGAAACCCTAGACCCGCTGGAGAAATACCGGACTTATACGGAAACACGCGGTAACGGCGTCGAAAGGGGGTAGAAATATAAAACTAGTTGCTTGGTTGTGTTAGGGTAGTCCATAGCAACCTAATAGACATTGGTAGAACACAACTCTTCGGAAGATTCACGACGTTTCGTCCGATACGGGAGTTTCACCTTATAAGCGCGTGTAAACTCACGAGAGAGAAGTGGATGCCGGTGAAGCGGCCCGCACCCCGGAGTGCAATCTTTGCCATCCAAAGAACAAAAAACAACTATAATAACATGGTATGGCACCCCTAGATTTCATTGGGATGCAGACGCTCTGTAGCCCCCCCCTCCGGTGAAACCCTAGACCCGCTGGAGAAATCCGGACTTATACGGAAACACGTGATAACGGCGTCGAAAGGGGGTAGAAATCTAAAACTAGTTGCTTGGTTGTGTTAGGGTAGTCCATAGCAACCTAATAGACATTGGTAGAACACAACTCTTCGGAAGATTCACGACGTTTCGTCCGATACGGGAGTTTCACCCTATAAGCGCGTGTAAACTCACGAGAGAGAAGTGGATGCCGGTGAAGCGGCCCGCACCCCGGAGTGCAATATTTGCCATCAAAAGCACACAAAACAACTATAATAACATGGTATGGCACCCCCTAGCTTGTGTTGGCATCCAGACGCTCCGTAGACCCCCTCCGGTGAAACCCTAGACCCGCTGGAGAAATACCGGACTTATACGGAAATACGCGGTAACGGCGTCAAAAGGGGGTAGCAATGTGGAAATAGTTGCTTTGTTGTGTTAGGGTAGTCCATAGAAACATAATAGACATTGGTAGAACACAACTCTTCGGAAGATTCACGACGTTTCGTCCGATACGGGAGTTTCACCCTATAAGCGTGTGTAAACTCACGAGAGAGAACTGGATGCCGGTGAAGCGGCCCGCACCCCGGAGTGCAATCTTTGCCATCCAAAGCACACAAAACAACTATAATAACTTGGTATGGCACCCTCTAGCTTGTGTTGGCATCCAGACGCTCCGTAGACCCCCCCTCCGGTGAAATCCTACCTCCGCTGGAGAAATACCGGACTTATACGGAAACACGCGGTAACGGCGTCGAAAGGGGGTAGAAATGTGGAACTAGTTGCTTGGTTGTGTTAGGGTAGTACATAGCAACCCAATACACATTGGTACAACACAACTCTTCGGAAGATTCACGACGTTTCGTCCGATACGGGAGTTTCACCTTATAAGCGCGTGTAAACTCAGGGGAGAGAAGTGGATGCCGGTGAAGCGGCCCGCACCCCGGAGTGAAATATTTGCCATCAAAAGCACACAACACAACTATACTAACTTGGTATGGCACCCTCTAGCTTGTGTTGGCATCCAGACGCTCCGTAGACCCCCCCTCCGGTGAAACCCTACCTCCGCTGGAGAAATACCGGACTTATACGGAAACACGCGGTAACGGCGTCGAAAGGGGGTAGAAATGTGGAACTAGTTGCTTGGTTGTGTTAGGGTAGTACATATAAACCCAATACACGTTGGTACAACACAACTCTTCGGAAGATTCACGACGTTTCGTCCGATACGGGAGTTTCACCCTATAAGCGCATGTAAACTCACGGGAGAGAAGTGGATGCCGGTGAAGCGGCCCGCACCCCGGAGTGCAATATTTGCCATCAAAAGCACACAACACAACTATACTAACTTGGTATGGCACCCTCTAGCTTGTGTTGGCATCCAGACGCTCCATAGACCCCCCCTCCGGTGCAACCCTAGACGCGCTGGAGAAATACCGGACTTATACGGAAACACGCGGTAACGGCGTAGAAAGGGGGTAGCAATGTGGAACTAGTTGCTTTGTTGTGTTAGGGTAGTCCATAGAAACCCAATACACATTGGTACAACACAACTCTTCGGAAGATTCACGACGTTTCGTCCGATACGGGAGTTTCACCCTATAAAGCGTGTAAACTCACGAGAGAGAAGTGGATGCCGGTGAAGCGGCCCGCACCCCGGAGTGCAATCTTTGCCATCCAAAGCACACAACACAACTATAATAACTTGGTATGGAACCCCCTAGCTTGTGTTGGCATCCAGACGCTCCGTAGACCCCCCCTCCGGTGAAACCCTAGACCCGCTGGAGAAATAACGGACTTATACGGAAACACGCGGTAACGGCGTCGAAAGGGGGTAGCAATGTGGAACTAGTTGCTTGTTTGTGTTAGGGTATTCCATAGCAACCTAATAGACCTTGGTAGAACACAACTCTTCAGAAGATTTGATGGAGGGATAATAACCCGGTAGGCCAACTCCAAGGTGTAACCCGGCCCAAGGGACACGGCGCAGGATCCGGCTAAGGATAATGAAACTTCTGGAAGGACCAAAGTTTGTAGGCCTCGTAACCCGGATTGTGGGTTGCGGTAAGGAAATCTAGGGCTTGTAAGCAGTGTCCGGGTAGGATTCCGGGTGCGCCTTGGAGGGCAAGTCAGGAGGGTACGGTGCTTTATAAACCGACCCCTACGTCTAGTTTGGAGAGATCTGAGAACCCTAGAAACATCGCGTGGTATTGAGCATCAAGTGTAATCCCAGAGTTGAGTTATTATATCAAGATCGGAGACTCGGCGACTTTGATTGCCGGCTACCAGATCGAATTGCACCATGTTTTCCTCTGAGCTAAACCATCTCCCAAATACCTGTGTCGTCTTGCCCCAAGATCAGTTACCCCCGGTAACATCTGCCGTGATTATCCCACGACAGTTGGCGCCCACCATGGGGCCTGCGTCCAAAGGTGTTTACATCACGGGAGAAGCTCGGAAGGGCATGGAAAATCTTGTCATTGGCGAAATCTACATCGACCACGAAGGAGAAAAGATGGTGGACGATTCCGGCTGGGGGCCAGAATCGGATCACCTCGAGTCCGGATCTATATTGACGATCGGCCGGATCAACATCTTCATCGGCACGGTACGAACGACTAATTTAAAAGGACAATATCATGTGCATACTACAGGAACTTCCAGCAGGAACGAGAAGACATTAAAGCAAGCAGCAAACTCGATTTCGTTGGCCGCGCCGGGACATCTCAGATGGGCGGAACAAGAGGTAACATGGAGTAGAAAAGACCATCCGGAGAAAATAGAGCGTCCAGGAGTCTTGGCATTGGTGGTTGCTCCACAGGTTAATGGTTACGAATTGAAGAAGGTCCTGATGGACGGTGGAAGCAGCATCAACATCCTTTATTGGGAAACCTTCTTACGGATGAGTCTCAAAGAGTCTCAGTTACAAAAAAGTTCGACAATCTTTCATGGGATCGTGCCAGGTCACTCGGCGAGCCCCGAGGGAAGGATCACCTTGGAAGTTGCTTTTGGAGAATCGACGGATAATTATCGAGTTGAGTGGCTCACGTTCGAGGTGGTCAAATTGCGCAGTCCTTACCACGCACTGTTTGGGAGGCCGGCTTACGCCCAATTCATGGCTAGGCCGTGCTACGTGTATTTGCAGCTGAAAATCCCGGGTCCTAAACGGACCATCACTATACATGGGAACCGGGATGTAGCGGCCGAGTGCGACGAAGGAGATTCAGTTATGGCCGAGCAGGCATGCAGGAAGGAAGAGCTCGAATATTACCGGTCTCAAGTAAATCCGGACAATAGAACAGCCTTGAAAAAGCCTAATACTGAGGATGAGAGAGCAAAATTCAAGGCAGCACAAGACACCAAGAAGATAGATTTTGTCGAAGGGGATTCTACTAAGCAGTTTACCATAGGGTCTAACCTGGGAAAAGAGCAGGAGGGAGCGCTCGTGGAGTTTATTCGCTCGAATGCAGATGTGTTTGCCTGGACACCTAGCGACATGCCGGGTATCCCTACAGAATTGGCTGAGCACAGTTTGCATGTGGATCCCAAGTCCAGGCCCGTGAAACAAGGTTTGAGGAAAATGAATGAGGAAAGAAGGAAGGCTATAGGCGAAGAGATCGCTCGGCTATTGGCAGCCGGCTTTATCATGGAAGTATTTCACCCGGATTGGTTGGCTAACCCGGTTCTGGTGATGAAAAAGACCAACGAGTGGAGGATGTGCATTGACTTCACGAGTCTCAACAAACATTGCCCAAAGGATCCGTTCGCGCTGCCAAGGATAGATCAGATTATAGACGCAGTAGCTGGAAGCGATCTGTTATGCTTCCTGGACGCATATTCCGGGTATCATCAGATTAAGCTCAAAAGGGAGGATTGGGAGAAAACATCATTCATAACCCCTTTTGGGGCCTTTTGTTATAAAACTATGACGTTTGGGTTGAAGAACGCTGGCGCAACTTACCAACGGTGTATTCAAAAGTGCTTTGAGGACCAAATCGGACGTAACGTCCATGCCTATGTGGATGACGTGGTCATCAAGACTAGGAAGGCGGAGACATTTATCGATGATCTAAAGGAGACGTTCAAAAACTTGAGGAGGTACCAGATGAAGCTTAACCCGACAAAGTGCGTGTTTGGAGTTCCAGCTGGGAAATTACTCGGCTTCATAGTTTCCGAGAGAGGAATCGAGGCAAATCCGGATAAAATCAAGGCCATCCAGAGTCTGAAAAAACCGGAAAATTTGAAGCATGTTCAAAAGCTCACGGGCTGCGTAGCAGCCTTGAGCCGATTCATATCCAGACTCGGAGAAAAAGCAATACCATTGTACCGGCTCTTGCGGAAATCAGATAAGTTCGTGTGGGATCAAGAGGCAGACGAGGCATTTGAGGCACTAAAGAAGCAGTTATCTGAAGCACCAGTACTAGCGGCGCCGGGTCCTAAAGAACCTATGTTACTATATGTGGCAGCTGGCCCCCGAGCCGTCAGTGCAGTAGTTGTTGTGGAACACCAAGAGGATGGGAAAGGATACCCGGTTCAGAGGCCGGTTTATTACGTCAGCGAGGTATTATCAGAAGCAAAGCAGCGCTATCCACATTGGCAAAAGTTGGTGTTCGGGGTCTTTATGGCCAGCCGGAAGCTGAAGCCGTATTTCCAAGAACATCCCATAACAGTGGTTAGTTCAATACCAATGTCGGATATCATCAGAAACTCGGACGCGACGGGAAGAATAGCCAAATGGGCGATAGAGATGGGGGATTATCATATCAACTACGAACCCAGGCCAGCAATCAAATCTCAAGCTTTAATTGATTTCGTTAACGACTGGACACATACAGGCATGACTACAACGGTTCCAAATTCCGAGTCATGGATCATGCACTTCGACGGATCAAAGCAGTACGAGGGATCAGGAGCTGGGGTGGTGCTAACATCACCCAAAGGGGACAAATTGAGTTACGTGCTACAAATTCACTTCGACTGTTCCAACAACGTGGCCGAGTATGAGGCCCTGTTGCATGGCTTAAAGGTAGCCAAAGAGATGAACATCAAGAGGATACGATGCTTCGGAGATTCGGACCTTGTGGTACAGCAGGTGTCAGGAACGTGGGATAGAAAGGACGCAACTATGGCAGCATACTGCAGGGAAGTTGATAGGGTTGCAGGATGTTTTTCCGCGTATGAGGTGGAGCATATAGACAGAAGAAAGAATGAGGCAGCCGACGCCCTCGCCAGACTCGGCTCGCGCAGAGAGCCGGTTCCACCTAATGTTTTCCTGGACGAATTATGGCGACCATCAGTTAAAATCGAGTCAGAGGAGGAATTGGCAAATCAAGACCCGGATTCAGGACTCGTAGCCACTGTACGTACTGTTCCCGAGTGGACAGAACCATTTTTGGCCTACCTATCACGAGGCGAGTTACCACAACAGGAGGTATTAGCAAGGCAAATTTTGAGGCGAGCAAAGGGATATTCTATCATCAATGGGGAATTGTACAAGAGAAGTGCAGCAGGAGTCTTTTTGCGCTGCGTAGCGCCAGAAGAAGGCAGACAGATTCTCAAGGAAATCCATGAAGGCGACTGTGGACATCATGCGTCCACAAGGTCTCTTGTGGCTAAAGCTTATCGACACGGGTTTTTCTGGCTCACGGCCCTAGCGGATGCGGAACGATTGGTAGCAAGGTGTGACGGATGTCAAAGGTACGCTCGCCAAACCCATGTGCCGGCTATGGAGTTGCGGACTATCCCGTTAACTTGGCCGTTTGCCGTCTGGGGTATGGACATGGTTGGCCCCTTTCATATGTCACCATGCAAGAAGACACATCTTTTGGTGGCTATTGATAAGTTTACCAAGTGGGTTGAGGTTATGCCAGTTACTAATTGCGAAGCAGCTACAGCAGTCAAGTTCCTGAAAAGGATTATCTACCGGTTCGGGTACCCCCACAGCATAATTACCGACAATGGAACCAACATGTCCCTTGGTGAGATGGAGAAGTTTTGTGGCAACAATGGAATCCGGCTCGATGTGGCATCAGTGGCTCATCCCCAGGCCAATGGACAAGTGGAGAGGGCAAACCAAGAATTGCTTCGCGGATTAAAACCACGATTGCGAGTTCCCTGTGTCAGGGCTGCTGGTGCATGGGTCGAAGAACTTCCTTCTGTGGTTTGGGGTATCAACACTACACCTAACAGATCCACTCAGATGACACCCTTCTTCATGGTCTATGGTGCGGAAGCAGTATTACCGAGTGACATTATTCACGATTCGCCTAGAGTATCAGCTTACGTCGAAGTAGAGAACGAAAAAACCCGGCAGGACGCCGTAGATATGTTAGAAGAGCAAAGAGAACAAGCCCTGGAAAGATCAGCCATATATCAGCAAGACCTACGGAGGTATCATAACCGGCGTGTGAAGACCCGGGTATTCCAGGAAGGAGACTTGGTTCTGCGCCTGGTACAGTCAAACGAAGGAAAACACAAATTATCACCACCATGGGAAGGACCATTTATCATAAGCCGGAATCTGCATAACGGATCATATTATTTGATAGATGCAAGGGAAGAGTCGGCTACAGTCAACGACACCGCACACACCACTTCATCTATGCAAGAAAGAGATAGACCATGGAACGTGGCTCAGCTACGTCCGTATTATACTTAGTAAAGACTATATTGGCAAGTGGAATTGCACGATGTAATAGGCAGCAGGTTTTCTGACGTACTCTTTTCCTATCCAGGGTACCTTTGGGGACTGGACGGGTTTTTAATGAGGCGGCTTGCTGACCTAAATTTTTCATATCAAGTAAAGAGATGGTTATCAAGAAAAGAGATGGTTATCAAGAAAAGAGATGGTTATCAAGAAAAGAGATGGTTGTTATCAGGTTATGTATTCTCAGTACGATGCGTATATCTAGGTCTTGGGGGCTGGTCGCTTAAATAGCACAGTTACAAACTCAAAGACCCGGCCATGATGCCTATGAGTTATAAGGGCCGATTACTTGCAAACGAGTACGGCTACAATCTTATAACCGGACAAAGAAGTCCAAATTTCTTGGCTATTCTTACTTAAGCTCGATGTGACTCGCATTAAAGTGGCATGATTTGTTCGCTTACGATGGCAGTTAGTCATGAAACCCGACGGGGATTGGCTGGCTACGTCTTCGTATTGATGTAACAACATGGTATCCACACGAAAGCCGGCTTACAGTACAAGACAGTCAAAAGGGTCATCTAAACCACAAGTTATGCAGAGTACAAGGCTGAATAGCTGGAAACTCAACGACTATTAAGCATAACTTCAAAACCTATGTGAAACAACTCGTGGATCTTTGTGAAAATAGCAATAAGCATTTTGTTCCCTTTTCAAGATCAAGTGTCCTAGACTCGGCAATCCGGGCCCGGTAGCTTGAAATCTTGAAAAGAGAAAAACTGGCTTACTTGTATAGTTGCAAAAATCCAAATATCCGAGTCTTGGGGACTTGGGGACTTCGAAGCAAAATCCGCTTGTCAATACCCATGAGACCCGGGAATTGAGTTTTCACAAAAGGAACAATAAGTAAAACCAGATATCGAGAACAGATGAGCTTAAACTTAAAAAGGCCGGAACAGGCATCGAGTATATCAAGGCCTTAGCGTGCATTACAAAATCCTGGTGAAAAAATATCAAAGGTGCACAGGCGCACCGCCCAAAATATGACTATTTCAAAAAGTATGTCGACCGACTGGCGCTTAAGAAGAGGCATTGGAAACCATATATCACTCGGCGTCCATCTTGGCCTTACCCTTGCCATCATTGGTGGCAGCAGCAGCACCCGGATCAGCGGTACCAGCCCCTGCAGGGGGCGGAACGACTGGTGTTGAGGCAGCAGGAGCAGAGCCGGCTTCAGCTTGCTTCTTGGCAGCCTCCGCCCTTATCGCAGCGGCTTCCTCCTTCCACCGAGCCAGCATGTCATACGGCTCAGGAAGATCCGACTTAATTACTTTATCGGCAGAATCATATGCTGGAACAAGTATGTTAACATCCAGTTCATCAGCAATTACGCTGGCCGGGTAACGGACCTCCTTCTGGACGGCCTGAAAATCCTTTACTGAAAACTTGGATCCGTCAAGCTTGAACTCTGGGAAGCCGCCCATAAGCCTCGCTAGCTCGAGCTTGGGGAGATAAGCTTTCGCAAGTGCAAGCCCCCGGGTCACTCCAACCCGGCAAGATGAGCGATTCCAGTGCCGAATCCACTCGGGAACAGTGGATAGGGCGTCCAACAGCCTTTTCAGATCAACATGTCCTCTGCCCGGCCACCGCAACTCATCAAGGATCCATCTGGTTCCGGCACATAGTTGCCGGATAGCGCTATTCATGGTTTTCAGCTTGGCCATGTCATCTTCTTCTGGCATGGTTTCGTCCGGGCCTGAGGAAATGGAGACATAAGTCGGGAAACTATTGCTATCTATCAAAAAGATAAACCGGAGGAGGAAACGTACCAAGTAAAGCACGATATGTGTCTGATATTTGGACGGAAAGGCTTGTTAGGTCATCTTCTGCCTGGTGAGCCCTTTTCCTATATTTTCTCATTATCAACTTATTCCTCCTAGACTCGGCCTCGGCTGCCTCACGTAAAGCTACCTCCTTTTCGATGAGCTTGGTGGCGCCCGCCAGTTTTTCCTCGGATTGAGTTACGAAAGCCTGCATGCATGCAAACAAAGGATCAGTGTAAGGACCCCAGACCGGCAGTCTGAAACCCTACGTATGCATACATTCACGATCCCAGAAAGATCAGTCGTGAACAACATACACAGTTGGCACACAGAAATACATCATCCATTACACGAATACATAAAGGTATTACACAAATGATCACATGATCAAGTTTAACGCAACTGCCACCAAGGCAGGCAACTTAACAAACACAGCGGAAGACAAGTAAAACACAACGTAGTTGAGCCCAAGTCACGCCTTAACCTACAGGCTGCTGACCCGGAGACGATCCTAGTTCGCAAAGCCGTCAACTCCGTACTTCTCTTCATAGATATCCTTTGGAGGCTCCTTCTCAAAGTCTGGCAAGTAGATACCAGGGGCGAAACCATAATGAGTACATTTGAATGTACTCAGCAAGACATCCATCATTTCACTTACCAACATGCAAGTATGCTTATATGGTGGAATAGGTAGGCTATAAATATGGTTCACTATCAATGGTGTTCATATATGATGACACCACAGTTGCAGTCAGGTTTATCTGTATCTTCGTTGAAGAAGATACTTCAGAAGAAAAATAATATATAGTTTTATTTCTCTTGTAGATCTCACATGTACAAGAGGTTTTGTAAAGTTTTGTTAAAGAATATTTTCTCTTTGCAAAACTTCTTGGAATCAGTTTCCAGAATTCTTGCTTAGAGTAGAAAAGGTTTTCTTTGCAAAACATTTTGTTTTGTATCACATCATCTGGCTTTTCATCATCGACGATACCTCCACGGTATAAGTTTCCATTCCTTTCCGAACTTCACAAGTTCAACACTTCCTTTCCAAAATTTCCCTTTCAAAAACTCTTTTCGAAAACATTGACACAATGCTAGCTACATGGCCATTCAACTGTCCATATCCGAGGACGCGGCTTCTTCGAAAAAGTTATACTCTGCAGAGGTGTACACATCCACCAGATCCAGTACACCTCCCGTGAAACAACCACGGACTGTAACAACAGTATGTAAACATCAGGTATATGATCATAACCATCCACTATGTTCAAGCTAGAATATGCCTATCTCTCGATTGAAGTTGTTCTCCCCGGCATCAAGTCCCACCCTGCCTAGCCAGGAGCCTCAATGAATGCATCCGGAGGGAAAATTAATCCCACACTTTATATGCCTCAACATTGGGAGTTTTGACGACATTCGGTTCGAGGGTACGACGCCCCTTATAGCAAGTGAGATAGCACACACTAATAAGAACAAACTTCAAGTTAAGCCCCTTGCCCATGTTGGGGTAGGGTGGCAGTACGGTAAAGGTTGTCCGGCGAAGACTAGGTTATGTGTCATTTTTGAAAACACCACTTTCTCAAAAATGACCACTTCCACATTCCTCCGGAGAACAAGGATCCGCCTTTTCTCCGGGGTTTTCCGTAAAGCCTTTGTTTTGTAGAATCACAATTTTAGGGTGTCCACTTAGGGACTAGTATATTTGATGGTAATAAATACCATATGGTGGCTTATGGGCTTGGTATTACCAAGTTTAACTACTGGCATGATAGTAACCTATAATATAGTATAGTAGTAATTTCCACCTCAAAAATAGTTTTGATAATCAAGTTTTTGTAAAACTTCAGAGGTAAAACATGCATGATAGATAATGGTAAGTATTGTATCAGCAAGCAATCAGGATGGCTTGCCTGGTATCTCTTTGTGTCCCTGGTTGTTGGAGTGACTGGAACTTGAACCACAGCTTCCCGACACTTCCTTCCTCTTCGTTTTCTAACGTCGTAAAAAGAATAAAGGACACACATTCAGAACCAAACAAGACAAACAAGGCTACAAGTAATACATACAGCAAGCAATCAAGAAGTACCACAGAAGTTCTCAATTTTTCCCTTAAGAAAAATTGGCATAAAAACTATAGTTGAAAAGTCTGCTTTTTTCCTAGTGTTTATGTGTGGCCAAATCAATGATTTTTAGTTAAGAACACCATGGACCAGTGGGGTAGAGCACAGGTTACTAGACAGTAGGGTGTCACATAAAACACATTTTGATGTCTAAAAATTCCCACAACAATCTCTATGGCTAGCACACATAATTTGCTAAATTACTCAAGTGGTGAAATAAGCTCATGACAACCAGTCAAACCTATTTTTCCACCATGAGGCAAACATACCAGTGGGTGTTCCACTAGCAAATATGCTCACCAAGAGGTTAATAAGCCTCTGGTCACTTTTATAAAAGTGCTCAAAACAAACAAACAATCTAGCATCCAAAAACTCCTACTCATACTAGTAGAAAATTTAGGAAAAATACTAGACTAGTTTAGGCTACACTAGTTAATTTTATGCACAAGTGTGCAAGCTAGCAGAGGAAAAATACTCCTCTAACCAGTACCATAAATGCTACTGGATTTCACAAAATAACATAAAAAGCATAGCTAGGAGACAAGGAAAAACTATGCTTAAAATGCTACACATGTGAGGAGATTAATTCCTAGTCATCCAAGTGTTACTCATGCTTTTATGCTACTTAAGAGGAAACCTATCAGAGGTGAAAACCCTAAGATAATAATGCCACAAGGACATTCCATCCTCTGGTTTCCACACCAAAGATTCATATTTTTCCCTAGGGGAAAACAAGACAAAAAGCATACATGAATATCCTAGTATGAAATTTAGATTTTAAGCATTGCTATTTAAATCTATTTCAATCACAAGCACCAAGTATCTAGAGGTGCTATAACCAAAATAACAGTACCTAAATGGTACTGGTTTCATGAGAATTAATCTAGCAAAAATCCTAAAAAGCATTTAAAGATCTACTCAAAACATACATAAAAGAAACACATCTAGTGTGGGGGAAATAATGTTTCCACCAAAAATGCAATGAAACCAGTGGGTGCTCCACTAGCATATCAAAGCATTAAGAGGTCACAATGCCTCTGGTCCATTTGCTAAAAATTAACAAAAAACTAAACTAGCATCTAGTGCATTAACAATACTAGCAGAAAATAATAGGCTGCTAAAAATAAGCAAGACCATGTTACTCATGCTATTATTTTCACACATGTGAAAAATCTAGGAGTAAAGTACTCATAATAACATCATCAAAATGCTACTGGTCCTATGAAAACAACACAAAAATATGTGGCTATGCAACCACAAATATTAATACCAAAAATTCCACACATGAGGGAATTTTTCCAAAACATTCACATAGTCATGACAAAGCTACTCATGCTTTCCTACCAAATCAAATGCAATCTAGCAGAGGTGATAACAACACAAACTAATTATCAAAAGGGTGTTGTATCTAATATTCTCAACACAACAATCCAAGTGTTTGCACATAATTTATCACTCAAAAATACTATGCAAAATATTAATTAGAGATAAAACATATGTTAATAACAAAAGTTCTATTTCTTCTCCACTCAAGTCCACACAATCTAACATGCTAAAATATCTAAGTAACACTTAGAAAACAAGTTCACACATCTTAAACATGCTAGAAAACAATATTGTAACGCAAAAATATCATCACACAAATTAATTAACTAAAATGCCAAAATGGCAGAAACATGCATTTTAAAGATCTGTCCACCAAATTTTGTAGGATGCTCTAAAAATTAAACCCTTCTAGGTTTGGATAGCCCTAAACATATACAAGACCATCCAGTTGAGTTTGCATCAAAAATCATTTTTAATAATTTTATAAAAATCACCAAAGTGCTCTCTGGTGTTTTACCAAAATGCATGCCATTTCAAAAATACAATGAATTTGGAAACGAGGTTAAATTCTCCTGTTAGGAAATTTCAAGGGCTTTCCAATGCAATTGGCCTCACTTCATTCGGAGTTGTGAAATTAAAATGGTGCTCATTTTGGTGTTTCTGGTAGCTGTTGCCAAATCATTTTTCATTTCAAATCTATTCATCCAAATGTAGATCTACAAGTTGGAGGTGGTTTAGATTTAGTTGCTTTACATCTGTGAATTTTGGTTTGGCCAAAATCATATTTTAAGTTGCCTTTTTGAGCCAAAAGTAACCATGCACTTTCTCTGTAAAATTAAAATGGAAAAACAAGTGTCTTGGGCCAGATCCAACTGTTGGGCCGGCCAGATCTGGTTTTCACCGCGGGGGAAGCTAGCCACTGAGGCTGACTCGCGGGCCAGCCGCCACGCGGGCAGCCACGCGGGCGAGCGCGGGCCCACTGGCGAGTTTGACTGCGCTTCGCGGGGTCAAGGGAGACGTTGCGTCAGCCCGACGTCAGGACGACGTCACCGCCGGCGGGAAGAGCTCCGGTGAGCCTAAATACCGTTGATTTCGATCACCATTCTACGATTCAAACACACCCGCACGTTGGTCTCATCGTGGGGAAACGAACGAACGCAAGCTCGCTTCCGGGGAGCAACCGGAGAGCTGCCGGCGACGGCGCGCGGCGGCGGCCGGACAGCGAGGGTGTCTCGGGGGCGACCTAGAGGGAGAGGGAGGGGGGAAAACGACGGGGGGACTCCCCTGCTTACCCTAGACGCCATGGAAGGCTCGGTGACGGAAGAGAAGGGTCGTGGACGGAGGAATCCCTCGCCGGAGCTCCGTCGAGCTCGGGGAAGAACACGGACGGCGCGGGCAACACGAAGCGTTCCGGCTCGATTCGTTTGGCAGAGAGCATCACCACGACGAGGCGGAGCTTAAGGGCACACCGGCTGCCGGCGGCAAGCACGGCAACTGCCGATTCGACGGCGGCCATTTTCGGCTAGGGTTAGGTTTTGCAAAAATATCTTGAGAGAGAGAGTGTGAGTTCAAGGGGGAGAGAGAGGGGGCAGGTAAGAGGCCACAGAGGGGTTTTTATCATCAGAGAGTCTTCTACTCGAAGCAAAGGAAGCATGGGCAGCCATGCCCTCCATTTCGTCATCTACAGGAAGAAGAAGATGACCATGTGACTCAGCTTACAATTTAGTCCCTGCCAATTTTACAAGTAGGTCCTTTTCTCTCTGAAAATGGATGTTTTCCCTAAGCAAACAAAGTCAAAATTTAACTTCCTTTTGCCCAAAATTCTAATTAGTTGAGATGCACAACATATATGAAAATTGGCTCATTTTCCTAAACTTGATAATTCAAAGTTGTTCAAATTTGAAATCTTACAAAAATGGACATTGAATTTATTTGACTACTTAGGAGCTTCCAAAAATGATAATTTTTGGCACACATTCCTTATTTGATGTGTTCCTTATGTGGTAGAAAATTCAAGTCATTTTGAGTTACTTCATAGAACAAACTTGTTCAAATATCAAAAAGGTGCTGCCAAGAAAACAGGGGTTTTTGGCAACTTAAATTATTCAAAAACTTGTGCCCTTTTGGTTTTCATCCTCATTTATGATATAGAGCATGTGGTATTTATTTCATGGCATTTGGGAAAAGTTTGTAGAACAAACTTGTTCAAAATCCCAATTGTTGCTGTGGAGAAAAACCATGTTTTCAGGACTTTAATGGATTCAATTTTTGGTCTCCTCTTGTGTGTGTTCCTTATTTGATATAAGGAAGCAATGGTATTAATTTCAAATCATTTTAAGAAAGTTTCCAATAGTAACTTGTTTTAGTTTTCTGTTTCTGGAAATATTGGAATTTCTATTTAATAAAGCACTTGGCTTTTCTTTAGCAATGCTTTGCCAAAATATTTATATGACTAGGGATAACAAGTCAATGCTCTCCAATACTTTTGTTTTTAAGCTTGGCAAGGTTGGAAAAACATTTGATAATATTTTGGTGAAGCATTTAAGAATGCCTCTTTTTCTGATAATCTTTTTAGGGAAATTTATTAAGTGTTTCCTCTTTCTTAATTTAGGCCTTGGAATAATATTCAACAAGTATGAGTTTCATAAGATGTTTTTGGAAAACTCTTTGATCAATATTTACTTTATAAAATATTGCCAATGTCATTGGAACAATATGTTGAATATTTTTATCCCTGGAACAATATGTTGAATATTTTTAGTTCACTGCTTTGCTATCCTTTTAAGTTTGCAAGTTTATATAATTAGTTTGTTTGGTTGCACTTAAACAACCACAAACAAACACAACCAAGGTTTATTAGTAAAGCAATTAGCAAAACAACTGTGTTAACAGGTATTCCAAAATTGGGATGTGACAATCAGTTGGGTAGAGGAATAAGTTATCAATCGCTTGTATAACAAAGTCCCAAGTAAATTATGAATCAATTCACTCGGAACTTGGGGACTGGATAAAGGCATAAGCAATATTAGTCGGATTTACCTCGTGTTTGGCAATCAAAGCTCCCAAGATGTTCTCTTCATTGGACCTTAAAGTGCGAAGGGTTTCTAGCATCTGGGTAAAGGTCAGTTCCTCGGATCAAGCACCGGAAGAGCCGGCAGCTTGGTCGTTTGGTGGGGGGGCTCTCCCCGCCCTTGGAGTTGAGACCCGGACAGTTTGGGTGGCCGGGTTGGGAGAACTCATCCTTGTATCTAGAACTTCGATCTCCTCGTCTACTGGTTCCGATGAGGAAGGAGATCCGGCAGCTCGGGGAAGTGGGTTGTTCAGAGGGCCTTGTTCCTGATTATTCGTTGTATCATCGCCAGTCGCGGCGTCCGCATGGTCAGTCGGTTTCTCCGCCTGATGGTTATCTGCTTCTATATTTTCCGGGTCGCTAACGACGGCTTGAGCGCTAAAAGAAAGATGAGAAAAAGTGGCTATTAGTGATGATGGTGGCTTGAGTGGAAACTTGTTAAGCATAAAAGGAAATCATGGGGTGACGGTTGTTCACGTGGTTTTTGCGAAATATGCGCTAAATATGGAGCAGGGCATCTGGATAAAAGAAAGAAGGAGGTTAATTCCGGGATATCAGGATTGATTATCGAGCATGGGATCCTGGGATTTTTATTATGATTTGGACCCGGAAATTTGAGTCAAGGTGTTCGGAGGAAAAACCCGGGTTATTGCATGGCTACCGTGGAGTGAGGCCTGGCTGAACATCAAAACATCTTAACCCGGTCTCTATATGCCCGTATGTTTGATATCTTTGCAGGGAATAGCAAGCGCTTCAAGTGGGATCCATGAAGCCCAAGCTATTCTGGGGACTACTGATGGAGGGATAATAACCCGGTAGGCCAACTCCAAGGTGTAACCCGGCCCAAGGGACACGGCGCAGGATCCGGCTAAGGATAATGAAACTTCTGGAAGGCCCAAAGTTTGTAGGCCTCGTAACCCGGATTGTGGGTTGCGGTAAGGAAAGCTAGGGCTTGTAAGCAGTGTCCGGGTAGGATTCCGGGTGCGCCTTGGAGGGCAAGTCAGGAGGGTACGGTGCTTTATAAACCGACCCCTACGTCTAGTTTGGAGAGATCTGAGAACCCTAGAAACATCGCGTGGTATTGAGCATCAAGTGTAATCCCAGAGTTGAGTTATTATATCAAGATCGGAGACTCGGCGACTTTGATTGCCGGCTACCAGATCGAATTGCACCATGTTTTCCTCTGAGCTAAACCATCTCCCAAATACCTGTGTCGTCTTGCCCCAAGATCAGTTACCCCCGGTAACATCTGCCGTGATTATCCCACGACAAGATTCACGACGTTTCGTCCGATACGGGAGTTTCACCCTATAAGCGCGTGTAAACTCACGGGAGAGAAGTGGATGCCGGTGAAGCGGCCCGCACCCCGGAGTGCAATCTTTTCCATCAAAAGCACACAACACAACTATACTAACTTGGTATGGCACCCCCTAGCTTGTGTTGGCATCCAGACGCTCCGTAGAGCCCCCCTCCGGTGAAACCCTACCTCCGCTGGAGAAATACCGGACTTATACGGAAACACGCGGTAACGGCGTCGAAAGGGGGTAGCAGTGTGGAACTAGTTGCTTGGTTGTGTTATGGTAGTCCATAGCAACCCAATACACATTGTTAGAACACATCTCTTCGGAAGATTCACGACGTTTCGTCCGATACGGGAGTTTCACCCTATAAGCGCGTGTAAACTCACGAGAGAGAAGTGGATGCCGGTGAAGCGGCCCGCACCCCGGAGTGCAATTTTTGCCATCCAAAGCACACAAAACAACTATACTAACTTGGTATGGCACCCCCTAGCTTGTGTTGGCATCCAGACGCTCCGTAGACCCCCCCCTCCGGTGCAACCCTAGACGCGCTGGAGAAATACCGGACTTATACGGAAACATGCGGTAACGGCGTCGAAAGGGGGTAGAAATGTGGAACTAGTTGCTTGTTTGTGTTAGGGTAGTCCATAGCAACCTAATAGACATTGGTAGAACACAACTCTTTGGAAGATTCACGATGTTTCGTCCGATACGGGAGTTTCACCCTATAAGCGCGTGTAAACTCACGGGAGAGAAATGGATGCCGGTGAAGCGGCCCACACCCCGAAGTGCAATCTTTGACATCCAAATCATAGAACACAACTATACTAACTTGGTATGGCACCCCCTAGCTTGTGTTGGCATCCAGACGCTCCGTAGCCCCCCTCCGGTGAAACCCTAGACCCGCTGGAGAAATACCGGACTTATACGAAAACACGCGGTAACGGCGTCGAAAGGGAGTAGCAATGTGGTACTAGTTGCTTGGTTGTGTTAGGGTAGTCCATAGCAACCTAATATACATTGGTACAACACAACTCTTCGGAAGATTCACGACGTTTCGTCCGATACGGGAGTTTCACCCTATAAACGCGTGTAAACTCACGAGAGAGAAGTGGATGCCGGTGAAGCGGCCCACACCCCAGAGTGCAATCTTTGCCATCCAAAGAACAAAAAACAAATATACTAACTTGGTATGGCACCCCCTAGCTTGTGTTGGCATCCAGACGCTCCGTAGAGCCCCCTCCGGTGAAACCCTACCTCCGCTGGAGAAATACCGGACTTATACGGAAACACGCGGTAACGGCGTCGAAAGGGGGTAGCAATGTGGTACTAGTTTCTTGGTTGTGTTAGGGTAGTCCGTAGAAACCTAATAGACATTGGTAGAACACAACTCTTCGGAAGATTCACGACGTTTTGTCCGATATGGGAGTTTCACCCTATAAACGCGTGTAAACTCACGAGAGAGAGGTGGATGCCTGTGAAGCGGCCCATACCCCGGAGTGCAATCTTTGCCATCCAAAGAAAAAAAAACAACTATAATAACATGGTATGGCACCCCTAGATTTTGTTGGGATGCAGACGCTCCGTAGAGCCCCCTCCGGTGAAACCCTAGACCCGCTGGAGAAATACCGGACTTATACGGAAACACGCGGTAACGGCGTCGAAAGAGGGTAGAAATATAAAACTAGTTGCTTGGTTGTGTTAGGGTAGTCCATAGCAACCTAATAGACATTGGTAGAACACAACTCTTCGGAAGATTCACGACGTTTCGTCCGATACGGGAGTTTCACCTTATAAGCGCGTGTAAACTCACGAGAGAGAAGTGGATGCCGGTGAAGCGGCCCGCACCCCGGAGTGCAATCTTTGCCATCCAAAGAACAAAAAACAACTATAATAACATGGTATGGCACCCCTAGATTTCGTTGGGATGCAGACGCTCTGTAGCCCCCCCCCCCTCCGGTGAAACCCTAGACCCGCTGGAGAAATACCGGACTTATACGGAAACACGTGATAACGGCGTCGAAAGGGGGTAGAAATCTAAAACTAGTTGCTTGGTTGTGTTAGGGTAGTCCATAGCAACCTAATATACATTGGTAGAACACAACTCTTCGGAAGATTCACGACGTTTCGTCCGATACGGGAGTTTCACCCTATAAGCGCGTGTAAACTCACGAGAGAGAAGTGGATGCCGGTGAAGCGGCCCGCACCCCGGAGTGCAATATTTGCCATCAAAAGCACACAAAACAACTATAATAACATGGTATGGCACCCCCTAGCTTGTGTTGGCATCCAGACGCTCCGTAGACCCCCCTCCGGTGAAACCCTAGACCCGCTGGAGAAATACCGGACTTATACGGAAATACGCGGTAACGGCGTCAAAAGGGGGTAGCAATGTGGAAATAGTTGCTTTGTTGTGTTAGGGTAGTCCATATAAACATAATAGACATTGGTAGAACACAACTCTTCGGAAGATTCACGACGTTTCGTCCGATACGGGAGTTTCACCCTATAAGCGCGTGTAAACTCACGAGAGAGAACTGGATGCCGGTGAAGCGGCCCGCACCCCGGAGTGCAATCTTTGCCATCCAAAGCACACAAAACAACTATAATAACTTGGTATGGCACCCCCTAGCTTGTGTTGGCATCCAGACGCTCCGTAGACCCCCCCTCCGGTGAAACCCTTCCTCCGCTGGAGAAATACCGGACTTATACGGAAACACGCGGTAACGGCGTCGAAAGGGGGTAGAAATGTGGAACTAGTTGCTTGTTTGTGTTAGGGTAGTACATAGCAACCCAATACACATTGGTACAACACAACTCTTTGGAAGATTCACGACGTTTCGTCCGATACGGGAGTTTCACCCTATAAGCGCGTGTAAACTCAGGGGAGAGAAGTGGATGCCGGTGAAGCGGCCCGCACCCCGGAGTGCAATATTTGACATCAAAAGCACACAACACAACTATACTAACTTGGTATGGCACCCTCTAGCTTGTGTTGGCATCCAGACGCTCCGTAGACCCCCCCTCCGGTGAAACCCTACCTCCGTTGGAGAAATACCGGACTTATACGGAAACACGCGGTAACGGCGTCGAAAGGGGGTAGAAATGTGGAACTAGTTGCTTGGTTGTGTTAGGGTAGTACATATAAACCCAATACACGTTGGTACAACACAACTCTTCGGAAGATTCACGACGTTTCGTCCGATACGGGAGTTTCACCCTATAAGCGCGTGTAAACTCACGGGAGAGAAGTGGATGCCGGTGAAGCGGCCCGCACCCCGGAGTGCAATATTTGCCATCAAAAGCACAGAACACAACTATACTAACTTGGTATGGCACCCTCTAGCTTGTGTTGGCATCCAGACGCTCCGTAGACCCCCCTCCGGTGCAACCCTAGACGCGCTGGAGAAATACCGGACTTATACGGAAACACGCGGTAACGGCATCGAAAGGGGGTAGCAATGTGGAACTAGTTGCTTTGTTGTGTTAGGGTAGTCCATAGAAACCCAATACACATTGGTACAACACAACTCTTCGGAAGATTCACGACGTTTCGTCCGATACGGGAGTTTCACCCTATAAGCGCGTGTAAACTCACGAGAGAGAAGTGGATGCCGGTGAAGCGGCCCGCACCCCGGAGTGCAATCTTTGCCATCCAAAGCACACAACACAACTATAATAACTTGGTATGGCACCCCCTAGCTTGTGTTGGCATCCAGACGCTCCGTAGACCCCCACTCCGGTGAAACCCTAGACCCGCTGGAGAAATAACGGACTTATACGGAAACACGCGGTAACGGCGTCGAAAGGGGGTAGCAATGTGGAACTAGTTGCTTTTTTGTGTTAGGGTATTCCATAGCAACCTAATAGACCTTGGTAGAACACAACTCTTCAGAAGATTCACGACGTTTCGTCCGATACGGGAGTTTCACCCTATAAGCGCGTGTAAACTCACGGGAGAGAAGTGGATGCCGGTGAAGAGGCCCGCACCCCGGAGTGCTATCTTTTCCATCAAAAGCACACAACACAACTATAATAACTTGGTATGGCACCCCCTAGCTTGTGTTGGCATCCAGACGCTCCGTAGAGCCCCCCTCCGGTGAAACCCTACCTCCGCTGGAGAAATACCGGACTTATACGGAAACACGCGGTAACGGCGTCGAAAGGGGGTAGCAGTGTGGAACTAGTTGCTTGGTTGTGTTATGGTAGTCCATAGCAACCCAATACACATTGTTAGAACACATCTCTTCGGAAGATTCACGACGTTTCTTCCGATACGGGAGTTTCACCCTATAAGCGCGTGTAAACTCACGAGAGAAGTGGATGCCGGTGAAGCGGCCCGCACCCCGGAGTGCAATTTTATCCATCCAAAGCACACAAAACAACTATACTAACTTGGTATGGCACCCCCTAGCTTGTGTTGGCATCCAGACGCTCCGTAGACCCCCCCTCCGGTGCAACCCTAGACGCGCTGGAGAAATACCGGACTTATACGGAAACATGCGGTAACGGCGTCGAAAGGGGGTAGAAATGTGGAACTAGTTGCTTGTTTGTGTTAGGGTAGTCCATAGCAACCTAATAGACATTGGTAGAACACAACTCTTCGGAAGATTCACGATGTTTCGTCCGATACGGGAGTTTCACCCTATAAGCGCGTGTAAACTCACGGGAGAGAAATGGATGCCGGTGAAGCGGCCCACACCCCGAAGTGCAATCTTTTACATCCAAATCATAGAACACAACTATACTAACTTGGTATGGCACCCCCTAGCTTGTGTTGGCATCCAGACGCTCCGTAGCCCCCCTCCGGTGAAACCCTAGACCCGCTGGAGAAATACCGGACTTATACGAAAACACGCGGTAACGGCGTCGAAAGGGAGTAGCAATGTGGTACTAGTTGCTTGGTTGTGTTAGGGTAGTCCATAGCAACCTAATAGACATCGGTACAACACAACTCTTCGGAAGATTCACGACGTTTCGTCCGATACGGGAGTTTCACCCTATAAACGCGTGTAAACTCACGAGAGAGAAGTGGATGCCGGTGAAGCGGCCCACACCCCAGAGTGCAATCTTTGCCATCCAAAGAACAAAAAACAACTATACTAACTTGGTATGGCACCCCCTAGCTTGTGTTGGCATCCAGACGCTCCGTAGAGCCCCCTCCGGTGAAACCCTACCTCCGCTGGAGAAATACCGGACTTATACGGAAACACGCGGTAACGGCGTCGAAAGGGGGTAGCAATGTGGTACTAGTTTCTTGGTTGTGTTAGGGTAGTCCGTAGAAACCTAATAGACATTGGTAGAACACAACTCTTCGGAAGATTCACGACGTTTTGTCCGATACGGGAGTTTCACCCTATAAACGCGCGTAAACTCACGAGAGAGAGGTGGATGCCGGTGAAGCGGCCCATACCCCGGAGTGCAATCTTTTCCATCCAAAGAACAAAAAACAACTATAATAACATGGTATGGCACCCCTAGATTTTGTTGGGATGCAGACGCTCCGTAGAGCCCCCTCCGGTGAAACCCTAGACCCGCTGGAGACATACCGGACTTATACGGAAACACGCGGTAACGGCGTCGAAAGGGGGTAGAAATATAAAACTAGTTGCTTGGTTGTTTTAGGGTAGTCCATAGCAACCTAATAGACATTGGTAGAACACAACTCTTCGGAAGATTCACGACGTTTCGTCCGATACGGGAGTTTCACCTTATAAGCGCGTGTAAACTCACGATAGAGAAGTGGATGCCGGTGAAGCGGCCCGCACCCCGGAGTGCAATCTTTGCCATCCAAAGAACAAAAAACAACTATAATAACATGGTATGGCACCCCTAGATTTCGTTGGGATGCAGACGCTCTGTAGCCCCCCCCTCCGGTGAAACCCTAGACCCGCTGGAGAAATACCGGACTTATACGGAAACACGTGATAACGGCGTCGAAAGGGGGTAGAAATCTAAAACTAGTTGCTTGGTTGTGTTAGGGTAGTCCATAGAAACCTAATAGACATTGGTAGAACACAACTCTTCGGAAGATTCACGACGTTTCGTCCGATACGGGAGTTTCACCCTATAAACGCGTGTAAACTCACGAGAGAGAGGTGGATGCCGGTGAAGCGGCCCATACCCCGGAGTGCAATATTTGCCATCAAAAGCACACAACACAACTATACTAACTTGGTATGGCACCCTCTAGCTTGTGTTGGCATCCAGACACTCCGTAGACCCCCCTCCGGTGCAACCCTAGACGCGCTGGAGAAATACCGGACTTATACGGAAACACGCGGTAACGGCGTCGAAAGGGGGTAGCAATGTGGAACTAGTTGCTTTTTTGTGTTAGGGTAGTCCATAGAAACCCAATACACATTGGTACAACACAACTCTTCGGAAGATTCACGACGTTTCGTCCGATACGGGAGTTTCACCCTATAAGCGCGTGTAAACTCACGGGAGAGAAGTGGATGCCGGTGAAGCGGCCCGCACCCCGGAGTGCAATATTTGCCATCAAAAGCACACAACACAACTATACTAACTTGGTATGGCACCCTCTAGCTTGTGTTGGCATCCAGACGCTCCGTAGACCCCCCTCCGGTGCAACCCTAGACGCGTTGGAGAAATACCGGACTTATACGGAAACACGCAGTAACGGCGTCGAAAGGGGGTAGCAATGTGGAACTAGTTGCTTTGTTGTGTTAGGGTAGTCCATAGAAACCCAATACACATTGGTACAACACAACTCTTCGGAAGATTCACGACGTTTCGTCCGATACGGGAGTTTCACCATATAAGCGCGTGTAAACTCACGAGAGAGAAGTGGATGCCGGTGAAGCGGCCCGCACCCCGGAGTGCAATCTTTGCCATCCAAAGCACACAACACAACTATAATAACTTGGTATGGCACCCCCTATCTTGTGTTGGCATCCAGACGCTCCGTAGACCCCCCCTCCGGTGAAACCCTAGACCCGCTGGAGAAATAACGGACTTATACGGAAACACGCGGTAACGGCGTCGAAAGGGGGTAGCAATGTGGAACTAGTTGCTTGTTTGTGTTAGGGTATTCCATAGCAACCTAATAGACCTTGGTAGAACACAACTCTTCAGAAGATTCACGACGTTTCGTCCGATACGGGAGTTTCACCCTATAAGCGCGTGTAAACTCACGGGAGAAAAGTGGATGCCGGTGAAGCGGCCCGCACCCCGGAGTGCAATCTTTTCCATCAAAAGCACACAACACAACTATACTAACTTGGTATGGCACCCCTAGCTTGTGTTGGCATCCGGACGCTCCGTAGAGCCCCCTCCGGTGAAACCCTACCTCCGCTGGAGAAATACCGGACTTATACGGAAACACGCGGTAACGACGTCGAAAGGGGGTAGCAGTGTGGAACTAGTTGCTTGGTTGTGTTAGGGTAGTCCATAGCAACCCAATACACATTGTTATAACACATCTCTTCGGAAGATTCACGACATTTCGTCCGATACGGGAGTTTCACCCTATAAGCGCGTGTAAACTCACGAGAGAGAAGTGGATGCCGGTGAAGCGGCCCGCACCCCGGAGTGCAATTTTTGCCATCCAAAGCACACAAAACAACTATACTAACTTGGTATGGCACCCCCTAGCTTGTGTTGGCATCCAGACGCTCCGTAGACCCCCCTCCGGTGCAACCCTAGACGCGCTGGAGAAATACCGGACTTATACGGAAACATGCGGTAACGGCGTCGAAAGGGGGTAGCAATGTGGAACTAGTTGCTTGTTTGTGTTAGGGTAGTCCATAGCAACCTAATAGACATTGGTAGAACACAACTCTTCGGAAGATTCACGATGTTTCGTCCGATACGGGAGTTTCACCCTATAAGCGCGTGTAAACTCACGGGAGAGAAATGGATGCCGGTGAAGCGGCCCACACCCCGAAGTGCAATCTTTGACATCCAAAGCATACAACACAACTATACTAACTTGGTATGGCACCCCCTAGCTTGTGTTGGCATCCAGACGCTCCGTAGCCCCCCTCCGGTGAAACCCTAGACCCGCTGGAGAAATACCGGACTTATACGAAAACACGCGGTAACGGCGTCGAAAGGGAGTAGCAATGTGGTACTAGTTGCTTGGTTGTGTTAGGGTAGTCCATAGAAACCTAATAGACATTGGTACAATACAACTCTTCGGAAGATTCACGACGTTTCGTCCGATACGGGAGTTTCACCCTATAAACGCGTGTAAACTCACGAGAGAGAAGTGGATGCCGGTGAAGCGGCCCACACCCCAGAGTGCAATATTTGCCATCCAAAGAACAAAAAACAACTATACTAACTTGGTATGGCACCCCCTAGCTTGTGTTGGCATCCAGACGCTCCGTAGAGCCCCCTCCGGTGAAACCCTACCTCCGTTGGAGAAATACCGGACTTATACGGAAACACGCGGTAACGGCGTCGAAAGGGGGTAGCAATGTGGTACTAGTTGCTTGGTTGTGTTAGGGTAGTCCGTAGAAACCTAATAGACATTGGTAGAACACAACTCTTCGGAAGATTCACGACGTTTTGTCCAATACGGGAGTTTCACCCTATAAACGCGTGTAAACTCACGAGAGAGAGGTGGATGCCGGTGAAGCGGCCCATACCCCGGAGTGCAATCTTTGCCATACAAAGAACAAAAAACAACTATAATAACATGGTATGGCACCCCTATATTTTGTTGGGATGCAGAAGCTCCGTAGAGCCCCCTCCGGTGAAACCCTAGACCCGCTGGAGAAATACCGGACTTATACGGAAACACGCGGTAACGGCGTCGAAAGGGGGTAGAAATATAAAACTAGTTGCTTGGTTGTGTTAGGGTAGTCCATAGCAACCTAATAGACATTGGTAGAACACAACTCTTCGGAAGATTCACGACGTTTCGTCCGATACGGGAGTTTCACCTTATAAGCGCGTGTAAACTCACGAGAGAGAAGTGGATGCCGGTGAAGCGGCCCGCACCCCGGAGTGCAATCTTTGCCATACAAAGAACAAAAAACAACTATAATAACATGGTATGGCACCCCTAGATTTCGTTGGGATGCAGACGCTCTGTAGCCCCCCCCTCCGGTGAAACCCTAGACCCGCTGGAGAAATACCGGACTTATACGGAAACACGTGATAACGGCGTCGAAAGGGGGTAGAAATCTAAAACTAGTTGCTTGGTTGTGTTAGGGTAGTCCATAGCAACCTAATAGACATTGGTAGAACACAACTCTTCGGAAGATTCACGACGTTTCGTCCGATACGGGAGTTTCACCCTATAAGCGCGTGTAAACTCACGAGAGAGAAGTGGATGCCGGTGAAGCGGCCCGCACCCCGGAGTACACTATTTTCCATCAAAAGCACACAAAACAACTATAATAACATGGTATGGCACCCCCTAGCTTGTGTTGGCATCCAGACGCTCCGTAGACCCCCCTCCGGTGAAACCCTAGACCCGCTGGAGAAATACGGGACTTATACGGAAATACGCGGTAACGGCGTCAAAAGGGGGTAGCAATGTGGAAATAGTTGCTTTGTTGTGTTAGGGTAGTCCATAGAAACATAATAGACATTGGTAGAACACAACTCTTTGGAAGATTCACGACGTTTCGTCCGATACGGGAGTTTCACCCTATAAGCGCGTGTAAACTCACGAGAGAGAACTGGATGCCGGTGAAGCGGCCCGCACCCCGGAGTGCAATCTTTGCCATCCAAAGCACACAAAACAACTATAATAACTTGGTATGGCACCCCCTAGCTTGTGTTGGCATCCAGACGCTCCGTAGACCCCCCTCCGGTGAAACCCTACCTCCGCTGGAGAAATACGGGACTTATACGGAAACACGCGGTAACGGCGTCGAAAGGGGGTAGAAATGTGGAACTAGTTGCTTGGTTGTGTTAGGTTAGTACATAGCAACCCAATACACATTGGTACAACACAACTCTTCGGAAGATTCACGACGTTTCGTCCGATACGGGAGTTTCACCCTATAAGCGCGTGTAAACTCACGGGAGAGAAGTGGATGCCGGTGAAGCGGCCCGCACCCCGGAGTGCAATATTTGCCATCAAAAGCACACAACACAACTATACGAACTTGGTATGACACCCTCTAGCTTGTGTTGGCATCCAGACGCTCCGTAGACCCCCCTCCGGTGCAACCCTAGACGCGCTGGAGAAATACCGGACTTATACGGAAATACGCGGTAACGGCGTCGAAAGGGGGTAGCAATGTGGAACTAGTTGCTTTGTTGTGTTAGGGTAGTCCATAGAAACCCAATACACATTGGTACAACACAACTCTTCGGAAGATTCACGACGTTTCGTCCGATACGGGAGTTTCACCCTATAAGCGCGTGTAAACTCACGAGAGAGAAGTGGATGCCCGTGAAGCGGCCCGCACCCCGGAGTGCAATCTTTGCCATCCAAAGCACACATCACAACTATAATAACTTGGTATGGCACCCCCTAGCTTGTGTTGGCATCCAGACGCTCCGTAGACCCCCCCTCCGGTGAAACCCTAGACCCGCTGGAGAAATAACGGACTTATACGGAAACACGCGGTAACGGCGTCGAAAGGGGGTAGCAATGTGGAACTAGTTGCTTGTTTTTGTTAGGGTATTCCATAGCAACCTAATAGACCTTGGTAGAACACAACTCTTCAGAAGATTCACGACGTTTCGTCCGATACGGGAGTTTCACCCTATAAGCGCGTGTAAACTCACGGGAGAGAAGTGGATGCCGGTGAAGCGGCCCGCACCCCGGAGTGCAATCTTTTCCATCAAAAGCACACAACACAACTATACTAACTTGGTATGGCACCCCCTAGCTTGTGTTGGCATCCAGACGCTCCGTAGAGCCCCCCTCCGGTGAAACCCTACCTCCGCTGGAGAAATACCGGACTTATACGGAAACACGCGGCAACAGCGTCGAAAGGGGGTAGCAGTGTGGAACTAGTTGCTTGGTTGTGTTAGGGTAGTCCATAGCAACCCAATACACATTGTTAGAACACATCTCTTCGGAAGATTCACGACGTTTCGTCCGAGACGGGAGTTTCACCCTATAAGCGCGTGTAAACTCACGAGAGAGAAGTGGATGCCGGTGAAGCGGCCCGCACCCCGGAGTGCAATTTTTGCCATCCAAAGCACACAAAACAACTATACTAACTTGGTATGGCACCCCCTAGATTGTGTTGGCATCCAGACGCTCCGTAGACCCCCCCTCCGGTGCAACCCTAGACGCGCTGGAGAAATACCGGACTTATACGGAAACATGCGGTAACGGCGTCGAAAGGGGGTAGCAATGTGGAACTAGTTGCTTGTTTGTGTTAGGGTAGTCCATAGCAACCTAATAGACATTGGTAGAACACAACTCTTCGGAAGATTCACGACGTTTCGTCCGATACGGGAGTTTCACCCTATAAGCGCGTGTAAACTCACGGGAGAGAAATGGATGCCGGTGAAGCGGCCCACACCCCGAAGTGCAATCTTTGACATCCAAAGCACACAACACAACTATACTAACTTGGTATGGCACCCCCTAGCTTGTGTTGGCATCCAGACGCTCCGTAGCCCCCCTCCGGTGAAACCCTAGACTCGCTGGAGAAATACCGGACTTATACGAAAACACGCGGTAACGGCGTCGAAAGGGAGTAGCAATGTGGTACTAGTTGCTTGGTTGTGTTAGGGTAGTCCATATCAACCTAATAGACATTGGTACAACACAACTCTTCGGAAGATTCACGACGTTTCGTCCGATACGGGAGTTTCACCCTATAAACGCGTGTAAACTCACGAGAGAGAAGTGGATGCCGGTGAAGCGGCCCACACCCCGGAGTGCAATCTTTGCCATCCAAAGAACAAAAAACAACTATACTAACTTGGTATGGCACCCCCTAGCTTGTGTTGGCATCCAGACGCTCCGTAGAGCCCCCTCCGGTGAAACCCTACCTCCGCTGGAGAAATACCGGACTTATACGGAAACACGCGGTAACGGCGTCGAAAGGGGGTAGCAATGTGGTACTAGTTTCTTGGTTGTGTTAGGGTAGTCCGTAGAAACCTAATAGACATTGGTAGAACACAACTCTTCGGAAGATTCACGACGTTTTGTCCGATACGGGAGTTTCACCCTATAAACGCGTGGAAACTCACGAGAGAGAGGTGGATGCCGGTGAAGCGGCCCATACCCCGGAGTGCAATATTTGCCATCCAAATAACAAAAAACAACTATAATAACATGGTATGGCACCCCTAGATTTTGTTGGGATGCAGACGCTCCGTAGAGCCCCCTCCGGTGAAACCCTAGACCCGCTGGAGAAATACCGGACTTATACGGAAACACGCGGTAACGGCGTCGAAAGGGGGTAGAAATTTAAAACTAGTTGCTTGGTTGTGTTAGGGTAGTCCATAGCAACCTAATAGACATTGTTAGAACACAACTCTTCGGAAGATTCACGACGTTTCGTCCGATACGGGAGTTTCACCTTATAAGCGCGTGTAAACTCACGAGAGAGAAGTGGATGCCGGTGAAGCGGCCCGCACCCCGGAGTGCAATCTTTGCCATCCAAGGAACAAAAAACAACTATAATAACATGGTATGGCACCCCTAGATTTTGTTGGGATGCAGACGCTCTGTAGCCCCCCCCTCCGGTGAAACCCTAGACCCGCTGGAGAAATACCGGACTTATACGGAAACACGTGATAACGGCGTCGAAAGGGGGTAGAAATCTAAAACTAGTTGCTTGGTTGTGTTAGGGTAGTCCATAGCAACCTAATAGACATTGGGAGAACACAACTCTTCGGAATATTCACGACGTTTCGTCCGATACGGGAGTTTCACCCTATAAGCGCGTGTAAACTCACGAGAGAGAAGTGGATGCCGGTGAAGCGGCCCGCACCCCGGAGTGCAATATTTGCCATCAAAAGCACACAAAACAACTATAATAACATGGTATGGCACCCCCTAGCTTGTGTTGGCATCCAGACGCTCCGTAGACCCCCCTCCGGTGAAACCCTAGACCCGCTGGAGAAATACCGGACTTATACGGAAATACGCGGTAACGGCGTCAAAAAGGGGTAGCAATGTGGAAATAGTTGCTTTGTTGTGTTAGGGTAGTCCATAGAAACATAATAGACATTGGTAGAACACAACTCTTCGGAAGATTCACGACGTTTCGTCCGATACGGGAGTTTCACCCTATAAGCGCGTGTAAACTCACGAGAGAGAACTGGATGCCGGTGAAGCGGCCCGCACCCCGGAGTGCAATCTTTGCCATCCAAAGCACACAAAACAACTATAATAACTTGGTATGGCACCCCCTAGCTTGTGTTGGCATCCAGACGCTCCGTAGACCCCCCCTCCGGTGAAACCCTACCTCCGCTGGAGAAATACCTGACTTATACGGAAACACGCGGTAACGACGTCGAAAGGGGGTAGAAATGTGGAACTAGTTGCTTGGTTGTGTTAGGGTAGTACATAGCAACCCAATACACATTGGTACAACACAACTCTTTGGAAGATTCACGACGTTTCGTCCAATACGGGAGTTTCACCCTATAAGCGCGTGTAAACTCAGGGGAGAGAAGTGGATGCCGGTGAAGCGGCCCGCACCCTGGAGTGCAATATTTGCCATCAAAAGCACACAACACAACTATACTAACTTGGTATGGCACCCTCTAGCTTGTGTTGGCATCCAGACGCTCCGTAGACCCCCCTCCGGTGCAACCCTAGACGCGCTGGAGAAATACCGGACTTATACGGAAACACGCGGTAACGGCGTCGAAAGGGGGTAGCAATGTGGAACTAGTTGCTTTGTTGTGTTAGGGTAGTCCATAGAAACCCAATACACATTGGTACAACACAACTCTTCGGAAGATTCACGACGTTTCGTCCGATACGGGAGTTTCACCCTATAAGCGCGTGTAAACTCACGAGAGAGAAGTGGATGCCGGTGAAGCGGCCCGCACCCCGGAGTGCAATATTTGACATCAAAAGCACACAACACAACTATACTAACTTGGTATGGCACCCTCTAGCTTGTGTTGGCATCCAGACGCTCCGTAGACCCCCCCTCCGGTGAAACCCTACCTCCGCTGGAGAAATACCGGACTTATACGGAAACACGCGGTAACGGCGTCGAAAGGGGGTAGAAATGTGGAACTAGTTGCTTGGTTGTGTTAGGGTAGTACATATAAACCCAATACACGTTGGTACAACACAACTCTTCGGAAGATTCACGATGTTTCGTCCGATACGGGAGTTTCACCCTATAAGCGCGTGTAAACTCACGGGAGAGAAGTGGATGCCGGTGAAGCGGCCCGCACCCCGGAGTGCAATATTTGCCATCAAAAGCACACAACACAACTATACTAACTTGGTATGGCACCCTCTAGCTTGTGTTGGCATCCAGACGCTCCGTAGACCCCCCTCCGGTGCAACCCTAGACGCGCTGGAGAAATACCGGACTTATACGGAAACACGCGGTAACGGCGTCGAAAGGGGGTAGCAATGTGGAACTAGTTGCTTTGTTGTGTTAGGGTAGTCCATAGAAACCCAATACACATTGGTACAACACAACTCTTCGGAAGATTCACGACGTTTCGTCCGATACGGGAGTTTCACCCTATAAGCGCGTGTAAACTCACGAGAGAGAAGTGGATGCCGGTGAAGCGGCCCGCACCCCGGAGTGCAATCTTTGCCATCCAAAGCACACAACACAACTATAATAACTTGGTATGGCACCCCCTAGCTTGTGTTGGCATCCAGACGCTCCGTAGACCCCCCCTCCGGTGAAACCCTAGACCCGCTGGAGAAATAACGGACTTATACGGAAACACGCGGTAACGGCGTCGAAAGGGGGTAGCAATGTGGAACTAGTTGCTTGTTTGTGTTAGGGTATTCCATAGCAACCTAATAGACCTTGGTAGAACACAACTCTTCAGAAGATTCACGACGTTTCGTCCGATACGGGAGTTTCACCCTATAAGCGCGTGTAAACTCACGGGAGAGAAGTGGATGCCGGTGAAGCGGCCCGCACCCCGGAGTGCTATCTTTTCCATCAAAAGCACACAACACAACTATAATAACTTGGTATGGCACCCCCTAGCTTGTGTTGGCATCCAGACGCTCCGTAGAGCCCCCCTCCGGTGAAACCCTACCTTCGCTGGAGAAATACCGGACTTATACGGAAACACGCGGTAACGGCGTCGAAAGGGGGTAGCAGTGTGGAACTAGTTGCTTGGTTGTGTTATGGTAGTCCATAGCAACCCAATACACATTGTTAGAACACATCTCTTCGGAAGATTCACGACGTTTCTTCCGATACGGGAGTTTCACCCTATAAGCGCGTGTAAACTCACGAGAGAAGTGGATGCCGGTGAAGCGGCCCGCACCCGGAGTGCAATTTTTGCCATCCAAAGCACACAAAACAACTATACTAACTTGGTATGGCACCCCCTAGCTTGTGTTGGCATCCAGACGCTCCGTAGACCCCCCCTCCGGTGCAACCCTAGACGCGCTGGAGAAATACCGGACTTATACGGAAACATGCGGTAACGGCGTCGAAAGGGGGTAGAAATGTGGAACTAGTTGCTTGTTTGTGTTAGGGTAGTCCATAGCAACCTAATAGACATTGGTAGAACACAACTCTTTGGAAGATTCACGATGTTTCGTCCGATACGGGAGTTTCACCCTATAAGCGCGTGTAAACTCACGGGAGAGAAATGGATGCCGGTGAAGCGGCCCACACGCCGAAGTGCAATCTTTTACATCCAAATCATAGAACACAACTATACTAACTTGGTATGGCACCCCCTAGCTTGTGTTGGCATCCAGACGCTCCGTAGCCCCCCTCCGGTGAAACCCTAGACCCGCTGGAGAAATACCGGACTTATACGAAAACACGCGGTAACGGCGTCGAAAGGGAGTAGCAATGTGGTACTAGTTGCTTGGTTGTGTTAGGGTAGTCCATAGCAACCTAATAGACATCGGTACAACACAACTCTTTGGAAGATTCACGACGTTTCGTCCGATACGGGAGTTTCACCCTATAAACGCGTGTAAACTCACGAGAGAGAAGTGGATGCCGGTGAAGCGGCCCACACCCCAGAGTGCAATCTTTGCCATCCAAAGAACAAAAAACAACTATACTAACTTGGTATGGCACCCCCTAGCTTGTGTTGGCATCCAGACGCTCCGTAGAGCCCCCTCCGGTGAAACCCTACCTCCGTTGGAGAAATACCGGACTTATACGGAAACACGCGGTAACGGCGTCGAAAGGGGGTAGAAATGTGGTACTAGTTTCTTGGTTGTGTTAGGGTAGTCCGTAGAAACCTAATAGACATTGGTAGAACACAACTCTTCGGAAGATTCACGACGTTTTGTCCGATACGGGAGTTTCACCCTATAAACGCGTGTAAACTCACGAGAGAGAGGTGGATGCCGGTGAAGCGGCCCATACCCCGGAGTGCAATCTTTTCCATCCAAAGAACAAAAAACAACTATAATAACATGGTATGGCACCCCTAGATTTTGTTGGGATGCAGACGCTCCGTAGAGCCCCCTCCGGTGAAACCCTAGACCCGCTGGAGACATACCGGACTTATACGGAAACACGCGGTAACGGCGTCGAAAGGGGGTAGAAATATAAAACTAGTTGCTTGTTTGTTTTAGGGTAGTCCATAGACCCCTAATAGACATTGGTAGAACACAACTCTTCGGAAGATTCACGACGTTTCGTCCGATACGGGAGTTTCACCTTATAAGCGCGTGTAAACTCACGAGAGAGAAGTGGATGCCGGTGAAGCGGCCCGCACCCCGGAGTGCAATCTTTGCCATCCAAAGAACAAAAAACAACTATAATAACATGGTATGGCACCCCTAGATTTCGTTGGGATGCAGACGCTCTGTAGCCCCCCCCCCCCTCCGGTGAAACCCTAGACCCGCTGGAGAAATACCGGACTTATACGGAAACACATGATAACGGCGTCGAAAGGGGGTAGAAATCTAAAACTAGTTGCTTGGTTGTGTTAGGGTAGTCCATAGCAACCTAATAGACATTGGTAGAACACAACTCTTCGGAAGATTCACGACGTTTCGTCCGATACGGGAGTTTCACCCTATAAGCGCGTGTAAACTCACGAGAGAGAAGTGGATGCCGGTGAAGCGGCCCGCACCCCGAAGTGCAATATTTGCCATCAAAAGCACACAAAACAACTATAATAACATGGTATGGCACCCCCTAGCTTGTGTTGGCATCCAGACGCTCCGTAGACCCCCCTCCGGTGAAACCCTAGACCCGCTGGACAAATACCGGACTTATACGGAAATACGCGGTAACGGCGTCAAAAGGGGGTAGCAATGTGGAAATAGTTGCTTTGTTGTGTTAGGGTAGTCCATAGAAACATAATAGACATTGGTAGAACACAACTCTTCGGAAGATTCACGACGTTTCGTCCGATACGGGAGTTTCACCCTATAAGCACGTGTAAACTCACGAGAGAGAACTGGATGCCGGTGAAGCGGCCCGCACCCCGGAATTCAATCTTTGCCATCCAAAGCACACAAAACAACTATAATAACTTGGTATGGCACCCCCTAGCTTGTGTTGGCATCCAGACGCTCCGTAGACCCCCCCTCCGGTGAAACCCTACCTCCGCTGGAGAAATACCGGACTTATACGGAAACACGCGGTAACGGCGTCGAAAGGGGGTAGAAATGTGGAACTAGTTGCTTGGTTGTGTTAGGGTAGTACATAGCAACCCAATACACATTGGTACAACACAACTCTTCGGAAGATTCACGACGTTTCGTCCGATACGGGAGTTTCACCCTATAAGCGCGTGTAAACTCAGGGGAGAGAAGTGGATGCCGGTGAAGCGGCCCGCACCCCGGAGTGCAATATTTTCCATCAAAAGCACACAACACAACTATACTAACTTGGTATGGCACCCTCTAGCTTGTGTTGGCATCCAGACGCTCCGTAGACCCCCCTCCGGTGCAACCCTAGACGCGCTGGAGAAATACCGGACTTATACGGAAACACGCGGTAACGACGTCGAAAGGGGGTAGCAATGTGGAACTAGTTGCTTTTTTGTGTTAGGGTAGTCCATAGAAACCCAATACACATTGGTACAACACAACTCTTCGGAAGATTCACGATGTTTCGTCCGATACGGGAGTTTCACCCTATAAGCGCGTGTAAACTCACGGGAGAGCAGTGGATGCCGGTGAAGCGGCCCGCACCCCGGAGTGCAATATTTGCCATCAAAAGCACACAACACAACTATACTAACTTGGTATGGCACCCTCTAGCTTGTGTTGGCATCCAGACGCTCCGTAGACCCCCCTCCGGTGCAACCCTAGACGCGCTGGAGAAATACCGGACTTATACGGAAACACGCGGTAACGGCGTCGAAAGGGGGTAGCAATGTGGAACTAGTTGCTTTGTTGTGTTAGGGTAGTCCATAGAAACCCAATACACATTGGTACAACACAACTCTTCGGAAGATTCACGACGTTTCGTCCGATACGGGAGTTTCACGATATAAGCGCGTGTAAACTCACGAGAGAGAAGTGGATGCCGGTGAAGCGGCCCGCACCCCGGAGTGCAATCTTTGCCATCCAAAGCACACAACACAACTATAATAACTTGGTATGGCACCCCCTATCTTGTGTTGGCATCCAGACGCTCCGTAGACCCCCCCTCCGGTGAAACCCTAGACCCGCTGGAGAAATAACGGACTTATACGGAAACACGCGGTAACGGCGTCGAAAGGGGGTAGCAATGTGGAACTAGTTGCTTGTTTGTGTTAGGGTATTCCATAGCAACCTAATAGACCTTGGTAGAAAACAAGTCTTCAGAAGATTCACGACGTTTCGTCCGATACGGGAGTTTCACCCTATAAGCGCGTGTAAACTCACGGGAGAGAAGTGGATGCCGGTGAAGCGGCCCGCACCCCGGAGTGCAATCTTTTCCATCAAAAGCACACAACACAACTATACTAACTTGGTATGGCACCCCTAGCTTGTGTTGGCATCCAGACGCTCCGTAGAGCCCCCTCCGGTGAAACCCTACCTCCGCTGGAGAAATACCGGACTTATACGGAAACACGCGGTAACGACGTCGAAAGGGGGTAGCAGTGTGGAACTAGTTGCTTGGTTGTGTTAGGGTAGTCCATAGCAACCCAATACACATTGTTATAACACATCTCTTCGGAAGATTCACGACATTTCGTCCGATACGGGAGTTTCACCCTATAAGCGCGTGTAAACTCACGAGAGAGAAGTGGATGCCGGTGAAGCGGCCCGCACCCCGGAGTGCAATTTTTGCCATCCAAAGCACACAAAACAACTATACTAACTTGGTAGGCACCCCCTAGCTTGTGTTGGCATCCAGACCGTAGACCCCCCTCCGGTGCAACCCTAGACGCGCTGGAGAAATACCGGACTTATACGGAAACATGCGGTAACGGCGTCGAAAGGGGGTAGCAATGTGGAACTAGTTGCTTGTTTGTGTTAGGGTAGTCCATAGCAACCTAATAGACATTGGTAGAACACAACTCTTCGGAAGATTCACGATGTTTCGTCCGATACGGGAGTTTCACCCTATAAGCGCGTGTAAACTCACGGGAGAGAAATGGATGCCGGTGAAGCGGCCCACACCCCGAAGTGCAATCTTTGACATCCAAAGCATACAACACAACTATACTAACTTGGTATGGCACCCCTAGCTTGTGTTGGCATCCAGACGCTCCGTAGCCCCCCTCCGGTGAAACCCTAGACCCGCTGGAGAAATACCGGACTTATACGAAAACACGCGGTAACGGCGTCAAAAGGGAGTAGCAATGTGGTACTAGTTGCTTGGTTGTGTTAGGGTAGTCCATAGCAACCTAATAGACATTGGTACAACACAACTCTTCGGAAGATTCACGACGTTTCGTCCGATACGGGAGTTTCACCCTATAAACGCGTGTAAACTCACGAGAGAGAAGTGGATGCCGGTGAAGCGGCCCACACCCCAGAGTGCAATATTTGCCATCCAAAGAACAAAAAACAACTATACTAACTTGGTATGGCACCCCCTAGCTTGTGTTGGCATCCAGACGCTCCGTAGAGCCCCCTCCGGTGAAACCCTACCTCCGTTGGAGAAATACCGGACTTATACGGAAACACGCGGTAACGGCGTCGAAAGGGGGTAGCAATGTGGTACTAGTTGCTTGGTTGTGTTAGGGTAGTCCGTAGAAACCTAATAGACATTGGTAGAACACAACTCTTCGGAAGATTCACGACGTTTTGTCCGATACGGGAGTTTCACCCTATAAACGCGTGTAAACTCACGAGAGAGAGGTGGATGCCGGTGAAGCGGCCAATACCCCGGAGTGCAATCTTTGCCATCCAAAGAACAAAAAACAACTATAATAACATGGTATGGCACCCCTAGATTTTGTTGGGATGCAGACGCTCCGTAGAGCCCCCTCCGGTGAAACCCTAGACCCGCTGGAGAAATACCGGACTTATACGGAAACACGCGGTAACGGCGTCGAAAGGGGGTAGAAATATAAAACTAGTTGCTTGGTTGTGTTAGTTTAGTCCATAGCAACCTAATAGACATTGGTAGAACACAACTCTTCGGAAGATTCACGACGTTTCGTCCGATACGTGAGTTTCACCTTATAAGCGCGTGTAAACTCACGAGAGAGAAGTAGATGCCGGTGAAGAGGCCCGCACCCCGGAGTGCAATCTTTGCCATCCAAAGAACAAAAAACAACTATAATAACATGGTATGTCACCCCTAGATTTCGTTGGGATGCAGACACTATGTAGCCCCCCCTTCCGGTGAAACCCTAGACCCGCTGGAGAAATACCGGACTTATACGGAAACACGTGATAATGGCGTCGAAAGGGGGTAGAAATCTAAAACTAGTTGCTTGGTTGTGTTAGGGTAGTCCATAGAAACCTAATAGACATTGGTAGAACACAACTCTTCGGAAGATTCACGACGTTTCGTCCGATACGGGAGTTTCACCCTATAAGCGCGTGTAAACTCACGAGAGAGAAGTGGATGCCGGTGAAGCGGCCCGCACCCCGGAGTACACTATTTTCCATCAAAAGCACACAAAACAACTATAATAACATGGTATGGCACCCCCTAGCTTGTGTTGGCATCCAGACGCTCCGTAGACCCCCCTCCGGTGAAACCCTAGACCCGCTGGAGAAATACGGGACTTATACGGAAATACGCGGTAACGGCGTCAAAAGGGGGTAGAAATGTGGAAATAGTTGCTTTGTTGTGTTAGGGTAGTCCATAGAAACATAATAGACATTGGTAGAACACAACGCTTCGGAAGATTCACGACGTTTCGTCCGATACGGGAGTTTCACCCTATAAGCGCGTGTAAACTCACGAGAGAGAACTGGATGCCGGTGAAGCGGCCCGCACCCCGGAGTGCAATCTTTGCCATCCAAAGCACACAAAACAACTATAATAACTTGGTATGGCACCCCCTAGCTTGTGTTGGCATCCAGACGCTCCGTAGACCCCCTCCGGTGAAACCCTACCTCCGCTGGAGAAATACCGGACCTTATACGGAAACACGCGGGTAACGGCGTCGAAAGGGGGTAGAAATGTGGAACTAGTTGCTTGGTTGTGTTAGGGTAGTACATAGCAACCCAATACACATTGGTACAACAACTCTTCGGAAGATTCACGACGTTTCGTCCGATACGGGAGTTTCACCCCTATAAGCGCGTGTAAACTCACGGGAGAGAAGTGGATGCCGGTGAAGCGGCCCGCACCCCGGAGTGCAATATTTGCCATCAAAAGCACACAACACAACTATACTAACTTGGTATGACACCCTCTAGCTTGTGTTGGCATCCAGACGCTCCGTAGACCCCCCTCCGGTGCAACCCTAGACGCGCTGGAGAAATACCGGACTTATACGGAAATACGCGGTAACGGCGTCGAAAGGGGGTAGCAATGTGGAACTAGTTGCTTTGTTGTGTTAGGGTAGTCCATAGAAACCCAATACACATTGGTACAACACAACTCTTCGGAAGATTCACGACGTTTCGTCCGATACGGGAGTTTCACCCTATAAGCGCGTGTAAACTCACGAGAGAGAAGTGGATGCCCGTGAAGCGGCCCGCACCCCGGAGTGCAATCTTTGCCATCCAAAGCACACAACACAACTATAATAACTTGGTATGGCACCCCCTAGCTTGTGTTGGCATCCAGACGCTCCGTAGACCCCCCCTCCGGTGAAACCCTAGACTCGCTGGAGAAATAACGGACTTATACGGAAACGCGCGGTAACAGCGTCGAAAGGGGGTAGCAATGTGGAACTAGTTGCTTGTTTGTGTTAGGGTATTCCATAGCAACCTAATAGACCTTGGTAGAACACAACTCTTCAGAAGATTCACGACGTTTCGTCCGATACGGGAGTTTCACCCTATAAGCGCGTGTAAACTCACGGGAGAGAAGTGGATGCCGGTGAAGCGGCCCGCACCCCGGAGTGCAATCTTTTCCATAAAAACCACACAACACAACTATACTAAATTGGTATGGCACCCCCTAGCTTGTGTTGGCATCCAGACGCTCCGTAGAGCCCCCCTCCGGTGAAACCCTACCTCCGCTGGAGAAATACCGGACTTATACGGAAACACGCGGCAACGGCGTCGAAAGGGGGTAGCAGTGTGGAACTAGTTGCTTGGTTGTGTTAGGGTAGTCCATAGCAACCCAATACACATTGTTAGAACACATCTCTTCGGAAGATTCACGACGTTTCGTCCGATACGGGAGTTTCACCCTATAAGCGCGTGTAAACTCACGAGAGAGAAGTGGATGCCGGTGAAGCGGCCCGCACCCCGGAGTGCAATTTTTGCCATCCAAAGCACACAAAACAACTATACTAACTTGGTATGGCACCCCCTAGCTTGTGTTGGCATCCAGACGCTCCGTAGACCCCCCCTCCGGTGCAACCCTAGACGCGCTGGAGAAATACCGGACTTATACGGAAACATGCGGTAACGGCGTCGAAAGGGGGTAGCAGTGTGGAACTAGTTGCTTGTTTGTGTTAGGGTAGTCCATATCAACCTAATAGACATTGGTAGAACACATCTTCGGAAGATTCACGACGTTTCGTCCGATACGGGAGTTTCACCCTATAAGCGCGTGTAAACTCACGGGAGAGAAATGGATGCCGGTGAAGCGGCCCACACCCCGAAGTGCAAACTTTGACATCCAAAGAACACAACACAACTATACTAACTTGGTATGGCACCCCCTAGCTTGTGTTGGCATCCAGACGCTCCGTAGCCCCCCTCCGGTGAAACCCTAGACTCGCTGGAGAAATACCGGACTTATACGAAAACACGCGGTAACGGCGTCGAAAGGGAGTAGCAATGTGGTACTAGTTGCTTGGTTGTGTTAGGGTAGTCCATAGCAACCTAATAGACATTGGTACAACACAACTCTTCGGAAGATTCACGACGTTTCGTCCGATACGGGAGTTTCACCCTATAAACGCGTGTAAACTCACAAGAGAGAAGTGGATGCCGGTGAAGCGGCCCACACCCCGGAGTGCAATCTTTGCCATCCAAAGAACAAAAAACAACTATACTAACTTGGTATGGCACCCCCTAGCTTGTGTTGGCATCCAGACGCTCCGTAGAGCCCCCTCCGGTGAAACCCTACCTCCGGTGGAGAAATACCGGACTTATACGGAAACACGCGGTAACGGCGTCGAAAGGGGGTAGAAATGTGGTACTAGTTGCTTGGTTGTGTTAGGGTAGTCCGTAGAAACCTAATAGACATTGGTAGAACACAACTCTTCGGAAGATTCACGACGTTTTGTCCGATACGGGAGTTTCACCCTATAAACGCGTGTAAACTCACGAGAGAGAGGTGGATGCCGGTGAAGCGGCCCATACCCCGGAGTGCAATATTTGCCATCCAAATAACAAAAAACAACTATAATAACATGGTATGGCACCCCTAGATTTTGTTGGGATGCAGACGCTCCGTAGAGCCCCCTCCGGTGAAACCCTAGACCCGCTGGAGAAATACCGGACTTATACGGAAACACGCGGTAACGGCGTCGAAAGGGGGTAGAAATATAAAACTAGTTGCTTGGTTGTGTTAGGGTAGTCCATAGAAACCTAATAGACATTGGTAGAACACAACTCTTTGGAAGATTCACGACGTTTCGTCCGATACGGGAGTTTCACCTTATAAGCGCGTGTAAACTCACGAGAGAGAAGTGGATGCCGGTGAAGCGGCCCGCACCCCGGAGTGCAATCTTTGCCATCCAAAGAACAAAAAACAACTATAATAACATGGTATGGCACCCCTAGATTTTGTTGGGATGCAGACGCTCTGTAGCCCCCCCTCCGGTGAAACCCTAGACCCGCTGGAGAAATACCGGACTTATACGGAAACACGTGATAACGGCGTCGAAAGGGGGTAGAAATCTAAAACTAGTTGCTTTGTTGTGTTAGGGTAGTCCATAGCAACCTAATAGACATTGGTAGAACACAACTCTTCGGAAGATTCACGACGTTTCGTCTGATACGGGAGTTTCATCCTATAAGCGCGTGTAAACTCACGAGAGAGAAGTGGATGCCGGTGAAGCGGCCCGCACCCCGAAGTGCAATATTTGACATCCAAAGCACACAACACAACTATACTAACTTGGTATGGCACCCCCTACCTTGTGTTGGCATCCAGACGCTCCGTAGCCCCCCTCCGGTGAAACCCTAGACCCGCTGGAGAAATACCGGACTTATACGGAAACACGTGATAACGCCATCGAAAGGGGGTAGAAATCTAAAACTAGTTGCTTGGTTGTGTTAGGGTAGTCCATAGCAACCTAATAGACATTGGTACAACACAACTCTTCGGAAGATTCACGACGTTTCGTCCGATACGGGAGTTTCACCCTATAAGCGCGTGTAAACTCACGAGAGAGAAGTGGATGCCGGTGAAGCGGCCCGCACCCCGAAGTGCAATCTTTGCCATGCAAAGCACACAACACAACTATACTAACTTGGTATGGCACCCCCTAGCTTGTGTTGGCATCCAGACGCTCTGTAGCCCCCCTCCGGTGAAACCCTAGACCCGCTGGAGAAATACCGGACTTATACGAAAACACGTGATAACGGCGTCGAAAGGGGGTAGAAATCTAAAACTAGTTGCATGCTTCTGGTAGGGTAGGCCATAATAAACAAGGGGAATTTTTATAAATTGATAAATGAAATTAAATATTGTAATCATAAATTAAACAAGCTATTTTGAAAGAATAAATAAAATAAATAAAAAATCTTTACCGTGTGCATGCACACGGCAAAGACTGAAAAAATCTTTACCGTGTGCAAGCACACGGCAAAGAAATAAAGTAAAGTTTTTCCGCGGGCGCGAACAGTGTTGTTTGATGTCAGTTCTTTGCCGTGTGCATGCACACGGTAAAGGAGATATCTTTGCCGTGTGCATGCACACGGCAAAGGACTGATGTAACAGTTCCGTTCTGCCCCGCAACGGAATGGCCACGTGGCCGTAATCTTTACCGTGTGTTTTCTTTCCCGTGTGCTTTTTTAATTCTTTGCCGTGTGTCAAAATTTACCGTGTGCTTTTCGTGTAACTAGACCGTGCGTTTTTCTTTACCGTGTGCGACACACGGCAAAGAAAATCGTTCCCGTGTGCCCGATTGAATGCACACGGTAAAGAGTTGAGCACAAGGGAAAGATGCGTTCTCCCGTAGTGATTTACAAAACGGTCGACGTCCAAAACGCAATCCACTGGTTTACAAACATATGACTACTCGAGAAACCTTGATAATTACACATATGATGGCTGGCAGTAGTGGGAAAACAAGCTGGGAACATTAAAACAACAACAAATTATGCAAGCATGTTAAGGGAAAAAAACACGATAGTATAGTACGTATCAAACAATGGAGTAGCATATCTGGTTGAATAGCACGATGTGATCCTCCTCCACAGCGATGAAGACATCAACGCCGCCCTTTTCCATGCACTGTGGGGCGAAGGCCATGATCCCTTCGGCCGGTATGTCGGGAATGAGAAACAGGGACGGCGGCCCCCCGCCGAAGTCAACTTGGTGGTACCCGAACCCCAGCCAGCTGTCCACTTCCAGGTCCGGGCAGCACATGGTGCCGGTGGCTGGCGCGGTGGCGGTGAGCTCCAGCCCGCGCGCGTCGGCGTAGGACCCAAAGTCCAAGAACGAACTTATGTATTCGGCGTCGACACGTGCGACGGCCTCGCGAATGGCGCAGACCACGGTGCTGTAGGTGGAGTCTAGGACGTCCCGGACCTGAAGCCTCGGAAACGCCCAGAGCACCGTGTTGCCGAAGTAGTCGGGCGACACGGGAGGCTCAGCCCTGCCCCTGCAGTTGACGGCCACCCTCACCTGGGTGCAGTGTTCAAAATTTCTTCGAAATTTCGTCCGAATTTCTCGAAATTAACGGATCTCGTCATGGGGCGAGAGAAGGCCCATATCGTCCGAAAATTTTGGCCTTTTTTAAATGTTTTGGCCCAGCTAGGAGTCCTGGCCCGTTCCTTGTTAGATGAGCGTACGTAATATACACAGGTAGCCGCAAGTCAACGTAGGAACTAGGTTTTCCGTCTCCTGGTCGCTAGATTGAACCGGCGGCTGCTGTGATCATGGCAGGCGGAGGAAGGGAGAAGGAAAAGCAAACCGAAGGCAGCAATGAGCAACCCAATGAAGGCAGCAGTCCGAGAGACGGCATTGACGCCGCGCTGCTCAACAATGCTTCAGTTCTGCCATAACAACATTCTCAATTTTTCGCCAGCTCTAGCTCCTGTACGTGATTGTCTTTTATTTTTGCATGGTCCTGTACTGGCGTGCTGTTCACGATCGATCATCTATTGTAGACAGAAGCTAACCAGGCTTGCCGCTTGGTATTGCATGGTCCTGTACGGATGTACCTGATTGTCTACTAAAGAAGTGTAGCAACTAGTTATGTTCAGATCCGTACCTCTAGGTGCTTCGGGGTTGATCAGCTTTTTAAACAAGTGATATGTATTTTTCAGATCAAATTGTTGTACATCGATGCACAAACAGAGATATTGCTTGTAAATCGTAAAGCATGGTCTACTCAACATTTGGTTGTTAATCCCTACAGATCGGTACCTCTAGGTGCTTTGGGGTTGATCAGTATTATATTATGTACCAATATTAGTGCCATGCTGAACACAAGTGTTCTTACATATAGTTGATTACCATTTCATATTTAATCTAACACCGGCTTCTACTTACATGATCAGCTGACGATGGTGTATCATATGCATGGAGCCATGGAGTATCTTATCACAATGGTTTCAAGTGCAAGTACTGCGGCCTCGCGGTGAAGAGTGGAGGTGTCTCAAGGCTCAAGGTACATTTAGCCGGGGTCAAAGGAGACGTGAGACCTTGCAATGTTGTACCTGCAAGAGTTCGGCGAACAATGCTCGGGGCTGTTTCGGCACTCAGGGTGAAACAAAGAGCGAAAGAAAGGAGGAATCGAGCAGTGGAACGTGATGTCCTCATGAGGATGACACGTGGTCGTGCATGTGAAGGTCTGTTTGATGAAGAGGAAGAAGATGTGCGTAGAGCAATGGAGGAATCACTAATGGAGTTCCGGTACAGGGAAAGAGTTGAGCAGAGGGGTGGAAGGTACGAGCATGGCAGTTCAAGCCATCGTGGTGGCTTGGGGTGACGGAAAGCGTGTGACGAAAGGATTTGATTCGGATCTGGCACGTGCCAAGGCACCAGTGCAAACCAGAATTGATACTGTTTGGTCAGCGAAAGAAAACATGGAGACACTTGCAATAGCTTGGTCTAAGTGGTTCCAAGCGAGAGATATCCCCGCCCGCAAAGCTGATTGCCCATACTTTGTAGGAGCCATGAAGTTAACTCAGAGGCTTGGTGAGGGTGTTCCTGTCCCAAAGTCTGCCATAATGGATGGTTTTTGTTTAAACACAAACTAGAATGAGCTTAAAGAGTATGTGCAACAGTTCAAAGAGGATTGGCGTACCTATGGCGTCACGATCATGAGTGATGCATGGACTGGACCCACTGATATGAGCATAATCAACTTCCTGATATTTTGCAATGGCCGCATGCTTTTCCATAAGTCAGTGAATGCAACCGGGGAAATGCAGAATTCAAAGTATCTATGTAAGATTATTCGTGAGGTGGTTGTTGATGAAGTGGGTACTGAACATGTTGTTCAACTTGTCACTGACAACGGATCCAATTTCAAAAAAGCATGTTTGATGGTAGTGCAGGAGTTCCCGCAGATTGTTTGGCAGCCATGTTGCGCTCACACTGTCAATTTGATGCTGAAGGATATTTCCAAGTTTGATGAGGTGATAGAAGTTGTGAGTAGTGCGAAGAGAATTAGCAAATTCTTCCATAGCCATACTAGGCTCCATGAGACTATGAGGACTCGGGTTGGTGGAGAGATAATACAGCCTAATGCCACAAGGTTTGGGACACAATTTGTATTTTTACAAAGTTTTATGGACAAGAAAGATGCATTTCAAAAATGGATGGTTTCCGATGATTGGAAAAATAGTGAGTGGAGTAGTAGCCCAGACTACGACTACACATATGATAATTTAGTAAACCGTCAATGGTGGAATAAGATGAAATGGGTGCTAGATGCTGTTACACCTACATATAAGCTACTTCGCTACGCGGATAGAGAGAAGAATGCAACACTATCTGGATTCATACCAACACAATGCGCAGCCTCATTAGAAATTGGTGCACTTTTCAAAGGTGACGATTATAACTACAGTAGATTTTTTGCTGTACTAAGCAAAAGGCTCAGGATGATGCGGCATGAGAACCATTTAATCGCAGGTGAGTATTTACTTGAAAATATATCTATTGTTATGAAACATATTGTCCATACACTAATACTATTTAATTGCCATGCACAGCCGGAATTCTTGATCCAGCTGGAGACTATGAGTACACGATAAGTGGTCAGCCTGAGCTAGTCAAACACTTGAGTGAAAGCATTCGTAGAATTTCAACATCACCTCAGAGCACAGTGGAGGCACTCCGCCAATTTGAAGCGTACCGGAGTCGTCGGGGAATTTTTGGTACAGAGGAGGCTCGTATGGCTGCTAAAAGCCTTACACCTGGTACGTCACGGAATAACTTATGCATACCACTCGATTTTTTTTATTATTACTAATTTGTAGCCATTTTATTGCAGCATCTTGGTGGATGCACTATGGTGCAGATTATCCAGAGCTACAAAAATACGCATTACGGATTGTGTCCCAGTGCATGTCCTCGAGTGGGTGTGAAAGGAATTGGAGCACGTTTGCACTGATTCACACGCTACTAAGAAATCGACTTGGCTATGAAAAGCTCCACAAGTTGGTGTATGTGCACTATAATTTGAAGTTGCGTATCCAACAGCAGGAATTCGAGATGAAGGAAAGTGAATTAGATCCACTTGGTATTGTGATGGATACCGCGTTTTATGATAGAGACAATCCGATCATGGACTGGCTCTATGGATCAATGACTAATGCAAAACCAATTTTTACTGAGAAGGATGATGACATGTTTGAAAAAGAAATTAATCTTTCTGGAAGTCTAAGGACACTAGTAGAAAACAGGGCATTGAGCCAAGCCCAATGAAACCGGATGTGATACAAACCGGTTCAGAAGGGTCTGTCCCTGGGCCCCACCCATGCAGCAAAATGCCCGCAAGGCCTTTAGGACCGGTTTGTAACACAAACCGGTCCTAAAGGCCTTACGGGCCATTTGCTGCAGGGAGGGGGGCCCAGGGGCAGACCCTTTAGAACCGGGTTGTATCACAAACCGGTTCTACAGGTTTTCTCATTTTTTGCAGCCAGTGTGGGTCCCGCTGTCATATCCTTTAGAACCGGTTTGTAACACAAACCGGTCCTAAAGCCCTCCCCTAAACCCTACATATATACCACCCCGAGCTCAGCTCCATTTTTCCAGCTCTAGCTCAACTCCATTTTTGCTCTCTCCTTCCTCTTGTGAGGTCTAATCCATCCCCATTTTCTCCACCATTTGTCAAGATTGTTGGTACCCATCGGTTCTACGGTTAGCATCAACGTTCCCTCTTCCGGCATTGCAGGTTTTGCTCGTTTTCTTGCTCATTTCATTTTTGTTGTGCTAGCTAGGTGTTTGATGAAATGCCTAGCTAAGCTAGAATTTGTTATTCATTTTGTTATGTATACAAATTGATGCAATTTGAGCTCAAAATTAATTATGATTTGTGCTTTTTTAGTGTCGCGCGCCTTGTCCCCTTCCTCACTACCGTCAATCGCCCCATCACCGACACAACCTTGGTGAGCCTATTGTTTTTATTTACCAAAACAAATTTTGATTTGTATGATTTACGTATTTACTTGTATATAATTTTCTAGAGCCATGGTTTTGATATCCGTCCCCGTTGGCCCTCGTCCAGTCTATGATTCGGATGTGGTATATTATCTTTTTTCACTACATATTTTCATTTCCTGATTATACGACAATTACTTACGCCGACCAACTTGACATAGATATTTTTATATAGGAGGTAGTGGAACCGGAAATGCCAATCGACCCTATTGTTGAGAAGTTATACTTAGTTGAACAAGAAAATATTGGCTTGAAAGAAAGATTGAAAAAAACTGAAGAAAGGTTGGAAAAAACTGAAAGAGAGAAGATGACCTTGGAAAAGGTTCTTGCCGGTGTCGTCGATAGTCACAAGAGCGAGATGGACGCAATGCGCCTGAAGATTAGAAAGATTAGGAAATATGCAATTAGTAAAGAGGCTTGGTATCATTATGTCGTCGGGTCAATTGTTACCTTTGTTGCGATTTTGATCGCATTTGTTGTTGTTTTTAAATGCATTAATTAGAGAGAGTTTTTATGGATGGTTTTAGAGAGAGTTTTTATGAATTAATTTAGTCATGATGATTTAGCATAATGGTTGTTGATAAATTTATATAATGCAGATGAACCGGCAATGGATGTAGAGTGATCGACGTCGTCCCGAATTCCTTAATGGCATGCATAGTTTTCTCAATGTGGCTGAGAAAAACAGGCAGAATGGATTTATTTTCTGTCCATGTAAAAAATGCCAGAATAAGAGGAATTTCCCTAGCTCAAGAACCATACACACCCACCTGTTGCAAGAAGGCTTCATGCCCATTTATTTTTGTTGGACCAAGCACGGAGAAAGAGGGGTTATAATGGAAGACAATGAAGAAGAAGAGGATAATGATAAGTATCCTATGTTCGATGAACACGGTGATACTGAAATGGGGGAAGATGAGCCTGAACTTGAGGACATTGTTGATGAGTATGATGATGATCTTCGTCAGGTCATTCGTGAAGAACAGATAAACTGCGCAAGTGAAAACGAGAGGTCGAAGTTGGAGCGCATGTTAGAAGACCACAAAAAATTGTTGTACCCAACTTGCGAAGATGGCCAGAAAAAACTGGGCACCACCCTTGAATTGCTGCAATGGAAGGCAAAGAATGGATTATCTGACAAGGGATTTGAAAACCTGCTGAAAATAATGAAGAAGATGCTTCCAAGAAATAACGTGCTGCCCTGCAGTACATACGAAGCAAAGAAGGTTGTCTGCCCTCTAGGATTGGAAGTGCATAAGATACATGCATGCATCAATGACTGCATCCTCTACCGCGGCCAGCACGAGAATTTAAATGCCTGCTCGGTATGCGGTGCATTTCGGTATAAGATCAGGCGAGATGACCCTGGTGATGTTGAGGGCGACGATCGCCCCAGGAAGAGGGTTCCTGCCAAGGTGATGTGGCATGCTCCTATAATACCACAGTTGAAACGTTTGTTCCGAAACAAAGAGCATGCCAAGTTGTTGCGATGGCACAAAGAAGACCGTAAGGAAGACGATATGCTGAGACACCCCGCTGATGGGTCGCAGTGGAGAAACATCGACGATAAGTACGAGGACTTTGCACATGACGCAAGAAACTTAAGGTTTGGTCTGAGTACAGATGGCCTGAATCCATTTGGGGAGCAGAGTAGCAGTCATAGCACCTGGCCCGTGACTCTATGTATCTATAACCTTCCTCCTTGGTTATGCATGAAGCGTAAGTTCATTATGATGCCAGTGCTGATCCCAGGCCCGTCGCAACCCGGCAACAACATTGATGTGTACCTGAGACCACTGGTTGATGAACTTTTAGAGTTGTGGGCTGACGAAGGTGTACGTGTGTGGGACGAGTACAAACAAGAGGAATTTGACCTACGAGGGTTGCTGTTTGTTACCATCAATGATTGGCCCGCTCTTAGTAACATCTCAGGACAGTCAAACAAGGGATACAGCGCATGCACACACTGTTTAGGCGAGACAGAAAGTATACATATAGGCAAGAATGTGTACCCGGGGCATCGTCGATTTCTTCCAGACAGGCATTCCGTAAGAAAGAAAGGAAAGCATTTCAAAGGCGAGGCAGATACACGGAGGAAGCCAACCCTCCCTAAAGGTACTGATATATATGACATGGTCAAAGATATAAAAGTAATCTTTGGAAAGGGTCCTGGCGCACAATCTGTTCCAAATGACGCCGACAACCACGTAGCCATGTGGAAGAAGAAATCTATATTCTGGGAACTACCCTATTGGAAATTCCTAGAGGTTCGCTCTGCGATCGACGTGATGCACGTGACGAAAAATATTTGCGTGAACCTGCTAAACTTATTGGGCGTGCATGGGAAGAAGTCGAGAGATACACCAAAAGCACGGCTGCACCACCAACGTATGCACGAACGAGACGACCTGATGAATCCAGAGAATTTCAAAGGTCCTGCCAGCTACGCTCTTACCAAGGAAGAGAAGGAGATCTTTTTCCAAGTCCTGAGTAGTATCAAGGTCCCGTCTGGCTACTCGTCCGGAATGGAAAACGCAAGATCACTTGCAGCGACGATGAAACACAAAGCCAACCTAGCAGCCCCTATGCCAATGATAATATCGACGAGGTGACACAAACAACGCCAGCTACAAAAGGTGAGACCGTTACAGCGCCAACTACAAAAGGTGAGACCGTTGTACAAGTATCTTGACCTCTTGGATCTGTTTAACCCAATCAAAATATTATTATTTATATTTTCATCTATGCAGATGACGAGGAACAATTTGAAAAAATTCAGTTCACGTGTGAAGAAAATTTTACACACGCAACGCAAGACCAGGACCATGGTTCAAGGAGGTTTCGACCCCAGCGGAAAACTCCGAGTAGGTTTAGGCGTATGAGCGATTTCTCAAACAAGCAAACTGATAAAAAAAAATGGTGAGCCTATAATTTTAGAAGTCGAGCTTACATGTTTGATGTCCACACATTACTCCCTTAAATATTTAAGTCTAAACAAACTTCTGTCTTTGTCTACAGATGTGAGCATCATGATTCTCTTGTTAGGATCGCTTAATTGGAAGGCGTGGTTCAGCCTGGAGCATTCTTAGACTACTACAAGATATATATTATTAGTCATTTGATTATCTGCCTAGTTTTCTACATGTGAGAATTGTCACATTTATTTTCTAGTTGCATGCTTGTTACATATATTTCCCGTGCAAAGTTATTATTTTTCTTATGAACACCGTGTTGAATTCTTATGTCAATTCAAGGCAGTAGCTTACTGTCGCTTTGCTGGTACAAGTTACATTTGCACTTGATCTTTATATGTACAAGGCAGTAGCCTTTTGTGTTTTTCTAGTGTAATTCCAGTGACCTCCTTGTTTTTCTATCTGGATATGCAAGCGCGCTAGCTTGCTGTATGTGTGCAGTGGAGTCGTTGGACACCATGGAGTCCTCCTCATCGGAGTTATACTCCTCCTGCGGCAAGATGTGCCTCCGGACGTCGGCCGGAAGGTAAGGCCGCGTGCAGCATTGCTGCTGGCCTGACCCGGAATGCTCCAGGTAGAGGCAGAGGTCAATTTCTCAAGACATCACATTCTCGTACGAAATTTCGCTCGAATTTCTAGATATGTTTCGAAAATTTCGCCCGAAAGATTTAAGTGGATGCATTCGTATTTGTCCGAAATATTTGAATTTTTTCTTCGAAATTTCGTTTTTTTCTCGAAATTCACGAATCTCTGAGGTGGGCGATAAAATTTGGCCAATCGAAAAGCTGAACACTGCGCCGAAGCTGGTCTAGTCCCGAGGGAGATGACGAGCAGAACGATGCTGAAAGCAATGGAGGCGCACCCTCTCGGCGGCACCATGATTCCGCCAACAGTGTTCGACCGCGCCACCTTGGACCTCTTTGTCCCTCTCTTGTTTGTGTACCCGGCGCCGACTCCGTCCGACGAGGCGCTCAAGGAGGGGCTGCGCAGAACCGTGGCGGCGTACCCTCACCTGGCAGGACGACTCGCCGTGGACCAAAGAGGCAGGCGCTGCATCCACGTCAACAACGAGGGCGTGCTTATCCTAGAGGCAGCGGCGGCCGTGGAGCTGGCCAACGTGCTCGTGGACGGCAAGCTTGACACCGACGTGGATGCCCTGTACCCTACCCTGCCCTTGACGGAGGTAAGTAGCATGTCCATCGGTTGCATGCATGAAGTCGGATCGAGGTATGAAGCTTGACATAATGTGTAAGATTGTGTATTAACATGTAGGAGAACATCGGCGCGGCGCTGCTCCAGATTAAGCTAACCCGGTAAAGGTGCGGCGGCCTTGTGTTGGGACTCGCCTTCCACCACCAAGTCCTCGACGGCACCGCCCTTGACGCATTTCTCAAGACCTGGGCCAGGGCGGTGCGCCAAGGCACGGGGTTCACCGCTCCATCCCCGTTGTTCCTCCTGGAACACACCCCCACGCCTCTTCGGACGAGGCCAATGTTCGACCACGGGTCCATTGAATTCAAGGGCGACCCCGGCGCTATACCCACCTACTGCAACTTCAAGACTATCAAGCTGAGCTTCACGGCCGAGTTTATGGCCGAGCTCAAGGCACGGGTTGGCATCCCTCACGCGACCAGGTTCCAGTGTCTGCTGGCGCACATGTGGAAGAAGGCCACCCTGGCTCGTGGACTAATGCCGCAGGAGTTCACCCAGGTGAGGGTGGCCGTCAACTGCAGGGGCAGGGCTGAGCCTCCCGTGTCGCCCGACTACTTCGGCAACACGGTGCTCTGGGCGTTTCCGAGGCTTCAGGTCCGGGACGTCCTAGACTCCACCTACAGCACCGTGGTCTGCGCCATTCGCGAGGCCGTCGCACGTGTCGACGCCGAATACATAAGTTCGTTCTTGGACTTTGGGTCCTACGCCGACGCGCGCGGGCTGGAGCTCACCGCCACCGCGCCAGCCACCGGCACCATGTGCTGCCCGGACCTGGAAGTGGACAGCTGGCTGGGGTTCGGGTACCACCAAGTTGACTTCGGCGGGGGGCCGCCGTCCCTGTTTCTCATTCCCGACATACCGGCCGAAGGGATCATGGCCTTCGCCCCACAGTGCATGGAAAAGGGCGGCGTTGATGTCTTCATCGCTGTGGAGGAGGATCACATCGTGCTATTCAACCAGATATGCTACTCCATTGTTTGATACGTACTATACTATCGTGTTTTTTTCCCTTAACATGCTTGCATAATTTGTTGTTGTTTTAATGTTCCCAGCTTGTTTTCCCACTACTGCCAGCCATCATATGTGTAATTATCAAGGTTTCTCGAGTAGTCATATGTTTGTAAACCAGTGGATTGCGTTTTGGACGTCGACCGTTTTGTAAATCACTACGGGAGAACACATCTTTCCCTTGTGCTCAACTCTTTACCGTGTGCATTCAATCGGGCACACGGGAACGATTTTCTTTGCCGTGTGTCGCACACGGTAAAGAAAAATGCACGGTCTAGTTACACGAAAAGCACACGGTAAATTTTGACACACGGCAAAGAATTAAAAAAGCACACAGGAAAGAAAACACACGGTAAAGATTACGGCCACGTGGCCATTCCGTTGCGGGGCAGAACGGAACTGTTACATCAGTCCTTTGCCGTGTGCATGCACACGGCAAAGATATCTCCTTTACCGTGTGCATGCACACGACAAAGAACTGACATCAAACAACACTGTTCGCGCCCGCGGAAAAACTTTACTTTATTTCTTTGCCGTGTGCTTGCACACGGTAAAGATTTTTTCAGTCTTTGCCGTGTGCATGCACACGGTAAAGATTTTTTATTTATTTTATTTATTCTTTCAAAATAGCTTGTTTAATTTATGATTACAATATTTAATTTCATTTATCAATTTATAAAAATTCCCCTTGTTTATTATGGCCTACCCTACCAGAAGCATGCAACTAGTTTTAGATTTCTACCCCCTTTCGACGCCGTTATCACGTGTTTTCGTATAAGTCCGGTATTTCTCCAGCGGGTCTAGGGTTTCACCGGAGGGGGGCTACAGAGCGTCTGGATGCCAACACAAGCTAGGGGGTGCCATACCAAGTTAGTATAGTTGTGTTATGTGCTTTGCATGGCAAAGATTGCACTTCGGGGTGCGGGCCGCTTCACCGGCATCCACTTCTCTCTCGTGAGTTTACACGCGCTTATAGGGTGAAACTCCCGTATCGGACGAAACGTCGTGAATCTTCCGAAGAGTTGTGTTGTACCAATGTCTATTAGGTTGCTATGGACTACCCTAACACAACCAAGCAACTAGTTTTAGATTTCTACCCCCTTTCGACGGCGTTATCACGTGTTTCCGTATAAGTCCGGTATTTCTCCAGCGGGTCTAGGGTTTCACCGGAGGGGGGCTACGGAGCGTCTGGATGCCAACACAAGGTAGGGGGTGCCATACCAAGTTAGTATAGTTGTGTTGTGTGCTTTGGATGTCAAATATTGCACTTCGGGGTGCGGGCCGCTTCACCGGCATCCACTTCTCTCTCGTGAGTTTACACGCGCTTATAGGATGAAACTCCCGTATCAGACGAAACGTCGTGAATCTTCCGAAGAGTTGTGTTCTACCAATGTCTATTAGGTTGCTATGGACTACCCTAACACAACCAAGCAACTAGTTTTAGATTTCTACCCCCTTTCGACGCCGTTATCACGTGTTTCCGTATAAGTCCGGTATTTCTCCAGCGGGTCTAGGGTTTCACCGGAGGGGGGGCTACAGAGCGTCTGCATCCCAACAAAATCTAGGGGTGCCATACCATGTTATTATAGTTGTTTTTTGTTCTTTGGATGGCAAAGATTGCACTCCGGGGTGCGGGCCGCTTCACCGGCATCCACTTCTCTCTCGTGAGTTTACACGCGCTTATAAGGTGAAACTCCCGTATCGGACGAAACGTCGTGAATCTTCCGAAGAGTTGTGTTCTACCAATGTCTATTAGGTTTCTATGGACTACCCTAACACAACCAAGCAACTAGTTTTATATTTCTACCCCCTTTCGACGCCGTTACCGCGTGTTTCCGTATAAGTCCGGTATTTCTCCAGCGGGTCTAGGGTTTCACCGGAGGGGGCTCTACGGAGCGTCTGCATCCCAACAAAATCTAGGGGTGCCATACCATGTTATTATAGTTGTTTTTTGTTATTTGGATGGCAAATATTGCACTCCGGGGTATGGGCCGCTTCACCGGCATCCACCTCTCTCTCGTGAGTTTACACGCGTTTATAGGGTGAAACTCCCGTATCGAACAAAACGTCGTGAATCTTCCAAAGAGTTGTGTTCTACCAATGTCTATTAGGTTTCTACGGACTACCCTAACACAACCAAGCAACTAGTACCACATTTCTACCCCCTTTCGACGCCGTTACCGCGTGTTTCCGTATAAGTCCGGTATTTCTCCAGCGGAGGTAGGGTTTCACCGGAGGGGGCTCTACGGAGCGTCTGGATGCCAACACAAGCTAGGGGGTGCCATACCAAGTTAGTATAGTTGTTTTTTGTTCTTTGGATGGAAAAGATTGCACTCCGGGGTGTGGGCCGCTTCACCGGCATCCACTTCTCTCTTGTGAGTTTACACGCGTTTATAGGGTGAAACTCCCGTATCGGACGAAACGTCGTGAATCTTCCGAAGAGTTGTGTTGTACCAATGTCTATTAGGTTGCTATGGACTACCCTAACACAACCAAGCAACTAGTACCACATTGCTACTCCCTTTCGACGCCGTTACCGCGTGTTTTTGTATAAGTCCGGTATTTCTCCAGCGAGTCTAGGGTTTCACCGGAGGGGGGCTACGGAGCGTCTGGATGCCAACACAAGCTAGGGGGTGCCATACCAAGTTAGTATAGTTGTGTTGTGTGCTTTGGATGTCAAAGATTGCACTTCGGGGTGTGGGCCGCTTCACCGGCGTCCTTCACCCTTTGCCAAGTTAGCTCCTGCAACATCTGGCTGCCATTGTTCTACGTACTACCCATCACCTATTTATAATGTTATGAGTGGTAAGCTGACGAGCAGTATACGCCTTTTATCACCTGTTCTGCTGTTCAGTTCATCTGTGTGTTTGTCAATGTTTGCTGCGCCTTTTCATGTCCCAGGTACTACATTTTGTAAGGAAGCACTGTCGCTGCTCTAACTGCAACATGTAGAACTTTCTTACTACTGGAGTTGGCCCCGTCCTGAGCTGCACGGGGTGCTCCTGGTGAGATGCCAGTGTCGTGCATCTCCGTTCTGTGCTGCAGGAAGTGGCACATCATTTTGTCTCCCGACATACTACATGGAAACATAGATAATTAATTAGGCGTATTGCTTAGTTTCATGTGTGTTGTTTTCTGTCGGTTGAGGCATGTCTCAATCCTTTTGGTTTTGAGATGTGTAAAACATAAATAATATATATCTGGATATTTTTTAATAAAAGCTTGTGCAGAGGTTATGTTTTCCCGTTTCGAAAAAAAGACAAAAAAAGTGACCTCTTTGTTCAACATTCAGCAACAACTCCAGATGGTAAATTTTCATCCCTTAGGATCATATATCCTGAAGGTGTTAAGATTGTGCAATCAACTTTTTTATCTTTCGCAAAAAAAAATCGTGTCTCCATGACATAACTTCCTGATTTAAACTAGTGCAGCAAACTATGAGTGGAGTTGACCAAAAATGAATTGGCAAGTAGTCTAAATGTTTTAATACTCCCATGTGTTTGTAAACGATTTATCCGTGATGAGCAGTGCATGTTTCTGGCCGGCGTCCTCCATGTCCGTTGATCGACGCCGCATCCCGTGCCTCCGTCCGCTCTAGCAGCTGCGGAGAAGTGGATGCAGTGGCGACAGTGTGATAAGTTACTGTCGTCCCCTGAAGCTGATGGTGATAGGAGTTGGTGTTATCGTCAAGTGCGGAGCAGATTGTGCTTGCTGCAGTGAACATGACGATTTCTGTTGTACTTGTTTCAGTAGTGGTTGCCACTCTATGTGTATGTGTTTGTACTCCCTCCGTCCACTTTTATAAGGCACACTTCCTAACATTTCAATAGTAAGAAGTGAGCCTTATAAAAGTGGACGGAGGGAGTAAGTCGTTGGCTGCTGATCGATACGAGGGTACATGTAGGGAGAGAAATAAACATTTTTTTGCTATCACAATTTGAAGAGAACCTGGAACACGTTATTTTTTATTTTGAGTTGCTATATATATTTGATTGTAACCACGCTTTGCTCTCACCATATTATTCAGTTCAAAATTCTTGACCTAGTTCAACAAACGGATGCTTATGTGTACCGATATTTGCAGTGCATGGCATGATTACAAAAGGCTAGTCGACCCCTTGTGTATATCAAGGATGGATTAGTACCGGTCGGCAGGTGGCTGATCTTCTGTCCAACCTGCAGGTATGTAACGAACCAGAGCGTGGCTTGCTTGTTCTTCTCATGAGGCAGATGGCAGGCACGATGTGTGTACATGTATCTCAGAGTGAGTCCTAGGATTACGAGTAGAAATTGGAACTCCATATCCGTAATTAACAAAAGATGGGTACTTAGCTGCTTTTATTTTTGAGAAATACTCCATATACGGAAGGAGTACGTATGTAACTTAGCTAGCTGATGTGCTTGTGTGCTGCTTATAGTAACTAGTTAGATTGCACGTGCAATGCACGTCTTCAAAAAATACATGTATTTTTAATTCTACCTTTTTTTAATGTTTTATGTTCATATATATTTTCATTTCAGTTCAAAATGGTAAGTACCATTTTACATGTGGGGCAAACCAAAAATTATTTGTGAAATTGCAACGCGCAAACTTATCCAAGATCCAAGATATTGGTGAACGGGATACAAAATTATTCATTAAATATAAGTGTTAATTGAAAAAAATATTAGTGGTATAAAATGTCCATCATAGTTAGTAACGGTTGACCAAAAGTCAGGATAGTAAAAAATAAAAAAAATGAATAATATTACCTTTGTTTCAAAATACTACCAACACATCTCACTTTTGGACTTGGAATGGAGATAGTAGAATTTAAATAGATGAGCCGTGTTGCGTTATTAATCAAGTTGTGTTCTCAGAAGTGAGACACCATTGTGATCATATTGTTGCATAGGGAATAGAGTTGTTTCATCCGGCCTGTTTTCTGTTGTGATAGGTTCTAAAAGAATACAAAATCCAGTTTCAACTGGAAAGCAGCTTTCCATTATCTCCAAATCGTGTCAGATGGTGATCTAATCTTGAAACTGACTTTGATAAGATATTATGAAATTACCAAGACTTAATATGTACTGCGACTACTAAAAAATTCAACCTGGAAGACAACTCGAAAAAGAGGCGTTTCATATACAAATATCAATCTCGCTACAATATTAATTATGTGCTAGCACCAAAAACATATTTTCCACCTGTTCACTTCTTTACAACTACTGCTGCCAATAACCATAGGCATCTTTAAGACTTACTGAAATTCTCAAAAGTTCTCTCATTAACAAAATGAAAGGTAATGAAAAAATCATCTGTCCAGGTCATCCATCTTGTTGCTTGGCTCTGCCGTGTCAATAAAGATTTCAAAGGCACAACTGCACCAATCAACATGGCTAGCAGTGCCACCCATCAGCAGCGTGGTCGGCTTGATCATTTTCCATCAACGCTACCTTGCTCGGCCCATCCGCAATGCCATCTCTAAAACTGTGGATATACATGTCATCAAGTGCAGGCATAAAAATTTATTCTATGCGAATAAACTGCATCTGTGTTCATTGTTAAACATTATTAGTAATCAAGACCTGGGTAGTGTCCTTCGAGTACAAAAAGTACATAAAGAATGCGACAAAAGCAATTCGTGTATACCTTGGAAGCTTTATAAAGGGTTGTAGCTTTATAAATACATCTGTGTTCATCACCGGAAAAATTCAAGGTAGAAGAGACGTATTAAAACATCAATATCCACAAGAGCATCTTATGTCATTCTTTTCCTACAGAAAGGTTTTTGTTCTCAACAAATACATCCATGTTAACTGAAGCTGCTGGTTATGAATACACCCATGTTAACTGAAGCAGGTGGTTATGAAATTCAGATGTGGAACTTTTTTCTTTACCTTTGCAGATGTGGTCTAGTCTAAAACACAATGAGATCAACCAGCAACGGGTGGAGGTCGTCGTCATGTCTTAGATTAGAATCCCGGCGAAGTGAAAAGGTAGGCTCTCGGCGGGAAGGCGAGGTCGCAGTGGACGATGGAGCAAGGACACGGCAGACATTGCATGACCAAGCTGGCAGCAGCGTCGTCGTCAGCATGAGGATCGTCAACATCGGGTGCACGGGTCATCGGGTCCAAGGATTGCGGTGTCTACTATGGCTGGGGTAATCGGGCGCGGCGCGGGAGTCTGCGGCAACAGCATTTCGTCAGTTATGTAATTTAAAATTTAATTTAAAAATACAAGAAAAATGTAAGTCTGCTTCGAGTTTAAACAAACACGATGAAATAAACTGGCTGTAATATTGCATTAAAATTATATTTTCCAGTTTAATCATGTATGTAGCATAGGAGAAAAAGCAGATACGGTAAGGCAACAACGCTCTTGCTAAAAGGAAACATAACTGACCTGTAGGATGAGTTACTGACATAGCCTCCAGTTATGCACTCTCTAGCCTGGTCTACTCATCGGTAATTCTGACAAGAGAAGCAACACTTGCATTTATACTCCAACAGTCCGCCAAAACTTATGAATTCTTAAGAAACACTTCCCACCCTGAAGCGGGAACAAAAAGTAGAAAGTAAACCATCCGAAATATTTTTGTGATCACTTGTTTCTGGTTACTCTCTTCAAAGCGATCATCTGAGAAGAGATGCCAACGACTGGTTGGCAAATCTATGTCCAGCACCAGCTGCATCAAACAACTGATGTTGAAGTTCCCTTACAAACAAATTTAGGTCTCTAATTTCATCAGCAATCAGCAATTGCTTATAAGTAACGTAGTTCAGTAACATATTTGAAACTGAATTATATCAGAACAGAAGACGGCAAAGTCACAGTACAGTGGCACGCCAGATTCATGAACGTTATAAATTGATATGCCAGCAGACATATCGCCAATATTTTACCTTATTTTCAGCCAAAGAGTGTTCTCCATTCTGAACTCGCGTCTACTTGAGAGGTGCGCAGCATTGTGTCGTCCTCGTGGTGTGGAGGGTTGGGCGGCGGGGCAGGAGGGCCGTGGCGCCATACCTGGGGCCGACGGCTCGTTGTGGAGGTAGCCTTCGTCCTCATGTCTCGCCGGCCGCGCATTGCTGCACAGAGGAAGAGAGAGGGTGAGACTCGGAGAGGAGAGAGACGACATGGGTGCGGTTGGCGCCAGAGAAAGATGTGGGCGGGAGGGATGACGGAGAACCTAGATGCAGTGGCGGCGGCGCAGGTTCTTGCAGGCGCACGGAGGGACAATCGTGCGGGCTTCGCAGGGTAGTCGGCGTCCAGTGAAGACGTGTTACGATGATGGGCACGGGGACGTCCAGCGGCGGCGGCGGTGGGCATGGTCGTCAGTTGCGGGGGCTTGAAGGGGCAGGGCGGGGTCGTCCAATGGCGGCGACGTTCCAGATCGGCGGTGGGCAGGACCGGGTCATCCAATGGAGATTGCGGTGGGCGGAGGCGGCGTCCAACGGGTGCTGCGGTGGCGGCGGCGCGCGGAGGAGGCGTTCCAGGTTGGAGGTGGGTGAGGCGGGGTCGTGCGTGGCGGAGGCTTGCGGTAACTGCGATGGTGTGAGACTGGATTTTTCTTTTTTCATTGACCGGTTTGATTAGTGGTGAAGGGGTGCGTCCGACCAGTGTTTTAGCGGTGATCTGAACCGTGTACTAAGATGATCAGACGATCCTTATTATTTGGATCTGCCGCTCTGGGTCTTTTAATAGTAGTGGTGATAATGAGAAAAGGAAAGAGAGAGAAATATTTCCTCTCATGAATGGGTTTCGTCTCGTCGTTGTGCCGTGCGTGTGTTGATTTCTGTCTGAAGTAAAAAAAAAGTTGACAGTTGTTTTCCTTACAATCGCATACGTGCGCGCGCGATTAGCTATTCCATCAATGCATCAATCAATGAAGAAAAAAGGGGATGAAATATGGGCACGTACAATGGTGCTATCTTAGAGATGACACGTCGGATAGAAACGGAAAAAAGAGGTTTGTCTTCTCTTAATTAAGAGATGATCTCTTAGCAACAATTGTCTCACCACTTTTTTAGCGAATTTGAAAAAGGGTAAGAGATAATTTATTGTACACCATATTTTTTAGCCTTATCTAAACAATTAAGATAAGACGTCTTATCAACCATTGTACATGCCCTGGCAAGCGATGGCGAGACATTAGGTATTCATTTTCTCCTCCCATCCGATCGCTTCTTGGCCTTTCATTGTAAGTACTAGTAACTAGGACGATTGAGAATTAAACTACCTGACAACATGTTTGTTCTTCAGCAGAGAAAAGCGTGGGATGGGACAAGTTGACTTGCGGGACAGTATATATGAGGACATATAATGGGTTTTTGCCGATGTAACCACGACGGCACATGTAAGTATGCACCATGATTTGTGTCTGTAGTCCAATTTTGAAATTATGTTAGGATGAGTTTTTGTTCGACCACAATGTTGTTGCTTTGATAAAGGTAAAACTTATATCTAGTAGCATAATAAAACTCGTTACACAGAAACAACTTACTTGAAAAAGAAATTCACACCCCCCATGTCACCCGCGCCCAGGGCGACTCGAGGGGCGACCCCCACCCCCAGCGCCGAGGGCGACTCGAGGGGCGACCCCCCGTCCCCCCCCCCCCCCCACCCCCAGCGCCCAGGGACGAATCCAGGAGGGGGGTCGAGGACGACGATAACTTCACACGTAAACAAAGATGTCATATTTTCTGCTTCTGATTTACCTTATTGTGACTTTAGTACCACAATATTTTAATATTCTGATTTACATTTACAATATTAAAATATACTTAATTGTTGTCTTCTCAACTTGAAGTTTCATAGCGAACTTCAAAATCGTACCATACTTTCAATCAATATGTTGATTTTTTACTGTGCAATTCTAGGCTAATTAGTTTACATCTAGACTGAAAGTTCCTAACTAGTAGTTCATGACTCTGAATCAATCTAGCAAAATAAAAACTAGTATGTAGTATATATAATCGATCTAACAAAAATAATGACCAATGATTTATATGATACCATACCTTGGATCTGATGGATGCGAGTCTGTGACTAGATCGCGATGCTATCGTGTTTGAGAAAGAGGAGCGAGTTGTACTCATGCTGATGTGATTTTCTGGTGACAGTCGACGACGATCCCAACGGCAGCGGCGGCGCCTGGCATGCCCTCGCTAACCGGACGGAGCAAAAATCGGAACAAAACGTTGCTTATGAAGTGCTACTCCTAAAGATGGAGCGATCGTAGCCACGTACTGATTAGTCACATTCTGGGCTGGACTTGGTGCTAGTTCATCCATCCATATATTGGCCTCGTCGTTATGTGCAAATGGACTTGTGCGCGAATAGCCATAGCTAATTATAATTAAAAAAGTTGCTTAACCACGAGCCATACTACTAGTCCTTCCAAAACTTCATGCGGGTGGCCGAACCCATGGGGGAAGGGGGGCTGGCCACCGCTGGCAACCCTGGTTCCGCCTCTGCACGCGCCGCCACCACCCGTCCTTCTCCCCCCACCACGACCGTGCCGCCGCCGGAGTACGCCACCGGGTGGGAAAAGCTCGTGTGGCCGACGGTGGCGGCGGGGTTTGCTGAATTACGCAACGGGAACTTAGATTTTTTGCCGAGTTTTCTACACAACAATCAAGACCTTGCTATGAAGATAGAAGTGAACATAAATTTCAAGATCTAGTTCTCGAGATCGTGTACCAGACACCATAGAAGCGGAAGAGGTGTCGATGCCGATGTCGATGAAGTCTGTGGAAGATCCTCAGGCACAAGTTTGCGGGTGAGGATGTGGCCAACTCCCATTATCCAGCACGGTGATCCAGCAGAGCGATGGTCACAAGTGTTACGCCTCTCAGAGTATGCACACATACTTCAGGGGAAATTCTACAGCGCTGCGGCGTTCATGGTTTGACGCTGCAGGTGTATATGAAGGTGGAGTTCTCAACACATGTGAGAGAGAGGGTAATTATAAGCTAGCTCTAATCGGGAGAGGAACGCCTCTAAACCCAATTAGAAGAAGCTCTAGTTCAAGTAGAGGAATCTCTAATTTAGTTAGAGGGGCTCTAATTAGAAGCTCTAACTAGTCTTTTAATGATTAGAGAAAGCTCTAATTAGAATCTTTAATTCTTCTAGAGAAAAAGAGAGAGAGAGGATTGAGAGCCAATTGTGTGTTTTGTTTGGAGCCTTGGGGTGCTTTATACAATGGGAGAACAGGAGAGACTTGCCATAAGGGAGGGTTGTCCTAGTTGAACTAGGAGGAGGTGGTTGCACCCCCTCCTTCCTACCTCAACTCGGATTGGAGGTGTACTCCACCTCCACCTCCTCTCTCCCTTCCTATATTCTTTTTCTCCTTTTCTCTCTAAAAAAAGGAAAATACCGGTACGATGAGTACCATTTTATGGAGCCACTAGGGCCCACCTGGCAGCCCACAAAATTAGGGCATAGCCATGAGGGGCACATTTGCCCCCTCCCGGTACTCCCCCTCCTTCCCCCCTTATATGAAAAGTCCCCGAAACTTCTCCGGAGCCACTTAACCTGTTGGTGGAATGGACGAGGAGGTACCACAGAATCCTCCCATATGAACCGGATTCTCACATAACCGTTCATAAACATCAGTCCGGATTATTTTCCTAAGGTTTGGAGAAGGAAGACCTAGAGGAATCCTTGAAGACCCGGAAGTTCAAAGGATGAGCCGGCAGAGCCCGGCGTGACCCAGCAAGGCCCGGCGTGACAAGACGGGGCAAGGTGACCAAACGAGAGGGTCCGAGACTTAACATGGCGGCTCAAGTCCGGTAGGGCGGCCTAGATCCGGACTGGCTGATCCGGAACATCGTGTGAACCGGCAGGTAACCCAAAGGTCGGATCTTACTAGGACTCCGACAACGGGTATAACCCGGATTATCATGTAACCTTAGGGACTCGTCTGCTATATAAAGCGAGGCCCTGGGACGTAGAAAGACAAGGTCTAGTTGATAGCAATAATTTTCGAGACACCGGAAGCAAGAATCGCTCCTTGTAATCGAGACTTTGACTTCCCAATAGTAAGAAAGCAGGAGTAAGTTTTACCCTCAATAGGGGGGCCGAACCGGGGGAAAATAGCGTCTGTCCTTTTTGCCTTAACCCTTTGGAGACTTTGCTCAATAGTAATGGCATCACAATATAGTTCTCACATAGGGACACTTTCCGTGACAACCCCACGACAGTTGGCGCCCACCGTGGGGCTGGCTCGCGGAAGCGTCATTTTTTCGGAAGGAGCCCTACCAGGGATTGAGAGGCTCGCAATTGACCGGCTCGGGAAGAGTCGGCATGGAAACTATTATAACCATGATACTTAGGGACTAGAATTCGCTTTGCTGGAACCCGGTTTTCAAGTTCCCTTCAACGGGATTCACGTTTTCATCGGGTTCGTAGGAGGAACCGGCCCGGAGTCAGACCAGGAGTCTGACTCAGTTTATGGAGAAGCACGATTGTAAATTCCGATGGAGAGTCTTCGGTCGGCAACAATGATGATCACGATGAAACATGTTCTATTCACTTGAATACATGGCCATTTTTTGTATACATGAATGTTTTTCCTACCCTGTGAACATGTTTTTTTTTGAATCCGTGAACATTTTCTTAAACCCATAAATACTTTTGAAAAATATTTAAAACATTTTTTTGTAACTGTGAAAGTTTTTAAGTACGCTAACATTTTCGCAAAACAATGGGGTAAATCCACTAAAAAGGACAAATTTTAGCAGAGGGAGCTGCTATAGTTGGGGGGCAACTTGCTTTAGGAAAAAACGTATTAGTAGCTTATATGACCTGGGAAGGTTACAATTTTGAAGACGGTTCGTCCACGGAGGGTGAGTCAGGGCCTAAGATCAGGTCGAACGGCGTAGTCGATGGACAACAGGTCAATATTCCTGTACTACCCTCGAACATTTTTTTAATCAACCGTGATTTTTTTGAACCGTCGTGCCCTATGCTTCATGGCATAATGGCACACCAATCCTAGACTTACCTAGGCCTGGTAAAACAATGAAAAGTAATGGGCCTGTCTTCGGTCTTCAGCCTCTAAGTCTGCTCATAGTGGGTGGTAACATAAGACATATTTAGGAAAAAAAATATGAAGTGTCACATGATTAATGAGGAGAAAAATGGTTGTGGTAACATAAGGCCTATGCCAATGCATGGTTTCTTAGCATGTTATCATAAGAGCATGAATAACATAAGAGAGTACTAGTCCAATGCATTATGATTGGACTATTAACCATTTTTGCCTATGGTGGCGTGCAAACGTTGTATCCTAAAGCATTTCCAACAATTGTAAGATAAGTGTTGGTAAAGTTTGCCACCTAGGATATATGATGATGTTGCAAGAATTAAATGAAGTGAGGTAGTAAGATTGTATGTAGAGGTAGTAAGATTGTATGTAGATTAACCAACAACTATTGCACAACCTCCAAAGAGAAGTAGAGAGCAAACACAATTATCATGTCTTCTCCAATTGGACAATTTAGATGTAACCATTGGAGTACTTGTACGATAACTTGTTTGGTTGATGACATGGACAATTTTATCAACAAGATTACATACAAAGTATTGGAGATGCCCTTAGCTAAGATACAACTCCACTCTCTCTCATCATTAATTAGTATGACACCAGCAAAATGCCTATGAACCCGCGCTAAGAAACCCCCATTTGTACTGGTATGTTACTATAACATCACATATTTCTATGCAATATGAGTCTACATGATAATAAATACACATTTTCATGACACCACTTGGATGTTACTCCCTACTAAAGAGGTAGTAACATAGACTAGTAACATTTGCATGTTACTACTCTATGTTACTCTCCACTATGACCAGCCTAAGTATGACCATCCTTAGGTCGGCTCCGACATTACTGGGTTGCCGACCAAAGGTAAAGAAAGCAGGTGGTAGGGCCAGCCATCGGTTAGAATGGTTGGAGGAAATATGGACAAATTCCTCACAACGCGCTATTGTTGCGTTCCCACATTTAAATAATGCAAGAACACTGTGTTATTGTGCTAGTCCCTGGATCAATTGCTAGCACCACAGTTCAAAATAAAATATCATGCAAATGGGTCAAATTATATTACATAGCATAATCCAGTCTTTACAAAATAACTTTACAACTTGCATAGTCTCAGAAGACTAGTAGGAAACAGAATTACAACGGAATAAATAGTACAACATTGAGCCTCATCTTCTTCATGTGCCACATGCAAAACATGTTGGTTGTAGACTCGAGATTCAGAACGAAACCTCACTCGTCTTCAGATTCATCTGCAGGATGGAATATGCAGCCACAAGAGGATCAATACAATTTAATGTATTGGAAAGTAACACTATGGTGGATATAAATGGCAAGACTACGTCTACATGCAATATCTGGCTTGGTGGAGTTTTGGCTAAGTTTGCATAAAGCAAGTTTAATCCTATCTATTTTGTAAAACAAACTTTTCTTCTCAAAGGGTGGCAACATTGGATTGAAATCCAAGCACCACAACTACTGTTCACTTGGACAATATTTTACTTATTGAAAATGATGTTGAGATTCTTCCGTCATTCCTTGTCCAGCTGCTCATAGTTGTCCATAACCGGGGACACGGCTAAGATCTTAGTTTCTAACTCTGCAGAGGCTGTGCACTTTAACCCTTTGTCTTCAATTAGCCCAAACATCTTATACACACGGAGTGCATCGTGGAAAGGAGAGAATTGAGACGAGATCTTTTAGAAGCAAGAATTCAACCTAGACGGCAAGACCCGTTCCACCTATAATTATGCTACATCTTCATGTCAAGCATGGGCTGAACTCTCACAACTTAATTGATCAAGACAGAGCCCATATTGTGAAAGGGCTGCACTAGAATCTACTAAACTTAGAGGGACATAGTAATCTCTTTGTTCCTAGGTGGCAATCCGCAAGTGAACACCCCTTGGGGAGACACTGAACTCTCATCAACAAAACAACCAAATCCACCCAGGTAGTTCATTAAGCTTAGTACTTAGAATTTTCCTCAACGTCTAATGAAAACAACTTAATACACAAAAACTCTATAATGCATATAGAAAATAATGGGTAGATGATGGTGTGTTACTTGCCTTTTAATTTGGTGAAGAACAATCACCTCTCTTCACAAAAGAACGCTGCTCTCCATACAATCCAAACATTGAAAACACAACAACAGAATAAACAAGCATGCTAACAAACAAACAAACAAACAAATGAAGAAAATATACAAAGCAACATACAAAGCAAAAGGAAGCATGTGAAAACATTTGGTTTCAATGCACAAAAGAAACTAAGTTATTGTAGTTAGAGTTTTCCATTGTGACTAAGGGTTGGTCTTTGATCCAAAGATCACACAAAGGTGTTAGGCTAATATATTTGTGTCTTCATTTTCTTCAAGTTCTTCTTTGGCTTCCTTGAGTTGCTTCTTATGTCTAAGTATTTATTATGTACTTTGAAGGCCTTGCTTGTAGTCTTCCTTGTTGAGTACAAGAAATAATCTGAAGCATCTATATAGGACTTAGGGACTTAATCATATTGAATAAGAGAGGTAGTAGGGATTGTTAGAATTCCTTTCAAAAGGAATTGTAAAATCTTCACTTCTTCATCTTCTGGGAGATAACTCTTGTGGAGTTGTTCTTCTTGATGATAAACTCCTTGTTGAAGTCTTGGTCAAAACTCTCATCTCACTTGGAAAACAAATTCTAAGTATTGGAATACAAATCCTAAGTCTTCACATGCTTGATCTTGGAAAATCTTCAGGCCCCTATGTAGCTTCCTCCTTGGTGTGACTTCATTGAAATTTCTAGTACTTGATGGTTTTGGTAAAAATTATGGGTTGCTCTTAATCTAACATAGACATATTAAAATTTCTAAGGGAACAAAAAAGAAAGAGAAGAAAGACTTAGAGAAAAAGATGGTGTTGGTCTTCTTGGAGTTCCTCTTGATTTTCTTCTAAGTGCTTCTACTTCTTGGAATGCTTCTGAAGTTGCTAATTCCTACATTGGTCTTCTAGCTTCATGTTACAAAATCTCAAGTTGACAATTGTAGCATCTTCCTCACGGATTTTCACTGATACAGACTTAGTGCTTTTCAACCGAGAGATTCATCTAGAGAAAACTACATAGACATGGTTTCAAATCATCCAAGGGCTTCTGTTTTGGTTTCTCTAGTCTATGGTTAGTACTTAGAGCAAAATCGCTAAAGAAAACATATTGAAAATATTTACAGAATTTAAACAAGTAGAAAACACTCAAAAAGGCCAAACAATTCTAAATTATATTTTAATTGGTTCAAACAATTATTTTGGGACAGAAAAAATGAAAGTATACATCCTAAGGTTTCCAGGGATATTTTATTTGCAATTTTTAGATTTATAGAATTTAAACTATGCCAAAAATTACCAAACAAGTATATTTGAATTTGAACAAATTTAAGTTTGTGAAATTAGAATTTGAACAGTGCTAAAATATTCTACATGTTGTTTTGATATCAAAAAGACTAAGTTTGCTAAATTTTGAGCTATTGTTAAATACTTATGATGAGTCTAAGATCCAAGGGTGTTTCTCCAAAACTGTCAAATTAAATCTATTCCGGAATAAATCAGATAAGGTTGGGACAGGTGGCGTGTAGTGATTGGGCAGAAGCACTGACGAGGATCTGACGTGGCGGCTAACGTGGGTTCGCTGACTAGGCTGCCACATGTCGTGCCAGGATTAGGTGTACCCCTTCGCTAAGGTGGCCGGATCTGCATCATCCAGAATCAAATTGGACGGCAGAGAAGAGGGGAGGGCTTACCGGAGGGGATGTCACCAGAGATGGTGACGCGATGGTTCTCCGGCGAGGAAATTCGATGACGGCGATGCGGTAGACGTCCTCCGAGCAAGGGAAGACCATGAGGAGGTGTTGTGCGACACAGTGAGCTCATTGGCGCAGTCGTCTTGCTCCATGGGTGACTCCGTCGACAGCGTGGAGCAAAACCTGTGGCGGTGGAGGCGAATCTCGGGTGCGGACAACGGCGGCAAAGCTGCGTACAAAACAAATGGAGATAGGGCTTAAGGGATGTGCATGAGGGAGGGGAAGGGGATGGGGGTCTCAGGTTGCTCCGAGACTGGCTCACCGTGCCGGAGATGGGGGGGAACGGTGGCGGAACCGAGTTGCTCCGACGAGGAATTTCGACGGTGTGGCAGCGAGATCACGAGATGTGCAAGAGGGGAAATGTAGAGGGATCCGTGGGGATTTTGTAGAGGTTCAGAGGGCTTTGATTCGTGCCTTGAATCGCATGTAACTTGCACGGAAAAATCGTCCCCAGGGCAGACTCCTTTTCTTGCACGTGAGGAAGAAGAAGGTTGTGTCACACTGACGTCGGGGTGGGGCCCCTGGTTCACTGAGAGGGTGGAGTGGAGCGCAGGTTGGGCTGCTCGCTGCGTTACGGCCTGTTCTACGTGTGGCGCGCACGCGGGAGAGGATGGCAGGGAGATGTTGAGCTGGCCTGATTCTCCTCTTCTCTCTCTTTTTTCTTGTCTTTTCTATTATTTTGTAGTTTTTTCATATCTTTTGTTTTAAACTTCAAGTGGACCTCAAATCTGTTTCTATGGTTTTGTAAAATTGTGCTCTTTCATCTAAAACCAAATGTGGGATAATTCCAACACTTTTGAAATTTTGTATTTGAAAATATGAATAAAGTCAAAATAATTTCCTATAAATATAAGAAATCAAATAAAAATGAAAATATAGTTCAATAAATTTCAGAGAGGTTTCATAATTGCAATATTTTTTTCAAAGTGTTTTCACTTGTATTTGGTGGCTTGTATTAGTGGAAAACAAAAAAATTGTGATTTTTGAATTCCTCCAAAAATCAGGGATGTTATAGACTACCACCCTTAAAAGAAATCTCGTTCCGAGGTTTGGGAAGTCTAGAAAGAAGATAGGTTTGGGGATCTGAGTTCCATTGCAACTAGGTGTTTACCACGCTTAAAGAAAATCTTGTGGGCATTCTAATGACATCTTGTCTCCAGATGGCAACTTTCCTTCGAAGTATAGCTGAAGACCAACTGGTGATTCTTGAACTTCATTTGAGACCAAGGGGTCACACTTTGAGTCAAAAGACCAAGTTGAGAGGATTTCACATCATCAACTCAACATGTTCTTGGCAAGCTTCTATCTTGCTGTTGATCATCTCATGTTTGTTAATATTCTGGCTAGGCATCTGGTTGGGTTTAGCATAGACGAGTAGAGATATTAGAAAGATCGAAGGAAGGTTCCTACCTCAAAACAAAAAATCAAGGAAACTCATCTTACAAACAACTAACAACCATTTTTCACACCAAACAACAAGGTTTTAGAAAGCAAACTAATATTTCCATATCACACTTATTGGTATGATCAATACACTAGTTCTAACAAAGTAACTAGATTGGTGGTCTCATCTATATCTTGTGTAGTCTTCATTTCTTTCTCTCAATGTCTTGACGTGTTTCTGATTGTTGTTAAGTATGAGTTCTTCTCTAAGTTCTTCAATGATCTTCTCTGTAGCACTTCACGTTGTGTGAATGATACTTCTTGCAATTCAGGGCTTGGTATTCACCAAACTTGTATTGATGGTATAAAAGGGATGTTATCTAGAGAAACCTAAGAAAAAATTGAAAATGAATAATAGAAGAGAGGATATGAGAAAATTAAGATTATATGTTTTTTTTCCAGAAAGTTTGAACAAAATAGACTTTCGATCCTTTGGTCTTTTCCAAACATAGGGTCTCGGATTCTACAGGCAACATAATTCTATGATAGCATTTTGTAGCGTTCTCACATTTAAATAATGCAAGAACCCTGTGTTATTGTGCTAGTCACTGGATCAATTGCTAGCACCGTAGTTCAAAATGAAATATCATGCAAATGCGCCAAATTATATTACATCGCATGATCCAGTCTTTACAAAATAACTTTACAACTTGCATAGTCTTAGAAAACTAGCAGGAAACAGAATTACAGCAGAATACATAGTACAATATTGAGCCTCGTCTTCTTCATGTTCCACAAGCAAAATATGTTGGTTGTAGACTCGAGATCTAGAACGAAACCTCACTCATCTTCAGATTCATCTGCAGGATGGAATATGCAGCCACAAGGGGATCAATACAATTTAATGTATTGGAAAGTAACACTATGGTGGATATAAATGGCAAGACTATGTCTACATGCAATATCTGGCTTGGTGGAGTTTTCGCTAAGTTTGCATAAAGCAAGTTTTCTCCTATCTCTTTTGTAAAACAAACTTTTCTTCTCAAACGGTGGCAACATTGGATTGAAATCCAAGCACCACAAATACTGTTCACTTGGACAATTTTTTACTTATTGAAAATGGTGTTGAGATTCTTCCGTCATTCCTTGTCCAGCTACTCATAGTTGTCCATACCGGGAAATAACTTATAAGATCTTAGTTTCTATCTTTGTAGAGGTTGTGCACTTTCACCCTTTGTCTTCAATTAGCCCAAACATCCTATACACACGGAGTGCATCATGGAAAGGAGTGAATTGAGGTGAGATCTTTCAGAAGCAAGAATTCACCCCACACAGCAAGACCCGTTCCACCTATAATTATGCTACATCTTCATGTCAAGCATGGGGTGAACTCTCATGCCTTAATTGATCAAGACAGAGCCCATATTGTCAAAGGGCTGCACTGGAAGCTACTAAACTAAGAGGGACGTAGTAATCTCTTTGTTCCTGGGTGGAAATCTGCCAGTGAACACCCCTCGGGGAGACACTCAACTCTAATCAACCAAACAAACAAATCCACCCAGGTAGTTTATTAAGCTTAGTACTTAGAATTTTTCTCAACATCTAATGAAAACAATTTAATAGCAATGCTAAGAATCTACTAAGCTTAATGGCTACAAAGTAATAAGGTAAAAGGATGGCTACACACTACTAGGATAATAGCATAGCATAATATAACTTATTAAAATTTCATGTCATGCATACTACTCAAAAACTCAATAATGCATATATAAAATAATGGGTAGCTGATGGTGTGTTACTTGCCTTTGAAGTTGGGGAAGAACAATCACCTCTCTTCACAGAAGAACGCTGCTCTCCGTACAATCTACACATTGAAAACACAACAACAAAATAAGAAGGCATGCTAACAAACAAACAAACAAATGAAGAATAGATACAAAGAAACAAACAAAGCAAAAGGAAGCATGTGAAAACATTTGGTTGCAATTCACAAAAGAAACTAAGTTATTGTAGTTAGATTTTTCCATTGTGACTAAGGTTTGGTCTTTGACCCAAAGATCACACAAAGGTGTTAGGCTAATATATTTATCTCTTGAGTTTATTCAAGGTCTTCTCTTGTTTCCTTGAGTTGCTTCTTATATCTAAATCTTTACGATGTACTTTGAAGGCCTTTCTTGTAGTCTTCCTTGTTGAGTAGAAGAAATCATTTGAAGCACCTATCTAGGACTTAGGGACCTAATCATATTGAATAATAGAGATAGTAGGGATTTTTAGAATTCCTTTCGAAAGGACTTGTAAAATATTCTCTTCATCATCATCTTCTGGGAGAGTATTCTTCTTGATTTGTTCTTCTTGACGAGAAACTTCTTGTTGAAGTCTTGGTAAAAACCCTCATCTCCCTTGGAAAACAAATTCTAAGTATTGGAAAAATCCTAAGTCTTCACATGTTTGATCTTGGAATATCTTTAGGCCCCTTTGTAGCTTCCTCCTTGGTATGACTTCATTGAAATTTCCAGCACCTAATGGTTTTGGCAAAAACTATGGGCTGGTCTTAATCTAACATAGCCATATTAAAAGTTCTAAGGGAACAGAAATGGAAGAGAACAAAGACTTAGAGAAAAAGATGGGTTTGGTCTTCTTGGAGTTCCTCTTAATTTTCTTCTAAGTTCTTCTACTACTTGGAATGCTTCTGAAGTTGGTAATTCCTTCATTGGTATTCTAGCTTCATGTTGAAAAAATTGAAGTTGACAATTGGAGCATCTTCCTCACGGATTTTCACTAATACAGACTTAGTGGTTTTCAACTAAGAGAGTCATCTAGATAAAACAACATAGACATGGTTTCAAATCATCCAAGGGCTTAGGTTTTGGTCTCTCCAGTCTATGGTTAGTACTTAGAGATCGCTAAAGAAAACATATTGAAAATATTTACAGAATTCAAACTAAGTCAAAACACTCAAAAAGGCCAAACAATTCTAAATTAAATAATAATTGGTTCAAAAATTATTTTGGGACAGAGAATATGAACGTATACATCCTAAGGTTTCCAGGGATATTTTTTGCATTTTTTAGATTTATATAATTTAAACTATGCCAAAAATCAACAAACAAGCATATTTGAATTTGAACAAACTTAAGTATGTTAAATTTGAATTTTAACATGCTAAAATATTCTACATGTTGTGATGATTTCAAAAAGTCCAAGTTTGCAAAATTTCGAGCTACTGTTACAAGGTTAGGATGATTCTAAGATCCAAGGGTGTTTCTCCAAAACTGCCAAATTAAATCTATTCCGGAATAAATCAAATAAGGCTGGGATAGGTGGCTTGTTGTGATTGTGCAGAAGTGCTGACGAGGTTCTAACGTGGCGGCTGACGTGGGTTCGATGACCGGGCTGCCACATGTCGCGCCAGGATTGTCTATACCCCTTCGCTAAGGTGGCTGGATCTGGATCGTCTAGGTTCAAATCGGACGGCAGAGAATATGGGAGGGCTTACCAGAGGGAATGTTACCGGAGATGGTGACGCGGTGGTTCTCCGGCAATGAAATTCGATGACGGCGACGCGGAAGACGTCCTCCGAGCAAGGGGAGACCAAGGGGAGGTGCTGCGCGACACAGTGAGGTCGTTGGCATAGTCATCTTGCTCCCTGGGTGACTTTGTCGATGGCGCGGAGCAAAACCCGTGGCGGTGGAGGAAAATCTCGGGTGTGGACAACGACAGTGAAGTTGCATACAAAACAAATCGAGACAGGGCTTAGGGGATGCGTAGGAGGGAGGGGAAGGGGATGGGGGTCTCAGGTTGGTCCCGGACTGGCTCACCGTGCGAGAGATGGGGGAGAACGGTGGCGGAACCGAGCGGCTCCGAAAAGCAATTTTGACGACATGGCGGTGAGATCGCGAGATGTGTAAGAGGGGAAATGTAGAGGGATCCGTGGGGGTTTTATAGAGGTTCATAGGGATTTGATTCGTTCCTTGAATCGCACATAACTCGCATGGAAAATCGTCCCTGAGGCGGACTCCTTTTCTTGCACGGGAGGAAGAAGTAGGTGGTGTCACGCTGACGTTAGGGTGGGGCCCTGGTTTAATGAGCGGAGGGAGTGGAGCGCAGGCTGGGCCGCTCGCTGCATTACGGCCCGCTGGGTTAGCCTGTTTTGCGTGTGGCACGCACGCGGGAGAGAATGGCAGGGAGATGTTGGGCTGGCCTGATTCTCCTCTTCTCTCTTTTTTCTTTCTTTTCTTTTGTGTTTATTTGTATTTTGTTCATATTTTTGGTTTTAAACTTCCAATGGACATCAAATCAGTTTCTATGGTATTTTTTTAAATGTGCTCTTTCATCTAAAACCAAATGTGGGTCATTTTCAATACTTTTGAAATTCTGTATTGGAAAATATGAATAAAGTCAAAATTTTAATAATTTCCAATAAATATAAGAAATCAAATAAATATGAAAATATAGTTCAATAAAATTTCAGAGAGGTTTCATAATTGCAATATTGTTTTTGAATGTGTTTTCACTTGTATTTGGTGGCTTGCATTAGTGCAAAACAAAAAGTTTTAAATTTTTGTGATTTTTGAATTCTTCCAAAAATCAGGGATGTTCCAGCTATACCGCTGCTTCTACGACTGGTCTGCCGCATCGTGAAGTCTTATTGGCCATCGATGGGGTGCGCTCAGCTGTCGCCCAGGTCAGAGGGTCATTTACCTTCAATTGTGTGACAATTTAAAGACTAACACGGTACACGCCAGAGGATGGGACGAGACACGGACACACGGTCGACAGTTACGATAGGCGCGTTTGGTAGCCTGCATGGCCCCAGACCAGGCCCGCTGGATGCAAAAACCGGCTCACCGTTTGGTTGCATGCGAGGAGAATTCTTGGCCCGCATGAACTGTAAAGAACGTTGGGCCAAACCCCGGCGGAACGGCCGAATCGGCAGTTTTTCAGGCTGAGCGGAGCGCAAGTGCACACGCGCTCGTACACGCAGGAGACGTCGCATCCCTTCGGAAACCGCTCTCTCTCCTGCTCATTCCACTCGCTTCTTCTCCCACCTCTCTCACCATCGGCGATTCCCCCATCTCCGGCTGTAGCGGAACTCGGTATCTCCGGCTGCAGTGGACGGCTAGGCGTCTTATTCTCCGCGCCGTCGTCGTCGACAACGCTCCATCAACAGCGCATTCATCCACTCTTCTTTCTCGTCGGCGGCAATGGCGGTAATACCATCCTCAACCTCTCTCGCAATTGTATGCACCGTAGATCTTTAGATTAGCGTTGTTTCTTAGCGGTAGAGAGACATGCAGAGTAGATGTAGGCTGTTTTAGGGTTCGCTCTATGTGTAGGCCACGAAATCTCTTTGTTTTTGACGATTGGGTCTTAGATCATGCATTTCTTTGCCATATGCTTTGCTTGCAATATCATTTACGTTGAGTGTGATCTCATCTTTCATCCAATTTTCATATTTTATAGTTACGATTTGTAGTTTTGGGGATTTTGTCGACTTGATGGGTTAGATTAGGGGTTATGTTCAGCTAGTGAAGAAGCAAATTGGGGAAAGGAAAATCTAACAATATCTTGAAGTGTATACAAGAGGTTATTGTATAACGACATGGTATTGTTGGTGGTATCTTTTCCTGGATTTGGTGTTGTGAGACTGTGATTTCGTAGCTTGCAGCCATTTTCGTGCCAATGATGAAAGCTTGGACAATCCAAGTCCAATTGTTGGACTAAATGACCTTCTAAGATGATGATATGTTGTCCATTTCACTTGGTCCTTTAGTTCCCACACTTGGAAACAATGACTAGTTCCAACATGGCTAATTCATCTAGTGCATTCATGTTCATTGTTATCTACTTTGCACTGCTTGATATGCTCTTCTGTATGATGCTGAACATGGCCAATGATTAAATTTTAGCACAACATAATTACTAGGAGGTGATTATTCAGGACTTTGCGCAATTTATGACCTTACAGTTGTGGTAATTGTAGGCTACCAAACGTGCCCTTCACTTCCTTGTGCATTTCTCTGTGTCCTAAAAAAATCATCTCCTTCAGATGACTGTGCTTGTTCTTTATGAGGCCTACTAGTTACTGTTTTTTGGTTAAGGAAAGTTGTGATTTTACTTCTAGCCAATGAAGATGTGGTCGACGGTGCCAACAAACAGCCATCAAAAGCAGTAAGTAGTCACTAGTAGTGCATGACACGTCATAAACGTATCCATAATTTGTGATGTTCCATGTTGTTTTCGTACTATATGCTACACGTTTCTTATACACTTTATGCAATTTTTATCGATTTTCTGGGACTAACCTATTGACAAGATGCCAAAGAGCCAGTTCCTGTTTTCTGCTGTTTTTTTATTTCAAAAAAGTTGTTCTGGAAATATTCTCTGAATTGGACGATTCAAAAGCCAAAAGTCTTAAAATTCTGTCGCGCACATGGAGTCCGGAGAGGACCCAGAGGGGGTGCCAAAGCGCCCCACACCATAGGGCGGCGTGGCCCCCCTCTGGCCGCGCCCAGGGGTGGTGTGGGCCACATGGCTTCCCACCGACGTTGCCCTCTCGCCTATATATACCTATTCACGGGTTAACCCTAGATACCCCAGCCTTTTCGACAAAAAACATCTGCAGCCGCCGTCATCGTCAACCCTAGTTCGGGAGGTTTTTGGAGCTCTCCCCGACATCCTGCCGAAAGGGGTATTCATCACCGGAGGGCTATACACTACCATGCTCGCCTCCGGAATGATGCGTGAGTAGTTCATCCTTGGACTACGGGTCCATAGCAGTAGCTAGATGGTTGTTCTCTCCTATTTATGACCCATGTTTAGATCTTGTGAGCTGCCTAACATGATCAAGATCATCTTATTGTAATGCTAGATGTCATGTTTGCTGGGATCCGATGAATATTAAATTATATGTCCAATTATTATCAATCTATAATGTTTTATTCATGTTTATGTTATTATGATCTTGCATGCTCTCCATTACTAGTAGATGCTCTGGTCAAGTAGATGCTTGTAACTCCAAGAGGGAGTATTTATGCTCGATAGTGGGTTCATGCCTCACTTTTACTCATGCACGAGTGACAAAAACATAACGGGTGGGGGATGTGATATTGCCATTAGGGAGAAAACAACGATATTTACATTGTTTACATTACAGACATTGCTTAATGCGATTATCTATTGCTTGCAACTTAATACGCAAGGTTGGGTCGGATGACACTCCAAGGGTGGATTATTAGTCATAGACGTAGTTGGATAACGGTCTATGAATCTTGTTGTAATGCCCGCATGACTGGCATAGTAATCATCATGTCATGCATATGCACTACGCTACAACCTTTATAGCTGTGAATTGCCAAGCTGTAATTTGTTTATCCAACATGGTATCTATTTGTTTTGGAGAGACACGGCTAGTGAACTGTGGACCCCGGGCCATTTTCTTACACTGATAATACAACCACTACAATCATTGTTTTCCTACTGTTCCCTACTGTCATCACTACTCTCCTTTCATCTACTACAAACAAGTAATGTTTTTCACACCATACGTTTAACCGTTTGTTTTCAGCAAAACTGGTGAGATTGACAACCTCACTTCTTCGTTGGGGCAAAGTGATTTGATTGTGTTGTGTAGGTTCCACGTTGCTGCTGAAACGGTAGTGCGCCCTGCCAACATCATCTCACAACAATCTTCGCAAGTAATTTATTTCTCCTACTGGTCGATTCAACCCTGGTTTCTTTCTGAGGGAAAACTTGCTGCTACACTCTTCATACCTTACATTTGGGGTGTCCCAACGAGCGTATGTTTACCCGCCATCAAGCAAGTTTTCTGGCGCCGCTTCCGGGGATTTCAAAGTCATCAAGAAGCAACCACTCCCTCATCAACTATGCACCATCAGTGCCATCTAATTGCTTTTGTTGGCTTGTCTGGTGGCCAAACCTTTACTTGTCGATGATCACTGAGACCTTCCACATTGTTGATGATAACATATTGGCACACTAAAGGTGTAAGGAGGTGACTTTGTAGTACCTTGAGCATTGCACAACCATATTGCTTGTTCATTACTCTTGATCCTGCAAGATTCATCTCCTGGCATGTTTGTGTGACCGTTTTTATGAGGCATGTTTATGTGACTATTTTTATGAGGCATGTTTTGATGTGACTATTTTTATGAGGCATGTTCTTCTGGCCGATGATATTACTATGCAACCTAGCAGTTCAGGTGTTGGAAGTAAAGTATCTTGTGAATGTATCATGATCATTTACTTCCAATACCTGGACAAGTAGTGCTGTAATCTAATAGATGAGGCCATCATCAGCCATAGTTCACCATTTCTGACTGGTTTTTTTTGCAGGCCTCGAAGAAGAAGGAGTACACGGTGATGATGGGTCAGGTCTCGCCCTCCAAGAAGAAGAATACATACTATGGCTTGATCAAGGAGGAGGTGTCCCCCGGCCACTTCTACAAAGTGGTGGTCGCCCATAACCTTGGCTTGCTCCCTGTCCCGGAAGCCTTCACGCCATACTTGGGTGAGCTTCCGGTGAAGATCAGGCTGGAGACAAATACTGACTGCGTCTGGACTATGGACCCGAAGGAGATCAATGGGAGAGCATGCCTCGATAGGGACTTGGCGCCATTTGCGACGACTGACGACATACACATGGGTTACCAACTCCTCTTCGAGAAGGTAGTTGCCAAGACGTTCAGGGTCGTCATCTTCGACCACACAGGCGTTGAGATCGTCAAAATGTGGCCTCCTCGCCCAAACAACGTCATGATGGACGTTTAAGTTAGGGCTGATGTTACCTGTTTATGATGTGCCCTCCTATCTACTGTTCTGACTTCTTGTTCTGCTACTTTAAGTTACATGTTTATGCTACCTCTTTATGTTACCCTTGCTTGTTTATTCTATTGTTCATACTCTCTTGGTAATATCACCATACTAGAGAAGAGGTTACGGTACCCGTAGTCTTGCATGTAGCCAAACACTAGGATGGTTGCATTAGATCATACAAAGCAGGGAACCAAACGACATGTAGAAGGTGACCCGTTTTCTAATGCAGACTACCTAACAACATGCACATCAGGGCTGAGGGGTTGGCATGCATAGCCAGGACATGGCCAGCCTAGCCCCCTGCAGCCCCAAAAGGGTTGCACACTACCAAACGCGACCGATGCGACTAGGGACGTGGTTGGTTGTGCAGAAATGGAAGATGCATACACAAGGACAGTGGAGGATATGCCTGACCTAAATTGACAAAGAAATGGGCTAAACTTGTTTCGTAGGTTGGGCCTCAAAATTTCAGGTAGAAATCAGTAGGACTCTCTGATACGTCATAAATGTATCCTTAATTTCTGATGTTCCATGTTGTTTTCTTATTGTTTCCCACATGTTTTCTATACACTTTATGTCATTTTTATCGATTTTCCGGACTAACCTATTGACAAGATGCCACAGAGACAGTTCCCTGTTTTCTGCTGTTTTTTGTTTTAGGAAAGTTGTTCTAAAAATATTCTCGAAACTGGAAAATTCGAAGCTCCGAAGTCTTAGAATTCTCGAAGGTTCCACGGAGTTTCGAAGAGACCCGGAGGGGGGCCACACCATAGGACAGCCCGCCTCCTGGCCGCGCCATGGGGTGGTGTGGGCCCCCCCAGGCCTCCGTCGCCTTTGCCCTTTTGCCTATTTATTCCCCCAAGACGTACAACCTAAGGATATACCACTTCTTCCCGAAAAACACCCGAGACCGCCGTCATCATCATCCCGAGACCGGGAGGGTTTTGGAGCTCTCCCCGGCACCCTGCCGGGAGGGGAATTCATCACTGGAGGGGTCTACGCCACCATTCCCTCCTCCGAAGTGATGCGTGAGTAGTTCATCCCGGGACTACGGGTCCATAGCAATAGCTAGATGGTTGTTCTCTCCACTTTGTACCTCATGTTTAGATCTTGTGAGCTGCCTCACATGATCGAGATCCTCTTTATGTAATGCTACATGTTGTGTTTGTTGGGATCCGATGAATGAGGAATCCTATGTCTTTTGATTATCAATCTATCATGTTATCTTCATGCATATGTTATTTACGATCTTGCATGCTCTCCGTTATTAGTAGATGCTCTGGCCAAGTAGATGCTAGTAACTCCAAGAGGGAGTATTTATGATCGCTAGTGGGTTCATGCCTCATTTGCATCTATGCTCGAGTGACAGAAATGCCATTAGGGAGAAAACCACAATGCTTTGTCTAAGGATGATTTTATTATTTACATTACACACTTTGCTTAATGCAATTATCTGTTTCTTGCAACTTACTACCCAACATTTGTTCGGATGATATTCGGAGGGTGGAATTTTAGTCATAGATGCAGTTGGATGACGGTCTATGTATTTTGTTGTAATGCCCGCATGAATCACATAGTAATCTTTATATCTTGCATATGCACTACGGTGTAGCCTTCATTTCTATAAATTGACCCACTATAATTTGTTCACCACACATGGTATTTATCTTTCACGGAGAGACACCACTAGTGAACTGTGGACCCCGGTCCATTTTCCTCATACTGATAATATAACCACTGTTTCCATTGCTCTCATGCTGCTGCTACTGTTTTCATACTGTTTTCCACACCATATGTTTAACCTCTTTGTGTTCAGCAAAACCAGTGAGATTGATAACCTCACTGATTCGTTGGGGCAAAGTGATTTGATTGTGTTGTGTAGGTTCCACGTTGCTTCTGAACCGGTAGTGCGCCCTGCCATCTCAGCTGCATCAACCTTCTGAAGTTACTCACTCCTCCTACTTGTCGATTCAACCTTGGTTTCTTTCTGAGGGATACTTGCTACTCTGCTCTTCATACCTTCCTCTTGGGGTCTCCCAACGAACGTGTGTCCACACGCATCAAGATTTTTTCTGGAACCGTTGCCGGGGAGGAAGAGAATTTCTGCAAGGGGAGTCTCTCACTTCCAATCTCTTTACATTGTTTAGTTTTGCTTAGTCTATTTTATTTTATCATATTTGCTTCTATTTATCAAAAACACAAAAAAATAGTTCTTATTCTAGTTGTAGTTTTATTTATGTTTTAGTGCTATAAAAATGAGTGTTCCTGAGGTTGAAGTTTGTTCTTTTAAGCAACAAGGTGGAGAAAGTTTAAAAGATGCTTGGTATAGGATAAGTGATGCTCATCAAAGGTGCACTAAGAAATATTCCACTTTAATCCTTCTTAGGAATTTTTATCTTGGTATTACTAGCTGGTATAGGTATGTTCTAGACACTCTTACATGCGGTAATTTTCTGGGAACACCTGCTTTGGAAGCCTGTAATTTAATTGAAAGTTTAGTTGGAACACCACCTACTAAGGATGTTGAAACTGAGATCACTTTAGATGATATTATTAAAAATCTAAACTCTATGGAGAAAATTTTGACAAAGTTCCCTTATAATGCTAGCAAAGTTAATGAATCAATAGTAAGTATCAACAAGAAAATCACTGTTTTAGAAGCTAGCAATATCCATGACAGTAAAAATATGAGGATTGGTAAATTAGAGGAGGCTATGGAAACTTTAAGCTCAACCTTTCCTGCTCTTAAGTTTAAAAGAGAGAAACCTTTTGTGGGGAAAGAGAAAAAATTTATGTATGTCCCCAAGGCACCTAAACCAAAATCCCCTAATGTGCTTGAAATTAATAAAACTTTTAGTGAAACTAAAAGTGATTTGCATGTTGAGTCATCTTCAGGGGTGTCTAAGGTACCCATTGCTACAACTGGGGTTTTGGAGGAAATTATTGATTTGGATGCTTCTTCACTTGAAAACACTTGAATCCACTTTTCTGGGCCTAGCTAAAAGGCGTTAAAGAAAAACACTTCTTGGGAGATAATCCATGGTTTTATTTTTGCTTTGTTTTTCTATGTTTTTTTAGTCAAGGGGTTGTATACTTATGTAGAAACTCCTTTGTATCTTTATTTTCATGTTTTAGTAGTGCCAAGTAAGGTTTCTGACGACAGTTGGAGTTGATTTTCGAATTTCTGCGCATGAAACAGAATTCTGCTGTCCACCGTAAAAAATCGTATAATTCACAAGAAAATAGAAATGACCTGCGATTTCTTTTGCTACTTCCTAGGCTAATTCCGAAACTTTTTTGTTCTTTAAGTTATTCGATTTGAGCAACGTACGTGGCTCGAAAAAATCGTCTTTACAGACTGTTCTGGTTTTGACAGATTCTGTCATTTTTCTTGTATTTGCTCTTTTACGATGTAAAGTGGATTTCTTTGCTTCACGAAACATCAGTCGATGTAGCTAATGTTTAAAAGTATCAATATAACTTCTGCCATATAGAACCCATGGATTTTTAATTGTTGCACTAACACTCTAATGTGAATTACTCTTTGAGTGTGGTGTGAAGGAAGTTTTCAAGGGTCAAGATAAGGGTGATATATGTGATCAAGAAGAGTGCAAGGTCAAAGCATAGGGATGCCCCCGTGGTTCATATAAGCATATTTTTAGAATAGGCAATCATCTAAGCTTGGGGATGCCCAAGGCACCCCCTTCTTCATTAACCATCTATCAGGTCACTTCTAGTGAAACTATATTATTATTCGGTCACATCATATGAAGTTTACTTGGAGCTTCTGTTTGTTTTCTTTTGATTTCCTTGTATTATTTTGTTTCCTTGCTTAAATAATATCATTGTAACCTAGCATCCTTCTTTGGAAGAGAGACACGCTCCGCTTATTCGTTTTAATACCTGCTATGCTAGTATTCTTAGTTTTTCTTCTAGTTACTGCAAAAATTCTTGTTCAACTCTTATTTTCATTAAATCTCTTATTAAGAGTGTTAGTTTTAGTAGTGTTATGTGAGTAATCTCATGTTTCCTTGCTGTATCATGTAGATAATTTTTGTTAAAGCATGACTTGTATGGTGCTTGTTGGGAAAAGAAATTGCTGCTTGAAGTAGAATTTTTAACGATGCAAGTAGAAGCTTGTGTAGAGTGTGGCTAGACTTTTTCATATAATTCTAGGTGTTATTTTAGTTCTAAATCCTTGTGCTTATTGAATAGAATGATTAGCCTAAAATATCTGAGAGTATTTAATGTTCCATTGAAAGAATCATGAGTTGTTCTTGCCATATTGAAGCATAAATTTGTGGTATTCTCCTTTGAATGTTTTATTTGGTTGACTTGGCGCATTCTAACACCATGTTTATGACTACAAACCAGTCACTAAAAGGCCCCATGATCATTTAGTTTTTGAACTTGTGGTAACAGTTATGCTTTGATTAATGATGTTTATGTCGCTATGCATGATTATGGCCATTATTGCTCTCTTGATTTGTCGCTCCCAGTCTTTTGCTAGCCTCCAGCTGTATTGAGTATGAGCTCTATTCGTGCAATCCAACACCCAAATACCAAAGTTTTCCCATTATGTCCTGAAGGGAATATGCCCGAGAGGCAATAATAAAATAGTTATTATCTTATTCCTTGTTTATGATAAATGTTTATTTCTCATGCTATAATTGTATTAACCGGAAACGTTGATACATGTGTGTTTAGTAAAGAAACAATGGTTCCTAGTAAAGCCTCTCTTTTAACTAGCTCGTTGATTAATAGATGATCAAGGTTTCCTGATCATGAACATTGGATGTTGTTAATAACGGGGTCATGTCATTAGAAGAATGATGTGATGATCATATACCCAAAATTAATATAGCAATGCGATCAAGTCATTAAGTTTACATTGTTATATCAAACATACGAAGTAACTTATTCCTTAGACCATGAGATCATGTCAATCACTGATACCGGAAGGGTGCTTTGATGTCTTCAAATGTCACACCGTAACAGGGTGACTATAAAGGTGACGTTAGGTATTCGGAAAGTATTAGTTGAGGATCATGGATCAAGAGTGGGATTTGTCCATCCAAAATGACGGAGAGATATACTTTGGGCCTTCTCTGTGATATCACATCAACACCGCTTGCAAGCACACGATATGATCACAAGGTGTAGCATCCCAACTTTTAATAAAGATGGAATACCTGTGTTAGTGTGCTAGTCCCTGGATCAATTGCTAGCACCACAGTACAAAATGAAATATCATGCAAATGCATCAAATTCTATTACATCGCATCATCCAGTCTTTACAAAATAGTATTACAACTTGCATAGTCTTAGAAGACTAGCAGAAAACAAAGATATACAGCGGAAAACATAGTACACATTGAGCCCATCTTCTTCATGTGCCACAGGCAAAACATGTTGGCGATAGTCTCGAGATCCTAAACGAAATCCTCACTCGTCTTCAGAAACATCTGCAATATGGAATATGTAGCCACAAGGGAGTCAACACAAGTTAATGTATTGGCAAGTAACACTATGGTGGATGTAAATGGCAAGACTAATACTACATGCTCATTTAGCTGAGTGGAGTTTTGGCTAAGTTTGCATAAAGCCAGTTTTCTCCTATCACTTTTGTAAAACAAACTTTTCTTTTCAAAGGGTGGCAACATTGGATTAAGATCCAAGCACCACAACTACTGTTCACTTGGTCAAAATTTTACTTATTGAAAATTATGATGTGATTCTTCCGTCCTTCCTTGTCCAGCTGCTCATACTTGTCCATAACCGGGGACACGGCTAAGATCTTAGTTTGTTGACTCTGCAGAGCTTGTGCACTTTCACCTTCAGACCCAACTCAACCCAAACATCCTATACACCCTGAGTGCATTAAGGAAAGGAGAAGAATCGAGACGAGATCTTTCAGAAGCAAGAATCCAACCCAATGGCAAGACCCGTTCCACCTATAATTATGCTATATCTGCTTGTCAAGCCCGGGCTGAACCCTCAGAACTTAGTTGATCAAGACAGAGCCCATATGACTAAAGGCTGCACTGGAAGCAATCTAAACTTGGGGAACATCATAATCACTTTGTTCCTGGGTGGCATTCCTCAAGTGAAGACCCCTCGGGGAGACACTCAACTCTCATCAGCCAAACAACCAAATCCACCCAGGTGGTTCATTGAAGTTGTTACTTAGAATTTTTCCACAACATCAAGTAAAAATCATTTGTCTCATTGCATAGCATCTATCAAGTTCTAAGGCTATAAATAACCAGGATAAAAGAGATGGCTACACACTACTAGGATAATAGCATAGCATAATATAACTTAGTAAAATTTCCTATCAATGCATACTACTCAAAAATCAACTAATGCATATAGAAAATAATGGGTAGTTGATGATGTGTTACTTGCCTTGTTGAAGTTGGTGAAGATATCACTCTCTCTTCACAAAGGATCGTTGCTCTCCGTACAATCTACTCATTGAAAACACAATAACAAAATAAACAAACATGCTATCAAGCAAACATACAAGTGAAGAGATCATACAAAGCAATAACATAGCCAAAGGAGTTTAACCTAGTGGGCTAGGACAAGGTCTTGGTTTGATTTGAAAGATTCATTCTCTAATGGTCTCATACTTGTTAAGGAAATTCCAATGGTTTACTTGGGAAGGACTAGGTTGAGTTTGATGTGATCTAACTTTATTATAACCATACTTGTCGAGGAAGTTCCAAGAGTTCACTAAGAATAAACATATTACTTCTTCAACTAAAGTAATACATGCAAACACTTGGTCATATTCACCTTCAAAAATATTTGAGTGACTATGTTAGTATTTTCCATTGTGGTTAGGGTAGGTCTACTAAAAAAATATTACTAAGTCTTGGGTTTTCCATTTGGGTCAATGGTTGGATAAAACAACTTGTTATTCTTCAACTTGTATGGATTTCTCCAAGTCTTCACATGCTTGTCTTCTTGAAGATCATCTCCATGCTTCTATTGTAGTCTCTTTTTTTTCCTTGGAGGGATTCTTCTCTTGGTCTTGATAGATTCTTCATGTGTTTTACTTAACTAATTGGTTTGGGTATGGGATGGGCACAAATACCACTAAGTCAATTTGAAGGAAATAGAAGAAGGATAGAAATAGAGAGGAAGATGTCTTCTTCTTCATTTCTTCATACATTTGTACTTCATTGAGTTTCTTCTAGTTGTTGTGAAGCACAATTCCCTTACTTCAAATTCTTCAATGATCTTCTTTGTAGCTCTTCATGTTGCCACTAAGTTGGAGATGAAGTTTTCTTCTTGTGCTTGAGTCTTGATCTCCAATTTGCTAGCTTGATGATTTATTGAAGCATGAAAGGGGAGTGGAGAAGTAGATAGAAAACTAAATTTCACTACTTGGTACTATATGTGATTGACACATTCTAAGGACTTGGCTTGGCTCCAAATAGACATAACATCAAGGAATAACAGTTGAAAACAATTCCTAAGACATGGTAAAGATGGATGAATCACTAGGTTGGGTTTTTGATCAAAACACATGGTCATGGTCCAAGGATGTCCAAAATGGTTGGGCAAGTTTGTTTCTGGTTCAAGGTTGTCAAATGGAGCAATTTTGCCAAAAGGAACTATAGTGAAAATATTTATAGAAATTAATCTATGTCAAAAATACTCAAATAGACAACTTAATTCTAAAATCAATTTTAATTTGTTCAAATATTATTTTCGGACAGAGGATATGAAAGTACACATCCTAGGGTTTCCAAATATATTTTATTTACAATTTTTGGATTTGTAGAATTTGAATTATGCCAAATTTCATCAAACAAGCATATTTGAATTTGAACAACTTTAAGTTTGTCAAATTTGAATTTGTCTAGTGCCAAACGTTTCTATATGTCAAGGGCTTTTCAAAAAGTCCAAGATTGCTAAATTTGGCTAAGTGGTTGAAAAGATATGATGATTTGAAGTTGCAGGGGCTTTTCTGCAAATCTGCCAAAAATTCTACTGGGAGAAATATTCGAATTAAAGGGCTGGCCACGTGGCTGGATCTCCTTGGGTGTTGCTGCTGACAGTGCACACTGACTGGGCCGATGACGTGGATAAGTCAACAGATCTGGGCCGTCCGATCCAGATCTGAGGGTTGCATACCCCTTCAGTAAGTGATCTAATCTTGCCCATTAGATCTAGATCTAACGGCCAGAGAGAGGAGGAGGGTGTGGCGATGGTGGCGGCGCTGCGCCTCGGGTGTGGACGGCGGGGCTTCTCCGGTGGTGTTCGAGCTCGATGAAGACCACTCGGAGGTGCGCAACGACGAGGCTGAGAGGTTGGTGGCCACGACGTGCTCGGAGACAACGGTTATCAACGGCGCGGTGCGGTTGGCGGCGTCGCGGCTCCGGGGAGCTTCGGGATGGACGGCGCGGCCTCAAATCTGCACAAAATTCACGACCAAATGGTCAGAGCCGCGCGCGTTGTCGAGGGGAAACAAATGGAGGTGGTCTCGGGCTCGGATACCACCTCTGTTGGCCGGAGACGACGAGAAACGGCGGCAGCACGGACGAACTCCAACGAGGAATCGTGACAGAGAGGGGGCGCAATAACCAGAGGAGGGAGAGGGAAAATGCGGAGGGACTCCTTGGCTCTTTATAGGCGCGGAGAAGGAAAAGAATCATGGCCTTAATGGCCCTTAATCGTGCGGCGAAGAATTCGGCCGTGACAGGGTTCTTTCCAAACAGAGGAAGAAGATGATGACGTCATGGGTGACGTCATCCATTCTTTTCTTTTTATTTCTGTTTATTTAATTAAATCATAACTTCTGTTTTAAGTATCCAAATGACATGAAACAAAATTCTAAATTCTTAAAATTTCAAATACTTTCCAACAGTACCATTTTTGGAAACAAAACATCATATTTTATTTTTGAATTTTGGAAATTTGAATAATTCTTTAATAGTCACTTAATGTGATTTTTAATTCAAAAATTTATAAAACATGGTTATGGGTCAATTACAATTTTAATGACATTCTAAATGTTGAAAAAAAAAATTGAAAGTCATTTCATCATGTTTTCACAATTTTATATTTTGAAAAATAAATAAAACACTAATAGTACTTTAAGGCCATTTTAAAATTTAGAAAATAATAAATTGAGTTTACTGTATAAATAAAATTTTAGAGACATTTTACATGACATATATTATTTTTGAAAAGCCATTTTTAAAACATTTTCATATCTTATAATTTTAGGATATGAAGGAGAGTAACTTAATGCTATTTAATTAGTTCATATCAAATAATTAATATTGTTGATCAATAAAATTTAGAATAAAACCACAAGTCATAATATTTTTTTCAAATTCCTATTTTATGTTATTTTCAAGTAATGCATTTTATTTTCACACCTTATTGTTTAAAACTTGGAAAAACAACTAAATGTTATTATTAAAACATTTTATTCTCATCAAATATTTTTGGGGATTAGAACTTTATTAAGGGTTATAAATCTTTGATTTTTGGTTGCCAAAATATTATCAAGGTAATATTTGAATTGAAAACATTTTATGTAATAAATTTTGCTAAAGATAAAATGGTTTTCTTTATCTAATGCAACTTCATTTTTAGAGGATTTTAGGGTTTATGGAATAGAGGTACAGTTGGATTCTTAAATTCAATTTCATTGCATTATGTATTGTTTCCTTTTGTTTCTTGCTTCTCATTTGGTTCTTGGTGACTTGCATAACATGAAAACAAAAAGTTTCAAATTTTTGTGATTTTTGAGTTTTCCAAAAATCAAGGATGTTATAGGCTACCACCCTTAAAAGAAATCTCGTCCCGAGATTTGGGAAGGATAGAAAGAAAGATTAGGTTTGGGTAACTGGATTCCAAAACAACTGGGTGGGCTACCACCCTTAAAAGAAGCTTGGGTGGGTAGTCTATTTTCATTAGATTGGAGTGTAGATTGATTTGAGATTGGCTTGAGTAGAACTTTCCTTCACGGTAGAGCTGTAGACCAACATAGGTATGTTGGACTACCTTTGACACCGAGGGGTCACTCTTTGGGTCAATCAAAAGACCAAGTTGAGAGGATTTCACAACATCATCTTATTATAATGGGAACACATTTCTCAGACATTCATTGTGGTTTATTACACTGGAAGAACTTCTAGGGAAAATAAATTTATTTTCAACATAAAACTTTGCCTAAGATTCCTTCTTTCGGAAAGTCATGTTTCCTTCCTTCTCCCTTTGAGGGCATCCATTTGCATAGTGTCCTTTATCTCTGCATTTGAAGCAAGTCACTTGGCTGATGTCTCTATAGACAGGATTGGGGTTCTTCTGAAGTTTCTTCTTCTTCCTTGATGGAGTTAAATTTGCCATCATATCTTCATACTGCTGCCCAGTATAATCAACTATGTTGGTTGAAAGTATGGGTTTCTTGTTGGGACAATTCCTGGATAAATGTCCATCTTCTTCACAAGAATAACAATTCTTGGTGGTGGGTTTGGAAGAACATGGGTGTGGTGTGGTCTTGGCTCCAGTATTCATCTTGACATGGTCCATCTGAAAAGTATACAGCTTGCGTTTTCCCTTCACTTCTGGTTTTCCTAATTTCTCTTGGATTGCACTAAGCATTTCCATTTTGGCTTGTTGTCCAACTTGTTGTACCATGGGGTAAAGTGGAAATTGTGTTGGAACATGTGTTGTTCCTTCACACAGAAAGCAGGTAACTTGAGTGAAGTATCTTTCAGTTGAGTTGTTTGCATCACCATGGGGCCACTCATCAGGACAATCTTTGGAGTAGTTTCCTATCTCTCCACAAGATTTGCAGGCTTTGAGTGTTGAAAACATTTCTTCTTCTGTCTCCTGGTTATCTCTAGCTACCAAGGGTTGATTGTTTCCACTATTGGCCATGCTTTGGGACATCATGTGCACTATCTGGGATTGGGTATCTAACACTTGTTGCATTCCTGGTGCTAACTCCATATTGGGGTTGCTGGCTTGATTTTGGGTCATCAGTTGTATCAGCTGAGTCTAAGCTTATAGTAGCATCTTCATTGCTATTGACTTCACGGGATCGTTGACATTCTGGCTAGACATCTGTTTTTTTGGGGTATTAAGAAAGATGAGAAGAGATTAGAAAGATTAGGCAAGGGGGTTCCTACCGAAACACAACAGATCAAGGAAACTCATCTTGCAAACAACATATATCAACTCATTCATCCCATCAAACAACAAACTTTAAAAAAAATCTAGTATTGTCATACCACACTCATTAGTATGATCAATACTCTAATCGTGTTTCGTGTCTCACAAATTTATTACATCTCATGGTGGTCTACTATTCAAGGCAGGGTAACATCTTTCTTTCTTTATTCCTCATGAGAGGCCTTCAATACTCAGTCTTCACGATGATCTCCGCATTCTTGTACATTGTAATCTCTTTTTCAAGAGTGTTGATCTCTTCTTCGGATTCCTTGAGACCCTTCTTAGTGTTGTGAAGTCTCCACTTGAGTCTCTCTGTAAGTTCTTTAATAGCACTCCATGCAGCACTTCTTGCTAAATCAAGGAATGAAAAATGCATTATCCTGTTGGTGAACATGCAATCTCCTCCCATCTTGTGGTCGTACTCCTTGTTTCTGTACAGATGAATCTGCACCCACCAATATTCGAAACCATCCACCTCATCTATGTAGGGAAAACCCAATAGACTGCTGGTCCTTCAAATCCCATGATTAACATGAGATCCTTCAGTGCTCTTGGGAACTCAGTGTCACACTCCAGGGTCATGGTGATCATTGGTCCTTTCTTGAGTGATTGAATGATGCTGGCCATCTACAGATAAGAGTAGTCATTAGAAATGTATCATGGAAGGAGTACGAGGAGAAAATGAAGTTATAAAAGATTTCTTTGAGGAGTAGTTGTAAGATAGTAAAATTTTATTCCTATGGATTTTCCTATTCTAATCCAAACCTAGGGTCTCGAATCCTACAGGCAACACAATGCTCTGATACCTTTTTTTAGCATCCCAATTTTTAATAAAGATGGAATACCTGTGTTAGTGTGCTAGTCCCTGGATCAATTGCTAGCACCATAGTACAAAATGAAATGTCATGCAAATGCATCAAACTCTATTACATCGCATGATCCAGTATTTACAAAATAGTATTACAACTTGCATAGTCTTAGAAGACTAGCAGAAAACAAAGATATACAGCGGAAACCATAGTACACATTGAGCCCATCTTCTTCATGTGCCACAGGCAAAACATGTTGGCGATAGTCTCGAGATACTAAACGAAATCCTCACTCGTCTTCAGAAACATCTGCAATATGGAATATGCAGCCACAAGGGAGTCAATACAAGTTAATGTATTGGCAAGTAACACTATGGTGGATATAAATGGCAAGACTAATACTACATGCTCATTTGGCTGAGTGGAGTTTTGGCTAAGTTTGCATAAAGCCAGTTTTCTCCTATCACTTTTGTAAAACAAACTTTTCTTTTCAAAGAGTGGCAACATTGGATTAAGATCCAAGCACCACAACTACTGTTCACTTGGTCAAAAATTTACTTATTGAAAATGGTGATGTGATTCTTCCGTCCTTCCTTGTCCAGCTGCTCATAGTTGTCCATAACCGGGGACACGGCTAAGATCTTAGTTTGTTGACTCTGCAGAGCTTGTGTACTTTCACCTTCAGACCCAACTCAACCCAAACATCCTATACACCCTGAGTGCATTAAGGAAAGGAGAAGAATCGAGACGAGATCTTTCAGAAGCAAGAATCCAACCCAATGGCAAGACCCGTTCCACCTATAATTATGCTACATCTGCTTGTCAAGCCCGGGCTGAACCCTCACAACTTAGTTGATCAAGACAGAGCCCATATGACTAAAGGTTGCACTGGAAGCAATATAAACTTGGGGAACATCATAATCACTTTGTTTCTGGGTGGCATTCCTCAAGTGAACACCCCTCGGGGAGACACTCAACTCTCATCAGCCAAATAACCAAATCCACCCAGGTGGTTCATTGAAGTTGTTACTTAGATTTTTTCCACAACATCAAGTAAAAATCATTTGTCTCATTGCATAGCATCTATCAAGTTCTAAGGCTATAAATAACAAGGATAAAAGAGATGGCTACACACTACTAGGATAATAGCATAGCATAATATAACTTAGTAAAATTTCCTATCAATGCATACTACTCAAAAATCAACTAATGCATATAGAAAATAATGGGTAGTTGATGATGTGTTACTTGCCTTGTTGAACTTGGTGAAGATATCACACTCTCTTCACAAAGGATCGTTGCTCTCCGTACAATCTACTCATTGAAAACATAATAACAAAATAAACAAACATGCTATCAAGCAAACATACAAGTGAAGAGATCATACAAAGCAATAACATAGCCAAAGGAGTTTAACATAGTGGGCTAGGACAAGGTCTAGGTTTGAGTTGAAAGATTCATTCTCTAATGGTCTCATACTTGTTAAGGAAATTCCAATGGTTTACTTGGGAAGGACTAGGTTGAGTTTGATGTGATCTAACTTTATTATAACCATACTTGTCGAGGAAGTTCCAATAGTTCACTAAGAATAAACATATTACTTCTTCAACTAAAGTAATACATGCAAACACTTGGTCATATTCAGCTTCAAAAATATTTGAGTGACTATGTTAGTATTTTCCATTGTGGTTAGGGTAGGTCTACTAACTTCATCATCAAATGGAAAATATTACTAAGTCTTGGGTTTTCCATTTGGGTCAATGGTTGGATAAAACAACTTGTTATTCTTCAACTTGTATGGATTTCTTCAAGTCTTCACATGCTTGTCTTCTTGAAGATCATCTCCATGCTTCTATTGTAGTCTCTTTTTTTTTCCTTGGAGGGATTCTTCTCTTGGTCTTGATAGATTCTTCATGTGTTTTACTTAACTAATTGGTTTGGGTATGGGATGGGCACAAATACCACTAAGTCAATTTGAAGGAAAATAGAAGAAGGATAGAAATAGAGAGGAAGATGTCTTCTTCTTCATTTCTTCATACATTTGTACTTCATTGAGTTTCTTCTAGTTGTTGTGAAGCACAATTCCCTTACTTCAAATTCTTCAATGATCTTCTTTGTAGCTCTTCATGTTGCCACTAAGTTGGAGATGAAGTTTTCTTCTTGTGCTTGAGTCTTGATCTCCAATTTGCTAGCTTGATGATTTCTTGAAGCATGAAAGGGGAGTGGAGAAGTAGATAGAAAACTAAATTTCACTACTTGGTACTATATGTGATTGACACATTCTAAGGACTTGGCTTGGCTCCAAATAGACATAACATCAAGGAATAACAGTTGAAAACAATTCCTAAGACATGGTAAAGATGGATGAATCACTAGGTTGGGTTTTTGGTCAAAACACATGGTCATGGTCCAAGGATGTCCAAAATGGTTGGGCAAGTTTTTTCCTGGTTCAAGGTTGTCAAATGGAGCAATTTTGCCAAAAGGAACTATAGTGAAAATATTTATAGAAATTAATCTATGTCAAAAATACTCAAATAGACAACTTAATTCTAAAATCAATTTTAATTTGTTCAAATATTATTTTGGGACAGAAGATATGAAAGTATACATCCTAAGGTTTCGAAATATATTTTATTTACCATTTTTGGATTTGTAGAATTTGAATTATGCCAAATTTCATCAAACAAGCATATTTGAATTTGAAGAAATTTAAGTTTGTCAAATTTGAATTTGGCCAGTGCCAAAAGTTTCTAGATGTCAAGGGCTTTTCAAAAAGTCCAAGATTGCTAAATTTGGCTAAGTGGTTGAAAAGATATGATGATTTTAAGTTGCAGGGGCTTTTCTTCAAATCTGCCAAAAATTCTACTGGGGGAAATATTCGAATTAAAGGGCTGGCCACGTGGCTGGATCTGATTGGGTGTTATTGCTGACTGTGCACGCTGACTGGGCCGATGACGTGGATAAGTCAACAGATCTGGGTCGTCCGATCCAGATCTGAGGGTTGCATACCCCTTCAGTAAGTGATCTAATCTTGCCCATTAGATCTAGATCTAACGGCCAGAGAGAGGAGGAGGGTGCTCACCGGTGACGGGCGGCCGGGATGGCGATGGTGGCGGCGCTACGCCTCGGGTGTGGACGGCGGGGCTTCTCCGGTGGTGTTCGAGCTCGATGAAGACCACTCGGAGGTGCGCCACGACGAGGCTGAGAGGTTGGTGGCCACGACGTGCTCGGAGCCAGCGGCTATCAACGGCGCGGTGCGGTTGGCGGCGTCGCGGCTCCGGGGAGCTTCGGGATGGACGGCACGGCCTCAAATCTGCACAAAATTCACGACCAAATGGTCAGAGCCGCGCGCGTTGTCGAGGGGAAACAATTGGAGGTGGTCTCGGGCTCGGATACCTCCTCTGTTGACCGGAGACGACGAGAAACGGCGGCATCACGGACGAACTCCGACGAGGAATCGTGACAGAGAGGGGGCGCAATAACCAGAGGAGAGAGAGGGAAAATGCGGAGGGACTCCTTGGCTCTTTATAGGCGCGGAGAAGGAAAAGAATCATGGCCTTAATGGCCCTTAATCGTGCGGCGAAGAATTCGGCCGTGACAGGGTTCTTTCCAAACAGAGGAAGAAGATGATGACGTCATGGGTGACGTCATCCATTCTTTTCTTTTTATTTCTGTTTATTTAATTAAATCATAACTTCTGTTTTAAGTATCCAAATGACATGAAACAAAATTCTAAATTCTTAAAATTTCAAATACTTTCCAACAGTACCATTTTTGGAAACAAAACATCATATTTTATTTTTGAATTTTGGAAATTTGAATAATTCTTTAATAGTCACTTAATGTGATTTTTAATTAAAAAATTTATAAAACATGGTTATGGGTCAATTACAATTTTAATGACATTCTAAATGTTGAAAACAAAATTTTTGAAAGTCATTTCATCATGTTTTCACAATTTTATATTTTGAAAAATAAATAAAACACTAATAGTACTTTAAGGCCATTTTAAAATTTAGAAAATAATAAATTGAGTTTACTGTCTAAATAAAATTTTAGAGACATTTTACATGACATATATTATTTTTGAAAAGCCATTTTTAAAACATTTTCATATTTTATAATTTTAGGATATGAAGGAGAGTAACTTAATGCTATTTAATTAGTTCATATCAAATAATTAATATTGTTGATCAATAAAATTTAGAATAAAACCACAAGTCATAATATTGTTTTCAAATTCCTATTTTATGTTATTTTCAAGTAATGCATTTTATTTTCACACCTTATTGTTTAAAACTTGGAAAAACAACTAAATGTTATTATTAAAACATTTTATTCTCATCAAATATTTTTGGGGATTAGAACTTTATTAAGGGTTATAAATCTTTGATTTTTGGTTGCGAAAATATTATCAAGGTAATATTTGAATTGAAAACATTTTATGTAATAAATTTTGCTAAAGATAAAATGGTTTTATTTATCTAATGAAACTTCATTTTGAGAGGATTTTAGAGTTTATGGAATAGAGGTATAGTTGGATTCTTAAATTCAATTTCATTGCATTATGTATTGTTTCCTTTTGTTTCTTGCTTCTCATTTGGTTCTTGGTGACTTGCATAACATGAAAACAAAAAGTTTCAAATTTTTGTGATTTTTGAGTTTTCTAAAAATCAGGGATGTTACACAAGGATGTTATATCATGGGAACGAGAAAAGAGTACTTGTCGGTAACGAGATTGAACAAGGTATGGTTGATACCAATGATCGAATCTCGGACAAGTAAAATATCGCGAGATAAAAGGAATTAGTCACGACGTTGATGGTTCACACGATCAGGAGAGTCATCGTTGAATATATAGGAGTGATGGCTAGGTTGAGACTCCAAGTGCAGAGTGTGTAGCTAGTGGAAAGCCTTCTTCCCCACGAGGGTGACTCGAGGGTTTATATCGAACTCTTGGGGGGCCAGTATTTCAGCAGTTGTCGTCCAAGCTTCCTCCAGGATCCTGTAAACAAGTAGATAATTTTGTGCCCTCAACCTCACCAAGTGGTTGTCAAGCACAAGGTGTGAGACTTCTAAATTGCAATGCAAAACTGAAAGTAAATGTGCAATAATTAAATCTACTAACTTTCAGTAGCATCATGAATAGAATTAACAATATAGCTATCACATAAAACATTCTTATCACGAGCCACATGCATAAAAGAATTAATACTCTCCACATAAGCATAGTCATTCTCATTAATAACAACGGGAGTAGGATTATCGTAAAGAACTCGAAAATGATAGACAAGTTGCATATTAAAAAGATGGTTTTGGGTAATCCCACCATAATTATGGCAAGTTATGATTATAATTATAGCCTACGTTATAACTTTCTTTATAATAATTATCAAAGACTGGAGCCATATTGAAATCATAATTAATTTTCTCCTCAATAGTAGGTGGACAAAAAATGTCATATTCATAATTGCAATCATCATATATTGGAGGCATAGTATCATCACAAGCAATAAAATAGTTTTCTTCCAAAAGCCGTTCATCATCATTTTTACTAGGAGGAGATGTATCAAGCATATAATCATTAATAGAAAAGGGATTTTCAAACACATCGTCCACAAGTTTAGAGCTTTCTATATTATCATTGGAAGGAGCATGGATAGTACTAATAGTACAGCAATTATTAATATCATCGTTTCCAGAATTGGTACCAAACAGATTTTCAATATCAAAAGTAGTGTGTTTCTCCCAATCATGATCACTTTCATAAATAACAGGCATATGAAAATCATCGAGTTCAAACTCATCAGCAAAAGTTGTAATATGAGCAGCATGCTTAGGGAGAGATACCGTTACCTCTCTCCTTTTACTCCTCTTTTTCTTCTTCTTCTTCCCCTCTTTAGGAGGGAGAGGCTTAAAAGGAAACTTCTCCACATACCCTGGTTTACTCTCAGAAACAATAGAAAGAATTATGGAGGATTCCTCCTCCTCATTAGTAAGAACAAAACTCATATTAGTCCTGCCATATTTTGGTAAAGTGTCCTCTTTTAGAATATTTTGTATGTAAGTATTTGCATGGCAATTTTCAACACAATAAAGATAACATTCATGCAAGACACTATTCATATCAAAAGCACTCATATCAATCAAAGAAGTTTTTTCTTAATAACTCTTCACACCCCCAAATAATGTAAGTTCATCATGCTCATTAGGGGTGATCATGTCATCACAATACAAACTTGCAGTACTCATAGGATTCGAAAGGCTACTATCATGGCTTGAGCATTGAAAATTAAAATGACCCACTTTACAGCGAAGTTCACAAATAAAAGGATAGAGGGCACAAACTTTTTCACCAAGATCGTTTAGAGCCCTATCCCACATTCTAGTTTTTTCATTCCTATGATGGATACAATATTCTTCTTCGATTTGATTCTTTTCACAAGGTCTAAGTGCTCCACAGAAATTAACATGCTTATAAGAAATAGTACTTTTAGAAGTTTGAGCATGTTTATTGCAATCATGAATAACAATTTCATTTTTCATGAAAGTGTCTTTATAAGGTTCATGATATATGTCCCCATTTTTAGGAAGATTAATATAAGAAGCAAAGGATCTATACCAACCGACAGCTATTTGAGGATCAAGACCATATTTAGCATTAAGCTCATGAAAATCAGTAGTTTAAGAAAAAGTCTTAATGCAACCATACTCATAGTTTATACCTAATTCTTTGCCTTTGTTGTTATTCCAATCTTCACTATTGATTCGAATTCTCTCAAGAAGATCCCACTTAGCTTCAACCTTCTTACTACAAAAAGAACCCTCTGAACATGCATCTAAATAATCTTTCCAATGTCCTGAAAGCCTTGCATAAAAATTAGTAACAATTATTTCCTCAGGAAGCTCATGGTTAGGAATTTGAGTATTAATGTTTTCAGTCTTCCCCAAGCTTGGGCAATGCTTTCTCCATCATGAGGCCAAAAATTATAAATGTAATTCCTATCTAAATATAGTTCATGAGAAGGATAAAATTTAGAGTAAAAGAGAGATTCAAGTTCCTTCCACTCCAAATGATGAGGATCATCTAGTAGTTCATACCACTCCCTTGCTTTGTCCTTAAGTGAAAAAGGGAATAGCCTCCTCTTAACTTGGTCCATTGAGATACCTGCACACTTGAATAACTCGCATAATTCATGCATAAAGTGTAAATGATCACTAGGATGGACAGTTCCATCTCCAAAATAACGGTTATCCACGACAAGTTCAACAATTTATTGTGTATTTTAAAAGGAATACTTTCATTAGGAGGATTTAAAATATCACAAGAATCATTAGGTTTATCACATATGGGAGATAAAGTATCATCAGAGAAAATTTTCTCCTCTAAAGCTGGAAAACTAAAAAGATCGTAAAAACTAGCTTCCCCAAGCTTAGACTTTTCCCTAGCATTAGGAATGATGGGGTGCAACGAATTAATGCTAATAACATTGCTATCACTATTATGCAAACAAACTTCCATAGGTTTTTTAATTTTCTCTTCAAAAGCATCATGTCCTAATTCAAGATAAATATTATAAAGTTCTATCATATTTTGTTGTTTTCCATTAAGTCTAACTAGTAAATATAAAAACAAGGAATAAGTAAAAGTAAGCCTAACTAGTGAAAACAATAAACAAAAAGATATAATTGCATAATTTAAAAGAAATAACTTCGAGCAATCACACCCGAGGATGTGAGTACCTTTTACCTTACCTCCCCGGCAACGGTGCCAGAAAAGAGCTTGATGTCTATGTACGCTTCTATTCTTTTAGACAGTGTTGGGCCTCCAAATGCAGAGGTTTGTAGAACAGCAGCAAGTTTTCCTTAAATGGATCGCCCAAGGTTTATCGAACTCAGGGAGGAAGAGGTCAAAGATATCCCTCTCAAGCAACCCTACAATTAAGAAACAAGAAGTCTCTTGTGTCCCCAACACACCCAATATACTTGTCAGGTATATAGGTGCACTAGATCGGCGAAGAGATAGTAAAATGCGAGTAATATGGATGGTTATAAGTAATAATAGCAATCTGAAATAATATGGCAGCCAGCAAACATGTAGCAGAACAGGCGGAAAACGGTGTTTCAATGCTTGGAAACAAGGCCTAGGGATCCTACTTTCACTAGTGGACACTCTCAACAATGATCACATAATTGAATAACTAAATATCTTCTCTTCACTATGCTACTCTTAACCCTCTCCGATTGGGTAACGTACACTAATCATTGCGTAGGGCTGCAAAAAGCATTCCTTAAAGTAAGCATTCCCATATCTAGTTAACCCCACGCTGTCACTATGGGCGCCCTAGAAGGTATTAGACAAACACCACAATTCATAGAGGAGACACACACGATGTGCACACTGTCACCTTCACGCCGCGGGACAAGGTGACTCCGAAGTTCATATTAATAAAACACTTGAGTAGCACAAGATGAAGAGTAACATATAATTATTCAACCAGATTACAAAACTCACGATCACATATAGATGACACCATGGGAGAGAGAGATGAACCACATAGATACCGGTAGAGCCCTCAGCCTCGGGGGGAGAACTACTCCCTCCTCATCATAGGAGACAGTAACGGCGATGGAGATGGCGATGGAGTCGATGGAGATGGTTCGGGGGGCACTTCCCCGTCCCGGTAGGGTGCCAGAACAGAGATCTGTCCCCCGAAACTTGTCGGCAGCATCTGCGGAGCTACAAATGTATTTTATGGAAAAGGTCGATTCTCCTAGGGTTTTCCCTCGGGGGAGTGTATATAGGCGAAAGGGCGATGCCGGGGGGTGGCCAGGGGGCCCACACCACCAGGTGGCGCGGCCAAGGGGACCCGCGCCACCCTATGGTGTTGCCACTTGTGGCCCCCCTCCGGGGCTCTTCAGGGCTTCTGGAGGCTTCTGGGGCTAATAGGAACTTCGGGATTCGTGTGGTCAAATTCCGAGAATATTTGTAGAACAACTTTTCTAAAATAAAAAACAACAGAAAACAGAGAACTTGCACTTGGCATCTTGTTAATAGGTTAGTCCCGGAAAACGTAGGAAACCTACAGAAAACATGTAGCAATTGGAATAATATCAACATGGAACATCAGAAATTATAGATACGTTGTAGACGTATCAGACACTCTCAACAATGATAACATAATTGAATGCATTAATATCATCTCTTCACTATGCTACTCCGAACCACTCTCCGGTCAAATAACAAACACCAATTCATTGCGTAGGGCTGCAAAAAGCACTCCTTAAAGTCGCATTCCCATGTCTAGTTAACCCCACGCTGTCACTATGAGCGCCCTAGAAGGTACTAGACAAACACCACAATTTCGTAGGGTCATCCAACACAAGATATAAATATCATGCTAAACCACCCGATGCACACACTGTCACCTTTACACCGTGATCAAAGTGTCTACGGAGATCTCATAACAAAACCACTTTAGTAGCATAACATATGAAGAGTAACATCTACTTATTCAACTAGATTACAAAGCTCACAATCACATAAAGATCACACCATGGGAGAGAGAGACGAAACACATAGCAACCGGTAGAGCCCTCAGCCCCGGGGGAGAAGTACTCCCTCCTTCTCATAGGAGACAACAACGGCGATGAAGATGGCGGTGGAGTCGATGGAGATGGCTCCGGGGGCACTACCCCGTCCCGGCAGGGTGCCGGAATAGAGATTTATGTCCCCCGAAACTTGTCGGCGGCGGCAGCAGAGCTACGTATGTTTTTGGTGGAAAAGACCGATTGATCCAGGGTTTATGCATTGGGCAGTATATATGGGCGAAAGGGTGATCCCGGGGGGTGGCCAGGGGCCCACACCACCTGGTGGCGCGGCCAGGGGGGACCCGCGCCACCCTATGGTGTGGCCACCCTGTGGCCCCCTCTGAGTCTCTTCGGGACTTCCTAGACCCTCCGGGAATTCTAAGACTTCTGGATTTTGAATCGTCCATTTCCGAGAATATTTCCAGAACAACTTTTCTGAAACTAAAAACAGCAGAAAACAGGAACTGGCTCTGTGGCATCTTGTCAATACGCTAATCCCGGGAAATCGATAAAAATGACATAAAGTGTAAGGAAAACATGTAGCATATGGAATGAAAACAACATGGAACATCAGAAATTAAGGATGCGTTTATGACGTATCAATATCCCCAAGCTTAGTTCCTACTCGTCCTCGAGTAGGTAAATGACAAAACAAATAATTTCTGAGGTGACATGCTACCAACATAAACTTGATCGTCATAGTAATGTAAAGCATGTAAACTAGGATCAAATGAAAAAAGGTTGTGTTTTATAGTTGATATCAAAGAGTAGTGTATAAAACATTAGGAATAACAAAGTGAAACCTTTCAATGAATCAATACTAAAAGACAATCCACTTTGCAAAGTATATTAGAGATATTTTAAGCTTCAAGAACAACAATATAATCATCCAAGGCATCAAACTCTCACAACAACCCTGTTAGGATCAAGTCAAGTGACAACGATATGCACATAGGAAAATCATTCAAATAATTGTGCACTTAAAACAAGCAAGCGTTATGTATTAGTCCGTAGCACCAGGATGTTATGGCAAAAAGAACATTGGGGGGGGTTGGATGGTCAATGGAAGAAAGTCTCATACAACTGAAAGTGATCATTAGACAAGAGGAAGTCTTATAATCGAAGTTATGCAAGGAGTAGTGATTTCCACACAACGGATGCACATAGAGCTATAAGTGTATGAAAGCTCTCCAATGGAACTAGTGGGGGTGCAGTCAACCTGCTTGCTCACGAAGACCTAGAGCTCTTTTGAGGAGGCTCATCATTGCAATATACAAGCCAAGTTCTATAATGTAAGTTCCCCACATAGTTATGTAAGTTATAATATGAAAACTCTCTCCAAACTGAAGTAATGATGATGCCGGGGGGCTACCCCCGAGTAGGGGTAAGACAGGTGGTGAAATAGAGTTCAAGGTACTGTTTGCCGGATAGGCGGCTACCCGGGTACCCTCCATCCGGTAGTTGCTATCTGGTCATAAATATGGAAGTCCAAGAGAAGATAATGAGCAAGTTTGGAAACGTCCGACTAGCGATCAAGTGGTCCGAGTAGATGGGCTGCAATTCTACTCGGGCAAGAAGTCAATGGAGCCGTTCTGACAAGATCCCGCGTATCCCGCAGCCTTACAAGCGTGCGGTTCAACTTATGGAGTACGTGATTATCCGCGCTACGGTGTGGGCGCAGTGTGGGTAGGCGCCTGTCGCGTCTTGTCACTGACAGAGGGGACATGACGTGTCGGGGGGCCTACTTTGTGAGACTGACAGGGTGGACAGGTCCTATCAGCCGAACGGCGCGGCGACTTCTCGCACCCGTGTAAGCGGGAACCGGGAGGCGTGCTCTGCTGTCACACTAGGGACGTCCCATCAGTGTACCTTTTAGTCTTAGTTTACCCGGCTGGGCACCAGTATATAAGGTGCCCAACCCCCTCCTGCGCGAAAGAGGTTACGCGAGAGAGCATTTATTGCACGAGCAAGTGTTAGCTGTAGAGAGAGAAAAGGGTGGCTACTCGGCTGAGAGGCAACTTTGTACTGTGGCTACTCGGATATCATACATACAGAGAGATAGGCAGGAGTAGGGGTGTTACCTCCACATGAGGGCCCCGAACCTGGGTAGTTCTTGGTGTTTGCAGTGTTCCCTGAGCGCGTCTACTAGACATGCGATCCCTCCCCGAATACCTACAACGTCCATCGGCCCCAACCTTATGCCATCCCATGGCATCTGTCTTCTCCATCCCACGACAGTTGGCGCCCACCGTGGGGCCAGCAGCGGCGCTGGCTGGGGTTCATATTTGGATGGGACCCGTTTCTGCATCGGGAGAGCGTGTGGTCTGTGGCCTTGTCCACAGATTCGGCTCTTTCGACTTCGTCACCGACAACGCCGGAAATTTCGGCGGCAGGCCCGTGCCTGCAGGAGGCTCGGTCCTCTCCTTTGGCGCGCATCTGGTGTACGTCGTCACCACCGTCATCCGCGAGTTCCCGGAGGAGGTGCTCGTCGTGGATGATCCTCCTGCTGTACTCGCTGCTCGCGGGAAGCCTACTGGCTGCTCTGCGGACAACGTGGAGGTGATGATGACGGGCCCGGCTATCGATGCCGGGAAAGGAGCGGCCACTGCCGTGGAAGTCATCGAGGAGCCGGCTCCTGTGAGGGTCCACAAGCCCTACAACATGCCCCGGAACATTCTGGGTTACATGGCCCCTTCCACGTCAACGGCTATACCGGCTGCTCGCGGTGGCGCCAATGAGCAGCTGGGCATGCCGCTTCCCACCGACACCGAGCTCATGGCGTTGAAGGCGCCACTCGAGCAGCAGCGTCAAGCGCTACGCGCGGAGGCCCAGGAGCTGGAGAAGGTTAGGCTTGAGCTTAACCTAGATGAGAATGAGTACAACAGAGCACACGGTTTTACTCCAGTTTCTAGGCTGCCTAGCAAGCTAGGTACTATTCGCCGTAACTTAGGTGCTGAGTTAGCCAGAGATGGTAGGGCTGCTAGCCAATCTGCTAGTTTGAACACTGCTACTAGGCCCAGATATAGCTCCCCTGCCAAACTCTTAGGGCTGCAGAGGCAGTGGCTGCTGAGTTGTCGCATCTCACTGGCGACGCGCGCGCTAGGCAGCAGGATAGGCTCAATGAGCTAGTGCTAGAAGCTGGCAGGCAGAACGAGGAGTTCCGGAAAGCCAATCCGGGAGCTTGTCCTTCTCAGGTTGTCCACTCGCATGCGGTCAGATCTATGGATCAGGCCTCATCGCCGCTCCCCGGCAATGAGAGGGACCAGAGTGTGAACTCTAGAAAGAACAAACAGATGCAGGTGTACGACCCGGCTGTCGCCGGAAAACAGCACGCTGTAGCGCGGCAGCCCGGCCAGAAACACAACTCTGCAGGAGAAGGCTATCAAGCCACTAAAGCTCACAGCAAGGGGCAAGGAGGAAACCGCGCGGGACCATCTCGGCATCATGCTGCCAACTTGGTTCAGCAGAGGGTACAGCCGCCAGCAGCTGTGCAGCCGCAAGTAGTTGTGGCAGCGGCCAACCTGGTTGCTCAACCCGGTCCCGTGCCGCAAGACCGCTATGATGATGGGTACTTGGCAATGGAGATGGCCGGGTACGCTGATCCCAGGGACGTCACTGAGCGCTTGGGTGACAAGATGCCGGAGCCCAGCGATGCCCAGCCTATTTTGGTCTCCGAATCATGGGGGAGCCTTCCGTGAACAAGTTCCAGTTGGCGAGAGGGACCAAGTGCTATGACGGTAGCACCAAGCTGGAAGACTGTCTAACTGATTACGTTACCGCTGTGCACATTGCAGGCGGCAACCGGAGATGGGTCGTGAGGTACGTTCCGCAGATGCTGGAGGGCCCTGCCCGGATCTGGTTGAACAACTTGCCCAGAGTCAGTATTAACTGCTGGCTTGACTTCTCAGAAGCCTTCATCAGCAACTTCACCAGCACATACAAGAGGCCGAATAGGCCGCAACAGCTTTCAGCTTGCAAGCAGCGGGAAGAGGAGACCGACCGGGAGTACCTTACTCGGCGGAGAACTTTGAGGAACACCTGCGAGGGTGTGAACGAGTCACAGGCAATCGCCTGGTTTTCTCAAGGCTGTAGGCATGGCAGCATGTTGTGGAAAAAGCTACAGAGAGAGATGCCGAGTACGCTCGCAGAGACGATCAAGATAGCTGATATGTATGCACTCGGTGACCCTACTCAGCCTCTGCTCTATACTTCCGAGCCGAGAAGGAAGCACCATGGTGGTCACAGACGCCAAGATTTCGGCAACAAGCGCAGAGATGACTGACCCGATACTCGGTATGGGTCTGAGCAAGTGAATGCTGTGAACCAAGACACTGCGGCTGCTGGGAGTAGCCAAAGGCAAAAAACTGCTGGAGCCCAATACGGGTAGAACCAGAATCAGGGCCAAGGCATCAAGAAGCCATACAGTGCTCTCCAGCAGGGTAGCCGCAACCCGGACGGTGGAGATGCTCAGAGATTTGTATTTGAGAACATGAAGGATGGGCCATGGAGCTTCCATACTCGGCATCCTAGTAGGCCAGCCAACCACACTACCCGGCAGTGCAGCTGGTGGGACCGCATCAAGGGTGAAGGGTTTGGTCAGCTGCCCCCTCCTCCTCCTCTGCCACTCTCGGGAGCCAATGTGCAGCCTATTCGGGCAGCTGCTCCTAGGCCAGCAGTGAACCCGAGAAGGGAGAATGTGAACCAAGTGGCTCAGGGAGCCAACCGCAACTACAACTACGACAACCGCAATGACCGCAACCGCAACTACTACACCCGCAACAACAACAGGAACAACAATAACAACAATAACAACAACAACAACGGCAACAATGGTGGTGGAGACCGCAACCAGTACCAGGAGCACCATGAGAGCTACATGGTATTCACCACCGAGCCAGATGACAAGCAGTCGCTGCATAGGCGTGCGATGGAGGTGAATGCAGTGATACCAGCTGTGCCTCACTATCTGGACTGGTGCGACCAAGAGATTACCTGGTCCAGAGATGACCATCCCAAGGTGATGCCCAATCCGGGTACATATGCACTAGTGGTGGATCCCACCTTCCTGGGGACCAAGAAGAATGTCAGGTTCAGCAAGGTGCTGATTGACAACGGCAACAACATCAACATTATGTACCGAGATACCCTGGAGAAGCTGGGCCTTGTCGAGAACATGCTGCTACCCAGCAAGACCACTTTTCATAGCATTGTGCCGGGAGTGTATTGCGCGCCAATCGTCCGCATCTGGGTGGATGTGCTATTCGGCACCAGGGAGAACTGCCACACCGAGTGCCTGCAGTTCGAAGTGGTTGATCTTCAGAGCCACTACCATGCTCTACTCGATAGGCCTGCGCTCACCAAGTTCATGGCCTCAACCCATGCAGCCTACCTGAAGATGAAGCTACCTGGTCCCAATGGCGTCATCACCATCTCGGGTGATTACAAGTGTTCCTTGGAGTGCGCGTCTGCTGGTTCTCTACTGGCAGAGTCTATGGTCATTGCTGCTGAGAAGAAGAAGATACACGAGGTAGTTGCTATGGCCCAAGCAGCGCAAGTTGGCATGCCTCGCATGCCTGGTACTCAATATGGAGCGGCTTTCTAGGCCTCCCAGGAAACCAAGAAGGTGCAGGTGGACCCTGAGTTCCCAGACCGTGTTGCCATCATTGGCGCCGGGTTAGGCGAGAAATAGGAAAGCGAGCTCATCCACTTCCTCCGTGAGAATCGGGATGTCTTCGCATGGTCCAATGAGGATCTGCCGGGCGTCCCGAGGGAGTTGGTTGAGCACTCGCTACATGTGCGTCCTAACGCCAAGCCAATTAAGCAGGAAATGCGTCGCTTTGGTGATGAGAGGAGGAGAGCTATCGGTGATCAGATCACCAAGTTGCTGATAAGCGGATGCATCATAGAGGTACTGCATCCGGCTTGGCTGGCCAACCCAGTTATGGTTGAGAAGAAGAAGGAGGACCCCAAGGCCGAGACTGCATGGCGCATGTGCGTGGACTACACCGACCTGAATAAGGCCTACCCCAAGGACCCATTCCCGCTACCCCGCATAGATCAGGTGATCGATTCCACTGCCGGGTGTGAACTTTTGTCTTTCATTGATGCGTACTCTGGTTTTCACCAGATACCTATTAATCCGGCTGATCAAATAAAGACTGCTTTCATTACCCCGTACGGGGCTTATTGCTATTGTGTCATGTGCTTTGGGTTGCGGAATGCTGGGGCTACCTATCAGAGATGCATGCAGAAATGCTTGCATGATCAAATTGGCAAAAATGTGCAGGTGTACGTAGATGACACTGTCATCAAAACGAAACAAACACATACTCTGGTTAGTGATATTGAGGAAACATTTGCTAACCTGCGCAAGTACAGGATGAAACTGAATCCGACTAAATGCACCTTTGGCGTTCCGGCTGGAAAGTTACTCGATTTCTTGGTACCCAGCCGGGGCATTGAAGCCAATCCTTCAAAGATAAAAGCTATAGAGAGCATGTCTTTGCCAAGATCACTGAAGGATGTGCAAAAATTTACCGGGTGCTTGGCTTCTCTTAGTCGTTTCTTGGGAAGAATGGGTGAGAAGGCCTTGCCTCTTTACCAGCTCATGAAAAACAGTGATAAGTTTGTCTAGACATCACAAGCTGATGTGGCCTTCAGAGAACTCAAGACCATGTTGGGTAGCGCTCCCATCCTGGCAAGCCCGCTACCCAAAGAGCCAATGTTGTTGTACATCGCAGCAACCAACCGGGTAGTCAGCGTGGTGATAGTGGTGGAAAGAGAAGAGGAAGGCAAAAAGGTGCAGCGGCCAGTATACTATCTCAGCGAGGTGCTATCCAGCTCCAAGCCAAACTACCCGCACTACCAAAAGATGACATACGGCGTGTACCTGGGTGCCAAGAAGCTCAAGCATTACTTCCAAGAGCATCCCATCACAGTGGTGAGTACTGCTCCCATCTCGGAGATCATGGGCAACAAGGAAGCAAACGGCCGAGCAGCCAAGTGGGCAATTGAGCTAGCCGCGTACACCCCTCTGTACGCGAGAAGAGAAGCGATCATGTCACAAACTCTGGCAGATTTCTTGGTGGATTGGGCCGAGATGCAGTATGATCCTCCCTTGCCAGAAACCAACTACTGGAAGATGCATTTTGATGGCTCCAAAGTGAAGGAAGGCCTTGGTGCTGGCGTAGTGCTTACGTCACCCAAGCGAGATCAACTCAAGTATGTGCTGCAGATCTGTCGTGGGATAATCACGGCAGACGTTACCGGGGGTAACTTATCTTGGGGCAAGACGACACTGGTGTTTGGGAGAGGGTTTAGCTCAGAGGAAAACATAATGATATGCGATCTGGTAGCCGGCAAGCAAGTCGCCGAGTCTCCGATCTCGATATATTAATCTCAACTCCTGTGTTACACTGGATACTCGATACCTAGCGATATTGCTCGAACTCTTGGATCTCTAAACTAGACCTAGGGGCCGGCTTATAAAGCACCCGGACCCCCTGGCGTGCCCTCCAAGGCGCACCCTGAATCCTACCCGGACACCGCACACAAAACCCTAACTTTCCTTACCGTAACCCACAATCCGGGTTACCAGGCCTACAAACTTGGGCCTTCTAAAAGTTCCTTTATCCTTAGCCGGGTCTTGCGCAGCATCCTTTGGGCCGAGTTACTCCTTGGCGTTGGCCTACCGGTTTATCATCCCTCCATCAGTAGTCCCCAGAATAGCCTGGGCTTCACGGGATCCTCCTTGAAGCGCTTGCTATTCCCTGTAAAAATATCAGACATACAAATCCAAAGAGGCCGGGTTAAGGTGCTTTGATAAACAGCTAGGCCTAACTCCAAGGTGGCCATATAGCAACCCGGCTTTCTCTAGGTCCTTCTTTTCTCCGGGTCAACGCCCTGATAAGAATGTCAAAGATCTGGCTTACTTTACTTGATAATTGAACCCGATATTGCGGAGATCTCCTTCTTATCTCTGTCCGGATATCTCGTCCAGAACTTAAAGCATATTTCACAAAATCCGGGCAAATAACCGTTATCCCAAAATTTTCGGTTCCCGCCCGTTGGACTAGGTTTATCCGCCCGCACCCTTATAAATAGGTACTTAGGGGTTAACCTAACCCGAACGGCTCATTGACCCCTTTTCCTCCTTCTCTTCACTTCCGCGCTCAAGCTCACAGAGCACCGCCACGGAGACCTCGCGCGCGTCACCGGAGCCAATCCGCCGCCGGCTACGCTCCGCCATGGCTCGCCCCACGCCGCCGCCAAGATCCGTTACCGCGCCCTTGTCCTGCCCGCCGGGAATCGCTAAGGGGCACCAGGATTGTGCTATTTGCCTCCGCCGGGCTTCACTTCAATCTCCTCCAGTAAGTTTCTCGCATCCATTAGCTTGACCTCGTAATTTCTCGATTTACTCCAGATTGGATCTAGGTCAATCCGCGGGTCATTTTTTCTTGCCGCGCCGAATTAGACCCCACAATCCCACGCTAGTTCATCCAATAACATGACAGATGGGCACATATCCCTCCCCTATCATCACCAATCATCAATTTCTCCGTAGAATCGTCCGCAACTTTTCCAATCTAGACCCATTTCGCCAAAATTTTCCGCGCCTGTCATTGACACCCAGAAAATCCTCTTCTTCCGGTTCTTTTGCTTGCAGTAGATACATGGGCAATCATCCGTCTTCCTCAAACACCTTTCAATACGTAAGTACCCCATAGTTTTTATAATGATGCTTGATACCCGGATAACTTGTAACCTTGCTTTGCAGAGTGATACCCGGATAATTCTTAACTTCCATGCTTTCTTGATACCACTCGCAAATACTCGAATAGCTCATGGTTTCCGAGTCTTACTTCTCGTACCTTTTTGCCTTGTGTTTTGCAGGTTGATCCCATGGCTCCCAAGAAGCAAGGGAAGCAGTCAGCCAAGGCCAAGACCTCCAACTCCATATCCGCCAACTGGGCGCGATCCACGGTCACGAAGGCCAAGCTAGAAGAGCTGGCCGAGTTAGGGGTTCTCCCTTCTCAAAAAGATATCCATTGGAGGGTGCCGGGTGACGAAACCCGGCCCACGCCTGCCGACGACGAGGTAATCTGCTTCGTCGAACACGTGACCCGGGGGTTCCGTCCTCCGGGTCACCCCTTCTTTCGAGATGTTCTGAGCCACTATGGCCTCCGGGTATTTGACATAGGGCCTAACTCTATGTTGAATATTACCCATTTCATTGTTTTATCCGAGTCATACTTGTGCACTCCGCCAAGTTTGGCTCTCTTTATTGAACTTTTCCAGTGAAAGCCGTGCCGCGAAAGCGGTGACGGAGCACTTCTTGCTTGTGGCGGGGTCTCCATCCAGCGTTGCAAAAATTCTCCCATGCCACCTCTCACACTCAATTCCCACGTCAAACACTGGCAACTCTCATACTTTTACTGCCGAGACACCTCCCCACCCAGCGAAAAGAAGCTGCCGGGTTACTCGGAGGGCCTCCTCGATATCTCCGAGACCTTCAACGCTTTTGCCACTAACTCGGACAGGGAGGCAATCCAACCTTTGTTGGATAAAATTGCTATTCTTTCGGCCCAAGGTCTCATTGGGCTTAACCTGGTGAAAACTTGGGTTAATTTCCGGATCCAACCCAATTCCATCCGCAAAAAGTTAATGTGCGAGTACTCGGGGCACACCACGGACGCGCTCCGATACTCCACCAACAGCTTTGCAGCTGGTGACACCAACAAGACTATCAAGGGCTTCTTGACAGAGAAGTTGGAGGTAATCCGGAATATAGCCGGGTTAGAGCCCTTTACGTGCGAGAACCCGGCCCCTGAGGTAAAGATCCGGCTTCCATATTTTTACCTTCACACTTTCCGCTTGATACAGCTGTTAACCCTCATTCTTATATCTTCATCTCAGGCCAATGATGTTTTTTGGAAGATTGAAACTCCCCCTAACTCTGAAAGCCCAGAGGAGAAAGAAGACGCCGTTAACTCGGATGAAGGTACATTCCGAGTTTCACTTAGTTTCTTTGAGCTCGTTGTTGCTCTTTCTTCATTTTCCGACTGTAAACCTTGATAACTTTCAGAACAAGAGGACAAGGACAAAGAAGAAGAAACTGAAGGCAAGATAGAATCCGCAAGCGACAAAGATGAAGCTGAGCAGACAATCAAGGTCGGAACAAAGAGAAAACCCCGAGGGGTCGTCTTCAAGGTTCCATACCGTTTCCTCGCCTCTAAACCATATTCATTTGATAACATGCGCGAGCTAAACCTGGAGTTATCCCGCTGGTCGTACCTGACGGAACCGCCCATGACCAAGCGCAGAATGACTCGGAATTTTCCGGGTGATGGCGCTCTTAATCCGGGTATTTCGTCGTCTCCGGCTCGACGCGCTGGTACTCACCTAATCCTTTCTTTGAATATCAAAGTCTTTCCGAACCATCCCCTTACGGGATAATTCCATGTCTTGCTTGATGTTTTTCAGTTTCGTCCGGGTCCAGCAGCGAGTTCCCCTCGGACTACATGGTGAATCCCGGGTAAAGTTCCTTTCCTGATGCTTTATCACCTTTCCATCACTTTTTCCCAGTTGTACGCTAACTGCTTACTTATACTGTCCATAGAGCCGCGGTCACTATCAGCGACCAAGAAAATATGGAAACTGATGACCCGGGTAAGGAGAACCCGATTAATGATATGACTACCACAGCTGGCGGAGAAGAACAAGTGCCACCAATAAACCCGGCCAATCAAGAAGCCGAGTATCCAATAGCCTCGCACGCACACGAGGAGGATGAAGCTGCAGCCTTGGGCACGGGAGGAGGAGCACCGGACTCCGATACTCGGACTACCCAGATACCTTCTCCCACCAAGACGAGAGCTCCTTCTCCGAGTCTCCAAGATCCCGGGTCTTCCAAATTGGGCAACAATACTTTCGATCAGATGATGAGCGCTCTCCTTGCTATGAAGGCCTCGGAGAACGATGTGCTAGAGCGTATGGCAGCGGAGCACCAGGTAATGTTACCTGGTATCTCTTCGTATCCACGTAGTCCCCAAGTTCCGAGTATAATTTGTTGAAGTTGTGCTCGGTACTCTGTGCGATACTCGGCTTGCCATGATACCCGACTAATTCTCATACTTTGGTCTCTTACAGGCACAGGCCACCCGGTCTGATGAAATTTTGCTCAAAATCGAACAACTTCTGCTTGCCGAGGTAAAGCGGAGAGAGGCCCTTGAGGCTGAAGTGGAAACCTTGAAGAATGATGTTTCAAAATACAAGAAAAGGTGCACCACTGCTCAAACCGCACTGAAAAAGTTATCGGACCAAATTACCGATACTTATCGTATCTTGCTTAGTAAGTTTCTTGCTGCTGACTGCTTTCATGCCTCTGCTTTGTTACTTGATTCATGATACTCGGAATTACTGATGTGGCCTTTCTTGTCTCAACTGCAGGTGCTAACCTTGCGGCCCCAGAAGAAGATGATGTTAAAAAAGCTAAAACTTTAAAGACTGTGCTCCGGACCTTCTTCGCCGGCACCAAGTGGATATTGGACGCCGTGCAATGGCCAACTGAGGCATATCCGGGTGAAGAAAATCTTATCCAAGCATGCTCCACCGTGCCTGCATGGATCGAGCTCTGGAAACGCTCGGCATGCCGGGTTGGTATGACCCGGGCCTTTATGCTAGCTAAGGCTTACTTTCCTAAGCTTGAGCCAGCAAAGGTGATATCCGGGTTTCCAGAATTCAAAGCGGATGGCTCCAAGTTTGGGCCCAAGGATTTCAAGGCCGTACAATCCGTAGTGCGTCACTCGGCAACCACTTTGGCCGATAGTATGGACCTGCGCACGTTTATGAGTGCGTACGATGCTGAAAACAAGATCGTGCAGGAAGAAGCACCCCTGCCCTTCGATATTTTGGAGAAATGGAATGCTGATTCGGCCAGGAAAAGGGAAGAAACCGCAAAGAGGGAAGTCGAGTTAGGATCAGGGCCAACCACCTCTACGCCGGCTGTCCGCCCGCCTGTCCGTCCTGATGCGAAGAATCCGAGTGACGATGCTGGGAAAGCTGAAGAGCGAGCCCAGGACCAAGACCCGGAGGGCAAGGGCAAAGATGTGGACCCGACTCAGGAAGCCGAGTAAACAGATGCCATTATGATACCTTGGTCTTTTGATGCTTTTGTTGGAAACGGATATTCTTTTGACGGTGCGCCTGTGCACCTTTGATACTACTAACGAGATTTGTAATGCGCTTTATTTCCTTGATATACCTCGTGCCTCTCCTGGCCTTTGGATGGATTTGATACTTGTCTGTTTTTGAACTTATTCTTGATATCCGATTTTCTTTATGGTTCCCTTTTGTGAGACTCGGTTTCCGAGTATCGTGGGTTTTGACAAGTGGACTTTTCTCTAAGTCCCCAAGTCCCCAAGACTCGGATATTAGGGTTTTTCGAGCTTAGTAACGAAGCAACTTGTTTCTGTTTCGAAATCCCCAGTCCCCAAGACTCGAAATCCGAGTCTGGGATGTGTGGTCTTTCCAGGAGAACAAATTGTTTTCTACTAAGCCCAAAACCTAGAGCCGTTTCACATGGGTATGAAGTTATGCTTAAGAAACGTTGAGTTTCCGGCTATTAGCCCTGTACTCTGCATAACTTGTGGTTTAGATGACCCTTTTGAATATCTTGTACTATAAGCCGGCTTTCGCGTGGATACCATGTTGTTACATCTGTACGAAAACAGGGTCAGGCAAGTCCCTATTGGGCTTCATGGCTGATTGTAATCGTAAGCGAGCAAATCATGCCACTTTAGTGCGAGTCACATCGAGCTTAAGTAAGAAGAGTCAAGAAAATTTGGCTCCTTTGTCCGGTTATAAGATTGCAGCCGTACTCGTTTGTGAGTAATCGGCCCTTATAACTCATAGGCATCAAGGCCGGGTCTTTGAGTTTGTAACTGTGCTATTCAAGCAATCAGCCCCCAAGACCTAGATATATGCAACATACTTAAGGAAACTGATGTACTGATAACGATAAATAATACTTACCTGTAACCGAAGTAAAGATCATAATAAAATAAGACTTGATAACGCATGTGAAGAAGATATATTGCTTAACCATCTCTTTATTGATACGAGAAAGTTTGGGTCAGCAGGCCGCCTCATTAAAAACCTTCCAGTCCCCTTAGGTACCCTGGATAGGAAAAGAGTGCGTCTGAAACCTGCTGCCCGTTACATTGTTTAGTTCTTCTTGGGAGTCTGTCCGGAACTGACATAATCGATACACATTCTCCACTTGTTGGTCTTTTTTTATTATGAGTACCGGATTTGCTAGCCGATCCGGGTGAGGCATTTTCATGACGTGGCTGACTGTAAACGGTCGTGTGATTTCTTCTCCTATGGAAGATTGTTTGGAGGGATCATGTTCGATGAAAGCCACCATCTTGGTGTATTGTGCTGCCTTGAACTTTGCCCTTTCATCTTTAGTACTCGGTCTTTTCAATGCTGTTTTGTCATCCGGGTCTGCTTGAGACCGGTAGTGCTTGAGTTCCTCTTTTCTGCAAGCTTGCTCAGCCATTGCTGCGTCTCCCTCATCGCACTCAGCCGCTATATCCCGGCTTCCATGTATGGTGATGGTCTGCTTAGGACCCGGGATTTTTAGCTGTAGATACACATAACACGGCCTAGCCATGAATTTAGCATAAGCCGGCCTTCCGAACAGCGCGTGATAAGGACTGCGCAACTTGACCACCTCGAAAGTGAGCCACTCAACTCGATAATTATCTTTTGATTCTCCAAAAGCTACCTCCAATGCGATTTTCCCCTCGGGGCATGCTGAGTGACCCGGCACTATCCCATGAAAAATTGTTGAACTTTTCTGTAGCTGAGACTCCTTGAGACCCATGCGTAGAAAGGTCTCCCAATACAGGATATTGATGCTACTTCCACCATCCATCAGGACCTTTTTCAGCTCATACCCATTGACCTGCGGTGCAACTACTAATGCTAAGACTCCCGGATGTTCTATCCTTTCCGGGTGATCTCTTCTGCTCCATGTTACGTCTTGCTCTGGCCACCTCAAGTATCTCGGAACAGCCGAAGAAACCGAGTTTACCGCTTGTTTCAGTATCTTTTTGTCCTTATTAGAAGTTCCTGTAGTATGCACGTGGTATTGACCCAACTGCTTGGGGTTAGCCTGGAAACCTCCAGCTCCCCCTTGGTTGTTACCCGGATTTCCGGCTGCCGAGTTACCTGCTGGGGGTGGGCCGTTGCCTGGGTTTACACCCAGACCCGGTCCTCCTCCCCGACCTGCACCTCGCATGGCTCTGTTCACTTCCTCATTCTTCCATCTCTGTAGGTTCGCGCACTGCACCAATGAGTGCTTAGCCGGCCTACCATTCCTGCTATGCTTTGGACACGCCATTCTGAAGATGTCCCAAGTGTTACTCGGCCTTGGTGGCCCTTGATAATTTCCTCCACTGTTATTTCCAGTATTGAAATTTCCTTCTGCCCTAGGTCTCGAAGACCCGGCTTCTGTGCTAGCAACAAACTCGGAGCCTCCCTCAAACGGACGCTTGTTCTGGTTGTTCCCATTGTTACCTCCATTGTGACTCGGCGTTGATCCATTGCCGGTTCTTCCACTGTTATTTGTGTTCGCTTTTGCTTTCTTGTCATCGACTTCCTCTTCTGTAGTATCCGTCGCGGCGTGCTTGTTGCAGGCGTCCATCAGCTCTCCCATCGTAACCTCCGAAGCATTCCGACTAGATTTCATGCGAGTTAACTTTTGTACTAAAGGTGTGTACTTGCACGTCTTTGCCATCGCTTGCAACGCATCTTTGGGCTGGATATCCGTAGACGAGTGAAGTATCTCCATAACTCGGCGCACCCAGCTGCGCGCTGATTCTCCTTTCTTTTGGACGCATCGTTCTAAGTCGTCAATAGTAAACAGCTTTCTGCACGTCCCATGAAAGTGCTTGATAAACGCAGTTTTCAACTCCTCCCACGACTTGATAGATCCCTCTGGTAGAGTATTGAACCATAATTTTGCTGCTCCTTCTGACATCATTAGGTACATAAACTTGGCTTGAAGATTTTCCATTGCGTTGCGAATCGACATTGCCATCTCATAACTGCCCAACCATGTTTCCGGATCCATAGTCGGCTCATAATTCACTACTTTACCCGGTTCCTTGAATTTATCCGGGTAAGGCTCAGCCCTGATGTTGTCCGACAGGCACTTAGGCCCAGCAAGATTAGTCGGGACCGGCCTTACTCGAGAAACGTGTGATCCTGCAGGGGGTGCGGCCGGACGGGGGACTGCTGGTGGCCCATGCACTGCAGACCCGGCTGCGGCTCTCCTGGCTCTGGAACTATCCACGATAGCTTGTGCTGCTGATGCTGCTGGTACTGCCTGAACGCGGGGAGGAGGCGGCATTTGCTGCTGCTCTTCCCTCCGCCGCGCTGAACTTGTCTGGATATTGCCGGTATTGCCTCGTTGCTGACTGATATATGGCGTCCCATGCATTCCACTTCTGTGATCCGGGTAATTAACTTGCTGTGCCACCGCGGTGCGCAATAGATCTATTGCCCGCCGGGTCTCCTCTGCGTGGGGCGACTCTCTCACGGGGATTTGGTTTAACGCGAGTGTTGCTGCGTACACGTTATCCATGGGGTTGTTGTAATGGCCCGCTGGTGTGCGAAAACGTGATGGTGGTGGTGGTACAGTATTGCCGGTAGTAACTCCAGTCTGCGGTACGGGTAACCCGGCCTGCATGTCTACCGGTTGTACTCCTCCTGTTGTTGGCTGAGGGGCAGTTCCTTGGTTTGCCGATGGGATCGGCTGATCCTGAGGCGTGACGAATAGCGCAGCCGGGTTTATGACTCCTCCTAATGCTGGTAATCTGGTTTGGTGCCTTTGATGTATTCTAGTCGTTTCCTCTCGAAGCCGGGTTTCTAGCGCATCCAGCTCACGTTGGCGCGTGGCCATCCCTTGCTTTTCTGCTTCTACCTGCCTTCTCTGTTGTTCCAATGCACGACGGGCTATGTCCAGGTCCCTGACACGATCCGCCGCGTTTTCCGGAGTAATGACTGTGGCCAAAACGGTTGGATCCAGAATCAAGTTGTTGTTGATCAGGGCCGGGTGTTGCGGATTGGAAGGACCCGCTCCTGGTGTCCGGTTTGCTAGGAATCCAAACGTGTTCGCGTGTAACTCGTTTTCCGCCGCTTGACTGGTAACCGATGCCGACTCTCCGTCAACCCGGGCCAAAACCGGGTTCCCGTTAGCCGGACCTGGCTGCTGGGCCAATGCTTGTGCTGCTCCGACCACGGCCGCGGTCGCGTTCTCCTTGTTGAGATTGGTCGCGGGAGCCGTGTAAACCGCAACCCGGCGCACAATGCTTGGCGCGAATTCATACTGTTCCTCTTCGCTGCTATTTTCCTCATACCGATTCTCTAGCAGATGCAGGATAGACTCGGTATCATCTTCTTTCTCGACCCAGCCATGCGGGGTCCATGCCGGCTCCTCCGGCCGTTCCCTCTTCGTGGTGGGTTCTTCTGTTGGATCTGTCGTCCCAACTGATTCTTCTCCATATGATTGAATGTAGGTGGCCTCCCCTGACACAGAATCAAAACCAAAGTCGTCAGGGATCGAACCGGAAGTACGTACCATACCGATGAAGACGTTGACCCGGCCGATTGTCACGATAGATCCGGATTCGAGGTGATCCGACTCTGGTCCCCAGCCGGAATCGTCCACCATCTTCTCTCCTTCGCGGTCGGTGTAGATCTCGCCGATGACAAGATTCTCCATGTTCTTCCGAGCTTCTCCCGTGATGTAAACACCTTTGGACGCAGGCCCCACGGTGGGCGCCAACTGTCGTGGGATAATCACGGCAGACGTTACCGGGGGTAACTTATCTTGGGGCAAGACGACACTGGTGTTTGGGAGAGGGTTTAGCTCAAAGGAAAACATAATGATATGCGATCTGGTAGCCGGCAAGCAAGTCGCCGAGTCTCCAATCTCGATATATTAATCTCAACTCCCGTGTTACACTGGATACTCGATACCTAGAGATATTGCTCGAACTCTTGGATCTCTAAACTAGACCTATGGGCCGGCTTATAAAGCACCCGGACCCCCTGGCGTGCCCTCCAAGGCGCACCCTGAATCCTACCCGGACACCGCACACAAAACCCTAACTTTCCTTACCGTAACCCACAATCCGGGTTACCAGGCCTACAAACTTGGGCCTTCTAAAAGTTCCTTTATCCTTAGCCGGGTCTTGCGCAGCATCCTTTGGGCCGAGTTACTCCTTGGCGTTGGCCTACCGGGTTATCATCCCTCCATCAAGATCCATTTCAAAGCATCCAATAATGTGGCCGAGTATGAGGCATTGGTACATGGCCTGAGGGTAGCCAGGGAGATTGGGGTGCAGCGTATTGTCTGCTATGGTGACTCGGATTTGGTGGTGCAGCAGGTATCCGGCAATTGGGATGCTTTGGATGCCAACATGGCATCCTACCGGTTTCTGGTGCAAACCATGACTGGGTTCTTCGAAGGGTGTGAATTTCATCACATACACAAAGCTGAGAATGATGCGGCTGGGTCTTCTCGGCAGTTTATCCCGGCTGGGATTGCCTTGGAGCATTTGAGAAAGCCATCCATCAAGCCGTCCCCCAACTCGGAGTCTATCTTTGTTCCATCTCTGCCAGGATCAGAAGTTGTTCCCATGGAAATTGACTGGGAGGCTGCAAAAGAGAACCTGGGGACTGTCGTCTCCAACCCGGGGACTGGCACTTGCAACCCGGGGACTGCTCCATTCAACTCGGGGACTGTCGCATTCACTGAGGGGATCATTTCTCAGTACTTGGGGACTCGGGGACTCGCCCCCAACTCAGAAGAGGTCTTGGTAGATGATCCAATGGAAGTGGAAGAACCAGTGTTTCCCACCCGGGAGACACCGAGTTGGGCTCTGCCCATATTATCCTTTCTAACGGATGGCACATTACCGAGTGATGAGGTCACAGCCAGGAAAATACAGAGAAGATCCAAGGGCTACACAATCATCAACAAGATGCTGCACAGAAGGAGTCCTACTGGCGTACTGCCCACTCTCTCTTTATTATCTCTCTTTTGCCTTTTTTTTCTTTTTGTTTTTTTCTCTTTTTTTATTTTTTGATTTATAACCTCACTGGTAGGGGCAACACTCTATTTTACAATGAATCATCACACTTTTAGTACTCATAACTCAAACTGAAATATTTGTGATGAATAAAACTAAATGCTCCTACTAGTGTAGCAGTATGCAAAATAACAATGTATGACAAGTAACATAATGATGATGGATGTTGTATGGCAATATATCCCGGAATGGCTATGGAAATGCCATGGTAGGTAGGTATGGTTGCTGTTTTGAGAGAGATAAATTTTGGCTTATGTGTAGAAGAACAAAGTTCTCCCATGGGGTTTGGATGTACTAGCGAAGTTTGCACAAACTCTCAATGTGAGAATGAGCAATGCACAGTACCGAAGAGGCTAGCAAACATGGATGGTGGAAGTGCCAGAAAACCGCAACATAGAACTCACAAGTTAAAAGATTCCAAATAAAATCAAGATATCATAAGGCATAATGAAAATCACTCCAAGGGGGTCCGTGGCAGTGACAAGTCACTTTCAGCTACCCCAACCGTAGCTTGTAAGAAAAAGCCATTACGATTGCTATCAACAAAAGAAGTCATATACCATTATCCTATCAACTGGTTATTTGAGTGTGGCACGGTTTCAAGCTTCTAGACCAACCATTAATTGTTTTTACTCTACTAGACCAGCAATTTTACCATTAATCATATTAATATCTCAAAACAACAGCAAATAATCAAGTGAAATAGTTTAATGATCTACAAGAATATGCAAGCTTTTTTGTTATACCATCTACCACACGTAGCATTTTCTACCAAACACCAAACAACAAAAACTCTCCAAGAGATATAGCAATTAAGAAAGAGAGTACTAACATAACTCTACTAAAACTAACAGATCTAAATAAGATATGCATGAAAAACAGGAGCTAAAGGCAGTACTAGCAAAAAGTGAACACTCACAGAACAATAAGAGTGAAAACTAGAGTGTTCTAAGCAATGAAAACGGAGCGTGTATCTCTCCCACACAAGTATGATAGGTTCCAATGATGTTTATGCATCAAGGAAAACAAAAGAAAATTGAATGAAAAATAAATTACGCTCCAAGTAAATTTCATATGATGTGACCGAATAAAAATATAGTTTCACGAGAAGTGACATGATAGATTGTTGATGAAGAAGGGGATGCCTTGGGCATCCCCAAGCTTAGATGCTTGAGTCTTCTTAGAATTTTCTGGGATGAACCACGGGGGCATCCCCAAGCTTTGACCTTGCACTCTTCTTGATCATATATATATCAACTTTTCTCTTGACCCTTGAAAACTTCCTTCACACCACACTCAAACAGTAATTCGCATTCGAGGGTTAGTGCAACAATTCAAAATAAATTGGTTCTGTATGGAACAAGTGCTATTAATACTTTTAAAAATTAGCTACAGCCACTGATGTTTTGTGAAGTACAGAAATCCACTTGACATCGTAAAAGAGGAAATGCAAGAAAAATGGCAGAATCTGTCAAAACCAGAACAGTTTGTAAAGAAGAATTTTTTCGGGGGCACTTATGTTTCTCTGATCGAAAATCTTAAAGAACGAAAATGTTGCGGAATTAGCCGAGGAATAAGCACAAGAAATTTCAGGTTATTCTGATTTTTCTGTGAATTTTACGATTTTTACGGTGGACAGCAGAAATCTGTTTCTTGCGCAGAAATCCGAAAACCAATTCCAACTCTCGTCAGAAAACTTACTTGGCACTACTAAAACATGAAAAGAAAGATACAAAGGAGTTGCTGGAGAAGTATACAACCCCTTGACTCAAAGAAAATAGAGAAAAACAAAGCAAAAATAAAACCAGAAACCTTACTTGGCACTACTAAAGCATTAAAATAAAGATAGAAAAGAGTTGCTATATAAGTATACAACCCCTTGACTCAAAGAAAACAGAGAAAAACAAAGCAAAAATAAAACCATGGGTTATCTCCCAAGAAGTGCTTTTCTTTAAAGCCTTTTAGCTAGGCATGATAATTTCAGAAGATGCTCACATGAGAAATATTAATTGAAGGAAAAGAGAGCATCAAGAACCAAACATAAAACAAATTTAAGTTTAACCCACTTCCTATGAAAAAGAATCTTGTAGAAAAACAAGTCAATAATAACTAGCATAGGAAGACAAAATAAGTACAACTTCAAAAATTTCAACATAAAGAGGGGAAACTTGATATTGTTGAGATGCATAAGACTATGTTTCCCTCTCTGATAATAGCTTTCAGTAGCATCATGAATAAAATTAACAATATAACTATCACATAAAACATTCTTATCATGAGCCACTTGCATAAAAGAATTAATACTCTCCACATAAGCATAGTCATTTTTATTAATAGCAGTGGGAGCAATTTCAACAAAATAACTATCATTATCATTCTCATCACCATAATCATCAAATATAGGAGACATATTGCAATCATAATTAATTTTCTCCTCAATAGTAGGTGGACTGAAAATATCATAATTATTATAATCATCATAAAGAACTCCAACATGATAGACAAGTTGTATATTAGGGAGATGGTTTTGGGTAATTGATACGTCAAAAACGTATCTCCTTTTCGGAACACTTTTCGTATTGTTTGCCTCTAAACTTGTGTGTTTTGAATGCAACTAACACGGACTAATGTTTTTTCAGCACAATTACTTTGGTGTCTCGTTTTTGTGCAGAAAAACCAACTTTCGGGAAATTGCATAGAAAAGATCCCATTGGCCCTAAAACACCAGAAGACCCCGGGAGCCATAAGGAGACTAGGAGAGGGGCTAGGAGGTGGCCAAACCACCCCCGGCGCCCCCCTATGCCGCGCCAGCAGGTGGTGTGGGCCACTGCCACACCCCCTCGGTCTCCCCTTTCGACTACAAATAGACTTCAACCCTAAAACACGAGGGGGGTTCGATAGTTTTCCAGAAAGAAGTCTGTAGCTCCGCCGCCACCCCGAACCTTGATTCGGGGATCAGAAGTTCTTGTTCTGGCTCCCTGCCGGGGCGGGGAAGTGGAGGAGATCATCGCCATCGCCATCACCAACGCCTCTCTATCGACCATCCATGTTTCCCCCATCCATGTGTATGTAATTCCCCGCTGTAGGCTGAAGGGGGTGGTAGGGATTGGATGAGATCGTTCATGTAATAATGTCGTGATTGTTAGGGCATAGTGCCTAGTATCTTCTATTAGTGCTATTGCCATTGTTGCAACTTGTTATGCTTAATGTTTTCCATTTTGGGCCCGAGTGTCATGATCTTAGATCTAAACATGTTATTGAATCATGATGATAATTATTGTTTCTTGATCATACCTGCAAGTTGTTTATACATATTGTTGTCCGGAACCCGAGTCCCCGAAGTGACAGAAATTGGGACAACCGGAGGGGATGGCTGTGATGTGAGGATCACATGTGTTCACGGAGTGTTAATGCTTTGATCCAGTGTTCTATTAAAAAGGAACACCTTAATTACCAGTAGTTTCCTTGAGGCCCCGCTGAAAACGGGCTGGTAGGACAAAAGATGGTGTGCAGGTTCTCATTGTGAGCACGTACGACTATTTACGGAACACATGCCTATGGTTACTTAGTGCTTGGATGCTTTAACTTATTTATCTGCAATGCCCATGGCTTGATTATATCATGAACTATCTTATCCATGCAACGCCCGTTCATCCATCTCTATGCCTACAATATTTAATCCTGTTGTTTACTTCAAACACCACTTCTGTTGTTTTCATTCCACTCCTGCTATTATTTCACTACTGCTGCTACTATAAAACTGTTACTACTGATAAACCACTACGAACAAAAGTACTTTCAGGTGCAGGTGAATTGACAACTCACTTGTTAAGGCTCACAAATATTCTTTGCCTCTCCATGTGTCGAATCAATAAATTTGGGTTTTACTTCCCTCGAAGACTGTTGCGATCCCCTATACTTGTGGGTCATCAAGACTATTTTCTGGCGCTGTTGCCGGGGAGAATAGCTATATTTGTGACCTCACGGGAGAGTATTATTATCTACTGCCATAATTCATCATGGGTAAGACTCGTGGTGGAAATTTTCTTATATTACCATCCACTACAAGAAGAGGTACAACTCTGAACACCTCTGTTGCTTTTGATTCACCGTCTGTTATGAGTAAGCTGCTTACACCACCACATGCTACTTCTGCTGAATTTGAAAATACTTCTGATAATTTTGATGATGCCTCTATTGTGCTTGATGAGAGTGGTTCTATCGGTCTTTTGTTAGATGCTACTATTGCTAAATCTAAAAATATTGCAAACACTGAAACTCCTGATAAAAATCCTCTTACTCCTGCTATTTCACCTGAGCTTATAGAGAATCCTAGTGATGATTTTGATGATTCCTATATTGATCTTAATGATGATCTTACTGATGAAATACATGCTATGAAGGATAAAGATGTTGCTATGAGTCTTATTGAAAGTCGTGCTGTTAAATATAAATTATCTCCTGATGCTATGTTTGCCACCTCTCCTATTAATATTAGGGATAAGGATTATGATTTATCTCTTGATTTATCTTATATATATATTGTTGAGAAATAACCTTTTTGTGGTACTTAAAATGAAAGTGATATGAAACATATGAATGAGCTCTCCTCTTTGAGCAGTTTATTCTCTGGTGATCTTAAGAAACGTAGCTACTTTGTTGCTAAAATATTCCCTTTCTCATTAAAAGATGGAGCTAAAACTTGGTTTAATAGTTTGTCTCCTGGATCTATTGATAGTCCTATTGGTTTGGTTCATGTTTTCTTTCATAAATATTTTCCTGCTAGTGCTCAACATGCCGCTCTACAAAATATATTTAATTTCAAGCAATTGGAAGGAGAGAAATTGCCTCTATCTTGGGCAAGGTTCTGTTATTTAGTTAGGGCTACACCTAGGCATAAGCTAGAAAATAATAAACTTCTTGATATATTCTATAATGGACTAACTGTTGAATCTAGGACATACCTGGATAGTTGTGCTGGTTGTGTTTTCATGCAAAGAACTCCAGAAGAAGCTGAGGAATTAATGGCTAAAATAAGCCAAAATCATGATCACTAGACTATGGTTGAGCCTGAGCCGACTCCTATTCCAGTATCAACACCAACACCAACACCCAAGAAGCGGGGAATGATTGAATTAAATGATGAAGTGATGAGAGAAGCCAAGAAATCTCTTAAAGAGAGGGGTATTAGATCTGGAGATGTGAAGAATCTTCCACCTATAGAAGAATTATGTAAGCCAGTCCCTCACTCATCCACCATTGAGGTACACTCTCTCCAATATTTTGATAGTAGAGATATTCCCTATAAAATCCTCCTGATCAATGTTTAGATGAATTTGATAATTATGTTATTAAGCAAGATAATTTTAATATGAGAGTGCAAAATCACCTAATGGAAAACTCTAGAGCTATTGATAATTTCCATGGTATTATAGAAAGAACCTCTAATGATGTTAAAATGCTTGTTAAACATTTTCAAATGGTTCAAACTCAAATTGATCAACTTGCTAAAGTGCAAAAAGATTTGCTAGTCAATGCTTCTAAAGAGAAACATGCTTATGAAATAAGAACTAGAAGTGGTATTGCTACACAAGATCCTTTATATCCTGAGGGACATCCTAAAACAATTGAACAAGATTCTCAACAAACTAATGATAATGTTATTCATACTAAGAATAAAAACAAGAACAAACAAAAAAAACCCTGTAGAATCCTCTGAACTTGCTAAAGATCCTAATAGTATATCTATCTCTGATGCTGAAACTGAAAGTGGTAATGAAAAGAATGATGCTTCTGGTAAAGAAGAACCTGTAGCTGAACCTGAAAAGCAAATTAAAACTTAAATGTACACAAAGGAATATTTCATTGCTAATAAACATGGTAATGAGAGAGAACCGTGGGTACAAAAACCAATGCCTTTTCCTAATAAGAAACACAAATCTAAGGAAGAACCACACTATAACAAGTTTTGTGAATGGATGAAACCTTTGTCCTTGCAAATTCCTTTAACTGATGCTATTAAATTGCCTCCTTATGCAAAGTATATGAAAGATATTGTCTCTAACAAAAGGAAGATTCCTAATGAGGAAATTTCCACTATGCTTGCTAATTACTCTTTTAATGGCAAGGGTCCTGAGAAGCTTGGAGATCCTGGTATACCAACTATTCCATGTTCTATTAAAAACAATTATGTTAGAAGTGCTTTGTGTGATTTAGGAGCTGTAGTTAGTGTCATGCCTTTTACTCTCTATAAAAGACTCCTCCTATAAAAATTGATACCAACTGATATATCTTTGCAAATGGCTGATAAGTCTACTGCTATTCATGTGGGTATATGTGAGGATGTTCCTGTTCAAGTTGCTAATAATTGTCTGATATTAACTGACTTTGTTGTGTTGGAAATGCCTGAAGATGATAATATGTCTATTATTCTTGGAAGACCTTTTCTTAATACTGCAGGGGCTGTTATTGATTGCAATCAAGGAAAAGTTACTTTTAATGTTAATGATAAAGAGCACACTGTTTATTTTCCCAAGAAGATTGATAGAAAATATGGTCTAAATTCCATTGAAAATATTAAGACCATCAAGATTGGAGAATTTTATTTTCCTATTCCAAGGCCACCTAAAGAACATGAAATTATTTTGATTGGTACTATGTCTATAAAGGTTGAGGTAACAAGAGTATTTAGTGAGAAACAAAGTTTTGTTTCATATAAAATTATTTTGGTAGCAAGAGTTGATCACCCTTGTTAACAAAATGATTTTAAATGAAGTGGGAAATGTTTTCACTATGTTTTCACCTTCCCCATTATGTTTTCACCATGTTTAATTATGTTATCACATTTCTACTTGAGTACAATCATGTTTTCCACCATCCTTATGCATGTCTTCCTGTTGTTTTCACTCTAATTACTGAGGTTATGCATGTTTTCACCACCCATACTTTTGTTTTCACCACTACCACCTTTGTTTTCCTTGGATATTCTTTCATTAGAGTGTCATAGAACCTATGTAGCACTGGTTTTGGTTTTGTTTTCCACGTTTTCACTTTCGTTTTCCTAGTTTTTATTAATTATTAAAATTCTGGAAATACCTCAAAAATAAAGTTTCTCAAAAAAATCCAGAAAAATTATAATAAATTTTTACGTCAAAAATGAGGCAGAAAGCCACATGGGAGGCCCCAGGGGGACCCACCAGTCAGGCACACCACAGGGTGGCGCGACCAGCCCCTGGTGGCGCCAGCACATGGTGTGGGGCCCCCTGGCCCTCCACTTACTCTCTCCACTACCCAAGTCTTCTCTCTCACCTCCCAAACTGAAAAACATTTCCTGGAACCTGTGTTCTTGGTGTTCTTCCTCTGGATTTTCGATCTCCTTCTCCAGCCCATCATTTGTGTTGATTTTTGGTGTGTTTGATCTTCGGTATGTGACTCCTCCGATGATCCAAGTAGAATTTTGTTTAGTGAAGTATTTCTTGAGTATTTTGGTACTATAGGTGACAGCTTATGTGAGTTTGCATGCTTGATTTGATTAGAAATAATGTGTTTGTGATGTATGTTTAGCTCTCATATAGGTCCCTATGGTAGTTTCCACCTTATAGTTGCTTGAAATTAATTTTTGTGATGATTGTTGAAAATTTCAGAGATGGATAGTTATAATATGGGAGAGATATTTAGGAGTGATGCTCCTAGAAGGAGAAGGCCCTGATACTTCCATTATTCATCACTATTTTATATCATAATTTTCTGTTATTCATCGATATATTTCATGTTATGATGCATCTCTTTTGTTATTTTAACTTATTTTGCATGTTTTATAATTTTTTGAGAATAAACACCGGGACCAGAAATCTGATGGAAAAAAGCACCGTCGAGATACCGTATTTCAGAAGATCAGAAGAAGAATGGGGGCATCTGGGGGTTCCTAAAAGTTCCGAGGAGGAACACAGCCAGAAGGAGAGCCAGAGGGGGACCACCAGGGGCCCACACCTAGGGGTGGCGCGCCCCCCTGTTCGCGCCACCTAGGGGTATGGCTACCCTGGCCCACCTCTGGGGGTCATCTTTGGCCCCCTTGACCCCGAGGGAACCCTAAGCCTCATTCCATCCTCGAAGAATTATTCCGCCACTGCTGCGGGGCGGAAAACACCCGAGAGAGAAAAGCTCTCTGGCAAGGGAGAAATCTGCCTGAGAAATTCCTCTCCGGAGAGGGGAAATCACCGCCATCGTCACCATCATCGCTCCGGGCATCATAAAGATCGTCATCATCATCGTCATCACCACCAGCACCATCACCCTCACCATCCACCATCATCCCGATGTAACAATTAGGGGCCTCTATCGTTGTTTTGCATTAGATCTCTCTCCCGGTGTGGATTACTTGTTAGTAGTTGATGCTTGTGACATTTATCGGTGTTTGCATTTTATGACCAGATTGTTATCATCCATTATAACACCTCTTATTATGATCCATATGATGTGTTGTGATTAGTTCGTGTTGTTCTTGAGGACATGGGAGAAGTCAAGTTGTTAGTAGTGAATTAATGTTGAATAATATTTAATGTTTGATATTTAAGTTGTGGTGTTATTCTTCTAGTGGTGTCATGTGAACGTCGACTACATGATACTTCACCATTTATGGTCCTAGGGGAATGCATCGTGTATTTGGCTACTAATTGTGGGGTTGCCGGAGTGATAGAAACTTAAACCCCCGTTAGGAAACGATTACACGAGGGAGAGTAGGATCCCGGAGTTTAAAGTTGTGGTTAGATTTATTTCTTAATTACTTTATTGTGGTTGTGGATGCTTGCAAGGGGTATAATCACAAGTTTGTATTAGTCTTGGATGGGACGGTACATTAGCATAGGTTCACCCACACAAGACTTATCAAAACACCGAACATTATTCAGCTGCATGGAACAAAAGCACTTGACAGAAACCTCCCGTGTGTCCTCGAGAACGTTTGTTAATCATAAGTAAACTCACCGGATTTTCCTTTGCTGAAGAAAGGATTGGGCCACTTGTTGCAATTATTACTACTGCATTCTATTTACTCGAACTTTATTTATCTGTAATATCAAAAACCCCTACAAATCTGTTTTCCAGTATTTACAGTTATTCCTTCATCGAAACTGCTTGTCAACACCTTCTTCTCCTCGTTGGATTCGACACTCTTATTTATTGAAAGTACTATGATACACCCCCTATACTTGTGGGTCATCAGGCCCTCACGCTCATCCACTTCAGTGAGACCATCGTATAATGAAGACGTTATTGCGTCGAATATTGACGATGAAGGAGATGATGGTATCGTTAACCCATCTAGATTTCCTTGAAGTACATTTTTAACAAGTGCAGGTTTATTAGATGAATTTCGTATGCCTATTGAAAGAGTTGATCTCACCAAATTTATGGAGGATGAAAGCCCTCAGTATGCCACTCTCACAAAAGCTTTTGTTAAGAGCTTTAAATTTCAAAACACACAATTTGGTCCAACTGTTGCATTCAAGTTATATAGTAGTCCTATCTCTTTGTCCTTGGTGGATTTTTCGTACTATTATAGGTATCAACACCACCGGGACAACGAGCAGGATTCAAGATAGACCTGTAGACCTCCAAGGGCTCTACTGAGAGATCACCAACGATGACGGTCGCTCATCCCAGCGTGGGAAGATAAGGAACATTCAACTTCCTGCTCTTAGATACTTTGCTTATTATATTGCTACTAGTATCCTTGGTAGGAAGAACACTAGCAACATTTCTAGTTACCACCTTGCTTTTATTGATGCTGCACTGAACCATAGCATGAAGTATAACCTTGGTGCACTTATTGCACACCGCCTTGCTGCTTCTGGGCCTATTTTTTGGGGTATTATTGCTACACGTGTAGCGGCTGCTTTAAATGTTTCCGTTAATCCCAATGATGAAATAATTGCTCCATGTAGGCTTAACCTTGCTGCCATGAAGCCCCATCAATTTTTCACATCTAACTCTACTAATGAATGTTTAGTATATAGAGTTTTAAAACTGGATGGAGAGGAGCAAAAAGTTACTTTGCCGCAGCTTGTTTTGTTTAAGATTGACAGGTCACCATGGTCGCTCTCCAAGGAGCAGGTAGACGAGCATATGAGCACCATGGAGTTTTACAGGCAGCAGGAGAGGCGATACGCGCCTCCCGAGGACCACAACACGCAGTACATCAGCGCATCCTCGAGCACCTATAAGAAGGAGGGTTCCTCCTCAGCATACTACAGGGGCGCCGCCTCATGGTCCCCTTGGTGATTGATCTCCACTTAGGCCAAAAGCCTAAGCTTGGGGGGAGGTATACCAACATCACGCTCATATATATATCATGTTCGGTCGGTTCTTTGTATATCCATGTTTTCATTTCTTTTGTTTGTTTTCATTTCTTTTGTTTGTTTTTATTTTCTTTCGTTTCTTTTATTTCTGTTTGTTTTTATTGTTTTGTTCTTGTTTTCCAAAACACAAAAAGACCAAAAATGTTTTTGTTGTTTCTCTCTATTTGTTTCTTTAGTTGGTTTGATTTCTTTTCTCATTTCGTTTAGTATTCAAAAATCCAAAAAATATCTTGCTTTGTTTGCTTGTTCTCTTCGTGCTTTAATTGAAAAACCCAAAAATATTTGTTGTTCTTATTTGGTTTTGTAAAGTTTGCTGCAGAATTCAGCAGTCGTCCGTGACTCCATTGGAGCTTGGTTTTCATTATATATTATTCGATCCACAAGTGAAGAGCAATAATGACGATCTACGACAGTTCAAGTTGTGGTGAGAGGCTGGTATGAACTCTATTTGCTTTGATTTTTGTACATATATCCATATATGTGAGCATGCTTAGTTTGTTCGTATGAGATATATGTGACTTAATGGATGCTTAATAGTTCGTGCTTTCTCATGTTTTGTTCCAATTTATTAATGGTAAATGACATGTCATATAAATGTTTGTTCGCATTGTTCTATTCGTACAAGGACATGATATTGTGGTAGCCTCCTCTGACTGTTTCATTTGAATCGACTTGGCACATGCTCACGCATGCTAAGACTGAAAACAAAAAGTCAATAAGAATCGATGATTTATTTGCCTCACAGTTCTAGTATCAATTTTGTTCCTTAGTTAACTTTACTTTGTCGCAAACATGATTATGATAGTTATTGCTCTCTTGATTGTCGCTCCCTGTCTATTTGCTATCCTTCACCTGTACTGAGTATGAGCTCTACTCGTGCATCCGACATCCAAAAACAAAGTTTTCCAAATGTGTTCACCATATATACCTATATGTGGTATTTAACGCCACTCCAAGTAAATGCTCATGTGCTACCTTTAAAACCTGCTAAAAAATTATTCCTGTTTTGTGCCCCTGTTTTAGCTCATGAGGACGTAAATAGAGAATCTTTATCTCACTTGTTGATTGGATTTCACACCCTGGACTAGTGGCTTCATCCACTTATACAAATGATACAAGAGCTAGCAGTGGGGTGCCCAGCCCCAAATTAATACACACAAATTCTCTTCACTCTTTTTGCCCCTAATTTATCAGTCAAAGAATAATTGTGTAAACAAAAGAGAAACAGGGATGACCTTCTACCCAGATGCGTCCTTCACATGGGAGCCGCTCTTGTGAATCCAGTTGGTTTGTGACGTACTGTATTATCTTTTTACCATTCGTTGACATAAGCATACACCTCTCTCAAAATGTTTTCTATACCTCTGTTTAATAAAATAAAAAGCTCTAGCACATGAGTGATCCATGCTTCCCTCTGCGAAGGGCCTTTCTTTTACTTTTATGTTGAGTCTCCATCTTCTAACTTTATACACAGTTGAGAGAGCATTTTTGGCATTCTGTGTTCTATGTGCATTTACCCCATAAGCATATAATTACTTCATGATGTGATATTATTTGTTCTTAAATTATTTGTTCTAGTCTTCCTCATGAACTTTGAAGGTGTCCTGGCATTTATGTTTTTCCCCACTCGTAAGTACTATCGAAATATCACTTTGCCATGCTTTATCTATACCTGAAACAAACGTTTACCTTTGTTTTCATTATTATTCATGATCCTTTATTTGAGTTACTCTTCGTGATGCAAAGTAATTGCTATGCTTTATTATTAAAGTTTTATTTATCATGCCTGTGTTTAAAGTTTTATGATCTCAGTGTGCATATTATTTTACATTAGATTGATCAAGTTTATGTTAGTAGCATGTCAACTCAGAAATTATTGTTTTATCGTTTACCTACTCGAGGACGAGTAGGAACTAATCTTGGGGATGCTTGATACGTCATAAACGTATCCCTAATTTCTGATGCTCCATGATGATATTATGCCAATTGCTACATGTTTTCTCCCTTCTTTATGTCATTTTTTGCGATTTTCCGGACTAACCTATTAACAAGATGCCACAGAGCCAGTTCTCTGTTTTCTGCTGTTTTTTTAGTTTCAGAAAAGTTGTTCTGGAAATATTCTCGGAATTGGAAAATTCGAAACCCGGAAGTCCTATTTTCCCCGCGCCATCTATGGGTGTGGGGACCCCCGGCCTGCACCGCCTTTGCCATTTCGCCTGTTTAGGCCCCCGGATGGAAAACTCTACACACCTGATCAAAATCCCCGAAAAAGTTCCACAGCCGTCGTCACCGTCAACCCCAGATCAGGGGGTTCTGAAGCTCTTTCTGGCACCCTGCCGGAGAGGAGATCATCACCATAGGCTTCTACATCACCATGCCTGCCTCCGGATGATGCGTGAGTAGTTAATCCTTAGACTAAGGGTTCGTAGCTATAGCTAGATGGTTGTCTTCTCCTCATATGCCTCCATGTTTAGATCTCGTGAGCTGCCTATCATGATCGAGATTGATCTTATGTAATTCTCTATGCTGTGTTTGCTGGGATCCGATGAATATTGACCTTATGCCAAGTTGATTATAGTCTTTATTTGCATATGTTATTTGTGATCTTGCAAGCTCTCCGTTGCTAGTGGTTATTCGGGCCAAGTAGTTGCTAGTGACTCCAAGAGGGAGTATTTATGATCGATAGTGGGTTCATGCCTCCTTGTTGCCTTGCTCGAGAGACAAAAACGTGAAGGGGGAGGATGTATTGTTGCCATTAGGGAGAAAACAGCGGTGAGAGTGCCCGCGTGCATAATCATTGCTTACATTACACACTTTGTTTAATGCAATTATATGTTGCTTGCAACTTAATACCTAAGGGGGTTCGGATGATAACCTGAGGGTGGATTATTAGTCATAGATGCAGATGCATGTCGGTCTATGTATCTTGTTGTAATGCCCGCACTAAATACCATAGTAATCTTCATGTCATATTGTGCACTACGGTGCAACCTTTATTTGTCAATTGCCCAGCTGTAATTTGTTCACCCACCATGCTATCTTTTATGGAGAGACACCTCTAGTGAAACTATGAACCCCGGTCAATTTTTCCACACTATTAAACAAACCACATCAAATTCCCGCTGTCTTTACTTACTGCAAGCATACACTGTTTTCCACACTATACGTGTAATCTTTGTTTTCAGCAAGACCGGTGAGATTGACAACCTCACTGTACCGTTGGGGCAAAGTATTTTGGTTGTGTTGTGTGAAGGTTCCACGTTGTTCCTGACACCGGTGAAGCGCCAGCACCACCGTCAGGGGGCATCAACCTTCTGAAGATTCTCTTTCTCCTACTGGATTGATAACCCTGGTTCTTAACTAAGGGGAAAACTCCTACCGCTATGCTCCTCACACCTTCCTCTTGGGGTTTGTCGTGGGATAATCACGGCAGATGTTACCTGGGGTAACTGATCTTGGGGCAAGACGACACAGGCGTTTGGGAGAGGGTTTAGCTCAGAGGGAAACATGGTGCAATTCGATCTGGTAGCCGGCAATCAAAGTCGCCGAGTCTCCGATCTTGATATAATAACTCAACTCTGGGATTACACTCGATGCTCGATATCACACGATATTGCTAGGGTTCTTAGATCTCTGCCTAGACTAGACCTGGGGGTCGGTTTATAAAGCACCCGCACCCCCTGGCTTACTCTCCAAGGCGCATCCTAAATCCAACCCGGACCCGGCGCACAAACCCTAACTTTCTCCTACCGTAACCCACAATCCGGGTTACTGGGCCTACAAGTTTGGGCCTTCACAGATTTCCTTATCCTTAACCGGGCCCTATGCACCGTCCTTTGGGCCGGGTTACTCCTTGGAGTTTGGCATACCGGGTTATCGTCCCCCCATCAGTAGTCCCCAGAATAGCCTGGGCTTCATGGATCCTCCTTGAAGCGCTTGCTATTCCCTGCAAAGATATCAAACGTACGGGCATATAGAGGCCGGGTTAAGATGTTTTGATATTCAGCCAGGCCTTACTCCATGGTGGCCATATAGTAATCCGGCTCTTTCCCAATTACCCAACTTACTTTCCCAGATAAAATCCCAAAATGTCAAGATTTCGCACCCGATAATCGACCCTGATATCGCGGGGTTAATTTCCTTCTTCCTTTTACCCAGATGCCTTGCACGATGTTTGGCGCATATCTCGCCAAAACTCAAATTAATAGCCGTTTACTTCCGTAACTCCCGGCTCCTGCTCACTGAGCTAGGCTTATCCATTCGCACTATAAATAAACCCCTTAGGGGTGACCCGAACCCTAACGGCTCATTTCCCCCACTCCATTCCTTTCTCCCTCTGAGCTCTCTCTCCCACTGAGCGCCACCACGGAAATTCCGCACGCATCATCGGAGCTCACCGGCCGGAGGCTGCGCTCCGCCACTGCTCGCCCCGCGCCGCAGCCAAGATCCGCCGGCGAATCCTCATCCGGCCCATCAAGAACCACGAAGGGACACCAAGCCTGTGCCATCTGCCTTCGCAAGGCTTCCCTCAGATCTACTCCGGTAAACCTTTTGCACCTATCAATTTGCCCTTGCAACTTTTGACTTTACCTCAGATTAGATCCAAGTCAGCCCGCCACGGATTTCTCAGCCGCGAATCCTCATCCGGCCCATCAAGAACCACGAAGGGACACCAAGCCTGTGCCATCTGCCTTCGCAAGGCTTCCCTCAGATCTACTCCGGTAAACCTTTTGCACCTATCAATTTGCCCTTGCAACTTTTGACTTTACCTCAGATTAGATCCAAGTCAGCCCGCCACGGATTTCTCAGCTACGCCGAATTAGGCTACCCATAATCTCTTCTAGCTTGCCCAAAGGATAAAGCGCGTACTCCAATCCACTCTCCTACTACCCGCAATCATTATTCTTGCCACAAATCTGAAGATAGAACTTCCAATCTAGGCTCGAACTACCCAGAATTTCCGCCTTTGCATCAATCACCCGGCGGGGCCTTTCCTTTCTAGTTCCTCCCATTCACGTTAAGTGCCTAAGCAGCCGTCCATTGTCTTCAAAAAACTCCCTCATCATTTAGATCCATAATTTTCGACATAATGCTTGACACCCGGGTAATTTCGAACTTTGCTCTGCGAACTAACACCCGGATCACTCGTAATTTTTCATATCTCAATGTTACCCGGCCTATACTTGGCCGGCTCGCAACTTCCATGTCTTAATCCTCTTTTATCTTGTACTTTGCAGCTCAACCACATGGCTCCCAAGAAGCAGGGGAAAACTCCAACCAAGGCTAAAGCCACCAACTCCATATCTGCCAACTGGGCGCGATCTACGGTCACAAAGGCCAAGTTAGAGGAGCTGGTGGAGCTGGGAGTTCTTCCTCCGCAAGAAGGTATCCAGTGGAGGGTGCCGGGTAAAGAGACCCGGCCTACCCCAACAAAAGATGAGGTAATCTGTTTCGTGGAGCATGTGACCCGGGATTTTCGACCGCCGGGTCACCCCTTTTTCCGTGACATCCTTAGTCACTACGGCCTTCGTGTCTTTGACATTGGACCCAATTCCGTACTAAACATTTCCCATTTTATTGTCCTTTCCGAATCCTACTTGTGCACTCCGCCAAGTCTAGCTCTTTTTATTGAGCTTTTTCAATGCAAACCGTGCCGCGAAAGCGGTGATGGGGCGCTTCTCGCTTGCGGCGGGGTTTCTATCCAGCGCCGCAAAAACTCTCTGATGCCACCCCTCACCCTTAATTCCCATGTCAAGCATTGGCATCTCTCATACTTCTATTGCCAAGACACTTCCCCACCCGGCCAAAAGAAACTTCCGGGTTATTCGGAGGGTCTCCTTGACATTTCTGATAAGTTTAGTGCCTTCGCCCCTGACTCGGACAGGGAGGCAATTCAACCTTTACTAGCCAAAATCGCCACTCTCACAGCCCAAGGCCTCATCGGGCTCAACCTGGTGAAGACCTGGGTCGACTTCAGGATTCAGCCCAATTCCATCCGCACAAAGTTGATGTGCGAGTATTCAGGGGAACCTTCAGACCCGCTCCGGTACTCCGACAACATCTTCGCAGCTGGCGACACTCATAAAACCATTAAGGGTTTTTTGACAGAAAAGCTCGAGGTAATCCGGAACATATCCGGGTTAGAGCCCTTCACACTTGAGAACCCAGCCCCCAAGGTAAAAATCCGACTTTGATGCCTTTACTTTTGCTCTTTCCACTCAATGCGGTTAATAACCCTTATGTCAACACTTTTCAGGCTAATGATGATTTTTGGAAAACTAATGCCTCCCCTAGCTCCGAAAGTCCAGAGGAGCAAGAAACGGTTAACTCGGAAGAAGGTACTCTCCGGATTTTATTTGGTTCCCTTGAACTCACCATAACCCCTTCCCTTCTAACCATAACTTTGATGATATCCAGAACAAGAAGATGACGAGGAAGAAAACTCCGATGGCAAGGTAGAATCTGCCAGCGACGAGGAAGAACTGGAGTCGACGGTCAAAGTCGGATCCAAAAGAAAGACCCAAGAGGCCACCTCCAAGGTTTCATATCTCCCTCTCACATTCAACTCGCATTACTTTAATGATATACTTGAGCTAACTTGACATCATCCCACTGGCCGTTCTTGAAGGAGTCGCCCGTGCCCAAGCGTAGGTCAACTCGAAATCACCCGGGTGATGAAGCCCTTAACCCGGGTATTACATCGACCCCCCCCGCGGCGGGCTGGTAATTACCCTATCTTTTCTGGGTCAAGACATTCTCTTTAAACCATTCCCATATGACATCTAACTTGATAATTTCCAGCTTCTCCCGAGTCCAGCGATGGATTTCCTTGTGACTTTGCGGTGAATACCGGGTAAGATCCCTTTCCTGATGTTCCACCATATTTCATCACCCTTTCTTGACTGTGTATTTAACTACTGACTGACAACACCTTATAGGGCCATGGTCGTTGTCAGCGATCAAGAGGAAACGGAGACCGAGGGCCCGGGTAAGGGGAGCCCGGCTGATAAGACTACATCCGCGTCCAGCGGTGAAAAACAAGCGTCGCCGCCAAACCCGGACACGCAAGGAGCCGAGTATCCAATTGCTTCCCATGCAAGCAAGAAGAACAAAACCACCGTCTTGGGTGAAGAAGAAGGAGCGTCGGATTCCGACACACTGATGACCCGGGTTCCGCCTCCTACTAAGAAGAAAGCTCCTTCCCGGAATTTCCAAGGCCCCGGGTCTTCTGATACGAGTAAAGATACTTTCGATCAGTTGATGAACACTCTCCTTACTATGAAGGCTTCGGAGAGCCAGATCTTGGAGCACATGGCTGCAGAGCATCAGGTAAGGACACTTTGTATCTCATATTGCATACCTAGTCCCCAAGTTCCAAGTATGACTTGCAAAAGTGATGCTTGGTACTTTACACCACATTCGGCTTTCCATACAATCCAACTAATACTTGCATTCCTTGCTACTTACAGGCACAGATAACCCGGTCTGATGAAACTTTACTGAGGACCGAGCAACTTCTTCTTGCCGAGATGAAACGAAGGGAAATCCTTGAGGATGACATGAAAACCTTGAAGAAAGATGTGTCCAAATACAAGAAGAAGTGCAATGCCGCTCAGACCGAACTGAAGAAACTATCGGACCAGGTTTCCGATACTTATCAGATCTTGCTCAGTAAGTTTTCTGCTGCTGATTGGCTTCATGTCTTTAATTTATTATAACATACTCGGGATTACTGATACGCTCTTTCTTTTGTTACGACTGCAGGTGCCAACCTTGCGGCCCCAGAGGAAAATGCCATTACCAAGGCTAAAACCCTCAAGACTGTACATCCGGACTTTCTTTGCGGCACAAAATTTATATTGGATGCTGTGAAGTGGCCTACGGAAATATATCCGGGTAAAGAGAATCTCGTTCAAGCCTGTTCTACTGTGCCTGGGTGGATTGAAATCTGGAAACGCTCATCATGCCGAATTGGAATGACCCGGGCTTTTACTCTGGCCAAGGCTTTCTTTCCAAAGCTTGACCCGGCAAAGGTAACATCCGGGTTTCCCGAATTCAAGGCTGACGGTTCCAAATTTACACCCAAGGATTTCAAAGCCATACAAGCCGCAGTGCGCCCCTCAGCTACCGCCTTGGCCGATAGCTTGGATCTAAATACGATTATGAGTGCATATGACGCTGATGGCAAAGTTATTACGGAGGATGCGCCCCCGCCTTTTGATATCTTGGAGAAGTGGGTTTCTAGCTCGGCCAGGAAGAGGGAAGCAACTGCGAAGAGGGAGGCCGAGTTAAGATCGGGCCCGTCTGCCTCTACACCAGCCGTCCCTCCACCAGTCCGCCCTGATGCAATGAGTCCGGGTAAGGGTGCCAGGAAGGCTAAGCAGCAAACCCAGGACTCAGACCCGGAAGGCCGTACTCAGGAGGCCGAATAGGGCCGTATTATCATAATACCTTGTAATGCTTTGTAATCACACTGTTATGCTTTTGATGGTGCGCCTGTGCACCCCTGATACTGATGTCGTACCTTGTAACGTACTTTTTAGTCCGTGATATACTTTGCGGCTTTTCTGGTCTTTTGATAACCGTATTGCTTGCCTATTCTTTGAACTTTTTCTCGATACCCAATTCTCTATTTTGGCTCCCTTCGGAAGACTCGGTTTTCCGAGTACCAGGGGCTTTGATACGTGGACTTTTTCTTTAAGTCCCCAAGACTCGGATGGTGAGGTTTTTCGAACTGCGATAGCCAAGTAGTTTGTTTCTGTTTCGAAGTCCCCCAGTCCCCATGACCCAAAGTCCGAGTCATGGGGGTGTGGCCTTTCTCAGAGAACAAATTATTTTTTACCGAGTCGCAAGCCTAAAGCCATTCCGTGTGAATACTGAAGTTATGCTTGATAATTGTTGAGTTTCCGGCTTTTATCCTTGTACTCTGCATAAACTTGTGGTTTAGATGACCCTTTTGACTATCTTGTACTGTAAGCCGGCTTTCGCGTGGATACCATGTTGTTACATCCATACGAGAACAGTGTCAGGCAAGTCCCATTGGGCTTCATGGCTGATTGTAATCGTAAGCGAACGAATCATGCCACTTTAGTGCGAGTCACATCGAGCTTAAGTAAGAAAAGTCAAGAAAATTTGGCTCCTTTGTCCAGTTATAAGATTGCAGCCGTACTCGTTTGCGAATAATCGGCCCTTATAACTTATAGGCATCAAGGCCGGGTCTTTCGGGTTAGTGGTTGGTCACTTGAGCAACCAACCCCCAAGACCTACATGCACTTGATGCTTTTAATGATACTGAATTACTGATGTCGCATGGATACTACTTACCTGTAATCAGGATGTAATGATATAGGACTTGATAACCATCTCTTTATTGATACTAGAAATTTTGGATCAGCAGGCCGCCTCATTAAAAACCTTCCAGTCCCCTTAGGTACCCTGGGTAGGAAAAGAGCGCGTCTGAAACCTGCTGCCCGTTACATTATTTAGTTCTTCATAAGCACTGGTCCCGGTCTGGCTTGACCAATGCACATTCTCCATATATTCGACCTTTTCCTGATGAGTACCGGGTTTGCTAGCCAACCCGGGTGGGGTGTTCCCATGACTTGGCTGGTTGTGAGCGGCCGTGTAGCTTCTTCCTTTACAGCGGATTGCTTGGGGGAATCATCCTCGATTAAGGCCACCATTTTAGCATCTTGCGTTACCTTGGATTTTGTTCTTTCACCTTCAGTACTCGGCCTTTTTGATGTGGCTCTATCCTCCGGGTCTGCTTGAGATCGGTAATGCTTGAGTTCTTCTTTTCTACAGGCCTGCTCGGCCATTGCTGCATCTCCTTCGTCACATTCAGCTGCTATGTCTCGATTTCCATGTATGGTAATGGTCTTCTTTGGACCCGGGATTTTTAGCTGTAGATATACGTAACACGGCCTAGCCATGAATTTGGCATAAGCCGGCCTTCCAAATAGCGCGTGATAAGGGCTGCGCAATTTCACTACCTCAAAGGTAAGCCACTCAATTCGATAGTTATCCTTTGACTCTCCAAAGGCTACCTCCAATGCGATTTTTCCCTCGGGGCATGCTGAATGACCCGGCACTATCCCATGAAAAACTGTTGAGCTTTTTTGCAGCTGAGATTCCTTGAGACCCATGCGTAGGAAGGTTTCCCAATACAGTATATTGATGCTGCTTCCACCATCCATTAAAACCTTTTTCAGTTCATACCCATTGACTTGCGGTGCGACTACTAGTGCCAAGACTCCTGGGTGCTCCACTCTTTCTGGGTGATCCCTTCTGCTCCATGTTACCTCCTGTTCTGACCATCTCAAGTATCTCGGGACGGCTAACGAAACTGAGTTGACCGCTTGCTTCAGTATCTTTTTGTCCTTGTTAGAGCCTCCTGTGGTATGCACATGATATTGACCCAATTGTTTGGGGTTAGCCTGGAAACCTCCTGCCCCCCCTTGGTTATTACTTTGATTTCCAGCCGCCGGGTTACCAGCTGGGGGTGGGCCGTTGCCCGGGTTTGCTCCTGGACCCGGTCCTCCTCCCCGTCCTGCACCTCGCATAGCTCTGTGCACTTCCTCATTTTTCCACCTTTGTAAATCGGCGCACTGTTCTAGGGAGTGGTTAGCTGGCCTGCCATTCCTGCTATGCTTCGGGCATGCCATCCTGAATATGTCCCAATTGTTACCCGGCCTTGGTGGACCTTGATAGTTTCCTCCATTGTGGTTACCTCCGTTGAAATTTCCTTCTGCTCTGGGCCTTGAAGACCCGGCTTCTGTGTTGGCGACAAACTCGGAGCCTCCTTCGAACGGGCGCTTGTTCTGGTTATTTCCGTTATTACCTGATGCTGATCCATTGCCGGTTCTTCCGTTATTGCTTATGTTTGCTTTTGCCTTCTTGTCATCAGCTTCTTCTTCTGTAGTATCTGTCGCAGCGTGTTTGTTGCACGCATCCATCAATTCTCCCATTGTAACCTCCGACGCGTTTCGACTGGACTTCATGCGAGTTAACTTTTGCACTAATGGTATGTACTTGCACGTTTTTGCCATGGCCTGTAGTGCATCCTTGGGCTGGATATCCGTGGATGAGTGAAGTATCTCCATAACCCGGCGCACCCAACTACGCGCCGACTCTCCCTTCTTCTGGACGCATCGTTCTAGATCATCAATAGTGAATAATTTCCTGCAGGTCCCGTGAAAGTGCTTGACAAACGCGGTTTTCAATTCCTCCCAAGATTTGATCGATCCTTCCGGCAAATTGGTGAACCACAATTTTGCTGCTCCTTCTGACATCATCAGGTACATAAACTTGGCTTGGAGGTTCTCGGACGCGTTGCGGATTGACATTGCCATCTCGTAACTGCTTAGCCATGTTTCGGGATCCATAGTTGGCTCATAATTCACTACTTTTCCCGGCTCTTTGAACTTTTCCGGGTAAGGTTCAGCTCTGATATTGTCCGAGAGACACTTAGGCCCCGCGAGAACGGTTGAGGCCGGCCTGGCTCTGGAAACGTGTGATACCGCAGGGGGCGCGGCTGGGCGCGATGCTGCGGGAAGTCCATGCGTCGCAGACCCGGCCGCGGCCCTCCGAGCCCTAGAACTGTCCACGACGGCTTGTGCTGCTGATGCTGCCTGAGCGCGGGGAGGAGGCGGCATTTGCTGCTGCTCTTCCCTCCGTCGCGCTGAATTTGTTTGGATATTCCCTTGTTGTTGGCTGACGTATGGTGTCCCGTGCATACCGCTTCTGTGATCCGGATAATTGGCTTGCTGTGCCACCGCAGTGTGCAACAGATCGATGGCTTGCCGAGTCTTTTCTGCATGGGGCGACTCTCCCACAGGGATTTGATTCAACGCAAGTGTCGCTGCATATACATTGTCCATGGGGTTATTGTAGTGGCCGGCTGGTGTGCGGAACCGTGATGGTGGCGGTGGTGGTGGATCGTTGCCGGTCGTGATTCTAGTTTGTGGTGGGGGTAACCCGGTCCGCTCATTTGCCGGATGTGTCGCTGCTGTCACTTGTTGGGGTGCGGTTCCCTGGTTCACCGGTGGTATCGGCTGGTCCTGAGGTGTAACAAATAAATTAGCCGGATTGATAACCCCGCCATTGCTGGTAACCTGGTGTGGTGCCTTTGATGTAGTCTAGACGTTTCCTCTCGGAGCCGGGTTTCCAATGCATCTAGCTCACGCCGCCGCGTGGCCATCCCTTGCCTTTCCGCCTCTACCTGCCTTCTTTGCTGTTCCAGCGCACGGCGAGCCACATCCAGATCCCTGACGCGTTCTGCTGCGTTTTCCGGAGTGATAACCGTTGCGAGAACCGTGGGGTCTAGAATCAGATTGTTATCGAATAAGGCCCGGTGGCGCGGGTTCGAAGGACCTGCCCCTGGTGTCCGGTTTTCTAAGAATCCGAACGTGTTTGCATGCAACTCCTCATCCGCTGCTCTGCTGGTTACTGACACCGATTCTCCATCAACCCGGGTCAAGACCGGGTCTCCGTTAGCCGCGCCCTGTTGCTGGGCCACTGCCTGAGCCGCCCCGACTGATGCCGCGGTTGCGTTTCCTTGGTTGGCCGCGGGGGCCGCATAGACTGCAACTCGGCGTACGATATCCGGTATGAGTTCATGCTGTTCTTCCTCACCGTTCTCCTCATACCGGTTTTCCAGTAGATCCAGGATAGACCCGGTATCATCTTCTCTCTCGGCCCGGCCGCGTGGGGTCCATGCTGGCTCCTCCGGCTGTTCCCACTCCGCGATGGGTTCTTCTGCCGGATATGTCGTTCCAGTCGATTCTTCATCATCTGATCGGATAGACGTGGCCTTTCCTGGCATAGAATCAGATCCAACATTGTCAGGGATCGAATTGGAAGCACATACCATACCGATGAAGACGCTGATCCGGCCGATTGTCACGACGGATCCGGTTTCGAGGTGATCCGACTCCGGCCCCCAGCCGGAATCGTCCACCATCTTTTCTCCTTCGTGGTCGATGTAGATTTCGCCGATGACAAGATTCTCCATGCCCTTCCGAGCTTCTCCCGTGATGTAAACACCTTTGGACGCAGGCCCCACGGTGGGCGCCAACTGTCGTGGGATAATCTCGGCAGATGTTACCTGGGGTAACTGATCTTGGGGCAAGACGACACAGGCGTTTGGGAGAGGGTTTAGCTCAGAGGGAAACATGGTGCAATTCGATCTGGTAGCCGGCAATCAAAGTCGCCGAGTCTCCGATCTTGATATAATAACTCAACTCTGGGATTACACTCGATGCTCGATATCACACGATATTGCTAGGGTTCTTAGATCTCTGCCTAGACTAGACCTGGGGGTCGGTTTATAAAGCACCCGCACCCCCTGGCTTACTCTCCAAGGCGCATCCTAAATCCAACCCGGACCCGGCGCACAAACCCTAACTTTCTCCTACCGTAACCCACAATCCGGGTTACTGGGCCTACAAGTTTGGGCCTTCACAGATTTCCTTATCCTTAACCGGGCCCTATGCACCGTCCTTTGGGCCGGGTTACTCCTTGGAGTTTGGCATACCGGGTTATCGTCCCCCCATCAGGGTTCCCAACAATGCAGAGAAAGGATTCAACTCTGCCAGCAACACCAACCAACAATCATTTGTGGATCGAGACCATATTTAGCACTAAACTCTTGAAAATCAGCAGTTTCAGCGAAAGACTTAATGCAATCATACTCATAGTTTATACCTGATTCTTTACCTTTGTCGTGATTCCAACCTTCATTATTGGTTTCAATTGTTTCAAGAAAATCCCATTTAGCTTCAACCTTCTTACTTGAGAAATAACCCTCTAAACATGCATCTAGATAATCCCTGTAATGTCCTGAAAGTCTTGCATAAAAATTAGCAACAATTATTTCCTTAGGAAGCTTATGGTTAGGACATTTAAGTATTAATGTTTTCAATATTCCCCAAGCTTGAGAAATTATTTCTCCATCACGAGGACAAAAATTATAAATGTAATTCCTATCTAAATACAGTTCATGAGAAGAATAAAATTTAGAATAAAATAGAGATTCAAGCTCCTTCCACTCCAAATGATGAGGATCATCTAGTAGCTTATACCACTCCATTGCTTTGTCCGTAAGTGATAACGAGACTATCCTCCTCTTAACTTTGTCCACTAAAATACCTGCACACTTGAACAACCCGCATAATTCATGTATAAAGAGTAAATGATCACAAGGATGGACAGTTCCATCTCCAAAATAGCACTTATTCGTGACATGTTCAACAATTTTCATAGGTATTTTAAAAGGAACACTTTCAGCAGGAGGATTTAAAATATCACAAGCATCATTAGATTTATCACATATGGGAGATAAACTATCATCAGAGCAAATTTTCTCCTCTAGAGCTGGGGAACTAAGAAGTTTAGAAAAACTAGCTTTCCCAAGCTTAGACTTTTCCATAGTATTAGAAATAATGGTATCCAAATAATTAAAGCTAATAACATTGCTACTAGCTTGCAAATAAAGCTCTCTCATATTTTTGTTGTTTTCCATTAAGACTAACTAGTAAATATAAAAACAAGCAACAAGTGAAAATAAGCCTAACTAGTCAAAATAAATACAAGAAACAAAAAGATATGATTGTAGAATCTAAAGGAAATAACTTCGAGCACTCACACCCGAGGATGTGAGAACCTTTTACATTACCTCCCCAGCAACGGCGCCAGAAAAGAACTTGATGTCTACGCATGCTTCTATTCTTGTAGACAGTGTTGGGCCTCCAAGTACAGAGGTTTGTAGAACAGCAACAAGTTTCCCTTAAGCGGATTACCCAAGGTTTATCGAACACAGGGAGATAGAGGTCAAATATATCCCTCTCAAGCAACCCTGCAATTATGATACAAAAAGTATCTTGTGTCCCCAACACACCTAATACAATTCTCACTTGTATAGGTGCACTAGTTCGGCGAAGAGATAGTGAACTAAAAGTAATATGGATGATTATAAGTGATAATAGCAATCTGAAATAAAAATGACAGCAAGCAAACATGTAGTACAACTGAATGTAAACGGTGTTTCAATGCTTAGAAACAAGGCCTAGGGACCCTACTTTCACTAGTGGACACTCTCAACAATGATAACATAATTGAATGCATAAATATCATCTCTTCGCTATGCTACTCCGAACCACTCTCCGGTCAAATAACAAACACCAATTCATTGCGTAGGGCTGCAAAAAGCACTCCTCAAAGTCGCATTCCCATGTCTAGTTAACCCCACGCTGTCCCTATGAGCGCCCTAGAAGGTACTAGACAAACACCACAATTTCAGAGGGTCATCCAACACAATATATAAATATCATGCTAAACCACACGGTGCACACACTGTCACCTTTACACCGTGATCAAAGTGTCTACGAAGATCTCATAACAAAACCACTTGAGTAGCATAACAGATGAAGAGTAACATCTACTTATTCAAGTAGATTACAAAGCTCACGATCACATAAAGATCACACCATGGGAGAGAGATATGAAACACATAGCTATCGGTAGAGCCCTCGGCCCCAGGGGAGAACTACTCCCTCCATATCATAGGAGACAGCAACATCGATGAAAATGGCGGTGGAGTCGATGGAGATGGCTCCAGGGGCACTTCCCCGTCCCGGTAGGATGTCGGAACAGGAGATTTCTGTCCCCCAAAACTTGTCGGCGGCGGTGGAGCTACGGATGTTTTTGGTGAAAAAGGCCGATTGATCCAGGGTTTGTGCATCGGCTGATATATATGGGCAAAAGGGCGATGCCGGGGGTGGCCAGGGGGCCCACACCACCTGGTGGCGCGACCAGGGGAACCCACGCCACACTATGGTGTGGCCACCATGTGACGCCCCCCCCTCCGGGTCTCTTCGGGACTTCCTGGACCCTCCGAGAATTCTAAGACTTCTGGCTTTTGAATCGTCCAATTCCGAGAATATTTCTAGAACAACTTTTCTGAAACTAAAAACAACAGAAAAAAGGAACTGGCTCTGTGGCATCTTGTTAGTAGGTTAGTCCCGGGATATCAATAAAAATGACATAAAGTGTGAGGAAAATATGTACCATATTGCATTAAAACAACATGGAACATCAGAAATAAATGATACGTTTATGACGTATCAGCGCCCCTGGCCACGCCACCAGGTTGTGTGGGGCCCTCAGGCACCCCCTCGGGCTCCCCTTTCGACTACTTATCTCATGTAACCCTAAAACTACAGGGGTTTGTCATATTCCACAAAAACACAATAGAGCATCGCCGCCACCTCGAAACTCAATTCGAGGATCAGAAGTTCCTGTTCTGGCGCCCTGTCGGGACGGGGATTCGAAGGAGATCATCGCCATTGTCACCGCCACCTCTTCTCCATCAACCATCCATGTTTTCCCCGTCCATGTGTGAATAAACATCGTTGTAGGCTGAAAGGGATGGAAGGGATTGGATGAAATTGATCATGTAATAATGCCAGATTGTTAGGGCATAGTGCCTAGTATCCATTGTTAGTTTTTTCTACCACTGTTGCAACTTGTTATGCTTAATGCTTGTCACTTTGGGCCCGAGTTCCATGATCTTAGATCTGAACATGTTATTGTTTCATGAGTATAATTATGTTTCTTGATCATAACTACAAGTTTCTTACACATGTTATTGTCCGGAAACTGAGGCCCCAAAGTGACAGAAATTGGGACAACCGGAGGGGATGGTTGTGATGTGAGGATCACGTGTGTTCACGGAGTGTTAATACTTTTCTTTGGTACTTTATTAAAAGGAGCACCTTAATTACCAGTAGTTTCCCTTGAGGCTCCGCTGCAAACGGGCTGGTAGGACAAAAGATGTTGTACAAGTTTCACATTGCGAGCACGTATGACTATATTGGAACACATGCCTATGGTTTGCCTAGAACTTGGATGCTTTATTATTATTATTATTATCTGCAATGCCTATGTTGAGATTATTGCATGACCTATCTTATCCATGCAACGCACGTTCATCCATTCCCTTTGCCTACGGTACTTTCATCCTGCTTTTTTCCGTGATTACTACTGTTGTTACTATTTTATTCCTGCTGGTATTTTACTACTACTGCTGCTATAAAACTGTTACCACTGATAAAATGTTGCGAGCAAGTCTATTTTCAGGTGCAGCTGAATTGACAACTCAATTGTTAAGTCTTATAAATATTCTTTGACTCCCCTTGTGTCGAATCAATAAATTTGGGTTTTACTTCCCTCGAAGACTGGATCGATCCCCTATACTTGTGGGTCATCAAGACTATTTTCTGGCGACGTTGTCGGGGAGCATACCTTTATTTATTTTCTCACTTGAACGTGATATTGTTCGCTGCAAGCCTTTCATCATGGGTAAGACTCGTGATGGAAAATTTCCTATATTACCATGCACTACAAGGAGAGGTACAACTCTGAACACCTCTGTTGCTCTTGATTCACCATCTGTTATGAGTAAGATTCTTACACCCCCACATGCTACACACACTGTTACTTCTGTTGGGTCTAGAAATGCTTCTGATACTTTTGATTATGCTTCTACTATGCTTTGGTTCACTAGGTCCTTTCCTAGATGCTACAATTACTAAATCCAAACAAATTGAAAGTGCTGAAATTCATGTTAAAAATGTTGGTACACCTATTAATTCACCTGATATTCCTAGTGATTATCTTGATGAAACCTACATTGAACTTTATGATGACTTTATTAAGGAAGCTCAGGCTACGACTGGTGCAAGTGCTCTTAAGAGTCTTCTTGCGAGACATGTTGTTAAATATAAATCTTCTCTTGATGCTAAGTTTGCTACATCTCCCATACACATAAGAGACAAGGATTATGATTTCTCTCTTGATTTATCTTATATATCTATTGTTGAGAAGGAACCTTTTTGTGGAACTAAAAGAAAAAGTGATATGGAACACATGAATGAGCTTTCATCTTTGAGTAGTTTACTTTCTGATGATAATAAGTTGCGTACTTATTTTGTTACCAAGATCTTCCCTTTCTCATTGAAAGATGAAGCTAAAACTTGGTTTAACAATATGTCACATAGATCTATTACTAGTCCTATGGGTTTGGTTAATGCTTTCTTTCAAAAATATTTTCCTGCTAGTGCTCAACATGCTGCTATGCAAGATCTCTTTAACTTTGAGCAAATTGAAGGAGAGAAATTACCTGTAACTTGGTCAAGGTTTTGTTCTTTAATAAGAGCTAGCCCTGAAAATCCATTAAATAAAAATGAGCTCCTAGATATATTTTATAATGAACTAACTGTTGAATCTAGAACGTACCTGGATAGTTGTGATGGTTGTGTTTTAGGAAAAGAACTCCAGAAGAAGCTGAGGAATTATTGGCTAAAATAGCCAAAAATAATGATGATTGGACTATACATGAGCCTACACCTACACCAGAACCAACACCAATACCAAAACCCAAGAAGAGATGGATGATTGAATTAAATGATGAAGTGATGAAGGAAGCCAAGAAATTTCTTGAAGAGAGATGTATTAAATCTAAATATGTGAAGAATTTACCTCCTATAGAAGAATTTTGTAAGCCAATTCCTCATCCATCAACAGTTGAGGTACACTCTCTCCAATATTTTGATAATAGAGATATTCCCTACTCTAAACCATCTGATCAATGCTAAAATGAATTTGATAGTTATGTTGTTAAGCAAGATAACTTTAATATGAGAATGCCAAACCATCTTATGGAAAAATCTATAGCTATTGATAATTTGCATGGTATTATTGAGAGAACATCTAATGATGTTAAAATTCTTGTTAAACATTTTCATATGGTTCAAACTCAAATTGATCAACTCACTAAAGTGCAAAAGATATGCTAGCTAATGCTTCTAGAGAAAAACATGTTTGTGAAATAATTACTAGGACTGGTGTTTCTACTCAGGACCCCTTGTATCCTGAAGGACATCCTAAAAAAATTGAACAAGATTCTCACCAACCTCAAAACAATAGTTCTCCTTCTAAGAAAAATAAGAAGAGACATAAAACTATTGTAGAATCTCCTGAACCTGCTAAAGATCCTAATAGTATATCTATTTCTGATGCTGAAACTGAAAGTGGTAATGATAAAAGTGATGCTTCTGATAAAGAAGAAACTGTAGCTGAACGTAAAAAGAAAACTAAAATTGTGAAGTATACTAAGGAGGATTTCATTGCTAATAAACATTGTAATGAAAGAGAGCCTTGGGTACAAAAAGCAATGCATTTTCCTAATAAGAAACACAAATCAAAGGAAGAAGAACATTATAACAAGTTTTGTGAGTGGATGAAACCTTTGTTTTTGCAAATTCCGTTGACTGATGCTATTAAGCTGCCTCCTTATTCTAAATATATGAAAGATATTGTCTCTAACAAAAGGAAAATTGCTAATGAGGAAATTTCCACTATGCTTGCTAATTAATCTTTCAATGGAAAGGTTCCAAAGAAGCTTGGTAATCCTGGTATTCCTACTATCCCTTGTTCTATTAAAAATAATTATGTTAGAACTGCTTTATGTGACTTGGGAGCTGGAGTTAGTGGTATGCCTTTTCTCTTTATAAGAGACTCTCTCTGGAAAAATTGATACACACTGATATATCTTTGCAAATGGCTGATAAATCTTCTGCTATTCATGTTGGTATATGTGAGAATGTTCGTGTTCAAGTGATTACTAATTGTTTGATATTAACAGACTTTGTTGTGTTGGAAATACCTGAAGAAGATAATATGTCTATTATTCTCGGGAGACCTTTTCTTAACACTGCAGAGGCTGTTATTGATTGCAATCAAGGAAAAGTCACTTTTAATGTTAATGATAAAGAGCATACAGTTTATTTTCCCAAGAAGATTGATAGAAGATATGGTCTAAATTCAATTGAAAATATTGAGACCATCAAGATTGGAGAATTTTATTGTCCCATTCCAATGCCACCAAAAGAATATAAAATTATTATGATTGGGACTATGTCTATCAAGGTTGAGGTAACATAATTATGTAGGGATAAGCAAAGTTTTGCTTCATACAAAAATTGTTCTGGTAACAAGACTTGACCAACCTTGTTAACAAAATGATTTTGAATAAAGAGGACAATGTTTTCACTATGTTTCCACCTTCCCCATTATGTTTTCACCATGTTATCACCTTGCTACCTTAGTATGGTTATGTTTTCCATCATCCATAGTCGTGTTTTCATCTTGATTACCATGGTTATGCATGTTTTCACCATCCTTATTTTTGTTTTAACCACTTCCACCTTTGTTTTTATTTGGCCAATTGCCTTTCGGAGTGTCATAGAACCTCTGTAGTTCTGGTTTTGGTTTTGTTTTCCACCTTTCCACATTTGTTTTTCTGGGTTTTAATTAATTAGTAAATTCTAAAAAATACCTTGAAAATAAAGTTTCTCGATTTTTTTTAGAAAAATTATAATAATTTTTTTACGTAAAAAATGAGGCAGAGAGGCACCTGGGGCACCCTAGGGGGACCCACCAGTCAGGCACATCACAGGGTTGCGCGGCCATCCTCTGGTGGCGCTAGCACATGGTGTGGGGCTTCCTGGCCCTCCACTAACTCTCTCCCCAAACTCAAAACATTTCCTGGAACCCGAGTTCTTGATGTTCTTCCTCGAGATTTTTCTATCTCTTTGCTCAACCCACCATTGTTGCTGAAATTTGGTGCATTTGCTCTCCGGTATGTGACTCCTCCGATTATCCAAGTAGAATTTTATTTGGTGGAGTATTTCTTGAGTATTTTGGTACTGTAGGTGACAGCTTATGTGAGTTTTCATGCTTGATTTAAGTTGAAATAATATAGTTTTGATGCATGTTTAGCTCTCTTTTAAGTCTCTATAGTAGCTTCCACCATATAGTTGCTTGAAACCAATTTTTGTAATGATTGTTTAAAAATTTCAGAGATGAAACACAATGTGTATCAACTAAACCATGATCAGTTGGAATACATGAGGTCAAGCTTGTACACCATGAAGAAAGAGTGTTTCCATCAATCTATACATGCCAGGAATTCATGCGTGCTACGGGAAATCTGCAAAATTTCTATACTATTGTGCAAAATGCAGGATTGGACTGCTTCATTGAGGATGAACCTACCCAACACATTAAACTAATTACGTATGTGGTGCAGGATTTTCGCTTTAGCTGGCCTTTGCCTAACCCTATGGTCCATTAAAAAAATTATAATAAAGTTGTAGACTTGCCTTTCAATGATTTTTGTGCAGCTATCAAGGTGCCACCATGGGGTTCATGTGAGAAAATAAGAGGGCATCCCAAACCACTGCTGGATTTAGATGAGGAGATTTTCCAAGGGAGAAGCTTCACGGGGGAGAGTGGTAAAATACGAGAAATTCAACTCCTGTCCATTCGTTACTTTTCTTATTTTATTTCCAAATGTGTGCTAGCTAGAAAAACTGCCAACAAGCTATATGTTTATGATCTAGCTTTTATCTCCGTTGCTTTAAGACATGATAGGTCTTATAACTTTGGTGCTTTAATTGCTTATCGTCTCTCACTTAGCCGTGAGAAGGGCGGAATTTGTGGACGTCTTATTGCCTCTCGGTTGCTAGCTTTGCATGGTGTGGAGCCACATCATCTAGACCTTCAATTTTCTTTAGAGAGGCTGGACCTCATTTCCATGATTCAACATAAGTTTCTCTCTACCCATGCTAACCTGAACAATTTATCTTATGGAATAACTTTCGCCAAACAATCTAGGTGGAGAGTGACTAAAAATGATAGAGTACTACTTCTGCTTGCACCTCTTTTGTTTAACCTTAATGGCAGGCAAGGATTGTCACTTTATGAGAGTGAGTTGGATGCATACATTGAGAAGCACCCCAGAATGCGGATGATGCTGGAGAGGGGGACGATAGTGATTTCGTCCAGTCCTCCGACGCTGCGGGGTTTCCATACCAGCACCCCGGTTATGACTATGCGCCCGCTACTTCATCTTCTTCATGGGCGCCCGAGTACGACCATGCTAGGGACGACCCACCATAGTGGGGATACTTCCCGCGCCGTGATTGATCTCCACTTAGGACAAACGCCTAAGCTTGGGGGGAGGTATACCGACATCACACTCGTCTATATATCATGTTTCTGTCGGTTCTTTGTATATCCATGTTTTTATTTCTTTCGTTCGTTTTCGCTTCTGTTTGTTTTTATAGTTTTGTTCTTGTTTTCCAAAACACAAAAAGATCCAAAAAAAATATTTTTGTTGTTTCTCTTTATTTGTTTCTTTAGTTTCTTTTGTTGGTTTGCTTTACTTTCTTGTTTCGGTTCAATATTCCAAAATCCAAAAATATTTTGCTTGGTTTGCTTGTTTCTTCCGTTCTTGTTTTAATTCGAAAACCGAAAAATATTTTTTGTTCTTTTTTTGGTTTTGTAAAGTTTGTTGCAGAGTTCATCGGTCTTCCGTGCCTCCATTTGGGGATTTGTTATCATTCTATATTATTCAATCCACAAGTGAAGGGCAATAATAACTATTTACGACAATTCAAGTTGTGGTGAGAGGCTGGTATGAACTCTGTTTGTTTTATTTTGTACATACTCATCCATGTGGACATGCTTAGTTTGTTCATGTAAGGTGTATGTTATTTAATTGATGCTTAGTTGTCCGTGCTATCAAATGTTTAGTTCCAACTTATTAATATAAGATAGTATGTCGTCTAAATGTTTGCTTGCATTGTTTTATTCATAGAAGTGAATGAAATTGTGGTATCTCCCTCTGGTTTTTTTTGCTTGAATCGACTTGGCACATGCTCACGCATGCATATGATTGAAAATAAAAAGTCAATTAAGCCTTGATGATTTATTTTGCCTCGGAGTATTTGTAACACTATTATGCCCCCGTTAATTTTGTATTGTAGCAACAATGGTTATGACAATTGTTGCTCTCTTGATTGTCGCTCCCAGTCTATTGCTAGCATTCACTTGTATTGAGTATGAGATCTACTCGTGCATTCAACTCACAAAAATCAAATTTTTCCAAATGTGTCCACCATACCTACCTATATGTGGTATTTAACCGTCACTCCAAGTAAATTTCTCATGTGCTACCTTTAAAATCTTAAAAAATTATTCCTGTTTTGTGTTCCTGTTTTAGCTCATGAGGACGTAAATAGAGAATATTTATCTCACTTGTTGATTGGATTTCACACCCTGGACTAGTGGCTTCATCCGCTTATCCAAATGATAGAAGAGCTGACAGTGGGGTGCCCAGCCCCAAATTAATACAACAAATTCTCTTCATTGTTTTTGTCGTTGATTTATCAGTCAAAGCATAACAGTGTAAAAAAGAGAAAGAGGGATGACCTTCTACCTAGATGCGTCCTTTTATGGGAGCCGCTCTTGTGAAGTATAGTTATCTTGTGACGTACTGTATTTTCTGTTTACCATTCGTTGACATAAGCATACACCTGTATAAAAAAATGTTTTCAATGCCTCTGTTTAATAAAATAAAAATCTCTAGCACATGAGTTAATCCCTGCTTTCCTTTACGAAGGGCCTTTCTTTTATTTTTATGTTGAGTCTTCACCTTCTCATTGTATGCAGCTTCTAGAGAGGATGGTTGTCATTCTTAGTGTAATGTGCTTGTCCCAAAACACGGTTGATTGGGGTATAACTTTGATGCTTGTATCTTTGATATCTTTAATTATAGTCTTCATTTAAACTTCAGAGGTGCCCTAACATTTATGTTTTGCTCCATTATTAAGGTAAAGGGAGTACACTTTATCATGCCCTATTATGAGCATTGCAATCTAGCATATATATATATATATATACTTCATGATGTTTATTATTAGTTTGTTTGGTATCTCTTCATGGTTTGCATAACTGCTAGGTGACTTTTATCTTGCATACTTCTTATTATGAATTGCCTAAGCATTTGACCATATAGTGAGTATATTTATATCATATGAAATAAATGTGTTCGTAAAAGTTCTTTTACCGCACTCAGTTGTCACTGAATTGCTTGAGGACAAGCAATAAGCTAAGCTTAGGGGGAGTTGATACATCCAAAACGTATCTACTTTTCCGAACACTTTTGCTATTGTTTGCCTCCAAAATTGTGAGTTTTGGATACAACTAACACGGACTAATGCTGTTTTCAGCAGAATTGCCTTGGTGTCTTGTTTTTGTGCTGAAAAATCAACTTTCGGGAAAATGCCCAGAAAAGATCCCGAAGACCTTTCAACACCCGAAGACCCTCGGAGCCAGAAGGAGTCCCGGAGAGGGGCCAGGAGAGGGCCACACCACCCCTGGGCGTACCCCCCCTTGGCCGCGCCACCTGTTGGTGTGGGGCCCCATGCACCCCCTCGGGCTCCCCTTTCGACTACTTATCGCTCGTAACCCTAAAACAACAGGGGATTCATCATATTCCACATAAACACAACAGAGCGCCGCCACCACCTCGAAACTCAATTCGTGGATCAGAAGTTCCTGTTCTGGCGCCCTGCTGGGACGAGGATCCGAAGGAGATCATTGCCATCGTCACCGCCGCCTCTTCTCCAACAACCATCCATGTTTCCCCCGTCCATGTGTGAGTAAAAAACGCTGTAGGCTGAGAGGGATGGAAGGGATTGGATGAAATCGATCATGTAATAATGCCATATTGTTAGGGCATAGTGCCTAGTATCCATTGCTAGTGTTTTCTACCATTGTTGCAACTTGCTATGCTTAATGCTTGTCACTTTGGGCCCGAGTGTCGTGCTCTCAGATCTAAACATGTTATTGTTTCATGAGTATAACTATGTTTCTTGATCATATCTGCAAGTTGTTTACACATGTCATTTTCCAGAACCCGAGGCCCCAAAGTGATAGAAATTGGGACAACCGGAGGGGATTGTTGTGATGTGAGGATCAGTGTGTTCATGGAGTTTTAATGCTTTGCTCCGGTACTTTATTAAAAGCAGCACTTTAATTACCATTAGTTTCCCTTGAGGACCCGCTCCAAACGGGCTGGTAGGACAAAAGATGGTGTGCAAGTTTCTCATTGCGAGCACGTATGACTATATTGGAACACATGCGGTGAGCCAGCATACCACTGCATGTTGTAGTACGCAAGTCTTTGACATAACACTCACAGAACACCGTTCCGCAAATATTACATCCCTCGAGGTGTTACAGCAGAAACATTGTGGGACTTGATTGTCATACAAACATATATTACAAAACATAGTGTGCTGACAAGAGAATGATGTCATGATGAGGTCATCTCATTTGAAGATGTAACAACAACAAAATTGTAAAGTAGGTTCATACACGGGAACTCAATAGCGTAATATAGGAGTTCAAGGCTGCTCGATTCAATCGTGCTTAGGTAGAGGTTCCTAGACTAGGCTAAACCTAGTCAGACTCTGCCCCATCTGGGCTGTCTCCATACTAGATGGTGTAATCCACCCCTTCCACTCATTCGAAGAGATCTGGATCCTCGTAGTAGATGTCTTCTTGGCCTCCGAGGATGTTGAATGATGCCTCCTCGAGGTTCTCATAGCCTAAGCAGGGGGTCAAACGAGAGCGAATGAGTAACGAGCGTTACTCAACAAGTTCTTTAATTAAGGTGGGTAATTGATGCACTATCTACGGTCTTCGACTCTAAAGAGTCTAGACTAATGCATGGTTTTGTAAATCTTCCTTCAAGAGGTTGCTTTTAATACTGAAAACTATGCCCGCCAAGCCTTCACAGGATTAGAACTTCATGGAGTTTCCTTTCGTGCGGCGGTCGCAGCTCCTTCCCGAAACAAGGCGTAACATGCCACATCCTTTTACACTCTGCAGAGGTGCGTTACTTTACCCATAGGCGATCAAGACCATGTTGCACAATCAGGTGCGCGATCCTTTCCACGCCCACATAGGTGTGGGGCCCGGTTGTTGATCCAAGCCAAACCATGCTTCTCCGCACAACGCATGCCCACCCATTTCTGCCACGCAGGTTTAACCCCTGATTCCACCCCTCACGATGGATATCTAGGCGCACCGGTCAAACCATCTGTCGAGACCTTGACTCGGCAGATCCCTCGTATGAGATAGTAGGGTTTGTAGATTAGGAGACGAATACGCGCTGGTGATCTCGACGGCTAACAGGGAGACACGATTTACCCAGGTTCGGGACCCTCGTAGAGGTAAAACCCTTACTCCTGCTTGTTTGATCTATATTATGGCGAGATAGTCGAGATGTTACAATGGCGATGTCGTGGTCGTGTGTATGGGGTATCACGTGTATTGTGTAGTCTAAAATTATGTCTAGTTGTGGCTTGTCCCCTGTCTCTTCCCCTCCTTCCTGGCTTTATATATGCAGCCAGGAGGGGTTTACATGAGTCCTAGTAGACTACGAATAGGAATTCTTGTTTTGTGCTTCAAGAAATCGACAATGCCTTCTTGGACCCGGATAGGCCTTCGAGTGGGCTGTAGCTGGGCCTTCTAGAACCATGGGGTAGTCCTCCATACTTGGCTTTAGCGTTGGGCCTGAGACCGGGTAGGCTCATCCGACAGGTCTAGAAGTCATCCCCATGTCAGTAGCCCCCGAGTGTTTGTTCGATTGAGAATAGTCGAGTAAGCACTCAAAGCTTGTTTTTGGATCTTGCGACTGAGTAGCCAAATACTTGATCTGAAGGGCGTGTACCATGTGTGGGATGTACTCGAGTATCAAGTGGTAAATCCGCCTTGTGTTGGCTTTTTTCATAGAAGGGTATGGCTCAGTAGCTTGGCTCTCCCGAAAGATCAGGTCCAATTAATTGCTTCTTGGGCAAAAAAATTCTATCCTACACGAACTCGAGACCTTCGACTCGAACTCGGCGAGGTGATCATTGTGACTGGGCCGTGGAGGACTTATCGAGTCGAATTTAACCTTAGAGGGGTACCCGGTGCGTCCGCTAGGATTTTTCTTCGTGTCGTTGACACGGAAAGTTTACTGGAGGACGCAGCTCGAGTGTGATTCCAGGCCCACAAGATAGATCCTTGGGTCTTGCCTTCGTATTCAAAGAATACGGCATCCGGATGTACCTCGACGGCCAAACGACCCGGGATTTGAGAATGATGCGCTATGTGTTTGTACATCGGAGTGGCGATGTCTTCAGTGATGATTGTGGCGAGTGACTTTTTGTGTATTGAAGCCGTGATGTTTTCGGCGATGATTGTGGCGAGTGCCTTTTTGTTTGAAGATTCTGAAGAAAAATAAGCATGTTGGCTGATGCTCGCGTGATGTCGTGGCGCACATGCACTTGTTCTGCCTCCAGATGGGACACGGTGAGAAGTGTCAGAGACTAGACGTGTCAGAGTCGACGCGGTGGAGGTGTACTCGACACGATCGACGGAGTCGTCGAGGTGGAGGTGTACTCGACACGGTGGAGATGTACTCGACACGGCGGACAGAGTCAGCACGGAAGTCGTGTAGTCGACGAGGCGGACGGTGTCGAAGCGGTGGAGATGTACTCGACACGGCGGACTGAGTCGACGAGGAGGTCGTGTAGTTGACGAGGACGTGTCGGAGTTGACGCGGTGGAGATGTACTCGACACGGCGGACGGAGTCGACGCGGTGGAGGTGTACTTGACATGGCGTACAGAGTCGATGCGGTGGAGATGTACTCGACACGGCGGATGAAGTCGACGCGAAAGTCGGTAGTCGACAAGGCGGAGGGCGTCGACGCGGTGGAGATTGTGTAGTTGACGCGGATGTGGCGGAATCGCACGACGACGTGGAAGTCGTGTAGTTGACGTGGACGCTCAGCCACCGAGTCCACACAAGAAGATGGACCCAAAAAGTATTCAATATGTTCTGATTTCGCGAATTGGCCCGTGTTGTCGTATGCGCCTCGTCGAGATGGACAAGTTTGATGTTTTGATTTTCTTCATCCGAGTTAATATGCGGTTTCTACGACCATAATAAGGATATGGACAAAGAAATCTGACAGAGCTCCTCAAGTACGCGGCCAGTGTGTCAGATGCTTCCGACTCGGTAGTACGTCGAGTGCATGCGTAGAACTCGTTGGTTGCATGATCAGCGCTCATTTGGTGTGCGGCCAGCGCTCCCGATGGGAGTAGCCCCCCGATTCTATGTGCGATTATTGGTAATCGGGCATAGACTCAAAGATATTCTAACGTCGCTTCTTCGATTTATCGGGTGCACGGCAGTGCTCCCGATGAGAGTAGCCCCCGAGTCTATGTGCGATTATTTGTAATTGGGCAAAGACTCAAAGATATTCTAATGTCGTTTCTTCGATTTATCGGGTGCACGGAAGTGCTCCCGATGGGAGTAGCCGAGTTGGGCATAGGCTCAGGTTGTTCTGAAGCTAATCCCGTGTGCTTGTCTTCTGTTGGCTCGCGGAGGAGGACATGCATCAACTTCCGGAGGAGGATATGTGTCGACTCCGAGCGGAGGATATGTGTCGACTGTCGACTCCGAGCGGAGGATATGTATCGACTGTCGACTCTATGCGGAGGATATGTGCTCGACTCCGAGCGGAGGATTATGTCTACTGTCGACTCCGAGCGGAGGATATGTGTCGACTCCGAGCGGAGGATTGTGTCGACTCCGAGCGGAGTATATGTGTCAACTGTCCACTCCGTGCGGAGGATACGTGTCTACTCCGAGCGGAGGATTCTGTCGACTATCGACTCCAAGCGGAGGATATGTGTCGACTATCGACTCCGAGCGGAGGATATGTGTCGACTCCGAGAAGAGTATATGTGTCGACTGTCGACTACGTGCGGAGGATATGTGTCGACTCACGACTCTGTGCGGAGAATATGTGTCGACTCGCATGAGCTGAAAATTATCGACTCCCAAAAGTGCAGCCGATGTTGTGGTTCCTACGTCGCAGTTGCAGCCATATTGACGGATGTGGTTAAATAATGTAACAATAGTGTTGTGTCTAGCAAAATGTACGGAAAAAACTATTGCTCGGGTTAATCTTGGTTGTGAACCAATAATCTATCGACTAGCAGAGTCGAGTATGGCCTGTTGGTAGGCAATAATTTGACCCTACGCGACACTTTTGCATCGTACATTGTGCCTTTTTGTTAGCCCGACAGCCATTATTTCTGCTCCTTGTCGACCTGTCAGTTGCAGCTGCAAACCGGGTCGGAGTCAAGGGTAGACGTAAGGCAGTATCAGCTACTCGGGTTGTAGCGTGTAAATACGGTAGTGTAACGCACAACATGATGTGTGTCGAGTATACATGTAGTTTAAGGGGCGCAACTCCCGAGTGTCAGGTGTAGCTTCACATCAGATTATAAACATGAAAATGTAAATTTGTCGACTCGTATGAGAGGAATTAATCTTTGTGTGACGCTGTCGTGGACCTGTCGTGGGCGTAGTCGACTAGGCAGAATCGAGTGATGGAGCCGACAACATCGCCGGAATCGATGAAGCGGAGTCGACAGAGCACTAGACTCGCGTGTCGAGTGCAGCTGTTTCTCGGCTCAGCCCTCGAGTGTCGAGTGCGACTGTTTCACGGCACAACCCCAAGCATCGATTACGGCTATGGCGAATATGTCGAGTGCTCCCGCTTTCGTGGCACAACCCCCGAGTGATGAGTGTGGCTGCGGCGAAGGACGGCCCCCGAGACACTTAGTCGAGAGGATTTGACGCAACAGTGTTGTGCGGCGGAGTCGCGATGTTTTCTGGGTGGAGTCGTGATGTTTTCTGGAAGGACTCGACGCGGCGGAGTCACGATGTTTTCCGGAAGGACTCGAAGCGGCGGACCGAGTCGACGCGGCGGAGTCGCGACGTTTGCCCGAAGGACTCGACGCGGCGGAGTCACGATGTTTTCCCGAAGGACTCGACGCGGCGGACCAAGTCGACCCAGCGGACTCGCGATTTTTTCCCGAAGGAGTCGACGCAGCGGAGTCGCGATATTTCCCGAAGGACTCGATGCCGCGGAGTCGCGATGTTTTCCCGAAGGACTCGACGTGACGGACCGAGTCGACGCGGTGGAGTCACGATGTTTGCCCGAAGGACTCGACGCGGCGGACCGAGTCGACGCGGCGGAGTCGCGATGGGACTCGACGCGGCGGACCGAGTCGACGCGGCGGAGTCACGATGTTTTCCCGAAGGACTCGACGCGGCGGACCGAGTCGACGCGGCAGAGTCGTGATGTTTGCCCGAAGGAATCGACGCGGCGGACCGAGTCGACCCGGCGGAGTCGCGATGTTTTCCCGAAGGACTCGACGCGACGAACCAAGTCGACGTGGCGGAGTTGCGATGTTTGCCTGAAGGACTTGACGTGGCGGACCGAGTCGACGCGGCGGAGTTGCGATATTTGTTGTGTTTACATAAATGGAAATGTTGATGTCGAGCCCCCGGGAACTAGTATTGCGAGTCGTCATGTTTTGTTGATATTGCTTGGTCTTTGTGTCGACTTGCAAATTGACGAAATAGGATCCGGATCCACGATTTGAATTCGCGAACTCGCAGAGATCCAAAATGTGTCACGGTGCGTGAGCCTACGACGGAGATCTAACCGTTGAAATTATCTCAAAAATGACAGAGTGGTGCGGGATTGTATTCCGCAGCTTTTCAACGGTTTGATCGGCGAATTGATGTCCGAGTTCATCGTGAGAATTGTTTTTCCAAAGTCGCGTTGAGTTCCATCAGATTCTGACAGAGCTTCATTGTTCGGGTCATCCACGGAGATCTAACCGTTGGAATTTACCGATTCGTTTTGGAGCTGATAGATAATTTGATTTCGGATCTTTCTACGGAACGAATTGTCCAGATAAGTTTCGAGTCGCCACTTATGGCGTTCCCAATATGTACATTGATGCTGACCTGCAGCCTGCGCGTGAAGAACGATTTCGATGTATATGATGAAGGTCGTGCGCGATGCCGGCGAGTGCTCGATGAAGTTGAAGGACCCGAAGTAGATCGAATCCGTGGGGGTCGAGGACCCAAAGCTTGATGTATAAGAGGCCGGCGAGACCGTAGATCCAGCACGTGTCGTTCCCACAGACGGCGCCAACTGTCGAGACCTTGACTCGGCATCCCTCGTATGAGATACTAGGTGTTGATGGCATAATTTGGCTAGAAGTTTTTATAACGAGCCAAATTAATTTGGTCATCGCTTCGGCTAATTATTGATAAATCTGTTAAGAATTGCAACAGGGGTACTGGGTGGACCAAGGACAAGTCTTCGCCAGTTTCACAAGACACGCTGAATTAAAATGCAAGCATGTAGGACAAGTCCTAACATGTTTCAGATATGTCAAAGCTGAAGAATATTTACAAGCCATTCATGCCCTCAGGTGAAGACAGATGCGACTAGAAAGATGATCAAAATATGGCCAATGAGAACTGCGACATCGTCCTATGGGATTCTGGATGAACGTAGGACAAGTCTTAGCCAGCGTCAAAAGTATGAGGTGCAATGTTGCTACCTAGGACAAGTCCTAGCCAGGGCCAGAAATATTTGGAGGAGCGATGCTGCTACTTGGGACAAGTCCTGATCGGCCGCAGCTGTACGTCAAGCTGGAGAAAATATCACAAGCGATGGACATGCGCCTAAGGATCCATGCAACAGGAAGGTTAATTTTGCATAGTACACGATATGGTAAGGGATTCTAGTCTACCATCCTGGCCGGATATTATATTCCCTGTGGACCAAAAGTATTTGCATGTAGCTTGTACCTTGTACGTAACTATGCACAACCGACTTATAACAGGGCATGTCCTAGTCGGTTCAGGTTTAGAGTCCTTCTCTAAAACGCTAAGTCCAGCGTACCTCTTAAATAGAGAGGCTATGGCCGATTGAAAAACATCCAATCGTTATACACAAAAAACCAATCTACTTTTCTTACGTACTTTTCTATACTGTATCCTCGCCGAGCCCTAGCACCCCTAGGGTTTAGCCAAATCTTTGCCGTTTTGCGCTGAAAAGCGGCCGTACTCCTCTCCGATATCGAGGAATCCTTTGTTGCTTTGCCGGAAAAGCAATCGTTCGTCGTCACGAAAGCACGACGGTTATCGTGGTGTCGCGCGGCAATTTTGCGTGGCAACACAATTGGCGACTCCGCTGGGGAACGAGAAGAACAAGAACACATACGCGATGGACGTCGGATCGAAGAACGGAAGCGACCTCGACACGGATAACGTCATCGCCGTCACACTCGACGATCTGTCGGATGAAGATCGGCGCGAGTTTGAGCGGGAGCTTGAGGAAGAGCAAGCTGAAAGGAGAAGATTAAAGTTGGCTGGATACCAGAAGACAAGGAACGGCGTCGTAAAAAAGGTAGCTGTGCCGAGCCCTTCCGATCTACTCGGCACTGAGGTAAAAAAGCCAACTGATGAAATTGCTAATCTTATTGATGTGTCTGTAGCTAGTAAATATGGTTCGGACATAACCAGCATGTCACGCACAATTACTCGAGCTGTAGTTAGTAAATTTGAAGAATTTAAGGATCAGCTTGAAGATAGTATACCTCGTCATGTGCGTTCAGTAGTGCTACAAATTAATGATGAAAATGCCGCTAAGAAGCCGATGCCTCCTGGAAGTAGTAATTTGCTTAATCTTCCTGGTCATATGCACGCACCAGGTGCATCGGATAGTGCTGCACAACATGTTCGCATACCTACTTTAAATAATAACCTGAATAGCCAAAACAATTATGCTAGCAGTTCGGTCAGTAATTTTACCTGTAGTGCTGCTGCGCCTATTGTTTCAACTTCGGCTCCACAAAATTACAACAACGTTAACCGAAGTGTAGGCATAAATTCTAATCTGCAGCAACCTTTTTATCAAACAGTAGCATATAATACGCCACCGCTGCAGCCTGCCGGTACCGGCATCCCTTATGGGCCGGTACCTGATTCGTATTTTAGTGGACCTCCGTTGCAAACTTCACATGCTCAAATTTCTATGCCGGAGTTTCCACCGCGTGCTTGCGTTCCATCTGTTCCGCAAACCAATTCTCCACAGCCCAATGATAGTTTTAAAGATCAGCTTGCTAGTATACTTAGAGAATTTGGTTTAGAACCTAAGGGTAGAGCACGTGTTTATCAAAAGCCATATCCTGATTATTTTGATTCAACGCCATATCCTCGTGGTTTTAGAATTCCAGATTTTGTTAAATTTACAGGAGAGGATAGTAGAACAACTTTTGAGCATGTAGGCAAGTTTTTAGCACAATGTAGTGAAGTCGGCACATCGGATGTTTTAGAGTTAAATTATTTCCTTTATCTTTGTCCGGCACCGCATTCACTTGGTTTACTTCGCTTGCTCCTAATTCTATTTCTACATGGGCACAATTAGAGCAAAAATTTCATGAATATTTCTATAGTGGTGAAACTGAACTTCGACTTTCAGATTTAACTATGGTTAGACAAAAATATAATGAACATGTCCATGATTATATTAGGAGGTTTAGAGATGTCAAAAACCGATGTTTTAGCTTGACCATAGCCGAAAAGGATCTAGCTGATCTCGCCTTTTCAGGTTTACTCACTCATATTAAAGATAAATTAGAAGGGCAAGAATTTTTAGATGTTAATCAAGTTTTGCAAAAGGCTTTGGCGCAGGAAAATCGGACTAAGGAAATTAAACAATATAGCCGGTTTAAAGATAATAGGACTAAAGAGAAGGATAATCATGTGGTAAATTATTTAGACCATGATAGTGATTCGGCTAGTGATGATGATGTTGACATATGTGTAGCCGAATGGATTCAAGCACCCAAGTCAAAACCTTTTGCATGTCCAGCTTTAAAACCTACACCTGCTAAAAGAGAAGAAATTAAATATACTTTTGATGTTAGCAAGTGTGATAAGATTTTTGATATGCTCCTGCAAGGAAAATTAATTAGATTGAAAGAAGGTCATGTTATTCCATCTCCGGGAGAGTTGGGCAGAAGAGCTTATTGTAAATATCATAATTCGATTTCTCATTCTACTAATGATTGTAATGTGTTTCGACGACAGGTGCAATCGGCCATAAATGACGGACGATTGACATTTACAGAAAATACTACAATGAAGCTCGATAGTGATCCTTTTCCTATTAACGTGATCGAGTTTGAGAACAAGAAAATGCTAATTCGGCCGCATCAGACCGAATCTACGGAAGGAAAAAATGTTGTCATTGACAACAATGCTGCACCAAGGATGATCAAGCCAAAAAATCCAGAAGTAGGAGTGTGGAAAGTCAATGGAGGAAGGAAAACGGCTCAAAAAATAAAGCCGACAGTTAGTATGCTGCTAGAAAAATACACGTCACGCAGGGCCGGTAATGTGTTTAATCGGCTCGGAGGTGTTAAGCGTCCAAGATCACCTTCTGGACCTGGCAGTCATGAGCGTTGGAGGAGAAATTCATATGGCCAACAGTCGTATTTTCCAATGGAACCGGCTTATTGGGAAGGCGTACCTCCTATGTATCCACAATTTCCTCCATGGAGTTTTAATCCTTGGGCACCATACGCTGCGCAGCCAGCAGGTTATTTTCAGCCGGAGTGGGTTCCTTCAAGGCATGTATACAGAGAACCATTGCGTGACAAAAGAGCTCGTTTTAATCAAGATCATCGACCGCGCGATGCAATTTTTGTTCAAGGGAAACAATCACCGGTACGCAATATATATGACAGGAATTATAGTGGTGGACGCAAACTCACTTGGGTGCCGAAGCGTGCAAAAAGTTCAGGAGTTTTAAATAGTGATCGTGCTTTGAAGCTTAGAGAAGGCCAGTCAGCTGAAGGTGTCAGAAATATTACAATAGCAAAAAATGCTGATACAGTGAGCTGTGTGTCGGTGCAGGAAAATAATGGTAGCACGCGAGACAAGGGGCCAGTTAATCCAGTCGCTGCCACCTCTAGTGCTAGTAAAAAGGATGGTTCGGCTAGTGCACCCACCGATTCATCCATGAGCAACAACAATTCACGTACATCCACTAGCTGGTCTCCTCAAATTCTTTTTGGCTCATTTGGCCAGCACGTGAAAACAAGTACTATGGGGAGCCAAAATAATGGATGCACTACCGCTTCCAATCAGCGGGAAAATATTTCGGCCAAGGAAAAAATATTTGTGCCAGGAACGGCAGTACATCAGTATAGGCCGAGAAACTCGGGGGGCAGTAAAATTCAATCAGTCGCCCCTGGAACCAAACCGGGACCTCGGTGGTGTCCGCCGGGATTAACACACACACAGAAACGTCGAGTACAGCGGCTGCGAACATTGGAGATCAGGGAGGAAATAGCTGAGAAGAAGCGCGATGAACTATTTAATCGTGAGAGACCAGTGTTCCCTACAAAGACTTGGAAGGAGAAGCGCATCATAGCAGAGGAGAATAAGTCTGTTGATGACACAATGGACGACACCGCAGATGAGACGCCGGAGGACCTTGCAAATGACGCGGTCGATGGTGAAAATTCAGAGGACAACGATGATATACTTAGTGACATGGATGTTAACATGGTGTTCGCCTTACCTGCTGAATTTCGTGCGCCCGAGGCTGAAGTTGCTGAACTTGTTCTTGGTGCGAAAAATGCTACATTTGAGAAACCCGAGAAGCCTGATCAACATCTGAAGCCATTGTTCATCAGAGGTCATATCGATGGTAAGCCTATTGGTCGCATGCTTGTTGATGGCGGTGCCGGGGTTAATATTATGCCTTTTTCGGTTTTCTCTAAGTTGGGCCGAAAAGAGAGCGAATTGATGAAAACCAACATGGGACTTAGTGGATTTTCTGGAGAATTGTCTGAAGCCAAGGGTGTTATTTCTATGGAGCTCACAGTAGGTAGCAAAACATTGCGGACTGCATTTTTTGTTGTTGAAGTCAAAGGTCGGTACAATGTTCTTTTGGGGCGCGATTGGATTCATGCAAATTGTTGCATCCCTTCTACTTTACACCAGTGCTTGATTCAATGGGTTCATGATGATGTGGAGGTGATCGAGGCAGATAACTCAGCTTGCATTGCGTTGACGGAGGCACCGGTTGATTGGCAACACGGTGAGATGCGATGTTTGACCGGTAGGGATTTATCGGACTACGATTATATTAGCATTGGTAAAGATGGTTTTGTACCCATACATGCACAGCCGGCTAGCATAGCTCGGCTTAATGATCTGTCTTTATAAATGATGAATAAAGAAGATAATATTAAGTGGCTGCAAAGGCGCACCGAGGAATATCGTTCCGGGAAGAACGATATGCATGAGGCAATTGAAGATTTTGATGATATGGAGAAGCTTGGACAGGGATTCTCATCGGCTGATCCGCTTGAAGAGATTGATATTGGTGACGGGAGCATTCCAAGGCCTACATTTATTAATGCTAAATTAAAAGCCGATCAGAAATACAAGGTATGTGTATTACTTAAAGAATTCGTTGATTGTTTTGCTTGGAATTATACTGAGATGCCTGGTTTGAGTAGAGATTTAGTGGAACATAGATTACCTATTAAATCTGGTTTTAGGCCGTATAAACAACCTCGTAGGAATTTCAACCCCAATATGTACGACCGCATCAAAGAAGAAGTTGATCGGTTAATAAAAGCTGGGTTTATTCGGCCATGTAGATATGCGGATTGGGTCTCTAATATTGTTCCTGTTGAAAAGAAAAACACCGGTAAGATTAGAATATGTGTTGATTTTAGGGATTTGAACAAAGCCACTCCGAAAGATGAGTATCCTATGCCTATTGCCGATATGCTTATAAATGATGCTTCGGGACATAAAATAATTAGTTTTTTGGATGGTAATGCTGGTTATAATCAAATATTTATGGCCGAAACGGACACGTCTAAGACCGCTTTTCGCTGCCCAGGTTTTGTTGGTTTATTTGAGTGGGTTGTCATGACTTTTGGTTTGAAAAATGCTGGCGCTACATACCAACGCGCTATGAACTTAATTTTTCATGATCTTCTTGGCATTGTACTAGAAATATATATTGATGACGTGGTCGTTAAATCGGATGGTTTTGATCATCATTTAGCCGATTTGCGATTATCTTTTGAGAGGATGCGTCGGTATGGGTTGAAAATGAATCCACTAAAATGTGCTTTTGGTGTGTCGGCTGGGAAGTTTTTAGGTTTCATAATTCATGAGAATGGCGTAGAGATTGATCCTACAAAAGTGGAATCAATTAGAAAGTTGAAGGAGCCGACATGTAAAAAAGACGTGCAAAAGCTGTTAGGAAAAGTTAATTATTTAAGACGATTCATATCTAACCTTGCAGGAAAAATTGAATCGTTTGTTCCATTACTTCGGCTAAAGAATGAAGCCGAATTTACTTGGGGGGCAGAACAGCGAGAGGCTTTTAATAATATAAAGAGATATTTGTCGAGTCCTCCGATATTGCGAGCGTCCAAGTCCGGTGTGTCGTTCAGGTTGTACATTGCTGCACAAGACAGTGTGATCGGCGCTGTGCTGGCCCAGGATGACGGCGGGAAGGAATATATTATTGCATATTTAAGTCGCCGTTTGCTGGACGCCGAGACTCGGTACGTGTTTATTGAAAAATTATGCTTGTCTTTATATTATGCATGTACCAGGTTTCGACCGTATTTACTTTCTAGCACATGTGTGGTAGCTTGTCAAGCCGACGTGATTAAATATATGTTGCAACAACCGATTCTTAGTGGTAGGATTGGAAAATGGGCTTATGCGCTAATAGAATATGATTTAGAATATGAATCGCTGCGTGTTATGAGAGGTCAATTTATCGCCGATTTTATTGTTGATCATAGAATAAAAGATGAAGAAAGTATTAATTATGTTAGTGTATGCCCATGGAAGCTTTATTTTGATGGATCGGTTTGTGGAGAGGGACAAGGCGTCGGTAATGTTTTAATTTCTCCTAACAATGTTATCTACGAGACATCGGTCCGTTTAGAATATCTTTGCACTAATAACCAAGCTGAGTATGAAGCTTTATTGTTTGGTTTACAAAATTTAGTTGATATGGGTGTGAAAGATATAGATGCTTTTGGGGATTCGCTTCTAGTAGTGGAGCAAATTAAAGGCGAATTTCAGTGTTTTGATGGATTACTAAATAGCTACTTAGACCGATGTTTGGATATAATTAAGTCTCTAGATACATTTACTATTAGTCATATAGCTAGAGAAGAAAATGCTAGAGCTAATTATTTGGCACAGCAAGCATCCGGTTATCGAATTAGTAAAGGGAAATTTTTAATACAAGGACGACCGATGATGGTTGATGCAATAAATGAGACCGACATGTTATTTATTGATCCCATACATAGTGCATCAATTTCTGATTTGGTTCAACAACATATAGTAGCAGGAAAAGAGGATTCGGTACATGGCACAGAAGCAACCGAATTAGCTAACAGTATAGAACATGCTGATTGGAGAGTTCCTCTAATTAGTTTTTTAAAAGATCCGAGTCAAACGAGGGATAGAAAAATTCGGCGTCAAGCTTTAAAATATACTTTGTTGGATGATGAATTATATCGCCGAACAATAGATGGGATACTTTTAAAGTGTTTAGATTCTGATCAGTCTAAAATAGCTATGGGTGAAGTACACGAAGGTATATGTGGAACACATCAGTCGGCACAGAAAATGCGATGGTTATTAAAAAGAGCAGGTTTTTATTGGCCGACTTTGTTAGAAGATTGCTTTCGCTATTATAGAGGCTGTGAGGCGTGTCAAAAATTCGGTAATATCCAATCAGCACCCGCAGCTATGTTGAATCCCATAATTAAGCCGTGGCCGTTTAGAGGGTGGGGTTTAGATTTTATTGGTGAAATACATCCTTCATCTTCTAAAAGACATCGCTTCGTCTTAGTAGCCACAGATTATTTTACTAAATGGACTGAAGCGGTTCCTTTGAAGAATATGACTCATAAAGAATTGATAAGTTTTGTCTTAGAACACATTATTCATAGATTTGGCATTCCTCAAACTTTGACTACTGATCAAGGATCTTCTTTTATGTCTCACCAATTTCGTGAATTTGCCGAATCATTTAGAATTAAATTGTTAAATTCGTCGCCTTATTATGCTCAAGCTAATGGACAGGCCGAATCTAGCAACAAGACTTTAATTAAGCTTATCAAAAAGAAAATTGAGGAGCATCCGAAAAGGTGGCATGAGGTACTTTCGGAAGCTTTATGGGCTCATCGGATATCTAAACATGGAGCAACTCAAGTAACACCGTTTGAGCTAGTTTATGGCCAAGAAGCGGTATTACCCGTGGAGATTAATTTACAGGCTCTTAGAGTGGCCAGACAAAATGATTTGTCGGCTGTAGATTATAACAATTTGATGATGGATAGAATAGATGATGTTTCTGAAGAAAGATTACGAGCCTTACGGGAAATTGAAAAAGAGAAATTAAGAGTGGCTAAGGCTTATAATAAAAAGGTGAGGGAAAAATCGTTTCAGATAGGAGAATTGGTGTGGAAAACGATTTTACCTATTGGAACTAAAGATAGGAAATTCGGCAAATGGTCGCCGAGTTGGGAGGGCCCTTACAAAGTTGTAGAAATTGTTCCTGGAAATTCATATTTTGTACAGTCTTTGCAGGGAGCAAGGTTACCCAAAGCTCTAAATGGAAAATATTTGAAAAAGTATTATCCTAGCATGTGGCAGGAGGCTTGATGAAAATTTGGCCGATATTTAAGATATCGCCCTGAGAAAAATTGGCCGATGTGTTCTTTGAACATCACCCTAAGAAATCATATGGCCGGTGAATTTTTCAACATCGTCCTAAGGTACTGTCATAGTGTTTTTGATAAATACAACTCTACCAAAAACAGGGAGGCATGTGTTGATGGCATAATTTGGCTAGAAGTTTTTATAACGAGCCAAATTAATTTGGTCATCGCTTCGGCTAATTATTGATAAATCTGTTAAGAATTGCAACAGGGGTACTGGGTGGACCAAGGACAAGTCTTCGCCAGTTTCACAAGACACGCTGAATTAAAATGCAAGCATGTAGGACAAGTCCTAACAGGTTTCAGATATGTCAAAGCTGAAGAATAATTACAAGCCATTCATGCCCTCAGGTGAAGACAGATGCGACTAGAAAGATGATCAAAATATGGCCAATGAGAACTGCGACATCGTCCTATGGGATTCTGGATGAACGTAGGACAAGTCTTAGCCAGCGTCAAAAGTATGAGGTGCAATGTTGCTACCTAGGACAAGTCCTAGCCAGGGCCAGAAATATTTGGAGGAGCGATGCTGCTACTTGGGACAAGTCCTGATCGGCCGCAGCTGTACGTCAAGCTGGAGAAAATATCACAAGCGATGGACATGCGCCTAAGGATCCATGCAACAGGAAGGTTAATTTTGCATAGTACACGATATGGTAAGGGATTCTAGTCTACCATCCTGGCCGGATATTATATTCCCTGTGGACCAAAAGTATTTGCATGTAGCTTGTACCTTGTACGTAACTATGCACAACCGACTTATAACAGGGCATGTCCTAGTCGGTTCAGGTTTAGAGTCCTTCTCTAAAACGCTAAGTCCAGCGTACCTCTTAAATAGAGAGGCTATGGCCGATTGAAAAACATCCAATCGTTATACACAAAAAACCAATCTACTTTTCTTACGTACTTTTCTATACTGTATCCTCGCCGAGCCCTAGCACCCCTAGGGTTTAGCCAAATCTTTGCCGTTTTGCGCTGAAAAGCGGCCGTACTCCTCTCCGATATCGAGGAATCCTTTGTTGCTTTGCCGGAAAAGCAATCGTTCGTCGTCACGAAAGCACGACGGTTATCGTGGTGTCGCGCGGCAATTTTGCGTGGCAACACTAGGGTTTGTAGATTAGGAGACGAATACGCGCTGGTGATCTCGACGGCTAACATGGAGGCAAGATTTACCCAGGTTCGGGGCCCTCGTAGAGGTAAAATCCTTACTCCTGCTTGTCTGATCTGTATTATGGCGTGATAGTCGAGCTGTTACAATGGCGATGTCGTGGTGGTGTGTATGGGATATCCCGTGTATTGTCTAGGCTAGAATTGCGTCTAGTTGTGGCTTGTCCCCTGTCTCCTCCCCTCCTTCCTGGCTTTATATATGCAGCCATGAGGGGTTTACATGAGTCCTAGTAGACTATGTATAAGAGTTCTTGTCTTGTGCTTCAAGATATGGACTATGCCTTCTTGGACCTGGATGGGCCTTCGAGTGGGCTGTAGCTGGGCCTTCTAGAACCACGAGGTAGTCCTCCATACTTGGCTTTACCGCTGTGCCTGAGACCGGGTAGCCTCATCAGACAGGTCTAGAAGTCATCCCCATGTCACCATCCTAGACCCCAGAGTCTGTGGGAATTAAGAGATCTCACCCATATTCATGTAGTCCCGTAGGACCTACAACGAACGTCTCTAGCAGCCCGTTGACATGCGAACGAGAAAAAATCACATCTGTCTTACTCGCCCCATACAAGACCCATGGTTAACGCGGTATTTACGGCGCAAAAATCTTGACGGCATTTGTGATTAAATCCTAGGTAATACTTTCCCATGCAGATGGAACCTTCCTTTGACCTATTCATCTTACCATGGTCCCATCCGTCCACCAAACAAAACACTACCACTCGGGTGATCATTCAATTAGTCATATTATTATAAAAATAGGATCATGCATTCTTTTGAGCATAGGTGGTATTACGATAGGGTTTTGAAAATAGTCGTCGATAAATATTTCAGAGGACATGAGCAAGTTATGAACTTGCCTTCATATGTATAGATAGTAGAGTCTGATGCTTGGTGTGGCTCCTGACTTCCTTCCTCTACAAAATACCATCATTGTCTGGTAAAGACAATGTTTAAAGAAGAAAATGATGCTATTGTGCATAATAATGTCATGCATGCATTTTCCTTCTAATTGACTTTTAATTATCCAAGCAATTGTGGTATTTAATTATTTTATTATACTATTATTTTTTATTTAATTTGATTCTGCTAATAATTTTTTAATAATTAGAGAATAATAAATTTAATCATAATTGAGTATCAAAAATAATATAAGTTAACTTTTATGAATAAAGAAAAAAGAATAATATTATTGTTGACTAATTATTAATTTTATTAATTTTTGTTAAAATTATTATTTTAAAAAAAATTATAAAATTAATATAAAACGTATTATTTAATTAATTTAACTTATTAGAGTAATCGAGTATTGTATTTGGGATTTTATTTATTTAATTATGAATTTTCCGAATTTATATAATTTTTATTTATTAAATTTTATTTCTATTTATTTCCTTGCTGAAATTGTCAAAATACCATTTAGCCCCTTAGGCCCGACTGGTGTGCCTGCCCACCAGTGGGTTGAACCCAGTCGACTCGGGAAATAACCCGATCCCGACTGAAACTCGCACTCGCACCCGCACCCCCTCGCTCTCCCTTGGCTCTCGCGACCCCCCTGGCGACTGCGTCGCCGCCACCTCCGCCGAATTCTTCCGGCCGGTTTCGGCCGACTCCGCCACAGCGTCTGGGCGCAAACGACGCGTCGTCGTCGACTCCTTCACCTCTGCCACTTCGATCTGGGTTGCTGTAGCGGAGGCGACCGTGCGCACTCTAACCCTAGTTCTAGGGTTTCGGTACCCGCGGCCCTCTTCTCTACTCCGGCGACTCCCGACTGCTCACGGCTGCTCCTGGCATGCTGTTGTTGTCGCTGCTCCTGACGTGTTGTTGCTGTCTCTGCGGAGGCGCGACGCCATTGGGACGGCTCCCGGGAGAAACTACGGCCACTCCGCCGCCCATGAATGCGCTCCACCGCCTGGCTGTGGCCACCACGATGTTGGTCACCTGTAAGCCCTCACTGTCCCCTCTCTCTTCCTCTCCTCACTCTATCCTCTCTCTCTCTCTCTCACTCCTCCCCTTGCTCTGGAACCAGGTCATCGAGCTTGAGTTCATGCCATGTGATGCTATATCTGTGATGCCTCTTTTGCTCGTGTTGCATTAGCTGTTGTTTGCTAGACAATGGAGAAATTCTCCCGGTGTGATTTACTTAGGGGTTGCTAGCTAGAGGATTGTTATCTCTGTAGCATGTTGGATTCAGAAGGTTGCCTTCCTGTGATATGTGAAATTTCACTAGGGATTTCCCAAGTGCGTGTGCTGCTTAGCCCCGTTTCTATGTGATTCATAGCAGAGCACAACCTGTGTGTGCTGCTCAGATGTGGAAATCATTGTTGTCTATCTATGTGTGCTTGCTGGTGGGTGCTACTCTGAACCTGATGGTTCAGAGGATGTGCCACCAAGCCATCTGCGTGATTCAGTGAATTACTTCCTATTTAGTTGTGTTTGAGGTAGCTGATCTAAGGGTTTTGGTGCCCAACAGCTATTGTGCAAGTGATTATGAGCTTGGAACTTGTCCTTAGTCCATTTGCTAAATATTTGTGATGCTGGTAGCTATTTGCACTGACAAGAACATATTCTTGCTTGATCTTGTTGCCCCTAAACATTTAACAGATAAGAAAAGATTCATATTTGCTTAATTGATTTGCCCCAGGCGAATGATGCAAAGCATGAGGCCCCTCTCTTTATAAGAACAGATGTTAACTTTATTTTAATTAAGCCCCTATGATGTTAACACCATAGCACCTCTATGATGGACTGAGGGAAATTATCCCTCAACCACTTTGTGCATAATCTAGTAATTTGTTTGTTGGATGGTGTGTAGAGATTCACCTTAGGTGAGGTACTGAGGTTGGTGGACTTGTGTGCGTGTGGTTTGCTTGCTATCAGCCCTGCTCCTCCTCTTCAGACTTGGCCTTGTGGAGATCTTCCAGTCCTTGCTTCACTTATAGCTTGGCCTTGTTGATACCTTGCTCGATCTCCAATCTTATTGAGTTCTGGTGTTGAAATTATTTGTGGTGAATTGTTGTGTGCAACATGTCTCGAGCTGAAATAGGGGAAAGTGTTGTGGCTTCCTTCCTCACCACGGTTGATGTGCTATTTATCTGCCTACTGTGATAGCACAAAATCTTGTGTGTGAGTGTGCTATGTGCCTGCTTCCTGGCGGCTGAGATCTTTTGCTTGTGCTGCAGTTGGTCTTATCCAGGAAGTTACAATTATTTTCCCTTTCCACTTGTATTACTTGTAATGCATGTGATGCTGGTCTGAGGTTAAACTTGATTTGATCAGATACTACACAAATTTTCTTAACCCAATGATAAGTTTAGCAGTGCATTCGACTGCCTATCTAAGGGTACTAATCTCCCACTCACCCCCTGTTATTTATGTGTTTGTTTTGCAGATTAAGAAGATGACAGGAAGATTAGATTAGCTAGTAGTAAATAGTTTAGGAAATTCAATATTGTATCAATTCCTCTGTAATAATCTTTGTAATATTCTGTTTTGAGAAATATTGTAATAACTTTGCAACATTGTGATTTATCAATAAAGTTCAATGTTTTATTTTTCTAATTCTCTATTTAACTAGAATTCTATAATAATTATCATATCTTAAATGTTTCAAATTAATTAATAATAATTATACTTTCCTATCAACCAATTTGACTTCAAATCCAAATCCATAAATCCTTATGTTTAAAGAATTTAAATTGAATACCTCAATTCAAATATCGCCTAAAGGTCATGTCAAAATTCCATCCTCTTCCAGTATCGACTCTACTCTCTAAGTCAGGATGACGATGGAACCTCGATCACTCCAGGGTTTTACTTTTGCGAAAAAATTATTCTGGTTTTGCAGACACATGCATGCAGATGCACGGATTGCTATTTCTACCCCCCGTGCGTTCCTAAACGCCGGTACCTTATAGTCTTCCATCCTGAACGAGAACTTCGTCCCAAAGTTATAACAACTATACCTGAAGAGCTCGAGGTAGTTTTGTCGTAGTTCTTCTTCCTTCTCCCAGGTAGCTTCGCGTTTAAGATGATGTTTCCATTGCACTTTGCAATACTTGATTGTTCTATTCCGTAGTCTTTTCCAATCTTCTGCTAGAATCTTCTATGGTTCTTCCACATAGGTGAGGTCTCATTCTAACTCGAGATCCTCCTGATTAACAGAATCTTCTGGTTCCTTCAAACACTTCCAGAGTTGATATACATGGAAAACATTATGGACTTGCTTCAATTTCTTGGGTAGCTGTAGAGTGAAAGCTACATTCCTGTTCTTTGCAAGGATTTTGAAAGGTCCAATGTATCGAGGACTTAACTTTCCTTTAACACCAAATCTCTTAAGCCCCTTCATTGGACTAACTCAGAAATAGACCATATCTCCAATTTTAGGTTCCCATGTCCTTCTCTTTTGGCCAGCATAACTTTCTGACGGCTTTGAGCAATTTTCAAACGATCCCTAATGATATCCACGATGTTCTCTTGATCCTTGACATAGTCTGGTTCAAACTCAGACTTGCCTCCGGCTTCATACCAACATATTGGTGATCTACACTTCCGAGCATAAAGTACTTCAAATGGGTGGCCTTCAAACTGCTTTGATAACTGTTATTGTATGAAAACTCTGCTAATGGTAGATGTTCATCCCACGATCCACCAAACTATAGAGCACATGTCCGAAGCATGTCTTCTAAGATCTGATTAGTCCTTTCAGTTTGCCCTCCGGTTTGTGGATGATAAGCAGTAATGAAATCCAATTGTGAGCCTAGAGCTTCATGTAGTTTCCTCCAGAATACTGAAGTAAACATCGATCCTCAATCTGAAACTATTATCTTAGGTACTCCATGTTTACTTACTATCTCCTTGACATATAGAACTACCAATTTCTCTGTGTGATCCTTCTGATTGACTGCTAAGAAATGTGCACTCTTGGTCAATCTATCCACGATAACCCAAATCATATCTTTTCGTGACTTAGTCATTGGTAGACCAGTATTAAAATCCATACCAATCTCCTCCCACTTCCACTCTGGGATATCCAAAGGTTGTAATGGTCCTGCTGGACTTTGGTGTTTTGCCTTCACCCTCTGACAGGTATGGCATTCAGATACATACTTGGCAATATTTCTCTTCATATTGTTCCACCAAAATATGTCTCTGAGATCCATGGACATCTTGGTACTCCCGGGATGAATAGAGTACGGTGTATCATGTGCTTCCCGAAGTATCAAACTGTTGACCTCAGGTATGTCTGGTACACAAATCCTCTTATTGAACCATAGTGAGCCATACTCACCTAAATGGAATACCGAGGGTTTACCTTCTTCAATTCTCCGAAGCTCTTCCTTTATGAAAGGATCTTCGTCTTGTCGATGAATTATCTCATTCCTGAGATCACTTTTTCTTTCTTCTACAACCTTCATAGTGTACAAACCTCCCAACAATTTTACCTCAAGTATCTCTATTTTAGCTTGTTCTAATTCCCTCTTCAATTCCTTTGGCAAATCACATAGCATTGGTTGACTATCCGTGCTCTTCCGGCTTAAAGCATCGGCTACAACATTGGCTTTTCTTGGTGTATAATTGATGGTAAGATCATAGTCTTTGATCAACTCTAACCATCTCCTTTGCCTCATGTTCAATTCTTTCTGAGTAAAGAAATATTTGAGACTTTTGTGGTCTGTGTAAAGCTCACACTTTTCTCCATAGAGAAATGACCTCCATCTCTTCAAAGAAAAAACTACTGCTGCCAACTCAATGTCATGAGTTGTATAGTTGACTTCATGAGGTTTGAGTTGTCTAGAACCATAAGCTATTACCTTCTGGTCTTGCATGAGTACACAACCTAATCCATTTTTGGATGCATCACAATATACTGTGTAATCCTTGTCTGGTTCAGGCACTGCTAGAATTGGTGTTGTTGTCAATCGTTTCTTCAACTCCTGGAAACAAGCTTCACACTTGTCTGTCCATACAAAAGGAGTATTTTTCCTTAACAAGTTGGTCATTGGCCCTGCTATCTTAGAAAATCCTTCAATGAACCTTCTATAGTAACCGGCCATTCCGAGAAATCCTCGAACTTCCTTGCAATTTGGTGATTTCCAATCCAGAACTGATTGTACTTTGTCCAGATTCACTGTGATACCTTCCTTGCTGATGACATGTCCAAGTAATTCCACTTGATCCAACCAAAAAATCACACTTACTGAATTTAGCATACAACTGATGTTCCCTCAGAACTTGCAATGCTATCCTCAAATGCTTAGCATGGTCTTCTTTGTTCTTTGAATATATCAGAATATCATCAATGAACACAATCACGAACTTGTCCAAATATGGCATGAAGATCTTGTTCATCAAGTTCATGAAAATAGCTGGTGCATTGGTCAGTCCAAAAGGCACAACCAAATACTCATGATGTCCATACCTTGAAAAAAATGTTGTCTTGGGTACATATTCTAGCTTAATTTTAATCTGGTGATATCCCAATCTGAGATCAATCTTAGAGAACACTCCAACCCCGTGGACTTGATCAAACAAATCTTGAATTCTTGGTAATGGATACTTGTTTTTTATGGTGACATTGTTCAGATTTCTGAAATCACCGCACATTCTTCGGCCTCCATATCTCTTGTCAACGAATATAACTGGTGATCCCCATGGTGATACACTTTCTCTGATGAATCCCTTACTTTCCAGTTCATCTAACTCTTCCTTGAGTTCCTTTAATTCTTTAGGACCCATCTTGTAAGGTGCTTGAGCAATAGGTGATGTACCTGGTATCAAGTCAATGGTAAATTCTATCTCTCTCTCCGGTGGCATTCCCGGTCATTCTGCTGGGAATACATCTGGAAACTCATTAACCACTGGTATATCTTCTAACTTAGCTTCATTGAGTGAGTTGAGTTGAAGTTCAGCCTCCACATGGGTATGCTTATCTGCTTGATAGGTAAATCTTACTCTTCCAGGCCTCTTGAGAGAAACCTTTTTCTCTTCACGGTCAATTAAAGCTCCATTTTCCGACATTTAATCCATTCCCAGAACGACATCAATATTCTTCAATGGAATGACGAAAATATCAGCGCAGTATGTGCAATTGATACGTCGAAAACGTATCTCCTTTTCCGAACACTTTTCTTATTGTTTTCCTCTAAATGTGTGTGTTTTGGATACAACTAACACGGACTAACGCTGTTTTCAGCAAAATTACTTTGGTGTCTCGTTTTTATGCAGAAAAATCAACTTTCGGGAAAATGCCCAAAAAAGAGCCCATTGATGTTTTCACTCCGGAAGACCCCGGAAGCCAGAAGGGGGCCATGAGAGGGGCCAGAGGGTGGCCACACCCTCCTGGCGCGGGTCCCCTTGGCCGCGCCAGCATAGGGTGTGGGCCCCCAGGACCCTCCTCGGACTTCCCTTTCGACTACAAGTAGCCTTCAACCCTAAAACCCGAGGGGGTACGCAATATTTTCCAAAAACACAAAAGAGCGCCGCCGCAGTCCCGAACCTCGATTCGGGGATCAGAAGTTCCTGTTCTGGCACCCTGTCGGGACGTGGAAGTGGAGGAGATCATCGCCATCGTGATCACCAACGCCTCTCCATCGACCATACATGTTTCCCCCATCCATGTGTGAGTAATTCCCCGCTGTAGGATGAAGGGGATGGTAGGGATTGGATGAGACCGTTCATGTAATAATGTCGTGACTGTTAGGGCATAGTGCCTAGTGTCCTCTATTAGTGCTATTGACATTGTTGCAACTTGTTATGCTTAATGCTGGACACTTTGGGCCCGAGTGCCATGATCTCATATCTGAACATGTTATTGAATCACGATGATAATTATTGTTTCTTGATCATACCTGCAAGTTGTTTACACATATCGTTGTCCGGAACCCGAGGCCCCGAAGTGATAGAAAGTAGGACAACCAGAGGGGACAGCTGCGATGTGAGGATCACATGTGTTCACGGAGTGTTAATGCTTTGGTCCGGTGTTCTATTAAAAGGAACACCTTAATTACCAGTAGTTCCCTTGAGGCCCCGCTGAAAACGGGCTGGTAGGACAAAAGATGTTGTGCTTACACATACCTATGGTTACTTAGTGCTTGGATGCTTTATCTTATTTATCTGCAATGCCCCTGACATGATCATTATTAGAACTTTCTTATCCATGCAACGCCCGTTCATCCATCCCTATGTCTACAGTATTTTCATCCCGTTGTTTATTTCAATCACTACTGCTGTTGTTTTCATACTACTGTTGTTATTATTTCACTACTGCTCCTACTATAAAACTGATACTGTTGATAAACCACTGTGAACAAAAGTACTTTTAGGTGCAAGTGAATTGACAACTCACTTGTTAAGGCTCACAAATATTCTTTGGATCCCCTTGTGTTGAATCAATAAATTTGGGTTTTACTTCCCTCGAAGACTGTTGCGATCCCCTATACTTGTGGGTAATCAAGACTATTTTCTGGCGCTGTTGCCGGGGAGCATAGCTTTATTTGCGAGCTCACTGGAGAGTATTATTATCTACTGCCATCATTCATCATGGGTAAGTTTCGTGATGGAATGGTTCCTATATTACCATCCACTACAAGAAGAGGTACAACTCTGAACACCTCTGTTGCTCTTGATTCACCGCCTGTTATGAGTAAGTTGCTTACACACCACATGCTACACATGCCACTTCTGCTGAATCTGAAAATGCTTCTGTTACTTTTGATGATGCTTCTACTATGCTTGATGAGAGTGGTTCTCTCGGTCCTTTCTTAGATGCTACTATTGCTAAAGCTAAAAATATTGCAAACATTGAAACTCCTGCTAAAACCCTGTTACTCCTGCTTTTTCACCTGAGTTTAGAGAGAACCCTAGTGATGATTTAGATGATGCTTATATTGAACTGAGTGATGATCTTATTGATGAAATACATGCTTTGAAGGATAAAGATGCGGCTATACTCCTTATGGAAAGTCGTGCTGTTAGATATAAATTATCTCCTAATGCTAAGTTTGCCACTTCTCCTATTTATCTTAGGGACAAGGATTATGATTTGTCTCTTGATTTATCGTATGTATCTATTGTTGACAAAGAACCTTTTTGTGGAACTGAAAATGAAAGTGTTGTGAAACATATGAATGAGCTCTCATCTTTGAGTAGTTTATTCTCTGATGATCTTAAGAAACATAGCTACTTTGTTGCTAAAATATTCCCTTTCTCATTAAAGGATGAAGCTAAAACTTGGTTTAACAATTTTCTCCTGGATCTATTGATAGTCCTATTGGTTTGGTTAATGCTTTCTTTCAGAGATATTTTCCTGCTAGTGCTCAACATGCTGCTTTACAAAATATATTTAATTACAAGCAACTGGAAGAAGAGAAATTGCATGTATCTTGGGAAAGGTTTGGTTCTTTAGTTAGAGCTGCACCTGGGCATAGGCTAGAAGATAATAAACTTCTTGATATATTCTATAATGGAATAACTGTTGAATCTAGGACATACCTGGATAGTTGTGCTCATTGTGTTTTCAGGCAAAGAACTCCAGAAGAAGATGAGGAATTAATGGCTAAAATAAGCCAAAATCATGATGATTGGATTATGGTTGAGCCTGAGCCCACCCCTACTCCAGTACCTACACCAACACCAACACCCAAGAAGAGGGAAATGATTAAATTAAATGATGAAGTGATGAGAGAAGCCAAGAAATCTCTTAAAGAGAGGGGTATTAAATCTGAAGATGTGAAGAATCTTCCACCTATAGAAGAATTATGTAAGCCAATCCCCCACTCACCATCCATTGAGGTACACTCTCTCCAATATTTTGATAGTAGAGATATTCCCTATAGAAAACCTCCTGATCAATGCTTAGATGAATTTGATAATTATGTCATTAAGCAAGATAATTTTAATATGAGAGTGCAGAACCACCTTATGGAAAACTCTAGAGCTATTAATGATTTGCATGGTATTATAGAAAGAACCTCTAATGATGTTAAAATGCTTGTTAAACATTTTCAAATGGTTCAAACTCAAATAGATCAACTCGCTAAAGTGCAAAAAGATTTGCTAGTTAATGCTTCTAAAGAAAAACATGCTTATGAGATAAGAACTGGAAGTGGTATTGCTACACAAGATCCTTTATATCCCGAGGGACATCTTAAAAGAATTGACCAAGATTCTCAGCAAACTAATAATGATGTTATTCATGCTAATGTAGAATCCTCTGAACTTGCTAAAGATCCTAATAGTGTATCTATCTCTAATGCTGAAACTGAAAGTGGTAATGAAAAGAATGATGCTTCTGATAAAAAAGAACCTGTAGCTGAACCTGGAAAGCAAACTAAAACTGCGAAGTATACTAAGGAAGATTTCATTGCTAATAGACATGGTAATGAGAGAGAACCTTGGGTACAAAAACCAATGCCTTTTCATAAGAAGAAACACAAATCCAAGGAAGAAGAACATTATAACAAGTTTTGTGAATGGATGAAACATTTGTTCTTGCAAATTCCTTTAACTGATGCTATTAAATTGCCTCCTTATGCAAAATATATGAAAGATATTGTCTCTAACAAAAGGAAGATTCCTAATGAGCAAATTTCCACTATGCTTGCTAATTACTCTGTTAATGGCAAGGTTCCTGAGAAGCTTGGAGATCCTGGTATACCAACTATTCTGTGTTCTATTAAAAATAATTATGTTAGAACTGCTTTGTGTGATCTGGGAGCTGGAGTTAGTGTCATGAATTTTACTCTCTATAAAAGACTCCTCCTAGAAAAATTGATACCAACTGATATATCTTTGCAAATGGCGGATAAGTCTACTGCTATTCCTGTGGGTATATGTGAGAATGTTCATGTTCAAGTTGCTAATAATTGTCTCATATTAACTGACTTTGTTGTGTTGGAAATGCCTAAAGATGATAATATGTCTATTATTCTTGGAAGACCTTTTCTTAATACTGCAGGGGCTATTATTGATTGCAACCAAGGAAAATTTACTTTTAATGTTATTGATAAAGAGCACACTGTTTATTTTCCCAAGAAGACTGATAGAAAATATGGTCTAAATTCCATTGAAAATGTTGAGACCATCAAGATTGGAGAATTTTATTGTCCTATTCCAAAGCCACCAAAGTAATATGAAATTATTATGATTGGTACTATGCCTATGAAGGTTGAGGTAACATAATTATTTAGTGAGAAACAAAGTTTTGTTTCATATAAAATTATTTTGGTAGCAAGACTTGATCACCCTTGTTAACAAAATGGTTTTAAATGAAATGGGTAATGTTTTCACTATGTTTTCACCTTCCTCGTTATTGTTTTCACCATGTTTACTTCTGTTATCACATTATTACTTGAGTGCAATCATGTTTTCCACCATCCTTATGCATGTTTTCCTGATGTTTTCAACGTGTTTACTGAAGTTGTGCATATTTTCACCACCCATACTTTTGTTTTCACCACTACCACCTTTGTTTTCTTTGGTTATTATTTCATTGGAGTGTCTTAGAACCTCTGTAGTGCTGGTTTTGTTTTTTTTTCACGTTTTCACTTTCGTTTTCCCGGTTTTACTAATTATTAAAATTCTGGAAATACCTCAAAAATAAAGTTTCTCGGAAAATTCCAGAAAAATTATAATAAATTTTTACATCAAAAATGAGGCAGAAAGCCACCTGGGAGACCCCAGGGGGACCCACTAGGTAGGCACACCCTAGGGTGGCGCGGCCTGCCCTTGGTGGCGCCAGCCCATGGTGTGGGGTCCCCCTGGCCCCCCACTAACTCTCTCCCCTGCCAAAGTTCTTTCTCTCACCTCCCAAACTCAACACATTTCCTCGAACCCGAGTTCTTGCTGTTCTTCCTAGAAATTTTTCGATATCTTTGCTCAGCCCATCTTTTGTGCTGAAATTTGGTGCATTTGCTCTCCGGTATGTGACTCCTCCGATGATCCAAGTAGAATTTTGTTTAGTGAAGTATTTTGGTACTTTAGGTGACAGCTTATGTGAGTTTTCATGCTTTATTTGAGTAGAAATAACATAGTTTTGATGTATGTTTAGCTCTTATATAAGTCCCTATGGTAGTCTCCACCTTATAGTTGCTTGAAATTAATTTTTACGATGATTGTTGAAAAATTTCAGAGATGGATAGGTTCAACTTTGGTGAGATATTTAGGAGTGATGCTCCTAGAAGGACAAGGCCATCACGCTCGTCTACTTCAGCAAGGCCCTCATATAATGAAGACGTTATGGCGTCAACTATTAATGATGCAGAAGATGACGGTATCATTTACCCATCTACTTTCCTTGTCACACATTTTTAAGAAATGCAGGTCTTTTAGATGATTTTCTTATGCTTGTTGAGAGAGTTGGTCTCACCAATTTTATGGAGGATGAAAGACCTCAGTATGCCACGCTTACACAATCTTTTGTTAAGAGCTTTAAATTTCAGAACTCTCAATACGGTCCAACTATTGGATTCAAATTATATAGTAGTTATGTTTCTTTGTCCTTGGTGGAATTTTGTGTTATTATAGGTATCAACGCCACCGGGACGTCAAGCAGGATTAAAGATAGTCCAGCAGACCTCCGGGGGATCTACCGAGAGATCACCAATGATGATGGGCGCCCATCCCAGCGTGGGAAGATAAGGAACATTCAACTTCCTGCTCTCAGATACTTTACTTACTATATTGGCACTAGTATTCTTGGTAGGGAGAACACTAGCATTGTTTCTAGTTATCACCTTGCTTTCATTGATGCTGCACTGAACCGTAGCACAAAGTATAACCTTGGTGCACTTGTTGCACGCCGCCTTGTTGCTGCTGGGCCTATTTTTGTTGGCATTATTGCTACACGTGTCGCAGCTGCTTTGCATGTTTCCATTGATCCTAATGATGAAATTATTGCTCCACATAGGCTTAAACTTGCTGTCATGAGATCCCATCATTTTGTCACTTCTAACTCTACTAAGGAACACTTAATATATAGAGTTTTGTATGTGGATGGAGAAGAGCGGAAAGTTACTTTGCCGCAGCCCGTGTTATTTAAGATTGACAGGTCACCGTGGTCGCTCACCAAGGAGCAAATAGACGAGCATCTGAGCACCATGGAGTTTTACCAGCAGCAGTAGAGGCGAGAAGCGCCTCCCGAGGCACACAACACGCAGTACACTGGCGCATCCTCGAGCACATATCAGGGGGAGGCTTCCTCCTCGGCGTATTACGGGGGTGGCACCTCTTGGACCCCTTGGTGATTGATCTCTACTTAGGCCAAAAGCCTAAGCTTGGGGGGGTATACCGACATCACACTCATTTATATATCATGTTCGGTCGGTTCTTTGTATATCCATGTTTTCGTTTCTTTCGCTTCTTTTGTTTTTATTGTTTTGTTTTCGCTTTCCAAAATACAAAAAGACCAAAAAGATTTCTGTTGTTTCTCTATTTTTTTCTTTATTTGGTTTGCTTTATATTTTAGTTGCAGTTTAATATTCAAAAACCCAAAAATATTTTCTCTTGTTTGTTGTTTGCTTTCTTTTGTTCTTGTTTCATTTTAAAAACCCAAAAAGATTTTTGCTTTGTTGTTTGCTCTCTATTTGTTCGTGCTTTAATTGAAAAACCCAAAAATATTTGTTGTTCTTCTTTGGTTTTGTAAAGTTTGTTGCAAAGTTCAACAGTCGTCCGTGATTCCGTTGGAGCTTGGTTTTCATTATATATTATTCGAGCCGCAAGCGAAGAGCAATAATGACGATATAGGACAATTCAAGTTGTGGTGACAGGCTAGTATGAACTCTATTTGCTTTCATTTGTGTACATATATCCATCTATGTGAGCATGCTTAGTTTGTTCGTATAAGATATATGTGACTTAATAGTGCTTAATAGTTCATGCTCTCTCATGTTTTGTTCCAATGTATTAATAGTAAATTACATGTCGCATAAATATTTGTTCGTATTGTTTTATTCATAGAAGGGTATGATATTGCGGTAGCCTCCTCTGACTGTTTCATAGGAATCGACTTGGCACATGCTCACGCATGCTAAGAATGAAAACAAAAAGTCAATAAGCCTCGATGATTTATTTTTCCTCGGAGTTCTAGTATCAATTTTATGCCTCAGTTGATTTTACTTTGTCGCAAACATGATTATGATAGTTGTTGCTCTCTTGATTGTCGCTCACTGTCTGTTTGCTAGCCTTCACCTGTACTGAGTATGAGCTCTAGTCGTGCATCCAAGTCCCTGAAAACCAAAGTTTGCCAAATGTGTCCACCATACCTACCTATATGTGGTATTTAACCGCCACTCCAAGTAAATTGCTCATGTGCTACCTTTAAAACCTGCTAAAAATTATTCCTGTTTTGTGCCCCCGTTTTAGCTCATGAGGACGTAAATAGAGAATCTTTATCTCACTTGTTGATTGGATTTCACACCCTGGACTAGTGGCTTCATCCGCTTATCCAATGATAGGAGAGCTAGCAGCGGGGTGCCCAGCCCCAAATTAATACAAACAAATTCTCTTCACTCTTGTTGCCCCTGATTTATCAGTCAAAGCATAATTGTGTAAACAAAAGAGAAAGAGGGATGACCTTCTACACCAGTTGTGTCCTTCACCATGGGAGCCGCTCTTGTGAATCCAGTTGACTTGTGACGTACTCTATTGTCTGTTTACCATTCGTTGACATAAGCATACACCTCTCTCAAAATGTTTTCAATACCTCTGTTTAATAAAATAAAAAGCTCTAGCACATGAGTGATCCATGCTTCCCTCTGCGAAGGGCCTTTCTTTTACTTTTATGTTGAGTCTCTGCCATATTCTTTGAGCACTTTCTTGAGAGCATGGTTATCATTATTAGTGTAATGTGTTTGTCCCAAAGCACGGTTGATTGAGCTATATTTTTTATGCTTGTATCTTCGATATCTTTACTTCTAGTCTTCCCTTGAACTTTGGAGGTGCCCTGGCATTTATGTTTTGCCCCACATTTAAGGGCAAGAGAGATACCACTTTGTAAGATCCTATTATGAATATTTCAATCTTGCAAATAGTTATGTTTCATGTTGTTTACTATTAATATGTTGTTATCTCTTCATGGTTTGCATAGATATTAAGTGTCAGTATCTTGCATGTATCTTATCATGAGCATAATTAAGTATTTGATCACATAGTGAGTATATTTACATCATATGAAAGAAATGTGTTCGTAAAAGTATTTTATCGCACTCAGTTGTCACTGAATTGCTTGAGGGCAAGAAATAAGCTAAGCTTGGGGGGAGTTGATACGTCTAAAAGGTATCTCCTTTTCCGAACACTTTTCTTATTGTTTTCCTCTAAACTTGTGTGTTTTGGATACAACTAACACGGACTAATGCTGTTTTCAGAAGAATTACTTTGGTGTCTCGTTTTTATGTAGAAAAATCAACTTTCGGGAAAATGCCCAGAAAGATCCCATTGATGTTTTCACCCCGAAAGACCCCGGAAGCCAGAAGGGGGCCAGGAGAGGGGCCAGAGGGTGGACACGCCCCCTGGCGCGGGTCCCCTTGGCCGCGCCAGCATAGGGTGTGGGCCCCCAGGACCCCCCTCGGACTCCCCTTTCGACTACAAGTAGCCTTCAACCCTAAAACCCGAGGGGGTACGCCATATTTTCTAGAAACACAACAGAGCGCCGCCGTCGTCCCGAACCTCGATTCGGGGATCATAAGTTCCTGTTCTGGCACCCTGCCGGGACGGGGAAGTCGAGGAGATCATCGCCATCTTCATCACCAACGCCTCTCCATCGACCATCCATGTTTCCCCCATCCATGTGTGAGTAATTCCCCGCTGTAGGCTAAAGGGGATGGTAGGGATTGGATGAGACCGTTCATGTAATAATGTCGTGATTGTTAGGGCATAGTGCCTAGTGTCCTCTATTAGTGCTATTGATATTGTTGCAACTTGTTATGCTTAATGCTTGCCACTTTGGGCCCGGGTGTCATGATCTCAGATCTGAACATGTTATTGAATCACGATGATAATTATTGTTTCTTGATCATACCTGCAAGTTGTTTACACATATCGTTGTCCGGAACCCGAGGCCCCAAAGTGACAGAAATTGGGACAACCGGAGGGGATGGCTGCTATGTGAGGATCACTTGTGTTCACAGAGTGTTAATGCTTTGCTCCGGTGTTCTATTAAAAGGAACACCTTAATTACCAGTAGTTCCCTTGAGGTCCCGCTGAAAACGGGCTGGTAGGACAAAAGATGTTGTGCAAGTTCTCATTGCAAGCACGTACGACTATTTACGGAACACATGCCTATGGTTACTTAGTGCTTGGATGCTTTATCTTATTTATCTGCACCCTAACATGATCATTATTAGAACTTTCTTATCCATGCAACGCCCGTTCATCCATCCCTATGCCTACAATATTTTCATCCTGTTGTTTATTTCAATCACTATTGCTTCTGTTTTCATACTATTGTTGTTATTATTTCACTACTGCTGCTACTATAAAACTGTTACTGCTGATAAACCACTACGAACAAAGGTACTTTCAGGTGAAAGTGAATTGACAACTCGTTAAGGCTCACAAATATTCTTTGGCTCCCCTTGTGTCGAATCAATAAATTTTGGTTTTACTTCCCTCGAAGACTGTTGTGAACCCCTATACTTGTGGGTCATCAACAATCACATATCGTAATGATATGTTCTGGCCTCACATGTGTAACTATAAGCACACCTTCCACCGTCATAACGGTAAGAGGATATTCTAACCGCGAACACCTTACCCCATACTTATCCACAAAATGACTGGAGATGAAAGATGTGGTGGCACCGATATCAAATAAAACTTTGCCATATTGGGTAAGAAGACTGAGCGTACCTAGTAGTGCGGTGTCTGAGTTGTCAGCCTCCTCCAGAGATGCATAGTTCAACTTCCCGAAGGGTTTTCCTCGCTTTCCACTATTGTTCTTCCCGCTGCTCCCACCTCCAGCTTAGAATCTACTTGCTCATCCAGGTCTAACTCCACCTATGTTGAATCCACCTGCTGCTGTCTTGTCAGGACAATCAGACTTGATGTGTCCTTCCTTTCCACACCCAAAACAGACAACCTTGGGCTGCTTACAGTCACTCTTTTTATGCCAAGGAAGACCAAAGTTCTGGCAGATGATCTTATTCCTTGGGTTAAATGGTCCACGATTCATTGGGGCTCCTCCCAACTGTATCCTGGGCTTGAACCTAAGGTTGGTTGTAGGCCGACTTGGCTGAAACCTCTTAGGCTCTGTCTTGGCCCTTTTCAGTCGGTTCTGCTGAACAAGCTTGTAGTCATTCTCCCAAGTAACTGCAGAGTTCATTAATTCTTGGAAATTAGCTGGCTTGGACATCCTCAACTGCATGGAAGCATAAGGATCTAATCCTCTTAGGAAGCTCTTTATCCTCTTCTTATCAGTGTCCACTTCGTCAGCAGCGTAACGAGAGAGTCTGCTGAACTCGTTGACATACCATATAATATTATGTGTACCTTGCTGGAGATCCTCGAATTCCCTTCTCTTCATCTCCATGACACTGTCAGGAACATGGTACTCCCTGAAATTTTCCTTGAATTCCACCCATGTGAACACTTTCTCTGGTGGCTTCAGGATCATCTGATTATCCCACCATGCTGTTGCTGGTCCATTTAGAAGATGTGTAGGGAAACACACCTTCTCGGCGTCATTAGCATTGATGGCCTTGAGATTCCTCTTAGTGTCTACTAACCACTCTTCTGCGTCCATAGGATCTCTTGTCATAGAAAATGGTGATGGTTTAGTATTCAAGAAGTCTGATAGGGTTAACATCCTTGGCCCCACTTGGGTTAGAAGTTCCTGCATGAACTTGTTCTGATTTTCTTGAAAAAACCTCATGTACTCCATGAAATTTTGTTCTGCAAGTGGCCTGAGTGGTTGTGGTGGTATTTCTGCTCTTGCAACATCTTCATCATCCTTCGCTTTATTTTCACGCTCCAGACATTGTGCGTCAGACTCGCTAGCTCCGCCACTCTCCATATTCCCCTAATCCTGCAATGTGAAGCAAATAAACTCATAATTACACCATGACCACGCTTTCTGAGCCTCAATTCACATGCAACACTAGTCACACAAGAGAAGCAAAATCCAAATCCAAATACAAACCACATATTTGACAAAATATACAGATACATATAGGTCTGTTACAATACCCTCACCATAGTGAGTTACAGAAAACAAAGTAGTACAAAGTACCACTGGGTCGCTCACACACTCCAACCCTTATTTATGATACATGGCTCGACTACCACACTACTACCTCTCTCGAGCCTCACACATCATCTCCATGACTGCCACTTTGCTGCTCGTAGTACATGCCAGGAGTCCACCTAGTATGGCGTGAAGTCTTGCGCACAGTCTCAGGAACAAACTGTCTCCCGGATGGAACATAATTTGTGTCTGAAGTGTCAACAACTAGGGTGTCGCACAGAAGAAGCCCTTCCACGTCCAGATAACTCTCAAGATATGACGCAAACTCCTCGGTACTCGTGTACTGCGGAGTTCCACCCTCTCCAAAACAAGTGGTACTAGTGCAGTAACTATGATCAAAGGGAGCCTCCTACATAGGTTGGGTCTCTATCTGATCCTCATCATATGATGATATGTCTATGACAATGGCCTCCACTCCATCATCTGTATAGGCTGCTACTTCCTCCACACTAGCCCGATCCCCTTCCTCGGACGAGTCATCACCAGGGTACCAATCAAACCTCCAGCCATCAGAATTCTCCATAAAAGAATCTGACTCTGGGACTCCACCAAAGATATTTGGCTTTGTGTCACTGGGTTAGTCCGAAATTCCATACGAGTTCTATGGCTCCGGATCACTAATTGCTATGATAGGGTAGTGGATAGGTTCTGGAGTAGTGGAATACTTGGACGACCTAGTTTGGTTTGGCTTCTTGGATGACCCTGATCCTGGGGTATAGTATGGTTCATCCTTCTCCTAGACCACCTTCTTGCCCTTCTGCTCTGAGCTATGTGATGTTAACAGATCCTCCACCATACTGTCACTGTCCTCTACTATGACCTGGTGAGTCTTATAAAAAGATCCCACCAACAGCCTATATCGATCTAACAGTCTGGTGGCTAGATTTGGTTTGGTCTTAACCAACCCAGAATGGTCGAGTGCCAATTCTGTGGTCAGGTTGTCATGTGGAACAGCGGTGAGACTGGTACCTATTAGGTGATCCGCCTTGTACTCCCTGATGGTAGCTAGTGCTTCTACTAAGGCCTCGTGGTAAGTTGCCAACTGACTCCTACCCTCACCACTCGGTGTAGTCACATCCGGTGTCAACTCCCTAGGTATCAGGATTAATACCCTGTACTTCACAATGGTCTCACCATGCTTGTAGGTGTATGTGTTGACTTTGATATTGGTATCAAAATCAAAGGCTTGAAGTAAAGCTCGTAACTGCTCCGTCAATACACCCTCGTAATCCTTAAGCCGCTCATGCTCTACCCATACAGTCCTTTCTGAACTCCCGCCTTTCATCGGCACTGTTCACAATAAGCATAAATGTTATTAATATAGTATAATAAAGATTCAATACTCTGGAAATATGACCAGAATATTCTCAAGTGAATACCTATCATACTTACAGCGAACTCTTTATCGTTACGTTCTAAAACCCAACAGGGTATATCCCTTTACTAGGTTTCCAATCTAAGGTCAAAGCAATTGCTCTGATACCAGCTGCGGTGACCCAGCATACCACCACATGTTGTAGTACGCAAGTCTTTGACATAAAACTCACACAACACCGTTCCGCAAATATTACACCCCTCAGGGTGGTTGATGTCTACGCACGCTTATATTCCTGTAGACAGTGTTGGGCCTCCAAGTGCAGAGGTTTGTAGAACAGCAGCAAGTTTCCCTTAAGTGGATCACCCAAGGTTTATCGAACTCAAGGAGGTAGAGGTCAAAGATATCCCTCTCAAGAAACCCTGCAATTAAGATACAAGAAGTCTCTTGTGTCCCCAACACACCCAATATACTTGTCAGGTATATAGGTGCACTAGTTCGGCGAAGAGATAGTGAAATGCGAGTAATATGGATGGTTATAAGTAATAATAGCAATCTGAAATAAATATGGAAGCAAGCAAACATGTAGCAGAACAGGAGGAAAACGGTGTTTCAATGCTTGGAAACAAGACCTAGGGATCCTACTTTCACTAGTGGACACTCTCAACAATGATCACATAATTGAATAACTAAATATCTTCTCTTCACTATGCTACTATTAACCCTCTCCGGTTGGATAACGAACACTAATCATTGCGTAGGCTGCAAAAAGCATTCCTTAAAGTAAGCATTCCCATGTCTAGTTAACCCCACGCTGTCACTATGAGCGCCCTAGAAGGTACTAGACAAACACCATAATTCATAGAGGATACAAACACGATGTGCACACTATCACCTTCATACCGTGGTACAAGGTGACTCCAAAGTTCATAATAAAACACTTGAGTAACACAAGATAAAGAGTAACATCTACTTACTCAACTAGATTACAAAGCTCACGATCACATATAGATCACACCATGGGAGAGAGAGATGAACCACATAGCTACCGGTAGAGCCCTCAGCCTCGGGGGAGAACTACTCCCTCCTCATCATAGGAGACAGCAACGGCGATGGAGATGATGGTGGAGTCGATGGAGATGGCTTTCGGGGGCACTTCCCCGTCTCGGCAGGGTGCCAGAACAGAGATATGTCCCCCGAAACTTGGGTTGACGATGACGGCAGTTGCGGAAGGTTTCATGGAATTTCACCGATTCGTTTAGGGTTTTCCCTCAGGGGAGTATAAATAGGCGAAAGGGCGATGCCGGGGGTGGTGGCCAGGGGGCCCACACCACCAGGTGGCACGGCCAGGGGGACCCGCGCCACCCTATGGTGTGCCCCCCTCCGGGGCTCTTCGGGACTTCTGGATGCTTCCGGGGAAAATAGGAACTTCGGGATTCATGGGGTCTAATTCCGAGAATATTTCTAGAACAACTTTTCTGGAAAAAAATAGCAGAAAATAGGGAAGTGGCGCTTGGCATCTTGTTAATAGGTTAGCCTCGGAAAATGTGTAAAAATGCTATAAAGAAGGGAGAAAACATGTAGCAATTGGCATAATATCAACATGGAACATCAGAAATTATGGATACGTTTGAGACGTATCAAGCATCCCCAAGCTTAGTTCCTACTCGTCCTCGAGTAGGTAAACGATAAAACAAAATAATTTCTGAGGTGACATGCTACCACACAATCTTGATCATAATATGTAAAACACAGCATGTAAACTAGGATCAAATGAACTAAAGTTGTGGTCTATATTTGATATCAATAAGTAATGCATAAACAAATAAGAAGAAAGAAGCAAAAAAATTATTGAAACAATACTAAAAGACTATCAACCGTGCAAAGTTTATTATAGATGATTTAAACTTTCAAGAACAACAATATCATGCACGTCAAACGATCTTCACAACCCCAGTTAGGATCAAGTCAAGCTTTCCACACGATGCAATGCTTGAATCTTAAACTATCTGCGCACCAAAAACAAGCAAGTGTCTTGCGTTGGTCCCTGGCACCGGGATGTTATGGCAAAGAGAACATTATGGGGGGTTTGGAAGGTCAATGTAAGAAAGGCTCACAAAGTTGAAAGTGGTCATTAGACAAGAGAAAGTCTTACAACCGAAGCTATGCAAGGAGTAGGGATGGCCACACAACGGATGCACATAGAGCTATAAGTGTATGAAAGCTCTCCAATGGAACTAGTGGGGGGTGCATCCAACTTGCTTGCTCACAAAGACCTAGAGCTCATTTGAGGAGGCTCATGATTGGAATATACAAGCCAAGTTCTATAATGTAAAGTTCCCCACATATTTATGAATGAATGATAATATGAAAACTTTCTCCAAACTGAAGTATTGGTTCTAAACATGAAGCACAAGTGTGGTAAATAAAGGATAGTGATGCGCCCCCTCTCTCTTTATTCTCTCTTTGGCCCTTTCTTTCTTTTTTCTTTTTGGGATTTTTCATTTTTTTTTTATATATCCTCACCGGTAGGGGAAACATCTTATATTACAATGAATCATCACACTTTTAGTACTCATAACTCATAAATAAATATCTCTGATGTCTCTAACTGCATGCTCCTGCCAGTGTAGCAGTATGCATAAATAACCATGAAGCTCATCATCAAGTAACATAATGGAGGTGGATGTTGTGCAACAATATATCTCGGAATGGCTATGGAAATTTCATGATAGGTAGGTATGGTCGTTGTTTTGAGGAAGCATATATGGGCTTATGTGTACAGGAACGAAGTCCTCCCACGGGATTTGGATGCACTAGAGAAGTATGCACCAACTCTCAGTGTGAGAAAGGGCAATGCACAGTACCGAAGAGGCTAGCAAATATGGATGGTGGAAGTGCCAGGAACCTCAACATAGACTCACGAGTTAAAACATTACAGCAAGAAAATCATCTTACAAGGCGCAATGCAAATCACTCCAAGAGGGTCCGTGGCTGTGAAAAGTCATTGTTAGCTACCCCGACCGTAGTGCGTAACAAAAGGCCGATCAGAAATGTATCACTCGTAGAAATCATATACCATTGTTTCTATCAGCTGGTAATTTTAAGTGTGGCACAGTTTCAAGATTCTTAGACCAAGCATTAAAAGTTTATACTTACTAGTCCTTCCCGTTTATCCATTAAGCAAATTAATATCTCAAAACAACATCGGTGATTCAAGTGAAGCAGTTTAGTGATCTACAAGACCATGCAATCTTTTCCACTATACCAACTATCACAATAGCATTCCTATTTCCAAGCAAACACGCATATGAGAACCACCTAACTACAAAAGTTAACAGCTCTGGACAAAGTATGCATGCAAAACAAGAGCTGGAAGCACTAAAATATCTAAGCACGAATACTCAACAAATATAAGTGAAGCACAATAGTATTCTAACGAAAAAGCGGAGCGTGTCTCTCTCCCAAAAAAAATATGATAGGATCCAACTATTTATTACAGCAAATAAAACCAAACAAACTGAAAATAAAAATAAAAGACGCTCCAAGTAAAGAACATAAGATGTGACTGAATAAAAATATAGTTTCACTAGAAGTGGCCTTATAAATTGTTGATGAAGAAGGGGATGCCTTGGGCATCCCCAAGCTTATATGCTTGAGTCTTCTTGGAATTTTCTGGGATGTACCAGCAGGGCATCCCCAAGCTTAGGCTCTTCACTCTTCTTGATCACATCATATCATCCTCTTCTCTTGACCCTTGAAAACTTCCTTCACACCAAACTTCTCACAATCTTCATTAGCAACATTAGTGCAATCAAAATAATAAATTCACATGGTTCAGTTTCAACACAAGCCTAACCCTAATAAACACATTAGCTATGGTCACAACTTCTTTTAAAACTCTTTTTCTCAAAAGAACACCAAAAGAAAGAGATTAATAGGCAAATGCAATTATTGGCAGAAATCTGTCAAAACAGAACAGCAGATAAATATGATTTTTTTATAAAATCCTCTGTTGCTCAAACCAAAAAAGTGGTCAAATAAGAAAAGTTGCGTATATATCCCAGGATAATGCACAAAAAAACTCAGGTCATTTTGAATTTTCTGTGATTTTATACGAATTTAACAGTGCACGGCGGAAATCTGTTTCCTGCGCAGAAATCCGAAATATAGTCTCAACTTCCCACTAGAGGCTTTACTTGGCTCAACTAATACATGAAAATAAAGATACAAAGTAGTTACTACAGAAGTATAAAACCCCTTTACTGAAAGAAAACAGAGAAAAACAATGCAAAAATAAAAACATGGGTTATCTCCCAAGAAGTGATTTTCTTTAAAGCCTTTTAGCTAGGCATGATAATTTTAGAAGATGCTCACATGAGAAATATGAATTGAAGAAAAAGAGAGAATCAATAAGCAAATGCAAAACAAATTTAAGTCTAACCTACTTCCTATGAAAATGAATCTTGTAGAAAAGCAAGTCAATAAAGCACAAAGTGGCTAGCATAGGAAAGCACAACAAGTGAAACTTCAAAATTTTCAACATAAAGAGAGGAAACTTCATATTCATGAGATGCATAAAACCATGGTTCCCTCTCTCATAATAACTTTCAGTAGCATCATGAATAAAATTAACAATATAACTATCATAAGAAACATTCTTATCATGATCCTCATGCATAAAAGAATTAATACTCTCCACATAAGCATAGTCATTCTTATTAATAATAGTGGAAGCAAATTCAACAAAATAGCTATCATTATTATTCTCATCACCATAATCATCAAATATAGGAGGCATAGTATCATCAAAATAATTTTTCTCCTCAATAGTAGGTGGACTAAAAATATCATATTCATCATTGTAATCATCATATATAGGAAGAATAATATCATCATAAGCAATAGAATAGTTATCTTCCAAAATGTGTTCATTTGTAAACATATCATCATTTTTACTAGGAGGAGATGTATCAAGCATATAATCATCAGTAGCAAAAGGATTTTCAAACACATCATCCACAAGTTTAGAGCTTTCTATATCATCATTTTCAATATCAAAAGTAGTGTGCTTTTCCCAATCATGATCACTACTATATGTAACAGGCATAGGCTCATCATCAAAGCGAAATTTCTCCTCCATGCTTGGGGAACTAAAAAGATCATTTTCACATAAACTAGCTTCCCCAAGCTTAGAATTTTCCATAGCATTAGCAATAATGGTGTTCAAAGAATTCATACTAATAGCATTGCTATTAGCATGCAAATAAATTTCCATAGGTTTTTTTAATTTTCTCTTCAAACACTTCATGTCCTAAATATTGCTCTCTCATATTTTTGTTGTTTTCCATTAAGCCTAACTAGTGAAAATAAAAACAAGAAACAAAAAGATATAAATGTAGAATCTAAAGTAAATAACTTCGAGCACTCACACCCGAGGATGTGAGTACCTTTTACCTTACCTCCCCGGCAACGATGCCAGAAAAGAGCTTGATATCTACGCACGCTTCTATTCTTGTAGATAGTGTTGGGCCTCCAAGTGCAAAGGTTTGTAGAACATCAGCAAGTTTCCCTTAAGTGGATCACCCAAGGTTTATCGAACTCGAGGAGGTAGAGGTCAAAGATATCCCCCTCAAGCAACCCTGCAATTAAGATACAAGAAGTCTCTTGTGTCCCCAACACACCCATATACTTGTCAGGTATATAGGTGCACTAGTTCGGCAAAGAGATAGTGAAATGTGAGTAATATGAATGGTTATAAGTAATAATTGCAATCTGAAATAAATATGGCAGCAAGCAAACATGTAGCAGAACAGGAGGAAAACGGTGTTTCAATGCTTGGAAACAAGGACTAGGGATCCTACTTTCACTAGTGGACACTCTCAACAATGATCACATAGTTGAATAACTAAATATCTTCTCTTCACTATGCTACTCTTAACCCTCTCCGGTTGTATAACGAACACTAATCATTGCGTAGGGATGCAAAAAGTATTCCTTAAAGTAAGCATTCCCATGTCTAGTTAACCCCACGCTGTCACTATGAGTGCCCTAGAAGGTACTAGACAAACACCACAATTCATAGAGGAGACACATACGATGTGCACTGTCACCTTCACACTGCAGGACAAGGTGACTCCAAAGGTCATATTAATAAAACACTTGAGTAGCACAAGATGAAGAGTAACATTTACTTATTCAACTAGATTACAAAGCTCACGATCACATATAGATCACACCATGGGAGAGAGAGATGAACCACATAGCTACTGGTAGATCCCTCAGTCTCGGGGGAGAACCACTCCCTCCTCATCATAGGAGACAGCAACGGCGATGGAGATGGCGGTGGATTCGATGGAGATGGCTTCCGGGGGCACTTTCCCGTCCTGGCAGGGTGCCAGAACAGATATCTGTCCCCCGAAACTTGGGTTGACGATGACGATGGCTGCGGAAGGTTTCATGGAATTTCTTCGATTCTTTTAGGGTTTTCCCTCGGGGGAGTATAAATAGGAGAAAGGGTGATGTCGGGGGATGGCCAGGGGGCCTACACCACCAGGTGGCATGGCCAGGGGGACACGCGCCACCCTATGGTGTGGCCACCCTGTGGCCCCCCTCCGGGGCTCTTCGGGACTTCTGGGTGCTTCCAGGGAAAAAAGGAACTTCGGGATTCGTGGGGTCCAATTCCGAGAATATTTCCAGAACAACTTTTCTGAAATAAAAAATAGCAGAAAACAGGGAACTGGCGCTTGGCATCTTGTTAATAGGTTAGTCTCGGAAAACGTGTAAATATGCTATAAAGAAGGGATAAAACATGTAGCAATTGGCATAATATCAACATGGAACATCAGAAATTATAGATACGTTGGAGACGTATCAGTGGTACAACAGAAACATTGCGGGACTTGATTGTCATAAAAACATATATTACAAAAATATTGTGCTGACAAGAGAATGATCTCATGATGAGGTCATCTCATTTGAAGATGTAACAACAATAGAACTGTAAAGTAGGTTCATACACGGGAACTCAACAACCTAATACAGAAGTTCAAGGATGCTCGATTCAACCATGCTTAGGTAGAGGTTCCTAGAACAGGCTAAACCTAGACAGAATCTGCCCCATCTGGGTTGGCTCCATACTGGATGGTGTAATCCACCCCTTCCACTCTTCCGGAGAGATCTGTCTCCTCGTAGTAGATGTCTTCTTGTCCTCCGAGGATGTTGAATGATGGCTCCTCGAGGTTCTCGTAGCCTAAGCAGGGGGGTCAAACGGGAGCGGATGAGTAACAAGCATTACTCAACAAGTCCATTAAGTAAGGTGGGTAATTGATGCACTATCTACGGTCTTCGACTCTAAAGAGTCTAGACTAATGCAAGGTTTTGTAAATCTTTCTTCAAGAGGTTGCTTTTAATACTGAAAACTATGCCCGCCAAGCCTTCACAGGATTAGAACTTCACGGAGTTGCCTTTCCTGCGGCGTTCGCAGCTCCTTCCCGGAACAGGGGGTAACATTCCAGATCCTTTTACACTGGAGAGGTGCGTTACTTTACCCATAGTCGATCAAGACCATGTTGCACAACCAGGCGCGCGATCCTGTCCACGCCCACATAGGTGTGGGGCCCGGTTGTTGATCCAAGCCAAACCATGCTTCTCCGCATAACGCATGCCCACCCATTTCTGCCACGCAGGTTTAACCTCTGATTCCACCCCTCACGATGGATATCTAGGCGCCCCGGGCAGACCATCATAGACCCTAGAGTCCATGGGAATTAAGGCATCCCACCCATGTGCATGTAGTCCCACAAGACCTACATCGAACGTCTATGGCAGCCCGTTGACATGCGAACGAGAAAAGATCACATCTGTCTTACTCACCCCATACAAGACCCATGGTTAACGCTGTATTTATGGCGCAAGAATCTTGGCGGCATTTGTGATTAAATCCTAGGTAATACTTTCCCATGCAGATGGAACCTTCCTTTGACCTATTCATCTTATCATGGTCCCATCCGCCCACCAAACAGAGCACTACCACTCGGGTAGTCATTCAATTAATCATATTATTATAAAAATAGGATCATGCATTCCTTTGAGCATAAGTGGTATTACGATAGGGTTTTGAAACTAGTTGTTAAGAATTATTTCAGAGGACACGAGCAAGTGATGAACTTGCCTTGATACAGATAGGTAGTAGAGTCTGATGTTTGGTATCGCTTCTCACTTCCTTATTCTACAAAATATCATCATTGTCAGGTAAAGACAATGTTTAAAGAATGAAATGATGCTATTATGCATAATAATGGCATGCATGCATTTTCCTTCTAATTGATTTTTAATTATCCAAGCAATTGTGGTATTTAATTATTTTAGAATTATTTTATTATATTATTATTATTTTATTTTTTGTATTTAATTTAATTGTCTTAATAATTTTTGAAAAATCAGAGAATAATAAATTTTAATCATAATTGAGTATCAAAAATTATATAAATTAAATTTTATGAATAAAGAACAAAGAATAATATAATTATTGACTATTTATTAATTTTTGTTAAAATTATTATTTTTTAAAAAAATAATAATATAAAAAGTAATATTTAATTAATTTAAATTATTAGAGTAATTGAGTATTGTCTTTTGGATTTTACTTATTTAATTATGAATTTTCCTAATTTATATATTTTTATTTATTAAATTTTATTTTTATGTATTTCCTTGCTGAAATGGTCAAAAGACCATTTAGCCCCTTAGGCCTGACTGGTGGGCCTGCCCACCAGTGGGTTGAACCCAGTCGACTCGGGTGAGAACCCGAGCCCGACTCAAACTCGCACACGCACCCGCACCCCCTCGCTCTCCCCTGGAACCTCGCGACCCCCCTGGCGACTGCGTCGCCGCCACCTCCGCCAAATTCTTCCGGCCGGTTCTGGCCGACTCCGCCCTGCGTCTAGGCACAAACGACGCGCCATTGTCGACTCCTTCACCTCCTCCACTTCGATCTAGGTTGTTGTCGCGGAGGCGACCGTGCGCACCCTAACCCTAGTTCTAGGGTTTCGGTACCCTCGGTCTTCTCCTCCACTCCGGCGACTCCCGGCTGCTAACGAGTGCTCCTAGCTGCTCCTGGTGTGCTGTTGTTGTCGCCGCTCCTGACGTGTTGTTGCTGTCGCTGCGCAGGCGCGACGCCGTTGGGACGTCTCCCGGGAGCAACTACGGCCACTCCGCCGCCCACGACTGCGCTCCACCGCCAGGCTGTGGCCACCACGACGGTGGTCACCTGTGAGCCCTCACTGTACCCTCTCTCTTCCTCTCCTCACTCTAGTGTCTCTCTCTCACTCCTCCCCTTGCTCTGGAACCAGGCCATCGAGCCTGGTTTCATGTCATGTGATGTTATATCTGTGATGCCTCTATTGCTCGTGCTGCATTAGCTGCTGTTTGCTGGACAATGGAGAAATTCTCCCAGTGTGATTTATTTAGGGGTTGCTAGCCAGCAGATTATTATCTCTGTAGCCTATTGGGTTCAAAAGGTTGCCTTCCTGTGATATGTAAAATTTCACTAGGGATTTACCAAGTGCTCGTGTTGCTTTAGCCTTGTTTCTATTTGATTCATAGCAGAGCACAACATGTGTGTGTTGCTCAGATGTGGAAATCATTGTTATCTATCTATGTGTGCTTGCTGGTGGGTGCTACTCTGAACCTGATGGTTCTGAGGATGTGCCACCAAGCCATCTGTGTGATTCAGTGGATTACTTCCTATTTAGTTGTGTTTGAGGTACCTGATCTGAGTGTTTTGGTGCCCAGCAGCTACTGTGGAAGTGATTATGAGCTGGGAACTTGTCCTTAGTCTATTTGCAAAATATTTGTGCTCCTGGTAGCTATTTGCACTGATAAGAACATATTTTTGCTTGATCTTGTTGCCCCTAAACATTTAACAGATAAGAACAGATTCATATTTGCTTGATTGATTTGCCCCATGCCAATGATGCAAAGCCCGAGGCCCGTCTCTTTATAAGAACAGATGTTAACTTGTTTTTAACTAAGCCCCTATGAAAGTGCATTTTGCATCTTTGATCTCTCTTAGGTTTGGAGTTGATAACAACACCCCTAAGATTCTAACAGTGCGTCAAGTATTTCAGGTTAGATCAACTAGACGCCAAAAAGGTGAAGAGGTTTCCAAGACATTGCCACCTAAACTGTCTTGGTCCAGCGGTAGTACCGGGCATGGCAGTGGTAGTACCGCTCCGCACAGGAAGCGGTGGTACCGCGCCCAGTAGCGCCAGCAGTACCGCTAGGAGAGAAAAGCTCTTTGTTTCCCACGGTACTGAGGCGGTAGTGGCTCGGTAGTACTGCTGCACCCAGATCAGTTTTCGAGCAAAACCTTGCTCAGCGGTAGTACCGCTGCTGGCTGGCGGTAGTACCGTTCCCTACAGGAAGCGGTAGTACCGCCCCCAGTACCGGCCCTTCTACCGCTGGCTATGTTTTTGCTCTCTGTATCCCACGGTACTAGAGCGGTAGTGGCTCGGTAAACCGCCAGCCACTTCGAATTTATTCAAAGTGGGTGGCCAGCGGTAGTACCATGGCGCACTCGCGGCAGTACCGCTGCTGGAGTACCACGTTACTTCAGCAGCAGTACCGCCTGCGCTCTGCGTCTGAGACGCGCTAGTACCGCGTGGATACCCAGGTGGCGGTAGTACCGCTGGGTCCAGCGGTAGTACCGCCAGGCACGAAAAGGTTCAAAACGGCTAGTTTTGGAATGGGGCTATAAATACCCCATCCCCTTCTTCCCCAAGAGGTAGCTCGTCCCAGCATTAAAGTCAAGCATTTATTGAGCTCTAAAATCTAGATCTCTCCCAATCCCTCCACCCAAACTCGTTGATACTTGGAGGATTGAAGGAGAAGACCCGGATCTACATCTTCACCGACTAGTTCTTCATTTCCCTCTCTCTAGCTAGAGGGATCTAGCCTAGGGTTTCCTCTTGTGGAGAACCTAGGCATCTTGCTACTTGTAGGTGATTCAAGAAGAGTTGGGAGCCCCCAATTTGGTTGTGGGTGTGTGCCCCATGTTGTTTGTAAATGACTCGATCCCCGCCTCAAAGGGGTTCAATAGTGGAAGGTGAACTAGGCCTTTGTGGCGGAGTTCATCGGAGAATAGGGTGAGGCCTTTGTGGCGTTGAGTAGGTCTTCGTGGCGAGCTCACACCCCTCCAACGAGACGTACTCCCTTAACAAGGAGGAACTCGGGAATATATCGTGTCTCCGTGTGCTTCACTTTGGTTACCTCGTTCCCTCACTCCCTTTACTTATCGCTTTCATTGTGTTTATCATTATTCTTGTCATATAGGTAAATTCACCGTAGTTGCATTATCTAGAGAATTTACCTTTGTGTCAAGCCTAAATCAAAAGAAAAAATTAAAATTGGTCGTAGCACCTTTTCACCCCCCACCCCTCTAGGTGCCCATACTTTACTTTCAATTGGTATCAGAGCCTCGGCTCTTCTATCGGGCTTAACCGCCTAAGAGTTTTATTATAGGAGACGATTTGGATACCGAAACATCCGTGGCAAAGGTGACCATGGATGATCTCAATGAGTTGAGAACCTCATTGACCTCATCCATAGACACCAAATTCGATGAGTTGCGTCAAGTCTTGGCACAACTCCTCAAAGCCAAAGGACCGTAGGTAGCCGAATCTACTCCTCCGGAAACTAATCCGGAGGGCGCCAAGAAAGAGGTAGATGGTGATCCATCTAAAATTTCTTCCGCCGAAAACTCCACCAAGAAGGGCACAGATGGAGACGAAGGATATCACTCCGTTGAAGGACGATATTCTCCCGATCCTCCCGTCCCCCATCCTCATATAATCCCTAGGGGAGATCCACCTAAAATTGATGCTTTTTCTTTTCGTGAATGGAAATATTGCATGGAGACTCACTTGAACTCTTCTTGTATAGATCTTTGGAGGATCACTCGTGATGGATACAAGCCATTTGATCCCAAGAACCTAACAAGAAGAGAAGCCGTAGATTGCCAACTCAACTACACCGCTTTGTCCATTCTTCAACAAGCCATGGGTCATAACCACATGTCGCATCTTCAACAATATTCCACCGCCAAGGAAACATGGGATGCTCTTGTCATCATGTTTGTGGGCAATGAGAACATGCAAAGGAATAGATATGATGCCTTGACCAATGAGGCCGAAGGGTTCTATATGCATGATGGAGAGGATCACGTGGACATGTACCGGAGACTCAAGACTCTTGCCACCGCCTTCTCAAATGTTGGTGCCAAGTACATTGATGATGCTTGGATCAAGAGGAAGTACATGATTGCCATAATGCCATTTGAGGGCGCGGACATGAAGAGCATTCAAGGAAGACATGATTTCTCCTCCATGACCTCAACTCAAGTGATGCAAGAAATGTGCTCCTATAAAGTGCAAACCAAGAATGCTCTTGAAAACCGTGCTAGGGTCATTGGAATGCACCAAGGAGCATCCGTTTCTTTGAAGGCCAAGGTTGTGTCAAGAGAGGTTGAGTGTGAAGAAGAAGGAGAAGAGACATTGCCTCCCTTGAAGGAACAAGACTATGATCCCGTGCTAAAGGATCTCATTGCTCTCACCGTGCAAAAGTTTTGGAACAATCCTCCCAAGGGCAAGAAATTTGTTGAGGAGAAGACAAGGTCTCGCTATGGCAATGATGGGAATCAAAAATTGAGGTCTTGCTTCAATTTTCAAGATAAACACCACTTAATTGCGGAGTGTAACTATGAGAATAGAGAGCTCCATAGTGGCAAGCTCATTCGCAAGGACAAGTCCAAGGTTGAGTACAAGAAACCTCACTTCAAGAAGAAACCATTCAACAAGAAGTCTCCCACCAAGTTTGTTCTCTTGACTCAAGAGGAGTATGATTCCGGGAGTGATGAAGAAGAAGAAACTATAAGTGAAGTGGCCCCTCTTGCTATTACTTCTATTCCATCATCTTCATCCCTCTTTGAATCCCCCAATGACGATCTTCCTCAACGAAATGCCAAGTGCTTCATGGCTAAGGCCACAGAGGTATCACCTTCTTCCAACTCTAAGACCCCTAGTGAACTAGAACATCTTGCTAGTCTTAGAGTAGAAGATGAGAGGGTCTCCTTGGAACGTTTTATATCTAACATGCAAGGGGAGACCAAGAAGTACTTTGAGTATCTCATGAGGCAATTGGGAGAGGCCCAAGATGCTCTTGAGAAGAAAGGTGAGGTTGAAAGAAGGGATGCGGATGAAATTGCATCCCTCTCTATGACTCTTGAGGAAGAGCATGATGGTAGAGTTTCTCTAGAGGATGAACTTGAATCTATTGAATTAAATTGTCTCTAACATCACTAAGGAACGTGATCTTGCTATTGCTAAATATAAAAAGGCTAAAAAGGATAAGGTCGAGTTTGGGGTTGATCATGGAAAACTAACCGAGGGGTTTGAAAAGCTAACCAAGGCTCACAAAGCTTTGGAGAGCCAACACTCTTCCCTCAAAGAGTTTCATGAACAACTTCAAACTCAACTTAATCAAACTAACAACCCTAGCACCTCTACTTCTTCTTGTGATCATGCAAATATTATTGAGTAAAATGTTAGGTTGAAGGATGAGCTAGGAAGGCTCAAGGGCAAAGGCCCTCAAGTTGAGAAGGTTGTGATCCCTACCCCACTAGTGGTTGCCCCTAGCTCTAATGTGGTCATTTCTATACCACAATTGAGTGCTCCAAGGCAACAAGTGGGCAAGCAAGGTCTTGGCTATGTAGCCAAGAAGAAGAACAAGAAGACCAAAAATGGTGCTTCGGGTGGTATTGTCATTAGGGAGAACACTACTCTTAGCACACCCGCTCAAGCAAACAATATTGCCTCGAGTAGTAGTGTCATGAGGGACAACACTACTCGTAGCACCTCCGCGGGAACTAACAATCCACACCATTTCTTATATGTTGATTATTATGGTGTTGTGCAAGCTAAATATGTTGGTCCTATTGAGGGTTTCATTTACTATACTATTTGGGTTCCAAAGACCCTTGTTGCTAACATGAAGGGACCCTCCTCGGGTCCTAACTCTAGTCAATGATCTCTTGCAGGACTATGCTTCCGGTGGGAATAAATGGATAATTGATAGTGGATGCGCTATCCATATGACCGGAAGCAAAGAACTTGTGACGGAGTTGCGCCCAAATGACATACAAGCAACCGTCACTTATGGAGACTCGTCCTCGTCTAAGGTATCCGGGTTCGGCAAGGTTGTGGTTGCTCCCGATGTCACTATCGTGAACGTCATGCTTGTCGAATCCCTTGGTTACAATTTACTTTCCGTCCGCTCTCTTGGGAAGATGGGTTTATCCGTCTTTTTTGACGTTGATATTGTGGTCCTTTTGAGGAGCAAGATTCTTGACGTCGCTTACGTGGGACATGTTGAAAATGAGTTGTTCGTGGTGGACTTTTCGAAGTCTACCAACTCTCAAACAATGTGTCTTTTTGGAAAGGCAGACTTGGGATGGTTGTGGCATCGCCGCCTATCCCATGTCAACATGAGAACTTTGCAAAGTCTTCACAAAGGTGGCCTTATTGTCAGACTAAAAGAAAATGTTTCCTTTTCAAAGGATCACGTTTGTAGGTCGTGTGTTGAAGGAAAGATGCATGATAAGGCACACAAGTCCAAGACTATTATTTCATCAAAGAGGATCTTGGAGCTTCTCCATGTTGATCTCTTTGGTGCCGTGCCCGAGGCAAGTATTGGTGGCAAGAAGTATTTCTTGGTGATTGTCGATGATTATTCAAGATACACTTGGGTTTATTTCTTCAAGTGCAAGAGTGAAACTCAACAAACCATCATCGATTTCTCCAACGAAGTGCAACGTCAACACAATGTGCAAATCATGGCTATTAGGAGTGATAATGGTTCGGAGTTCAAGAACTACACTTTGAATGAATTCCTTAGTGAAGAAGGCATTCGTCATCAATACTCCGCCACTTACACTCCTCAACAAAATGCTGTTGCCGAAAGGAAGAATCGCACTCTCTTAGATATGGCAAGGACCATGTTGGCGGAGTACACTTCTCCCCAATACTTATGGGCCGAGGCCATATCCACCGCATGTCACTCCTCCAACCGCCTCTACATACGCAAAGGCTTGGACAAGACTCCATATGAGATCCTCACCGGCAACAAGCCCAACGTCTCCTACTTCCGTGCATTCGGTTGTAAGTGCTTTTATTTGATCAAGGGTGTTAGGTTGTCTAAATTTCAATCCAAAACTATGGAGGGTATATTTGTTGGTTACGGTGCCGAATCCCACACTTATAGAGTCTTTGACAAAGCCTCACGGATTGTCATAGAATCTTGTAGTGTGGCTTTCAAGGAAAATGATGGCTCCCAAGTGGCGCAATTTCATGTTTCTAATGTAGATGTTGAAATACCTCAAGAAGCCATAGGAAGGATGGGTGTGGGATTTTTCCGCCCCACTGAGGGACACCTTATGGCGACTCGAGAAGACTATGATCTACTCAAGTGGAGCCCTCCTCTACAATAGAAGAACAAGCCAAGGAGCCAAGTATTACACCTAACCAAGAACATGTTCAAGACCCTTCTCTCATTGATCAAGACACTACGCAAGTCGTACCCACTCCTACTACTAATGCGAGTCAAGGTCAAGGCCAAGATCAACCATCCTCTTCATCCTCTCCTCAAGTTGAAGAAAGTGTTGAAGATACTATTGTTTATGATGATGATGATGATGATGATGATGATGATGATGATCAAGGCCAAGTTGGTCAAGATGGGGACCCAAATGATCAAGATGATCAAGTGATTCCTCCGCACAATAATGCGGAGATCGAAGCCTGTCGTGTCAAAAGGATAAGAAGAGCTTTGAAGCATATTGATTCCCAAGACAACAAGGTCTTGGAAGATATTCAAGCTAGAATATCCACAAGAAGGCAATTGGCACATTTTAGTGAGAATCAAGCTCATATCTCTATGGTGGAACCAAAGAAAGTGTTTGAAGCTCTTGAGGACTCCGATCGGGTTGAAGCTATGCATGATGAGCTCAATAACTTTGAGCGCAATAAAGTTTGGAGATTGGTTGAGAAGCCCAAAGATTTCCACAATGTTATTGGCACTAAGTGGATTTTCAAGAACAAGCAAGATGAGCATGGCATTGTCATAAGGAACAAGGCAAGATTGGTTGCTCAAGGTTACACTCAAGTTGAAGGCATTGACTTTGATGAAACCTACGCACCCGTGGCTCGCCTTGAGTCCATCCGTATCCTCCTTGCTTATGCATCTTCTCATAGTTTCAAATTGCAACAAATGGATGTGAAAAGTGCTTTCTTGAATGGTCCACTAAAAGAGGAGGTATATGTTAAGCAACCTCCGGGGTTCGAAAATCTCAACTTTCCTAACCACGTTTACAAACTTGACAAGGCTCTCTATGGTCTCAAACAAGCACCTCATGCTTGGTATGAGCACCTTAGGGAGTTGTTAGATGATCGTGGTTTCGAAGTTGGGAAGATTGACCCCACTCTCTTCACCAAGAGAGTAAAGGGAGAGCTTTTCATATGCCAACTATATGTGGACGATATCATCTTTGGCTCAACTAACCAAGCTTTCAATAATGAGTTCTCTAAGCTTATGACTGACAGGTTTGAGATGTCCATGATGGGAGAGCTTAAATTCTTTCTTGGCTTTGAGATCAAGCAATTGGCTCGTGGAACTTTCATTTCTCAAGCCAAGTATACACAAGACATGATCAAGATATTTAACTTCCAAAATGCAAAGATCAAGTCTTCTCCCATGCAAGTCAAGTGTCACCTATCACGTAACCCGAAGGGTAAAGATGTGGACCAAAAGTTGTATCGTTCTATGATTGGTTCTTTACTCTATCTTTGTGCATCTAGGCCCGATATCGTTTTGAGTGTAGGTGTGTGTGCAAGGTATCAATAAGCGGCTCCTAAGGAAAGCCATTTGATGGCGGTCCATAGGATCTTTCGTTATTTGGTTCATACCCCAAGATTTGGTTTGTGGTACCCAAAGGGGGCACAATTTTCTCTCAAGGGCTACACGGATTCCGATTGGGCGGGTGATCAAGATGATAGTAAGTCTACTTCCCGGGCTTGCCAATTTCTTGGTAGGTCTTTGGTTAGTTGGTCTTCCAAGAAGCAAAATTGTATATCTCTCTTCACCGCCGAAGCCGAGTATGTAGCCGCCACAAGTGCTTGCACTCAATTGCTATGGATGAGGCAAACTCTCAAGGAATTAGGAGTTCATTTGGATAAGGTGCCTATTTTGTATGACAATGAAAGTGCCATCAAGATTGCATACAATCCCGTGCAACACACAAGAACGAAGCACATTGAGATTCGCCATCATTTCATCCGAGACCATGTGGCAAGAGGGGATATTGCACTATATTATGTGCCCACCAAGGACAATCTTGCGGATATTTTCACGAAGCCACTTGATGATGCAAGATTCTTATTCTTGAGGAATGAGCTAAATGTCATTGATTCTAGGAGTTTGACTTGAAGATCTTGCACACACCCCTATAGATGAAACATGTTCGAGCTTAGGTGTAGGCATGGATATAGGGGGAGTGTTATCCTAACCCATTGGGTTCTCCCTCCCCCCATTATGCCCAAATCAAATACTCATTGTTATCTCTCTTTTTCTAATGTTGAATTGTGAGCTTCAATGTTGAGAATTGGCAATGTACCCAAGATATATCTTCGCGGTAACATACCATGATCTCTTACATGGTGGCTTGGGCCACCAACCTCTTCATTTGAAGAGATGGTTCTTGTTTTGGTCTCTTTTTGGTGTTTTAGTTGTGTTGGGTTGTGTTTTGTGTGTGTGTCGGTGTTGGTTTGGGAATCACACTCCCTCTTTTCCTTATTTGATTTTGTGAGTTTGTTTGCAAATGTTGGAGTGTGTAGTACCATCTGTTTGACAGGAGAAAAAAACGATATCGGGGCTGCTAGAACGCGATGGCTAGTGTAGCGTGTTTCTCTCATGCGGGTAAAAGAAAAGAAGTGCGGGCGTGCCAGTGTACCGTAGTACACAAAAAGAAAGAAAAGATAGGGAAACATGTATTTCATTAATCTCTCTTGGAGAAACAAATTACAAGGTCCCTAATACAATGCGCTCCGTGGCCTGCTAGCGCGGCCATCCTAACTGTGGCGATTGCGATCTCCGGTTCCCGGGGCATCGGAAGGCACCCGGTTAATTACTCCCGCGGGTTACGCCGCGAGACACCTCCGATTAAGCCGTGTGGTCGTCTTCGTCGTCTTCGCTTCACGTTCTCCATGCATGATGTGGTGGTGATGTGTGTATGGGCAGCGGCAGAGCCCGTGTCCTCGTCGGTACACGCGCCGCAAATAGTGTGGCCTTAGCTTCGGCCACACCCGCCCTCGCCGTCGAGCCTCGTCGGTCTTGACGGCGTTGTTGTAGTCGGAGTTGAAGTAGCATGGATCCGCTCAGCTGGGACATCTGGACGATCAATAGGTCCATCGGGGTGTGCAAGGGCTACGCCTCGAGGGAGTATGTTGGTGGAGATTGGCATCGGTGTCAAACGGACGCACGCACACATGTGGGTTTAGCCGATGTGGTCGGTTCCTCGTCTTGGCCAACGCCAAGTTCATGGCTGTTGGCCTAGACAAGTACGCCGCCTCACGAGGTCGCAGGGTACTATGGTAGAGATCGGCGCCGGTGTGAAACCAACGCACATGTGCCAGCAGGCATAGCCGATGTGGTCGGCACCTCGCCTTGGCCAACGCCAAGGCCATGGCTGTCGGCGTAGACAAGAACGCCGTCTCACGTGCCGGATGTAAGTGGAGGTGAAGATGGCGTTGAGCTGCACGCCGGACATGGAGGTGAAGATGGCGTTGGGCTGCACGCCGGACATGGAGTCTATTAGGATCGTTGGTGCATTGATGCCAAAGGGGGAGAGAGTTCTATTAGGATCGTTGCATTTGCGTGGGTTTGTGTTTTGTGTGTCAAACTTTGTGTCGTGTGTGCTTGTGAGTTGAACCGTTTGTGTTAAAGTTTGTGTGGTTGGATGAACAATTTGATGTTATGGATTTGGGTTAATGTCTTTATCTTTCTTATCAAGCAAGCATTCATATTTTCTATCTATTGTACCTTGCTAGGTTTCAAAGATTTAGGGGGAGCACACTTTGTAAAAGAGACCAAAGTTTGCCTCATAAGCAAATTTTTATTGTGTTTCACTCTCTCAAAGTGCCCGTCCAAATTCTTTGTACCTCTCTTAGTTGTGTTGTCATCAATCTCCAAAAAGGGGGAGATTGAAAGTGCATTTTGCATCTTTGATCTCTCTTAGGTTTTGGAGTTGATAACAACACCCCTAAGATTCTAACAGTGCGTCAAGTATTTCACGTTAGATCAACTAGACGCCAAAAAGGTGAAGAGGTTTCCAAGACATTGCCACCTAAACTGTCTTGGTCCAGCGGTAGTACCGGGCATGGCAGTGGTAGTACCGCTCCGCACAGGAAGCGGTAGTACCGCACCCAGTACCGCCAGCAGTACCGCTAGGAGAGAAAAGCTCTTTGTTTCCCACGGTACTGAGGCGGTAGTGGCTCGGTAGTACCGCTGCACCCAGATCAGTTTTCGAGCAAAACCTTGCTCAGCGGTAGTACCGCTACTGGCTGGCGGTAGTACCGTTCCCTACAGGAAGCGGTAGTACCGGCCCTTCTACCGCTGGCTAGGTTTTTGCGCTCTGTATCCCACGGTACTAGAGCGGTAGTGGCTCGGTACTACCGCCAGCCACTTCGAATTTATTCAAAGTGGGTGGCCTGCGGTAGTACCGTGGCGCACTCGCGGCAGTACCGCTGCTGGAGTACCACGGTACTTCAGCAGCAGTACCGCCTGCGCTCTGCGTCTGAGACGCGCTAGTACCGCGTGGATACCCAGGTGGCGGTAGTACCGCTGGATAAAGCGGTAGTACCGCCAGGCACGAAAAGGGTCAAAACGGCTAGTTTTGGAATGGGGCTATAAATACCCCATCCCTTCTTCCCCAAGAGGTAGCTCGTCCCAGCATTAAAGTCAAGCATTTATTGAGCTCCAAAAGCTAGATCTCTCCCAATCCCTCCACCCAAACTCGTTGATACTTGGAGGATTGAAGGAGAAGACCCGGATCTACATCTTCACCGACTAGTTCTTCATTTCCCCCTCTCTAGCTAGAGGGATCTAGCCTAGGGTTTCCTCTTGTGGAGAACCTAGGCATCTTGCTACTTGTAGGTGATTCAAGAAGAGTTGGGAGCCCCCAATTTGGTTGTGGGTGTGTGCCCCACGTTGTTTGTAAAGGACTCGATCCCCGCCTGAAAGGGGTTCAATAGTGGAAGGTGAACTAGGCCTTTGTGGCAGAGTTCATCGGAGAATAGGGTGAGGCCTTTGTTGCGTTGAGTAGGCCTTCGTGGCGAGCTCACACCCCTCCAACGAGACGTACTCCCTTAACAAGGAGGAACTCGGGAATACATCGTGTCTCCGTGTGCTTCGCTTTGGTTACCTCGTTCCCTCACTCCCTTTACTTATCGCTTGCATTGTGTTTATCATTATCCTTCTCATATAGGTAAATTCACCGTAGTTGCATTATCTAGAGAATTTACCTTTGTGTCAAGCCTAAATCAAAAGAAAAATTAAAATTGGTCGTAGCACCTTTTCACCCCCCACCCCCTCTAGGTGACCATACTTTACTTTCACCCTATGATGTTAATAGCATAGCACCTCTATGCTAGACTGAGGGAAATTATCCCTCAACCACTTTGTGCATAATCCAGCAATTTGTTTGTTGGATGGTGTGTAGAGATTCACCTTAGCTGAGGTACTGAGGTTGGTGGATTTGTGTGCTTGTGGTTTGCTTGCTATCAGCCCTGCTCCTCCTCTTCAGACTTGGCCTTGTGGAGATCTTTCAGTCCTTGCTTCACTTCTAGCTTAGCCTTGTTGATACCTTGCTGGATCTCCAATCTTATTCAGTTCTGGTGGTGAAATTATTTGTGGTGAATTGTTTTGTGCAAGATGTGCTTGTTGTTCTTGTTGTTCTTGTTTGAGATGTGCAGCTCGAGCTGAAACAGGGGAAAGTGTTGTGGCTTCCTTCCTCACCACGATTGATGTGCTATTTATCTACCTACTGCTGTAGTGACAACACAAAAGCTTGCATGTGAGTGTGATGTGTGCCTGCTTCCCTGCGGGTGAGATCTTTTGCTTGTGATACGGTTGGTCTTATCCAGGCAATTACAATTATTTTCCCTTGCCACTTGTATTACCTGGAATGCATGTTTAGATTTAGACCATCTTATCCAGGCAATTTGGATTCTTTATTATTATTATCTACAATGTCCATATTTAGATTATTGCATGAACTATTGTATCCCATCAACGTCCGTTTATCCATTCCCTTTGCCTACGGTACTTTCATCCTGTTGTTTTCCGCGATTGCTACTAATGTACTATTTTATTTATGTTGTTATTTTACTACTACTGCTGCTATAAAACTGTTACCACTGATAAACTGTTGCGAGCAAGTCTATTTTTAGGTGCAGCTGAATTGACAACTCAGTTGTTAAGACTTATAAATATTCTTTGTCTCCCCTTGTGTCGAATCAATAAATTTGGGTTTTATTTCCCTCGAAAATTGTTGCGATCCCCTATACTTGTGGGTCATCAACCCCCAACTTTCAAATTTGTGCTCTTGAAACCCCTTATTAAATTCTCCTGATTTGATCTTAATGGGCATTAATAATGATTATGTAATTATGGCATTAATAAATTTACAAGCTATTTTCGGATCCTGCATTAACATATTTTTCCTTTTTGGTTTTAAGTTAATGCATTACATTTTTTTTCTGTTTAATGCATTGGATGTTTCTTTGTAGATTTTCGGAACAGATCTGAAATAAAAAAAAGGAACAAATTTGTTAATGCACTCCATATTTTCGATTTGGTCAGATCCAAAAAATTAAGGATCAAGTAACAGATCCGGATTTGCATGTCTCTAGTTTTCTTTTTCTGCATCCACAAAAAACAAACATATATGTAATACCGATCTTAACGTGGATCCAAAAACCAGCCAAGAATGGACACTAGATCGCTAGATCCGGAAAAAAAAACCCAGCCAAGAACAAACCCAGATCCGAAAATCAACTAAACATGAACTCTATATCTTCAAGCCGCCATGGACACGCCTTTCTCCAAGCCACCATGGACGCGGCTCCCTCCAAGCCTCCATGGATACAGCCTTGCTCCTCGCCGTCGCCGCCTCCCCGGATGCAGCATCCCTCCTCGTCGTCGCCGCCTCCTTCCCAGCCATGGATGCGGCTCCCCAAGCCACCATGGACGCCCCTGCAACCTGGTCGCCGGTTTGGGAGGAGAGGAGAGCCGGTTTGGGGTGGGAAAATGATTAAAATTAATTTACTGGAGTTGTTATGGCCTTTTATAGAAGGGGCAAATTGAATTTCTGTGCAAATGCAGGGACTTATTTGCAAAATGTAGCGTGGGCCGTCCGATCAGAAATACACGTCCCCGATAGGTCAGCCACATCCATCTAGGTGTGCGAAATCCACTGTCTTAAGGCTTGGACTTGTTTATGCTTTCCAGATCCGACGCTACCATAGTACACATCTTTCTTACTCTTAACCGTACTTCTCATTGAGCAACAACTAGTATTTCTCCCTCTCTCACACACACCAGAACGCACACTCCGGTAAGCCGGTACACATGGACTGGCGGCGGGCAGGGAGCCCGACGTATGGCCGGCGGAGCTCGCCGGCGGGGATCTACTCCGCCCCGGCGTCCCCGGCAAGACCCCTCGTCCAGCCTGCGTCGTCGCCGGTGCACCCGCTGTCTGCGCGGTCCAAGGCTCGAGCCGCGGTGCATGTCATGGCGCGCCAAGGCGCGCGAGTCGCCGAAACGGAGGAGGACGACTACGAGAACGGCCACGGGGACGATGTCGGAGAGGCCGGTGGCGGCACCAACGGGCGGTACGACGGTGGCCGGAGCCCCTTGCACGGTTACGGCGGCCGGACCGCCGGTGGCGGCGGCGTCAAGGACAAGTACTTCGGTTTCGCCTTACCCAAGGTATGTATTTACTGCCAATTAATTAGCCGTTACTTTTTTTAGCCCCTAGTAGTAGTAGTGTATCTAATTTCTAATAGCACCGTAAATCTTTTCTATTATTGGCCCGTCTTTCCTTTTGTTTCCTCCCTTACGAGTTACGAGTGTCTCAATTTTATTCCGTGGGAGTAGTGGAATGTTATTAATCTCTTCGTTGAGCAACAGGCGAAATGCAGCCGCATGCTTTCTTCTGTTCTGTGTGAGCTTTCTCAGTATACGAGAAATCGGAACAGTTATTCAGAGCTAGCCACTCCTACTACAGTACTAGTGTGACATGATCGGTACTAATATACATCGTTCCTGAACTTAGAGAACAGTTATTCATTTGGGCTGCGAAAATTCTACTCTCTCCTGCTTGATCTACATGTGCGGAAGGATACCAGTAAATAGTCAGAGCTTAGAGAACCGGAAAGTTAATTAGTGGGATTTCCGAGAAGGTCTCGTGGATGGTCAACGCATCTAATTAATGCGTGTCTCCCTAGCTCTGAACTCGTACCTTTGTTTAATCGGCATAGCCATTCCGATCGGCATACCGATCCGCCGACCAAAGTTAGGAAAAGTCTCGTCTTGTGTAGGAATGCATCATCCCTTAACACGTTATTACAGGAGCACTAATAATTTAAAAATCAACCATGCCAATGTATTGTCATTATATTATGTATATATCTACATTTTATGATTTGAGCTATTTGTAGCCTAGGCTACATGTAGCACTACATTTACAAATTTCGAAAACAGTATTTAAAGTTTCAAAAATATTAAAAAAAAATTTAATTTGTTGGAACCAATACTGTTTACTACTTCTCGGTCTTAAAATAATTGATTTAGATTTGTCTAAATATGAATGTATGTACAAGTAATTATTTTTATTTTGGGCTACATAAAAATACAAATTCTTATATTCACTCACTAGATTTATAATTTTGTCATTTTATTTAGCCTAAAATATAAGAATCTACAAAGTAAAGCGTGTGTAGATCTTAAAAACGCTAAAACATCTTACATTCTGATACGGGGAGTATATTTGTAACTATATGTACATATTTTCTTTTGGATTGTTGAATCTTCAAAATAAAGGGCTATATCTAGTCTGGACTACAAAACACCTCGCTCTCATACTTGACGCGATCGGGTGCGTGGCACATTTGCTTACAACCGTCCGATCGGTGTCGCGCGGCCGATGCAGGTCCAGACGCCACGTCCGAGTCTGAACACGTCGATCGTCAATCCATCCGCGACACATGGCGGACAAAATGTAACCTTTTGTGAAAAAAAGATGTCCTTTGGTTGCTCGTTACATCTTTACTTCCATCACGTTGTCTAGATCAAGTTCAGTAATGGAGTGTGTTGGCAGCTCGGCTGCCTTTAGAGCATCCACAGTGGGGCGCTTATTCACAGGCGGTTGGGATTAAATCCCGGCCGTTTTGCCTTAATCCCGGTGCTAAATAAGAGTCAAGCGCATAAATAAGAGTCCGACGCTTAAAAAAGTAGTACAAAATAGTGCTACTAAGCGGTGGGCGTTAACTGTATGGAGTAACCAACTAAATAAGCGCCAATTTTAGCGTCATCGCGTTGTGGATGCTCTTAGAGCATCTCCACGGGAACCTCCAAATGGCCCCCTAATAGTTCATTGGAGTCCGAACTAAAAAACCGGTCGACAACACTACCTCCCAAACGTGTCCGCCCATCGAATTTTTATCCGACACCTCTAGCTCACCCGCCAAACTTGGGTTCCTATCTAGGGCATCGGAAAATGTCCGGTCAGCCCACCCGACAGGAGGGGCCCGCTTGTCATAGAGAGAAGGCGGAGGCGTGAGTAAAGACGTCGTGCAGTAGGCCGCTCCGCGTTTAATTGTGCTTGCCGGTTTCCAATGCAAAAGAAAGTCTGCAGCACGCCTTGCAATAACACTGATGATGTGAAATTATTGATGACACGCTGCCGGCGTTGCACCTCCTCCCACTCGTAGCATTTATGCCATCGCCGTCCTTCGGCCAAGAATAAAAGGCACAACCTTTGCCTGTGCGTGCACAACCTTCTCTCCCCTTCACCGTCGAAATCCTCTCGCCCTCGCCATTTCCCTCGCCTCTCCATGGCGGCCAACAACTGGGAGGCCAGCCCCTTCTCCGGCTCGAGGCTCACCAGCGGGCGAACCATCAACACCGATGGAGCCTAGATCTGTATCGATACGGGCTACTCGCCCCTCCGGATTGCCACATCTGAAGGAGTGGCGCGTTTCCGCGGCAAACTCGCTGTCCCACCGATGCCCCCAAACAGCAAGGAAAATCCGTTGTTTCATCGCTCGTCGGCGCAGCTAGATGACACCAGAAGAGCGCCGCCTCCCCGAGAACAACGACGACCAGCACAACTGGAGCAGCTGGCTTGATTGGTTCGAGCGGGAGCAGCATGCCATCATCGGCTGCCCCGACGTGCTCCGAACGGGGCACAACGCCTTACGGCGCCGTTGTTAGTGGAATGCGACTGGCCACACCGTGGCTAGCGCGATCGAAGCTGCCGCTCTGGAAATCCAGGCATCGACATCTGTGATGCCCCACGACGCCGCTCCCCACCCCGAGGCAGCATGTTCCTCCGCCCCGGCCGCCCCCACCATAGCCCCATGTCACCTTCAAGTAGGAGCCATAGGAGGACGATCTATACAACCTCTCGTGTTCAAAGATTTTTTTTCTATTTTTTTTGTTTACGGGGTGCCGATGAGGGCGATACCCACGAAATCCGTGAAATATATGGTAGCTAGCAATGTATCAATGAGTCCTACAGCTGGTCTGACAAGGACGAGCTGCTAGAATGCAAGCTTCCATCACCATTCACCAAGCGTACACAAAGACACAACCATGATACAAATATTCATGCCAAAAAGAAACGACATTAATCTTCGTAGCAAATCGAGTGAAGCCTCACTGTAACGGACGCCGATGACGAATGAAGACGCGGTGATTAAGACATACTTGGGAGAGAAGCCAGCTGCCCCGAATGCTGAGGAACTACTCGTCCGGTCCTTGTAGCTCTTCCTTGATAAACTTGACGAGGTCACGCAGGTGGGTTCCTTCTCTTCGGCGGCAATAACACCACTCGTAGCCGGTGCGGAAGGAGCATCAACTAGAGCACATTTTCCTTGGCGCTTTCTTGCAGGGCGAGGTAGATGATCCGGTGAGGCTCATTCTTGAGGTTTAAATTTAATTCTGAAGGTAAATGAAGAGGTAGCATGCCGATGGAGATCGCATAAAACTTTGAGAGATTCCTGACACACATCATCACCTTGTCCTTTTCCAGTCTCTGTTTATTATGAAGCACCAAATATCCAGACATTGCTACAAGCACTAGTAAGTTACACATCAATAACATGTATATCAAATAAACTTTTGACGTTGTCGGACTTCTTATTTGACAAGTATTTAGCAATTAGATTGGGTAATGTGATTTTTTTCATTATAAAAAACATTCTATAGATTTTTTAATTACTAGGGGATGTGAGAAACAAATAAAATGTAGAAGTTGCCAAAAACATATTAGGTTTCCATGCCACCTTTGTGAGGGTCACCCATTTTTAACCTTCGGAACATGTACTTCATACTCCACCACTCTGTATTATGTGTGTTATTTATATTATTTTTAAAAGGAATTTATCCTTTTTTGAAATATTTTAATTATACAAATTCACTGCTTGTTATCTGGTCGGCCCATGTGGTGAACCAAGTAGCCCACTACCCTCGCCAGTGCTAACAGCTTTCCCAGGTCAATATACCGTACTATCATATTGTAGGGATGTCGGTTCGCAGTGCCATCACTCCAATGGATTTTTGTAGCGAACAACCTAAAACCCGCGAACTGGGCGAAAGTTAAGACCATAGCAAGAATCAGCAGAGGCTCCCCGCTGATGGTGTAGGTCTTGCACTCGTTGGAAAACCCCAAGAGGAAGGTATGATGAGCACAACAACAGTTTTCCCTCAGAAAGAAACGAAGGTTAAATAGGACCAGTAGGAGAAATGAGTAACTCCAGAAGGTTGATGCAGTTGAGATGGTAGGGCGCACTACCGGTTCAGCAGCAACGTGGAACCTACACAATAAAATCAATTCACTTTGCCCCAACGAAGCAGTGAGGTTGTCAATCTCACCGGTTTTGCTGATAACAAAGAAGTTAAATGTATTGTGTGGAAAACAGTAGTAAAACAATATGAAAAAAGTAGTAGCAGTGTGAGTGAAACCAGTGGTTGTATTATCAGTACGAGGAAATGGATCGGGGTCCATAGTTCACTGGCCATAAAAGATAGATAACATGTGTGGTGAATAAATTACAGCTGTGCAATTGATAGATATTGAAACATGCATGACATGATGATTACTATGTGATTAATACGGGCATTACAAGAAGATACATAGACCGTCATCCAATTGCATCTATGACTAATAATTCACCCTCCGAATATCATCTGAATAAACGTTGAGTATTAAGTTGCAATCAACAGATAATCGCGGTAAGAAAAGTGTGTAATATAAATAATGTAAACAAAGTAAACATCGCTGTTTTCTCTCTAATGGAAACATCACATCCTCCATCCGTCACGTTTCTGTCACTCGATCATAGATGCAAAGGAGGCATGAACCCACTATCGAGCATAAATACCCCCTCCAGGAATCACTAGCATCTACTTGGCCAGAGCATACACTATCAACAAAGAGCATGCAAGATCATAAATAACATACACATGAAGATAACATGATATATTGATAATCAAGAGACATAACATTCAACGTTCATCGGATCTCAGCAAACACAACATGTAGCATTACAATAAGATTATCTCGATCATGTGAGGCAGCTCACGAGATCTAAACACGAGGCATAAAGTGGAGAGAACAACCATCTAGCTACTGCTATGGACCCGTAGTCTAGCGATGAACTACTCACGCATCACTCCGGAGGCGGACATTGTGGTGTAGAGCCCTCCGGTGATGATTTTCCCTCCCGGCAGGGTGCCAGGGAGAATTCCAGAACCCTCCCGATCTCGGGTTGACGATGACGGCGGCCTCGGGTGTTTTTCGTGAAAAAGTGGAATATTTCTAGGGTTTACGTATCGGGGGGGGGGAATAAATAGGCGAAAGGGCCATGGCGGTGGACGCCTGAGGGGCCCACACCACCCCCAGACGCGGCCGGGCGGCACGCCGCCCTATGGTGTGGCCCCCCTGTGGCCCCTCTCTGGACCTCTTCGGGACTCCGTGGAACCTTCGGGAATTCTAAAACTTCCGGGCTTCGAATTTTCCATTTCCGAGAATATTTCCAGAACAACTTTTTTGAAACTAAAAACAGCAGAAAATAGGGAACTGGCTCTGTGGCATCTTGTCAATAGGTTAGTCCCGGAAATCGATAAAAATGACATAAAGTGTATACCAAACATGTAGCAAATAGCATGAAAACAACATGGACCATCAGAAATTATAGATACGTTTATGACGTATCACCCGCCAATTGGCCCGTCTCCGATCAGGCCAGGCCCTGAGCCGGCGCCGCACATGTTGAGGGTGGCGGGCATTTTTATTGGGCCGATGCGGATGCCGTAGTATTTTACCCGGTCATTTCTTTCTTGTCGGGACTTACCCAAAAAATGGTTGAGGGGTGAACTTTCTGGACCAATTGTTTTTTTCTTTGATAAAACCGAAAATATGGGTTGTCTCTAATACTCAGTTTTGTACTACTGGTACCAACATCACACATACACCGCCACACCACGTCTATACACCAATGCCAATAGATCAAAGAAAAAAGGAGCACATAGCCATGGAGAAGATCAAGGTGGCCACCGTATTAAGGAGCTGCAAAAAAAGGTCGCAAAGGAATTAGGGTCACCGGGAGGTCGCCGGGTAGATGCAGGAGTAGGGATGATCTTGGGGGAATAACAACGTGATGGAGCCCGAGGAGGATCGACGGTGAGGGGCGATATGTGCTCACAGTGGCCAGCAAGCCTGAAGGGGGATCGGCGTCCTAGAGGCGCTCATCGCTGCTTCGAAGGAAGGAGTGACGTGAGGCATTAGTGACGGGAGGTCGACGTGCGAGGGTCGCTGGTGGTGGCGTTTCTCTAACGTGAGCGATGGTTTGAGGAGCTTGGACAGCTCGAGGCAATCGTGGCCGAAGGCGCAACGACGTTGGATATCGGCCAGTGAAGCGGGCCACAATGCATGCAAGTGGGGAGAGAAGAGAAGGGGAGTCAGGGAGGAGATTCTGGAGAGGAGGCTTTGGGGTGAGGGACAAGGCGGGGTCGCTGGAAAGGGGAGATGCTCTCGGGGTTTGACGACGCTCGTGGGAGAATAAAGGGGAGAGGGGATCGAGCGAGGGTTTGTCCCATGCATGTGTGCGACGTTGTGTGTGTGTGCGGGGGTCAGGTAGGCTAGGTTTTGGGATGGTTTGTGTTGGGAGGGTGGCCAGCTAAGCTTTGCTAGCTGGGCCAGGCCGGTAAAGCTCGGCTACCACCTTTTTTTTCTGGTTTTATTAATTTCACAAAATAAGACAAGGATTTTGGGGGTTAGAAGAACTCAACCAATTTATAACCTTTTCAATCTTTTGTGGTTCAATAATTTAAGTTTTAATTGAAGTTAAAATACATGCGATTCATGATGTATGATGATGCACAAACACAACACCAGCCGGCTCAACCTACTCAAATTAGGCTGAATTGTATTTTGCTCCGTCTGATGGTTCTGAAACTAACAAATTTTCTATTTTCTTTATCAAACAAAACAACTGAGGAAACTACTCCCTCCGTATCGAAATGTAAGATGTTTTAACGTTTACTACAAAATTCGTACATATACATGTTTTAATACAAGATGCACATGAATCTATACACTAAAACATGTCTAGATACGTTTTGTCTAGAAAACGCTAAACATCTTATATTTTGATACCGAGGGAGTATAATTTAAGTGCTAGTTAGTTACAAATTGCTCTCGAGATGTATCGTTGTTAGTAATTTCATGGTGTTGTTGCATTTGATGCTTTTTGTTGCTACACTTTAAGCTTGTTGTCCATCATGCTGAATGATGAAAAACAAAACGCATAGCAAAGTTGGCTTACTTTCAATAGCCTTTAAGAAATATTGAACACTTGATGCATGTGCATGATAATCTGGTTATATAAGTTCATAACCGAAGAACGATGTGTTTTCTTGTTTTGAGTTCTATGAAATGGCCGGCTTATTATCTTTTTCCTTGTTTACCTAGTTAGGTCGGAACGGCGTGGACTCAGGTGCAACAAACCGCCCACAATCAACAGGAAGGCCTAGTTTTGCACCACCTGTTGGAGCTAATGTGAGGCCTCTACAAGCTGTGGAGGTGCCCAATGGGACACCTAGGGAAAGAAGGTATGCAAATATGTTTTTTGAGATAATCTGGTTTTCTTGGGACTGTAGTGCCATATTGCCAACATCGTTTCTCAAAACATAAGTTAACGGAATGGGCTTGATGCAATTTCTGTTTTCTTTACCATGAACCCGCGCCTGACCATGTGTCATATTGAGTTGGAAGAAAAGTGTCGAGTTGACGTGTGGCTTACAACCGGAAAAGGAAACAACCAAAAGAAAATACAACAAAACATACTAGGATATCAAAAAGGCTGTTCTAACCAAACAAAGAAAACAGCAGGAAAACTGAAATATTGTACGTACATGGATGAATGTTCAGTCTAATACGCAAGTTGGTACCTACTTAAGTCCAGAGTTAGTGCTCTTGGTTTTAATTTGTGAAAAATACTAGCAATAGTGTTTATGTAATTCATGTTGATTTCAAATGATGGATGAATTTTCTCCACGCGTGATGTATGACATGCAAGTACAATCATAGTGGTGATATACCTTTCTAGCACCTAGTACGACAAACAACAACAACAACAACAACAAAGCCTTTCATGGTTCTGGAGCGTGGCTAGAGTTGAAACCCATAAGATCTCGAAACCAGGTCATGGTTGGGGGGTGTGGATAGCTAGCTTCCACGCACCCATGTCCATGGCTAGTCCTTTGGTGATATTCCAATCCTTCAGACCAGTCTTAACGGAATCCTCCCATGTCAAGTTTGGTCTACCATGACCCCTCTTAACAATTTCAGAATGCTTTATCGGTTTTCTATGCACTGTTGCTTCTAGAGGCCTACATTGTATATGCCCAAACCTTTTTAGACAATGTTGGACAAGCTTCTTTTTAATTGGTGCTACCCCAACTCTCTCAGTTATATCACCATTCCGGACCCGGTCCTTCCTTGTGGCCACATATCCATCTCAACATGCGCATCTCCGCACCTAACTATTGGATATGTCGCCTTTTTGGTGGCCAACATTCTGCGCCATATCGCAGGTCCGATCGTAGTCCTATAGAACCTTCCTTTTAGCTTGTGTGGCACTCTCCTATCATAGAGGACGCTAGAAGTTTGGCGCCACTTCATGCAACCAGCTCTGATTCGATGGCTCACATCTTCATCGATGTCACCATCTTCTTCAACATAGACCTCAAGTATCGGAAGGTGTCTTTCTCGGGTACCACATGCCCATCAAGACTGATCTCTTCCTCTCTAGTATTGAAATTGCACCTCATGTACTCAGTTTGAGTTCTACTAAGCCTAAAACCTTTCGATCCTAGAGTCCACCTAAACAACTCTAACTTTCTGCTACCCCCCCCCCCCCCCGCCCCCGTCTGGCTATCGTCGACTAGCACCACATCATCCTCAAAGATCATACACCATGGGATATCTCCTTGTATATCCCTTGTGAACCCATCCATCACCAAAGCAAAAAGATAAGGGCTCAAAGTTGACCCTTGGTGCAATCCTATTTTAATTGGGAAGTCATCGGTGTCTCCATTACTTTTTCGAACACTTGTTACGTCCTTAATGAAGATAATATAAAAATCCCCTTAAGCTTCCGAGATATCAAAATAAGTTGGAATGAAATTCTTAACATATAAGTGAATGGGATACTTATTTCAATGGTGCATATAACTTAAACTGCCCATGATCCCTCTTAGACATGAATAGGAATTTTATTGACTTTTCACCATGCACCAACGGTCTTACTATTCCTATTTGAATATATAGCAGATATATTATTCTGATTTGTTTGTCATAGGTGAAAACAAAGGATCTCCACCATATAATTTATGTGTAGTTTACAAAATCTTCTGCTAATTTATTCTCAGTGTTGATTCTAGTAACCTTGCACGGGAGCAAAATGTGACAGTGTATAAGAAATTATATGATATCATCGTCTTCTCGACCTTATATTGTTCTAACCATCACACCCTCTGCATCTCTTTTATTGACTTGAAATGTTACACAACAGGCCTCACGGAAAGTACTCTTACATGTTGTTATTGGTAATAATTTTCACTATGTCAAGATGTTTGTAACTAAATTTGAGTCAAGTATACTTGTAAATACAAATTGACAACATATTGCTGTAATAAAATTTATTAAAGTTATGTTGAAATACTTTGCAGGACAATCTATCCAGATCCTACTTTTGCGCAGTCCACAAGATCAAGAGATTCACATGACAGTTCAACACTGACAGAAGAGGTTCGCTCTCAGCTTTGTTGTTTTCAGATGACATTATGAGTGGGACACTTTATGGTTTAACTATTGGTTATATGGTGAAATGTTCATGAATAATAATGTAGTAACTTAATTCGAATGAGGCAACATCTGACTGTGGTTGCTTTTATTTTTAAGGTTGAGATGCTGAAAGATGAGAATGTGAATCTTTTGGAAAAGGTATGTTATGATTTTGCACGTGTTGTGATCAATTCAATAAAATAAGTAAAGGGGAGGTGTCTTCCTAGTGGTAATACTCTCGTTTTTTTTTTCAAATTTAGCTTGGACTAGCAGAAGAGAAATTTAGACAATCAGAAGCGCGGACAAGGGAGCTTGAGAAACAGGTAAGTTGTGTAGTAAATTCTTGTATGCACAATGACCCTACACGGAGATATTCGCTAATTCTATACATATAATTAGTTGCAGAGCCTGGGGGTTTATACTCCTTTTCGACAAAAAAAAATTATACAGTACTAGTACGAATATGTCGCGTAACTGGTTAGTTGACTCCGTATTATTACAGGTCCATGAGAAATGATAAACTAATATTATGCAAGTAAGAAGATGTAATTATGATGATCACTTGTTATATACATCATAATTTTTTCTGTTAATATATTCAGGTTGCTAATCTTGGTGATGGGTTATCTATGGAAGTTAAGCTTATGAAAAGGTAACCATGAGTATAATTTGGGTCCTCTTGCATAATAGCTTGCTTGCCCCATTTTTGACGATTTCCGACTTGAATGCAGGAGGGAGGAGATGCTAGTGAGAAAGGAGGTAGTCTTTGTTTTGCATGGTTAAACATTTTCTATTTAACATCACCATTTTTATTTTTAGAATTTTTTTAAATAACATTGGCATCAATACTCTAACTGCGATGAATATTGCACCAAGACCATATCTTTTTTTATGGACAAACTGGCATGAAGATTTTCGTTAGATTATTGCAATGTACATGTACATGCACTTCAGAGGGGGCATAGAAAGACATTTGTGTTGTTAGTCATATTGCTACAGTTCACCTGCTGGATATTATGCATGAATAATGTATTTATTGACATGTTATCGTGAAATATAAACAGCAAGAAATAAGGAAAGCGATTATATCCAAGAATGATAAAAGTGAGGAAGTCACCACTCTCCAACAACAGCTCCAGGTAAATTACTAACCTACTAACAAAATAGTATCAGTTCAATTTGGGGTTAACTGTTGTTCTCTCTTCCAGTATGCAATCGAAAAGGTAACAGTTGCTGAGCAGAAACTCAGTGAAGCCGAATCTGAAACGAAAGCCTTACGTACAATGACACACATGCTGATCTTAAGTAAAGAAGAAATGGTTAGTTTCCTTTGCCTTTTAATCTAAAGATGCGAACCGACAGAGAGGTCCTTGCTCTCTTGTGAAAATGCTAATTTTAAGTGCATGATGTGTAGGAAGAAGTTGTTATGAAGAGATGTTGGCTTGCCCGTTACTGGGGCTTGGCAGTTCAATATGGTAATTCATCGTTAGGGCCTTACCAAATATTACTGAATAAATAACAAGATTCAAAAAGAGATATATTATTTATGCCATTATTTATTTTAACTCAATGCTAGTCACATGACAAAAGGGGACTTGAAATATTAGTGTTCATATGGCACCTCTGTCCTTGTTGTATTCAAAAAATTGTGGTCTCTTTCCTATGTTGCTTAATTCCCATCAGAAAACAGTAACTTCATTCCCATTTTAACTTATCAATCTATTTCTGCAAGTTCCAAGTTGATCCTTGTAATTCTCCAGGCATCTATCCAGACATCTCTATGTCAAAATATGAATACTGGTCTTCATTTGCTCCTCTTCCCCTAGAGTATGTGACATCTGCTGGACTGAGAGCTAAGAATGGATCTCATCATAATGGCAAGTTATCAACCTTCTGACTGTTCCAAGAAAAATTTATGTATTAAATATCTGACTGATCCCTTTATAATGCATAACAGGGAGTACTGGTTTGGAAGAAACAGACATGCTTGTTCATGATTTGACACTCACGGCAGGAGAAGGAAACATACAAACAATGCTTTCTGTTGATAAAGGACTTAAAGAGCTTGCTCTTTTAAAGGTTTTTATGTTATTTGATCGAAATCAGATATTAATATTTTTTGTTAGCTGTTCTGAACTCTGACATTGTTGCTCCTAATTATAAGGTTGAGGATGCTGTTCTTATTGCTCTTGCCCAACATCATCGTCCTAATGTTGCGGAGCTATCAGATCCAGGTCTCTTAGTTGCAGTGGATTTTCCTACTTGTTATTGACTATGTAATAACTGAAACAATTTAGAATATATTTCACAAAAACCATACATTGATATTTCATTCTTAAATTATTATGAATTATTTTATCTTAAGTTATTCATTGCATATCAGAGAGGCTTACACATGTCTATGTTTTCTTATTTGAAGATATTAAATCATGTGGTGATGAAAAATTCACTGAAGCTTTTGGTACAGTCATCTTTATCTTTGTTTCCTTCTGTCTACATATAGTTAGCTGCATGACAATGATGTTCTTTCTGTATGGGGAAATTTTACAAATTTCTTATCATCGCCCAACTTAATTGGCTCTGCAGACCTAAGCAAGGAGGAGGAGGAAGATGTATTGTTCAAGCAGGTATCTCTAGAATTATATCCCCTTAGAGGAGATAATATAAGATATATTTTTTGCATAAGTATATGGTGTAATTTCATATTCCATTGCAGAATAAGTGATCTGTTCCCTCGATACCCCTAAGATATACTACCTGGTTTATATAACCTAAATGCATGCGTTGAATGTAGTATTAGATAATGAGTAGGGTAGCTTAGTCCTTTTCAGTGTTTGTGATCTAAGTGCAACTCGAAATACACAGTATAGTTTCTAACAAAAAACTTACTGACCAGAAAACCTAGCCGCCACCTCCCTCCCGAGCCGCCCCCTCCAGGCGACTCCGGGGGGCGCCCGCACCTCCCTCCCTCCCGAGCCCCTCCTACCCCCCGACCCTGCCGTCGCTGCCGCCTGTCGCCGGCGGTGGTGGCGGCGCCCCCGTCCCCGACGGTGGGCAGGAGAGATGCTCCGCGGCGGCGCTCCATGGAGGCGGTGGAGAGCCGGCGGTGGGCAGGGGGCGGCGCGGCCTAGGGCCGGCGCTTGAGCCTCCCGGCGGGAAGGTGGTACGGCGGGGGTGCTGCGTCGCCGGCGGGCGCCTGGATCAGATCCGGGAATCGCTTGGGGACGCGGGGATTTGATGCCCGATGATCTTGGGTATCGGATTCGGCCTTGCCCGGCCGTGGTAGTCTGGCTACGACCTTGGTCTCACCGGCGACCTAGTGTTGGGCAATGGTCTACTCCTTCTATGATGCTTTCCTGCTGGGAGTGGCTTCGCGGTGTCGGGCCGCGAGGCTGAAGAATAATGGCCGTGGTCCTAGGGTTTCCTGTCGCGCAAAGATAAAGATCATGATGTAGGTCCTCTTTGATCAAGCCGGGGTGTCGACCGAAAGACTCCGCCGGCGACTCCCATAGGCAACGCCTGGAGATTGCTGGATCGGTGGAATTTGGTCGCAATGCTCAGTCATCGAAGGCGAGATTGGAGGACTAGCAACGGTGTTCGGAGTCTTTGCATCGATGGAGAACTGGCTTGGAGTTACAAGATTCGTGGCATCGTATGTCAAGGGGGAGACAATAAGCGTGGAGTCCAAAGTCCTACCTTTCAGGGTGAAAACCCAAGGTCTGGCCTTAATTGGTTGTGCCTGGCACTGGTCTTCTTGGAGCCGGTGTTTTGAGAGCGAGGATTATCTTCAGGGTGAAAACCCAAGGTCTGGCCTTAATTGGTTGTGCCTGGCACCGTTCTTCTTGGAGACGTTGTTTTCAAAGAGTTGGACGCCAGCTGTTGTTTAGGTGGTGGTTGTGCGGATACCGCGAGGATTGTAACCCTGTAGCGGGACTTTTCTTCTTTTTTATTTCTTCTTTTTATTGTCTTTCGGCTGTGTGCATCCATTGCGTTGTTGCAGAGGCCGGGTGTAATTTGTATCTCCGCGATATAAATATACTTCCCTTTATAAAAAAAAACAAAAAACTTAATTGATTGATTATGTGAGAACAATCCTAATATTTCTCCATGATCAACAAGTCATTTCGTCCGGTACTTCTTTGCTTGTGGGTAGCAAGGTTGTGTGAGGTACCAGAACCAGCCCGTTTGGGTAGTGTTTTTATGTTCTTACAGTGAAGTTGCATATAATAATATTTTCTTATATAAGGTAACTTATGTGACACTTAACGAAGGTGAATCAAGCCTATATTTTTTAGAATCACTTGACCAAGTTTGTAAAACTGCTTTTAATAATCTGAATTCTTCCATTAATTTATACAAAATATATTGCTGCTACAAAGTTGCAACTATGTGTGAGAATGATAGGTGGGTCCAGTTCAAATGTCACCCAAACACTTGTTGACATTTTTCGAAGATGTGAACTTGTGGCATGGTTGAAAGTATAGACTGGAATAGGGTCAAGTGATCAAATGTAAATATTTCAAGGATCTGCTAATCATAGTTTCATTGTTGGGTAACTTGATTCAACACTCTTTTATCAACCCCCTATAGTTTTCCTGGCTTAACATCACTTTTACAGTAAAAGCACTTGTATTGATGTGTAATCAGATTGGCAAGGTTGGGTTGGTAAATAGTTCATTGGGCCCTAGTCATACCAAACAATGTGTACTGTCTACTGACCTGGTACTCATTCAGTTCTAAAAAACGAACAGTTTAGGCTGTTCGGTTTTAAGTCGAGCAAACAGCATCTAGCCATCTCATATGAACATATCTTCTGACATCTCCATTGTGTTTCAATCTTGTTAGATGCTTCCTGTTCTTGTGGACCACCATAGCTTTTTTGTTTCAAGTCTTATCCCTTTCTTATTAACCACGTATCAAGTACTAATAAAATGATTGGCTCTTGCTTATTAACCAAGGTATTAAATACTAATAAAGTTATTTAAAATAGCTAACTACAGTAACCAATTCTTGATGCATCCTGATTACAATTTGGTCCGCAAGAAAAAAACCATGAGCCAGAGTATGCATAATGCAAATTCCCTTTTCTAGTAATTAAGAGGAAGATGAGAAACAAATGTACAGGTGGCATTTGATTAAAAAGTAGGAAGCCAGAAGAACCCAGAAAATTAGTTGCATTACTGATTATTGATCTTCCATTTTGTTTGTTTGTTAAAAGTGTTAGTATTTTTCGTATAGAAATGTCTCTTCACTTTGCATATAGATGTGACGCTTCACTTTGTATTGCTTAGGCTTGGCTCATCTATTTCTGGAGAAGAGCTAAATCCCATAACGTGGAGGAAGATATCGCAGAGGAACGATTGCAGATGTGGATTGATCGACATGACCAGCAACCAACTTCACATGATGCTGTAGATGGTATGTGCTTAACTGGCTATACATTGCCCACTTAAGATTTTGTTTGGTTTCATTTGCTACAAAACATGCAGGCTGGCACAAATTGTGCTGTTCGAAATGCGAATACATGACTTTGCATAATCAAGCGGTACATAATTTACAAATTGCAGTGTCCCATTATCTTAAAATCATAACTCAAACTTGCCTTGCAACAAGCTGATTGGGTTGCACTTTAGCAGCAGAATGAACCTTTAGAGCTTAAAGTTAAACTTTCTTCATGTAGAAAGTTAAATGTTTATTAGGTGGAAATTTACATTCAAATATCCATGTTGATGTCGTTAACTCGGCATTCTGTTTTTCCCACTCTTGAAATACATTTTTTAACAGTTGAGCAAGGTATACATGAGCTGAGGAAGCTGGGTATCGAACAACTGCTGTGGGAATTCTCCCGCCAGGAGGTGAACACGGCCAAAGGTGAATTGTCTGATGCCGAAGATGATCTGACGTAGGAAACTCAATTCCCGACAAGTGGCCACCATGGATCCCTCCAATGTAGCTGAGCGACACCTGTGTACTATAGAGAAACCATAGGACATTGAAAAGAAGTTTCTGGTTTTAGTTTGGAGTTCCAGTTCCAGCTCCAGAACAGTTCATTATTGAATTTATTTTGTGTACATAACTTGCATTCAACAATGTTACTATTTACTAAAGTGGCTTTGAAAGACGAAATTGGCAATTAAACATAGTGATGTGGTTTCCGTAGGCCTAATAGATAGCTGAAATAGTCCCTCTCCTTTATAACTATCACGTCTGCTGTCATTTTTGTGTGAATCAAGAGCCTTTTTGCTATTTATTGTCAATCTGGCCGTATTAGCAGTTAACTAACTCTTCAATCTGGCCGTATTAGCAGTATACTAAAACTGGTTGAACACAGTCATCGACTAGCTTACCCCGTTGGTTCCATATTGTTAAGTGTATTTTGTTCTAGATGCAAACATGAATTCTCCTTAAGGTGTAAATTTCGAGGAAGTGTTACAATTTAACCAATTTTTTTTTTTGACAACACAATTTAACCAAAATATATACTCACTCGGTCTAAAACAATTATAGCCCTAGATTTGCGTTATGTCAAAAGTTGGATATATTTTTCTATAAACTTTGTCAAACTTAAATTAGTTCGACTTAGAACAAATTAAACCTATATTACTTTAAGACGTGGGAGTAGCCTAAAACTTATTCTAAAAATAAGGGGGTTTTACTTACACGTCCAGAAATATATTCTTTATTTAACTCACCAAAAGTTGTCAATTCCAAGAAGGGGGGAAAGGTTGCTTCTACCAATAAATACCCAGAACATATCCGTCTATGTGAGACATCTGTTGGGTCCTTGACCCATGTGCTTGTTCTCCGGTGGTGTGATGGGAGCGGGGAGCTCATAACTGCACTCGGGACTGTAGTTAGGTCTCAAAAGTTAGAGTTTGGTCAAATTGGCAGTGATGCTACGGTGTGCACGCGTACGACTCGTGTCCACTGTCAGCACTTCGCCGTCCAGGACTCGGCACCGACAAAGAGAGACAACCTTTCAGCGTTGCTAGTTGGTAGCTCTAATAAAGTGTGATTAGAGCTATTATGAAACTGGAAGTTCTCAATACATAGAGATAAAAAAAATTAGAGCTAGGTATAATCGGGAGAGAATAACTCAAAACCCTGATTAGAAGAGGCTCTAATCCAATTAAAGATGTTTATAATTAGAGTCTCTAATTCTAGATGCCCTCTACCTAGATCTCTAATTCTATGACAAAGAGAGAAGGCGAAAAGGCTTAATTGATATGTTCTCCAAAGAGGAGAGGGTGGAATTCTATAGGTGGAGCTAGGAGGGAACCTTTCAAAGGAGGGGGTTCGGTTTCCCCCTCCTTTCTCTTGGCCTCACCACCCTCTTAGGAGGAGTCGGATTGGACACCCTTGTGGAGTCCAATCCCTCAATCTTTTTTTGTTTTTCTTTTTCCCTCTCATTTATTTATAAAATAAATTCAAGGAAAATCCGTATGCAATCCTTGTGCAATTTGTGAGACCATGTGCCCGACCTAGCATTCCCTAAAATTATGTTTTGACCAAAGGGGGAAATCTGCCCCCTCCAGGACTGCTTCGATTTAAGGAAAGTCCCCTGAAACTTTTCGGAACCCCGTTACCCCTATAGATAAAATTATTGATATTATCTAACGATGTTAGAAACACATTTCTAACACCCCGGGACATCTTATGTCCTCCGTAACTTCTCATATATATTATACCAAACACCGGCATAATTTCTCTCTTATAGCAACTTCCCCGAAACCACCCCGATTGACACCAGACTTGTTTCTGTGATATCATAATGACATCAACCATTCATAAAACCAATAACAACATATTATTTATCTCAATAAAAGGTTGGCACGGTGATGACCCACAAGTATAGGGAGTGTATCGCAGTACTTTTGATAAATAAGAGTGTCAAATCCAACGAGGAGCAGAAGGTGTTGACAAGCAGTTCGGATAGAGGATTCACTGTAAACACTAGCAGACAGGTTTTTGGTTGTTTTTATATAGCAGAAAAATAAAGTACGAGTAAATAAAATATAGTAGTAATAATTGCAGCAAGTGGTCCAATCCTTCCTAGAGCAAATGACAGGACGATTGGTTTACTTATGATGACTAAACGTTCTCGAGGAAACATGAGAACTTCGTCAAGTGCCTTTGCTTCATCCAATTGAATAATATTTATTGTTTTGATCATTCGCAAAATAAATTATTGTTTTCATAGGTGTTGTGTGGGTGAACCTATGCTAATGCACCGCCCAACTAGGACTTATACATACTTGTGATTATACCCATTCCAAGCACCTGCAACTACAAGAAAGTAATTAAGATAAATCTAACCACAGCCTTAAACTCTGGGATCCTACTATCCCTCATCCGTCGGTTTCCTAACCAGAGGTTTAGGTTTCTGTCACTCCGGCAACCCCACAATCAGTAGCCAAACAAACAATGCATCCCTATAAGCCCATAAAGGTGTAGTTTCATGTAGTCGACATTCACATAACACCACTAGAAGAATAGCACCACAACTTAAATACAAAAACATTAGATATTACTTCAACATAATTCCACTACTAACATCTTGACTTCTCCCATGTCCTCAAGAACTAAACGAAATACCGACAAGGCATCATATGGACCATGATCAGAAGTGATATAATGATGAATAACAATCTATTCATAAATTGAAAACACCGATAAATCTCATAAGCATCTACTACAAACAACTAATCCACGCCGGGAGAGAGATATAGTGAAGAACAACGATATATAACCTAATTGTTACAACGGGATCGGAGGTGGATGATGAGGATGATGGTGATGGTGGTGAGGATGATGACGACGATGATCTTGATGACGCCTGGAGCTATGACGGTGACGATGGTGATGAATTCCTCTATCCGGGGAGGAATTTCCCCGCCAGATTTCTCCCTGTCGGAGAGCTTTTCTCTCTCTATTGTTTTTCACCCCGAGGAGGCGGAGGAATATTTCCTCAATGGTTCTATTGTTCTTAGGGTTCCCTAGGGATGAAGTACGCGAAAGGGCTCGGATAGAGGTGGGCCAGGGTGGCCACACCGCCTGGCGGCACGACCAAGCGGGGAGCCACCACATGGTGTGGGCCCTGTGTGGCCCCCTCTGGCTCCCCTACTGGTTTGTTCCATCTTCTAGTGAAATAGGAACTTCACGATATCCCTCTTCTTCTTTTTATCTTATGAAATATAGTATTTGAACGGTGCTTTTTCCGGCTGATTTCTGGTCCTAGTGATTATTCTCCAATAATTATCAAACATGCAAAATAATATAAAATAACATAAGTAGTGCATCATAATATGAAATATATCAATGAATAACAGTAAATTATGATATAAAACTGTGATGCAAAATGGACGTATCAACTCCCCCCAAGCTTATACCTCGCTTGTCCCCAAGCGAAACTGAACTTACTAAATATGACCACAAGTTTATGGAGTGAAGTGTCGATAAACAAAATACGAACAAGAAGCATCACATCTACCAATACACAAGTCATTCTAAACAGCAACTTCCTCTCATATAATTTAACTTGAAACAAGTAGAGGGAGTCACAATAAAGATGAGGAAATAACAATTGGTTGATGCAAACTTTCGCTTGGTCACGGAACAATTAACAGATTGTAGTTATCTTTCTATTAGAAAGTCTTTAGATTAGAGCTTATATTGCAGAGTTTTACATGCTCAATCTTAACAATATCTTTATAGTCACTGATAACTTTCAAAGTAATATTCATTCAGATAAAAATATTTGTACTAAACAAGGAAGGATAAAAGACATGATTGGATAAATCAACGTATAGATGGTCGGATCGCAACAACTCAAATGCTCGCTTAAGACAGAAAGGAGTAGGTTTACTGACTCGATATAAAGGTAAAAGATAGGCCCTTCGCAGAGGGAAGAAGGGATTAACTCATATGCTAGAGTTTTTTATTTGATAAACAGAGGTATTGAAAACAGTTTTTGAGAGAGGTGAATGTCTATGTCAACGAATCAGCAAGCATACAGTACAGTACGTCACAAGACAACTAGACTTTACAAGAGCGGCTCCCATTGAAGGACGCTAACTGGAGTCAGCATACCATCCCTCTTCTCTTTTGTTTACACAATTATGTTTTGACTGGTATATCAGGGGCAAAAAGGGTGAAGAGAATTTATAGTAACCAAGTTTGGGGCTGGGCACCCCACTGCGAGCTCTTTTAGCAACTGGATAAGAGGATGCGACACTAGTATAGGTGTATAAATTCCAATCAACGAGTAAAATAAAGACTGTCTACCGCGTCCCCATGAGTTAAAATAGAGCACAAAACATGTACAATTTTGAAGGTTTAAAGGTAGTACATAAGAAATTTACCTGGAGTGGCGGTTAAATACCACATATAGGTAGGTATGGTGGACATGAATGGCATGGTTTTGGGCTCAAAGTTTGGATGCACGAGAAGCATTCCCTCTCGGTACATGTTTTGGCTGGCAAGGTTGGGTAGCAAACATAAGAGTTGAGAGAAAACAATCAAATACACATGTCATAGAAACAATCATGCAATCTTCCTTGGAAGTACAAACAATCTTAACTTGAGAATACTAAGCTTATGAGCCAACAAGAAGAAAGATAACGGAATAATATATCTACGTGCATCTCCGATTTTCTATTTAAGCCTCAAAGTATTGTTGCTATTGACCAATGCTAAGTTTGCCAAAACCAAATAGATTAACTTGATGCTCCCATATTGATACCAATACTAATAACAAGATCAACCATATAACAAAAATTGCAAACTAAAATAAGGTGTAGAGAGTAAATGATAAAATTTCTCATTCATATTCCATAACGGCAACTCACACCAAGGGATACATAGATAACCAATTAAAGAGAGATACTTTCACACTGCAAACCATCATATATGATGACTTCTCTACTCGTGATATGACTCTACTAAAAAGTAAAAAAGGTGAAAGATAAAGGTGTTATACCGCGGCACTCCCCCCAAGCTTGGCAGAAGCCAAGGGGATGTTAGTATCAATGATGAATTACTCCTTCGGTCGTGATGGTGAATCCTTCCCATCATCAGACTTCCAAGGTAAAGGCTCTCCATCAACAAATGATGACTTGGTCTCCAATATCCTAAAACTGGCTGCAGACCTTATATGTTTAAACCTGATCTCATACACATAGTTTTGATTGTGCACGTCGTAGAGTTGTGCTTGTAATTTGTTGGTGGCCTTGTGGAGCGAGAAGATATTCTCACAAATCTTGGCAGTCTCCTTCTTGTACTCAACAATGAGTTCTGCATTTATTCTGTGGATGACATCCACTTCACGCTCTGCCATCTTCTTGTACCTAAAGACTTCTTGCTCCAGCTCGTCCATCCTACCTTCTAGACTGCCTTCTCATTTAGGACCCTGAACATCTTCTTTGTGCACCACCCCATCTTTGAGAAGCAACTCTTTGGGATGCATCTTCAACTCGTTCATGTACGGGTTGAAGATGTTCACAAAGAAATTGTCCTAGGGAGGTCCGGAAGAGGACGTCGTGGCTCTAAATCTGATGATGAAATGTAGCAGAAACAAATCGAAATGAAAAGACGACGAGAAAACGATATACGGACCATGAGGTGTCCAAGGGGTTATACAGCAAAAACATTACGTAACAAAAGGAAAGTGTAGGGCAAAAACGGGTAACAAAATAAATTTTGTGGCTTATGACAAGATATGCACCAAAGAGAAGACAAATTCTGTGGCGCACAAGACAAGGGTGCGCCACAAAAACTGGGTGAGGCCCGCCCCAATCATTGCCCTCAAACATTTATGTGGCGCATGTAATCTGGTGCGCCACAGAAATGTCATATTCTGTGGCGCATGTGTATTGGTGCTACACATGTGCCACAGAAATGTTCTCCCCCAATTTTTCCTCTCCACTCCCCCCCTCCCCCGTGGACCGCCTTTCTAGTTTTGTCACGGGAGAGTTCCAGATATAAAAATCATCAAAAAATAAATTCCTTATAGATGTAGGGAGAGTTTAAGGTCTAATTTTTTATCAAATTTTGAAAAATGAATTTTGACCTCGTATGCAAAAGTAGGTGAAAAAGGTAAAATGGGCATAACTTTTTCATACGATGTCGGGATTTAAAGTTTAATATACCACAAAAAACTAGAGAAAAAAAGGAACTCAACCTCACTGGCCTTCGCCGTGTGAGATTTTTTTAGATTGTCCAAATTCGAAAAGGAAAAAAAAAGTTATTTCAAACAGAAGATATTTTCCTACAAAATCAAAAAAAAATGGAAAAAAAATTCTGTGGCGCACGGGTGGTGGGTGCGCCACAGAAATGGTGGGCAAGATTCGAAATTTGAATCCCGCCCAACAACCTTCTCTTATTCCTCATCTTTCTCCTTCTCTCCTTTCTGTCATTTCACTTCTCCACTTCTCCTCTCCCTTCTCCTCCACTTCTCCTCTCCCCTTCTCTCCTCTGCCTCTACTTCAACTCTATACCTTCTCCTCCTCCTCCTCCACCACCTCCGGCGAGCTCCTCCTCCTCCACCACCACCACCTCCAGCGAGCTTCACCTCCTACAGAACTCCGGCGACCTCCCCCACCACCACCACCTCCGGCGATCTCCTCCCACTCCACCAACTTCCAGTGACCCCCATCCTCCACCCTACACCGACCAAGCCACCTAAGGACATGGCCACGGGCACCACGACATCCAACGAGCTCCGACCAAATTTCGAAATTTCGGCGGCCAGATCCCCTTTTTTTTAATTCAAAAAAAATCGGTGGGGCACTACTGGCTGTTGTGCCATAGAATTTCAAATTTATGTGGCGCACCAATATGGTGCACCATAGAATTTGCATTTCTATGGCGCATGGCTGGGGTGCGCCATATAATTGTAATTTAGTGGCGCGGATTCTGTGGCGCACACCTGCGGCCCAGTGTGCGCCACAGAATCCAAAAATGGTGCGCCACAGATGAGCTTTTCTGTACTAGTGTCCGAGGCGCCCACACCATATGTTGGCGCAGCCTGGTATGGGCATGCGCCTCCAGGTGGTGTGGTACCCTCAGGCACCTTCTCCTACCCTTTTTCGGCTCATTACTTTTCATATTCTCCAAAGAAAGCAAAAATATAAGTTGGAAGTAATACACGAACTTTTTCTTACAAAAAATATTACCTATTCGAAAACGGACTCTGCAGTTTCTGGAATTTTTTCTTCGATGAACTCCTCCGGAGTCACCAGTTGAATAGTATCAACATCTTCATTATAAGAATCTCCAGAAATATAATGTTTGAGTCTTTGCCCATTCACCACTTGTGGTCTATCACTATCAAGTGAATTAATATTTATTGCACCCGAGCGATACACCTCTTCAATAATAAAAGGTCCCTCCCATCTCGAGAGTAACTTTCCTGCAAAAAATCTGAGATGAGACCTATACAATAGAACTTTCTCACCAAAACGAAACTCTCTTTTAAGAATTCTCCTATCATGCTATTTTTTAACTTTCTCTTTAAACAGTCTAGCATTTTCATAAGCTTGACTTCTCCATTCATCTAAAGAACTCAAGTCAAGCATCCTTTTCTTAGCGGCAAGTTTAAAATTTTATTAAGTGCTTTCATTGCCCAATAAGCTTTGTGTTCTAATTCTAAAGGCAAGTAACAAGCTTTTCCATAAACTATTTTATCAGGAGACATACCCATAGGATTTTTATAAGCAGTTCTATTCGCCCATAAAGCATCATTTAACTTACTAGCCCAATTTTTCCTAGATTTATTAATAGTCTTTTGCAAGATAGATTTAATCTCTCTATTTGATAATTCTACTTGTTCATTGGTTTGGGGATGATAAGGTAAAGCAATTCTATGATTAACATCATATTTAGTAAGGGTTTTTCTAAAACCACCATGAATAAAGTGAGAACCTCCATCAGTCATAAGATATCTCGGCACACCAAACCTAGGAAAAGTACCATTTTTAAGCATTTTTTATGAGTTTTCACTATCAGCACTCTTTGTAGCTATAGCCTCTACCCATTTAGTAACATAATCAACAACAACAAGTATATGAGTATAACAATTATAAGGAGGAAACATACCCATAAAGTCAAAACCCCAACAATCAAATGGTTCAATAACAAGAGAATAATTCATAGGCATTTCATTGCGTCTAGAAATATTACCAACTCTTTGACATTCATCACAAGATAAAATACACTTTTGTGCATGTTTAAAGAGAGTAGGAAAATAGAAACATGATTGTAGAACCTTTTGTGCGGTTCTATCTCCAGCGTGATGTCCTCCATAAGCACTACCATGGCATTTTCTCAATATCTCTCGCCGTTCATATTCTGGAACACATTTTCGAATAATACCATCTACTCCTTCTTTATATAAGTGTGGTTCATCCCAAAAATAACGCCTCAAATCATAAAAGAATTTCCTTCTTTGCTTGGTTGTAAAGGTTGGAGGCAAATACATGGAAACAATAAAGTTAGCATAATCTGCATACCAAGAACTATCTCGGGAGCTCACTTTTATTGCAGCCAACTGTTCATGTCGAAAACTATCATTAACAGGAATAGGGTCATAAGCAATGGTTTCCAATCTAGACAAGTTATCAGCAACAGGATTTTCAGCACCTTTCCTATCTATTATGTAAAAATCAAACTCTTGTAAAAGCAACACCCATCTAATAAGCCTAGGCTCAACATCTTTATTTTCCATAATAAGGTATCTAATAGCAGCATGATTAGTATGAATAGTAACTTTCGAATCAACAATATAAGGTCTAAATTTATCACAAGCAAAAACTACAGCTAGGAACTCTTTTTGAGTGGTAGCATAATTATTTTTGAGCAGAATCAAGAGTCTTACTAGCATAATGAATAACATTCAACGTCTTATCTATTCACTGTCCAAGAACATCACCTACAGCAAAATCACTAGCATCACACATAATTTAAAAAGGTAAATTCCAGTCACGTGGTTGAACAATAGGAGCAGTAATTAAAGACCTTTTTAGAGTTTCAAAAGCTTATTTGCAATCATCATAAAAAACAAAAGGTACATCTTGTTGAAGTAGATTAGTAAGAGGCTTTGATATTTTAGAGTAATCTTTAATAAACCTCCTATAAAAATCAGCATGACCAAGAACACTACAAATACCTTTGACATCGCTAGGATAGGGTTATTTCTCAATTGCTTCAACTTTAGCTCTGTCAACTTCAATGCCTCTTTTAGAAATTTTATGCCCAAGAACAATTCCTTCATTAACCATAAAGTGGCATTTATCCCAATTAAGAACAAGATTAGTTTCCTCACATCTCTACAAAACTTTATAAAGATTGTGCAAGAAACTATCAGAAGAAGTTTCATAGACAGAGAAATCACATGAATACTTCCACAATTTCTTCACAAAAACCACCAAAAATAACACACATGCATATTTTGAATGCAGCAGGAGCATTACACAATCCAAAAGGCATATGTCTATAAGCATACGTTCCATAAGGAAAAGTAAAAGTTGTTTTGTCTCGATCTTGTTTCCTAACAACAGTTTGAGAAAACCCAGAATAACCATCAAGAAAGCAAAAAAGGGTTTTCTTAGACAGAGTTTCTAACATATGATCAATAAAAGGTAAAGGATAATAATCCTTCTTAGTAACTTTGTTAACTTTTCTAGAATCAAGGCACATTCTATAACCAACTATTACTCTTAGAGGAATAAGCTCATAATTTTCATTTGGCACAACAGTCATTCCTCCTTTCTCAGGGACACAATGCATAGGACTTACCCATCTACTATCAGCAATAGGATAAATAATACCATCATCAAGGAGTTTTAATACCTCATTTCTTACCATTTCCTTCACCTTAGGAATTAAACGGCGTTGATTTTCTACAACTGGCTCTGCATCGGGTTCTATATTAATAGCATGCTGACATATAGTAGGGGAAATCCCTTTCAAATCATCAAGAGTATATCCAATAGTTGCATGGTATTTCTTCAATATTTCCAATAACCTTTCCTATTCTTTACATGAAAGTTTAGAACTAATAATAACAGGATATATTTTCTTCTCATCAATATAAGAATATTTAGGATCATCGGGTAAAGGTTTTCGCTCGAAAACAGGATCCTCCATGGGTGGTAGCGTGGTATCCAAGTCTTCCACAGGTAAATTATGTTTCAGCATCGCTGGTTGACGAAAAAGAATATCGTCAATCTCATTTCTTTCTTCCATAAAGACCTCACTTTTTTGGTCCTACATGTATTGGTGCAAAGAATTGTTAGGATAAAGAGAAATAGAGGCAAGTTGGTCAACTCTAAAATCTTCATTAGGCAATTCAGTTTCATAAGGAGCTTTAGAAAATTTAGAAAAATTAAACTCATAAGATTTTCCATCAAATTTAGTTACTATTTTCTCCTTCTTACAATCTATAACAACACCACAAGTGTTCAAGAAAGGTTTACCAAAAATAATAAGACAAGTTTTACTAGCAGCTGCACCAAGTACTAGAAAATCAGCAGGATATTTAGTTTTACTACAGAAAACTTCTACATCTATAACAATACCAATCGGAGAGATGGTTTCTCTATTAGCAAGCTGAATAACCACATCAATTTCCTCAAGTTCACAAGACCCAATTCCATGCATGATTTCTCTACAAAGCTCATAAGGAATAGCACTTGAACTTGCACCAATATCACATAAACTGTAATAGCAATGATCACCTATCCTAACAGAAAGCACAGGAACACTAGTTTTCGTAAATCTACTAGGATGCAAAACAATATTAGAAGCATCTTCATAAAAGATAATGTGTCCATCTTCTACACTTGTAGTGACAAGGTCCTTTACTATTGTTACTGTAGGTTCAACATTTATTTCTTCATCCTCAGGTTCTATAGATTTATTTGTACTTTTGTTAACCATACTAGCTATAATAGAATGTTCGTTAACCTTAGTAGGGAAAGGCATTTTCTCAATATAAGGTTCACGCACAGCAGGATTAACAGTATGAACTTCTATATTTCTAGCAGGAACACAATTAACAGTATCTTTATAAGGTGCATGGTACTTGTTCCATTCCTTTTTGGGAGATAGGAGGCAAAAACTTTGAAACAATTTGCAAGGATTTGAGGGTCAAGACCATAAGAAGCACTAACACTATGAAAATTATCGGTTCCCACAAAAGATTCAATGCATTCATAATCATAATTTATACCTGACTTTCCTCCTTTGTCATTCTCCCATCCTTCAATATTTCCTGAATACGGTCAAGAAGGTCCCATTTAGCTTCTCCTTTCATACGTGTGAATGATCCAGAACAAGAAGCATCCAATAAATCCTTATCATGAAGGGAAAGCATTGCATAGAAATTATTGTTAACAATATTACTGGGGAGCTCATCAGTGGGGCATTTGAGCATTAATAACTTCAATCTCCCCCACTTTGGGTAGTACTATCTCCGTCATGATGCCAGAAATTATATATTTGATTACTATCATTATGAATCTCACCGCGAGGATAGAATTTAGAATAAAAGAGAGGTAAGATTTCCTCCCATCCAATAGTCTGGCTAGTTTTAGCAGTTTGAACCATTCAGCGGCTCGGCCTGTCAATGGTATAGAGAATAATTTCATCTTCACTTGTTCCATTGTAATACCTGCACACTTGAACAACTCGCATAATTCATGTAAAAAGAGCAAATGATCACCGGGATGGACAGTTCCATCACCTGAATAGAAGTTATTCAAAACATGTTTAACAATCTTTATAGGTACAATTTGCTTCCATCCAATAGATTGGACATTCTTCATGATTTTATACCATTCCGCAGCTCTGCCCTTTAGTGATAAAGAGAATAGTTTCCTCTTAACTCGTTCCATTGTAATACATGCACACCTGAACAACTCGCACAATTCATGTATAAAGAGTAATTGATCACCAGGATGGACATGTCCATCTCCAAAATAGAAGTTGTCCATAACACGTTCAACAATTTTCATATGTATTTTAAAATGATCCAATTCAGCAGATAACGGGTCATCTACTACCCTAGTAGTGGCAGTAGTACTCCCAAATAGGGAACCAAATGGAGATCTTCCATAATAAAATAAAGCAACAAACAGAAATAAAAACATCACTCACAGTAAAAGTTTCTCTTACCAATTCCACTTACCAATAGCGCTTCACTCCCAGGCAACGGCGCCAGAGAATATTCTTGATGAACCACAAGTATAGGGGGTGTATCGTAGTACTTTCGATAAATAAGAGTGTCGAACCCAACGAAGAGCAGAATGTGTTGACAAGCAGTTTGGATAGAGGATTCACGGTAAACACTAGCAGATAGTTTTTGGTGGTTTTTGATATAACAGATAAATAAAGTACGAGTAAAGAAAATATAGTAGTAATAATTGCAGCAAGTGGCCCAATCCTTTCTACAGCAATGGAAAATCCGGTTGGTTTACTTATGATGACTAAACATTCTCGAGGACACATGGGAACTTTGTCAAGTGCTTTTGCTTCATACAGTTGATTTATATTTATTGTTTTGATAGGTGTTGTGTGGATGAACCTATGCTAATGCACCGCCCAACTAGGACTAATACATACTTGTGATTATACCTCTTGCAATCATACTCAACTACAAGAAAGTAATTAAGATAAATCTAACCACAATTTGAAATTCTGGGATCCTACTCTCCCTCATGCGTCGGTTTCCTAACTGAGGGTTTAGGTTTCTGTCACTCCGGCAACCCCACAATCAGTAGCCAAACACGCAATGCATCTCTCTAGGACCATAAAGGTGATGTGTCATGTAGTTGACGTTCACATGACACCACTAGAAGAGTAGCACCAAAACTTAAATATCAAACCATTAGATATTACTTCAAGATAATTCCACTACTAACATCTTGACTTCTCCCATGTCCTCAAAAACTAAACAAACTACTCACAAGAAATCATATGGATCATGATCAGAGGTTATATAATGATGAATACAATCTTTTCATAAAGTGAAAACACCGATAAATCTCGTAAGCATCAACTACAAACAAGTAATCCATACCAGGAAAGCGATCTAGTGAAGAACAACAATATAGAACCCTATTTGTTACAGAGGGACAAAGGTGGATGATGAGGATGATGGTGCTGGTGGTGAGGATGATGGAGATGATGATCTTGATGATGCCCGGAGTGATGACGGTAACGATGGCGATGACCCCCCCCCCCCCCGGGAGGAATTTCCCTGGAAGATTTCTCCTTGTCATAGAGCTTTTCTCTCTCTTTTCCGCCTTGAGGAGGCGGAGGAATATTTCCTCAATGGTTCTATATGTTTTAGGGTTCCCTGGGGATGAAGTACGCGAAAGGGCTCGGCTAGAGGTGGGCCAGGCTGGCCACACCACCTAGAGGCGCGGCCAACGGGGCGCACCACCACATGGTGTGGGCCCTGTGTGGTCCCCCCTCTGGCTCCCCTCCTAGCTGGCTCCGTCTTCTGGTGAAATAGGAACTTCACGATATCCCCCTTCTTCTTCTGGTCTTCTGAAATATAGTATCTCGGCGGTGCTTTTTTCGGCTGATTTCTGGTCCCGGTGATTATTCTCCAATAATTATCAAACATGCAAAATAAGATAAAATAACATAAGTAGTACATCATAATGTGAAATATATCAATGAATAACAGTAAATTATGATATAAAATAGTGCTAAAAAATGTACGTATCACACTGCTTAAGCATGTGGCCCGTAAAGGCTCGATAACACACAGGTATGTTCGGGCACTTAACCGAACAATAACCAACAGCGGGACCGTGGACGTCCATGATGGCTCCTATGTGTTCTCGATGTGTGACAGAACCTTATAAGTTAATCTTTGCACTTATTCACTTAACTTCGTGATGCAAACAATATCACAAGGTGATACTATGTGATCTAGTATGATCAAACTCTTTGATCATACACATATAACTCGTTTACTGACATAGTTCTCTGTTCTCATTTGTATCCCCGATGACTCTATGATAAAATCAAACTGTGGCTGGCCAGACGATATGTCAGCGGTGATATTGAGAGGGCCCAGAGAATGTATTTATCTATCGTCTAGAGGAGTTAAGTGTTAGTACTAAACGATGTCAGTTCCATTACACCTTCTAGGTAATCCCCGGATATCACTCTAATAGTCCCTAGTAGCCGTAAGACAGTTGATGATATCCAAAGCATAACTTTTGATCATGCGGTCACTAGATATTCTAATAGTATAAGAATTATAGTTTGTGTTACCTTCATATGCATTTGCTAAAATACATGATCATTGTTTAGTCTCTTTTAGCAACAACATACACTTGGGTCGGTTCAGTAATATTGTTACCCTAACAATAAATTCTTATGGTTTGCTAGACTTTGTTCTAAGTCCATGATCAGGAAAATATGATCATATCACAAATGACAAGCTAATCTTTGAGAAAAAATTAGGAACCCTTGTTTGTTTATGTCTTCACACGCGCACATAGATTTTTTTATTGAAAACTAACTTTTCATGTGCTATAGCGGTTGTAGCATGATGACATAAACTTAATTCTAATAACTGAATATTATTGTCTCTAGGGAATACCTCCAACAGTCTCCCACTTGGACTAGAGTCAATTAATACTCTAGTTAGTACAATGCCATAAACTAATGGAATTCCGGTGTTACTCACACTACGCATGTGGTACCTTAGACTTCTATCTTTCACCTTTTCATCTAATCAACTTGTGATAAACTTGCATTTGGATTTATTAGGAATTGGATTGTGTGAACTTGGTTCCGTTACTATATTAATAATTCAAGCGTCTCCAAACGAATTATCACATCATCTTCTGAAACCTCATAAGTCAAATGACCTTTATCAAATAACTTGCAACCAACAATTTCTAACATTGTGTTGCAACTATCTACAAAAATACTGGAGAGTCCACTCATAATACTCTAATGTTGGTAATTATACAACATATGACATTATCAATTGAAGAATCATAATCTAAGTTAAAATCAATACAGATTCAATTTCCTAATTTTATAATTCCACCATAAATACGTATGTGAATACTCATAATATTATTTGTAGCAACACAGAATTTGACTTGGTTGTTTTTCACTTTGTAATATTACTGTTAAATATTTCTGCGAGAAACTTCTCACCATAATATTCCTTGGTACTATTACAAACAATTACATGCATAAGAACAACTTTCCTTTAAGTTTTTCTCATTTATATCGGATTGAGTAAAACAATTTTAGTCAACAGAAATACGGCGACTCTTGTGTGCTAATTTTTTTAATGTCTTTGAGATTGATCAAATCATCAATTGCTATGATTTGATCTCAGTCCTTTATATTTTGATGACTAGAAATGTCATGTCTATTGGAAAATAGCATGCCATCTTTCTTTGGAGATAAAATTAATTTTATCTCAATGTAATTCAAACTTCATTTCAGAATTACACTTAGCAAACCCATCATATTCATGTTTATTTAATTCCTCAATCTATATCATAGACCCTGAATTTAATAAGACACTTTTTGATATTGCATTAAAAACCTTTTTAAATATTATCTACGAGGTATCTTTCTTTTAATTGGACCTAGCCATATTAAATATCATAATCAACCCCCACTTGCTTTTAAGTCGCTTCGCTTTATATAACGAAAAAGGAAATCCTTCTTGTTTCATTAACACGACTGATTTTAATACTCATTGTTGTACTATATTTTATGATTACTCGGGTAATCAAAATTATTTACACTTAGCAAAATAATTTGCTAGTTGATCCAATAACAACACCAAGTAATTGATATCGTAAGTATTTCAACTTCATCATTGTCATTTATTCATAATTGTAACCCAATTTTATCAATACTAGCTTTATGAATATTAAATATTCACATATTTTTTTCCTGCGAAAATATTCATTTTCCTTGTGATTTATAAAACCACTCCACCTTGCTCTCGAGATAAAATCTTCGAGTTAAACTGGATATTTTATTTTTCTAACATGTATCTATATGATAATCCAGTATCATATATTTATGATTACTATTATCTTGTTTGTTTGTTTTGCACATTATGGTCATTATATTGGAATTTTGATGAATATTTCATTAAAAATCCTCGTATGCCTCTATTCAAATATTAAGTTTGAACTTCATGTATCTCATAGATAAATTCCCGACAAGATGATGAGTTGGAAGCATTTTCATGTTGCCCTTTTCATTCACTCCTTCTCCAAAGAATCACAATCTCAACTTAATATAATTTCCACATCTCTTTCATGAGAAGACACTTTTCTCCTTAATCCAATGTGTTTGAAAAAAATATGGAGTAAAAGGTGAAAATTTATTACCAACAAACTTATGGTTTTATGCAAACCCTTTTAATCAATTATGCTTCATGCTTGAGAAATATTGATTACTAAGAACTTACCATTAAAATAAATCCAAGTTTATTAATGACATAGTCCCAACTTAGATGAACAAACAAAATAATTTTCTTTAGTGGGTCTGAGAATTATATTCGTTTTCACGCTATCACTTTACCATGCAAAGACATTTGATAATTATAACATTGCTTAAATCCTTTACTCCTACTGACTTTTATTAAATATTTAAACTTGAATTATTTCATCTATTCCACTTCATCAATATGATTAACTTATCAATCTTCAATGGAATTAAGTTAATTGAGAAACCATTCAAAACTTATGTGAATTTGTAAATTCACAAGGACCTAGCACTTAATGGATTTTGGCCATATTAAATATTTTTGAGGCATTCTTTCAACCTTGATAAATCAAATAAAAGACTTATCTCCAATTTATTTAACAAGCCATGAAACTATTACTCAAACTTGAGCAGTAATTTGAATCAAAATATTCAAGACTTAATAATTAAACTAATTGACATAACATAATAAAGAAGGTCATAAACTTTGAATTCCCAAGCTTGGAATCCCCACACATATTTTATTAATTCAAACTTAACACGGTTCACGAACATAAAATATTCACTACATAATGATCAAACTCAAAACAACTATTATTTCGATGTCCTAATGTTGATATTCTTTATAGACTTGGGGCTCCGCAGATGATGCAGCTGGTGTGGTGCCATTAATGCGTCTTCCGTTGCGCCCTCCAAGCTTCCCACTTCTCTTACCTCTTTTCCTTCACACTCTGAAAAAATTGAGAAATTTTAGTATCCAATACCAAAATAAATTTTAGAGAAGAAAAATGTCAATAACTGGTATAACTCTTATACCTTGTGTGGACTTTCCACTTGTCTTTACTTTCTAGTGCAGTCATGACGGCATGAATGAAAACATGCATCTCAGGTAACATTAGCATCTGTAATACTTCTTCAACTGTCTTCTCCACTTCCATCAGATTGTAGCAATCCACAATCCTAACTAATGCAATGGAAGTGACATGAGGAGTGTATTAACTGCTAGCCTTTCTGGAATTGGGTAACAATGTCCTTAAGCTTCTGTAGTATCTATGTAAACTTATTCTTGCGCTCCCTCAAAGGACCAAGGCATTTGATTTTACACCTTAATAGTTCAGCATAAAGTTTGAGATGACCATGACGGACTTGCATAGAGAACCGAGACTTCAAAGCTTCCATGAGATGGAAGGGGCAATAGTGTGGATAACTATCACTCAACTCAGAACTCAACCTTTCCATCATGATCATATAAACTTGATATTCCTCATATCTCCATCAGGTGCCGGAACTTCAGTGTCTAGCACATGATCAACCCTAAGACCTCTTAGAGTAGATCTCAGATCGTGAACCCGATCACAGAAGTTCACGCCTTCCTTAATTAAATTGTGTAACCCCAACAACTCACTAAGAGTTATGTTATCAACAAGATCCATATCTACAATAAAACCAGTTTATTTAGACACTATAGTTCAAAATTAATTTGCACTACTTAATTTAATTAAAAATGATATTAAGATATGCTCCCACTGAAACTGATATTCCTCAAGATCAACTTTCAATGAAATGAGATCCCAATAGATTATGATTAGAAGGATGTGTCCACCTCAACCAACCATAACTTAGATAGTAGGCCAACGTGCCAATCACAAATGTGATTGATACGTTGCAAATGTATCTATAATTTTGATGATCCATGCTTTTTTCTACCAAATACATTTTTGTTCTTCACATGTTTTTTACATATCGTTTTCCTTTGTTTTCCGTATGTTTTCATAGAGTAACCTATTAACAAGATGCCCCAACCAGTTGTTGTTTTCTGTTATTTTCTATTTTAGAAACGTTTTTAAGGAAATATTCTCAGAAAGGGCTAAAAATCCACATAGATCATTTTTTTACCTAGAATGGAGAGAGAGTCCAAAGAAGAGCCAGAGGAGGGCCAGGGGGCCCCTAGGAGGGGTGCAAGGCGCGTCCCCACACTAGGCCATGCCTGGTGGGCCCCTGGCCACTGCCTCTCAACGCCTCTTTTCATATAAATTGCCTTTAACCCTAAAAACGTTGGGGACGGAGTTATTTTCCAAGAAACATACAAAGAGGCGCCATCACCACGAAATTCCAATCTAGGGCTTCTGCAACCCTATTTTGGCACCCTGCCGGAGAGGGGAATCGTCATCGGGGGCCTATACATTGCCATGATCGCCTGAGACAGATGTGTGAGTAGTTGTCAGGACTATGGATCCATAACGGTAGCTAGATGGTTGTTCTCTCCCCTATGCCTCCATGTTTAGAGTCTTGTGAGCTGCCTCACATGATCGAGACCACCGTTATGTAATTGTGCATGTTGTGTTTGCTGGTATCCGATGAACCATAAGATTATGATTATTTTGTTCATGTCAATCTGAGATGCTTCACTTATATTCGTAGAGAGTTGCTGTTGCGGAGAAAAGATTTACGACAGCGCACTCGCCGGTGCTGGAGTGGTGACTGGCAGCGCGGCAGCCTCGGCGTCGGGACAACCATCGCGGACCTCTTTGTTGGGCCCTGGGCCAGCGGGTGCTGCAAACCCTAGGCCCACTAGCGAGCTCGGGATCTTGCGGCCCATGCTCCCCTGTCGAAGCCAGGATGTTCAGGTTTGTTGTGGGTCAGGCTTGCGCTTGAAGTCCACGTCTGGTCCGTGCTCTTCCGTGGCTCCACGGTCTAGCGGGTGAGAGGCGGCATGGCTTTGGATCCCCAAAGAAGCGCTTGACCTAGCGCGTGCTTGCGCTTGCACTGAGAAAAAGTATGTGCGTCAGTGGCCCTCCGCACCCGCATCATCCTCTCCACGCCACTGATGCCCCTATCCTGGTCCTACGCTATTGTGGTGGCCATGAAACACCGCGGGATCCGAAACCGTTCTCTGCTGCTATGTTACGCCCGCTCCCCTCACCCGAATCGTGCCTCCTCCCCATCCCTGCTCCGGCCGCTGATGTCTACCATCCTCTGCCGCAGTTCTCCGGTGCGCCGCTCCCCTCCTCGCGCATGGTCGCCGGAGTTGAGACGTTCTCCGTCCGGTCGCTCATCCCGCTCTGGGTGTGTCGCCTCCAATGCGCAGGGAGGGTGGCCGCATCCCCCGTCCGATGACCTCACCTAGACGTCGTGTGCCCTCTCCAAGCGTTGTGCGACGGGAGGGACAACTACGTGCAGCGCTGGTCTAGTGCGTTGCCCAACTGATTCAGGGAGGGGCACAGCCTCTGCATGCAGATGATGCTTCGAGGGATGAAGAATAAGAAAAGGAAGATGAAGAATAAGAGGAAGAGTAAGAGGAATAAGAAGAGGAAGAGGAAGATAAACGGTTTGCGCAACGGGAATTTAAAAAAAATGCCAAACTATTATGCAACCGTCAAGATCTTGCTATTCAGATACAAGTGAATATGAATTCCAAGATCTAGTTTCGAGATCGTGTACCAAAGACCATAGTAGCGGAAGACGTGTTGATGATGATGTAGGTGAATCATGTAGAAGATCCTCATGCACAAGCCTGTGGGTGAGGATGTTATCAACTCCCCGTATCCGATACCGTGATCCAGCAGACTTAGGGTCTCACATGTTACCCCTATGAGATTATGCACACATGCGTCATGGCAAATTCTACAGCGCTTCGCCGTCGAGGAATTAGCATTGCAGGTGTATATGAAGGTGGACCAAACCTAACGCTAATGCTTTTGGGACAGCGGGAAACCTGCCTACCAGGCCTCCCTCTATTTTCTGTATGACGCTTCCATGAGGAGCTGAAATTTGCGACAGTCTTTTAACTTATAACTGGACCCACGTACTCCATTTTTGTCTGCATACATGTGGTTTGGGAAGGGTCCTTCAAGTTGCTGCTCGACTCACATGGGGGTAGTCCGTCTGCATGAATCTTTAACGGTTGCCACTCTCTCTTCTACTCTTACCCTTGCTCGCGTTCTTGCTCTCGAGGTTGCTCGCGTCCCTGCCTACGGTAGACTTTGCTATGACTCCGTGGAAATTCAGCTGCTACCATCTCGGGTTCCATCTCGTCAAAGACGCGGTTTTTTTACTTCCGTCGTCGTGCCGAGCCACAGTTGTATCTTTTGTTTCCCTCGTTCGCGTATGATATGTCCATGCCATCTTCTTTGGGTGAGAGTGGGTGGGCGTTGTGCGCCGAGTCCTCGCCCTCGGCCCAGCTATTGGATATATCCATAAGGTCACTTACTGTTTTGAGCCGGACTCGGACGATGTACTCTTTAAGGTCCATCCGGCGGAGTCCATCCCTGAAGCTGGAAATTGTTGTTTTCTCTGCGATGTCATATGCGTTGTTCGTTAAGGCAGTCCATCGATGTATGTATCCGCAAATATTCTTGTGTGATTGTTGTCTGCATGCCTTTAGCTGCCCGACTATTATTGGTCGTTTGCAGGTGGATTTGAAGTTCTGCATGAAGTCATACTTGAAGTATTCCTAGCAGGTGTATCTATTTTTGGGTCGACTCTTCACCCAGTTTATTGCGGCTCCTACGAGAGAATGTACAACATCGCCGTCACTCGGTTTCCCTTTTAGAACCTAACGGCGGATAAATAATCATCTAACCAAGCTTCGGGTTCCTAGGCACCGTCATCTTGAATCGTCTCGGCTGTCAGCTTGAATCGTCTCGGCTTCCTGGCCTGGCGAATCACGCGCGTGAAGCAGGAGGGCCCGTAGAGTTCTTTCTTGTCTGGATCGAGGGAGCTATATCTCGAGTGCTCTGTCTCGGTCCTACTGGTCTATGGCAGTGTTTCTTCTGCTACTCTCTCTCTCTCTCTCTGTGTGTAGCCTGTCCACATTATTTTGTGTGAGTTGTCTTCGCAAGTCTTTCGGGTCCTCCTCGTAGCGTGGCGAGCGGGATGGCCTGCTTTTTTCTTTTCTCGGCTCCGTAGGCATTGCCGCTACTCGTGGAGTGGACTTTTCTCCTATCTCTGCACTTGCGATATTGAGGCTTTGTAGCATCTCTTCATGAACCTCTTTATGGGGGTCACCTAGTGTTGGCTTTATCGACATCAGGTACGTTTGCACCTATAGGAGCCTTTCCTGAGGCGACTTGGCTACTATTTTATCCAGTAGGTTAGGCTCCTCCAGGTTCTGCTCAAGGTCTAACGCCCGTCGAGTTCCCCTCATGGAGTCACCTATCATGACCGTTGTTCGGGATCATCGTTTAAGATCGGATGGTTTCTGCACCCCACTGCATGAGGCTTCAACTTCATCCGTTCCTGCACGACACCGCACTATCTTTGTGTATCCTATTCAGCTTCGTCCTTTGCCTGCTTGATACGTCCAAAACTCAGGATGCAGGTGGACACGGACGTCCACCTGTCCGCTGCGTCCGCGCCGCTCCTAAAGTCTAAACGGCCTGGCGGACAGCCCGCAAAACTCAAATGGACAAACGGGCAGCGTCCGCTCAGCCCGCCAGGCCCGTGTACGCTGCTAGGAAGAGGCCGCCTCGCTGCAGAGTACGTAAGAGTTGGGCACAGCCGCACATGGCACACGCAGACGCAGCCACGGTCGCCACCGTCGGGCCGGCGCCGCGCTCGTCGCCGCCGTGCTCCTGACCGGCTAAAGAACGCTAGTCGCTTCCCTGCACCACCTTGTAGCCACAACATCTTCCCCTCTGCGTCTGCTCTACCCCGGCTCCCTTGCCGTCGCCGCTGCCGAACAAGATGGGCATGGCGGCGGGGGAGGAGTATAATAGAGGGGATTCGTAGAAAAAATCTGGCAGAGGAATAGGTGGAAGAGAGTCTGGCAGAGGAGGAGGTCCAGCTTCCAGCCGGATAGGTGTGCCTTTGATCCTTCTATTCGCGCCCATCGATGCAATAGTTTTTCCTCAACATACAGTCATGGCCTTGAGGAGATGCTGAACGTGTTTCTGGGGCGCACCCGGAGATTACAGAAGATTTCAGAATCGCCAGCCAGCGTTTAGGGTCTCCTGATTGCCTAGAGATAGCTGTCCGCATTGTTGCTTCTGTAGATTTTCTTTGTGATTCTAGCAGTTTTGGTTGATTTCCTGACCTTGACCACACCCTTTTTAGAGCTGATGAGCTGTGTCAGATTCAGCTAGCGCATCCTTGTTTTTTTTTAACAAAAGCGCATCCCTTGTGTCCTGTCTCTCGTTTAGCGGACGGACGCAGGATTCCAGCGGACACAGTGGACAAATCATTTAGCGGACGCGAAAGCCGCTAATGATGTAATTAGTGTAAACGGACGGGGCGGAATGTGGCGGACAGTCTGCAACCTGATCCAAAACGTATCTACTTTTCGTAACACTTTTGTTGTTGTTTTCCTCTAAACTTGTGGGATACTTTCAGCAAAAAATAGATTGAAGAGTTAGCAATGGTTTAGCCGAAAATCTTAGTTTATGAGAAGCTTGGTCCAATGTTCCCGAAAAAATAGCCTTTTATGATGATATTGGTAATAATCCAACAAATTTTTGAATACAACTAACACGGACTAACGTTGTTTTCAGCAAAATTTTCCTGGTGTCTTTTTTTTATGCAGAAAATCAACTTTCGGGAAAATGCCCGGAAATGATTCCAATGTTCCTATTTTACCCGAAGACCCCCGGAGCTGAAAGATGAGACATGGAGGGGCCACGGGGGTCCAAAACCACTTGGCGGCGCCCCCCCTAGGTCGTGCCACCACATGGTGTGGCCGCCTCGGGCACCCCCTCGGGTCCCCCTTTCGACTACATATACCCCTTAACCTAAAAACGTCTGGGGGGTTTGTCATATTCCATATAAAAACACTAGAGCGCCGCCGCCACCTCGAAACTCAATTCGGGGATCAGAAGTTCCTGTTCTGTAACCCTGCCAAGACATGGATTCGGAGGACATCATCGCCATCGTCATCACCAACACCTCTCCATCAACCATCCATGATTCCCCCATACATGTGTGAGTAATCCCTATTGTAGGCTGAGAGGGATTCTAGGGATTGGATCATATCGGTCATGTAATAATTGCCAGATGTTAGGGCATAGTGCCTAGTATCGATTGTTAGTGCTATCTATCGTTGTTACAACTTGTTATGCTTAATGCTTGTCACTAGGGCCCGAGTGCCATGATCTCAGATTTGAACATATTATTAATTCATGAGGATAATTATGTTTTTGATCTTACCTGCAAGTTGTTTACACATATCATTGTCTGAAACCCGGGGCCCCAAAGTGACAGCAATTGGGATAACCGGAGGGGATGGCTGTTATGTGAGGATCACGCGTGTTCACAGAGTGTTAATGATTTTCGCTGGTGCTTTATTAAAAGGAGCACCTTAATTACTAGCAGTTTCCCTTGAGGCCCCGGTTCAAACGGGCTGGTGGGATAGAAGATGTTGTGCAAGTTTCTCATTGCGAGCACGCGCGAGTAAATACGGAACACATGCCTATCATCACCTAGTACTTGGATTCTTTATTATTATTAATCTGCAATTGCCCATGCTTTGATTATTATATGAACTATTTAATCCATGCAACGTCCGTTCATCCATCCCTATGCCTACAATATTTTAATCCTGGTGTCTACTACAATTACTGTTGTTGTCTTTATTTCATTCCTTTTATTATTCACTACTGCTACTACTATAAAATTGTTGTTACTGATAAACTGTTGCGAGCAAGTCTACTTCAAGGTGCAGCTGAACTGGCAACTCATCTGTTAAGGATTATAAATATTCTTTGGCTCCCCTTGTGTTGAATCAATAAATTTGGATTTTACTTCCCTCGAAGACTATTGCCATCCCCTATACTTGTGGTTCATCACTTGTTAGCGTGTAGCGATAAGCTGGCCACTCTTTCATGTTGGTGTCCTTTGGGAGGGGAAGGCCCTGTTCAACTAGGGTCATGACCAGCTCCATTGTGATGGCTGATACGTGCACCAGAGGGCGGCTCCCTTTATTTTTCCTGTTTTTGGCCACGGACCCAAAATCGATGGATCGGGCGGACCTGTCGAGTCCGTAATTGTTGTCGCTCGGGTTCTTATCCTCGGGTGACGGGGACATCAGAGGATCTTCGTCGAGTTGCTCTCCCTCCTCAGTCGTTCCTTCATCAAGCGCGTCCGCCGCTTTGCTTGGATCGGTCATCTCCTCCTCATCACTCTCTCTATTTGAGGTGGACGACCCAGACCGTGTAACCATCACAACGAAGTGGATGGGGTATCAGCGATGTAGGGGTGCCCGAAGTTTTCCCCCCTCGAGTGTAGGTGTTGAGATTTCTGCCGCGATAGACTTTGTTGGTTGAGGCCGAGGGGAGTCATGTAGGCGTAGTATTCCTATGCGACCAACACGAAAGATCACGTCGCCAATCTTGAAACCAATGCTTTTGTTGATGGATTTGAACACCGGGCGCGATGCCGGTGAGTGCTTGCTGAACTCAATGGACCCGAAATGAATGAAGTCCGCTTAGATCGATGAGTCGTAGCTTGATGCGAGTGAGGCCAAAGAAACCTCGAATCTAGTGCCTGGGTTCCCACAGACGACGCCAATGAAGAGGATGGTACCTCAACAATCCCCATGGTGAGGGACCTAGGGTTTTGTAAGGGATAAGGCACTGCTGGACAACTCGGCTAGACGGTTTATTGTCCGCCTGATTATTATTATTTGATAAGGTGAAGATAGATTACAGGGGTGTCGCACAGATTGAATCTGGCGCAACTATGAATCTAAGGTTTGTCGGGTTGCCGTGACCCCCTCACGTCCTTTATATAGATAGCCGGTTCCCAGGGATCGTACATGAATAGGACTCAACTTTGAGGCGGTTCTAATCTTTCCTATCTTCTTGAGCAAGTCTTCTCTTGTGTTTTCTTCCACGTGGGCTCTCGTAGTAGACCTCAATGCAGCTTTCCAAAGGCCTCCTTAGGATACCACTTGATGGACCGCACCCGGTAGGCCCATCGTGGGGGGGTCTCTCGGGTTCCCCACGTTAGAGAGTAATTAGAAGCTAGGTCTAATCGGGACAGGATCATCTCAGCCTAATTAAAAAGCTCTATTTCTATTAGAGGAATCTCTAATCTAGTTAGAGGAGACTCTAATCAAATTAGAAGATCTCTAAACCAATTATAAGAGCTCTAATTAGATTGCTCTAATTAGTTGTAGCGCCCTCACATTTAATAATGTAAGAACTATTGTGTTAAATGCTAGTCCCTGGATCAATGCTAGCACCACAGAACATAATGTAATGTACAATTGCAGAAGTATCCAAAACTATTACAAAGGATCCAAAATAGCCAAATATGGCTTTATTACAAAGTGCATAGTCTTGAAAGACTAGCAAAATTCAGAGTTCTGAACAGAAGAAATAATAGCCTCCATCTTCGATCATGCGCCACAGGCATTACATGTTGGGTGTAGACTCAAGTCCAAGCAATTGATCAAACTTCATCCTCAGAATTTCCTGCACGTTGGAATATGCAGCCCCCGAAGGAGATTCAGTACAAACAATGTATTGGCAAATGACACTATGGTGGATATAAAATGGCAAGTCTAAACTACATGCATATCTGGCTTGGTGGAGTTTAGGCTATTTGCAGAAAGCAAGTTTTTCCCTAACACTTTTGCAACAGGGTTTTCTTTTCAAAGGTTGGCACCATGGGACACACCCATGAGCACCAAAACTAATGTTTCCTTAGCCACATTTTACTTCTTCAAAACCGTGTTGAGATTCTTCTATCCATCCTTGTCCAGCTGCTCGAAGTCGTCCATTACCGGGACACGGCTATGATCATAGTTTCTAACTCTGCAGAGGTTGTGCACTTTCACCCTTTGTCTTCAATTAGCCCAAACATCCTATACACCCGGAGTGCATCATGGAAAGAAGAGAATTGAGACGAGATATTTCAGAAACAAGAATTCAACCCAACCAGCAAGACCCGTTCCACCTATAATTCTGCTACATCTTCATGTCAAGAATGGGCTGAACTCTCACAACTTAGTTGATCAAGACAGAGCCCATATGTCAAAGGGATGCACGGAAAGCTACTAAACTTAGAGGGACTTAGGAATCTTTTTGTTTCCTAGGTGGCCATCCACAAGTGTACTCCTTCGGTGATAAACACCATTTATATGGCCCTAGGGAGCCACTCAACATAATCCAATCACATCCAAAATACACCCAGGTGTTTCATTGAGGGTTATACTTAGAATTTTTCCACAACAGTGAGTAAAACAAATTTGTAGCAAGGCTAAGCATCTACTAAGTATAAGTCTCCAAAATAAAGCATCTACTAAGTATAAGTCTCCAAAATAACAAGTCTAAGAATGGCTACACACTACTCGGGGTTTTGCATAGCATAATAATAACTTAGTAAAAATTCCCTATCATGCATACTACTAAAAAACACTAGTAATGCATAGTGAAAATATGGGAGATTTGATGGTGTGTCACTTGCCTTGGCAATAGGATGAACAATCACAGCAAGAATAACAACAACAAGAGTAGACTTTCCCCTCTTCACAATCTAAACAAGCAAAACAAGCCACACATAAACATACAAAACAAACATAACATAGAAAACAAAATAACAATACAAAAACATGTATGCATGTTATGCAATGATCAAATTAATGCACAAAGTTCACAACTAGCAATAATGATGTTCTCATGCAATGATCAAATTAATGCACAAAGTTCACAACTAGCAATGATGATGTTCTCTGGTGTTAATAACATGGTTATTATGCATGCAAAACAAATTAGTTATCAAATTGTAATTATTAGTATTAGTAGTGCTTTATTATAGGCAAATATCAACATTAATAGAGTTTCTATTACAAAGTTGCATAAATAATTTTCCCAACGCATCTAGTGGATAGAGGACATAAAAAAAAACATAGCAATTGATTTCACATAAAAAGGATTTGTAGATTAAAAGTTATGCCCAAATTAGTGATTAATAGAGTTCTACAAATAACATGTGAGTGCACGTTTCAATTTTGAAATTTGAATAGCCTAGATTAATCTACACATTACGTTGATTTCAAAAGTCCAAAATCATCTAAATCGGAATTACAGAACTCGAGATATGAATTTTTAAAGTTTTAATTCAATTTTGTTATTTTCTGTTTTAATTAGAAAAGTGATCGATCCGTGGCTATCTCAATGGGGCGCTCTGATTGGCTGGTGACGGTTCGCACGGATTGCGCGCTGTGAAGCGTTGGATCTAAGGAAGATCGTGCGGCCAGGATTAAAAGAAAATGCTTCGCGGGAAGCTTCTGTCGTGGCCCTCCGATCTCGATCTAACGGTGGATATTCATCCTCTGATTCGGGGCGCCGGAATCTCGTCGGAAAACTGGGCGCGCTGTGGCTGCGGCGTGAGCGCGCATGGCGGGGCTATCCTACGATCCTAGGGACGAAACAGGGCGTACCGTGGGGTGCAGGACGACGATGCAAGCTCGGTTGCGAAGTGGACGGTGGTGGCGCGGCCTTTTCTTCCCAGGATTCCTCACCGGAGTGGCGCGGGGCGGCAGTTGGTCACGAGCGTGGACGGCGGCGTCGATGCGGTGCCCCTCTGGAAGCGGAGACAGCTCCAATCGGCACCTCTCCTCTCCACGGTGCTCCTGGTCACCTCAGTGGCTCCTCCCGTGTGGTGTAGCGGCGGCGATGTGCGAGTCCCGAGCGTGCTCCCAAGGCGCATGGCGGCGGATCTCGGCGAGAAGTCTCGGCGGTGGCGCGTACTAGGGTTAGGGTTCGAGATGCAGGGCGCGAATGTCGAGGGCAAGGCTGCCTTTTATGAGGGTTCTTGCGTGCGGAAGGGGGCGGGAGGTATCAGAGGCGGCACCGCGTCGACTTCGACTCGGAGTCCTCTGCGTGCACAGGAGGAAGAAGAGGCGACGTCATCATGGCGTCAGGCTTGCGTCCCTGGCGGGGTCCGGGTGTCAGCGGGAGAGGAAAGGTAGCGGGCTGTGTGCTTCGGTTTCATGGGCCGGCCCATTGGGGCTGCGTTGCGCGTGCGGGAGAAAACAGAGGGATGGAGAGATGGGCTGGGCCCGAGGGAAAAGAGAGAGAGGGGTTAGGCTGCAGGGTTGCGTTTCTCTTTCTGTTTTTTTCTTTTATGTTTTATTTAAAAGGCATTCAAATAAATTTGAAAACCCCTCAAGACTAAATCAGAATAATTCACAAAAATAGGTTTTGCAAAGCTTGTGAAAAATAGAACATTTTGGTACTACTCTTTCCCAAAAATAATATACTTTATTTTAGAAAAAGATTTAAATCCAAAATGTGGTTTAATAGGTAATATCACCTAAAATTTTGTCTTTGGCAAATTTAAAACCAATTCTTATGCAAACAAAATGCAAGTATTCTATGATGATCATGAATGCATGATGGTTTTGAATTTTTCAAAAAAATTCAAAATCCTAGGATGTTACATTAGTATTTCTAATTATTAGATAGGTTCTAATCCTATTAGAAGTTCTCTAATTAGAAGCTCATTAGTTCTTCTAATTATTGGAGAGATCTCTAGTCAATTTGAAGTGCTCTAATTAAAAGCACCAATTAGTCCTCTAATTCTTCTAGAGAAAGAGAGAGGCAAAAAGGCTCACTTGTTATGTCTCAAAGAGAGAAGGGTGGGGATTATATAGTGGGATGTATGAGGGCACCTGCCAAATTAAAGGAGAGGGGGTCGGTTTCCCTCTCCTAGCATTAGCTGCACCACACCTCCTAGAAGGTTCTGGATTGGACTCCAAGTGGAGTCTAATCCCACCTCCCTTTTTTGTTTTCTTTTTGTTTTCCTTTTTCTTTTTCCCTCTCATTTATTTTTCAAATAAATTCAGGAAAAATACTACGGAATCCTTTGCACTATGTGAGACCATGGGCGCCACCTAGCACTCCCTAAAATTATGTTTAACCCACATGGGGAAATCTGCCCCCCTCTGGCACTACTTCCATATAAGGGAAGTCCCCTAGAACTCTTACGGAACCCCGTGACCCCTATAGATAAAATAAATCATCGATATTATCTAACAATGACAGAAATATGTTTCCAACATCCTGGGATATCTCATACCCCCCCCCCCCACATTTGCTTCGTAAAGCGTCCAACCTCTATTTCTCTTTCATAATATCCCCGGAATAAATTCCGATAGTAATAGGAAATGATTCTATCACACCGGGACATCTCATGCCCTCAATATAAATTATCTCTGATATATAAATATATGTATTACACTGAAACAACATTTGGGTGACACTCCTAGTTGATCTGTACCTACCAATATACACAAAAATAAGCCCAGACTTTTCAATAGGTTTGATAGTGTGTGGACATGAAACTGGAAACTCTTTCCTTTTCAATAATCAATATCAGGGCCATGGACACCCATATTGACCCCACATACCAAACAAATTAACTACTAAACTTGTTGGTCATTATACAAATATTCCATTACTTACAACTATGAACTTACCTGGGACTATTGATTTCGGTATTGTGTGTGAAACAATCTCTCGTTCACTAATACATTTGTCTCGTCTCGTTATATCATAAGTTTCCTATTTCTCGTTACCTTATTATGATATACCACATGATGTATCATCAGCATGCATTGTCTGCAGAACTTATGGATACCAAGAATACCGAGTGAGCCTAGGTATGTATCTCTCCTTTTACGTAGGAGTAATTCCCATCACAGAACATCGACATGTGTTCGTGGGTAAGCCATCAAGCTCGTAGTCGACATCAACTATACATTTGGGGAAGGAAATTGTGGAGCCCCTTGGTACAAGATTGACACGATTGTTTTGCCCAAGTTCTACCCCTTTGTGTAGAGGCAAGACCTACTCTGCTTTCTCTATTGTTTTCTATGGAACATGTGCTTGCGGTTGAGGAATGTCTTCCTAACCTCCTTTCTCGTTGAATCCTGAGTCATGTCTTGTATAGGGGCATTCCAGGGTTACAAATGATGGCGGTGATAATGCATAGTAAGATCTCACTACCATATTGATCATGGGAAGTTAATCCTTAGTGGCACATCCTGATAAGGCATGTGCAAATGCAAGGTTTTTTATACGGTTTCATAGGTATTTTGGTGACATGGCATCCTAGTTAATGAAGAGAGATGGTGAAGTTGTATGTTAGCTAAGATACAACACTTGCACGTAGCCATAGCAAAAAAGGGCTAACCCAATCATATGCATGCATTATCCCAAAACATTAAATTTAGATACACCACATAGCATAAAATGCATTGGACTATTTTTTTCCGAACTTTTTATTCACTGATGTGGTAGTGCATTGACTAGTCTTGAGCAGAATGTTTTTTTTTGCAAAGAAGACCTCACTCAATACTGCTTCCCTGTCTAAGGCCATGAGATTCAGAAGTGGGGTGCACCGGTCAGACTAACAGATGGGGCCCACTTGTCAGACTTACCCATGCACTCTCCCCTCCTATTTTTTCCTTTTTTTCCCATCCCTACCAAATTCTCCATCCTGAGAATCTGCACCTTCACCAACGAGAGTGGCTGCCATGCACGCGCTCATGCCATCACTGAAGATCAACCATAACATACATGAGTGTGACGGCCGCAAGCAGCTACGGTCCGCGACCGCACGAGCTTGCCCATCCTCCGAGCGCGAGTTCCACCTCACCAGCACCTCCATACAGAGACCTTCAGCCAGTATGGAGGCACATGATGACGCCGGTGAAGAGTGGCACTTCCTGGATGTGAAGGCGCAGAGTGGACCCATCGTGGACAACGAGCACGGTGATGATGGCCCGCAGAGGCTCATGTCTACCCAAGCTCGCAGCTCCTCGCCACCCCTACTCCTCATAGCTTCGGGAAGCGCTCGCCCTTCGTGGCAACGACATCACGAGCAACGGGCCATGGCGCAAAGCGCGGCGAGTGGCAAGCATGGAGATGGGTTGGTTTGGCGAGCTCCGAGTCGAGTGGACCATAGTGTGGAGCACGGATTCGATGTCGAGCACAGTGGGGATGGGTTATCCTCCACACCGCGAATACAAGGTCCAGCCACGAACCCTGCCCCTTCTCCTCCCATGTGTTGCACATGCCTGGTCTGTTGGAGCATCCTATGGATCCCCCCGTGACAGCAAGCATGGATGTGGTGGTTCCCTCTACAGCTGCCTCATCGAGGTGGAATGTGTGCACTCGTGCAAATACAACATTGAGGAGATGTTGTTTCCCGGCAAGCCCCCGCCGTGTGATACGTCATAAACGTATCCTTAATTTCTGATGTTCCATGTTGTTTTCATGTTATTTCCCACATGTTTGCTATACACTTTATGTCATTTTAACGATTTCCGGGACTAACCTGTTAACAAGATGCCACAGAGCCAGTTCCATGTTTTCTTCTGTTTTTAGTTTCAGAAAAGTAATTCTGGAAATATTCTCGAAATTGGAAAATTCGAAGCCGAGAAGTCTTAGAATTCCCGAAGGTTCTACGGAGTCCCGAAGAGACACGGAGAGGGGCCCAGGGGGGCACACCATAGGGCGGCGCCCCTGGCCGCGCCTGGGGGTGGTCTGGCCCCCGAGGTGCCCTCTGCCATCGCCCTTTCGCCTATATAACCCTAGAAATATACCAGTTCTTTCCAAGAAACAGCCGAGAGGCCGTCATCATCGTCACCCCTAGTTCGGGAGGGTTCTGGAGCTCTCCCCGGCACCCTGCCGGCAGGGTAATTCATCACCGGAGGGACCTACACCATCGTGCCCTCATCCGAAGTGATGCGTGAGTAGTTCATCCCTGGACTACGGGTCCATAGCAGTAGCTATATGGTTGTCTCCTCCACTTTATGCCTCGTGTTTAGATCTCGTGAGCTGCCTCACATGATCGAGATCATCTTTATGTAATGCTACATGTTGTGTTTGTTGGGATCCGAATGAATGTTGAATGCTATGTCTTTAGATTGTCAATCTATCATGTTATCTTCATGTATATGTTATTTATGATCTTGCTTGCTCTCCGTTATTAGTAATTGCTCTGGATAAGTAGATGCTAGTAACTCCAAGAGGGAGTATTTATGCTCGATAGTGGGTTCAGTCCTCCTTTGCATCTGTGCTCGAGTGATAGAAACGTGACGGATAGAGGATGTTCTGTTGCCATTAGGGAGAAAACAACAATGATTTGTCTAATGATGACGTTATTGATTAGATTACACACTTTGCTTACTGCGATTATTTGTTGCTTGCAACTTAATACCCAACGTTTGTTCGGATGATATTCGGAGGGTGGATTATTAGTCATAGATGCAGTTGGATGACGTTCTATGTATCTTTTTGTAATGCCCGCATGAATCACATAGTAATCTTTATGTCATCCATATGCACTAGGCTGCAACCTTCATTTTTGTCAATTACCCAGCTGTAATTAGTTCACCACACATTTTATTTATCTATTACAGAGAGACACCACTAGTGAACTATGGACCCCGGTCGATTTTCCTCATACTGATAATACACACACTGCTTCCATTGTTTTCACACTGCTTCTACTGTTTTCATACTGTTTTCCACACCATACGTTTAACCTCTTTGTTTTCAGCAAAACTGGTGAGATTGACAACCTCACTGCTTCGTTGGGCCAAAGTGATTTGATTGTGTTGTGTAGGTTCTACGTTGCTGCTGAACCGGTAGTGCACCCTGCCACCTCAGCTGCATCAACCTTCTGAAGTTACTCCTTCCTCCTACTGGTCGATTCAACTTTGGTTTCTTTTCTGAGGGAAAACTTGCTGCTGCACTGTTCACACCTTTCAGCTTGCGGTCTCTTAACAAGCGTGTGTCCAAACTCCATCAATATTTTCTGGCGCCGTTGTCAGGTATTTCAAAGTCATCTAGAAGAAACCACTCCCTCGTCAACTCTACCATCAACAAGTTTTCTAGCGCCGTTGCCGGGGAAGAAGAGAATTTCTGCAAGGGGACTCTCTCACTTCCAATAATAATATATTATTCTGGTTGTTGCCACCAAGTCTCTAGCTCCTATTAAGCTCAGCCTTAGTAGAAGTGGGTAGCGGCACTGGGTGGACGGTCTATCCTCCCTTAAGTGGTATTACCAGCCATTTTGGAGGGCGCAACTTACTCACCCTACTCCCTTAGACAATGCAATGCTCTGAACACGGAAGTTTGCAGTTCAGCCCTCTTCTCCCATGCAGAGTCGCAGGAAGCGCCTCGGATAAAATCATGCCAAATGGTGATCTGAACCCAGACATATCCTCAAACCAGGAATTCCCAGAACAGGATCCTTTTCCAGGTACTAGTTGGCTTTTCCTTGACTCGATTCCTGCTCCGATCCCATCTCTACTTTGAGAAAAAGGTTCTATCCTAGGATTCTCAATAGATGACCATCCTCATCCGGATCATAATTTTCTACTTCAAAGAGAGGGAATTGGAGCAACAAGAGTTGGAGTGCGTTGATTACTGATTTCACTGGGGTTCCCCGACCGTCCAGAGAGAGTTGTCGCCAGGTCCTTTAAAAAAGAAACCGTGGGAGGAAGAACATTGTGCAACCCGTGCAGCCGAAACTTCCCAAGAAAAATCCCTAATTGAATCCAAAATTGACGGGTTAATGTGAGCTTATCCATGCGGTTAGGCGCTCTTCGAATAGGAATCCCTTTTCTAACTGGCTTTCGTGCTTTGGTGAGTCGTCCGAGATCTTTTCGATGACCTATATTGTGTTGAAGGTATATCTATATGATCCAATCGATTGCATAAGACCCGCAGTAGCAATAGAACGGGGAAAGTATACAGAAAACACAGTTCTTTTCAATTTTTATTATCTATATATTAGTTTGGCATTTACTGAACTAAAGCCATTGAGCCAAGTCAATCGAAAGACTTATTCGAAGAAAGCTTTAAGAGAGTTTGTTGTCCCATTCCTTTATGTTGGTGAACCTCTTACTGCTTCTTCCAATTCTGAAACATGCTTTTCATTAAAGTTGAAGGAGACAAGCAAAGGTACTCTTGCCAATGGAAGAAATTCCATCGTCGTATGGCTTTCGCGGTAGTTGCTCAATCCGTTGCTTGTTTGGTTCGAGGTTGAGCTCACCCGCCACCCTACGTTAGTAGTCTTCCTAACTTTTATTCCCTTTTTTTGCTCTAAGGTAAGTGGGAAGAGCAAAAGGGAAGGAGGTCCTCATACGGAGTCGCACACTTGAGCAGTGCGGGAGACTGAAGAATGGGTCGAGTAAACTCCCTTAGGGCCGATTAAATCACAGACGAGGAACTTTTTTTTATTTGAAGGGTAGGTTCTAAAAAAGGCAGAGGTAAATACTTCGAAGAAGCGGCTCGGTAGGGATGGAATGGTCAATCGTCAAGTCAAGGATGACTTCTTTATTGGTGCTAGTTGGCTTTTCCTTGACACGATTCATGCTCTGATCCCATCTATACTTTGAGAATAAGGTTCTATCCTCGGATTCGCAATAGCGAACGCGAATAGATTTTGTTTTTTAATTTTGAAATAAAGGTTCTTGTCTTGTGGGGAACGATGCACAAATTTTTGGAATCCGGTAACAACAGGTATAATCCCCCCCCCCATAGAACTACATTTTCTTTCAACCATTTCAACCAATCAATGCGACCTATGCTCCGTATAGAAGGAATCTAAGATTCTGATCTTATATTGTGTGAAGAAAAGGTCTAGACGGAATCTAAGATAAGAACCTAACAAAAGTTTAAAATAGGGCATACTGCCTGTGATTTACTATTGACTTCCAAGTCGACACGAGATTCTATTTCTTTCTCTCTACACTATGTACTTACTTTTCCGGCTATGCGAGAGAGAGACTTTATCTTTGGTCTATAGGCACAAATCCAGTAGAAAATACCAATCCAACTTCCTCCTAAAATAACTTCTAACAGGGGAGCGCCCTCAAGGAACCACTCACTACTCAACTTGAAACCATGGACCTATCTCCTTCTTTTGACTTTCTTCTTTGTCCCAATTCATATCGAGCATGTCTTTCTCATCTATAGATAGAGAGAATATAGGATAGGGGCGCTCAAAGCAAATAAGACTGGACAGCCAACATAAAGATGCACACTCCTACATGTGAAATAAAAAGATTCATCTTCACTTTTTTGTAGTAGTCTTGACCAACAGCCATCAGCAGTCGGCTCGTTGGTAAGGAAAGAGCTTCAAGCCCGATTTTAGGTGGCAAACCTCCCAAACAAGCACGACTCGACGAGGGGGGGGGGGCGGGGAAAGCTACAGGCCCAAAACCTTCGACCCTTCTTTCTATATGGGGGTGCCCTGCTGATGTCTATGCACGCTTCTATTCTTGTAGACAGTGTTGGGCCTACAAGTGCAGAGGTTTGTAGAACAGCAACAAGTTTCCCTTAAGTGGATCACCCAAGGTTTATCGAACTCAGGGAGGTAGAGGTTTAAAGATATCCCTCTCAAGCAACCCTGCAATTAAGATACAAGAAGTCTCTTGTGTCCCCAACACACCCAATATACTTGTCAGGTATATAGGTGCACTAGTTCAGCGAAGAGATAGTGAAATGCGAGTAATATGGATGGTTATAAGTAATAATAACAATCTGAAATAAATATGGCAGCAAGAAAACATGTAGCATAACAGGCGGAAAATGGTGTTTCAATGCTTGGAAACAGGGCCTAGGGATCCTACTTTCACTAGTGGACAATCTTAACAATGATCACATAATTGAATAACTAAATATGTACTCTTCACTATGCAACTCTTAACCCTCTCCTGTTGGATAACAAACACTAATCATTGCATAGGGCTACAAAAAGCATTCCTTAAAGTAAGAATTCCCATGTCTATTTAACCCCACACTATCACTATGAGCGCCCTAGAAGGTACTAGACAAACACCACAATTCATAGAGGAGACATGATGGGGGGATGATAACCCGGTAGGCCAAACTCCAAGGAATAACCCGGCCCAAAGGACGCTGTGCAAAATCCGGCTAAGGATAAGGAAGCCTGTAAAGGCCCAAGCTTGTAGGCCCAGTAACCCGGATTGTGGGTTATGGTAGAAGAAAGTTAGGGTTTGTGCGCCGTGTCCGGGTAGGATCCAGGATGCGCCTTGGAGAATAAGCCAGGGGGTACGGGTGCTTTATAAACCGACCCCCATGTCTAGTTTAGGCAGAGATCTAAGAACCCTAGCAATATCGCCTGATATCGAGCATCCAGTGTAATCCCATAATTGAGTTGTTATATCAAGATCGGAGACTCGGCGACTTTGATTGCCGGCTGCCAGATCGAATTGCACCATGTTTTCCTCTGAGCTAAACCCTCTCCCAAACACCTGTGTCGTCTTGCCCCAAGATCAGTTACCCCCCGGTAACGTCTGCCGTGATTATCCCACGACAGTTGGCGCCCACCGTGGGGCCTGTGTCCAAAGGTGTTTACATCACGGGAGAAGCTCGGAAGAGCATGGAGAATCTTGTCGTCGGCGAAATCTACATCGATCACAAAGGAGAAAAGATGGTGGACGATTCCGGCTGGGGGCCAGAGTCGGATCATCTCGAGTCCGGATCTATGCTGACGGTCGGCCGGATCAACATCTTCGTCGGTATGGTACGAACGCCTAATTTAAAAGTACAGTATCATGTGCATACTACAAGAACTTCTAGCAGGGACAAAGAGACATTAAAACAAGCGGCAAACTCGGTTTCGTCGGCCGCGCCGGGATACCTTAGATGGGCAGAACAAGAGGTAACATGGAGTAGAAGAGATGATCCGGAAAAAGTAGAGCGTCCACGAGTCTTGGCGTTGGTGGTCGCTCCACAGGTTAATGGTTACGAACTGAAGAGGGTCCTGATGGACGGTGGAAGTAGCATCAACATCCTTTATTGGGAAACCTTCTTACGGATGAGTCTCAAAGAGTCCCAGTTACAGAAAAGTTCGACAATCTTTCATGGGATCGTGCCAGGTCACTCGGCGAGCCCCGAGGGAAAGATCACTTTGGAGGTTGCTTTTGGAGAATCGACGGATAATTATCGAGTTGAGTGGCTCACGTTCGAGGTGGTCAAATTGCGCAGTCCTTATCACGCGCTGTTCGGAAGACCGGCTTACGCCAAATTCATGGCTAGGCCGTGCTACGTGTATTTGCAGTTGAAGATCCCGGGTCCTAAACGGACCATCACCATATATGGGAACCGGGATATAGCGGCCGAGTGTGACGAAGGAGATTCGGTTATGGCTGAGCAAGCATGCAGAAAGGAAGAGCTCGAATATTACCGGTCTCAAGTAAATCCGGATGATAGAACAGCCTTGAAAAAGCCGAATACCGAGGATGAGAGAGCAAAATTCAAGGCAGCACAAGACACCAAGAAGATAGATTTTGTCGAAGGTGATTCCACTAAGCAGTTTACCATAGGGTCTAACTTGGGAAAAGAGCAGGAGGAAGCGCTTGTGGAGTTTATTCGTTCAAATGCGGATGTGTTCGCCTGGACGCCTAGCGACATGCCGGGTATCCCTACAGAGCTGGCCGAGCACAGTTTGCATGTGGATCCCAAGTCCAGGCCCGTGAAGCAGGGTTTGAGGAAAATGAATGAGGAAAGAAGGAAGGCTATAGGCGAAGAGATCGCTCGGCTATTGGCAGCCGGCTTTATCATGGAAGTATTTCACCCGGATTGGTTGGCGAACCCGGTTCTAGTGATGAAAAAGACCAACGAGTGGAGGATGTGCATTGATTTTACGAGTCTCAACAAACATTGCCCAAAGGATCCGTTCGCGCTACCAAGGATAGATCAGATCATAGATGCAGTAGCTGGAAGCGATCTATTATGCTTCCTGGACGCATATTCCGGGTATCATCAGATTAAGCTCAAGAGGGAGGATTGGGAGAAAACATCATTCATAACCCCTTTTGGGGCCTTCTGTTATAAAACTATGACGTTTGGATTGAAGAACGCCGGTGCAACTTACCAACGGTGTATTCAGAAGTGCTTCGAGGACCAAATCGGACGCAACGTCCATGCCTATGTGGATGATGTGGTCATCAAGACCAGGAAGGCGGAGACATTTATCGATGATCTAAAGGAGACGTTCAAAACCTTGAGGAGGTACCAGATGAAGCTTAACCCGACAAAGTGCGTGTTCGGAGTTCCAGCTGGGAAATTACTCGGCTTTATAGTTTCCGAGAGAGGAATCGAGGCAAACCCGGATAAAATCAAGGCCATCCAGAGTCTGAAAAAACCGGAAAATTTGAAGCATGTTCAAAAGCTCACGGGCTGCGTAGCAGCCTTGAGCCGATTCATATCCAGACTCGGAGAAAAGGCAATACCCTTGTACCGGCTCTTGCGGAAATCAGATAAATTCGTGTGGGGTCAAGAGGTGGATGAGGCGTTTGAGGCACTAAAGAAGCAGTTATCTGAAGCACCAGTACTAGCGGCGCCGGGTCCTAAAGAGCCTATGTTGCTATACGTGGCAGCTGGCCCCCGAGCCGTCAGCGCAGTAGTTGTTGTGGAGCGCAAAGAGGATGGGAAAGGTTACCCGGTTCAGAGGCCAGTTTATTACGTCAGCGAGGTACTATCAGAAGCAAAGCAGCGCTATCCACATTGGCAAAAGTTGGTGTTCGGGGTCTTTATGGCCAGCCGGAAGTTGAAGCCGTATTTCCAAGAACATCCCATAACAGTGGTTAGTTCAATACCAATGTCGGATATCATCAGAAACTCGGACGCGACGGGAAGAATAGCCAAGTGGGCAATAGAGATGGGGGATTATCACATCAACTATGAACCCAGGTCAGCAATCAAGTCCCAAGCTTTAATTGATTTCGTTAACGACTGGACACATACAGGCATGACTACGACGATTCCAAATTCTGAGTCATGGATCATGCACTTCGATGGATCTAAGCAATACGAGGGATCAGGAGCTAGGGTGGTGCTAACGTCACCCAAAGGAGATAAATTAAGTTACGTACTACAAATTCACTTCGACTGTTCCAACAACGTGGCCGAGTATGAGGCCCTATTGCACGGCCTAAGGGCAGCTAAGGAGATGAACGTCAAGAGGATACGGTGTTTCGGAGATTCGGACCTTGTGGTACAGCAGGTATCAGGAACTTGGGATAGAAAGGACGCAACTATGGCAGCATACCGCAGGGAAGTTGATAGGGTTGCAGGATGTTTTTCCGGGTATGAGGTGGAACATATAGACAGAAGAAAGAATGAGGCAGCCGACGCGCTCACTAGACTCGGCTCGCGCAGAGAGCCGGTTCCACCTAACGTTTTCCTGGACGAATTATGGCGACCATCAGTTAAAACCGAGTCAGAGGAGGAATTGGCAAATCAAGACCCGGATTCAGGACTTGTGGCTACTGTACGCACTGTTCCCGAATGGACAGAACCGTTTTTGGCCTACCTATCGCGAGGCGAGTTACCACAGTAGGAGGTATTAGCAAGGCAAATTTTGAGGCGAGCAAAGGGATACTCTATCATCAACGGGGAACTATATAAGAGAAGCGCAGCAGGGGTCTTTTTGCGCTGCGTAGCGCCTGAAGAAGGCCGACAGATTCTCAAGGAAATACATGAAGGCGACTGTGGACATCACGCATCCACAAGATCTCTCGTGGCTAAAGCTTATCGACACGGATTTTTCTGGCTCACGGCTCTAGCAGATGCGGAGCGATTAGTAGCAAGGTTTGACGGATGTCAAAGGTACGCTCGCCAAACCCATGTGCCGGCCATGGAGTTACGGACCATCCCGTTAACTTGGCCGTTCGCTGTCTGGGGTATGGACATGGTTGGCCCCTTTCACATGTCGCCATGCAAGAAGACACATCTTTTGGTGGCTATTGATAAGTTTACCAAGTGGGTTGAGGTTATGCCAGTTTCTAATTGCGAATCAGCCACAGCAGTCAAGTTCCTGAAGAGGATTATCTACCGGTTCGGGTATCCCCACAGCATAATTACCGACAATGGAACCAACATGTCCCTTGGTGAGATGGAGAAGTTCTGCGGCAACAATGGAATCCGACTTGACGTCGCGTCAGTGGCTCATCCGCAGGCCAACGGACAAGTGGAGAGGGCAAATCAAGAATTGCTACGCGGGTTAAAACCAAGACTACGAGTCCCCTGTATCAGGGCAGCTGGCGCATGGGTCGAAGAACTCCCTTCTGTGGTTTGGGGCATCAATACTACGCCTAATAGATCTACTCAGATGACACTCTTCTTCATGGTCTATGGCGCGGAGGCAGTACTACCGAGTGATATTATCCATGATTCACCACGAGTGTCAGCATACGTCGAAGTGGAGAATGAAAAAACCCGGCAAGACGCCGTGGATATGTTAGAAGAGCAAAGGGAACAAGCCCTGGAAAGATCAGCCATATATCAGCAGGATTTACGAAGGTATCATAGCCGGCACGTGAAAACCCGGTTCTTCCAGGAAGGAGACCTGGTTTTGCGCCTGGTACAGTCAAATGAAGGAAATCACAAGTTATCACCACCTTGGGAAGGACCGTTTATCATAAGCCGGAATTTGCATAATGGGTCATACTACTTGATAGATGCAAGGGAAGAGTCGACCACAGTTAATGACACTACTCACACCACTTCATCTATGCAAGAAAGAGACAGACCGTGGAACGTGGCTCAGCTACGTCCATATTATACTTAGCAAAAATGGTATTGGCATTGAATGATGTAATAGGCAGCAGGTTTTTCAGACGCACTCTTTTCCTATCCAGGGTACCTTTGGGGGCTGGAAGGGTTTTTAATGAGGCGGCTTGCTGACCTAGATTTTTCATATCAAGTAAAGAGGTGATTATCAAGAAAAGAGATGGTTATTATCAGGTTATGTACTCTCAGTATGATGCGTATATCTAGGTCTTGGGGGCTGGTCGCTTGAATAGCACAGTTACAAACTCAAAGACCCGGCCATGATGCCTATGAGTTATAAGGGCCGATTACTTGCAAACGAGTACGGCTACAATCTTATAACCGGACAAAGAAGTCCAAATTCCTTGGCTATTCTTACTTAAGCTCGATGTGACTCGCATTAAAGTGGCATGATTTGTTCGCTTACGATTACAGTCAGTCATGAAACCCGACGGGGCTTGAGTGGCTACGTTTTCGTATGGATGTAACAACATGGTATCCACGCGAAAGCCGGCTTACAGTACAAGATAGTCAAAAGGGTCATCTAAACCACAAGTTATGCAGAGTACAAGGCTAAACAGCTGGAAACTCAACGATTATTAAGCATAACTTCAAATCCTATGTGAAACAACTCAGGGATCTTTGTGAATTTAGCAGTAGGCAGGTCGTTTCCCTTTCAAGATCAAGTGTCCTAGACTTGGAGATCCGGGTCCGGGTGACTTGAAATCTTGAAAAGAGAAAAAGTTGCTTATTTGTAGAATTCCAAAAACCCAAATATCCGAGTATTGGGGACTTGGGGACTTAGAAGCAAATCCGCTTGTCAATACCCATGAGACCCGGAAATCGAGTTTTCACAAAAGGAACAGTAAAGAAAGCCGGATATCGAGAACAGATGAGCTCAATAATGGATAAACTTAAAAAGGCCGGAAGAGGCATAAAGTATATCAAGACCTTAGCGTGCATTACAAAAATCTCGGCGAAAAGATATCAAAGGTGCACAGGCGCACCACCCAAAATATAATTGTTTAAACAGCATGTTGACCGACCGGTGCATAACAAGAGGCATTAGAGATCAGATATCACTCGGCGTTCATCTTGGCCTTGCCCTTGCCATCATTGGTGGTAGCAGCAGCACCCGGATCAGCGGTACCAGCCCGTGCAGGAGGTGGAACGACTGGTGTCGAGGTAGCGGGGGCAGAGCCGGCTTCAGCTTGCTTCTTTGCAGCCTCCGCCCTCAATGCAGCAGCTTCCTCCTTCCACCGAGCCAGCATATCATACGGCTCGGGAAGATCCGACTTAATTGCTACACCAGCAGCATCATATGCTGGAACAAGGATATTAACGTCCAGTTCATCAGCGATCACGCTGGCCGGGTAACGGACCTCCTTCTGGACGGCCTGAAAATCCTTCACTGAGAACTTGGACCCATCAAGCTTGAACTCTGGGAAGCCGCCCATGAGCTTCGCTAGTTCGAGCTTGGGGAAATAAGCCTTGGCGAGTGCAAGCCCCCGGGTCATTCCAACCCGGCAAGACGAGCGTTTCCAGTGCCAAATCCACTCAGGAATAGTGGAGAAGGCATCCAGCATCCTCTTCAGATCAACATGCCCTCTACCCGGCCACCGTAACTCCTCCAGGATCCATTTGGTTCCGGCACATAGCTGCCGGAGAACACTCTTCATGGTTTTCAGCTTGGCGATGTCATCCTCTTCCGGCATGGTTTCGTCCGGGCCTGGAGGAATGGAAACGTAAGTCGGGAAAACCGTTGTTATCTATCAAAAGGGTAAACCCGGAGGAGGAAACGTACCAAGTAAAGCACGATATGTGTCTGATATTTGGACGGAAAGGCTTGTTAGATCATCTTCGGCTTTGTGAGCCCTTTTCCTATATTTCCTCATTATCATCCTATTCCTCCTGGCCTCAGCTTCGGCTGCTTCACGCAAAGCTACCTCCTTTTCGATGAGCTTGGTGGCGTCTGCCAGTTTCTCCTCAGATTGAGTCACGAAAGACTGCATGCATGCAAACAAGGATCAGTCGGGTAGAGGAGCAAGTTATCAGGCGCTTGTATAATAAAGTCCCAAGCGAATTATGAATCAATTCACTCGGAACTTGGGGACTGGATAAGGGCATAAGCAACATTAGTCGGATTTACCTCGTGCTTGGCTATTAAAGCTCCCAAGATGTTTTCTTCATTAGCCCTTAAAGTGCGTAGGGTTTCCAGCATCTGGGCAAACGTCAGTTCCTCGGATCGAGTACCGGAAGAGCCGGCAGCTTGGTCGCCTGGTGGGGGGGCTCTCCCCGCCCTTGGAGTTGAGACCCGGACAGTTTGAGTACCCGGGTTGGGAGAACCCATCCTTGTATCCAGAACCTCGATCTCCTCGTCTACCGGTTCCGATGAGGAAGGAGATCCGGCGGCTCGGGGAAGCGGATTGTTCAGAGGGCCTTGTTCCTGGTTATTCGCCGCATCACCGCCAGTCGTGGTGCCTGCGTTATCAGTCGGCTTCTCCACCCGACGGTTATCTGTTTCCACGTTTTCCGGGTCACTGACGGTGACTTGAGTGCTGAAAGAAAAATGAGAAAAGGCAGTTATTAGTAATGACGGTGGCTTGAGTGAAAATTTGTCAGGCGTAAAAGGAAATCATGTAGCAAAAACTTACCCGGCATTCACGGTGTAGTCCGGCGGGAGCTCGCCGCTAGAAGCAGATGAGGTCGTCACAGGGACCACTAATGGAACCCGGAATTGCCCGGCACGTGGATGGTTAGGAGAAGGGTGGCGTTGAGGAGAGTCGGAAGGACGAGACGGAGGGGCGCTGGCACGAGGGACCGAGGGGGTAGAGATGCCCGGGTTAAGGGGATCTTCACCCGGGGAGCTCCGAGTTACTCTGCGTTTGGCTGGGAAAGAATCCTTCAAGCACGACGAATTTGATAATTGATGGTTAAGTCGTCGCATGGCGTCAAATGAGTAAGGTTCAGAGGATAATGAAGAAAAAGGAACCTTGGACACTGCCCCCTGGCCTTCCTCTTGCCTCCAACCGTTGCCTCTGGGTCAGACTCGGTTGCTTCCGGGTCATCCTCGTTGGTCTCGCCTTCGTCCTCCAGCCCTGCGAACCGGATGTGTGCTCGTTGGAAAAAGGGTAAATGGGAGGAAAATAATACAAGTAAAGATATGCAAATTCTGTGCAAATACCTTCACTGTCGTCAGCCGGCTCGTCCTCTTCTTCCGGGTCTCTGGAAGGGGGGAAGGGTTCAACTCTCCAGAAAGGGTCATCAGCCTAAGACAAAGGAATGAGGCTAAGGGTTAGAAGCTGTATCAAGTCAAAATGTGGAAATAAGTTATGAATATCGGGTATTACCGCTGGAGCCGGGTTTTCCCGAGTAAACGGGGGTAACCCGGTGATGCCCTTTATCACCTCTAGTTTCTCTGTTAAGAAGCCCTTGATGGTCTTGTTAGTATCGCCGGTCGCAAAGCTCTTGGTGGAGTAGCGGAGTGCATCTGTGGTGTGCCCCGAATACTCGCACATCAATTTGGTGCGGATGGAGTTGGGTTGGATCCGAAAATCAACCCATGTTTTTACTAAATTTAGCCCGAGGAGGCCTTGGGCTGAAAGGATGGCTATCTTGGCTAATGAGGGAAGGATCGCCTCCCTGTCTGAGTCTGGCGCAAAGGCGTTGAAAGACTCGGAAGGTTCAAGGAGGTTTTCCGAGTAACCCGGCAGTTTCTTTTCGCCGTCTGGGGAGGTATCGTGGCAGTAAAAGAAAGACAGCTGCCAATGTTTGACGTGGGAGTTTAAATTGAGAGTGGGCATCGGTGAATTCTTGCGGCGTTGGATGGATACCCCGCCGCAAGTAAGAAGTGCTCCGTCACCACTTTCGCGGCACGGCTTACACTGGAATAGTTCGGTGAAGAGAGTCAGACTTGGCGGTATGCACAAGTACGACTCGGATAGAACGATGAAGTGGGTAATATTCAACATAGAGTTAGGCCCTATGTCAAATACCCGGAGGCCATAATGGCTTAAGACCTCCCGGAGGAAAGGGTGACCCGGAGGACGGAATCCCCGGGTCACGTGTTCTACGAAGCAAATTACCTCGTTGTCAGCGGGTGTGGGCCGGGTCTCGTTGCCCGGCGCCCTCCAGTGAATGTCCTTCTGAGAAGGGAGAATTCCTAATTCGGCTAGCTCGTCCAACTTGGCCTTCGTAGCTGTGGAACGCCCCCAGTTGGCAGATATGGTTTGGGTAGTCCTCGCCTGAGTCGGCTGTTTTCCTTGTCGTTTGGGAGCCATGGGATCAACCTGCAAAGCACAAGAAAAAGAGGCATAGGAAATAAGACCCGGGAGTGTTGGATTATCCGAGCATAAGGTATCAAGAAAGTATGAAGCCAAAAATTATCCGGGTATCACGCTATGAGGTGGAGATTACAAGGTATCCGGGTGTTGAGCACAATTGTGGAAATTATTGGTCACTTACGTATGGAAAAGCATTTGGGGAAGATGGATGGTTGCCCATGTGTATACTGCAAGCAAAATAGCTGGAAAAGGAGGGTTTTCCGGGTGTTAACGCGATGAGCGGAAAATTAAGGAGGAATGGATCTAGATGGGAAAGTTTGCGAGCGATTTTACAGGACATTTGGTGATTAGTAATGGTAGGAGGATGAGTTGTAACTATCTAGCAGGTGGTTAAAGGAGTTGGCAAGCATCGAATCGATCTAATTTGATGCAATTGGAAAAATGATTCACGGGTTGACCTAGATCCGATCTTGGATGAATTGAAAAATTGCGGGGCCAAATTAAAACGGCTGCAAGAGGCTTACCGGAGAGATTGGAGTCTAGCGCGACGGCGGCGAGAGGCGTGGCTTGAATGCCCCTTTTGCGGCTCTTGGCGCGGAGAACGAAGGTGCGGCAGTCTAGCGCGACGGCGGCGCGAGATGGTTCGAGGGCGAGCGCGGTCGGCGGCGACTTGGCTTCGATGGCGAGCGCAAGCTCCTTGCGGTGGCGCCGCGAGGGTGTACCGAGCAATGAAGGAAAGGGGAAGCTGAGGCGTAGTGATGGGTTTGAGGTTACCCTTTGAGTACTATTTATAAGGCGAGGGTGGTTCTATCTCAACGGCCAGAAGCCGGAAATCGTGGGGTGATGGTTATCCACGTAGATTCTGCAAGATATGCGCAAATATTGGGCAAAGCATCTGGACAAGAGAAAGAAGGAAATCCACTCCGTGATATCAGGGTTGGTTATCGAGTATGGGATTTTGGCATTTTCATTAGGGTTTGGACCTGGAAAATTAAACCAAAGAGTTTGGGGAAAGCCCGGGTTACTATATGGCCACCATGGAGTTAGGCCTAGCCACTTGTCAAAGCATCTTAACCCGGCCTCCACATGCCTATGTGTTTGATATATTTGCAGAGAATAGCAAGCGCTTCAAGGAGGACCCGTGAAGCCCAGGCTATTCTGGGGACTACTGATGGGGGGATGATAACCCGGTAGGCCAAACTCCAAGGAATAACCCGGCCCAAAGGACGCTGTGCAAAATCCGGCTAAGGATAAGGAAGCCTGTAAAGGCCCAAGCTTGTAGGCCCAGTAACCCGGATTGTGGGTTATGGTAGAAGAAAGTTAGGGTTTGTGCGCCGTGTCCGGGTAGGATCCAGGATGCGCCTTGGAGAATAAGCCAGGGGGTACGGGTGCTTTATAAACCGACCCCCAGGTCTAGTTTAGGCAGAGATCTAAGAACCCTAGCAATATCGCCTGATATCGAGCATCCAGTGTAATCCCATAGTTGAGTTGTTATATCAAGATCGGAGACTCGGCGACTTTGATTGCCGGCTGCCAGATCGAATTGCACCATGTTTTCCTCTGAGCTAAACCCTCTCCCAAACACCTGTGTCGTCTTGCCCCAAGATCAGTTACCCCCGGTAACGTCTGCCGTGATTATCCCACGACAAGACACACACGATGTGCACACTGTCACCTTCAGACCGCGGGACAAGGTGACTCCAAAGTTCATATTAATAAAACACTTGAGTGGCACTATATGAAGAGTAACATCTACTTATCAACTATATTACAAAGCTCACGATCACATATAGATCACACCATGGGAGAGAGAGATGAACCACATAGCTACCGGTAGAGCCCTCAGCCTCGGGGGAGAACTACTTCCTCCTCATCATAGGAGAGAGCAACGGCGATGGAGATGGCGGTGGAGTCGATGGAGATAGCTTCTGGGGGGCACTTCCCCATCCCGGCAGGGTGCCACAACAGATATATGTCCCCCGAAACTTGGGTTGACGATGACGGCGGCCGTGGAAGGTTTCGTGGAATTTCGTCGATTCCCCTAGGGTTTCCGGGAGGAAGGCTTTAAATAGGAGAAAGGGCAACGTCGGTGGGCGACCAGGGGGCCCTCACCACCCCCAGGCGCGGCCTAGGGTGGGACCACGCCTGGCTATGGTGAGACTACCCTGGTGCCCGTCTTCGACTCATCTTCGGACTCCTGGATGCTTCCGGGGAAAATAGGAACTTCGGGAATCGTGGGGTCCAATTCCGAGAATATTTCCAGACCAACTTTTCTGAAATAAAAAATAGCAGAAAACAGGGAACTGTCACTAGGCATCTTGTTAATAGGTTAGTCTCGAAAAATGTGTAAAAATGCTATAAATAAGGGAGAAAACATGTAGCAATCGGCATAATATCAACATGGAACATCAGAAATTATAGATACGTTGGAGACGTATCAAGCATTCCCAAGCTTAGTTCCTACTCGTCCTCGAGTAGGTAAACGACAAAAACACATAATTTCTGAGGTAACATGCTACTAACATAAACTTGATCATCATAATGTAAAAACATATATAAGCTGAGATCATAGAACTTTAAACACAAACATGATAAATAGAACTTTAATAATAAAGCATAGCAATCAGTTTGCATCATGAGAAGTAACTCAAATAAAAGATCATGAATAACAATGCTAAGAAATATATACGTTTGTTTCAAGTATAAAGAAAGCATGGCAAAGTGATATTTCGCAAGTCCTTAAGAGTGGGGAAAAACATAAATGCCAGGACACCTTCAAAGTTTCATAAGGAAGACTAGAACGAATAATTATAGAACAAGCAATATCACATCATGAATCAATTAATAATTTTTCTGGGACAGATGCACATAAAACTCAGAATGGCAAAAATTCTCTCTCAACTATGCATAAAGTTAGAAGATGGAGACTCGGCATAAAAGTAAAAGAAAGGCCCATCGCGGAGGGAAGCCGGGATCAACTCATGTGATAGAGCTTTTATTTTATTCAACAGAGGTATTAAAAACTTGACACTCCTCCCAACCATCTTACACAAACCATGGCCAACAATCACATACCATGGAGGAGTGTCTATATTTTGGGAGATGTATGCTAATGTCAACGAATGGTAAACAGAAAATACAGTACGTCACAAGCCAACTAGATTTCACAAGAGCGACTCCCATATCAAGGACGCAACTGGTGTAGAAGGTCATCCCTCTTTCTCTTTTGTTTACACAATTATGCTTTGACTGATAAATTAGGGGCAAAAATAGTGAAGAGATTTTGTGTGTATTAATTTGGGGGTGGGCACCCCGCTGCCAGCTCTTCTATCAATTGGATAAGCGGATGAAGCCACTAGTCCAGGGTGTGAAATCCAATCAAGAAGTGAGATAAAGATTCTCTATTTACGTCCTCATGAGCAAAAACAAGAACACAAAACATGAGTAATTTTTTGAAAGTTTTAAAGGTAGCACATGAGCAATTTACTTTGGAGTGGCGGTTAAATACCACATGTAGGTAGGTATGCTGGACACAATGGGAAAACTTTGGTTTTTGGGAGTTTTATTGCACGAGTATAGCTCATACTCAGTACAGGTAGAGGCTAGCAAAAGACTGGGAGCGACAAATCAAGAGAGCATAAGATCCATAATCATGCATAGCGACATAAACATCATTAATCAAAGCATAAGTGGTACCACAAATTCTAAAACTAAATGATCATAGAGGCTATTAATGAATGGTTCATAGTCATAAACATGGTGTGAGCATGCGCCAAGTCAACCAAATAAAACATTCAAAGGAGAATACCACAAATTTATGTTTCAATATGACAAGAACAACTCATGATTCTTTCAATGGCACATTAAACACTTTCAGCTATTGGAGGCTAATCTTGCTACTAAATAACCACAAGGCTTTAAAACTAAAATAACATCTAGCATGATATTAAAAAGTTTGAGCCACATTCTATATAAGCTTCTACTTGCACCGTTAAAAATTCTACTTCAAGGAGCAGTTTCTTTTCCCAACAAGCACCATACAAGTCATGCTTTAACAAAAATTCTCTACATGCTACAGAAAGCAAATATGAGAGTACTCACATAACACTACTAAAACTAACAGCTCTGAATAAGAGATGCATGAAAACAAAGGCTAAACGCAGTACTAGCAAAAAGTGAACACTCACAGAACAATAAGAATGAAAACTAGAGTGTTCTAAGAAATGAAAACGGAGTGTGTCTCTATCCCACACAAGTATGATAAGATCCAACCATAAACTAAAGCAAAGAAAACTAAACAAACTGAAATAAAAAAATCAAATACGCTCCAAGTAAAGCACATAAGATGTGACTGAATAAAAATATAGTTTCACTAGAAGTGACCTGATAATTTGTCGATGAAGAAGGGGATGCCTTGGGCATCCCTAAACTTAGACGCCTGAGTCTTCTTGGAATTTGTTGCGATGTACCTCCGGGGCATCTCCAAGCTTAGGCTCTTCACTCTTCTTGATCACATCATATCATCCTATTCTCTTGACCCTTGAAAACTTCGTTCACACCAAACTTCTCACAATATTCATTAACAATGTTAGTGCAAATCGAAATAATAAACTTACATGGTTCAGTTTCAACACAAGCCTAACAATCATAAACACATTATATATTGTCATAACTTCTTTTAAAACTCTTTATCTCAAAAGAACACCAAAAGAAAGAGATTAAGAGGCAAATGTAATTATTAGCAGAAATCTGTCAAAAGAGAACAACAGGTAAAGATGGTTTTTTTCGAAAATCCTAAGTTTCTCAAATAAAAAAGTGGTAAACTAAGACAAGTTGCGTATATATCCCAGGATGACGCACAAAAAAACTCAGGTCATTTTGAAATTTCTGTGATTTTATACGAATTTAACAGTGGACAGCAGAAATCTGTTTCCTGCGCAGAAATCCGAAATCTAGTCTTAACTCTCCACTAGAGGATTTACTTGGCTCAACAAAGACAAAAAATAAAATATACACCAGGGTTTCTAAGGAAATAGACAACACCCAGGTGCAAATAAAACAAAAATAAACGACGGAAAACGGGTTGAAAACGGAGAAATAAAACGGGTTGTCTCCAGGAAGCGCTTTTCTTTAAATGACTTTCAGCTAGGCACAATGATTATTTAAAGATGCTGACATAATAATAAGAGTTGAAACACAATAAGAGAGCATTAAGAATCAAATATAAAACACATTTAAGTCTAACCCACTTCATATGAAAAATAATCTTGTAGAAAAACAAGTCAACGAATCACAAAGTGACTAGCATAGGAAGACAAAATAAGTGCAACTTCAAAAATTTCAACATAAAAAGGGAAAACTTAATATTGTTGAGATGCATAAAACCATGTTTCCCTCTCTCATAATAACCTTCAGTAGCATCATAAATAAAATTAACATTATAGCTATCACATAAAACATTCTTATCATGAGCCACATGCATAAAAGAATTATCACTCTCCACATAAACATAGTCATTCTCATTAATAATAGTGGGAGACAAATTTAAAAAATAGGTATGATTATTATTCTCATCACCATAATCATCAAATATAGGAGGCATAGTGTAATCATAATTAATTTTCTCTTCAATAGTAGGTGGACTAAAAATAACATATTCATCATTGTAATCATCATAGATTGGAGGAAAAGTATCATCAAAAAAAATTCCTCCTCAAAACTTGAGGGACTAAAAATATCAAATTCATCAAAACTAGCTTAACCCAGCTTAGATTTTCCATAGCATTAGCAATAATGGTGTTCAAAGAATTCATACTAATAACATTGCTACTAGCATGCAGATAAAGCTCCATATGTTTTTTAATTTTCTATTCAAACACTTCATGTCCTAACTCAAGATAAACATTATAAAGCACTCTCATATTTTTGTTGTTTTCCATTAATCCTAACTAGTGAAAACAAGAATCAAAAAGATTTAATTACATAATCTAAAGGATATAACTTCGAGCACTCACACCTGAGGATGTGAGTACCTTTTACCTAACCTCCCCGGCAACGGCGCCAGAAAAGAGCTTGATGTCTACGCACGCTTCTATTCTTGTAGACAGTGTTGGGCCTCCAAGTGCAGAGATTTGTAGAACAACGGCAAGTTTCCCTTAAGTGGATCACCCAAGTTTTATCGAACTCTGGGAGGTAGAGGTCAAAGATACCCCTCTCAAGCAATCCTGCAATTAAGATACAAGAAGTCTCTTGTATCCCCAACACACCCAATATACTTGTCAGGTATATAGGTGCACTAGTTCGGCGAAGAGATAGTGAAATGCGAGTAATATGGATGGTTATAAGTAATAATAGCAATCTGAAATAAATATGTCAGCAAGCAAACATGTAGCAGAACAGGCGGAAAACGGTGTCTCAATTCTTGGAAATAATTCCTAGGAATCCTACTTTCACTAGTGGACACTCTCAACAATGATCACATAATTGAATTAATAGATACCATCTCTTCACTATGCTACTCCAAACCATTCTCCGGTCGAATAACAACACCAATCCATGCGTAGGGCTTTAACAACACTCTTTAGAGTAAGCAGTTTCCCAACTAAGTAACCCCCATGCTAAAACCATGGGACCGATATGGTTCCACGCAAACACCACAATGTCATAGGGCTATCCAACACAAAATAGAAATATAATGATAAACCACACGGTGCACACACTGTCACCTTTACACCGTGATCAAAGTGTTTACAGAGATCTCATAACAAAACCACTTGAGTAGCATAATAGATGAAGAATAATATCTACGAATTCAACTAGATTACAAAGCTCACGATCACATATAGAACACACCATGGGAGAGAGAGATGAAACACATGGTTATCGGTAGAGCCCTCATCCTCGAGAGAGAACTACTCCCTCCTCGTCATAGGAGACAGCAACGGTGATGGAGATGGCGGAGGAGTGGATGGAGATGGTTTCGGGGGAACTTCCCCGTCCCGGCAGGGTGCCAGAACAGAGATCTGTCCCCCGAAACTTGTCGGCGGCGGCGGCGGAGCTACGGATGTATTTTGTGGAAAAGGTCGATGTTTTAAGGGTTTTCCCTCGGGGGAGTATAAATAGGCGAAAGGGAAAATGCGGTGGAGCTCTGGGGCCCCCACACCACCAGGGGGCACGGCCAGGGGGACCCGCGCCACCCCATGGTGTGGCCCCCCTCCGGGGTTCTTCAGGACTTCTGGAAGCTTCTGGGACTTCTCAGACTTCTGGTATTCGAATTTTCCAATTTCGAGAATATTTCCAGAATAACTTTTCTGAAACTAAAAACAGCAGAAAACAGGGAACTGGCTCTGTGGCATCGTGTTAATAGGTTAGTCCCGGAAAACGTGTAAAAATGTTATAAAGAAGGGAGAAAACATGTAGCAGTTGGCATAATATCATCATGGAGCATCAGAAATTATAGGTACGTTGGAGACGTATCAAGCATCCCCAAGCTTAGTTCCTACTTGTCCTCGAGTAGGTTAACGATAAAACACAATAATTTCTGAGGTGACATGCTACTAACATAAACTTGATCATTATAATGTTAAAGCATATGTAAGCTGAGATCATAGAACTTTAAACACAAACATGAAAAATAGAACTTTAATAATAAAGCATAGCAATCAATTTGCAGCATGAGAAGTAACTCAAATAAAAGATCATGAATAACAATGCAAAGAAAGATATATGTTTGTTTCAAGTATAAAGAAAGCATGCCAAAGTGATATTTTGCAAGTCCTTAAGAGTGGGGCAAAACATAAATGCGAGGACACCTTCAAAGTTCATGAGGAAGACTAGAACAAATAGTTGGAAAACAAGCAATAACACATTATGAATCAATTAGTGATGTTTATGGGTCAAATGCACATAAAACTCACAATGGAAAAAATTCTCTCTCAACTATGCATAAAGTTAGAAGATGGAGACTCAACATAAAAGTAAAAGAAAGGCCCTTCGCGGAGGGAAGAAGGGATCAAATCATGTGCTAGAGCTTTTATTTTATTAAACAGAGGTATTAAAAGTTTGACACTCTTCCCATCCAACCATGGCTAACCGAATTCTCGGTGCCTGCCAACAGTCACATACCATGGAGGAGTGTCTATATTTTGGGAGATGTATGCTAATGTCAACGAATGGTAAACAGAAAATATAGTACGTCACAAGACAACTATATTTCACAAGAGCGGCTCCCTAGTGAAGGACGCAACTGGTGTAGAAGGTCATCTCTCTTTCTCTTTTGGTAACACAATTATGCTTTGACTGATAAATCAGGGGCAAAAATAGTGAAGAGAATTTGTTTGTATTAATTTTGGGCTGGGCACCCCGCTGCCAGCTCTTCTATCAATGGAAAAGCGGATGAATCCACTAGTCCAGGGTGTGAATCCAATCAACAAGTGAGATAAAGATTCTCTATTTACGTCATCATGAGCAAAAACAGGAACACAAAATAGGAGTAATTTTGAAAGTTTTAAAGGTAGCACATGAGCAATTTACTTGGAGTGGCAGTGAAATACCACATGTAGGTAGGTATGGTAGGTATGGTGGACACAATGGGAAAACTTTGGTGTTAGGGAATTGGATGCACGAGTAGAGCTCATACTCAGTACAGGTGGAAGCTAGCACAAGACCGGGAGCGACAAATCAAGAGAGCATAAGAGCCATAATCATACAGAGCGACATAAACATCATTAATTAAAGCATAAGTGGTATCACAAGTTCAAAAACTAAATGTTCATGGAGGCTATTCGTGACTGGTTCATAGTCATAAACATGGTGTGAGCATGCGCCACGTCAACCAAATAAAACATTCGAAAGAGAATACCATAAATTCATGCTTTACTATGACAAGAACAACTCATGAATCTTGCAATGGCATATTAAACACTCTGTGCTATTTGAGGCTATTCATCCTAATCAATAACCACAAGGCTTTAAAACTAAAATAACATTTAGCATGGAATGAAAAGGTTCTAGCCACAGTCTATACAAGCTTCTACTTGCACCGTTATAAAATCTACCTCAAGCAGCAGTTTCTTTTCCCAACAAGCACCATACAAGACATGCTTTAACAAAAATTATCTACATGCTACAGAAAGAAAACATGAGAGTACTCACATAACACTACTAAAAATAACAACTCTGAATAAGAGATGCATGAAAACAAAGGCTAAACACAGTACTAGGAAAAAGTGAACACTCACAAAACAATAACAATGAAAACTAGAGTGTTCCAAACAATGAAAATAGAGTGTGTCTCTCTCCCACACAAGTATGATAATATCCAACCATAAACTATATCAAAGAAAACTAAAAAAACTAAAAACAAAAATTAAATACGCTCTGAGTAAAGCACATTAGATGTGACTGAATAAAAATATAGTTTCACTGGAAGTGACCTGATAAATTGTTGATGAAGAAGGGGATGCCTTGGGCCTCCCCAAGCTTAGATGCTTGAGTCTTCTTGGAATTTTCTGGGATGTACCACCGGGGCATCCCCAAGCTTAGGCTCTTAACTCTTCTTGATCACGTCATATCATCCTCTTCTCTTGACCCTTGAAAACTCCCTTCACACCAAACTTCTCACAATCTTCATTAGCAACGTTGGCGCAATCGAAATAATAAATTCACATGGTTCAGTTTCAAAACAAGCCTAACACTCATAAACACATTAGATACTGTCACAACTTCTTTGAAAACTCTTTTTCTCAAAAGAACACCAAAAGAAAAAGATTAAGATGCAAATGCAATTATTGGAAGAAATCTTCAAAACTGAACAACAGGTAAAGATGATTTTTTTTCGAAAATCCTCTCTTGCTAAAATAAAATAGTATTCAACTTAGAAAAGTTTTGGAATTAGCTGAGGAATAAGAACAAAAAAATTCAGATCATTCTGATCTTCAAGGATTTTATACGATGGTTTACGGTGGACAGCAGAAATCTGTTTTCTGAGCAGAAATCCGAAAACCAACTCCAACTTTCGTCATAAACTTTACTTGGCACTACAAAAACATGAAAATAAAGATACAAAGGATTTTCTACAGAAGTATACAACCCCTTGACTCAAAGAAAACAGATAAAAACAATGCAAAAATAAAAACATGGGTTATATCCCAAGAAGTTTTTTTTTTCTTTAAAGCCTTTTAGCTAGGCATTATAATTTTTAAAAATATGCTCACATAAGAATAAGAGTTGAAGCACAATAAGAGAGTCTCAAGAAGAAAATATAAAACACATTTAAGTCTAACCCACTTCCTATGAAAAATAATCTTGTAGAAAAACAAGTCATGAAAACACAAAGCAAAAAAACATAGGAAAGCAAAACAAGTGCAATTTCAAAATTTTCAACATAAAGAGGGGAAACTTGATATTGTTGAGATGCATAAAATTATGTTTCCCTATCTCATAATAACTTTCAGTAGCATGATGAATAAAATTAACAATATAACTATCACAGGAAACATTCTTATCATGGGCCACATGCATAAAAGAATTATTACTCTCCACATAAGCATAGTCATTCTCATTAATAGTAGTGGGAGGAAAATCAACAAAATAGATATCATTATTATTACCATCACCATAATCATCAAATATAGGAGGCATATTGTAATCATAATTAATATTTTCCTCTATTGTAGGTGGAATGAAAATATCATATTCATCATTGTAAGCATGTGGAACTAGAATACCAAAATCATTATAATCATCATATATTGGAGGCAAAGTATGATCAAAGTAAATTTGTTCATCCATGCTTGGGGGACTAAAAATATCATATTTATCAAGACTAGCTTCCCCAAGCTTAGACTTTTCCATAGCATTAGAAATAATATTGTTCAAAGCATTCATACTAATAACATTGCTATTAGAATGCAAATAAAGTTCCATAGGTTTTTTAATTTTCTCTTCAAACACTTCATGTCCTAACTCAAGATAAAGATTATAAAGCTCTCTCATATTTTTTGTTGTTTTCCATTAAGCCTAACTAGTGAAAATAAAAACAATAAAATAAAAAGATATAATTGCAGAATCTAAAGGAAATAACTCCGAGCACTCACACCTGAGGATGTGAGAGCCTTTTACCTTACCTCCCCGGCAACGGCGCCAGAAAAGAGCTTGATGTCTACGCACGCTTCTATTCTTTTAGACAGTGTTGGGCCTCCAAGTGAAGAGGTTTGTAGAACAGCAGCAAGCTTCCCTTAAGTGGATCACCCAAGGTTTATCGAACTCAGAGAGGTAGAGGTCAAAGATATCCCTCTCAAGAAATCCTGCAATCAAGATACAAGAAGTCTCTTGTGTCCCCAACACACCCAATATACTTGTCAGGTATATAGGTGTACTAGTTCGGCGAAGAGATAGTGAAATGCGAGTAATATGGATGGTTATAAGTAATAATAGAAATCTGAAATAAATATGGCAGCCATCAAACATGTAGCAGAACAGGCGAAAAACGGTGTTTCAATGCTTGGAAATAAGGCCTAGGGATCCTTCTTTCACTAGTGGACACTCTCAACAATGATCACATAACTGAATTAATAGATACCATCTCTTCACTATGTTACTCCAAACCACTCTCCGGTCGAATAACAATACCAATCCATGCGTAGGGCTTTAACATCACTCCTTAGAGTAAGCACTTTCCAAACTAAGTAACCCCCATGCTATCACCATGGGACCCAGATGGTTCCACGCAAACACCACAATTTCATAGGGTTATCCAACACAAAATATAAATATAATGCTAAACCACACGGTGCACACACTGTCACCTTTACGCCATGGTCAAAGTCTTTACGAAGATCTCATAACAAAAACCACTTGAGTCGCATAATAGATGAAGAATAATATCTACGAATACAACTAGATTACAAAGCTCACGATCACATATAGATCACACCATGGGAGAGAGGGATGAAACACATAGCTACCAGTAGAGCCCTCAGACTCGGGGGAGAAGTACTCCCTCTTCATCATAGGAGACAGCAACGGCGATGGAGATGGCGGTGGAGTCAATGGAGATGGTTTCGGGGGCACTTCCCCGTCCCGGCAGGGTGCCAGAACAGTGATATGTCCCCCTAAACTTGTCGGCGGAGGCGGTGGAGCTACGGATGTATTTTGTGGAAAAGGTCGATGTTTTTACGGTTTTCCCACGGGGGAGTATAAATAGATGAAAGTGCAAAGGCGGTGGAGCTCTGGGGAACCCACACCACCAGGTGGCGCGGCCAGGGGGACCCGCGCCACCCCATTGTGTGGACACCCTGTGGCCCCCTCCGGGGCTCTTCGGGACTTCTGGAAGCTTCCGGGACTTCTAAGACTTCTGGCTTTCAAATTTTCCATTTCCGAGAATATTTCCAGAACAACTTTTCTGAAACTAAAAACTGCAGACAAAAAGGGAACCCGCTCTCTAGCATCTTGTTAATAGGTTAGTCCCGTAAAACGTGTAAAAATGCTATAAAGAAGGGAGAAAACATGTAGCAATTGGCATAATATCATAATGGAGCATCAGAAATCATAGATACGTTGGAGACGTATCAGATCCCTAGGCCTTGTTTCTAAGCATTGAAACACCGTTTACAATCAGTTCTGTTACATGTTTGCTTGCTGCCATTTTTATTCAGATTGCTATTATCACTTACAATCATCCATATTACTTGTATTTTACTCTCTCTTCGCCGAATTAGTGCACCTATACAACTGAAAATTGTATTAGATGTGTTGGGGACACAAGAGAATTCTTGTATCGTAATTGCAGGGTTGCTTGAGAGGGATATCTTTGACCTCTTCCTCCCTGAGTTCGATAAACCTTGGGTGATCCACTTAAGGGAAACTTGCTGCTGTTCTACAAACCTCTGCACTTGGAGGCCCAACACTGTCTACAAGAATAGAAGCGTGCATAGACATCAGCTAGTCACGCATCACTCCAGAGGCAGGCATGGTGATGTAGAGCCCTCCGGTAACGATTTCCCCTCCCGGCAGGGTGCTGGGAGAGCTTTAGAACCCTCCCGGACTAGGGTTGACGATGACGGTGGCTACAGAACTTTTCGTGGATGGAGGCTCCGATCTTTAAGGTTTTGTTGAAAAGGATCTTAAATAGGTGAAAGGGCAATGTCGGTGGGTGGCCAGGGGACCCACATCACCTGGTGGCACGGTCAAGGGGGGGCACTCCGCCCTATGGTGTGGTGGCCCCCCTCTGGGTCTCCTCCGGACTCCGTGTACATGACAGAAAAATAGGATCATGGGTTTTCGTTTGTTCCAATTCCGAGAATATTTCCAGTACAACTTTTCTGAAACCAAAAACAGCAGAAAAAGGAATTGATACTGTGGCATCTTGTTAATAGGTTAGTCCCAGGAAATCCATAAAAATAATGTAAAGTGTATAGAAAACATGTAGCAATTGGAATGAAAACAACATGAAACATCAGAAATTATAGATACATTTGAGACGTATCAAGCATCCCCAAGCTTAGTTCTACTCGTCCTCGAGTAGGTAAAACGATAAGAACAAAATAATAGCTGAGGTGACATGCTACCAACATAATCTTGATCATCATATTTGTAAAAGCATTTGTAAGCTGAGATCATAGTACTCTAAACATAGGCATGATAGATATAATTATAACAATGAAACTTAGCAACCATGTTGCAACATGAAAAGTAACAAAACAAAATATCATGAATAATAAGGCAGTTGAAATTTATATGTTTGTTTTGAGCATAAAGAAAACATAGCAAAGTGTTATTCCGCTTGTCCTTAAAGTGAGAGCAAAGCATAAATGCTAGGACACCTTCAAAGTTCAAGTGGTGACTATAAACAAGTAATTTTAGAACAAGTAATAACATATCATGAATCAATCAATAATAAACTTTGGGACTGATGCACATTATACTCAGAATGACAACCACGCTCTCTTAATTGTGCATAAAGTTAGAAGATGAAGATTCAACATAAAAGTAAAAAAAGGCCCTTCGCTGAGGGAAGCAGGGACTACCTCATGTGCTAGAGTTTTTTCTTTTATTAAGATAGAGGTATTGAAAACAATTTTGAGATAGGTGTATGTTTATGTCAATGAATAGAAAATAGACAATCCAGTATGTCACAAGTTAACTAGACTTTACAAGAGAGGCTTCCATTCAAGGACATTCTTTCTACTTGGGTTAGTAGATCATCCCTCTTCTCTTTTGTTTACACACTTATGAACTTTTCTAAACTGGTAAATTAGGGCAAAAAGGTGAAGAGAATTTACAGTACCCAAGTTTGGGGCTGGGCACCCCGTTGCCAGCTCTTCTATCTGAAGGTTTCGTTGCATAGAAAACAAAAAAAATCCTACGCGAGAGATGCCCAAATGGCCAAGATCTAATCTAGGATATGAAAGCAACGGGCATAGAGAAAGTCTTAAGGGGAACATACCCTCGAAGACACAAAGCGTTACGAGATCGAATCTCGTTGGTGATGTAGTCGAACTCACATCGATCTCAAGATCGCGAAGAAGAGCGCTGCAATCCGGCAGTGCTTCCGCACTCGGTCACACATACAGCTCAACCTCTGTTCCCGGGATCCAGCGGGGCCGCGGAAGTAGAGGATCCACCGGAAGCTCCAACAACATGACGGCTTGGTGTGGTGTTGAAATTAGACGACCATGGCTTCACCAAGAGGTGGAGATGCGGGGGGGAGGGAGAGAGATATGACACCAAGTTGTGTGGGTTGAGGAAGGTCTAATCCCTCTTTATATAGGAGGGGGAGGCATACACGAAATATTGGTGCCTCCACCTATCCCTTTATCATGTGGGTGGAGTCTCCACTCAACCTACTCATTCTCTCATCAATTCCCACTCAAAATTCCAAGGGTTTTCTTTAATAAATAAATAAAACAATTTCATTTATTTATTTTAATATTTCTTAATCTTATTAACAAACATTAACACTTACCCCTTCAACTATTTGTTAATAAAACATTAACATATACCACCTTGAACTATTTCAATATTCCCGGAAACAATTCCGGTGACTATTTCGATATTCCCCGAAACAATTTCAATGTTGTCCAAACTTTTCTCCGATATTCCGTATCCACTCATTCGCGTCATCAAACCTTAAGTGTGTCACCCTACGGTTCGTAAATAATGTAGACATGATCGAGACACCTCTCTGATCAATAGTCAACATTGGGACATGGAGATCCGTAATGACTCCTACACATTCAACAATGAATCTAGTGATCGTGTGAACCATAAATGTCGTAACCAATTCCCTTTGTCTCGCGATATTTTACTTGTCCAAGATCCGATCATTGGTGTAAACCATACCTAGTTCAATCTCGTTACCAACAAGTACTTACTCGTTCCGTGATATAGCATCCTTGTGACCTAGTCACGTGCTTGCAAGCGGTGTTGATGTGATATCACCAAGAGGGCCCGGAGTATATCTCTCCTTCATTTGGATGGACAAATCCCACTCTTGATCCATGAGCCTCAACTAATACTTTCCAAATAACCGATGACACCTTTATAGTCACCCTATTATGGTGTGATGTTTGATGACATGAAAGCACTCTTCCGGTGTTAGTGATTGACATGATCTCATGGTCTAAGGATTAGAGTTACTTCGTATGTTTGATATAACAATGTAAACTTAATGAATTGATCTCATTGCTATATGCACTTTGGGTCTATGTTCATTACACCATTCTACCAATGATACGACCCCGTTCTTAACAACATATAATGTTCATGATCAGGAAACCTTGATCATAAGTTAATCAACGAGCTAGTTAAACGAGAGGCTTTACTAGGAACTCTTGTTTGTTTATGAGACACACATGTATCAACGTTTCCGGTTAATACAATTCTAACATTAGAAATAAACATTTATCATAAACAAGGAATAAGATAATAACCACTTTATTATTTCCTCTCGGGCCTATTCCCTTCAATCTCCCACTTGCACTAGAGTCATTAATCTAGTCTGTAAGCACTTAACACATATGACGGTCGAGTGTTATTACCATGCTTCGCATGTGGTAAACTTCATAAAAAAAGATCTGACATGTTCATGTCCTATTGTATTTGCATGTCTTTGTGTCTACACATATATTTGGTCAACCCGTGAGACCTTAATTCCTCATTTTAAACTAATGTTATTAACATTGTGAAAATGTAGTTTCATAGTGTCAGCAATCTTTTAAATTCACCAAGTTCCATAAAGAATTCCTTGACAAAATACTCCTATTATTTGTTGTCAATACAACGATATACTTAGCCTTTGTTGTAGCGCCCGTCACAATATTTTAATTTTGAAACTCAGTCAAATCCAACATGGAACTTTCTTCCAACCTATTGTGCCACCCTTCATCACATATTTTAATTGAGATACAAAATTATTTGAATAGATGACAAAACTATTAGTGTAACATATTACAACGAGTAGTTTGTCATTACAACATAGGAAAACACATCCTTAGCATTTCTAAAAATCACATAAGGATCTTTCTCACTGTTGTCTAAACATCATATGAATTATCTCACTATATCTGGTTGTGTACATAGCATGGAACACATGACTTAGAAATATCAACTTCATTTATGCTCATCATGTGTCAAAACACTTGAACATTTCTCAATTTTTTTCCGTGTGGCAAGAACCCCTTCTTGTCATTTTGATATTGACTTACTTAAATACTTCATCTATGTAATTTGGCTCAACCATATCAGGCGCTTCAATCCATCTCTCATAGATATCGATGCCTAATATCTCCTAAGCCTTTCATCAATATGAAAATCTTAACCGTGTTAATTTAAAATACATATCCAATCAAACATATGTCATTTACATAAAGCATTAGAAATATGTATTAGTGCTCTCACTTAATTTCGTGTAACTATACAAGCATCTTTACCATTCATGATGGAATCAAACTCTTTTGATAACTTCATTAAGGCAATGATTCCAACTTTGTTATGCTCACTTCAACCATTGAAGTTTGCATACCTTTCCTCCAACCTTTTTAATTTTACAAAACTCCCAGGCTGTGTCAAGTACACATCCTCGATCAAACTTCCTAGAGAGGAGAGTTGGTTTTGTTATTCAACTGTCATATCATAGTATGTAACTTTTGCTAGAACTATCCGCAGAGACTAAAGCATCACTACAGAATATCAAAATATTGCAGTAGTCAACTCTTTGAACATTGTCAAAAACATCTTTTAGACAAGCACAACTTTCAAAGGATGTAAATATCCATATCGTTGTTTCTATATAGACCCATTTGCTATCGTTAGGCATCATGCCTATCGAAAGTACTACCAAGTCACATACTTGATATTCATACCCGGACACTATCGCGGATATAATGACTCATAGCCAATTTTACGAAGTCGGGGCCCATAATTTGCTTCCTTTATAAGTTCTAGGTCTTTTGTTGTCAAAACAACACTTTAGTCTTAAACTACAAGTCGGTCTAAGTACAAAGTTTTAGAAATTTTGTGGTTCAGTTCGCAGACTCATTCGAAGTATCTACAACACATGTAGTGTCTTCAATTTTGTCAAAATAGGAAACCCTAGAACAACTTCTAGTGTTGTGCTAATCTTGACAAGGTAGCGAAGATTCTCTAATCTCGTCGAGTTTGTATAGTCCTCCCACTCACTTGTTTCGCAAGAACTACTTTCTCGAGAAATCAACCCTTTGTGACAAACACCATTTGTCTTTGGTTCGGTGACAGGAGAAATACCCAATGGATTCGTTGGGATAACCTTATAAACATATATGTATCCTATTTTGGTTGTAAACATTTTACACATGCTATGCATACCAAAATTTAAGAAATATACAATTCGGGTCACTACCCAAGCCATAACATATATGGTGTCAATTTCAATGGATCATGATGGCGCTTTTTTTAGTGTAAAAGCGGTTGTGTCTAATATATAAACTACAAAATTATAATGGAATTTTTATTTATCTTACCATGTCAAACAAGGTTTGATTTTGTCTCTCGAACACTCCGTACTTATGTGGGGTATTCGAGAAGGATAAGTTGTAGAACAATTCTGCAACTCCTCAAATGTTTTGCTAAACTTGTAACTCGAACTTTATCCTTTATGATCCAATCATAAATCCTTGATTATGTTGATACGATGATTTTTACTTCATACTGACAATAATTTGAACCGATTCAAAAATGTCAAACTTTGTTCTCTTTAAATAGATATACTCATATATCTAATCAAATCATCGACGTAATTTTATGAAGGAAAATTAATCCACATCACATGACTACACATAATGGACTATATACATCAATATGTATCATCTCCACTAAATTAGTCGTCCATTCTACTTTGGCCTAAGAACGAAAGTCTAGTCATCTTTTGGAAGAGGTCTCACAAGCGTCAATTTATTCAAAACAAAATGACTCCGGAAATCCATTAGTATGGAGTTCCTTCATGTTTTCCTTTCCGATATGAGCTAAAATGGTGGTGTCACAATTTTAGTGAAATTCTTTTACTTCTTGCAACATTTAGCATTTAGTCTTATAGATGTTTACTTTACCAACACGATTTATATTAACACATACATCAATTATAGAATACGGTCATAGTTTGAACAATCTTATTTGTTCTCACAAAAGACCGGAACAAAATAACAACTTATTACGTTCTTAAAATAAATCTCGAATGTTTGGTTCGATACGACAATCCACACAATAACACTTTATTTCCGTTCTTGTCATGATCGATCCCACATCTACTACTAGTTCCTTTTAGGCCCTTGTATTTATTGCATTGTGTTGATTTGTATGACAACTCATACCAACCAATCTAGTATCAAAATACCCAAAACTACCTTGTTAACTAGTAATACATCTATAATTTGTATATCAATCATATACTCCTGAGCTGGACCTTCCAGTTATATTCTTTTCTGCCATATACCATTTTGTAATTCTATTTTGAATATTCCCTTTCCTTTACAGAAGAATCATTCAACATCAAACAATGCTAGTCATACTAGCAGATTTTCCTTGGTGTGTTAGTCATATACTATCACCCATTGAGTCATACTTTGAGTTTAGTTGTTCTACTAATATCACCATATTAATAGCATTCTTCCAGATTCCACTCTTAGCAATCTCCAAGCAAGGTAAAAGATTTTACCCATACTTTTAATCTATCCCATCATAACAATTTTGTGATTAAGATACTATAGCTCGAAGAAAGGAATTTAGAGGATAATTTTTAGCGCCCAACTTCTTGGAAGATTCAAACGCCTAGCGTCTTCAAACATTGCATATATTCAAATAATATAAGCACACATTGTCACGCTAAATTGTACTCAGTCATGTTGCCACAAATAAGTTTCGAAATATCAATATATGTTTCACTTGATTGTTTCGAAAACAATTATTTTCGGTTCCTAAATCACCTTGATCAACAAAACATTCTTTTGAAGATAAAGTATTATGGAAGCAAACATGACACTGGATACTAAGTAGGAATTATTTGCTCTCTAGATCAATCAATCATTAATCATATGGAGCTATGTAGGTAATACCAAAAATCAACAATATGACTCAACTTTAAATTTCACTAATACGATACTATTCCAAAATTGTTTTACCAGATCATAACAGTTATATCTCAATTAACAATCTATGTGTAAGGTAGTTTATGGATGCCAATGAATACTACAATTTATGAAAATTCTCTTTGATTGGTTGTTCATGATAAAACAAGTTCAAGTTCATTCAAAATTACTATGTGAACTCTCACTCAAAAACAACATCCCTCGTCGTTTTAGTGATTACACAAACCAATTTCACTACACCACAACTGATCATCACGTGAGATGATGTAGTTGCAAAGGAGAACATAGACATGTTCATCATATCACCCATATGACTCATGCTTTACCTTTCGTTTACGTGTTCCGAGGCCATGTCTGTACATGCTAGGCTCGCCAAGTAGAAGCGTAGTAGTGTATGTGTTCCGAGGCTATGTATGTACATGCTAGGCTCGTCAGCCCTCATTGTATGCGAACGTTGAGTCTGTCGCACCCGATCATCACGTGGTGTATCGAAAAGACAAACTTTATTAACGGTGCATACTAAGGAAGAACACATTATTATCTTGATATTAAGTGAGAGGGGTCATATTATAATGCTACCGTCGCGATCTAAGCAAAATAAGATGCATAAAAGGATTAACATCACATGCATGGATAATGTGATATGATATGGTTCTTCTTGCACTTGATCTCCACCTTGCGCATAATCGTATGATCTCAAACATTCCACCGGCGTGGCACCAAGGTCCATGGCACCTTCATCTTGATTGTCCATCAAAATTACAACCTATCACATGGATATGTGATGCATGTAAAATGCATAGATGAATTTTGCATATTTTCACATGGTTTTCTATTACATATTGCATCATATAAGGGTATAATTCAATATTTTATAGTATTTTGGGGTTAAATTAAAAAGTCCCCCAACTTTTATGGAATTAACCCTGCCTGTCAGAAACCCCGTTTTCTATATTTTTTACGTTTCAGGGGGCAAACTTCCGCGAAATCACCTGAAAATATGCGGGGGTAATTTTCTTGGAAGGAGAAGACTTGCGGGCGAAGGATCCACGAGAATTAGGCAAGGAGGCCCAAAAGAGGACCCTCCACGCGGCCAGATTCCTTGGCCACGTGAGAGGCCCCCTTTTGGCCCCTGTGGCCCCAATTCCTTCCATCTTCGACTTACCGACTCCGTCTTGACCTAAAACCGACTATAAAAAGGGTCCCCCGTGTAACACCCGGGGTTTCCCACTTAGAGCTTGCTTGTTTTTCTTTTTTGTGCATCTCATGTCATCTTGCATCATCAGTCATCACACTAAATTTAAGTCCACTAAAAACTTTTGATTCGTGTATCTCTCAAGACTGCAAAAATTATAAATTGTTTTGACCCTTCTAAATATCTGAAGTCATTCTCTTGTTTTTCTGAAAATAACAAAACAAAGAAAAAAAAACGTGTTGGAGCAGCCAGGCCGCAGCCCAAAGGGCCACGACCCAACTGTCTCCACACCAGCCCACCCTCCTTCTTCCTCGTCCGTATAGAGCGCTCACGGAAGCTGTCGCTGTCCACACCGCACCACCACCTCCTGGTCCCCTCCCTTCCTCTCTTTATCTACCCAAGGAGGATCCCTAAACCCTAGCCTTCTCCTCTTCTTCCTCTACAGCCGCCACCCCTTCCTCCTCTCCTCTTAGTCCTCTATTTTCTGTTCCCACCGCCACACCTCCATGGACGGAGTAGAGAGCACGCGTGGCCGGCGATGTGGGGGTTGCGAGGAGCCTCCGATGGAGGGAACGGAACCGCCTCGCCGTCGTCATCCCCGACACCGAAGATCAGGCGGTGAAGCTGTCCAGGCCGTCGCCGGCATCGACGTCTTCTCCTCATGTCTCATGTACGTCCTCGCCGTCTTCGTGACTTTTTCGACAATTCGGCCGCCTCCGACCACCCCCGCTCGCCACCAGCCTTCCCTCGCGGTGAGCACCCCTCTGGGACTCGTTCCCCTCCCTCCTTTTGCTCTGGGATCGATGCCATCGAGCATCGCTGGCTGCAGGTCCTCGTCAGTTTCGTTATGTCCCCGTCGCACGCTCTGAATTCGTGTGTTCGAAAATTCAGTTAAGGTCGACATGTTCAATCATATGCAAACGGATCTGCTATCCATCACACGAGCGCACAGCAGCCCAATGGCTTGGGCCCTCCCAGCGCGCACCCGAGACCCGAGTTCGATCCCCCCCAAGGCGCAAAGCCACCCCCTTTTTACTCCTTTTTCTTTTATTTTCCCGAATTCCAGAAAAGCAGATCTGAGGCCTTAATTGTAGAATCAATAACAAATTGAATAATGATCCAATTTCAATGATTCAAGTTTCTGTGGATTCATAATTTTGTGCTCTTTCTGTTAATGTCAAAGTTGCAACATGTTTCTGTAATAATTTTTGCACTAAATAATTAATTACTGAAAATGCAATTAAAAGTTGAAACTTTGGAATTTCATAACTTGAGTTCTGTCCATCCAATTCGAGCAAACTTAGGCTCTAAAAATTTGTCTTAACAAACTCTACACATTGGTATTTTATTTGGCCACAATTGAATTAATTTTGAACATGTTTCCCTCTGTTTACTAAAAAGGGCAGAATAAGACTACTTATGAAAAATTGCATAATAAATTCAATAATAACCCAAAAATTATGTTTAATAGCTCAAAATGTTCAGTGAAACATTTGCTACATGTTTTCAACCTTTCCAACACAATTGGTTTACTGTTTTTCCTAATTAAAAGTGGTGCAATAATTCAATGCTTTAATTAAACCTTTTAAATTGCAAAATTCATAACTTGGGCAATTCAAATCCAATTCCAACATGTAAAATATGTTTTCCATCCCATTTTTTCATGAACTTTGCAAATATAAACTTTGTTCTCTGTTTTGAATAAATTAAATTGCTGAAAACAACTATTTCCTAATTAAGGCATTTAAAATTGTCAATTTAATAACTTGCTCATCTAAAATCCAAATTCAACAAATGAAATATGTATTCCATCTAAAATTTTGTGTTCTTTCCAAATATAAATTTTGTTATCTGTTTTGAACAATTAAAATTTGTAAAAAACAACAAATGCTTGTGTAACCCATTTAAGAAGCCAAATTTCATCACTTAATAAATAAATTTCCAAACTTGGTAAACACCTTTTCAAATTGAAGCTATTGTTGTTTTCTCATTGTTTTCCTCATCCATGCATCATTCTAATCAACTTTCACATGATGGTTATTTGTAGATCATTCAATTCAACATTAATTCATGGGCTTTTCCAGATGCAATCCAAATTGCATATGGGCCCATTTAAATATGTTTACCATGTCAACTAGTTTATCTTTGATGCATCCTTAAACTTGTCATGCATCCATATCTTGATCATGCTGGATCTTTTGTCGTAGAAGTAATTGTTGCATCCGGTGTTTGTTCTAGTTCGTTGCTTCTTCGCGGATAGAACGTTGAGATGATGTGAGCAACGACAAGTTCTGCGGATGTACCTCTACTTGCTGGATTCCAGTCAAGTATCCAGGCAAGTATACTCACTTGCTGCCAAATGGCTGCCTTTCATCACTTGTTACCGATTATTTCCGTTGTTATTATGCTAGCCTTATGATTCGATGCTTGTGTCTCGATCCTATCATATGTTTACCTTGCAGCCATGATATAGTCTTCCTTCCACTTCCTATTAACTGTTGTTTGTTTAACCTGTTGGCCCTTGTGTCGTAGTTGCATGCTTAGTGTTGCTTGCGCTCAAGTCTTGTTGTCCGTCTTATCACCGGTTTAGTTTGATAGTTGGGTTTTCAATTCAATCAACAACCTGTTAATGTTTTGGGTAATATTAATTTGATGATAAGGCACCGGCAGGAGGCCCGTCGTGGTTTTGAAGCCTGCTAGTGTCGACCTTAATTAGGAAAAGGGTCTTGTCCATTGATCCATGATGAGCGCACTAACCGCATGTGGGAAGCGAGTATGGGCGCCCCCCGCAATTCTGATTCGATTCTCATCTCGTCCAAATCGCCACACTTAGTTCGGGCTTTCCATTTGATGCATGCATATGCAGGTGCGAACCCTTGGCGCCAGGGTGGAACTTTTGTAGTCGGCATTTAGGGCGGCGTGGTCTTAGAGTGCTATGAGGGTCCCCCTTTTCTTCGTGGGGGCTCGATTAGCCGCGCACGCACAGCACGTGGTTCTTTGGGCTTGATGCGAAGAAGAGTTGGGTTGTGTTGAGTACCTCGCTTGGTGGGTTGATCCCCCGTCTGGCGGGTTATTCTTACGTGTACGGCCAAATTGGTGCATCCCTGCAGGGTTAAATCTTCTCGAGAAGCCGTGTTGTCCGCGGTTATGGATGACTTGGTGAAAGTGCTGGCTAACAAGTACTCAGACAACTTACACTTAACGATAATAACTTGACTAGTAATATAGATTACCTATACCATAAAAATGAATGTCACCCTAATCAACAGTGTGAGTTTCCTTGGGTTGCTTCCTTAGTAGGGGGTAACATTGGATGGGTATTGTTTGGTGAGTAGTTGTAGTTGGTTCTGATACGCTACCTTATCCCTTTCTTTTAGCCGGATGTTGTAGCGCGTCTCTGTAGTTAGTTAGTGTAGCCAGCTGCCGCTTCTTTGCAATAATCCCTTCCTTTCCGTTGTACCCAAAGTATTTGTATCTTGTGATGATGGGTTACGCTGGTATCTTGTGAGTATGGGTTATCCACTTGCCAGTACTTAACCGTACTGACCCACGAATCCCTTTCGTGGCTGCATATTCCACATTGCAGTCAACAGGTTTGAAGTCTGACGACGTTAGCTTGGGAATCCCTCCGGCTTGGCCTGGGCAGGGATTGGACGCCATCGGTTATCTTCAGGACTCTTAGTCCAATTTGTATCTTGTCCGTAGTCGGACACTATGTTGTTTCTTCCGCTGTTATTTGGATCTTTGTATTGTATCAGTTGTATCCTGACTCGTTTGAGTCATCTTGTATATATCTTTTTTGTTGTTGTTGCGGAATATTCGTGAACAGTTGTAATGTTATCACAAGTGGCAACCTGGAATCGGTTATTATGTGGATTTTGTCGGAAATGCTGAAATCTGCATAGTGCCCGATCCCGGGGCGTCACACCCCGTACCCTTACGGAGAGGAGCGCCGCCGAAACACCGAAACACCGAAACAGAGACCAGAAGTTCCAGATTGGAGGGGGAAAACTCCGGCGGGGCGCCGCCGGTGTGATGTCCTACCCCTCCAACGTCATCTCCATCGACATCTCCATGAAGAGGGAGTAGTCCACCCCAGACCTATGGGTTTGTGGAAGTAGCACTTGTATCTCTTTCTATGTGCTTCACTAATTAGATCCGTATGAGCTGCCTCACATGATTACGGGCACCGTTGTAATTCCTATGTGGTGGATCTTTTCTATGAGTTATTGAATCTGAGATTGCAATTGTTTCTCTCGAGTTATTTGAGTAGATGTATCTTATGTACCCCGTTCTTATTTGCTAGCTTTGATCAATCTAGTTCTTGAGAGCGTGTGTGGGGTGATGGGTGCATTAATTGGAGTAACGGGGGGTGGCTAGTGCTGTGAAAGTGACAGAAGTTCAGCGATCCACTTTGGTTTTGTTAAACCTTTCTTAGTTACCTCACTAGGGATAAAAAGGAGTACCTTGTTACCGGGGATTTGAAGTGACGCTAATCAATCTCCATGACTAGATCTAGCAAGTTCTTACTTCAACTTCATGTCACATTGCTTAAAGCTATACTCTGGTTTTTCCTTAATTATCGAGGTGTTACGATTTATTTCGCATCTTGGTGGAGTATAAGAAGGATCAATATGACCGTAGAGATCTCTATGCTAGGACGTGATGCCCATATGAAAGTACTCAATGTTAAACATGTTATTGTAATCTCACATGTAATTCTTTATGTCCACCGTCTACTTTATTTGAGAGAATGCAAGTGTGAAACCATGAACCCCGGTCCTATTTTAATTATAAGAAAACACTCTAGTTACTTTGCTGCAATTTACTTTACTTGCACTTTACTTTACTTGCATCTCCAATTCAAATTTACATTATCTCCATCACCACTTGCATCACAAAAATACGAAAACAATCCATTGCATATTTATTTTCTCATTTGCATTTAGTAGTAGATTTAATTATTGCACATTTACTTTCAGTTTTGCATTGCAATTTAGAAGTCTCACACCTTGTGCTTGACAACCACTTGGTGAGGTTGAGGGCACAAAATTCTCTACTTGTTTGCAGGATCCTGGAGGAAGCTTGGAAGACAACTGCTGAAATACTGGCTCCCCAAGAGTTCGATATAAACCCTCGAGTCACCCTCGTGGGTAAGAAGGCTTGCCACTAGCTACACACTCTGCACTTGGAGTCTCAACCTAGCCATCAAGCGTTTTTCTGGCGCCGTTGCCGGGGATCCATAGGTGAAGGAGTTATCCAAGGGAGCTCACAAGAAGTCTTCATCACCAACAAGGTGTGCAAACACCTAAGCTTGGGGAGGTTGCACCTACGTGAGTACCGTCCTTTCTATCTCCGCCTTCTTTCAAGTAGATTTTTTTGTTTCTTGTTTTTGTTTTGTTTTTGTTCTTGTTTTTGTATTGTCTTGCATATTTTATTTTAGTTTTGCATTTAGTTATCTAGTTTATTTTAGTATTTCGAATTTGCCTAGTTACTTTACTTTTGTTTTGCATAAAAAATTAAAAACTACATAAAAACTGTTAAAATGGGTGATAGAACTAAATTAAGTGACTACACAAATACACCCAATGACCAATTCATTGCTAGGCCAATTACTACACCTGAAATACAAGCTGAAAGCTATGAAGTAAGTCCTAGTTTATTGAATTTAATTACTAGAGAGCAATTTGGTGGTAGTGCTATGGAGGATGCCTCTATGCATCTTCATGATTTCATGGAAATATGTGATATGCAAAAATTTAAAAATGTGGAAAGTAGTGTTTTAAAACTGAAATTATTTCCTTTTTCACTTAGAGGAAAGGCTAAAGAATGGTTACTTTCACTACCTACAGCTAGTATAAAGTCTTGGGATGATTTAAAAGAAGTTTTCATTAAGAAATATTATCCTCCCGTTAAAATTTTGCAAAATAGGAATAATATCCTCTCATTTAGGCAAAATGATAATGAACATGTAGCCATGGCATGGGATAGAATTAAATTAATGCTTAGAACATGCCCATCACATGGAGTAAATGAATGGACCATACTACACTCTTTTTATAATGGTCTAAACTACATGTCTAGAAATATACTTGATTCTGCTGCTGTAGGTGCCTTTATGAGTAAAACTGTAGGTGAGGCTAAGAGCATATTAGAAATCATATTACAAAATTATAGTCAATGGAATACTGAAAGAGCACCCAATCCCACTAAGAAAATAAACTCAATTGAATAAACCAATGGTTTGTCATCTAAAATGGACACTATTCTTGCTTTTATTAATAAACAAAATATGGAGAATGTGCCTTTGCAGGAGCTAGTTGGTAGTAATTCTGAAAGTGTGGATGTTAATTTTGTTAGGAATTATGGTAGCAATTGTTTTGGTAATGCTTACAATTCATATAGTAAACCTCCTTATGTGCCAAATAAACCTTTTGTTCCATATCCTAATGCTAATGAAAATAAGTGGAAGCCTTCTAGTGAAATTTCTGAATCTAATAAATTGCTTATGGAACAAGTTGCTAGTCACAATGCTATGATACATGATTTAAATAAGTCTATTGCATCCATTAGTAGTGATATTAAAGGATTGCAACTTCAATCTTCAAATTTAGATAAAGCATTGTCAAAATTAGCTGATAATCAAGCAACTCTATTAAGCATGTCAGCAGGAAAGCCACAAGCACAACCTAGTGTAGGAATGAATTCTATTACTATTGCTGCTCCTATTATTGAAAATATTGATAATATTGCTGAGAATACAAGTGAGCATGTCCCTACTAGCTTAGAAGAAACTTTGAATGAAATAGTGAAGTACCCTGAATATTTACTTCCATATATGTCTTATCTTGCTAGCAAAGATGAAATTAGTCCTCATGAATCAAGCATGCTAGCTAAATTAGAGAGTAAAGTAGAGGAAATTATGATGCTTACTGAAATTAAGGATCCATTGCTTGATTTAGAAAAAAGTAGCTTGCAAGAACTTATTGCTACTCTACAAAAATTTGCTAGTGATCCCACTATAAATGTTAATCAACCTGGCTTTGGATCTTATATTGCTAATCGTGTCTTGCAAGAAAAAATTGCTAGGTACAAGAATGAGGCCATGATACCTCCTAAGCTTGGGGATGCATGGATCCCCAAGGTGCTAGTTTCAATTGGAAAAGAAATTCACCATGCTATGTTAGATCTAGGTTCTAGTGTATCGGTACTCTCTAAAGAATTATATGAATTGCTAGAATTAGAAAATTTAGAAAAGTGCTCAAGTGAATTTGTCCTTGCTGATAACTCTACTAAACATGCTATAGGACAAGTAAAAGATGTTATGATTGAATTGCACATGACTTTTGTACCCGTTGATTTCATTATTATGGATATGGGGGATAAGTCCCCTAGTCCTATTATTTTGGGTAGACCTTTTCTTCGTACTACAGGTGCAATCATAGACTCCAAGGAAGGGAATGTCAAGTTTCAGTTCCCTCACAAGAAAAGCATGGAGTACTTCCCAAGGAAGAGGGGCACGCTGAAGAACAAGCTCCCTCATGAGCTTTATCCCTCTTGATTATCAAGTAAGTAAAGCCTAGCTATATGGCTATAAAGAAAGCGCTTTACGGGAGGCAACCCGGTTGTTTTTTTTTGGATTTTCCTAGTGTCCTCTTGCTGTCTCAAGAGATTGGTTTTTTTGTTTTAATTCTGGAGTTTTCAATGAAGAGTCAAGTCAAACCCATTTGGACTTATAAGTTGCTATCCTAGTGCATGAAATTTCTGTTTCAGCGCGAGTCTCCTCACCGTATGATTTTACGTTTTTATTGGTATGTCGGATTGAGCTAATCTTTTAGTATGTTCTGCAACTTTTCGTCCTCTGTAAGCACAAAAATTGGCTTAATTTTTTTACGAGTCTAGCTTAGGGAAAAACGTTCATTTTATTGCTGTTGCTTTTCTGGACAGATTCTGCCTTCTTTTGTTTTATGCACTCTTTGGGCTTGGGAATCGAATTTCCATGATTATTTCAAGAAAGATAGTGAACATACAACATAATGAACCTTATTGTCTATCTACTGGAGCATTTGATTTGGAATTTTGCACAGAAAGCATGTGATTTGTTTGTCCTTGCTAATCTCACCCCACAGAAAAAGAATGGGAGAAACATGTTTTGTGAAGTTTTTTCACAGGGAATAGAGGAGCTGCGCCTCAAGACATCCAAGAATGGTGAAAGCCATAAGCTTGGGTATGTGATTAACACCCCACTGTAGCTACACTCTTTTGGTTAGTGCACGTCTACTTTCTGTTTTTCTAAGCAAAGCATTTATCGTAGAGACTTGAAGCGTCTAGTTTTTGTTTTTATTTTTGTTTTGATAAGACCACCACCATCATTTTATATGAGATTGAGCTACTGGAGTTTGGGGTTGGAATGTATTGTATGCTAGTATTATGACTTGGAATAGGGATGACATGGTTGATTTGAAGAGCTACATATGTTTGCATGATTTATAGGCTTTTTATGTGTAGAAATTTGCAATAATGTTGTCTTGAGCTATCTCTTATTCATGTCCTTGATGTTAATTGCTGGTTTATTTAGTTTGTCATGAAATGAGTAGTTCTATGGACATATGCATGCATAGTATCTGGTCAACTATCTCCCTCTTGCTAGCCCAAAAATTTAAAATTTCCAACAAGTAAAAACTCGTTTCCAACACTCCTTAGCCAAGTATTTCCGGTGAGTCCACCATATCTTCCCATTAGCTTCATTGCTATTCCGAGAATGTTCACCATGTTATTGTTCTATTTATGTTCTAAATTAATATATTCACTTTATTAATTGTCATGGGTTGAACTTGGGATAGGACTCTCATGAACTTTTGAAGGCACACTTTACTTTTTATGCATCTAATAAACATGACCCAATAATGGGAGCCACAAGTTTTGCATTTGACAATTGTGTGGTTGGGAGCTAGCTATAAACGTGTATCACCGAAAAGCTTTCAACATTGCACAAAAAATTTACATTTGGTTGATATCATGTACTTTTGTTTTTGGACTCCTGCCATGCCGAAATGAAATAGAGGAATAGTAAGTTTTGATGAGTAAGTATCTATATGACTAGAGAAACGCATTGGGCCGCTAACCCAAGCCATGCTTTATCATGGTGGAAATTTACTTACAGCTTGAGTGACTCTACAACACATCCTATAATAAAATAAGAAGCTATGCATAATAGTGAATGAAAATAAAAAGGATGATGAGTCTACTCCGTTTGTTCATCTTGTCATTGTAACATGGGCTTGTTTCCATGTCATGGGGCAAGAGGTACCTCTTTGCGGTTCTCTATGATGTCATTAATACTTATTATGATTGTACAAAGCTTATTAGGAATCTTAAATTGAGTAATCATGGAGTAGGTTTTCACACTCACGGGGCATGAGGCTTTTAACCACCTTGTCATTCTCATTACTTCAATACTCACAATTTTAAGATGCTAGTGATAAAGGGGCAATGAGAGTCCTAGATCAATGGATACCACATTTCAATTAGTAATTTTAGTTGAATAATTTAGAGGCTAAATAAGACTTGATCATGTTTTACCTCTACTCAATTTTCTCCAAAGTGTCCACCATATTTTCTATTCTCCATTATGCTATTCTTTGACGAATATAGGATTTTATTTTTCATTTTGTGTATGCATTTGGTCCATAGTGCTTTTATTTCATTATACACTTTGTGAACTATCATGAAGCATCTTTGCTTGCATATTTGACATTTCTTACAACATGAATTGTATATTGCTACTCATTTATAGTATTAATCATTTGATTATATGTAGCATGAATAATCCTCCTTGATATCCCATGATTGTTTCAATATGCAAAACCCATCTTAGTTTTATCACCTTCATACTCGAGGACGAGCATGGGTTAAGCTTGGGGATGTTGATGCATGTAAAATGCATATATGAATTTTGCATATTTTCACATGGTTTTCTATTACATATTGCATCATATAAGTGTATAATTCAATGTTTTATAGTATTTTGGGGTTAAATTACAAAGTCCCCCAACTTTTATGGAATTAACCCTGCCTGTCAGAAACCCCGTTTTCTATATTTTTGACGTTTCAGGTGGCAAACTTCCGCGAAATCACCTGAAAATCTGCGGGGGGTCATTTTCTTGGAAGGAGAAGACTTGCGGGCGAAGGATCCACAAGAATTGGGCAAGGAGGCCCAAAAGAGGACCCTCCATCCGGCTAGATTCCTTGGCCGCGTGAGAGGCCCCTTTTGGCCCCTGTGGCCCCAATTCCTTCCATCTTCGACTTACCGACTCCGTCTTGACCTAAAACCGACTATAAAAAGGGTCCCCCGTACCCTTACGGAGAGGAGTGCCGCCGAAACACCGAAACACCAAAACAGAGACCAGAAGTTCCAGATTGGAGGGGGAAAACTCCGGCGGGGCGCCGCCGGTGTGATCTCCTACCCCTCCAACGTCATCTCCATCGACATCTCCATGAAGAGGGAGTAGTCCACCCCAGAGCTATGGGTTTGTGGAAGTAGCACTTGTATCTCTCTCTCTATGTGCTTCACTAATTAGATCCGTATGAGCTGCCTCACATGATTACGGGCACCGTTGTAATTCCTATGTGGTGGATCTTTTCTATGAGTTATTGAATCTGAGATTGCAATTGTTTCTCTTGAGTTATTTGAGTAGATGTATCTTATGTACCCCGTTCTTATTTGCTAGCTTTGATCAATCTAGTTCTTGAGAGCGTGTGTGGGGTGATGGGTGCATTAGTTGGAGTAATGGGGGTGGCTAGTGCTGTGAAAGTGACAGAAGTTCAGCGATCCACTTAGGTTTTGTTAAACCTTTATTAGTTACCTCACTAGGGATAAAAAGGAGTACCTTGTTACCGGGGATTTGAAGTGACACTAATCTATCTCCATGACTAGATCTAGCAAGTTCTTCCTTCAACTTCATGTCACATTGCTTAAAGCTATACTCTGGTTTTTCCTTAATTATCGAGGTGTTATGATTTATTTCGCATCTTGGTGGAGTATAAGAGGGATCAATATGACCGTAGAGATCTCTATGCTAGGACGTGATGCCCATATGAAAGTACTCAATGTTAAACATGTTATTGTAATCTCACATGTAATTCTTTATGTCCACCGTCTACTTTATTTGAGAGAATGCAAGTGTGAAACCATGAACCCCGGTCATATTTTAATTATAAGAAAACACTCTAGTTACTTTGCTGCAATTTACTTTACTTGCACTTTACTTTACTTGCATCTCCAATTCGAATTTACATTATCTCCATCACCACTTGCATCACAAAAATACAAAAACAATCCATTGCATATTTATTTTCTCATTTGCATTTAGTAGTAGATTTAATTATTGCACATTTACTTTCAGTTTTGCATTGCAATTTAGAAGTCTCACACCTTGTGCTTGACAACCACTTGGTGAGGTTGAGGGCACAAAATTCTCTACTTGTTTGCAGGATCCTGGAGGAAGCTTGGAAGACAACTGCTGAAATACTGGCTCCCCAAGAGTTCGATATAAACCCTCGAGTCACCCTCGTGGGGAAGAAGGCTTGCCACTAGCTAAACACTCTGCACTTGGAGTCTCAACCTAGCCATCAATATGATATACAGCACGCAGGTCATAAATAATAAGACAGCCATATGGCTCCTGCTGGTATGTCAATAATTTACAAATGAGATCATTTCATACATCAAATTCGTAATATTGACCATTTCACATCACATGCCCTGTAAAAACAAGTTAGACGTCTATAATTTATTTTTGCATATTTTACGTGGCTTAGGGCTTTCGAGGATAGAACCGTTCTTACCTACGAACATGAACCACACTGTTGATAAACATATTTTCAATGACCCTTTGTAGATTAGATCTTAACTATAGTAGGAGAAACGGACACCCCCCTCAGCCACAAGTGAGACAGGTCTCGCGTACAAAGTACACGTCAAGTTTCTCTTGGGCAGCTTCATCCTACTATGCCACTAAGATCATAAAATACTCAAGGAGGCAATAACATGATCATCAACACCCACATACACCTATGTGTTCTACCCGTACAAATCATCTACGCATAGATCCGGCTCTGATACCACTGAAGGGTTCATTGCATAGAAAACAAAAAAATCCTACGCGAGAGATATCCGAAGGGTCAAGATCTAATCTAGGAGATGAAAGCAACGGTCATAGAGAAACCTCTAAGACACAAAGAGTTACGAGATCTAATCTTGTTGGTGATGTAGTCGACTCACATCGATCTCAAGATCGCGAAGAAGAGCGCTACAATTCGGCAGCGTTTCCGCACTCGGTCACACGTACATCTTGATGACGACCTCCGTTCCCTCGATCCAGCGGGTAAAAAGAAGTAGAGGATCCAGCGAAAGCTCCAACAACACGACGACGTGGTGTGCTGGAGAAATTAGACGGCCATGGCTTCGCCAAGCGGATGACCAAGAGGTGGAGCAGCGGGAGGAGGGAGAGCGATATGACAACAAGTTGTGTGGGGAGAGGGAGGTCCAACCCCTCTTTATATAGGAGGTGTAGGAAGCCACGAAATTTTGGTGCCTCCACCTCTCCCCTCATCATGTGGGTGGAGTCTCCACTCAACCCACTCATTCTCTCATCAATTCCCACTCAAAATTCCAAGGGTTTTCTTTAATAAATAAATAAAACAATTTCATTTCTTTATTGTAATATTTGTTAATCCTATTAAAAAGCGTTAACACTTACCCCCTTGAACTATTTGTTAATCAAACATTAACATATACCACCTTGAACTAATTCAATATTCCCCGAAATAATTCCGGTGACTATTTCAATATTCCCTGAAACAATTTTGGTGTTGTCTAACCTTTTCTCCGATATTCCGTATCCAATCAATCGCGTCATCAAACCTTAAGTGTGTCACACTACGGTTCATGAATAATGTAGACATGATCAAGACACCTCTCCAATCAATAGTCAATAGTGGGACCTGGAGATCTGGTTTGGCGCGGCTATACGGCTCAAAGCCATACGCCCAGTTCTCGGTGAGCGATGTCTGCATGATGGACCTAGCCCAGATGGCCACATCCGCCTTGCTCAGCTCGAACGTTATCGTCCGAGTACAATCCCGAGCGCCTCCCATGTAGCACATCTTGTGCACTCGGTGCCGGAACGGGAGTACTCGGCGCAAGATCCAGCAGGCGATGGGGTCGTCCTGGATCATCCCTGCCTTCACCAGCTCGGTCAGGCGCTTCTCGACCTGGAGGACATCCGGCACTGTCTTCTTCGGGTCGTAGCCCCAGTTCTGCCCGGTGGGCAGTTCGTTGACGAACGGAGGGAGCCCTATCATGTCTTCAGTGGGCTTTCACTTCTCGCGGATACGTTCTTGACGTAGAGGAACCCGCGCTACCATTTGCGCATGGTTTCCAATCCCTTTACTCGCGGGTATGTCCAGTGCGGTGTTGGAGCATCATAGCGCTACCCGTCGGGGTCATCGCGCGAGCGGCGGAGGTGTGGCCAGGATTTGGAACCTTTTGCCTCCGGAGAAAGAAATACCTCGCCCAGGTATGGATTGTTGGGTAGACACCCAGGAATGCTTCACACACGGTGGCGTGTGTGGAGAGCATGACGATTGAATTTGGAGGGAGGTGATGTGTTGGACGCCAAAGTGGCGGAGGAAGTCAGAAAAAAAATCAGAGATGGGGAGGCCGAAGCCGCGCTTGAAGTGGGATAAGAAGACTACGTATTCACCTTCTTCAGGTTCCGGGACGATCTCATTGCCGGGAGCCCGGCATACGACGCCGGGAGGGATACGGCGCGTGTTGACTAGCCATTGGCAGTCCTCCGCCGTTGCGTCCGAGCCTTCCCAGCCGGCTCGGGCGGAAGCAGCAGGATCTCCTGGCGCCATGGAGGTGGAGATGCTCGTGGGAGATTGGAATCGACGGAGTTGCGCGGAGGCGTTTCTCTCCGTCTCTCTCGCGGTGCGTGGAGCAACGGCGCAGCGAGTGCTTGCGGTGGCGGTGTGCTCGACGGCGGCGGAGAGGCGAGGAGGCGTGAGCTTGGAAAGAACGGGAAAGAGGAGAAGTGAACGGCGCGGGGGTATTTATCTCTCCCCCGCGAGTTGCCGTTACTGGTAGATTGATCGTGGCATTGATCGTGGGCAATGATCGTGCGGCGTGGGTTAATCGACCGTTAGAAACGCACACAGCGCAAAACACGCGCGTAACGGGCGCAGTTAATCCCACGTCCGGATCGTGGGCTCTCGAGTACGGTTGACGTGACCTAACGGGCCGTGGGCCCTACGCGCAGAGGCTGGTGCGTGGCCTGCGGTTGAACCGAGGCGTCGCGGTCTCTGTGCGTGCCACGTGCCCCATAGTGACACGGGAAGTTGGATTTGGTCTGATCCAGCAAGATCGTGTGCAGAATTTCGCTAAGTCATTTTACTCTGCAGCACAGAAGAAAGAGTGTTCTACTTAGAGAGGAAGAGGTTCAAGTAAGAGATATAGGGCCAAGTTGAGGTGCAACACGGCTTTTCTCAGTTATGAAGACAAGTTTTATTTTAAGCTGGCAGGGCCCAACGAACAAGTTCACTGGACTCTACCAGCTTCGGGGACTAATGTCGGGGGGGTTACCCCCGAGTAGGGGTAAGGCAAGTGCTAAAGTGAAGGTCAAAGTGTTGTTGACCGGGTAGACGGCTACCCGGGTACTTGCTACCTGGTAGGTTCTATCCGGGCGTATCACTGAAGACCAAGAGAGGATATCGAGGAATTTATATTCGTCCGAGTAAAGAGGTCGTGGTCCGAGTAGAGGGACAGCAATTCTACTCGGGTCAGAAGTCAATGGAGCCGTTCTGACGAGGATCCCGCGTATCATGCGTCCGTACCGGCGTGCGGTTCAACTTACTAGGTTCGTGATCATCCATGACGCGGGTGGTGACAGAGAGTTAGGCAGCCGTCTTGTCTTGTCAAGTACAGAGGGGACAGGACAAGATGGGGGTCTATGATGTGAGGCTGACAGAGTGGACAGGGTCTGCCAGCCGTACGGCGCGGCGGCTTCTCAGCGCGAGATCCCGGAGGCGTGCTCGCGTCACAGTGGTCAAGTCACATCACTGTACCTTTTAGTCTTTGTTTATCCGGGTGGGCACCAGTATATAAGGTGCCCTGCCCCCTCCTGCGCGAGGGACGTTGCTTCACTTTGCATTTATTGCTAGAGCTTACACTAGAGCTAGAGAGAACAGCTGAGTGCCTACTCGGCCAAGAGGCAAACCTTGTACTGTGGCTACTCGGAAAACATACATAGAGAGAGGCAGGCAGGAGTAGGGGTGTTACCTCCACACGAGGGCCCTCAACCTAGGTAGATCTTGTTGTTTGCAGTGCTAGAGATACCTTAGCGCGGCTTCTCGCCGTGCGATCCCTCCCCGGATACCTCCAGCGTCCATCGGCCCCAACACTTTAGCCATCCTATGGCATCTGCCGTGATACCACCACGACAATTTGGATGGACAAATCCCACTCTTGATCCATGAGCCTCAACTAATACTTTCCAAATACCCAACGACACCTTTATAGTCACCCTGTTACGATGTGACGTTTGATGACATCAAAGCACTCTTAACTTCACTAAAAGTTTTATCAATTTTAAGCACATTATGGGGTTTTGGTTTAGACACCTTGGGGACATATATGAATTTTTGATCTTTTCCCACAAAAGCTTTCTCCCTCTTAAATTTAAGAGAAGAAAAAGTTGAATTTAAAGTTTCCATAGCCTCCTCTAGTTTACCAATCCTGAGGTTTTGGTTATCATGGATATTGCTATCCTCTAAAATAGTGATTCTTTTATTGATTCATTAACTTTGTAGCATTATCAAGGAAATTTGGCAATTTTTTCTCGAGAGAGTCCAGTTTTTTTATAACATCTTCTAAAGTGATCTCATTTTTAACAATCTTAGTAGGTGGTGTTCCTACTAAACTTTCAATTACATTACAGGCTTCCAAAGCAGGAGTTCCCAGAAAATTACCACATGTAAGAGTATCTAGAGCATATCTATACCAACTAGTAATACCAAGATAGAAATTCCGAAGAAGGATCATGGTAGAATGTTTTTCAGTACATCTATGATGAGCATCACTTATTCTATACCGAGCATCTTTCAAACTTTCTCCCCCTTGTTGCCTAAAATTACGAACCTCAACTTCGGGAATACTCATTTTAACAAGATAACAAAAATAATAACTATAAAAAGATTTGGTTTTTTGTGTGTTTTTTATATAAAGAAGCAAACAAGACAAAATAAAATAAACTAAGCAAAACAAAAACAAAGTAAAGAGATTGGAGGTGAGAGACCCCCTGCAGAAATCCTCTTCCTCCCCGGCAACGATGCTAGAAAAGTGCTTGATGTGTGCGGACACACGTTCGTTGGGAGACCCCAAGAGGAAGGTATGAAGAGTGCAGCAATAAGTTTTCCTCAGAAATAAACCAAGGTTAAATCGACCAGTAGGAGAAATAAATAACGTCTAAAGGTTGTTGACAGCTGATGTTGGCAGGGCGCACTACCATGCTCAGCAGCAACGTGGAATCTGCACACAACACAACCAAGATACTTTGCCTCAACGAAATAGTGAGGTTGCCAATCCTACCGGTATTGCTGAAAACAAAGGATTGTACATATAGTGTGGAAAACGGTGCTTGTTTGCTGTAAATGAAAAGAGAACAATGATTGCAGTAAAAAAACAGTGTAAAGGAATGGACCGGGGTCCATAGTTCACTCGTGGTGTCTCTCCATAAAAGATAGATAACATGTTGGGTAAACAAATTACAGCTGGGCAATTGACAAAAATAAAGATTGCACCTTAGTGCATATGAACATAATACATAGATCGTAATCCAACCGCATCTATGACTAATAATCCACCCGCAGAACGTAATCCAACCAGAATTTGGGTATTAAGTTGCAAGCAACAAATTATTGCATTAAGTAAAGTGCATAATGTAAACAATAGAATTATCCTTATAAAAAGTATTGTTTTTTCTCCCTAATGACAACAGCACATCCCCCATCCGTAATGTTTCTGACACTCGAGCACAGACGAAAAGGAGGCATGAACCCACTATCAAGCATAAATACTCCCTCTTGGAGTTACAAGCATCAACTTGGCCAAATCATCTACTAGTAACGGAGAGCATGCAAGATAATAAATAACATAAACATGATAGATTGATAATCAACTTGACATAGCATTCAATATTCATCGGATCCTAGAAATTAAAACATGTAGTATTACAGATAGATGACCTTGATCGTGTTAGGAAGTTCACAAGATCTAACCTTGGTGGCATAAAGAGGAGAAGAAAGCCATCTAGCTACTTCTATGGACCCGTAGTCCAAGGATGAACTACTCACGCATCACTCCGGAGGCAGGCATGGTGATGTAGAGCCCTCCGATGATGATTTCCCTTCCCGGCAGGGTGCCGAGGAGAGCTTCAAAACCCTCCTGAACTAGGGTTGAAGATGACGGCGGCTACGGAACTTTTCCTTGATGGAGGCTCCGGTCTTTAGTGTTTGGCCCATAAGGATCTTAAATAGGCGAAAGTGCGATGTCGGTGGGTGGCCAGGGGCCCACACCACATGGTGGCGTGGCTAGGGGGCGCCGCCCTATGGAGTGGCCACCCTGTGGCCCCCCTCCGGGTCTCCTCCGGACTCCGTGTACTTGACAGAAAAATAGGACTCTGGGTTTTTGTTTCGTCCAATTCCGACAATATTTACAGAACAACTTTTTTGAAACAAAAAAACAACAACAAGCAGGAACTAGCGTTGTGGCATCTTTTTAATAGGTTAGTCCCAGGAATTCCATAATAATGATGTAAAGTGTATATAAAAAATGTAGCAATTGGCATGAAAACAACATGGAACATCAAAAACTATAGATACGTTTGAGACTTATCATGGTTCATCATTCATGCATGGCAGGCGCGGGAATCACGGATTTCAAATTACCAAACAGATTTGGGTACCGATAAATTCAGATCCACTGAAGAAGCCCACCCTCAATACGGGCCAGCAACCAATTGAGCCCAAGTCCACGACTCCGCTATGAGACCATCTTTTACCACCGGTAGTTAATTCTATTTGCTGTAACTACTTGGTACCTGGTCACGCTAAGATATCATGCACGAATCATATCTGATGCCATGTTTGTTATTATTATGGTAATATTGCCAAACAATGCCTAACCAAAAACATAGATAAGAAGATTTATCGGGATAAAAAACCGTCAGACTACTTTATCTACCTGAGGAAGGTGAGAAGACCATCTAGGAGACTCTATTTTACCCAAACCTGAGGTTTTTCTCGAGCACTCCTATTCCAATACACCTCCTCTGCAATTGATCATGGCGAACTACCCCTGCGATTTCCTGCCGCACCTGCCGATGGCCGTTGGCTTCACCCCCCCCCCCCTCAACGGTCTGCGTCCACAGCGTGGATACACCGTTGGCGGCGGCACTCTGTCGGTAACCTTCAATGACAGGGCCATCGTCATCCTCGAGCCAGAGCCACATGCTGCACTTTTCCAAGGTACTGTCAATCTGATCAGACTCCATATCGAGCATGTCAGGCACTACTCCATTAGAGAGATTACCCCTTCTGGCATGCATGCTACATTGGTCCGTTTCAACGGTGCCATTGACTGAGACCATACCATTGACCACGACCCCTACTTTATTGGAGATACCATGATGCGTGTGATTGCTCAGAATAGAGGTAGAAACCACCATGCGGCCACTTTCACGCATGATTGTTGGATTATGCTGATGAACTACCCATGTGAGTGCTAGGATCTGGACACCATTATCACCACCATAGCACCTTATGGTAGACTTCTTATTTGGAGTAGAGATAATTCTAATAGAGCAAGAATATTTGTTAAGGTCAGAGTTTATGACATTGATAGAATTCCCCTCAGCATTTTGTGGTAATTCAAAACACCTCTGATAAAGGCAATGGTGGCTCCTGGTCATGCCCCACTATTATTATTTCTCCTCATATGCTTGGTGTAATTGCTGGATATGAAGATCCCCTCCCAACTGATGGTGCTAACCCACACCATGTTCCTATGGTTGTTGACGATTTTGTAATGTGGCATGCTGAACATAAAGGGGAAGACAACAACAATGCTGCTGCAAACAATAATGTTGCACCTGCTGCTAAGGTTCCACCTATTGGTACCCCACCACAGAGCCCCAATGCTCATATCATCCAACATGATCTTATGATGGATGTTGTTGGAAATGTACCTGATCTCAATGTTCCTATGGTTGTGGAAGTAGAGCAAGTCCCTCCCCCACCTGCTTAGAACATACAACATGATAGACAGCTCTGCCTCTAAGACCTCTTCCATGCACATTTATGAGAGGACCAGCTCCAATATACATAACAACAACTCCAAACCACACGCTGCAAGAAAGGAAAAGGACCTGCTACAGCATAAGAGGTGAGAAGGAGCAACATACTGGCCATTCTCCAAGGTGGATACAAGGATGGCAAGAAACCTGAAGAGGTCGTACCTATGGCCAATTCAACTGGTAATTCTACTTTTGTTACACAGGTGATCAACAACTAGGACCCACCACCACCACACCTTCCGAATGATACTCTGAGAGCACTTGGTACTGGACCATGCCAGATGGATCCTAAGGATTTATCTGATGAATCACTCAACTATGAGAGTACCAATTATAGTTTGGAGTAATTTTATTTGCCGGTATGTAATAATTATTGCAGATAACTCCTACTTTGGCCTTTCTTTTTGGTTTTATCTGGAACCATAAATGGTTGAACCTATCTGGAACATCTTTTGTGATATCTATTATAATTGGGTACTGTTATGCTATTTTGTGAATCATATATTCATATCTCATGGTAATGGTATTATGGATTATCCTATTACATTTTTTTGATGTGTATGTTATATGGCACATTTGATCTTGCTCACTGCCACCTGTACAATATGCCAATATGGACAAGACTCTCCTTTTAAGAAGATACACCATGCAACTTGGTATTATTACCATATTCAATAGGATATTTATGATAGTCCCGTTCCACATTATTTCACTCATATTTAATGGATAGGAAGTGGACCATTTTAGACTGGAATTTGAGAGGAATTAATTCCCTAGCGAGATGGGATGACATCAAAAAAAATGTTGATGAATCAAGCTGCCACATTATGTGCTTCCAGGAAAGAAAAAGAGATTATTTGATCTCCAATACTTACATAATTTCTTCCCCGAGAGATTTAATAAATTTGTTTATCAACCTTCCATTGGTAACTATGGTGGCATCATTACCATATGGAATGGTAACCTGTTTGATGGAAATTTAATTAGCTCCAATAAATTTCATGTTATTGTGGAATTCACCTGCAAAATTCGTGCACATATATGGTATCTTACCAATATTTGTGCCCCCTTGGATAATGATGGTCGTAATGTATTTAGTGATTGGATACTCAATATTGATCCTATCCTATGCAATATTGGATGATTATTGGTGATTTCAATATGATTAGAAGCAAGAAAAACAGAAATAGGGAGAAGGGGATGTCAATAACATGCTTCTATTCAACTCCATTATTACACACCTGGATCTTGAGGACATCCCAATTAAAGGGAGAGATTTCACATGGAGTAATATCCAAGACAATACCCTTTTAGGAAACTGGATTGGATCTTCACAGCTGGTAACTGGACACAATATTTCCCCAACACCATAGCCCTCCCTATGGCTAAGCTCAGTTCTGACCATATTCCCATTAAAATTCAGATGTGCAATAACATTCCTAAAGCAAAAATATTCAGATTTGAGGAATAATGGATACAATTTAATGGATTTCTTGACATTGTTCAAACCAATTGGATCAACAGAGGACAATATAAGAACACTGTCCAAGATATCGCTACTAAATTTAAATATGTCACACATGCACTTAAGATTTGGAGTAGGAATATTTCCAAACTCAGTATTATCATTGAATCATGCAATTTTATCCTTTCCATGTTGGATGGTATTGAAGATCAGAGTCCCCTATCCACTCAAGAATATAACTTCAGGAAGGAACTCAAGAAGCATTTGACTAAAATTCTGGAAGCTAAAAGGTTATATTGGAGAAGCAGAGCCAAAATTAGATGGGCCAAACTGGGAGAGAAAACACTAGATTATTTCACACTATGGCTACTAAAAGCTTCAGATGCAACTATATTTCATCTCTCAAAGTTAGTGAGGACAACATTGTATGTGATCATGATGACAAGGCAGCTGCTATATGGACCGGTTATAAAAACGGAGTTGGCATATCTAATAATTGCTCTATGAAATTTAATTTGGAAGATTTGATCCAACCAATCTGGAGATTAATTTCTCTGCTCTTGAAGCCCCTTTTAGCACTAAAGAAATTGATGACATCATTAGCTCCATGCCAAATGAAAAATCATCTGGACCTGATGGTTTCAATGGAGCATTTATTAAAATATGTTGGCTAATTATTAAACAAGACTTCTACAATCTCTACAATGATTTTCACTCTGGCACACTTGATATCAAGAGCATCAATACAGCTTATATCACACTTATTCCTCAATTCCACAATCCAGAGTCCAATAATGAATTTGGACCAATAACCCTGGTCAGCATCTCCCTTAAGATACTCACCAAAATACTGGCCAACAGATTGCAGGAGATTATTATCCCACTTTTTCACAAAAACCAATATGGATTTAACAAAAACAGAACCATTCATGACTTCCTTGCCTATGCATTTGAATATGTCCATCTATTTCATAAATCTAAGAGGGAGATTATCATACTCAAAATTGATTTTGAGAAGGCATTTGATAAAGTTGAATTCAATTCCATACTTAATATACTCAAACACATGGGATTTGGAGATAAATGGCATCATTGGATCAATAAAATCTTATACTCTGCAACCACCTCTATCATACTCAATGGTGTACCTGGCAAAATTATTCATTGTAAGAGAGGAGTTAGACAGGTGACCCATTATCACCTTTACTATTTGTGGCTGAATCTGAACTCTTGCAATATGCTATTAACCAGGCATGGAACACTGGTATTATACATGACCAAGTGGACAATAATTATGACATGGATTATCCTATTATCCAATATGCCGATGACACACTAATTATCCTACCTGGTGACAATACTCAACTGCTTGCCATCAAGGATATACTGGACATATTCTCTGATTCTACTGGTCTTAGAGTTAACTACAATAAATCATCCATTGCTCTTATTAATATCTCAAATGATAGATGCAATGAACTGGCTAATCTCATTGGGCGCAAAACTAAAACTCTCCCCTTCACATATCTTGGATTACCTATGGGAACCACCAAACCAAGAATTGATGATTTTATTAGCATCATTGAGAGGATTGACAGAAGACTAATTGGTTTAGCTGATACCTTGGCATATGATGGAACACTCACTGTAATTAAATCTATCACATCTTCTATCCCAAAATTTTCAATGCGCATAATCAAATCACCTATTGATATCGAACATATTGAGAAAAGAAACAGAGGATTCCTCTAGGCTGGAAAAGATATTGAAAAAAGAGGAAGATGCCTTGTCAAATGGGATCAGGTTTGTAAATCCAAGAAAGGTGGGGGACTAAGTTTTCTAGATCTTATAACACATAATAATGCACTTATCATCAAGTTCCTATTCAAATTCATGAATAATAAAGACATATCATGGGTCAATCCCATCTGGCAAGCACAATATCATAATGGCAAAGTACCCCAATCATCCAACCCATGTGGCTCATTTTGGTGGAAAGACTGTCTCTCTCTTATGGGTAATTTCATCACACACTCACATATTACAGTTGGGATTGGTGACACCATCATATTTTGGAGTAATACCAATATGATACATAATACCCTCATATATACTCTTGTGCCAAGGATCAGAACTCCACCATGAAATCCATGACAAATTATATTACTCAGGGTGATATCTATGACATGTTTCACACCCCCTTGTCAGACATTGTTGCCACTCAATATAATGAGCTCACTCAACATATACTACAGAGACCTATCTCATCTGAAAATGATATTTGGCACCAAAAGATTCATAAGAAACTAAATTATAGTGCTCTGATGTACAAACACATGAAGTCATTACACTGCACCCAAACCATTCAGCTAGAATTGGAAATCATGTGCTCTTCCCAAAAACAAAATTTTCTTTTGGCTCCTCTTACATGACAGGCTCAACACCAGTGACCTTCTCACCAGGAAGCAATTTCAAATTGAGAACATGAATTGTGTTCTTTGTACAGCTGATATTCATGAAGATCTAATGCACCTATTCTTCACATGCCAATGTACTACGCAGTTTTGGAATTACTTGGGTATTCAATGGAATCATCATGATAACCACATTAACTTATTATGGATGGGAACACAAGATACAAAATCCCCCACTTCAAGGAGATGCTCATTACGGGCGCTTGGTCCATATGGAATCACAGGAATAAAATCATTTTTTATAGTGCTAGTCTATCTATGACTGAATGTATCATTTTTTTTTCAAATACAATTCTTTGCTTGCTAGACATAGAGCTAAGCCTAGTTTTAAAGAGGGCATGACTCAATGGTTAGACACATTATGAACCCTTGGATGTAATAATCCTCGATGTACTTTGTATATATTGAAAAAGGAAAAAATGACACTGTAGGGATTTTCCCCTACTGTTATGTGTCAAAAAAAGTTTCTAGCTTTCCATTATCAACATGAGCATAAGAGGTGCAACCGAAAACTCTCAACAATGAATAATCAGTAGGTGTACCAGACCATACCTCAATGGGATTTTCTTATCAAGCGGGATAGAAGGAGACCTTGTTATCAAGTAGAACACGGTGGAGGCTGCTTCAGCCCAAAAATACTTGCTCACACGAGCGTTCGACATCATGCAGCATGCTCTAGAGATGATGGTTCTGTTCATGCGCTCAGCCAGACCATTCTGTTGAGGTGTGTATGGGATGGTGTGATGCCTCACTATTCCTTCTTCCCTGCAGAAATCATCAAAAGCATCCGAACAGAACTCTCCACCATTGTTAGTACAAAGTAATTTATCGTTCCTTTTAGTTTGCCTCTCTATCATAGTTTTCCACTCTTTAAGCGCGGCAAATGTTTCATCTTAAGTTTTCAGGAAATAAGAGAACACTTTTTTAGAGTAATCATCAATAAGGTAAGCATGTAAAGAGAACCACCATGACAGGACTTACGAGACGGCCCCCGTAAATCTCCATGCACATAATCAAGTATACCTTTGGTGGTATGAACAGAAGCATTGAACTTTACTCTCTTGTGCTTACCAAAAACGTAGTGCTGACAGAAGGGTGTCTTACTCATTGTGCATCCGTTCAACGGGTTTCTCTTCATCAACTCTGCCGTACCAAGTTCACTCATATGTCCAAGACGCACATGCCATAAGTTAGTATTACTTGGTTCATCGTTAGGGACAGTAGTAGCAGCGACCAAACTAGGTAAAGTACTACCTCTAAGAACATATAACTTAGCAGAATTCATGTCACCAGCCATATGAATAAGAGAACCTTTCGATGCCTTCATCACACCACGTGAACCAGTGTGCTTATACCCCTCAACGTCAAGAGTGCTAAGGGGGATCAGATTTCTGGTCATGGTTGGTATGTGCCTCACATCCGTCAAAGTGAGGATCATCCCATCGTGCATCCTAATCTTAACAGAGCCTCTGCCCACAATGTCAGTGGGTTATAATATCCCATAGCACGACATATCCAGTCTACATAGACTCATAAGAACTGAATCAATTTCGGTTAATGCAAATATGAAACGAGTATGAAGAATCAAGGATCCACTGATCACGTCCAACAACACAACTAGCAAAAACAACAAGAGCATCACCAAAATCGAAACTATCACTGGCTGCAACAGAGGCCTCACCATCAGCGTCGGGTGTATTTTTCGGCTTATACGTACCAATTCTTTTCTCCTTATTCTGCAGCTTCCAACAATCATGAATAACTTGATTATTTTTCTTGCAATTCCTGCATAACTTATCCTTGCCCCTAGACTTCGAACGTCCTCGACCGTTATGGATCTTGCCGCGGTTGTTGTTGTAGGTTTTCTGATCGGGCCTGCCACGAACCTGCAAAGCTTTGCCCCTAAAGGATGATGCATCATATTGAACCATATCTTTTATCTTCTCTCTTGTTTGGAGAGCATCATATACTTACGAAACTGTTAATTCATCATGAGCCAATAATAAAGTATCACGCAGATCTGTAAAAGAATTTGGCAGCGAGCATAACAGCAGAAGAGCTAGATCCTCATCGTCATATTTTACCTCCATCGACACTAGGTCTGCAATGATCTCCTTAAAGATATATGTGGTTCATTACCAAACCACCCTCCCACAGCTTGTGTGTGAAGAGCTTCATCTTCACGTGCATCTTGTTGGTTAGATCTTTATACATGCATATCTCTTCCAGCTTCTTCCAAAGTCCTTGCGCGAATTCCTCCTTCAATACCTCTTGCAAATTCTCATTAGATAGATGGAGTTGAAACATAGACAAAGCCTTACGATCTTTCACCGGCGACATCGAGGTTGGCTCGCAAAGCTTTGGATCCGTCGGGTGGAGATGAGCAGGATCTGATCGCTTTTGATGTTTTCTTTTTGAGGTCCTTCATGCAAAGGCCCTTCTTGTATTATGTAATTCCACCGAGAGGAATCCAATGAAGCTCTAGTTCCTTCGGGACTGCCCCTGTTTAAAAAAGGGTGGCCGAGCAGATGGTCACTGTATAGCTACATTTTTTGGAAAAGGAATATATGTATGGAAAACACTTACGCTCAGCTGGGGGATCGCATCCTTCCATCCCCCGCGTCAGCTGCTTTCCACGTGGGTTCCCTTCGACGTACCGAACGTGTCGAGGCAGCGGTAGTTGAGGGCCCCACCACGAGCCTTATCCCCTCAGGTTTCTTCTCTTTTGCATGATCCATCGTAGAAACCACGTTGCTAGCCCGCCCCCCCATGGCCATTCCATCCCGCCAAGGCCGCTCCGTCCAGCCGGCGAGCTATGTCGTCGCCCCGCCATGGCCGCTCGCCGCGTTGCCGACTAATAGAGTTGGCCGCAACGCGCGCTATCTACCCTCCCATCTCCGCACTCCTCGCCGTCGTCGTCCTCCTCCGTGACGGTGGCAGACACGATGTGTGCGCAGTGGCGGATCTCCTGGGGCTCTCTGAGCTTCCTGGCCACCAGGCCATTCATTTGGCGCCCCTTGAGGCGCTCCAGCCACGCCACCTCCGCCTCGACCTCGCAGTGGTGGTCGCCGAGAGCACGTCGGGCTCTTTCTCTCAGCTCCCACTCTCCTACCCCTTTGCGTCGGACGATGCGCCTGGTCCCTTTTTTCCCCTCTCGCTTCTGCCTGCGAGCTATCCCGCCACCGCCATGCTACAGAGAGAAGTACATGAGTCGTAGAGGGGTACGGGGGGAGCTACAGAGGGAAGGCACCCGAGCTCCAGGACGCCGTCCCCTCGCCGGCGTGGCGCTCGTCCCCTTGGCATCGGAGGACCAGGTCCGGCCGTTCCTCGAGCTTGAAGCTGAGGAGGTCCGAAAATAGTGCTCCCATGGAAGCATGGTGGTGCTCCCAAGGCCGGCAACTGGGTTTACGTGTTTTTCGGCGATTTTCACGGTGACGGCAGAAATTTGCTACATACCTATTCTTTTGTTGCTTTTTTGTACACTTTTCTTTGCTATGAGAACTCCGGTAATATCTCCGGCAAGCTGTTTGCTACAATACAACAAATTTTTTGCTATAATTATTCTAAAATTTTGCTATAACGGTATAAAAAAAATTTAGTCTACCGGCGCCATCTCCGGAGAAGTTCATTTTTGCTATAATAGCACTATTTTAATTGCTATGGTGTCTCCGGCAAGATCTCCGGTGAGGTCTCCAGCAAGGTTTGTCTTTTTTCTTTTATTTTCTGGGATGAACCGTTATTTGCTACATTGTAGCAAAACGGTTTTTTTTACTACACAGAGCAGATACGCGATTTAGATAAAAAAGAGACACGTGTCACCCGGGGTTCATCGGGATGGGAAATTTTGATCACCGGGACACCACTAACTGTATGGAAAATGCTTGGTATCGGCCGGGGGATTACGCTCGCTCCGTCCTCCGCCTCTAGCGTCTGCCACGCGTTCCTCTCGTGGACGAAAGAAACGGATCTGTACATATCAGTTGGGCTCCACCTTCTACCTTATCTATTCAGATGATACCTCTCCTCCACTCATCTCTCTCTATTTCCCCCTTCCTCCATCTCTCCCGCATCCACATCTCCGACCATGGAATAAAATCTCGCCAGAGTTTGCCGCTCTGCACCTCCGCCCTTCACCTCATCTCTCCACGTCCTCTCCCCTAGGCCTCTCCACCCAGGTGATGGCTGCTATTGGTAGTGTGCAACGGTGCTGCCCTACACTCAGGCGATGTGCTTACAGAGGAGAGCGGCGGTGCTCCCATGGGGGCGGCTGTGATAACGTTGGTGGGCCGCGGTGCTACCCGTGCTGCCGTCGTGTACCGCGATGCTACCGCAGGTCCTCGATGATGCTGTCGTCAGTGGACGGAGGTGCTCCAAAAGGTCTCGATGATGCTACTACCTTCGATCCATGGCGGTGTTGCCCGCAACTGGTCGTGGATGCTTCCGTCGATCCACCGCGGTGCTGCCGTCGGTCCTCGACGATGCTTCCGTAGGCGGACGAGGTGCTCCCAAAGGATCTCGGTGATGCTACCTCACCGGACGCCGCCATGGGCCGGTGGTGCACCGCCGTGCGACGGCGACGCCGCTCCTCCAGTCGCCCGTCCTCGCATTGTCCTCGACGAGGCCGTAGTCCAGCAGCCACCCGTTGTGTCCTCTCCCGCAGCTCATGGCGACAACGACCATGGAGGCCGCGCCGCGCTCCATCCTCGACATTGTCAACGCTCACCGGGGATGGCGAAAATTTTGCTATGATCTCGGTTTTTTTTTTTGCTTCTTTTTTTGTCAATTTTTTTGCTACTAGAACGCCGGATTTTTTTGCTAATAGAACAAATTTTTGCTACAATTCTTTTTTTTGGCTATATTAGTACAAATTTTTTGCTATGAGTTTGTCCGGGTGGAGTTCACCGGTGATCGACGGCGAGAGTCTTCCGACGAAATTAATTTTGCTACGGTAGTACATTTTTTTGCTACAATAACTCCGCCAAGGTCTATCATTTTTCTTTAATTTTTACACGAATAAATTTTTTGGTACATAGCAGCAAAAGCGAGATTTTTTTTTTTTTTGCTACACAGAACAAGTACGGATTTTTGGGCAAAAAGTGGCACGTGTCGCAACGGGGATGGATATTCTTCGTCCGGGGACGCCCAGCACCGTCCTATCTGTATAGGCCGTGCGCATAGCAATACACGAATATTTGTTGCTTTGAACCTCACCCAACGCAAACAGTGGACAAACTTCCGAGTTCCGAGGCGATTTCAGTTTTCTGGCACTCTCCATTTACGGTGCGGCACCAACCTCTTCGTAGGATCGTGTGATCCATGAATTCAATGACCCGTGTGCCCTTAAAACGGCCATTCCTCCGTTCCTCAATTCGCTTCCTCCCCAGCCTCAGAGTCTCAGAGATATATCACTTCCACTCAACTGCTCCTTCCGCCGTCAAGAGCTGGAGACGATGCCAGCCCACACCACCGCACCGCTGCTGCCTGAGGGCGCGACGGCGCTGGAGATCCCCTCCGACCGCCCGGCCTTCTACGACTCATTCAAGGCGTGCGGTGTCCCCGCCGCCGCGACCGCCGTCCGCCTCGTCGCCCCGCCGTCCGAGAGGCGCACCTCGCCCCCGCAATGCATGACCCTCTACACGGCCTCCCACGCGACCGCCGTCCGCGTCCGCCTCGTCACCGCGCCGTCCGAGATGCGCACGTCCCGCCCGCAATCCATGTCCATCTACATGCCCGCTCCCGCTCCCGAGATGGTGAACTTCGCGAAGCGCTTCGCGTACGCGTACATCAGCCCGGCGACGGCCCCGTGCCGCGCCGACCCGGTCGCCTTCATCCGCCGCGTCTTCCGCACCCTCGCCCTCGACCTGCCGCAGAACTTCGAGCTCCTCCCGGCCTCCCACGACGCCGACGCCACGGTGCGCTTCCGCACGGCCGCCGACCGGGAGGCGGCCATGCGGCGGCAGCCCTTCGAGCTGGACGGCGCCGCCGTGAGGCTGGTGCGCGAAGGGGAGACCAGCAACTGCTTCCCCGTCGAGTACAAGCTACATGGCCCACGTCGCGCTGCGCGACTACCCGACGGAGCAGCGCACGGAGCAGGACATCGAGGGGAACTGCGGCCGCCTCGGGTTCCTGCGCGAGGTCGACCCGGCCTGCTTCGCCGTGCCAGACCTCGCAACCGTCCACGTCGTCATCCAGCTCGAGAACCCGCGGGAGATCCCGCACCAGGTCCGGATCGGCTACTTCGATGGCTCCACTAGCGTCGTCCCCGTCGAGGTCGTCAGTGTTTGGGACCGGGCCCACTCGTACGACGCCGATGGTCAGTACGTGCGTCTCTTCCACGCCCCGGCTGCGGCGGCTTGACGGATGTCTGTCATCAACTAGTAGGTCAGTTGGTGTTTGTGGAAGCCGGGATCGGTCGTTGTGATGGTGATGCTTGTTAGTGTCGCTTATTTGGGGGAGCTTAACTAGAGGTGGAAGCGACCTAAAATTGTAATGCAGCATCCTCGTTATGGAATGGATGTGTGTTATGAAATTTCTGCTCGTGTTCATGCATGTCATGTTCCGTGTCGTGCGTGATTGAACTTTGTCATGTGTGGTAGCATGCTCTGTAAGAGTGAGGACTGCTGCACATGCATGTGAATTGAAACATGCTCCAGGGAGGCTCAGGCCGCTTTATTTTCTTGCCCGTGAAAATTATTTTCGCCGCGTTCCAGAAGTATAAAGGTGTACATTGGTATTTCAAAGGCTATGTCATCTGAATTGAAACATGCTCCAGGGAGGCTCAGGACGCTTTATTTTCTCGCCCGCGAAAATTATTTTCGCCGCGTTCCATACGTATAAAGGTGTACTTGGCTATTTCAAAGGCTACGTTGAGGCGTGTTGTCAAGAGCGGGATTCGTTAATGGAGAGATCCTCTTACTTACTCGGTGAGACTTCATCCAATAGCCTGCAGCCTGTGACTAGGTCACAGGGATGAATGATCATGAGAACGAGTTAAGAATCTTGTCGATGAATGATCACAATAACGAGTTAAAATCTTTTCGATAACGAGATTGAACATGGCATAGAGATGTCAACGATCAAATCTCGGACAAGACATGTATCGAGTAACGAAAGAAATGGGAGTCTATGTTTAGATTCGATGACGATTAATTCGATGGATGGGTCATTATGGATATCCAAATCCCGCTATTGATCATTGATCTGGGAAGTGTCCCTGTCATGTATGTAGTAGTCCCGAACCGTTCGAATAACACACTTAAAGGATTTTTGAAATCATCAGAGTTAGATAGGGAAAAAACGAAATGGCTCCAAAGAGAGAAAAAGAATTACCGAAATAGTTCCAGAACATAAAAGAGACACCGGAATTGTTTCAGAGAAAGTTAAAGGGGATATCCAAAGTGTTTCGGGGTGCCGAAAATGTTCCGATGGACCAAAATATGTTCCGCGGCCACAGGAATTGATTTTATATTTAAATATATATAAATTAATTATTAATTAATTGATTTTAAATATATAATATAATTAAAATTATATGCAAATATATTTAATTATGAATTAAATATATTCATATATTATTTATTTGATTTAATATTAAACATATTTATTTATTTAAATATATTAATTAATTAATTAAATTATAACTAAAGAAAAATAAAAGGGAGAGCTCACGTGGCAGCCAAGGTTCCCGTGGGCCTTGGGCCTTGAGGCCACACGGCAGGAGAGGTGTGGCCCTTGCTTCGACGCACCCTCCTTCCCTCCCCTCTCTTTAGTCCCATATTGGGAGCCAAAGGGAAGGGTATCTCTTTGGCCTTCTATATAAGAAGGGGTATAGTGCCACATTTTGACACATAATTTTTAGGAAAAATACAAATTGTACAAAATATTTTTCTCTCTCTCATGCACCCCATGGTCCTAAATTTTAGGCTGCACGGGGGAGATTTCTCTCTACTCCGGTAAACCGTCGTGCTGGGGAAAGTCTCATCCGGGAGATATATTTCCGCAACCTCTGTTGGGTTTATAGACCGGAAACCGTCGTTATACATCGTATGTGTATGAGACCTTCGAGCAACAACACTTGGGGCGCTACACTTCATTGTTGCACCGAAAGGCTGCCAGAAACTCGTCAAGTTCGTCACGACCTTGAGGTCGGCTCCGTCGTCTTCATCAGCAACACCTGTGCAGGGGAGTAATCCTTGCGTATCGGTCTACAAGGGTATGTCCCCGGAACCCCGCTTTAACCGTTACTGCATTACTAATAGATAGATGCTGGCTGATTTTTGGTGTTCAGTAGTAAAAAAAATTGAAATTCTGCTCTGAACCCCTTGAGTGATATCAGAGCGGATCTACGTGTAGTTTTGTTGGTACGGTTAGAACACATGTTGATTGTGTGGGCATCGATATTTTAGTTGTTACCTCCTCGTGTGTACTTGATTATACCATTGGAATTGTTTCATGATAGCGCCCTGAAGCCAACTTTATTCATACTCTTACGCGAGACCGGCCATGCACTTGACATCTAGCTTGTAACGCATATGCGGCTATGAGGGCGTCAGTTTCTCTTATAATAGATGGAATTTACAATGGGAGGCCCAAAATGGATATGTAACAAACAACTTCATGCTCGATGTTGTGGTCGAAAGTTCGTAGGTAGAAACGGCTCTTCTGCGAAAGCCCTACAGCGACGTAAAATTTGCAAAAGATAAAGTAGAGGCGTCTAACTTTATTCTCCAGCGGGCTGGTGATGTGATATGGTAATAACAGTAAGGTTGTATTACTATTGCACTAACTGCAGCTTCATATTTATGGCGTGGACTTGGTTCCGCACCGGTGGAGGATGGAGATCACGCCAGAGTGCTCGATGGAGATCAAGCACGAGGATGAAGCACCATATCATATCACACACAGATGTTATTTGCATTTGATGTTTGCTTGTGTGTGTTGTGTGCATATTATATATTATATTAGATATAACGACAGTAACCATATATAAGATGATCCCTAAATTCTAATACCAAAATTGTGTTCTCCCATAGTGTGGCACCGACAAGAAAGTCTGTAGTAGAAAAGTGGGGCGTGACGATCGGGTGCTTTTTTCTGCGTTTGCATACGTCAGGGGTAAAACATGTATGCATAGCAAGATACATTAAGGTTGGATTGGCGAGACTAGCATGCACATACATGGCCTCAGAACACGGATGGACAAAAGGTCGAGCGCGAGTCGTATGTACGATACGATTGACATGTTGTGTCTACTTTTGAAGCTATGTCGATGGTTGTGACGGTCGGGGGAGGCATGATGCATGGGGGTCACGTAATCACTAGAACAAGTATTAGGGATATTGTTCTCAGTGGGAGTTGTGCTGATTATAAAGTGTTTATAATTTTAACTCAATATATTATAAACTTAGTCTTACAAGTTCTTTGCAAAAAAATTCTGTAGATGGGATACCCTTTCATTGAGTTCGCATTTAAACAATTTGTCCATAACCCGCTGATACGTCTCCAACGTATCTATAATTTCTGATGTTCCATGTTGATTTGATGTCAATTGCTACATGTTTTCTACATACTTCATATCATTTTTATGCATTTTCTAGGACTAACCTATTGACAAGATGCCACAACGCCAGTTCCTATTTTTTGCTTTTTTTCAGAAAAAGTTGTTCTAGAAATATTCTCGTAACTGGACGAAATAAAATTCAAAGTCCCTATTTTCCTGACACGTAAATGGAGTCCGAAGGAGACCCGAAGGGGGCCAAGGAGGTTGCCACACCATATGGCGGCCCCCTGGCCGCGCCACCACATGGTGTGAGACCCCTGGGCGCCCACCGACATCGCCCTTCCGCCTATATAATGTCTTCCTCGGGAAAACCCTAAACACCCGATGATCCATCCACAAAAAGTTCTGTACCCACCGCCGTCGTCAACACTAGTTCGGGAGGGTTCTAAAGCTTTCCCCGGGACCCTGTAGGAGAGGGAAATCATCACCGGAAGGCTCTTCATTACCATGCCTGCCTCCGGAGTGATGCTTCAGTATTTTATCCTTGTACTACGGGTCCATAGCGGTATCTAGATGGTTGTCTTTCTCCTCTTTTGTGCCATCATGTTTAGATCTTGTGAGGTGTCTAACATGATCAAAATCATCTTATTATAATGCTACATGTTGTGTTCGCTCGGATCCGAATATTGAATACTATGTCAAGTTGATTATAGACCTATCATATATGTTATTTGTGATCTCGCATGCTCTCCGTTACTAGTAGATGCTCTGGGAAAGTAGATGTGTGTGACTCCAAGACGGAGTATTTATGCTACATAGTGGGTTCATGCCTCCAGTTATCTGGGAGAGTGACAATAATTTCTATGATTGTGGATGTGTTGTTGCCACTAGGGGTGAACCAGCAATGTTTTGTCTAAGGATAATGGTGTTGTTTACATTACGCACTTTACTTAATGCAATAACCTGTTGCTTGAACTTCCTATCCAAAGATTGCTCGGATGACGTCTTGAGGGTGGATTATTAGTCATAGATGCAGTTGGATGACGGTCTATGTATCATGTTGTAATGCCCAAATGAATCACATAGTATTCATCATGTCATGGATATGCATTGTTATGCATTCTCTATTTGTCAACTCACCAGTTGTAATTTGTTCACCCAGCATGTTATTTATCTGTTATGGATAGACACCACTAGTGAACTGTGGACCCTGGTCCATTCTTTTACACTGATAATACAACATATTGCGAACAATGTTCTTTTTCACCACAAACAATGTTCTCATTTCATTCACTGCAAACAAACAACATTTTCCACACTATACGTCTAACCCTTTGGTTTTAACAAGACCGGTGAGATTGGCAACCTCACTGTTTCGTTGGGGCAAAGTATTTTTGTTGTGTTGTATGAAAATTCCACGTTGTTGCTGAACCTAGTAGTGCGCCCTTCCAACATCAGTTGTCAACAATCTTCAGAAATGATTTCTTTATCCTACTGGTCCGATTAAACCTTGGTTTCTTTATGAGAAAAAATCTTGTTGTTGTACTCATCATACCTTCCTCTTGGGGTCTCCCAACGAACGTGTGTGCACACGACATCACCCGCCTATTAAACCCGATGGGTCAAACTTCAAGCGTTGGTACGAGATACTGGTGGGGAATCTCAAAAGGTGCAATATAATTTTTACGTTAGATTAACATATGGAAGAAAGACCAAGTCCTTATGTGAGTCAGGCGGAAAATGCCAGGCGTAATGCTTTCATAGAAGTCAAAGACCTCTTATATCATATTATGTAGCCTGACTTGGCGGCACGTTTTGCGAACATCGATCCATTTGATACTTTGGAAGTATTGAGATATGAGTTCTTGGATGAGGTCAAGCGGATTCGTCACCATTATTGGGAGGAGTTTCTTTCAATCATGATGAAATAGAATGCTTCTCTAGAGACACACCTGACGAGGATGTTTGATGTTTACGAATACCTCACAGTAGTATGGAATGACTGGATGGATGTTGTCTTTGCGATAAAAGCGGTGTAGCGTTTACTTCCGCCAAGTTACAAAGATATAAGGAGATCTTCATTCCTGAAGTTGATCGATTGTCCTTCAATGATTTTATGATCCAACTACTATAAGCTAAGGTGAAACCTATAGTGGGGAAAGTCATTGATTCAGAAGGTATATTTGATATACCTATTATTATTAAAAAAATCCAAACATGTTTTGTAATATCAAGTATTTGATACTTGTCCTGTTTTCTGAAAACATGACTCTTGCTGTGATGTTGGATGATGAGGCAAGTTGATACATGTGATGGCGAGACATTTGATGGCCCGTCACGTTCTACCTCTATAGGTAGCATTTATGATCAGTGGATCTGAATAAATATTTGTAATAGATATTAGAGTGATTTGTAATAAGGATATCTTGTGTTTTGCAAGATAAATTTATCATTAATAAACAAGAGTTGTTATATATTTTCATGAATAAGTTATACTTATGATCACATTTCATTTTGGAAATATTTTATTCTTATGATCTTGAGAATGAATCGATGAATGTCTATATGTCTCCATGTGCTAAATTATACAAATTTTAACAGTCATATTGTTTCCAAAACAACTACATATTTTAATCATGTTGGCTTGAGTGAAATCGCCAGATTTGATCTTTTGATAAAATACAAACCAAAATCGGTAAGGACACATGATTAAAATACTCTGAACATTGAATACATGATGGGAAAAGAGAGTTTTTGAACCATCATGTGATGATTATAAAATTCATTTAGAGTATGTTGTTGAGATTAGTTAACACTGACGTTAGAAAGAAAATCATCTGAAATTCATGAAAACGATAGTATGACTACAATGCATAATCGTTAGTTTATGGAATTATGAGATAATTAGAAACTATAAAAGAATAGTTCTTTGTGGGAATTCAAAAAAAATTATGAATATGTATTCAATAACCAAATACCTATACTGGCATGTGTATTGCTAATGTTTGGTGTTTAGTGGGAAAATGTTTTTCATCGGAAGTGTTATTGAAAGAAAAGCTTGGATAAGGTGGTGACCTTATATCCATATATGTCAAAGTAACGCAACGGAAACGTTCCGGAAAAAAAAATGCTCTACAAATTGAAAATGAAATAGATGGTGTAAATCATATTTCATGAGAAACCCTTTCAAGTAGTTTTCAAGAATATTTTCTGTCATGTCACGGATTATTTTCATGATGCACCTAGTACTACAAAGAAGAATTGATGATTTAAGATACGAAACATAACTATGAGTTATGAATCTTGTGAATTAAAAATATATTTGAGATTGCTAAATAATTGTTATCTGAAATCTCAATAAAGTAATGTGTATTAGTTGGCCTTCTCTATAAGAGTGAAATGAGAAAAATTAAATTTTAGAGGGACTTAAAGCTGATTTTGTCATAAAGATTGTCTTGGACAAAATTAAAGTGTTAGCTACATGAGAATGTAGACATTCTTAAAAGAGTGATGGATTTTGTATTAGCAAAGTGCTATACATCGTATAATGCAATTTTCTACTTCATGATCGATCAAGAAATTTTAAATGTTAAAATAATCGAAAGGACTTGCATCTAATTGAGTGGGAGCTATTAGGCTTGCCAAAGTAGTATGTCATTTTGAGTGGGAGCTGAAAGGCTTGCCTAGTCAAAAGAAAGGATGCCATATTTAAGTGGAAGCTTAATACCATAAAGTTAGTACCATTAGAGTAATTAGAAATAATTATGTGAAGTTGATAAAAAAATTAATTAACATTGGATTCGAGGTGTTTTATATTAAATTCTGGAAAGTTAAAATGAGACAAACCAAGGAATAAGATCTTCATTGGAAGTATATTTATAATACCGACTGTAGTAAACAAAGAAAGAATGTCTTGATTGGATAGAAGGACTACATTATAAATGGTTAAGGGATATGTCGTATATCCATGCTCTAGCCATAGTAAACAACATATGAAAAACTATGTTATATGTACTCAAAAAAATGTGACCCAAATTCTTATGAAAAATAGCTTCCTAAATGAATTTAGTAAAATTCAATAAGCATTAAACTCAGGGGTGTATATACATATATTTCTGTATTTGAGAAAGACTGGGAATACATTTTTTCCAAATCCATGAAAGGTGGTAAATCTAACAAGTTTATGTTAGATAGTTTTGAACATCCACCTGAAAGATTGAAAATGATGGGATTAAAAGGAAAAGGCGTGTTGGAAACATCGGTGTGATGTAGAATGAAAGGGGTATTAAGATCTTCAGTACTCAAAGAAAATAATATGTTGGTAAAAAAATGTGTTTCTCCATCTATGTGTGTTTTTGGTGTATTTGATAAAAAAAGCATGATCCGAAAGGATTTGGGAACGCCAATGAAGATAAGCCTCACTTAGTTACCAATGTATATTATTTTAGATGTTATGGTGATAGCAGAATATTGGCAAGTCAAATGACATCATTGGTTTGCAAAGAACTTACGGTACTGTGTTTTGCAGACCGTAGACAATTCCTCTTCCATAAGCAAGCATGAATCAGAAACACGTATGAGATATGTCTGATGTGATTTGGTAAAATGCAGCTAGTTTATTTGTACTCTAGTCTAAGTGGGAGACTGAAGGAGTTATGCCCTAGAGGCAAATAAATAGGTGTATATTTATGTCATAACTCATTAATTTTATAATACTTTCGTATCATGCTATATATGTAATAATCGGAAACATTGATACAAGCGTGATATGTTAACAACCAGACGTTATACGATAACCAAAGTTCCTAGTTAGCCTCTATTTAAACTAGTCCACGGGGTTATTGATGATCGTAGGTTTCACGATCATGTGACATTTATGTTAGTAGACAATGGAGTCATTTTCATTGGGTGAACAATATGATGAACATATGTTTTTGTATACATAAGTATTGCAACACGATCGTATTACAAAGTTCACAGTGGCAATACTTAGAAACATAGTACCGTAATCCTCAAACTGTGAGACTTTATTTAATTTCTATGTTTGAGGTTACTTTGAGTGCATCAAACGTCGCACCGTGACAGAGTGATTATAAAGGTGTACTTGGGTATTCCAAAGGGACATGTTGAAGCATGTTGTCAAGAGCGGTATTCGTTCATCCATGAAATGGAGAGATACTCTTGACCCACTTGGTGAGACTTCGTCCAATAGCCTGCAGCGTGTGACTAGGTCACTGATGGCTAGGTTGAGACTCCAAGTGCAGAGTGTGTAGCTAGTGGCAAGCCTTCTTCCCCACGAGGGTGACTCGAGGGTTTATATCGAACTCTTGGGGAGCCAGTATTTCAGCAGTTGTCTTCCAAGCTTCCTCCAGGATCCTGCAAACAAGTAGAGAATTTTGTGCCCTCAACCTCACCAAGTGGTTGTCAAGCACAAGGTGTGAGACTTCTAAATTCCAATGCAAAATTGAAAGTAAATGTGCAATAATTAAATCTACTACTAAATGCAAATGAGAAAATAAATATGCAATGGATTGTTTTTGTATTTTTGTGATGCAAGTGGTGATGGAGATAATGTAAATTCGAATTGGAGATGCAAGTAAAGTAAAATGCAAGTGAAGTAAATTGCAGCAAAGTAACTAGAGTGTTTTCTTATAATTAAAATAGGACCGGGGTTCATGGTTTCACACTTGCATTCTCTCAAATAAAGTGGTAGACGGTGGACATAAAGAATTACATGTGAGATTACAATAACATGTTTAACATTGAGTACTTTCATATAGGCATCACGTCCTAGCATAGAGATCTCTACGGTCATATTGATCCCTCTTATACTCCACCAAGATGCGAAATAAATCATAACACCTCGATAATGAAGGAAAAAACCAGAGTATAGCTTTAAGCAATGTGACATGAAGTTGAAGTAAGAACTTGCTAGATCTAGTCATGGAGATTGATTAGTGTCACTTCAAATCCCCGGTAACAAGGTACTCCTTTTTATCCCTAGTGAGGTAACTAAGAAAGGTTTAACAAAACCTAAGTGGATCGCTGAACTTCTGTCACTTTCACAGCACTAGCCACCCCCCGTTACTCCAACTAATTCACCCATCACCCCACACACGCTCTCAAGAACTAGATTGATCAAAGCTAGCAAATAAGAACGGGGTACATAAGATACATCTACTCAAATAACTCAAGAGAAACAATTGCAATCTCAGATTCAATAACTCATAGAAAAGATCCACCACATAGGAATTACAACGGTGCCCATAATCATGTGAGGCAGCTCATACGGATCTAATTAGTGAAGCACATAGAGAGAGAGATACAAGTGCTACTTCCACAAACCCATAGCCCTGGGGTGGACTACTCCCTCTTCATGGAGATGTCGATGGAGATGACGTTGGAGGGGTAGGATATCACACCGGCGGCGCCCCGCGGGAGTTTTCCCCCTCCAATCTGGAACTTCTGGTCTCTGTTTCGGTGTTTCGGTGTTTCGGCGGCGCTCCTCTCCGTAAGGGTAAGGAGGACCCTTTTTATAGTCGGTTTTAGGTCAAGACGGAGTCGGTAAGTCGAAGATGGAAGGAATTGGGGCCACAGGGGCAAAAGGGGGCCTCTCACGCGGCCAAGGAATCTGGCCGCGTGGAGGGTCCTCTTTTGGGCCTCCTTGCCCAATTCTCGTGGATCCTTCGCCCGCAAGTCTTCTCCTTCCAAGAAAATGACCCCTGCAGATTTTCAGGTGATTTCGCGGAAGTTTGCCCCCTGAAACGTCAAAAATATAGAAAACGGGCTTTCTGACAGGCAGGGTTAATTCCATAAAAGTTGGGGGACTTTGTAATTTAACCCCAAAATACTATAAAACATTGAATTATACCCTTATATGATGCAATATGTAATAGAAAACCATGTGAAAATATGCAAAATTCATCTATGCATTTTACATGCATCAACATCCCCAAGCTTAACCCATGCTCGTCCTCGAGTATGAAGGTGATAAAACTAAGATGGGTTTTGCATATTGAAACAATCATGGGATATCAAGGAGGATTATTCATGCTACATATAATCAAATGATTAATACTAGAAATGAGTAGCAATATACAATTCATGTTGTAAGAAATATCAAATATGCAAGCAAAGATGCTTCATGAAAGTTCACAAAGTGTATAATGAAATAAAAGCACTATGGACCAAATGCATACACAAAATGAAAAATAAAATCCTATATTGGTCAAAGAATGGCATAATGGAGAATAGAAAATATGGTGGACACTTTGGAGAAAATTGAGTAGAGGTAAAACATGATCAAGTCTTATTTAGCCTCTAAATTATTCAACTAAAATTACTAATTGAAATGTGGTATCCATTGATCTAGGACTCTTATTGCCCCTTTATCACTAGCATCTTAAAATTGTGAGTATTGAAGTAATGAGAATGACATGGTGGTTTAAAGCCTCATGCCCCGTGAGTGTGAAAACCTACTCCATGATTACTCAACTTAAGATTCCTAATAAGTTTTGTACAATCATAATAAGTATTAATGACATCATAGAGAACCGCAAAGAGGTACCTCTTGCCCCATGACATGGAAACAAGCCCATGTTACAATGACAAGATGAACAAACGGAGTAGACTCATCATCCTTTTTATTTTCATTCACTATTATGCATAGCTTCTTATTTTATTATAGGATGTGTTGTAGAGTCACTCAAGCTGTAAGTAAATTTCCACCATGATAAAGCATGGCTTGGGTTAGCGGCCCAATGCGTTTCTCTAGACATATAGATACTTACTCATCAAAACTTACTATTCCTCTATTTCATTTCGGCATGGCAGGAGTCCAAAAACAAAAGTACATGATATCAACCAAATGTAAAAAAAATTGTGCAATGTTGAAAGCTTTCCGGTGATACACGTTTATAGCTAGCTCTCAACCACACACTTGTCAAACGCAAAACTTGTGGCTCCCATTATTGGGTCATGTTTATTAGATGCATCAAAAGTTCGTGAGAGTCCTATCCCAAGTTCAACCCATGACAATTAATAAAGTGAATATATTAATTTAGAACATAAATAACACAATAACATGGTGAACATACTCGGAATAGCAATGAAGCTAATGGGAAGATATGGTGGACTCACTGGAAATACTTGGCTAAGGAGTGTTGGAAACAAGTTTTTACTTGTTGGAATTTTTAAATTTTTGGGCTAGCAAGAGGAAGATAGTTGACCAGCTACTATGCATGAATATGTCCATAGAACTACTCATTTCATGACAAACTAAATAAACCATCAATTAACATCAAGGACATGAATAAGAGATAACTCAAGACAACATTATTGCAAATTTCTACACATAAAAAGCCTATAAATCATGCAAACATATGTAGCTCTTCAAATCAACCATGGCATCCCTATTCCAAGTCATAATACTAGCATCCAATACATTCCAACCCCAAACTCCATTAGCTAAATCTCATATAAAATGATGGTGGTGGTCTTATCAAAACAAAAATAAAAACAAAAACTAGACGCTTCAAGTCTCTACGATAAATGCTTTGCTTAGAAAAACAGAAAGTAGACGTGTGCTAACCAAAAGAGTGTAGCTCCAGTGGGGTGTTCATCACATCCACAAGCTTATGGCTTTCACCATTCTTTGATGTCTTGAGGCGCAGCTCCTCTATTCCCTGTGAAAAAAACTTCACAAAACATGTTTCTCCCATTCTTTTTCTGTGGGGTGAGATTAGCAAGGACAAACAAATCACATGCTTGCTGTGCAAAATTCCAAATAAAATGCTCCATTAGATAGACAATAAGGTTCATTATGTTTTATGTTCACTCTCTTGCTTGAAAGAATCATGGAAATTCGATTCCCAAGCCTAAAGAGTGCATAAAACAAAAGAAGGCAGAATCTGTCCAGAAAAGCAGCAGCAGCAAAACGAACATTTTTCCCTAAGCTAGACTCATCAAAAAAATTAAGCCAATTTTTGTGCTTACAGAGGACGAAAAGTTGCAGAACATACTAAAAAATTAGCTCAATCCGACATACGAATGAAAATCGTAAAATCATACGGTGAGCAGACTCGTGCTGAAACAAAAATTTCATGCACTAGGATAGCAACTTATAAGTCCAAATGGGTTTGACTTGACTCTTTATTGAAAACTCCAGAATTAAAAAAAAAACTAATCTCTTGAGACAGCAAGAGGACACTAGGAAAATCCAAACAAAAACAACCGGGTTGCCTCCCGTAAAGCGCTTTCTTTATAGCCATATAGTTAGGCTTTACTTACTTGATAATCAAGAGGGATAAAGCTCATGAGGGAGCTTGTTCTTCAGCGTGCCCCTCTTCCTTGGGAAGTGCTCCATGCTTTTCTTGTGAGGGAACTGAAACTTGACATTGCCTTCCTTGGAGTCTATGATTTCACCTGTAGTACGAAGAAAAGGTCTACCCAAAATAATAGGACTAGGGGATTTATCCCCCATATCCATAATAATGAAATCAACGGGTACGAAAGTCATATGCAATTCAATCATAACATCTTTTACTTGTCCTACAGCATGTTTAGTAGAGTTATCAGCAAGGACAAATTCACTTGAGCACTTTTCTAAATTTTCTAGTTCTAGCAATTCATATAATTCTTTAGAGAGTACCGATACACTAGAACCTAGATCTAACATAGCATGGTGAATTTCTTTTCCAATTGAAACTAGCACCTTGGGGATCCATGCATCCCCAAACTTAGGAGGTATCATGGCCTCATTCTTGTACCTAGAAATTTTTTCTTGCAAGACATGATTAGCAATATAAGATCCAAAGCCAGGTTGATTAACATTTATAGTGGGATCACTAGCAAATTTTTGTAGAGTAGCAATAAGTTCTTGCAAACTACTTTTTTCTAAATAAAGCAATGAATCCTTAATTTCAGTAAGCATCATAATTTCCTCTACTTTACTCTCTAATTTAGCTAGCATGCTTGATTCATGAGGACTAATTTCATCTTTGCTAGCAAGATAAGACATATATGGAAGTAAATATTCAGGGTACTTCACTATTTCATTCAAAGTTTCTTCTAAGCTAGTAGGGACATGCTCACTTGTATTCTCAGCAATATGATCAATATTTTCAATAATAGGAGCACCAATAGTAATAGAATTTATTCCTACACTAGGTTGTGCTTGTGGCTTTCCTGCTGACATGCTTAATAGAGTTGCTTGATTATCAGCTAATGTTGACAATGCTCTATCTAAATTCGAAGATTGAAGTTGCAATCCTTTAATATCACTACTAATGGATGCAATAGACTTATTTAACTCATGTATCCATTGTGACTAGCAACTTGTTCCATAAGCAATTTATTAAATTCAGAAATTTCACTAGAAGGCTTCCACCTATTTTCATTAGCATTAGGATATGGAACAAAAGGTTTATTTGGCACATAAGGAGGTTTACTATATGAATTGTAAGCATTACCAAAACCATTGCTACCATAATTCCTAACAAAATTAACATCCACACTTTCAGAATTACTACCAACTAGCTCCTGCGAAGGCACATTCTCCATATTTTATTTATTAATAAAAGCAAGAATAGTGTCCATTTTAGAAGACAAATCATTGGTTTCTTCAATTGAGTTTATTTTCTTAGTGGGATTGGGTGCTCTTTCAGTATTCCATTGACTATAATTTTGCAATATGCTTTCTAATATGCTCTTAGCCTCACCTACAGTTTTACTCATAAAGGCACCTCCAGCAGCAGAATCAAGTATATTTCTAGACATGTAGTTTAGACCATTATAAAAAGAGTGTAGTATGGTCCATTCATTTACTCCATCTGATGGGCATGTTCTAATCATTAATTTAATTCTATCCCATGCCATGGCTACATGTTCATTATCATTTTGCCTAAATGAGAGGATATTATTCCTATTTTGCAAAATTTTAACGGGAGGATAATATTTCTTAATGAAATCTTATTTTAAATCATCCCAAGACTTTATACTAGATGTAGGTAGTGAAACTAACCATTCTTTAGCCTTTCCTCTAAGTGAAAAAGGAAATAATTTCAGTTTTAAAACACTACTTTCCACATTTTTAAATTTTTGCATATCACATATTTCCATGAAATCATGAAGATGCATAGAGGCATCCTCCATAGCACTACCACCAAATTGATCTCTAGTAATTAAATTCAATAAACTAGGACTTACTTCATAGCTTTCAGCTTGTATTTCAGGTGTAGTAATTGGCCTAGCAATGAATTGGTCATTAGGTGTATTTGTGTAGTCACTTAATTTAGTTCTATCACCCATTTTAGGCCCCGTTCGTTTAATCCACTCCACAGATGGATTGACGTGGATTGGAGAGGTTTTGAAGGGATTTTGACTTAGATGGGATTTAATCCTCCTCAATCCATGTCAATCCACTCCGATCCATGATGAACCGAACAAGACCTTAACAGTTTTTATGTAATTTTTAATTTTTTATGCAAAACAAAAGTAAAGTAACTAGGCAAATTTGAAATACTAAAATAAACTAGATAACTAAATGCAAAACTAAAATGCAAACTAAAATAACATATGCAAGACAAAACAAAAACAAGAACAAAAACAAAACAAAAACAAAAACAAGACAAGAAACAAAACAATCTACTTGAAAGAAGGTGGAGATAGAAAGGACGGTACTCACGTAGGTGCAACCTCCCCAAGCTTAGGTGTTTGCACACCTTGTTGGTGATGAAGACTTCTTGTGAGCTCCCTTGGACAGCTCCTTCACCTATGGCTCCCCGGCAACGGCGCCAGAAAAACGCTTGATGGCTAGGTTGAGACTCCAAGTGCGGAGTGTGTAGCTAGTGGCAAGCCTTCTTCCCCACGAGGGTGACTCGAGGGTTTATATCAAACTCTTGGGGAGCCAGTATTTCAGCAGTTGTCTTCCAAGCTTCCTCCAGGATCCTGCAAACAAGTAGAGAATTTTGTGCCCTCAACCTCACCAAGTGGTTGTCAAGCACAAGGTGTGAGACTTCTAAATTGCAATGCAAAACTGAAAGTAAATATGAAATAATTAAATCTACTACTAAATGCAAATGAGAAAATAAATATGCAATGGATTGTTTTTGTATTTTTGTGATGCAAGTGGTGATGGAGATAATGTAAATTCGAATTGGAGATGCAAGTAAAGTAAAGTGTAAGTAAAGTAAATTGCAGCAAAGTAACTAGAGTGTTTTCTTATAATTAAAATAGGACCGGGGTTCATGGTTTCGCACTTGCATTCTCTCAAATAAAGTGGTAGACGGTGGACATAAAGAATTACATGTGAGATTACAATAACATGTTTAACATTGAGTACTTTCATATGGGCATCACGTCCTAGCATAGATATCTCTACGGTCATATTGATCCCTCTTATACTCCACCAAGATGCGAAATAAATCATAACACCTCGATAATTAAGGAAAAACCAGAGTATAGCTTTAAGCAATGTGACATGAAGTTGAAGTAAGAACTTGCTAGATCTAGTCATGGAGATTGATTAGTGTCACTTCAAATCCCCGGTAACAAGGTACTCATTTTTATCCCTAGTGAGGTGACTAAGAAAGGTTTAACAAAACCTAAGTGGATCGCTGAACTTCTGTCACTTTCACAGCACTAGCCACCCCCCGTTACTCCAACTAATGCACCCATCACCCCACACACGCTCTCAAGAACTAGATTGATCAAAGCTAGCAAATAAGAACGGGGTACATAAGATACATCTACTCAAATAACTCAAGAGAAACAATTGCAATCTCAGATTCAATAACTCATAGAAAAAATCCACCACATAAGAATTACAACGGTGCCCATAATCATGTGAGGCAGCTCATATGGATCTAGTTAGTGAAGCACATAGAGAGAGAGAGATACAAGTGCTACTTCCACAAACCCATAGCCCTGGGGTGGACTACTCCCTCTTCATGGAGATGTCGATGGAGATGACGTTGGAGGGGTAGGAGATCACACCGGCAGCACCCCGCCGGAGTTTTCCCCCTCCAATCTGGAACTTCTTGTCTCTGTTTCGGTGTTTAGGTGTTTCAGCGGCGCTCCTCTCCGTAAGGGTACGGGGGACCCTTTTTATAGTCGGTTTTAGGTCAAGACAGAGTCAGTAAGTCGAAGATGGAAAGAATTGGGGCCACATGGGCCAAAAGAGGGCCTCTCACGCGGCCAAGGAATCTGGCCGCGTGGAGGGTCCTCTTTTGGGCCTCCTTTCCCAATTCTCGTGGATCCTTCGCCCGCAAGTCTTCTCCTTCCAAGAAAATGACCCCCGCAGATTTTCAGGTGATTTCGCGGAAGTTTGCCCCCTGAAACGTCAAAAATATAGAAAACAGGCTTTCTGACAGGCAGAGTTAATTCCATAAAAGTTGGGGGACTTTGTAATTTAACCCCAAAATACTATAAAACATTGAATTATACCCTTATATGATGCAATATGTAATAGAAAACCATGTGAAAATATGCAAAATTCATCTATGCATTTTACATGCATCAGTCACGCGGATAAAGGATCATGAGAACGAGTAAAGAATCTTGTCGTTGACGAGATTGAACATGGCATAGAGATGTCAATAATCAAATCTCGGACAAGACATGTATCCAAGTAACGAAAGGAATAGGAGTCTATGTTAAAGTTCAACGACGATTAATTTGATTGATGCATAGGGGTCATTATGGATATTCGGATCCCGCTATGGATCATTGATATGGGAGGTGTCCCGGTCATGTCTATAGTAGTCCCGAACCGTTAGGGTAACACACTTAACAAGGGAGCCGTAAGGGATCATTTTTGGGATCATTAGAGTTAGGTAGAGAAAGATCGGAATGGTTCCAAAGAGAGAAAGAGAATTACCGGAATATTTCCGAAAGAGAAAAGAGACACCGGAATTGTTTCGGAGAACGTTAAAAGGGTAACCGAAAGTGTTTCGGGGTGATGAAAAAGTTCGGAGTGGTCCGGAATCTGTTCCGCAGCCACGAAAATAATTATTATATTTAAATAAATATATAAAGTAATTAATTTTATTATTAATTTAAATATTGAATAAAATTTAAATTATATAGAAATATATTGAATAGAAACAAGGTTGTACTCATCATTCCTTCCTTTTGGGGTCTCCCAACGAACGTGTGTGCACACGACATCACCCGCCTATTAAACCCGATGGGTCAAACTTCAAGCGTTGGTACGAGATACTGGTGGGGAATCTCAAAAGGTGCAATATAATTTTTTCGTTAGATTAACATATGGAAGAAAGACCAAGTCCTTCTGTGAGTCAGGCGGAAAATGCTAGGCGTAATGTTTTCATAGAAGTCAAATCCCTCTTATATCATATTATGTAGCCTGAGTTGGCGGCACGTTTTGCGAACATCGATCCATTTGATACTTTGGAAGTATTGAGATATGAGTTCTTGGATGAGGTCAAGAGGATTCGTCACCATTATTGGGAGGAGTTTCTTTCAATCATGATGAAAGAGAATGCTTCTCTAGAGACACTCCTGACGAGGATGTTTGATGTTTACAAATACCTCACGGTAGTATGGAATGACTGGATGGATGTTGTCTTTGCGATAAAAGCGGTGTTGTGTTTACTTCCGCCAAGTTACAAAGATATAAGGAGATCTTCATTCCTGAAGTTGATCGACTGTCCTTTAATGATTTTATGATCCAACTACTATAAGCTAAGGTGAAACCCATAGTGGGGACAATCATTGATTCAGAAGGTATATTTGATATACCTATTATTATTTAAAAAATCCAAACATGTTTTGTAATATCAAGTATTTGATACTTGTCCTGTTTTGTGAAAACATGACTCTTGCTGTGATGCCAGATGATGAGGCAAGTTGATACATGTGATGGCGAGACATTTGATGGCCCGTCACGTTCTACCTCTATAGGTAGCATTTATGATTAGTGGATCTGAATAATTTTTTGTAATAGATATTAGAATTATTTGTAATAAGGATATCTTGTGTTTTGCAAGATAAATTGATCATTAATAAACAAGAGTTGTTATATATTTTCATGAATAAGTTTTACTTATGGTCACATTTCATTTTGGAAATATTTTTCTTATGATTTGGAGCATGAATCGATGAATGTCTATATGTCTCCATGTGCTAAATTATACAAAGTTTAACAATGATATTGTTTCTAAAACAACTACATATTTTAATCATGTTGGCTTGAGTAAAATCGCCAGATTTTATCTTTTGATATAATACAAACCAAAATCTGTAAGGACACATGATTAAAATACTCTGAACACTGAATCCATGATGGGAAAAGAGAGTTTTTGAACCATCATGTGATGATTATAAAATTCATTTAGAGTATGTTGTTGAGATTAGTTAACAGTGACGTTGGAAAGAAAATCATCTGAAATTCATGAAAACGATAGTATGACTACAATGCAAAATTGTTAGTTTATGGAATTATGAGATAATGAGAAACTATAAAAGAATAGTTCTTTGTGGGAATTCAAAAAAATATGAATATGTATTCAATAACCAAATACCTATACTAACATGTGTATTGCTAATGTTTGGTGTTTAGTGGAAAATGTTTTTCATCGAAAGTGTTATTGAAAGAAAAGCTTGGATAAGGTGGAGACCCTATATCCATAAATGTCAAAGTGACGCAACGGAAACGTTCCGAAAAAAAAGCTCTACAAATTGAAAACGAAATTGATGATGTAAATCATATTTCATGAGAAACCTTTTCAAGTGGTTTTCAAGAATATTTTCTATAATGTCACGGATTATTTTCATGATGCACCTACGTACTACAAAGAAGAATTGATGATTTAAGATACGAAACATAACTATGAGTTATGAATCTTGTGAATTAAAAATATATTTGAGATTGCTAAATAATTGTTATTTGAAATCTCAATAAAGTAATGTATATTACTTGGCCTTCTCTATAAGAGTTAAATGAGAGGAATTAAATTTTAGAGGGACTTAAAACTGATTTTGTCATAAAGATTGTCTTGGACAAAATTAAAGTGTTAGCTACATGAGAAGTGTGATGGATTTTGCATTAGCAAAGTGCTATACATCGTATAATGCAATTTTCGACTTCATGATCGATCAAGAAATTTTAAATGTTAAAATTATCGAAAGGACTTGCATCTAATTGAGTGGGGGCTATTAGGCTTGCCAAAGTAGTATGTCATTTTGAGTGGGAGCTGAAAGGCTTGCTTAGTCAAAAGAAAGGATGCCATATCTAAGTGGAAGCTTAATACCATAAAGTTAGTACCATTAGAGTAATTAGAAATAATTATGTGAAGTTGATAAAATTTAATTAACATTGGATTCGAGGTGTTTTATATTAATATCTGGAAAGTCAGAATGAGACAAACCAAGGAAGAAGATCTTCATTGGAAGTCTATTTATAATACCGACTGTTGTAAACCAAGAAAGAATGTCTTGATTGGAAAGAAGGACTACATTATAAATGGTTAAGGGATATGTTGTATATCCATGTTCTCGCCATAGTAAACAACATATGAAAAACTATGTTATATGTACTCAAAAAAATGTGAACCATATTCTTATGAAAAAAAGTTTCCTAAATGAATTTAGTAAAATTCAATAAGCATTAAACTCAGGGGTGTATATACATATATTTCTGTATTTGAGAAAGATTGGGAATACATTTTTTCCAAATCCATGGAAGGTGGTAAATCTAACAAGTTTATGTTAGATAGTTTTGAACATCGACCTAAAAGATAGAAAATGATGGGATTAAAAGGAAAAGGTGTGTTGGAAACATCAGTGTGATGTAGAATGAAAGGGGTATTAAGATCTGCAGTACTCAAAGAAAATAATATGTTGGTAAAAAAATGTGTTTCTCCCAGCTATGTGTGTTTTTAGTGTATTTGATTAAAAAATGATCCGAAAGGATTTGGGAACGCAAATGAACATAAGCGTCACTTAGTTACCAATGTATATTATTTTAGATGTTTTCGTGATAGCAGAATATTGTCAAGTCAAGTGACACCATTGTTTTGCAAAGAACTTACGGTACTGTGCTTTGCAGACCGTAGACAATTCCTCTTCCATAAGCAAGCATGAATCAGAAACACGTATGAGATATGTCTGATATGATTTGGTAAAATGCAGCTAATTTATTTGTACTCTAGTCTAAGTGGGAGACTGAAGGAGTTATGCCCTATAGGCAAATAAATAGGTGTATATTTATGTCATAACTCATTGATTTTATAATACTTTCATATCATGCTATATATGTAATAATCGGAAAAATTGATACATGCGTGATATGTAAACAACCAGACGTTATTCGATAACCAAAGTTCCTAGTTAGCCTCTATTTAAACTAGTCCACGTGGTTATTGATGATCGTAGGTTTCACGATCATGTGACATTTATGTTAGTAGACAGTGGAGTCATTTTCATTGGGTGAACAATATGATGAACATATCTTTTTGTATACATAAGTATTGAAACATGATCGTATTACAAAGTTCACAGTAGCAGTACTTAGAAACATAGTACCGTAATCCTCAAACTGTGAGACTTTATTTAATTTCTATGTTCTAGATTACTTTGAGTGAATCAAACGTCGCACCGTGACAGAGTGATTATAACGGTGTACTTGGGTATTCCAAAGGGACATGTTGAGGCATGTTGTCAAGAACGGTATTCGTTCATCCATGAAATGGAGAGATACTCTTGACCCACTTGGTGAGACTTCGTCCAATAGCCTGCAGCGTATGACTAGGTCGCGCGAATAAAGGATCATGAGAACGAGTTAAGAATCTTGTCGTTGACGAGATTGAACATGGCATAGAGATGTCAACGATCAAATCTCGGACAAGACACGTATCCAAGTAACGAAAGGAATAGGAGTCTATGTTAAAGTTCAACGACGATTAATTTTATTGATGCATAGGGGTCATTATGGATATTCGGATCCCGCTATTGATCATTGATCTGGGAGGTGTCCTGGTCATGTCTGTAGTAGTCCTGAACTGTTAGGGTAACACACTTAAGAATGGCGACGTAAGGGATCATTTTTGGGATCATCAGAGTTAGGTAGAGAAAGATCGGAATGGTTCCGAAGAGAGAAAGAGAATTACCAGAATATTTCCAAAAGAGAAAAGAGACACAAGAATTGTTTCGGAGAAAGTTAAAGGGGTAACCGAAAGTGTTTCGGGGTGATGAAAAAGTTCGGAGTGGTCCGAAATCTGTTCCGCCGCCACGGAAATAATTATTATATTTAATAAATATATAAATTAATTAATTATAAAGTAATTGATTTTATATATTAATTTAAATATTGAATAAAATTTAAATTATATACAAATATATTTAATTATACATTGAAATATATTCATATATATTTTTATTTAATTTAAGATTAAACCGAATTATTTAATTTAAATATATTTATTAATTAATTAATTTAATATTAAATAAATAAAAATAGAAAAATGGGAAGGCTTACGTGGCAGCAAAGGCTCCCATGGTCCTTGAGGCTACGCACGGAACAATTCCGGTGTCTCTTTGGCCTTTATATAAGAAGGGGCTCATTTTTTGACACATAATTTTTGCGTAAAATACAAACTACATAAAATGTCTTTCTCTCTCTCCCACACCACGTGACCCTAAATTTTCGGCGCGGGAGATTTCTCTCTACTCCAGTATATCGTCGTGCTGTTGAAACTCTGATCCGGGAGATCTATTTTCGCAACATCTGCTGGGTCAGAGTCTAGGAACCGTCGTCATAAACCGTATGTGTGTGAGACCTTCGAGGCGCAACACTTGGGGAGTTACACTTTATAGTTGCACCGAAACGTTGTCGGGAACTCGTCAAGTTCGTCACGACCTTGAGGTCGATTTTGTCGTTTTCATTAGCAACACATGTGCGGGGGTGTAATCCCCGCCTATCGGTCTACAAGGGTATGCCACCGGAACCCCGCTTTAACCATTACTGCATTATGAATAGATAGATCGTGTCTAAGTTTTGGTGTTTGCTAGTAGTAAAAAAAATTAAAATTCTGTTGCGAAACCCTTCAGCATGGCCACCGGGTCCTCATCCTCTTCGCGGGGGTGACCTCTTGTTCGTCGGGCTCGACACCGAGGACACCCCTTCTCCCCTGTCAATCCCGAGCCGTAGGAGACGCCGCTCTGACGGTGCACTCGTGGCGGTAGCCTCGTTATCAACGAGGACCGTCGCGCACAGGCGCCTTCTCGGGGTCACCTTCGCCTCGTTAGGACGAATAAGAAGACCGGCGCCGCCAAGAAGAAGAAGTTTAAATTTCTTTTGTGTGTTTAATCACCCATGCATCCGCTTATTTTCGGCCAAATATTATTGAATCGCAAGTGTTGATCCAAATTTGTGCAATTTTGTCGATTTTTGCCTGTTTGTGTTGGGTCCGCGGCCGGAAACTGTCGCCCAGGAAGAAAATAGCGCCATTAAGCCCCAAACGGTGTTATTTTCCGCAAAAAAAGGTGTGGGGTCACCAACGGCCGGAGACGCTCCCTCATTCACATGTGCCCCCCAATTTGCCCCCAGCAAATCCCAGCCATCTCGCCTCGTCCCTCTCTTCCTAATAAAGCCCATTCACAGTCCAGATTCAAGATGCCACCAGTCAGCTCGGCCCAGTTAACGCGGCTCAGCCCGGGCCGAATATTCTTCATGTCACGCGCAGCAGTCAGCCGAAATTCTCAAAAAAAAAAAAAGCAGTCAGCCGACGTGGTAGGATAGTGCAGCATAGAGCCATCCATGGAGCACTAGTGGAAACAACCCCTCTCGTCCAGGGGGCCGGGGGGCAGCTGTCCCGGTTGCAACCAAATCCGGGACAAATGCCCTGCATTGGTCCCGGTTCGTGCGCCCGGGGCAACAGGAATCGCCTGGGCGCATTGGTCCCGGTTCGTGGGGGGCATATCGGTCCCGGCTCGTGCCACGGACCGGTACCAATGCCTAGCCACAGGCCACGTGGCACGCGCATGACCTGTTGTCCCGGTTCAGTCCACGAACCGGGACCAATGCCCACTTCCCCTATATATACTGCCCCAGCCCCCCCTCCTTCCATCTTTTTTTTTTGCTTGGAGGTGTGAGAGAGTGTGGTGTTGCTGTTTTTTTTACTATGCACACGAGGTGTTCGACGAAATTCCCGAGACGCACACAAGCTCACTGAAAATGGTTTCTTCGACCGAGGTTAACAAATTATCTTTTTCATCTGTAACTGATACATAAAAAAGTATTATTTGTCGATGTATTGTGGTTATCTCTGTATTAATATGTATTTTGATAAACTTAATTATATGATGCAGATGGATGCACGGCAGCGATGGATGTACGGTGACCGACGCACCTCCGAGTATATGGCAGACCTGAATGCATTTCTTGCTGTAGCTCAGGCGAACAAAGATAATGGCTTCATGTGTTGCCCATGTGTTGATTGTCGGAACGTCAGAGAACATTCTTCCGAAAGAATCCTTCACGGCCATCTACTTCGGAGAGGTTTCATGCCCAGCTATAATTGCTGGACCAAGCATGGAGAAAGAGGGGTTGTGATGGAAGACGATGAAGAAGAAGAAGAAGATCCTTTGTTCCCTGAATACGACGATACTGCAATGGAAGAGAATGCAGAAGAAGGAGGTGATCAAGAACAGGCATCAGAAGAGCCCGATGATGATCTTGGCCGAGTTATTGCTGATGCAACGGAAGACTGTGAAAATAGATTGGAGAGGTTGAAACTGGACAACATGTTACAGGATCACAAAAAATTGTTATACCCAAATTGCGAAGATGGTAGCACAAAGCTCGGTACCACACTCGAGTTGCTGAAATGGAAGGCACAAAACGGTGTGACTGACAAGGCATTTGAGACTTTACTTCAACTAATGAAGCCAAAACTTCCAAAGGATAACGAATTGCCTGAGAGTACGTACGAAGCAAAGAAAGCTCTCTGCCCTCTAGGATTAGATGTGCAGAAGATACATGCATGCATTAATGACTGCATTCTCTTCACAAAGCATACGCAAACATGGACCGTTACCAACCTGAGCCGCAAGGAGCAGTAGAGCAGAGCAGAGAAACTCTAGAGGATGGACAAGCAGCCAGGACTGACATCGACTCTAGAGGATGAACAAGCCACCCTACTTCTACTATGAAAATGAGGCCCTAGCTCCAAAAAGTGTATGGGTGGAAATTTCCAGAAATTTGTATGACATAGAGCCGGAGTTTGTGGATTCTAAGCACTTCTGTGCAGCTGCTCAAGAAAGAGGCTACATCCATAATTTGCCAATTGAGAATAGGTCACGTCTCCTTCCTCTCGCTCCAAAGACCATATTTGAGGCATTCCCTCATTATGAGAACTGGTGGCCTTCCTGGGATCCTAGAAAGCAGCTCGATTGCTTGCAAACCCGTCTGGCAAGTCCAATTCTGAGCCAGATGAGATGAGATGGAATTTTTACTCGGTCTCCCAAGAAACCACACAAGGGGAGTCGCCAAGAGAGAGAGGTACAAATCTCTTGGCAATTCATTCCAAATTGATACTGTGGGTTGCCACTTGTCGGTGTTAAAGAACATGTCTCTTGGCAATTCTCCGGCATAGGCTTGGCATCCACATGAAGACAATGATTTCAGTTGAGATAGGTGAAGTTAATAGGAGGATTCTGAGGGGTTGGTGGGATCAGACACAAACTGGCACTTTAATTGAGATTGCCGACGTGAAGTCTCTCACTAATGATATAATTGCATCATTTATTGCTAGATATGGTCGCTTTGACTTTGTGATTGGGGGTCTGGAGGGCGAGCAACCTGCTTTATTCTACCACTATTCTAGAATCTTGAAAGCCGTTAAGTCATCTACAACAAGTCTGATGGTTTTTCTGTTGTAGACGAAAATCTCAAATTCACCGTGTCAATAAGGTACAATTCGCTTTGAATTAGGAAGATCACGACAGAAATAAAAAATTGTAACATTTTTATATTCAAATTATATACAAATGAAAAAATAATTAATAGTTTCAATAGTTAGAATAATTATTTAGTTAAACGAAAAATGGATTTAAATTAGTTTTGCAAATTCTAGCATTTTTCATGTTGGAATTTTTGTCAAATTTGGAAGTATATAGAAGTTGTTAATGTGCAAACTTAACACTTTTCAAATTTTGGCGCTAAAAATTTTTGGGCGCGCAGGGGTGCCACCGAAATTCGAAATTTGTTTTTGGTCCCGGGCCGTGGTACCAACCGGGACCAAAGGGGCTCTAGTTCCGGTTGGTGGCACGGGCCGGGACTAAAGGCCCAGGTGTATAAAAAGCGCGGCCCTCTCTCCAGGCCGAGCGGACACTCCAGGGGCGGGTACGAGTGGATATGGCTGGGCGAAGCCCTGCCGGCGGCGGGAACGAGTGGACAGATCCGCCGGCGTTCCACCACCGCCGGCGGGGATGGGGTAGGGACACAGTAGATTAGGGGGAACACAACTTATATTAAAATAAGGCCAGGGGCCTTGCTTACATAGGGGCGGCGCGGCCACAGGCGGCCGGCCGTACTTGCATAAGGGGCGGCGGCGCGGCCACAGGCGGCCGGCCGTTTCTTGGGGGGGGGGGGGGTAGCTAGGGGCGTTGTCTATATAGAATAGGGGGGGGCGGCGCGGCCACAGGCGACCGGCGCCGATCTAGTCGTCCTCGTCGTCGGAGAGGCAGTCGTAGGCGGGCGGCTGCCACAGGTGGGCAGGCGGCGCCTGGGCCGGGGGTGCAGGCATCGGGGGCATCGGAGGCGGGTACGGCGGTGGCGGGGGGCAGCACCTCCTGCGGCGGAGGGGGCAGCTCCTCCTCCTGCTCCGGCGACCCCGGCGCCCAAACGCCGCCGGTCCAGGCCCAGGTCATGCCGTACTCCAGGCCTGGTGGGAGCGGCTGCGGCTCCGGCTGGTCCTCGGACGCCTCCAGCTCGGCGTTCATCGCCTGCCACCAGGGGACAGCAGGCTCGTTAGGGGGTGGCGGCGGCGGCGGCATGGCGGCGGCGTCGGCGGCGGCGGCGGCCACGACCCGCTCCCACCGCTTGATTTCGTCGTCGATGAGGGAGCGGCGGGAGCGCTCGCAGGCCTCCTCCATGGCGGCCCGGAGCTCGGGGTCCTCCTCCCCGGAGAAGTCCTCCGGCTCGTCCACGAGGAGCCATAGCTCGCTCTCCCGGCCGGGCGCTGGCGGGGGGTAGTCGTCCACGTTGGCCTCGTGGGGGGCGGGGATGAAGGAGCGGCGGCGCAGCTCGTGCTCCTGCTCGAGCCAGGCGGCCCAGTAGGGGGAGCTGCGCGCGTACGCGCGCTCCCTGCGGACGGGGGCCGGCAGGAGCTCGCGCCGGCGGTCGACCTCCTCAAGCAGCGCCTGGCCGGTCGGGACCGGCGGCACAGGGATCCGCTGGGGGTTCAGGTGCCAGCCGTCCGGGAGGTGGACGTCGGCATAGAACACCGGAGTGGCATTGTTCCAGTGCCACTCGGCCTCGTCCACCCGGACGTACCGGCGGAACCTCTTGCCCTTGGGCGCGGCGCTGGGCGGCGGGCGTGCAGCCGGTGGTGGCGCGGGGACGCGCGGCACCCCGCCGAGGCGGACACCTCCAGGGCCGTAGCCGAAGGCCTCCGCCGGCGGGGGTGGGATGCGGCCGGCGCCGCTCGAGGAGGCTCCGTCGTCGTTCCTTGGGCGCTTGCCGGAGTTCGAGAACCAGCGGGACATGGTGGCGGCTAGGGTTGCTTTGCCAGGGACGCGGCCGGGGTGGGTGGGTTGTACGGGCGGCGGGGGGCCTTTAAAAAGGACCCGGGGTGGGCTGGCATGCCAACCGGCGGCCTGGACGTGGCGGCGGTTGCAGGCGGCCATGAATGCGCGTGGGGAAGTGGGGGCGCGGGAAGCCGAGGCGGGGCGGGAAGACGAGGCGAGCCAGTGGCCCTTTGACCGTCCTGTAGTCTTAAATTAAGGGACCAGGCGAGCCAGCCAACGGCCGCTGGCCAGTGGCCCCTTCGAACCATTGACTGACCACGCTGGCCAGTGGGCCCTTCGAACCGTTGACTGACCATAATAAAAGACGCGGGCCAGTGGGCCCTTTTGACAAAAAAATGTGACCAGTGGGCTTAATAAAAGACGTGGGCCTGGACGCGGTTGGGGAAGGGGAGGCCGGCTCGTGATTGGGAGACAGGAGCCCAAAAAAACGTGGGGCCTGGACGATTATATTTTTTTTTTGTCAAAACAGTATCCATCCCGGTCCTTGAACGAACCGGGACGAACTCCCTGACCCAGGTTCGCCACGTGGCCTGTGCTTACCATCCCGGGTCCTGGCACAACCGGGACCAATGGGACGGGCCATTTGTCCCGGCCATCCCATCCCGGTTGCACAACCGGGACAAATGGGCCTTACGACCCGGGACAAAAGGCCCTCTTTCCACTAGTGGAGGCTGTGGAGCGTCAAGTGAGAACCGCGAGCTTTTTTTTTTTTGAAACACAGTACAAACGCAAGCGCTCATATACACGCGTATACACCCACCCCTATGAACGCACACACGCACACCCTACCCCTATGAGCACCTTCGAAAGACTGAGCCGGCGGGTCTTGAGATTGACGAAGTCATCACAGGCACCTCGCTGTCGACGGGAACGTCGTCTCCCACTAAAAGAATATTCCGCCTAAATACGACACATAGATGTCAAAGCCGGGGTTTGAACTCTGGTGGGCTGGGGTACAACCACCCTCCTAACCATCCAACCACATGTTGGCTCGCACCAACCGCGAGCTTAAGTACGTCCACGCAAGACGCAACACTTTCACCGTCGGCAGGTAGCTTAGGGCTGCTTGTTATTCGGGTAGTAGTTTCTCAAGTTTCGGCACGATCGATCGACGTGCGGAAGCAATATTTCCGCCGGCTGGGAAAAGAGGAAAGCCCGGATTGGAATGGAAGAGGAGAAAGGGAGATAAAATGCACTTTTGTTGCGTGTGGTATACTACGGAGTTGGAAATTATTATACGCATCCATCCACTCACATCGCGCGATCGATCAATCGTGCAGTGCTTAACGAACTCGCTAGCTATTGCTTTTAGTAGGTACGGAGTATTTTTAATACAGCTAAAGGTACTCTACAAATTAAAGCCAAGTGTGCATGCATGATGCATCAATGCATGGGGCACTACACTAGCCACGGATGCACATTGTGTCCGTCTTCTTTTCCACATCGATCCTTTTGATCACCTCTAGAGATAGCTTCTCCGATCAGGATCTAGCTCGATGCGTGCTGCTCCCTGATCCTGACCCGGGCACTAACTATATATCATGAGTAGCCATGCATGCACGAATGAATAGGTACGTGCCGCGTGTGATCGAACTTTCTTCTGGATAGAATAATTCGTTTGGTGCTCATGATGAAACAATTAAACTTTTTTTTTTGTGCTTTTGCGTGTTCTATTTGATCCGCTATCCAAATAGGTTTAAACCTTTATCAGCCCACATCCATTGCAAATATTTTCCGTAACCGGTTAAATGGGGTTGAAAATCGGTTTAAAACTATTATTATGATAAGAGCCCTAGCCGTTATATGGTCGATCTGACCGTGTAGAAATGACAAGATTTTTAATAATAATTTTTTTTCTCGTATGCACTTCTATCCGATGCACATGTATTCTCAGTTCCTGGTACACATTACAGCGGGGGAGTTTCAAAGCCTTTTTACATAGGCTTGTGCACGACTTAAGCAGGTGGCAAGAGATATTTTTATTTCACATGGATGGCCGCTTGATTTTCGGATAGCAGCTCCATAGTTGTCGACAGTCTACATGATGATTCGTTTAGGCATGTCGTATTTGTTTTTTTTTTTTCTGGATTTCGGCCGTGTGTATTTTTCATGATGCAGAGACCAGTGTAATGCTTAATTTTTTTTAAAGTAATAAAAGACGTTTATAAAAGAAAAGGTTGGTGCTATTCGCAACAACAACCAAAAAGGTTTGGTGCTAATTGGAGATGCTATATATGTGCATCTAGCCAGCTCGCTCGCCTCGCTGCATGGCATGATTAAAGTGAGGCGGCCACCAGTATGCATGTATATATCGATCACTTTGCACCAAGTCTTTGATTCGTTTTGGCTCACTAGCTAGCTACTCCCTCTGTTCAACAATAGATGACTTGCATTTGTCTATATAAGATATGTCTAGATACATCTATATCTAGATAAGTGGAAGTCATCTATTGTTGAACGGAGGGAGTACTTCATAACTCGTTCGTGATGGTGTGCCATCTCTTGTATCTGTGTATGTGGAAATTAAAGGTGGTATTGACGGCTTCAGGTCAGAAACTGCGTGATTCATGATGGTGTGCCATCTCTTGTATCTGTGTATGTGGAAATTAAAGGTGGCATAGGCGAGTTGATTCATGCATGGGCTCGCGAGAAAACAAAAAATCTGACAAAACGCTACGGATTTGGTTACGGGTCGAATTCTCGTGGTTACCCGCCGGTAAATGAGTTTCCTGGACCACAAAATTTGGACTGTTTGAATCTGGGCCGAATTCCACGGTTGAAAACATCTTCTGGTATTCTAATAAATCGGCTGATTTATCTTTTACTGTCGTCTGGCTGATAATATGTTGATATATCGGTCGATTTACCCCTTATTTTGGCTTGACTGATAAGTTCTCGATAAGTGATATCCCCAACATTGCTGAATTCATCCTCATAAAATGTTTTTCAATTTTTTTATTGTGTCAAGTTTGAATTTTAAATATTGACGGAGAATATCGCTCAGTAACCGTTCGGTAGTTTTTCGGTTACAGTGGCTACCGGAAATCCTGGCCCCCTACGAGATTTCTTTTCACATGGTAACTGAAACCTTGCAAGACGCATGGCGAAAGGTATGACCTTGGGCGATGCCATGGCGTGTTGCTGACCTCCGGGACTTCATGTCGTCCTTGACCTCCTACCAGGCCATGATGGCTGCAGCGGACGAGGCCAGGAACCCTCCAGTGGTGGGGGGCCGGACTCTCACAATGGCTATTGTTGGGCGGATGTGGCTGACGAGCTCGAAGAGGATGAGATGACGCGCTTGGAGGAGGAGCGACGATGTTCTTCTCCGGCACTCCCGGCACTCGGGGAATTCCTGGCGTGGGGAAGGAGATGTCCATCCTGGCGGCATGGAGGGACGCCTTGGCAGGGCACGGATCAGTCGTCGGCGCGTCAGTCAGGCCGAGGCGGGGACCGATTCCAGGTCGCATGCAGGGTGCGGTGGGTCCCCGTATGGGACCTGCTTGTGTTGGCCTATGGGTGGTTGTTGATGAACGAAGCTTTGCGATGGCGAACTCACCGGTGACTGGCGGTGCGGCAGACTCGGCGTCGGGACAGCCATCGAGGATGATGGTGCATGCATTCCTGGGCAATCCCGAAATCCCCTCTTTGTTGGGCCCTAGGCCGGCGGGTGCTGCGAACCCTAGGCCCACTAGCGAGCTCGGGATCCCGCGGCCGATCCTACCCTGGCGAAGCCAGGATGTTCGGTCTGGTTGTGGGTCGGGCTTGCACTTGCAGCCCATGTCTGGTACGTGCTCTTCCGTGGCGCCACGGTCCAGCGGGCGAGGGGCGGCCTCGCTTTGGATCCCCAAAGGAGTGGTTGACCTAACGCGTGTTTGCGCCATGATACGTCTCAAAAGTATCTATAATTTCTGATGTTTCATGTTGTTTTCAAGACATATACTACATGTTTTCTATACACTTTATGTTATTTTTATGGATTTTCTGGGACAAACCTATTGACAAGATGACACAGAGCCACTTCCTGTTTTCTGCTGTTTTTGATTTCAGAAAAACTGTTCTGAAAAGATTCTCAGAATTGGACGAAACAAAATCCCAGAATCTTAGAATTCTCGGCACGTCAACAGAGTCCAAAGGAGACCCGGAGGGGGGCAGTGGAGGAGCCACACCATTGGGGGGCGCGGGTCTCTCTAGCCACGCCAGCTGGTGATGTGGGCCCCTCGGGCGCCCGCCGACATCGCCCTTTCGCCTATTTATTCCTCCCCCCCCTCCCCCCGATGCATACACCCTACTCCTTCCATGAAAAGTTCCGTAGCTCCGCCGCCGCTGCCGACAAGTTTCGGGGGACAGAAATCTCTGTTCCGGCACCCTACCGGGACGGGGAAGTACCCCCGGAGCCATCTCCATCGACCCACCGTCATCTCTCATCGTCGTTGTTGTCTCCCATGATGAGTAGGGAGTAGTTCTCCCCCGGGGCTGAGGGCTCTCCCGGTAGCTATGTGTCTCATCTCTCTCTCCCATGTTGTGATCTTTATGTGATCATGAGCTTTGTAATCTAGTTGAATAAGTAGACGTTACTCTTTATCTATTATGCTACTCAAGTGGTTTTGTTATGAGATCTCCATAGACACTTTGATCATGGTGTAAAGGTGACATTGTGTGCGTCGTGGGATTTAGCATGATATTTTTATTTTGTGTTGAATGACCCTATGAAATTGTGGTGTTTGTTTGGAACCATCTAGGTCTCATGGTGATAGCATGGGGGTTACCTAGATGGGGGTATGCGTACTCTAAGGAGTGCTTGTATAGCCCTAAGCAATGATTGGTTTTTCTTATCTGACCGGAGAATGGTTCGGACTAGCATAGTGAATAGATAATATTTATGCATTCAATTATGTTATTATTGTTGAGAGTGTCCACTGGTGAAAGTATGATCCCTAGGCCTTGTTTCTAAGCATTGAAACACCGTTTACAACCAGTTCTGTTACATGTTTGCTTGCTTCTATTTCTATTTCAGATTGCTATTATCACTTATAATCATCCATATTACTTGTATTGCACTATCTCTTCGCTGAACTAGTGCACCTATACAACTGACAATTGTATTAGGTGTGTTGGGGACACAAGAGACTTCTTGTATCATAATTGCAGGATTGCCTGAGAGGGTTTCCTTTGACTCTACCTCACTGAGTTCGATATACCTTGGGTGATCCTCTTAAGGGAAACTTGTTGCTGCTCTACAAACCTCTCCACTTGGAGGCCCAGCACTGTCTACAAGAATAGAAGCATGCGTAGAAATCAAGCTCTTTTCTGGCGCCTTTTCCGCGGAGGTAAGGTAAAAGGTATTCTCATCATCGGGTGTGACTGCTCGAAGTTATTTCTTTTAGATTCTGCAATTATATCTTTTTGTTTCTTATTTTTATTTTCACTAGTTAGACATATTTTTACTTATTCGTTGTTTTCAATTTCACTAGTTAGGCTTAATGGAAACCCAAAAAAATGAGAGAGCTTTATAATATATATCTTGAGTTAGGACATGATGCTTTTGAAGAGAAAAAATAAAAACTATGGAGCTTTATTTTCATGCTAGTAGCAATGTTATTAGTATGAATTCTTTCGAACACCATTATTGTTCATTCTATGGAAAAGTCTAACCTTGGGGACGCTGGTTTTGATGAATATGCTTTTTAGTTCCCCAAGTTTTGATAAGGAAATTTTCTTTGATGACACTTTGCCTCCAATATATGATAATTATAATGATTGTGGTATTCTAGTTCCAATTACAATTGATGATAAATTTTATTGTGATCATGATATGCCTTCTATATATGATTATTACAATGATGAACATGCTATTTTCAGTCCATCTACTGTTGAGGATAAAGTTTATTATGATTATATTGTTCCTCCAATTTATGATGATTGCAATGATGGATGTGATAGTTTTACTCCCACTATTACTAATGAGAAGGATTTTAATTATGTGGAGAGTAATGATAATAATTGTATGCTTAGTCATGATTAAAATGCTTTATGTGATAGCTATACTGTTGAGTCTAGTCATGATGCTACTGAGAAATATTTTGAGAGAGGAAAATATGGTTATGGGAATCTTCATGTTATTAAATTTCCTCTCTTTATGATGAAAGTTTTGAGCTATCTCTTGTGTTGCTTCTATATGTTGGTTTCTTTAAGACCCAATGGTCATTGTGAAATAGGAAGACACGGTTTCATATATCTCAATAATATTAAGTCTCCTCTCTTTCTGTTAAAACTTTTGAAGTTGCACTTGTTTTGCCTTCCTATGCTAGATTTGTGCTTCATTGATTTGTTTTCTTACAATACTCCTATGCATAGAAAGAGTGTTAGGTATAAATATGTTTTATATATGTTTCTTGATGCTCTCTTTTATTTTTCAACTAGTATGCTTATGTGAGCATCATCAAAATTATCAGGCATAGCTGAATGGCGTTAAAGAAAAGCACTTCTTGGGAGATAACCCATGGTTTTATTGTTGCATTGTTTTCTTCTGTTTTCTTTGAATCAAGGTGTTTTTTACTTATTAGCAACTCTTTTGTATCTTTAGTTTCTCGTATTTGTTGTGCCAAGTAAAGTCTCTAGTGAAAGTTTAACTTAGATTTGGATTTCTGCGCAGGAAACAGATTTCTGTTGTCCACCGTTAAATTCGTGTAAATTCACAGAAATATCAAAATGACCTGCAAATTTTTATGCTTAATCCTAAGCTATTTTCAAAACTTTTTCTAGCTTTGCGTTTCTCGATTTGAGAAACTTAAGTGCCCCGAAAAAAATCGTTTTTACAGATTGTTCTAGTTTTGACAGATTCTGCTTTTTACTTGTATTTTCTCTTTTCTATGTCAAGTGGATTTCTTCGCTCCACAAAACATCAGTTGTTGTAGATAATTTTTAAAAAGTATTAATAATGCTTGTGTCCAAGGAGAACATGTGAAAATTTGATTTTGCACTAACCCTCTAATGAGAATTACTTTGAGTTTGGTGTGAAGGGAGTTTTCAAGGGTCAAGAGAAGAGGGTTATATAATGTGATCAAGAAGAGTGAAAAGCCAAATCTTGGGGATGCCCCCGTGGATCATCCCAGAAAATTCTGAAAAGACTCAAGAGTCTAAGCTTGGGGATGCCCAAAGCATCCCCTTCTTCATCAACAATTTATCAGGTCACTTCTAGTGAAACTATGTTTGTATTTGGTCATATCCTACGCACTTTACTTGGAGAGTTTGTTTTTTTTGTTTTATTTTATTTTATTTTCTTTGCTGCAATAAACATAGTTGGAACCCAGCATTCTTGTGTAGGATAGAGACACGCTCCACATTTTCATATGAATACTCGTTTTCTTCCATGCTCGTATTCTTAGATTTTCTTCTAGGTGCTGCAAATCCTTTTAGCTCCTGTTTTTCATGCATCTCTTATTCAGAGTTGTTAGTTCTAGTAGAATAGTATTAGTACTCTCTTGTTTCATTGCTATATCTCTTGGAGAGTTTTTGTTTATATAAAATGATTGGTGTTGGAAAGCAGTAGTAAATTTGGTTTTAGGGAGTTGGATGCACAAGTAGAGCTCATACTCAGTACAGGTGGAGGCTAGCAAAAGACTGTGAGCGATAAATCAAGAGAGCATATATAAGAGACATAACCATGCGTAGCGACATAAACATCATTAATCAAAGCATAAGTGGTACCACAAGTTTAAAAACTAAATGATCATAGAGGCTATTAGTGACTGGTTCATAGTCATAAACATGGTGTGAGCATGCGCCAAGTCAACCAAATAAAACATTCAAAGGAGAATACCACAAATTTATGCTTCAATATGACAAGAACAACTCATGATTCTTCCAATGGAACATTAAACACTCTCAGATATTTGAGTCTAATCATGCTAATCAATAACCACTAGGCTTTATAACTAAAATAACATCTAGCATGGTATGAAAAAGTCTAGCCACAGTTTATACAAGCTTCTACTTGCACCGTTAAAAATTCTACCTCAAGCAGCAGTTTCTTTTACCAATAAGCACCATACAAAATATGCTCTAACAAAAATGATCTACATGCTACAGAAAGCAATCATGAGAGTACTAACATAACACTACTAAAACTAACAGCTCTGAATAAGAGATGCAGAAAACAAAGGCTAAACACAGTACTAGCAAAAAGTGAACACTCACAGAACAATAAGAATGAAAACTAGAGTGTTCTAAGCAATGAAAACAGAGCGTGTCTCTCTCCCACACAAGTATGATAAGATCCAACCATAAACTACAACAAAGAAAACTAAACAAACTGAAAGAAAGAAAAACGCTTCAAGTAAAGCACATAAGATGTGACCGATTAAAAATATAGTTTCACTAGAAGTGACCTGATAATTTGTTGATGAAGAAGGGGATGCCTTGGGCATCCCCAAGCTTAGATGCTTGAGTATTCTTGGAATTTTCTGGGATGTACCACCGGGGCATCCCCAAGCTTAGGCTTTCAACTCTTCTTGATCACATCATATCATCCTCGTCTCTTAACCCTTGAAAACTTCCTTCACACCAAACTTCTCACAATCTTCATTAGCAACGTTAGTGCAATCGAAATAATAAATTCACATGGTTCAGTTTCAACACAATCCTAACACCCATAAACACATTAGCTACTGTCACAACTTCTTTTAAAACTCCTTTTCTCAAAAGAATACCAAAATAAAGATATTAAGATGCAAATGCAATTATTGGCAAAAATCTGTCAAAACATGACAGCAGGTAAAGATGATTTTTTTTCGAAATTCTTCTGTTGCTCAAATCAAAAAGTGTTCAACTAAGAAAAGTTGCATATATACCCCAGGATTACGCACACAAAAGAACTCAGGTCATTTTGAATTTTATGTGATTTTATACGAATTTAACAGTGGACAGCAGAAATCTGTTTTCTGCGCAGAAATCCGAAATATAGTCTCAACTTTCCACTAGAGGCTTTACTTGGCTCAACAAAGACACATAAAAAAAGATACAACACCCAGGTGCAAAGCCCACAGAAAGAAACGACGGAAAACAGGTTGAAAACGGAGAAATAAAACGGGTTGTCTCCTGGAAGCGCTTTTCTTTTAATGCCTTTCAGCTAGGCACAATGATTTTTAAAAGATGCTCACATAAGAATAAGAGTTGAAGCACAATAAGAGAGCATCAAGAAGCAAATATAGAACACATTTAAGTCTAACCCACTTCCTATAAAAAAGAATCTTGTATAAGAACAATTCAATAAAGCACAAAGTGGCTAGCATAGGAAGACAAAATAAGTGCATCTTCAAAAATTTCAACATAAAGAGGGGAAACTTTATATTGTTGAGATGCATAAAATTATGTTTCCCTCTCTCATAATAATTTTTAGTAGAATCATGAATAAAATTAACAATATAACTATCAGAAGAAACATTCTTATCATGAGCCACATGCATAAAAGAAATATTACTCTCCACATAAGCAAAGTCATTCTCATTAATAGCAGTGGGAGAAAATTCAACAAAATAGCTATCATTATCATTCTCATCACCATAATCATCAAACATAGGAGGCATATTGTAATCATAATTAATTTTCTCCTCAATAGTAGGTGGACTGAAAATAAAATATTCATCATTGTAAACATCATATATAGAAGGCATATCATGATCACAATAAAATTTATCATTCATAGTAGGTGGAACTAGAATACCACAATCGTTATAATCATCATACATTGGAGGCAAAGCATCATCAAAGTAAATTTGTTCCTCTGTGCTTGGGGGACTAAAAAGATCACTTTCATAAAAACTAGCTTCCCCAAGCTTAGACTTTTCCATAGAATTAGCAATAATGGTGTTCAAAGAATTCATACTAATAACATTGCCACTAGCATGCAAATAAAGCTCCATAGGTTTTTAAATTTTCTCTTCAAACACTTCATGTCCTAACTCGAGATAAAGATTATAAAACTCTCTCATATTTTTGTTGTTTTCCATTAAGACTAACTAGTAAAAAAAATAAGTAACAAGTAAAAATAATCCTAACTAGTGAAAACAAGAAACAAAAAGATATAATTGCAGAATCTAAAGGAAATAACTTCGAGCACTCACACCCGAGGATGTGAGTACCTTTTACCTTACCTCCCCGGCAACGGCGCCAGAAAAGAGCTTGATGTCTATGCAAGCTTCTATTCTTGTAGACAATGTTGGGCCTCCAAGTGCAGAGGTTTTTAGAACAGCATCAAGTTTCCCTTAAGTGGATCCCCCAAGGTTTATCGAACTCAGAGAGGTAGAGATCAAAGATATCCCTCTCAAGCAACCCTGCAATTAAGATACAAGAAGTCTCTTGTGTCCCCAACACACCCAATATACTTGTCAGGTATATAGGTGCACTAGTTCGGCGAAGACATAATGAAATGCGAGTAATATGGATGGTTATAAGTAATAATAGCAATCTGAAATAAATATGGCAGCAAGCAAACATGTAGCAGAACAGGCGGAAAACGGTGTTTCGGTGCTTGGAAATAAGGCCTAGGGATCCTACTTTCACTAGTTGACACTCTCAACAATGAAAACCTAATTGAATTAATAAATACCATCTCTTCACTATGCTACTCCAAACCACTCTCCGGTCGAATAACAACACCAATCCATGCATAGGGCTTTAACAGCACTCCTCAGAGTAAGCACTTTCCCAACTAAGTAACCCCCACGCTATCACCATGGGACCCAGATGGTTCCACGCGAACACCACAATTTCATAGGGTTATCCAACACAAAATATAAATATAATGCTAAACCACATGGTGCACACACTGTCACCTTTACACCGTGATCAAAGTGTTTACGGAGATCTCATAACAAAAAACACTTGAGTAGCATAATAGATGAAGAATATCTACGAATTCAACTAGATTACAAAGCTCGCGATCACATATAGATCACACCATGGGAGAGAGAGATGAAACACATAGCTACCGGTAGAGCCCTTAGCCCCGGGGAGAACTACTCCCTCCTCATCATAGGAGCTAGCAACGGCGGTGGAGATGGCGGTGGAGTCGATGGAGATGGCTTCCGGGGGCACTTCCCCGTCCCGGCAGGGTGCCAAAACAGAGATCTGTCCCCTGAAACTTGTCGGCGGCGACGGTGGAGCTACGGATGTATTTTATGGAAAAGGTCGATTCGGTTAGGGTTTTCCCTCAGAGGAGTATAAATAGGCAAAAGGGTGACGTCGGTGGGCCACCAGGGTGGCCTCACCACCCCCAGGCGCGGCCAAGGGGGCGCGTCTGGCTATGGTGAGGGCCCCCTGGTGCCCGTCTTCGACTCCTCTTCGGACTTCTGGATGCTTCCGGGGAAAATAGGAACTTCGGGATTCGTGGGGTCCAATTCCGAGAATATTTCCTAAACAACTTTTCTGAAATAAAAAACAGCAGAAAATAGCGAACTAGCACTTGGCATCTTGTTAATAGGTTAGTCCCGTAAAACGTAAGAAAACGTAGGAAACCATACGGAAAACATGTAGCAATTGGCATAATATCAACATGGAACATCAGATTTTATAGATACGTTGGAGACGTATCAGGGGCTCATAAGGCATTTGATAAGGAGTTTTCGCGCTTCTTCTGGTCGGTGAGCAATGGTTAGTAGAAATACCATATGTTGAAATGGGTCCACGTATGCGCCCCCAAAGATTTTGGGGGCATAGGGATCTTAGCTTCCCGCAAGATGAACATTGCCCTCATTCTTTGATGGGTGTGGCATATCCTACAAGATGATGGGGGTTGTGGCTTCATCTTATCAAAGCAAAAAATAACTTAGAGGTCGTCCCCTACTTTCCTGTAATCGTCGGGAGGGATCCCAGTTCTAGAGATCCATCCAATCCATGAAGCATGAGATTCGTAAGGGCGCTCGATTCACCATGGGGGATGGTAGGAACACCCTCTTTTGGTTAGACTCATGGCTAGGCGATAGACCACTTCAACATGAATACTTGGACATGTTTGCGATTTTCTCTAACCCACGGCTGTTAGTTGCCAAAGCCGCGCCTAATGGGAATTGGAACATCTCGTTCCAAAGAAAAATTTGAGTTGCAGAGGCGACGGCTTCGACCGAACTTAGAGAAGCACTTCAGGCCCCCTAATCGGGGCCCGGATATAGTGGCATGGCTATTGGCCCCATTTGGCTTGTTCTTGGTTAAAACGGCTCACAGTGGCTTGTTTCACGAGCCGGGAAGCTCGTGGCTTTCCCTCTGTGAAAGCCCATCTCCCTTTAAAAATCAAGATCTTTGTTTGGCAACTCCTACAGGATCGCCTCCCCTTGGGGGTGAAAGTGCGGAAACACCAAGGGCTCCGAAATGGCACATGTCCACTCGGTGGGATCCCCGAGACGGGAACCCATATTCTATTCACATGCCTGGCGGCCCGGTTCTCATGGAACTTAATCCATGAGGCTCTGGGGACCAAGTGGCGGGGCTCAGACCTTGGGGAGTTTTTGGAACTCCAAGCGAATCCGACCTGGAGGGGATGTCGCCTCTTCTGCTTCATTTTCGTCGGGACGACATGGATGCTATGGACAATCCGGAATAAGATGGTTATAGAGTGGGCCTTCTTACGACGAGCTGCTGACTTGATGTTTAAATGCCTTACATTTCTACACCAGCGGCACCCGTTGTGTAGGCAGCGGGACGGTGCTGATGGACGGCATGCTGGATTTCCTGGTGGCGCCCTTCACGTCTTATCTCATCTCTACATATGAGCTGATCCCCTTCCGTGGGCGGGGAGCTCCCTCCCCTAAACCCGGTTTCGTTTCTCACCATATGCTTTTCTTGGGCTCACATGTGCTGTATGAACTCCCTTGTGGTGGTTGCTTTGTAAATGGACTACATGAAGTGTACGCTTCCCCTTATTTCACTGTAACATAGTTAGCTCCCGGTTAAACACGAGATGTGAACAAAAAAAATAACTTAGCTATCCGGCTAGCTGTTAAACCAAGGGAGGCAGCTGGTGAGACGCAAAGTCACCCCGACTGCAACGTCTCTACTAAAGACAAATCGCTGCTTAGCGCTGCACTCAACTTTTCGTCGCCTGCAACGCATATTTTAACTAAGTACTGCCTCCGTCCGGATTTAAGTGTCGCAGGCGACTGAGTACTTACTACTACAAGAGAGAGTGTGTGATTTTTTTTCAGAAGGCATCATCGCTGAGGCGACGCGAGCGAGGCCGACGTCGGGCGACCGTGACGGGCTGTACGTTGTGCCCCGGTGAGCCGTGCATCAGACGGCGCGTACACGTCCGGCGGCCCACGTGCCGCGCCGCCGGTGGACAGACCGCATCGACCCCGCGCGCGGTCGCACGGCACGGGACGACACCACCTACGTCGCGTCGCCCGCGGCCGTGCTACGTCCGTCCGTCCATTGGCTCGCGAAAGCGCGGGCCAGCTGCGGCGCCCGGATTGGTCGCCCATCTGCTCCCGCACCGCACATAAATAAAAGTTTGGGCAAAGTGGCGGACGCGGTCGTGGCTCTTATCCGGGACCGGGAGACGGAGAGCGACGGCTCGCCGGTCGATCGCCGCCGTGCCCGTGCGCGCGGGCATGCATCCCCGGTAGACTAGCTGAGTTGTCCATATATCCCCGGCCGTACTCTTCTTCCACGTCGAGCAGGGGCATGCTGGCACGCTCATTAAACTAGTAATTGTGGGGGGTTTTTCTATAGTGGAGTGTTGGTTAGCAGATCACGTCGACTTTGCCATGATTGTCTCCTTGGCTCCGTTCGTTCGATCGATGCAGATTTATTTTACTAGTAGAGTCTAGAAACCAAGAAAGGAAGTAAACAAGGGTACATGCCAAGATTTGTTAATCTCCTTTGTTTATGCTTTCGGCGCTAGCTGCTCCGTGGCTAGCTCGAATCGATGGAAACACCCGTGATCGATCCGCACACTAACACCTGCTTTGGGTGAGTATTCTCGACATGACAATACACTAACTATATACTGTATATATTAATGCACACGTACTAAATTGAAACTTATTGCTCACCCTCGCCTTTCTTCTACCATGTTCGTCTACAAAATGTTACGAAGCTTCGCGTAGCTTGACAAGATATGCTCCGACCGACGTCACGCCCCACGGAGAATTGCGTTACAAACTGTGGCGCCAATATATTACTCGTCGGACCATGCTCCTCCTTTGGACATACTCGTTCAGTGGTAGAGACGACAGCAACCAGCTGCATGGGCTGGGCATGGCACGCTACAAATATCTCCACTTCTCGACTAGGACTCAACTCCCGATCGTAAGAGTACAATATTGTCTTCCGCACGCACACGAAACTACAACGTCGACATTTAGTACGTACAATTGTCTTGGCTACTCTGGAGCATCTCAAACCGGAGACCCCAAATTTGACCCACGTGTCCGAGTACATAGTTCGGGCAGCCCCAAATATGGTCTCATACTACTGTACCCTCTCTCCCTTTGTTTTCTCTTGTTGTTGAACTCTGTATTTCCGTTCTAAGTAATAGAAAGGGGTGTGAGGCCCGGTTGGAAAAAAGAAAAAACTACTGTACCCTAAAACACACACCTTAAATCTGTAGTATTCGCCATGCAACGTACATTTAGACGGATAGTTCGACGGTACAATTTCACCTAGGTCGGACATAGTTGATCACACGAGGACAGACATAGTTCATCAAAAACATACAGACATAGTCGGGAATCACTACGGCGGAATAGGGTGAATCACTCTGGCAAAACCGGGGAACCGGGAAATCTCTCTGCATCTTTGTGTTCCCTCTACCGGCCGGGCACGCCGCATCTTCCGAGAGTGGTTCTCTACGGATTCTCTGTGCTCAGCTTCGGTCTTGGCCGCTTCGCATTCATTCTTCTTCCAAGCCCCGCCATGCCATCCAATCCTGGGTCTCCACTTGACGCACCCTCACCTTGGCGGCCCTCTTCTCGGACTCCGGCGTGTAGTACAAACAGGAGTTTCCTTCAATATGTCCCAGCAAGGGCTGAGTTGCCGTTCCGTCATCCTCCCCGAAAGTTCATTTAACATTTGGATGCCATCCTCCATCTAGGAAATAGAAAACGCAGTCAACATACGCTACCATGTAGTGAGACAACCTAAAAATGGAGCTTAACTTACACGTCGCACTTGGCATAGCATTGGGAAAACTTTGTTAATGTCTGATTGGATGCATGCCCCATCTACGACGGAGAGATTGCTCGGTGCGGACTACTTAGCATTGAACACTTGATGTACCCTCAACCAAAACGAAGGATAACTGCAATGGCTTTCTCCAACCAAGCATTGCACATCAACACATCCTCATGGAATAGTGACGATTCCTCCCTTCCACTCTACGGATCCAAAATGCTCATAATTAAGCTATCGTAGCTACAATATCCACATTCTTCGGCGTTCGAGCAGAGCAGCATACCTGCGGCGGTGGCAGAGTCCATCGCAGACGGTGGCGGAGCCGCGCGAAACCTTGGTCACGACAGATGTAGGCGGCGCGGTCTCCTTATCCTCCCCAACCCCTCTAGAGACATCCCGTCCTTCGCCGCCAGGGCATCCTGGTACATCTCAGTCCCGATGAACCCAAATCCACTACTGAAGCCGGCCATGGTCGATCATAATGCAGTGGAGTGGACGGGGAAGAGAGTGGAGTGGAAGGGTATCGGCGGAGAATGGAGTTAGGGCTGTCCGAACGCATCCAGACCATACCCACATATTGGCTGGGTTTAAGGATCGCCGGGCAGCCCGAACGTTCGGCGAGCCCCCGGTTGCATATGCTCAAAAACTTTTTGTACTCCCTCCGTCTCAAATTAATTATCGCAAAGTTTGACAAAAATGGATGTATCTTACACTAAATTGTGTCTAGATACCTCCACTGTTGTGAAACATTTTGACAATTAATTTGAGAGGGAGGGAGTACCATTTTACATGTACAATCTACTCACTGGTTTGCTCTCTCTTTTTTTTACTGACTAGTTTGTTCTCACTTCACATGGTGAACCCCGCGTGCATGAATCAAGAGACAAACATTCGCGTGCCAAGTTAAACAAGAGCCCACTTGCGAAAAATCACCGATCTCCAGGCGCACCGGAGCACTCGCCGAGCCTCTGACCCAGCCCAATGCCCCAAGCAGCCAGCCAACCATAGCTTACGCCGCGTTACCCCGCGACAAGTACGTGTCGCCCTGCGGTACGCGCCACGGGAGACAAGCTAGCCATGCCCGGGCCCACACACCATCGACTTGACCCACACCCGCACCCCGCGCGCGCGCCACATTGATATAACCAGCTCGCCGCACCCGCACACAAGCCACACCACACACACGCACTGACGCACATTATTAACGAAACAGAGACGTGCGCTGCCGGGACACTGCGCGGCAAGCTCGCTCTCCCCGGCGCATGGTGCCTCCCCGCCGGCGACGCTAGCCCATGTTGCATGAGCGGCACGCACCACCAACCGCGTCCGACGACGAGGGGGAGGACTACGATGCCCCAAGGGCCGACGACGACGAGCAGGTCCCCACGCCCAGCACAACGTTCCACGACGTCCCCGACGACCAGGAGGTCACCGAGGTGCGCGAGATCCAGCCTCTGACCCATCCCCCGCAGCCGCCGTTCACGCCGCCCACGCGCGCCGGGTCGGGCGTCTCGACCGCCTGGGACACCGCCAGCACCAGCCACCGCTCCCTCACCTCCGAGGAGCAGTTCATGACGATGAGCCGCGAGTTCACCGCCATGGTCGCCGCCGGCGCCGGCAACGGCAACGGGGCGGCCACCCCCAACAACAACAACCCCGACGGCGCCGACCAGCTCACCAGCATCGGCGAGGACGAGCTGGAGGAGCACAACCCGCTGGCCATCGTGCCCGACAGCGGCCGCCCCTTCGCCACGCCCGGCAGCAGCAGCAGGGGCGGCAGCGGCAGGGCGGCCAGGCTCGACCTGGAGGTGGTCCCCGCGGCGGGGCCGCCCGTGGAGGTGAAGCAGGTGAAGAAGGAGGAGGTGGAGACCAAGGTGTCGGCGTGGCAGACGGAGGAGGTGGCCAAGATCAACAACCGCTTCAAGCGGGAGGAGGTGGTGATCAACGGGTGGGAGACCGAGCAGGTGGACAAGGCCACCGCATGGCTCAAGAAGATCGAGGTAACTAGAAATCTCTCTGTTTTCTTTTCCTTTCTTTCTTTGGCAGCTTATTATCTTGTACCGAAGAATTGAGAGAGCAATTCTGCTTACTTTGAGCTTAATCTGCATCTTTCTTATCACTGCCTGTAATCTAGTAGCATCATCTAAGCTTGGGATCGAGAAAATCGCCAAGGTTGACAACTCTTTTGAAGACAGAAACAAAGTACGGCGAAGTAATACAGCAACCAAAATTGCCAAGAAATAATTAGTCTTCCAAAAGAGAATAGCCTGGTGCAATCGTGATCACTGATAATAAGCAAACGATTATTATTTTCCCAAATAAAAAATACAGTAAGAAGGAAGTTCATCAGCCTAGCAGCACTAGAGTAGCAGTCATCTTTTCTTGCTTTGGGAAAAAGGTACGAAAGGAACAGATCTCCAAGTTAATTAGAGGTGGTCACATCAGGCCGGCTTTGTTCAATTGCCCCTTTCTTCCGGGTACGGGCGTGTACACATCATCAGTTCGTTATTACTACAGCTCAATCTTGCAACTTTGCGCACCAAAAAGGTGGCTGTTAATTGCGAGACTACGATGGACTGGACGATAGGGTAGGAGAGCGGTCTTTCTCTGGGAGAAGTACTGCTACAGTTAGCTTCTTGCATTTACTTTCTATAATGACCAAGTGTGACGATGGATGTAATTTGGTGGGATGGCTGTGCAGCGTAAGCTTGATGAGCAGCGCGCCAAGGCGGTGGAGAAGACGCAGAACGACGTGGCGAAGGCGCGGCACAAGGCGGAGGAGAAGCGGGCGTCGGCGGAGGCGAAGCGCGGGCTGAAGCTGGCCAAGGTGCTGGAGCTGGCCAACTTCATGAAGGCCGTCGGCAGGGTGCCCACCAAGCGCTCATTCTTCTAGCGCCACCTTCGTCCAGAGGTATTACGGTTGCTGCTGCGTCCGATCGAACGAGAACCTAATTGTAAAAAAGATTGGACGATTCCGTCTGCGTTGTGTACTATACTACTGTAGTAGTAAGCTGCCGGTGGTGTTGTGATCACGGAGCGGCGCTTTTTGTGTTGGCTTGTAAGTATATGCAGAACCGTAAAACTGTTATGGATGAACATCATGTTTGCTAGAAACCTTGCAAACATTCAGAGAACTGGAACACACGTATAGTCGTATACTGTATAGTGCATTTTCTGTTGGTGTGGATGTTTGCACGGGTTTCTGCTCCTACCAACAGCCATATGCATCTGCTCCCTGACGAGGACGTTTGCTCTGCTCCACGTTATCTAAGCTATAAAAGTAATCAGAATGTCTTGCCACCTGTAGCGGGATCAGGCAATAATTTAATAAGATAAGCTCTGTCATTTTCAGCGAGACTGAATAGTTTTTGTGCACCTGTTTAATTTAAAAAAAATAGTTTTGTGCGTGCGGTGACTTCCTGAATCTTCATTCAGAGTCTTGCGTTGTGTGAACACAAGGTGAGCAGTGTGGTCCTTCCACTACGCATCATCGTGAACGAGGAAGATGTGCAGCACAAGCAGAACCCCGAGCTGCACGTCACCGCATATGCAGTTTCCCTCGCGATAACGCCGGCTCAGTAGTACGTGGAATCACGTCTGAATCGTGAAAGGGACTCGACGTGTCTGTGATTGACTCGGCTGGTATAACGGGTTTGGGAGTCGACACCGGAGCATGGCTGTTAACATCAGCAATGCCCGGATCTTGCTGGCCTTACCGGAGCCCGGACGCGACGGACGGGGACGGCCACCCTGCGGGACGGGACTCCTTCTCGACTGGCGACGTGCTAGCATGTCCAGATCGGGCTCTCACCATCAATGGAAGCAGGTAGGGGAAGACCTGCCTCGTTTACTAAAAAAAATTATTAATTATTAACTCTTCTCCATTTGGTAACGAACCATTCGAGCGAATGAAACCTATTAGAGCATTTACCATTTGTCGGGGAATATTGAACCGAACTACAACGAAATCTCAGTTCTGAACCAAAAAAAACAACAAGTTCGAAACACGTAAAATGGTGAAGAGTAACCACAGAAAAAAAAGGCCAAAAATTTAGAAGAGCAGTGGTAAGATTTGACAGAGCTAACCAGTCGTGACAGCTAAAGCATCTAACAGAGGCCTGATGACTGCCGTACATCATTATACCATTCAAAACTAAAATTTGCAGCACAAGTTATCTTTTCATGACCCAACTGTACACAAACAGCAAGTTCGACAAGCAGCAGACAGACATCAAGCTAGACGATCCCCACTTGATGGACGATGAGCCTGCCCGTATATAGCACGCTTATTTCGCCACTGTCTGGGAGGAGGGCTTCATGACGAGTTCTTCCTAGCCGCATACACCCTGTAAGCAGCTACTCCCACGACTCCTATAGCAGCTCCAACTGCAAATTATTAGTGCAGTATTAGAGTAAGTTTGTGCACGACAGGCTTTACTCCATACACATATTATGCTGAATGCAAATCCTACTATACAAAATCATAATCAAGTACTCCCTCTGTATCAAAATATAAGATGTTTTAGCATTTTGTAGATATAATGTATCTAGACATGTTTTAGTGTGTAGATTCATATGCATCTTACACTAAAACATGTCTAGGTACATATTGTCTAGGAAATGCTAAAACATCTTATATTTCGATACGGAGGGAGTAGTAGTTCACTAAAGACCCAACCTACGTCAATTATTTCACATTGTCACCAACTTGCTACTCCCTCCGTCTCAAATTAATTGCCGCAAAGTTTGACAAAAGTGGATGTATCTAGACATAATGTAGTGTTAGATACATTCATTTTTTGTCAAACTTTATGGCAATTAATTTGAGACGGAGGGAGTAGTATTTTTTATGTGTTAGATACATTCATTTTTGTCAAACTTTATGGCAATTAATTTGAGACGGAGGGAGGAGTATTTTTTATGTGTTAGATACATTCACTTTTGTCAAACTTTATGGCAATTAATTTGAGACGGAGGGAGTAGTATTTTTTACGGAGATGCATAGAAAGCGTTAGGCTCTTGTGGTTTCATTCCGTGTGGATTTCATTGGTAAGAGAAGATCATGTACCTGAAACAACCATGAGGGAACGGTTCAGAAGTTGACGGTATTGCCTGCGTGATTTACCAGCTTCAGTCTCTGGAATGCTCAAATGGGGCCGCTGTGCTGCATGAACAACTCTGCAGAAGATATTGTTCAAGTCTTTCAACTTCACGCTGATAGGAATTGGTGTCTCGATTCCCATATCTTGGCTCACCTGAAATCACATAAATTTATGGTTATCGTTACTCTAGAACAAATATAAACTAGAAACAATCCATATCTGCAAATGGTAGTATTAAGAGAACTGTGGGCGATAACTTAGTAGAGGAACACACCACTTCATACACCACGTGAACAGATTGAGAAATAAGGATAAACATTTATGAATCCATTCAAATATCTGCTGCTCTGGTTATAAAATTCACTAACTAAGAATGGTAAATTTAAAATATCAAACAAGATTTATCAGTGCTTACTCTGGTTGATTCCTGTAGAGCCACTGGAGATTGGTCAAGATCGTCCTTAGCAGCAACTATAAGACAAGGAACTTCATAGCCAGTGTTTTCTCCATGTGTAGCCACTTGCACAAGCAAATCTCTCGCTCTTTGCCAAGAAAATTCATCACAACTGCAATTTTGCACGTGTCGGATTCAGTGACATGCAGCGCAAGGAGATTATGTATCGAATAATAGGTCAGAGGGCAAGGTATAGCAGGATAAGAAAGATTTATGCGTAGACATCTAGTGCCACACGAGAATTACTGTATTAAAGTTCAATGCTGAATTGTCAGCTATGATCAATATCATTTACTCCCTCCGTTCAACAATAGATGACTTCTATATATCTATATATGGATGTATCTAGACACTAAAATATGTCTAGATACATCTATATCTAGATATGTGGAAGTCATCTATTGTTGAACGGAGGGAGTACACAACTAGCAGCCAATTACCGCTAATTAAGGATTCAACAGGTTCATTTTTTAACGAACAAGAATCATTTTATGGCCAGTAGCCTATTCCAGTGAAGTGAAGCAAGATTTATATACTCCCTCCGTCTCAAATTAATTGTCACAAAGATGGACAAAAGTTTATGTATCTAACACTAAATTAATTATGTCTAGATACATCCACTTTTGTCCATCTTTGTGACAATTAATTTGAGACAGAGGGAGTATATGAATAAAGTAATTTTGCCAAGATTTTGCAAATAGCATTGAATAATCAGTAAACATCGTTTTCCTTGCCTAAATAGGCCATTAAAACCATAGAGAACAATCCACAACATTGCCAATACCAGGCAGAAAATAGTGCAACATAACCCAGCTACAAAACCTTGGTAGCCAAATATTCACTAAAACAAAGATTTAAAAGATTATCATGTTATCAAGTTATTTTAGTAGGTTAATACTTACAGTTGACACTAAACACAAAACACCCAACTGAGACAAGGCAGAGGATTAATCTATACCAGGTTTTGAAAATAAAACTTATAAGGATATTAAACTGATGTTACATGTTTATTACTGGGAAACTGATTCTCCCTAATAAAAAATAAAATAGCTCGGCAGAATGCAAACCTATCGTAAACAAATACTGCTGCATCGCAGGGTGCTAACGATTCCTTGTTATTTAGCAACGATCTGACATCACCTTCAGGAATCTCTCGCAGTACGAGTGTCTTTCTAGTCCCCTTCAATAAAAGAGAAGTATAACGAATCAGAAATCACTGCAGAGTAGAAGTATCCTTACAAGTCACCAAGAATCAGAAAATTATAAATCTCGTATGATGAATCAGAAATCACTGCAGAGTAGAAGTATCCTTACAAATCGCCAAGAATCGGAAAATTATAAATCTCGAAGCTGCACTTGCAGTCAGATTAGAAACAATTGAAGCTGTCTCGCCCTATACAGGCTATAGTCTCCATTAGACTATCACGGTATTCTCTCTCTCTCTCGCAGGCTCACTCACTCTCTCTTCAATGTCAGCAAAAATATCTACTCCCTCCGATCCGAAAAAAGTGTCGGAGGGAGTAGTAGTAAGTACGTATGTTTCCTATATATGCCTACGTAATTTCGGATCGGAGGTAGTAGATGACAAGAGGGAAAGAAACATGGGACCATCGTACACGCCATTGACAGAAAGTTTGGATTGTTGCATTTGCGTAAAGTCTAGCAAAACCAGGCATAGAATTATCAAATATCAGAATGTTTGACTATAGTGCAAGTAAAATACAGGCATTCCTGGCCACTTACATCAGACAGTTCAACAGTATTTGCTGCAAACCGGTCGCTGTTAGTTGGCAGAGCATCAGAAGGTTGCCTGCAATTAAGGACCAAAAATTAAAGAGTTGCAAAAAGGTACAAACGTGGTATGAAAAATTGTGGCATAAATATAGGACATGCCTAGAATACCTTCCAAGGAATGCCTGTAGCAATGCAGACTTTCCAGCACCTTTGGGACCAAAAACATAACACTGGAACACATTCCTTTGAGTTTGCTGCTTTTTACGGTCCACTCGTCTTTTCCTTGTGATGGTAAATGCTGAACTAAAATCGCCCGAATAACCAACATAAACAAGGTTGAAGAAACTGTTTGCTGGATCAAGAAGTGTCATAAGAGCCCACTGCAATTGCAGATTACTGATCAGCAAAGGAAAATCTAAACAGTAGTCTTAGTCATGAAGACATATGATCACAATAAACACAGGATCAGAACAGCTGCAGATATGCATGTAAACATAAGAAATACTACACTAATAATAAAACATGTTTTCTTACCTATAAACAATCCGCATGGTTTTCAATACACCATGTGATGCACCAAAATCATAAAGAACATGCCACTCTTAAATCAAACTTTTATCCCATTTTTAGTTGCTTTTATGTTTCTTAAGTGTACGGTGTAGAGTTGAGTTTATAATCTCTTCTGGGCCTTCTTTTGTATCTTGAGAATGTGAAACTCAGAATAGGGTACACTAAAGTCCTAGAACAACTACAAGAAACCAATGGGCCTTCTCAAAGTGATTAAAAGAGCTCACTGAATGGTGCCACAATTATGAAGAAAAAACATATAAGCTCTTAATAGATAAAGGGGCTTGCTTGCTTAGGTTGAACCCAACTAGCAAAACAGCTTAATCAGTTAACTAAAAGCTTAAAAGATTATTGTACACGCTCAGTGTAATTAAGTTGTTAGCACGCTAAGATTGAGATAATACCTTAGAAAGAAATCCTTCAAGTGATAACCCACCCAAGACATTCCTATCGGCACAGTCTTTATATAGATCAGAAGTCCATGGGCTGAAATATTAAGAGAGGAATGAAGATATGTAAATGGCAAACAGAGACAAATGATTAAATAGACTAACCTTAAGAACCATTTAATAATATCAACAGAATCAATATAAAGGTAATAGACAAAATAATACAAGGTTTACTAAGAATAGGTATGTAATTACAGTAACCAATTTTCTCCAATAGTCATAAATACTAAAATGACCCAATTTTTTAATCAACAACTTACTTTTCAGGTGCAGTTGAAAAAAGATCCTCCAACTCAGAAGGTAGCAAAGCTCCGTCCTGGATTTGGTACATAAACACATTTTCAGAAGATCAAATTTTTATGGATGCGAGTTTAAAAGAAAGTGCTTATCATAATAAAGAGCACGGCATTATTTACATGGAGGATAAACCATGAATGTGGCGATCAATGCATTAAACTTACATTATCTATGTCAAACATGTGGAATATTCCTTTCAGGTAATCAACCACTTCATTTGTCAATTCCAGCGTCTGAAACAAATATAGTGGACTTAGTACCAAAGAAAATATTATGCTGATAAAAAGTATGGTAAATATAAAACAAATAGGTAAAATTGGCTAGTGGAGACATGGATGCAAATACCAAACATACAATTCAAATTAGCTTGTCAACTTATAGCTTGTAAGTCATGCACAATAAATATTAGTCTACCTACAACCGTCAATAAGATGTGAATAGCTAAGAGTAATCGACAGAACATTACTTGATCAGGAGCACGCTTAATTGGTGTTGGAACGAACTCATCTCTAAGCTTGATTTCATTATCATAACCGAATTTCCTCAATACTGTCCATGTAGTTTCCAAACGACCTTTCTCGATGAAAAGCGCATGAAGGAAAAGGAACCCAGTCAAGGTAAGGCCACTGTCATTTACGCCTTCAGGCATCTTCTCTTGAACAACTCTCTTGACGCCTGAAATTTCAGTAGGCTGGAGAGGAGCGCTGAAACATCTGACCTGTAAACCAACGGATAGAGAATTATAACCAGAAATATAAGAATGGCAATACAAAACACCAGTGAGCCTTTTGTTAATACAAGCAAGCAAAGCAGCCTCAGTGGAATACAAACCTGAAAGTCGTTGAGCTCCACATCGCTGAGAGCTCCATCCCTGTCATGGTCACATAGAATAAATATCCGCTTCAAGGCCCTCACACAGCGTGGCTTTAGAGATTGCGCCTCTTGATCAAATAGAGGAGCTGTGGGGTGAAGCACTGCCTTCTGGGCATAGTAGAAGACCTCAGGCACCTGCAGTCCATATATAATGTTATATGTACTATGATCTTGAAGCTCAGTTAATCTATAACTCTAGTGCAACAATCAAAATTATCAACTGCGTAGTAGAGCTAGTGCAGAATTAAGTTACAAGAAAATGCATGATGTGGTTGGTACATAACGTTAGGCTGAACAGCTGAGCACATTAGCATTTTGAGCATTCCAGTTTTATGGTGAACATATCTAGAGTGGTAACATTCCCTCAGTTCATATATAAGATTATAGTACACCCTGCTGAAGCTCAGTTAATCTATAACTCTAATGCAACAATCAAAGTTATAAACTGCATAGTAGAGCTAATGCAGAATCAAATAACAAGAAAATGCATGATACGGTTGGTACATAACGTTAGTCTCTGAACAGCTGAGCACATTACCATTTTGAGTGAACATATCTATGAGTGGTAACAATAGAAAATTCAGGCCGTAAACATTCCCTCGGTATTGAGACAAGAGGTGTCGTGTTTTCACCTGGATCTGGCGAAGCGCGGAGCACTCGATGCAGGTCTCGATCTCACGGAAGGACTGCATGATGGGCGCCATGGTCTGCTCGAGGCTGTTCTGCTGGTCGTCCCTGAGGTCCAGCTTGCACCCCACGACTATGACAGGCGCCTTCAACTGCGTCACAGAAACATTGAACCGCACAAATCACCCACCAAGCAATGACCAGACCCAAACGTGCACCAACCACGAACCAAGCCTCCTTCGTTAGAAGCGCAAGATTTACCTGGATGCGCCTGAGCTCCGGGAGCCAGTAGGAGCTGAGCCTCTCGAGCGTGGAGAGCCTGTCGCAGGCGTAGGTGAGCACCACCGCGTCCGCCGCCTGGCACTCGGCGATCAGCTTCGGCTTCTGCTCCGGGCTGCGGCGCAGACAGGAACGGAGTCAATCACCAGCGCAGTGCGGGCGCCCAAATCAATCAATCCGGGACGGGGGGAATCGAGGACGGTCGAATCTAAGGGGGGACAAGAATGGGCGGGCTGACCTGGAGGATGTGTCGATGATGGTGATGGGGACGCGGTCGGGGAAGTAGTCGGCGGGGAGGCGGGTGTGGGGCATGACCTTGGGGACGTTCTCGGGGAACTGCTCGGTGGCGACGGCGACGACGAGGCTGGACTTGCCGGTGCCGGCGTCGCCGATGACGACGACGCGCACGCCGGGCCGGCCCGCCAGGTTCGCCGCTGCGGCAGCCGCCATGGTCGGTCGCCGCTCGCCTGCCTCTAGGGTTTTGGGGGATTTGGGCGCGGCTGGGTGGCGTGGAGTGTCTGGAGGTGGGGCCGGAAGGGGGGTGGTGGCCGCTTGGGTCTTATGGTGGACGGGACGGAAGGATCGATCTGGTTATTTGGCTTTGCTTCGGCTTGGAGGGGAAGGAAAGAAAGAAAGAAAGAAAAAGGCGAAGCAACGGACGACCGGAGAGCAGAGGCCTCGTGCGTGCTCATGGCTTCGGGCTTGCAAAGCACGCACATGGAACATTCTTGTCCCAAGTTTTTTTCTATGCTAGGCTGGGCCTGGTTTGCATGGGCCGCTTATGGCACGAACATTGAACATACTGTATTGTCGATGTTTTTTTACTTTCTCAGCAACTAGTTGGCATGTACGTGCAACCCACGTCTACATAATTAAAAGCGATAATCTACAAACGAAGATACCGTATCAAAGATATACATGGATTACTTATTCTGGTGCAAGTTAGTAGCAGCACAAATATCTCAAGAATGTTGTATCATAACTCATCATATGCAGAAAAGACATGTCAATACACATCAAATGTGATGAGTCTAATGTCTGACAGCAGATTGTGCATGAGCTAAATAACAGTAATATAAAGTGAGCAGTGTTATACAAGACGCGCTATTAATTAACCAGAACACTGAAAAAACAACTGGAGTAAACATTGCTAATAAGAGATTCTCCGGGTACACACCACACCCATGCTAGCTGCAAAGAAGAACATTAAATAATAGTAATTGGTTAGCAGTAATTATCACCGTTGGAGAAGATTACGTCGACTACCTCACCAAGGCTTCCTATAAATAAACATCAAAGTGAATTGGCTTGATTAATTATGTAGATGTACAGAACACATAGGGTACCATCGAAGGTGATTTGGACCAGCACAGCTGATTCAAGTCTGCACCATACAAGGCATCATCTTCCCAAGGACAGTCCTTAAAGATAGGGATGTACAATAGGTAGTTTTCTTCATAAGAAAATATGCATCAGAGACAGTTTATTGGTTGCTCTGTGATTATTTCAACAGGCTAGAGCACGTGGTGGGGATTTAACAAAATTGGAGTTATACTTTTGCCTATAGAATGAGGGCAGGATTTACAGGGGAGACAAACTGAAATAGAGTTTGAGGTTTCAGACATGGTGCCACCGGTCTGTATTAGTTCATCTAGTTGAACCATAGTCGATATGCTTCCTCCTCCGTTGCTTCAAATAATCAACCATCGTGGATTCAAAGGTTGCACACGATGCAGATTGGGAAGAGACTGGATTGGGTCGAGTTATTTTCCATTGATTCCTGATGGGGCGGCGGAGAAAGAGCGGTCGGACGGTCGCTAGCTAGCCTAGATGACGGGCCAATGGTTTCAATCATCGTGTATTCGAAGGTTGCACAGGATGCAGATTGGGAAGAGACTGGATTGGGTCGAGTTATTTTCCATTGATTGTTATGGGGCGGCGGAGAAAGAGCGGCCGGACTGTCGCTAGCTAGCCTAGATGACGGGCCAATGGTTTGGATTTGTCGCATATGCATGCCTGGGTGGTTCCGATCCCTGCTTCATATAGGCAGCAGTCCGTCGCCAAGAACTGCATGCACCAAATAGATCGGCAAAAGTTTTTCCTTCGCCTGTGTGGTGGCGTATCCTATCGGGAGTCGGTACACCGATCGAGTTGAGGAAGGCGGTGACAGTTTTTTGTAATTTTAATCTATATCGAGTAGCTCAACATTGAAGCGATCTTGTCCGTTAGATTTGTATATTTTAACAGCTAAGATTTAATGTATCTACGAAGTTTGCTCTTTTATAAGTAGTTTAGATAATTTGTGTTCTTCCCAAAAAAAAAAGTGTGTGGACGTCAAAAAAAAATCGCAAGGTTTGATGGAGCCATGGTGGGCTTGTTGAAGCGAACATGAAACCATCTCGTTTATTTTTTCTTTGATCAAAATCATCTCATTGCCACGACTGCCTAAAACAAGGATGATTTTTGTAAAAGGTTGCAAGGCGAAACACAACCAAGCATTCTCTATTTTGTTAATTGCACAGCTGTAATTTATTCACGCAGCATATTAGGCACCACTAGTGAACTATGGACCCCGGTCCATTCTTTTACACTGATAATATAACCTACTGCAAACACTGTTCTTTTTCACTGCAAACACTATTCTCATTTCATTCACTGCAAACAGACATCATTTTCCACACTATACGTCTAATCCTTTGTTTTCGGCAAGACCAGTGAGATTGACAACCTCGTTGTTTCGTTGGGGCAAAGTATCTTGGTTGTGTTGTGTGCAGATTCCACGTTGCTGCTGAGCCTGGTAGTGCGTCCTGCCAACATCAGTTGTCAACAACCTTCAGAAGTGATTTATTTCTCCTACTGGTCCGATTAAACCTTGGTTTCTTACTGAGGGGAAATCTTGTTGTTGTACTCATCATACCTTCCTCTTGGGATCTCCCAACGAACGTGTGTTCACACGCCATCATAGACCTATAAATGCTATCACCGTAAGGTATAGACATCTCATTTCTAGAATAGATGGCATGTTAGATGAATTGAGTGGTGTCACTATCTTTTCCAAAATTGACCTTAAAAGTGGATACCATCAAATTCGCATGAGCATTGGTGATGAATGGAGAATCGCTTTCAAAATTAAACTTTGGTCTCTATGATTGGCTTGTCATGCCTTTTAGACTCTCAAATGCACCTTCAAAATTTATGTGCCTCATGAACGAAGTTTTGTGTGTCTTCATTGGCATATTTGTCGTTGTTTACTTTGACGACATCCTTATATATAGCAAATCTATGGAGAACCACCTTGAACATATTACACAAGTCTTGTTGGCTCTTCGCAAAGCAAAACTTCTTGCCAATCTTGCCAAATGCAATTTTTGCACCAACAAACTTGTTTTCTTGGGTTTTGTGGTTTCTTCAAATGAAATTGAAGTCGGTGAAAATAAATTTGAGGCAATTAGAAATTGGCCTAACCCAACTTCCGGGGGTGAGATAAGGCGATTCCATGGCCTTGCCAGTTTCTATCGCCGTTTTGTGAAGGATTTTTCAACCATTGCTTGCCCTTTAAATTAGCTTACAAAGAAAATATACCGTTTGTTTGGAGTAATGCTCAACAAAAAACTCTTGATACTCTCAATACATTCTTAACGGAAGCACCTTTGCTTGTTTTACCGGATTTTGAGAAAACGTTTGAAATTGAGTGTGATGCTAGTGGAATTGGCATCGGTGGCGTTCTTATGCAAAATGGATGTCCTCCGGCCTATCATAGGGAGAAACTAGATGGTGCTAGACTCAACTATCCCATTTATCACAAAGAGCTTTTCGCATTGCTTTGAGTTTTCGAAGCTTGGAAACACTACCTTTGGCCTAAAGAATTTGTAATGCATTCCCATCATGAATCATTGAAATATTTGAAGATTCAACCTAATCTAAACAAGATACATGCTAAGTGGGTAGAATTTATCAAATCTTTCCCTTATGTCATCAAATACAAAAAGGGAAAATAAAATGTTGTTGCGGATGCATTATCTCGCAAAGAATGACTTCTTACGCGTCTTGAAATAAATGTGATTGGTTTCGATGAGATAAAGGACTTGTACTCTTCCAATGGTTTCTTTGGTCCTATCTTTGAAAATTGTTTGCCAAATAGATGATTTGAATATTTCTACTTGCATCAAGGATATTTGTTTAAAGCTAACATGTTGTGTATTCCTGAGTTCTCTCTTTGTCTTTTATTATTAAAGGAATCACACGAAGAAGCCCTCATGGGACACTTTGGAAGAGACAAGACCTACACCATGCTCTCCACCAATTATTATTGGCCTAAGATGAAACATCATGTGGAACGCCTCGTCAAGCGATGTCCAGCGTGTCCCCGAGCTAAGTAAACATTGCCTACGCCACACCTCCTATGGAGTGATGATACGTCATAAATGTATCCTTCATTTATGATGTTCCATGTTGTTTTCTTATTGTTTCCCACGTGTTTGGTATACACTTTATGTCATTTTTATGAATTTTCCAGATTAACCTATTGACAAGATGCCACGGAGCCAATTCCTTGTTTTCTGTTGTTTTTACTTTCATAAAAGTTGTTATGGAAATATTATCGGAATTGGAAAATTTGTAGCCCTGAAGTCTTAGAATTCCTGAAGGTTCCACAGGGGGCACACCATAGGGCGGCGCGCCCCCTAGCCGCACCTGGGGGTGGTGTGGGCCCTTGATGGAGTGTAGACACACGGTCGTTGGGATACCCCAAGCGTAAGGTTTGAAGAGTGAAGCAGCAAGTTTTTCCTCAGAAAAGAAACCAAGGTTGAATCGACCAGACGGAGTCCTGAAGAGACCCGAAGGGGGCCTCAGGGGGGGCCACACCATAGGGCCGCGCCATGGGGTGGTGTGGGCCCCCCGGCCTCCACCTTCTTTGCCCTTTCTCCTATTTATACCCCTGGAGATGTAAACCCTAAAGATATACCACTTCGTCCCGAAAAACACCCGAGGCCGACGTCATCGTCATCCCGAGATCGGGAGGGTTCTGGAGCTCTCCTCGGCACCCTGTCGGGAGGGGAATTCATCACCGGAGGGGTCTACACCACCATGCCCTCCTCTGAAGTGATGTGTGAGTAGTTCATCCCTGGACTACGGGTCCATAGAAGTAGTTGGATGGTTGTTCTCTCCACTTTGTACCTCATGTTTAGATCTTGTGAGCTGCATAACATGATCAAGATCATCTTTATGCAATGCTACATGTTGTGTTTGCTGGGATCTGATGAATGTTGAATGCTATGTCTTATGATTATCATTATATCATGTTATCTTCATGCATATGTTATTTATGATCTTGCATGCTCTCCGTTATTAGTAGATGATCTGGCCAAGTAGATGCTAGTAACTCCAAGAGGGAGTATTTATGCTCGATAGTGGGTTCATGCCTCCTTTGCATATGTGCTTGAGTGACAGAAACGTGGCGGATGGAGGATGTGATGTTGCCATTAGGAGAAAACAACAGTGTTTACCTAGTTTACATTACACACTTTGCTTACGACGATAATCTGTTGCTAGCAAATAATACCCAACGTTTGTTCGGGTGATATTCGGAGGGTTGAATTAGTCATGGATGCAGTTGGATGAGAGTCTATGTATTTTATTGTAATGTCCGCATGAATCACATAGTAATCTTTATGTCTTGCATATGCACTACGGTGCAGCCTTCATTTCTGTCAATTGCCCAGCTGTAATTTGTTCACCACACATGTTTTTTATCTTTCACGGAGAGACACCACTAGTGAACTATGGACCCCGGTCCATTTTCCTCATACTGATAAAACACCTACTGGTTTCATACTGTTCCTACTGTTTTCCTATTGATTTCCACACCATACGTTTAACCTCTTTGTGTTCAGCAAAACCGGTGATGTTGACAACCTCACTGCTTCGTTAGGGCAAAGTGATTTGATTGTGTTGTGTAGGTTCCACGTTGTTGGTGAACCGGTAGTGCATCCTGCCATCTCGGCTGCATCAACCTTCAGAAGTGCTTCTTCCTCCTACTGGTTGATTCAACCTTGGTTCCTTTTCTGAGGGAAAACTTGCTGCTGCACTCTTCATACCTTGCGCTTGGGGTCTCCCAACGAGCCTGTGCCTACACTCCATCAAGTGACATTAGCATGAATTTTCTGTTAGAACTACCACACACAAAAACATACATGGACTTGATATTTGTCGTTGTTGATCGATTTTTAAAGATGAGACATTCCATACCATGCAATAGAACGGATGATGCTTCATGTCGGATATATACCGATTAGGGGTATATCTGGCATTGGCCTAAAGAGCCGGATTACCAGGGTGGCCTGTTGGTAATGGATCACAAACCATTGGGCGGCCCAGTAAGCTGATGCGCAGGAAGACGGATTCTAAAAGAACCCGGACCACGGCCCAGAGTGGTGCGTCTTGGAGAAGAAGACGGATTCCTTACTTTCCAAGTTAGAAATTTTCTGTAGTCTTCTAGGTTTCCTTTCTGTAAGCCTTAACCCGGCTATCTATATAAAGCTGGGCGGGAGAGACGAAAGACAGACAACAATTAGCTAGAAGCCAACTCGCCGAGAAGTTGATCCTTGCCGAGTTAGCGAATCCATACTCACATTGTACTTTGTATACTTCAGGCTTCAACCCTGATTTAGTGAGATTGCAGGAGTAAGAACGCCGCCTAGTTGCGTCGTACCGAACCTGGGTAAAACCTGGTGTTCCCGATTGTCGTACTACCACGTCCCCCACGTCTCTACCCGTAGGCTCATGGCACCCCCGTCTATGATCCTTACTACGATGTCTCGACAGTTGGCGCCCACCGTGGGGCTAGCGGCGTCAGGATTTACGTTTCGATCGGGGATACTCGGTGGAATCGTCAGTTCAATAATTGTCGGAAGCTTGGATTTCAACGGCGACGTCGGGCGCTTCCTCGACAACGGATCATACATGCCAGCACGGAATCACCTGGTAAGTGCCTGCTTTTACCGATTGGATCTGAAAATATTTTTATCGGATTAACAGCATAGGCTATGGGATTCTGTGGTGGAAGCAAATTTATCCCACCCGCCCTATACCCTATTGAGGAAAACTACGATAGCGGATTCTGCTCAAACCGCCAAAACTGTACTGAAATCACCGCCTCTCCGGAGACGCCTACAATCAGATCACACTTTATTGGCATGGTGCAATCTGAGGTCGTGGATAACACAGAAGAAACTAATCCCGTGGAAGAAGCAGAAAACAACAATCCCACAGAACAAGTGGAAGATCCAACACCCGTCAGTGAAACGACGAACTCGGAAGTCGACTCCGTGTTAGCTTCTATAGAAGCAAGATTGGAGTCGGAACCCGGATCTGAAGACATAGATTTCGAATATGAAGATGAAGACGCTTTCAAAAGAAAGGTCAAATCTATGCAGGGAGCTTCCATGAAGTACTTATGGCAAAATCGACTGAAAATTCGGATGCGTAAGAAGATGAAGACCCCAAAACAGCCCCGCCAGACGAGGAAAGAGAGGATGGCAAAACCAGTCCAATTTTCCTGATGTCAAGGAATTGACAGAAGAAGAACCTGGGAAAAAGCCTCCTTCTTCCAAAAAAAAATACTGCCAATAAACTCCAGTACAGACTACAGAAGAAAAAGTTGGCAGATATTGCTAATCAAAACCTAGAAGTAGCAGGAGGAAGCGGAGTCACACCTGTGGAGAAGAAAAAGAAAGAAATCCCCGTTCCCCAAATGTCAGAACAGGACGAGATCGATCTGATCAAAACCCCGGTTGGACCTCACGAACCACCGGAAGTGCTGGAAGCCAGAAGGCAAGCCCTTATGCGGCAGCAGCAGCAACACCTATTCCGATCTCAAGAAAATCTCCTCAAAGCTCAAGCTACTGTATAAACAAAATAGGAGGAAATTGAAGAATTTGAAAGACGAAATATGTCCGGGATAAAACCCACGAGATTATCCGGAATTGCAAGGCCGGATGCACTGCCAGCAAAAGAACGGTTACAAAACCCTTCTTGGCAAAGACAGGTTAACAGCGTAAACGCTAAGGGCGAACGCATCTACAAAACCACAGCTGAAAACGCGAAAGTCGCGTTCGCCATCCTTAATGATGATCTGTACTCCAACGACGAAAAACTTCAGGGAGTGTATGCTTTCCTATGAAAAGCATTACAACAGCAACAGCGAGGACAGGCAAGATCAGGGAAGTTGCATGATGACTCGGTCCTATGCAAAACTGCCACATGCGCCGCTGGAGCACCTGGACCTGGCGAACCTGGAGATTCAGGCGATTCTAAGTAAAAGAAGGGAGATCCCAAAAAGGATAAGAAAATCTCGAATAATAAGGATGAAGCGTCCAGAACAAGATCCCATCTGCCGAAAGGTACAATCCCCGTGATCACAAGGAACGGGAGGAACAAAACCGGAAAGACGTAAAAATAATGCCGCCTCCGAGACGCCCAGATGAAAAATTCGGAAGATATGATAATCATAATCCTCACAGGCGTGAGAGATCCCGTACTCCTCCTAGGAACAAAGAAAAGCCAAACTCCACCTTATTCCAAAGGACACGACAACAGACGAAATAGGGATAATCCCGGAAGAGCGCACTCGCACAACAATGTGCTAGAAAGGAGCATATCCCCTTATGTCCATTCAGCCGGCAGATATTCTGCGCACATCGATAAGACGGAAAGAGATTATCTATACTTTGGACCTAAGTGCTTCACTGACAGGATCCGAAGAATTAGTCTACATTCTGATTTCGCCAAAGTTGGTCCAACTTATCAAAAGTATACCGGAAGTACAAACCCGGATACGTGGCTTTCAGATTACTATACTGCCGTCCAGATTAACAAAGGGACAGATTTGGATGTTGTGAAGTTTCTTCCCCTTATGTTATTAGACGGAGCCAGAGATTGGATCAATGGGTTACCATCAAGAACTATCGACAGCTGGAAAGATATGGCGAAAGTATTCGCTCAGCACTTTCGGAGCACGTACAAACGTCTTAAGAGTATAAATCAGTTGAACCGTTGCGTCCAATATGAGGACGAGTGATGGCTAGGTTGAGACTCCAAGTGCAGAGTGTGTAGCTAGTGGCAAGCCTTCTTCCCCACGAGGGTGACTCGAGGGTTTATATCGAACTCTTGGGGAGCCAGTATTTCAGCAGTTGTCTTCCAAGCTTCCTCCAGGATCCTGCAAACAAGTAGAGAATTTTGTGCCCTCAACCTCACCAAGTGGTTGTCAAGCACAAGGTGTGAGACTTCTAAATTGCAATGCAAAACTGAAAGTAAATGTGCAATAATTAAATCTATTACTAAATGCAAATGAGAAAATAAATATGCAATGGATTGTTTTTGTATTTTTGTGATGCAAGTGGTGATGGATATAATGTAAATTTGAATTGGAGATGCAAGTAAAGTAAATTGCAGCAAAGTAACTAGAGTGTTTTCTTATATTTAAAATAGGACCGGGGTTCATGGTTTCACACTTGCATTCTCTCAAATAAAGTGGTAGACGGTGGACATAAATAATTACATGTGAGATTACAATAACATGTTTAACATTGAGTACTTTCATATGGGCATCACGTCCTAGCATAGAGATCTCTACGGTCATATTGATCCCTCTTATACTCCACCATGATGCGAAATAAATCATAACACCTTGATAATTAAGGAAAAACCAGAGTATAGCTTTAAGCAATGTGACATGAAGTTGAAGTAAGAACTTGCTAGATCTAGTCATGGAGATTGATTAGTGTCACTTCAAATCTCCGGTAACAAGGTACTCCTTTTTATCCCTAGTGAGGTAACTAAGAAAGGTTTAACAAAACCTAAGTGGATCGCTGAACTTCTGTCACTTTCACAGCACTAGCCACCCCCCGTTACTCCAACTAATGCACCCATCACCCCACACACGCTCTCAAGAACTAGATTGATCAAAGATAGCAAATAAGAACGGGGTACATAAGATACATCTACTCAAATAACTCAAGAGAAACAATTGCAATCTCAGATTCAATAACTCATAGAAAAGATCCACCACATAGGAATTACAACGGTGCCCGTAATCATGTGAGGCAGCTCATACGGATCTAATTAGTGAAGCACATAGAGAGAGAGAGATGCAAGTGCTACTTCCACAAACCCATAGCCCTGGGGTGGACTACTCCCTCTTCATGGAGATGTCGATGGAGATGACGTTGGAGGGGTAGGAGATCACACCGGCGGCACCCCGCCGGAGTTTTCCCCCTCCAATCTGGAACTTCTGGTCTCTGTTTCGGTGTTTCGGCGGCGCTCTCCTCCGTAAGGGTACAGGGGACCCTTTTTATAGTCGGTTTTAGGTCAAGACGGAGTCGGTAAGTCGAAGATGGAAGGAATTGGGCCACAGGGGCCAAAAGGGGGCCTCTCACGCGGCCAAGGAATCTGGCCGCATGGAGGGTCCTCTTTTGGGCCTCCTTGCCCAATTCTCGTGGATCCTTCGCCCGCAAGTCTTCTCCTTCCAAGAAAATGACCCCTGCAGATTTTCAGGTGATTTCGCGGAAGTTTGCCCCTGAAACGTCAAAAATATAGAAAACGGGGTTTCTGACAGGCAGGGTTAATTCCATAAAAGTTGGGGGACTTTGTAATTTAACCCCAGAATACTATAAAACATTGAATTATACCCTTATATGATGCAATATGTAATAGAAAACCATGTGAAAATATGCAAAATTCATCTATGCATTTTACTTGCATCGACATCCCCAGCTTAACCCATGCTCGTCCTCGAGTATGAAGGTGATAAAACTAAGATGGGTTTTGCATATTGAAACAATCTAGGGATATCATGGAGGATTATTCATGCTACATATAATCAAATGATTAATACTAGAAATGAGTAGCAATATACAATTCATGTTGTAAGAAATATCAAATATGCAAGCAAAGATGCTTCATGAAAGTTCACAAAGTGTATAATGAAATAAAAGCACTATGGACCAAATGCATACACAAAATGAAAAATAAAATCCTATATTGGTCAAAGAATAGCATAATGGAGAATAGAAAATATGGTGGACACTTTGGAGAAAATTGAGTAGAGGTAAAACATGATCAAGTCTTATTTAGCCTCTAAATTATTCAACTAAAATTACTAATTGAAATGTGGTATCCATTGATCTAGGACTCTCATTGCCCCTTTATCACTAGCATCTTAAAATTGTGAGTATTGAAGTAATGAGAATGACAAGGTGGTTGAAAGCCTCATGCCCCGTGAGTGTGAAAACCTACTCCATGATTACTCAACTTAAGATTCCTAATAAGCTTTGTACAATCATAATAAGTATTAATGACATCATAGATAACCGCAAAGAGGTACCTCTTGCCCCATGACATGGAAACAAACCCATGTTACAATAACAAGATGAACAAACGGAGTAGACTCATCATCCTTTTTATTTTCATTCACTATTATGCATAGCTTCTTATTTTATTATAGGATGTGTTGTAGAGTCACTCAAGTTGCAAGTAAATTTCCACCATGATAAAGCATGGCTTGGGTTAACGGACCAATGCGTTTCTCTAGTCATATAGATACTTACTCATCAAAACTTAATATTCCTCTATTTCATTTCGGCATGGCAGGAGTCCAAAATCAAAAGTACATGATATCAACCAAATGTAAATTTTTTGTGCAATGTTGAAAGCTTTCCAGTGATACACGTTTATAGCTAGCTCCCAACCACACACTTGTCAAACGCAAAACTTGTGGCTCCCATTATTGGGTCATGTTTATTAGATGCATAAAAAGTAAAGTGTGCCTTCAAAAGTTCGTGAGAGTCCTATCCCAAGTTCAACCCATGACAATTAATAAAGTGAATATCTTAACTTAAAACATAAATAACACAATAACATGGTGAACATACTCGGAATAGCAATGAAGCTAATGGGAAGATATGGTGGACTCACTGGAAATACTTGGCTAAGGAGTGTTGGAAACAAGTTTTTACTTGTTGGAATTTTTAAATTTTTGGGCTAGCAAGAGGGAGATAGTTGACCAGCTACTATGCATGCATATGTCCATAGAACTACTCATTTCATGACAAACTAAATAAACCAGCAATTAACATCAAGGACATGAATAAGAGATAGCTCAAGACAACATTATTGCAAATTTCTACACATAAAAAGCCTATAAATCATGCAAACATATGTAGCTCTTCAAATCAACCATGGCATCCCTATTCCAAGTCATAATACTAGCATCCAATACATTCCAACACCAAACTCCAGTACCTCAATCTCATATAAAATGATGGTGGTGGTCTTATCAAAACAAAAATAAAAACAAAAACTAGACGCTTCAAGTCTCTATGATAAATGCTTTGCTTAGAAAAACAGAAAGTAGACGTGTGCTAACCAAAAGAATGTAGCTCCAGTGGGGTGTTCATCACATCCCCAAGCTTATGGATTTCACCATTCTTGGATGTCTTGAGGCGCAGCTCCTCTATTCCCTGTGAAAAAACTTCACAAAACATGTTTCTCCCATTCTTTTTCTGTGGGGTGAGATTAGCAAGGACAAACAAATCACATGCTTGCTGTGCAAAATTCCAAATCAAATGCTCCAGTAGATATAAAATAAGGTTCATTATGTTGTATTTTCACTCTCTTGCTTGAAAGAATCATGGAAATTTGATTCCCAAGCCCAAAGAGTGCATAAAACAAAAGAAGGCAGAATTTGTCCAGAAAAGCAACAACAGCAAAACGAACGTTTTTCCCTAAGCTAGACTCATCAAAAAATTAAGACAATTTTTGTGCTTACAGAGGACGAAAAGTTGCAGAACATACCAAAAAATTAGCTCAATCCGACATACCAATAAAACACGTAAAATCATACGGTGAGCAGACTCGTGCTGAAACAGAAATTTCATGCACTAGGATAGCAACTTATAAGTCCAAATGGGTTTGACTTGACTCTTTATTGAAAACTCCAGAATTAAAACAAAAAAACTAATCTCTTGAGACAGCAAGAGGACACTAGGAAAATCCAAACAAAAACAACCGGGTTGCCTCCCGTAAAGCGCTTTCTTTATAGCCATATAGATAGGCTTTACTTACTTGATAATCAAGAGGGATAAAGCTCATGAGGGAGCTTGTTCTTCAGCGTGCCCCTCTTCCTTGGGAAGTGCTCCATGCTTTTCTTGTGAGGGAACTGAAACTTGACATTCCCTTCCTTGGATTCTATGATTTCACCTGTAGTACGAAGAAAAGGTCTACCCAAAATAATAGGACTAGGGGATTTATCCCCCATATCCATAGTAATGAAATCAACGGGTACGAAAGTCATGTGCAATTCAATCATAACATCTTTTACTTGTCCTGCAGCATATTTAGTAGAGTTATCAGCAAGGACAAATTCACTTGAGCACTTTTCTAAATTTTCTAGTTCTAGCAATTCATATAATTCTTTAGAGAGTACCGATACATTAGAACCTAGATCTAACATAGCATGGTGAATTTCTTTTCCAATTGAAACTAGCACCTTGGGGATCCATGCATCCCCAAGCTTAGGAGGTATCATGGCCTCATTCTTGTACCTAGCAATTTTTTTTTGCAAGACATGATTAGCAATATAAGATTCAAAGCCAGGTTGATTAACATTTATAGTGGTTTCACTAGCAAATTTTTGTAGAGTAGCCATAAGTTCTTGCAAGCTACTTTTTTCTAAATCAAGCAATGGATCCTTAATTTCAGTAAGCATCATAATTTCCTCTACTTTACTCTCTAATTTAGCTAGCATGCTTGATTCATGAGGACTAATTTCATCTTTGCTAGCAAGATAAGACATATATGGAAGTAAATATTCATGGTACTTCACTATTTCATTCAAAATTTCTTCTAAGCTAGTAGGGACATGCTCACTTGTATTCTCAGCAATATGATCAATATTTTCAATAATAGGAGCAGCAATAGTAATAGAATTCATTCCTACACTAGGTTGTGCTTGTGGCTTTCCTGCTGACATGCTTAATAGAGTTGCTTGATCATCAGCTAATTTTGACAATGTTTTATCTAAATTCGAAGATTGAAGTTGCAATCCTTTAATATCACTACTAATGGATGCAATATACTTATTTAACTCATGTATCATAGCATTGTGACTAGCAACTTGTTCCATAAGCAATTTATTAGATTCAGAAATTTCACTAGAAGGCTTCCACTTATTTTCATTAGCATTAGGATATGGAACAAAAGGTTTATTTGGCACATAAGGAGGTTTACTATATGAATTGTAAGCATTACCAAAACCATTTCTACCATAATTCCTAACAAAATTAACATCCACACTTTCAGAATTACTACCAACTAGCTCCTGCAAAGGCACATTCTCCATATTTTGTTTATTAATAAAAGCAAGAATAGTGTCTATTTTAGAAAACAAATCATTGGTTTCTTCAATTGAGTTTATTTTTTTAGTGGGATTGGGTGCTCTTTCAGTATTCCATTTACTATAATTTAGCAATATGCTTTCTAATATGCTCTTAGCCTCTCCTACAGTTCTACTCATAAAGGCACCTCCAGCAGCAGAATCAAGTATATTTCTAGACATGTAGTTTAGACCATTATAAAAAGAGTGTAGTATGGTCCATTCATTTACTCCATGTGATGGGCATGTTCTAAGCATTAATTTAATTCTATCCCATGCCATGTCTACATGTTCATTATCATTTTGCCTAAATGAGAGGATATTATTCCTATTTTGCAAAATTTTAACGGGAGGATAATATTTCTTAATGAAAGCTTCTTTTAAATCATCCCAAGATTTTATACTAGCTGTAGGTAGTGAAAGTAACCATTCTTTAGCCTTTCCTCTAAGTGAAAAAGGAAATAATTTCAGTTTAAAAACACTACTTTCCACATTTTTAAATTTTTGCATATCACATATTTCCATAAAATCATGAAGATGCATAGAGGCATCCTCCATAGCACTACCACCAAATTGCTCTCTAGTAATTAAATTCAATAAACTAGGACTTACTTCATAGCTTTCAGATTATATTTCAGGTGTAGTAATTGGCCTAGCAATGAAATGGTCATTGAGTGTATTTGTGTAGTCACTTAATTTAGTTCTATCACCCATTTTAACAGTTTTTATGTAGTTTTTAATTTTTTATGCAAAACAAAAGTAAAGTAACTAAGCAAATTCGAAATACTAAAATAAACTAGATAACTAAATGCAAAACTAAAATGCAAACTAAATTAAAATATGCAAGACAAAACAAAAAAACAAGAACAAAAAAAAAACAAAAAAAAATAAGACAAGAAACAAAACTATCTACTTGAAAGAAGCTGGAGATAGAAAGGACGGTACTCACGTAGGTGCAACCTCCTCAAGCTTAGGTGTTTGCACACCTTGTTTGTGATGAAGACTTCTTGTGAGCTCCCTTGGACAACTCCTTCACCTATGGCTCCCCGGCAACGGCGCCACAAAAACGCTTGATGGCTAGGTTGAGACTCCAAGTACAGAGTGTGTAACTAGTGGCAAGCCTTCTTCCCCACGAGGGTGACTTGAGGGTTTATATCGAACTCTTGGGGAGCCAGTATTTCAGCAGTTGTCTTCCAAGCTTCCTCCAGGATCCTGCAAACAAGTAGAGAATTTTGTGCCCTCAACCTCACCAAGTGGTTGTCAAGCACAAGGTGTGAGACTTCTAAATTGCAATGCAAAACTGAAAGTAAATGTGCAATAATTAAATCTACTACTAAATGCAAATGAGAAAATAAATATGCAATGGATTGTTTTTGTATTTTTGTGATGCAAGTGGTGATGGAGATAATGCAAATTCGAATTGGAGATGCAAGTAAAGTAAAGTGCAAGTAAAGTAAATTGCAGCAAAGTAACTAGAGTGTTTTCTTATATTTAAAATAGGACCGGGGTTCATGGTTTCACACTTGCATTCTCTCAAATAAAGTGGTACACGGTGGACATAAAGAATTACATGTGAGATTACAATCACATGTTTAACATTGAGTACTTTCATATGGGCATCACGTCCTAGCATAGAGATCTCTACGGTCATATTGATCCCTCTTATACTCCACCAAGATGCGAAATAAATCATAACACCTTGATAATTAAGGAAAAACCAGAGTATAGCTTTAAGCAATGTGACATGAAGTTGAAGTAAGAACTTGCTAGATCTAGTCATGGAGATTGATTAGTGTCACTTCAAATCCCCGGTAACAAGGTACTCCTTTTTATCCCTAGTGGGGTAACTAAGAAAGGTTTAACAAAACCTAAGTGGATCGCTGAACTTCTGTCACTTTCACAGCACTAGCCACCCCCCGTTACTCCAACTAATGCACCCATCACCCCACACACGCTCTCAAGAACTAGATTGATCAAAGCTAGAAAATAAGAACGGGGTACATAAGATACATCTACTCAAATAACTCAAGAGAAAAAATTGCAATCTCAGATTCAATAACTCATAGAAAAGATCCACCACATAGGAATTACAACGGTGCCCGTAATCATGTGAGGCAGCTCATACGGATCTAATTAGTGAAGCACATAGAGAGAGAGATACAAGTGCTACTTCCACAAACCCATAGCCCTGGGGTGGACTACTCCCTCTTCATGGAGATGTCGATGGAGATGACGTTGGAGGGGTAGGAAATCACACCGGCGGTGCCCCGCCGGAGTTTTCCCCCTCCAATCTGGAACTTCTGGTCTCTGTTTCGGTGTTTCGGCGGCGCTCTCCTCCGTAAGGGTACGGGGGACCCTTTTTATAGTCGGTTTTAGGTCAAGACGGAGTCGGTAAGTCGAAGATGGAAGGAATTGGGTCCATAGAGGCCAAAAGGGGGCCTCTCACGCGGCCAAGGAATCTAGCGGCGTGGAGGGTCCTCTTTTGGGCCTCCTTGCCCAATTCTCGTGGATCCTTCGACCGCAAGTCTTCTCCTTCCAAGAATATGACCCCCGCAGATTTTCAGGTGATTTCGCGGAAGTTTGCCCCCTGAAACGTCAAAAATATAGAAAACGGGGTTTCTGATAGGCAGGGTTAATTCCATAAAAGTTGGGGGAGTTTGTAATTTAACCCCAAAATACTATAAAACATTGAATTATACCCTTATATGATGCAATATGTAATAGAAAACCATGTGAATATATGCAAAATTCATCTATGCATTTTACATGCATCAACGAGTCGTATGTTGACTTTATCTCAAGATGGACAACAATGAAGAATAGTTGATCTAGAGTAAGTGATATACAAGCAATGCATGCTTTCATCAATGGCCTGAAACCCAGCCTTGTACGGCTCATGGTTGGTTGGAAAGAGCACAAAGATCTCGGATCTATGCTTACCACCGCCAATGAGCACGCAACGGCTGAAGATGATATCAGAGCAAAAGGTGGAAATATTGACGCTTTAGCTCAAGCCAAAAAGACACCACGTTCTGAAAAGAAGTCTACTCCAGAAGCACAGGCAAAACCCAAAGAAGTAAATGCAACCTTCGGAAAGGACAATGGCAACAAATGGAAAGGAAGAAACACAAAACTAATCTCCTACTCTAAGTAAGAGCGGGAAAAGATAAAGTCGGAAAACTGGGTCCACCATTCACAATTCGGGAAGCCTACCCATACAAACGCGCAGTGCCGCCTCAACAAGCATATGAAGGGTACTGCAGGATCCGGGAATAAAGGAAAGAATTCCAAGAGGAAATTCATCAAGAAAAAGCCAGAAGCTGAGAAAGAAGAAAGTGAATCGGACACTGACGATAAAATCCAGGAAAAACAGCGAAAAGGCGAGCCAGAATTCCCGAGATTTGAAGGAGAATGTAACCTAACTTTCCTGGCAACTCCCTCAGCAAAGCAGGCGAAAAGGTCACTTCGAGAAATCAACGCGGTTGTTCCTCCAACACCAAAGTACTTGAAGTATTCACATACACCAATTACCTGGGATCAGCCAGATCATCCCGGAAACATCCCAGAACCCGGCACACATGCTTTGGTCGTAAACCCTATTGTTCAAAACACTAGGCTCAAAAGAGTGCTGATGGATGGAGGATCTAGTATCAACATACGGTTTCATGGTATTGTTCCTGCCAGGCAAGCACAATCCCTAGGAGAAATTTCCCTAGATGTAACCTTTGAAAAAAGAGAACACTTCCGCCAGGAAAAGATCTGATTCGAGGTGGTGCCGTTCGAACGTGTTTATCACGCAATACTCGGACGTCCGTCTTTCGCCAAATTCATGGCAAGATCATGTTATATCTATAAAAAGCTGAAGATGCCAGGGCCAAAAGGAGGAGTCATCACCATAACTGGAGATTACAAATTGGCGAACGAGTTGGAGAAAGGAAGTGCCCTCTGCGCCGAACAAGTGATTCGGAAGGAGGAATTGAAGGAGCTAGCCAAGGAAGTTTCGCCGATGGAAATACCGTCAGGAAAAGAAATTCGGAAGCCGGAAGATAGCTTCAAGGCCTCGGAAAATACAAGACAGATTATCCTAAATCCTAAAGATCCGACAAAGTTCGTCGTAGTGGGAACTGGGATGACTGACAAATAGGAAGACGCGCTCATCAAGTTCCTTCGTGAGAACTGGGACATTTTTGCCTGGTGTCCTGCTGATATGCCACGTGTACCCAGAGAACTTGCTGAGCACCAACTCAAAGTCATTCCAGGTTCAAAACTCGTCAAACAAGGTCTCCGTCGTTTCGATGGAAGAAGACGGAAGGCTATAGGCAAGGAAATTATCCGCCTTTTAGCAGCTGATTTTATCTGGTAAGTTATACATACTGATTGGTCTACGAACCCAGTATTAGTCCCGAAGAAAGACAGTATTTTTCTTAGGATGTGTATAGATTACACCGGCTTGAACAAATTGTGTCCAAAAGATAGGTTTGCATTACCACGAATCGATCAAATAATAGATGTCACTGCTAGCTCTAAGCTTTTATGCTTTTTGGATGCTTATTCCGGGTACCATCAAATATGTATGAAGGAGGAGGATAAAATAAAAACTTTCTTCATAACCCCGTATGGAACATATTGTTACATAACCATGCCTTTTGGCTTGAAGAACGCCGGTGCAACTTACCAGCGTTGCATGCAAAGATGCTTGCATAGTCAAATTGGCAAAAACTTCCATGTTTACGTGGATGACATTGCCGTAGTTTCCAAGGAAAAGGATACACTCCTTGAAGATCTACGAGAAACTTTCGAAAATTTGCGCACTTATAAAATGAAGTTGAATCCATTAAAGTGCGTATTCGGGGTTCCCTCAGGAAAGCTTTTGGGTTTTATCGTTTCTCACAGTGGAATAGAAGTAAACCCGGAAAAGATCAAGGAAATCTTAATATCACAAGGCCTACGTGCTTAAAATATGTCCAAAGATTGACGGGTCCTGCAGCCGCTGTTAGCAGGTTTATAAGCCGGCTAGGTGACAAGGCTCTGCCATTATATAAATCGAAATCCGAAAAATTTGAATGGACAGAAGAGGCGGACAAAGCATTAACCCAGCTAAAAGAAACCTTGATGAAAGCTCCGATTTTGGCATCCCCAAAAGACAAAGAACCCATGTTACTGTATGTCACAGCAACAAACAGGGTTATTAGCGCAGTGATAATTGTGGAAAGGCAGAAAGATGAGCAAAGCGTACCAGATCAACATCAGTGTACTACGTTAGCGAATTGTTCTCCGAGTCAAAGCAAAGGTACCCACATTATCAAAAACTGGCTAATGGCGTGTTCTTTGCACCTCGAAAACTCCTCCATTATTTCCAAGGACATTCCATAACAGTGGTAAGCAAAGCACCACTAGGGGATATCATCAACAATGCGGACGCAACAGGCCGAGTAGCCAAATGGGGTATTGAGCTAGTTGCGTTTGACATTAAGTACCAACCCCGGACGGCAATTAAATCCCAGGTGTTGGCAGATTTTGTCGCTGATTGGACAGAAGCAATGGAAAACACACAATGCCGGAGTCGGAATATTGGAACATGCATTTTGACGGATCCAAAATGAAGGAAGGCGTCGAAGCTGGTGTAGTGCTTAAATCTTCAAAAGGTGACATAATGGAATATGTATTACAAATACATTTCAACGCAAACAACAATGTGGTAGAATACGAATCTTTGCTTCATGGCTTGCATATTGCAAAAGAAATAGACGTCAAGCGTATACTTTGTTATGGTGACTCGGACTTGGTGCAGCATCAGCTAAACCAAACATGGGATGTCAAAAGCCCCATTATGGCCGAATATTGGAGAACTGTGGACGAGTTTGCCATTTGCTTCCTAGGATTTGAAGTGCTTTATATCAAAAGGGAAGAAAATTGGAACGCGGATGCATTAGCCCGCATGGTATCGGAAAGAGTGAAAACCCTACCACCCGGTGTGTTTGTCCAACATTTGCATGAACCATCAATCAAAGGTGGAGACGTGGATTATCCTCTCGTTTCTGAGTCAATTGAAGTCCTGCTTGTTAACCCGGATTGGACAATTCCATACTTAAACTTCTTAGTCGATCATAAATTCTCGGATGGAGCAGACGAAGTCTTGCAAAGGCAGATACAACGCCGATGCAAAGGATACATGGTAATTAATGGTTGACTGTACAAACGCAACACTATCGGAATTTTTCAGCGGTGTATTTCACCAGAAGAAGGACGAGAAATATTGCAAGAAATCCATGCAGGAGATTGCGGACATCATGCTCAATCAAGAAGCATAGTCAAAAAAGCATTCCGCGCGGGGTTTTTCTGGCTCACAACCAAGACAGATTTAGAGCACATAGTAAACACATGTGTCGGATGCAGTATTACGCCAAGTAGACGAATATGCCAGCTCAAGCACTCAAAGCTATCCCTATAACATGCCATTCGCGGTCTGGGGGCTAGATATGATAGGACCATTCAAAACTGCAAGAGGCGGACTTACACATCTACTGGTTGAAGTAGATAAATACACCAAATGGGTGGAGGCGAAACCCATCAAAAAACTTGACGGTGTGACTGCCAGAAATTTCATCATTGACATAGTCATGAGATACGGCATTCCACACAGCATAATCACGGATAACGGAAAAATTTATCTATTGGAGAGTTGGCAAAATATTGCCGACAAACGGGAATTCGCCTAGATTTAGCATTTGTGGCACACCCACAATCCAATGGACAGGTTGAACGAATGAATAGTTCTATCCTGCAGGGAATACGCCCAAGACTCGAATCTCCTCTTCATAGAGCAGTTGGAGCATGGGTAGAACAATTACCTTCCGTGCTTTGGAGTATTCGAACGATGCCAAATAGATCAACTGGATAAACTCCTTTTATCCTGGTTTATGGCGCAGAAGCAGTGCTTCCTACGGACATGCTTCATGATAGCCCAAGGGTGCTAGCATACGAAGATTCGGATGCCAAAAACGCACGACAGGATGTCGTCGATCTCTTAGAGGAAGAACGAGAGCTTGTTCTACAAAGACCCATCATTTATCAGAAAGGACTGCGACGTTATCATAGTCGAAAAATCAGACACCGTTCTTTCAAAGAAGGTGACTTAGTGCTAAGATTGGTGCAGGAAAGGAAGCACAAATGAGCCCCAGTTTGGGAGGGACCATTTGTCATTAGCAAGGCTATGAAAAATGGATCTTACTATGTTCTAGACATTCAGGATACAGAAGATGATCCTAAAAGACCGAATCACAAAAAAAAAGATAGATGTAGAACCGGGAGAAACAAAGAGACCATGGAGCATCCAGCAGTTATGTCCCTTTTACACTTAGTTCAAATTCTATGTAAACATATTTGAGGTCATGAAATAAAGTTGTCGTAATCCATGCATTTTTATATGCCTTGTTGTTATTGTTCAAAGCATAAGTACCGTCTGATGCATGTAAAATGCATAGATGAATTTTGCATATTTTCACATGGTTTTCTATTACATATTGCATCATATAAGGGTATAATTCAATGTTTTATAGTATTTTGGGGTTAAATTACAAAGTCCCCCAAGTTTTATGGAATTAACCCTGCCTGTCAGAAACCCCGTTTTCTATATTTTTGACGTTTCAGGGGGCAAACTTCCGCGAAATCACCTGAAAATCTGCGGGGGTCATTTTCTTGGAAGGAGAAGACTTGCGGGCGAAGGATCCACGAGAATTGGGCAAGGAGGCCCAAAAGAGGACCCTCCACACGGCCAGATTCCTTGGCCGCGTGAGAGGCCCCCTTTTGGCCCCTGTGGCCCCAATTCCTTCCATCTTCGACTTACCGACTCCGTCTTGACCTAAAACCGACTATAAAAAGGGTCCCCCGTACCCTTACGGCGAAGAGCGCCGCCGAAACACCGAAACAGAGACCAGAAGTTCCAGATTGGAGGGGGAAAACTCCGGCGGGGCGCCGCCGGTGTGATCTCCTACCCCTCCAACGTCATCTCCATCGACATCTCCATGAAGAGGGAGTAGTCCACCCAGGGCTATGGGTTTGTGGAAGTAGCACTTGTATCTCTCTCTCTCTATGTGCTTCACTAATTAGATCCATATGAGCTGCCGCACATGATTACGGGCACCGTTGTAATTCCTATGTGGTGGATCTTTTCTATGAGTTATTGAATCTGAGATTGCAATTGTTTCTCTTGAGTTATTTGAGTAGATTATCTTATGTACCCCCGTTCCTTATTTGCTAGCTTTGATCAATCTAGTTCTTGAGAGCGTGTGTGGGTGATGGGTGCATTAGTTGGAGTAACGGGGGTGGCTAGTGATGTGAAAGTGACAGAAGTTCAGCGATCCACTTAGGTTTTGTTAAACCTTTCTAGTTACCTCACTAGGGATAAAAAGGAGTACCTTGTTACCGGGGATTTGAAGTGACACTAATCAATCTCCATGACTAGATCTAGCAAGTCTTACTTCAACTTCATGTCACATTGCTTAAAGCTATACTCTGGTTTTTTCCTTAATTATCGAGGTGTTATGATTTATTTCGCATCTGGTGGAGTATAAGAGGATCAATATGACCGTAGAGATCTCTATGCTAGGACGTGATGCCATATGAAAGTACTCAATGTTAAACATGTTATTGTAATCTCACATGTAATTCTTTATGTCCATCGTCTACCACTTTATTTGAGAGAATGCAAGTGTGAAACCATGAACCCCGGTCCTATTTTAAATATAAGAAAACACTCTAGTTACTTTGCTGCAATTTACTTTACTTGCACTTTAGTTTACTTGCATCTCCAATTCGAATTTACATTATCTCCATCACCACTTGCATCACAAAAATACAAAAACAATCCATTGCATATTTATTTTCTCATTTGCATTTAGTAGTAGATTTAATTATTGCACATTTACTTTCAGTTTTGCATTGCAATTTAGAAGTCTCACACCTTGTGCTTGACAACCACTTGGTGAGGTTGAGGGCACAAAATTCTCTACTTGTTTGCAGGATCCTGGAGGAAGCTTGGAAGACAACTGCTGAAATACTGGCTCCCCAAGAGTTCGATATAAACCCTCGAGTCACCCTCGTGGGGAAGAAGGCTTGCCACTAGCTACACACTCTGCACTTGGAGTCTCAACCTATCCATCAAGCGTTTTTCTGGTGCCGTTGCCGGGGAGCCATAGGTGAAGGAGTTGTCCAAGGGAGCTCACAAGAAGTCTTCATCACCAACAAGGTGTGCAAACACCTAAGCTTGGGGAGGTTGCACCTACGTGAGTACCGTCCTGTCTCCACCTTCTTTCAAGTAGATTGTTTTGTTTGTTGTCTTGTTTTTGTTTTTGTTTTGTTTTTGTTCTTGTTTTTTGTTTTGTCTTGCATATTTTATTTTAGTTTGCATTTTAGTTTTGCATTTAGTTATCTAGTTTATTTTAGTATTTCGAATTTGCTTAGTTACTTTACTTTTGTTTTGCATAAAAAATTAAAAACTACATAAAAACTGTTAAAATGGGTGATAGAACTAAATTAAGTGACTACACAAATACACTCAATGACCAATTCATTGCTAGGCCAATTACTACACCTGAAATACAAGCTGAAAGCTATGAAGTAAGTCCTAATTTATTGAATTTAATTACTAGAGAGCAATTTGGTGGTAGTGCTATGGAGGATGCCTCTATGCATCTTCATGATTTCATGGAAATATGTGATATGCAAAAATTTAAAAATGTGGAAAGTAGTGTTTTAAAACTGAAATTATTTCCTTTTTCACTTAGAGGAAAGGCTAAAGAATGGTTACTTTCACTACCTACAGCTAGTATAAAATCTTGGGATGATTTAAAAGAAGCTTTCATTAAGAAATATTATCCTCCTGTTAAATTTTTGCAAAATAGGAATAATATCCTCTCATTTAGACAAAATGATAATGAACATGTAGCCATGGCATGGGATAGAATTAAATTAATGCTTAGAACATGCCCATCACATGGAGTAAATGAATGTACCATACTACACTCTTTTTATAATGGTCTAAACTACATGTATAGAAATATACTTGATTCTGCTGCTGGAGGTGCCTTTATGAGTAAAACTGTAGGAGAGGCTAAGAGCATATTAGAAAGCATATTGAAAAATTATAGTCAATGGAATACTGAAAGAGCACCCAATCCCACTAAGAAAATAAACTCAATTGAAGAAACCAATGATTTGTCTTCTAAAATGGACACTATTCTTGCTTTTATTAATAAACAAAATATGGAGAATGTGCCTTTGCAGGAGCTAGTTGGTAGTAATTCAGAAAGTGTGGATGTTAATTTTGTTAGGAATTATGGTAGCAATGGTTTTGGTAATGCTTACAATTCATATAGTAAACCTCCTTATGTGCCAAATAAACCTTTTGTTCGATATCCTAATGCTAATGAAAATAAGTGGAAGCCTTCTAGTAAAATTTCTGAATCTAATAAATTGCTTATGGAACAAGTTGCTAGTCACAATTCTATGATACATGAGTTACATAAGTATATTGCATCCATTAGTAGTGATATTAAAGGATTGCAACTTCAATCTTCGAATTTAGATAAAGCATTGTCAAAATTAGCTGATAATCAAGCAACTCTATTAAGCATGTCAGCAGGAAAGCCACAAGCACAACCTAGTGTAGGAATGAATTCTATTACTATTGCTGCTCCTATTATTGAAAATATTGATCATATTGCTGAGAATACAAGTGAGCATGTCCCTACTAGCTTAGAAGAAACTTTGAATGAAATAGTGAAGTACCCTGAATATTTACTTCCATATATGTCTTATCTTGCTAGCAAAGATGAAATTAGTCCTCATGAATCAAGCATGCTAGCTAAATTAGAGAGTAAAGTAGAGGAAATTATGATGCTTACTGAAATTAAGGATCCATTGCTTGATTTAGAAAAAAGTAGCTTGCAAGAACTTATTGCTACTCTACAAAAATTTGCTAGTGATCCCACTATAAATTTTAATCAACCTGGCTTTGGATCTTATATTGCTAATCATGTCTTGCAAGAAAAAATTGCTAGGTACAAGAATGAGGCCATGATACCTCCTAAGCTTGGGGATGCATGGATCCCCAAGGTGCTAGTTTCAATTGGAAAATAAATTCACCATGCTATGTTAAATCTAGGTTCTAGTGTATTGGTACTCTCTAAAGAATTATATGAATTGCTAGAACTAGAAAATTTAGAAAAGTGCTGAAGTGAATTTGTCCTTGCTGATAACTCTACTAATAATGTTGTAGGACAAGTAAAAGATGTTATGATTGAATTGCACATGACTTTCGTACCCGTTGATTTCATTATTATGGATATGGGAGATAAATCCCCTAGTCCTATTATTTTGGGTAGACCTTTTCTTCGTACTACAGGTGCAATCATAGACTCTAAGGAAGGGAATGTCAAGTTTCAGTTCCCTCACAAGAAAAGCATGGAGCACTTCCCAAGGAAGAGGGGCACGCTGAAGAACAAGCTCCCTCATGAGCTTTATCCCTCTTGATTATCAAGTAAGTAAAGCCTAGCTATATGGCTATAAAGAAAGCGCTTTACGGGAGGCAACCCGATTGTTTTTGTTTGGATTTTCCTAGTGTCCTCTTGCTGTCTCAAGAGATTAGTTTTTTTGTTTTAATTCTGGAGTTTTCAATAAAGAGTCAAGTCAAACCCATTTGGACTTATAAGTTGCTATCCTAGTGCATGAAATTTCTGTTTCAGCACGAGTCTGCTCACCGTATGATTTTACGTTTTTTATTGGTATGTCGGATTGATCTATTTTTTTAGTATGTTCTGCAACTTTTCGTCCTCTGTAAGCACAAAAATTTTCTTAATTTGTTGACGAGCCTAGCTTAGGGCAAAACGTTCGTTTTTCTGCTGCTGCTTTTCTGGACAGATTCTGCCTTCTTTTGTTTTATGCACTCTTTGGGCTTGGGAATCGAATTTTCATGATTATTTCAAGCAAGAGAGTGAACATACAACATGATGAACCTTATTGTCTATCTACTGGAGCATTTGATTTGTAATTTTGCACAGGAAGCATGTGATTTGTTTGTCCTTGCTAATCTCACCCCACAGAAAAAGAATGGGAGAAACATGTTTTGTGAAGTTTTTTCACAGGGAATATAGGAGCTGCGCCTCAAGACATCCAAGAATGGTTAAATCCATAATCTTGGGGATGTGATGAACACCCCACTGGAGCTACACTCTTTTGGTTAGCACACGTCTACTTTCTGTTTTTCTAAGCAAAGCATTTATCATAGAGACTTGAAGCGTCTAGTTTTTGTTTTTATTTTTGTTTTGATAAGACCACCACCATCATTTTATATGAGATTGAGCTACTGGAGTTTGGGGTTGGAATGTATTGGATGATAGTATTATGACTTGGAATAGGTATGCCATGGTTGATTTGAAGAGCTACATATGTTTGCATGATTTATAGGCTTTTTATGTGTAGAAATTTGCAATAATGTTGTCTTGAGCTATCTCTTATTCATGTCCTTGATGTTAATTGCTGGTTTATTTAGTTTGTCATGAAATGAGTAGTTCTATGGACACATGCATGCATAGTAGCTGGTCAACTATCTCCCTCTTGCTAGCCCAAAAATTTAAAAATTCCAACAAGTAAAAACTTGTTTCCAACACTCCTTAGCCAAGTATTTCTAGTGAGTCCACCATATCTTCCTATTAGCTCCATTGCTATTCCGAGTATGTTCACCATGTTATTGTGTTATTACGTTCTAAATTAAGATATTCACTATATTAATTGTCATGGGTTGAACTTGGGATAGGACTCTCACGAACTTTTGAAGGCACACTTTACTTTTTATGCATCTAATAAACATGACCCAATAATGGGAGCCACAAGTTTTGCGTTTGACAAGTGTGTGGTTGGGAGCTAGCTATAAACGTGTATCACCTAAAATCTTTCGACATTGCACAAAAAATTTACATTTGGTTGATATCATGTACTTCTGTTTTTGGACTCCTGCCATGCCGAAATGAACTAGAGGAATAGTAAGTTTTGATGAGTAAGTATCTATATGACTAGAGAAACGCATTGGGCCGCTAACCCAAGCCATGCTTTATCATGGTGGAAATTTACTTACAGCTTGAGTGACTCTACAACACATCCTATAATAAAATAAGAAGCTATGCATAATAGTGAATGAAAATAAAAAGGATGATGAGTCTACCCCGTTTGTTCATATTGTCATTGTAACATGGGCTTGTTTCCATGTCATGGGGCAAGAGGTACCTCTTTGCGATTCTCTATGATGTCATTAATACTTATTATCATTGTACAAAGCTTATTAGGAATCTTAAGTTGAGTAATCATGGAGTAGGTTTTCACACTCACGGGGCATGAGGCTTCCAACCACCTTGTCATTCTCATTACTTCAATACTCACAATTTTAAGATGCTAGTGATAAAGGGTCAATGAGAGTCCTAGATCAATGGATACCACATTTCAATTAGTAATTTTAGTTGAATAATTTAGAGGCTAAGTAAGACTTGATCATGTTTTAACTCTACTCAATTTTCTCCAAAGTGTCCACCATATTTTCTATTCTCCATTATGCTATTCTTTGACCAATATAGGATTTTATTTTTCATTTTATGTATGCGTTTGGTCCATAGTGCTTTTATTTCATTATACACTTTGTGAACTTTCATGAAGCATCTTTGCTTGCATATTTGATATTTCTTACAACATGAATTGTATATTGCTACTCATTTCTAGTATTAATCATTTGATTATATGTAGCATGAATAATCCTCCTTGATATCCCATGATTGTTTCAATATGCAAAACCCATCTTAGTTTTATCACCTTCATACTCGAGGACGAGCATGGGTTAAGCTTGGGGATGTTGATGCATGTAAAATGCATAGATAAATTTTGCATATTTTCACATGGTTTTCTATTACATATTGCATCATATAAGGGTATAATTCAATGTTTTATAGCATTTTGGGGTTAAATTACAAAGTCCCCCAACTTTTATGGAATTAACCCTGCCTGTCAGAAACCCCGTTTTCTATATTTTTGACGTTTCAGGGGGCAAACTTCCGCGAAATCACCTGAAAATCTGCGGGGGTCATTTTCTTGGAAGGAGAAGACTTGTGGGCGAAGGATCCACGAGAATTGGGCAAGGAGGCCCAAAAGAGGACCCTCCACGCGGCCAGATTCCTTGGTCGCGTGAGAGGCCCCCTTTTGGCCCCTGTGGCCCCAATTCCTTCCATCTTCGACTTAACGACTCTGTCTTGACCTAAAACCGACTATAAAAAGGGTCCCCCGTACCCTCACGGAGAAGAGCGCCGCCGAAACACCGAAACAGAGACCAGAAGTTCCAGATTGGAGGGGGAAAACTCCGGCGGGGCGCCGCCGGTGTGATCTCCTACCCCTCCAACGTCATCTCCATCGACATCTCCATGAAGAGGGGGTAGTCCACCCCAGGGCTATGGGTTTGTGGAAGTAGCACTTGTATCTCTCTCTCTATGTGCTTCACTAATTAGATCCGTATGAGCTGCCTCACATGATTACGGGCACCGTTGTAATTCCTATGTGGTGGATCTTTTCTATGAGTTATTGAATCTGAGATTGCAATTGTTTCTCTTGAGTTATTTGAGTATATGTATCTTATGTACCCCGTTCTTATTTGCTAGTTTTGATCAATCTAGTTCTTGAGAGCGTGTGTGGGGTGATGGGTGCATTAGTTGGAGTAACGGGGGGTGGCTAGTGCTGTGAAAGTGACAGAAGTTCAGCGATCCACTTAGGTTTTGTTAAACCTTTCTTAGTTACCTCACTAGGGATAAAAAGGAGTACCTTGTTGCCGGGGATTTGAAGTGACACTAATCAATCTCCATGACTAGATCTAGCAAGTTCTTACTTCAACTTCATGTCACATTGCTTAAAGCTATACTCTGGTTTTTCCTTAATTATCGAGGTTTTATGATTTATTCGCATCTTGGTGGAGTATAAGAGGGATCAATATGACCGTAGAGATCTCTATGCTAGGACGTGATGCCCATAGGAAAGTACTCAATGTTAAACATGTTATTGTAATCTCACATGTAATTCTTTATGTCCACCGTCTACCACTTTATTTGAGAGAATGCAAGTGTGAAACCATGAACCCCGGTCCTATTTTAAATATAAGAAAACACTCTAGTTACTTTGCTGCAATTTATTTTACTTGCACTTTACTTTACTTGCATCTCCAATACGAATTTACATTATCTCCATCACCACTTGCATCACAAAAATACAAAAACAATCCATTGCATATTTATTTTCTCATTTACATTTAGTAGTAGATTTAATTATTGCACATTTACTTTCAGTTTTGCATTGCAATTTAGAAGTCTCACACCTTGTGCTTGACAACCACTTGGTGAGGTTGAGGGCACAACATTCTCTACTTGTTTGCAGGATCCTGGAGGAAGCTTGGAAGACAACTGCTGAAATACTGGCTCCCCAAGAGTTCGATATAAACCCTCGAGTCACCCTCATGGGGAAGAAGGCTTGCCACTAGCTACACACTCTGCACTTGGAGTCTCAACCTAGCCATCACCATCTTATCTATTTCCCAATGATATTTCAACTTTCTTCAATGTCAACCAAAATTTTGCCTGCATGCTCGGAGTTATAAATCTGAATGATGTTCTGGCCTAAGGAGGCTTAAGGAAACCTAGATTGTGCCTGCGTGCCTGAGTTTCATACTTTTTCAAAATTTCTTACTTTTTCCTAAGTATTATCTGATAGTTTGTATGTTGGGTCACTGGAATTAGTAAGTAAAAATGCCTAAGTACAATCCATGTTTCCGAGTTTGGACTGAAGGTTTGCACCCAGTCACTTGGCATGAAGATTAAGTACTATCGAGCCACTTCAACACTAAGGACAGTCAAAACGTATAAGCCAGAAAACTTAGAAGGAAAAGTAATTAAAACCCAGAAAACTTGCAAAGACTGGAAATTTTACTGCAAAAGGGGAATACTTGTTTATACAAATGGTATATAGCATTACAATGGATGTTACATTGAGATAATAGTAATGCTCCTATTTTTTCCTTGCCAACTACTCAGGAATCAAGCGGCCTCCTCAGAATCCGAGTCCTCCTCTTCGCTGCTGGGGTCCTCGGGAGTTGCCGGAATCTCTTCCTCCGGGTAGAAGGTGGAGATCGACACCATTTGTGCTATCTCTGTAGCGTGCCCTTTGACATAGTCGAAGATGCTGGCTCTCTCGCTTCCGTGTATCCTTGGGGGATACCGGTCGCCATGCGTCAGGACTTTGTTGTGGTGTAGTGCATACGCATTAGCCCAAGGTCCATGCACGCACCACCGCGAGACGCGGAGCGGAACCAGGATTCCTTCTGGTTTGCCACCTCCTCGCTTGCTTCCGGAAGCTTGCTAACTTCCGAGATTTCTCCTGCTTTGTCGGGAATGTACTTGTTCACAAGTAACATCCCCGCAGTCTTCAGCCCGGCGAAGATTCTCCTGAAAGCCCAGATTCTATCAATCCGGGTAAGCAAGGGTTCCCCTCTGTTTAAATCAACAAGGAAAAGTTAGAAAAACAGAGAAAAAAAGGAAACATACTGTAAGAAGTATAAGGAGAAATATCCAGTAAAAGAGCTAAATCTTACCGAGAATCTTGTCCATTTCAATTCCTTCTTCAAGGCGTTGATTTAGAGCGTTCTCCAGGTCCAGGATGGTGACCTTGTCCTTCTCAGTCTAGGCAGAAGCCTTGGACTCGACAATCCCTACAGCCAGTTGGCTGGCCTCCAGGTCTTTCTGGAGCTTTACATTGATATTGTAAAGCTCTGAGTTTTTATTTTCGGAGGTTCTCGGTATTGTCAGCATCTTCAGCTATTTGTTTGTCCTTCGCCAAAGAAGCTGAAAAGTAAGAAAAATGAAGAGTTTAAGACTCGGAAAATGACTTAGAATTTTTTTCACAAAACTGCATTGCGAATAGATGAAATATTTCCCTGTTGATTCCATTCCTTCAGCCCCCGCTGAACAGATGCCAACTCCGAGTCTTTATCTTCAAGAATCTCAAGGAGAGTTTTTACCTCCTTGTTCTTGATGGTAAGTTTATTAAAAACTTCCATGTTAATCGTTTCGGCAGTTTGCTAAAACATGGACAAGAAAAACATCGTTTAAGTCAAAAAACAAGCAAGGATAAGGAGAAAGTATTCAATCAAAAAGAATACAGTTGACTAAATGCTTGGGGGCTAGAGATATTTACCTGGCTCATTTTCTGAAGGCCTGTCAAATTCTCGGAAAACTCCTTTGCGTACTCTGCAAAGAGGATTCCGACATGGCAAAGGCTGTCTTGTATGACCTGCCGATGCGAGAACACGTAATTATTCCTAACTATTAGCCCGCCTTGTGGCTAGGGACGGATTAATGGAACACGAGTGAAATGTTTCTTCGCCCACGGATGAATATATTCGTGTTCGTCGAAACAGTTTTCTTCTTTTACCTTGAACTCAGGATTGAAGTTGGGGATTGGCTCCTCCTCTGGAATGTTTGAAGGGCCTCCTTTCTCCGGCACGCCCTTTCCCTTGTGTCTGACTCGGGCGCAACAGGATGGCTGGATTGCAAGGGATATCTGGTGCAGCAGCGGGAGATGGCTTTGCTCCTCTTTGAACAACAACCTTATGCTTCTTCCGGCCCTTTACCTTCAGAGTGGTAGGAGCAAGGCTGGAAAGAAAAGGAGAAGAAAAACTCCGAGAAATGAGATTCTGAGAAACGAAAAACATGCGATAAAAAGCATAGAAATAAAAAGCCTGGGATTTTCACCTGGAAGTTGCGACGACAACACCGTCAAGGTCGATCACCTCCTGAGTGGCGGAGGGTTTCTTGCGCTTCCGTCCGCCTGACTGAAAGTTGGCGCGAAGCGCGTCCAACTCGACATCGGTCACGAGCTCGGCATAAGGAAGTTCGAGAAGCTGCAAAGAAAATCAAAGTTAGAGTAAGGAAAAAATCCGAGAAAAGACAAAACCAAGAAAATGCCCAAAGAGAAAGAATTTTACCTTTGGAGCTGGATTGCCAGCATGATACATTTGTCGGCTTTCTTCATACTGGTCCCGAGTGGAAACCAGTTGGTTTAGCCGCTTCTTGAGGTCTCTTTTCGAAAAGCCTGGTTTGTCGCCATCATTGCGTCCTCCGTACCTGAATACTCGCACATGAGTCATTTGCCGTGGTAGGCCAAGGGCTGGATTCGCCTTTCGAGACAACACAATACAGTATATGTGCCGGTTAACGGGGGATTGGCGGAAACAAGCTTGGCGATTCGCCGCTTGATCCTCATCAGATCTGTAGGCAGAGTCTGGACCGCGTCCACTACCCAATTGTCTTCAGGAGTGGCCACGGAATTGAAGAAAGAGGGGAACGCCCGTCTCCTTTCCAGGAAACGGACGTCCGAGTGATATAAGAGGGAACCTGTCCAAAATTTTACGGATTCCTAGGTTTTGATTTTTGGGAACCAATATTCCCTAAACCTACGTAAGGTGAAGGAGATGGTTCCGCATGTTGGGAGGGCACCCTCAGAAGGGTTGCGTTTCACCCTAAAACAATAATGCTAGAAATATAACCTAGGCTCTATTCCTAGGTACCCCTCAAAGAGGGCTTGAAATCCGGCTAAGTATAAAATGGAGTTGGGAGGAAGGTTGTGAGGATGGATTTTGTAGTGGTCGAGAATTTGAAGAAAGAAGGCGTACGGCAGAAAACCCATACCTCTGTTTACGTGAGAAGCGAGGAGAACCCGTTCGCCGGATTTTGGGGATGGCTCGGAGTCTTCCTCGTCATACCGCCATTTTTCTTCCAGCACAAACCCTTCTTTCTCCATTGCCGGAAGGAGGGATTGAACCACGTTGCAGTGGCTCCAATTACCAGAGTTTTCCTCCATTTCTTCTTCAACTCCGGCGGCGCCGGAAGCGGCGACCTCCTCGCTGCCGAGAGTGGTGTTCCCCTCCATGGGCTCGATGACGAGAGGCGGAGGAGGAGCAGTTGATGACGATGGCACGTTCCCGGCCGCGGGAGGCAGATCCCCGCGTGCCGGATCGCTAGCGTCTCTCTCCAGCGTGCTCGCCGCTGCGCGAACCGGCAAGTCGAGGGGGTCCATGTCGTTGATTATGGACTCGATGTCCACGGCGGCGTACGCTACGTCCGAGGCGCGGGGAGAGTCTCCGGAGGCCATTTGCGGGCGACACAACCGTGAGGTGGATCCTCCGATGATTGTCGCCGGGAAGGTTTGGGGCTCGTTTTTCTCTCTGTTCGTACTTGCGCTCGGGCTCGGGTGCTGGTTGCAGTGGCGCTAGTGGCTTGAGGAGGACGATGGAACGGAAGAAGATCTGGAGGCCCCGAGGCAGGCTATTTATAGCCTAATGCGCTGAGATTAGCTCCAACGGCTATTTCGACCATTGGATGATTGACGCGTGTTACGCCCGAGATTTCTGGGAAATAAAGGGGCGGGGTGATAAGTGTTATCTCCTCGTTTCCCGCGATAATCTGTCAGAGGATACGTTGCAGGGTTTTGACTGAACCCAAATGTCCGTGATGTCATCACAATTTCATCGCTAATGTCGGATATATACCGACTAGGGGTATATCAGATAGTGTCCTAAAGATCCGGATTACCAGGGTGGCCTGAATGGTAAAGGATTATGGTCCATTAGGCGGCCCAGTAAGCTGACGCACAGAAGCCGGATTCTAGAAGAACACGAACCACGGCCCACGTGGTGCGGCTTGGAATAGAAGGCGGATTCTTGCCTTCCAAGTTAGAACTTATCGTAGTCTTCTAGGTTTCCTTTCTGTAAGCCCTAACCTGGCTATTTATATAAAGCCGGACGGGAGAGAAGAAAAGAGAGAACTAGCTAGAAGCCAACTCGCCGAGAAGTTGATCCTCGTCGAGTTAGCAACCCAAACTCACATTGTACTTTGTATACTTCAGGCTCTAGCCCTGATTTAGTGAGATTGCAGGACTAGGAACGCCGCCTAGTTGCGACATACCGAACCTGGGTAAACTTTGGTGTCCCTGGTTGTCATACTACCACATCCCCCTCACGTCTTTACCCGTAGGCCTCATGGCACCCCCGTCTGTGAACCCTACTCCGATGTCTCGACAGTTGGCGCCCACCGTGGGGCGAGCGACGTCAGGCGTTATGTTTCGATCGGGGATACTCGGCGGAATTGGCAGTACCATAACTGTCGGAAGCCTGGAATTCCACAACGACATCAGGCGCTTCCTCGATAACGGATCGTACATGCCAGCACGGAATCATCTAGTAAGTGCCTGCGTTTTACCGATTGGATCTGCAAATATCTTTATCGGATTAACTGCAGAGGCAATGGGATTATGTGGTGGAAGTAGATTTATCCCTCCCTCCCTATACCCAGTTGAAGAAAACTATGATGCCGGATTTTTCTCAGATCGCCAATATCCTGCTCAAATCGCTACCTCTTCGGAGATACCTGCAATGAGATCGCACTTTATTGGTATGGTGCAAACCGAGATCGCTGAAAACACGGATGAAAACAATCCCGTGGAAAAGGCAGAAGAAAACAATCCCACAATATAGGTGGAAGATCCGACATCCGTCAATTTGACGACGAACTCGGAAGCTGATTTCGTACTAGCCGCCATCGAGGCGAGACTGGAATCAGAACCCGGATCGGACCAGCTCGATTCCGAAGACGAAGATGAAGACGCTTTCGAAAGAAAGGTCAAATCTTTTCAAGAGGGATTCCATGAAGTTCTTATGGCAAAACCGACTGATAACTCGGATGCCGAAAGTCAGGAAGACCCTCAAACACCTCCGCCAGATGAGGAAAGAGAGGACGGTGAAACCAGTCCAATTTACCCTGATGTCAAGGAATTGACAGAAGATGAACCTGGTAAAAACCTCCCTCTTCCAAGAAAAGAACACAAGGCTACCAAGAAACTCCTATACAAACTCCGGAAGAAAAAACTGGTGGATACCACCAACGAAAACCCGGAAGCAGGAGGAGGAAGCGGAGTCAAGTCTACGGAGAAGAAAACAAAGGAAATCTCTGTTCCACCAATGTCAGAACAGGACGAACAGGATTGAATTCAAACACCAGTGGGACCCCCACGAACCCCCTGAAGTGCTAGAAGCCAAGAGACAAGCTCTTCAAAGGCAACATCAACATCTATTCAGAACTCGGGAAAGTCTCCTACAAACCCAGGTTGACATTAAGTTGAAGCAGGTAGAAATTGAGGAGTACGAGAGAAAGAATAGATCCGGCATAAACCTACAAGGTTACCCGAAATCGTAAAACCGGAAGTACTGTAGCCAAAGAATCGGGTCCAAAACCCCGCCTGGCAAAAGCAAGTAAACGGCATCAATGCCAGGGGCGAACCTATATACAAAACCGCAGCAGAAAATGCGGAAGCCACGTTCGCCATCCTCAACAACGATATGTACTCCAATGACGAAAAACTCCAAGGGGTGTATGCTTCCTTAGGAAAAGCATTGCAACAACAGCAGCGAGGGCAGGCAAGATCAGGGAAGTTGCATGACGACTCAGCCCTATGCAAAACAGCCACATGCACCGCTGGAGCACCTGGACCTGGAGAACCTGGAGATTCAGGCAATTCCAAAGAGAAGAAAGGAGATCCGAAAAAGGAGAAGAAAATTCCCGATAACAAGGATGCGGCGTCCAGAACAGGATCCCATCCGCCGAAAGGTGAAATCAACCCCCGTGATCGGGAAGAACAAAACCGGAAGGACGGAAAAGCAATGACGCCTCCGAGACGCCCTGCTGAAAAAGCCGGAAGACATGATATTCCTCACAGGCGTGAGAGATCCCGTACCCCTGCTAGGAATAAGGAAAGACACAGGAGTAGAATTCCACCTTGTTCCAAAGGACGTGATAATGGAGGAAACATGGATAATCCCGGAAGAGCGCACTCGCGCAACAATGGGAAAGAAAGGAGCAGATCCCCTTATGTCCATTCAGCCGGTAGATATTCCGTACACGCTGACAGAGCGGAAAGAGATGATCTATACTTTGGACCTAAGTGTTTTACTGACAGGATCCGAAGGATAACTCTACATTCTGGCTTCGCCAAAGTTGGTCCAACATATCAAAAATATACCGGTAGCACAAACCCGGATACCTGGCTCTCAAACTATTATACAGCCGTCCAGATCAACAAAGGGACAAATTTAGAGGCAGTAAAATTCCTCCCCCTAATGTTGTTGGATGGAGGCAGAGATTGGATTAACGGGTTTCCGTCAAGAACCATAGACAGCTGGGATGACATGGCTAGAGTTTTCACTCAGCATTTTCGGGGAACTTACAAACGCCCCAAAAGCATCAACCAGGTCAACCGTTACACCCAGTTTGAAGACGAGCCATACGTGGATTTCATCTCAAGATGGACTGCAATGAAGAACAGCTGCTCTGGAGTAAGTGACGTACAAGCAATGCATGCCTTCGTCAACGGCTTAAAACCCAGCCTCGTACCGTTTATGGTTGGTTCAAAGCAGCACAAAGATCTCGGATCTATGCTTATAACCGCAAATGAGCATGCAGCGGCCGAAGATGACATCAGAGCGAGAGGTGGGAATATCGACGCTTTGGCTCAGGCCAAGAAGGTGCCTCGTTCTCAGAAAAAGCTACTCCAGAAACACAGCCAAAACCCAAAGAAGTTAACTTAGCCTTTGGAAAGGATAATGGAAGCAAATGGAAAGGAAGAAACACAGAACCTATCTCCCACACAAAGGAAGAGTGGGAAAAGATTAAGTCGGAAAACTGTGTCCACCATTCGCAATTTGGGAAACCACCCATACGAACGCACAATGCCGGCTTAATAAGCATATGAAAGGCAGTGCAGGATCCGGGAACAAGGGGAAGAACTCCAAGAGGAAATTCTCCAAGCAACAGCCAGAAGCTGAAAAAGAAGACAGTGAATCGGACACTGACAAAAAAAATCCAAGAACAACAGCGAAAAGGCGAACCAAAGTTCCCGAGAGTTGATGGAGAATGCAATTTAACTTTCCTCACAACTCCCTCAGCAAAGGTGGCAAAGAGGACACTTCGAAAAATAAACGCGGTTGTTCCACCAACCCCCAAATTCTTGAAGTACTCGAAAACACCAATTACCTGGGATCAGTCTGATTATCCCGGAAATATCCCAGAGCCTGGCACACAAGCTCTAATTGTAAGTCCTATTGTTCAAAACACTAGGCTAAAAAGAGTGCTGATGGATGGAAGATCCAGCATTAACATAATGTACCTGGATACACTAAAACATCTGCGAATCCCTGAGGCCCATCTCAATCATAGCAACATACGTTTCCATGACATCGTTCCTGGCAGACAAGCACAATCCCTAGGAGAAATTTCCCAAGATGTAACGTTTGGAGAAAAAGAGCACTTCCGCCAGGAAAAATCTCTTTCGAGGTCGTGCCGTTCGAGTGTGGTAGCCGTTCGAGAGTGTATACCACACGATTCTCGGACGTCCAGCTTTCGCCAAATTTATGGCAAGACCATGTTATATCTATAACAAGCTGAAGATGTCAGGGCCAAAAGGAGGAGTGATCACCATATCATGAGACTTCAAATTGGCAAATGAGCTGGAAAAAGGAAACGCCCTTTGCGCAGAAAAATTAATAGCAAATGAGGAATTGAAAGAGCTGGCAAAAGAAGTATCGCCGACAGAAATGCCGGCAGGAAAAGAAAGCCGGAAGCCCGCAGATAGTTTCAAAGCTTCCGATGATACAAGGCAGGTTATCCTAGACCCCAAAGATCCGACAAAATTTGTCGTAGTAGGGACAGGGATGACCAACAAATAGGAAAACGCGCTCATCGAGTTCCTCCGTGAGAACTGGGATATTTTTGCCTGGTGCCCTGTGGACATGCTGGGTGTACCCAGGGAACTTGCTGAGAATCAACTCAAGGTGATCCCATGATCTAAACCCGTCAAACAAGGTCTCCGCCGATTTGACGGAAGAAGACGGAAGGCTATTGGCAAGGAAATTATCCGGCTATTAGCAGCTGATTTTATCCGGGAAGTTATACATACTGAATGGTCTGCGAACCTAGTGTTAGTCCCGAAGAAAGATAGTACTATTCTTAGGATGTATATAGATTACACCGGCCTGAACAAATTGTGTCCAAAAGATAGATTTGCGTTACCGCGAATCGGTCAAATAATAGATGCCACTACTGGCTCCGAGCTTTAATGCTTTTTGGATGCTTATTTCGGGTACCATCAAATACATATGAAGAAAGAGGACCAAATCAAAACCTCCTTCATAACCCCGTATGGAACATACTATTACATAACCATGCCTTTTGGCTTGAAGAACGCAGGTGCAACTTACCAGCGTTGCATGCAACGATGTTTGCATAGTCAGATTGGCAAAAATGTTCACGTTTACGTGGACGACATTGCCGTCGTTTCCAAGGAAAAAGACATACTCCTTGAAGATTTGCGAGAAACCTTCGATAATTTACGCACTTATAAAATGAAGTTGAATCCATTAAAGTGCGTATTCGGGGTTCCCTTAGGAAAACTTTTGGGTTTTATCGTTTCTCACAGAGGAATAGAAGTAAACCCGGAAAATATCAAGGCAATCATAAACATCACAAAAGCCTACGTGCTTAAAAGATATACAAAGATTGACGGGTTCTGCAGCTGCCGTCAGCAGGTTTATAAGCCGGCTAGGAGACAAAGCTCTGTCGTTATACAAATTGTTGAAGAAATCCGACAAATTTGAGTGGACAGAAGAGGCGGACAAAGCATTAACCCAGTTAAAGGAAACCTTGATGAAAGCTCTGATTTTGGCATCACCAAAAGACGAAGAACCCATGTTTCTGTATCTCACAGCAACAAACATGGTTATTAGTGTTGTGATAGTTGTGGAAAGAAGGAAAGAAGAGCAAATCATACCAGATCAACATCCGGTATATTATATAAGCGAAGTTTTTTCCGAGTCCAAACAAAGGTACCCACACTATCAAAAGCTGGCATATGGCGTATTTTCGCATCTCGAAAACTCCACCATTATTTCCAAGGACATTTCATAACAATGGTGTGTAAAGCACCATTAGGGGATATAATCAACAATGCAGACGCAACAGGCCGAGTAGCCAAATGGGGCATCGAGCTGGCTGCGTTCGACATTAAGTACCAACCCCGGACGGCAATTAAATCCCAGGCGTTGGCAGGTTTCATTGCTGATTGGACAGAAGCAATGGAAAACACACCAATGCCGGAGTCGAAATACTGGGTTATGCACTTTGACGGATCCAAGATGAAGGAAGGCGCCAGAGCTGGTGTAGTGCTAAAATCTCCAAAGGGGGATATTATGGAGTATGTATTGCAAATACACTTCAACACCAGCAATAATGTGGCAGAATACGGAGCTTTGCTTCATGGCTTGCAAATTGCAAAAGAAATAGGCGTCAAACACATATTATGCTATGGCGACTCAGATTTGGTACAACATCAGCTCAACCAAACATGGGACGCCAAAAGCCCCATCATGGCCGAATATCGGAGAGCGGTGGATGAGTTTGCTATTTGCTTCCTAGGATTTGAAGTACTTCACGTCAAAAGGGAGGAAAATTGGAACGCGGATGCATTAGCCCGCATGGGCTCGGAAAGAGTGAAAACCCTACCGCCAGGTGTGTTTGTCCAACATTTGCATAAACCATCGATAAAAGGTGGAGATGTTGATTATCCTTTTGTGTCCGAGTCAATTGAAGTCCTGCTCGTTAACCCGGATTGGACAATACCATATTTACACTTCTTAGTAGATCAGAAGTACCCGGATGGAGCAGACGAGGTCTTGCAAAGACAAATAAAACGTTGATGCAAAGGATACACGGTGATCAATGGTTGCCTGTATAGACGCAGCATTACCGGAATCTTTCAGCGATGTATTTCGCCAGAAGAAGGCCGAGAAATGCTGCAAGAAATCCATGCAGGAGATTGCAGACATCATGCTCAATCAAAAACATAGTTAAGAGCATTCCGTGCAGGGGATTTCTGGCTAACATCCAAGCAGACACCGAACACATAGTAAACACATGTGCCGGATGTCAGTATTACGCCAAGCAGACGAATATGCCAGCCCAAGCGCTAAAAACTATCCCTATCACATGGCCATTTGCGGTCTGGAGGCTAGATATGATGGGACCATTCAAAACTGCAAGAGGTGGACTCACACATCTACTTATTGCAGTAGACAAGTATACCAAGTGGGTGGAGGCAAAACCCATCAAAAAACTTGATGGTGTGACCGCCAGGAATTTCATCATTGACGTAGTCATGAGATACGGTGTTCCACACAGTATAATCACAGACAACGGGACAAATTTCTCTATTAGAGAGTTGGCAAAAAATTGCCGACAAACAGGAATACGCCTAGACCTTGCGTCTGTGGCTCACCCACAATCCAATGGGCAGGTTGAAAGAATGAATAGCTCAATCCTGCAAGGAATACGCCCAAGATTCGATTTTCCTCTTCATAGAGCAGCTGGAGCATGGGTGTAAGAGTTACCTTCCGTACTTTGGAGTATTCGAACGACGCCAAACAGGTCAACAGGGCAAATCCCATTTTTTCTGGTTTATGGCGCAGAAGCAGTGCTTCCAACGGACATGATCCATGATAGCCCAAGAGTGCAAGCTTTCGATGACTCGGACTCCGAAAGTGCACGATAGGATGCCGTCGATCTCCTAGAAGAAGAACAAGAATTTGTGCTTCAAAGATACGCCATTTATCAGCAAGGATTACGACGTTACCATAGTCGGAAAATCAGGCATCGTTCTTTTAAAGAAGGCGATTTAGTGCTAAGATTGGTGCAAGAAAGAAAGCACAAGTTAGCTGCAGTTTGGGAAGGACCATTTGTCATCAGCAAAGCTATGAAAAATGGATCATACTATCTTGTAGATATTTGGGACAGGGAAGATGATCCCAAAAGATCGAATCACAAAAGAAAGAGAAAGATAGATGACGAACTAGGGGAGACCAAAAGACCCTGGAGCATCCAGCAGTTACGTCCCTTCTACACTTAGTTCAACTTCTATGTAAACATCTTTGAGATCATGAAATAAAGTTGTCGAAATTCATATATATATGTTTTTACATGTTTTTTATAGTACAAAGCATAAGTCCGCCTTATCTATTTCCCAATGATCTTTCAAAATACTCAATGTTAACCCGAATTGTGCCTGCATGCTCGGTGTTAAAAAACTGAATGATTTTCAGCCTAAAATGGCTTAAGGAAACCCAGATTGTGCCTGCGTGCCCGAGTTTCATTCAAAAATTCCTTACTTTTTCTCTAAGTATTATCTGATTGTTTTTATGTTGGGTCACTGGAGCTAGTAAGTAAAAATGCCTTTAGTATGATCCATGTTTCTGAGTTTCGACTGATTGGTTATACCCGGTCACTTGGCATGAATATTAAAGTACTATCGAGTCATTTCAAACACTAAGGACAGTTAAGACATATAAACTAGATAACTTAGAAGATAAAGGAATAAAAACCCGGAAAACTTGCAAAGACTTAATAATTAACTGCAAAAGTGGGGTACTTGTTTATACAAAAGAATAGAAAGCATTACAATAAGTTTACATTGTAAGAACAATAATGCTTCCATTTCCCTAACTCTACCCAGGTCCAGGCAGCTCCTTCAGGCATCCGACTCTTCCTTGCTGCTGGATTCCTCTGGAGTTGCCGGGGTGGCTTCTTCAGGGTAGAAGGTGGAGATGTTCACCATGGTGGCGATCTTGGTGGCGTGACCTTTGATTTCATCAAAGATGCTGGTTGTCGAATATGCATCTCAACAACTCCCTCGGGTGAACCGATAGGGTTTCGAGTAAGAGAACAAATAGACGCTGGTGACAATCGTCGGCTAACAGGGGGCAAGATTTACCCAGGTTCGCGGCCCTCGTAGAGGTAAAACCCTTACTCCTGCTTCTGTCGATTTGTATTATCTCGATAGATCGGTTACAGGGGGGTGCTCAAGTCGAGAGTAGATCTCAAACTCAAGGCTTAGGTGGTGCGGTATTGCTTGGCCCCCCTCCCGGTGGTTCTCTTGGCTTCATATAGGTAGCCAGGTCTCAAACCGTCCCCGAGGGGGGAGGGATACAAACCCTAACCTAAAGTCGGTTACATGTTTCCTTTCTTAACCCGCAAGGTTTTGCGGGTGGGCCTTGATTGAGCCTTCTAGAACAGTCCACGGCGTCTCCCTTGGAGCTTGGGTCTTGGGCCTTAGACCGGGTAGACTCACTCGATAGTTCTAGGATCCATCCCTTCGTCGGTAGCCCCCGAGCGTTTACTCGGCTGAGAATCTGTTGGGTAGACGCTCAAAGTTCGTCTTGATTTCTTTTCGACTGATGGCTTCAATCGTCTGAAGAGGGTGTGTACCCTGTGTGCGATGCACTCCTTGTGCTCGAGTATCGAGAAAATAAAAGTGCCTGTGTATTGGCTGTTTTTCGCAGAAGGATGTGACTCAGTTGCTTGGCTCTCCCGAAAGCTCAGGGCCAATTAATCACATCTAGGGCAAAAACAGTTCTGGCCTACGTAGACTCGAGACCTCTGACTCGAATCTGGTGAGGTGATCATTGCGACTGGGCCGTGGAGGTCTTACCGAGTCGAACTTAACCTATGAGGGTACCCGGCGCGTCCGCTAGGATTTTTCTTTGTGTTGTTGACACGGAAATTTACCGGAGGACGCAACTTGAGTGCGATTCTAGGCCCTCGAGAAAGATCTTTTGGGTCCTACCTTTGTATCGAGAGGATACGGCATCCGGATGCGCCTAGTCGGCAGAACGATCCAGGATAAAGATGTGTATACATCGTATGTTAGAGTGGCAGGGACTGCTCTCTCGCGAATATTTCCTCGCAACTTTGCGAGTAAAGAAATTTTCCTTGTTGTACTTACACATAAGATCGTGTCGCAGATGGCGACCGCAATTTGAAAGCTTTGCGTGGAGTGGCTGATGTGGCTAAGTCAAAGCAAAAGTTTGCGGCTGAGCGTGAACAGTTCGTGATGGAGGAGCTGGCCGCTGTTACCAAAGACATGCTTTGTAAGCATGCTAGCCCCCTAGAACTTTGTTGTTTACCTTATTTTCACCTTTTAACCTTTTGTACTTTCCTTTATAGTTGTTGAGCCTGACGGTCCGTGTGAAGCGCATTGGGTGGATAATCATATTGTTCATGAGGCGGGTAGCTCAAAACCGCATGCGAACAACTTCTGGTCTGACCGCAGTCGAGGCTCCATCTTGTCTACTTTGAAGTATCGAGTAGGCCAGGCGAAGATACTTGTTGATGCTTGTCGTGAAGCTCTGACATCTGTGCACAAGACTTTTTATGCGCTTGGTGAAGTTCCAGAAGGTTTGAGCAAACTGCTAAGAATCTTTGGTCGGGTAGGGGAAGTGCGCGAGTGCGTTCGCCAGCAGCTTATATGCGGATCTCAAGTAGCGCTTGCTTTTGTTCGGGTGTGGCACCCTGAGGTCAATTTCAATTATGTGGCTAGGCTTCCCAATGCTCCAGTCGATTTTACTCCTCATTATGCAGTCGTTCAACCTGCGGCGGAGGAGATCATTCGACTGACTTCCGAAGAGGTTGACCAGATGCTGGCCAAAAAGACTGCTCATCGTCAGGTGTAATCGTAGGATGCAGATATCCTGTTACCTTGTATAGTTCACTTGAGATTTTATAAGGTGCTTTATAAGACATGAACCATGTTTGTATCTTGTATTTGTAAATTTTCCTCTAATACTTAGTTAGGCGTAGCCCCCGTGCGCTTGGGGTGTATACATGTTGTTTTAGCATGTAAAATGAAGAAACACGAATAGCTATGGTTGAGAAACCATGTGTTTTTATTGATATGGCTGAGAAGCCATGTATTTCCTTGAGCTACAAGATGGCTAATATAGCCTTATTTTTGCGAATAGAATAATCCTAAGGATAGAACTTGCGGAGATGCGCAACGTTCCATGGATTGGAGTAAATGCCACCGGTCTCCGGGTTCTTCAATCGATACGCGCCGCCTGGGATAACTTCGTGTATGATGAAGGGTCCTTCCCATGGTGGCTCGAGCTTGTGCCCTTCCTTTTGCTTGAGCCGCAACACCAGGTCGCCTACCACTAAGGATCTGTGGCGTATGCGACGACTGTGGTAATTGCGCAGTGATTGCTGGTATACCGCCGATCTTGCGAGTGTAATGTCGCGAATTTCATCAAGTGCGTCCACGTCTTCCGCGAGTGCTCTGTTCGAGGTTTCTTCGTTGCATGCGACGACGCGGGGTGCGCTGAATTTGACGTCTTCGGGTAGGACGGTCTCGGCTCCATAGACCATAAAAAATGGCGTATAGTTTGCTGGCCGATTTGGCGTTGTGCGAAGGCTCCACGGTACTGATGGTAACTCCTCTGCCCAGTGCCCTGCTGCTGGGTTTAGGCAATCGAGTAGCCGCTTCTTGAGGACAGCTGAGACTAATCCGTGGGATCGCTCGACTTGACCAGTAGTTTGCGGGTGAGCCACTGAGACGAAGTTGAGGGTGATTCCTTTCTGTTCGCAGAATTCCTGTGTTACCTTCGCTGTGAAGTTGCTGCCGTTATCGGTGATGATGTTGTGCGGTATGCCAAACCTGCACACAATGGAATCGAGGAATTTCACGGCGCATTGGGCGCTGGCGGAGGTGACTGGCATAGCCTCGATCCACTTCGTGAATTTATCGACTGCTACGAGCAAGTGCGTATATCCTCCGGGTGCCGACTTGCGCAGTGGCCCCACCATGTCTAGCCCCCATTGTGCAAAGGGCCAGGCGATTGGGATCATGTGTAGTTCAGTGGCAGGGGCGTGTGGCTTGGGCGCGAATCTTTGGCAAGCATTGCACTTGTCGACTAGGTCCTTTGCGTCTCTCGCCGCTGTGAGCCAGTAGAATCCTGCTTGGAAAGCTTTACCTACGATCGCCTTTCAGCTGGCGTGGTGTCCGCAATCTCCTTGGTGTATATCTCGCAGTAGTTCCTTGCCATCCTCGGGTGCTATGCATCTCTGCATATTCCTGATATGCTCTGTTTGTATAACTCTCCGTTGAGCACCCGAAAAGTTTTGATGCGTCGTACTATCTGTCGAGCCTCGCGAACGTCTGCTGGGAGCTGCTTGTTGGACAACTAGTCGAGGTATTTCTGCGTCCAGACTGGTTTGACCATAAAAACTTGTCTTGAAATGTTGTGGCTGAGCTCGATCATAGCGGTTTGCGGGCTGACCTCTGTCTCCAATGCTGCGGGTGCTTCTGCTGGTTTTTTGACCTTGACTGAGCGCTTGATCATCCTCTCGAAGTATATTCCAGGTGGTATGAGTGTGTTGGTAGAACCCATGTTTGCCAATTTATCTGCTTCCTCGTTGCTGGATCGCGCGATGTGCTTTAGTTCGCACACTTTGAAACTTCCTTCGAGCAGATCATACATATCTCGATAGGCAACCATGTTTTCTGCAATAGCGTCACACTCTTTGATCGTCTGTTGTACGATGAGGTTTGAATCTCCATAGATCATCAGTCGGGTGGCTCCGCAGGCGATCGCCATTTTCATGCCATGAAGGAGGGCCTCGTATTCTGCATCATTGTTTGATGCCGGGTCGTCGGGTGGAAAATCCAATCACAGGACGTACTGCAGCTTGTCTCCTCTGAGGGATATCAGGACAACCCCGGCTCCAGCTCCTTCGTTTCTCTTCGACCCGTCGAAGTACATTATCCAGTTGCTCGTGTATTCTGGAGGGCCTGGTGTTTGCAGTTCTGTCCACTCGCTCAGGAATTCCACGAGTACTTGTGATTTCACAGATTTGCGCCCTACATATATGATGTCCCAGGCGCCGAGCTCGATACTCCACTTTGCAATTCTTCCGGATGCCATGGGGTTGTTCATGATAGTACCGAGTGATGTGTCGTTTAGCACCGTGACAGTGTGCTCTTGGAAGTAGTGCTTGAGTTTTCGAGCTGTGAGTACCACGCCGTACGCGAGCTTCTGATAATGAGGGTATCGCTGTTTGCAGGGCGAAAGCACCTCGCTGATGTAATATATTGGTCTTTGGACGCCATACGCCTTGCCATCCTCCGGCCGCTCGACCACGATCGCTGTGCTGATGACTTGATTTGTTGCGGCTAGGTATAAGTACAGTGGCTCCCGTTTTTGTGGCGTTGCCAGGATACGCCTACTCTGCAGTGCTCGCTTGAGGTCTGCGAATGCTTTTTGCGCTTCAGGTGTCCACTCGAACTTATCTGTTTTCTTCAGTAGCTTGTAGAAAGGCAATGCTTGCTCACCCAGCCTTGCAATGAATCTGCTTAGAGCAGCTAGTCGTCCTGCGAGCTGCTGCACACTGCGGATATTGGTTGGCTCCTTCATTGTCAGGATCGCTTGGATTTTCTCCGGGTTGGCTTCAATTCCTCGAGTAGACACCAGGTACCCGAGAAGCTGTCCTGCAGGGACGCCAAAGACGCATTTGGTCGGGTTGAGCTTGATTCGGTACGCGTTCAGCGCGTCGAATGTTTCTCCGATGTCATCGAGGAGCGTGTCCTCTACTCGAGTCTTGATGACGATTTCGTCAACGTACACTTGTACATTCTTGCCAATGAGCTTGGCGAGGCATTTTTGCATGCAGCGCTGATATGTTTCGCCTGCGTTCTTTAGCCCGAAGGGCATTGTCGTGTAGCAGTAGACACCGTGGGGTGTGATAAATGTTGTCTTCTCCTTGTCCTCCTTTTTCATCCTGATCTGATTATAGCCCGAGTAGGCGTTCAAGAAGGAGAGACGCTGACAGCCTGCTGTGGAGTCCACGATATGGTCGATCCGTGGTAGGGGGAAGTTATCCTTGGGGAAGTGCTTGTTCAGCGACGTGTAGTCGATGCACACGCGAAGGATGTCAGTATTTTTTTTGGGATCAGCACCGGGTTTGCTAACCAGGTGGAGATCTTTATCTCGCGTATGAACTTTGCTGCGAGTAATCTGTTCACTTCTTCTCCAAGTGCTTTTTGCTTTGGCTCTGAAAACCGTCGGGTTCTCTGCTTGATAGGCTTGGCGTATTTATAAACTTCAAGTGAGTGCTCGGCGAACTCCCTGGGTATCTCTGGCATATCTGAAGGCTGCTAGACGAAAATTACCTAGTACTCACGGAGGAGTTCGACGAGCGCGCCTTCCTATGCTGGCGAGAGGGTGGTGGACACCATCGCCGTTTTCGTAGACTCGGTCGGGTGCACCTGATGTTTTTGAGTGCCGCTGTTTGCGCTGAACTCGAGCTCTGGGGCGTTCTTTTTTGTGAGAGGCATCACGGAGTGATCCGTGTTTTTTGCTATCTCTTCCAGCTCCTCCCGCATCCCGAAGGATTTGGCGATCTTGTTGAACTCGATGTCGCATTTATTAGATTTTTGGAAATCTCCGTCGATGGTGATGGTGCCATGTTCCCCAGGTAACTTGAGCTTCAGGTATGCATAGTGTGGTACTGCCATGAACCTGGCGAACGCTGTTCGGCCAAGAATAGCGTGGTACTGTGAAGGCCAGTCGACTACTTCGAAGTCGAGGAATTCTCGTCTGTAATTGCTTCGGTTGCCAAGCACCACCTCCAAGTTTATTGTTCCGAGTGGGCGGACTGCCTTTCCTGGTACTATCCCGTGAAAATATGTCTCTGATTCCGCAAGTCCGTCCAGGTTCCTGTTCATCCTGTGGAGGGTGTCCGCATAAATGATGTTAATCCCGCTGCCTCCGTCCATGAACACTCGGGCAAGTTCGTAGTTTCCTATTTGTGCCTGGATGACGAGTGCGGCATGCCCTGGTCGATAGACTCGGGGGGGATGGTCCTCCTTGGAGAAAATTATCGGCTGGTCGGCCATCTTCAGATACTCGGGTTTGGACGGTGGGGCCTGGACAGCCATGAATACCTGTCGAGTGTTTGTTTTCTGGGTCCTGTGGGACGGGCAAACTTTCTGTATCATCCCTAGGAGTCCTGCTGGGTTTGGGTATCCGTTGGCTCGTTGGTTTGTGGCGTGTGGCGCTGGTAGCGCGGCTAGCACCGTGTTTTGGTTTCCTGGCGGAGGTAGGGCTTGCGGCGGGTGGAATCCGTGGGTTCCTCCTCCAGAGAGCTGCGAGTAGCCCTGATTGACTGGTGCTCTGTTTTTCTTTGAGAAGGCCTCATGTATGTCAAGAAACTTTCGGCAATCCTTGAGAAGGTGTGTTGCCTTAGTTTTGCCAGTGCGCTTATCTGTAAATAGATGTAGCGTGCATTAATCATTGAGGTCCTCCTCGGGAGTTTTGTCCTCTAGCTTCGGATTCCATTCGCGATTTCCACGATATCCGCTGTCGCAATTTCTTGTGAATTCCGCTGCCACCAGTTCTTCTCGATCATCGCGATCGTAATGCTTTCTCCTTTTCTTTCGGCCATGGCAGTCGTCTTCAGGTGCTGGTGAAGATGCTTTCTCGTTGCGCACCGCGTCTTCGCCGTTGGTCCATCTGTCGGCTATAGCCATCAGTTCTCCAATGGTTTTGGGTGCGGCCCGTCCTAGCTCTTCCCGTAAGGCAGTTCGCCGAGCTCCTTTGGCAAAAGCTTCGACTGCAACTTCTTCTGATATATTTCCCGCCGTATTCCTAAGCGTGGTCCATCGCTGGATATACTCGCGAGTAGACTCGCCACTTTTCTTCTTGCAAGCTCGTAGCTCCTCGATGGTCGCATGTCTTTTGTATGTCGCCTGGAAGTTCTTGCGGAAGTCGATGGTTAGATCGTCCCATGATCCGTAGCACGCCCTTGGTCTTCCTTCGAGCCAACTGTGCGCATCGCCTACCAGATGTAGGTTAAGATACTGCATAGCTGTGGTCTTTTTTCCACGCTGGCACTTTACTGCCGTGAGGTAATCTGACAACCAGGATTGCGGCTCCAGAGAACCTCGTATTTCGGCACCACCGTAGTGACCTTAAATCTCTTGGTCATTGGTGCTTCGCGGATGTCGCGAGTAAAGCATAACGCGCCGCAGGCCTCTTCATCGGAAGAGGTAGATGAGGAACGCGCGCGGATCATGGCCGCTCGAGCTTTGTCGACCTTATGCTGAGCGATATCTGATCGCGCGTTATACCCAGGTTCGTCGCGATTGATGTCTTTCCGCGGCTCCTTGCTGCGGTGTCGCGAGCGGCTGCTGTGACGTCGTGGGCTGCGATCTCGATCCTTGCGCGGGCTGCGATCTCGACCTCTCGGGCTGTCGTCGCTGCTACTCAGGCTATCTCCGCACCGTCGAGCTTCTTTTCCTCGTGCGCGACGAGGTGACTTCTCCTTTCTGGGTAACGTACTCCTGTTTCCGCGAGGCGGTTCTTTGTCTTTTGGTGCAGTCGCTTTTTTGCGGTCATAGGAGGCAAGTTTTGCGGCTGCCATACCTAACCCTTTCTGGACTTGCCGGTATTGCTCCGCGCGGGGATCGTTTTCCCCTGGCTGGTTCGTCTGCAGATAAGTGGCTGTGGCCAAGACTGCGGCGGCTGGAGTCGTTGGGTATACGTTGTCGTCTTCGTCGACGCGCATAAGAGAGGCTTCGAGTGACCTACTGATCCCAGTTAGGGATTCGTCATCCATTGTCGCGATCTTCGATACGCGTCTTTTCCTTGTGGGTTGGTTCCCCCCCGAGTGCGTTTTGGAGAGTGCCGCACGGCGTTGGCTTGATTCATCCGCCAGTTTTTTCCGCTCGGCAATATCTTTGTGGTCTTATTTGATTAAAGTCGCCGCTTTCACTAGGTGGTAGTGGTGTGCGGTTAGCTCCTCTTGAGGGTTTCCCTCTTCAATTGGCTTGGATGAGTGCACGACCGCCTTTTCCTTGAGCCAGGCTGCTCGCGACACTTTGATGTGCTCGCGTTCCGTCGCGCTTTCTTCCGTCTCTTCGGGCGGGTCCGTCGATCCTGCCATGCAGACCTGAGCCAGATATGGCCCGCGAGTCCTAGGCGTGGTTTGTAGAGCTTCCCCAACCCGAGAAGGTTCTTCCGTGGAGATGGTGTGGAAGTTGCGAGTGTTCGGACGGATGGATTTGCCACTTTTCGCTAGATCGCGATATGCGCAGTTAAGTGCCTTAGGTTTCGAGACTGACTCAGAGTCCGATCCTTCGAGATCGATTTTTTCGGGGAAGCGCGTGATCCCCTCTTTGTTGGTGTAGAACTTGAAGCTTCCAAACGTCAGGGTGACGCTTTTCTCCAGGTCGCTGAACACCGGACGTGATTCCGGCGAGTGAGGCGCGACGATGACTGACCGATCCGGATCGGATTAGCCGGAGTCGAAGTTCCGGGGCTCCAGCTGAATTTTGGCGATGATGAGACCGAAGATGCCGCAGATCCAGCGCCCGCCGTTCCCACCGACGGCGCCAATTGTCGAATATGCATCTCAACAAGTCCCTCGGGTGAACCGATAGGGTTTCGAGTAAGAGAACAAATAGGCGCTGGTGACAATCGTCGGCTAACAGGGGGCAAGATTTACCCAGGTTCGGGGCCCTCGTAGAGGTAAAACCCTTAGTCCTGCTTCTGTCGATCTGTATTATCTCGATAGATCGGTTACACAGGGGTGCTCAAGTCGAGAATAGATCTCAAACTCAAGGCTTAGGTGGTGCGGTATTGCTTGGTCCCCCTCCCGGTGGTTCTCCTGGCTTTATATAGGTAGCCAGGTCTCAAACCGTCCCCGGGCGAATACAAACCCTAACCTAAAGTCGGTTACAGGTTTCCTTTCTTAACCCTCAAGTTTTTGCGGGGTGGCCTTGATTGGGCCTTCTAGAAAAGTCCACGGCGTCTCCCTTGGATCTTGGGTCTTGGGCCTTAGACCGGGTAGGCTCACTCGATAGGTCTAGGATCCATCCCTTCGTCACTGGCCCATTGAGCATCCGTGTATCCTTGAAGGATGTCGGACGCCACACGCCAAGATTTGGCAGTTGGGTAGTGCATGCGCATGAGCCCGAGAGCCATGCGTGCACCACCACGAGTTGCGGAACGGAGAAGGGACTCCCTAGATTCCGCCATCTCCACCATAGCTTCCGAAAGTTTTTCAACTTCCGAGAATTCCCAGACCTGGCGGAAAGGCACTTGTTGACAAGAAAAATTCTCGCAGCATTGATCGCGGTAAACACCTTCCCGAAAGACCTGATTTTTTCCAATCCGGGTAAGGGGCTATTTCCTGTTTCAGTAAAACACACAAGTGTTAGAAAAAACAGAAGGAGATGAAACATGGAAAATCCGGTAAATGACAAAGAACTTACCGAGAATCTTGTCCATCTCGGCGCCTTCTTCTAGACGCTGGTTCAAGGCGTTCTCCAGATCCCGGATGGTGGCCTTATCCTTCTAGGCCTGGCTGGAGGCCTTAGATTCGGCAATGCCAACGGCTAGTTGGCTGGCCTCCAGGTCCTGTTGCAGCTTCACATTGAGCTTGTGAAGATCCAGGTTTTCGCGGCGGAGGTTTTCGGCATTGCCGACATCTTCAGCAATTTGCTTGGCTTTCGCCAAAGAAGATGAAAAGCAAGTAAAGGGAGAGTTAAAACTCGGAAAACTACTTAGGAAAAATTCACAACTGAAAGCAGAGAAATACTTTACCTACTGAATCCTTCAGCTGTTGCTGAGTGGATGCCAGTTCTGCCTCCTTATCCTCAAGAATCGAAAGGAGGTTTTTCACCTCCTTGTTCTTGATGGTAAGTTTGTTTAAAATCTCCATGTTGATGTTTTCAGCAGTTTGCTGAAACATGGAAAAGAAACAAAAAATGCTTAAGTTAACAACAAGCATAACAATGCAAAAAGTATTAAGAATAAAGTATACATTCAACTTATTACTTGGGGGATAGAGATATTACCTGGCTCATCCGCTGCAAACCCGACTGGTTTTTGTTGAACTCTTTTGCATATTCTGCAAAAAGAGCCCCGACGTTATTAAGGCCATCCTGGATGACCTTGAAATCCTTGTCGAAAGTAGGAATGGGATCCTCCTCAGCTGTGCGAGAAGGACCACCCATTTCCGAGACCGCCCTTTCCCTCGCATCCGGCTCGGACGCAAAAGGCTGGCTGGACTGCAGGGGTTCTTCCTCCCTAGCAGCAACATTTTCCTCTGCAGCTACGACTGGAGTTTCAGGAGAAGTTGCAGGAGAAGGCTATGATCCTCTTTGGGCAACAGACTTAAGTTTTCTCAGCCTTTTTGGCTTCAGTGTTGTTGGAGCCAGGCTAGAAAGAAAAATCCCGAGAAATCAGAATTCCGAGACAAAGGAATAAATTTCCGAGAAAACAAATAAAACCCAGATGTCTAACCTGGAGGTAGCGACGATAATTCCGTCAAGGTCGATTACTTCTTGAGCGGTAGAAGGCTTCTTACGCTCCCTCCCACCTGCGAAGTTAGCACGCATGGCGTCTAACTCGGTGACAGATGCAAGATCCTTCTTAGGAAGATCGAAAAGCTGTCAAAAAAGGACAACGTTCGAGTTAAGAATCTGACAAGGGAGAAACGCAAAATCAAAAGCCCAAAATGAATAATCCATACCTTTGGGGCGGGGTTTGTCGCCGTGTACATTGTCCAACTTTCCACGTATTGGTCGCGAGTTGGGACCAATTGATTGACGCGCTTCCTCAAATCTTTTTCCGAGAAAGATTTGCTTGTTGTCCGCATCTCATCTTTGATTCCCGTGTATTCACACATAAGACGGGGACCATGATTGGCCAGAGGTTGAATCCGCCTTTCTAACCAACATAGAACTGTGTCCATGCCGGTAAGAGGCGGAGAGGCGGAAACAAGATTGGCGATTCACCGCTTGATCTTGAGAAGATCTGGTGGAAGAGTTTGAACTGCCTCCATTGCCCAGTTATCCTGGGGAGTGGAGGCAACATTGACGAATGGTGGAACCTCCGTTTCCTTTCCAGGAAGCGGGATGTCTTGGTGGTAGAAAAAGGAACCCGTCCAAAACTTGACGAATTCCGATGTTTTTATCTTGGGGAACCAATCTTCCCTGCATCTACGCAGGGTAAAAGATATGGTCCCGCAAGTTGGGAGAGCGCCCTCTGAGGGGTTTCGCTTAATCCCAAAGCAATACTGCCAAAAGTCTAGCCCAGGTGCTAATCCTAGATACCCTTCGAAGAGTGCCTGGAACCCGACTAGATAAAGAATGGAATTTGGTGGCAAGTTGTGGGGTTGGATGTTATAGTGGCTAAGGACTCCGAGGAAGAAGATGGAAGGCGGAATTCCCATACCTCTAGAGATGTGCGAGGTCAGGAGGACCCGTTCCACGACTTTGGGCGACGGCTCAGGCTCGTCTTCCTCATGCCGCCATTTCCCTTTCACAATCAACCCCTCCTTCTCCATTGTCGGAAGAAGGGAGGGTGATGTTGCACCGGCTCCAGTTGCCGGAGATTTCGCCCTCGTCTTTGGCTCCGGTGGCGGCGGCTGCGGCGGCGAGCTCCTCCCCGATGAGGAGGATTTTCTCCTCTGCCGTTTCAGGAGCGAACGGCAGAGGTGGCGCAGAGGAAGAGGTGGCCAGGGTCTCGGCCGCGAGAGACGTTTCCTCGCGGGCCTAGTCGCCGGAGTTCTTCTCCGGTGCGTGGCGGAGGCACGGCTCGGGGAATCGAGCTGTGGATCCATGGTGTTGATGATCTCGTCGATCTCAACAAAGACCGAGAGCTTTTCTGCCGCGCGTGGTGAATCGCTGGAGTCCATTCGCGGGCGGCGCGGTGAGGTTCACGAGCTCCCGACGGAGAAGTTTCGGGAACGGCGCGGACGTGCATGAGCTCTGCTCGCTCTAAAGTGAACCTTGGCACGGGTGCAGTGGCGCTTGGGAGCTGGGAGGCGGAGTGAGAGCAGAAGGGACGTCGGGGGGCTCGAGGTAGGCTATTTATAGCCGGAAAATCTTTAAGATACGTTACAACGGCTCTTTGGACCGTTAGATCATCAACGCGTGTCACTCGCCTGAAAATCCGGGAAAGGAGGTGGCAACTGATTACTGCTATCTCCTCGTTTCCCGCGAGAATATGTCAGAGATACATTTCAGGGTTTCACACTCAAAACCCAAACGTCCCTGACGTCAACATGATTTTATCGCTGACGTAGGAGGATTCTTCTCCGCGAAGGTTCGTGGAAGAAAAAGCCGGATTTCCCGAAATCCGAGTTTCGTGTTAAAGCAAGATTTGAAGGAAAGAAGAATCGAGACATAGAGCCAGCATTTCTCGGAAAGGTTGCAAAATTGATGAAAGACGGCGAATTGGAGTCTCAATCCTTCTTGGGGGCTACTGTCGGATATATACCGACTAGGGGTATATCAGATAGTGTCCTAAAGAGCCGGATTACTAGGGTGGCCTGAATGGTAAAGGATTACGGTCCATTAGGCGGCCTAGTAAGCTGACGCAGAGAAGCCGGATTCTAGAAGAACCCGGACCTTGGCCCACGTGGTGCGGCTTGGAATAGAATGGGGATTCTTGCCTTCCAAGTTAGAACTTATCGTAGTCTTCTAGGTTTCCTTTCTGTAAGCCCTAACTCGGCTATTTATATAAAGCCGGACGGGAGAGAAGAAAAGAGAGAACTAGCTAGAAGCCAACTCGCCGAGAAGTTGATCCTCGTCGAGTTAGCAACCCAAACTCACATTGTACTTTGTATACTTCAGGCTCCAGCCCTGATTTAGTGAGATTGCAGGAGTAGGAATACCGCCTAGTTGCGACGTACCGAACCTGGGTAAACTTTGGTGTCCCTGGTTGTCATACTACCACGTCCCCCTCACGTCTTTACCCGTAGGCCTCATGGCACCCCCGTCTGTGAACCCTACTACGATGTCTCGACAACTAACGTCACGAAGTTCCTTCTCTGCGAAGGCTCGTGGAAGAAAAGTCGTACTTTAATAAAATCCGAGTTTTGAGTTAAGAGGTTTTGGGAAAAAGAAGAATCAAGACCAAACGCCAACATTTCTCGGAAAATAATGACGAAAGGTGGCAGAACGAAGTCTCAATCCTTCTTGGGGGCTACTGTCGGATATATACCGATTAGGGGTATATCCGGCATTGGCCTAAAGAGCCGAATTACCAGGGTGGCCTGTTGGTAATGGATCACAGTCCATTGCGCGGCCCAGTAAGCTGATGCGTAGGAAGCCGGATTCTAGAAGAACCCGCACCACGGCCAAGAGTGCTGCGGCTTGGAAAAGAAGACGGACTCCTTACTTTCCAAGTTAGATACTTTTCGTAGTCTTCTAGGTTTCCTTTATATAAGCCCTAACCCGGCTATCTATATAAAGCCGGGCGGGAGAGACGAAAGACAGACAATAATTAGCTAGAAGCCAACTCGCGGAGAAGTTGGTCCTCGCCGAGTTAGCGAATCCATACTCACATTGTACTTTGTATACTTCAGGCTTCATCTCTGATTTAGTGAGATTGAAGGAGTAGGAATGCCGCCTACTTGCGTCGTACCGAACCTGGGTAAAACCTGGCGTTCCTGATTATCGTACTACCACGTTCCCCACGTATCTACCCGTAGGCTCATGGCACCCCCATGTATGATCCTTACTACGATGTCTCGACACTTCACGTGTCGTAATTTTTTTCCAGGCAAATTGTTCGTCTTCATGGTGTGCCTAAGACAATTGTTTCTGATCGAGACATCAAGTTCACTTCGTACTTTTGGAAGACATTGATGGCCAATGTGGTGATCCAACACACCACTGCATGTGTAGTGCGCAAGTCATTGAAATAATACTCATAGAAGGACTTATCCGTGAATATTACATCCCTCAGATAGTACAACAGAAATATAGCAGATCCAAGCAAATCTATAGGATACAAACTTTATTACAAAATTATTTCTATAAAGGATCAAAGATTGTGAGGCTTCTCCTGCGTTCCACCCAGCTCCCACCGAGCTGCCACGTGGTGTTCTTTTTGGCCGTTGATCGTTCTGTTCACAGCTGTTGGATGCGGTGGTCGAGGAGGGTAAAATCCTAGCTTCTAATCCTCGCTCGCCCTCGAGCCCGGCGTCTCCCTCTACTCTCAATTCCGCGCCTCCGTAGGGCTCCCACGCGCCTCACCTTGTCGCGCTACTCGACGGTTCCACGAGCTCTCACCAGGAGGCCACGACAGGAGTGTAGGTCGTGACCGCGACCGGCCTTGCACGGTTGGTCGACGATGGCGGCCGGCCGTGCGCTCTCTTGGCCATGGCGGCGCCGAGCGCCTAGTTGCCTCCTCCTAAAAAGCACATCGCCTCCTTCTGCCCCCTCCCCACATGATCTCCTCATTCTGATTCCTACATTCCCTGGGGTGAGGAGAGGTGCGACTGCTCAGGCTGGACGGTGGCAGAGAAGGTAGAACCTTGGTCTGCTCGGGGATGGAAGCACCAGCTCGCAGGTCATGAGAGCCAGCAGTGTCCACACCGTCCTCCTCTGCCCTCCTACCTCGAGCTAGGGGTGTCCTTGCCAGCGACTTCACCATCTCGAATCCATCTGCAGACTGCGGGTATACCAAATCATTCCTGTCTCCTTTTTTATTTCTCTGCAATCCATGACTTGGTTGCACTCGGTTGGTGTGTCATGTGCTTGATGTTGCATTTTATATTGTTGTTTGGTGGCTGATTCAAATGCTAAATCAGAGGTGTAGATTTGGGGATTAGAAATTTTTGTGTATATTTGTTTAATTTGTATTCTTGGTGTTAGCTTACTAATAAAAAAACTCTTCATGAAGTTTCTAATTTAATTGTGAGGATTATCGGCTCGACGGTGTGTGGATGATGTTGATTTTATCAAATCTGATAGCTTCGTTGTTGTATTGTAGATGAAACTTGATGCATGAGGGCCACATCCATTCTAGGATGGGGTTATACATTGCACTATGAAAAGCTTTCATGTAGGGCTAAAAATTACTTGAAATAAGGTCAAGAAGCTCCATTCCGTAAATTAGATGAATGATTTTATTCTTCTATGGGATTTGATACTTATGTACATTGTCTTGTGTTAAGCTCTTATGCTACTTTTAGAAAATTTTCATTCCACTTAGAGTCACTAGTAGGAAAAGGCTTACCAGTGACGAACAAAAACGAGCTACCGCTGGCGAACAGGTGTTCGCCAGCAGTACACCGCCAGTGGTAAGAGGTTACCGCTGGCGAACACGTCTTGTTCACCGGCGCTATCTAGTTACCGCTGGCGAACACCAAGCTTGTTCGCCAGCGGTAAGTCTGAAATTTCCAAAATAAAAATTTTCGCATTTTTTTTAAATTTTCAAAACAGTTGCATTTGGGGAACCTTTAACCACGGTGTAGAATTTTTTTCTTTTTTTTCCTTTTTTTTCAACTTTAAATGCCCACTTCCCGCTCGGTCACCCATCCTCCCACTACTCCGGACCGAGCACGCTTAACTTCTTAGTTCCATCTCACTACTCTACCTAGGGACACCTCATTCTTTCTTGTAAGTATAGTACTATCAATCTTCTTAACTATTGCACCATATCTACAAATCCGTAATTCCAAATTCGACAAATGATATGTCTAAATTGATCAGAAGAATACGAGGAATCCAAATATGACATCCTTATTATCTTTTCTCGAAAAAAGAACAATTTTTATTTTTTTTGAATTTATTTAATTAAATTGATTATGTAGGAAAATTTAGTCTGTCTCAAATAATTTTTTTCCTTTTGGAATTTGCCGATTCTGAAAAAAACTCACAGGCCGAAGGCGAGTGAGGTTGGATTGGAAATTTGCTCACGATTTTTTTGATATATTAAACGCGTTTTTTCGAGTTCGTATGCAAAAGTTATGCCCGTTTTACGTTTTATTTTTGAATTTTGTATAAAAGGTCAAATGGAGCATTTCAAATTTTCTATATCAACTATACAATACACTCTACCCACATATCAAAGGAATTTATTTTTTGAACATTTTTTCATTTTCGTTTCTTCTTTACAAAAGTAAAAAAGCGGTCTAGGCGCCCCTGTCAGACACTCATAGACCCCAGAGTCCGTAGGAATTAAGGGATCCCACCCATGTGCATGTAGTCTCGCAAGACCTACAGCGTACGACTCTGGCAGTCCGTTGACCTGCGAACGAGAAAAGATCATAACTGACTTACTCGGCCCATACAAGACCCATGGTTAACGCGGTATTTACAGCGCACCGAGTTTTGACGACATTTGTGATTAATTTCTAGGTAATACTTTCCCATGCAGATGGAACCTTCCTTTGACCTATTCATCTTACCATGGTCCCATCCGCCCACCAAACAGAACACTACCACTTGGGTAGTCATTCAAATAGTCATATTATTATAAAAATAGGATCATGCATTCTTTTTGGGAATAGGTGGTAATACTATAGGGTTTTTGCAAATAGTTCATTAAGAAATACTGCAAAGGATATGAGCAAGTGATGAACTTGCCTGAGATTGAAATAATGACAATAATAATCCATGTCTTCGGGGTTCGAGGGTCATATAGAAAATCCCGAGATATGAAAGATAGCAAAGTAGTCACGGTAAGGACTACAGAAAACACTGGCAAAATGATGTAATGCATATTAATGATATGCATCGTGAAACAACCTGGAAAATACCCCAGTTTACAAGTGTAAGCTACGTTTGATACGATAACTTAATCACACAGTTTCTAGATGAGTTGTTTCATTACTTGTGGTGATGTTGTTATTTCTTCTTTTAGACTTACATGTGTTTCACTTTTATTTATCAAATCAAACGTTATCATGTTTAAGTAGGAATGTTATCACATGGTTAGGCAATAAGATAACAACACATGGAAAGCAACTATTAAAAAGATAACAGACACAATTTATTTTATGTTTGAAAAGTGTACATTTGATGACAAAGAGTTTAATTGAAATTGATGAATTGACACAACTAACTCTATCACCACATAACTTTCTAGTGACCTGGTATGATAGATTTTAGTAGATATGAAATCATGAGGATTTTGTTAATAAGGAAAATAATGTTGTGGCAGTGACATCATGGTGACTTCACAGATGACCTCACCCGAGCTCGATTTCTCTCAGATGGATAACAATTGCATGATGTAGTCGAAATTGTTGCAATTGATGGTTGGTACATGCTAGAGGAGCCCCGGGCGAGTGCGTAGGTGGTACCAAATGGTCACCGGAACTACTCCAGCGACCACCGACGTGGTGACATACGGAGACGCTCGGCGTTGGTGCCAATTTAATTAATCATATGCTCAATGGAAATCATCTAGAGGTTTCCCAGCTCACCAGGAGCGCGATGGAGTGGTCAGGGACGCTCGAGGTGGTCGGAATCGACGGCAATGTCCACGGCGGCCGGAGACTGAGCAAAAAGGGATCGGACGCTTTCTCCGGCTCCAGTACTTCCCGACATGCGAGACTCATCGAGGAGGAAGAGGGGAACTGTAAGATCCCAAGTATGAAAAATAGCCATTAGAATGTTTGCTCTCTGTTATTTTATGTTTTGCATCATGGCATCATGTTCATTGCAATTGTTTTGCTTGTTTTCCTTTTGTTTTCCTCCGTTTTCATTTGTTTTCCTTTGTTTTCTATTTGAATCTCAAACCAAAATTCAAACCTTTTGTTTCATACTTGTGATGTTACAATTTCCAAAAGGATATTTCAAATCAAAACAATCAATTGTTTCCATTAAAGTGAGATTCCAAAACTGTTGTTTTGTTTCTATCAAAAAATCATTTAATATCAAACCCTTTTCAAATTCAATTTGTTTTCCATTTGAAATTCCAAACCAACATCCAAATAATTGCTCTTACTTGTTCTGTTACATTTTCCAAATAAAATATTCAACTAAAACATCCAATTGTTTCCATTAAATCCCTAAGGTTCAACTATTTGAAATTGTGGTTTTAATAATCCACTTAATCCAATTTGTTACCCAAATTCAAATACATCTCTCTAATCAGCAACCAATTTGAAATCATGAAAATTACACAACAATAATAACCTTTTGCTTCCAATTAAAAATATATGTCCACCCTAATTAAATTCTTGTTTTCAATAAACCACTTAAACTCAAATGCATTCAAATTTGAATCAAACCAATAACAGCAATTTAATTTTGGACTTTTGAAAAAAAAACCTTGCAATTTGTTGCTATCACTTAAATAAGCATTATCAAATTTTTTCCCTAAAATTCCTAACCCTAAAACTCCTTCCTTTCTTCCTATTTCTAATCCTGCAAAAAAAAAATAACTAGAACAAAAAAAAAACAGCTAGGAGAGAGAGGGGGCAGCCAGCCCATCTATTTCCCCTAGCCCACCTTACCCTAGCCCCAAAGCCCACCACTTAAGGCCCCATACCCTTTCGGTTGTCGTCTTCCTCCTCCCGACGTCACCCTCTGTACGAACACCCCATCCACCACACGATCACCTCCCCCTCCTCCTCTCCCCCTTTCCCCCTCTATTTATTCCCCTGCCCAGGCCAAACCCTAGCTCCTTTCTCTCCTCCCTTCCCAGCCGCCGCCCCTCTTCTTCTTCCTCCTCTGCTTCTCCCTTCTCTGTACTTTACTGTAACTGAAAATTTAGCCCTTTTTTTGGCCGGAAGTTGGGGGTGGGCGTGGGGTTGCTGTGGTCGTCCTCCGGGCCGTTTCCTTGCGGGAATGGAATCGCCACCTCACGCTCTCCATCTTTGGTGAAGGCGCCGTGGTCCGAGGAGGCTTCGGGCGGCCGCGCCATCAAGGTTTCCTCGCCGCCGTACGCCCTACACCAACCTGTCCGCCCCGACCTCCTCCTCCCCTTCGAACCCTCAGGTGACCGATCTCCTTCCCCTCGATCGCCTCTCCTCTCCCCCTTGGCCGCTCCCCTCTACCACCATCACCCACCGCCCCAGCGCCTCCGGCGAGTGCCACTGCCGATCGCTGCGATCTCGGTCGAGTTACAGGAACAACGAACGGTTTCAGTTCAGTTAAAATCCCTCGCCTAACTGCAGCTTATCCACCCCGACCTGCCTCTCCTATCACAACACGAAGCACAGCCCACTGGCAGTAACCGCAGCGCGCACCCGCGAGGTGCAGGGTTCGAATCCCCAGCCCCACCTTTTCCTGTTAATTTTTCCGAGGTGGATTAGGTGCAGTTTCTGAACAATAACCTCACCCCACTGCACTTCCTGTCAACACACAGCAGCCAGCCCAGTTGGTGTGTTCCTTGTGCGCACAACAAAGGGGAGGGGTTCGATCCCCCACTCCCTCAACTAAAAACCAACCTTTTTATTTTATTTGTTTGGTTACAGAACTTCCCCCAAATCACAACCAAGCCCCTATATCTTTAATTCTAGTCCCTGTATAATTCTTTCTAAATCCTTGCAATTTATTTCCAAGTCCCTGTTAATTTTTCTAAATCCCTAAATATTGTAAAAATGGCAGATTTGCACCAAATCTTGTAAATGCATAACTAATTCACCTTAACTCCAATTTTAACTTTTTAAATATGTTTTCTGTCCCAAATTAAATGCTCTATCCAAATATAAAATTTGTTTACTGTTTTGAATATTTTAAATTGGTGAAACATTTGAATTCTTGTTTAATTCACTTAATTTTGCAAAATTCATAACTTGGGCATAAAAATTCCAAATTCCACGAACTAAATATGTTTTCCAATCAACTTTTCATGTAATTTCCAAATATAAATTTTGTTTTCTGTTTTGAATAATTTAAATTGCTGAAAACAACTGTTTCTTAATTATTGCATTTAAAATTGCCAAAATAATAACTTGCTCATTTTAAATCCATTTTCAACAAATGAAATATGTTTTCCATGCAAAATTAAACCACCTTTTCAAATATAAAATTTGTTTCATGTTTTGAATAATTAAAACTGGTTAAATGATTTAAATCTTGTTTAATTCATTTAATATTGCTAAATTGATAACTTGATCAAAACAAATTCTTTTGGGACATGTAAAATATGTTTTCAAACCATAAAAGTGTAAACTTTTCAAATATGAATCTCACTTAATGTTTTGAACAAATAAAAATTCAAATAAGTTCATGTTTGAATTAAATTCGTTTAATTCTTGCTTAAACTTGTTTAATTCATAAATAATTTATTTGAAATCCTTTTTCAACAAGTGAAACATGTAATCCACCTAAAATTTGGTGTTCTTTTCAAATATGAATTTTGTTATCTATTTTGAACAAGTAAAAGTGGTGAAAACAACAAATGCTTGTGTGACACCTTTAAGGAACCAAAATTTCCTAACTTAATAAATGAATTTCCAAACTTGGTAAACCTTATTTCCATTTGATTCAATTGTTGTTATTTTGTTGTTTTCCTCATCCATGCATCATGCTAATCCACTTTCACATGTTGCCTAGTTGTAGAACAATTAATTCAACCATAATTCATGGGCTTTTCATATGCAATCCAATTGCATGTGGGTCCATTTAATCATGTTGTTATCTTGTCAACTAGTTTATTTTGATGCATCAATTAAATGGTCATGCATCATCCCATGTTTGTGCACTATGCCATGATATTGATTGTTTGCCTCTGCGTTGTTTGTTTGCTTCTTCTCGGATAAACGACGACGTTGAGACCGACGATACTTACGACACCCCTTCTAAGGATTTAGCTCAGTACCAGGCTACTGGGTTTGCAGGCAAGTTATCACTCACATGAACCATCGTGTTCCTTTCAACATTGGTTACCGATACTTTCCGTTGTCTATTCTGCTAGCCCTATGAATAGTTGCTTCTGTTACGAACCTATCACATGTATCCTTTAACCCTGATATTGCCTCACCTCCATACCTATAACCTTTTGTTTGAGCCCGTGTCTTACTAGCATGCTTAGGTTGTTTTGCTCGAGTCTGTTACCCGTTACTTTCTGTTACTATTTCATTATGTTCCGGGGGCTCGATGTTTAACCAATCAATCATGCTAATGCTGTTGTTAAATAATAATTTGATGATAAGGCACCGGCAGGAGGCCCTTTGTGGTTTTGAGGCCTGCTAGTGTCGACCCTAATAGGAAAAGGGTCTTGTCTACTGATCCATGATGAGCGCACTACCCGCATGTGGGAAGCGAGTATGGGCGCCCCCCTCAATTCGACTCGATTCGCATCTCGTCCAAATCGCCTCATTTAGTTCGGGTTTTCCATTTGCTGCATGCATGATCTTGCGAGCCCTTGGTACCCGGGTGGAACTTTCGTAGTCGGCATATAGGGGGACACGGTCTTAGAGTGCTATGAGGGTCCATTTTCTTCTGGGCTCGATTAGCCGTGCGCCCAAGGTGCTTTGGGCTTGATGCGAAGAAGAGTTGAGTTGTGTTGAGTGCCCCGCTTGGTGGGAGGCATCCCATCTGGCGGGTTATTCATACGTGTACGGCCAAATTGGTGCAACCCTGCAGGGATAATCTTCTCGAGAAGCCGTGTTTTCCGCGGTTATGGATTACTTGGTGAAAGTACTGGCTAACAAGTACTCAGGACAACTTAAACCTAATGATTAACAACCTTACACCCAATGATTAACAACTTGACTAGTAATAGGCTTATTGACACAATAATCTGAACCATCATTATTTCAACTGTGTGAGTTATCCTCGGATTGCTTCTTTGGATAAGGGGCGAGATCCAGGATGGGTTTGTTTGAGATTAGTTGATAGGTTGGTTACGATACGCGATCTTGTCCCCTTTCTGTTAGCTGGAAGTTGTAGTATGTTCTGTAGTTGGTTAGAGCAGCCAGTTGCAGCATCTTTTATATCCCCTTCCTTTCCGTTGAACCCAAAGCATCCGTGCTTGGTGTTGACGGGTTACACTTTGGTGAACTGTGAGTCTTGCTTGCCAGTATGTTTATGTACTGACCCCTTTGGGGTTGTGGTTTCCGCAGACCTACGTTTCGAGGATCTACATGGTGGCTACTACGTGGAGTATGACGAGACTGCTGACGAGTAGATAGCGGACCCGGGCAGGACCCGAGACTTCGTGGATGGGCTCCGTCTTTTCGTTTCCGGCCTCTTAGGCCTATTTGGTTCTTGTATGTACTCAGACATGTTGAATGCTTCCGCTGTGATGTAATGATGAATTGTTGGGACATGTGTCCTCTGGATGATTGTATTTGCTATCTCTGCTCTAATGAGAGCTATTTGCAGCTTATTTCAATCTTTTGTGTCGTAGAGATCTGTTGTGATATCACTTGTTCCAATGCCGTTGACGTACCATGTGTGTATGTTTTGAATTACGTCAACGGAAGTATCTGGATTTTTACGGGATGGTTTGCGCAGACGATGAATAGTACGAGAATGGTTGTCACACGTTTACGTGTTGGCCTGCTCATATTGAGATGCGGGTGCCGGTATGCCCCGTAAGCCATTTATCTACTGTTTAACGGACGGTGAGTATCCCCTAGAAGTCCGGGTGCGACAAATGGTATCAGAGCCTGTCTGCCTGTAGGATCCCTTTTTACTGGTCGCAGTTGAGTCTAGAAACTATTTTGTAACTATATAGGAAAAATGAAACGTGAGAGTAGGAATTCTGTTCTTTTTCTTCTTTCCCCACCCACCCTCCCTTTTCTGGTAAGGAAGTGCAACGTTGTTTTCCCTTCTCATCTAAACTTTCAAGTTAGGATTTCACGAATCCTGGTTTCTCTAGGATGGTTATATCTACTAGACCATAGGAATGGAGGTGGTTGTGACATGATTTATCATGTTGCCTACTCACGATTGAGAACGGAGGCGTGTAAGCCCCGGAAGCAGATCCTCTATTCCTTAAGCAGTAGATATTGATCCTTTAGAAGCCTGGATGGGTTTTCCGTAGTACCTCAGGAGTTTTGGTCCAGTGTTTCCCGTTGTTGCTTCAATATCCTGTTCTTCTCAACATCCTTTTCGTCCGTTGAAATCTTGTTGTTGTTTTCCATTTCAGTTCTTCTACCGGCGTCTAATCAAAACTTCCCTAATATCAAGTCTATCTGGCCAGAAAGGTTGTTGTTGATTCCAGGCTATGAGAGCTGGCATTACTATCACCTGGGGTTGTTTCGAGGAAGCATTCCTGAATCACCACATTCCAGATAGTCTATTCTCCAAATGAATCAAGTTCTATCCAGCTATACACCCTCCATACAAAACCTATCCCTTTACTTAAAAATGTTCCGGTGGTTTGTGAATTCCCTGACGTCTTTCCAGAAGAGTTGCCAGGAATGCATTTCATCTTGAAATTCCAGAAAAACTATCCAAGGTGCACGATGTGTTTCACGTGTCACAGCTCAAGAGGATCTTCGCAAGAAGTATCCGGACCTTTTCTTTTCTCAGTAGGAATCTCGGGGCGCGATTCCTTCAAGGGGGGGCGTTTTGTAACATCCCAAGTATGAAAAATAGCCATTAGAATGTTTGCTCTCTGTTATTTTATGTTTTGCATCATGGCATCATGTTCATTGCAATTGTTTTGCTTGTTTTCCTTTTGTTTTCCTCTGTTTTCATTTGTTTTCCTTTGTTTTCTATTTGAATCTCAAACCAAAATTCAAACCTTTTGTTTCATACTTGTGATGTTACAATTTCCAAAAGGATATTTCAAATCAAAACAATCAATTGTTTCCATTAAAGTGAGATTCCAAAACTGTTGTTTTGTTTCTATCAAAAATTCATTTAATATCAAACCCTTTTCAAATTCAATTTGTTTTCCATTTGAAATTCCAAACCAACATCCAAATAATTGCTCTTACTTGTTCTGTTACATTTTCCAAATAAAAGATTCAACTAAAACATCCAATTGTTTCCATTAAATCCCTAAGGTTCAACTATTTGAAATTGTGGTTTTAATAATCCACTTAATCCAATTTGTTACCCAAATTCAGATACATCTCTCTAATCAGCAACCAATTTGAAATCATGAAAATTACACAACAATCATAACCTTTTGCTTCCAATTAAAAATATATGTCCACCCTAATTAAATTCCCCGCCGAAGATCGAGTAGGAAGAGAGGAGACGATCGTCTTCTCTCAGTTCGGTGGCTTTGTTTCCGGATGTCGATTGGGATAAGGGTTTGATCGAGAGCTTGTTTTCAATAAACCACTTAAACTCAAATGCATTCAAATTTGAATCAAACCAATAACAGCAATTTAATTTTGGACTTTTGAAAAACAAAACCTTGCAATTTGTTGCTATCACTTAAATAAGCATTATCAAATTTTTGCCCTAAAATTCCTAACCCTAAAACTCCTTCCTTTCTTCCTATTTCTAATCCTGCAAAAAAAAATAACTAGAACAAAAAAAAAACCAAACAGCTAGGAGAGAGAGGGGGCAGCCAGCCCATCTATTTCCCCTAGCCCACCTTACCCTAGCCCCAAAGCCCACCACTTAAGGCCCCATACCCTTTCGGTTGTCGTCTTCCTCCTCCCGACGTCACCCTCTGTACGAACACCCCATCCACCACACGATCACCTCCCCCTCCTCCTCTCCCCTCTTCCCCCTCTATTTATTCCCCTGCCCAGGCCAAACCCTAGCTCCTTTCTCTCCTCCCTTCCCAGCCGCCGCCCCTCTTCTTCTTCCTCCTCTGCTTCTCCCTTCTCTGTACTTTACTGTAACTGAAAATTTAGCCCTTTTTTGGCCGGAAGCTGGGGGTGGGCGTGGGGTTGCTGTGGTCGTCCTCCGGGCCGTTTCCTTGCGGGAATGGAATCGCCACCTCACGCTCTCCATCTTTGGTGAAGGCGCCGTGGTCCGAGGAGGCTTCGGGCGGCCGCGCCATCAAGGTTTCCTCGCCGCCGTACGCCCTGCACCAACCTGTCCGCCCCGACCTCCTCCTCCCCTTCGAACCCTCAGGTGACCGATCTCCTTCCCCTCGATCGCCTCTCCTCTCCCCCTTGGCCGCTCCCCTCCGCCACCATCACCCACCGCCCCAGCGCCTCCGGCGAGTGCCACTGCCGATCGCTGCGATCTCGGTCAAGTTACAGGAACAGCGAACGGTTTCAGTTCAGTTAAAATCCCTCGCCTAACTGCAGCTTATCCACCCCGACCTGCCTCTCCTATCACAACACGAAGCACAACCCACTGGCAGTAACCGCAGCGCGCACCCGCGAGGTGCAGGGTTCGAATCCCCAGCCCCACCTTTTCCTGTTAATTTTTCCAAGGTGGATTAGGTGCAGTTTCTGAACAATAACCTCACCCCGCTGCACTTCCTGTCAACACACAGCAGCCAGCCCAGTTGGTGTGTTCCTTGTGCGCACAGCAAAGGGGAGGGGTTCGATCCCCCACTCCCTCAACTAAAAACCAACCTTTTTATTTTATTTGTTTGGTTACAGAACTTCCCCCAAATCACAACCAAGCCCCTGTATCTTTAATTCTAGTCCCTGTATAATTCTTTCTAAATCCTTGCAATTTATTTCCAAGTCCCTGTTAATTTTTCTAAATCCCTAAATATTGTAAAAATGGCAGATTTGCACCAAATCTTGTAAAATGCATAACTAATTCACCTTAACTCTAATTTTAACTTTTTAAATATGTTTTCTGTCCCAAATTAAATGCTCTATCCAAATATAAAATTTGTTTACTGTTTTGAATATTTTAAATTGGTGAAACATTTGAATTCTTGTTTAATTCACTTAATTTTGCAAAATTCATAACTTGGGCATAAAAATTCCAAATTCCACGAAATAAATATGTTTTCCAATCAAATTTTCATGTACTTTCCAAATATAAATTTTGTTTTCTGTTTTGAATAATTTAAATTGCTGAAAACAACTGTTTCTTAATTATTGCATTTAAAATTGCCAAAATAATAACTTGCTCATTTTAAATCCAATTTCAACAAATGAAATATGTTTTCCATGCAAAATTAAACCACCTTTTCAAATATAAAATTTGTTTCATGTTTTGAATAATTAAAATTGGTTAAATGATTTAAATCTTGTTTAATTCATTTAATATTGCTAAATTGATAACTTGATCAAAACAAATTCTTTTGGGACATGTAAAATATGTTTTCAAACCATAAAAGTATAAACTTTTCAAATATGAATCTCACTTAATGTTCTGAACAAATAAAAATTCAAATAAGTTCATGTTTGAATTAAATTCATTTAATTCTTGCTTAAACTTGTTTAATTCATAAATAATTTATTTGAAATCCTTTTTCAACAAGTGAAACATGTAATCCACCTAAAATTTGGTGTTCTTTTCAAATATGAATTTTGTTATCTATTTTGAACAAGTAAAAGTGGTGAAAACAACAAATGCTTGTGTGACACCTTTAAGGAACCAAAATTTCCTAACTTAATAAATGAATTTCCAAACTTGGTAAACCTTATTTCCATTTGATTCAATTGTTGTTATTTTGTTGTTTTCCTCATCCATGCATCATGCTAATCCACTTTCACATGTTGCTTAGTTGTAGAACAATTAATTCAACCATAATTCATGGGCTTTTCATATGCAATCCAATTGCATGTGGGTCCATTTAATCATGTTGTTATCTTGTCAACTAGTTTATTTTGATGCATCAATTAAATGGTCATGCATCATCCCATGTTTGTGCACTATGCCATGATATTGATTGTTTGCCTCTGCGTTGTTTGTTTGCTTCTTCTCGGATAAACGACGACGTTGAGACCGACGATACTTACGACACCCCTTCTAAGGATTTAGCTCAGTACCAGGCTACTGGGTTTGCAGGCAAGTTATCACTCACATGAACCATCGTGTTCCTTTCAACATTGGTTACCGATACTTTCCGTTGTCTATTCTGCTAGCCCTATGATTAGTTGCTTCTGTTACGAACCTATCACATGTATCCTTTAACCCTGATATTGCCTCACTTCCATACCTATAACCTTTTGTTTGAGCCCGTGTCTTACTAGCATGCTTAGGTTGTTTTGCTCGAGTCTGTTACCCGTTACTTTCTGTTACTATTTCATTATGTTCTGGGGGCTCGATGTTTAACCAATCAATCATGCTAATGCTGTTGTTAAATAATAATTTGATGATAAGGCACCGGCAGGAGGCCCTTTGTGGTTTTGAGGCCTGCTAGTGTCGACCCTAATAGGAAAAGGGTCTTGACTACTGATCCATGATGAGCGCACTACCCGCATGTGGGAAGCGAGTATGGGCGCCCCCCTCAATTCGACTCGATTCGCATCTCGTCCAAATCGCCTCATTTAGTTCGGGTTTTCCATTTGCTGCATGCATGATCTTGCGAGCCCTTGGTACCCGGGTGGAACTTTCGTAGTCGGCATATAGGGGGACACGGTCTTAGAGTGCTATGAGGGTCCATTTTCTTCTGGGCTCGATTAGCCGTGCGCCCAAGGTGCTTTGGGCTTGATGCGAAGAAGAGTTGAGTTGTGTTGAGTGCCCCGCTTGGTGGGAGGCATCCCATCTGGCGGGTTATTCATACGTGTACGGCCAAATTGGAGCAACCCTGCAGGGATAATCTTCTCGAGAAGCCGTGTTTTCCGCGGTTATGGATTACTTGGTGAAAGTACTGGCTAACAAGTACTCAGGACAACTTAAACCTAATGATTAACAACCTTACACCCAATGATTAACAACTTGATTAGTAATAGGCTTATTGACACAATAATCTGAACCATCATTATTTCAACTGTGTGAGTTATCCTCGGATTGCTTCTTTGGATAAGGGGCGAGATCTAGGATGGGTTTGTTTGAGGTTAGTTGATAGGTTGGTTACGATACGCGATCTTATCCCCTTTCTGTTAGCTGGAAGTTGTAGTATGTTCTGTAGTTGGTTAGAGCAGCCAGTTGCAGCATCTTTTATATCCCCTTCCTTTCCGTTGAACCCAAAGCATCCGTGCTTGGTGTTGACGGGTTACACTTTGGTGAACTGTGAGTCTTGCTTGCCAGTACGTTTATGTACTGACCCCTTTGGGGCTGTGGTTTCCGCAGACCTACGTTTCGAGGATCTACATGGTGGCTACTACGTGGAGTATGACGAGACTGCTGACGAGTAGATAGCGGACCCGGGCAGGACCCGAGACTTCGTGGATGGGCTCCGTCATTTCGTTTCCGGCCTCTTAGGCCTATTTGGTTCTTGTCTGTACTCAGACATGTTGAATGCTTCCGCTGTGATGTAATGATGAATTGTTGGGACATGTGTCCTCTGGATGATTGTCGGATATATACCGAATAGGGGTATAGAAGATGGTAGACAAAGAGCCGGATTACCAGGGTGGCCTACATGGTAATGGGCTTAGGTCCATTGGGCGGCCCAGTAGTCCGACGCGCAGAAGCCGGATTCTAGAAGAACCCGGATCACGGTCCGCGTGATCTGGCTTGGAGGAGAAGACGGATTCCTTACTTTCCAAGTTACAAGCTAAACGTAGTCTTCTAGGTTTCCTATTCTGTAAGCCCTAATCCGGCTATTATATAAAGCCGGACGGGAGATAGATTAAACAAGTTAAGTTAGACACAAGTTCAAGCTCTACGCAACTCGCCGAGAAGTTCATCCTCGCCGAGTAGTTAGATCTATTCCCTCACATTGTAACCCTGTTATACGGGCTTTAGTCCCAATTAGTGAGAAGTGCAGGAGTAGGTACGCCGTACTGTCGCGACGTACCGAACCTGGGTAAAATCCCGTGTTCTGTGTTACTACGCTATCCCGTTACCCCAGTCTCTACCGTTAGTCTCATGGCACCCCCGTCTATGAAAAACTACTACGATGTCTCGACAGTTGGCGCCACCGTGGGGCTAACGACGTCAGGCGTGAAATTCCGATCTGGGATACTCGGCGGAATTGGAAGATCGATCACTGTCGGAAGCTTGGAATTCGACGACGACGTCGGGCGCTTCCTCGACAACGGTCCCTAATACCGGCGCCAAAACCCACCTGGATAAGTGCCTGCGTGTTACCGATTGGATCTGCCTAAATCTTTATCGGACTAACTGCAGAAGCAATGGGGTTTTGCGGTGGAAGAAAATTTATCCCACCCGCCCTATACCGGTCGAAGACGACTATGATCTCGGATTCTGCTCAGATCGCCGACAAAACAGTGATACACACTTTATCGGCATGGTGCAATCCGAAATCGCTGAGAAAACACGGATGACGGAAATCCCGTGCAAGAGGCAGACAACAACCTACCCGTCGTACGAGACAGAAGAACAAATACCCGTCACAGAGAGGAAGATCCGACATCGTAACCAGACGATGAACTCGGAAGCAGAGTCCGTGTTGCGCCATTGAGGCGAGGTTGGAGTCGGAAACCGGATCGGATAACTTCGACTCGAAGCGAAGACGAGGATGCCTTCGTAAGAAAGGTTAAGTCCTTTCAAGAGGATTCCATGAAGTGCTAATGGCAAAACCAGTGAACACAACGGGTGCCGACAGCCAGGAAAGCCCTAAAACCCCTACGGCAGTGGAAGAGAGAGAAGACGGAGAAACTTCTCCGATATTCCCCAATGTTAAGGAGATGACAGAGATGAGCTGTCAAGAACCTCCCTCTTCAAGAAAAAGCACGAGCTTCCTAAAAAACTCCAATACAAACTCGGAAGAAAAAATCAGCGATCTCGCTGATGAAAACTGGAAGTTGGAGATATTAGCGCACAAAGCCGCGGAAAAGAAATCTAAGGAAATCATGCCTCGCAATGACTGAACTGGAAGAGCAAGAGCTATTACAAACACCAGTGGGGACAGATGAACCCCCTGAGATGCTGGAAGCCCGGATACAAGCTTTTCAACGGCAACAGCAACACCTGCTTAGATCTCGGCAACATCTCCAACAACCCCATAACTGACATCAAAGTCATGAAGGAAGAAATAGAGAAGTACGAGAGAAAGCATAGATCCGCGTTAAAACCTACTAGGTTACCCGGAATCGCGAAACCGGAAGAACTGCCGCCAAAAGAAAGGTTCTATATCCCATATTGGCAAAAGCAGTTAAACGGCAAGGATGCCAAGGGCGAACCAATATACAAAAACGCAGCAGAAAACGCGGAAGCAGCGTTCGCCATCCTAAACAATGATCTGTACTCCAACGGGGAAAAACTCCAAGGGGTGTATGCTTTCTTAGGAAAAGCATTACAGCAGCAGCAGCGAGGCCAAGAACGATCAGGGAGGCTGCATGATAATTCCGCTCTCTGCAAAAAAGCTACTTGCGCTGCTGGAGCACCTGGACCGGAAGAACCCGGAGATTCGGATAAAAAAGAGGATCCGAGAAAAGACAGGAAAAACCCAGACAACCGGGACGCAACGTCTAGAATCGGACCTCATCTCCCGAAAGATGGATATAAACCACACGATCGGGAAGACAAGCACCGGAATGACGGCAAAATAATGCCACCTCCGAGAAACCCAGCTGAAAAAGCTGGAAGATATGATATACCTCACAGACGTGAAAGATCCCGGACACCTCCTAAGGATAAGGAAAGGCATAGAAGCAGAACTCCGCCTAAAGGACGTGAACACGGAAGGGATAGAGATAACCTCGGAAAAGCGCGTCCGCGCAACAATGGAAAAGAAAGGAGCAGATCCCCTTCTGTCCATTCATCCGGGAGATATTCTGCACACATTGATAGAGCAGAAAAGGATGATCTATACTTTGGTCCTAAGTGTTTTACTGACAGGATCCGAAGGATAACCCTGCATTCTGGCTTCACCAAAGTTGGTCCAACCTACCAAAAATATACCGGCAGTACAAACCCGGATACCTGGCTCTCAGATTATTATACGGCCGTCCAAATCAACAATGGGACAGACCTGGAAGCTGTCAAGTTTCTTCCCCTAATGTTGCTAGACGGAGCCAGAGATTGGATTAATGGTTTACCATCAAGAACTGTCGACAGCTGGGATGATATGGCTAGAGTATTCACTCAGCATTTTCGGGGAACATACAAACGCCCAAATAGCATCAACCAGCTGAACCGTTGCACCCAATTTGAGGACGAACCATACGTGGATTTCATCTCCAGATGGACCGCAATGAAGAATAGTTGCTCTGGAGTAACTGACGTACAAGCAATGCATGCTTTCGTCAACGGCCTAAAACCCGGACTTGTACCGTTCATGGTTGGTTCTAAACAGCACAAAGATCTCGGATCTATGCTTACAACCGCTAATGAGCATGCTGCAGCCGAAGATGATATCAGAGCAAGAGGAGGCAATATTGAGTCACTAATACTCGCCAAGAAAACCCCTCGTTCTGACAAAAAAGGAACTCCAGAGTCAACGACAAAGCCCAAGGAGGTCAACATAGCCTTTGGAGGAGAAAAGGTGAATAAGTGGAAAGGCCGCAGTCCAGATCCAATCAATTACACTCCCGAAGAATGGGAGAGAATTAAGTCGGAACCTTGCGTCCACCACTCGCAATTTGGGAAACCAACCCACACAAATGCGCAATGCCGGCTAAACAAGCATATGAAAGGCAATGCAGGATCCGGAAATAAGGGGAAGGGTTCCAAAAGGAAACCTGCCAAACAAAAGCCAGAAGCTGAAAAAGAAGACAGTGAATCGGACACTGATGACAAAATCCAGGAACAACAGCGAAAAGGCGAACCCAAATTTCCGAGAGTTGATGGAGAAGCAATGCTAATTTTCCTAGCAACCCCGTCAGCAAAGGTGGCCAAAAGAACACTTCGGGAGATAAACGCAGTTGTTCCTGCGACCCCGAAATTCTTGAAGTACTCCAACACACCGATAATCTGGGATCAGTCTGATCATCCCGGAAATATCCCTGAACCCGGCACACAAGCTCTTGTTGTAAGCCCTATTGTTCAAAACACTAGGCTAAGAAGAGTGCTGATGGATGGAGGATCCATCATCAATATAATGTATCTGGATACACTGAAGCACTTGAAGATATCCGAGTCCCAGCTCAACTACAGCAATATACGTTTCCATGGCATTGTTCCTGGCAGGCAAGCACGATCCCTAGGAGAAATTTCCCTAGATGTCACCTTCGGAGATAAAGATCATTTCCGGCAGGAAAAAGTATCCTTCGAAGTAGTGCCGTTCGAAAGCGTGTATCACGCAATACTCGGACGTCCGGCTTTCGCCAAATTTATGGCAAGATCTTGCTATATCTACAACAAGCTGAAGATGCCAGGACCCAAAGGAGGAGTAATCACCATTGCCGGTGATTTCAAGCTGGCAAATGAGTTGGAAAAAAAAAACGCCATTTGCGCTCAGAGAGTTATAGCGAAGGAGGAACTGAAGGAATTAGCCAAGGAGGTATCGCCGAAAGAAATGCCGGCAGGAAAAGAAACTCGGAAGCCAACAGATAGCTTCAAGGCGTCCGAGAATACAAGACAGGTAATCCTAGATCCCAAAGATCCGACAAAATTCGTCGTCGTAGGGACTGGGATGACTGACAAATAGGAAGGCGAGCTCATCAAGTTCCTCCGTGAGAACTGGGATATTTTTGCCTGATGTCCAGCTGACATGCCAGGCGTACCCAGGGAACTTGCGGAGCACCAACTCAAGGTTATTCCCGGATCAAAACCCGTCAAACAAGGTCTCCGTCGATTTGACGGAAGAAGACGGAAGGCTATTGGCAAGGAAATTATCCGGCTTTTAGCAGCGGATTTCATCAAGGAAGTAATCCATACTGATTGGTCCGCAAATCCGGTCCTAGTACCGAAGAAAGACACCACTGCTCTTAGAATGTGTATAGATTACACAGGATTGAACAAGTTGTGTCCGAAAGATAGGTTCGCGTTATCGCGAATCGATCAAATAATAGATGCCACTGCAGGCTCCGAGCTTTTATGCTTTTTGGATGCATACTCCGGGTACCACCAAATACGCATGAAAAAGGAAGATCAAATCAAGACTTCTTTTATAACCCCGTATGGGACGTACTATTACATAACCATGCCTTTTGGCCTGAAGAACGCAAGTGCAACCTACCAGCGTTGCATGCAACGCTGTTTGCATAGTCAAATTGGCAGAAACGTTCATGTTTACATGGACGATATTGCCGTCGTAACCAAGGAAAAAGATACACTCCTTGAGGATTTGCGAGAAACTCTCGAAAAACTTACGCACTTACAAGATGAAGTTGAATCCATCTAAGTGCGTATTCGGGGTTCCCTCAGGAAAACTTCTGGGTTTCATTGTTTCCCACAGAGGAATAGAAGTTAACCCGGAAAAGATCAAGGCAATCTTGAACATCTCAAAACCTACATATGTAAAAGATGTCCAAAGATTGACGGGTTCCGCCGCAGCCGTCAGCAGATTTATCAGTTGGCTGGGGGCTAAAACCTTACCACTCTACAAGCTGCTGAAAAAATTCGACAAAGTCAAGTGGATTGCGGAAGCCTGGGAACGTCTAGAAAGTTATGTACCTTTCCGTACTTAGTTCAATTCTATGTAAACATCTTTTGAGATCATGAAATAAAGTTGTCGGAATGCTGTCATCCATATTCTTTATAAGTGTAAAGTGTTTCCGCCTCATCTATTTCCCAATGATCTTACAAATTGCTCAACGTTAACCCGAATTGTGCTTGCGTACTCGGCGTTACAAAACTGAATGATTTTTCAGCCTGTTGACGGCTAAGGGAAACTTGAATTGCCTGTGTGCCCAAGTTTCACTTAAAACTTTCCTTGAATTCTCTAAGTCTTATCTGATTGTGTGTGTGTTGGGTTACTGGAACTAGTTAGTAAAAATGCCTTTAGCATGATCCATGTTTCCGAGTTTCAAAAACTGCTTGGTTCGTCCCCAGTTACTCGGCATGAAGATTCATATTGCTATTTGAGCCATTTCAAACACTAAGGACAGTTAAAGCATACACACCAGAGAACTTAGAAGATAAAGGAATGATAAAACCCAAAAAACTTGCAAAGAATTTCATAATTTAAAGCCGGACGGGAGATAGATTAAACAAGTTAAGTTAGACACAAGTTCAAGCTCTACGCAACTCGCCGAGAAGTTCATCCTCGCCGAGTAGTTAGATCTATTCCCTCACATTGTAACCCTGTTATACGGGCTTTAGTCCCAATTAGTGAGAAGTGCAGGAGTAGGTACGCCGTACTGTCGCGACGTACCGAACTGGGTAAAATCCCGTGTTCTGTGTTACTACGCTATCCCGTTACCCCACGTCTCTACCGTAGTCTCATGGCACCCCCGTCTATGAAAACTACTACGATGTCTCGACAATGATTGTATTTGCTATCTCTGCTCTAATGAGAGCTATTTGCAGCTTATTTCAATCTTTTGTGTCGTAGAGATCTGTTGTGATATCACTTGTTCCAATGCCGTTGACGTACCATGTGTGTATGTTTTGAATTACGTCAACGGAAGTATCTGGATTTCTACGGGATGGTTTGCGCAGACGATGAATAGTACGAGAATGGTTGTCACACGTTTACGTGTTGGCCTGCTCATATTGAGATGCGGGTGCCGGTATGCCCCGTAAGCCATTTATCTACTGTTTAACGGACTGTGAGTATCCCCTAGAAGTCCGGGTGCGACAGGAACACGGCGCGTCTACCCGCGGTTTCAATTCGTCCTGAGGTGGTCGGAGTTGACGACGGTGACCGGCGGCGCGACGAACTAGGCTTCGCCCTTTCGGTGCACAGAGAAGCAGAGAGAGAGCAAGATGGGTATGGGGAGGCAACGCTCGATGAGGACGTCTCCCTGGTCTTATCCCCAACGGCAAGGAGGCACACAAGAGGTGGCACGATGGCGTTTCCGGCGACGACACGCCTCTGCCGGCCTGGAGGAAGACAAAAGGACATTTTCCCGCATAACCCCCTGTCTGGTTTTACAATTTACCAACAAGTCCTTCTGTTAACAATATTGAGAAGAAAACCTTGTTTTCAGGGCCTTCTTGAAAACAGAAAAAATTAATAAAAATCATATTTGAATTCCTTATCAAAATTTACACCTCACCATGTTTTGTTTTGGTGGATTTGAAGAATATTTAAATTTTATACTTAGGGTGCTAAAATAGGTGATTTTTGTTATTTCTCACCATTTATTTTATTAAATGGCTTTAAAATTATTTTAGGCATGATTATGATGATCACTCACAACAATCATGTGGTAAAAAAATGGTGTATCATAATTGGACAATTTTAGCTATAAGTTATTTTTAAGAAACAATTTGTAAACTTCTTAGTAGTGTTGTTTATGCATTGTAAATAAAATCACCCAATAGGGAATTTATTCCATGACATACCAAATGATTTTAATGGGTGAAGGATCTTGTTTTCTTTGATGATACCTTGTCATCTTTCATAATCGGAACTCTTAGCAATCTTTGGTTTACATAAACTTAGCTGTGTGTAAGCCCTATTTGATATATTAAGTTCCTTATCAAGTGGAAACCATGTGTGTCTTGGAATCTATTTCTTTGTTTTCCACCAGGTTTCAAGTGTGGATATTATTCCATGTTTGTTTTAAAACATGTAATCATTTACATGGTTATGTGTTGATGAATTTTTGTTATTATACATTTGTCTTATGGATGAGAATGATCTGGAAAACAAGGTGTTAAGCTTGTTACCATTAACCTCCACATATCACAGACCTATGGATGCTAGGGCTTGTTATTATTTCATACTTGATAAGTGTTTCCATTAAATAGATTATCATGTATTACTTATCTCTGATGAGCTTGACAAGGAATAGAGATTATAGATCTCTAATACTACCTAATGATTCATTGGACAATTTCTTATGCTTCCTTACTGAGGCAGTGTTGCTCCTTGTTGACTTCTGTTGCCTGCTGTACTTGTCTCTAGTTGCCACTAGTCTTCTGTTATCACCTTTGTCCATTGCAGGTAGCTTCCTCTCTTGGTTTCCAACCTCAACTGTCTCACCATTGTGGTGAATACATCCAACTACTCCAAGCAAGGATTTTACTTAGATGATTGCAAAAGAATGTGAGTTTATTTTATGACATCAAGTTGCCATGTGCATATAAGAAGAATTTGTTAACAAGTGGGCCAGACTTGCCTCCAAATTACTAATCATATAGAATAGGCTGAAATGTACTAGATTATGAAACCTTATGCTTGTTTGTGTATGACACTCAATTGTTTGAGTATACAAAAGTGATCTATTAACAAGGTAATTAGTCTTGTTACCAAACTACTTCTATATAACACTAACATTGGAATATCACACTATTTCAAGAGAGTTAATAAGATCAGATCAAGATATAAGAGTTTCCAAGTACTCTTATGATAGATTGGAATAGCACTTCTAGGACATTCTAAAGAATCTTCCTGAAGATCTTCTTGTGGTAGTTCCTCCTTTCTTGTTGGTTGCTTCTCTTGCAAAATGACTTAGAGAAGACTGGGAAACAAGATATAATGGTCTTGACAACATAACAAGATCTAGATCAATACTTAGTTCATGCTTTTATTATCCTTCCATATACTTCTTATTCTATTTTCCATAAGATATGTACTTATCTCATACATGATTAGTTTTACTTAGCTTTCAATTCAATTCCCCTAATAGAGGTTATATCTTGTTGTTATTCATTAGTTGTATCCAGAGACACCTTAGTTGTTGAATGTTGATTTGGATAGAAATGTGGAGTGTTTGTGGAATAATGACTTAAGATAGTAAGTTGATCAAATGGTTCATCGATGTGTTGAGATCTCATATGCTCACTTGTATAAGATGAATAAGACAATGAGCATGAGAATATTAATGGGGTTTAATGACTTATGTCATAGTTGCTAGTTGTTTTTCTCGGGTGTCATGTTGTTACTTTATATTCTTCTCTTTATTTCATTTGTCATTCATGATGCAAATATAGAGGTTTGGGAATATCATATGTAATGATCAAGGTTTAACAGTAGTTTAAGAAGATTTATTTCTTCTTTTAGGTACTTCTTTTATGGTTGATGAGATATGTACATATTCGCTAAATATGTTAATACAATTATTATATCATTTCCCACTTGTGGGGTTTGAGTTAATACTTGTTTGTATCATTTGTTTTCCATTGAACCTTTGTTATTTACTTGTGATGGTTCACCTGATAGTTATGAGATGATTTATAGAGATGTTGTGGAAATGAATTGATAACTTATAGAGTTGTTGTTTTATAGAAGGTCACATCTCTGTTGATGAGATGGTTCAATTGCGCATTACTCATTTGTGAAAGTATGATCATCAGTTATGTGATTTGGATACTCACCCCTCTTTGAGTTCTAGATACCTAGTGAATTATCCCAAGTCACTTATAGACTTGTAGTTAAGGTTGTTGAGAGTTTGTGTTGGTCACAACCAATTATGGTTTGTGTAATCACATGAGTTGGTTTACAAGATACTTGTTATAAAGATCACTCCAAATGTACTCTTGACCAGATGATCTAAACCTATTTCATCATGTCAAGTGAAACATTGGCCACTTTGCTTTGTTTAAACTTTCGCGCCAAAATTTCCCGTACTTTTAGATGCATGCTTTGCAAATGCACATATTATATTTAGATCCTTATAACCTCCTAAACACTGGGATGTTACAGCCAAACTCGGCATCAAGATCCTATAATCCACCGCCTATCACCCTCAAACCGATGGCCAAATGGAAGTGTTGAATCGAACACTATCTTCCCTCCTTCGAGCATTGATCAAGCCCAACCTAAAGAATTGGGAAGAGTGCATCCATCATGCCGAGTTCGCCTACAATCGAGCAGTTCATCAAGCCACAAAGAGAAGCCCATTCGAGATCGTCTACGACTTCAATCCCAATACTTCTCTTGACATACTACCATTGCTCACACGAGCAAGTAAACATGGATTTCGACAAGCGCAATGACCATATCAAGAAAATTCATGAATGAACAAGAGCTACACTTGAGAAGCATTACGAGCGCCATACCACAAAGATGAAGAAGAACAAGAAGCCCATGGTGTTCCAAGATGGTGAGCTCGTTTGGCTACACTTTCGCAAAGACCGCTTTCCACAAGAGCACAACTCCAAGCTCAAGCCACGAGGTGACGGATCTTTCAAGATCATCAAGCGCATCAACAACAATGCATACAACCTCAACATGCCTCGATCCAAGTACCTATCCTTCATACATAGGCGGTATCCGCTTGATCCAAGGGCTCTAAATGAGTCCCTCTTAGACCCCAAACCGACCTATGAGTTTAGCAAGGCTAGAGCTCAAACGAGGTCGAAATCAGCGAAGAATCGCGGAAGTTCGCCTAATTCGTCCGTGGGTACGATAAGATCGCGTGCCATAATACCCGTGGTCATTAAAGTTTCTATTAATCTTGTACCGGCCTCTATTTCCTTATACGAACTCCGTGTTGGGTGATCTTTGACTTGTTCATCTCATATGGACGATGCCTACACTACCGTGGCCTGCAGTATTAATTTTGGCTTGGGTAAAAATTACCATTTTTAATCGTCTTAACTTGTCTCTGATGTGTGTAACTTTTTCGAATTCTTCCCCATTCGTATCCTTTCATCGTGGTTCGTTCATAATCTCCACCTACACATAAATATGCACAAAGACAAGTAAAATCCTAATCAAAACCTATGATTGTGAAAAGCTCACTGAAAGATGAGTTTGAGTCGAAATCAACATAAAAGGCAGAAGCCGATATAAAATAATGTGAAAACTCCAATGTAAACACATGGAAAACAAAATGCTATATAAAATTGACGCATCACCTCTACAAAGGATCACGAGAGCAAACGGCGCCGCCACCCACAAGGCTTTTTCTCTACCATGACCCCCAAGGCTTTTATTTGAAAATTTGAGAACTTTTTCTCGAGTGATAGATTTAAAGATTCTTAACTGGAAATGATTTGGAAGATTTTAAATAAAATTTTCACAAATCCTTAAATGGATACGTGAACTTGAAATTTAAATAAAATTTTCAGATCTTGCAAGCAATTTTGAGTTACAACTTGAACCTTTTACATGTTTTCCTAACATAATGCAATTTTTTTTAGACTTTTAAACATGGTTTTTCACCGCTTTCCACCGTATATTTTTCTCTCTTGCTTCTGACACCTTCCGTGGCTTCGAGCAGCTTCCGAGCATACTGCACTGATATTCGGAAGAAAAAAAAAACCATACTGTCCTGTTCGCTTAATCATGTCTGACTCGGAATCTCTTAGATATTTCTGTTTGCGGTTTGCACCCTTGTCAACATCGTTTTTGTTTGCCTCGTGTCGACGCAAGACCTCTCGCTCCGCCCTGCGGTCTGTGAACGTGTCGCCATGGCATGCGCCCGACCAGCTGTAGCTTTCACCGACCAATATCTCGTGCGGGCGAGATAACCTCGCTGGTCCTGAGCGCTAGCGTAAATGACCAAATTGCTTTCACCTAAACTAGTTTAGCGTACATTAGTCGTCGTTTAGTCACTCATGTGCCTCGGGAACGTGTGACATGTGAGGACCGAGCGGTCCATGGCTCCAAGGCACATGTTGGACGGCCATCTCGTACAGTATGGCCCTGATGCGCAAATAGACAAAATAGTGAGGTCTTACTGGCTGTAACGCCAGCAGGGGAGCGCCGCGGAATCGGGCGGGCCGGCGGGGCCACGTGGGAATTTTCCTTGTTAAGTCAAGCCGTCAAGGCGAAGACACACAAGAGGGAATCAGCCGGGCCGGCCAGCACACACCCCACTCTGCACGGCGCACCACCCGCAGCCGGCGACCAAGACGGAGGAGGCAGGCACCAGCTCCACTCCAATCTAGCCACGGACCATGTCGGCCTCCACCGCCGCCGATCCTTCATCCTCCTCCGCGCCGCGGTACGTGCCCTGTCTCCCCGCGCACTTTCCCCCTCCCTTCCCCGCAACGATCCCGTCGCGCATTCCGATGATCCGCCGCGCCGGAGGGCTGCCTCGATCGATCTCGACGCGCCAGGGAACGGCGAGGTCCCTCCGCCTTCCTCCCGTAGCCCCTAGCCAGACTTGAAGGATCCCGCCTGCCTATCCTATATCCTAGCACATCAGCGCTACTGGCTGACTACCGCAGGAACATGCTTCAGTTTTACCACTGTACTACTAGGATAGGATAGTGACTTATTTCTGTCAAGTTTTGAGAGGAAAAATCAGGCTTCAGTTTTGTCCAAAACATGCAATTTTTGTTCAGGGAAGGGGATGGTTTATTGATCATGAATAATCGTAGCGCAGCTTTTACAACCACTGAGCACTAATAATCGCAGGTGTATGACTCTATCTGACAACGACACCCTGCTTCTCATGACCTATTTTATACAACTCCCTTCTAACATGATTCACCTGTGCCTCTGGGAAGGGCACCACAGTTGACTTTGCAACTTGTCTGACATCGTGGACTTCGATGCATCGACCAACCATGATGAGACAGTATCTCTGCTCTCTAGTTGGGTTCCTGTATCACTGTATCGGCACAAGGGCCTCACAGCTGAGCGCTTTTAGCTTCATGTTCATTTGTCACTTAAGTTCTTAATCTAAGCAGCAGCAACAATTTTACTACCAAATCAAATGTTCTTATTCTAAATTCGCAATGAATCTAATTGCTTTCCTTTCTGACTCCCAAGGTTGGAAGGCAAGGTTGCGCTTGTCACTGGTGGCGCCTCCGGTATCGGCGAAGCCATTGTCCGCCTCTTCAGACAGCACGGCGCCAAGGTCTGCATAGCAGACGTCCAGGACGAGGCCGGCCAGCAGGTGTGCGACTCCCTCGGGGGCGACCCCGACGTCCTGTTCGTCCACTGCGACGTCACGGCCGAGGAGGACATCAGCCGGGCCGTGGACGCGGCGGCAGAGAAGTTCGGCACCCTCGACATCATGGTGAACAACGCCGGCATCACAGGCGACAAGGTCACAGACATCCGGAGCCTCGACTTCGCCGAGGTGAAGAAGGTGTTCGACATCAACGTGCACGGCATGCTGCTCGGGATGAAGCACGCGGCGCGCGTCATGATCCCCAACAGCAAGGGGTCCATCGTGTCGCTGGCGAGCGTCGCCAGCGTCATCGGAGGGATGGGGCCGCACGCGTACACCGCGTCGAAGCACGCCGTTGTGGGCCTCACCAAGAGCGTGGCCCTGGAGCTGGGGAGGCATGGTATACGGGTGAACTGCGTGTCCCCCTACGCCGTGCCCACCCCGCTGTCCATGCCGCACCTGCCCCAGGGAGAGAACAAGGGCGACGCCGTGAGGGATTTCCTGACATTTGTTGGCAGCGAGGCGAACCTGAAAGGCGTGGACCTGCTGCCCAAGGATGTCGCCGAGGCCGTGCTTTACCTGGCGAGCGACGAGGCGAGGTATGTCAGCGCGCTCAACCTCGTCATCGACGGTGGCTTTACATCCGTGAACCGCAACCTGAAAGCGTTCGAGGACTAGTTGGAGTTTATAGTTACATTTCATTTGTCACATGATGATTTGCAGATGTACTGTATCAATTCTGATTTGCCTGTATTCTGTCAATAAGGTTGGTAGTCATGTGCAAAATTGGATAATCACTATATATTAGTGCTTAAGGATTGCTTTGATTATTATCAGTACTGCTGTTCTGTTAAACTTCTGAGATGTCATAGGAGCTTGTATGACCATTCATTCGAGTTCCATCGAGACTTTTGTGCCAGTGTATCTGCAGAATTTGATCATGACTTTTGTGCCAGTGTATCTGCAGAGTAGAAAATCAACTCACTTCAAAGATTTGAGTTAAAAGCCTATTGCTGTATATTTTTTTTTTGTCGAAAGAAACATGTGTATGTATGATAACTGAATACTGTACAGCGATAAATATCTGGAGTTACTACAAGTTTAACAGATTCTTGACCAGGTAGAATCTAGGGTACAAACAAACACTTAACTTCATTGCAGAAGTAGAGGCCAAAAGAGGCATATGCATCAAGTTCAAACAGAATCTTGACCAGGTAGAATCTGGGGGTACAAACAAGCACTATTTTTTGATCTCAAAAAAAAAAAAGCACTATTTTCATTGCACAAGTAGATGCCAAAAGGGGCATGTGTTATCAGTATCACTATATATTCCTCAAAAAAAGAAAATCAGTATCATTATATGATATCACACGGCTGTGGTCTCTTAATGGAGACACTGCAATTTTCCTATTCAACATTGCTGTAACAATGAACCATTAAGAATTATTCAAAATCCTGCGTCTTTGTTATCATCAACTGAGGACTGAATCGAGGTTACAAAATCTGTATGAGAAACCAAGGGATTGCTGGATGAGTCAGTGACATCTTTGTTATCTTCGGAACTGTCACTGTCAGAGACTGAGATGGCATCACCAGATTCCGAATGCGTTCTGTCCACATATGCTTCGGGTAAGGAGCTCTCGGTCACGGCCACGCCAGCATCGATGTTACGCCGAGCAAACAGGTCTTCTCTTCTGACAAAATTGAGTAGAATTCCGCTGGTAGTCCTCTCAGGTTGCAGTAGGTCTCCTTCAGACACAGAAATGCTTGCGCTGTTGTCTGTTTCAGAAACTTCTGTGCATCTATCTGGTGTCGTAACTCTAGAACTGTTGGCTGGATATGGACCGCTAGCAAATGTGGATCCTGATAAAATACCTGTATTGTCATCCTCTACTGTACCGGTCATATTGAACTCAGAATCAATCTGGAGGTTTTGGATAAAATCGATGAATCTGTCGGCTGATGCAGTCCTCATCAGAGGCCCGCCACTCCTGGTCCATGAATTCAAATCTATGGTTTCTGATTCGCTCTCACTTCCATCATGTGAACTCTGACGAACATGATGAGACGTGTTTGGCGCCCCATCAACTCGTATAGTACCTTGGTGAGTGGAGGAAAGAGCAGCCCCAAAGTGATCTTCTGAGAGAGATCCTGATGAATCTTCTCGACTGATGCGACTCCATGATGGTACCCTCCTTGGTGTTTTGAGTCGAACAATATCGGTATATCCCTGGGAAGAAGCTGCTGCCCTTTCAGTGCTTCTTCTTAGCCTTCGTTTGTGATTGATAACTGCTATGGATTCATCCAACGCAAGTTCAATTGCACAGTTTGCTCGGATCGCAGAGAGCTTCTCCCATGTGCATCGCTGACCCTGGTTGGCAGCCATTTGGAGTTCCGCATATGTCGGGTTCTGTATAATCTTCAAGTACTGCGAATTCCAATGATGTCATAAGGTGGACATTCTGAACCCACAGAACTAGCATCACCTATTAAAGCTATGGAGATTTTATCGACAAAATTACCTGAGCTACTGTTGCTGGCATAACCATGGTGACATCACCCTCCCAATCCTGAGCAAACAACTTTGCAAGTCCTCCCAGTGGGAGGCCAATTTCGAGAACCTGGTTACATCTATATTTCACCTCCATCTCAGCAAGACGAGCGAGCTATACAAATTAGATCAGAATTAGACCTGGTAATGCAACAGATAGAAACTGAATTTCGGAAGGGATTGCAATGTTTAGTGTTCAGTGAAGACATGGATTCAGCAATAACAGAGTTCTTAGATAAAATAGGTCCAGATGCATTTTCAACAGAACATTGCTCGGCTGTCCAAGCAATCAAATAATCACACCAATCAGTCCTACCATAAGCCCTTCAATGCTGACAGATATTGACTAATCTGGTAGACAATGTTGCATTGTGCAGCAAAACCTGGGTAAATGATTGTGTGGGAAAATCATGAACTACAATACAAGAACAGGAGACGGTTGTAAATTACTTGCAAAAATAGTCAAAGGCCTGCATGCTAGATACACCACATCACAAATATGAGCATAACATAACTGAAGGTCAGAAACAAACCTTTCCTGCAAAGCGACCTCCATAAGCTCTGACTATCTCCTTCATTCGGAGGAGCGGAGAGATGTGAGGATTAGTTTGGCTCACAATGAAATGATTTACATTGAACAACTCCTTCAGTTGCATCATTGGCAAATCCATCTCCAAACTTCCGTCCCTCCACCGGCGCTTTGATGCACCAGGACCTTGTTCTGGATCTGTGGCAAAGGGGGCGTGGAAGGGGACTATATGCCCAAATCTATCCTTCGCCATCAACTCCTGAGCTTCAAAGAGGCCTGGGAATGCACACGAGGCAGTTACAGCACTCCAAATAACAACATGTGGTGATGTCAGGTAGTTGAGGCAGCGCGGTGGCTCATTTTTTCTTGGAGAGCAAACGGTGACCCCAAGAACACGGCCAGTCATGTCGTAAGCCTCTTGAAATGTTAAGTTACTTGTGAGATTCCTCAAAAGCATTTGCATCTGGCTGATGTCATGAAGTGCACCATGAGTCATAACCCTTTTGGTCACAGCAAAAATTCCACCTATCTGACCAAAGAAGTGTAAAATCTGCAACGAGTCTATGAAGAAGCTCTCAATCTCAGGCCATGTTCGGGTGGCGACAATTGAGCATATAATGGAACCAACACTAGATCCTGCTACTATCCGAGGTAGTAGCTTATGCTCAACTAAAGTTTTCACTACGCCTACATGGAAAGATCCCAGTGAAGCACCCCCACTTAAGAGTAGTGCAGTCCTTCCAAAGGCATGTCTGGTTTCCTGAACAAAGGCAAGCTTCTCTTCCAAAAGCAACTCATCTGTATCGGATTCGCACACCATTTTTAGTTGAGTCGAAACCTCGTCAATGAAATCTTTTATAAGCCTAGGCACCTGCATTACAATACCACTGTTTAAATTGAGTAACCAGAAAGGAAGAGAGTGTAATTAATTCAACATCTGGAAACAGTTGGTAATGCATAATTTCCAGTTGAAAACAGTAAACCTCATTACAATAGATCAACCGTGTAACCACAATTGAAGAGAGTGTAGTTAATTCAATATCTGAAAACAATTGGTACGCATAATTTGCAGTTCAAAGCACCAAACGGAACACAGAAATTTTGTAGGAATTCCAAAGGATAGAAATTTTATAGGAAATTTTTCCTTTGGGTCATTTGGAATGCAGGAACAGGAAAAGGAATTCCGCAGGGTTCGTTTCCTAGGCTTCACGTTTCACAGGAAAAGAAACATTAGATGGAACCTCTTGGAAAATTTCCTGCGCGCCGCGAATCGCTCGCTCGCACGCCCAAAACGCCCGAGTAGAGGCCCACCCAACACTGAAACGAATCCTTACATCCGCCGGCTGTTAGCAGGTCTAATGAAATTTGCTAGTTCTGTATTTCCGTCAGTACTAGTTCGATCCAGCTCCTACTTGTATGAATCGTGATTGTACCCCTTTGTTTTTGTCAGATTAGTTCTTTTGTTAGCCTTTTTTTTTATTCTTGTCCCATGCGATTGGCACAATCGTTTGTATGGCCCAGTACATTATTGCGTGTATTGTATGGTCTAGTAATTAACACGATTCATCCAAATGCAACAGCTAGTTGCCTTTATTCCTTCGATTCAAAGGAACTTCGTAGGATTTTATCCTATAGGAATTTTTCCTATGTTGCTCATTTGATTTATAGGATTGGTTCCTATAGGAATTTTTCCCATAGGAATGATTATACTACATCCCATAGGAATTCTAACATTCACTCTGACCTCCTTTTGCAATTCCTTTACTTTTCCTTTGGCATCAAATACAATTGCTTTTTCCTATGGGATTCAACTAGACATGACATTCCAATCCTATGATTCAACTAGACTTTGGGAACAACTTTGGCATGGACACTAAGAATAAATGAGCTATATCAATTCTAGCATCTGATGAAATGGGAGGGACACACAACTTCCGGAAGATCATATAATGGAGAATTAAAAGGTTGGGATTATTCATTCATAGAATTTATAATTTAGCCATTTACCACATCCCAGATGTAAAATATTCTGGAACAAAAAAAATAGCCAGAAGTGCTATTATGTCAAACCTCAAGCCTGCCTTTGTGCAGCTCCGGATTGCACATGTTCCCCAGGTTCCTGACGAGATCGCCGCGCATGCAGAAGACCACATCCCGGAGCGACCCGTCCTCCCTCCTTCTCCGGAGCTCGTCGAGCCTGCTTCTGATGAGCTCCTCGTCGTACAGGTCGGCCTCGTTGACCTGGCCGGACATTCTGTCGAGCACCTTGGCGGCGCGCACCCACTCCTCGTACGTACCCGCGTACCGCATCGCGCTCTTGCACACCCTGCGCCGCCGCGCCAGCGCCAGCGACGAGCGCGCGCCGGAGAGCTTCCTGAGGAGCAGCGCGAGGAGCACGGCCAGCAGGAGGACGCCGTGGGTGTTCCTGAGGTGGAGCCAGGACGCCGCCACCGGCACCGGCAGCAGCGCGGTCAGGCGGGCGCGCGAGAGGGCGGCGCGTGCCCGCGCGCGCAGTCGCCAGAGGGAGCTGAGCAGGAGCACGCGGAGCGCGGCGCCGCGGCCGAGCAGCGTCGAGGGGCCGATCCTGAAGGGCCCGATGCTCGCTTCCCCGGAGTCCTCCATTGGCGATCGAATGAGCTCACCCTGGCAATTCCAGTGAGCTCGATTTCGATCTTGGATAATGAGCTCGAAAAAAGAGAGCTTGGATTAGGAGCGGTAGTCACTGCAGAAGAATCCCCAATTCGTGTTGACCAACGAACGCACTCCCGGCGGCAGCAAGGCCAAAATTGATCTTTACGCGAAGTTGGGGAAGAAGACAGACGGACGAGCCAATCAGCGGAGTCTCGTCGCGGCTACGCGAAACCGAGCTGAAAAGAATCGGTTTTCGAGCGGCGCCGGCTGCCGGAATCGGATCAGCGACCCCGCGAAGCTAAATAAGCACAGGGCCGCGCGATTTCCCTTGGCATCAAGAAGAAGGAAACGTGGGGGAAAGGACAAGTATACTACTCCGATCGAAAATGGAAAGCAACCACTTGGCGCAATCTTCCAATCTTCCCGCGTCAAATCGGCGGCGAGATCACGCAGGATATAAAAAATCGTTTCGCGTGGAAGCGCAGTGAAGGGGACTGGGCGAGGAGTGGTGCAGGCGTGGACGCAAAAACTAGGGAAAAGCAACGGGCGCGTCCGGCCAACTAGCTAGAGCTACTGGGGCCGAGGGTGGGCAGGAGCATGGGAGGAATTTTAATGGCGCCGCGAGGGGGGATGACGAGGATCGATTGCTTGCCGGCCTTGTTGGTTCGTTGCTTCTGCCGGAAGCAGTTAAGGGCATCTCCAGCCGTCCCCCCCCAGAGCCCCCCCAGGGGGCTTTTTTCGCGGCGGAAGCGGCGAATAGCGCCGCTTCTTCACCACTCGCCCCCCCCAGAGGCCCAAATAGCGCCGTTTCGGCGCTATTTGGCGCCGCGGCACCCAGGCCGAACCCAGCCCGCTGGGTTCGGCCTGGGGGGGCAAAACTGCGAGGCCGCGCGGGCGGGCCAACGCTGTCAGTGACGCGTCGGGAAAAAGCGCGGGAACGGAAACCCCCGCCCGTGACTTCCTTCTCGGCGCCCGCGCCGTCAAAGGCTGCCGGAGGCGGCGGCCAGTGCATGCAGCGGCGACACGCGTGGCCAGTCAAAGTCCACCGGATTAATGGCGGTGCGGCAGCGGCGACACGCGCGGCGCGGCGACTGGCCCAGCCAGGCTATAAAAACGCTGGCCGCGCCCTCCCCGTACGCCATTCTCGACCCCCTCCTCGCCGTTCTTTTCTCCACCTTCGAACCCCGCCGCAATGGACAACCACTGGGAGGCGTGGCCCAACAGCGACGACGAGCTACAGCCGGAGCCGCAGGTGGTGGCGCCGGAGCAGCCTCCCGAGCACGACGAGGCGCGCGAAGCACGGCGGGCTGCCCGCCACTGGAGGCGCGAGGTGAGGAGGCAGCCGGTGTGGCCCGAGCAGCACGCCGGGCTGCACTCCTTCGAGACCTCGCAGAACGAGGACTCGTACCGCAAGGTGCGCGGCGCCCTCGAGCAGGCTGCGGCGGCGGCGGAGGCAGCCGCAGTTCGAGCCTCCCTGGAGACGCACCAGCGGGAGGAGGCGGCGCGAGAGGTGCGCCGCCAGATGGCCCGGCGGGCTGCCTCCGTCGAGCAGGAGGGCGTCATCGCCCTCTACGAGGCGCAGCGCGAGCTAGCGCTGCAGGGTGAGCGGCGGCGCAACCGCCCGCCCTCTGAGCAGGCGCAGCTGCACCGGCTGCGCCTGCAGGCCCGAGCGGAGCGGGCGGAGCAGCGCCGTCTCGCCGCGGCGAGCCAGGACGGCGCTGGACCCTCCAACCAGCACCGCCACGACGAAGACGACGAAGCGTAGACGTAGGCGTAGTATCCGCTGTTTTTAGTTAAATTTATCGTTTTAGCTTTCAAATCGCGCCGAATATGTACGCAGTTTCGAATTTCAATAAAAATTCGTCTAGTTTTCAACAGCGTTTGTTTGGGCCGATTTGTTGGGCTCGGGACGCGACTGGGAAACGAGCCCCCCCAGCTTCCAGAATAGCGCCGTTTAGCGCCGCGGCGGCACCAAAACGGCGGCGTTTTGGGCCCTGGGGGGGCGCAACGACTGGAGATGCCCTAAGTGGGAGTGCGGAAGACGTCGGGGGCCGCGACGAGCAGAAATGGAGAAAGTGCCGATGAGCTGTGCCCGTGTCGACTGTACCCAATGATGCGGCGGCAGATGGTACAGACGTGCACGATGAACACATTGATCCGGTGCAAACATGAAAATCTCTCGTCAGTTTTAATAATCAGACATGGATTGTTGTAAGTCCCAGCTTTTAGGAACTCACGGGGTAGAAATAGTAATCTGTGCATCTGCATGCATGTGTTTGCAAAACTCGAATACTTTTTTCGCAAAACTAAAATCCTGAAGTGATCGAGGTTCCATCGTAACTCTGACTTAGAGAAAAGTCGATTCAGGAAGAGGGTGGAATTTCGACATATCGTTTAGGCGATATTTGAATTGAGGGGTTCAATTCGAACTATTTAAACATAAGGATGTATGAATTTGGATTTGAATTCAAATTGATTGATAAGAAATTATAATTACTATTATTTAAATTGAAACATTTAAGATATAATAAATATTAGACAATTCTAATTAAATAGAGAATTAGAAAAAAGAAAAGATTGAACAATATTGATTAAATCACAATATACAACGTCATTACAATGTTTTCCAAAACAGAATATTACAAGATTGAATACAAAAGAAACCATACAAGATTGAATTTCCTAAACTAATTGCTACTAGCTAAACTAATCTTCTTGTCATCTTTTGAACCTGCAAAACAAACACAAAAATAAACAGAGGGGTTAGAGAGGGATTAGTACCCTCACATTGACAGTGAGTTGCACTGCTAAACTCATCACATCGTTAGCTAAGCTTAAGTAGTATCTGTTCAAATCATTTTAGCCTCAGACCAGCATCATAGGCACATCCCAGGAAAAACAACTGGCAGGTGAAAACATATGTAAATGCCTGGATAAGACCAACCGTAGGACAAGCAAAAGATCTCAGCCGCAGGGAAGCAGGCACACATCACACTCATAGGTACACTTTTGTGCTGTCAATACATCACGAGAAAGATAAATAGCACATCAGCCGTGGGGATAAGACAACCTCAGCACTTTCCCCTGTTTCAGCTCGAGCTGCTCAGCTCCAGTAAGAACAGCTAGAACAGCCAACACTCAACAATCCACCACAAGTAATTCCACCAATAGAACTGAATAAGATTGGACATCCAGCAAAGTGACAACAAGGCCAAGTGAAGCAAGGACCGGAAATTCTCTACAAGGCCAAGCCTGGAGAGGAGGAGCAGGGCTGATAGCAAGCAGACCACAAGCACACAAATCCACCAACCCAGTACCTCACCTAAGGTGAATCTCTACACACCATCCAACAAATAAATTGTTGGATTATGCACAAAGGGGTTGAGGGGTGTTTTCCCTCGGTACAACATAGAAGTGATATGCTAATCACAACATAGGGGCTTAATTAAAATCAAGATATCATATGTTCTTATAAAGAAAGGGTCTCAGCTTTGCATCATTGGACTGGGGCAAAATAATCAAGCAAATAGGAATCTGTTCTTATCAGTTAAGTGCATAGGGTAGTAAGATCAAGCAAGTAATTGATCTTATCAGTTCATATGGCTTCCAGTAGCACAAATACTTAGCAAATGGATTTAGGACAAGTTCCCGGCTTACAAAACACTTCCATAGTAGTTGCTGGGCACCTAAACTCTCAGATTAGGTACCTCACACACAATCAAACAGAGAGTGATTCACAGAAACACATCAGGGGCTTGGTGGCACATCCTCTGAACCATATGGTTTAGAGTAGCACCCACCAGCAAGCAAATATACATAGCCAACAATGAGTTTCACATCTGAGCAGCACACACATGTGTGATCTGTTATGAATCAAACATAAATAAGGTTATAGCAGCACAAGCACTTGGGAAAAACCCTAGGGAAATTTCACATATCACAAGCAGGATAACCGTCTGAATCCAACAAGTTACAGAGATAATAACCCTCTGACTAGGCAATCCCAAATAATCCACGCACTGGAGAAATTTCTCCAGTTGCCAACTAGCAGCAACAATGGCATCATACGCACCAGAGGCATCACATGGATTGTATTGAGCATGGCATGAACACAGGCTCGATGGCCTGGTTCCAGAGCACAAGGAGGAATGAGAGAGTGGAGAACATAGAGAGGAGAGGGAGCAGAGGGGGCTTACAGGTGACCACCATCGTGGTGGTCACAGCCAGGCGGTGGAGCGCAGTTGAGGGCGGCGGAGTGGCCGTAGTTGCTCATGGGAGCCATCCCGACGGCGTCACGTCTCCGCAACGACAACCACATCACGCCAGGAACAACAGCGACCACAACAGCACGCCAGAAGCACCCTTGAACATCCACGAGTGGCCGGGAGTCGCCGGAGTGGAGTAGAGGCCGTGGGTATCACCGCAACGGAAAACCAAATCGGAGTGGCAGAGATGGGAGAGTCGACGATGGCGCGTCGACTGCGCCTAGTCGCAGCGACGGAGACGGCGGGAGCAGGCCAGAGTAAATCGGCGACGACGGCGGCGACTTAGTCGCTAGGGGAGTCACGGGAGCCAGGAGGGAGAACGAGAGGGTGCGGGTGCGGTGCGAGTGTGACTCGGGCTCGGGTTCTCTCCCGAGCCGGTTAGGCTCAACCGTAGGTGCCAGCCAGCCCTAGGGGCTGAATGGTCTTTTGACCATTCCAGTAAATAAATAAATGAAAACAAAATTTAATAAAGAAAAATTATATAAATTCATAAAATTCATAATTAATTAAATAAAATTTTAAATACAACACTCAAGTACTCTAATAGTTTAAATTAATGCAATAATACTTGTTATATCAATTCTATAAATAATAAGATAATAATTTAAACAAAAAATATTTTAAAATAATAAATAGTCAATAATAATATTATTCTTTATTCTTTATTCATAAAATTTAACTTATATAATTTTTAGATACACAATTATTATTAAAAATATTAATTTCCATTTATCCAAAAATTATTAGAACAATCAAATTAAATAATTAAATAAATATAATAATAATAACAAATATTTTAAAATAAATTAAATACCACATTTGCCTTGATAATTAAAAATACATTAGAAGATAAATGCATGCATGACATTATTATGCATAATAGCATCATTTGCTTCTTTAAACATTGTCTTTACCAGACAATGATGGTATTTTGTAGAACAAGGAAGTCATGAGCCTCACCAAGCATCAGACTCCACTACTTATCCGTGTCAAGGAAAGTTCATCACTTGCTCATGTCCTCTGAAATATTTTTTAACAACTATATTTCAAAACCCTATCGTAATACCACCTATGCTCAAAAGAATGCATGATCCTATTTTATAATAAAATGACTAATTGAATGACTACCCGAGTGGTAGTGTTCTGTTTGGTGGACGGATGGAACCATGGTAAGATGAATAGGTCAAAGGAAGGTTCCATCTGCATAGGAAAGTATTACCTAGGAGTTAACAACAAATATCGTCAGGATTCTTGTGCCGTAAATACCGTGTTAACCATGGGTCTTGTATGGGGCGAGTAAGTTAGTTGTGATCTTTTCTTGTTTGCATGTCAACGGGCTGCCAGAGCCGTACGCTGTAGGTCTTGCGAGACTACATGTCCATGGGTGGGATCCCTAATTCCAACGGACTCTGGGGTCTATGATGGTCCGCCCGGGTAGATATCCATCGTGAGGGATGGAATCAGGGGTTAAACCTGCGTGCCAGAAATGGGTGGGCATGCATTGTGCGGAGAAGCATGGTTTGGCTTGGATCAACAACCGAGCCCCACACCTAAGTGGGCGTGGACATGATCGCGCGTCTGGTTGTGCAACATGGTCTTGATCGCCTATGAGTAAAGTAACGCACCTCTGCAGAGTGTAAAAGGATGTGGCATGTTACCCCCTGTTCCGGGAAGGAACTGCGAACGCCGTAGAAAAGGCAACTCCATGAAGTTCTAATCCCGTGAAGGCTGCCGGGCATAGTTTTCATAATTAAAAGCAATCTCTTGAAGAAAGATTTACAAAACCTTGCATTAGTCTAGACTCTTTAGAGTCGAAGACCGTAGATAGTGCATCAATTACCTCCTTACTTAATGAACTTGTTGAGTAACACTCGTTACTCATTTGTTCTCGTTTGACCCCTGCTTAGGCTATGAGAACTTTGAGGAGGCATCATTCAACATCCTCGGAGGCCAAGAAGACATCTACAACGAGGATCCGGACCTCTCCGGAGGAGTAGAAGGGGTGGATTACACCATCTAGTATGGAGCTGACCCAGACAGGGCAGAGTCTGACTAGGTTTTGCCTGGTCTAAAAACAAATACCTAAGCACGGTTGAATCGAGCAGTCTTGAACGCTATATTAGGCTGTTGAACTTACTTTACAGTCTGATTGTTGTTACATCTTCAATAATGATATGAACTCATCATGAGATCATTCTCTTGTCAGCACATTATGTTTTGTAATATATGTTTGTATGAATCAAGTCCCATAATGTTTCTGCTGTACCACCCCGAGGGATGTAATATTTGCGGAACAATGTTCTGTGAGTGTTATGTCAACAACTTGCGTACTACAACATGCGGTGGTATGATGGGTCACCACAGCTGGTATCAGAGCAATTGCTTTGACCTTAGGTTGGAAACCTAGTAAAGGGATATACCCTGTTGGGTTTTAGAACGTAACGATAAAGAGTTCGCTGGAAGTATGATAAGTATTCACTTGGGAATATTCTGATCATATTTCCAGAGTATTGAATCTTTATTATACTCTGTTAGTAATTTTTATGCTATTTGTGAACAATGTCGATGAAAGGAGGGAGTTCAGAAAGGACTGTATGGGTAGAGCACGAGCGTCTTAAGGATTACGAGGGTGTATTGACGGATCAGTTGCGAGCTTTACTTCAAGCCTTTGATTTTGATACCAATATCAAAGTCAACACGTACACCTACAAGCATGGTGAGACCATTCGGAAGTACAAGGTATTAATCCTGATACCCAGGGAGTTGACACCGGATGTGACTACACCGAGTGGTGAGGGTAGGAGTCAGTCGGCAGCTTACCATGAGGCTCTAGTAGAAGCCCTAGCAACCATCAGGGAGTATAAGGCGGATCACCTAACAGGTACCAGTTTCACCGCTATTCCACATGACAACCTGACCTCAGAATTGGCACTGGACCATTCTGCGTTGGTCAAGACCAAACCAAAACTAGCCACCAGACTGTTAGATCGATATAGGTCATTGATGGGATCTTTCTATAAGACTTACCAGGTCATAGTAGAGGACAAGGATAGTATGCTGGAAGATCTGTTAACATCCCATAGCTCAGAGCAGAAGGGTAAGAAGGTGGTCCAGGAGAGGGATGAACCATACCATACCCCAGGAGCAGGGTCATCCAAGAAGCCAATCCAAACTAGGAAGTCCAGGTATTCCACTACTCCAGAACCTATCCACTACCTTATCATACCACCTAGTGATCCGGAGCCATACAACTCGTATGGAATCTCGAACGAACCCAGTGACACTAAGCCAAATATCTTTGGTGGAGTCCCAGAGTCAGATTCTTTTATGGAGAATTCTGATGGCTGGAGGTTTGATTGGTACCCTGGTACCAGTCAACATCCTATTCCTTGTGATGATTCATTAGAGGACGGGGATCAGGCTAGTGTGGAGGAAGTAGCAGCCTATATAGATGACGGAGCGGAGATCGTTGCCATAAACATATCATCAGATGATGAGGAGCAGGTAGAGACCCAACCTATGCAGGAGGCACCCTTTGATCACAGTTACTGCACTAGTACCACTTGTTTTGGAGAGGGTGGATCTTCGCAGTACACGAGTACCGAGGAGATTGCGTCGTATCTTGAGAGTTATCTGGACATGGACAGACTTCTTCTAAGCGACACCCCGGTTGTTGACACTTCAGACATGGATTATGTTCCATCCGGGAGACCGTATGTCCCTGAGACAGTGCGCAGGACTTCATGCCATACTGGGTGGACTCCTGGCATGTACTCTGAGTAGTGAAGTGGCAGCCATGGAGATGGAGTGTGAGGGCTCGAGAGAGGTAGTAGTTTGGTAGTTTCGAGCCATGTATCATAAATAAGGGTCGGAGTGTGTGAGCGACCCAGTGGTGCTTTGTACTACTTTGCTTTCTGTAACTCACTATGGTGAGGGTATTGTAACATACCTATATGTATCTGTATATTATGTGAAATATGTTGTTTGTATTTGGATTTGGATTTTGCTTCTCTTGTTTGACTAGTGTTGCATGTGAAGTGAGGATCAGAAAGCATGGGCATGATGTAATTGTGAGTTTGTTCGCTTCACATTGCAGGACTAGGGAAATATGGAGAGTGGCGGAGCTAGCGAGTCTGACGCGCAGCGTATGGAGCGTGAAAATAAAGCGAATGCTGATGAAGATGCTACAAGAGCAGAGATACCACCGCCACCACCGCTCAGACCACTGGCTGAACAAAACTTCATGGAGTAGATGAGGTTTGTCCAAGAAAATCAGAACAAGTTCATGCAGGAACTTCTAACCCAGGTGGGGCCTGGGAGGGCAACTGAAGCAAGGATGCTAACTCTATCAGACTTCTTGAAGACTAAATCAGCACCATTTTCCACGGCAAGAGATCCTATGGATGCAGATGACTGGTTAGTCGACACTGAGAGGTATCTCAAGGCCATCAATGCTAATGACGCTGAGAAGGTGCGTTTTGCTACACATCTTCTAAATGGACTAGCAGTAGCATGGTGGGATAATCAGATGATTTTGAAGCCACCAGAGAAGGTGTTCACATGGGTGGAATTCAAGGAAAATTTCAGGGAGTACCATGTTCCTGACAGTGTCATGGAGATGAAGAGAAGGGAGTTTGAGGATCTTCAGCAAGGTACACATCATATGATCTCGTATGCCAATGAGTTCACCAGACTCTCTCGTTATGCTGCTGACGAAGTAGACATTGATAAGAAGAGGATAAAGAGATTCCTGAGAGGAGTGGATCCTTATGCTTCTATGCAGTTAAGGATGTCCAAGACAGCTAATTTCCAAGAGTTCATGAACTCTGTAGTTACCTGGGAGAATGACTACAAGCTAGTTCAGCAGAACCAACACAAGAAGGCCAAGTTTGAGTCTAAGAGGTTTCAGCCAAGTCGACCTACAACCAACCTCAGATTCAAGCCCAGGATACCGTCGGTAGGAGCCCCGATGAATCGTGGACCATTCAATCTAAGGAATAAGATCATCTGTCATAACTGTGGTCTCCCAGGGCATGTCAAGAATGAATGCAAGCAGCCTAAGGTTGTTTGTTTTGGGTGTGGTAAGGAAGGACACATCAAGCCTGATTTTCCCAACAAGACAGCTGGAGGTGGATTTAACATAGGTGGAGTTAGACCCGGAAAAGCAAGTGGATTCTCAGCTGGAGGTGGCAGCAGCGGGAAGAACAATAATGGCAAGTGAGCAAAACCCTTCATAAAACTGAACTGTACATCTCTGGAGGAGGCTCACAACTTAGACACCGATGTACTAGGTACACTCAGTCTTCTTACCCAGTATGGCAAAGTTTTGTTTGATACCGGTGCCACCACATCTTACATCTCCAGTCATTTTGTGGATAAGTATGGGGTAAGGTGTCTGCGGTTAGAATATCCTCTTACTGTTATGATGGCGGGAGGTACGCTCTTAGTTACACGTGCAAGCCAAGATAAGGTCATTATGATCTATGGTTGCACGTACTACATAGATCTTTTTGTTATTCCTATGAAGAATATTGATGTCGTTCTCGGAATGGATTGGATGACGGATAATGGAGCTTTAATTGACTGCGAGGAGAAAACAGTTTCTCTCAAGAGGCTTGGAGGAGGAAGAGTTACCTACCAAGCAGATAAGCATACTCACGTGGAGGCTGAACTTCAACTCAACTCACTCAATGAAGCTAAGTTAGAAGATATACCATTGGTTAATGAGTTTCCAGATGTATTTCCAGCAGAATTACCGGGAATGCCACCGGATAGGGAGATAGAGTTTACCATTGACTTGATACCAGGTACATCACCTATTTCTCAAGCACCATACAAGTTGGGTCCTAAAGAATTAAAGGAACTCATGGAATAGTTAAATGAATTGGAAAGTAAGGGATTCATGAGAGGAAGTGTATCACCATGGGGATTACCAGTTATATTCGTGGACAAGAGAGATGGAGGTAGAAGAATGTGCGATGATTTCAAAAATCTGAACAATGTCACCATCAAAAACAAGTATCCATTACCTAGAATTCAAGATTTGTTTTATCAAGTCCACGGGGCTAGAGTGTTTTCCAAGATCGATCTTAGATCGGGATACCATCAGATTAAAATTAAGCCAGAAGATGTACCCAAGACATCATTTGTTTCAAGGTATGGGCATCATGAGTATTTGGTTGTTCCTTTTGGACTGACCAATGCACCAGCTATTTTCATGAACTTGATGAACAAGATCTTCATGCCATATTTGGACAAGTTCGTGATTGTGTTCATCGATGATATTCTGATATATTCAAAGAACAAAGAAGATCATGCTAAGCATTTAACGATAGCATTACAAGTTCTGAGGGAACATCAGTTGTATGCTAAATTCAGTAAGTGCGAGTTTTGGTTGGATAAAGTGGAATTCCTTGGACATGTCATCAGTAAGGAAGGTATCGCAGTGAATCCAGACAAAGTACAATCAGTTCTAGATTGCAAAGCACCAACCAATGTCAAGGAAGTTCGTGGATTTCTCGGAATGGTCGGTTATTAAAGAAGATTCATTGAAGGATTTTCTAAGATAGCATGGCCAGTGACCAACTTGTTAAGGAAAAATACTCCTTTTGTATGGACAGGCAAGTGTGAAGCTAGTTTCCAGGAGTTAAAGAAACGATTGACAACAACACCAATACTAGCAATACCTGAACCAGGCAAGGATTACATAGTATATTGTGATGCATCCAAGAATGGATTGGGTTGTGTACTCATGCAAGACCAGAAGGTTATAGCTTATGGTTCCCGACAGCTCAAACCTCATGAAGTCAACTACCCAACTCATCATCTTGAGTTGGCAGCTGTAGTCTTTGCTTTGAAGAGGTGGAGGTCATTCCTTTATGGAGCAAAGTGTGAGTTATACACAGACTACAAAAGTCTCAAATATTTCTTTACTCACAAAGAATTGAATATGAGGCAAAGAAGATGGTTAGAGTTGAGCAAAGACTATGATCTTACCATCAATTACACACCAGGAAAACCCAATGTTGTAGTTGATGCTTTAAGCCGAAAGAGCACATATAGTCAACCAACCCAAAGTGATTTTCCAAAAGAGTTGAAGAGGGAATTAGAACAAGCTGAAATAGAGATACTTGAGGTAAAATCATTGGGAGGTTTTGATACGTCATAAACGTATCCCTAATTAATGATGCTCCATGATGATATTATGCCAATTGCTACATGTTTTCTCCCTTCTTTATGTCATCTTTATCAATTTTCTAGACTAACCTATTGAAAAGATGCCACAGAGCCAGTTCCCTATTTTCTGCTGTTTTTAGTTTCAGGAAAGTTGTTCTTGAAATATTCACGGAATTGGAAAGTTCGAAGCTCGGAAGTCCTATTTTCCCCGGAAGCATCCAGAAGACCGAAGAGGAGTCGAAGAGGGGCAACAGGGGGGCCACACCATAGGGTGGCGCGGGTCCCCTGGCCGCGCCACCTATGGGTGTGGGGCCCCTGGAGCTCCACCGCCTTTTCCTTTTTGCCTATTTAAGCCCCCTCGGATGGAAAACCCTAGACACCTGATCAAAAATCCCCGAAAATGTTCCGCAGCCGCCGTCACCGTCAACCCCAGATCAGGGGGTCTGAAGCTGTTTCTGGCACCCTGTCGGAGAGGAGATCATCACCGGAGGCTTCTACATCACCATGCCTGCCTCTAGAGTGATGCATGAGTATTTCATCCTTGTACTACGGGTTCGTAGCTGTAGCTACATGGTTGTCTTGTCCTCATATGCCTCCATGTTTAGATCTCATGAGCTGCCTACCATGATCGAGATTGATCTTATGTAATTCTATATGCTATGTTCGCTGTTATCCGATGAATATTGACCTTATGCCAAGTTGACTATAGTCTTTATTGCATATGTTATTTGTGATCTTGCATGCTCTCCGTTGCTAGTGGTTTCTCTAGCCAAGTAGTTGCTAGTGACTCAAAGAGGGAGTATTTATGCTTGATAGTGGGTTCATGCCTCCTTGTTGCCTTGCTCGAGTGACAGAAACGTGAAGGGGGAGGATGTGATGTTGCCATTAGGGAGAAAACAACAGTGAGAGTGCCCGCATGCATAATCATTGCTTACATTACACACTTTGTTTAATGCAATTATCTGTTGCTTGCAAATTAATACCTAAGGGGGTTCAGATGATAACCTGAGGGTGGATTATTAGTCATGCCCGCACTAAATACCATAGTAATCTTCATGTTATATTGTGCACTACAGTGCAACCTCTATGTGTCAATTGCCCAGCTGTAATTTGTTCACCCAGCATGCTATCTTTTATGGAGAGACACCACTAGTGAAACTATGAACCCCGGTCCATTTTCCACACTGTTAAACAAACCACAACAATTTCCTGCTTTCTTTACTTACTGCAAGCATACACTATTTTTCCACACTATACGTCTAATCTTTGTTTTCAGCAAGACAGGTGACATTGACAACCTCACTGTACCGTTGGGGCAAAGTATTTTGGTTGTGTTGTGTGCAGGTTCCACGTTGTTGCTGACACCGGTGAAGCGCCAACACCACAGTTAGTGGCATGAACCTTCCGAAGATTCTCTTTCTCCTACTGGATTGATAACCCTGGTTCTTAACTAAGGGGAAAACTCCTACCGATGTGCTCATCACACCCTCCTCTTGGGGTTCCCAACAACACATAGCAGGTTTGTATACTATGAAGGTTGTGGAGGAAAGAAAAAGTGATCTCAGGAATGAGATATTTTGCCGGCAAGACGCGGATCCTTTCATAAAGGAAGAACTCCAGAGGATTGAAGAAGGAAAACCCTCAATATTCCATTTAGGTGAGTATGGCTCACTATGGTTCAATAAGAGGATTTGTGTACCAGACATACCTGAGATCAAGAATTTGATACTTCGGGAATCACGTGATACACCATATTCTATTCCTTCCGGGAGTACCAAGATGTACATGGATCTCAGAGACATATTTTGGTAGAACAACATGAAGAGAGATATTGGCAAGTATGTATCTGAATGCCACATATGTCAGAGAGTGAAGGCAGAACACCAAAGTCCAACAGGACCATTGCAACCTTTAGATATTCCAGAATGGAAGTGGGAGGAGATTGGTATGGATTTCATTACTGGTCTACCAATGACCAAGACACATAAGGATATGATTTGGGTTATCGTTGATAGATTGACCAAGAGTGCACATTTCTTAGCAGTGAATCAGAAGGATCACACAGAGAAATTGGTAGTTCTATATGTTAAGGAGATAGTGAGTAAACATGGAGTACCTAAGAGAATAGTTTCAGAGAGTCTTGTGGCGCAAGGGCAGCTCCTGGTTTGGACAGAGGAGGTGGGGTGAGAAGGAGGGGTGATAACCATCCTTTTCCATTAGTTGTTGGCTGAGTTAGAGAGAGAGAGAGAGAGAGTTATGGGTGGGTAGACCATGTCTAGGAGGTGAGGGTAGACATTTAGAATTCCAGGGATCAAGAGAGAGGTAGAGAGGATGCAATTATTGGCTAGGACAAGGGTGAACTCACTAGTGACCAGAAATACCAGTGGGTGTTTTGCTTGTTTTCACCAAAATTTTGAATAGAACATAAGTGAAAGATCATGTCCATTGGTTAGAGAATCAAAATGGAGTCTAGGGATGGTGGCCTCAAGTTTTTCTGAAAACATTTCTTTCCAAAAAATTTGGAAATTCAAAAAGTACTGAATCTGTTTTTAAATGTTTTCTCCAAAATTTTCAAAAAAAATTGAAAATGTTTTTGTAGAAAATGGTCCCACATCACCATAGGCATGTTCGGTAATTTTTCCAAGATTTTAGGAAATACTTTTCTTCACAAAATATTTAAAAGTCCATTTCTGGCCCTTTGGAAAATGGAAAATAATAAATAGTAAAATGCTTTTAAAACAAATTTTTTTTTGTTGGGATGAGAAAGTATATAATATAGGTCTCAAAATTGTTTTTTAATAAACAAATCTTTTGAAAATATTTGAGGCACCAAGTGGAAAAAGGGTGAAAACAGGAGTTTAGTTAATATGCTAAAAACCATGAGGGAAGAACAATTAAATGGCCATTGGAAAATAGATGGACCATATAGAGGTGATATATAAGTCATGTAGATGACAAGGGTAGGTCTATTGGGCTTGAAAACAATAAGGAGTGATTTTGAGTAACATAGAAAAAGTGCATCAAGATAACAGGGATATGATCAATATTTAGGGATGCCTTCTAAAGGACTTTGAAATAAGATACCAACGTGTTTCAATATACAAATTAACAACTTGGATTGATACTACATATATTAAACATGATATCCACGATGGTACTTTGATCAATAGAACAAGATTTGACATAGAGACATGTCTCCCAAGTTGGAAGTTTTTAAGAAAGCAGAAGGTGAGGTGGACATATGATGGAATATGATATTGATGCTTGATCTTGTTACTACTAGGTTTTATTCACTTAAAACAACACACAAACATCAACAAACATAAATAAACACTTCAAGGAAAAAACGAGATAAGAACACACAACAAGTAGATAAAATAACAAGACACACAAGATCACTCAAGCAACTGAGTTCTTCAATTTAATTCCCAGGATGTTTTCTCATGTGTTAAGTAGAGGTAGTGATCAAGCCACACCATGACAAGAGGAGTTTGTAAAAAGGTTCAGCTCAAAGCTTGTTATTTTTAAAAGAATATGATTGAGGAAAAACACAGGGGTAATATAATCCCCACTTATAGTTTTTGCAAAAGAGAAAGTGAGATGGGGTTTTTGGAATACTTGAAAAAATATCTTGGTTCGAAATAGGTAGGAGATGATTACCTCCAAAATACTTTTCATATAGTTTTGGAAAATACCTTTTGTTTTCTCAAAACTTGGCTTTTGTTTTTTTTTTCTAAAATCAAAACATTTTCAAAAAGGTTTTTGCCCAAAGAGGGTGATGGATGAAGGTGATAAGATTTATTGTCATGACTTGATCACATGGGTTGTGTTTTAAGAAAGGTATTATCCTTGGTTTTAATGTTTTAAGAAATGAATATTCTCGGAATTGGAAAATTTGAAAGCCAGAAGTCCTAAAAGTCCCGGAAGCATACAGAAGTCCCGAAGAGCCCCGAAGGGGGGCCACGGGGTGGCCACACCATGGGGTGGCGCGGGTCCCCCTGGACACCTCCCGGCATCTCCCTTTCGCCCATATATACTCCCCGAGGCATAAACCCTAAAATAATCGAACTTTTCCACAAAATACATCCGTAGCTCCGCCGCCGCCACCGACAAGTTTTGGGGGACAGATCTCTATTCTGGCACCCTGCCGGGACGGGGAAGTGCCCCCGGAAGTCATCTCCATCGACTCCACCACCATCTCCATCATCGTTGTTGTCTCCTATGATGAGGAGGGAGTAGTTCTCCCCCGGGGCTGAGGGGTCTACCGGTAGCTATGTGGTTCATCTCTCTCTCCCATGGTGTGATATTTATGTGACCATGAGCTTTGTAATCTAGTTGAATAAGTAGATTGATCTTCATCTGTTATGCTACTCAAGTGGTTTTGTTATCTCCGTAAACACTTTGATCATGGGGTAAAGGTGATAGTGTGTGCACCGTGTGGTTTAGCATGATATTTATATCTTGTGTTGGAAGGTGAACCTATGAAACTGTGGCGTTTGTTTACTAATCTTTGGCGCTCGTAGTGACATTGGGGCGCCCTAGAGGGGGAAGATAGACTTGAGGAGTGCTGTTTAAGCCCTACGCAACGATTAGTGTTCGTTATTCGACCGGAGAGTGGTTCGGAGTAGCATAGTGAAGAAATGATATTTATGCATTCAATTATGTGATCATTGTTGAGAGTGTTCACTAGTGAAAGTAGGATCCCTAGGCCTTATTTCCAAGCATTGAAACACCGTTTTCCGCTTGTTCTCCTACATGATTTCTTGTTGCCATTTTTATTTCAGATTGCTGTTATCACTTATTATCATCCATATTACTTGAATTTTACTCTCTCTCTTCGCCGAACTAGTGCACCTATATACCTGACAAGTATATTGGGTGTGTTGGGGACACAAGAGACTTCTTGTATCTTGATTGCAGGGTTGCTTGAGAGGGATATCTTTGACCTCTACCTCCCTGAGTTCTATAAAGCTTGGGTGATTGATGGCTAGGTTGAGACTCCAAGTGCAGAGTGTGTAGCTAGTGGCAAGCCTTCTTCCCCACGAGGGTGACTCGAGGGTTTATATCGAACTCTTGGGGAGCCAGTATTTCGGCAGGTCTTCCAAGCTTCCTCCAGGATCCTGCAAACAAGTAGAGAATTTTGTGCCCTCAACCTCACCAAGTGGTTGTCAAGCAGAAGGTGTGAGACTTCAAAATTGCAATGCAAAACTGAAAGTAAATGTGCAATAATTAAATCTACTACTAAATGCAAATGAGAAAATAAATATGCAATGGATTGTTTTTGTATTTTTGTGATGCAAGTGGTGATGGAGATAATGTAAATTCGAATCGGAGATGCAAGTAAAGTAAAGTGCAAGTAAAGTAAATTGCAACAAAGTAAATAGAGTGTTTTCTTATATTTAAAATAGGACCGGGGTTCATGGTTTCACACTTGCATTCTCTCAGATAAAGTGGTAGACGGTGGACATAAAGAATTACATGTGAGATTACAATAACATGTTTAACATTGAGTACTTTCATATGGGCATCACGTCCTAGCATAGAGATCTCTACGGTCATATTGATCCCTCTTATACTCCACCAAGATGCGAAATAAATCATAACACCTCGATAATTAAGGAAAAACCAGAGTATACCTTTAAGCAATGTGACATGAAGTTGAAGTAAGAACTTGCTAGATCTAGTCATGGAGATTGATTAGTGTCACTTCAAATCCCCGGTAACAAGGTACTCCTTTTTATCCCTAGTGAGGTAACTAAGAAAGGTTTAACAAAACCTAAGTGGATCGCTGAACTTCTGTCACTTTCACAGCACTAGCCACCCCCCTTTACTCCAACTAATGCACCCATCACCCCACACACGCTCTCAAGAACTAGATTGATCAAAGCTAGCAAATAAGAACGGGGTACATAAGATACATCTACTCAAATAACTCAAGAGAAACAATTGCAATCTCAGATTCAATAACTCATAGAAAAGATCCACCACATAGGAATTACAACGGTGCCCGTAATCATGTGAGGCAGCACATATGGATCTAATTAGTGAAGCACATAGAGAGAGAGAGAGATACAAGTGCTACTTCCACAAACCCATAGCCCTGGGGTGGACTACTCTCTCTTCATGGAGATGTCGATGGAGATGACGTTGGAGGGGTAGGAGATCACACCGGCGGCTCCCCGCCGGAGTTTTCCCCCTCCAATCTGGAACTCCAGGTCTCTGTTTCGGTGTTTCGGCGGCGCTCCTCTCCGTAAGGGTACGGGGGACCCTTTTTATAGTCGGTTTTAGGTCAAGACGGAGTCGGTAAGTCGAAGATGGAAGGAATTGGGGCCACAGGGGCCAAAAGGCGGCCTCTCACGCGGCCAAGGAATCTGGCCGTGTGGAGGGTCCTCTTTTGGGCCTCCTTGCCCAATTCTCATGGATCCTTCGCCCGCAAGTCTTCTCCTTCCAAGAAAATGACCCCCGCAGATTTTCAGGTGATTTCGCGGAAGTTTGCCCCCTGAAACGTCAAAAATATAGAAAACGGTGTTTCTGACAAGCAGGGTTAATTCCATAAAAGTTGGGGACTTTGTAATTTAACCCCAAAATACTATAAAACATTGAATTATACCCTTATATGATGCAATATGTAATAGAAAACCATGTGAACATATGCAAAATTCATCTATGCATTTTACATGCATCAATATCCCCAAGCTTAACCCATGCTCGTCCTCGAGTATGAAGGTGATAAAACTAAGATGGGTTTTGCATATTGAAACAATCATGGGATATCAAGGAGGATTATTCATGCTACATATAATCAAATGATTAATACTAGAAATGAGTAGCAATATACAATTCATGTTGTAAGAAATATCAAATATGCAAGCAAAGATGCTTCATGAAAGTTCACAAAGTGTATAATGAAATAAAAGCACTATGGACCAAATGCATACACAAAATGAAAAATAAAATCCTATATTGGTCAAAGAATAGCATAATGAAGAATAGAAAATATGGTGGACACTTTGGAGAAAATTGAGTAGAGGTAAAACATGATCAAGCCTTATTTATCCTTTAAATTATTCAACTAAAATTACTAATTGAAATGTGGTATCCATTGATCTAGGACTCTCATTTCCCCTTTATCACTAGCATCTTAAAATTGTGAGTATTGAAGTAATGAGAATGACAAGGTGGTTGAAAGCCTCATGCCCCGTGAGTGTGAAAACCTACTCCATGATTACTCAACTTAAGATTCCTAATAAGCTTTGTACAATCATAATAAGTATTAATGACATCATAGAGAACCACAAAGAGGTACCTCTTGCCCCATGACATGGAAACAAGCCCATGTTACAATGACAAGATGAACAAACGGAGTAGACTCATCATCCTTTTTATTTTCATTCACTATTATGCATAGCTTCTTATTTTATTATAGGATGTGTTGTAGAGTCACTCAAGCTGTAAGTAAATTTCCACCATGATAAAGCATGGCTTGGGTTAGCGGCCCAATGCGTTTCTCTAGTCATATAGATACTTACTCATCAAAACTTACTATTCCTCTATTTCATTTCGGCATGGCAGAAGTCCAAAAACAAAAGTACATGATATCAACCAAATATAATTTTTTTTGTGTAATGTTGAAAGCTTTCCGGTGATACACGTTTATAGCTAGCTCCCAACCACACACTTTTCAAACGCAAAACTTGTGGCTCACATTATCGGGTCATGTTTATGAGATGCATAAAAAGTAAAGTGTGCCTTCAAAAGTTCGTGAGAGTCCTATCCCAAGTTCAACCCATGACAATTAATAAAGTGAATATCTTAATTTAGAACATAAATAACACAATAACATGGTGAACATACTCGGAATAGCAATGAAGCTAATGGGAAGATATGGTGGACTCACTGGAAATACTTGGCTAAGGGGTGTTGGAAACAAGTTTTTAATTGTTGGAATTTTTAAATTTTTGGGCTAGCCAGAGGGAGATAGTTGACCAGCTACTATGCATGCATATGTCCATAGAACTACTCATTTCATGACAAACTAAATAAACCAGCAATTAACATCAAGGACATTAATAAGAGATAGCTCAAGACAACATTATTGCAAATTTCTACACATAAAAAGCCTATAAATCATGCAAACATATGTAGCTCTTCAAATCAACCATGGCATCCCTATTCCAAGTCATAATACTAGCATCCAATACATTCCAACCCCAAACTCCAGTAGCTTAATCTCATATAAAATGATGGTGGTGGTCTTATCAAAACAAAAATAAAAACAAAAACTAGACGCTTCAAGTCTCTACGATAAATGCTTTGCTTAGAAAAACAGAAAGTAGACGTGTGCTAACCAAAAGAGTGTAGCTCCAGTGGGGTTTTCATCACATCCCCAATCTTATGGCTTTCACCATTCTTGGATGTCTTGAGGCGCAGCTCCTCTATTCCATGTGAAAAAACTTCACAAAACATGTTTCTCCCATTCTTTTTCTGTGGGGTGAGATTAGCAAGGACAAACAAATCACATGCTTGCTGTGCAAAATTCCAAATCAAATGATCCAGTAGATAGAAAATAAGGTTCATTATGTTGTATTTTCACTCTCTTGCTTGAAAGAATCATGGAAATTCGATTCCCAAGCCCAAAGAGTGCATAAAACAAAAGAAGACAGAATCTGTCCAGAAAAGCAGCAGCAGCAAAACGAACGTTGTTCCCTAAGCTAGACTCGTCAAACAATTAAGCCAATTTTTTTTCTTACAGAGGACGACAAGTTGCAGAACATACCAAAAACTTAGCTCAATCCGACATACCAATAAAAAACGTAAAATCATACGGTGAGAAGACTCGTGCTGAAACAGAAATTTCATGCACTAGGATAGCAACTTATAAGTCCAAATGGGTTTGACTTGACTCTTTATTGAAAACTCCAGAATTAAAACAAAAAAACTAATCTCTTGAGACAGAAAGAGGACACTAGGAAAATCCAAACAAAAACAACCGGGTTGCCTCCCGTAAAGCGCTTTCTTTATAGCCATATAGCTAGGCTTTACTTACTTGATAATCAAGAGGGATAAAGCTCATGAGGAAGCTTGTTCTTCAGCGTGCCCCTCTTCCTTGGGAAGTGCTCCATGATTTTCTTGTGAGGGAACTGAAACTTGACATTCCCTTCCTTGGAGTCTATGATTGCACCTGTAGTACGAAGAAAAGGTCTACCCAAAATAATAGGACTAGGGGATTTATCCCCCATATCCATAATAATGAAATCAACGGGTACAAAAGTCATGTGAAATTCAATCATAACATCTTTTACTTGTCCTACAACATGTTTAGTAGAGTTATCAGCAAGGACAAATTCACTTGAGCACTTTTCTAAATTTTCTACTTCTAGCAATTCATATAATTCTTTAGAGAGTACCGATACACTAGAACCTAGATCTAACATAGCATGGTGAATTTCTTTTCCAATTGAAACTAGCACCTTGGGGATCCATGCATCCCCAAGCTTAGGAGGTATCATGGCCTCATTCTTGTACCTAGCAATTTTTTCTTGCAAGACATGATTAGCAATATAAGATCCAAAGCCAGGTTGATTAACATTTATAGTGGGATCACTAGCAAATTTTTGTAGAGTAGCAATAAGTTCTTGCAAGCTACTTTTTTTTCTAAATCAAGCAATGGATCCTTAATTTCAGTAAGCATCATAATTTCCTCTACTTTTCCTTTTCAATTATGCATATTAAAAATCTCATAGCGATCATCAAAAATATCCTCGGGTACTTCAGCCTTTTTTAAGCTCTCTTTAATTTTAACCTCTAAGAGCAAACTTTCAAGCAAAACATGGCTATTTGCAGCATTAGTACTAGTAAAAGATCCCCCACATTCATTATCTAAAAAGGCTCTAGAAGTTTCAGAAAGTCCCTTATAAAACATATGCATAAGTATCCAATCTCTAAATCCATGCCCTATTCGACATGCTCTACTTCTAAATCTCTCCCATGCTTGTATCATTGATCTATCTTTTTCTTGTTTAAAGGTAATGAAAAATTGTTTAACATTCTAATTCTTTTCAGCATGACAAAACCTTTCAATAAATGCAGCCCTTAAGTTGAACCAAGTAGTAAAATTGCTAGGAGGCCATCTTAATATACAATCTAATGCTTTGCCTCCTAGTGAGTAGGGAAAGAGTTTAACTTTAGTAGTGTTGATGTTTGCATGATTCAAGTTCAAAGTTTTACATCTTTCATCAAATTTCTTAAGATGGAACAAAGGGTCTTCTTTAGGCTTTCCATAGAAACGAGATTCATAAATCATTTTAATAACACTAGGATCTACCTCTAATTTTTCAACGGGAATATTTAGCTCTTGGGGGAAATTCCTAACACTGAATGGCCAATAAGTTCTCTGCTCCATTTTCCAAGTTTTTATGTAGTTTTTAATTTTTTAAGCAAAACAAAAGTAAAGTAACTAAGAAAATTCGAAATAATAAAATGATCTAGATAACTAAATGCAAAACTAAAATGCAAACTAAAATAAAATATGCAAGACAAAACAAAAACAAGAACAAAAAAAAAACAAAAAAAAAAACAAGACAAGAAACAAAACAATCTACTTGAAAGAAGGTGGAGATAGAAAGGACGGTACTCACGTAGGTGCAAACTCCCCAAGCTTAGGTGTTTGCACACCTTGTTGGTGATGAAGACTTCTTGTGAGCTCCCTTGGACAACTCCTTCACCTATGGCTCCCCGGCAACGGCGCCAGAAAAACGCTTGATGGCTAGGTTGAGACTCCAAGTGCAGAGTGTGTAGCTAGTGGCAAGCCTTCTTCCCCACGAGGGTGACTCGAGGGTTTATATCGAACTCTTGGGGAGCCAGTATTTCAGCAGTTGTCTTCCAAGCTTCCTCCAGGATCCTGCAAACAAGTAGAGAATTTTGTGCCCTCAACCTCACCAAGTGGTTGTCAAGCAGAAGGTGTGAGACTTCTAAATTGCAATGCAAAACTGAAAGTAAATGTGCAATAATTAAATCTACTACTAAATGCAAATGAGAAAATAAATATGCAATGGATTGTTTTTGTATTTTTGTGATGCAAGTGGTGATGGAGATAATGTAAATTCGAATTGGAGATGCAAGTAAAGTAAAGTGCAAGTAAAGTAAATTGCAGCAAAGTAAATAGAGTGTTTTCTTATATTTAAAATAGGACCGGGGTTCATGGTTTCACACTTGCATTCTCTCAAATAAAGTGGTAGACGGTGGACATAAAGAATTACATGTGAGATTACAATAACATGTTTAACATTGAGTACTTTCATATGGGCATCACGTCCTAGCATAGAGATCTCTACGGTCATATTGATCCCTCTTATACTCCACCAAGATGCGAAATAAATCATAACACCTCGATAATTAAGGAAAAACCAGAGTATAGCTTTAAGCAATGTGACATGAAGTTGAAGTAAGACCTTGCTAGATCTAGTCATGGAGATTGATTAGTGTCACTTCAAATCCCCGGTAACAAGGTACTCCTTTTTATCCCTAGTGAGGTAACTAAGAAAGGTTTAACAAAACCTAAGTGGATCGCTGAACTTCTGTCACTTTCACAGCACTAGCCACCCCCCTTTACTCCAACTAATGCACCCATCACCCCACACACGCTCTCAAGAACTAGATTGATCAAAGATAGCAAATAAGAACGGGGTACATAAGATACATCTACTCAAATAACTCAAGAGAAACAATTGCAATCTCAGATTCAATAACTCATAGAAAAGATCCACCACATAGGAATTACAACGGTGCCCGTAATCATGTGAGGCAGCACATATGGATCTAATTAGTGAAGCACATAGAGAGAGAGAGAGATACAAGTGCTACTTCCACAAACCCATAGCCCTGGGGTGGACTACTCCCTCTTCATGGAGATGTCGATGGAGATGACGTTGGAGGGGTAGGAGATCACACCGACGGCTCCCCGCCGGAGTTTTCCCCCTCCAATCTAGAACTCCAGGTCTCTGTTTCGGTGTTTCGGCGGCGCTCCTCTCCGTAAGGGTACGGGGGACCCTTTTTATAGTCGGTTTTAGGTCAAGACGGAGTCGGTAAGTCGAAGATGGAAGGAATTGGAGCCACAGGGGCCAAAAGGGGGCCTCTCACACGGCCAAGGAATCTGGCCGCATGGAGGGTCCTCTTTTGGGCCTCCTTGCCCAATTCTCGTGGATCCTTCACCCGCAAGTCTTCTCCTTCCAAGAAAATGACCCCCGCAGATTTTCAGGTGATTTCGCGGAAGTTTGCCCCCTGAAACATTAAAAATATAGAAAACGGGGTTTCTGACAGGCAGGGTTAATTCCATAAAAGTTGTGGGACTTTGTAATTTAACCCCGAAATACTATAAAACATTGAATTATACCCTTATATGATGCAATATGTAATAGAAAACCATGTGAAAATATGCAAAATTCATCTATGCATTTTACATGCATCAGTGATCCACTTAAGGGAAACTTGCTGCTGTTCTACAAACCTCTGCACTTGGAGGCCCAACACTGTCTACAAGAATAGAAGCGCGCGAGCTCTTTTCTGGCGCCGTTGCCGGGGAGGTAAGGTAAAAGGTACTCACATCCTCGGGTGTGAGTGCTCGAAGTTATTTCCTTTAGATTCTGCAATTATATCTTTTTGTTTCTTGTTTTCACTAGTTAAGCTTATTTTTACTCGCTTCTTGTTTTTATTTTTACTAGTAGTCTTAACGGAAATCAACAAAAATATGATAGAACTTTATAATATTTATCTTGAATTAGGACATGATGCTTTTGAAGAGAAAATTAAAAAACCTATGGAAGTTTGTTTGCATAATAGTGATAGAAATGTTATTAGCATTAATTATTTGGATACCATTATTTCTAGTACTATGGAAAATTCTAAGCTTGGGGAAGCTAGTTTTTATAAACTTTTTAGTTTTCCAGCTTTAGAGGAGAAAATTTTCTCTGATGATACTATATCTCCCATATGTGATAAACCTAATGATGCTTGTGATATTTTAAATCCTCCGACTGAAAGCATTCCTTTTAAAATACCCAAGAAAATTGTTGAACTTGTCATGGATAACCGTTATTTTGGAGATGGAAGTGTCCATCCTCGTGATCATTTACTCTTTATACATGAATTATGCGGGTTGTTCAAGTGTGCAGCTATTTCAATGGACCAATTTAAGAGGAGGTTATTCTCTTTATCTCTTAAGGACAGAGCAAGGGAGTGGTATAAGCTTCTAGATGATCCTCATCATTTGGAGTGGAAGGAGCTTGAATCTCTATTTTACTCTAAATTTTATTCCTCTCATCAACTGCACTTAGATAGGAATTACATTTATAATGTTTGGCCTCATGATGGAGAAAGCATTGCTCAAGCTTGGGGAAGACAGAAAACATTAATACTTAAATGTCCTAACCATGATCTTCCTAAGGAAATGATTGCTACTAATTTTTATGCAAGTCTTTCAGAACATTACATGGATTATCTAGATGCATGTTCAGAGGGTTCTTTCTCAAGTAAGAAGGTTGAAGCTAAATGGGATCTTCTTGAAGCAATTGAAACCAATAATGAAGATTGGAATAACAACAAAGGTAAAGAATCAGGTATAAACTATGAGTATGATTGCATTAATAATTTTGCTGAAACTACTGATTTTCATGAGCTTAATGCTAAATATGGGCTTGATCCTCAAATGGCTGTCGGTTGGTATACATCCTTTGCTTCTTATATTAATCTTCCTAAAAATGGGGACATATATCATGAACCTTTTAAAGACACTTGCATGAAAAATGAAATTGTTATTGATGGTTGCAATAAACATGCCCAAACTTCTGAAAGTACTGTTTCTTATAAGCATGTTAATTTCTGTGGAGCACTTAGACCTTGTGAAAAGAATCAAATCGAAGAAGAATATTGTATCCATCATAGGAATGAAAAAACTAGAAAGTGGGATAGGGCTCTAAATTATCTTGGTGAAAAAGTTTGTGCCCTCTATCCTTTTATTTGTGAACTTTGCTATGAAGTGGGTCATTTTAATTTCCAATGCTCGGGCCATGATAGTATCCTTTCGAATTCTATGAGCACTGCAAGTTTGTATTGTGATGACATGATCACCCCTAATGAGGATGATGAACTTATATTATTTTTGGGGTGTGAATAGTTATTAAGAAAAAATTCTTTGATATATATGAGTGCTTTTGATATGAATAGTGTCTTGCATGGTTGCCATCTTTATTGTGTTGATAATTGCCATGCAAATACTTACATACAAAAAATTATAAAAGAGGAGACTTTACCAAAATATGACATGACTAATATGTGTTTTGTTCTTATTAATGAAGAGGAGAAATCCTCCAAAGTTCTTTCTATTGTTCTTGATAATAAACCAGGGTGTGTGGAGAAGCTCCCTTTTAAGCCTCTCCCTCCTAAAGAGGGGAAGAAGAGGAGGAGGAAGAAGAGGAGGAGTAAAAATAAAGAGGTAACAATATCTCTTCCTAAGCATGTAGCTCCTATTATAGTTTTTGATGAGTCTGAACTCGATTATCTTCCTATGCCTGTTATTTATGAAAGTGATCATCATTGGGAGAAACACACTACTTTTGATATTGAAAATCTCTTTGGTACCAATTCTGAAAATGATGGTAATTGCTGTACTTTTAGTACCATCCAGTTTCCTCCCAATGATAGTAAAGAAAGCTCTGAGCTTTTGGATGATGTGTTTGAAAATCCTTTTGCTACTAATGATTATATGCTTGATACATCTCTTTCTAGTAAAAATGATGATATGTTTACAAATGAATGCACTTTGAAAGATAACTATTCTATTGCCTATGATGATACTATGCCTCAAGTTTTGATAACTATTAAAGATGATATAACATAGGCTATGCTTACAATTATCCTTATGAAACTTGCCATAGTTATGGAGGGATTACCCAAAACCATCTCCCTAATATACAACTTGTCTATCATGTTGGAGTTCATTATGATGATTATGATATTTTCAGTCCACCTACTATTGAGGAAAAATTAATTATGATTGCAATATGCCTCCTATATTTGATAATTATGGTGATGAGAATAATAATGATAGCTATTTTGTTGAATTTGCTCCCACTACTATTAATAAGAATGACTATGCTTATGTGGAGAGTATTAATTCTTTTATGCATGTGGCTCATGATAAGAATATTTTATGTGATAGTTATATTGTTAATTTTATTCATGATGCTACTTAAAGTTATTATGAGAGAGGTAAACATGGTTTTATGCATCTCAACAATATTAAGTTTCCCCTCTTTATGTTGAAATTTTTGAAGTTGCAATTATTTTGTCTTCCTATGCTAGTCACTTTGTGCTTTGTTGACTCGTTTTTCTACAAGATTCTGTTTCATAGGAAGTGGGTTAGAATTAAATGTGTTTTATATTTGCTTCTTTATGCTCTCTTATTGTTCTTCAAATCTTATTCTTATGTGAGCATCTTTTAAAAATCACTGTGCCTAGCTGAAAGGCAGTTAAAGAAAAGTGCTACCGGGAGACAACCCGTTTTATTTCTCTATTTTCTTTCAGTTTTCCTTTGTTTTATTTGGTGTGCTTGCACCTGGGTGTTGTATATTTCCTTAGAAACTCCTCTGTATCTTTTCTTTTGAGTTTTTGTTGAGCCAAGTAAAGCCACTAGTGGAAAGTTTAGCCTATATTTCGGATTTCTGCGCAGGAAACAGATTTCTGCTGTCCACTGTAAATTCTGTTAAAAATCACAGAAAAATTAAATGACCTGAGATTTTTTTTTGCTTAATCCTGAGTTATATACGCAACTTTTCTTAGAAGACCACTTTTTTATTTGAGCAACATAAGATTTTTCAAAAAATCGATTTTTTCCCACTATTCTGTTTTTGAGAGATTTCTGCCATTTATCGCATTTGCATATTAATCTCTTTCTTTTGGTTTTCTTTTGAGAAAAAGAGTTTTGAAAGAAGTTGTGACAGTAGCTAATGTGTTTTTGAGTGTTATACTTGTGTTGAAAATGAACCATGTGGATTTATTATTTTGATTGCACTAACGTTGCTAATGAAGATTGTGAGAATTTTGATGTGAAGGAAGTGTTCAAGGGTCAAGAGAAGAGGATGATATGATGTGATCAAGAAGAGTGAAAAGTCTAAGCTTGGGGATGACCCGGTGGTAAATCTAAGAAACCAAGAATACTCAAGCGTCTAAGCTTGATGTATCCCCTTCTTCATCAACAAACTACCAGGTCACTTCTAGTGAAACTATATTTTTATTCGGTCGCATCTTATGTGCTTTACTTGGAGAGTCTTTTATTTTTGTTTTCAATTTAATTTTTATTTTGCTTTCAGTTTGTTTTTACTTTCATAATAAGATTGGTTGGACCGCAGCATTCTTTTATTGGAGAGTGACACACTCCGCCTTTTCTTGAGAATACGTTGTATTCTTAGTCTCTGTTTGACTGCGGCATTTATTCAGCTCCTGTTTTGCATGCATCTCTTATTAGAGCTGTTAGTATTAGTAGTGTTATTTGAGTACTATCTCGTTTTCTTGCTGTATCATAAAGAGTATCTTTGTTAAATCATGTTATGTATGGTGCTTGTTGGGAGAAAGAAAACTGCTGCTTGAAGTAGACTTTATAACAGTACTAGTAGAAGCTTGTATAGACCGTGGCTAGGACTTTTTCATGCCATGCTAAATGTTATTTTAGTTTTAAAGCCTCGTGGTTATTGAGTAGCATGAATAGCCTCAAATAGTTGAGAGTGTTTAATATTTATTGAAATATTCATGAGTTGTTCTTGTCATAGTAAAGCATCAATATATGGTATTCTCTTTCGAATGTTTTATTTGGTTGACTTGGCGCATGCTCACGCCATATTTATGACTACAAACCAGTCACGAATATCCTCCATGACCACTTAATTTTTGTACTTGTGATACTGCTTATGTTTTAATTCATGATGCTTATGTCGCTATGCATGATTATGTCTCTTATGCTCTCTTGATTTGTCACTCCCAGTCTTTTGTTAGCCTTCACCTGTACTGAGTATGAGCTCTACTCGTGCATCCAAACTCCTTTAAGCCAAAGTTTTTCCCATTGTGCCCACCATACCTACCTACATGTGGTATTTAACTGCCATTCCAAAGTAAATTTCTCATGTGTTACCTTTAAAACCTTCAAAATTACTCCTGCTTTATGTTCTTGTTTTTGCTCATGAGGACGTCAATAGAGAATCTTTATCTCACTTGTTGATTGGATTTCACACCCTGGACTAGTGGCTTCATCCGCTTATCCAAATGATAGAAGAGCTGGCAGCGGGGTGCCCAGCCCAAATTAATGCATGCAAATTCTCGTCACTATTTTTGCCCCTGATTTATCAGTCAAAGCATAATTGTGTAAACAAAAGATAAAGAGGGATGACCTTCTGCACCAGTTGCGTACTTCACCATGGGAGCCTCTCTTGAGAATCCAGTTGACTTGTGATGTACTGTATTTTTTGTTTACCATTCGTTGACATTAGCATACATCTCCCAAAATATAGACACTCCTCCACGATATGTGATTATTGGCAGGCACCCGAGGATTCGGTTAGCCATGGTTTGTGAAAGATGGATGGGACGAGTGTCAAACTTTTAATACCTATGTTTAATAAAATAAAAGCTCTAGCACATGAGTGATCCCTGCTTCCCTCTGCGAAGGGCCTTTCTTTTACTTTTATGTTGAGTCTCCATCTTCTAACTTTATGCACAGTTGAGAGAGCATTTTTGCCATTCTGAGTTATATGTGCATTTGTCCCATAAGCATCAATAATTACTTCATGATGTGATATTATTTGTTCTAGTCTTCCTCTTAAACTTTGAAGCTGTCCTTGCATTTATGTTTTGCCCCACTCTTAAGGACTATCGAAATATCACTTTGCCATGCTTTCTCTATACCTGAAACAAACATTTACCTTTCTTTGCATTATTATTCATGATCCTTTATTTGAGTTACTTTTCGTGATGCAAAGTAATTGCTATGATTTATTATTAAAGTTCTATTTATCATGCCTGTGTTTAAAGTCTTATGATCTTAGCGTACATATGCTTTTACATTAGATTGATCAAGTTTGTGTTAGTAGAATGTCACCTCAGACATTATTGTTTTATCATTTACCTACTCGAGGACGAGTAGGAACTAAGCTTTGGGATGCTTGATACACCATAAACGTATCCCTAATTTCTAATGCTCCATGATCATATTATGCCAATTGCTACATGTTTTCTCCCTTATTTATAACATTTTTATACGTTTTCCAGACTAATATTAACAAGATGCCACAGAGCGAGTTCCCTGTTTACTGCTGTTTCTTAGTTTCAGAAAAGTTGTTCTGGAAATATTCTCGGAATTGGAAAATTCGAAAGCCAGAAGTCCTAAAAGTCCCGAAAGCATCCAGAAGTCCCAAAGAGCCCCGGAGGAGGGCCACGGGGTGGTCACACCATGGGGTGGCGCGGGTCCCCCCGACCGCGCCACCTAGGGGTGTGGGCCCCCTGGCGACCTCCCAGCATCACCCTTTTGCCCATATATACTCCTCGAGGCATAAACCCTAAAAGAATCGACCTTTTCTGCAAAATACATCCGTAGCTCCGTCGCCGCCACAGACAAGTTTCGGGGGACAGATCTCTGTTCTGGCACCCTGCCGGGACGGGGAAGTGCCCCCGGAAGTCATCTCCATCGACTCCACCACCATCTCCATCGCCGTTGCTGTCTCCTATGATGAGGAGGGAGTAGTTCTCCCCCGGGGCTGAGGGCTCTACCGGTAGCTATGTGGTTCATCTCTCTCTCCCATGGTGTGATATTTATGTGACCATGAGCTTTGTAATCTAGTTGAATAAGTAGATTGATCTTCATCTGTTATGCTACTCAAGTGGTTTTGTTATCTCTGTAAACACTTTGATCACGGGGTAAAGGTGATAGTGTGTGCACCGTGTGGTTTAGCATGATATTTATATCTTGTGTTGGAAGGTGAACCTATGAAACTGTGGCATTTGTTTACTAATCTTTGGAGCTCGTAGTGACATTGGGGTGCCCTAGAGAGGGAAGATAGACTTGAGGAGTGCTGTTTAAGCCCTACGCAACGATTAGTGTTCGTTATTCGACCGGAGAGTGGTTCGGAGTAGCATAGTGAAGAAATGATATTTATGCATTCAATTATGTGATCATTGTTGAGAGTGTCCACTAGTGAAAGTAGGAGCCCCAGGCCTTATTTCCAAGCATTGAAACACCGTTTTCCGCCTGTTCTGCTACATGTTTGCTTGCTGCCATTTTTATTTCATATTGATGTTATCACTTATTATCATCCATATTACTTGCATTTTACTCTCTCTTCGTCGAACTAATGCACCTATATACCTGACAAGTATATTGGGTGTGTTGGGGACACAAGAGACTTCTTGTATCTTGATTGCAGGGTTGCTTGAGAGGGTTATCTTTGACCTCTACCTCTCTAAGTTCGATAAATCTTGGGTGATCCACTTAAGGGAAACTTGTTGCTGTTCTACAAACCTCTGCACTTGGAGGCCCAACACTGTCTACAAGAATAGAAGCGCGCGTAGACATCAAGGTGCACTATTTCGGCGAAGAGATAGTGAAATACAAGTCATGTGGATGATTATAAGTGATAATAGCAATCTGAAATAAAAATGGCAGCAAGCAAACATGGAGTAGAACTGATTCTAATTGGTGTTTCAGTGCTTAGAAACAAGGCCTAGGGATCATCCTTTCACTAGTGGACACTCTCAGCAATAATAACATAATTCAATGCATAAATATCTCTCTTCACTACGCTACTCCGAACCAATCTCCGGTCGGATAACAAACACCAATCATTGTGTAGGGCTATAAGAGCACTCCTTAGAGTTCGCATTTCCCCATCTAGGTAATCCCCACGTTATCACCATGAGACCTAGATGCTTCCAAACAAACACCACAATTTCATAGGGTCATCCAACACAAAATAGAAATATCATGCTAAACCACACGGTGCACACACTGTCACCTTTACACCATGATCAAAGTGTCTACGGAGATCTCATAACAAAACCACTTGAGTAGCATATCAGATGAAGAGTAACATCTACTTATTCAAATAGATTACAAAGCTCATGATCACATAAAGATCACACCATGGGAGAGAGAGATTAGACACATAGCTACCGGTAGAGCCCTCATCCCCGGGGGAGAACTACTCCCTCTTCATCATGGGAGACAACAACAACGATGAAAATGGCGGTGGAGTCGATGGAGATGGCTCCGGGGGCACTTCCCCGTCCCGGCAGGGCGCCGCATTAGATATTTCTGTCCCCCGAAACTTGTCGTCGGCGGCGGCAGAGCTACGGAACTTTTCGTGGAAGGAGGCTGATATATTTAGGGTTTATACCTCGGGGAGAATATATAGGCGAGAGCGCGATGTTAGTGGGCAGCCAGGGGGCCACAACACCCCTGCGCGCGGCCAAGGGGGACGGATGCGTGTGAACACACGTTCGTTGGGAGACCCCAAGAGGAAGGTATGAAGAGTGCAGCAGCAAGTTTTCCCTCAGAAAGAAACAAAGGTTGAATCGACTAGTAGGAGGAAGGAGTAACTTCAGAAGGTTGATGCAGCTGAGATGGCATGGCGCACTACCGGTTCAGCAGCAACGTGGAACCTACACAACACAATCAAATCGCTTTGCCCAACGAAGCAGTGAAGTTGTCAATCTCATCGGTTTTGCTGAACACAAAGAGGTTAACATATGGTGTGGAAAACAATATGAGAACAGTATGAAAGCTGTAGCAGCAGTTTGAAAACAGTGGAAGCAGTGTGAAAATAGTGGAAGTAGTGTGTATTATTAGCATGAGAAAGTGGACCGGGGTCCACAGTTCACTAGTGGTGTCTCTCCAAAGAAGATCAATAACATGTGTGGTGAACAAATTACAGGTGTGCAATTGACAGAAATGAAGGCTGCAACATATTGCATATGCAAGACATAAAGATTACTATGTGATTCCTGCGACATTACAACAAGATACATAGACCGTCATTCAACTGCATCATGACTAATAATCCACCCTCCGAAAATCATCCAAACACATGTTGGGTATGAAGTTGCAAGCAAAAGATATTCGCAGTAAGAAAAGTGTGTAATGTAAAAAATGTAAACTAAGTAAACACCGTTATTTTCTCCCTAATGGCAACAACACATCCTCCATCCGTCACGTTTCTGTCACTCGAGCACAGATGCAAAGGAGGCATGAACCCACTATCGAGCATCAATACTACCTCTTGGAGTTACTAGCATCTACTTGGCCAGAGCATCTACTAATAACGGAGAGCATGCAAGATCATAAATAACATATGCATGAAGATAACATGATAGACTGATAATCAGAAGACATAGAATTCAACATTCATCGAATCCTAGCAAACACAACATGTAGATTTACATAAAGATGATCTCAATCATGTAGGGCAGCTCACGAGATCTAAACATGAGTTACAAAGTGGAGAAGACAACCATCTAGCTACTGCTATGGACCCGTAGTCAGGGATGAACTACTCACGCATCACTTCAGAGGAGGGTATGGTGGTGTAGACCCCTCCGGTGATGAATTCCCCTCCCGGCAGGGTGCTGGGGAGAGCTCCAAAGCCCTTCCAATCTCGGGATGACGATGACGGCGGCCTCGGGTATTGGTGGGATTATATAGGCGAAAGAGCGATGGCGGTGGACGCCCGAGGGGTCCACACCACCTCCAGGCGCGACCAGGTGTGGGAGGAGGGCACCGTCCTATGGTGTGGCCCCCTCTGGGCCTCTTCGGGACTCCGTGGAACCTTCGGGAATTCTAGGACTTCCGGGCTTCGAATTTTCCAATTCCGAGAATATTTCCAGAACAACTTTTCTGAAACTAAAAATAGCAGAAAACAGGGAACTAGCTCTGTGGCATCTTGTCAATAGGTTAGTCCTGGAAATTGATAAAAATGACATAAAGTGTATATCAAACATGTAGGAAATAACATGAAAACAACATGGAACATCAGATATGAAGGATACGTTTATGACGTATCAACATCCCCAAGCTTAGTTCCTACTCGTCCCCAAGTAGGTAAACGATAAAAACACATAATATCTGAGGTGACATGCTACCAACATGAACTTGATCATGAATAATGTAAAAGCATATGTAAGCTGAGATCATAGAACTTCAGCACAAGCATTATAGATAAAATTTTAACAATAAAGCATAGAAATCACCTTGCATCATGAGAAGTAACACAAATAAAAGATCATGAATAATGCACTCGAAGATATACGTTTGTCTCAAGTAAAGAGATAAAATGGCAAAGTGATATTTCGCTTGTCCTTAAGAGTGGGGCAAAACATAAATGCCAGGACACCTTCAAAGTTCATGAGGAAGTCTAGAACAAATAATTAGAGAACAAATAATAACACATCATGAATCAATTAATAATGTTTCTGGGACAAATGCACATTAAAATCAGAATGTCAACCATGCTCTCTCAACTGTGCATAAAGTTAGAAGATGGAGACTCAACATAAAAGTAAAAGAAAGACCCTTCGCAGAGGGAAGCAGGGATCACTCATGTGCTAGAGCTTTTTTTTTATTAAACAACGGTATAAAATGTTTGACACTCCTCCCAACCATCTTACACAAACCATGGCGAACCAAATCCTTGGGTGCGTGCCAACAATCACATACCGTGGAGGAGTGTCTATTTTTTTTAGAGAGGTGTATCCTTATGTCAACGAATGGTAAACAAAAAATGCAGTACGTCACAAGACAACTAGACTTCACTAGAGCGGCTCCCATAGAAGGACGCATCTAGGTAGAAGGTGATCCCTCTTTCTCTTTTTTTACACAAATATGCTTTGACTGATAAATTAGGGGGAAAATAGTGAAGAGAATTTATTGTATTACTTTGGGGCTAGGCACCCCGCTGTCAGCTCTTCTATCAATTGGATAAGCAGATGAAGCCACTAGTCCAGGGTGTGAAACTCCTATCAACAAGTGAGATAAAGATTCTCTATTTACGTCCTCATGAGCTAAAACAGGAGCACAAAACAGGAGTAATTTTGAAAGTTTTAAAGGTAACACATGAGCAATTTACTTTGGAGTGGCGGTTAAATACCACATGTAGGTAAGTATGGTGGACACATTTGGCAAACTTTGCTTTTGGGAGTTGGATGCACGAGTAGAGCTCATACTCAGTACAGGTGGAGGCTAGCAAAAGACTAGGAGCGACAAATCAAGAGAGCATAATGGCCATAATCATGCATAGCAACATAAACATCATTAATCAAAGCATAAGTGGTACCACAATTTCAAAAACTAAATGATCATAGTGGCTATAAGTGACTGGTTCATAGTCATAAACATGGTGTGAGCATGCGCCAAGTCAACCAAATAAAACATTCAAAGGAGAATACCACAAATTTATGCTTCAAAATGACAAGAACAACTCATGATTCTTTCTAAGGCACATTAAACACTCTCAGATATTTGAGAAAAATCATGCTACTAAATAACCACTAGGCTTTAGAATTAAAATAACATCTAGCATGGTATGAAAAGTCTAGCCACAGGCTAAACAAGCTTCTATTTGCATCGTTATAAATTCTACCACATGCAACAGTTTCTTTTCCCAACAATCACCATACAAAATATGTTGTAACAAAAACTCTCTAAATTATACAACAAAAAACATGAGAGTAATCACACAACTCTACTAAAACTAACAGCTCTGAATAAGAGATGCAATGAAAATTCTCTTCCTTCCCGGCAACGGCGCCAGAAAATATGCTTGATGCGTGTGAACACACGTTCGTTGGGAGACCCCAAGAGGAAGGTATGAAGAGTGCGACAACAAGTTTTCCCTCAGAAAGAAACCAAGGTTGAATCGACCAGTAGGAGGAAGGAGTAACTTCAGAAGGTTGATGCAGCTGAGATGGGAGAGCACACTACCGGTTCAGAAGCAACATGGAACCTACACAACACAATCAAATCACTTTGCCCCCAACGAAGCAGTGAGGTTGTCAATCTCACCGGTTTTGCTGAACACAAGGACGTTAAACGTATGGTATGGAAAACAATATGAGAACAATATGAAATCAGTAGCAGCAGTTTGAAAACGGTGGAAGCAGTGTGAAAATAGTGGAAGCAGTGTGTGTATTATTAGTATGTGAAAATGGACCGGGGTCCACAGTTCACTAGTGGTGTCTCTCCAAAGAAGATAAATAACATGTGTGGTGAACAAATTACAGGTGGGCATTTGACAGAAATGAAGGCTGCAACATAGTGCATATGCAAGACATAAAGATTACTATGTGATTCATGCGACATTACAACAAGATACATAGACCGTCATCCAACTACATCTATGACTAATAATCCACCATCCGAATATCATCCAAACACACGTTGGGTATTAAGTTGCAAGCAACAGATAACCGCAGTAAGAAAAGTGTGTAATGTAAACAATGTAAACTAAGTAAACACCGTTGTTTTCTCCCTAATGGCAATAGCACATCCTCCACCCGTCACGTTTTTGTCACTCGAGCACATATGCAAAGGAGGCATGAACCCACTATCGAGCATAAATACTCCCTCTTGGAGTTACTAGCATCTACTTGGCCAGAGCATCTACTAATAACGGAGAGCATGCACGATCATAAATAACATATGCATGAAGATAACATGATAGATTGATAATCAGAAGATATATCATTCAACATTCATCGGATCCCAGCAAACACAACATGTAGCATTACATAAAGATGATCTCGATCATGTAGGACAGCTCACAAGATCTAAACATGAGGTAAAAAGTGGAGAAGACAACAATCTAGCTACTGCTATGGACCCGTAGTCTAGGGATGAACTACTCATGCATCACTTCGGAGGAGGGCATGGTGCTCTAGACCCCTCTAGTGATGAATTCCCCTCCCGGTAGGGTGCCGGGGAGAGCTCCAGAACCGTCCCGATCTCGGGATGACGATGATGGCAGCCTCGGGTGTTTTTCGGGAAAAAGTGGTATATTTTTAGGGTTGACGTATCGGTGGGATTATATAGGCAAAAGGGCGATGGCGGTGGACGCCCGAGGGGTCCACACCACCCCCATGTGCGGCCAGGGGGCGCCGCCCTATGGTGTGGCCCCCCTCCGGGCCTCTTCGGGACTCCGTGGAACCTTCGGGAATTCTAAGACTTCCGGGCTTCGAATTTTCCAATTCTGAGAATATTTCCAGAACAACTTTTCTGAAACTAAAAAAAACAGAAAACAAGGAACTAGCTCTGTGGCATCTTGTCAATAAGTTAGACCCGGAAATCTATAAAAATGACATAAAGTGTATAGCGAACATATAGGAAGTAACATGAAAACAACATGGAACATCAGAAATTAAGGATACATTTATGACGTATCAGGGACCCACGCCCACCCATGGTGTGGGCACCCCTTTGCCTCTCTCTGGGTCTCTTTTGGACTCCGTTGATCCTCCGGAAATTCTAAGACTTCTGGGCTTCGAATCGTCCAATTACAAGAATATTTCCAGAACAACTTTTCTGAAACTAAAAACAGTAGAAAACAGGAACTGGCTCTGTGGCATCTTGTTAATAGGTTAGTCCCAAAAAATCGATAAAATGGCATAAAGTGTAAGGGAAACATGTAGCATATAGTATGAAAACAACATGGAACATCAGAAATTATGGATACGTTTATGACGTATGACATGTCTTCCTCCAGACTAAAATGCTACGATCCAACCATTTATTACAGCAATAAAACAAAACAAAACTGGAAGCAAAATGAAATGACGCTCCAAGAATAAAACATATCATATGAATGAATACAAATATAGTGTTCTGAAAGAAACCTGATATTTCTGTTGATGAAGAAGGGGATGCCTTGGGCATCCCCAAGCTTTGACGGTTGTACTTATTGGATATGTCTTGGGGTGACATGGGCATCCCCAAGCTTGATATTTTGTCCATCCTTCATCTTCTCATCTCATCCTTTTCTCTCTACGCTTGAAAACTTCCTAAACCTAAAACTTCTCACAATCTTTGTTAGCAACGTTAGTGCATCAAAATAATAAATCCACTTGGTTCAGTTTCAACACAAGTCAGGCAATCAATTTAAACATTATCTATTGTCACAACTTATTTTAAGGCTCTTCCCCCCGAAAGAACACAAAATAAAAAGATTAAGAGGCAAATGCAAATATTAGTAGAAATCTGTCAAAACAGAACAACAAGTAAAGATGAACATTTTTGAAAAAATTATGTTGCTCAAATCAAAAAGTTTAAAACTAATTAAAGTTAGATAGCAACCTGGGGCATGTGTCTATTTTTCAAATCAATCCGACGTTCTGGCTGAGAGAAATAATTATTTTGGTGGTAGCACAAAAATTTGTTTCAAGACAGCAATTTCCCCAAAGCACACTACCTCTCTATTAGAGGTTGTTGTTTGCACAAAAAACGAAATAAAAAAAATAAGGAGCGGTTTTAACAGAGGTAACAACTTCTAAGACTCAAAGAAAACAAAATAAACTGAAATAACACAAAGGAAAAACATAAGGAAAACAAAGTGGGTTGTCTCCCACAAACGCTTTTCTTTAAGGCCTTTTAGCTAGGCAAGAAGAACAAAGCAAGTATTACCAATAGAATTGTAGGTAGTACTCAAAGTGGACTCAGAAGGTAACTTCAATCTCTTTCTAGGGAAATGTTCCATGCCCTTTTTAAGGGGGAACTGAAATCTTATGATTCCCTCTTTCATATCAATAATGGCACCAACGGTGCGAAGAAAAGGTCTTCCCAAAATTATAGGACAAGAGTCATTGCATTCAATATCCAAAACGAGAAAATCAACGGGAACATAATTATCATTAGAAATAAAAAGAACATCAACAATCCTTCCCAAAGGTCTTTTAACAGTGGAGTCTATAAGATGCACTCCCAAAATACTCTCATCCAATGGTTTCAAATCAAGCATATCCTATAAACTTCTAGGCATAATAGAAGATCTTGCACCAAGATCACAAAAAGCATTGCAATCAAAATCATTCACTCTTACTATAATAATGGTCTCCCAACCATCTTGTAATTTTCTAGGAATAGAGGCTTCAAGTTTGAGCCTTTCCTCCTTAGCTTCAATGAGAGCATTAGTGATATGTTTAGTGAAAGCAATGTTTAACTTACTAGTATTAGGGTCTTTAGCTATTTAAAAAAAATAACATCAGAGATGGTGCAATTAGAAAATCAATTTTATCATCCTCAAACATGGTAGGAAAAGTTTCTCCTAAAGTCATATTATCATCAATCCCACTTCCAACAATTTTCTCACTGGAAATCTTTTCACTATCCAAATTTTTGGGACTCCTTCTACGTAAAGTCATGACCTCTCCAATCCCATTTTTGTTTTGACATAAAGATGTTTAAAAGAATTAGGATACTCATGAGTACTAAAAGTTTTCACTTCTTCTAACACTCCAATGGTAGCAACATAAGTACTCATAGTTTTAAAAAAATTAGCAGGATTATTTTCAGAAGGTGATGCAACTTTAGGCTTTGCTGCCATTTAATGTATCAAACTAGCTTGAGTATTAGACATATTTGAAATAGAAGGTTCGGTTGTATCAAGCCTTCTTTGATTATTGGAAATTTTATTAGTTAATCCCTCGAGTTGCTCGTTTATACTTTTCAGAATAGCAGAATGCTCACCCAAATGTTTGGTAAAGGCATTGTTTTGTTCATATTGGGAAGCATAATTTTTTTGGTGGCCTTTTCAATCTCTATTATTATTTCATAACTAGGCATACTTTTGTCATTGGAGATATTCCCATAAGAGTTAAGGGCTACCATGGCTATTCGGATATGGCCTATAGTTGTTACCACCAAAATTATTTATGTAAGCACTATTATTGAAGTTGTTTCTAGCAATAAAATTCACATCAATTTTCATTCTCATTAGCAACCAGATAGATCAAGGGAACATTATTAGGATCTATAGGCACTTTTTTATCTAGCAAAGAAACAAGCATATAAATCTTAGCACCCAAAGAAGAACATACTTCCTCAACATAATTTACCTTTTTACATGTTGGAGCCCTTTCTGCCATTGGGAATAGTTTGTCATTAGATCATCCAATAACCTGTTTGCTACAGATAATGTGAGGTTCATGAAGGTTCCTCCCGCATCTGAATCCAATAAGTTCCTTGTGGAAAATTTAATCCTGCATAAAAAGTTTGGACAACCATCCACGTAGCTAGTCCATGTGTGGGACAATTCTTAACCATAGTTTTCATTCTTTCCCAAGGTTGAGCATCATGTTCAGTATCATTTTGTCTAAAGTTCATAATGTTGCTCCTTAGTTCTATAATTTTTGCAGGTGGATACTACTTCCTAATAAAAGTATCTTTACATTTAGTCCAAGAATCAATGTTATTTTTAGGCAAAGACAATAACCATTCTTTAGCTCTCCCTCTTAATGAGAAAGGGAACAATCTTAATTTCACAATATCACCATCTAGCTCTTTATATTTTTTCATGTCACATAACTCAACAAAGTTATTTAAATGAGAGGCGTCATCTTCTCCAATACCAAAAAATTAATCTTTCATGACAAGATTCAGAATGCAGGTTTAATTTTACAAGAATCTGCTATGGCAGCAGGTGGAGAAATCAGTGTGCATATGAAATCATTATTATTGGTACTAGTAAAATCACAAAGCTTGGTGGTATCATTGGTAGCCATTCTTGCACGATAAAACAAAATAAGCCAACAACGCAAATAAAAGACTAGAAACTAGAGAACTAATTTTTTTGGGGGGGTTTTTGACAAAGAGAAAACGAGACTAAACAAAAGTCAAATAAGCAAGAAAATAAACAAAAGAAAGAAAGTGGAAGTGTGAGACTCCCCTTCTTGCAAGCTTGAAGTCCCCGGCAATGGTGCCATAAATTCTTGATGCTCTCAAACATGATCAAACGCTCGTTGGGTTACCCCAAGAGGAAGGTATGATGTAGTCTAGCGGAAATTTCCCCACTTATGGAACCAGGGTTTATCGACCAGTAGGACTTCAAAGACTTGGAGAAGGTTGCTTGTTGTCTGGCACGTCAACAAGCATGGAACCTGCAGACAACACACAAACTCTCTCTTGTCCCCAACTTTCTGAGAAGGTGGCCAGTCTTCTCATCTTGCTGAAAACTAAAGAATAAAACGTATAGAGCGATGAAAAGCAATAAAACTAAAAACGGTGCTGCAAGAAAATATGACGAAAGTGCTTGAAAGAAGATTGTATTAATGAGGAAAATAGGACCGGGGGCCGTAGTTTCACTAGTGGTATCTCTCCAAAGAAAACAAAAGTGTTGTATCAAAAAATAACGGCTGGGCAAGTTACAAATCATGAATGTATAACAATACTGTTATGACGAGATATAGTTCAGAGGTCATAACATCATAGGCATTACGTCAACGAATATGGACCGCTATCCAGCATGCACCCATATCTAATAGTCCACCTCAAGAAAGCTATTCAGCAAATCTATCTGGTATTAAGTTGCAGCAACAAAGTGATTGCTTTGTGTGCAACAAACAATTGCATTAAGTAAAGTACATAATGTAAGCAATGGTTCTCATCCGTAGACAAGAGCACCGATGTTTTCTCCCTATTGGCAACAACACTTCCCCCACCCGTCACGTTTCTGTCACTCGAGCACAAATGTAATGGAGGCATGAACCCACTATCTACCATATAAAACCTCTCTTGGAGGTGAAAACAACTACGTGGCCAAGGTAATCATAAATACCGGAGAGTATTGCAAGACAACATTAAAACTCTCTAAAGATATAAGTGAAGCATCTCAGTTTGACATGAACAAAATAATCATAATCTCATGATCATCGGATTCCAGGAAACACAACATGCACAATTATATAATGGTGGTCTCGATAATCTAAGGAAGCTCACGAGACTCTAAACATGGAGGAATAACAAATATAACTACCAACTAGCTACTGCTATGGACCCGTAGTCCCGAGACGAACTATTCACGCATCATCGTGGAGGCAATCATGGCGATGTAGAGGCCTCCAATGATGATTCCCCCCTCCAGCAAGGTGCCTAAACAGGGCCACAGAAGCCCTAGATTGGACTTTTGAGATGATGGCTCCTCTCTGTATGTTTCGTGGAAAATATCTCTATCCCCAAATTTTTTAGGGTTAAGGACATTTTATAGGCAAAGAGGCGACGAGAGGTGGTGTCCAGGGCACCCAGGGGCCCACTAGGCGGGCCCTAGGGTGGGACCATGCCTGGCACCCCCTAGGGGCCTCCTGGCTACCCTTTGGCTCTCCTTTGGACTCCATCTTTGTCCCGGGTAAAAATTGATCTCTCTGCATTTTCAGCCCTTTTTGAGAATATTTCTGTAAGACCTTTATGAAATACAATAACATCCGAAAACATCAACTAGCCTGGGGAATCTTTCTTAATAGGGTAGTGTATGAAAACATTCAGAAAATGAAGGAAAACATGTGGAAAACATAAAGGCATTGGATAGAAAACAATCATGGAGCATCAAAAATTATAGATATGTCTGCAACGTATCAGAATATTCCCCGAAAAAATTTAGGGATACCGCCATATTTCCTCACGAATCCACCATATCTACGGGATTGGAGGTTATTATTTGTGGTTCCCCTATCCCTTGGCGCGAAAGAGCGGGAGTGGAAATTTCAGCTCCCTCGCCTCCCGCCTGAATCAGCCAACCTACCGCCGATCTTCCTGTCGTGGCTACCTCCCTCGCCGTCGAGACCCCGATTCACCTCCAAGGATCCCAACAAGCTCCCGTCCAGCGGGTTTGTCGCCCCCCGACCGGCACCTCGTCCTATTGCCCGCCATCTCGGCTTCCCGGTCGCCGCGACAACTGCGCCAACACCTCCCGCTGTTGACCAGAAGAGGAAGCGGTCATCAGTGGCCAGGCATAGCGTCCAACCGACCCCACGCGTCGTTTCCAGAGTTGGAACCGCCGGCTTGCGCTTACCGCCCGGGTACGGTTAACCCGCCGCAGTGTCGGCCGCGACTGCAGCAGATGGGTGCAGTCGGGGGAAATCACAGTCCACCGGCCCGAAGAAGAGCAAGTCCTCGGCCGGGCGAGGATGGACTCCACGTCAAGTGGCTCCGAATGTCAAAGCCACCGCCCCCATCGCCCACAACGTGTTCGACAACACGCCTTCAAGGTAAATTTCTCCACTTTTGCTCCAGATTGTTGATGAATTCGACTATTTTGCTGGCTGGTGATGTTTGTGTAGTTATCCCGATCATGCATCCTATGAGCACATCTTGGATGATGCTTCGGTGGACATCAATGGAGAGCCACTTGATGCTTTTGATCTGAAGTTCCCACCCGAGTACGCCGGCGAGGAGGAGGAAATGGCTCGGGAGGAGGAAGGTGCCGAGGAGATGGATGTCGACGATGTCTTCGATGACATCAAAGAAAAGGCCGGTGCGGTCTCCGGGAAACGAAGTTCCAACTACACCGAGTTGGAAGATGTTTGCTTGTGCAAAGCATGGGAGAGCATTTCACTCGATGCTATCCATGGCACCACACAAACAAGGGCAAGGTATTGGCAACGGATTGAAGACACCTACCACCAATTTATGGCCACTCACGGAGTCACTTCCATACGCTCGTTGAGGTCACTCCAAGCTCGTATGGATGTCATCAAGTCAATCTGTTACCGGTGGAGTGGTTGCATGGAGCAAGTGCGAAATGCACCTCGATGCACAATTGATGAATATGTGAGTTTCTTTGCATAGAATTGTGCTCTCGTGTGTCCTTTTGCAAATTATTTGCAACTTCTCTCACACATTGTGTCCTTTTTCAAATGTAGGAGTCCATTACCAACGAGAGGTTCAAGCAAATGCCGGCATGCAACCACAAGTCTTTCGTGTTCCACCATTGTTGGAAGGTACTTGAGCATTGCGAGAAGCGTAAGTTGAGAGATCAAGAGGCTCCACCAAAGAAAGGTCCAAGCTTGAAGACGATGATGATAGTGATGATGCACCAAGGGGAGGAAGAAACAAGTACAACCCCGATGGAAGAAGGATGGCTAAAGATCAAGCAAAGAGGTCGGTCGATGCCTCTACTTTGAGGGACCAAATTGCAAGCATGATGAAGGCCAAGGAGAAAATTATGGAGATGCACTTGGAAACAAAGGTGGCTTTGGTCGAGAAGAAAAGTCATCAAAATGATAAGAAATGGGAGAAGAGATGTAGATTTGGGGAGCGGAAGCTCACCCTTGAGGAGAAGAGGAGGAAAGATGAGAAGATAGCCGAAGAGAACCGACTCATGATGATGGATCCCAATGGAATGACCCCACCGTAAGAGAGTTTTGGGAGGTGACAAGGAAGGAGATCATGTACTGGAGGAGGCAAGAGCTTCATGAGCTCATGGTTGGAGTCGGCTATGGAGGTGGAGGTGGAGGTGATGGTGGTGTTGATGGTGGTGGTGGTGGCTATGGATGTGAAGGTGGTGAGGATGTTGATGGTGGTGGTGATGCTTCGACCAATATTGACGGTGGTGGTGGTGATGGTGATGGTCATGCTTCGGCCAATGGTACCGTTGTTGATGGCCATGCCTCGATCATTCTTGATTGAGACCATCTTCTTGATCACCGGCATTGATTGAGACGATCTTCTTGATCACCGATTGTGCGTTATATTTTGAACAATTTACTTGTCATTTATATTGCACATGATTTTGGGTGTGTAATTAATCTACTAGAATTTATATTCGGTGGATTATATTTTCGTTTGTGGCTACTATGTTGAAGACATTTGACCGTAGAGTGTGATGAGATTTTTGCATGCAATACGATTGGACGGGAAAACTGTTTCTAGTACCGCACCGAATCGGGCAGAACAGGTCCGGTAAAAGCGTACCGGAAAATATTTTGGTATGCTTTTACTGGAAACAGTTTTTCGTTGTCCCCTATAAACTGTTTTCTGCGATGGAATTTTCCGGAATCTACTAGAGTTGCTCTAATATGTTACCATGACATAAACACACCTGATTACATCTGTGCAGGGATTGCTGTAGTAGCTATCAATGTGGAAGTGGAGTATTGAATCGTGTGAGAAAAAATGTTAAGCTAAATATTCTCTAAAACTAGAGTGTCGTGATTCTAGTTTTCTATGCACTAAAAAAATATTAAAAGAGAAATAGAGAATGATTGCTGGAAAGTGAAATACATGAAATAAAGTAGCAAAAATTAAAGATAGTCCAACCCTTTAGTCTGCAAAAGGACAAGGCCTGTGTCTTACTCTTATCGACAAAAATAGGAAAATGCTTGGGATCAGGCGGGGGATCGCGCGTTCGTGTCCCCCGCATCGATCGCCTGCCACGCGTACAGCGCGTGTGGTTGGAAACGAATGGAAGGCCCTTCCTCCACCTTATCCCTTTCTCTAGTCAACTGCCTCCCCCACGTTCTTTCTTCTCCCGTTCCTTGTCTATCCCACTGAACCGCAGATCCGCGAGGCTCGTCGTCCGTCTTGCTGGCGCCACCGTGTCCCCTGTTGCCTCTACGCCGCGCCTCCCGGCTGCAAGGGCAAAGCCCGATGGGGCGTTTGGTGGAGCTGCAAGTGGCGGTCAGGCTGCGCCCCGTCTCCCAAAAACTCCGGCGAGCTATGCATCCCGAGCACCCTTGCGCGGACGACGGTCGTCGGCGGGGGCACCGTGAAAACGGTCGTCGGCAACGTCCTCCTCCTCGCTTGGCTCACCCGAGTCCGCCTTCAAGCCCTTCATCGACCGCTCCATCGAGGCCGTGCGAGGCCGGCGGCACATCTCCTCCATGCCCTTGCCGCACCTCCATGGAAGAGCGCCCTCCACGGTGCTCCCGGCGCGCCGCCGGCATGGCTTCCTGCGCACCTCCATTGAAGGGCGCCCTCGACGGCTGCCTGCGCGCCTCCATTGAAGATCTCCATGTCCCTCGCCGGAGGTGGCGCTCCCATGGGTCTGAGGCAGTCCAAGCCTCTCCGCTCACCGGAGTAAGGCTACTCAGCATGGCCGGCGGTGCTCCCATGGGAGCATGGTGGTGCTCCCAACTCCGGCAATTTGGGTTTCGTGTTTTTGGGCAATTTTCACGGTGGCGGCAGAAAATTGCTACATACATGTATTTTTTTTTTGCTATTTTGTACAATTTTTTTGCTATGAGAACTCCGGCAATATCTCCGGCGAGGTCACCTGTTTGCTACAATACAACGATATTTTTTGCTATAATTATTCTAATTTTTTTGCTTTCGTAGCACAATTTTTTTGCTATGAGATTTTTCGGCGATGTCTCCGGTGAGAATCTACCGGCGATGTCTCCGACGAATTTGTTTTTGCTACAATAGCATATTTTTTGTAATTGCTACAGTGTCTCCGGCGAGGTTTGACTTTTTGCTTTTCTTTTCTGGGATGAACTTTTTTTTGCTACATAGGAGCAAAAGCGGGGCAATTTTTTGCTGCACAGAGCAAACACGAGATTTAGCCAAAATAGGACACGTGTCAGCATGGAGACCCGGGGGATGGAAAATTTCATTCCCCCGAGGAACGCCCAACGCTGTCCAAAAAAATAGACTTAGGTTCATGGGTCAACTTGATCTCCCTCTAATAAACAACGCGGGTAAAATACTAAGCATAGATATAAGCGACAATGCACATGTTTTAATGATAAACATTCATATGGGCAACATGTCCTAAAATATGAACAAGAGAACTAAAATACCCTTAATATGCACCTATGGCAATAGTGATTGTCTTGACATGACATGTGGGTCCATTTACGATACGGTTTAGACTTGTGTGCGGAATGTGTGGGTTCAGGTCTAACAACGGGGCGTCAGACCGACATGTACGTGAACACAAATGTAAAATGGGTGGATCCGTATGCGTCGGCTAGCCTCAAACCTTATGTGACAGTTTGCGTTCGGGAGTGTGCTGCTCAGCTCACTGGCTAACATGTGATGGTAATCCCTAAATATCTGCGACAGAAAAAGCGAAAGCGTCCGACTGTTGAAGAACTGCTAACCGTTACAATGCAATAGTAGCAGATTTACATATATACATGTTGCTGTGATTACCCAACTTGATGGAGGGATAATAACCCGGTAGGCCAACTCCAAGGTGTAACCCGGCCCAAGGGACGTGGCGCAGGATCCGGCTAGGGATAATGAAACTTCTGGAAGGCCCAAAGTTTGTAGGCCTCGTAACCCGGATTGTGGGTTGCGGTAAGGAAAGCTAGGGTTTGTAAGCAGTGTCCGGGTAGGATTCCGGGTGCGCCTTGGAGGGCAAGCCAGGGGGTACGGGTGCTTTATAAACCGACCCCCAGGTCTAGTTGAGATAGAGATCTAAGAACCCTAGCAACATCGTGTGATATCAAGCATCAAGTGTAATCCCAGAGTTGAGTTATTATATCAAGATCGGAGACTCGGCGACTTTGATTGCCGGCTACCAGATCGAGTTGCACCATGTTTTCCTCTGAGCTAAACCCTCTCCCAAATACCTGTGTCGTCTTGCCCCAAGATCAGTTACCCCCGGTAACATCTGCCGTGATTATCCCACGACAGTTGGCGCCCACCGTGGGGCCTGCGTCCAAAGGTGTTTACATCACGGGAGAAGCTCGGAAGGGCATGGAGAATCTTGTCATCGGCGAAATCTACATCGACCACGAAGGAGAAAAGGTGGTGGACGATTCCGGCTGGGGGCCGGAGTCGGATCACCTCGAAACCGGATCCGTCGTGACGATCGGCCGGATCAGCGTCTTCATCGGTATGGTATGTGCTTCCAATTCGATCCCTGACAACGTTGGATCTGATTCTATGCCAGGAAAAGCCACGTCTATCCGATCAGATGATGAAGAATCGACTGGAACGACATATCCGGCAGAAGAACCCATCGCGGAGTGGGAACAGCCGGAGGAGCCGGCATGGACCCCACGCGACCGGGCCCAAGGAGAAGATGATACCGGGTCTATCCTGGATCTACTGGAAAACCGGTATGAGGAGAACGGTGAGGAAGAACAGCCCGAATTTGCACCGGATATCGTACGCCGAGTTGCAGTCTATGCGGCCCCCGCGGCCGACCAAGGAAACACAACCGCGGCATCAGTCGGGGCGGCTCAGGCAGTGGCCCAGCAACAGGGCGCGGTTAACGGAGACCCGGTCTTGACCCGGGTTGATGGAGAGTCGGCATCATTAACCAGCAGAGCAGCGGATGAGGAGTTGCATGCAAACACGTTCGGGTTCTTAGAAAACCGGACACCAGGGGCGGGTCCTTCGAACCCGCGCCACCCGGCCTTATTCGATAACAATCTGATTCTAGACCCCACGGTTCTCGCGACGGTTATCACTCCGGAGAACGCAGCGGAACGCGTCAGGGATCTGGATGTGGCGCGTCGTGCGCTGGAACAGCAAAGAAGGCAGGTAGAGGCAGAAAAGCAAGGGATGGCCACACGACGGCGCGAGCTAGATGCGTTAGAAACCCGGCTTCGAGAGGAAACGTCCAGGATACATCAAAGGCATCACACCAGGTTACCAGCAACGGGCGGGGTCATTAATCCGGCTAATTTATTCGTTACACCTCAGGATCAGCCGATACCAGTGGTGAACCAGGGAACCGCACCCCAACAGATGACAGCAGCGACACGTCCGGCGAATGAACGGACCGGGTTACCCCAACCCCCACCACAAACTAGAGTCACAACCGGCAACGATCTACTGCCGCCGCCACCATCACGATTCCGCACACCAGCCGACCACTACAACAATCCTATGGACAACGTATATGCGGCGACACTCGCATTGAATCAAATACCTGTGGGAGAGTCGCCCCATGCAGAGAAGACTCGGCAAGCCATCGAGCTGTTGCACACTGCGGTGGCACAGCAAGCCAATTACCCGGATCACAGAAGCGGTATGCACGGGACGCCATACGTCAGCCAGCAGCAAGGGAATATGCAAACAAGTTCAGCGCGGCGGAGGTAAGAGCAGCAGCAAATGCCGCCTCCTCCCCGCGCTCAGGCAGCATCAGCAGCACAGGCCGTCGTGGACAGTTCTAGGGCTCGGAGGGCCGCGGCCGGGTCTGCAGCGCATGGACCTCCCGCAGCACCGCGCCCAGCCGCGCCCCCCGCGGCATCACACGTTTCTAGAGAAAGGCCGGTTTCAACCGTTCTTGCGGGACCCAAGTGTCTCTCGGACAATATTAGAGCTGAACCTTACCCGGAAAAATTCAAAGAGCCAGGGAAAGTAGTGAATTATGAGCCAACCATGGATCCCGAAACATGGCTAAGCAGTTACGAGATGGCAATGTCAATTCGCAACGCGTCCGAGAACCTCCAAGCCAAGTTCATGTATCTGATGATGTCGGAAGGAGCAGCAAAATTGTGGTTCACCAATCTACCAGAGGGATCGATCAAGTCTTGGGAGGAATTGAAGACCACGTTTATCAAACACTTTCACGGGACCTGCAGGAAATTATTCACTATTGATGATCTAGAGCGATGCGTCCAGAAGAAGGGAGAATCGGCGCGCAGTTGGGTGCGCCGGGTTATGGAGATACTTCACTCATCCACGGATATCCAGCCCAAGGATGCACTACAGGCCATGGCAAAAACATGCAAGTATATACCTTTAGTGCAAAAGTTAACTCGCATGAAGTCCAGTCGAAATGCGTCGGAAGTCACAATGGGAGAATTGATGGATGCGTGCAACAAACACGCTGCGACAGATACTACAGAAGAAGAAGCTGATGACAAGAAGGCAAAAGCAAACACAAGCGGTAATGGAAGAACCGGCAACGGAACAGCATCAGGTAACAATGGAAATAGCCAGAACAAGCGCCCTTTCGAAGGAGGCTCCGAGTTTGTCGCCAACACAGAAGCCGGGTCTTCGAGGCCAAGAGCAGAAGGAAATTTCAACGGAGGTAACCACAATGGAGGAAACTATCAAGGTCCACCAAGGCCGGGTAACAATTGGGACATATTCAGGATGGCATGTCCGAAGCACAGCAGGAATGACAGGCCAGCTAACCACTCCCTAGAACAGTGCGCCGATTTACAAAGATGGAAAAATGAGGAAGTGCACAGAGCTATGCGAGGTGCAGGGCGGGGAGGAGGACCGGGTCCAGGGGCAAACCCGGGCAACGGCCCACCCCCAGCTGGTAACCCGGCGGCTGGAAATCAAAGTAATAACCAAGGGGGGGCAGGAGGCTTCCAGGCTAACCCCAAACAATTGGGTCAATATCATGTGCATACCACAGGAGGCTCTAACAAGGACAAAAAGATACTGAAGCAAGCGGTCAACTCAGTTTCGTTAGCCGTCCCGAGATACTTGAGATGGTCAGAACAGGAGGTAACATGGAGCAGAAGGGATCACCCGGAAAGAGTGGAACACCCAGGAGTCTTGGCACTAGTAGTCGCACCGCAAGTCAACGGGTACGAACTGAAGAAGGTTTTAATGGATGGTGGAAGCAGCATCAATATACTGTATTGGGAAACCTTCCTACGCATGGGTCTCAAGGAATCTCAACTGCAAAAAAGCTCAACAGTTTTTCATGGGATAGTGCCGGGTCATTCAGCATGCCCCGAGGGAAAAATCGCATTGGAGGTAGCTTTCGGAGAGTCAAAGGATAACTATCGAATTGAGTGGCTCACCTTTGAGGTAGTGAAATTGCGCAGCCCCTATCACGCGCTATTTGGAAGGCCGGCTTATGCCAAATTCATGGCTAGGCCGTGTTACGTATATCTACAGCTAAAATCCCGGGTCCCAAGAAGACCATTACCATACATGGAAATCGAGACATAGCAGCTGAATGCGACGAAGGAGATGCAGCAATGGCCGAGCAGGCCTGTAGAAAAGAAGAACTCAAGCATTACCGGTCTCAAGCAGACCCGGAGGATAGAGCCACATCAAAAAGGCCGAGTACTGAAGGTGAAAGAACAAAATCCAAGGTAACACAAGATGCTAAAATGGTGGCCTTAATCGAGGATGATTCCCCCAAGCGGCCCGCTGTAAAGGAAGAAGCTACACGGCCGCTCACAACCAGCCAAGTCATGGGAACACCCCACCCGGGTTGGCTAGCAAACCCGGTACTCATCAGGAAAAGGTCCAACATATGGAGAATGTGCATTGGTCAAGCCAGACCGGGACCGGTGCTTATGAAGAACTAAATAATGTAACAGGCAGCAGGTTTCAGACGCGCTCTTTCCCTACCCAGGGTACCTAAGGGGACTGGAAGGTTTTTAATGAGGCGGCCTGCTGATCCAAAATTTCTAGTATCAATAAAGAGAAGGTTATCAAGTCCTATATCATTACATCCTGATTACAAGTAAGTAGTATCCATGCGACATCAGTAATTCAGTATCATTAAAAGCATCAAGTGCATGTAGGTCTTGGGGGTTGGTTGCTCAAGTGACCAACCACTAACCCGAAAGACCCGGCCTTGATGCCTATAAGTTATAAGGGCCGATTATTCGCAAACGAGTACGGCTGCAATCTTATAACTGGACAAAGGAGCCAAATTTTCTTGACTTTTCTTACTTAAGCTCGATGTGACTCGCACTAAAGTGGCATGATTCGTTCGCTTACGATTACAATCAGCCATGAAGCCCAATGGGACTTGCCTGACACTGTTCTCGTATGGATGTAACAACATGGTATCCACGCGAAAGCCGGCTTACAGTACAAGATAGTCAAAAGGGTCATCTAAACCACAAGTTTATGCAGAGTACAAGGCTAAAAGCCGGAAACTCAACAACTATCAAGCATAACTTCAGTATTCACACGGAATGGCTTTAGGCTTGCGACTCGGTAAAAAATAATTTGTTCTCTGAGAAAGGCCACACCCCCATGACTCGGACTTTGGGTCATGGGGACTGGGGGACTTCGAAACAGAAACAAACTACTTGGCCATCGCAGTTCGAAAAACCTCACCATCCGAGTCTTGGGGACTTAAAGAAAAGTCCACGTATCAAAGCCCCTGGTACTCGGAAAACCGAGTCTTCCGAAGGGAGCCAAAATAGAGAATCGGGTATCGAGAAAAAGTTCAAAGAATAGGCAAACAATACGGTTATGAAAAGACCAGAAAAGCCGCAAAGTATATCACGGACTAATAAGTACGTTACAAGGTACGACATCAGTATCAGGGGTGCACAGGCGCACCATCAAAAGCATAATAGTGTGATTACAAAGCATTACAAGGTGTTATGACAATACGGCCCTATTCGGCCTCCTGAGTACGGCCTTCCGGGTCTGAGTCTTGGGTTTGCTGCTTAGCCTTCCTGGCACCCTTACCCGGACTCATTGCATCAGGGCGGACTGGTGGAAGGACGGCTGGTGTAGAGGCAGACGGGCCCGATTTTAACTCGGCCTCCCTCTTCGCAGTCGCTTCCCTCTTCCTGGCCGAGCTAGAAACCCACTTCTCCAAGATATCAAGAGGAGGGGGCGCATCCTCCGTAATAACTTTGCCATCAGCGTCATATGCACTCATAATCGTATTTAGATCCAAGCTATCGGCCAAGGCGGTAGCTGAGGGGCGCACTGCAGCTTGTATGGCTTTGAAATCCTTGGGTGTAAATTTGGAACCGTCAGCCTTGAATTCGGGAAACCCGGATGTTACCTTTGCCGGGTCAAGCTTTGGAAAGAAAGCCTTGGCCAGAGTAAAAGCCCGGGTCATTCCAATTCGGCATGATGAGCGTTTCCAGATCTCAATCCACCCAGGCACAGTAGAACAGGCTTGAACGAGATTCTCTTCACCCGGATATACTTCCGTGGGCCACTTCACAGCATCCAATATGAATTTTGTGCCGGCAAAGAAAGTCCGGAGTACAGTCTTGAGGGTTTTAGCCTTGGTAATGGCATTTTCCTCTGGGGCCGCAAGGTTGGCGCCTGCAGTTGTAGCAAACGAAAGAGCGTATCAGTAATCCCGAGTCTGTTATAATAAATTGAAGACATTAAGCCAATCAGCAGCAGAAAACTTACTGAGCAAGATCTGATAAGTATCGGAAACCTGGTCCGATAGTTTCTTCAGTTCGGTCTGAGCGGCATTGCACTTCTTCTTGTATTTGGACACATCTTTCTTCAAGGTTTTCATGTCATCCTCAAGGATTTCCCTTCGTTTCATCTCGGCAAGAAGAAGTTGCTCGGTCCTCAGTAAAGTTTCATCAGACCGGGTTATTTGTGCCTGTAAGTAGCAAGGAATGCAAGTATTAGTTGAATTGTATGGAAAGCCGAATGTGGTGTAAAGTACCAAGCATCACTTTTGCAAGTCATACTTGGGACTTGGGGACTAGGTATGCAATATGGGATACAAAGTGTCCTTACCTGATGCTCTGCAGCCATGCGCTCCAAGATCTGGCTCTCTGAAGCCTTCATAGTAAGGAGACTGTTCATCAACTGATCAAAAGTATCTTTACTCGTATCAGAAGACCCGGGGCCTTGGAAATTCCGGGAAGGAGCTTTCTTCTTAGTAGGAGGCGGAACCCGGGTCATCCGTGTGTCGGAATCCGACGCTCCTTCTTCTTCACCCAAGACGGTGGTTTTGTTCTTCTTGCTTGCATGGGAAGCGATTGGATACTCGGCTCCTTGCGTGTCCGGGTTTGGCGGCGACGCTTGTTTTTCAGCGCTGGACGCGGCTGTAGCCTTATTAGCCGGGCTCCCCTTACCCGGGTCCTCGGTCTCCGCTTCCTCTTGATCGCTGACAACGACCGTGGCCCTATAAGGTGTTGTCAGTCAATAGTTAAATACACAGTCAAGAAAGGGTGATGAAATATGGCGGAACATCAGGAAAGGGATCTTACCCGGTATTCACCGCAAAGTCACAAGGGAATCCATCGCTGGACTCGGGAGAAGCTGGAAATTGTCAAGTTAAATGTCATGTGGGAATGGTTTAAAGGGAATGCCTTGACCCAGAAAAGATAGGGTAATTACCAGCCCGCCGTGGGGGGGTCGATGTAATACCCGGGTTAATGGCTTCATCACCCGGGTGATTTCGAGTTGACCTACGCTTGGGCACGGGCGACTCCTTCAAGAACGGCCAGTGGGATAATGTCAAGTTAGCTCAAGTATATCATTAAAGTAATGCGAGTTGAATATGAGAGGGAGATATGAAACCTTGGAGGTGGCCTCTTGGGTCTTTCTTTTGGATCCGACCTTGATTGTCGGCTCCAGTTCTTCCTCGTCGCTGGCAGATTCCACCTTGCCATCGGAGTTTTCTTCCTCGTCATCTTCTTGTTCTGGATATCATCAAAGTTATGGTTAGAAAGGAAGGGGCTATGGTGAGCTCAAGGGAACCAAATAAAATTCGGAGAGTACCTTCTTCCGAGTTAACCGTATCTTGCTCCTCTGGACTTTCGGAGCTAGGGGAGGCATTAGTTTTCCAAAAATCATCATCAGCCTGAAAAGTGTTGACATAAGGGTTATTAACCGCGTAGAGTGGAAAGAGTAAAAGTAAAGGCATCAAAGTCGGATTTTTACCTTGGGGGCTGGATTCTCAAGTGTGAAGGGCTCTAACCCGGATATGTTCCGGATTACATCGAGCTTTTCCGTCAAGAAACCCTTGATGGTTTTATGGGTGTCGCCAGCTGCGAAGATGTTGTCGGAGTATCGGAGCGGATCAGAAGGTTCCCCTGAATACTCGCACATCAACTTCGTGCGGATGGAATTGGGCTGAATCCTGAAATCAACCCAAGTCTTCACCAGGTTGAGCCCGATGAGGCCTTGGGCTGTAAGAGTGGCAATTTTGGCTAGAAGAGGTTGAATTGCCTCCCTGTCCGGGTCAGGGGCGAAGGCACTAAACTTATCAGAAATATCAAGAAGACCCTCCGAGTAACCCGGCAGTTTCTTTTGACCGGGTGGGGAAGTGTCCTGGCAGTAAAAGTACGAGAGCTGCCAATGCTTGACATGGGAATTGAGGGTGAGGGGTGGCATCAGAGAGTTTTTGCGGCGTTGGATTGAAACCCCGCCGCAAGTGAGAAGCGCCCCATCACCGCTTTCGCGGCACGGTTTGCATTGAAAAAGCTCAATAAAAAGAGCTAGACTTGGCGGAGTGCACAAGTAGGATTCGGAAAGGACAATAAAATGGGAAGTATTTAGCACAAAATTGGGTCCGATATCAAAGACACGAAGGCCGTAGTGGCTAAGTATGTCACGGAAAAAGGGGTGACCCGGTGGTCGAAAACCCCGGGTCACATGTTCCACGAAGCAGATTACCTCATCTTTTGTAGGGGTGGGCCGGGTCTCCTTACCCGGCACCCTCCATTGGATATTTTCCTGAGGAGCAAGAATTCCCAGTTCCACCAGCTCCTCCAATTTGGCCTTTGTGACCATAGACCGTGCCCAGTTGGCGGAAATGGTGTTGGTGGCCTTAGCCTTGGTTGGAGTTTTCCCCTGTTTCTTGGGAGCCATGTGGTGGACCTGCAAAGTACAAAGTAAGAAGAAAATTAAGGCATGGAAGTTGCGAACCGGCCAAGTATAAGCCGTGTAATATAGAGACATGAAAAATTGCGAGTGATCCGGGTGTTAGTTCGCAGAGCAAAGTTTGAAATTACCCGGGTATCAGGCATTATGGCGAAAATTATGGGATCTAAATACCGAAGAAGTTTTTTGAAGACAGTAGACGGCTTCCTAGGCACTTAACGTGATTAAAAGAAACTAGAAAGGAAAGATCCAGCCGGGTGATTAATGCAAAGGCGGAAATTTCGGGTAGTTCGAGCCTAGATTGGAAGCTCTATTTTCAGATTTGAGGTGGGAATAACGATTGCGGGCAGTAGGAGAGTGTATTGGAGTATGCGCTTTATTCATTGTGCATGCTAGAAGAGGATATGGGCAATCTAATTCGGCATAGCCGAGAAATCCGTGCCGGGCAGATTTGGATCTAGTTTGAGATGAAATTCAAAAATTGCAAGGGAAAATTAATGGGCGCAAAAGGCTTACCGGAGGAGATCTGAGTGAGGCCTTGCGGAGGCAAATGGCGCAGCCCTGGTGTCCCTTCGCGGTTCTTGATGGGCCGGATGGAGATTCGCCGGCGGGTCTCGGCGGCGGTGCAGGGCGAGCGGTGGCGGAGCGCAGCCTCCGTCCGATGGGCTCCGGTGACGCGCGCGGGATTTCCGTGGTGGCGCTCAGTGGGAGTGAGCTCTGAGGGAGAGAGGAAGCAGAGTGGGGGGAAATGAGCCGTTAGGGTTTAGGTTACCCCCCAGGGAGCTTATTTATAGGGTGAGTGGATAAGCCCGGTTCACTGAACGGGAGCCGGGAGTTACGGAAATAAACGGCTGTTAATTTGAGTTTTGGCGAGATATGCGCCAAATATTGTGCAAGGCCTCTGGGTAAAAGGAAGAAGGAAATTAACCCCGCGATTTCAGGGTCGATTATCGGGTGCGAAATTTTGACATTTTGGGATTTTATCTGGGAAAGTAAGTTGGGTAACTGGGGAAGAGCCGGATTACTATATGGCCACCATGGAGTAAGGCCTAGCTGAATATCAAAACATCTTAACCCGGTCTCTATATGCCCGTACGTTTGATATCTTTGCAGGGAATAGCAAGCGCTTCAAGTAGGATCCATGAAGCCCAAGCTATTCTGGGGACTACTGATGGAGGGATAATAACCCGGTAGGCCAACTCCAAGGTGTAACCCGGCCCAAGGGACGTGGCGCAGGATCCGGCTAGGGATAATGAAACTTCTGGAAGGCCCAAAGTTTGTAGGCCTCGTAACCCGGATTGTGGGTTGCGGTAAGGAAAGCTAGGGTTTGTAAGCAGTGTCCGGGTAGGATTCCGGGTGCGCCTTGGAGGGCAAGCCAGGGGGTACGGGTGCTTTATAAACCGACCCCCAGGTCTAGTTGAGATAGAGATCTAAGAACCCTAGCAACATCGTGTGATATCAAGCATCAAGTGTAATCCCAGAGTTGAGTTATTATATCAAGATCGGAGACTCGGCGACTTTGATTGCCGGCTACCAGATCGAGTTGCACCATGTTTTCCTCTGAGCTAAACCCTCTCCCAAATACCTGTGTCGTCTTGCCCCAAGATCAGTTACCCCCGGTAACATCTGCCGTGATTATCCCACGACACAACTAACTATGTTCGTTTCCATCCTAGTGAGCTCTCTCTCGATTTTCTTGTATAGAGTATAATTCTTTATAAGATATGAAATAAAGCATGAAAAAGGGAACACAAATACTTGTACATTATCCCCTTTCTCACTATTACACACTAAATTATAAATTTGCAAGTAAAATGCACTTCCTTGTATGGTAATAAAACATAAAACCTCTTTTGGAATTCATAACCGGAAATCAGAAATCGCAGTTTTTGCATCTAACCCAAGGGAGTAGTAATGTTTGACATAATCCCTCACGAGGGTCTCCCTGTACAATGGCGGATTCTCGTCAGAGAGTAGCTCCTTGATTGGACCGTACATCCTCGTCGAGGCAGGGTGAAAATGTGTGCTAAAGAAGCACGCGATCGATACCCTCGGTGCGGCGTTCTTCGCCACCACCCTATGTTCCACGCTCCTAAACCCGTCATTGGAGATCAGCTGAACATTTCGCATGAGACACAATCAAAGATCAGTCAAGGTACTCAAATGCATGAGAAATAATTCTGGCTTGGTGATATCAATGTTCAAACATGCATGGTACCTGTAGAAGATCACCGATGTTTACGATGAATGCCCCGGGGGTTGGCGTCACATCAACCCAATGGTCGTCATGGAGGATCTGAAGGCCGCCAATTTCATCTTGGAGAAGTATGGTGAGGAAGCCAGAGTCCGAGTGGCGGCTTGTGCCGATGGCGAGTTCAGGCTGGGGACACGGAGGGTAGTAGTGGCTCAGTATAATCTGTCCTTGGTTGCACTCAATATCCAACAGGTAGCTCGGCTTGAGCCCAAGAGCCTCCGAGAGCAGCTCGAACAAAGTGTTCCCCAAATTCTTCACCTCTTTGGCATATTCAAATAAGGCATCGCTGCAAATCAATAGACGTAAGAAGATAATCTCCCTCATGAATTAGAGAGAAAAGATTGTAAGTATATACTATAGTAAATATCATTTAGACTACTATGGATTTGCACAAGTAATAAGTTCACAATTTAGCTCTTGTAGAGGATAAGAAATAGTTCAGTTCAATGAAAGTTGCTAATGTCCTTATATATAGACTGGTGTCACTGTTAGCATATTTTCTTCTTCTTTTTGAAACTGAAGAGAGAGGAACAACAAATTCTCTTTGCTTGATTTTTTCATATTAATCTGGTGCTCGAACTGACATGCTCTGAAATAATTCGTCAGTTCATGAGTCCAGATTTTTTCATATTAATCTGGTTGCCAACTTGAGATCAAATTCTGGAAGGTGCATTCATTGTTTCCAGATAACACTGAGAAATAGTGCTATATATGCGTCCTCCTTTTTTGTGGTTGCAGCAGTGATCGATATGTCTGTCCGTCTACTCATATATTGTGATAAACAAAAAAAAGGATCTGATCCACAGGGGATCATACACAATAAAATATTGCCACGATTGCACATCATCACCAAAGCATGATCACGCGTCTAATCGTGCTCATTTTACTAATCAAGTAGTAGGAGATGTCTAAAGTAATCCTACTAGCTAGGAGAAATGACGACAGGCGGTTGGAGCGCTTACCGGCAGCAGTCCGGCAGGTCGCCGGCGCTGGGCGGGTCGGGCGCCATGCGGAGGTAGAGCGTGTCGCGCCAGTTGGCCACCGGCGACTGGTAAAGGTCGAAGTTGCAGTGGTACTTCACCGCCCTCGCCGGCTCGCGCGAGTAGAGCCGCGCCTTTTCGCTGCCCTCGCCGCCGGTGGACTCGTGGAAGCCCCGCACCGCCCCCACCGCGGCCGCCATCGCCGCCTCCGGCACCCCGTGGCCGGTCACCTGGAAGAACCCCCACTCTGCTGCGGCCTGGCGGATGGCGGCCACCACGGAAGCGCGGTCCCCGCGGAGGTCGATCACCGGAACGGTGGTCGTCGCTGGCGTTTCTTGACCAGCAGGCACGGTTTGCTCCGGCGGTCCAGGGAGGCGGAAGATGCGGGGTACGTGCGTGACGCCGGCGGCGACGAGGCCGCGGACGCCAGAGAACGTGGCGTCCAGCGCGCGGAGCTCTGCCGCGCGGTCGTACTCGTAGGCGGCGGACATGGCTGGCGTGGTTGGAGTTTTCGTGCGAGCTCTGGGTGCGTCTGGCCAGAGACGGCCTGGAATTGTCTATACCCTGCTTCCTCCACGTCACTCTGATATGTTAAAATGTTTTGATAAAAGAAAAAACAAGGGTCACTTTTGTCACGCACCTACTACCATTGACTCTAAGCATCAAGACCGGAGAAATCAGACGCTCAACGAAAAATAGGACAAAGGCACAAATGAAGCACCACCACGTGATATTTCGTGATCACATATCAATATACAGGTGCCAATCAAGACGGGGGCACACGGACCACGGCATGCAGATACAAGTCATTGTTCCTCCGGACAGTGATGCCATCTTTTCTTTCATCTCCATCTCTTTTGGCTCCCAGTCGAAATGGTAGAGAGGTGTAGCAAGCACCATCTCCATATTGAATTCCGCAAATATCATTCCGGGACAAATCCTTCGGTCTGACTCAAAAGGTATGTACTAAAAGTTTGTGCCTTTGAAGTCTACCATTTCAGCCTCGAACCTTCCTAGCTTAAACTCCTCGGGATCTTCCCAGTGCTTAGGGTCTCTGCCAATTGCCCATGCATTGCTGAACATCGTAGTGTCCTCGGATATGTCATGCCCAAGGATTTTACAATTGCCCGTGGCCTCCTAGGTAGTAGCAATGGGCCGGCAGGATGTAACCACATTATCTCCTTGATGACGAGTCTGAGGTACTCCTACTTGATATTTACCAAGTCTTCTTCGGTAATGTTAGGCTTTCCTTGAATATTGTCACGTACTTCAACTTTGCATCACACTAGGGTTCCTTATGAGCTCTCACATAGCCCATTGGAGTGTAACAGATGTTGTTTCGCTCCCTGCATTAAACAGGTCCTGCAATTTTCCAATTTGAGTTAGGAGCTACTGGTTGTTCACGGCGTGGAGTATTGGTGCACCTCTTCACCACCGATCCTGCTATTTAAAAAAAATGAAAATCATATTTATGATTTTTTAAAAATTTAGAAAAGAGGATTAAGAAGTAAGGTTTACGAGTATAACTGCTGTGAGAACTCCCATGGTAAGTGGTACCTCGAGGCCACCCTCCTTTTGTACCCTCAGTAGCACGTCTACCGGGTCCTCTACGTCCACCGCGGCGCTGCTTTCCCTCCCCTTCTAATGCCGCTTTATGGCGTACTCCATGAGCTCGAAGTTCTTACGGTGGGTCTCCTTGGCCAACCTTGTCGTGCCGCAGATGAAGCTCATGAGGCGCGAAGACGAGAACATGTCAATAAGGTTGAACCCGGCGACGAGCTTGATGGACTGCTCCAGCGCCTCCGAGAACTCATCCGTCCTTTTGAACATGTCCCCAATCGTGCCCCCCATCACCTAGTGGGTGATGAGCACGGCGATCCGCTTGTTGACGCTCACGGCATCGACGGACAAAGAAGCTCCTAGTACGGCCACCACGAGGCGTCCCACTGATACGTTGCAAACGTATCTATAATTTTTTATGCTCCATACTTGTTTTCTACCCAATACCTTTTGTTTTCCACGTGTCTTCTACCGTTTTCCTTTGTTTTCCAAATATTTTCACAGACTAACCTATAAACAAGATGTCACAGGCCAGTTGTTGTTTTCTGTTGTTTTTCTATTTCAGAAAAGTTCTTAAGGAAATATTCTCGAAATGGCTGAAAATCCATGGAGATCAATTTTTACCCGGAATGAAGATAGAGTCCAAAGGGGAGCAAGAGGGGAGCCAGGGGGCACCAGGAGGGCACCAGGCACGACCTCCCCCTAGGTCGTGCCCAGTGGGGCCCTGGGGACCTGGCCACCGCCTCAAGTCCCCCCTTTGTCTATAAATTGCCTTTTATCCTAAAAATGACGGGGACAGAGATATTTTGCATGAAACATACATAGAGGCATTGTCACCTCGAAGGTCCAATCTAGGGCTTCTGGAGTCCTGCTACGGCACCCTGCCGGAGAGGGGGTCGTCACTGGAGGCCTCTACATCACCATGACCGCCTCCGGACAGATGCATGAGTAGTTCGTCTCGGTATTATGGGTCCATAGCAGTAGATAGATGGTTGTCCCATATGCCTCCATGTTTAGAGTCTCATGAGCTGCCTCCTATGATCGAGACCACCGTTATGTAATTGTGCATGTTGTGGTTGCTGGGATCCGATGAACCATGAGATTATGATTATTTTGTTCATGTAAATCTGAGATGCTTCACTTATATTTTTATAAAGTTTTAATCTTGTCTTTCAATGGTCTCTAGAAACATTTTCACCTCGAAGAGAGGGTTTATATGCAAGATAGTGTGTTCATGCCTCCTTATTGCCTGTGCTCGAGTTACAGAAACACAAGTTTCTGCCGATTCCACTGGAAACTGGTCAAATTTGAACTACAGGTACCTCATAGTTTGCTCATGATTTTTGGCAAAAATCATTTTTAGGTACACAAATACCTATTTCATCATAGATACACCAAGAGTTTCTCAATATTCAACCTCTAGCCCCGCTGGAGAAAAATCCAACTTATAGGTCCACACCCGGTAGCGTTAACCCTTTCTTATTTGTTTCGTTCTTGCTCATGAATTTGTTTTAAGAATGTAGTTTGAATAATATGCATGATGATGTAGATATGTTTCTCCTTTTCAAAACGAGCTTAAGAACGTCAAAATCCGAGTTCGAATGCAAATGTTATGCTCAAAATGGTGAGAGAGCAAAAAAAAACCTAGGATACGCCGACGGTGGCCGTCGGCGTAGCAAAAAAACTAGGATAGGCCGACGGGGTTGCCGTCGGCGTTTCAATTTTTTTTTCATTAGCCGCCAGTTTTCCCGGCATACGCCGACGGCCCCGATATTTGGTCGTCCGCGTATGAGATCCCCGTCGGCGTATTATCTTTCTCCCGTAGTGGTTGACACTGATCAAGTGATACCAATAGGTTGAGAAAGGGGTTGCATTGGTTGAAGGACTTTAGACAACAAGACGTGAGAAGGGCTGTGTTAACTGAGATCTGGGCAGCAAAATAAGAGGTTTTCCTCCGCGTATGAGATCCCCGTCGGCGTATTATCTTTCTCCCGTAGTGGTTGCCACTGATCAAGTGATACCAATAGGTTGAGAAAGGGGTTGCATTCTTTCTCCCGTAGTGGTTGCCACTGATCAAGTGATACCAGTAGGTTGAGAAAGGGGTTGCATTGGTTGAAGGACTTTAGACAACAAGACGTGAGAAGGGGCTGTGTTAACTGAGATCTGGGCAGCAAAATAAGAGGTTTGCCATGTTGGCAGATGTGGAATTCCAGCTCTGGTCTCAGAGAGGCGGAACAGAACTAGAGCCACTAGGCTACGCTCAAGTTTATATTTGTTTACGAATCTGAAAGGATATGAAGCACAGAGACCACGTTAACTGAACAAAATAGACAAATAAGTTTCAGACCTGCAAGTACACGATTGAATAAAAAGATGAGGATTGTATCCTGGGCAGAATTCGATCTTTGCTTATGCTGCATGGAGCACCGGATTGTGTACCACTGGGATATGTGTGTGTTCGTGAGTCTAAAAGAAGACATATAGTATGGATAAAATAGCTTTCTCTTATTTTTATAGATCATCCATTAGTTAAGGGACGTGCTAGACGTAGGTCGTCCTAAATTTGGCAAACTTAGGTCCCCTCGCGAGCCGTCCGATCTTCATCCGGTGGTTTAAATCAACACAAATACAATTTTACATTTTAGCCCTACTGCTTTTCGCATATAGAACCCGCAGTCCACAAAGCCTCACTTAAAACGAAAAGGTATATGTCATCGCGATAATTACAGCAAAACTGTCATTGCAACAAATTCATTTGTGTCGCAACAAAAATTATCGCCCCGTGTAAAAAAAAAATATTGCAACAAATTTTTCCAAATTATTTTCGAAAAATAAGTAATGTTACAAATAATAGTTAAACAATATGCTATTGTGTTGCAACAAAAAAGTTAGAACAATTCAACAAAAATCACAACCTATTACAACAAAAAATTATTTGCACCAATTAGAAAAGTTGGTAAGCAACAAAATAATTTGTCACTATTTCGATTGCAACAAAAATCGTCACCTATTTCAACAAAAAGGTAAATCGATAGCAACAAAAAAATCACATATTTACAACATGTGAATGAGCGCATAAACATACCATTCCAAAATGAATTATAAATACACATGTATTTGTCTAGAAAAAATATCTAGAAAAAACATTGCAACATCTTGTTTGTGCATTCTCAACAAAATATGGGCAAAACAGTTACAAAATTTTAGTACGTCACATTGGGCGAACACGGTGAAAAAACTTAGTGTTATATGTGGTTGCTCCTAATTATCATGGTGAGCTGTTTGCACACAAAATTAGGCCTAAAATCTAAATTAGACGAAGTTGGGCCAGACATGCATGCTTAAAAAGCCCAAAATGCTTCCGATCGCTGCTCGCGCAGGAGCAGAAACATTTTCCATTAGTTAAGGGACTTTCTCTTCGTTCTATTTTCTCCAACTAAGTAAAAATCCGACGTGGCATGTTTATAAGGGAAGGCTGACGCAACCCAAGGTACATGCCAGCGGCCACCGGAGGGTCCTCCACACATGGAATTAACTCGATCCTGATTCTTTCCCTGTTCGTACTCCAGTTCATATTTTAATCGGACTCGAGCGGAGAGTTTCCTCGTCAGGGCCAAAATAAATCTTGGGATCCTCCTAGATTAATCTCCATATCTCCTTCATGTGTTCGTTTTCTATCACGAACAAACGCATCCCCGCCCATACAGAGAGCGGACCTACATATGAGGGCCGGTAAGATTTGTTCGTCTCTTGGCGTGTTCGAATCCAAATTATCACGTAGGGACATGCCGCCGGCCGCTACCAACCCTACGCTGTCTCGCTGGGGCGACCTCCCACCGGACCTACTCGGCGACATCTCAGGCCGCCTGCGCGACCCCGCCGACTTCACGCGAGTCCATGCCGTTTGCACACCGTGGCGCGCCGCGCTGCTGTCCCGGAGGACAACAGCGGCGTCCGGCCCACCGTTCCTGCCGTGGCTCCTAACGTCGTCCAAGGGCATCATCTTGCACTGCACCGTCGATTTCGGCCGCATCGACTCCACTGGAATATCATCAATGTCGAGCTACAGACGGAGCCACGAGGACGTCGTCCTCCGGGAGCCGTCCGACGCATCATTCATCGGCGACGGCAACAGAAACTGGGTAACAAGTGCGGATGCTACGGCCGCCTGGCTCTTCGCCGATAAAAGACTACTCAACGTTCTCACCGGAGATATCACCGAGCTGCCCAAACTCCAGGATCTTCGTCACCCCACGCTCAAGCTGCCGATGGAAAATCTCCGTGGCATTGTTTACGGCGACGGCACCATCTTTCTCTACAGCTTTACCTATGACTATCACGACTTTACCGCGGCAATACTACATCCCAACAACGCGGCGTGGACTTTCGTGAACAAGAGGTTGGGTTATTTAGTAAGCCGCGGCTCGTGCCAACCAGGTGCCTCATATCACAATGGCAGGATCCTAGCGTTCCTTGGTGCGCAGGATTTGTATGTTCTCTCCCTGGATGACAGCAGCCCCGACGGCTACAGGGTCGAGTATGTGCGTGATTACTCTTGTAGTCTGAACCCAGGACGACGCACAAAGCTTCTGCGCCATGACTGCTACCTCTTGGAGTCCCAGGGCGAGCTGCTGTGGGTGTCTCTGCTGCTCAAAGAAGACAACAACTGGGGTGGTGATGGTAGCAGCAACGACGACCCCGCACGCGCGTTGTCTGTCACGGTGCACGCGCTGGAAGAAGAAGAAGAAGAAGCAGCTGGTGGCCGCGGCAAGATGCGGTGGGTGGCGAGGGATGGCCGAACGTTCGTGGATCGCATGCTATTTCTTGGAGACCCCGGTAGCATGGTCGTGGACGACGTGCCACTGTCCATGGGTGGCGGCTGCGCCTACTTCGTTTTCAGGCGTGGCTTGTTTAGGTACAGCTTTGTCGATGGTGAGGCCAAGCTTGTAAAGCAGCTGCGTCCGGTACATGGCACCGACAGGGCGTGCGTGTGGCTCCAACCCCGGCCAGCCATTGCCCCCATCGGTGAAATTAGAGAAAGGATCGAGGTTCCGAACACGAAGAAGCAGAAAACTTTACCCATTTGGTAATTCAGATTCAGATGCATAGATACAATTTGTAATTTAATTAGCAGCTTTGGTTTACGTTTCCTGGCGTTTATTCTACTGGACCGTATAAAATTTAATCGGTTTTGCTATTTCTCACTCGAGTGAGAATTAAGTTAGAGCTCACTCAACTCGAATCTCGTCAGATTTACATCTTGATTCGTACGGGTTGTGAGTTGTATATGCAATAAGATTTTTTCGGGTGCAAATGTTTTGCATATGTGTTAAAAATAAAAATTTCTCAGTTACACATGAGTTGCAACCGAGATTTTTCTAATTACACATGAGTTGCAACTAAAATTTTCTCAGTTACATACAGACTACACATGAGTTGCACATGCAAGTGAATGATGTCATCTGAGTGAGAATTGGCTGAATTCCCACCCGAGTGAGCCCTAATCATTCCCAAATTTAATGTATCACGTTCTTATAGACGAAAGTTTAAGAAATTATATCTTTTACATGAGAATTGTGCATTTGCAAATTTACAATCAAATACTTCCTTTTCACTTTATTTACTATTTATGCAAAATGGTTACATTAAAAAGACTGATCATTGCGCAGGTGTGGAATAGTCTCCTCCCTCTGTCTTCTAACCATTACTCTAAAGCTTTAAGCTTGGTAGATGACCCGGCTGCTGAGGCCACTCCCACGACGTTAGACCTACAGTGCCCACACGAAAGCAACACAACAGAGACGTCCCACGCGGTAACAAAATAAAAGTGCTCCCTCCAGGCTAGACCTTTCCCCGCCAGCGAGGGGACTACAGGGCGATCTGGTCTCTCGGAAATGGAGATGAAGCTCCATGGTGCGGGGTTCACGGAGCTTCTACTCAGGTTGGTTCCCCCCTGAAAAGACCCGTACGTTCGTGCCCTGCCCCATCTCGATTCAGTACGCGCGGGATTTGATTTATTCGTTGTTTTCAGCATGGAATCCCATGTTTTCGACTACTTCACTGCCCAATTCGGATCCCAGGTGACCTCCCCAGCCGATGGAATTGGTGATTCTGACGATGATTGCTCTGAAACGAGTTCCAAAAGTCGGGCGGAAGCGGCGGGGGGGGGGGGGGCGAGGAGCGAGGAGGCAGCGGGGTCCTCGACCAGGTGCTCGGTGTGATCTATCGCGATGGGGAGTTCCTCCAGACCTGATGGAGGTGTTAACCTCTTGGATGGACTGATCTTCATGAATTGACCAAGAACTCAAGAACACGGCGAAGGACAAAAGAGGGGGTCGAGGAGAGAGGGTAAATAGCGTGAAATGAAAGACTTGATCTCCTGTCAACTAAGCCGCGACGACCGCCTACAGAACGATCAATCCAACCGATCTCACTAATACGTCCAAAACGTATCTCCTTTTCCGAACACTTTTCTTATTGTTTTTCTCTAAACTTGTGAGTTTTGGATACCACTAACACGGACTAACGCTGTTTTCAGCAGAATTACCTTCGTGTCTCAATTTTGTGCAGAAAAATCAACTTTCGAGAGATTGCCCAGAAAAAACCCCATTGGTCCTAACATACCAGAAGACCCCGGAAGCCAGAAGGAGGCCAGGAGGGGGCCACACCACCCCCTAGACGCCCCTTGGCCGCACCGCCAGGTGGTGTGGGCCACCTAGGCACCCCCCTCGGGATCCCCTTTCGACTAGATATGCTCCGTAAACCTAAAACGCAAGGGAGTTCACCATATTCCATAGAAACACAACAGAGCGCCGCCGCCACCCCGAAACTCAATTCGGGGATGAGAAGTTCATGTTCTGGCACCCTGCCGGGACATGGATTCGAAGGAGATCATCGCCATCGACACCGCCACTCCTTCTCCATCAACCATCCATGTTTCCCCCGTCCATGAGTGAGTAAACCCCGCTGTAGTCTGAGAGGTATGGAAAGGATTGGATGAGATTGATCATGTAATAATTAATGCCAGATTGTTAGGGCATAGTGCCTAGTATCCATTGTTAGTGTTTTCTACAATTGTTGCAACTTGTTATTCTTAAGAATTGTCACTAGGGCCCGAGTGCGATGATCTCAAATCTGAACATGTTATCGTTTCATGAGTATAATTATGTTTCTTGATCATATATGCAAGTTGTTTACACATATTGTTGTCCGGAACCAAAGGCCCCAAAGTGACAGAAATTGGGACAACCGGAGGGTATGGCTGTGATGTGAGGATCACATGTTTTCACGGAGTGTTAATGCTTTGCTCCGGTGCTTTATTAAAAGGAGCACCTTAATTACCAGTAGTTTCTGTAGAGGCCCCGCTGCCACGGACGGGTAGGACAAAAGATGTTGTGCAAGTTTCTCAATACGAGCACGTATGACTATATTGGAACATATACCTATGGTTTGCCTAGATGTTTGATACTCTATTATTATTATCTGCAATACCCACGTTATTATTATTACATAACCCTTGTTATCCATGCAACGCCCGATCATCCATTACCTCTATGCCTACGGTACTCCCATCCTACTGTTTTCCGTGATTGCTACTATTTTACTACTACTGTTATTTTATTTCTACTGCTGCTATAAAAATGTTACCACTGATAAATTGTTGCGAGCAAGTCTACTTTCAGGTGCAGCTGAATTGGCAACTCAGTTGTTAAGGTATATAAATATTCTTTGGCTCCCCTTGTGTCGAATCAATAAATTTGGGTTTTACTTCCCTCGAAGACTGTTGCGATCCCCTATACTTGTGGGTCATCAAGACTATTTTCTGGCGTCGTTTCCGGGGAGCATAGCTTTATTTATTTGATCACTTGATCGTGATATTGTTTGCTGCAAGTGATACGTCTCCAACGTATCTATAATTTCTGATGTTCCATGTTGATATTATGCCAATTGCTACATGTTTTCTCCCTTCTTTATAGCATGTTTACACGTTTTCCGGGACTAACCTATTAACAACATGCCAAGTGTCAGTTCCCTGTTTTATGCTGTTTTTTTTTCAGAAAAATTGTTCTGGAAATATTCTCGAATTGGACCCCACGAATCCTGAAGTTCCTATTTTCCTCGGAAGCATCCAGAAGTCCGAAGAGGAGTCAAAGACAGGCACCAGGGGGCCCTACCATAGCCACGCGTGCCCCCCTTGGCCGCTCCTGGGAGTGGTGAGGCCACCCTGGTGGCCCACCGACGCCGCCCTTCCTCCTATATATTCCCCTCCGAAGGAAAACCCTAAGCACCTCATAAAAAATACCCGAAAACTTCCGCAGCCGCCGTCGTCGTCAACCCTAGATTAGGGGGGTTCTGAAGCAATCTCCCGCCACCCTTCCGGAGAGGAGATCATCACCGGAGGCATCTTCATCACCATGCCTACCTCCGTAGTGATGCGTGAGTAGTTCATCCTTGGACTACGGGTCCATAGCACAAGCTAGATGGTTGTCTTCTCCTCCTGTGCCTCAATGTTTAGATCTCGTGAGCTGCCTAACATGATCGAGATTGTTCTTATGTAATTCTATGTGTTGTGTTTGGTGAGATCCGATGAATATTGAACTTATGCCAAGTTGATTATAGTCTTTACTGCAAATGTTATTTGTGATCTTGCATGCTTTCTGTTGCTAGTGGTTGCTCTGGCCAAGAAGTTGCTAGTGACTCCAAGAGGGAGTATTTATGCTTGATAGTTGGGTTCATGCCTCCTTTTCGCATGTGCTCGAGTGACAGAAACGTGACGGGAGAGGATGTGTTGTTTCCACTAGGGAGAAAACATTGGTGTGAGTGCCCGCGTGCACAACCATTGCTTACATTACACACATTGCTTAATGCGATTATCTGTTGCTTGCAACTTAATACCTAAGGGGGTTCATATGATAACCTGAGGGTGGATTATTAGTCATAGATGCAGTTGGATTACGGTCTATGTATATTGTTGTAATGCCCGCACTAAATATCATAGTAGTCATTATGCCATGAATGTGCACTACGGTGCAACCTCTATTTGTCAATTTCATAGCTGTAATTTGTTCACCCAGCATTCTATCTTTTATGGAGAGACACCACTAGTGAACCTATGAACCCTGGTCCATTTTCCTACACTGTTAAACAAACCCTTACAATTTCCCGCTTTCTGTACTTACTGCAAGCATACACCATTTTCCATACTATACGTCTAATATTTTTTTTCCAGCAAGACCAGTGAGATTGACAACCTCACTGTACCGTTGGGACAAAGTATTTTGGTTGTGTTGTGTGCAGATTCCGCATTGTTGCTGACACCGGTGAGGCGCCATCACCGCCGTCAGTGGCATCAACCTTCCGAAGATCCTCTTTCTCCTACTGGATTGATAACCTTGGTTCTTAACTGAGGCAAATTCTTGCCGCTGCACTCATCACACGCTCCTCTTTGGGTGCCCAACATGCCGTCCATAGCAATAGGAATTTCTGGCTCCATCAAGGTGTAGCAAAGAATTTATGTCGCCATCACCAACAGCAAGAGTTTCTGGCGCTGTTGCCGGGGAAAAAGAAGTCTTCTGGCAAGGGGAGTCTCTCACACTCAACCTCTTTATTTTGTTTATTGTCTTGTTTTTACTTTTTGTCTTGTTTGCTTCTCTCATTCAAAAACACAAAAATATTAGTTCTTATTTTATTTTTATTTTCTATATCATGCTTGCTATCAATGGTTGATGTCTTTGAAACTAGTTCTTATTGGCAAGGTGGGTTCACGGAAGATGAACAAAACTATTATAAGGAACACCGCTTGTCACAAATAGGGATACACTTATGGGAGCAAATTAAAAAATTGCATGACTATGCTAAAAACTTGTGCTCTACTTATAATGTTACTTACTGTTTTGATAAATCTCATTGCTGTAGGAGGTATAAACACCTCCCTTTTCAATGTGCGTATAATGATAATGTTACCATATCTTCTTATGTTAAGGGAAATTATGAATTTTATGATGTGGAACAAATTGAAGAATTTATTGCTTGGAAGGGTGCATTTGAAATTGCCTATTTGCTTGAAAGTATTGATGATGCACCTTATAAATATGAGATTTATGCTATACTTGAATATTTCTTTGATAATTACAAGGATTGTAATTACTACATAGTGGAATATCTTAATAAATACTCTCAAGCTAAGGAAGAGACTAATGCCTTGCGGAAGCCTATGTAAGAAGAACTTGCTGAATTTGGATGAAAAAGAGGAGGAGAGTGATGATCAAGAGGAGGAAGAATGGAACACATGTCTACCGCCAAATGAGAGTAACTCTTTAACTCATAATTGTGATGATCCTATTGATTCTTTTGAAATATTCCTTTTTGATGAAGTTGATACTTGTTATACTTGTGATCTTGATACTACTGTGAAAACTTGTGAGAATGATATTGCTACTGTTATTCATGATAATACATGCTACTTTGATAAATCCTATGAGAATCCTCTATTTATTCCAACTATTTATATGCATGATAATGAGGAAGTTTATTTAGAAAATTTATATGATAATGCTCTTGATGATGGTCCTATGTTACTTGATGTTATAAATCATAAAGCTAATGAAAATAGGATTTCTATAATGTGTCATATACCTTTTATGAGTGATCAATCATCTTGTTTTGCTATTGTTAAAATTGGGAAGAAAGAGGAGCTGATTTTAATTTTGATCCCACTGTTTTTGAGCTTGATATGAATTGTGTGTTTTTAGACCATGACAAACATGCTTTATGTGATAATTATGTTGTTGAGTTTGTTCATGATGCTACTGGAAATTGTTATGAGAGAGTAAAATATGGTTGTAATAATTTTCATGTTACTAAAACACCTCTCTTTTCGTTGAAATTTTTGAAGTTGCTCTTGTTCTACCTTCCATGAATTATAGTTTGAGCTTCTTTAATTTATTCTTTTACAAGATTCCTATGCATAGGAAGTGGGTTAGACTTAAATTTGTTTTATACTTGCTTCTTGATGCTCTCTTTTGCTTAACTCATATTTCTTATGTGAACATCTTCTTCACTTGAAAATACTTGATTCCATTTTCTAGGCCTAGCTAAAAGGCGTTAAAGAAAAGCGCTACTGAGAGACAACCTGTTTTATTTCTCCGTTTTCAACCTGTTTTCCGTCGTTTCTTTCTGTGTGCTTTGCACCTATGTGTTGTATATTTTCTTAGCAACCCCGCTGTATCTTTTATTTTGTGTCTTTGTTGAGCCAAGTAAAGCCTCCAGTGGAAAGTTGAGACAATATTTCGGATTTCTGCGCAGGAAACAGATTTCTTCTGTCCACTGTTAAATTCGTATAAAATCACAAAAAATTCAAAATGACCTGAGTTTTTTTGTGCGTAATCATGAGTAATATAGGCAACTTTTCTTATGTGAACACTTTTTTATTTGAGAAATAGAAGAGTTTCGAAAAAAAAATCATCTTTACCTGATGTCCTGTTTTGGCAGATTTCTGCCAATAATTGCATTTGCATCTTAATCTCTTTCTTTTGGTGTTCTTTTGAGAAAAATAGTTTTAAAAGAAGTTGTGAAAGTATCTAATGTGTTTATGAGTGTTAGGATTGTGTTGAAACTGAACCATGTGAATTTATTATTTCCATTGCACTAACGTTGCTAATGAAGATTGTGAGAAGTTTGGTGTGAAGGAAGTCTTCAAGTGTCAAGAGAAGAGCATGATATGACGTGATCAAGAAGAGTGAAGAGCCTAAGCTTGAGGATGCCCCAGTGGTACATCCCAGAAAATTACAAGAAGACTCAAGAGTAAACCTTGGGGATGCCCAAGGCATCCCCTTCTTCATCGACAAATTATCAGGTCACTTCTAGTGAAACTATATTTTTATTCGATCACATCTTATGTGCTTTACTTGGAGCGTCTTTTATTTTTGCTTTCAGTTTGTTTTTATTTTTTAATAAGCTTGGTTAGACCCCAACATTCTTTTATTGGAGAGTGACACGCTCCGCCTTTTCATGGGAATACTTTATATTCTTAATCTTTGTCTCGCTGCTGCATTTATTTAGCTCATGTTTTGCATGCATCTCTTATTTAGAGTTGTTAGTTTTAGTAGTATTATGCGAGTAATCTCATGTTTGCTTGCTGTAGCATTTGGAGAGTTTTTTTTTGTTAAAGCATGTTTTGTATGGTGTTTGTTGGGAAAAAACTGCCGCTTGAGGTAGAATTTATAATGGTGCACGTAGAAGCTTGTATAGATCGTGGCTAGAACTTTTTCATGGCATTCTAGATGTTATTTTAGTTTTAAAGCCTTGTGGTTATTGAGTAGAATGATTAGCCTCAAATAGATGAAAGTGTTTAATGTTCCATTTAAAGAACCATGAGTTGTTCTTGTCATATTAAAGCATAAATTTTCTGTATTCTCCTTTGAATGTTTTATTTCATTGACTTGGAGCATGCTCAAACCATGTTTATGACTATGAACCAGTCACGAATAGCCTCCATGATCATTTAGTTTTTATGCTTTAATTAATGATGTTTATGTCGCTATGCATAATTATGGCTCTTATGCTCTCTTGATTTGTCGCTCCCGGTCTTTTGCTAGCCTCCACCTGTACTGAGTATGAGCTCTACTTGTGCATCCAACTCCCAAAAACAAAAGTTTTCCCATTGTGTCCACCATACCTACCTACATGTGGTATTTCACTGCCACTCCAAGTAAATTGCTCATGTGTTACCTTTAAAACTTTCAAAATTACTTCTGTTTTGTGTTCCTGTTTTTGCTCATGAGGACGTTAATAGAGAATCTTTCTATCACTTGTTGATTGGATTTCACACCCTGGACTAGTGGCTTCATCCGCTTATCCAATTGATAGAAGAGCTGGCAGCGGGGTGCCCAGCCCCAAATTAATGCATACAAATTATCTTCACTATTTTTGCCCCTGATTTATTAGTCAAAGCATAATTGTGTAAACAAAAGAGAAACATGGATGACCTTCTACCCAGATGCGTCCTTCATATGGGAGCTTCTCTTGTGAAATCTAGTTGTCTTGTGACGTACTGTATTTTTTGTTTATCATTCGTTGACACTAGTATACACCTCTCTTAAAATATAGACACTACTCCATGGTATGTGATTGTTTGTAGGCACCCGAGGATTCTGTTATCCATGGTTTGTGTAAGATGGATGGGAAGAGTGTCAAACTTTTAATACCTCTGTTTAATAAAATAAAAACTCTAGGACATGAGTTGATCCCTGCTTCCCTCCGTGAAGGGTCTTTCTTTTACTTTTATGTTGAGTCTCCATCTTCTAACTTTATGCACAGTTGAGAGAGCATTTTTGCCATTCTGAGTTTTATGTGCATTTGTCTCAGAAACATTATTAATTGATTCATGATGTGTTAGTGCTTGTTCTTCAACTATTTGTTCTAGTCTTTCTCATGAACTTTGAAGGTGCCCTGGCATTTATGTTTTGTACCACTCTTAAGAAATAGCGAAATACCACTTTGCCATGCTTTGTTTATACTTGAAACAAACGTATATCCTTCTTTGCATTGTTATTCATGATATTTTATTTGAGTTATTTCTTATGATGCAAAGTGATTTCTATGCTTTATTATTAAAGTTCTATTTATCATGTCTGTGTTTAAAGTTCTATGATCTCAGCTTACATATGATTTTACATTATCGATGATCAAGTTATGTTAGTAGCATGTCACTTGAGAAATTATTGTGTTTTATCGTTTACCTACTCGAGGACGAGTAGGAACTAAGCTTGGGGATGCTTGATACGTCTCCAACGTATCTATAATTTCTGATCTTCCATGTTGATATTATGCCAATTGTACATGTTTTCTCCCTTCTTTATAGCATTTTTACATGTTTTCCAGGACTAACCTATTAAAAAGATACCAAGTGCCAGTTCCCTGTTTTCTGCTGTTTTTTATTTCAGAAAAATTTTCTGGAAATATTCTCGGAATTGGACCCCACGAATCCTGAAGTTCCTATTTTCCTCGGAAGCATCCAGATGTCCGAAGAGGAGTCGAAGACGGTCACCAGGGGGCCCTCACCGTAGCCAGGCGCGCCTGGTGGCCCACCGACGCCGCCCTTCCTCCTATATATTCCCCTCCGAAGGAAAACCCTAAGCACCTCATTAAAAATACCCAAAAACTTCCGCAGCCGCCGTCGTCGTCAACCCTAGATTAGGGGGGTTCTGAAGCTATCTCCCGACACCCTACCGGAGAGGAGATCATCACCGGAGGCATCTTCATCACCATGCCTACCTCCGTAGTGATGCGTGAGTAGTTCATCCTTGGACTACGGGTCCATAGCACAAGCTAGATGGTTGTCTTCTCCTCCTGTGCCTCAATGTTTAGATCTCGTGAGCTGCCTAACATGATCGAGATTGTTCTTATGTAATTCTATGTGTTGTGTTTGGTGAGATCCGATGAATAATGAACTTATGCCAAGTTGATTATAGTCTTTACTGCAAATGTTATTTGTGATCTTGCATGCTTTCTGTTGCTAGTGGTTGCTCTGGCCAAGAAGTTGCTAGTGACTCCAAGAGGGAGTATTTATGCTTGATAGTTGGGTTCATGCCTCCTTTTCGCATGTGCTCGAGTGACAGAAACGTGACGGGAGAGGATGTGTTGTTTCCACTAGGGAGAAAACATTGGTGTGAGTGCCCGCGTGCACAACCATTGCTTACATTACACACATTGCTTAATGCGATTATCTGTTGCTTGCAACTTAATACCTAAGGGGGTTCATATGATAACCTGAGGGTGAATTATTAGTCATAGATGCAGTTGGATTACGGTCTATGTATATTGTTGTAATGCCCGCACTAAATATCATAGTAGTCATTATGCCATGAATGTGCACTACGGTGCAACCTCTATTTGTCAATTTCACAGCTGTAATTTGTTCACCCAGCATTCTATCTTTTATGGAGAGACACCACTAGTGAACCTATGAACCCTGGTCCATTTTCCTACACTGTTAAACAAACCCTTACAATTTCCCGCTTTCTGTACTTACTGCAAGCATACACCATTTTCCATACTATACGTCTAATATTTTTTTTCCAGCAAGACCAGTGAGATTGACAACCTCACTGTACCGTTGGGACAAAGTATTTTGGTTGTGTTGTGTGCAGATTCCGCATTGTTGCTGACACCGGTGAGGCGCCATCACCACCGTCAGTGGCATCAACCTTCCGAAGATCCTCTTTCTCCTACTGGATTGATAACCTTGGTTCTTAACTGAGGCAAATTCTTGCCGCTGCACTCATCACACGCTCCTCTTTGGGTTCCCAACATGCCGTCCATAGCAATAGGAATTTCTGGCTCCATCAAGGTGTAGCAAAGAATTTATGTCGCCATCACCAACAGCAAGAGTTTCTGGCGCTGTTGCCGGGGAAAAAGAAGTCTTCTGGCAAGGGGAGTCTCTCACACTCAACCTCTTTATTTTGTTTATTGTCTTGTTTTTACTTTTTGTCTTGTTTGCTTCTCTCATTCAAAAACACAAAAATATTAGTTCTTATTTTATTTTTATTTTCTATATCATGCTTGCTATCAATGGTTGATGTCTTTGAAACTAGTTCTTATTGGCAAGGTGGGTTCACGGAAGATGAACAAAACTATTATAAGGAACACCGCTTGTCACAAATAGGGATACACTTATGGGAGAAAATTAAAAAATTGCATGACTATGCTAAAAACTTGTGCTCTACTTATAATGTTACTTACTGTTTTGATAAATCTCATTGCTGTAGGAGGTATAAACACCTCCCTTTTCAATGTGCGTATAATGATAATGTTACCATATCTTCTTATGTTAAGGGAAATTATGAATTTTATGATGTGGAACAAATTGAAGAATTTATTGCTTGGAAGGGTGCATTTGAAATTGCCTATTTGCTTGAAAGTATTGATGATGCACCTTATAAATATGAGATTTATGCTATACTTGAATATTTCTTTGATAATTACAAGGATTGTAATTACTACATAATGGAATATCTTAATAAATACTCTCAAGCTAAGGAAGAGACTAATGCCTTGCGGGAGCCTATGTAAAAAGAACTTGCTGAATTTGGATGAAAAAGAGGAGGAGAGTGATGATCAAGAGGAGGAAGAATGGAACACATGTCTACCGCCAAATGAGAGTAACTCTTTAACTCATAATTGTGATGATCCTATTGATTCTTTTGAAATATTCCTTTTTGATGAAGTTGATACTTGTTATACTTGTGATCTTGATACTACTGTGAAAACTTGTGAGAATGATATTGCTACTGTTATTCATGATAATACATGCTACTTTGATAAATCCTATGAGAATCCTCTATTTATTCCAACTATTTATATGCATGATAATGAGGAAGTTTATTTAGAAAATTTATATGATAATGCTCTTGATGATGGTCCTATGTTACTTGATGTTATAAATCATAAAGCTAATGAAAATAGGATTTCTATAATGTGTCATATACCTTTTATGAGTGATCAATCATCTTGATTTGCTATTGTTAAAATTGGGAAGAAAGAGGAGCTGATTTTAATTTTGATCCCACTGTTTTTGAGCTTGATATGAATTGTGTGTTTTTAGACCATGAAAAACATGCTTTATGTGATAATTATGTTGTTGAGTTTATTCATGATGCTACTGGAAATTGTTATGAGAGAGTAAAATATGGTTGTAATAATTTTCATGTTACTAAAACACCTCTCTTTTCGTTGAAATTTTTGAAGTTGCTCTTGTCCTACCTTCCATGAATTATAGTTTGAGCTTCTTTAATTTATTCTTTTACAAGATTCCTATGCATAGGAAGTGGGTTAGACTTAATTTTGTTTTATACTTGCTTCTTGATGCTCTCTTTTGCTTAACTCATATTTCTTATGTGAGCATCTTCTTCACTTGAAAATACTTGATTCCATTTTTCTAGGCCTAGCTAAAAGGCGTTAAAGAAAAGCGCTACTGAGAGACAACCTGTTTTATTTCTCCGTTTTCAACATGTTTTCCGTCGTTTCTTTCTGTGTGCTTTGCACCTATGTGTTGTCTATTTTCTTAGCAACCCCGTTGTATCTTTTATTTTGTGTCTTTGTTGAGCCAAGTAAAGCCTCCAGTGGAAAGTTCAGACAATATTTCGGATTTCTGCGCAGGAAACAGATTTCTTCTGTCCACTGTTAAATTCGTATAAAATCACAAAAAAATCAAAATGACCTAAGTTTTTTTGTGCGTAATCATGGGTAATATAGACAACTTTTCTTATGCGAACACTTTTTTATTTGAGAAATAGAAGAGTTTCGAAAAAAATCATCTTTACCTGATGTCCTGTTTTGGCACATTTCTGCCAATAATTGCATTTGCATCTTAATCTCTTTCTTTTGGTGTTCTTTTGAGAAAAAGAGTTTTAAAAGAAGTTGTGAAAGTATCTAATGTGTTTATGAGTGTTAGGATTGTGTTGAAACTGAACCATGTGAATTTATTATTTCCATTGCACTAACGTTGCTAATGAAGATTGTGAGAAGTTTGGTGTGAAGGAAGTCTCCAAGTGTCAAGAGAAGAGGATGATACGACATGATCAAGAAGAGTGAAGAGCCTAAGCTTGGGGATGCCCCAGTGGTACATCCCAGAAAATTACAAGAAGACTCAAGCGTATAAGCTGGGCATCCCCTTCTTCATCGACAAATTGTCAGGTCACTTCTAGTGAAACTATATTTTTATTCGATCACATCTTATGTGCTTTACTTGGAGCGTCTTTTATTTTTGTTTTCAGTTTGTTTTTATTTTTGAAATAAGCTTGGTGTAACACCTGGGGTGTTACCTGTTTGTTTTCTTTTTGCTTGCATCATCTGCATCATGAGCATTGCATTCTGCTTTCCAAAACAATTTAAATTGTTCAAAACCCTAATGGTAAAATTCAAATAACCAAATCCAAATCAAATAAATCCTTTTCCAATATGGGTTTAAATATTAAAAATTTGGCAAACAAATTAAATCAAATAATGTTGGTATGATTGTTTGAATTTGTAAAATAAAACTTTGCCTATTTCCAAAAATTTCCCAATTCAAACCTTGTTTGAATTTCACCTAACACCTTTAAACCAAATTAAATATGCAAACTTGTGAAACAATGTTAGCTCTTGCTTTATTTGTTGTTTTGGAAAAATAACACAAATAATTCCTAAAAGGGAAAACCCCAAAATCCTATTCTTTCTCCCTCTTTGATCTCTTGCAAAAAAAATGGAAAAGGAAAAATAAAAATAAGCCAAGGAGAGGAGACAGGCCCTTTCCCTTTCCTTTCTTTTCCCAGCCCAATTCATTTTTCCCTCAGCCCACCACTTAAGCCCATATCTTTTCGCTCCGTTGTCGTCTTCCTCCCCTTCTTGACGTCATCTCTGTACGACAGCGGCAGCGCCGTCGATCGTCCCCTCCCCTCCACCGATGTCTTGCCGTACCACCCTCTCCTCTCTCCATAAAACTCTCGGCGTGCCTAACCTAACCCTAACCACATCTCCCACCTAGCGCCGCTCGCTTCCACCTCCTTTCCCCTGTTCTCTGAAACCACGTTTCTGAAACTCTGCAGACCCGAACACCACCGAGGCCCCTTCCTCCCCTAGCTCCGGTAGCCCTGGCCACCTCGAGGTGCCTCCGAGGGGGAAAATGGAACCGCGGCGCCTGGCCGCATCTCCTCGTCCCCTCTCCGCTCGCTGGGAGCGACCGTGGGCGCCGCGCCATCGCCGGAGGAGGACGTCGGCGTCCCTGTTCGTCGACAGCCAGTAGCAGGTGCGCCTCCCCTTCCTCGATCGCCTCCTCCCCTCTCTGCTCGTGGCCCTTCCGCACGGCCCGCACGAGCCACGCCGGGCGGCGCCACCGCGCGTGGCGGCCGTGCGCAGCCCGCCGGCGTGCGTCGAGGCGCTGGCTCCGATGATCGTTCCGCCAGTCTCTGTTCCGATCTGCGTCTGAAGTTTTTCCCTGCAAAAAAAAGATTCAGTAACGGTCGTTGTACAGGATAACTTCCTTCAGTTCCTTAGGCTATCAACACAGCAGCGACAGCGTAATGGTTCTGTTCCATCCGCGCGTGGGCGAGGTCCTGGGATCGAATCCCAGGGGCGCATCCTTTTTTCTTCCTTTACCCGCGCGCGCACGGGCCCACTGGTCATAGACCGTGGTTGCCGCGTGGATCTCACACGCGCCCGCGTGGCTGCCACGCTGGGCCTGGCCCGCAGGTCAGTGGCACGGGCTGGCCTGCAGCTCGGTAACACCGTTTCCTGCACGTTTTTTTTATCTAATCAAAGTCCCTCAAAAATGACAGATTGGTCCTCTAATTCAATATGCAAATAACTTTCAAATTACAACTCCAAAAATTAAAAGTAAAATATGTACACTTATCCAAATTAAATTGTCCATCTTTTGGTACCTTTTGTTTCCTGTTTTGAATTTTCAAAATGCAATTTCAATTTGAATTCAAATAATCCAACTGTAATTTGCTAAAATCCATAACTAATTCTTACTAATTCCAAATAATGCAAATAAAATATGTTTTCCATACCATTTTAAATAACCTATTCAAATATAATTTTTGTTTTCTGTTTTGAATTATTAAATTGCCTAAACAATTTAAATCTTGTTTAATTCAATTAAAAATTGTTTAATATTGTTTAATTCATAATTAAATAATCCTAAGTCCAATTTCAAAATGTGAAACATGTAATCCAACTAAAATTTGATGTTCTTTTCAAATATCAACTTTGTTATTTGTTTTGAACATTTTAAATGGTTGAAAACAACAAAATACTTGTGTGTTCCCTTTAAGGCACCCAAAATTCCCTAAGTTCATAATAAAATCCTAAATTGCTACACCCTATTCTAATTTGCTTCTAATGTTGTTATTTTGCTGTTTCCCTTTTGCATGCATCATACTAAACCACTAGCACCTGTTGATTAGTTGGAAAACAAATAATTTAACCATAATTCATGGGCTTTTCCTATGCAACTCAATTGCATATGGGTCCATTTAAATTTGTTTAACTTGTCAACTAGTTTATTTCTATGCATCAATTAAATTGTCATGCATCCATATCTTGATCATGCTGGATCTTTTGCCGTAGTAGTAATTGTTGCATCCGGTGTTTGTTCGAGGTTCATTGCTTCTTCCCGGATAGGACGTTGAGATGATGTGAGCAACGACAAGTTCTGCTACCTTGCGGGATCTCAGGCAAGTATACTCACTTGCATGCCATATGGCTGCCTTTCATCACTTGTTACCGATTCTTTCCGTTGATTCTTTTCTGCTAGCCTTAGTGGTAGCTGTTTCTGTTACGAACCCATCACATGAATCCCTTAACCTTGATATTGCCTCACCTCCATACCTATAACCTTTGCTTGAGCCTGTGTCTTACTATCTTGCTTAGGGTTGTTTTGCTCGAGTCTGTTACCCGTTACTTTCTGTTATTACTTCTTTATGTTCCGGGGGCTCGATGTTTAATCAATCAATCAATCATGCTAATGTTACTATTAATAATAAATTGATGATAAGGCACCGGCAGGAGGCCCTTTGTGGTTTTGAGGCCTGCTAGTGTCGACCCTAATAGGAAAAGGGTCTTGTCTACTGATCCATGATGAGCGCACTACCCGCATTTGGGGAGTATGGGCTCCCCCTCAGTTTGACCCGATTCGCATCTCGTCCAAATCGCCTCATTTAGTTCGGGTTTCCATTTGCTGCATGCATGATCTTGCGAGCCCTTGGATCCCGGGTGGAACTTTCGTAGTCGGCATATAGGGGGCCACGGTCTTAGAGTGCTATGAGGGTCCATTTTCTTCTGGGCCCGAGTAGCCGTGCGCCCAAGGTGCTTTGGGCTTGATGCGAAGAAGGGTTGGATTGTGTTGAGTGCCCCGCTTGGTGGAGTGGCCGCTCCATCTGGCGGATTATTCATGAGTACGGCTAAATTGGTGCAACCCTGCAGGGATAATCTTCTCGAGAAGGCCGTGTTTTCCGCGGTTATGGATTACTTGGTGAAAGTACTGGCTAACAAGTACTCAGGACAACTTAAACATAATGATCAACCATGATATACCCACTGATTAACAACTTGACTAGTAACAGGTTTATTCACACAATAACTTGAATCACCTTAATACAACTGTGTGAGTTATCCTCGGATTGCTTCTTTGGCTAAAGGGGCGAGGTCCAGGATGGGTTTGTTTGGATTTACTTTCAGTTGGTTACAATCCTCGATCTTATCCCTTTCTGTTAGTTGGAAGTTGTAGTTTTCCCTCTGTAGTTGGTTAGTGCAGCCTGTTGTCGCTTATTTGCAATAACCCCTTTCTTTCCGTTGATCCTAAAGTATTTGTATCTTGTGATGACTGGCTACGCCGGTAACTTGTGAGTATGGGTTTTATCCCCCTTGCCAGTACTTAACCGTACTGACCCACGAATCTCTTTCGTGGCTGCAAATTCCAAATTGCAGTCAACAGGTTTGAAGTCTGACGACGTTAGCTTGGGAATCCCTCCGTCTTGGCCTGGGCAGGGATTGGACGCCTTCGGTTATCTTCAGACTCTTAGTCCAATTTGTATCTTGTCCTAGCCGACGTTTGTTTCTTCCGCTGTTATTTGGATCTTTGTATTGTACTTTGTATCCCTGACTCGTCTGAAGTCATCTTGTATCTATCTGATTCTGTTGTAATTGTGGATTATTCGTGAACTATTGTAATGTTATCATAAATGGCAACCTGTGATCGTTATTATGCGGATTTGGCGGGAATGCTGAAATCTGCAAGTGCCCGATCTCGGGGCGTCACAAATGGTATCAGAGCCTTGGTTTCCGATTCCCGAGATTGTTTCGATACGAATGGTTATCGAAGCAACGGTCCGCAAAGCCTGTAGATAACCTCGCTAACGGTCCGTTGTTCTAGAGTGTCCAAAGACTATTTCTGCTAAACTATTTTGGAAAAACATCTCGATAGGATTCTTGTTTCCTCCTTACCCCTATTCTATTCCCCCTCCCATCTTATTTGTTTTGGAGTCTTCCCCTTGTCTATCTTTCAAAGTTTTAGGATCCTACGTGGGTGGACGTTTTCTGAGCCTTTAACCTAATAGGTTCGATCATCGGAAGATTCCTGGTGGAAGAATATCGTCATCACTCCCAGCAAGAATCCCTTGCTAGTGGTGTCGAGAAGCCCTTGTTAGTGGTGTCGAGGAGATCAACTGGAAGCACGAAGAATCGATAGTCGAACCTCTTTCCCCTCCCGGGTTAGCAGGTGGATTGCGAGGGCGCAATCCCTTGTTAGTGGTGTCGTCTGTAACACCTGGGGTGTTACCTGTTTGTTTTCTTTTTGCTTGCATCATCTGCATCATGAGCATTGCATTCTGTTTTCCAAAACAATTTAAATTGTTCAAAACCCTAATGGTAAAATTCAAATAACCAAATCCAAATCAAATAAATCCTTTTCCAATATGGGTTTAAATATTAAAAATTTGGCAAACAAATTAAATCAAATAATGTTGGTATGATTGTTTGAATTTGTAAAATAAAACTTTGCCTATTTCCAAAAATTTCCCAATTCAAACCTTGTTTGAATTTCACCTAACACCTTTAAACCAAATTAAATATGCAAACTTGTGAAACAATGTTAGCTCTTGCTTTATTTGTTGTTTTGGAAAAATAACACAAATAATTCCTAAAAGGGAAAACCCCAAAATCCTATTCTTTCTCCCTCTTTGATCTCTTGCAAAAAAAATGGAAAAGGAAAAATAAAAATAAGCCAAGGAGAGGAGACAGGCCCTTTCCCTTTCCTTTCTTTTCCCAGCCCAATTCATTTTTCCCTCAGCCCACCACTTAAGCCCATATCTTTTCGCTCCGTTGTCGTCTTCCTCCCCTTCTTGACGTCATCTCTGTACGACAGCGGCAGCGCCGTCGATCGTCCCCTCCCCTCCACCGATGTCTTGCCGTACCACCCTCTCCTCTCTCCATAAAACTCTCGGCGTGCCTAACCTAACCCTAACCACATCTCCCACCTAGCGCCGCTCGCTTCCACCTCCTTTCCCCTGTTCTCTGAAACCACGTTTCTGAAACTCTGCAGACCCGAACACCACCGAGGCCCCTTCCTCCCCTAGCTCCGGTAGCCCTGGCCACCTCGAGGTGCCTCCGAGGGGGAAAATGGAACCGCGGCGCCTGGCCGCATCTCCTCGTCCCCTCTCCGCTCGCTGGGAGCGACCGTGGGCGCCGCGCCATCGCCGGAGGAGGACGTCGGCGTCCCTGTTCGTCGACAGCCAGTAGCAGGTGCGCCTCCCCTTCCTCGATCGCCTCCTCCCCTCTCTGCTCGTGGCCCTTCCGCACGGCCCGCACGAGCCACGCCGGGCGGCGCCACCGCGCGTGGCGGCCGTGCGCAGCCCGCCGGCGTGCGTCGAGGCGCTGGCTCCGATGATCGTTCCGCCAGTCTCTGTTCCGATCTGCGTCTGAAGTTTTTCCCTACAAAAAAAAGATTCAGTAACGGTCGTTGTACAGGATAACTTCCTTCAGTTCCTTAGGCTATCAACACAGCAGCGACAGCGTAATGGTTCTGTTCCATCCGCGCGTGGGCGAGGTCCTGGGATCGAATCCCAGGGGCGCATCCTTTTTTCTTCCTTTACCCGCGCGCGCACGGGCCCACTGGTCATAGACCGTGGTTGCCGCGTGGATCTCACACGCGCCCGCGTGGCTGCCACGCTGGGCCTGGCCCGCAGGTCAGTGGCACGGGCTGGCCTGCAGCTCGGTAACACCGTTTCCTGCACGTTTTTTTATCTAATCAAAGTCCCTCAAAAATGACAGATTGGTCCTCTAATTCAATATGCAAATAACTTTCAAACTACAACTCCAAAAATTAAAAGTAAAATATGTACACTTATCCAAATTAAATTGTCCATCTTTTGGTACCTTTTGTTTCCTGTTTTGAATTTTCAAAATGCAATTTCAATTTGAATTCAAATAATCCAACTGTAATTTGCTAAAATCCATAACTAATTCTTACTAATTCCAAATAATGCAAATAAAATATGTTTTCCATACCATTTTAAATAACCTATTCAAATATAATTTTTGTTTTCTGTTTTGAATTATTAAATTGCCTAAACAATTTAAATCTTGTTTAATTCAATTAAAAATTGTTTAATATTGTTTAATTCATAATTAAATAATCCTAAGTCCAATTTCAAAATGTGAAACATGTAATCCAACTAAAATTTGATGTTCTTTTCAAATATCAACTTTGTTATTTGTTTTGAACATTTTAAATGGTTGAAAACAACAAAATACTTGTGTGTTCCCTTTAAGGCACCCAAAATTCCCTAAGTTCATAATAAAATCCTAAATTGCTACACCCTATTCTAATTTGCTTCTAATGTTGTTATTTTGCTGTTTCCCTTTTGCATGCATCATACTAAACCACTAGCACCTGTTGATTAGTTGGAAAACAAATAATTTAACCATAATTCATGGGCTTTTCCTATGCAACTCAATTGCATATGGGTCCATTTAAATTTGTTTAACTTGTCAACTAGTTTATTTCTATGCATCAATTAAATTGTCATGCATCCATATCTTGATCATGCTGGATCTTTTGCCGTAGTAGTAATTGTTGCATCCGGTGTTTGTTCGAGGTTCATTGCTTCTTCCCGGATAGGACGTTGAGATGATGTGAGCAACGACAAGTTCTGCTACCTTGCGGGATCTCAGGCAAGTATACTCACTTGCATGCCATATGGCTGCCTTTCATCACTTGTTACCGATTCTTTCCGTTGATTCTTTTCTGCTAGCCTTAGTGGTAGCTGTTTCTGTTACGAACCCATCACATGAATCCCTTAACCTTGATATTGCCTCACCTCCATACCTATAACCTTTGCTTGAGCCTGTGTCTTACTATCTTGCTTAGGGTTGTTTTGCTCGAGTCTGTTACCCGTTACTTTCTGTTATTACTTCTTTATGTTCCGGGGGCTCGATGTTTAATCAATCAATCAATCATGCTAATGTTACTATTAATAATAAATTGATGATAAGGCACCGGCAGGAGGCCCTTTGTGGTTTTGAGGCCTGCTAGTGTCGACCCTAATAGGAAAAGGGTCTTGTCTACTGATCCATGATGAGCGCACTACCCGCATTTGGGGAGTATGGGCTCCCCCTCAGTTTGACCCGATTCGCATCTCGTCCAAATCGCCTCATTTAGTTCGGGTTTTCCATTTGCTGCATGCATGATCTTGCGAGCCCTTGGATCCCGGGTGGAACTTTCGTAGTCGGCATATAGGGGGACACGGTCTTAGAGTGCTATGAGGGTCCATTTTCTTCTGGGCCCGAGTAGCCGTGCGCCCAAGGTGCTTTGGGCTTGATGCGAAGAAGGGTTGGATTGTGTTGAGTGCCCCGCTTGGTGGAGTGGCCGCTCCATCTGGCGGGTTATTCATGAGTACGGCTAAATTGGTGCAACCCTGCAGGGATAATCTTCTCGAGAAGCCGTGTTTTCCGCGGTTATGGATTACTTGGTGAAAGTACTGGCTAACAAGTACTCAGGACAACTTAAACATAATGATCAACCATGATATACCCACTGATTAACAACTTGACTAGTAACAGGTTTATTCACACAATAACTTGAATCACCTTAATACAACTGTGTGAGTTATCCTCGGATTGCTTCTTTGGCTAAAGGGGCGAGGTCCAGGATGGGTTTGTTTGGATTTACTTTCAGTTGGTTACAATCCTCGATCTTATCCCCTTTCTGTTAGTTGGAAGTTGTAGTTTTCCCTCTGTAGTTGGTTAGTGCAGCCTGTTGTCGCTTATTTGCAATAACCCCTTTCTTTCCGTTGATCCTAAAGTATTTGTATCTTGTGATGACTGGCTACGCCGGTAACTTGTGAGTATGGGTTTTATCCCCCTTGCCAGTACTTAACCGTACTGACCCACGAATCTCTTTCGTGGCTGCAAATTCCAAATTGCAGTCAACAGGTTTGAAGTCTGACGACGTTAGCTTGGGAATCCCTCCGGCTTGGCCTGGGCAGGGATTGGACGCCTTCGGTTATCTTCAGGACTCTTAGTCCAATTTGTATCTTGTCCGTAGCCGGACGTTTGTTTCTTCCGCTGTTATTTGGATCTTTGTATTGTATCAGTTGTATCCCTGACTCGTCTGAGTCATCTTGTATCTATCTGATTCTGTTGTAATTGTGGATTATTCGTGAACTATTGTAATGTTATCATAAATGGCAACCTGTGATCGGTTATTATGCGGATTTGGCGGGAATGCTGAAATCTGCATAGTGCCCGATCTCGGGGCGTCACACTTGGTTAGACCCCAACATTCTTTTATTGGAGAGTGACACGCTCCGCCTTTTCATGGGAATACTTTGTATTCTTAATCTTTGTCTGGATGCTGCATTTATTTAGCTCATGTTTTGCATGCATCTCTTATTTAGATCTGTTAGTTTTAGTAGTATTATGCGAGTACTCTCATGTTTGCTTGCTGTAGCATTTGGAGAGTTTTTTTTTGTTAAAACATGTTTTGTATGGTGTTTGTTGGGAAAAGAAACTGCTGCTTGAGGTAGAATTTATAATGGTGCATGTAGAAGCTTGTATAGATCGTGGCTTGTCAAGACATCGTAGTAGAATTCATAGACGGGGTGCCATGAGACTACGGGTAGAGACGTGGGGGGACGTGATTGTGCTAAGGACAAATACACATGGTTTTTACCCAGGTTCGGTACGTCGCAGTAATGCGGCGTTCCTACTCCTGCAATCTCACTATTTAGGACTAAAGCCTGTGAATACAAAGTACAATGTGAGGTTATATTAGCTGCTCGTCAAGGATCAACCTCTCGGCGAGTTAGCCTGTAGCTTCTTGTCTATCTATCATATCTCTCGTCCGGCTTTATATAATAGCCGGGTTAGGGCATTGATGACTCCCAAGTGCAGGAGATCAATTGTAGTACCTTTCGATAAGTATTTGAATGTCGAACCCACGAGGAGCTGAAGGTAAGCTATCTATTCTCTAAAGACCTATAACCCTCTTATATGGCTGTTTATGCAAAAAAATAAGTTTGACTAAAAGGAACTAACTAATTAAAAGCAAGTGACGTGGAGTGTGGTTTGTCTAGTAACTAGTGAAGAAAGTTTAAAATGCAAGTAATCCTAGAGCAAGTTTCTAAAGCAAGTTTCTAAGCAAGTTTCACAAGTAGCAAGCAGCAAATATCTCAAGTGTCTCAAGGGAGCAAGTGTTCTAGCAATAGGTGTTTCGTTCGTGTGGTTGTCACAATTAGTGAAGCACATGTTTTAGTCTTAGTTGTTTCTTCTAGGAAGGAGCCATGAATAGGTATAGTCAAGTAAATGATCTACAACCCCTTATGATGGATCATGTGGCCAAGTAAATGACTGCACAAGATTGATTAAGACATAAAGTCCCACCATAGCCTTACGTTCTAAGGTCCCCTATATATATCCCCCAATAACTTAACTTTGTGGCTCGGTCTCAGGTTACTGTCACTCCCAAGTCACCACGACTCCATTATGCTACCATTGATCACCTTACATGCATTCCCCAACATATGCGTGCACTCATACGTTGTACATAAAGACAACCATAGAAGATAACAAACTTGTATGCAACCAATCAACGAACTATTTCACCATTGCCAAGAACAATTCACTACTCAAACATAGATGGGGAGACACAATACATCAAGGGAATATAGTATTGCATCATACATCGTGTTTGCCAAGAGATTACAGTGGAGAGATGGAGCTGATCTTGCTGTAGATGTTGATGATGAACACGCCGGAGGGGGGTGGAGCCCTCCGGGGGTGATCCCGGCGGCGTTTCCCCCCTCCGATCTTCTCCGGCGGCAGCCTTCTGTCTCTCTGTTCCGTGGTTTCGTCTCTCGGCGCCGCCTCCTTCTCGAAAAGGCCAGGGGACCCTTTATATAGTCGTTTTTAGGTCACGAGACACTCGGGAGAAGAAATATCGACGGTATCGGAGCCACGGGGGCAAAAAGGGGGCCCCACACGCGGCCAAGGAATCTGGCCGCGTGGAGGGTCCTCTTTTCCACCTGGTTGGCCTTTTGGCCCTCTACTTTGGCCCATGGTCTTCGTCTCGAAAATTCTGAACCGTGCTCTTTGGCCTTGCCCTTTTTGGAGTCCCGAAGCTCCCGGAAAGTCTGAAACACTAAAAAGTACGTTTTCTGGAAAAACAAGGTTAGAACCAAAAGAAGGGGGATTGTTCAGAAAATCCCCCAAATCATTATAAAACATGAATATAAGTTGCTAATATGTAGGAAAAACAAGTAATAACATGCAAATTTCATGTATGCATTTTACATGCATCAGGCATACAGAGTAGGAAACCTAGAAGACTACGGTAACTATTAACTTGGAAAGAAAGGAATCTGCCTTTTACTCCAAGCCAGATCACGTGGGCCGTGATCCGGGTTCTTCTAGAATCCGGCTTCTGCGCGTCAGCTTACTGGGCCGCCCAATGGACCGTAGCCCACTACCATTTGGGCCACCTGGGTAATCCGGCACTTTAGACTACCATCTGATATACCCCTATTCGGTATATATCTGACAGTAGCCCCCAAGAAGGATCGAGACTCCGTTTTTGCCGTCTTTCGCCAAATGCATATTTTCCGAGAAATATCGGCCTGCAGTCTTGATTCTTCTTTTTCTCTTTAAAGGATATTATAACATAAAACTCGGAATCCAGAAAATCCGGCTTTTCTCGCACGATCTTTCGTGGAGAAGGAACTTCCTACGTCAGCGCTTTAACCTTGCTGACGTAAGGGACGTTTGGGTTACAGGTGGGAAACCCAGAAACATATCTCTGACAGATTCTCGCGGGAAACGAGGCGATAGAAATAATCACCCGTCGTTTCATTTCCCGGAATTTCCGGTGAGTGACACGCGTTGATCATCCAACGGTCAAAAGAGCCGTTAGCACACATCGTGACGAGATTCCGGCTATAAATAGCCATCTTCGTCCTCCTCGAAAACCTTCCGCACTCACTCAGCACCACCACTTCCAGCGCCCAAGTTTTTCGTAGAGCACTTCCCGAGCGCACGAAGCACCTAGGACCTCACCGGAGCGACCAAGCGCCGCCAGTCGATGGCATCTCCGTCATCTTCCCCAGCCCGCACCGTCCCTAAGGACATAGACGAGATAATCGCGACGATGGACCCGTAGCTGGACTCGCCAGTGCAAGCCTCCGGCGACGAGCCGATGAAGACCACCGGTGGTGCGGAGGGCGAGGAAATCCCTCTCGCCTCCATGGATCTTGCTTCCTCCGCGCCTCCCCCACCGTTCGCGCCCGAGACGGTGAAGGAGAAAATCACGCTCAACGGAGACGAGCTCGCGGCCGCGGAGGCCGCTGCGTCCGCTGCCGCCGGAGCCGAAGAAGAGGCGGAAACTGCCGGCAACTGGAGTGCCAACAGTATTCCGCCATCCCTCCTTCCGACAATGGAGAAGGAGGGACTCGTATTGAAGGGAAAATGGCGGATCCCAAAAGACGAGACCGAGCCCTCACCGAAGGACGGAGAACGCGTCCTTCTCTCCCCCCACATCCAGAGAGGTATTGTAAGGACCCCAGACCGGCAGTCTGAAACCCTCCGTATGCATACATTCACGATCCCAGAAAGATCAGTCGTGAACAACATACAAAGTTGGCACACAGAAATACATCATCCATTACACGAATACATAAAGGTATTACACAAATGATCACATGATCAAGTTTAACACAACTGCCAAAAGGGCAGGCAACTTAACAAACACAGCGGAAGACAATTAAAACACAATGTAGTTGAGCCCAAGTCACGCCTTAACCTACAGGTTGCTGACCCGGAGACGATCCTAGTTCGCAAAGCCGTCAGCTCCGTACTTATCTTCATAGAATTCCTTCGGAGACTCCTTCTCTGAATCTGGTAAGTAGATACCAGGGGCGAAACCATAATGAGTACGTTTGAATGTACTCAGCAAGACATCCATCATATCACTTACCAACATGCAAGTATGCTTATATGGTGGAATAGGTAGGCTATAAATAGGGTTCACTATCAGTGGTGTTCATATATGATGACACCACAGTTGCAGTCAAGTTAATCTGTATCTTCGTTGAAGAAGATACTTCAGAAGAAAAATAATATAGTTTTATTTCTCTTGTAGATATCACATGTACAAGAGGTTTTGTAAAACTTTGTTAAAGAATATTTTCTCTTTGCAAAACTTCTTGGAATCAGTTTCCAGAATTCTTGCTTAGAGTAGAAAAGTTTTATTTGCAAAACTTTTTAGTTTGTAAAATAATTTCTGGCTTTCCATCATCGGTACCTCCACGGTACAAGCTTTCCTTCCTTTCCGAACTTCCCGAGTTCAACACACCTTTTCAAAAACTCCTTTTTGAAAACATTGACACAATGCTAGCTACATGGCCATTCAACTGTCCATATCCGAGGACGCGGCTTCTTCGAAAAAGTTGTACTCTGCAGAGGTGTACACATCCACCAGATCCAGTACACCTACCGTGAACAACCACGGACTGTAACAACAGTATGTAAACATCAGGTATATGATCATAACCATCCACTATGTTCAAACTAGAATGTGTCTATCTCTCAGTTGAGTTTTACCACCTCCCCGGCACCGAGCTAATCCCCGCCAGCCAGGATGCCTCAACTGATGCGACCGGAGGGAAAATTAATCCCACACTTTATATGTCTCAACATTGGGAGTTTTGACGACATTCGGTTCGAGGGTACGACGCCCCTTATAGCAAGTGAGATAACACACACTAATAAGAACAAACTTCAAGTTAAGCCCGTGCCCATGTTGGGTAGGGTGGCAGTACGGTAAAGGTTGTCCGGCGAAGACTAGGTTATGTGTCATTTTTGAAAACACCAATTCCTCAAAAATGACCACTTCCACATTCCTCCGGAGAACAAGGATCCGCCTTTTCTCCGGGTTTTTCCGTAAAGCCTTTGTTTTGTAGATTCACGAGTTTAGGGTGTCCACTTAGGGACTAGTATATTTGATGGTAATGAATACCATATGGTGGCTTATGGGCTTGGTATTACCAAGTTTAACTACTGGCATAATAGTAACCTTATACTAATATAGTAGTAATAGCCACATCAAAAATAGTTTTGATAATAAAGTTTTGGTAAAATTTCAGAGGTAAAACATGCATGATAGATAATGATAAGTATTGTATCATCAAGCATCAGGATGGCTTGCCTCAAGTCTCTTAATGTCCCTGGCCTTGAAGCAACTTGAATTTGACGCACATCTCCACAACTGCTTCTTCTCCTTCTTCGCGTTCTAGCGTCGTAAAGGAAAATAAAAGACACAAACTCAGGTCTAAAATATAAACAACTTAGCTAAGAAACACATACAGCAACAAATTTTCATTCTCGAGTTCTCTCGAAACAATAACGCAAAAACTATCTCACATAACTCTCACGGTCCAAAACTGTCGTCAGGCACTATGTATGGTTTAGAAAACCATATCCCACATCATACATACCATATATGGAGTGGTGTACCACTCTCATAACAATATATATAAGAAGCTAAAAATATAGCTTGTGGGTGAAAAAGGTTAGGTTGCTAAGGTAAAACAAACAGACAGAATAATACCCATGGCAGTGGGTATTACTCACCACAAGCAACTATCACTTGATGTGTTCATGATTTTAGTTGGATGTTTTAGTTTCACAAGATACTCTTAAGCACAATCATAACACAAGTATAAACTCATGCTAAGGTAAAACACTCCAACAAAATCCAAACAACAAGCAAACACACCACAATTGAATAGACTATTTATTCACTATGTTATTGTTTACTAGAGGTTTTGGAATCCATCAATCATGAAAAATTAGCAAAAAACCAGTACCTAAAAATAAGGATAAAAAGTCATAAAAATAATCTAAAACACAATCATCACTCAAGGTAATATTCCTATCAAAAGCATAGAAACAGGACTGCACTGATAACACACTAGTGTGGAAAACCTACACAAGCATGTTATAAGGAAAACTTATATTCTACAACTATAGCACAAGAAACTAAATGATTCATGGCATCATAACAGAAGTAATAACTTCATAAATATGCTATAATAAACTCATACACTTATGAAATAAAAGATGAAGATACTATAGCAAAAATCACCATTTTCTAGTGGTGACACTAGTTCATCACTAGAGAAGCAAACAATGTTACTATGATGCTTAATTCTAAACAAGCAAGTCATGATCATAAAAATACATAATAACAGAAGTAACATCATCCTAAACATGCTAGGATAGTCCTACACTAATAAAATAAGAAGACAACAATACTAGGTAATCTCATAATCTCTAGTGGTGACACTAGTCCATCACTAGAGAAGCAAACACCACAACAAGGAAGAATAATCTTAAACAAGAAATAAATGGATATAAACATGCCTACTAACAGCACACAAACCTTACACATGCTAGTAAGTACTACAATAGAATAATTTTATGTACACATCTATTAAAAAAGCATAACCAATTCTAGTAATGCATTCGTTTCAAATAGATTAACTAGCAAGCAACCAAGGTATAACTTACACAACCAGTAGCTATGCAATAAAAGAAAAGTTATCTAAATCTTTTCAAAGATCCAAACACTCAATTTAAAATCATTCACAAACAATCTATCAATCACAAGGAATTTAGCTTATTTGCAAACAATTTAATTTAGCACTCAATAGTGAATCATTTCTTAACATGGTACTCCTAAGGAACATTATGCTAACAAATGGATAACATCTAAAATACTAGTATCTTCTTATAAGAAATAAACTTCTCACTTGCATAAGTGAAAACAAACAAATATGTTTTTCCATGGTGGAAAATAATAATCAATCACATAATAAAACATGTTATTTCCACACACATGTATGGTTGGGGATTTGCATCCCTAACCAAGATGAAATGGCACCAGTGGGGTATGGTCCCACTAATACCAAGGAAAATGAGGTACTAAGCCTCTGGTTACTCATGACAAAAACTAGTATACAAGATAAATAATACAAAGCTATTTATTCTAGTGAAAACAATACTAGTGAAAACAATAAGGTGCAAACAAGCAAACAAATGCTACACATGCATCTCCATAAAATCAAGTGCAACCTAACAGAGATACTACCATCCTAATATCAGTACCAAAATGGTACTGTAATAAACTTAAAGACAACAAAACTTAGGTGCACAACCACACAAAGATTTGCTCACACATTAATTCCAAAGAATAAACACTAGAAAAATAACAAATGCTACTCATGCTTTGCTATAAGATCACATGCAAGTTAATGAAGATAATAGCATACAAATCACAGTACCAAAATGTTACTGGACTCACCACAATCATAGCACAAAATTAGGTCACAAGCACACAAGGAGTTGGTTCACACACAACATCAAATAAATAAAACTAGGGAAACAACATATGCTACTTCTATAGCCAAATGATATTGCAAACATGCGCACACTTTGTATGGTAGATGTAATGCAAGAAAACAACCTAATAACAAGATCCAACACATCTCTACATTCTAGTAACAAAGATTAAGCCAACCAAACATTTCATTTCAACAAAAACAAACAAAGAAAACAAACACAAAAGCTGCTGTTTCTAGATCTGTCCACCAAAAATAATCTAGAGCTCAAAAAATTAATCTAAGCTAGGATAAGATATATCTACTCAATACCAAACTCATCCAATTGGGTTTGCTCCAAAAATCATTTTTAAACTCCTTATAAGAAGTCTAGAAAAGCCTACTGGTCTTTTAACAAAATGGATGTAATTTCCATTTGGTTAATGGCGTTGATGTAAGGCCAAGTCCTATGGATAGATATACTAATAGGCTACTCAAAACATTTTGATTTGCACAAAATGGATACAGATCCAAAAAGTTATGTCAAAAATGGCTAAACAGACAGTCTGTGGAAAAACAGGTATTGTGACAAAAATAAAAGTGCAAACTTGGATCTTCCAACGGGAAATGGTTAGGAAAACATAAGCGTAGTTCTGTGAATTTTTGTAGAAAATAATCTGCACGAAAACTATTTTTCACAAGGTCAAAACGACAGGCAAATTTCTGCAGGGATTTGAGCTTCCTCACATCGGTTTAAGAAAAATGGCCGGCGGCGATTTTGGAGCTCATGGAGCTCACTTGGCTAGCTCAAGGCTCTTCTCAGCTTGGGGATGAAGTGTGGTAGTGGGGGGTTGTGGAGGATGGATGTGGAGCAAGGAAACATCAAGGGTTGGCTTATAGTCAAGGGCAAGGGCAAAAATGACCACTTGGGTCATGTCATGCAATGGCATGAGCAAGTTCTAGGGCATTTGGTCATTTCCATTTGAGTGCACATGGTGTCCTATTCAAGTACACATGTGACATGGGCAAGGTTGGACTTTGGAGACAAGGGGAGGCAAGGGGCAAGTGGAAAGGTCAAAAATATCTAAGAGGTATGTGTGCCCATACCTATCCTAGTCACCATTCTCTCACCTCTCTTATCTTCATGCCTAAGGCTTCTAGAAGGTATCCAAAGCACTTTTGGTCGAGTACAATAGTTGGTCAACAAGTTAGCTCAGTCCAAAACTCAAAATGTGCAAAGAAACATCAAGAAAAGAAGTGTGCAAAAGTGTATCCCGTACTGTTCATTTGCAAAATTCAGAAAATTTTCTAAGTGTTGAAAACAGATCAAAGATGCAGAAAGTTGAGTTTGTTTTCAGGCTTCAAAAGATTCCTAAAATTGGTTTTCAAAGTATGGACTTGTTAACCATGTTATATACTTTCAGAAACATCTTTTAAAAACAAATTTGAAATAGTTTAAGGCTATGAAAACAATGTGGGAAAAGGTATACTTTCTGTTTTATCTGTTTCTCAAAACTGCCTTATTCTGCCTTAATTTTATACCACAAAAACAACAAGCAAAAGATAGTTTTTATTTCTCCAAAAATAAAAGTGATCTTATGGGTTTGTAGTAAATATATCAAGTATTAATTAAAAGTCAAGAAACCATAATATAACAATTTATAGCTTGGTGAAAACAATGGTAGAAAACAGGTACTTGGCTTTATTTTCAGGAATTGTTTTCTATTGGAAAGTTAAAAGAAAACTTCATTTTGGAAACTTGTTTTCTTGGATCAAACAAGGTTAAAAGTTTGTTTTAAGATTAAAACAAGAATGATCCAAGTCTTGGAATAAAAATCCACTCAAGTAATAATAAGAAACCATTAGGGAAAAATATCAGGAATATTTTTCAGAAACATATGGTGTTGGTTTTATAATGAAACAAAACTTATGTTGCAAATATGATTAAGGTCATAACACAAGTTAGTTCAAACAATAATGTTGTTATAAAAATAATTTGTTGGCCCTAATAGTTGTCTTCTTGAGCACAGTCCAAGAGTCCAAAAACTGGGATGTGACAGACCTTCCCCCCTTACAAGAATCTCGTCCCGAGATTCGCAGGCAAGCGAAAAGAGGGTATGGTCAAAACAACAATGTTAGATGATTTGTTTACAGAACATGTGTTGGTGTTTTGTAACATTATTTACAGGGGCTCCCCCCCTTTGATTTATCTTACCAGAATTCACCAGTAAATTTGTTTTCTTTTCAAGGGTTTGGGTGCCATGGTCTAAACCTCGAACATATTGCTCCTTAAATTGATATCCCTCAACATTTATTTAGTATGAGCTTTCTATTGCTCACTGTCCAAAATCCAGGAAAATCCACTATCTTCCTCTTACTAATATAGTTAAATCTCAAAACATTTGTTTTCCTCATAGGTAGAAGCTATACTAACTCTGAGTACTATCAGCTTTATAAGGTTCCTTTCAAAAATCTCCCAACTCTTTACTCATGATCAACGCTAAATCATTCTCATCCAATAATCTTGCTAGAGTGTGACAAACATCTGAGAATATATCCTCAAGGGCAAGCATCTACTAACTCCAAGCTCATATTGACTTTTCCTAAAATCTATCATCATCATTTTTTTATCCACCAATCTTTCTAAGCCTCAACCATACTTTAAAATTACAAAATCTTAGTTACTGATAACATCCAAAATTTGGGGTCCTCAACTGGTTATCCCCGGATAATATCATAACTTCACTTCACTTAAAAATCAAAAGATCCTCAATGTTTCACTCCTACGCTAAACCTCAAATGAGTTCCACTATCTCATATTGTAGAATCTGGTTCCTCCAACACATATATACGGGAGATATTGTCGCCTAGTAATGATCATAGCTTACCCATCTAATTTTTTTTTCCAACCTTTCACTTTCTTCAAAATAGCTATAGAATCATTCTAAGGCACCTTTCTCTTTGTTTTTGGAAAAAGTTGATTACACGTTTTCTTTTTAAACGGTGATTACAACTCTGTAACATATCAACTCTATAAGTTACTCTGTAAGGTATTTGGTTTTAGATACCACTTCTGTAGGGTATTTAAACGAAAATGTGATGAGCCAACACCATAAGGTTTTAAGCTTACGATTAGATGAGGTTATATTACCAATTTGGTAAGGTCGCCAACTAGAATTAGATGAAACCATTTTACTAACTCTGTAGGGTGGCAACAATTTTATGTGGCAAAACTTTAATTTACTCTGTAGGGTGTTATACTAAAATGTAGATGAGGTTTTTGTTAGTATCGTTAACTATTTAAGATTTTACTCAGTCCGACGTGACACTTCTAGTGTTCCCTTTACGTCGGGTTTTTCTCAGGGTACGACGATAAACAAAAACAAGGGGGTTCACAGGTGTGGTTTGAAACGTACCATTGGCTATGGCAGGGGTCGAAGATGCTCCTGCAACATCATCTCTGTCTCGAGGTCCACTCATCAGATTCTTGCGTTTCTTCTGGGCTGGACCCTGGGTCTCTTGGGTTTCTTCAGGATGAGCTAGAATACGGTTCTTATTGGGACATTCGCGAACAAAGTGTCCTTCCTGTCTACAGGCAAAGCAACCCATGGTTTTAGGCTTGACTTTCACCCGTCTCCTCGAAGATTGTGGCCTCGCAGGCAAAACGCTGCGAGTCACCCATAGACTAGTTTCTCCTGGCGTCACCATCTTCCGTTTGCGGCTCTCTCCAGCAAGCAGTTGCTGGTATCCTCTCATAAGGAACATAGTATTCTCAGCGTTGGCGATGGCAAGCTGAGTTAACTATTCCAGGATAGCATGGGTGGCGATGTGCTCAGCACGAGCGGCTTCACTTCTTTCCCTCAATAGAGCAAACAGTTGAGCAACTGTCGGCTCAGGTGACGGAGGTGGATTGCTGGCCATGCTGAATACAAAGAACGGTATAAGACGATAGCAACTAAAGGTGGTTTTGGTTTTAAAGGCTCGTGACATACACCGGCTCATAGCGGATATGAGAATGGTAGATAACACGACAACAAGCAAACATCGAAGAAACTAATGCCAACTCCAACCAAGATGAGCATACGCATGAAACAGAGTCTTAACAAGCATAATTTATCTTAAGGTCTCACAAGGCTAAAGCATAAGGCTTACAACACAATAACAAGTCCTAACAACTCCATATAAGTTAGGAAGCAGGATTGAATAAAACACAAATTCATTTCAATCAAGAGCACACACAAAGAAACAAAAATAGCAAAACTGTTGTTTCCTAGATAACCATAATCATTCCATCGTTCACTTAATTTCTAAACCATGAATGTCATAGTATTTACAACGTCTACTAAGATTTGGTTTTCCAGAGTAGATACACCTGATACCCTATTGACTAGTAAACGAATAGGTCATCATCTTATTTTCTCGTGACTTCTCCTTTTTACCAACTAGAGTAAAAAGTGTCCTAAGTCACTTAATTCCTTGGTTTAGAAAGAGTTGTCAGTAGTTCGCATGCTTTGGTTAGGTGTCAACCTAAGATTAGGCAAGGCATGTTAGTCTTGTTAGCTTTCTATTAATTAATGTTTGTCCGACAAGATACGACTGGCGTCATCGTACGTCGAATATTTAATCGTGCTCTTCGGATTGGCTTTTGAGGGGGTTGCGCCTCATGGCATATGAAGACTTATTTTGCACCTTTCTCCAGAGGAGGGAGGTATATAACCTTTAAAAGGGGATTTATCTTGTTTGGTCTTTTAAAAGGGGATATAAAAAGGTGCATCGTTTACCCAACAGGGCAAAACGAGTCTTTTACAAACAGACAAAACACAGAGATTTTGGTCAGTAGTGGTTGGTGCATTCACGCCTTTTCTTCTTTGATGGTTGTCGTTGTTGGAGCTTTATATGTTATAGTGCATCACTGGTAGCAACGCTAGCAGCTCGTGTGGCTTGATGGTCCTCTATTATTAGGCACAACGGTGCTTTCATTAATTGTGGTGGAGATGGTAGTGGTTCACGACGGGTCGCATTATGAAGCGAAAACAAGTATAAGTCTAAGGAACCAATTCTTGTTTTTGAATACTATACAAACATTTTTCTTGCAAAAATCTAACACGAGGCGATTCAAAAACAAGAGCGGGGAAATCACAAATTTGCAAAATTTGAGCACCCCACAAACATATAGAAGCCTAGATGAACCAAATTCTACACCACACAATAGCACAAAGTCCTATGGACATACATAAGCAAGCCATAACACACAAGCAAGGCTCCATTGGAGCTACGTCGGGGGAGGCGACTCATGGAGTCATCGCTAAATTACTCCAAACTAGACTAATCCAAAATCCTAGAAGTGGCTGAAAAACTATATCTACTTCTGACCATCATTACTGTAGAGCTGGGCAATCATTTTGGTCTTCTCGGGACATCGGCAAGTATACAAACAAGATAATAGAAGTACAGCTTTGATAAAACCTTTAACTGAGAGAGGTAAAACTATGCAACAATCTGTTTTTGAAACCCCAACTATTTTCTGAACAGAAAACTTCAAAAGCGAGAGATGTTTCAAAAACAGAGCGGAGCAGTTGCAAACAAGTAAGAAATAAACTCTTAACCGAGAGAGATATGCCTTTAGAATCTTTTAAAAAGATCAGAAGGAGGGAAAATGTACAAAAATTCCCTTACATAAAAATAATGTAAATAGTAAATAGGTTTTTACTCAAAAATACTTTTCTTTCCTATCCGACGTCCATGCTAACTAAGGTCTCCTAAGGTCAGGATGGCTCTGATACCAACTCTGTAAGGACCCCAGACCGGCAGTCTGAAACCCTCCGTATGCATACATTCACGATCCCAGAAAGATCAGTCGTGAACAACATACAAAGTTGGCACACAGAAATACATCATCCATTACACGAATACATAAAGGTATTACACAAATGATCACATGATCAAGTTTAACACAACTGCCAAAAGGGCAGGCAACTTAACAAACACAGCGGAAGACAATTAAAACACAACGTAGTTGAGCCCAAGTCACGCCTTAACCTACAGGCTGCTGACCCGGAGACGATCCTAGTTCGCAAAGCCGTCAGCTCCGTACTTATCTTCATAGAATTCCTTCGGAGACTCCTTCTCTGAATCTGGTAAGTAGATACCAGGGGCGAAACCATAATGAGTACGTTTGAATGTACTCAGCAAGACATCCATCATATCACTTACCAACATGCAAGTATGCTTATATGGTGGAATAGGTAGGCTATAAATAGGGTTCACTTTCAGTGGTGTTCATATATGATGACACCACAGTTGCAGTCAAGTTAATCTGTATCTTCGTTGAAGAAGATACTTCAGAAGAAAAATAATATAGTTTTATTTCTCTTGTAGATATCACATGTACAAGAGGTTTTGTAAAACTTTGTTAAACAATATTTTCTCTTTGCAAAACTTCTTGGAATCAGTTTCCAGAATTCTTGCTTAGAGTAGAAAAGTTTTATTTGCAAAACTTTTTAGTTTGTAAAATAATTTCTGGCTTTCCATCATCGGTACCTCCACGGTACAAGCTTTCCTTCCTTTCCGAACTTCCCGAGTTCAACACACCTTTTCAAAAACTCCTTTTTGAAAACATTGACACAATGCTAGCTACATGGCCATTCAACTGTCCATATCCGAGGACGCGGCTTCTTCGAAAAAGTTGTACTCTACAGAGGTGTACACATCCACCAGATCCAGTACACCTACCGTGAACAACCACGGACTGTAACAACAGTATGTAAACATCAGGTATATGATCATAACCATCCACTATGTTCAAACTAGAATGTGTCTATCTCTCAGTTGAGTTTTACCACCTCCCCGGCACCGAGCTAATCCCCGCCAGCCAGGATGCCTCAACTGATGCGACCGGAGGGAAAATTAATCCCACACTTTATATGTCTCAACATTGGGAGTTTTGACGACATTCGGTTCGAGGGTACGACGCCCCTTATAGCAAGTGAGATAACACACACTAATAAGAACAAACTTCAAGTTAAGCCCGTGCCCATGTTGGGTAGGGTGGCAGTACGGTAAAGGTTGTCCGGCGAAGACTAGGTTATGTGTCATTTTTGAAAACACCAATTCCTCAAAAATGACCACTTCCACATTCCTCCGGAGAACAAGGATCCGCCTTTTCTCCGGGTTTTTCCGTAAAGCCTTTGTTTTGTAGATTCACGAGTTTAGGGTGTCCACTTAGGGACTAGTATATTTGATGGTAATGAATACCATATGGTGGCTTATGGGCTTGGTATTACGAAGTTTAACTACTGGCATAATAGTAACCTATATACTAATATAGTAGTAATAGCCACATCAAAAATAGTTTTGATAATAAAGTTTTGGTAAAATTTCAGAGGTAAAACATGCATGATAGATAATGATAAGTATTGTATCATCAAGCATCAGGATGGCTTGCCTCAAGTCTCTTAATGTCCCTGGCCTTGAAGCAACTTGAATTTGACGCACAGCTCCACAACTGCTTCTTCTCCTTCTTCGCGTTCTAGCGTCGTAAAGGAAAATAAAAGACACAAACTCAGGTCTAAAATACAAACAACTTAGCTAAGAAACACATACAGCAACAAATTTTCATTCTCGAGTTCTCTCGAAACAATAACGCAAAAACTATCTCACATAACTCTCACGGTCCAAAACTGTCGTCAGGCACTATGTATGGTTTAGAAAACCATATCCCACATCATACATACCATATATGGAGTGGTGTACCACTCTCATAACAAGATATATAAGAAGCTAAAAATATAGCTTGTGGGTGAAAAAGGTTAGGTTGCTAAGGTAAAACAAACAGACAGAATAATACCCATGGCAGTGGGTATTACTCACCACAAGCAACTATCACTTGATGTGTTCATGATTTTAGTTGGATGTTTTAGTTTCACAAGATACTCTTAAGCACAATCATAACACAAGTATAAACTCATGCTAAGGTAAAACACTCCAACAAAATCCAAACAACAAGCAAACACACCACAATTGAATAGACTATTTATTCACTATGTTATTGTTTACTAGAGGTTTTGGAATCCATCAATCATGAAAAATTAGCAAACAACCAGTACCTAAAAACAAGGATAACAAGTCATAAAAATAATCTAAAACACAATCATCACTCAAGGTAATATTCCTATCAAAAGCATAGAAACAGGACTGCACTGATAACACACTAGTGTGGAAAACCTACACAAGCATGTTATAAGGAAAACTTATATTCTACAACTATAGCACAAGAAACTAAATGATTCATGGCATCATAACAGAAGTAATAACTTCATAAATATGCTATAATAAACTCATACACTTATGAAATAAAAGATGAAGATACTATAGCAAAAATCACCATTTTCTAGTGGTGACACTAGTTCATCACTAGAGAAGCAAACAATGTTACTGTGATGCTTAATTCTAAACAAGCAAGTCATGATCATAAAAATACATAATAACAGAAGTAACATCATCCTAAACATGCTAGGATAGTCCTACACTAATAAAATAAGAAGACAACAATACTAGGTAATCTCATAATCTCTAGTGGTGACACTAGTCCATCACTAGAGAAGCAAACACCACAACAAGGAAGCATAATCTTAAACAGGAAATAAATGGATATAAACATGCCTACTAACAGCACACAAACCTTACACATGGTAGTAAGTACTACAATAGAATAATTTTATGTACACATCTATTAAGGAAGCATAACCAATTCTAGTAATGCATTCGTTTCAAATAGATTAACTAGCAAGCAACCAGGTATAACTTACACAACCAGTAGCTATGCAATAAAAGAAAAGTTATCTAAATCTTTTCAAAGATCCAAACACTCAATTTAAAATCATTCACAAACAATCTATCAATCACAAGGAATTTAGCTTATTTGCAAACAATTTAATTTAGCACTCAATAGTGAATCATTTCTTAACATGGTACTCCTAAGGAACATTATGCTAACAAATGGATAACATCTAAAATACTAGTATCTTCTTATAAGAAATAAACTTCTCACTTGCATAAGTGAAAACAAACAAATATGTTTTTCCATGGTGGAAAATAATAATCAATCACATAATAAAACATGTTATTTCCACACACATGTATGGTTGGGGATTTGCATCCCTAACCAAGATGAAATGGCACCAGTGGGGTATGGTCCCACTAATACCAAGGAAAATGAGGTACTAAGCCTCTGGTTACTCATGACAAAAACTAGTATACAAGATAAATAATACAAAGCTATTTATTCTAGTGAAAACAATAAGGTGCAAACAAGCAAACAAATGCTACACATGCATCTCCATAAAATCAAGTGCAACCTAACAGAGATACTACCATCCTAATATCAGTACCAAAATGGTACTGTAATAAACTTAAAGACAACAAAACTTAGGTGCACAACCACACAAAGATTTGCTCACACATTAATTCCAAAGAATAAACACTAGAAAAATAACAAATGCTACTCATGCTTTGCTATAAGATCACATGCAAGTTAATGAAGATAATAGCATACAAATCACAGTACCAAAATGTTACTGGACTCACCACAATCATGGCACAAAATTAGGTCACAAGCACACAAGGAGTTGGTTCACACACAACATCAAATAAATAAAACTAGGGAAACAACATATGCTACTTCTATGGCCAAATGATATTGCAAACAAGCACACACTTTGTATGGTAGATGTAATGCAAGAAAACAACCTAATAACAAGATCCAACACATCTCTACATTCTAGGAACAAAGATTAAGCCAACCAAACATTTCATTTCAACAAAAACAAACAAAGAAAACAAGCAGAAAAGCTGCTGTTTCTAGATCTGTCCACCAAAAATAATCTAGAGCTAAAAAAATTAATCTAAGCTAGGATAAGATATATCTACTCAATACCAAACTCATCCAATTGGGTTTGCTCCAAAAATCATTTTTAAACTCCTTATAAGAAGTCTATAAAAGCCTACTGGTCTTTTGCCAAAATGGATGTAATTTCCATTTGGTTAATGGCGTTGATGTAAGGCCAAGTCCTATGGATATATCTACTAATAAGCTACTCAAAACATTTTGATTTTCCCAAAATGGATAAATATCCAAAAAGTTATGTCAAAAATGGCTAAACAGACAGTCTGTGGAAAAACAGGTATTGTGACAAAAATAAAAGTGCAAACTTGGATCTTCCAACGGGAAATGGTTAGGAAAACATAAGCGTAGTTCTGTGAATTTTTGTAGAAAATAATCTGCAGGAAACTATTTTTCACAAGGTCAAAACGACAGGCAAACTTCTGCAGGGATTTGAGGTTCCTCACATCGGTTTAAGAAAAATGGCCGGCGGCGATTTTGGAGCTCATGGAGCTCACTTGGCTAGCTCAAGGCTCTTCTCAGCTTGGGGATGAAGTGTGGTAGTGGGGGGTTGTGGAGGATGGATGTGGAGCAAGGAAACATCAAGGGTTGGCTTATAGTCAAGGGCAAGGGCAAAAATGACCACTTGGGTCATGTCATGCAATGGCATGAGCAAGCTCTAGGGCATTTGGTCATTTCCATTTGAGTGCACATGGTGTCCTATTCAAGTACACATGTGACATGGGCAAGGTTGGACTTTGGAGACAAGGGGAGGCAAGGGGCAAGTGGAAAGGTCAAAAATATCTAAGAGGTATGTGTGCCCATACCTATCCTAGTCACCATTCTCTCACCTCTCTTATCTTCATGCCTAAGGCTTCTAGAAGGTATCCAAAGCACTTTTGGTCGAGTACAATAGTTGGTCAACAAGTTAGCTCAGTCCAAAACTCAAAATGTGCAAAGAAACATCAAGAAAAGAAGTGTGCAAAAGTGTATCCCGTACTGTTCATTTGCAAAATTCAGAAAATTTTCTAAGTGTTGAAAACAGATCAAAGATGCAGAAAGTTGAGTTTGTTTTCAGGCTTCAAAAGATTCCTAAAATTGGTTTTCAAAGTATGGACTTGTTAACCATGTTATATAATTTCAGAAACATCTTTTAAAAACAAATTTGAAATAGTTTAAGGCTATGAAAACAATGTGGGAAAAGGTATACTTTCTGTTTTTATCTGTTTCTCAAAACTGCCTTATTCTGCCTTAATTTTATACCACAAAAACAACAAGCAAAAGATAGTTTTTATTTCTCCAAAAATAAAAGTGATCTTATGGGTTTGTAGTACATATATCAAGTATTAATTAAAAGTCAAGAAACCATAATATAACAATTTATAGCTTGATGAAAACAATGGTAGAAAACAGGTACTTGGCTTTATTTTTAGGAATTGTTTTCTATTGGAAAGTTAAAAGAAAACTTCATTTTGGAAACTTGTTTTCTTGGATCAAACAAGGTTAAAAGTTTGTTTTAAGATTAAAACAAGAATGATCCAAGTCTTGGAATAAAAATCCACTCAAGTAATAATAAGAAACCATTAGGGAAAAATATCAGGAATATTTTTCAGAAACATATGGTGTTGGTTTTATAATGAAACAAAACTTATGTTGCAAATATGATTAAGGTCATAACACAAGTTAGTTCAAACAATAATGTTGTTATAAAAATAATTTGTTGGCCCTAATAGTTGTCTTCTTGAGCACAGTCCAATAGTCAAAAAACTGGGATGTGACAGGTATGGGTCTGCCGCCATCCGCCTTTTTTCTCCAGATTCTAGGCCACTACAACATCCAACCCCACAACCTGCCACCCAATTCCATCCTCTATTTAGCCGGATTTCAGGCCCTTTTTGAGGGATATCTAGGTATAGCGCCTAGGTTAGATTTCTGGCTTTATTGTTTCGGGGTTAAGCGGAACTCTTCGGAGGGCGCACTCCCAACTTGCGGAATCATTTCCTTCACTCTTCGGAGATTCCGAGAGGACTGGTTTCCCAAGATTAAAACATCGGAATCCGTCAAGTTTTGGACGGGTTCCTTCTTTTATCATCCCGACGTTCCCTTTCCTGGAAAATGACCGGAGTTCCACCTTTCTTGAACACCGCCGCTGTTCCCCAAGAAAATTGGGGAACTGAAGCAATTCAAACCCTGCCGCCGGATCTTCTCAGGATCAAGCGACGCATCGCGAAACTCGTCGCTTCTGATCCGCCTCTAACTGGCATGGACACAGTCCTTTGCCGGTTAGACAGGCGGATTCAGCCTTTGGCGAATCACGGTGCTCGCCTCCTCTGCGAATACTCGGGAGAGGGCGATCCTATGCGGACAACCGACAAGGTTTGGTCGGCAAAGGATTTGCGAAAACGCGCAAATCAATTGGTCGCATCCCGCGACCAATATGAAGAAAGCCGGCCAATGTATACGGCCGAAAATCCGGCTCCCAAGGTACAACTTTTTGTCTTTTGGGCTTAAATTCTTTTCGTTTGCTCGGTTTTCATGCTTTTAACTCGGCTTTTGCCTTCTTAACAGATTGCCGATCTTCATGAGTCGGAACTTTCTTCCGATGCTGATCTGGAAGCCTTGCGCGCCGCTTTCGCCGGCGGACGTAAGCGCAAGAAGATTTCCACTTCCCAGGAAGTCATAGATCTTGACGGGATCCCCGTCGCCACCTCCAGGTTTGAACATCTGGGTTTTTCTACTTTGTCGGGATTTTCTTCCTTTACCTCGGAGTTTAACTTTCCGGCTTTTTCTCCTTTTATCCTGCCTCCTTCTACTCTGAAGCCGAAAAAGCTGAAGAGGCACAAGGCTGTGGCCAGCAGAGGCCCACACCCTTCTCCTTCTACCGCTCCGGATACACCAATCACAGCAACATAAGAACATGTTGCAGCCCCCAACACCGAGTCCCAGCAGACCAGCCAGCCCATTGTGCCGAAAACGGACACGAGGGAAAGGGTGGTCCCTGGGGTGGGAGGTCCTTCTCGGATAACTGAGGAGGAGATTCCCACCTTTGATAAGGAATTCAAAGATATCAACGAGGGCCTTAACGCAGTTGGGACTCTTTTTGCCGACTACGCAAAAGAGTTCACTGAAAACTTGGCAGGTTTACAACGGATGAGCCAGGTATTATCTCTAGCCCCCAAGCAATAAGTCGAATGTATGATTTTCACTTAATGCTTTTTATCTTTATCATGCTTGTTTCCAACTTAAGCGTTCTGGTTTGTTTCCTTATTTCAGCAAACCGCTGAAACCATAAACATGGAAGTTTTCAACAAGCTAACTGTCAAGAATAAGGAGGTTAGAAACCTTCTCTCTATTCTTGAAGTTAAGGAAACGGAGCTGGCATCATCTCAGCTGGCGCTGAAGGAAACAACAGGTATACTTTTAGTTCTCTGTAGTTCCTTGTCCATAATTTTTTGCTAAGTACTTTTCCGAGCTTTCTTATCTCGGAATTTTTTCCTTGCTTTTCAGCTGCCTTGGCGAAAGCCAAGCAAATAGCTGAAGATGTCGGCAATGCCGAGAATCTCCGCCGGGAGAATTTGGACCTTCACAAGGAACTTGTGAAGGCTCAAAAAGATCTGGAGGCCAGCAATCTGGCCCTTGGGATTGCTCAATCCAAGGCCTCCCAGCAGGCGGACAAGGACAAGGCTACTATCCAAGATTTGGAGAATGCCTTAACCCTGCGCCTGGAGGAAGGCTCCGAGATGGACAAAATTCTCGGTAAGTTGTCAACATTTACCAGTTTTTTCACGTCCTGATTTCTTTCTCTGCTTTTTCACTAACCTTTTGGTTGTTTGTCTGAAAAACAGGAGATAGCCCAGATCTTACTCGGATTGAGAAAATCCGAGCTTTTTGGGAAGGTATGGACTGCGATCAGAGCTGCAGGTATGCAGTTGGTCAACAAGTTCCTTCCCGCAAGAACTGGGGAATTCTCGGAAGTTGAAAAACTTCCGGAAGCTATCCTGGAGGTGGCGGAGTCCAAGGAATCCACCTTGCGCTCCGCAGCACGGGGTGGTGCGCGCATGGCCTTAGGCCTTATGCGTATGCATTATCCCAGTGCCAAATCTTGGCGCGTGGCGTCCGGTATCCCTGTTGGATATACGGAGACCCAGCGGACCACCATCTTTGGCGAGATCAAGGGTCACGCCACCAAGATCCTCTCTATGGTGAACATCTCCATCACCTACCCAGAAGAGGAGATTCCCAAAGCCCCCGAGAACGACAGTAGTGACGAAGACTCGGATGCTTGAAGGATTCTTCATAACCTGGATGGTGGAAATAGAAAATAGGAGCATTACTGCACTTTACAATGTAACTTATATTGTAATGCTTCTATTCTTTTGTATGAACAATAACTCCGCCTTTTGCAGTTTAATTATGAAATTCTTTGCAAGTTTTCTGGGTTTAATATTCCTTTATCTTCTAAGTTCTCTGGTTTATGTGCTTTAACTGTCCTTAGTATTTGAAATGGCTCAATAGTACTTTTAATCTTCATGCCTAGTTACTCGGTAAAACCAATCAGTTTAAAATCGGAAACATGGATCATACTAAGGACATTTTTACTAACTAGCTCCAGTGACCCAACACATAAACAATCAGATAATGCTTAGAGAATAGTAAGGAATTTTTTGAATGAAACTCAGGCACGCAGGCACAATCCGAGTTTCCTTTAGCCCTTAGTAGGCTGAAAATCGTTCAGTTTTTAAACACCGAGCACGCAGGCATAATTCGGGTTAACATTGAGTATTTTGTAAGATCATTGGGAAATAGATAAGGTGGAATCATGTTTTGTACTGTAATAAACTTGTAAAAAACATGGATATAAGAATTCCGACAACTTTATTTCATGATCTCAAAGATGTTTACATAGAAATTGAACTAAGTATAGAAGGGACATAACTGCTGGATACTCTAGGGCCTCTTTGTCTCTCCTAGTTCATCATCTATCTTTCTCTTTCTTTTGCGATTCGGCTTCTCGGGATCATCTTCCGTATCGCGAATGTCTACAAGATAATATGATCCATTCTTCATGGCTTTACTGATGACAAATGGTCCTTCCCATACTGGGGCCAGTTTGTGCTTTCTTTGCTGCATCAATCTTAGCACTAGGTCACCTTCTTTAAAAGAACGATGCCTGATTTTCCGACTATGATAACGTCGTAAATCTTGCTGGTAGATGGCGGATCTTTGAAGCACAAGTTCTTGTTCCTCTTCTAAGAGATCGACGACATCCTGTCGTGCTTTTTCGGCATCCGAGTCATCGAAATCCTGCACTCTTGGGCTATCATGGATCATGTCCGTTGGAAGGATTGCTTCCGCGCCATAAACTAGGAAAAACGAGGTTTGCCCAGTTGACCTGTTTGGTGTTGTTCGAATGCTCCAAAGCACGGAAGGTAGCTCTTCTACCCATGATCCAGCTGCTCTATGAAGAGGAGATTCGAGTCTTGGACGTATTCCTTGCAGGATTGAGCTATTCATTCTTTCAACCTGTCCATTGGATTGCGGGTGTGCCACAGATGCGAGATCTATACGAATTCCCGTTTGTCGGCAATATTTTGCCAACTCTCCAATGGAGAAATTTGTCTCATTGTCGGTTATTATGTTGTGTGGAACGCCGTATCTCATGACTAAGTCAATGATGAAATTTCTGGCAATTACACCGTCAAGATTTTTGATGGGTTTAGCCTCCACCCACTTGGTATATTTGTCCAGCTACTAGTAGATGTGTGAGTCCACCTCGTGCAGTTTTGAATGGTCCTATCATGTCTAGCCCCCAGACCGCAAATGGCAATGTAATAGGGATAGTTTTGAGTGCTTGGGCTGGCATATTAGTCTACTTGGCGTAATACTGACATCCTGCACATGTATTTACTATATGCTCAGCATCTGTCTTGGCCGTTAGCCAGAAAAACCCGGCACGGAATGCTTTTTTGACTATGCTTTTTTATTGAGCATGGTGTCCGCAATCTCCGGCATGGATTTCTTGCAGGATTTCTCGTCCTTCTTCTGGTGAAATACATCGCAGAAAAATTCCGGAAGTACTGCGTTTATACAGGCAATTGTTAATTACCGTGTATCCTTTGCATCGACGTTGGATCTGTCTTTGCAAGACTTCGTCTGCTCCTTCTGGGTACTTCTGATTAACTAAGAAGTTTAGATATGGGATTGTCCAATCCGGGTTAACGAGCATGACTTCAATTGACTCGGAAGCCAAAGGATAATCAACATCTCCACCTTTTATCGATGGTTCGTACAAATGTTGGACGAATACACCTGGTGGTAGGATTTTTACCCTTTCTGATCCCATGCGGGCTAACGCACCCGCGTTCCAATTTTCTTCCATTTAACATGGAGCACTTCGAATCCGAAGAAACATATGGCAAACTCGTCCACCGTTCTCCGGTATTCGGCCATTATAGGGCTTTTTGCGTCCCAAGTTTGGTTGAGCTGGTGATGTACCAAATCTGAGTCGCCATAGCATAAGATGCGTTTGACCCCTATTTCATTTGCAATATGCAAGCCGTGAAGCAGAGCTTCATATTCTGCCACGTTATTGCTGGCGTTGAAGTGTATTTGTAATACATACTCCATTGTATCTCCTTTAGGGGATTTTAACACTACACCAGCTCCAGCGCCCTCCTTCATCTTGGATCCGTCAAAGTGCATGATCCAATACTCGGACTCCGGCATAGGTGTTTGCTCCATTGCTTCCGTCCAGTCGGCAACGAAATCTGCCAAAATCTGGGATTTTATTGTCGTCCTCGGCTGATACTTAATATCGAACGCTGCTAGCTCGATGCCCCATTTAGCTACTCGGCCAGTCGCCTCCGCATTGTTTATTATATCCCCTAGTAGTGCTTTGCATACCACTGTTATGGAATGTCCTTGGAAGTAATGGCGGAGTTTTCTAGATGCGAAAAATACGCCATATGCCAGTTTTTGATAGTGTGGATATCTTTGTTTGGACTCAGAGAAAACTTCACTTATATAATATACCGGATGTTGGTCTGGTATACTCTGTTCGTCCTTCTTTCGTTCCACGACAATTACTGCACTAATAACCCGGTTTGTAGCCGTAAGGTACAATAACATGGGTTCTTCGTCTTTTGGGGATGGCAAAATCGGAGCTTTCATCAAAGTTTCCTTCAACTGGGTTAATGCTGCATCTGCCTCTTCTGTCCACTCGAATTTGTCGGATTTTTTCAACAACTTGTAGAGTGGTAAGGCTTTATCCCCCAGCCGACTAATAAATCTGCTGACGGTTGTAGTGGAACCCGTCAATCTTTGGACATCTTTTACACACGTAGGTTTGGAGATGTTTAAGATTGCTTTTATCGTTTCTGGGTTTACTTCTATTCCTCTGTGACAAACGATGAAACCCAGAAGTTTTCCTGAGGGAACCCCGAATACGCACTTTGATGGATTTAACTTCATGTTGTAAGTGCGCAAATTTTGGAAGGTTTCTCGCAAATCCTCAAGGAGCGTATCTTTTTCCTTGGTAACGACAGCAATGTCGTCCACGTAAACGTGGACATTTTTGCCAATCTGGCTATGCAAACAACGTTGCATGCAACGCTGGTAGGTTGCACCTGCGTTCTTCAGGCCAAATGGCATGGTTATGTAATAGTACGTCCCATAAGGGGTTATAAAGGAAGTCTTAATTTGATCTTCCTTTTTCATGCGTATTTGATGATACCCGGAATATGCATCCAAAAAGCATAAAAGCTCAGAGCCTGCAGTGGCATCTATTATTTGATCGATTCGCGGTAACGCGAACCTATCTTTTGGACACAGTTTGTTCAAGCCGGTGTAATCTTTACACATCCTAAGGGCAGTAGTATCTTTCTTTGGAACTAATACCGGATTTGCATACCATTCAGTGTGTATAACTTTCTGGATAAAATCAGCTGCTAAAAGCCGGATAATTTCCTTGCCAATAGCCTTCCGTCTTCTTCCGTCAAATCGACGGAGACCTTGTTTGACGGGTTTTGAACCTGGAATCATTTTGAGTTGATGCTCAGCAAGTTCCCTGGGTACGCCTGGCATGTCAGCTGGACACCAGGCAAAAATATCCTAGTTCTCACGGAGAAACTTGATGAGCTCGCTTTCTTATTTGTCGGTTATCCCAGTTCCCACTACGACAAAAAAATTCGGATCTTTGGGATCTAGGATTACCTGTCTTGTATTCTCGGAGGCCTTGAAGCTATCTGCTGGCTTCCGGCTTTCTTTTCCTTCCGGCATTTGTGTCGGCGATACCTCTTTGGCCAGTTCCTTCAACTCTTTCTTTGCTATGATTTTCTCGGCGCAAAGGGCGTTTTCTTTTTCCAGCTTGTTTGCCAGCTTGAAGTCTCCAGATATGGTGATTACTCCTCCTTTTGGCCCTGGCATCTTCAGCTTGTTATAGATATAACATGATCTTGCCATGAATTTGGCGAAAGCTGGACGTCCGAGTATCGCGTGATACACGCTTTCGAATGGCACCACTTCGAAGGATACTTTTTCCTGACGGAAGTGATCTTTTTCTCCGAAAGTGACATCTAGGGAAATTTCTCCTAGGGACCGTGCTTGTCTGCCAGGAACAATGCCGTGAAAACGTATGTTGTTGTGGTTGAGCTGGGTCTCAGAGATTTTCAGATGCCTCGGTGTATCCAGGTACATTATGTTAATGCTGGATCCTCCGTCCATCAGCACTCTTTTTAGCCTAGTGTTCTGGACAATAGGGCTTACAACAAGAGCTTGCGTGTCGGGTTCAGGGATATTTCCGAGATGATCAGACTGATCCCAGGTGATTGGTGTGTTTGAAAACTTCAAGAATTTTGGGGTTGCCGAACAACCGCGTTTATTTCTCGAAGCGTTCTTTTTGCCACCTTTGCTGATGGAGTTGCCAAGAAAGTTAGGACGCACTCTCCATCAACTCTCGGAAACTTGGGCTCGCCTTTTCGCTGTTGTTCCTGGATTTTTTCGTCAGTGTCCGATTCACTATCTTCTTTCTCAGCTTCTGGCTTTTGCTTGGAAAATTTCCTTTTGGAATTCTTCCCCTTGTTTTCGGATCCTGCACTGCCTTTCATATGCTTGTTCAGCCGGCATTGTGCGTTAGTATGGGTGGGTTTCCCAAATTGCGAGTGGTGGACGCAGGGTTCCGACTTAATCTTTTCCCAGTCTTCTTTGGTGTAATTGATTGGTTCCGTACTGCGTCCTTTCCACCTATTCCCCTTTTCACTTCCAAAGGCTATGTTAACCTCTTTGGGCTTTTGTGTTGCATCTGGAGTTCCTTTTTTCTCAGGGCGAGGATTCTTTTTGGCCCGTATCAGTGTATCGATATTGCCTCCTCTGGCTCTGATGTCGTCCTCGGCTGCAGCGTGTTCATTGGCGGTAGTAAGCATAGATCCGAGATCTTTGTGCTGTTTGGATCCAACCATGAATGTCACAAGTCTGGGTTTTAGGCCATTGACGAAAGCATGCATTGCTTGCACGTCAGTTACTCCAGAGCAACTATTCTTCATTGCCGTCCATCTTGAGATGAAATCCACGTATGGTTCGTCCTCAAATTGGGTGCAACGGTTTAGCTGGTTGATGTTATTCGGGCGCTTGTAGGTTCCCCGGAAATGCTGAGTGAATACTCGAGCCATATCATCTCAGCTGTCGACAGTTCTAGAAGGTAATCCATTGATCCAATCTCTGGCTCCATCCAGTAACATTAGGGGAAGAAACTTTACAGCTTCCAGGTCTGTCCCATTGTTGATCTGGACGGCTGTATAGTAGTCTGAGAGCCAGGTATCCGGGTTTGTACTACCAGTATATTTTTGGTATGTTGGACCAACTTTGGCAAAGCCAGAATGCAGGGTTATCCTTCGGATCCTATCTGTGAAGCACTTAGGTCCAAAGTATAGATCATCCCTTTCCGCCCTATCCATGTGTGCGAAGTACCTGCCGGCTGAATGGACAGAAGGGGATCTACTCCTTTCTTTTCCATTTTTGCACGGACGCGCTTTTCCGGGATCGTCTCTATTTCTTCCGAGATCACGCCCTTTTGGATGAGGTGGAGTTCTACTCCTGTACCTTTCCTTATCCTTGAGGGGTGTCCGAGATCTCTCACGCATGTGAGGTATATCCTTTCTTCCAGCTTTTTCAGCTGGGCGTCTCGGAGGCGGCATTGCTTTGCCGTTATTCCGGTGTTTTTCTTCCCGATCGTGAGGATTAAGTCCACCTTTCGGGAGATGCGATCCGGTTCTAGACGCTTCATCCTTGTTATCAGGATTTTCTTGTCTTTTCTCGGATCCGTTTTCTTCTCTTTTGAGTTGCTTGAATCTCCAGGTTCTTTCGGTCCAGGTGCTCCAGCGGCGCAAGTAGCTGTTTTGCATAGGGCGGAGTCGTCGTGCAACTTCCTGATCGCTCTTGCCCTCGCTGTTGTTGTTACAATGCTTTTCCTAGGAAAGCATACACCCCTTGAAGTTTTTCACCGTTGGAGTACATATTGTTGTTGAGGATGGCGAACGCTGCTTCCGCGTTTTATGCTACGGTTTTGTATATTGGTTCGCCTCTGGCATCTTTGCCGTTTACCTGCTTTTGCAAAGATGGGTTGTGAAACCTTTCTTTTGGCGGCAGTACTTCCGGTCTTATGATTCCGGGTAACCTTGTAGGTTTAATGCCAGATCTATTCTTTTTCTCGTACTCCTCGATTTCTTCCTTCATGAGCTTAATATCATCCTGGGTTTTTTGGAGGTGTTCACGAGTTCTGAATAGATGTTGTTGTTGCCTTTGGAGAGCTCGTCTCCTGGCTTCTAGCACCTCAGGGGGTTCATGCAATCCCACTGGTGTTTGCAACAACTCCTGTTGTTCTTGCTCCGTCATTGGCAGAACACAGATTTCTTTGGTTTTCTTCTCCGCGGGCTTTATTCCGCTTGCATCTCCTACTTCCGGGCTTTCATCGGTTGGATCAGCCGATTTCTTCTTCCGGAGTTTGTATTGGAGCTTTTTAGCGGCGTTGTGCTTTTTCTTGGAAGAGGGAGGCTTTTTGGTAGGTTCATCCTCTGTAAATTCTTTGACATTGGGTAATATTGGAGAAGTTTCTCCGTCTTCTCTCTCTTCCTCTAGCGGAGGAGTTCTAGGGCTTCCCTGACTGCAGGCATCCGTGTTTTCATCCGGTTTTGCCATTAGTACTTCGTGGAATCCTTCCTGAAGAGATTTAACCTTTCTTTCGAAGGCGTCCTCGTCTTCGTCTTCGGAATCAAAGTCATCTGATCCGGTTTCTGACTCTAATCTCGCCTCAATGGCGGCTAACACGGAGTCAGCTTCCGTGTTCGTCTCTATGTTGACGGATGTCGGATCTTCCACCTCTGTAGTGGGTTTGCTGTTTTCTGCCTTTTGCACATGATTGCTTTCATCCGTGTTTTCGGCGACCTCGGATTGCACCATACCGATAAAGTGTGAATCACTTTTATGTCGGCGATCTGAGCAAAACCCAGTATCGTAGTCATCTTCGACTGGGTATAGGGCGGGTGGGATAAATTCACTTCCACCACAAAACCCCATGGCCTCTGCAGTTACAATCGGTAACACGCAGGCACCTACCAGATGATTTTGCGCCGGTATGTAAGATCCATTGTCGAGGAAGCGTCCAACGTCGTCGTCGAACTCCAGGCTTCCGACAGTTATGGAACTGCCAATTCTGCCGAGTATCCCAGATCGAAACCTAACGCCTGACGTCGCTGGCCCCACGGTGGGCGCCAACTGTCGAGACATCGTAGTAGAATTCATAGACGGGGGTGCCATGAGACTACGGGTAGAGACGTGGGAGGACGTGATTATGCTAAGGACAAAGACACATGGTTTTTACCCAGGTTCGGTATGTCGCAGTAATGCGGCGTTCCTACTCCTACAATCTCACTATTCAGGACTAAAGCCTGTGAATACAAAGTACAATGTCAGGTTATATTAGCTGCTCGTCAAGGATCAACCTCTCGGCGATTTAGCCTGTAGCTTCTTGTCTATCTATCATATCTCCCGTCCGGCTTTATATAATAGTCGGGTTAGGGCATACAGAGTAGGAAACCTAGAAGACTACGGTAACTATTAACTTGGAAAGTAAGGAATCCGCCTTCTACTCCAAGCCAGATCACGTGGGCCGTGATCGGGTTCTTCTAGAATCCATCTTCTGCGCGTAAGCTAACTGGGCCGCCCAATGGACCGTATCCCACTACCATTTGGGCCACCAGGGTAATCCGGCACTTTAGACTACCATCTCATATACCCCTATTCGGTATATATCCGACATGGCTAGAACTTTTTCATGGCATGCTAGATGTTATTTTAGTTTTAAAGCCTTGTGGTTATTGAGTAGAATGATTAGCCTCAAATAGATGAAAGTGTTTAATGTTCCATTTAAAGAACCATGAGCTGTTCTTGTCATATTAAAGCATAAATTTCTGGTATTCTCCTTTGAATGTTTTATTTCATTGACTTGGAGCATGCTCAAACCATGTTTATGACTATGAACCAGTCACGAATAGCCTCCATGATCATTTAGTTTTTATGCTTTAATTAATGATGTTTATGTCGCTATGCATAATTATGGCTCTTATGCTCTCTTGATTTGTCGCTCCCAGTCTTTTGCTAGCCTCCACCTATACTGAGTATGAGCTCTACTTGTGCATCCAACTCTCTAAAACAAAAGTTTTCCCATTGTGTCCACCATACCTACCTACATGTGGTATTTCACTGCCACTCCAAGTAAATTGCTCATGTGCTACCTTTAAAACTTTCAAAATTACTTCTGTTTTGTGTTCCTGTTTTTGCTCATGAGGACTGTTAATAGAGAATCTTTATATCACTTGTTCATTGGATTTCACACCCTGGACTAGTGGCTTCATCCGCTTATCCAATTGATAGAAGAGCTGGCAGCGGGGTGCCCAGCCCCAAATTAATGCATACAAATTCTCTTCACTATTTTTGCCCCTGATTTATTAGTCAAAGCATAATTGTGTAAACAAAAGAGAAACATGGATAACCTTCTACCCAGATGCGTCCTTCATATGGGAGCTGCTCTTGTGAAATCTAGTTGGCTTGTGGCGTACTGTATTTTCTGTTTACCATCCGTCGACACTAGCATACACCTCTCTTAAAATATAGACACGACTCCATGGTATGTGATTGTTGGCAGGCACCCGAGGATTCTGTTATCCATGGTTTGTGTAAGATGGATGGGAAGAGTGTCAAACTTTTAATACCTCTGTTTAATAAAATAAAAACTCTAGGACATGAGTTGATCCCTGCTTCCCTCCGCGAAGGGCCTTTCTTTTACTTTTATGTTGAGTCTCCATATTCTAACTTTATGCACAGTTGAGAGAGCATCTTTGCCATTCTGAGTTTTATGTGCATTTGTCTCAGAAACATTATTAATAGATTCATGATGTGTTATTGCTTGTTCTCCAACTATTTGTTCTACTCTTCCTCATGAACTTTGAAGGTGTCCTGCCATTTATGTTTTGTACCACTCTTAAGGACTAGCGAAATACCACTTTGCCATGCTTTCTTTATACTTGAAACAAACGTATGTCCTTCTTTGCATTGTTATTCATGATATTTTATTTGAGTTATTTCTTATGATGCAAAGTGATTTCTATGCTTTATTATTAAAGTTCTATTTATCATGTCTGTGTTTAAAGTTCTATGATCTCATCTTACATATGCTTTTACATTATCGATGATCAAGTTATGTTATTAGCATGTCACCTCAGAAATTATTGTGTTTTTATCGTTTACCTACTCGAGGACGAGTAGGAACTAAGCCTGGGGATGCTTGATACGTCTCCAACGTATCTATAATTTCTGATCTTCCATGTTGACATTATGCCAATTGTACATGTTTTCTCCCTTCTTTATAGCATTTTTACATGTTTTCCAGGACTAACCTATTAACAAGATGCCAAGTGCCAGTTCCCTGTTTTCTGCTGTTTTTTATTTTGGAAAATTTTTCTGGAAATATTCTCGGAATTGGACCCCACGAATCCCGAAGTTCCTATTTTCCCCGGAAGCATCCAGATGTCCGAAGAGGAGTCGAAGACGGTCACCAGGGGGCCCTCACCGTAGCCAGGCGCGGCCCCACTTGGCCGCGCCTAGGGGGGTGAGGCCACCCTGGTGGCCCACCGACGCCTCCGTTTCGCCTATATATTCCCCTCCGAAGGAAAACCCTAAGCACCTGATCAAAAATCCCCGAAAATTCCGCAGCCGCCGTCGTCATCAACCCTAGATCAGGGGGTTCTGAAGCTGTCTCCCGGCACCCTGCTGGAGAGGAGATCATCACCGGAGGCCTCTTCATCACCATGTCTGCCTCCGAAGTGATGCGTGAGTAGTTCATCCTTGGACTACGGGTCCATAGTAGTAGTTAGATGGTTGTCTTCTCCTCCTATGCCTCAATGTTTAGATCTCGTGAGCTGCCTAACATGATCGAGATTGTTCTTATGTAATTCTATGTGATGTGTTTGCTGGGATCCGATGAATATTTAACTTATGCCAAGTTGATTATAGTCTTTATTGCATATGTTATTTGTGATCTTGCATGCTTTCCATTGCTAGTGGTTCCTCTGGCCAAGTAGTTGCTAGTGACTCCAAGAGAGAGTATTTATGCTCGATAGTTGGGTTCATGCCTCATTTTCACTTGTGCTCGAGTGACAGAAAAATGACGGGGGAGGATGTGTTGTTGGCACTAGGGAGAAAACAGCGGTGTGAGTGCCCGCGTGCACAACCATTGCTTATATTACACACATTTCCTAATGTGATTATCTGTTGCTTGCAACATAATACCTAAGGGGGTTCGGATGATAACATGAGGGTGGATTATTAATCATAGATGAAGTTGGATTACAGTCTATGTATATTGTTGTAATGTCCTCACTAGATATCATAGTAGTCATCATGTCATGAATGTGCACTACGGTGCAACCTCTATTTGTCAACTGCCCAGCTGTAATTTGTTCGCCCAACATGCTATCTTTTATGGAGAGACACCACTAGTGAACCTATGAACCCCGATCCATTTTCCTACACTGTTAAACAAACCACTACAATTTCGTGATTTCTTTACTTACTGTAAGCATACACCATTTTCAACACTATACATCTTGTCTTTGTTTTCAGCAAGACTAGTGAGATTGACAACCTCACTATACCGTTGGGACAAAGTATTTTGGTTTTGTGCAGATTCCGTGTTGTTGCTGACACCGGTTAGGCGCCATCACCACCGTTAGTGGCATCAACCTTCCGAAGATCCTCTTTGTCCTACTGGATTGATAACCTTGGTTCTTAACTGAGGGAAATTCTTACCGCTGCACTAATCACACCCTCCTCTTGAGGTTCCCAACACGCCATCCATAGCAACAATAATTTCTAGCTCCATCAAGGTGTAGCAAAGAATTTCTGTCGCCATCATAAGAAACACAAGCCACTCATCATGGGAAAGACTCATGATGGAAAATTTCCTATATTACCATCGACTACAATGAGAGGTACAACTCTGAACACCTCTCTTGCTCTTGATTCACCATCTTTATGAGTAAGATTCTTACTACACCACATGTGTCACACCCCAATTTTTGGATCCTTGTACTGTAGTTCAAGGAGACAAAAATGTGGGACAACAATTTTTTTCATAACAACATGTTTGTTTTAAAAAACATGTGTATGTGACAATAGTCATATATGCAATGCAAGATTTGTTTCATTTTAAAACCAATACAATTTTTTTTCTGAAAACACTTTTATGTTTTCCCTAATGTTTTCCATAATGTGATTTGAGTGATTTTTATTCAAAGACTTTGATCATGCTTGTTTGAATCTTGATTTAGACTTTTAACTTTGTTGGATCCAATAAAAAAAAGTACAAAATTATTTATGGAAGTATTCTTTTAAGTTTTCTGAAGATTTCTGAAACCTTATTTTTACAAAACTTGGACAGATGTTTTCATATTCTTTTTGTGCAAACCTTGCAGTTCCACTTTGCCAAATTTATTCACTTATGTTTGAACTTCACATTGGATACTTTGGTTGACTTCTAGAAGGTCTGGAGTGAGAGATTTTTGAGAGAGAAAAGAGGGGGATAGAGAGGAGAGGTGGAATGGCCTGCCGCACCGTGCATGGCCACTGTGGCCATGCCACGTCGTGGCCACGCTCTCCCTCGATGTCATGATCATGCCAAGGACACCCACGACCTCCCTGACACAACCCCACACCTTGGCACACCGCGGACACGCTCTAGACCACGAGCCCATGTCGGAAACGACACCACCGAGAGCGCCCCCGTGCCACTGTCCTCGACGCCGCGAGATAAGAGCACCACCCACCCCACCCGCTCGCCACTGACCTTCCCTCATGTCGAATCTCTAACTCTACAAATCCCTTAGATGAACCTATCGGGTTTCGAATAGGAGAACCCATGAGCGCTGGTGGAATTGTCGGCTAGACAGGGGGCGAGATTTACCCAGGTTCGGGACCCTAGTAGAGGTAAAACCCTTACTCCTGCCTCTGTCGATCTATATTATTGAGTAGATCGGTTACAATGGTGGTTGCTCGAATCGAGAGTAAGATCTCGAGTTCAAGGCTTTGGTGGTGCGGTGTTGCTTGGTCCTCTTCCGGTGGCTCTCCTGGCCTTATATAGATGGTCAGGTCTCAAACCCTACCCGGAGAGGATTCGAACTCTAACCTTAGGTCAGTTACATATTTCCTAACTCAGCCCGCAAGACAATACGGGTGGGCTTCACGTGGCCCTTCTGGAATACTCCAAGGGCTCCTCTTCTTGGGCCTTAACCTTGGGCCTGAGATGGGGTGTCCTTACCCACAGGGTCCAGGATCCATATCTTTGTCAGTAGCCCCCGAGCATTTGCTCGAGTGGGATTTTTCCAGTCGAGTAGACGGTCAAACCTTTCTCGGTTGTTCTTTCTCGTGGATAACCAGCTCGGTTGTTCCCCTGCTTAGAGGGTGCATACCCTGTGCATTGATTTTTCATACTCGAGTATCGAGAAATATAAGTGCCTGTTTTTATGGCTTTTATCGCAGAAGGATGTGGCACAGTAGCTTGGCTCTCCCGAGAGATTAGGGCCAATTAATTGCGACTAGGGCAAAAATAGTTCTGTCCTACACAGATTCGAGACCTCCGACTCGAATCCGATAAGGTGATTGTTGCGACTGGGCCGTTGTGGTCTTATCGAGTCGAACTTAACCTATGAGGGTACCCGGCGCGTCCGCTAGGATTTTTATTCGTGTTTTTGACACGGAATCATGCCGGAGGACGCAGCTTTTGAGTGCGATTCCAGGCCCTCAAGAGAGATCTTTCGGGTCTTACCTTCATATTCGAAGCATATGGCATCCGTATCTGCCTAGTCGGCTGAACAATCCAGGTTTTTATGATGTAAGAATATCATGTAAGTGAGAAACGGTAGGTTCTGCCTACTCGTGTACTTTTTGGATTAGCAGTTCTTTCATCCATACGAAAGAGTTTTCGTGTTAGGAAATTTGTGCCCATATGAAAGAGTTTCATGTTTGGGATGCTGCAACCATACGAAAAAGTTTTCGTGTGTAGGGTATCTTTCTCTTGTCTAAAGAGGTCTTGTTTCATGATTTGTTCATGAAAGAGTCGTTTCTATTCGAAGGAGTTTTGTTCATACGAAGTTTTTTTCGCGTTTGAACTTTCCATTCGGAACTTTCTTTGTCTTGATGATGCACGCTATGACGTCATGGCGCACATCTCTCCTCCCGATGGGACGTGACGGAGTGCGAGCAGATAGGTTGGCCCACATGGTCATCTTTTTGACCGGGAAACGAGACGTCGTTCCCGGTTTTCACGCAAACCGTGCAGTAAATGTGCACGATCTTCTGTTGAGATCGTGGCAGGAAACAGCGTTCACCGCCTCTTCGTTTCATCTTCACACGTGTTGGCGGCGATGAGCGACACGTGGTGCATCGAGTGGCCAGGATTGATTCGTTCCGTGTATAAGTACGGGTCTTTGCGGTGCGGTAAAACTTTCCCAGCCTTTGTCTTCCAAATCATCTTCTTCCTCGCGCTCGTCTTCTTTCTCTCCTCAAGCTCGTGCTGTCAATCATGGCTGGCGGAAAGAAACGTGGTACTGCTTTCTCTGCATCCGGGGAAGCCTCAGCGCAACCTACGCCGCGCTCGGGCGACTGGAGGTCTCCTAACACCACGGCGAAGAGCATCAAGGAGATGCAGCGGGAAGGATTGCTGCCGGCGGAGTCCGAGAAGCGGGTGCGCCTCGGCAAGAAGGAGGAGGTACCCAACCCTCAAGTGAACGAACGCGTGGTCTTTGCGGACCACGTGTCGCGCGGTCTCTCTTTCCCCCTCCATCCATTTCTTCTCGGGTTGCTGTATGTCTATGGCATACAGCTTCAGATATTCCTCCGAACGCGGTGCAGCACATATCGTGCTTCATCGTGTTCTGCGAATGCTTCCTTGGCATTCGCCCACACTGGGCGCTCTGGAAGGCCCTTTTCAAAGTTCGGATTTTCCGCGAGAAATCGCGGGTAGACTCCGAGCCCGGCGAGCCGCTACGCACGGGTGGCTTTGGGATCCAAGCGAGATCGGAGTCCAGCTACTTCAGCATGTACTTCATCGACTCCACGCAAGGCTGGAGGAAAAAGTGGTTCTACGTCATCGACAACAGCTCGGATGGGATCGTAGAATTCCACCTGTTCGCTGTTTTGAAGAGACGGAAATCCTGGGCGCACAAGTTGTCGGCTGAAGAAACCCAGGTCGTCGCGCCACTACTCGCAAGGGTGACAGCCCTCCGTGATCAAGCTGCTGGAGTTGTACTCAACGGGCTGCACCTGGCAGGTATCTTTCTCAGGCGCAGGATCCATCCTCTGCAGCTCAGACCTTCCACGATGTGGGAGTATCAAGGCTCTGAGGATCCTAGCCGAGTGAGTCGCGAGGAGCTCTCGAACGCCGAGTTCGAGAAGAAAATCACGGCTATCACTAGCCTGAAGGCGGGAGAAAAATTTCCCGACTGCACAGTCGCGGCCTTCGACGCGTCGAGGCCTCCACCAGCTGAAGTGAGTTTATCCTTCTTCTTTTTTTTTCTTGCTTGTTCAGTCAATTGAATTTTCTCTTGGTTTCTTCTGTCTTCTTCATAGAGCTTATCCATGGCCAACTGCTACCCTCCAACTTCTAGAAAGGAAGCCTCGGATTTATTGGCTAGTAACCTGGACGGCCCGACCGATACAAGCGTTGCCAATGCTACTTCGAGTTCCGAGCACGACTCTTCGGATGGTGCAGAGGATTCGAATGGCGGTCTCCTTCCCCCCAAGCGCCATCGAGTGGAGGATGACGAGGCTACCTCCAAAGACAACTCCTTGGAGGACTCGCCAGGGAAGGATCCCATCTCTGCGACTCCGCTGCGCTCACTCGCTCCTTCTCCTTCGTTCCCAGTAATCCAAACCGCCTGGAATGCGGATATGCTGGATGAGGATGAAGATGATGAGCAAGTCTTTCTCCTCGTTCGTAGCCAGACTTCCAGATGGCCCAATCGATGATATTTCACCGCACTACGATGCTGTTCGTCCTGCGGTGGAGAAAATCATTCGACTAACTTCTGAGGAAGTAGATAGAGTGTTGGCGACTGAGAATGCTTATCGCCATGATTGATTGTTGGATGTGTACATCCTGTGATGCTGTATAGTTTGTAAAAACTGTTGTAGGGTGTGTAACCTTGTATAAATTTTCTTGTGATGCTTAGTTGTAGGCGTAGCCCCCGTGTGTTTATGGGGGGTGTACCTGTAACTATTTAGCATGTAAGAATGAATAATCTTCGAGTAAATATGGTTGAGAAACCATGTATTTTATTGCGATGACTGAGAAGTCATGTATTCGAGCTACAAGAGTGGCTAGTATAGCCTTATTCGTTGTGAGAACAAGTAAGTCTAGGGATAAAATTTGCGGAGGTGTGCAATATTCTAAGGATTGGAATAGATTCCTCCAGTCGATGGATTCTTAAGCCTGTAGGCTCCGCCTGGGATGACTTCGTGTATGATGAAGGGTCCTTCCCATGGTGGCTCGAGCTTGTGTCCTTCCTTCTGCTTGAGCCGTAGCACTAGATCTCCAACCGCGAATGCTCTGTGGCGTATGCGGCGACTATGATAGTTTCGCAGTGATTGTTGGTATACTGCGGATCTTGCGAGCGCAATATCTCGCATCTCATCGAGTGCATCCATATCTTCCGCGAGTGCCTTGTTGGAGGCTTCTTTGCTGTAAGCCACAACTCGTGGGACGTTGAATCTAACATCCTCGGGAAGTACCGCTTCTGCCCCGTATACCATGAAAAATGGTGTATAGTTTGTGGATCGATTTGGAGTTGTGCGGAGGCTCCATAGTACAAAGGGTAGCTCTTCGGCCCAATGTCCTGCTGCTGGGTGTAGATGATCGAGTAAACGTTTCTTGATACCAGCTGAAACTAAGCCGTTGGATCTTTCGACTTGTCCGTTTGTTTGCGGGTGGGCAAATGAGGCAAACTTGAAGTTGATGCCCTTTTCCTCGCAGAACTGTTGTGTTTCCTTTGCTGTGAAGTTTGTACCATTGTCTGTAATGATGTCGTGCGGTACCCCAAATCTGCATACGATGGAGTCGAGGAATTTGACGGTGCATTGGGCGCTAGACGAAGTCACGGGCATGGCCTCGATCCATTTGGTAAATTTGTCGACTGCGACCAACAAGTGTGTATATCCACCCGGCGTGGACTTGCGTAGTGGTCCTACCATGTCCAGCCCCCATTGTGCGAAGGGCCAGGCGATGGGTATCATGTGCAATTCCGTAGCAGGTGCATGTGGTCTTGGTGCGAATCGCTGGCAAGCATCGCATCTTTCGACCAGCTCCTTCGCATCGGCGGCTGCCGTAAGCCAGTAAAATCCTGCTCGGAAGGCTTTTTCCATGATTGTTTTCCAGCTAGCGTGATGTCCACAGTCTCCCTGGTGGATGTCTTGGAGTAATTCTTTGCCATCTTCGGGTGCGATGCAGCGCTGAAGTATACCCGAGATGCTTTGCTTGTATAATTCTCCGTTGACTATCCGAAAGGATTTACTGCGTCTGATTATCTGTCGAGCCTCGCGAGGATCGGTCGGGAGCTGTCTGGTGGACAGGTAGTCGAGGTATTTCTGCGTCCAGACTGGCTCGACCAGAAAAACCTGTCGAGAAATGTTATGAATAAGCTCGATGATGGCAACCTGCGGGCTGACATCTGTTTCTGCTGCTGTGGGTATTCCTGCAGCTTTTTTGACTTTGACGGAGCGCTTGGTCATCCTTTCGAAATATATTCCTGGCGGTATGGGTGTGTTTGTGGAACCCATGTTTGCCAGTCTATCTGCTTCTTCATTGTTGGATCTCGCAATGTGCTTCAACTCACATCCTTTGAAGCTCCCTTCGAGTAGGTTGTACATGTCGCGATATGCTACCATGTTTTCGGCAATGGCGTCACATTCTTTCATTGTATGTTGCACGATGAGATTGGAGTCGCCGTATATCATCAATCGGGTGGCTCCACAGGCGGCTGCCATCTTCATACCATGCAACAGGGCTTCATATTCTGTGTCGTTGTTCGATGGTGGATCATCGGGTGGAAAGTCCAATCGTAGGACGTATTGCAGCTTATCTCCCCTAGGCGATATGAGGACGATTCCTGCTCCTGCTCCTTCGTTTCTTTTGGACCCGTCAAAGTACATTATCCAGTTGCTCGTGTACTCAGGCGGTCCTGGCGTTTGTAGCTCTGTCCACTCGCTTAGGAATTCCACGAGTACCTGGGATTTTACTGCATTGCGTCCTGCATAAGTGATGTCCCAAGCGCCCAACTCGATGCTCCATTTGGCTATTCTTCCGGATGCCATAGGGTTGTTCATGATTGTCCCGAGTGACGCATCATTAACCACTGTAATGGCGTGTTCCTGGAAGTAGTGCTTGAGCTTTCGGGCTGTAAGAACAACTCCATATCCGAGCTTCTCGTAATGAGGATATCGTTGCTTGCATGGCGAGAGCACTTCGCTGATGTAATAGATTGGTCGCTGGACTCCGTATGCTTTGCCCTCCTCAGGTCGTTCGACTACTATTGTCGTGCGGATGACCTGGTTTGTGGCGGCTAGGTACAGGTAGAGTGGCTCCCTTTCTTGTGGTGTTGCAAGGACGCGCCTACTTTGCAATGATCGCTTTAAGTCTGCGAACGCTTGCTTAGATTCTGGTGTGCACTCGAATTTGTCTGTCTTCTTCAGCAGCTTGTAGAAGGGTAACGCTTGCTCTCCCAATCGTGCAATGAACCTGCTCAGGGCGGCTAGTCGCCCTGCGAGCTGTTGGACTCCGCGTAGATTGGTTGGCTCCTTCATAGTCAAGATTGCTTGTATTTTCTATGGGTTGGCTTCGATGCCTCTGGCGGATACCAGGTACCCGAGAAGTTTTCCTGCTGGAACGCCAAAGACGCATTTTGTCGGATTGAGCTTGATCCTGTATGCGTTGAGGGCATCGAATGTTTCTCTGATGTCCTCGAGGAGTGTGTTCTCGACTCGAGTCTTGATGACAATGTTGTCAACGTACATTTGTACGTTCTTGCCAATGAGCTTGGCGAGGCATTTTTGCATGCAGCGCTGGTATGTTGCGACTGCGTTCTTGAGCTCGAAGGGCATTGTCGTGTAGCAATATACACCGTGTGGTGTGATGAATGTTGTCTTTTCTTTGTCCTCTTGTTTCATCCGGATCTGATTATATCCCGAATAGCCGTCCAGGAAGGAGAGGCGTTGACAGCCTGCCGTAGAGTCCACGATCTGGTCGATTCGCGGGAGGGGAAAGTTATCTTTGGGGCAGTGCTTGTTTAACGACGTGTAGTCGATGCATACCCGAAGGATGTCCGTGTTCTTTTTGGGGACCAGCACCGGGTTTGCTAACCAGGTGGATATCTTGATCTCCCTAATGAATTTTGCTGCTAGCAGTCTGTTTAATTCTTCTCCAAGCGCCTTCTGCTTGGGTTCTGAAAATCGTCGAGTAGTCTGTTTGATGGGTTTGGCATCTGGAAAGACTTCGAGTGAGTGCTCGGCAAACTCCCTGGGTATTCCTGGCATATCTGACGACTGCCAGGCGAAAATTTCCCAATACTCACGGAGGAGTTCGACGAGCGCGCTTTCCTATGCTTGCGGAAGGGTGGTTGAGACCATCGCTGTCTTCGCAGAATCTGTCGGGTGCACTTGATGCTTTCGGGTGTCACTGTTAGCGCTGAACTCCAGTTCAGGCGCGTTTTTCTTCATGAGGGGCATCACGGAGTGATCCGTGGTTTTTGCCAGCTCTTGAAGTTCTTCTTGCATCCCGAAAGATTTTGCGATCTCATTGAATTCAATGTCGCACTTGTTGGATTTCTGAAAGTCTCCGTCGATGGTGATTACGCCATATTCTCCAGGTAATTTGAGCTTCAGGTAGGCGTAGTGTGGTACTGCCATGAATCTGGCGAACGCTGTTCGACCAAGAATGGCGTGGTACTGTGAAGGCCAGTCGACAACTTCGAAGTCGAGGAATTCTCTTCTGTAGTTGCTTTTAGTGCCCAGCACAACTTCTAAGTTGATTGTTCCGAGTGGACGGATTGCCTTTCCTGGAACTATCCCGTGGAAAGATGTTTCTGATTCCGGAAGGCCGTCCAGGTTCTTGTTCATCCGACGGAGTGTATCCGCGTAGATAATGTTGATGCCACTGCCGCCGTCCATGAATACGCGGGCCAAGTCGTAGTTGCCAATTTATGCTTGGATGACAAGGGCGGCGTGTCCTGGTCGATAGACTCGTGGCGGGTGGTCTTTCATTGAGAATGTTATCGGCTGGTCTGCCATCTTCAAGTACTCGGTTTTTGTTGGCGGTGTCTGCACAGCCATGCACAATTGCCTCGTGTTAGTCTTTTGAGCTCTGCGAGAGGGACATACCTTCTGGATCATTGCTAGTTGCCCTGTCGGGTTCGGGTACGCGTTTGCTCCGGCGTTTTGCGCAGGTGGTGCAGGCAGTGCAACTAACGCCGTGCTTGGATTTGGTGGTGGAGGTAGGGGTTGTGGCGGCTGGAATCCTTGGTGTCCTGCTCCTGGAAGTGGTGGGTAATTTTGACTGGCTGCGGATCTTTTCCTTGCGAGGGCGTCTGAGATGTCGAGAAACTTTCGGCAATCCTTAAGAAGGTGCGTTGCCTTAGTTTTGCCCGTGCGCTTATCTGTAAATAGATGTAGCGAGCAGTATGCATCAAGGTTCTCCTCGGGAGATTTGTCTTCAGCCTTTGGTTTCCACTCGCGATTTCCACGGCGACCGGAGTCGCGGCTTCGTGTGAATTCCGCCGCTACCATCTCTTCTCGATCTTCGTGATCGTAATATTTCCTCCTCTTCTTTCGACCATGGCGGTCTTCTTCGTGCGCAAGCGATGACGCCCTCTCATTGCGCACCGCGTCCTCTCCGTTAGCCCACTTGTCGGCTATATTCATTAGCTCCCCAATAGTTTTGGGTGCAGCTCTGCCTATCTCTTCTCTGAAAGAGGTTCTTCGGGCGCCTTTTGCAAAGGCTTCAATCGCTACTTCTTCTGAGATGGTTCCCGCGGTGTTCTTGAGCGTGGTCCATCGCTGGATGTACTCGCGGGTGGATTCGCCACTTTTCTGTTTGCATGCTCGCAGTTCTTCAATGGTGGCCGGCCTCTTGTAGGTCGACTGGAAATTTTTGCAAAAATCGCGGTGCAAGTCGTCCCACGATGCGTAACAAGATCTTGGTCTTCTTTCCAGCCAACTGCGAGCCGCGCCGACGAGATGCAAATTGAGATATTGCATAGCCGTGTTCTTGTTCACACGTTGGCATTTTACTGTCGTGAGGTAATCGCTTAGCCATTGAGAGGGCTCGAGCGAGCCGTCGTACTTTGTCACCTCCGAGCTGAGCTTGAATCTTCTGGGTAGAGGCGCCTCGCGGATGCTGCGGGCAAAACAGAGCGCACCGCAGGTTTCGTCATCCGAGGAGCCAGACGAAGAGCGCTCGCGATATCGTGAAGCCCTGGCCTTATCCACCCTTTTTTGAGCGGGATCTGATCGTGCGTCGTATTCCGGCAGGTCGCGGTCGGCGTCCTCCCTTGGCTCCTTGCTTCGTTTCCGCGAGCGGCTACTGTAATGTCGCGAGCTTTTGTCTCTCGGGCTACCTTCGCTACTGCTTCGACTGTCGTCGCGGCGTCGGGCTTCTTTTCCTCGACAACGACGCGGTGACTTGTCTTTCCTTGGTGAAGAGCTCCTATGCCTGCGGGGCCTTTCTCTCTCTTTCTCCTTCTCTTTTTCCTGTTGCTCCTTCTCCAGCTGCTCCGCGACTTTCTTGCGGTCGTAGGAGGCGAGCCTTGCGGCTGCTAATCCTAGCCCCTTACGCACTTGTTTATACTGCTCCACCCGAGGGTCACTTTCCGTCGATTGATGCATCTGCATGTAAGTTCCTGCGGCTAGAACCGCGGCAGCGGGAGTTTGCGGGTAGACGTTGCCGTCGTCATCGACTCGCATGAGAGAAGGAGTGATCGACCTGCTGGTTCCGGCCATGGATTCGATGTTCCTGGATGTAGATGCGTGCCCCTTCCTCGCGGGTCGGGTTCCGACCGAGGGTGTTAGGGACAGCCCAGCTCGTCTCTGACTTGACTCGTCCGCCGCTCTTCTTCGGCGGGCCAAATCTATCCGAGCGTCTTTGATGGTTGAGGCTGCTCTCACTAGGTGATAGTGGTAGGCAACCATGTCTTCGTGTGATGCTCCGACTGCGGGTGGTTTGCTCGTTCGCATAGCTTCCTTGGCTCGATCCCAAGATTCCCGCGAGACGCCGATTATGTTGCGCTCTGCCGCGCTATGCTCCGTTTCCGGGGTTTGTTCCGATCCTGCCATGCAGACTTGAGCTAGTCGAGGCTCGTGTGTCCTAGGCGTAGATCGGAAAGCCCTTTGAACTCTTGAAGGTTCCTCTGTCGAGAGGGTGTGGTAGTCGTTGGCGTTGAAGCGGACGGACTCGCCGCTTTTCTCCAGATGACGGTGCGAGTCGACAGCTTCAGACTCAGATTCTGATTCTTCCGAGAAGTGGAGGATTCCGTCCCTGTTGGTCATGAACTTCAGGCTCCCGAACGTCAAGGTGACGCTCCTCTCCAGATCCTCGAATACCGGGCGTGATTCCGGCGAGTGAGGAGTGACCACGACAGATCCGATCCGTATAGGATTGTTCGGGGCCGTAGTCGATGGTTTCCAACGTGAGTTGGACGATGAAGCCGAAGATGCCGGAGATCCAGCGCCCGCTGTTCCCACAGATGGCGCCAATTGTCGAATCTCTAACTCTACAAATCCCTTAGATGAACCTATCGGGTTTCGAATAGGAGAACCCATGAGCGCTGGTGGAATCGTCGGCTAGACAGAGGGCGAGATTTGTAACATCCCAAGTATGAAAATACCCCTAGAATGCTTTGTTCCTTGTTTTATTTCAAGCAATGCATCATGTCATCATCTCATTGCATTTGTTTCTTATTTATTGCAATTGTTTTCCACTGTTTTCACAACTCAAACTTAAACCTTTATTCAAACATGGTTTCATACTTGCTCTGTTACAACTTTTGGAACCAAAATAACAAATAAAAACAACCCTTTTATTCCTTGTTTTTCACTTATCAAATTGTTGGTTTAAGCAAACCATTAATCCAATTACTTAATTCTACTTCACTTCAATTCAAACCAAATGGATTTCAAAATCAGTAACTATTTGAATACATGAAAATCACTCAACCATTGCAATCTTTAAACACATATTCCTTAGGGTGAACCCTATTAAAAAAATTTGTTTAATATTGTGTTTAATATTAGAAATGCTTTCAATTTAATTTCAAATGCAAATCTAATTTTAAATCTCAAATTTTTGAAATCCAAAGTTGGAATATGTTTTCTAATTACCTAACAAGCCTAAACTAATTTTTCTGTAATTTTTATTAACTAAACCCTTAACAGTTTTCTTTCAAAAGCAAAACTACAAAAAAAAAAAACAGAAAAAATAAAAGGCAGCAGCTAACCTACAGCGCGCGCAGCAGACAAGCAGCAGCCCAGCCCAACTAGCCTAGCTGCGCGCGACCCAACCCAGCTAATCTCCCCACTTACCGTTTCGTTGCGCCAAGATTCGTGCCGCCCTTCTGTTTCTCCTTCGTCACCCCGTACAGCAGGGAATCGGGCGGAGCCACCGCGGCACCGCGCGCGACTCCGGCGGCTGCCCTCGCTCCTCGAGCCCTATATGTGCGCGCCCTAGCCCTGGAACCTAACCCTAGCGCCTAGGGTTCCTCCTTCCATCGCCAGCGCCGCCAGTCGCCTCCTCCCCGTCGAGCTACCCCTCTCTGTTTTTCCTCCCGCCGGCGAGCCTCTGAAAACCGGCATGGCGCCGCCTACCTGAACCTTCTCCGCCACCCGTAGCCATCGAAACGGGATCGCCGCTACTCCCTCTTCCCTTTGGACACCAGCAAACACCACGGTGAGCACTCGTTCGACGCCGCCGTCCTCTTCTCTTTTTTCGGCCACCGTGAACCATTTTTTCTGAACCCGATTAGTTCGTCGCCGTTGCAGAGCCCCTCACCGCCGTTTGATCGCTGGTTTAGCACCGCCTCTTCCTCCTCTACGTGTTGAACACCGACGGGAGCCTGGAGATCCACTGCATCAACGCCACCGTCCTCGACCGCAACGTCACGTCGCCGTCAGCTCGCGTCACCGTCGGGCCGCTGCCACGATTACTCCGGTGGTGAGCTCCGATTCCTCCCATCTTCCCCTCCTCTCGCATCAGTGCACCACCTGCAACGTCTAGCACCCACTCTGCTCGCACACCACCGTGGATCCCGCCGGCGAGCACCGCGTCTGCCCGTCGCGCAAGCGTTTCGTCAGAAAGTTCAGTTATTTTGAACTGAACCTTAACCTGCATCCGTTCCCTATACTGTCAAACACACAGCAGCAGCGCAGCGGTCCGGGCCTTTTGCGCGCACAGCGAGCTCGCGGGATCGATCCCCCGCGGCCGCATCCTTTTTTCGCCATTTTCCCCGCGCGCACGGCCCACCTGGCAGTGGCTCCCCTTGCCACGCCAGCGCGCGCTAGCCACGCTGGCCACGGGCCCCTCCTGGCAGCGTGTGGGTACACTTCCTGCACGGTAACAAAAGTTTAATTCGAATCTGTTTAAATTCCAAATTTTTTTTTAATGGGCAGAATAAACACCTAATTTGAAAATTCAATAACTTTTAATATATGAATCCAATAAATACAAACTTTATATGTTTATTGCTCCAAATTTCATAATCTTTCCAACTAGACTATTTGTGTTCTGTTTTGAATTTTCAAAATACTTTTAAATTTCAAATTTGAATAATTCAAATGCAAATTGAAATAATTCATAACTAATTCATACTGTTTTCAAATAATTCAAATAAAATATGTTTTTCACACCATTTTGAATGTGCTATTCAAATATAAAATTTGTTTTATTGTTTGAATAATTTAAATTGCCTAAACAATTTAAACCTTGTTTAATTCAATTAAATTTGATAAAATCATAACTTGATTAATATAAAATATTTTTGAACATGCAAATTATGTTTTCAAACCACCAAAGTGTGAACTTTTCAAATGTGAATTTGAATTTATGGTTTGAACAAATAAAATTCAAATAATATTTAAGCTTGTTTTAAATTCAATTAAAACTTGTTTAATATTGATTAATTCATAACTAAATAATCCAAAGTCCAATTCCAAAATGTGAAACATGTAATTCAACTAAAATTTGATGTTCTTTTCAAATATAAAAATTGTAAGTTGTTTTGCACACCTTAATTTAGTGAAAACAATAATTGTTTGTGTAACATGTTTAAGTAACAAAATTTTCCAAACTTAACAAATAATTTCTAAACTTGTTTTATTCCTTTTCCTTTGCACCTATTATTGTTATTTTGTTGTTATCTTGTCATTATCATCATGCATGCATCATGATAACAACTATCACCTAATAAATAATTGTAAATCATTTGTTCCACTTATTTCAATGGATCCTTTTCCATATGCAACCCTTGCATATGGGTCCATTTAATTTGTGCTATCTTGTTAGTCAATTTATTTTGATGCACCCATTAAATTGCCATGCATCATATTGACTGTGCACAATGCCATGAACATGATTGTTTACCTTCCTGTTTGTTTGTTTGCTTCTTCTCGAATAGACGACGACGTTGAGGCAGACGACCTTTACAGCACCCCTTCTGAGGATCTAGCTCAGTACCCGGCTGATCAGTTTGCAGGCAAGTTATCACTCACATGAACCATCGTGTTCCTTTCAACCCTGGTTACCGATACTTTCCGTTGTCTATACTTGCTAGCCTTAGTGGTAGATGTTTCTGTTACGAACCTATCACATGAATCCTTTAACCCATGATATTGCCTCATCACCCCTCCTACAACCCATTGATTGAGCCAGTGTCTTTCTAGCATGCTTAGGTTGTTTTGCTCGAGTCTGTTACCGTTACTTTCAGTTACTATATCTTTATTATGTTCTGGGGGGCCGATGTTTAATCAACCAATCAATCATGCTAATGTTATTACTGTTAATAATAATCTGATGATAAGGCACCGGCAGGAGGCCCATGAGAGGTTTTGGAGCCTGCTAGTGTCGACCCTAATAGGAAAAGGGTCTTGTCTACTGATCCATGATGAGCGCACTACCCGCATGTGGGAAGCGAGTATGGGCGCCCCCCTCAATTTGATTCGATTCGCATCTCGTCCAAATCATCTCATTTAGTTCGTGCTTTCTATTTGCCGCATGCATGTTTTTGCGAGCCCAGCGCAGGGTGGAACTTTTGTAGTCGGCATATAGGGGGACACGGTCTTAGAGTGCTATGAGGGTCCCTTTTCTTCGGGGCTTGATTAGCCGTGCGCCCAAGGTGCTTTGGGCTTGATGCGGAGAAGAGTTGAGTTGTGTTGAGTGCCCCGCTTGGTGGGAGGCATCCCATCTGGCGGGTTATTCATACGTGTACGGCCAAATTGGTGCAACCCTGCAGGGATAATCTTCTCGAGAAGCCGTGTTTTCCGCGGTTATGGTTAACTTGGTGAAAGTACTGGCTAACAAGTACTCAGGACAACTTAAACATAATGTTCAATCATGTTTCACCCAATGATTAATAATTTGACTAGTAATAGGTTATTCACACAAATACCTTGATTCATCTTAATCCAACTGTGTGAGTTATCCTCGGGTTGCTTCTTTGGATAAGGGGCGAGGTCCAGGATGGGTTTGGTTGAAGTTATCTTTCAGTTGGTTACAAACCCCGATCTTATCCCCTTTCTAATAGTTGGATATGATAGAATCTCTGTAGTGGGTTAGCGCAGCCAGTTGCAGCATCATTATATAACCCCTTCTTTCCGTTGAACCAAGTCATCTGTGCTTGTGTTGACGGGCTATGCTTTGGTGAACTGTGAGTCTTGCTTGCCAGTACTTGGATGTACTGACCCCGTTGGGGCTGTGGTTTACGCAGAGTACGACTACGACTACGATGCTTCTCAGGACGGCTACTTCGTGGAGTTTGACGAGACTGCAGACGAGTAGTTAGCTGGACCAGGGCAGGATCCAGAACCTACGTGGATGGGCTTCGTCTTCTTTATTTTTCTCTGGCTTCTTAAGCCTGTTGGATTTGTCTGTACTCAGACCCCTTTGAGTGCTTCCGCTGATGTAATGAATGTTATGTTGGGACATGTGTCCTCTGGATGATTGTATTCGCTATTTCTGCCTTAGTGAAGGCCAGTTGCAACTTTAGTTCTATTTTAGAGATAAGTTGTGATAATCATTCGTTAAAAGCTGTTGACGTACAGTGCGTGCTTGTTATGAAGTACGTCGACAGTAGTGCCGGTGACTCCTAATGGATAGTTTACATCGACGGTGGAATAGTAGGGCTTGTGTTGTCGCGCATAAGCGCAGGCCTACCAGGAAGCTGGGACGTGGGAGCAGTTATGCCCCATAATCCAAGCACCTACTATCCAGTTCGCACGATGAGTATCCCTTAGAAGCCAGGGTGCGACAAATGGTATCAGAGCCTGTCTGCCTGTAGGATCCCTTTTTACTGGTCGCAGTTGAGTCTAGAAACTATTTTGTAGCTATATAGGAAAAATGAAACGTGAGAGTAGGAATTCTGCCATTTTTCTTCTTTCCCCACCCACCCACCCTTTTCTGGTAAGGAAGTGCAACGTTGTTTTTCTTTTCTCACCTAAACTTTCAAGTTAGGATTTCACGTGTTTTGGGTTCTCCTTAGTACCTCAGGACTTTTGGTCTCGTTTTTCCCGATGTTGCTTCGATATCATGTTCTTTTCAACATCCTTATCGTCCGTTGAACCTTGTTGTTGTTTTCCACATCCTTTTTTTTCATCTACCGGAGTCTAATCAAAACCTTACAAATCATCTGCAGATGGGTCTCAGCTACTACCCGCAGGTGGTTCGCATGACTCGCTGTGAGAGCACCGCCGGTTTTCCAGAGATGCTGAGAGACATGGTTACCTATCTGGGGTTCCGTTGGGCACCAGAGTACCAGGTCTACGAGCACCAGCGAGAGTTTGACCAGACTTGCTACCGGGCTATCGTCTACATTCTGTCGGATGATGGCAGGAGCATTGCCCACCAGTACGAGGCAGTAGGGTCCACAGTGGATATGGCCGTGCAGCAGGCAGCGTACGTGAGTCTCACCGTTCTCCGTGCTGACTACTGGGGGTTTGATGATTCCATCTATCGTCACATCCCCCGTGGTTACATCACGGCAGCGGGAGTTCACTTCACTCTCCACCGCAACCTGGATACCTACGAGGATGATAGCTCCAGGCTGCACACCACTGCCCAGTTCGTGTCGCACAGTGACGCCGTTGCTTCCACACTTGCTCAGGAGTTGGCCTCAGTCAGGGAGCAGCTCTATCTGGCTTTGACTCGTCTGGCGACGTACACCACAGACTTCGTTGGAGACGAGCGCTTTGCACGTTTCCAGCAGACACTGGGTTTTCCTCTGCCAGATGCTGGAGGTTACGAGCCGATCAGAGGCCCACTTCTCGACCTCGGAGCTGGTTACACAGGGATTCCCCGCTATGGAGCACAGGGACACGACGCTTTCTACTTCACCACACCGAGAGTTGCTCTCAGAGCAGTTCCTATCTACAGGGATCGTCGTCATACCTACTTCCGTGGGATTCCTCCGCACCGTATCTCTCGTCGTACTACTCACCGCCGTCCTGCGTGATGAGCATGGGAGTACCGATGTATCCATTCCTAGCTATGTTTAGTTATCCTTCGGCATTCGAACCATGTATTGGTCTGTTGGATATTCTGATGTATTTGAACATGTGATGATGTACCTGTTGGTTATCTATTCATGCGTCGGAATAATCTATCTTTCGGTTACCAAGTCTATCCTGTTCTATTGTTGTGCTAAAATGCATTTCTGTTCAGGATGCCTCCAACCAGGAACAACCCGCCTCCGCCACCACCAATGGGGGAACTGTTGGCTCAGATGACCCAAGTGGTGACACAGATGGCCCAGATCCAGGCTAACCAGCACCACAACCAGAATGCTCCAAGGGTCACCATCAAGGACTTCCTCAGCTTGGGCCCAAAAGCTTTCGTGGCAACACGTGAGCCCCTGGATGCTGATGACTGGATCCGTGACGTAGCAAGAGCTCTGGAGATTGCTCAGGTTGCGGAAGAGGATAAGGTCAAGTATGCCACCTACCTACTGAAGGGTCAGGCAGCTACTTGGTGGGAGAACTACCAGACCATGAGAGCTGGCTTTCCTATCACCTGGGGATGTTTCAGGGATGCCTTCCTGAAGCACCACATCCCGGATGGTCTCATGGAAAGGATGCGTGAGGAATTCTGCTCTCTCAGACATGGCAAACTGGACGTTCTCGGCTACCAGAACGAGTTCAATCGTCTCGCTCGGTACGCTGGTGACGAAGTGTCCACTGAAGCCAAAAAGATGGCAAGGTTCCGCCGAGGTTTTAACCCGGAACTGAAGTACGCTCTCACCAACATCAAGTGCAAGGACTTCGTGGAGCTTGAGAACACCGCGCTTAATGAGGAGAATGGGCGCAAGGCGTTCGAAGAGTCGCGCAAGCACTCGCGTGAGGGTGGTTCCTCCTCCAACATGACCACCCCTCCGCAGAAGCGCCGCATCTGGGTGCCAAATGGTGCTGTCACTCGGGCTCCAAATGCCCAAGCTTCTCCAGGCTTTGGTCCCCGCCCACCCAACCCATCTCAGATGCAGGGTCAGAGGTTTCCGATGGGGCAGCCAAGGCCGGGTCCTTCTCGTGTCGTCACTTGCTACAAGTGCAAGGATACTGGACACTATGCTGATAAGTGCACTCAGAAGCAGCTACCCCTACCTCCTCGCCCCAACAACAACCAGGCTATGGTTCGTGCTCCCCCGGCTAAAGCCTTCAACTCCAACAACAGGCCTGTCGGGAGGAACGCGAGGGTGAACCATATCAAGGCCGACAAAGCTGAGGAAGTTGCTGACGTCGTTCTCGGTATATTACCCGTAAACTCTATTCCAGCTAAAGTGTTGTTTGATACTGGAGCATCGCATTCGTTTGTGTCAAAGATCTTTGCTACAACGTACAATTTAGCTCTGGTTCCGCTAAGCAATCAAATCTATGTGCACTCTCCGGGAACTAAAATGATTACTTCCAAGATAAGCATGGACAATCAGATCCTAATTGGAGGTCGCATATTCCTTGCTTCACTAATGTTGCTGGGAAATTCTGACATTGATGTCATTCTGGGTATGGATTGGTTGAAGACCCACAAAGCTAAAATTGACTGTGCTCAAAAGTCAATAACTCTCTCCCACACTTCAGGCCAGATAGTCTATTCTCCATATGGATCAAGTTCTGTTCAGCTGTTCAACCTCGATGCCAAACCCCTTCCTGCAATTGAAAATGTTCCGGTGGTTTGTGAATTCCCTGACGTCTTTCCAGAAGAGTTGCCAGGGATGCCCCCGGACAGAGCAGTTGAGTTCGTGATCGAGCTTGAGCCAGGTACTGCTCCAATCTCTAAGCATCCATACAAGATAGCTCCTCCTGAACTGAAATTGTTGAAGGAGCAAATCGATATGTACATGGACAAAGGTTACATTCAGCCTAGTTCCTCCGCTTGGGGTTGCCCAACTCTGTTTGTTGCCAAGAAGGATCAAACAAAAAGACTCGTGGTTGACTATCGTCCTCTCAACGAGAAAACAATCAAGAACAAGTATCCACTTCCTCGTATCGATGATCTTTTTGATCAACTCGCTGGAGCCTCAATATTCTCAAAGTTGGACTTGAGGATGGGGTACCATCAGATAAAGATCAGAAAGGAAGATATTCCTAAGACAGCTTTCACCACTCGGTACGGTCTATATGAATACACCGTCATGTCCTTTGGTCTCACCAATGCACCGGCAACGTTCTCAAGACTCATGAATTCTGTCTTCCATGAATACCTCGACAAGTTCGTTGTGGTATATCTCGATGATATTCTAGTCTACTCCAAATCCGAGGAAGAGCATGGAGAACATCTTCGTCTCACTCTCATGAAACTTCGCGAGCATCGTCTATATGCCAAGTTTTCGAAATGTGAGTTCTGGATTCCAGAAGTTGCATATCTTGGTCATATCATCTCTGCCAAAGGCATTGCCATTGATCCTGAAAAGGTTAAGGCAATTGTTGATTGGAAACCCCCTAAGACGGTGAAACAAGTCAGAAGTTTTCTTGGCTTGGCTAGCTATTGCCGTCGTTTCGTCCAAAACTTTTCCAAGATTGCCAAACCTCTCACTGATCTCACAAAGAAGGACAAAAAGTTCGTTTGGACTCCACAATGTGATGAGAGTTTCAACCTCCTGAAGACTAAACTCACTTCCACACCTGTTCTAGTTGGCCCAGATACTACCAAACCTTTCCAGATATTCTGTGATGCATCTCTCCAAGGCCTAGGAGCAGTTCTTATGCAAGAACGTCAAGTTGTGGCTTATGCTTCACGTCAGTTGAACCCACATGAGCAAAACTATCCCACTCATGATCTTGAACTTGCAGCAGTTGTGTTTGCCCTCAAGAAATGGAGACAATACTTGTTGGGTAACAAAACTGAAATCTTTTCCGATCATAAGGGTCTGAAATACATCTTCACTCAGCCAGATCTGAACCTCAGGCAAAGGAGATGGATTGAGAAGATTAAAGACTTTGATCTCACCATTTCTTACACTCCAGGCAAGGCTAATGTTATGGCCGATGCTCTCAGTCGCAAATCCTATTGCAATAATCTCATGATCATGGAAAGCCAACCTCCACTTCATGAAGAATTCCAGAAGCTGAACCTTGGTCTTGTTCCTGAAGGATACCTTGCTAGCTTGACAGCCAGCCCAACTCTCGAGGACAAGATTCGTTCTGAACAACTTCGTGATAATGAAATCAAGAAGATGGTAGAGCAAATCAAGGAGGGCAGTGATAAGTTCAAGTCCTTCTCAATTGATGACAAGGGAACTGTGTTCTTCGAAGGACGCATTGCAGTCCCTCAGAATCAAAGTCTCAAGGATATCATTCTCAAGGAGGCTCATGAAACTCCTCTATCCATTCACCCTGGAAGTACAAAGATGTACCAGGATCTCAAGACTCTGTATTGGTGGCCTGGCATGAAACGTGAAATTGCTCAATACGTTTCTGAATGCGACGTTTGTCAACGTGTTAAGGCAATCCATCAGAAGACAGCAGGTCTACTCCAACCTCTGAAAATTCCTGAGTGGAAGTGGGACATGATTGAAATGGACTTCATTACTGGGTTTCCAAAGTCCAAAAAGGGCAACGATGCAATCTTCGTTGTTATTGACCGTCTCACTAAGGTTGCTCACTTCTATGCGGTAAAGGAAACTATCTCAGCTAGCCAGTTAGCAGAGCTCTACACAGCAAAGGTGGTTCCCCTTCATGGTGTTCCATTGGAAATAAGCTCAGACCGTGGAAGTATTTTCACTTCTCATTTCTGGAAGAGCTTTCAAGAAGCATTGGCCACTAAACTTCTGTTCAGCACAGCTTATCACCCTCAGTCTCAGGGGCAAGTCGAAAGAGTCAATCAGATTCTCGAGGATATGCTCAGAGCATGTGGTCTCTCCTTTGGCATGAAATGGGAGGATTGCCTTCCGTATGCTGAATTCTCTTACAACAACAGCTACCAGGCAAGCCTAGGCATGGCACCATTTGAGGCACTGTATGGTCGCAGATGCAGGAGTCCAATCAATTGGTCTGGAGCTGGTGAACGTTCACTTTTAGGCCCTGACATTGTTAAGGAAGCCGAGGAGAAAGTTCGTATCATTCGTGACAATCTCAGGATTGCTCAATCTCGTCAGAAGAGCTATTATGATAGCAAGCACAGGGATATGACCTATGCACCTGGTGATAAGGCATATCTCCGTGTAACTCCCCTCAGAGGCACTCATCGTTTTGGTGTGAAAGGAAAGCTTGCACCAAGATACATTGGTCCTTTCAACATCCTCTCAAGACGTGCAGAAAATGCTTATCGTCTTGAACTTCCAGAAAAACTATCCAAAGTGCACGATGTGTTCCACGTGTCACAACTCAAGAAGTGTTTCAAAGATCCAGATCGTGCAGTTGATCATGATTCCATTGAACTGCAAGATGATCTATCTTATGAGGAGCACCCTATTCGTATTCTCGATGAGACCGAGCGTAAGACTCGCAACAAGAGCACCAAGTTCTTGAAAGTCCAATGGTCGCATCATTCTGATAAAGAGGCAACGTGGGAGACCGAAGAGGATCTTCGCAAGAAGTATCCGGACCTGTTCATTTCTCAGTAGGGAATCTCGGGGCGCGATTCCTTCAAGGGGGGGCGTTTTGTAACATCCCAAGTATGAAAATACCCCTAGAATGCTTTGTTCCTTGTTTTATTTCAAGCAATGCATCATGTCATCATCTCATTGCATTTGTTTCTTATTTATTGCAATTGTTTTCCACTGTTTTCACAACTCAAACTTAAACCTTTATTCAAACATGGTTTCATACTTGCTCTGTTACAACTTTTGGAACCAAAATAACAAATAAAAACAACCCTTTTATTCCTTGTTTTTCACTTATCAAATTGTTGGTTTAAGCAAACCATTAATCCAATTACTTAATTCTACTTCACTTCAATTCAAACCAAATGGATTTCAAAATCAGTAACTATTTGAATACATGAAAATCACTCAACCATTGCAATCTTTAAACACATATTCCTTAGGGTGAACCCTATTAAAAAAATTTGTTTAATATTGTGTTTAATATTAGAAATGCTTTCAATTTAATTTCAAATGCAAATCTAATTTTAAATCTCAAATTTTTGAAATCCAAAGTTGGAATATGTTTTCTAATTACCTAACAAGCCTAAACTAATTTTTCTGTAATTTTTATTAACTAAACCCTTAACAGTTTTCTTTCAAAAGCAAAACTACAAAAAAAAAACAGAAAAAATAAAAGGCAGCAGCTAACCTACAGCGCGCGCAGCAGACAAGCAGCAGCCCAGCCCAACTAGCCTAGCTGCGCGCGACCCAACCCAGCTAATCTCCCCACTTACCGTTTCGTTGCGCCAAGATTCGTGCCGCCCTTCTGTTTCTCCTTCGTCACCCCGTACGGCAGGGAATCGGGCGGAGCCACCGCGGCACCGCGCGCGACTCCGGCGGCTGCCCTCGCTCCTCGAGCCCTATAAGTGCGCGCCCTAGCCCTGGAACCTAACCCTAGCGCCTAGGGTTCCTCCTTCCATCGCCAGCGCCGCCAGTCGCCTCCTCCCCGTCGAGCTACCCCTCTCTGTTTTTCCTCCCGCCGGCGAGCCTCTGAAAACCGGCATGGCGCCGCCTACCTGAACCTTCTCCGCCACCCGTAGCCATCGAAACGGGATCGCCGCTACTCCCTCTTCCCTTTGGACACCAGCAAACACCACGGTGAGCACTCGTTCGACGCCGCCGTCCTCTTCTCTTTTTCCGGCCACCGTGAACCATTTTTTCTGAACCCGATTAGTTCGTCGCCGTTGCAGAGCCCCTCACCGCCGTTTGATCGCTGGTTTAGCACCGCCTCTTCCTCCTCTACGTGTTGAACACCGACGGGAGCCTGGAGATCCACTGCATCAACGCCACCGTCCTCGACCGCAACGTCACGTCGCCGTCAGCTCGCGTCACCGTCGGGCCGCTGCCACGATTACTCCGGTGGTGAGCTCCGATTCCTCCCATCTTCCCCTCCTCTCGCATCAGTGCCCCACCTGCAACGTCTAGCACCCACTCTGCTCGCACACCACCGTGGATCCCGCCGGCGAGCACCGCGTCTGCCCGTCGCGCAAGCGTTTCGTCAGAAAGTTCAGTTATTTTGAACTGAACCTTAACCTGCATCCGTTCCCTATACTGTCAAACACACAGCAGCAGCGCAGCGGTCCGGGCCTTTTGCGCGCACAGCGAGCTCGCGGGATCGATCCCCCGCGGCCGCATCCTTTTTTCGCCATTTTCCCCGCGCGCACGGCCCACCTGGCAGTGGCTCCCCTTGCCACGCCAGCGCGCGCTAGCCACGCTGGCCACGGGCCCCTCCTGGCAGCGTGTGGGTACACTTCCTGCACGGTAACAAAAGTTTAATTCGAATCTGTTTAAATTCCAAAAAAAATTTAATGGGCAGAATAAACACCTAATTTGAAAATTCAATAACTTTTAATATATGAATCCAATAAATACAAACTTTATATGTTTATTGCTCCAAATTTCATAATCTTTCCAACTAGACTATTTGTGTTCTGTTTTGAATTTTCAAAATACTTTTAAATTTCAAATTTGAATAATTCAAATGCAAATTGAAATAATTCATAACTAATTCATACTGTTTTCAAATAATTCAAATAAAATATGTTTTTCACACCATTTTGAATGTGCTATTCAAATATAAAATTTGTTTTATTGTTTGAATAATTTAAATTGCCTAAACAATTTAAACCTTGTTTAATTCAATTAAATTTGATAAAATCATAACTTGATTAATATAAAATATTTTTGAACATGCAAATTATGTTTTCAAACCACCAAAGTGTGAACTTTTCAAATGTGAATTTGAATTTATGGTTTGAACAAATAAAATTCAAATAATATTTAAGCTTGTTTTAAATTCAATTAAAACTTGTTTAATATTGATTAATTCATAACTAAATAATCCAAAGTCCAATTCCAAAATGTGAAACATGTAATTCAACTAAAATTTGATGTTCTTTTCAAATATAAAAATTGTAAGTTGTTTTGCACACCTTAATTTAGTGAAAACAATAATTGTTTGTGTAACATGTTTAAGTAACAAAATTTTCCAAACTTAACAAATAATTTCTAAACTTGTTTTATTCCTTTTCCTTTGCACCTATTATTGTTATTTTGTTGTTATCTTGTCATTATCATCATGCATGCATCATGATAACAACTATCACCTAATAAATAATTGTAAATCATTTGTTCCACTTATTTCAATGGATCCTTTTCCATATGCAACCCTTGCATATGGGTCCATTTAATTTGTGCTATCTTGTTAGTCAATTTATTTTGATGCACCCATTAAATTGCCATGCATCATATTGACTGTGCACAATGCCATGAACATGATTGTTTACCTTCCTGTTTGTTTGTTTGCTTCTTCTCGAATAGACGACGACGTTGAGGCAGACGACCTTTACAGCACCCCTTCTGAGGATCTAGCTCAGTACCCGGCTGATCAGTTTGCACGCAAGTTATCACTCACATGAACCATCGTGTTCCTTTCAACCCTGGTTACCGATACTTTCCGTTGTCTATACTTGCTAGCCTTAGTGGTAGATGTTTCTGTTACGAACCTATCACATGAATCCTTTAACCCATGATATTGCCTCATCACCCCTCCTACAACCCATTGATTGAGCCAGTGTCTTTCTAGCATGCTTAGGTTGTTTTGCTCGAGTCTGTTACCGTTACTTTCAGTTACTATATCTTTATTATGTTCTGGGGGCCCGATGTTTAATCAACCAATCAATCATGCTAATGTTATTACTGTTAATAATAATCTGATGATAAGGCACCGGCAGGAGGCCCATGAGAGGTTTTGGAGCCTGCTAGTGTCGACCCTAATAGGAAAAGGGTCTTGTCTACTGATCCATGATGAGCGCACTACCCGCATGTGGGAAGCGAGTATGGGCGCCCCCCTCAATTTGATTCGATTCGCATCTCGTCCAAATCATCTCATTTAGTTCGTGCTTTCTATTTGCCGCATGCATGTTTTTGCGAGCCCAGCGCAGGGTGGAACTTTTGTAGTCGGCATATAGGGGGACACGGTCTTAGAGTGCTATGAGGGTCCCTTTTCTTCGGGGCTTGATTAGCCGTGCGCCCAAGGTGCTTTGGGCTTGATGCGGAGAAGAGTTGAGTTGTGTTGAGTGCCCCGCTTGGTGGGAGGCATCCCATCTGGCGGGTTATTCATACGTGTACGGCCAAATTGGTGCAACCCTGCAGGGATAATCTTCTCGAGAAGCCGTGTTTTCCGCGGTTATGGTTAACTTGGTGAAAGTACTGGCTAACAAGTACTCAGGACAACTTAAACATAATGTTCAATCATGTTTCACCCAATGATTAATAATTTGACTAGTAATAGGTTATTCACACAAATACCTTGATTCATCTTAATCCAACTGTGTGAGCTATCCTCGGGTTGCTTCTTTGGATAAGGGGCGAGGTCCAGGATGGGTTTGGTTGAAGTTATCTTTCAGTTGGTTACAAACCCCGATCTTATCCCCTTTCTAATAGTTGGATATGATAGAATCTCTGTAGTGGGTTAGCACAGCCAGTTGCAGCATCATTATATAACCCCTTCTTTCCGTTGAACCAAGTCATCTGTGCTTGTGTTGACGGGCTATGCTTTGGTGAACTGTGAGTCTTGCTTGCCAGTACTTGGATGTACTGACCCCGTTGGGGCTGTGGTTTACGCAGAGTACGACTACGACTACGATGCTTCTCAGGACGGCTACTTCGTGGAGTTTGACGAGACTGCAGACGAGTAGTTAGCTGGACCAGGGCAGGATCCAGAACCTACGTGAATGGGCTTCGTCTTCTTTATTTTTCTCCGGCTTCTTAAGCCTGTTGGATTTGTCTGTACTCAGACCCCTTTGAGTGCTTCCGCTGATGTAATGAATGTTATGTTGGGACATGTGTCCTCTGGATGATTGTATTCGCTATTTCTGCCTTAGTGAAGGCCAGTTGCAACTTTAGTTCTATCTTTTGTGTCGTAGAGATAAGTTGTGATAATCATTCGTGCAAAGCTGTTGACGTACAGTGCGTGCTTGTTATGAAGTACGTCGACAGTAGTGCCGGTGACTCCTAATGGATAGTTTACATCGACGGTGGAATAGTAGGGCTTGTGTTGTCGCGCATAAGCGCAGGCCTACCAGGAAGCTGGGACGTGGGAGCAGTTATGCCCCATAATCCAAGCACCTACTATCCAGTTCGCACGATGAGTATCCCTTAGAAGCCAGGGTGCGACAAATGGTATCAGAGCCTGTCTGCCTGTAGGATCCCTTTTTACTGGTCGCAGTTGAGTCTAGAAACTATTTTGTAGCTATATAGGAAAAATGAAACGTGAGAGTAGGAATTCTGCCATTTTTCTTCTTTCCCCACCCACCCACCCTTTTCTGGTAAGGAAGTGCAACGTTGTTTTTCTTTTCTCACCTAAACTTTCAAGTTAGGATTTCACGTGTTTTGGGTTCTCCTTAGTACCTCAGGACTTTTGGTCTCGTTTTTCCCGATGTTGCTTCGATATCATGTTCTTTTCAACATCCTTATCGTCCGTTGAACCTTGTTGTTGTTTTCCACATCCTTTTTTTTCATCTACCGGAGTCTAATCAAAACCTTACAAATCATCTGCAGATGGGTCTCAGCTACTACCCGCAGGTGGTTCGCATGACTCGCTGTGAGAGCACCGCCGGTTTTCCGGAGATGCTGAGAGACATGGTTACCTATCTGGGGTTCCGTTGGGCACCAGAGTACCAGGTCTACGAGCACCAGCGAGAGTTTGACCAGACTTGCTACCGGGCTATCGTCTACATTCTGTCGGATGATGGCAGGAGCATTGCCCACCAGTACGAGGCAGTAGGGTCCACAGTGGATATGGCCGTGCAGCAGGCAGCGTACGTGAGTCTCACCGTTCTCCGTGCTGACTACTGGGGGTTTGATGATTCCATCTATCGTCACATCCCCCGTGGTTACATCACGGCAGCGGGAGTTCACTTCACTCTCCACCGCAACCTGGATACCTACGAGGATGATAGCTCCAGGCTGCACACCACTGCCCAGTTCGTGTCGCACAGTGACGCCGTTGCTTCCACACTTGCTCAGGAGTTGGCCTCAGTCAGGGAGCAGCTCTATCTGGCTTTGACTCGTCTGGCGACGTACACCACAGACTTCGTTGGAGACGAGCGCTTTGCACGTTTCCAGCAGACACTGGGTTTTCCTCTGCCAGATGCTGGAGGTTACGAGCCGATCAGAGGCCCACTTCTCGACCTCGGAGCTGGTTACACAGGGATTCCCCGCTATGGAGCACAGGGACACGACGCTTTCTACTTCACCACACCGAGAGTTGCTCTCAGAGCAGTTCCTATCTACAGGGATCGTCGTCATACCTACTTCCGTGGGATTCCTCCGCACCGTATCTCTCGTCGTACTACTCACCGCCGTCCTGCGTGATGAGCATGGGAGTACCGATGTATCCATTCCTAGCTATGTTTAGTTATCCTTCGGCATTCGAACCATGTATTGGTCTGTTGGATATTCTGATGTATTTGAACATGTGATGATGTACCTGTTGGTTATCTATTCATGCGTCGGAATAATCTATCTTTCGGTTACCAAGTCTATCCTGTTCTATTGTTGTGCTAAAATGCATTTCTGTTCAGGATGCCTCCAACCAGGAACAACCCGCCTCCGCCACCACCAATGGGGGAACTGTTGGCTCAGATGACCCAAGTGGTGACACAGATGGCCCAGATCCAGGCTAACCAGCACCACAACCAGAATGCTCCAAGGGTCACCATCAAGGACTTCCTCATCTTGGGCCCAAAAGCTTTCGTGGCAACACGTGAGCCCCTGGATGCTGATGACTGGATCCGTGACGTAGCAAGAGCTCTGGAGATTGCTCAGGTTGCGGAAGAGGATAAGGTCAAGTATGCCACCTACCTACTGAAGGGTCAGGCAGCTACTTGGTGGGAGAACTACCAGACCATGAGAGCTGGCTTTCCTATCACCTGGGGATGTTTCAGGGATGCCTTCCTGAAGCACCACATCCCGGATGGTCTCATGGAAAGGATGCGTGAGGAATTCTGCTCTCTCAGACAGGGCAAACTGGACGTTCTCGGCTACCAGAACGAGTTCAATCGTCTCGCTCGGTACGCTGGTGACGAAGTGTCCACTGAAGCCAAAAAGATGGCAAGGTTCCGCCGAGGTTTTAACCCAGAACTGAAGTACGCTCTCACCAACATCAAGTGCAAGGACTTCGTGGAGCTTGAGAACACCGCGCTTAATGAGGAGAATGGGCGCAAGGCGTTCGAAGAGTCGCGCAAGCACTCGCGTGAGGGTGGTTCCTCCTCCAACATGACCACCCCTCCGCAGAAGCGCCGCATCTGGGTGCCAAATGGTGCTGTCACTCGGGCTCCAAATGCCCAAGCTTCTCCAGGCTTTGGTCCCCGCCCACCCAACCCATCTCAGATGCAGGGTCAGAGGTTTCCGATGGGGCAGCCAAGGCCGGGTCCTTCTCGTGTCGTCACTTGCTACAAGTGCAAGGATACTGGACACTATGCTGATAAGTGCACTCAGAAGCAGCTACCCCTACCTCCTCGCCCCAACAACAACCAGGCTATGGTTCGTGCTCCCCCGGCTAAAGCCTTCAACTCCAACAACAGGCCTGTCGGGAGGAACGCGAGGTTGAACCATATCAAGGCCGACAAAGCTGAGGAAGCTGCTGACGTCGTTCTCGGTATATTACCCGTAAACTCTATTCCAGCTAAAGTGTTGTTTGATACTGGAGCATCGCATTCGTTTGTGTCAAAGATCTTTGCTACAACGTACAATTTAGCTCTGGTTCCGCTAAGCAATCAAATCTATGTGCACTCTCCGGGAACTAAAATGATTACTTCCAAGATAAGCATGGACAATCAGATCCTAATTGGAGGTCGCATATTCCTTGCTTCACTAATGTTGCTGGGAAATTCTGACATTGATGTCATTCTGGGTATGGATTGGTTGAAGACCCACAAAGCTAAAATTGACTGTGCTCAAAAGTCAATAACTCTCTCCCACACTTCAGGCCAGATAGTCTATTCTCCATATGGATCAAGTTCTGTTCAGCTGTTCAACCTCGATGCCAAACCCCTTCCTGCAATTGAAAATGTTCCGGTGGTTTGTGAATTCCCTGACGTCTTTCCAGAAGAGTTGCCAGGGATGCCCCCGGACAGAGCAGTTGAGTTCGTGATCGAGCTTGAGCCAGGTACTGCTCCAATCTCTAAGCATCCATACAAGATAGCTCCTCCTGAACTGAAATTGTTGAAGGAGCAAATCGATATGTACATGGACAAAGGTTACATTCAGCCTAGTTCCTCCGCTTGGGGTTGCCCAACTCTGTTTGTTGCCAAGAAGGATCAAACAAAAAGACTCGTGGTTGACTATCGTCCTCTCAACGAGAAAACAATCAAGAACAAGTATCCACTTCCTCGTATCGATGATCTTTTTGATCAACTCGCTGGAGCCTCAATATTCTCAAAGTTGGACTTGAGGATGGGGTACCATCAGATAAAGATCAGAAAGGAAGATATTCCTAAGACAGCTTTCACCACTCGGTACGGTCTATATGAATACACCGTCATGTCCTTTGGTCTCACCAATGCACCGGCAACGTTCTCAAGACTCATGAATTCTGTCTTCCATGAATACCTCGACAAATTCGTTGTGGTATATCTCGATGATATTCTAGTCTACTCCAAATCCGAGGAAGAGCATGGAGAACATCTTCGTCTCACTCTCATGAAACTTCGCGAGCATCGTCTATATGCCAAGTTTTCGAAATGTGAGTTCTGGATTCCAGAAGTTGCATATCTTGGTCATATCATCTCTGCCAAAGGCATTGCCATTGATCCTGAAAAGGTTAAGAAACCACCCCGAGAACTCCCTATGGTCGCCGCGGTGAGTTTTTTTGCCGCCGGCCACCGCATACCGAGCAACGAGGTAGAGCCCGAACCAGCCCCTCCCACCCTTTTCTTTCACCTCCGTCGAGTTCCGTGTATCCCGTAGCGCCGCACTGACATTTTCCCGTGGCCGTTTGCTTGCAGGGCGAGCGCCGCCGCCGATCTCGCCGCCGCGGCCGCTTTGCCTCGCTGCCGCCGTCTGGAGCCGCCATAGCCGCCTTGTCGTGGGATAATCACGGCAGACGTTACCGGGGGTAACTTATCTTGGGGCAAGACGACTCTAGTGTTTGGGAGAGGGTTTAGCTCAAGGGAAAACATGGCGATATGCGATCTGGTAGCCGGCAATCAAGTCACCGAGTCTCCGATCTCAATATATTAACTCAACTCTAGTATTACACTGGATGCTCGATACCTAGCGGTGTTATTCTAACTCTTGGATCCCTCTTTTCTAACCCTAGGGGCCGGCTTATAAAGCATCCGGACCCCCTGGCCTGCTCTCCAAGGCGTACCCTGAATCCTACCCGGACACTGCCTACCAAACCCTAGACTTCCTTACCGGAACCCACAATCCGGGTTACCAGGCCTACGATCTTGGGCCTTCCAGAAGCTCCTTTACCCTTAGCCGGGTCTCGCACAACGTCATTTGGGCCGAGTTACACCTTGGCGTTGGCCTACCGGGTTATCATCCCTCCATCAGTAGTCCCCAGAATAGCTTGGGCTTCATGAGATCCTCCTTGAAGCGCATGCTATTCCCTGCAAAAATATCGAACATACAAGTCGATAGAGGTCGGGTTAGATTGCTTTGATAAGCAGCTAGGCCTAACTCCAAGGTGGCCATATAGAAACTCGGCTTTCTCTAAGTCCTTCTTTACTTTTTCCGGGTCAACGCCCTGACAAGAATGTCAAAGATCCGGCTTACTTCACTCGATAATCGATCCTGATATCACGGAGAGGATTTGCCTCATATCTGTTCCGGATATCCCGTCCAGCACTTAACGCATATCCAGAAAAATCCGGGCGGATATCCTTTACCCGAAATTTCCGGCTCTCAACCGTTGGTCTAGGTTTATCCTCCCGCACCCGGAGAGAAGAAACTGCCGGGTTTCTCAGAGGGCCTCCTCGATATCTCTAAATCCTTCAACGCCTTCGCCCTGACTCGGACAGGAAGGCAATCCAACCTTTGCTAGCTAAAATAGCCATTCTCTCGGCCCAGGGTCTTCTTGGGCTCAACTTGGTCAAGACATGGGTGGATTTCCGGATCCAACCCAGTTCTATCCGTACCAAGTTGATGTGCGATTACTCGGGGCACACCACGGACGCGCTCCGATACTCCACCAAGAACTATCCAGCCGGCGATACCAACAAAACCATCAAGGGCTTCTTGACGGAAAAGTTGGAAGTGATCAAGAACATCGCCGGGTTACCACCGTTCACCCGGGAAAATCCAGCTCCAGCGGTAAGATACAATACTTATAAACTTATTCCCATACTTTGACTTAATACAACTACCAATTCTTACTTTCATGTTTTTACCTCAGGCTGATGACGCTTTCTGGAGCGTCGAAACCTCTCCTTCTTCCGGAGACCCGGAGGAAGAAGACGAGCCGGATGACAACGACGAAGGTACTTATCCGGGTCTTGTGTCAGCTTCACTTGCATCATTTTCCTCACTCATCTAACCCTTTCCATCGATACATACTCGGCTTACAGGGCTGGAAGACGAAGATGAGAATGACGAGGAAGACCCGGAGGCCACCGAGTCCGACCAAGAAATAATAGTCGGGGCCAAGAGGAAGGCCAGAGGGGTGGTGTCCAAGGTTCCTTTCTCTTCTATGTCCTCCAAACCCTACTCCTTTGATAACATGCGCAAACTTAACCATCAATTATCAAACTCATCATACTTGAAGGATCCTCTCCCGGCCAAACGTAGGGTGACCGGAAGTTCCCCGGGTGACGATCCCCTCAACCCGGGCATCTCCACCTCACCCGTCCACCGTGCCGGTACTCCTCCGCCTCATTCTTCCAACTCCCCTCAGCGTCACCCTTCCCCCAACCATCCACGGGCCGGGCAGTTCCGGGTTCCGCTATCGGTTCCTGTAACAGCTTCATCTGCTTCCAGCAGCGAGCTCCCACCAGATATCACCGTAAATGCCGGGTAAGTCTTCACTATATGATATCCTTATATACTTGATAATTTTCATCCACTGTTGCTAACTATATCTTTTCTTTTTTCCTTAGTGCCCAAGCCACACTTAGTGACTTGGAGAACATGGGGACGGATAACCGGGAGACGGATGAGCCGACTGATGACATGGACGCCGCGACTGGCGGCGATGTTGAAGGCAATCAAGAACAAGACCCCTTTGTTGACCCAGCTCACCAGGCAGCCGGGTCTCCAAAGTCGTCCGAAGAGGCAGTGGACGAGGAGATTGAGATCCTGGACACAAGGGTGAGTTCTCCAAACCCGTACACCCAGACAGTCCGGGTATCAACCCCAAAGTCGGGGAAAGTTCCCCCGCCAAGCGATCAAGCTGCCGGCTCTTCCGGTGTCAGGCCTGAAGACATGACGTTCTCCCAGATGCTTAGTGCCCTGCATACCTTGAGGGCCGATGAAGAGAACATCTTAGAAGCTTTGATAGCTAAACATGAGGTAAGTCCGAATAATATTGCCTGTATCCTTATCTAGTCCCCAAGTTCCAAGTGAATTTATTGATAATTTGCTTGGAACTTCGCGGTATAACCGACTGATAGTTTGCTTCTTATCCGGCTAATCCTTCCTTATGTCCACGCAGGCCTTCGTTACCCAATCTGAGAAAGCATTGTCGAAGGCCACCAAGCTTGCTGAGAAGGAGGTGGCTCTGCGCGAGTCGGCTGAAGCTGAAGCTAGGCGGAGCGGGAAGATCACAAGGAAGTATAGAAGGAGGGCTCATGCAGCAGAAGATAGGCTGACGACGCTTTCTGTTCAAATCGCTGATACATATCGTGCTTTGACCGGTATAATTCTTGACTTGATAATCATGATCCGGATTCTCATTCTGATAAATAGTCGGATTTCCTTACTCGTTGCTTTTTCCTATTCTTTGCAGGTCCAGATGAGGTAATCCCGGATGAAGATGATATCACCAAACTAAAAACCATCAAGAGCACTATCCGGCAGCTGTGCGCCGGAACCAAATGGATCCTTCAGGAGCTGAGGTGGCCGGGTTCCGGGCACGGCAACCTGAAGATACTGCTGGACGCTTGCTCCACCGTCCCCGAGTGGATTAGGCACTGGAAACGATCGTCCTGCCGGGTTGGGGTAACCCGGGGTCTTGCGCTGGCTAAGGCGTATTCTCCCAAACTCGAGCCGGCCAAACTTATAGGTGGGTTTCCCGAGTTTAACCACGATGGATCCAAGTTCTCCCCGAAGAATTTCAAGGCCATCCAGAAGGAAGTCCGTCACCCGGCCAGCATGATCGCCGATGGTTTGGACCTTAGTGTCATTATTTCAGCATATGATTCTGACAACAAGGCTATCAAGTCGGATTTTCCCAAGCCATACGATATGCTGGCCTGATGGAAGGCGGAGGCTTCCCAGTTGAGAGAGGAGGCCGCGAAGAAGAAGGCTGAGGCCGATTCTGCGCCTGCTACCTCCACACCAATCGTCCCTCCTCCTGCACGGGCTAGCACTACTACTGATCCGGGTGCTGCTGCTACCAAGAGTACTGAAGGGCAAGCCAAGGACCAAGACCCGGCTGGCAAGGGCAAGGGGAAGATGGATGCCTCAGACCCGGATGCCGAGTGATACTTGCTATCCGCTGTCATTTCGTATGCGTCAGTCGGCCAATGGGCCCTTTGAACAATTATTTTTGACGGTGCACCTGTGCACCTTTGATACTAGTGTCGAGAGTTGTAATGCACTTTAATGCCTTGATATACTTCGTGGCCCTTCTGGCCTTTGGATGATTTTGATATTTATCTGCCTTTGAGCTTATTTACTCTCGATACTCCGATTTACTTTATGGTTCCTTTTGCGAGACTCGGTTTCCGAGTATCGTGGGTTTTGACAAGTGGACTTTTCTCTAAGTCCCCAAGTCCCCAAGACCCGGATGTCTGGGTTTTTTGAGCTTAGTAACTAAGCAACTTTTGTTTCTTAAAAATCCCCAGTCCCCAAGACCCAAAATTCCGAGTCTGGGATGTGTGGTCTTTCAAAGAGAACAAGTTGTCTTCTGCTAAGCCCGAACCCAGTGCCGTTTCACATAGGTATTGAAGTTATGCTTGATAAACGTTGAGTTTCCAGCTATCAGCCTTGTACTCTGCATAACTTGTGGTTTAGATGACCCTTTTGACTATCTTGTACTGTAAGCCGGCTTTCGCATGGATATCATGTTGTTACATCTATACGAAAACAGGGTCAGGCAAATCCCATTGGGCATCATGGCTGATTGTAATCGTAAGCGAGCAAATCATGCCACTTTAGTGCGAGTCACATCGAGCTTTAGTAAGAAAAGTCAAGAAAATTTGGCTCTTTTGTCCAGTTATAAGATTGTAGCCGCACTCGTTTGCGAGTAATCGGCCCTTATAACTCATAGGCATCATGGCCGGGTCTGTGAGTTTGTAACTGTGCTATTCAAGCAATCAGCCCCCAAGACCTAAATAATACTGAAAAAACATGGGAAAAAGGATATGTTTCTTAACCATCTCTTATTTGATATGAGAAAGTTAGGTCAGCAAACCGCCTCATTAAAAACCCTCCAGTCCCCTTAGGTACCCTGGATAGGAAAATAGTGCGTCTGAAACCTGTTGCCCGTTACATTGTTTAATTCTTCTTAGGAATCTGTCCGGAACTAACATAATCGACACACATTCTCCACCCGTTGGTCTTTTTTTATTATGAGTACCGGGTTTGCTAGCCAATCCGGGTGAGGCGTCTCCATGATGCGGCTGTCTGTGAGCGGCCGTGCTATTTCTTCTCCCATAGCAGATTGTTTGGAGGAATCATCCTCGATGAAGGCCACCATCTTGGTGTCCTGTGCTGCCTTGAACTTTGCTCTTTCATCTTCAGTATTAGGTCTTTTTAACGTTGTTCTATCATCCGGGTCTACTTGAGACCGGTAATACTTGAGTTCCTCTTTTCTGCAAGCTTGCTCAGCCATTGCCGCATCTCCTTCATCGCACTCAGCCGCTATATCCCGGCTTCCATGTATGGTGATAGTCTGCTTAGGACCCGGGATTTTTAGCTGTAGATACACATAACACGGCCTGGCCATGAACTTAGCATAAGCCGGCCTTCCGAATAGCGCGTGATAAGGACTGCGCAACTTAACCACCTCGAAAGTAAGCCACTCAACCCGGAAATTGTCCTTTGATTCTCCAAAAGCTACCTCCAATGCGATTTTTCCCTCGGGGCACGCTGAATGACCCGGCACTATCCCGTGAAAGACTGTTGAGCTTTTCTGTAGCTGAGACTCCTTGAGACCCATGCTTAGAAAGGTTTCCCAATACAAGATATTGATGCTACTTCCACCGTCCATTAGGACCTTCTTCAGATCATAACCATTGACCTGTGGTGCAACCACCAATGCTAGGACTCCCGGGTGTTCTATCCTTTCAGGGTGATCTCTTCTACTCCATGTTACGTCCTGCTCTGACCATCTCAGGTATCTCGGGACAGCCGAGGAAACCGAGTTTACTGCTTGCTTCAGTATCTTTTTGTCCTTGTTAGAGGTTCCTGTGGTATGCACGTGATATTGTCCCAGTTGCTTGGGGTTAGCTTGGAAACCTCCAGCTCCCCCTTGGTTGTTACCCGGATTTCCGCCTGCCGGGTTACCGGCTGGGGGTGGGCCGTTGCCCGGGTTTCCACCTGGACCCGGTCCTCCTCCCCGGCCTGCACCTCGCATGGCTTTGCCCCACGGTGGGCGCCAACTGTCGTGGGATAATCACGGCAGACGTTACCGGGGGTAACTTATCTTGGGGCAAGACGACTCTAGTGTTTGGGAGAGGGTTTAGCTCAAGTGAAAACATGGCGATATGCGATCTGGTAGCCGGCAATCAAGTCGCCGAGTCTCCGATCTCAATATATTAACTCAACTCTAGTATTACACTGGATGCTCGATACCTAGCGGTGTTGTTCTAACTCTTGGATCCCTCTTTTCTAACCCTAGGGGCCGGCTTATAAAGCATCCGGACCCCCTGGCCTGCTCTCCAAGGCGTACCCTGAATCCTACCCGGACACTGCCTACCAAACCCTAGACTTCCTTACCGGAACCCACAATCCGGGTTACCAGGCCTACGATCTTGGGCCTTCCAGAAACTCCTTTACCCTTAGCCGGGTCTCGCACAGCGTCCTTTGGGCCGAGTTACACCTTGGCGTTGGCCTACCGGGTTATCATCCCTCCATCACGCCTCGTCTCGAAGGGGCAAAGAAACTGGGACACACCACATTTGTGTTCAGATTTATCTTTTAAACCTTTTTATCGTCTCCATTTTCCTATTTTCATTTTTTTCCTATTTTTATTTGTAAGCTCACTTGAGAATTATATTGTTGGCTGCAATTTATTATCTATCATGAGAAAGAATATTGATCCTAAGGTTCCAATATTGCCTTCCACCACAAGGAAAGGTACAACTCTAAACATTGTTGTTGCTCTGGATTCAGCTTGTGTTTTAAGTAAGCTTGTTACCCCATCGCATGCTTCGCGTGCTATTACTGCTGAGTCTGATACTATGTCTGATGAATTTGATGATGCTTCTACTGTGCTTGATACCTCTGGTTCTCTAGGTTCATTTTTAGACACACAAATTGCTAGAGCTAAAGAAATTGAACATACTTAATTTTTTTGACAAATTGTTATCTACACCTGAACAATCACCTGAACGACCCGATATTGATAATGATAGGAGTGATTATTTAGAGGAAACTTATACACTTTATGATGACTTCTTTAAATAATATATGAGTTATGAAACTGCTTCTGATCCTGTGACCTTTTAGAAGCTGTTTGAGAAACATTCCATAAAAAACAAGTTTTCTCTTGATCCTGAATTTTCTAAATCTCCCGTGGACATTAGAGATGCGAAGTTTGATTTCTCTATTGATCTTTCACTTATTCCTATGGTTTAAACTGAACCTTTGATGGTATAGAAAATAATGATGTCGCAGCCCACTTGACTAAATTGTTTGATATTGGCATGTTGTTTTCCGATGAGAATTTGATAAGAGGCTATTATGTTATTAAGTTGTTCTCTTTCTCATTAAAAGGGGATGCTAAATTGTGATATGATAATTTTCCTTATGTTTGCATTAAGACTCCTCAATGCTTGACTCGTGTCCTTTTCCGAGAAATATTTTCCTACTCATATGCAACATGCTGCTTTATAAAATATTTTTAACTTCAAACAATTGGAGGATGAGAAACTTTCCAAAGCTTTGATGAGAAAAAAATGGTACTCATCGTCCCTGTATTTTTTCTGAATTATTTGGAGAGAAAAAGAGAAAAGAAAAAAGAGAAAAAAAGGAAAAAGTGGGAGGTGCACGTTGGACTATGGTACCGGGATCGCGTTGTCCCCGGTACCATTGACACTTCCTCTTGTTGAGGTATGGCTGATGTCGCATGCGGCAGTCCTCGGGTGGGCCGGCGACGCCAGTTGGAAGGGTGCGGCCCTGGCCGAAGCGCGGGCGCGGGGTTGGGCAGGTTGGCGGCGCAACAAAGAGCCAACCTCCTGATCCTACTTGCCTTTGCCAAACGGGCGCATTGCGATGGCAGTGAAGGAGATAGGGTTTGCTCTAGCGAGTGAGAGGGCAAGTGGGGACGACGAGTGGAGATGAGGGACTTGGACCTAGGACGTGTGGTGTTTCATTAGACATTGAGGGAGACTAGAGATCGGTTCTGCCACTGATGTTTGGGCCAACACGTTTGACATGGGAGTTGGGAACGCGCGGCCTCGGTCCGTTTCGCGTCCGCGAGTGCTCAAACCCCGACCAACGTTGGGCCGCTAATAAACATCCGCAAAAAAAAATGGACGCGTACCCATTTCAAGCAGCCCAACTGAACTGGCTCATGCTAAAAATGGGACCAAAACTCCAAGTATGCCGCATCATTGGAGATGTCCTAAGAGCATCTCGCGCACCCGCGGGAAAAACATCCGTTTTCGCGCTCGCGGGCCAGCGCGGAAAGCTCCAGCAGACGCGGCAAAACGGCGCGCGCGGGAAAAATCATCGCGGGCGGTACAAAATGGCGCGCGGTGCCTCGCGCAACCGCCACACTCTCGCCACCGCTCGCGCCTTCTCCTCTCCCTCTCTCTTCCACGCGCCCGCGCCTGCTCCTCCCCCTCTCTCTTCCACGCGTCGCCGCAGCCGCAATGCCGCCGCGCCGGAACCAGAGCGGCTACCGCGACGTCCGGACGCGGCCCAACGGGACGTTCTACGCCGAGATACAGAGCGGCGACTCCCGGATCGGCCTCGACACGTCTGAGACCGCGCACGAAGCCGCCCGCGCGTGGGACGCGGCGGTGTGGAGGCTCGGGAGGCCGCGCGCCGGAATGAATTTCCGCGACGTCTGGACACGGCAGCAGCCGCAAGACCTGGCGCCGCCGCCAGGCGTCGTCACGGAGAAGGATAGCCGCCTCACGCAGCGCTGCCTCGCCATCGCGGAGCAAGACGAGCAGGCGACGACGCTATGGGCCCATCGCTTCCCGGAGGACGTCGCCGCTGAGCGCAACTTCTACGCGCAGCGTCGGACGGAGCGTGGGGCACAACGGGAGGCGAAGTACGCCAGGCACGCTGCAGCTGTGGCGGAGCTCGAAGACGGCACGGGCGACCTCTGGGCGTCCGACGACTCCCATTAGGACACTTCTGAGACCGCGCACGAAACCATCCGCGCGTGGGACGCGGCGGCGTGGAGGCTCGGGCGGCCGCGCGCCGAAATGAATTTCCGCGACGTCTGGACGCGGCAGCGGGCGCAAGACCTGGCGCCGTCGCCACGCGTCGTCATGGAGAAGGACAACCGCCGCAACCGCCTCAGGCAGCGCCGCCTCGCCATCGCGGAGCAAGACGAGCGGCGATGGCGCTATGGGCCCATCGCTTCCCGGAGGACGTCGCCGCCGAGCGCAATTTCTACGCGCAGCGCCGGGCGGAGCGTGTGGCGCAACGGGAGGCGAAGCGCGCCAGGCACGCTGCAGCCGTGGCGGAGCTCGAAGCCGGCACAGACGACCTCTGGCGACTCCGGTAGGACCACATCTGGACGTCCTCTGACGTAACGACGTCGGACTCCGACGGCGACGGCTTCTCCGGCTGAACGACAGCGCCGTTTTAAATAAGTTTTTTTAATTTTCGTTTTTGTTGAAAATTTTCGTTTAATTTCTGCATCGAACTCGTCAATGTTTGCGGCGCGCTAGTTTGGCGCGTCTGCTAATGTAAAAAGTTCCTAGCACCCGAAATATCGTTTTAGCGCGTCTGTCGCCCCGCTATCGCGCCGAAAACTACACACCGACGCGCCAAACTAGGGTCTCCAGCGCGCAGCGCATCGCGGAGATGCTCTAATGTCTACTAAGGTTAAGATTACAGATGGCAATGGGGACCCGAAACCCGAAAACCCGACGGGTACCCACTTTAAATGGGGAGGGTTTGGTAAAATGTTCGACCCGCCAGGTCTAATGGGGAGTGTATGGGGGTGGCAAACCCGTACCCGCATACCCGCAGACCCGGTCTAAGTCCTAATCATATCCCTAATGATCTTATGCCTAGCCACACGTCCACGAGTTATTGACCACAACCCACACATATCACATGGAAGCGTTGGAATTTGGTGTCCCGAAGATAACACACGTACACACGTGTCTATTTCCACTAACATCGTTCCAATATTCATTGTTTTATTCCCCACATGTGTCGTCGTCGCTCCTTAAATGGGTACCCGTTGGGGCCCCGGCCCCGAACCCGATAGGGTCGTGGGTATGGTAAGAAATGAGACCCGACAAGTTAAATGGGGCGGGTATGGGGGCGCCGACCCGGCCCCGAACCCGGTGGGTGCCATCCGGAGTTAAGATTAAGTGGAGAATGTTCGCGTCCTGGATATTTGAATCTTCCGTTTTCGATCGACGGCCGCGCGTCGCCCAGGGAGAACTGCACGGCCGAGATGCGTGTGCGATGCGAATCCCCCGGAAAACCAGATAAGACGAAGCGATAGCGCTAGCCCCGACGCAGAGACATCCCATGGCGATGGCCACCGCCCTCTCCACCTCCCTTCCGCACCTCCAGCCTCGCCGCCTCCCCTCGTCTCCCGCCACCGCAGTCTCCCTCTACTCCCGCGGAGTTCGGCGCCGAGAGCTTCCTGCCCGCATCGCGGCCGTCGCGTCGGCCTCCGAGGTCCTCGACTCCACCAACGGCGCCGCTACCGCGCCGACGAGCGGCGCGTCGTCGGGGCAGCAGCAATACGGGAGGGAGTACTTCCCGTTGGCCGCCGTCGTAGGTCAGGTGAGGATACCTCTCCGGCGCTCTTCTTTCGGTCTGCTGATTGCCTGGTCGGGTGGTGGTAGGATTGGTAGTAGCATTTCCCCGAGCAGGTTAGGCGCATTTCGTCGGTCTAGGAGAGTTCTACTGCCATTTCCACCAAATCGTTTGATGCACTGTGAGTGACGGTGAAAACCACCACTGCACTGTGGGTTTTGAGTAGATTTAGTGATGCAGAATCAATGCAGAGACAACAACAACCATCAACCACAAAATTTGCACGATTTTAAAGTTCTTGATGGAAACATCGTGCAATGAATTGTGATTTAATTGCATCGATGCTTAGTTAAACATGAAAATAAAAACGACAGTCACTTGCAAGTTGTAGTTTTCCTTCCATCATTTCCTGCATTGCGGTATGAACTCTGACTTTGTTGTAACTTCTGAACTTTTTATGACCATCTAGGATGCAATTAAAACTGCTCTGCTGCTTGGGGCAATTGACCTTGAGGTTGGAGGCGTTGCCATTTCCGGGAAGCGAGGGACAGCAAAAACGGTGATGGCTCGCGGCTTGCATGCCATGCTTCCACCCATCGAAGTGGTTGTGGGTTCAACGTCAAATGCCGACCCCAACAATCCGGAAGAGTAATGCCTTCATGATGCCATATTTTATAATGCATCGAGTATTTTGTCTTCCGATATTCAGCTTCTTATTTTGCTTATATGTTTTGTCAACTTACTTGGTTACGTTCCTCTTATGACAGATGGGAGGATCATTTAGCTGACCAAGTACAATATGATGCTGATGGTAATGTCAAATCTGAGATTGTTAAAGCACCTTTTGTGCAGGTATAGGACACAGGCTTCATGTTGTACACTTTTACTATCTCCCCAACTCGTTGTTAGTTTCACAATGATGCAGGTTTGCCTTTGACAGATTCCACTTGGTGTCACAGAGGATAGGCTCATTGGATCTGTTGATGTTGAAGCATCAGTGAGGTCAGGAACTACAGTGTTTCAACCTGGTCTTCTCGCTGAAGCTCATAGAGGTGTTCTTTATGTCGATGAGATAAATCTTTTGGATGAGGGCATAAGCAATCTGCTTCTCAATGTCTTGACTGAGGGTGTTAATATTATTGAAAGAGAGGGCATTAGCTACCGCCATCCATGCAAACCACTTTTAATTGCTACTTACAACCCGGAGGAAGGATCTGTACGTGAACACTTACTTGATCGTATTGCAATTAATTTAAGGTACTTTAGACTTCAAAGATTGCTTGCTTATTTTCTTTTTATTACCAAGTCCATAGTTTGTTAATTGTTATAGTGCTTTTTGTTGCAGTGCTGACCTTCCATTGAGTTTTGATGACCGCGTGGCAGCCGTCAATATCGCAACCCAATTTCAGGAGTCTAGCAAAGATGTTTTTAAGATGGTCGAAGAAGAAACCGAAGTTGCAAAAACTCAGGTACTACTGGAAACCTGAATTACTGAGGCCTATTATTAACAAAGGTTACATCGTGCCTGCCTTATCAAACCAATGGGTGCAGGCTCTATCTAACTTTTGTTTTTATTTATTTGGTATTGCGTACAAATACATTTCAAGAGCACTGCATATTCAAACATTCAGTTCTTGCAAAAAATCTGGAGTCACAAGTATATAGCTAGATCAGACACTCATGATTACAAAGGAAAAACCAGTGGTCACACGAAACACAAGCAACCTCTGGCACGGATATTTTATTAGTTAGACTTGGTTGTAACGTATATTTCCTTTATTTATACTACAAGTTAATCTAGTGCATGTCACAAGAATTAATGAATTTTATAAAATTACCAGTTTGACCTGATGTATTGCGTGAGAAAATATTATAATTGACATGATATTGCAACTAAGTGAATTGTATCAAAAAGAATGTGAGCAATTTGTCCTGAAAAGGTGGCATAATTTTGTACTGTGGGAACATTGGAAAACCTAAGTATCTTTGATTGTGAAATTGAAGAACAGATCTCTGTTAAGTACACATTGTTGAGTAAACAAGCCAGTCACATAATAAGCAGAGAACACATAGGATGCATGTAATCTGTAGTATTCATCCAGCTGTTTATACTTTGATACTTAAAGCACATAGATCCACCTCATATTAGTACTTTCAGTATATACAACTTTTATCATCTGTCTTGCATTCAAAATTCAAGACTAAATAGGTCAAAAACTAGTTTATCTACTGTCATCTGACAATATTAGTTTGAGCTGAAGTTTGTGTTTTATACTGCTCATCTCTCAATGGTAATCATGGTTACACAGATAATTTTGGCAAGAGAGTATTTGAAGGATGTTGCTATCAGCACAGAGCAGCTTAAGTATCTTGTCACAGAAGCTATACGTGGTGGGTGTCAGGTTAGTTGACTTGTTTAATCTTGATGCTCTTCCAGCAAGTGGGTTGCTGAGATCTGTTGGTATAACTATGTATAATGATGAGTTTGGATGGAAAGCTTGCACTACCTTTAAAAAAATCCGCAGTGTTCCTTTTCTGTTCTGCACTCTTTGTACATGCTTTTTAGTTATAACATGTGGCTAAAAACAGCATTTTATTTATGCTTTTTCCTTGCAAGCATGTTTCTTTATAATACATGTATATGTAGGCAGGTGGATTAGAATCCGTCTCTGTTAGTTTATTATTGCTGTTTTCGTACTTTGAGCCTGGTGCTTGTAAAAGTAGTTTTGTTTTGTATTATGCACAGTACAGGTAGATGCAGATAACAGTTAACATTTTTAGCCTGAGTTGGATAGTCTAGTGCTTATGATATCATTCGGCATGCATACCTTCTTTAGTTTGGCAGCATTATTCAAAGTCTCAGTGGATATTTTCTTCATATATGTGCATCAAATGTACCTGGATAGAACCAAATTTCAAGTGCTCCAAACTGTAGCTTTTGGCAACGAAGCCAAGGTCGCTGTTTTTTTCCTTGCCTTAGTAAAGCTGCAACATGCCAATTGATTGTCCCTCGTGTGATAACTCGTTATTTGTCGTAACCACTTATGTCATTCTGGTGGTGTTCATTGTAAACCCTGAAGTCAAAGTGGCCCACCGGCCTTCCTTGCTGTCTAGATACTATACCTTTTTGTTGTCCATCAATCGTTGTGTTTTATTCTTACAATGATATAGACTGTTGAGACGGTTATGCCAATCTACTGAGGTTGGTAGTGAGTTGGAAAGTTGAAATGGATGTATTCTCATATTTTGATACAAATTTCTTAGTGTTGCCACTTGCTGCAGGGGCACCGAGCTGAGTTATATGCTGCTCGAGTGGCAAAATGTCTTGCTGCCATGGAAGGACGTGAAAAAGTTTACGTGGATGACCTCAAGAAAGCTGTTAAGTATTTTTTATATCTGTACATTCCTCATTCTGTAATGAAGCAAGACACCCTGTGTAATTGCAGTTGATTGTTTCCTCATCTCTTTACTTGACTAATAAAATTTACTATACCTGGCTGGTAAATTATAAAGTAGCAAGAGAATTTTAGTGCTGGCATAACTCCTATTTTTTCTTTTGATATGCCATTTCTGTTTGTATTCTGTGCCAAAATTTAAAGTTTGATTCAGTTCATATTTGACACACATGGCACCTTCTTGCAGGTAGAGCTTGTTATTCTGCCTCGCTCGATTATATCTGATAACCCACAGGAGGAGCAAAACCAACCACCTCCACCCCCACCTCCACAACCTCCACAAAATCAAGATTCTGCAGAAGATCAAGATGAGAAGGAGGAAGATGAGGAGAAGGAGGAGGAAAAGGAGGTTGATTATTATGATTAAACAAACCATACCTTACTTATTCATTTGTTTTCTCTTAGCTCATTATTAGTTTTTTTTTCTGACAGGACGATGACGAAGAAAATGAACAACAGGATGACCAGATACCTGAGGAGTTTATTTTTGATCCTGAAGGTGGACTAGTAGATGACAAGCTCCTTTTCTTTGCTCAGCAAGCGCAAAGAAAAAAAGGAAAGGCTGGACGAGCAAAAAATGTCATATTCTCAGAAGATAGGGGCCGATACATAAAGCCTATGCTTCCAAAGGTCTTGACTTTACCTCGTCAACTTTGCACCTTAAACACTAATTTTTTGAACTGTCCTGGTTCCATGCTCATGTTTGTTTGCCAGTTCTAAGCGAATAGTTCTTTAGCACTTCTTATGTTGGTCTTGTTATATTTTGCATTCTCTGATGCTTTTTCGCTGTTCGTTCTTTAACCTCTTACTGATAAACCAAACACCTCTTATCACTCCAACCTTTATTGCTTGGTACCATTTCTCATCAAATAGGCTTCTCATCTAATCAGTTGATTTTGTAGTAGGGTCAAGTAAGGAGATTAGCTGTAGATGCGACACTTCGAGCAGCTGCACCATACCAAAAACTGCGGAGAGAGAAAAATATTGACAAGACAAGAAAAGTTTTTGTTGAAAAGACTGACATGAGAGCCAAAAGAATGGCTCGAAAAGCAGGTGCTCTGGTATGTGCAGTTTCATGGGAATTTGTAGGTTATGTTGCTCATATTTTATGCTACTCGCCTAGTTGTATCATACTATCTACTCCCTCCGTTCCTAAATGTAAGATGTTTTAGCCCTTTTCCATATACACACATGTCTACATGTATCTAGACAACTTTTAGTGCACATGTTCACTCATATTAGCATGTATCTAGACAACATGAGCAATAGCTACAACATCTTATATTTAGGAACGGAGGGAGTACTTTTCTTCCCTTGTTATGCCATGAAGTAACTATCGAGTCACACGACTCAACAGCTGTGATTGGACTTACTTTTTGACAGGTCATATTTGTTGTGGACGCTAGTGGCAGCATGGCACTGAATCGCATGCAGAATGCAAAAGGTGCGGCATTGAAGTTGCTTGCAGAAAGCTACACAAGCAGAGATCAGGTACTACTGAAATGTAAAAGTTTATTGTTGGCATTTGTGCATACCCTGTAAGCCACTTTCAGTTGTTCTTCTATTCGAGTACTCCCTCCGATCCGAAAAAAGTGTCGGAGGGAGTAGTATCACGTGTACGTATTACTAGTCAGCTTACGACACTATTATCGGATCGGAGGGAGTAATTTTTGTTTTATGGTTATATGGATAGTTTGTACACCACCCTTATCTTTCATTTTGGCATCCATCCGTCTCAGGTTTCAATCATCCCCTTCCGTGGAGATTATGCTGAGGTTCTACTTCCACCATCGAGATCCATAGCAATGGCCCGCAAACGTCTTGAAAAACTTCCATGTGGTGGCGGTTCTCCTTTAGCTCATGGCCTCAGCACAGTAAGGACTAAGAATTGCGTTGAATTTAGATATGCCAGAGTATCTATAATCGGAATAACACTAGTTTTTTACTTCAAGGCTGTCAGGGTGGGGTTGAATGCTGAAAAGAGTGGCGATGTTGGACGCATTATGATTGTTGCAATCACTGATGGAAGAGCTAATGTATCACTGAAGAAATCCAATGACCCAGAAGCTGCTGCTGCTTCAGATGCACCGAGACCTTCTAATCAGGAATTAAAGGTACAACCTGTATCCTGACGTCAAACAGTGTAGCTTGATATGAAAAGTATCTATTTACGGCAATAGAAGCCTTTGGCCATCATTTTGAAACTTCCTGTTGTGCTCAAATGGTGCTTGTGAATTTGCTTTCTCTTGCAAGGATGAGATACTTGATGTGTCTGCCAAAATATACAAGGCAGGAATGTCACTTCTTGTGATTGATACCGAGAACAAGTTTGTATCCACAGGATTTGCCAAGGAAATTGCAAGGGTTGCCCAAGGTATTCTCGGCATGACATCTCTCAAATTACTAGAATGACTACGCTAGTGCATCTAATGCTGTAGGAAACCATGTTCTTTCTTGTTTTGATTTTTACACACATTTTCATGGTAATAATATGCTTTAGAGCATAAGTCATGTGCAGTTTTATGGTAGACATTTGAACTCTATCTCAAGGGGAATTGATTTTGCAGTAGTCACATTAAGAGGTATCTACCATCTTCATCACTAAGCACCAGCATACATACTGTAAATTAGTTTTCCACATAACCGCCATGAACACAGCTTATTTTCCATGCTTTCCACATTAAGAGATATCTACCATCTTCATCACTAAGCACCAGCATACATACTGTAAATTAGTTTTCCACATAACGGCCATGAACATGGCTTATTTTCCATCCTTTGCCAGGAAAATATTACTACCTGCCAAATGCTTCAGACGCAGTAATATCTGCCGCCACCAAGACTGCACTCGCCGACTTGAAGGGTTAGTGGGTCCTCGGCACCTACGTGTTGTTTGTACCGTCCGGTATCAGTGGTGAAGCTTCTTCTTACGTGCAGTAATTTGTGCAGCAGTGTTCATTCTTTCTGTAACTTTGGGCTCTTTGACCCAAATTTTGTGTAGGTTTTCTTGTCTTCTTTCTTTTTTTGACCAGCGGAACTGAAATCCGAGCATAACATGTAAAGACTGGAATATCCCCTAATTCTGAAATAATTGGCCCTGTAAATCTATTGATGTTATTCCAAGTTAGAAATATGCTGCTGTTGAGTGCCCATGTAGAGTCTAATATAATAAATGTGGAGTAGTAATATACGTACAAAATAGTGAAGATTTTTGGCTCCCGAGCTCCGGCGTTACCTTTATTAAAAAAAAATTTCAAAACCATATTTACAGGTTTTAAAAGATTTCAAAAAAAATCTTGCATGTTGCCAATATTGTATCTTACAAACGTGCAAAAATCTCAGAGTGAAATACTTTATACTCTGAGCTGAACAAATGTTAAGATTTTTGTCATTTTTGTGTAGCACATAATACACGGAACTTTGCATTGTGATTTTGCATATTTGTAAGATGCACCATTGACAACATCCAGGTTTTTGTTTCATATTTTAAAAAAAACTTTTAATATGATTTTTGAATTTTTAAAAGTAAAGTGACCGATCCAAAATGATTTTTCGTATACAAAAAAGATTGTGTTACGAAATTTACCCTTGAAGTACAAGATCGAATACAATACGAAATTTACCCTCGAAGTACGAGATCCAATAGAAGACAGCCGCCCAGGCCCATGTCTCGGCCGCACCGGTATGGACCCATCTGTCAGACAGCACTGCTGGACCCCGGAAGAGCAGTCTTTGCTTGCCATTATGGCGCGAACTGCTGCGGTGGCGGGAGACGGAGGAGAGAGATTTATCAGGTCCAATTAAAGAAAAGAAACCGTGAAGACTCTCCGCCCTCTCGCCGCCCCTTCCGTCCTCTTCCTCTCGTGGCGGCGCCCAGACGCAGCCGCCGAGTGCCCCGCCGCCATGTCGACCTGCGCCTACCACTCGCCGCGCTTCTCCGAGGTAAACCTCCTCCCTCTCTCTCTCTCTCTCTCTCTCTCTCTCTCTCTCTCTCTCTCTCTCTCTCTCCGGTAGGGGAGGGGGATGCGATTGGAGTGAGATGTGGACTGTAGGGACTCGCCCTTTTCTAACACCCTTCCGTGTTTCTTCGATCTCTTCAGGATAATGCTTGGCTCCCGCAATGGCTCCAGCCGCATAGGCAGCAGACGGCCGGCGAGCACCTAGGAGACAGCGCCGCCGTTTCGTCGCCGCCCTGTGAGGTGCTATTTCTTATCTCTTTTGTGCGTCGACTGGTGGGAACCTTCTTGTAGGCTCTGATTCTTATCCTATTTGATTTCTGAATGCTCGTAAGAACCTTGTAATTTTCCGTTGAGCATGTTGTAACTGAAAGGGGAAAAGACAGATTAGAAATTTATTTGGTTTGCCTAGCCATGCCACCTCTTAGCGCACACCTATTATTATTACATAGTAGGAAATGCCATATTATTGCATTGGATCTGAGCGCACTTTGTGTGTGTGTGCATATATCTTTGTTTCCTGGTGGACTGTCGGTTCTGATTTGATCCCTGTGTTTTCTCCATTGAACTGCAGAACTGTGTGTTTATTGTGGACCCTGCGCAAGAACAACGGAATTGTCGGAGTGCCTCGTTAAATACTGGTGGTTACAGTGGGTTTCGGTTGCATCTGTCAGGGAGTGAGGTTACACCTGCTGCAAGTACTCCGACTGGCAGAGAGGTATGCCTATGAGATGTTGTTCATTGCTTGCACCACATAGATTCTTGTTTGTAATCACAGAAGCTGGGTCGCGACGTAGGCTGTTACCGTTCTGTTGCATCAAACAAATCAGGATATGATTCTACATGTAGATGTTCTTCTGCTGCACCAAAGAAATCTTCCGTAGCTGTCGTGTGCTGTTTTAACATATATCGAATGTTTTCCCTCCAGGTACCGCATTTCTCTTTGCACCTTTCTTCAGAAAGTGCGACACAACTCTCCTCAGTTCAGGCGAATGTTAGCCCTCAGATTCTAAACTCTGGTTCATGCAAAGGACCATTAAAGGGCTCTTATGCTGATGGTCAAGCACAAGAGATCAATGCTTTGCCCCCAACTCAGTTCCAGGCTAATGGCCTCAATGATGATAAGGTACTAGAAGTCTGTGGAGTGGCTAGCAAGGATATCACTAAACCACTTGGTGCAAGAAGACATCCACCATCTGGTAGAAAGGTTGATATTCAGAAACTCCGAAAAGCAGATGCTAGTGATGCAGTTGAGCTATCTATTGCTGCCTCTGAGGCTATGGTCGTTGCAGAAATGATAATTAATGATTGTCAATCTGATAAGTTGACTGCCGCTACCCTGGAAGCTGCTCTGCGTGTAAAAGAAGCTCGGAAACAGTGTTTTTATGAGGAGACAGAACATGATTGTGGATCCTTTCAAAATGTTCTGGATGAGAGTGATTGGCTTGCAGAATTGGATGAGATCGAAATGCTTGATGTATTCGAAGATGTTGGTCTGTCTACTGCTCAAACAGCCTGTTCATCTCAAGGCCACAATACAACTGATTTGGAACAACGCATCTCTCAGCCTAGTTGTCTCCCACGCGATCTAGAAGCACACAACTCAGACATTTGTTCTTCCGAAGAGCAAAACAGAAAATGGCATAGCCAAGATGCTAGTACCAATGACCATGTACCTGATTCTCTGGCAAATAGTAACTCAGCTGGTACGCTACTGAAAGAATCAACTCCAGGATGCGATTCTGTAAAGCAACCAGCTCTAGATAAAGCAATCTCATGCTCAAGAAATAAAGAAGCTGCTTTCCAGATGTCGATGCCAAACAACCATGCTACTCCAGTAAGAGGTCAACATATTATTGAGGTAACTTTGCTGCCAATAAGTGTTTTTTTGGTATAATCGACTTAATTAATTCTATGTTTACCTCATTCAGCACTAGTAATTTCAATGTAAAATTTATTTCCAGGCAGGTGGAAGAACTGCTGAAGAGAAAAAGGTTGGTGGTGGTACAAGAAAACATATAAGAACTAGCTTCATTTCTGAATCAATGAATAGCATGGATGAGTGCTCTGCTGCACCTAGAATGTTATCCACAGAAATGGTTGCGTCTTCAAGAGCATATTTTCCCCAAGACACAGAGGGTTTCTATGGAGATAATCAAAGTGCAGAGTCATACGATCAAGTAGTATGTTCAAGCTTACCACTTGAGGATCCTCTCTGTTCATTTGTTCCGTGCAGCATTTCTTGCAATGAAGTTTCCACTAGTCAAGCTCCTGAATGCAAACAGAGGAATGAGGAGGAGAGAGAACCAATACATCCTAAGGAATCTCTGAAGAAAGACCTAGATTTAGAAGCCACTCCATCTTCTGTGCCGTTAGATAAGGCACCAGAATGTAATGCAAGGAGGCGCAGAATATACAGTTCACTCAGGCCTTTTAGCATGATAGGACCTATATCAAACATATCTGGAGGTAGTGCGGCTCATAATGATGCTAACACAGCAGTTTGTCAGAAGGAGAGAGGCTCAACAAAAATCTTAAATAAGAAGATACAGCGTGTGCAAGCCTCTAATCAGTATGCAGGAAATAATGGTGAAGCTGGAAGCTCGAAAGATTTTTCTTTGGATCAGAAGAAGTCATCTTCTGCTCAGGATGATAATGAACAACATAGCAAAGAGCAATATATCCCATCAGAAGTTTTTCCTCAACCCACAACGTATTTGAATGTTGGTAAACAAGGCCTTAAAAGAAAAGGTCCCCAATTGTTGAATGCTAGACAAACCAAGAACAGAAGGGTTAAATCTCGATTTAGTTGTAAGTCCTAATTTATGATCTCTTAGAGATGTGCTCTACATCTTGAGTAATACCTTCACGATCCTTTCATACTTTTGGTGAGCCTCACTTTTGCATCTTTGTAGGGTCGGATAGCAGAATTGCTGACATGCGGGAGCCCAGGGAGTACATTTTCGAAAAAGAAACCATATTTCATGGGTTAGAGTTTTTGTTGACTGGATTTCAAAGTCTTAAGGAAAAAGAAGTTGAGTCTATAATACGTAAGTCTGGAGGTTCTGTTCTTCTAAAGTGCCACCCTGTCCATTTGATAAAAAAACCAAGCTTGCTGAGTTTGTGAGGTGGAAGCCTCCAATAGTTCTATCTCCTAAAAAGGTTGGTTGTCCTGTTTCAAATTTTTTGGGACCATCTGTCGTTCATTATATATCTTCTTAGTTTTAGTATATGCTGTAGGAACAAGGAGTGCAGGCTCACATTTAAAATTCCCATTCATTTATGACCAAAATAAACTTGTTTCTGATGGGTGTTTCTTGCAACAGGTATCAACGGCTAAGTTCTTATATGGTTGTGCTACTGATTGCTGGATTTTGAATCCCAATTGGCTTTTCGATTCTCTTCAAGCGGGTGTCCTGTTGCAACCTGGAAAGTAAGGCACTGGCACCTATCTCGTGAAAATGGATTTATAAATTTTGTGTCATGTTTGTTATATGAAAGCTTCAGTTTTGCAAATCTTTCTTGAAGTAATATAGAGAAAACTACCAAGTGCCCTAAAAGTATCTATGCATTTTGGAATCTGTCAAAAGCCCACATGAACCTTTCTCAATTTGATGCCAAGCTATTCTAAGAAATGAAACATGTTCACATTTGATGGGCAAAATTATCCGAACTTAATACCAAACATCATTGGCGACCTAAGATTTTCTGTTGGAAAGGTTAACACTGATTAATTAGCTTGATATCCATACTGTAATTCTCAAGACTTCACATACAAAACATGGAAAGTCGACGTCAATGCTTTTAGGCCTGTATATTTTTCATGTATATGAGGTTGCTTTGTAAAAATTCAGGGAAATTGGGCCGATCTATTCTGATCTCAAACATAGTCAAAGGCATTTTGCTTTGAGGATTGTTTGTTCTAGCTTTGTTTTCAGCAACTGAAAAATCAGCAAGAATTTTTTTCTCTGTTGTTGATATGAAATAGGTTTAGATACTTTGTTCTTGATGCTGAACTGTTCATATTCCCTTTTGCTAGGTATTTAATTCGACAAAGGCATACAGGGAAGGGGAGTTCAACATTTGGGCAGTCACTTCACCTAAGAAATAATAAATTGGTATTTCGTGGAGTAGGATTCTTGATCCACGGAAAAATCAGCTTCTGTTCAAAATTTTCCAACATTATCAAGGTATATGTTGCAAGCCTGGTCAGAAAGCACGATGAATGACGTACTGATCAAGCAGTAATAGCTAGTTTCCTTATCTCTACGACGTGGCCCTTAATATTATATTTCTGTTTCGCAGCATGGAGGTGGCCAAGTTTTTGTATCTCTTCAAGGATTAATACAAAGCTTGAATGATAAAAGTTCATCGCATGGAATCATTCTTGTTGCAAATGAGGCGAGTGCATCCCGCCATCTAAGCCATTGCGGGCTGGAACATGATATAAAAACAGCGGTTAGTTGAATTTTGACTGTAGAACTTCCATTCCAGTTTATAAGTAAATAGAGAGGAGTTCATGAATATAAAACAACTGATAAGTAGTGTCGACTGTCTTTGAATGCTTGAATCAATGAATCCTAGTTTATGAATAAACAGAGAGGAGTAACTTGCCACGACATACTTATTCGGTCCTCTTGTTTCTTCTAGGCCTTGTATAGAACTCAATCGATTATGATCAGAAAGGCTTTCCTGCCGCCAATAAAACTACTTGATTCACACTATACAGGGCTGTATTTACTCCCATTTAAATGTTTCAAGCTGGTCTTTATCATTTTCAGTACTTTTAATCCTTCATCTCTTGCTCTTGCAGCCAGCAAGCTGGATCATAGGCAGTCTTTTTTCTGGGAAGCTGATTCCCCTGAAGAAAGACCGCTGCGCTTTGTTCCGTCGGATTAAGATGCCATCATTCCAAGCACATCATGCGTTTGACATGAGTCAAGTGATATAGGAATTCAAGTCTGTGGCTGTGGTGTAGGTGTGGCATGTCATCCCATGAGAACCTTAAATATTTCTTGCCAAGCCAGGCCTGGAACACATTCCTTTACCATGACCGTCCATTTGCAAACAGAGTTTCCAATGGCGTGTTGCCATCACAATTTGGGTTCGTCTGTGGTGCCTTACGGCCGACACCTATTGCTTTTCATCATTTTGCAAATACGGAAAATGGTCTATCGCGGAAGCAACCTGTAATGTTGTTGTGGTGTACAGCTGCCTACATATTTCGAGAAGACAAAGGGATAAACTACTAGGGCGTAAGCATGCTCATCCTTATTTATTCAGGGGAGTGTTGTTCAATTCCTGAAGATCTCACAAAGTTTTGAAATGGGTCGGCGAGCAGAATTATTTAGTCCAGCATAAGCACACATGGGCCTAGCCCCTGGCTCCAGAGTATATCAACAGGGCGGAGAAGATTGCTCATTACACTAGCAATCCCCTTGCGGATGTATTTCTCTATGAATGACTATTGTTGTTGTTGCTGCTTCTGTAGGCTGTAAATACTGATACTAGAATATATATTCATAAAAACACCACTGATTTAAACTGTATATTTTCATGTTACTAGTACATATAGGATTAACTTTGGCAGTATATTGGATGGAAGAACATACTACATAGGAGGGTTCACGAGATAGCCTCAACAATATTTGCATTTGAAGATAGTCCGACTTGCCTGTATTTTTAAGAATGCTTTTAGTTGACTTAATGTATATATACGTTGCAAACACAAGTGCTAGAGGAAAATAGAAGCATGGTTGGAGTAATTTTTTTTTCCTTGACGTGTTACCGATCCTTGCGTTTACTGGAGTAAACTTATGGACCCTGGCATTGTAATCTCGACGGAAGAACACAGACACGCCCAAGTTGGAGAGGTGTTTTTCAGCTGGTGTATCCGGAAACTAGAACATAGGAGCTATTAAGATTAATGGAACGAGATAAACCGTAATCCGTCGTAGTCTAGGTGGTTAGGATACTCGGCTCTCACCCGAGAGACCCGGGTTCAAGTCCCGGCGACGGAATTTTTTGTCACTAAAAACAGAAACAAAATGTATCAGAACTGCCCAAATCAAACAAAAATTTATTTTTTCGATAAAACCCGTGCGGGAATGGACGCATCATTTTGTGCAGGAGGAGATCGGAGAAAACTCTCGCAGCTGGTGGTACGCCAGGGCCTGCTAAACAGGATACAGATGACAGGAGTATTTAGCTTTTGGATGGACACTGATGCATGCAACAGGGGGGCGATCGATGTCGATCCATGATGACTGTGAGGACTATGGTGGTAGTATTTGCAGGGTCTTTTGGTGGGAGAAGCCGCAAAGGGCGAGGCGGCAACCATAATTGCGTTCGCACGGGCTACCAAGTATACCACTCCAGTAGAGCACTTGTGTCTTGTACAATCATTACCCTCGCCCCATGCCATCATGCATGTTTTCATCTCTTGGTTTTGCCATCCATCCATGGTTTCACGCTCACCTAGTTAAACTGAGGGAGTACTTTTTAAACCCCAGTTACCAGCTTGTGACAGTTGTTATCCCATTTGAAAAACCCCGTAATTTTTTTACTACCATTTATTTGTCACATTGTGGTCCTCTAGTTTATTTACTAGAAGAAAACCCCACGCGTTGCAGCGGGTATCCCCTTAAAAAATATTCTACAAATGAAATGGATATAAGGTGCATGAAATATTCCATTATCAAGATTCAATTGATTACATAATCGATATACTAAATTTAATTTGCATGAAATTGTTGTATATTTTGAGAAATAAATTTTAGTGACATGCATAATTATATGGTTAAAAAAAGATGGCATGGTTATATGACATGAAATATGTAATATCACAATTATTAGTGGAGATGACATGGATAATTGATTGGCTAAAATGGTGGTGAAATTGTTGTATATTTTGAGAAATAAAATTTTGTGACATGCATAATTATATGGTTGAAAAAATGGCATGATTATGTGGCATGAAATATGTAATATCATAATTATTAATGGAGATGATGTGGATAATTGATTGGCTAAAATGGTGGGTGATGTGGATAGGTTGCATGTTGAGATAGAAAAATCATAAATGCATCTTAGTGGGGTTTTGTATTATAAGAAGTATAGATTTCCCCCAAACTGAAGAGAAGTTAGATTCAGACATTAGGATCACATAGCAGCTGACTTATTTCCCCCCAAAAAAAGGACCTCCCTTCTATTAATCATATTCAAGAGGGGTACAAAGATTCACATAAGTATCTTTTTTTTTATAATGAAGTCCTTGGACCACCTAGCGACGACAATATGGACCGGCAGCATGGCTGGCGAGGAAGCGGAAGCCCTGATCGCATCTAGATCACCTCTCTCCTCTCTCTCTTTTTCATGAACCGTTGCGTCTTAACACATCAACCGACTATACAGACACCTCGGACAAGCAATTTTTAGGGCCTTGGGAGCATATCAAATTATGTTCAACTTCATCAATTTATATGAAATTGCGCAAATTTCGCACATCAAGTGTGGCTAAGTTGCACACACTGCTCTTATGACACATCCGGTACAACCCTACAAAGAAGCATTGAGTTTTCCATGTAGTTGGTTGACGTGTCAATTTGACACTTGGCTCCAAGTGCTTAGTTTGGCAGAATAGTAAAATAGGTAAAAGTTGTCAAACGGTAATAAACACGTTGTAAAATGTGGCAATATTTTTTTAAATGAGGTAAACGTTGTCACAAGTTTTCAACTAGGGGATAGAAGTGGAATTCACTCAAAAAATGATGTACAAAAAAATAAACTAGAGATCTAAAATTGCACTAGAAGGAAACTACTACATCACCCACTCAACATTGGAGATAGCTGGAGAAAAGATGAGAGAAACATGTAGTGGGGAGATTGAGTTGTTTTGCAATCCACACAGCTCCTAGTGACACCCAGAGTTGATATAGAAATTTTAATAGAAAAGAGACATTTTTTAAAATTTTCAAAAAATATATGTCTTTTTCACTAATTCTTAAGAATTATGGGAATTTTGAGATCTTGTTGGCAAGGCATTTGAAAGTTTGGGTTGTATTTTAGAATTTCATCAAATTTTTTTTCAAACTGCAAGCCAAGCCAATGACATGCACCCCTATATCTACCGGATTTAGCTTCAACCGACTAATGTGCTATTACGGGTTTTGTTACAACTTCTCTCTATATTAAAGTGTATCAATTCAAGACATCTAGAGTTGTGATTTTGTGTTACAGTACACTTATATCTTGATATAATTTCTTCATAGAAAAACCATTGTACCATCTAACGATAGACAGAGTCAATGTTACAATGCTCAACACCTACGTAAACTTTTGGGCGAGGTTGAATGGCTTTGACTTCCGAGTTTAGTGTCATCTATAGATCTACGGCTAGCTTACTCCATACGGTCCAAAATGTAAAGGTGTGTTTGATTTTTCGTGATCTTCAAAGCAGAAACTTTAACGATAATTTTCACTCAATATATTTATGTCCAAAATTAGGATGAAGACACATGAAATAAAAATATTTCATAAAACTACATAAACACCCAATCCATATATACTTCAATGTATATTAGTGATCGGAGTCATGCCTTGACTCGTAATCTGTACCTCTCTACTCTCTAATTCCCCTCAGCTAGCCACGGCCGATATATCCTCTGACATCACCCAAGAAATACCCTCATACCACACACACTTTCCTCTTTGCCATGGATGGATGAATGGACGGATGGAGACTTACTTGGGTGCATCCAGCTAGGACTAGCTAAGCTTGGTGGAGTGGTGCTGCCACGACATGTACACAGACATTCCTCGCCGGGAGGAAGTGTTGCAACTTGCATCCAACTAGCGCTAAGCTAGGTGAAGTGGTGCTGTGCCACGACACAAGGCAAACACTCCCCTTACCGGAAATATTGTTGTTGTTGCACGCAAGAGAGTCAAACGATTGATCCGGATCCCCATCACCGCCACGGCCGTATCTCGTCGGACCACGACCGCCGGCGCAAGGTCGGCACCATCGCAGCCGTCCGCCGGGACATCTCTACGGCCCTAGCTAGCCCACAGGGCTCGTCCAGGTCCCGCCCTCTATCTCTGACGAGTCAACACGCGGGCCCACCCACCAGCCACTCGCTCGATCACTCAGTCCCTCTCTAACATGGACGCGGCGATTCCACCTGGGCTTACGCGTCCCGGGCTTATCTGTGCCATCTAACATACGTTGGAGATTCGTGTTGCACAATTTGCACGCTTGACCCTGCACAAGTACACTTCTCTTCCCATATGGCCCCGAAGCTGCACATGTCCATCTAGTCCGTGAGAGAAGCTGTACAAGCACGCATCCAACACCGAACATCCTCTCTCTCTCCCCTCTCCCTCCCCATGCCCACCTAGGCCACCTCCATGAGTCTCGCCGCCGTCATCTTTCCATCGTACGCCGCCACCGACATGCTCTCTTCTCTCTTTCTCCTAGGATCTGAGATACGGGCCGCGTATCCATGCTCGCGACCTCTGAATCAGGCGCCGTCGCTGTGGGAGCGAGGTTATCGACGACCCGTGGCTGCCAACCACCGTCGGCTGGGCGTAAACAGGGTCTTGCGCGGCCGGAGCTGCGGCGGCCGGGGCAGTGGCCAGTGCACACCTCCGTCGCCGGCCGTGCGCTCTACCCGCGACCTGCCCGTACATGATGTCCGCCCACAGGAACCATTGGGTCTCGATACCTGGAGCATGGTGTCCGCCGCCGTCACCGATCTTGATTTGGCTGGGATCGAACTCACCATTTCTTCGATGCTCTAGATCTCCATTCTTTATAACGGATCTGCTTCTTTTTTTTCCAACCTCCAGATCTTCTGTTAATAATTTTAGTGCTTGATTGGAAAGAGACACTATGTATCTTGATTTGGATGGGGACGGATCTTGATTTAGCTGGGATTTTTTGTTCTCTCTCTAGTAAACCTTACTTATTAACGCTCATCCGAAATAATGAAAAAACAGAGAATACTTTCTCCCAAACAGAATTTTTTTCGCAAATAGTATGACGCTGTGCTCTGGATTCGTATTTTATTTATTTCTTCTCACATATGAAGAGCAAAAAAATTCTTGGTTCATTGCCAGCTTCTGATATTTCCGGGCTTTTTTGGCCGAAAGAAATATGGATATGAACATTTTCCCCAAAAGTTCTGATCCAAACAACCACCGACTCGGATCTAAAAATATGCAAAAGATGGTGATTGTTATGTAAAAGCGGAGGGGCTTACAGACACGAAATTTATATAGCTTAGGGTGTCTTTTGAAATGGACAAAAAGTGGTGTACGAATCTCCAACAGTGTCTGTACGTACCAAGATAGGCCGGGAACACGCAACCCCGGGTGGGATTGCATTTTCGTCTCTAACATTCCCCTCTCTCTCTAGTCTCTATCCGTTCCGTTCGCAATTCCACACGCTCTCCTCGGAGCCCCGTTTATTTATTCTCTCCCCGGCCGGAGTCATTCCCCCCATCCCATCCGTCTCTCTCTCCCTAGCTTGCAGCCCGTCCATGTCGTTGGAACAGTAGCATACTAGCATCCTTCGCGAGCTCACGACACCGCCGCGGCAATTAATCGCTAGCTAGCTCACCTTGGCGAGGCGTGAAGGCTCGGCGAGAAGCTAGCTCTAGCACGCATGTTTCCGGCGGAGGCGTCGTTCGGCGGCGCGGCGCGGCAGGGGGAGCTGGCTATGATACTGCCGCCCTTCTTCATGGGCGGCTCCATGTGGCAGTCGTCGCGGGTGACGACGCGGCCGCCCTGCTGACCGAGGAGGATGAGGCGGCGGCCGCAGCAGCAACCGAGGCCGGCGCACGACCGCGCCGTGGCGGCCACGCGGAACCACCGCGAGGCCGAGAAGCGCCGCCGCGAGCGGATCAAGTCCCACCTCGACCGCCTCCGCGCCGTCCTCGCCTGCGACCCCAAGGCAATATTGGTCTCCTTGTGCTGTGCTTCGATCCCTTCTTTCCCCTGAATTTCTCCAAGAACTGACCAACATGGTCCATGGGATGGATCGATCGATATGAAATCGATCTCTTCGAGAATTGAATCTCCATCTAGAATTCTAGGTTTGCAGTACCTAGATGCTACCCATACGTGTGTAGCTGGTACGGTCTGCTGCTCGGCTAATCGTTGTGATTAAAGCTGGGTTCTTTCTTCCCTTTCTTTTTGGGGAAACATAATGGACCGCCTCGCCTAGTTAGCTATCATCATCCTATGTTAGGTTAGGGCTGCCTCGATCGTCTCTTGGCTCTTTCCCCTTCATGATTTGCTTCTTTTGTGCCTAGTACCATGTCGATCCCACTCCCTCTCCCTGCAAATTTGCATAAAAATTTCACCTCCTCCTTTCTGTTTTTTACATTCCTAATCAATCAGGAGCTGATCTAGCTAGGGTTCGTGCGCATGTGATTGATTTGCATCTTGGTGGATTAATTCTGGGTAGCTAATTAACTCGATCTTGTACATGTGTGTGTGCAGATAGACAAGGCTTCGCTGCTGGCGAAGGCGGTGGAGAGGGTTCGGGAGCTCAAGCAGCGGATGGCCGGTGTCGTCGACGAGGCCTCGGGGGCGCCGGCGAGCCACCTGTTCCCGACGGAGCACGACGAGATCGTGGTGCTGGCCTCTGGCGGCGGAGGCGGCGCGGCGGCCGTATTCGAGGCCTCCGTCTGCTGCGACGACCGCTCCGACCTCCTCCCGGAGCTCATCGACACGCTGCGCGCACTCCGCCTCCGCACGCTCCGCGCCGAGATGGCCACCCTCGGCGGCCGCGTCCGCAACGTGCTCGTCCTCGCGCGCGACGCCGGGCACGCGGACGACTACTCCGCCTCCTCCGAGGACGGCGGCGCTGGCTTCCTCAAGGAAGCCCTGAGGGCTCTCGTGGAGAGGCATGGCGCGGCCAGCGGCGTCGGCGACCGGCCCAAGAGGAGACGTGTCGCCGACATGAACATGCAAGCGGCGGCCTAGAGCTAAGAGCTAGCTAGCCGGCGGCTATAGCTAGCTCGTACTAGCCGATGATTGCATATGGCGATCTCATGCCATGGTACCAGTACTATACGTGTTTGTTTTCAAAGCCAATTAGTTTTGTGTGCTAATATATCAGTTAGTTGCTCCATACATATATGGCTAACTCTCTTGGTGATGCCATTATGCCATGTATAATTAGGAATACATATATTACCATTAGGGTTTGCTTGAGCTTTAGCCATGCAAATGTTGCTCCAAAGCCATGGCAAACCCAATCCCTAAATAACATATTAATGTCAACATATGTGCACAATATGCAAAGTTTCAGATTTGATTCCCCCCATGCTATATAAGCATTGGATATATAACTAGAAGCTTTAGTTTTTTGTTTGGAAGCAAGCTCGAACAGCAACATCTGCACAAGCCCATTTTTGATCATGTCAGGGCTTCTAGCTCGGCATGCATGTATGCATGCATGCAAGACAAATCCTGATCTCAGATCAAAACAAGTGTAGTATGTTTGCATGATACATGTACCAATGCATACATGTGCATGCATGCCAAGTCCTAGGATCAAACAAGGATGTTTGTTCCCCAATGCATTTCATTGCAATGTAGCAGCATACATATGCTTCCTGTAGTGTAGTCTGGGCTTGTGAATGAATGTTTGGGACTTGGATTGGATGATCTAGCTAGGTAGGCATGCATATGTCAGTTTGAATGAATGGGGGAGAGGAAAGGCAGCCAATCAATGATTGCTTGTGTTGGAGCATGTAGTGCACAGTAGTGGCACTGGCCAGTGTGGCATGCAGTGAGCAAGCTCTCATGACACATGAGTCATGAGTGCATGCATGGACTAGCTAGCACTGGTACTACATGCTGATGCTGCCGCTGCATGCCCTGTCTGGTCTGGGAAAGGCAGGAAGGTGGATGAGCTTTTGTTTCTTGCTGGTTTCCTTTTGTAATCTTGCTCCTCTTTAGCTTTTTTGGAGAGGGAGGGGCAGAGATCTCCCATGTCAGGCTAGCTACTGTGTGCGTGCAGTACGCTGTGCTCTTTGTGGGGACAAAAGGAAGCTATGGTCATGGATGAGTGTAAAAATGTAACTTGTAACGGAGTCATTGTTGTGCTGTGCTTTCTGCCCACACTAGCTACTTGTCGTGGCTGGCAATGGCATAGCTACTTTGCTACTAGCTAGCTTGGCCGGCTTGCATGTAGGTCACATGAATACACACTTTGTACTAGAGTACCTATACACACCTAATTGTTTGAATCTAGGGCGTGGAAGTAAATGTGCTTGGTTTCGTTATTATGGCACTGTGTAGCTGTGTTTATACCATTGTTGATGATATATTGATATGCCAATTCAAATCTTAAAAACGTGTATTTCATGTGTGCAAGCAATTAATCATCAACTTATAACCATTTAATGTGTTCTTTCTTACGAAAACATGAGAAATTGGATATCCATGTGCACTAGTTACTTAAAAACAGTGAGAAAAGAAAGACACACATGTTAGTAAATGATTTGCAACCTAAGAGCTTCTTTGACCCGCAAGACCCACAAACATATGCCCTATATATAGGAGGGCTGTTTTTTTTTTTTTTGGGCTCGAGCTCCAAGTTCTTTATTGTAAAAGGTCACAAACTATACCTATAAGTTTCGAAGAAAACTAAAGAAAATCTGATATGTATTCACTCCGTCTCTATTTATATGGCAAACACTTGTTTCGAGGTCGTGGGATATACAATATACAATTTATACCATTAGTTAAAAACAACATTTCGAAGAGTATAAATGGCCTATTTATCATGTATTACTGGTCAAATTGATGTTCAAAGTTAAAGCACGAAATATGAGAACGTCATGTAAATAGGGATCGATGGAGTAAAATGCATTACAAGGCTCCTAGATTTGTGGTCCCCACAAAACAATATGTTTTCGATAAAGAAAATATACCTGCACCCACTTAAAAATATGGTGATCTAAAATAGCAAACAATGCCAGCTTGCAAATAAGACCATTTTTCCATGAAAAGAAGTTCCCATCAATATATATTATATTCTCACATGCACAGATGTATTTTTTTTTAGGTATTCATGAGCTTATAAAATTATTTTTTTACATTAGAATCGGGAGGCAAAAGCAATTACCGATATTTTGACCTAGTGCAAAGAAGACATATAGAAAAAATTACAGTATTTGTGATCGTATCAATCAAGCAACCTTTTTGAGTAATAAAAGCCCTTTATAAAAAAAACCTCTATGAAAGAAATTAGAGACTGAAATCTAATGAAGAAATGAAGTTCTTTAGAATCATGATGGGCTAAGTGAGGATACGCATAAGTTTGATGTGCATATATTTCCGTAAATATTCAGCATAGTTCCTTGTTTAATTAAATATTCGATAGTACTAATACAGTACATCATTAAGGAGGCAGACTTTTAAGGATGCTAGCTAATGTCTCTGCGCAACTCAGTAGTAGTAGCAGCAGTATGCCGTTGGTAGTTCCGATCTTTTCAGAAGAGAGATCAGCAGTGCGCTGCACGAGTTTTCCACATTTTTTTTTTTTTTTTTTTTTGAACAAAGGTGCCCCCAAAGGGGCTGCAACCACTTCTATTGATAAGGAGAAAGTACAACATAGTGATTACAAAGTACATCCTGGTAGAGGATACATCGAAGATGAACTATGAAAGCTACGCAACAACAATGCCAGAGAGCACAAGAGGAGCCTATCAGGAGGTCCGCCGAGAAGTCGGACACACAAAACCTGCAACTGTACTCTCCAGGGGCCTCCAACACCCTAACCAACCGACAAGCTAGCGGCTCAACCAGCAAACGAGTTGGCAGGGAATGAGGTAGCGAACTGAGCTGTAGATTTGTAGGGTGCATCACCGAGCCCAGCTGAGGATGATCCTTGCCGTCAAATCTGAGAAACCGCAGCAGAGGGGATCTCAACTCCCTCCGGCAAGTCCCGGACAGCAAGAAGGCACAATTGGCATGCTCCATAGTAGACAGTAAATATGATGTATAAATACTCCATTGTAAGTGACAGGATGATGTTGGATGCCCATAACCAAATTTATGACGATGAACTCGCATCCAACAATAACTAACGGAGATGCTCATTATGCTTCCAAAATTACCTTGTGAGAAAACAATCGGAGCACAGATCCTTATAGCATGCATCTCCATACACGCATCATCCACCTTCCATCCCACAGAAAGTAAGCCATAAATCAAGGATGAACTGAGGCCAACAGAAACAAACCAGCAAGCAGTACCATTGGATCGGAGACTCTGCTCCTGAAACCCAAATCGAAGCCACCTGCCCATAAGCTCCTGCAGAGAACTCAGCATCTCTGACCCCATCCAATCCACACACCCTCCATCTACCTTCAGAATCCTCCCCATCAGCCAGCAATTCGATTCCCAAACAATCCCAGCATCACCACCACGATAACCAAGCCAGGAGCACAGGGAACAGAGTACCTTCGAAGGGAAGAATCCCGCATCTGAGTTCGTCGACTCATCAGACTCATCGGACCCGAGCTTATTGATAGGAGGAGGTAGGAAGACCACGCGAACCGTCTCTGGCTCCAACCTCCGGAGCTCCACGGCGAGCAGAAGACTCCCATCCGGCAGACCGGCGCCGCTCGAGAGCGCCGGCACACTCATCCTCCGCGGCATGACGCCGAACAACAAAGCAAACCAGCTATTCGAAGAAACGAAGCAGAAGACCAAACCTAGTATATACAGCAGGGATCCGCGCACCTCCTCCATCCCCTCTCCATCCGGCGGCGCCGGCAGCGAGGATCCGGAATCGGGCCGGCCCCGAGCGCGAGCTCCCCCCGTTCGCCTCCTTATCCGCCTCCAAGCACTGTAGCAGGGGAAAAGGAAAGGAACCCCCCCCACCTACCTCGAGTTTTCCACATCGAGATGACAAAAGAACGTTGTGTGTCTGTGCGCGACTGTATATATACAATGTAAGGGTAGGGCTAGCTCAGCAGGGCATGGCAGAAGTATTCATGAACTGATCCGACCCCCCAACAAAGAGAATGCAATATTAATTGTTGAGGGGGAGTGTACGCTCGTTGCCTTCTGTCAAAAAAAAAAATGGATCCCCAGATCACATACTCCGGACTGATTGTGAAATTCGTAAAAAATAATAAACCATTTAATAAATTCTGAAAAAATAGAAAACAAACATATCCAAGTTTTCAATGCACGTGCAACGTTTCGTGAAGAACTGACATTTGTGGTGCTCTGTGCAGGAAAAAAATAAATCTAAAATGCCATTTTTAAATCCCATGATGGCCACTGATTTTTTATTTTCCGTACATAGTACCACAACTATCATTTCTTCACAAATTTTTGCACATATGTGGAAGACTTGAATATGTTTGTTCCCCATTCTTCTCAGATATTTTTGGTTTTTCACTATTCTTCGAATTTCGTAATCTGGCTGGAGCATATAAGCTCGGCCCTATATTGAATTTCTAGCCTGAGAGCAAGTATAATAAGAGCATGGCTATTAATATAGCCAGCAACCGTCTATATGCGGACATATCACATATAGTCAATCTAATAGCCTACTCATACAATAGCTCGTGCTAGAGTTGGCTATTTCCTTAACTTGTGGGCCACCTTACTCTCTCATAAAGGTGTTGTACGTCGTACTAGAGTTGGCTATAAGATTGCATCCCACTTCTCTTATCTTTCCTCTCATCTCTACTCAAAACTAAGAAAATCGGGCAGCAAGGATTTACCACCATACTTCTACCGAGTTGGATTTAGAGATGAGAAGCAGGTTGTACATTAAGAGCCAGCTGCAACATATACTCCAAAACACAAAATTTCGTGGAATCTATCTGTACGCTTTACATTTCTTGGTTTACATGAGCTCAAACCTTTTTCTTGATAAGGTCCGATGCATTTTCTGTCTCTCTCTACTATCTAATATCCTACATAACTGATGTGCTTATTTTGTATGCACCATTAGAAGTCCTCTCCCGAAATTCCTCTAATCCTTCTCCATAAAAAAATATTCTGCAATCCAAAAAGGCTAGTTTTAAATATGCCTCACGTTGGGATTTGGTTAACCATTTATTTTTCCGTTTCGAACCTAATTAACCATTTTGTTTAAAGGGACCAAATAGGTTAACCATTAGGTTATTAAAGTTACAAATGGTTAACCATTGGTTATTAAGGTTCGAACCATTTTTTTAACATTATGCAATGATGATACTTTGCTATTTGGCAAATGTTACATGATTAGAAGTATATAATGTTTTTATTAGCTTTTAACAAGCACCAACTATATTAATTGACCGGTCAAAATAAAAACCGCGTCAGCCAACTCCCAATATTGCCACTGAAAAATCAGAAAGAGAGTCGATCCTTCTCCGCTCAGCACTAGTAGTACGTGAAGTGCAGCAGCACGACAAGCTTTAGGAAACATCTATGTGGCCTCACCGCATCCATGGCAAGCAGTTCAAACATGTCTTCCACCGCATTCATAACAAAGCGCCTTGGCAGCGTCCATGAAGGCATTGACAGTGACCATAGGGCGGTTAGATGCTACCTCTTGCACAGAGGCGCGAGTCTCAGGAGGGGAGGCGCCTCCACCGGGCGGCCAGAAAACACGACACGTATCACGAGAGAAGAAGGCAAAGCAAGCCAAACGTCTCTTCAGCACGCGGAAGCATCACTCGGTAAACATGTATAGGTGCGGGAATCCTAGGTTCGTGACGGGTTAACCTTGTTAATTTGGATCGAACCTAAATAACCTAATGGATTAATAGGTTAACAATTAGTTCCATTGGTTCTGTTTAGGTTACGTTAACCTAACCATTGGTTAAACGGGAACCCGTTCCCAATTTTAAATATGCCCTTAGTGTGCGATTTTCATTAGTGCAAACATGTGAATTATACAAGTATTAAGTATACCATCTTCACTATACACATGTTTTACCGTGAGGCATTCTGTGTATTATCCAGATTAGAGCGTATAAATATAATATAACAGGTAATAGGTCATACACCATGTAAGGATGCCATAGAATTTTTTTTCCGCACAAAAATTAAGGGAATATATACTTTTTAGGAGCTCGGTTTATGTCTGAACAAGGCATATTTCACAAGGCAAGATCAGGGGCGGAGCCAGAAACATCCCAAGTCGGGTGCTAATGATGGTGGAGTGGTGCTAGTTACCAAGGATTTTTATGTTTATAGCCTTGAAATTTAACACATATACGTTGCATTTCAGCTGATAGGCCAGTGCTACAACACCATTAGCACAAGACCTAGCTCCTCCCCTGGGTAAGATATCTATGAAATTAAATAATTATGAAATCGACGTTTGTTTGGTAATTGGGTCAGCTGTTCCTCACAACAAATATAATGTATATGAATCTTATGTGACATAAAAAGAAAAAATTCTCTAAATGACGCAACACTCTCGTGAAATGCACCATTATCGAAAAGGTAACTAGTTATTGAAAATAAATAACATGGTGAATTATTTGTCATCCATGTATTTTTTTTATTAGCTGGAACTTAAAACATATATACCGTATGTGTATTTTTTTTAGGGAAAGAGAGATTTCATTCTGTCATCATAAAAAATGTTTAAAAATCCCATGCCGACAAAGTTAAATAAAATGTTGATGGGACAAACCCCAACCAGAATATTTATGCGTAACTATATGACACCTAAAATAGAAAAATAAACCCTCTAACACCTTGTTTAGGTGTAAAATTAATACATCCCAAACGTATCTATAACTTTTTGATGCTCCATACTTGTTTTATTTACGATCTTACATGTTTTTTTACATGGTTTACTTCGTTTTCCGGATGATTTCATGGACAAACTTATTAACAAAATGCCCATAGGAGTTTCTGTTTTCTACTGTTTTTATGTTTCAGACAAGTTCTAAAAAATATATTTGCCGGAAGTCCTGAAAATTCACGGAGATAAATTTTTACCTGGAGCGAAGATGGAGTCCAAAAGAGAGGCGTGCTCCCCTAGGCCGCGCCTGGTGGGCCCCTCGTGGCCCTGGCCACCGCCTCCTGTCGCCTCTTCGCCTATAAATTCACTTTAACCCTAAAAACGCTGGGGACGAGGAAATTTTTCACGAAAAAAATATAGAAGCGCCAAGGGCCATCACCCCGAAATTCTAATCTAGGGCTTCTGGAGTCATGCTCCGACACCCTGTTGGAGAGGGGGATTGTCATGGGAGGTCGACGTGATTGCCTCCGGACAAATGCGTGAGTAGTTCATCCCGGCACTACGGGTCCATAACAGTATTTTGATGGTGTTCTCTCCTCCTTGTGCCACCATATTTAGATCTTGTGAGTTGCCTAACATGATCAAGATCACCGTTATGTAATTGCTACATGTTGTGTTTGCTAGGATCTGATGAAGCATGAGACTATGATTATTTTGTTTATGTCATATTGAGTTGCTTCACTTATATGATTAGAGTTTTAATCTTGTCTTTCAATGCTCTCTGGTGTGTATGATTGCCTTGGACAAGTTATTTTATGCACCTCAAAAAGAGGGTTTATATGGTAGATAGTGGGTTCATGCATAACATTGTATGTGTTTGAGTTACAGAAACGTGATGGGTGGAGGATGTGATTTTGCCACTAGGGAGAAAACAACAGTGTTCATATTTACGGATGAGGATTATTGCTTATATTACGTATTGTTCTTAATGCATTTGTCTGTTGCACACAAGCAATCACTTCGTTGCTGCAACTTATACCGGCGAGATTTTCTGAATTGATGTCTCAAGGTGGACTTTTAGTAGTAGATAATGTCAGATGGCAGTCTATTTATCTTGACGTAAGGCCTACAATGTTAGAACCCGTAAACTATATTTCGTCATAATAGTATTATTATATGTTCATGATTTTTCAAATTTCCAAGTTGTAATTTGTTTACCCAACATGTTTATTGTTCTTAGGAGAGGCACCACTACTGAAACTATGCCCCCCCCGTCCTATTTTCCTCATTGATTACAGCCTTGTTGACCTGATTTCATCATCACTTATCTATGTTCCATTTTCATTTAATAATTATCCAACCAATCTATACAATTAGTTCTCTAGTTTTTTGTAAGAAAGGAAGATTGACAAACCTCTCGGAAAGTTGGGAGCAAGAGAGAGCTTGTGTTTGTGTGAAGGTCCACGCTTGGCTCTCGTCATCAACTATATTTCTGACACCGTAGACACAAGAAACCTACTCAGAGACTTTGAAGTCCCGCTGAATTGATCGCCTTGGTTCCTTAACTAGGGGAAATTTGCTGCTGGACTACATCATACCTTCCTCTTGGGGGTCTCCCAACGGGGGTGTGATTTTACGCCATCAAGCTACATTTCTGGTGTCGTTGCCGGGGACTTCAAGCTTTCAGCTAGGGGAGTTACACACTTCCAATTTGTCTCTTTTTTTTGTTCTTGCTTAATTTTTTATTTAGCTTTGTTTCTCTTATATCAAAAATCCAATTTTTTTTTTTATATTTTCTAGTCTTTTACTTGTTTTGTTAGTTTATCCATGGTTTATCATTCTTGGTATCAACCATTACTTTATTTGAAACTAGATTTTTTTTGGCAAGGTGGGTTCACGGAAGATAAACAAAAATATTATAAGGAATATCGCCTATCTCAAAAAACGAAACACTTATGGATACTTAGAAATAAATTGGATAACTATGCTAAAAACTTATGCTCTATATATGATATACCTTATTGTTGTGATAAATCTTGCTGCTATTTGGACTTTAACACCTTTCTTTCCAATGTGCTTGCAATGATAATAAAATTATATCCTCTTATGTTTTGGGAAACTATGAATTTTATTATGTGGAACAAATTGAAGAATTTATTGCTTGGATGGGTGCTATTGAAATTGATTCTTTGCTTAAAAATAAAAATGATGCTCCTTATAAATCTAAAATTTGTGCTACACTTAACCATTTCCATGATGATTATGAGCACAATGGCTATATTATAGAATATCTTATTAAACATTTAATAAAATCTCTCCTCCAAAGGAAGAGATTAATGTTGTGCAGGAACCTATATAAGAAGAAATTGCCGAATTAGAAACTCATTGGCTGAAGAAGAGGAAGAGAGTAACAAACAAAAGGAGGAATAATGGAGTAGCTACCCATTCCTACCTTCTAATGAGAGTAACTCTTTAAGTCATACATTATTTGATTGTCCTCCATGCTTACCAAAGGAGCATGAGTGGTATATCGACGAATGTGATGATTCTATGATTCTTATGAGATACCCATGTTTCATGAACTTTATACTTGTTACAGAGGTAACAACCTCAAAGACTCAGAAAACAAAATAACTTGACACTTTTCCTGCTGTCACTTACGATAATCCTCTGTTTGTGGTCTAGATGATAGTCCTATATTTCTTTATGATATAAAATATAATGATACTGATAATGGTATTGGAGAGGTCTTGACTTTAGCTAGAAGGAGTGCCATAACTTTGGAGAGTGATCATTCATCTCTTTACTATATTGCTAAAAGTGGGTTTGAAGAGGTAATGATTTTAAATTGTGATCCCACTATTTTGGAGCTTGATATGAATTATGTGCTTGTAGATCATGAAAATATGCCTTCTGTGTTAGTTATATTGTTGATCTTGCTCATGATGCTATCAAAAATTATTATGACAGAGGAAAATATGCTTGTAGGAATTTTCATGTTACTAAAACGCCTCTCTTTTTGTTGAAAAGTGTTGAAGTTGATTTTGTTTTACCTTCCTATGCTTGGTACTTATGCTTTTATTGATTTATTAATTTACAAGATTCCTATGCATAAGAAATGGGTTAGACTTAAATGTTGTTTCATAGTTTCTTCTTGATGCTCTCTTTTACTTCAGTTCTTTTTCATATGTGAACATCCTTTGAAAATTACTTTGCCTAGCTAAAAGGCATTAAAGAAATACGCTTTTGGGAGGCAACCCATTTTATTTTTTTTGCTTTCTGTTTTTGTTTTCTCTTCGAAATTTTTACCTCTGTACCAACTGCTCTTTATTATTTTATTTCGTTTTATGCCAAGAGTAACCTCTATTTGAAAGGAAGCGCAATTTGCTGTTTTCTGTTTAGTTTTTTCTGCTTCACCAACAAATTCGTATCTCTCAGCCGAAGTGCGATAAAATTTTGAATAAAATCAGATCTCTGCCCCAGGTTGTTATCTAATTTTTTTATTTGACCACTTTTGATTGGAGCTATGGAATTTCCTTGAAAAAATTCATCTTTATAGCTAGTTCTATTTTGACAGATTTCTGCCTTTATTTGCATTTGCCTCTTAATCTTTTTTTTGTGTGTTCTCTTAAGGGGAAGAGATTTAAAATAAGTTGTGAAAGTAGTTAATGTTTAAATTGATTGTTTTTGTTGTGTTGAAACTAAACCAAGTGGATATATTTATTTGATGCACAAACCCCTCTAATGAAGGTTGTGAGAGTTTTGAGTGGAGGAAGTTTTCAAGTGTAAGGAGAGGAGGATGATATGAGAAGATGCATGATGGATAATAGCTCAAGCTTTGGGATTCCCATGTCACCCCAAGAAATATCTAATAAGTACAAAATTCAAATCTTGGGGATACCCAAGGCGTCCCCTTCTTCACCAACAAAATTTTCAGGTCATCTTTCAAGACACTATAGTTGTATTGCTTCGTCTCCCGGTCAGCAGCCTGTAGGTTATGGCATGACTTGGGCTCTACTAAGTTTGTGTGGTTTAGTATTCCGCGGTGTGTGTTGTGTGTTTTTCCTGCGTGGCAGTTGTGTTAGACTTGGTCATGTGACCATGTGTCTTTTGTAAGTCTCTTGTAATAGTGTAATGGATAATTTATTTGTATGCCAACTTGATATGTTGTTCACGACTGGTGTGATCTGGGATCGTGAATGTAGATACATCGTAGTAGAGTTCGTAGACGGGGGTGCCATGAGACTACTGGTAGAGACATGAGGGGACGTGGTAGTACGACAACCAGGAACACCAAATTTACGCAGGTTTGGTACGTCTCAACTAGGCGGCGTTCCTACTCCTGCAATCTCACAAAATCAGGGATGGAGCCTGAAGTATACAAAGTACAATGTGAGTAGGGTTTCGCTAACTCGACGAGGATCAACTTCTCGGCGAGTAGGCTTCTAGCTAATTCTCTGTGTCTTTCTTTTCTCCCGTCCGGCTTTATATAGATAGCCGGGTTAGGGCTTACAAAAAAGGAAACCTAGAAGACAACGGAAAGTATCTAACTTGGAAAGAGGAATCCGCCTTCTACTCCAAGCCGCACCACTTTGGGCCGTGGTCCGGGTTCTTCTAGAATCTGGCTTCTGCGCATCAGCTTACTCGGCTGCCTAATGGACTATGATCCATTATGAATCAGGCCACCCTGGTAATCCGGCTCTTTAGGACAATGCTGGATATACCCCTAATCGGTATATATCTGGCAATAAATGTATGCATATCGGAGGTGTCCTTGAACAATGGTTCGGGGGACCTTACAGAGTTGGTATCAGAGCTATCCTAACCTTAGGAGACCTTAGTTAGCATGGTTGTTAGCCAGTACTCTGAAAAGATATTTACAAAACTAAGTCACTAAGATGACTATGTACCAAAATATTCTATATATTACATCCCCTCTGTGTTTTTCAAAACTCTACTTATACTAAGTTACCTTGTCACCATGACGAACGAAATTTGTCCTGGTTGGTGGTCTGTACCATTCGTGTACCTTTGCTAGCACCGTCGACCCCAGAGATCACCTATGAAGTGAAGGAGAACAGTTGGGAAGATGGTATTCTTAGAGTGATACAGCTGACTATCTCGAAGCTCGCAAACTTTTTCCGCGACAAGTGTGAAGGCACTCCCTATAGGTACTATGGGAGGTGCGATGAGGATGACAAGCCAATAGACGTCACTGAAGACTTTGTCTTTGCTCGTCATTTCCAGCACATGGAGGGACAGCTGCACAACACTCAGATTACTCTTGATAGACTCAGAGGAGAGATCAATGTCTGAGGAAGGGAGATATTCCATCTAGAGAAAGACCCGAGAGTTTCCTCTGCTACCGAGCGCCGCCTCGGAGCACAAAGGAAGACCATGAAGTACGTTGACTCCCACCTTCGTGCACAAGTGAGAAGCCTTCAGTTTCAGCTTGCAACCGGCCAGGCTAGAGTTGAAGAGTTGGAGGAGCAGCTACGCGCATCCTCGAGCACTTAGGATTGCCGCATGATGTTAGGAGCTTGTGTTGTTCCCACCCAAGACGCTTGTTTGTGTTGTGTTGTGTGAAAGCTGTTAAGAACTATGTCTGTGCTAGATGTATTCTAAGACCTATGCTTTTTCCATGTGAAACCTAAGTTTGTGTTATGCTTGTTGAGATTCTGTCTCAAGTTTATTTTAATCTATGTTTGTGATTGTCGTTATCCCCTTAGATACTTGTTTGTTGTCGTGTTTTCAACTGTTCTCATCTCTGTTATGAGCCGGTTTGTTTCAACACAAAACAACCATTTTTATCTACTCTCGTCGTATACCATTCTTTTTCCTCAGCATGGCCAGCGATTTAACTCCACCACCTGAGCCGACAGTTGCCCAACTTTTTGCTCTGATCATGGAAGACAGTGAAGCCGCTTGTTCAGACCGCAACGCCACCCTTGCTGCCCTGGAGCATTTGACTCAGCGTGTCACCATCAATGCTGAGAATAATGTTATCCTTATGAGAGAACACCATCGCCTGCTTGCTGGTGAGAGTCGCAAAAGGAAGATAGTGACGCCAGGGGAGCCTAGTTCATGTGTGACTCGCAGTACCCTGCTTGCGATGACACAACCCCCCAAGGAAGCGTGTAAATGTCAGGCCTAAACCACAGGCTGCTATACTTGTGGAAGGGAAGGACACTTCGCTCGCGAGTGTCCCTGGAAGAATCGTGTTCTAGTTCATCCTGGTGAAACCCAAGATACCCAGAGTCCAACCCCGAAGAAGCGAAAGAGTTTGATGAGTGGACCTCGAGACCAAGAAGACATTGAGGAAGCACCTGAGACCCATGCCGTAGTTAATGGTACGTTTTCAAACCAGATCTATGACCACCCTAGTTTTTGTTTGGCTTTGTACCCTGAGAAATCCAACGTGATGGAACCCTAGTAGTGTCTTGATGACCCACAAGTATAGGTGGTGTATCGTAGTACTTTCGATAAATAAGAGTGTCGAACCCAACGAGGATCAGAAGGTGTTGACAAGCAGGTTGGATAGAGGATTCACTATAAACACTAATAAACGAGTTTTTGGTTGTTTTGGATATTGCAGTGAGTGGACCAATCCTTTTGAGAGCAAAGTACAAGCCGGTTGTGTTACTTATGACTACCAAACATTCTTGAGGACACATGGGAATTTCGTCAAGTGCTTTCGCTTTTTTACGGTTGATTAATATCCATTAGTTAGTGAAGTGATGTGTGGGTGAACCTATGCTAATGCACCGCCCAACTAGGACTAATACATACCTTTGATTATACCCCTCGCAAGCATTCGCAAATACAATAAAGTAATTAAGATAAAACTAACCACAACCTTAAACTCGGGGATTCTACGCTCCATCGTGCATTGGTTTCCTAACGGGGGTTTGGGTTTCTGTCACTCCGGCAACCCCGCAATTTGTAGCCAAATACACAGTGCATCCTTATAGGCCCATAAAGGTGAAGTATCATGTAGTCGATGTTCACATGACACCACTAGAAGAATAGCACCACAACTTAAATACCAAACAACTAGATATTACTTCAACATAACTTCACTACTAACATCATGACTTCTCTCATGTCCTCAAGAACTAAACGAACTACTCACAAGACATCATGTGGATCATAATCAGAGGTGATATAATGGATGATAACAATCTGGTCATAAAGTGCAAACACCGATAAATCTCACAAGCATCAACTACTAACAAGTAATCCACACAGGGAGAGAGAACTAATGTAAAACAACGATAGAGGCCCCTAATTGTTACAGCGGGATGACGGTGGATGATGAGTGTGATGGTGCTGGTGATGAGGATGATGATGACGATGATCCGATGAAGCTCGGAGTGATGACGATGACGATGGCGATGATTTCCCCGACAGATTTCTCCCTCGAGAGATCTTTTCTCTCTCGAGTGTTTTCCACCCCGAGGCGGCGGCGGAATAATTCTTCGATGATGATTTGGGGCTTAGGGTTCCCTGGGGGTCAAGTACGCGAAAGACCTCGACTAGAAGTGGGCCAGGTTGGCCACACAACCTGGCGGAGCGGCCAGGGGGCGCCACCCCATGGTGTGGGCCCCCTCTGGCTCCCCTTCTGGCTGGAGTCTTCCTCTGAACTTCTAAGACACTTCCGGTGCCCCCCTTCTTCTTCTGATCTTCTGAAATATGGTATCTCGATGGTGCTTTTTCCATCAGATTTCTGGTCCCGGTGTTTATTCTCCAAAAATTGAGAAACATGCAAAATAAGATAAAATAACATAAGTAATGCATCATAACATGAAATATATAGATGAATAACAAAAAATAACAATATAAAACGATGATGCAAAATGGACGTATCAACTCCCCCAAGCTTAGACCTCGCTTGTCCCTAAGAAAAACTGAACTCGGTAAACATGACCACAGGTTTATGGAGTGAGGTGTCTATAAATGAAATACGGACAAGAGACATCACATCTACAAAGAACAAGTCATTTTAGACAACAACTTCCTCTCATATAATCACACTTGAAACAAACAGAGGAACAATGATGGCGCAAAAAGTAAATCAAATTTGGTAAAGGCAAACTTTGTTCTTGGTCAGAGAACAATTAACAGTGTACTCATCTTTCGATCAGAGTCTTTATACTAGGGCTATATTGTAGAGTTTATCATGCTCAATTATAACAGTCTCTTTGCAAACATTGGTATATTTCTAAGTGTTATTCAAACATGTAAAATCATTTGTAGAAACAAGGAAGAATAATAAACATGATTGAGTAAATCAACATGGAGTTGGATGAATCACAACAATTCAAATGCTTGCTTAAGACAAAAGGAAATGGGTTTACTGACTCAACATAAATGTAAAAGATAGGCTCTTCATAGAGGAAAGCATGAATCACTCATGTGTTAGAGCTTTTATTTTAATAAGCAGATGTATAAAATGGATGACACTCCTCCCATCCATCTTACACAAACCATGGCTAACCGAATCCTCGGGTACCTACCAACAATCACAAACCATGGAGGAGTGTCTCATTTTGAGAGGTGTATGTTAGTGTCAACAAATGGTAAACATAAAATTAAGTACGACACAAGCCAACTATACTTCACAAGAGCGGCTCCCATATGAAGGACGCAACTGGTGTAGAAGGTCATCCTCATTCTCTTTTGTTTACACGATTATGCTTTGACTGATAAATCAGGGGCAAAAATAGTGAAGAGAATTTGTGTATTAGTTTGGGGCTGGGCACCCCGCTGCTAGCTCTTCTAGCATTTGGATAAGCGGATGAAGCCACTAGTCCAGGTGTGTGAAATCCAATCAACAAGTGAGATCAAGACTCTATTTACGTCCTCATGAGAAAAAACAGGAACACAAAACATGAGTAATTTTGAAAGTTTTAAAGGTAGCACATGAGCAATTTACTTGGAGTGGCAGTTAAATACCACGTGTATCTAGGTATGGTGGACACAAATGGAAAGGTTTTGGGGCTCAAGGTTTGGATTGCACGAGAAGCACTCCCTCTCAGTACAGGTTTTTAGCTAGCAAGGTTGGGTAGCAAGCATAAGAATACTAAGCTTATTTGAGAATACTAAGCCAAAAACATATATGATAAAGCCAATCATGCAATCTTCCTTGAAAGTGCAAACAAACTTATTTGAGAATACTAAGCTTATGACCTAACAAAGAAGAAAGATCATGGAATAATATATCTACATACAACTCTCTCTTTTCTACTTAAGTCTCAACGTATTCTTGCTACTGACCAATGCTAAGTTTGCCAAAACCAACTAGATTATCTTGAAGCTCCAACTTTGATACCAATACTAATAACAAGATCAGTCACATAACAAAAAGTTGCATACTAAAATAAAGTAGAACAAGTAGATGATGAAACTTCTCATTAATATTTCATTACGGCAACTCAAACCAAGGGATACAACGATAACCAACTAAAGAGCGACACTTCCATACTGCAAACCATACTATATGATATTTCTCTACTCATGATATGACTCTACTAAAAGGTAAAAAGGAGTGAAAGATAAAGGTGATACCACGGCACTCCCCCAAGCTTGGAACAAGCCAAGGGGATGCCAATACCAATGACGAATCAATTCTTTGGTGGTGGTGGTGAATCCTTCGCGATGAGCTTCTCAACTGATTCCTTCAAATCTTCTAATGCGTGCATAAGCCTACGCATCACCTCCGTATTGAGCTCAATTTGGCATGCTTGCTTGTAAGATGGTGAATCCCGGCTATACAAGTCTTCCTTCCTTGCTTCCTTGGATCGAGAACTTCCTTCTCCTGCGGCTAGTGTCCTTGAGGCTAAGCAGTGATGTGGGGTCTTTCCTCCAGTACTCATCCTCGCCGTTTCTTGTGAGGTTTTGAAACCACTCCAATGCTTGCGATGGTGACACGTGGACGTACTCACGGGTATTCTTCTACGTCTCCTTCAGCTCCACTATCAATCTCCTTCTTCGGCTCCCGGTCTTGGAGATCTTCTTCCTTCAGTCCCTTCCCCTTGTTGTTGTTGGTGGAGACCATGGTGCTTCTAAAACTAAAAACAGACCCTGGAAGAAACAACACGAAACAGAAACACGACGAGAAAACGATATACAGACCTCGGGGGATCCGGGGGATTATATAGAAAAAATATTCGTAACGAAAGGAAAGTCCGTGTCGAAAACGAGTCGGAGAGGGGCTCCGGGGCGCCCACACCATGGGTTGGCTCGACCAAGGGTGGGCCCACGCCACCTGGTGGTGTGGTGCCTCCGGGCACCTTGCCCAACTCCTCTTCGGCTCGGTATTTTTTATATTTTCAAAAAAAATCAATAATCTATAACTGAAAAGGCAATTCGCGAACTTTTTCTTAACATAACTGTTACCTATTCCAAAACTGACTCTGCAGATTCTGGAATCTTCCCTCCGATGAATTTCTCCGGAGTCATTACTTGAATAACATCGACATCTTCATCATAGGAATCCCCAGAAATATAATGTTTGAGTCTTTGCCCATTTACCACTTGTGTAGTGTTATCCTTGAGGGAAGCAATTTTAATTGCCCCTGAATGATACACTTCATCAATAATATAAGGTCCTTCCCATCAGGAGAGTAATTTTCCTGCAAAAAATCTGAGACGAGACCGATACAATAGAACTTTCTCACCAACATGAAACTCACTTTTAAGGATTATTTTATCATGCCATTTTTTTAACTTTTTGTTTAAAGAGCTTGGCATTTTCATAAGCTTCACATCTCCGTTCATCTAAATTATTCAAATCAAGCATTCTTTTCTTACCAGCAAGTTTAAAATCTTTATTTAATTCTTTCACTGCCCAATAAGCTTTGTGTTCTAATTCTAAAGGCAAGTGAAAAGCTTTTCCATAAAACATTTTATAAGGAGACATACCCATAGGATTTTTATAAGCAGTTCTGTAAGCCCATAAAGCATCATTCAACTTATCAGACCAATTCTTCCTAGATTTATTAACAGTCTTTTGCAAGATAGACTTAATTTCTCTATTTGATAGCTCTACTTGCTCACTGGTTTGAGGATAATAAGCTGAGACAATTCTATGATTAACATCATATTTAGCAAGGGTTTGTTTTCTAAAACCACCATGAATAAAATGAGAACCTCCATCAGTCATAAGATATCTAGGCACACCAAACCTAAGAAAAATAACATCTTTAAGCATTTTTAACGAGGTTTCTCCATAGGCACTTTTAGTAGGTATATCTTCTACCCATTTAGTAACATAATCAATGGCAACAAGTATATGAGTATAGCCATTTGAAGGAGGAAAAGTACCCATAAAGTCAAATCCCCAACAATCAAAAGGTTCAGTAGCAAGAGAATAACTCATAGGCATTTCATTACGTCTAGAAATATTTCCTACTCTTTGACATTCATCATAAGATAAAATAAATTCTGTGCATCTTAAAGAGGGTAGGCCAATAAAAACCTGATTGTAGAACCTTCTGTGCGGTTCTATCTCCAGCGTGATGTCCTCCATAAGCACTACTATGACACTTCTTCAATTTTTCACGTTGTTCATGATCTGGAACACATCTTCTCATAATACCATCTACTCCTTCTTTATATAAATATGGGTCATCCCAAAAATAATGCCTCAAATCATAGAAGAATTTTCTTCTTTGTTGAGCTATAAATGTTGGAGGCAAATACTTTGAAACAATAAAGTTAGCGTAATTAGCATACCATGGATTATCTTGGGGTTTTACCTTTATTGTAGCCAATTGTTCATTTGGAAAACTATCATTAATAGGGATATGATCAAAAGTAATGTTTTCCAATCTAGATAAGTTACCATCAACAGAATTTTCAGCACCCTTCCTATCCACAATATGCAAATCAAACTCTTGCAAAAGCAACACCCATCTAATAAGCCTAGGCTTAGCATCTTATTTTCCATAAGGTATCTAATCGCAGCATGATCAGTATGAATAGTAACCTTCGAGTCAACAATATAATTCCTAAACTTATCACATGCAAAAACTACAGCTAAGAACTCTTTTTCAGTAGTAGCATAATTCTTTTGAGCAGCATCAAGAGTCTTACTAGCATAATGAATAACATTCAACTTCTTATCTATGTGCTTTCCAAGAACATCACCTACAACAAAATCATTAGCATCACACATAATTTAAAAAGCTAAATTCCAATCAGGCAGTTGCACAATAGGAGCAGTAGTTAAAGCCTTCTGTAAAGTTTCAAAAGCTTCCTTACAATAATCATCAAAAACAAATGGTTCATCTTTTTGAATACGATTAGTAAGAGGCTTTGATATTTTAGAGAAATGTTTAATAAACCTCCTATAAAAACCAGCATGACCAAGAACACAACGAATACCTTTACCATCCCTAGGACAGGGCATTTTTTCTATGGCTTCCACTTTAGCTCTATCAACTTCAATACCTCTTTCAGAAATTTTATGTCCAAGAACAATTCCTTTCTTAACCATAAAGTGGCATTTCTCTGAATTAAGAACAAGATTAGTTTCCTCACATCTCTGTAAAACTTTATCAAGGTTGTGCAAACAATTATCAAAAGAAGTTCCATAGACGGAGAAATCATCCATGAATACTTCCACAATTTTTTCACAAAACCCATGAAAAATAGCAGACATACATCTTTGAAAAGTAGCAGGAGCATTACACAAACCAAAAGGCATACATCTATAAGCATAAGTACCACAAGGGCAAGTAAAGGTTGTTTTCTCTTGATCTTGTTTCCTAACAGCAATTTGAGAAAACCCATAATAACCATCAAGAAAACAAAATTGAGTTTTCTTAGACAACCTCTCTAGCATTTGATCAATAAAGGGTAAAGGATAATGATCTTTCTTAGTAACTTTATTAATCTTCCTAAAATTAATGCACATTCTATAACCAACCGCTACTATTTGTGGAATGAGCTCATTGATTTCATTAGGCACAACAGTCATTCCTCTTTTCTTAGGGACACAGTGCACAGGACTCACCCATCTACTAACAGCAATAGGAAAAATAATACCAGCATCAAGAATTTTTAATGCCTCATTTCTTACCACTTCCTTCATCTTAGGAATGAAATGGTGTTGATGTTCAACTACTGGCTTTGCATCATGCTCAATATTAATAGCATGCTGACATATAGTAGGAGAAATTTCCTTCAAATCATCAAGAGTATAACCAATAGCTCCACGGTGTTTCTTCAGAACTCCCAATAATCTTTCCTCTTCTTCACCTGAAATTTTAGCACTAATAATAACAGGATATGTTTTCTTATCATCAATATAATAATATTTAAGATCATCAAGCAAAGGTTTTAAATCAAAGACAGGATCCTCCTTGTGTGGTAATGTTGTACCCAAGTCTTCCACAGGTAAATTATGTTTCAGTATCACTGGTTGACGAAGAAGAATATCGTCAATCTCATTTCTTTCTTCCATAAATACTTCACTCTCATGGTCCTCCATATATTTGTTAGGAGAAAGAGCAATAGAATCAAGTTGTTCAACTTTAAAGTTCTCATTAGGCAATTTAGATTCATAAGGTGCTTTAGCAAATTTGGAGAAATCGAACTCATAAGATTTTCCATCAAATTTAGTCAAAATCTTATCTCTTTTACAATCTATAATAGCACCACAAGTGTTCAAGAAAGGTCTACAAAAAATAATAGGACAAGTCTTACTAGCAGCCCTACCAAGTACTAGAAAATTAGTGGGATATTTAGTTTTACCACATAAAACTTCAACGTCTTTAACAATACCAATTGGAAAAACAGTTTCTCTATTAGCAAGCTGAATAACCACATCAATATCTTCAAGCTCACAAGAACCAATTTCATGCATAATTTATCTATGAATATCATAAGGTATGGCACTAGAACTAGCACCAATTTCACATAAACCATAATAGCAATGATCACCAATCTTAACAGAAAGCACACGAACACTAGTTTTCTTAGGTCTATGAGGATGGGAAACAATGTTAGAAGCATCCTCATAGAAGACAATGTGTTCATCCTCTACATTTCCACAAGCAAGATCTTTTACTATTGCTACAGTAGGTTCAACAGTTATTTGTTCATCAGGTTCCATAGATTTCTTGTTACTCTTATTAACCACACTAGCTACCATAGAGTGTTCTTTCACTTTAGTAGGGAAAGGCATTTTTTCAACATAAGGCTTAGGAACAACATGATTAATGGCATGCACTTCTATATTACTAGCAGGAACAATATATTTATAAGGTGCATGATACTTGTGATAATTCTTTTTAGGAATATCAAGATAGGAGGGAAAACCTTTAAGACAACTTGCAAAAATTTGAGAATCAAGACCACAAACAGCACTAACATCATAGAAATCATTGGTATCCATAAAAGATTTAATGCATTCATAATCATAATTTATACCTGACTTTCTACCTTTGTCGTTTTCCCATTGTTCAGTGTTTTCTTGAATACGATCAAGAAGATCCTGACGTGGAGCAGAGAAGACAGATGCCATAGGATGGCTAAAGTTGGGGCCTATGGACGCTGTAGGTATTCTGGGAGGGATCGCACGCCAAGTAGGCGCGCTCAGGAACACTGCAAACACCACAATCTACCCAGATTCGGGGCCCTCGTGTGGAGGTAACACCACTACTCCTACCTATGTCTCTGTATATGGCTCGACCAAGTAGTGAAGTTACAAACTCTCTAGCCTACTCTAAGCCGAGTAGCCAACTCCTAGCTCTCTCTACTGCTCGCTCTCTCTGTGTCTCTACCTCTTGCAATAAATGCGCTCAAATCCAACCTCCCTCACACAGGAGGGGGCTGGCCACCTTATTTACTGGTGGCCAGTGAGTATTCTACACATAAAATTACACAAAGTGACAATACCACTGTGGAAACATCGCATGCCTCCGTGTTCCCGCTGACGTTGTGCCGAAAGTCTCCGCGCCGTCCGGCTGATAGGTCTCGTCCACCCTGTCACTTGTCAGCCCCTCAGAGTAGGTCGCTGACACGTCTTATCCCCCTGTCAGTGACAGGACTTGACAGCTGCCCATCCATACTGTGCCCATGTCTCACAGCGGATAATCAGGCGCCTAGTAAGTTGAACCGCACGCCGGTACGGCCCCTGGATACGCGGCATCTTCTCCAACGGCTCTGTTGACTTTGTGCCCGAGTAAGAGAGCTTCCCAGCTACTCGGATCACCCGAGCCCTACCCAGTTGATCCAGAATGACGCTCGTTATATTCTCTTGGCCTTCAGTACTTCTCACCGAGTAGCGTCTACCGAATACCGAAACCCGGGTAGCCGCCTACCCGGCAAACCGTATATTATGCATTGTTTACCACCAGCCTTACCCCTACTCGGGGGTAGCCCCCCGACATTAGTCCCCGAAGCTGGTAGAGTCCGGCGAACTTGGTCGTTGGGCCCTGTCAGCTTTAATCAAATTGTCTCCCTGATGAAGTGTGGCCGAGTTGCTCCTCAACCCGGACGCCCATAATTCGAACTCGGACCTTTCTTATCGCGGCCCTTGGAGTTTTCATCTCTGCACCGAGTAAATCACGGGACGCTGAGTTCCACCGAGAACCCAACACTTAGTGAAATTTTCAGCACTCTGCCGCTCGATCCAGAGCAGCTCTATCTTCTCGTGTCCAGGGCGGGCACGTGTTACGCACCCGTACCCCCGACGCCTCGGTTCTGGCGTGCTCGCACTGCACGCGCCCATCACTGAACCTAGGGACCACAGGCCGTTGTGTCACTTCAGGCACGTACTTGGTTGCCCACGACACGCATCGTGGGATTAACTGCGCCCGTTTACGCGCGTTTTATACGATGTGTACGTTTCTAACGGGCGTGTTAACTCCCACGTTGCACGATCTCGCCCACGATCAATCCCAAATTGTAACTGCACTCGAGGTGGGTTAAATACCCCCGTGTCGCCCTATGTGCATCTTTCCTCGCACTTTCCCCTTCTCGCCTCCTCTTCGCCTTCGCCTCCACAGCGAGAAACGGCGACGCCGCGAACTCGCAGCACACCGCCGTTCCGCGCGCAGAGGGAGAGAGAGTTCGCCTCCCCGCGCCTCCGTCTTCTTCTTCAACCTTGCGCCTCCGCTTCATCACCGGAGGAACATCTATGGAGCTCTACGCCGCCGCCGGACATCTGCACGATGAGGAGATGGCGCCGCTGCGTGTCGGCTGGGAGGGCTCCGACGTGAAAGCGTCAGACTGCCAGTGGCTGGTGAACACGCGCCGGGTCCCTCCCGGCGTCATCTGCCGTCCGCCCGGGAAGGAGCTCGTCCCCACGCCTAGCCCTGGTGAGTATGTGGTATTCTTGAGCCACTTCAAACGTGGATTTGGACTCCCTATCTCCAAGTTCATGCAATATTTCCTTCGTCACTTTGGCCTCCAGCCACACCATCTTCCTGCCAACGCCGTGGTCATGCTTTCCACCCATGCCGCCGTCAGCGAAGCCTTCCTAGGCGTCTATCCCACTATCCACACCTGGGCCAAATACTTCTATCTCCGCCAGCAACACATCCTCAATCCTTCCAATCCAATTGTCCCGAAGGAAATGACCAGACGAGTACCGCAATGATGCTCCAACACTCCACGGGTAGCCACCCATGAGTACTCGGGTTGGATACCTGCCGCAAGTGGCAGAGGGGCTTCCTCTACGTGAAGAACCCGACCCTCGCAGAAGGAGAAACAGCAGTGGATCTGATCAAGCTGCTCCAGTTCCAGAACGTCGTCCCCGCCGAGTTGCGGAACTGGGGTTATCACCCCAGGAAGACGGTGAAGGACGCCAACCAGGTTGAGGATCGCCTGCACGATCTCGTACAGGAAGGGATCCTCAAAGACGATCCAGTCGCATGCTGGGTAGAGCGCCGGGTCCTCCCGCTCCAAGAACGAGTGCACAAGATGTGCTATATGGGAGGGCCCCGCGACTGCACCCGGACGACCACCTTCGAGCTCTCCAAAGCGGAGGTGGAGATCTGGGCCAAGTCCATCCTGCGGACCATGCTGTCGGAGACATGGTTCTACGGCTTTGTGCCGTATAGCCGCAACAAGACCATTCCCTCAGTAAGTAACCCTCTTAGCACACTCAACTGGTCTCAATTTCTCATTTCTTTATTGCCTACCAAGTAGGAAATGCCTTAGCTTCTTATTTTGATCATGTTGTATGTCTGCATTTCATACCGGATAGATCTCCTCTGTTAGGCCTTAGCTTAGTATGCTTTGTGTGTGCATGCTGTTCAGAGTAGAGCCTTCGCCTGTTTTCCTGCTTATGATTTAGTTGTAAATGCTTTATGTTTGCATGTTAGGCCGAGTAGAATTTCTACTCGCTTCCTTATTCTAGGACTTTGCATTTTGTGCTTTATGCTTGCACTCTAGGCCGAGTACCACTCCTCTACTGAGACTTAGCATTTTGTGCTTTATGCTTGCACGCTAGGCCGAGTACAACTCTTCTACTGAGACTTAGCAGTTTGTGCTTTATTCTTGCACGCTAGGCCGAGTACAATTTCTCTGTTTAGCTTATCGTGCTTTATGTTTGCACTTTCAACATATCGCTCGTCAGGAACAGGAGGACGATGCCGTCTTTGAGAGGAACTGGAAGTCAGAACGGACCAAGGACGACGCGAAGGCGTTTGACGTCCAGGATATGTTTTGTATCCCTCGCGCTGGCCAGGACGGTAAGTCCCGAGACTATGCCTCTATTCGGGACTGGTCTGATGATGAAGAAGGTGACCGAGTTCACCTGTTTGCTTGCTTCCCTGATCTTTCTCTTTTTCACTATGACATTTGCTCCTTTCAAACACAGACGAACCAGAACTGGAAGAGGGGGAGGAGCCATTGGACGTGGCACCCGTGTCAATGTTCGCCCCGCAGGAACCAAGAGAAGAGCGGGCAGCGGGGCACTGGAGCCTCCTGCCAATAAGATAAACAAGATGCCAGGCAACAAGAAAACTGTCGGGCGCAAGAAGCGCCCCACCGTGGACGGGTGAGTGCCTCTGAGTTGCCTTTTATCATATGCACTTCATAATATTCTTTGTACCCTTTCTGCTCTTCTTCTTCTCTGCATCCTTTTTGATTTCCCTTCTCTTCGTTTTTTCTTTTCCTAGCGATGCACTTGATGCCGAGGCCACCAACGACCCCCCCTCCCAGAGAAGCACGCCCCGAGATGTTGTGGATACATATGTCCTCCCCTCCTAGAGAAGAACACGATCTCGATGCCGAGAACAAAGGCGCCGAGATGGAGACCGACCAAGATCCCGAGCAACCGCAGCGCACCACTCAGCAGGCTGCTCAGGAAGCAACCACCGAGAAACCATCATCGCCACCTGTGGCCTCCGCTGAAGAGCCCAACGACAATGCTGCCGAGCAGCGGCAAGAAGACTCCGCCATGGAGCAGCCAGATCCCGCTGCCGAGCAGCGGGAAGAGATCCCCGCCGCGCAGTGCCAAAGGACCCCGCCCGCGCAGGCCCGAGTTGTGGAGCAGCCACCGCCCCAAGGCCAAGCTCCGCCTGCTGCCGCGCCGGCTGGCCAGCCACAGGTGCCGCCAACCAAGAAGACGCCTTCTCCTGACGCTAGGCAACCCAGCCAGCAGCCACCGCGAGGGCCTCCGCCAACTTCACAAATGCCGCCCCAAAGCCAAGAGCCACTCCCGCTGCTCCTGGTTCCGGCAAGCCGACCACTGCACCGAGAACCAAGCCCTCCTCCACAGCGACTGCCGCCGAGAAGACCGCACCTAAGACCGCAAAGAACACAAAACCCAGGGGCAGCAAGGGTCAGGACCAGACCTACCGGGTACCGGCCACTACCCCCTCATCAACGAGCGGCGCGCTGGTGCCCGTTAAGACTGGGCCGGTTACTCGGAGCACCAAACTTGTCCAGACTAGGATCAAGTTTGGCCCCACGGAGCGACCAACTCCTGGAGCTGGCTCCAGCTCGCCCGCCAAGAGTGCGCTCTACCCAGATCACTGGCGCGAGCTGCTAGAGCTCAACCAGCAAAAGCAGGCGCAAGAAGCCGTGCGCAATGCGGCGCTGAAGGAACGGAGGGAGGTGCCCGCTCCGGAACCAAGGAAAAAACTCCTTCCCTCCGAATTGAAGATATGCCGCCTCCCTCGGAGTACGAGATCCAAGAGGACACTGAAGCTATCGTCGACCGGATAGGCTTCGTGGAGCATTTTTGGGACATCAAGAAGCACGGTCCCGTCGAGTAGGATGGCGTGCACCTGAAGAACCTTGACACCTACCGGCAAGCCTGGAACAAGGCTGATGCTAGTCCTGTCACAATGGCCATGTCCTCCTCCAGCAGTACCTTGGCGCACAAAATGTACTTCCTACGCAAGGCTGCTGAGGACACCGAGAACACCAACCGGGTAAGTGTTTTTTTTTTCCTTTCCACCCGGATTTCTGCGCCGCCTGTTTCTTTCCACTTTACTTATTTTCTTCTATCCACTACCCAGTCCCCGAGATTCGGGCCGAGTAGGTAAAGCTCAACCGAGTTGCAATCTACTCGGGCCAAATCTTCCAACTCACAATATCCCCTTAATCCTTGCAGGAGTGCCCTCAGACCCGGACCAATCTCTTCCGCCAGCTCCTGTGGTCACACCGGTCCATCAGGGATAGAAACCGGGTGCTGGAGTTTGAGAAGAGCGAGACGGACGTTCTGGAGAAGAACGTCACGGACACCGTCACCAAATTGTCCTCTGCTGAAAGTAAGTACTTAGCTTTTCGGTTTGTGCGTTTTATGTTTACGCCCGTTTTTTGCTTTTTGTCAATCTTTGTCTTCTCTGCAGGTGAACTCAAGGCTCTCGTCGAGAAGCACCAGGACTGTGAAGTCATGGCTGCCTCAGCGTAGAGCAAAATTTCCTCCTTGGAAGGTGAGTTATTCCCTCTCTTCTCTTCACTTAGTTTCTGTTGCTTTTTCTCACTACTAGCCATGTGGTTTTTTCGTAGAAGAGTACAAAACCTTCCGAGAGCAGCACTTGGAGTGCCTCACCCCGACTGAAGCGCAACACCAAGTGCAGGCCGAGAGGCCCAGTTACAGAAGGAGATGGACGCCGAGAAGGCTGAAATTCATAAGCTCAAACTCGAGCTTACAGATGCAGTCAAGACTGCAATTGAAGCCGGGAATGAGAAGACCACAATATTGAACCGGGCTGCCGAAGAGAAGCAGGAGCTTGAGAGGGAGATTAGATCTCTGAAAGAGAGAAATCAAACTCTCAAGGGCATGGTGAATGATTCACGCCGTCTCCAAGACAGGCACATCCGTCTTGCTGATTACTAGAGGACCCGACTAGGGGCCCTTGTCCTAGAATTGAGCTGTGAGTTCTCGCTATTCTTCATTCTATTCGGTCTTTGCCTTTCCACCTTCTTTCATTCGATTTTCCTCTATTTCTCGGTTCTCTCCTCTGACTCAAACTAGCATGCCCTTCTCCAGATACTTTCCCAGACTTCAACACCGCAGCCGAGACTGCTGTGGAGAAAGCAAGAAAAGCCAGGGAAGCTTCCAGCCTGAACACTGATGAATCCACCAGCGTTGATGATCATATTGAAAATATCAAAACTCGGGTGATATCCCTCAAGGTTCTGGGCACCTCCATGGTTTCCACTGCCATGAACCTGCACAAGCTATTCTGGCCCGAGAGGCAGATTCCGGATACCATCAACGAGATGGCGGCTGCTCTGAACCATGTCAAAGAGGAGCTGAAGAAGTGGCGCTCCTCCGCTGCCCGGGATGGTGCAGATGAGGCCCTGCACTTCATCCTGTCCTGGTATGAAAATCTGGACCTTGAAAGGACCAGCACCCTCCGGAATGGCTCTAAGTGGACCAGCCGAGACGAGTGCATTCTGCGCCGGAAGGAGGTCGCCTATGAGCTCGCATCATATGCCGAAACGCAGCAATACATCGACGGCCTCCCTGAGCCAGATACTGATGTCGATGAAGAAGAGGAAGATGAAGCTGAAGGCGACGGAGATGCCGGTGTAGACGGCAGTCTGGGTGACGAAGAGGAGGAGCTCGAAGATGCTGGCGAAGAGGGGACCGAGCAGCGCAACGCTGCTGAGGAGTCCGGGATGGAGGTGGACTCGGAAATCATCAAGCCAGGAGCTGGTTCTGACGAAGTCCAGGCCGAGTCGCAGCCCGCCGCCTAGGACGGAGCTGTCACCACCGAGATGGTGATTGACAGTCCCGCCCCCGAGTTGGGCGCAGCTGGGGCTGCAACCGAGGACATCGCCTCCGACCTCTACCCTCTACCCGGTGCTTCCGCTGCCCAGGCCACCAATGCCGCATCCGAGCCAGCCTCCGCTACTCCAACTTCTTCTACTCCAGAGCCTGCTTCCACAACTCCTGGTACCGAGCCCGTAGCGCCTACCAACACCGAGACGGACTCTACCTCATTAGCTGTTGCTTAAATTTCTGCACTTTTATCCTTGAACACTTATCAGATCCCCGGTATGTCGGGTGCAAATGTATCAAAACTTTATTGCTTCTTGTGCTACTCAGTGTTATCTAGTTTGTTTTAGCAAGACTGGCTCAATGCCGGATTGCGTTAAGATGCAAGTCCCCGAGTTGCTTTTTTCATCCACTTAGTTCTTTTGTCTTTGCTCTTACCTGCCACTTGTGGCTTTTTGGTAGTCGAGTCACAAGATTTCAAAAACCATGTTTCCGATACTTAACCACTATGAGATTTGGATGCTAACGCTGCCCCACACTTAGCCGAAAAAAGGAAACATACAAGCAAGAATGCCCTACTCGGTTGTTGCACTCTTCTTTCCTTAGTAGTTTTTTCATGTGTTCATTGACCTTTGGCTTGTTCTCTCGCTTGCCATGAAGCCGGGTTGCGGACATCAGCAAAGTCAAAGAGTTGGCCCTTAGGTTTAAACACACTACTAAACGTACTCGTGAAATTTTGAGTAAAAGAACCGAGTAGGCAAAGGAAACTAAAGTAAATGACGCATAGCAAGTTTAGCATGGGCAGTCCCCGAGTTCGAATTTGGAGTGCCGACTTGAATTTAACTCGGTTTGAGGAGATACATACAGTGTTTGCTCATGAATGAAAACGACAAAGTAGAGCTACATTCGAGGGACGTTTGGATTCCTCTCCGGATTTATCCGCCTTGTTCTTCTGTGGTGCCCGTGCATCGATAAGATAGTAGGCATCATTGTGCAGAGCCTTGCTCACAATGAAAGGCCCTTCCCATGGAGGGGACAGCTTGTGCATCCCGGCTGTGCGCTGCACGAGCCTAAGGACCATGTCTCCTTCTCGGAAAACCCTTGGGTTTACTTTCCGGCTATGATAGCGCCTCAGACTCTGCTGATATATGGCTGAACGTGACAGAGTTAACTCTCTTGCTTCCTCTAGCAGGTCCATGTCATTTTCTCGGGCTTCTCTAGCCTCTTTTTCAGTGTAGAGTGTTACTCTGGGTGAGTCATGCTCAAGGTCATTGGGCAACACGGCCTCAACTCCATATAGCAGAAAGAATGGTGTGTATCCGGTTGATCGGTTAGGGGTAGTCCTTAGACTCCACAATACCGCCGGCAACTCATCTAGCCAACAACTAGGGGTTCGCTGTAATGGCTCAATCAGCCTTGGCTTTATTCCGGATAGGACCATGCCATTAGCTCTTTCAACTTGCCCATTTGAGGCTGGATGCGCGACTGGCGCAACGTCTAGCCGGATCCGCTTCTCCTTGCAGAATCTGGCAAATGCTCCCTCAGCAAAGTTTGTTCCATTGTCCGTGATGATGCTATGCGGGTAGCCATATCTCAGGATAATGTCCTTCAGAAAGCTCACAGGTGTGTTTCCATCACACTTCCGGATAGGATTTACCTCAATCCACTTGGTGAACTTATCAACCATGACCAAGATGTGAGTCATGTTGCCTCTAGCTGGCTTGAAAGGTCCAACCATATCCAAACACCATACGGCAAACGACCAAGTAATGGGGATGGTCTTCAACTCGGATGCTGGTGTGTGTATCTTGCTTGCAAATCTCTGGCATCCATTGCACTTCCTCACTAGATCTTCAGCTTGTCGCAAGGCAGTGAGCCAAAAGAATCCATGCTGAAAAGCCTTGTTGACTAGAGCCCGAGAGGAGGCATGGTGCCCGCATTCTCCTTGGTGTATTTCTCTGAGAATCTCTTCTCCTTCTTCTGGCTCAACACAGCGTTGCAGCACACCAACAGGACTTCTCCTGTGCAGCTCCTTGTTGACGATGGTGTAGGCCTTGGATCTTCTCTGTATCCGCCGGGCTGTGACCTCGTCACTTGGCAAGGTGCCATCCATCAAGAAGGACAATATGGGCAGAGCCCAGCTCGGCGTGGACCGGACAGGGAATATAGGTTCATCTATCTCCATTGGATCAGCCACCATTACTTGTTCCGAGTGGGATACGAGTCCCCGAGTACCGAGAAATGATCCCCTCGATGAAGGCAATAGTCCCCAAGTTGGGAGGGGCAGTCCTCGGGTCCTCCTTTGCATTCTCCCAGTCAATCTCCATGGGAACGGCCTCTGAGCCTGGCAGAGATGGAATGAATATGGACTCCGAGTTGGGCGATGGCTTGATTGAAGGCTTTTTCAAATGCTCCAAGGCAATCCCAGGTGGGATGAACTGCCGAGAAGATCCCAACTTGGACAGGGTATCCGCCGCATCATTCTCAGCTCGGTGGATATGATGGAATTCACACCCATCAAAGAACCCAGTCATGTTGGCGATCCAAGGCATCCCAATTTCCCAAAACTTGCTGAACCACCAAGTCCGAGTCGCCATAGCATACAATCCGCCGTACTCCAATCTCCTTGGATACTCTCAGGCCATGCACCAGTGCTTCGTACTCGGCCACATTGTTGGATGCCGAGAAGTGGATCTGCAGCACATATTTGAGTTGATCTCGTTTGGGCGAGGTGAGCACCACGCCAGCACCAAGCCTTTCTTTTACTTTGGATCCATCAAAGTGCATCCTCCAGAAATTGATTTCCGGTAAGGGAGGCTCATACTGCATCTCGGCCCAATCCACCAAGAAATCCGCCAGGGTCTGAGACTTGATTGCTTCTCTTCTCGCGTACAGAGGGGTGTACGCGGCTAATTCAATTACCCATATGGCTACCCGGCCGCTTGCATCCTTGTTGCCCATGATCTCCGAGATGGGAGCAGTGCTCACCACTGTGATGAGATGCTCTTGGAAATAGTGCTTGAGCTTCTTGGCACCCAGGTATACGCCTTAAGTCATCTTCTGGTAGTGAGGGTAGTTTTGCTTGGAGCTGGATAGCACCTCACTGAGATAATACACCGGCCGCTGCACGGTTTTTCCTTCCTCTTCTCTTTCTACTACCACCACCACACTGACTACCCGGATGGTAGCTGCAATATAAAGTAGCATTGGCTCCTTGGGCAGAGGGCTCGCCAAAATGGGAGCGCTACCAAGCGTGGTCTTGAGTTCTTTGAAGGCCACATCAGCTGGTGGTGTCCAGACAAACTTGTCACTTTTCTTGATAAGCTGATAGAGAGGCAGAGCCTTCTCACCCATTCTTCCCAGGAAGCGGCTAAGGGAAGCCAGGCATCCGGTAAATTTCTGCACATCCTTCAGTGATCTCGGCAAAGACATGCTCTCTATAGCTCATATCTTTGAAGGATTGACCTTAGTGCCCTGACTGGATACCAAGAAGCCGAGCAGCTTGCCAGCCGGGACGCCAAATGTGCACTTGGTTGGATTCAATTTCATTCGGTATTTGCGCAAGCTGGCAAATGTTTCCTCAATATCGCTCAGCAGAGTGTGTTTTTCTTTTGTTTTGATGACAATGTCATCTACATACACCTGCACATTCTTGCCTATCTAGTCATGCAAACATTTTTGCATGTACCTCTGATAAGTAGCCCCAACATTTCTCAGTCCAAAACACATAACACGATAGCAATAAGCCCCATACGGGGTAATGAAAGCAGTCTTTATTTGATCAACCGGGTTAAGAGGTATCTGGTGAAAACTAGAGTAGGCATCAATGAAAGAAAAAAGTTCGCACCCGGTAGTGGAATCGATCACCTGATCTATGAGGGGTAGCGGGAACGGGTACTTGGGGTAGGCCTTGTTCAAGTCGGTGTAGTCCATGCACATGCGCCATGCCACCGCGGCCTTAGGTCCTCCTTCTTGTTCTCCACCATGACCGGATTGGCCAGCCAATCCGGATGCAATACATCCATGATAAATCCACTTATCAGCAGCTTTGTGATCTCGTCACCAATAGCTTTTCTTCTCTCAGCCGCAAAGCGGCGCATCGCCTGCTTAACCGGCTTGGCGTCAGGGCGCACATGTAATGAGTGCTCAACCAACTCCCTCGGGACACCCGGCAAGTCCTCATTGGACCATGCAAAGACATCCTGATTCTCACGGAGGAAGTGGATGAGCTCGCTTTCCTATTTCTCCTCCAACCCGGCGCCAATGATGGCAAAACGCTCCAGGAACTCCGGGTCAATTTGCACCTTCTTGGTTTCCTGAGAGGCCTGGAAGGTGGCTCCGTACTGAGAACTTGGCATGCCGGGTATACCGACTTGAGCTGCATGGGCCATAGCCACCGCCTCATGTATCTTCTTCTTCTCGGCAGCGTTGACCAAGGACTCGGCCAGCCGAGATCCAGCAGATGTGCAATCCACAGAGCGCTTATAGTCACCCGAGATAGTGATGACGCCGTTAGGACCGGGAAGCTTCATCTTCAGATAGGCCGCATGGGTTGAGGCCATGAACTTGGTGAGCTGGCCTACCTAGCAGAGCATGGTAAGGGCTCTAAGATCAACTACCTCGAATTGCAAGCACTCGGTGCGGCAGTTCTCCCTGGTGCCGAAAAGCAAATCAATCCAGATGCGGCCAATGGGAGCGCAAGACACTCCCGGCACAATACCGTGGAAGGTGGTCCGGCTGGCTAGAAGCATGTTCTCGGCAAGGCCGAGCTTCTCCAGAGTATCTCTGTACATGATGTTGATGCTGCTCCCGTTGTCGATCAGCACCTTGCTGAACTTCACATTCTTCTTGGTTCCAAGGAAGGTGGGGTCCACCACTAGAGCATATGTACCCGGATTGGGAATCATTCGGGGATGATCATCTCTAGACCAGACGATCTCTTGGTCGCACCAGTGCATGTAATCCGGCACTGCCGGCATCACGGCGTTCACCTCCATTGCGCGCCTGCGCTGGAACTGCTTGTCATCCGGCTCGGTGGTGAACACCATGTAGCTCTCACGATGTTCCTGGTATTGGTTCCGGTCTCCCCCACCATCATTGCCGTTGTTGTTGTTGCCATTTTTGTTGTTGTTGTTCCGGTTGTGGTTGCGGGTGTAGTAGTTGCGGTTGTTGTTGCGGGTGTTGTAGTTGCGGTTGGCTCCCTGAGCCACTTGATTCACATTCTCCCTCCTCGGGTTCTCGGCCGGCCTAGAAGGAGCTGCCCGAATAGGCTGCACATTGGAACCCGCCAGCGGAAGAGGAGGAGGAGGGGGCAGTTGGCCAAAGCCTTCACTCTTGATACAATCCCACCAGCTACACTGCCGAGTTGTGTGGTTGGCTGGCCTACTCGGATGCCGAGTATGGAAGCTGCAAGGCCCATCCTTCATGTTCTCAAAGATAAATCTCTGAGCAGCATCTCCGACTTCCTGGGCAGCATTGCCCTGTTGGGGAGCATTGTACTGCTTCTTGAAGTTCTAGCCCTGGTTCTAGTTTTGCCCGTATTGGGCTCCAACCGTTTTTTGCCTTTGGCTGCTCCCGGCAGCCGCAGTATCCTGGTTCACAGCATTCACTTGCTCCGAGCCATACCGAGTATCAGGGCGGTCATCTCGGCGCTTGTTGCGTAAGTCTTGGCGATCATTCCGCCAGGCACCATCTTGGTTTCTTCTTCTTTGCTCGAAGGAATCGAGCAGAGGCTGAGTAACCGAGTGCATACATATCAGCGATCTTGATCGTCTCAGCGAGGGTACTCGGCATCTCCCTCTGCAGCTTTTGGCACAACATGCTGCCATGCCTGCAGCCTTGAGCAAACCAGGCGATCTCCTGTGACTCATTCACACCTTCGCAGGTGTTCCTCAGGGTGCTCCACCGAGTAAGATACTCGCGGTCAGTCTCCTATTCTCGTTTCTTGCATGCCGAGAGCTGCTGCGGCCTATTCGGCCTCTTGTAGGTGCTGGTGAAGTTGCTGATGAAGGCCTCCGAGAAGTCAAGCCAGCAGTTGATATTGTCTTGTGGCAAGTTGTTGAGCCAGATCCGGGCAGGGCCCTCCAGCATCTGGGGCACATATCTCACAGCCCATCTCCTGTTACCGCCAGCAATGTGCACGGTGGTGACGTAGTCGTTCAGCCAGTCATTTGTCTTGGTGCTCCCATCATAAGACTTGGTCCCTCTCGCCAACTGAAACTTGGGTACAGCATGTTCTCCCATGATCCTGAGACCAAAACAGCTTGGTTCCGGTGGGCCTGTTGCTTCTATCTGCTCGGACCGGTGAATCCGGTCCAGATTGTATCTTGCGTCACTAGGATCCAGCACTCGGCCACCCAAACGATCAGTAACATCTCTTGGATCGGCGTACCCGGCTTGCTCCATCGCCGAGTACCCGTCATCGTAGCGGTCCTGCTGCACCGGACCGGGTTGAGCAACCGGGTTGGCCGCTGCCACAACTGCTCGCGGCTACACCGTCTGCTGAACCGGGTTGGCAGCCTGGTGCCGAGATGGGCCATCTCGGTTTCCTCCTTGCCCTTCTGGGCGAGCTCTGGTGGCTTGATAGCCAGTACCTGCAGCATTGTGTTTTTGGCCAGGCTGCCGCTCTATAGCGTGCAGTTTTCCGGCGACAGCCGGGTCGTACACCTGGATCTGTTTATTCCTCCCATAGTTCACACTCTAGGACCTCTCACCGCCGGGAAGTGGCGATGAGGCCTGGTCTACGGATCTTGCCCCATGCGAGTGAACAACATGGGACGCGCCGGCTCCCAGGTTTGCCTGCCGGAAAGCCTCATTCTGCCTGCCAGCTTCCAGAACCAACTCATTGAGCCGGTCCTGCTGCCTAGCGCGAGCCTCGCCAGTGAGGTTTGGCAACTCGGCCGCGACCGCCTCTGCAGCCCTAAGTGTTTTGGCAGGGGAGCTATATTTCGGCCTACCAACAGTATTCAAACTAGCTGAATGGCTAGCAGCCCTACCATATCTAGCTAGCTCGTGCCCAGGTTGCGGCGAATAGTTCCTATCTTGCTAGGATTTCTAGAAACAGTAGTAAAGCCATGCGCTCTGTTGTACTCATTTTGATCTAGGTTAAGCTCAAGCCTAATCTTCTCCAGCTCCCGGGCGTCCCGGAGTGGAGCCTGGCGCTGCTGTTTCGAGCTGCGCCCTCACCACAACGGGATCCGCGTCCGTGGCGAGTGGCATGCCCAGCTGCCTGATGGCGCCAACGCGAGCAGCCGGTACCACAGTTGACGTGGAAGGATCCACGTAGCCCGGCTGGTTCTAGGGCATGTCGTAGGGCTTGTGGCCCCTGCGAGCAGCCATCTCGTCGACGACCTCAGGCGCAGTGGGCGCACCTTTCCCGGCGTTGATAGCCGGGGCCGTCATCATCACCTCCACGCTGCCCACAGAGCAGCCAGCCGGCTTCCCGCAGACAGTGAGAACAACGGGGGGATCCTCAGCGACGAGCACCTCCTCCGGGAACTCGCGGATGACGGTGGTGGCGACGTACACCAATGTGCGCCCAAGGAGAGGACAGAGCCTCCTGCAGGCACGGGTCTGCCGCCGAAATCGTCGGCGTTGTCGGTGACGAAGTCGAAGGAGCCAAATCTTTGGACAAGGCCACAAACCACGCGCTCCCCCGACGGAGAAACAGGTCCCATCCGAATATGAACCCTAGCCAGCGCCGCTGCTGGCCCCACGGTGGGCGCCAATTGTCGTGGAGTAGAGAAGACAGATGCCATAGGATGGCTAAAGTTGGGGCCGATGGACGCTGTAGGTATTCGGGGAGGGATCGCATGCCAAGTAGGCGCGCTCAGGAACACTGCAAACACCACAATCTACCCAGGTTCGGGGCCCTCGTGTGGAGGTAACACCCCTACTCCTGCCTATCTCTCTGTATAAGGCTCGACCGAGTAGTGAAGTTACAAACTCTCTCTGGCCTACTCTCAGCCGAGTAGCCAACTCCTAGCTCTCTCTACTGCTCGCTCTCTGTGTGTCTCTACCTCTTGCAATAAATGCGCACAGATCCAACGTCCCTCGCGCGGGAGCGGGCTGGCCACCTTATATATTGGTGGCCAGTGAGTATTCTACACATAAAAGTACACGAAGTGACAACACCACTGTGGAAACGGCGCACGCCTCCGTGTTCCAGTTGACGCCGTGCCGAAAGTCTCTGCGTCGTCCGGCTGACAGGTCTTGTCCACCCTGTCAGCCCCTCAGAGTAGGTCGCTGACACGTCCTGTCCCCCTGTCAGTGGCAGGACTTGATAGCTGCTCACCCGTACTGTGCCCACGTCTCACAGTGGATAATCAGGCGCCTAGTAAGTTGAACCGCACGCTGGTACGGCCCCTGGATATGGGGGATCTTCTCCAACGGCTCTGTTGACTTTGTGTCAGAGTAAGAGAGCTTCCCACCTACTCGGATCACCCGAGCCTACCCGGTTGACCAGAATGACGCTCGTTATCTTCTCTTGGCCTTTAGTACTTCTCACCGAGTAGCGTCTACCGGATACCGGATACCCGGGTAGCCGCCTAGCCGGCAAACCGTATATTGTGCATTGTTTAGCACCAGCCTTAGCCCTACTCGGGGGTAGCCCCCCGATAGATCCACTTAGCTTCTTCCTTCATACGTGTGAATGACCCAGAATAAGAAGCATCCAATAAATCCTTATCATGAAGAGAAAGCCTTGCATAAAAATTATTGATCATAATATTACGCGGGAGTTCATGAACAGGACATTTAAGCATTAATAACTTCATTCTCCCCCACGCTTGGGAAATACTCTCTCCCTCATGAGGCCAGAAGTTATAGATTTGATTCCGGTCTTTATGAATCTCACTAGAAGGATGAAATTTAGAATAAAAGAGAGGAACAATTTCCTCCCATCCAATAGAATCACCATTCTTCAGTAATTTGAACCATTCAGCGACTCTTCCTTTCAGCGATAAGGATAATAATTTCCTTTAACTTGATCCATTATAATACCTGCACACCTGAATAACTCGGATAATTCATGTATAAAGAGCAAATGATCACCGGGATCGACAGTTCCATCTCCGTAGTAGCAATTATCCATAATACGTCCAACAAATTTCATAGGTATTTTATATGGATTTAATTCAGCAGAAGACGGGTTACCAACTACCCTAGTAGCAATGGTAGAAGTACCCCTAAACAGAGAACCAAAAGTATTCTAAATAATGAAATAAAACAGCAGACAGAAATAAAAACAACACTCACAGTAAAAGTTTCTCTTACCAATTCCACTTACCAACATCGCTTCACTCCCCGGCAAGGGCGCCAGAAAATAGTCTTGATGACCCACAAGTATAGGGGGTGTATCGTAGTACTTTCGATAAATAAGAGTGTCGAACCCAACGAGGAGCATAAGGTGTTGACAAGCAGGTTGCATAGATGATTCACTATAAACACTAATAAACGGGTTTTTGGTTGTTTTGGATATAGCAGATAAATAAAGTGTGACTAAATAAAGAGCAGTAAATAAGATCAATCTCGATCATGATAGGCAACTCACGAGATCTAAACATGGAGGCATATGAGGAGAAGACAACCATCTAGCTACCCGTAGTCCAAGGATGAACTACTCACGAGATCTAAACATGGAGCCATATGAGGCATGGTGATGTAGAGGCCTCCGGTGATGATTTCCTCTCCGGCAGGGTGCCGGGAGACAGCTTCAGAACCCCTTGATCTAGGGTTGACGACGACGGCGGCTGCGGAACTTTTCGGGGATATGTGATCAGGTGTCTAGGGTTTTCTTTCCGGGGGGAATAAATAGGCGAAAGGGCAAAGGCGGTGGAGCCCTGGGGGGCCCACACCACCAGCTGGCGCGGCCAGGGGGAGGGCGCGCCACCCCATGGTTTGGCCTCCTGGTGCCCGTCTTCGACTCTTCTTCGGTCTTCTGGATGCTTCCAGGGAAAATAGGCACTTCGGGCTTTGTGGGGTCCAATTCCGAGAATGTTTCTAGAACAACTTTTCTGAAATAAAAAAACAGCAGAAAATAGGGAACTGGCACTTGGCATCTTGTTAATAGGTTATTCCCGAAAAACGGGTGAAAATGCTATAAACAAGGGATAAAACATGTAGCAATTGGAATAATATTGTCATGGAGCATCAGAAATTATAGATACGTTGGAGACGTATCAAGCATCCCCAAGCTTAGTTCCTACTCGTCCTCGAGTAGGTAAACGGTAAAACACAATTATTTCTGAGGTGATATGCTACTATCATAAACCTGATCATTATAATGTAAAAGCATATGTAAGCTAAGATCATAGAACTTCAAACACAAACATGGTAAATAGAACTTTAATAATAAAGCATAGCAATCACTTTGCACCATGAAGAGTATCTTAAATAAAGGATAATGGATAATAATGCAAAGAAAGATAAACATTTGTTTCAGGTATAGAGAAAGCATGGCAAAGTGGTATTTCGCTAGTCCTTAAGAGTGGGACAAAACATAAATGCTAGGACACCTTCAAAGTTCATGAGGAAGACTAGAGAAAATAACTTAAGAACAAATAATATCACATCATGAATCAATTATTGATGTTTATGGGACAAATGCACATAGAACTCAAAATGGCAAAAATGCTCCCTCAACTGTGCATAAAGTTAGAAGATGGAGACTCAACATAAAAGTAAAAGAAAGACCCTTCGCGGAGGGAATCAGGGATCACTCATGTGCTAGATCTTTTTATTTTATTAAACATAGGTATTAAAAATTTGACACTCCTCCCATCCACATTTCAGAAACCATGGCTAACCGAATCCTCATGTGCCTGCCAACAAACACATACCGTGGAGGAGTGTCTATATTTTAGGAGAGGTGTATGTTAATGTCAACGAATGGTAAACAGACAATATAGTACGCCACAAGCCAACTGGATTCACAAGAGCGGCTCCCATTGTGAAGGACGCAACTGGTGTAGAAGGTCATCCCTCTTTCTCTTTTGTTTACACAATTATGCTTTGATTGATAAATCAGGGGCAAAAATAGTGAAGAGAATTTGTTTGTACTAATTTGGGGCTGGGCACCCTGCTGCCAGCTCTTCTATCATTTGGATAAGAGGATGAATCCACTAGTCCAGGGTGTGAAATCCAATCGACAAGTGAGATAAAGATTCTCTATTGACGTCCTCATGAGCAAAAAAAAAGAACACAAAACAGGAGTAATTTTGAAAGTTTTAAAGGTAACACATGAGCATTTTACTTGGAGTGGCAGTGAAACACCACATGTAGGTAGGTATGGTGTATACAATGGGAAAACTTTGGTTTAAGGGAGTTTTGATGCACGAGTAGAATTCCATACTCAGTATAAGTGGAGGCTAGCAAAAGACTGTGAGCGACAAATCAAGAGAGCATAAGAGCCATAATCATGCATAGAGACATAAACATCATTAATTAAAGTATAAGCGGTATCACAAGTTCAAAAACTAAGTGTTCATGGAGGCTATTCTTTATTGGTTCATAGTCATTAACATGGTGTGAGCATGCGGCAAGTCAACCAAATAAAACATTCGAAAGAGAATACCATAAATTTATGCTTCACTATGATAAGAACAACTCATGAATCTGTCAATGCATATTAAACACTCTCAGCTATTTGAGGCTATTCATGCTACTCAATAACCACAAGGCTTTAAAACTAAAATAACATTTATCATAGCATGAAAAAGTTCTAGCCACGGTCTATACAAGCTTCTACTTGCACTTTTATCAATTCTACATCAAGCAGCGATTTCTTTCCCCAACAATCACCATAAAAGATATGTTTTACCAAAAATACTATTTATGATACAGCAAGAAAACATGAGAGTACTCATATAACACTACTAAAACTAAAAGCTCTGATAAGAGATGCATGCAAAACAGGAGCTAAATAAATGCAGCAGCCAGACAAAGACTAAGAATTAAGTATTCTCGTGAAAAAGCGGAGTGTGTCACTCTCCAATAAAAGAATGCTGGGGTCCAACCAAGCTTATTGTAAAAATAAAAACAAACTGAAAGCAAAAAATAAAAGACGCTCCAAGTAAAGCACATAAGGTGTGACCGAATAAAAATATAGTTTCACTAGAAGTAACCTGATAATTTGTCGATGAAGAAGGGGATGCCTTGGGCATCCCCAAGCTTAGACGCTTGAGTCTTCTTGTAATTTGCTGGGATGTACCTCCGGGGCATCCCCAAACTTAAGATTTTCACTCTTCTTGATCACATCATATCATCCTCTTCTCTTGATCCTTGAAAACTTCCTTCACACCAAACTTCTCACAATCTTCATTAGCAACGTTAGTGCAATCGAAATAATAAATTCACATGGTTCATTTTCAACAAAAGCCTAACACTCAAAAACACATTAGATACTGTCAACACTTCTTTTAAAACTCTTTTTCTCAAAAGAACACCAAAAGAAAGAGGTTAAGACGCAGATGCAATTATTGGCAGAAATCTGTCAAAACAGGACAGCAGGTAAAGATGATTTTTTTTCGAAAATCTTCTGTTGCTCAAATAAAAAAGTGGTCAACTAAGAAAAGTTGTGTATACAGCCAAGTATTACGCATAAATAAGTTCAGGTCATTTTGAATGTTCTGTGATTTTATACGAATTTAACAGTGCACAGCACAAATCTGTTTCCTGCGTAGAAATCCGAAATATAGTCTCAACTTTCCACTAGAGACTTTACTTGAAAAACACAAAATAAAAAATACAGAGGGGTTGCTAAGGACATAGAAAACACCCAGGTGAAAAGCACACAAAAGAAAACAAAGGAAAACTGGTTGAAAACAGAGAAATAAAACAGGTTGTCTCCCGGTACCGCTTTGCTTTAACGCCTCTTAGCTAGGCCCGGAAAAATGGATTCACGTGTTTTCGAGTCAAGAAGATGCTCACATAAGAAATATGCATTAAGCAAAAGGGAGCATCAAGAAGAAAGTATAAAACAAATTTAAGTCTGACCCACTTCCTATGCATAGGAATCTTGTAAAGAAATAATTTAAACAAGCTCAAAATAGAAATCATGGGAAGGTAGAACAAGAGCAACTTCAAAACTTTCAAAAAGAGAGGTGTTTGAGTAACATGAAAATTCCTACAACCATATTTTCCTCTCTCATAATAATTTCCAGTAGCATCATGAACAAACTCAACAACATAATTATCACATAAAGCATGTTTTTCATGGTCTAAAATCACAAAATTCATAGAAAGCTCCAAAACAGTGGGATCAAAATTTAAAATCAGCTCCTCTTTTTCCCCACTTTTAGCAATAGAAAAACAAGATGATTGATCACTCATAAAAGTATAGGACACATTATAGCAATCCTATTCTCAGTAGCATTATTATTTATAACATCAAGTAACATAGGACCATCATCAAGAGCATTATCATATAAATTTTCTAAACAAACTTCATCATTATCATGCATATCAATAGTTGGAATAAATAGAGGATTCTCATATAATTTATCAAAGTAGCATGGATTATCATAAATAACAGTAGCAATATCATTCTCAAAAGTTTCATTCATAGTAGTATCAAGGTCGCAAGAATAGCAAGTATCAACTTCATCAAAAAGGGATATTTCAAAAGAATCAATAGGATCATCACAATTATGAGTTAAAGAGTTACTATCATTGGGAGGTAGACATGGTTAGCTCCATTCTTCCTCCTCTTGATCATCATTCTCCTCCTCTTTTTCATCCAATGAGCTTCCAGTTTCAGCAATTTCTTCTTCCATCCTGCAAGGCATTAGTCTCTTCCTTAGGTTGAGAGCATTTATTAAGATATTCCATTATGTAGTAATTACAATCCTTGTAATTATCAAAGCAATATTTAAGTATAGCATAAATGTCATATTTATAAGGTGCATCAAAAATACTTTCAAGCAAATAGGCAATTTCGAATTTACCCTTCCAAGCAATAAATTCTTCAATTTGTTCCACATCATATAATTCATAATTTTCCTTAACATAAGAAGATATGGTAACATTATCATTATACTCACATTGAAAAGGGAGGTGTTTATACCTCCTACAGCAGCAAGATTTATCAAACCAATAAGTAACATCATAAGTAGAGCACAACTTTTTAGCATAGTCATGCAATTTATTAATTTGCTCCCATCAGTGTATCTCTTTTTGTGACAAGCGGTGTTCCTTATAATGTTTTTGTTGTTCATCTGTGAACCCACTTTGCCTATAAGATCTAGTTTCAAAGACATCAAACATTGATAGCAAGCATAATAAAGCAACTATAATACGAACTAATTTTTTTGTGTGTTTTTGATATAAAGAAGCAAAACAAGACAAAAAAAATAAAAATAAGACAATAAAAAAAATAAAGAGGTTGAGAGTGAGAGACTCCCCTTTCCAGAAGACTTCTTCCTCCCCGGCAACGGTGCCAGAAATTCCTTGCTACGCTTTGATGGTGTGTTGGAAACCCCAAGAGGAGGGTTTGATGAGCAAGCAGTAAGAATTTCCCTCAGTTAAGAACCAAGGTTACCAATCCAGTAGGAGGAAGAGGATCTCGGGAAGATTGATGCCACTGACAGTGGTGATGGCGCCTCACCGGTGTCAGCAATAACGTGGAACCTGCACACAACACAACCAAAATACTTTGTCCCAACGGTAAAGTGAGGTTGTCAATCTCACCGGTCTTGCTGAAAACAAACATTAGACGTATAGTGTGGAAAATGGTGTATTCTTGCAGTAAGTAAAGAAAGCAGAAAAGTGTTGTGGTTTGTTTAACAGTGTAAGAAAATGGACCCGGGTTCATAGGTTCACTAGTGGTGTCTCTCCATAAAGATAGCATGTTGGGTGAACAAAATACGGCTGGGCAATTGACAAATAAAGGTTACACAGTAGTGCACATTCATTGACATGATGACTACTATGATATTTAGTGCGGGGATTACAACAATATACATAGACCGAAATCCATATGCATATATGACTAATAATCCACCCTCGTGTTATGTTCCGAACCCCCTTAGGTATTAAGTTGCAAGCAACAGATAATTGCATTAAACAATGTGTGTAAAGTAAGCAATGATTGTACACGCGGCCACTCACACCGCTGTTTTCTACCTAGTGGCAACAACATATCCTCTCCCGTCATGTTTCTTTCACTCGAGCACGGCCGAAAAGGAGGCATGAACCCTCTATCTAGCATAAATACTCCCTCTTGGAGTCACTAGCAACTACTTGGCCAGAGCAACCACTAGCAACGGAAAGCATGCAATATCATAAATAGCATACGCAAGAAAGACTATAATCAACTTGGCATAAGTTCAATATTCATCGGATCCCAGCAAACACAGCATATAGAATTACATAAGATCAATCTCTTTACAACTTGGGAGTCTCGTGACGAGTTCAGCCAGCACTACCCCGACTACCAGCTCGAGGACGAGTTGTTTGCACAGGCGGGGAGAGATGTTATGACCGGGGTATCATATACCCGGAGTAGGCCCACGGGGCAGGTTTAGTTAGGGGCTTAGCCCACAAGCTATCTTATTTTCGTTATATAAGCAATGTAAAGACTCCCGTGAGAAATCAAGAAATAAGACTATTTTCTATTGCCCGGCTCCTAGAGGAGCCGGATCCCTAACCCTAGCCGCCTCCTGCTCCCTTGCGCCGCCCTCTTCCTCTAGCATGACGGCGCCCAGCCGCCGGCGACCGCGAGACCGGTCGCGCCCAACTCCCTCCTTCCCCTACAGCCTATACCCTAGACCCGGTAGAACCCTAGCTCCTACCAGAGGCCTCCTTTCGATTGTAGATATTTTAGAGGATTTGCACAGTAAGATTTTTTTCCTATAAAGACACTTTCAATCATATGAGTGGGGTTACCAAATTTATTTTGGATCTTTCTATATGCCCCTCCACTTCTTATGTGGCTTAACATGAGCTCAATTCTCTTATTCTTTGAAACTTGAAATGAACTTTCACTAATATAGCAATATATCTCTATACACTATGATGCTTTATAAATTAATGTGTTTTTACTTCCTTTGTGTCGCCGAAAATCATCTCTTGAAATTCATAGTACTTGGCATATCACTCTCGTGTATTTTATTTTCATAAGTTTTTTTTAAAAAATATCCTCCTTGTGAAATAAAACTTGATGTCCAAAAAAGTATCTAAATATGTTCTTTATGTATGACTTTCGTGAGTGCTAAAGTGTGAATCACAAAAGTATTAAATATATCATTTTAAATATACACATGTTTTCTAAGGGAGAAGCTGGCGAAGGCCTTGGGCACCCACGAGCCCCAAATCACGTGCTTCCGCCTTAATAGTGTCGAGTAGAGATGCCACCGAAGGTAGCGCGTTGTCGAAGACCGTCGCGTTCCGGTGCTTCCATATCCACCATGTTGTCAACATAATCAGCGATGATTTACCTTTGCGCTGGGCGCGAGTGGAGGCGCACAACGCCCGAGACCACCATTCTGCGAAGGCACCCTCACCCGCGGGGGGGGGGTGGCCGTGGATCGGATCCAGGACAGCACCTCATGCCAGATAATCCGAGAGAAGGTGCATTCGGTGAGGACAAGCACCATGGTCTCCTCCGACTGATCACACAGCGGGCAACGCGCCGCATGCAGCAACCTCTTGTGAGCCTCTCACTCGTCCAACATCTATCCTGGCAAGCTAGCCAAATGAAGAATTTGACCCTAGGGGGTGCCCAAGTCCTCCAGTTTAGCCTCCATGTCTCCGAGGGTATCGAACCTTCGAAGAGGGCCTTGTAACATGAGCGGGAGGAGTATTGGGCGTCCATGGTCCATCGCCAGATGAGCTTGTCCGGCACAGCAAACAACAGAACGTCTCGCAGCCTTGTCCAAAGTTGGACGCCAGGGGGCTCAGAGCGCCCGTGATGTCGGTGATCCAGGTGCGCTCCACCAACGTCTGCTACACTATGCGGCGCTTCCTACAGCGACGAGGGATTAGCGCGAATAGGTCCGGCGCTATCTCCTTGATCGTCCTCCCGTTCATCCATCTGTCCTCCCAGAAGAGGGCAGATCCCCCGTCGCCAACGACCATGTAGGTGGAGGCGTCAAAAACGCCCATTTCCTCCTTGGAGAACTGCATATCGAGCCCCCGCCAAGGCCTCAGGGGGTCGGTGCGCATCCTCCTTGTGATCCATACAGTGTACTCCCTCTGTCCTTAAAAGAGTATATTCCAACTTTCATGGAGAGCCAAACTTTTTAATGTTTGACTGTATTTATACAAAAAACACCAAAATTTATGTCACCAAATTATTAGCATATTTTTTTAGTGTACTCCCGCTGATGGCTAATACTACCAGGACCACCCGAGCTCAGGGACGAAGGCAGGGTGTGAGCTGGGTCCATATGGCCACCCCTATTCTAGATTTTTTTTTTCTGAAAGCCCCCTATATATAATATGTGGAATGATCCATAAATTTGTTATGAATTGGCTATATGCCCCTCTCTAAATAATACTCCCTCCGTTCCACAATATAAGATGTTTTAGATTTTTTCACATTCACATACATAGAGATGTATCTAGACACATTTTAGTGTATATGTACACTCACTTTAGTGTGTATCTAGACAACATGTGAAATAGCTAAAACATCTTATATTATGGAACGGAGGGAGTGGCTTTTACCGGCTCTGTTGAAAGTATTAGAGTCCGATTTTCCGTAAACCGATTCATGGTTTGACTTTCCTTGTCCAGTGAAAAATCGACTGCTGGTGTTATTAGAGCCCGTCGCTTCCTGATGGATTGAAAACCGGCATGTATACTGAAACCAGTTCTAATATACAGTTTATTATTTGTGGATGTTGGTACACAGCTAAATCGCCATGATGATAAATAGTGGTGTTCGTATGAAAATTCGTAAAGAAAAACGGAAACCTAGGTAGAGAAAATCATGAAACTGTAAGGACCTGTTTGGTAGCCTGTGTGGATTATCCCAACTCATACAAGCTGAGTTCAGCTAGGCCCAGTACATACAAGTGGGTTTTGTTTGCTATGTTTGGTAGGCTGTATGAGCTCGGATGTGCTGAACTGATAACTTGTTTGGTAGGTCGTATGACTTGAACCGTGCCGGCTATTTATCAAACTGCAACCAGGTCCCCGGATAAAAATAAAAAGCAATCGCGTCCCTGGAGAAACAGAAAAAGAAGCAATCGGGTCCCTGAAAGCTCGTGCTCCGGCGCCGGCGGCCTGCACACTCTACCAGACGACAAGAGGGGCCTCCGGCGTACTCGGACGAGGCTGGGAGGAAGATTGGACGCCAAGAATGGAGCGCCCGCAGCGGCCATGCGCGGAGAGGCGACGGTGAGCTCCGTGGAGGCGGCCATGCGCGGCGCCCGGCGGTGTTACTGTGCGCTCGTGGCCACCCAAGGCCAGGTGAGGAGGAGGCGGCGGCGGGCGGCGGCATGAGCCCTGGGAGTCGACGGCGGGCGGCGGCGTGAACCCTGGGAGGCGGCGTGAGCCCTGGGAGGCGGCGCGGTTCTCTGGCGGAGGAGGAGCGATTTTTGGGGAAAGACTCGAGGGAGAGAGCTGGGAGAAAATGAGAGAGGTGGGTGGACGGGGCTCGCGGGCTGACGCTCGGTGGGGCTCACGAGTGGGGATTTTTCTGTATCAAGTGGGCATGGCTAGGATGCGAAGCTCGATTTCCACTTCTCAAGTGGGCATGGCTGAGAGGCCTTTTTTGCATGAGGTGTACATGGCTGAGAGAAGGAAACCGGGCTACCAAACAACCAAATATTGGGTGGTGAGAGATTTTCTGGGTCCGGCCGGGCTACCAAACACAGCCTCCAGCGAGGCAAGTACTAGTTCCTTTCATGGTTCAGATCTTCAACCGATGTCCCCACAGCCCCGTCGTCGCTCGTCCTCCATATTTGGAACTACAATGAGCAAACAAAATGCACTTGGACTTTCTCTTCAGCACGTGTACAAGAAAAGGATTGATACTACCTACCTTGTATGTAGCGAGTATATTCTGCCGTGTATAAGGCTCTAAATCGCCCTCACATCTACCATTTTTTAGAGGACGAATACGAATTTGTGACGATGGGTGTCCCATGCACGTGTGTACGTATTTATAACCCCCCTTATTTGTAAGTGGAAGAGAATTTTTTCGCAAAAATTAAAAATCTAAAATGTTGATTGTGTGAGTTGCAGCAACCTAGAATCAAATCCTCGTGCTGATTTCCAGGGACAACCGGCGAAGTGCTCCATGTTGGAGAACTGACTGCCGTGCGTCCCTCTCCCTGAACTACAGGACTCGGGTTCTATGCCGACGGCAATTGCCGTCGACGTATAGCTACCCCGATGGCCACCGTCGGCGTAACCCGTCGGCTTACCTGCTCGTCGGCGTAGCGAAAATACCGTCGGCATAGCGCGGCCGTCGGCGTACCCATTGTGTCGACGGTTCCCTCGTCCGTCGGCATAGCACGATCGTCGGCGTAGCCATTTTGACGGGACGGTCGTCTAACGGCACACCAGCTATGCCGACGGTAATAATGTCGGCTTAGGACCCCACGTGGCAGCCTCAGGTGGCTATTCATTCTCGCTGGGACCCCACGTGGCAGCCCCGAGGTAGGCACAGTGGCAGCATCTATGCCGTCGGCTTAGCTACCACGTGTCGTTATCTGGGTGTGCGCCTCCGCAGTGGCCAGCTATGCCGACGGTATTGCCGGCGGCTTAGCTTCCACGTGTCGTTATCTGGGCGTGCGCCTACGCAGTGGGTGCAGTAGCTATACCAACGGTAATACCGTCGGCTTAGCTTCCAGGACCAATTTTTTTTCATGTTTTGCTGCTTTTTTCAAATCCCCAGTTTCATTGCTGTTTTATGATTCCTCCAGCCACCATTGCATATTAAATTCAACACAGATTCAAATCTACATACAATAGATCACCATAGCATATCAAATTCAAATTTCCATACTTATCAAATCCAAATTTCCATACATTGATCAGCATAGCATGTCGATTTCGATACATTGATCAGCATAGCATGTCGATTTTGATACATTGATCACCATAGTTCAAACAGTGTGCATAGTTACATACAGATAAAGGATTTGAACGCTATGGCACTTTTAACCAAAAGACATGTTCATTACATATCGATCATCGACGGACTTCAATCACCATCGGCGTCTGTGACGCCATATACGCGCCGTGACGGCTGTGCCACGGTGGCTATACGTATGGCGACGGTGAAGCTAATTTGTTAAAGGTCGTCGGCGTGTGACACTGACGGTGGGAGCTGTGCCGACCGTGTTTTTATGTGGCCGTCGGCGTAGGTTAGAGATGCCGACGGCCGTAGCTAAGCCGACGGGGATTTAATCGTGGTCGACACACAGCCACCTATGCCAACGGCCCCGACTTATTGCCGTCGGCATAGGTATTGCCGTCGGCATTTCCCATGTTTCCTGTGGCAACGAGCAGTGCCGTACGACCACCAGATTGCTCGAAACCCATGAGTTCGCCGAGTGCGTATTGATTCTTCTTGGCACCTTCAAAGATGTTTTTTGTGGTAGCATGTTTGAAGCGAGTTTCGTGTGTATTTCAAACAAATACTTTCTCCGTTTCATAACATAAAATGTTTTGGACTTTTCAATGTAGATTTCGTACGGACTGAAATGAATGACTGGATACATGTGATTTAGAAAGAATCTAATAAAATATTTTATAATTCAAAATGTATGGGAGTAGAATCAAATTCCCACATTTGTTCGCCGTCTGGCCAATCATTTGTAGCGACTACTAGAATACAGACTACATTTTGATTTGTGGGTCCGCCGATTTTGATCAGATGGGGTCAAGCTCCACTATGTTCTCTCTCTCCCTCTCTCTCTCTCAATGACTAGACCTCGCCACCAATATGTACCGCCTCCTTGCCAGGGTTTGAATTGTGACGAAAACTCATAAAAGATGATGATCTCGGTGGGTACTAAGATATTCATCTCGAAGTTCCGTACTAAATTCAAAATCAATCTTTGTGAAACGTTAAATATCTTCCTCCCCAAGCAACACCTTCCATGTCTCCTAACCATTCAATCTTGATGCCATTCGGCCGGCACCTCCTCGCGAGGATTCTAATAAATATATGTTAATGTCATAACTGAAGTTTTAATCATTTTGGTGGCTGCCAAAATATTTCTATCACCGGAATATTATCAAAGAAATTAATATGGTAGATATTTTTTGTAATTTGGTGAAAACTTTGAGATAATTCTAACAAAATTTTGAATTTATCAAAAGCTCCAATAAATCATTATGTCAAGGAGCCACATATTAGAAAATGTGAATCATGGCTGGTCCTTGCCATCCTCCCAATTTAGCAAACGTCTATTGTCCAGCCTCTTCGTGCGCTTGATGAATCCCATCCCTTGCTAGCATTCCTTTCGAGCCATGTTAGCTTTCATCATTTATTTATCTTTTGTCAAAGAAATGGGATAAAATCACTAGTCGACTCCGCCTCACACTCTCTACTAGGGGGGGGGGAGGGGTTTGCTAGCCCGAAATCTCGGAGAAAATGTATGGATGAACATGGGGGCATATGCCCCTTTTTAAATAAACATATTTGTAGGTGTCAATAAAAGCAGGGAAAATTTGCGAGTATAAATATCCGGCGTGTGGAAATTTTCCGTGAAAAAAAAATCTTTTCATTTGGTCAGTATAAAAAACCTAAAATATATATGTCTGGTGAAAAGTTTTTTTCCGGAAAAACATTTTTTTTCTTTTTTTGTGGAGACAAATTTAAAAAATAGGTTTACACAAAATTGTGTGTCGTGCACATATTGTGTTGGCTGTAGACGTAAAATTTTGTTCCCTTTTTCTTAGACATTTTTAATCGCGTTTAAAATACACTTTCAAGAAACGGGGGTGGATGTCCCGTGTTCAGATCGTCCGTTGATCTGGCGATCTCGGTCATCTGTATCCGTAAGGAAGCATAGCGGTTACATTCCATACGATTGGATGGTACTGTACCATATTAGGACATCTCCTACGGGGCTGCTCAATTGACCCGGACCGGTCTGTTATGAGCAGGCTGGGCCAAAACCAGGCCCCTATTGGGCTGCTCATACGGACAACGGTCCTTTTTTTGTCCGTGGATGCTCAAATCCAGGCCAAATTTGGTCTAGATTTGACCAGCCCCGCGGACAACAAAGTATCCATTTTTCTCCCTCCCCTGGCCCGCGCACAGCGACCCCTCCTTCCACCTCGCGTCACCCCCGGCCCACCTCACCGCAACTGGCTCGCCGATTTGGCGACCCCCGCCACCGTTCGACCCCCACCGGCCACGCCGACCACCCCCTCCGCCCCTACCTCTCACTCACGCAGCCGCCGGTCCCGCAGGCGTTTCGCCGGCCTATCCACCGCCCGGTCCACCTCCCACACCCCCACGGGACGCACACAAGGTGTTCGTCCGTGTGCTTTGCCCGACCTCGGCCCGAAAAATGACGGACAGAGGCGACGAGTTCTTCTTCAACAACGTGATCATGTACTCGTCCTCGTCGGAGTCCGATTTCGAGGACGAGTGCGACATCCTCGTTGCCACCCTTGTGGTCAATGACCACATCTCAAGGATGCGGCCGGTGTTCAGAGAGTCCATTCCCGGCCATGCGCCGGCCTTGGACAGGGACAGAGCAGCCGGCCATGCCCAGCTGTACAAGGACTACTTCCATTCAACCAATCCGGTGTACACGGCGAAGCTTTTCCGGCGCCGTTTTCGGATGAAAAGGGACCTGTTCAACCGCATTCGACTCGGGGTGCTCGATTTTGATGATCAGTTCAAGTGCAAGCCAGATGCCACCGGTAAGCTTAGCTTCTCTTCTTATCAAAAATGCACCGCGGCAGTTCGGATGCTCGCATATGGAGTAGCTGGTGATCTGATAGATGAATACTTGCGTATGAGTGAATCCATATGTCTCAAGTCCATGTACAAGTTTTGTGAAGTTGTGGTTCAGGTGTTTGGCCCGGAGTATTTGAGGGAACCAACTGTTGCCGATACTCAGCGGCTGTTGTCGATCAACGAGAGCAGAGGGTGGCATGGGATGCTTGAAAGCATCGATTGTATGCACTAGGAGTGGAAAAACTGCCTATTTGGTTGGCAGGGGCAGTACAAGGGTCATGTTGGTGAGTGCACAGTTATTCTCGAGGCAGTTGCTTTGCATGATCTGAGGATTTGGCACTCGTTCTTCGGCATGGCAGATTCTCACAATGATATCAACGTGCTCCAGCGCTCTCTGGTGTTTGGTAGACTTGCCGTATGCAACTCCCCCGAGGTGAGCTATGATATCAATGGCCACCACTACACAAAGGGATACTACCTGGCTGATGGTATCTATCCCCAGTGGGCTACCTTTGTAAAGACCATCTCCAATCCTCAAGGTGAGATGAGGAAACGATTTGCCCAAGAGCAGAAGAGTGCCCGAAAGGATGGTTATTGTTCGGCACCCTGCTAGAACATGGAGCCCGAAGGTTATGTGGTCGGTGATGACTGCTTGTGTGATCATGCACAACATGATCATAGAGGATGAGCGCGATGACAGCGTCTACGACGAGAACTGATTGTTTCAGGGTGAGAATGTGGAGCCCCAGCCAGGAGTGGCAACATTTGAGGAATTCTTCGACTTCCGGTACGAGTTGCGTGATCAGGACACCCACGCTACACTTCGGGATGATTTGGTTCAACACATCTCGAACTTCGTAGGAGACCAGTTGAGTTTTTATTCGGTCGTGCTTATTGAAACTTCATAATTTTTATGAAGACTTATTTGTGTCTTTATTGAGCGGTCAAATTTGTAATAGATGGCTCGTATTTTATTTAAAGTATTGTGTTTGTTTTTAACCTCAAAGTATCCATAGGAACCAAAAACTTAGAAAAAAATATGGCCCGGGCCACTAAATGAGCAGCCCCGTAGGGTGCGGGGACCAAAAACGCGCGGACGCCGTCCCGAACGGCTGCTCAAACAGACAAAATTCGGACAAATCTGGACACGATTTGAGCGCCCCGTAGGAGATGTCCATCAAATGCGTGGTGTGGTTGTGATGTCGTGGATGGACCATCACGCACGTACTACGTCGAAGTTGCGGCGGCCACGTACGTACGAGCTCGTGCAAGTAGTAGCTAGCGGTGGTGACGGATGGTCGCGTGGGTACAAAGGAAGCGTGCGCGCAAGGAGATGGAGTGCAAAGTACTACGGAGGAGGGAGACACAGAGAGGGTCGGCCTCACCCTCGTGTAGCCCAGGGGACCATCCTCGTCTCTGCCTCTCTGCTCTGCTGTGCGCGCACACACACGTCTCTCTGCACTCGGGTACGTGATCCCTAGCTAGAACACGGCCTTCATTTCATGTGCCCCTTGTCGCAAGGAATGTAGCATGGTACTCACTGCATCAATGGTCACCACACGTACCAGCACGGCCTTGATTTGGAGCTATATATATGCATCCTTAATCCCTTCCTCATGTGGCACTAAGTACTGAACAATGAATGAGTGAGCACGCTTGTGGTAGTACAGTACGTTTTAAAGTACTCCCTCCGTTCCAAAATGTAAGCCTTTTTAGTGAACTAGTTTAGCTTGCTAAAAAGGCTTACATTTTGGAACGGAGGTAGTAAGTTTTAGCCAAGAGGGAGAGGGAGACAGAGATGCGGCGGCGTAGAGGAGAGGGAGAGGGAGACTGCTGAGATGGGGGCGGTGCAGAGGATCCGGGGCACGCGTGCTGCGAGTGGTGTCAGCGGCGATGGCAATGTGCAATCATCATTCCATTTGCCGGTCCCACCGCATGCAACCAACCAAACGCTCTGTCCCTTTCTTTCTTTCTTCAATCCATCCATCCGTCCATGTGGACTCCCCTCACCTCCTTCTCTCTCTCCTCGCACGTGACGCTCATGCCCTCATGCCTCTCTATCAGTTCGTAATCATATGGGTTTAACCTTTACGTTCTCTCTAATCACTGCGTATCATCACTGCGTGCCTGGCTTCCATCCGATAATTAGCCACTTTATATACGAACATCGCCTTTCTATCTCTCCATCGCCTCCTTCCATTCCTTTTGCCTCTCTTCTCCTTTCACACCTACCTACGTGCCCGTGTAGCTACGCAAAGGGGCTCTACCTTTCCAAGTTCCAAATGTCCACGTTTCACTTGGCACACGTTACACATGTGCTTACAACTCATACCATGCCTCTTAATTTTTTTAGTTGCTATATAATTGAGTTGCCGTTTTGCTATTTCTATGCCCACCAACTAATAACTATTTTGAGGTCACCACCGAGAACCATTTGATCAAATTTTAGGATTCACACGAGTGAAAAAGTGATGAGAACATATTTATCTTATGGATTTTAGTACTTGATTAGAAAATATAGGTATTTTGTAAGTAAACCAAGAAAAACACACTTCTTAACTCTATGTATTTAGTCAGCTGTAATTTATTTTCTTGTCGAACACTCCAATTTAATGATGTATCGATCCGCCTTCTATGAAGCTATAGGTTATCATAATCCACCATTGTAACATATGTCATATGCGGTCTAAGGCGCCCAGACTACTAAAATGAGTGTTGCATTCTCGGTAAGTTAACAAAAGATTGCCACAAAATTGCGTGGACCAATTAAAAACACTTGGAAGTGCCATGGGTGTATGAAACATATTTTATATAGAAGAAAGTGGTCTGACTACGCAAAATGAATGCTTGCACAAAAGATGTTTACTATATAAAAATATATTAAATAACACGTCATTTGCACATTAACGCGAAATTTTGATTTTTCCAAATGTGCAACTAGTATATATTCAAAGTGGAATCAACCAAATACAGTTCCAAAACAAAACAAAAATTAGTACTCCCTCCGATCCCAAATAAATGTCGCAAACTATGTTACTCCCTCCGATCCATATTAATAGGTGCTGAAGTGGATGTATCTAGCAATAAAACATGTCTAAATACATCCACTTCAGCACCTATTAATATGGATCGGAGGGAGTAAGTTTTCTACGTGCTTAGTGTGTTTTGTCCGACACTTAAAGTGGATTGGAGGGAGTACTACAAGCTATAGGTAAGTTTGCACATTATAAACGCACACGTTGCGCTATTAATATTGCATATTTAAAAGTGTAACCAACATATATTTACAAGTGTAAAATGCAAAAGGAGTTGTAAAAATATAAATAGATTATTAAAGCATATTTACTACTATATACAAAAAAAATATCAGTTTGTGCATCATAAATCACATATTGCACATGGCAATGTATATTAATTTAAAGCACAGTAGAGCAAATAAAGTTTGAAAAAAAAACATGTAAGTACAGGAACAAAATAAATATAGTTGCACTTTCTAAAATGTGCAATGGGTCTGAATTAAAAGTGTCCGCAGAGCAAAAGGAGCCGCCTAATTTTGCCAAAAACCATCAGCTAGTATTGTACTCCCTCCGTATCGAAATATAAGATGTTTTAGCATTTCCTAAACAATATGTACCTAGACATGTTTTAGTGTAAAATGCATATGAATCTACACACTAAAACATGTCTAGATACATTATATCTACAAAATAGTAAAACATCATATTTTGATATGCAGGGAGTACTACATAGGAGGGAGGAACCAAGCTGACCTCCAAACATTCTCATCGATCATCTCCTAGCTACTCCATATGCTAGCTACTAGTAGCTCCCAACCTTTGCAGCATTCCTTGGGAAAGTAACCTTTCTCTCCCAGTCGTAATCGCTAAGGGCATCTTTAACAGTTTGTTGGTTAGCTTGTTGGTAAAATTGGACATGTCATCAACCAACAACACATCTTACAACCACTCCAATGGTTGTATGTAGTTTGGCCAATAGGAGGTGAGAGAATGTGCAAGACATCTCTCTATTCTACCTCGGAGCTTGTGCAAGGGTTGTTGGTTAATCTACATACAACCTCACTCTCTCACATCATTTATTTTATGCCACATCATCAAAAATCTTATGTGGCAAAATCTACCAACGCATATCTTACAGCTATTGGAGATGCCCTAAGGGTATCTCCAATAGTGTCCATGTCATCGTAAGATAGTCTTGCCAACTCAGAAATATGCCTACATGGCAAGTAATAATGATGTGAGAGAAGATGGGTTGTATGATATGCAACCAACAAGTTAACACGCATGCCAAGATACTTTTTCGTTTGGTCCCACTAAAATAACTATAGGATTGGCTAGAACATACTACTTTACCAACAACTCTACCAACAAACCATTGTAATAGTTGTATGATATGTTGTTGGCTGATGAGTTGGTTTCTCTATCATATGGTGTATCATACAACCTATTGCGGATGCCCTAATGCGCAGGTCAAACCATGCCACCATGTTTACGCAGCTCAGATAGCCATCACCGTAACCATGGAGTACGTACACTTCCCAAGATGAAAAGCTCGATCGATCGGGAGCTTTTGACATGCATGCGCGCTCGAGAGCTCATTATTAACCGCGAGCCGGCGCTAAAAGACGGGGCGGAAAAGACCTTTTCAGCGATGGAGGCGTGGACATGTACGCTAATGATCGCGAGCTCGGGCTCTACGCGGCGTGACATGTTCGGGTGTCTCCTGCTGCAACGAGGGTAAAAAAGGGTAAAAGCTGAGTTTTGTTCCTCGGATCGTGTGACTCCTCATTCACCGAGTCACCGGCCGTGCAATGTGCATGCTTACTCAAAAGAAGAGATTCGGATGCACACACACGGAGAGTCTTGGAGTGCTCTTGTCAGGAGTTAAACCATGTTCCAGAAAAAGTCACTTTTCATGGCTACATCGAAGATGATCTGCTTAATTAATTATCCACGCGTACCACTCCGCTTTTGCTAATCATCATATATGGAAAAAGAATGGCTCTCTGATTATAATGTTTCAACTCCTATGAAATTTGGCAGAATAAAATCCGTCATCTAAGAAGGCTTCTCCAGGGTTAGACTAAGCATATCAATGGAGAGTATAAGATTCAGCGAGATCGCTTGTTGCTTCTTATCAACTGAGTTAGATTTACAAGCAGAAACAACTCCTCTTTGCGAGGAAGAAAGGTCTCCTAAGAGAGAGGCCGATGATTTCTTGGCTAAGATTCGTCGTGAGGAGGAGTCCAAGTGAGCTCAACGAGCAACAGTGAAGCCTATTCATCAAGGGGTAATAATAGTCGGTATATTCACCTCATTGCAAATGGAAACATCGTAAAAAGAAAATTTTCTAACTGCTTGAAGAGTATGAGCGAACAATTGTGGGTCAAGAAAACCTTAGTCTTCATCTCAGAGTACTATAAAAAACTATTTGGGGGGCATCGGCTCCCACTTCGATCACTTTAATTGAGAACGTAAACGGGGATTTGCCTCAGATCTCGGATGATGAGAACCTCATTTTAACGTCCCCTTTCTCGGAAAAAGAAGTATTTGAGGCAATTTCTCAAATGGAGCATAACAAAGTGTCGGGGCCCGATGAGTTCTCAGTTGAGTTGTATCAGCGACTTTGGAGGGTCATCAAGAGTGATTTGATGTGTATGTCTGCGCAGTCGCACCCTAGGGATCTTCGCTATTTAGACTCAATTTTGGAGTTTACGTTCCTACCAAAGAAAGAGGATGGTAGTAGAATTGAGCAGTATAGTCCAGTTTGTCTGTTAAATGTGAGTTTTAAAATATTTTAAAAAGAGGATGGCAATAAATACCGTTCCAATCTACCTTCCCTCCTGGTAGAAATATTTTGGAAAGAGTGGTAGTGTTACATGAAACTATACGTGAGCTTCATAGGAAGAAGTTGGATGGTGTCCTTTTCAAAATAGATTTCGAGATGGCTTATGATAAAGTCAATTGGTCATTACTCCAACGGACATCGCGTATGAAAGGTTTCATCCCTCAGTGGTGCGATTGGGTTGCACGGTTTGTTCAGGGAGGATCTCTTCACACTTCTCATTGGAATTGTCGCGACGAGAGAGCTGAGAAATTTTTTCCCAGGTGGTTCATCGGGCTACGTACTGGATTCACACAAGGGCTTATCTCCCGCCAGAGGACCCGCGCCGTTGTTTGGATTCTGCATGCACTGGGTGTCGTTCGGGCTATTTTCAACAAGTGTGGCCGGTTGGAAACTAGAAGATTTCATTATGTGTAACAGAGGTCTTCTTCGTTGGTTTCGGTGGCTAATCTTTGTGGCCACGCTTTCTGATCCATGAATTGTAACGGCTTTCGTGCCGATTTGTGAGTAATCGACTTGGTGAGTGTACCCTCTTTTTTTTGGCAAGGGTAGCTAGATGGTTCGTTGGCTAGCCAGAAGTAGTAGGAGAATGCTAACCGTGGTAGTAAGTAATTAAGAAAAATCAGGGGCAAAACAGTTGTAGCCGTGGAACCATCTGCATCGATCGTACTAAGACTGTGGAAACGAACAGTAGAGTGACTGGTGTCTACTGCACGCGATCGCAATGTCACGGCCGAAAGCCCGAAACTGTGTAGAGGCCGGCAGGCACCGCAACAGTTACGGGCACTTGTCCCGCGGGGGATTCAGCTGTAAAATGAAGCAATTTTAGGCGTCGGGCGTCGCGCCCCTGCAGCGTCGGACAGCGACCGCTCCTGGCCTGATCCAAAAGGGGAGGAGGAACGGAACAATTTGTATGATCAGATTGTCGGAGAACAGTTCTGCACTGTACAGTGCTCTAGCTAAAGGAACTGACGGACGGACGGTGCAGTCGTTGAAACGAAACGAAAGATGCCGTTCTTTTCAGATTGGAAATGTCGCGGCGGCTTTTGCGAGACAAACCCTGCAGACACAAGTGTGTCTGCGTTCCAGTTACAGTTCCGCGCGCACCGAAAGTTAGAGTTGGCCGTGTAGAGCGACAAGGAGAGAGAGGGTGTACTTTTGGAGTACGTACGATCAGATTAAGAATTGGTAATGGGATATCTAGGTCAACCCGGTTGGGAGTCTTCTTGTTTGGCACTGAAACAACGTCGCTCGTGTCTCTTTTGATGGTTACAAGGTGGAAAAGCCGGCCGGATGCATGGCACATGCCAAGGAGAGGTCAACACGTAGGAGCTAAGCATGGATAGATCATAGAAGCAATCATATCCGGTCGAACACGGCGGGGAGCGGCTTTGTGTGGCCGGCCTCTGCTCACGTTCGCTTTCGTTCCTTCTGGTCAAACACTATCAGCACTCCTTTTTTTGAGCTGGAATAATAGGCTTTCTCCTTTCTATCGACAGCTCTGATGGACGTGTAGGGCGTAGTGCTAGCACCCCCTTGTGGCTGCAGGGTGTGTGGTCGTCCTCGTAGTTAGTACGTACGCTGTGACGTGTGATCGATCGGTTCTTCTTCGTCGTCGTCTTCTTCTGCCTTTCACAATTTGATCCACTGATATGTTCGTCTGTGGTTTTCCTTTTTAGGTCTGCCGTTGTACACAGATGGGTCTTTATCCATGAGCTCCCGCTACCGTCGCCTCCCCGTGGGCGACTGGGGCGCCCCGACCTCCGCACCCTCTCCCCCTCCCTCGCTGTCGCCGGTGGGATCCGCCGGCCTTTGCTCGCGCGGTGCCAGTGGCGGCGGATCTTCCTTCCCCACGTGCTAGGAGAGCCTGACGGGAGGTTTCGGCTTTGGCAGGGGTGAAGCTCGGCCAGCAGCGCTCTGGCGTGGTCCTGGATGGTGGAGGAGCGACGTGGTACGTTGCCTTGCCGGTGGAGCCCTACAGGCCAAGAACTGGTTTGGCGCCTCCGGTTTGACGGAAGAAAAGCTCGGGGCGGGGGTGGCGGCTACGGCGCCATGTCTGCTGCAGTGCAGAGACGGGGGCTTCACGGGTCCTTATGGGCCTAGCTAGGCAGTGTGGCCCCGTTTGCTCCTCCTGCTGCGTCCGATCTTCTATTGCCATTGGCGGTGGAGGTTGTTCCCTCCCGCGTGGTTGCAGTACCGCTTCCTCTGGTTTACGGTTGCTTCTTCTCGGTCCAGACGGCCTCGCCACGTTTGTCGTGGTGAGACGGCGAGGATTGCTTCAACACTAGTGGCGCATGTGGTTGGCGGTTAGCTGGGGAACCGACGGATTATCCGGGGTAGTGGGTTTTTGGTGTTTGGGAGAAATCATTGTCGGCTCTTGCCAGCGCCGGCACCGGCGCGGTGACGCATGCGGGCGTTGTCGTCCTTCTTGAAGGGCATCTGGTGCACCCATTCCCCACTCTCCTACGTGTAGTGGGAGAAATCCTGGGATCTGTTACTCGTCGACGCATTCCTTCTTCAAGGTGTTACTTGGTATTCGGCAATTTGAAGGCTTTGAAGTTTGGTGGGAATTCTTTGGAGGACCCAGCGGTCGCTAGCTATCTTTGTTTTCGTCGATCTAACAAGTTTCTTTTTTATGTCTCTTTTTTTTCTCTTGGACTTGATTGTGTTGCTTTGCCCTCGCAGCTGTATGCTATGGTTGTTATATTAATATATAGCGGAGCGAAAAGCTATTTCTAGATATTTATCCATTTATAGGGAAACTTTTACTGGCACATATTTGGAGGTAGAACCCTATTTATCACAACGAATTTTGGGACTTGCTTACAAAAAAATATTGGGACTCCCTCCTCACAAATCCTCGGCGGCAATTTCAGAAAGGCCGCATAAAAGCCCAGTCGAAATGCTCTGCTCGGCCCATTTTAGACTAGGACTAGGACTTTGATTCTGTCCTCTAGGTCCAGCTAGAATTTTTGCAGCATTTTGTCTCAAAAAAAAGTTGCAGCAGTCGCAGCACGGTAGCGCAGATGCTTTGATGTTGAGAGGTAGGCCGATGGTAGACTCAGTGCCTGCATAAGAATTTGGAGCAAGGTCCAAGGAATGGTGCTCCATTTAGGGGGCATAATACTAGTTAAGCAGGAGGCAGCACTCGGCCGGCCGGCTCCTCACGAGAGCCGTCGGACCTGAAACATCGGTGATGATGTTCTCCATGAAATTTAAGATGTTCACTACAATTCATTATGCAAACAGTACAGCATGCACGTTTCAATTTGAAAAACGAAAACATGCGCAGGCCTACCTGTGAAGTACATAGAGCAGTTCACAGATACAGACTCACGACGCAGTGTACAGGGAGAAATGGTGCTAGATATCGAGATAACACACAGCTCATTTCATCATGGGCAACGCCCTGCATAAACCATGTACAATGAATGGGTCACTTCCCCCAACTTGTCAGACAGTACATAAACCAGACAATTCTAGAGAGGCCCTGCTACATCCACAAGGAGCCAAAAAAAGGAACCAGCAGCAGGCCCTGCTCTCAGTTGTCGGACGGATGGACGGTTCAGTCATTATGCCTAGGAGTATAAGATATGTCACAGAAACAGCAAAGAGGCTGGCATCAGGTGAAATACACAGTTCTCCAGCTCCCCGGTTGCATTACTGGTGAGATCAGATCAGCATGCTTGAGTCTGATTGCTACCCTGGACAGCCTTGTAGCACTCCAGGCTGCAGAGCGGAAGCTTCGTCTTGGAGTCACGGTACTTGTAAGGGTTTGGGCAAGACGGGCCTGCACACTTCTCCCTTGGAGGAGGATAGCTGGGAAAATCAAAACAATCAAGGGGTGTTGAATGTAAGCACAAAACTGCAAAGAGAATAACCAAACGGGCCGCTCTAAAATAATTACACATGAAAGAGCCAGAACAGTAGGTAACCTTGTAGGTTTGGAGCTAAATATGCTAGGAAGGCCCATTGAATCAGGGAACGTAATAACAGTTCCTTCTGGTCCCATGACACACTGGATGCAGCTTCTTTTATATTCCTCAAATTTTGCTTGCTTTTCCTGCAGGAATGAATAGGGAAATGATTATTGCAGTTGCCATTACAGCTAGCAAGAGAAGGAATGACAGCTACTGCAGAACTTAGGAGAATTGTACCTTGTCTTCCCGCTCCTTCTGTTTCCTCTCTTCCTTTTTCTTCTCGGTATCAATCCCCAGTATCTTCCTCATTGCTTCAGCCTGTACAGTAGGAACCATCAAAAACTAGGTCACCCCACAGAAAAAGGAGGTGAAAATATCAACTACTAGAAGAAAACAGACCTGTTGTTCCCTTTCTGCCTTCTCAACTTGCATCTTACGCCTCTGAGCCACTTCTGCTTTTTTGGCTTGTATCTCCACGTCGGAAAGCTTCTCCTTTTGCTCTGCAGCATTAAATACCAATTCCATTTAACATCTTATTTGAGACACAGTACATTAGTATCAACACAAATAGTCGTATTAACATATAGTAGGAACTGTACTTCTTGATGTAGCAGCTGGCAATCCGTCAGGATATTCAATCACACTTTCACCATGGCCACCCCTCCCTTGAAGGGCTCGCTGCCTTGTTGTAAGGCCAGGAGTTTCAACCTTTACACTCAGAGGTGAGTCAGCTTCCTTCAGTTCATTAAGCTCATCCATCCCAGATTCATCCTCTTCAATAAAATCATCGCCGTCCTCCGATTCCAAGTTCTTCCTGCCTTCTCTGCTAGATTGTGACACCATGAAGTCATTGTCCACTTCATATGGATTGCTCTTATTTTTAGAAACCTTCGATAGCTTCTTTTTCCTGAGACCATCCTCGACATAACCATAAGCTAGAGGACTGTCAGTAGCCATGGGCTGTTCTGTTGCAGCTTTAGCGACTTTAAGTTTTTCAAGATAGCGTAATTCATCATCTTCGTCATCAGAATCAAGACTACGCTTCTTAGGAACCCTTTTGCTCTTGCGAACAAGGTCAGAAGATGGTGAAATGTCATGCTTATCTCCACGTTTTCTATCAGTGCGATTGCCATGAATATCTTTGCTTGTGCTGTGATGTTTCTGCTCACCAGAATCCTAATAAAAGGAAAGGAGCAACTTAGAGCCCAACAAATTAAACATAGTAATTCTTATTTACCATATCAGGGAAATAGATACCTAAGACAAACCATAACAGGGCATTCAGAAAGTCGTGGACAAGAGAGTTGAAACAACAGCGAAAAAGACATGGATTCATTAGCTACTCCACTGCAACAGAGACTGCCATTCTCACATTCGACAAAGAACTCCGAATCCGACAAAGACTAAAAAGAAACTAAGGGCAACAAGTTAAACATAGTAACTCTTATTTACCATATCAGTCAATCAGATACCTTAGAGAAACCATAACAGGGCATTTGGAAAGTCATGGACAGGAGAGTTGAACCAACAGCAAAACGACATGGACTCATTAGCATATACTCCACTGCAGCAGAGACTACCATTCCGACATCCGACAAAGAATTCCGAGTCCGACAAAGACTAACAAGAAGAGCAACTAAGGGCAACAAGTTAAACATGGTAATTCTTATTTACCATATCAGTCAATCAGAGGAGAACCATAACAGGGCATTTGGAAAGTCATGGACAAGAGTTGAACCAACAGAAAAATGACATGGATTCATTAGCATATACTCAACCATAACAGGGCATTTGGAAAGTCATGGACAAGAGTTGAACCAACAGAAAAATGACATGGATTCATTAGCATATACTCCAGCATCCGGCAAAGACTACCATTCCGAATCCGACAGACTATTATTGAGTGGACTAGAGTTATTTCATTAAGCTCCAAAATATGTACTCCCTCCGTCCACTTTTATAAGGCTCACTTCTTAGCATTGAAATGGTAAGAAGTGAGCCTTATAAAAGTGGACGGAGGGAGTACATTCTATTGTTAAATGACAGGTAAAAGGATTTCACCAACTACCTACAAACAATACTAAAATGCTACTTGAAAAAACAGACAAGTTTTAAATACCCGATGGCATGTTCTGTGCAATACTAAGCTGCTGCTTGAAAAAATAAGGCGAGTTTTAAACTAAAAGTCTGATAGAATGTTCATTTTGCACAGACTTTCTATTCTGGTAAGTAGAAACAACAAACCTTATGCTTATGGCGATGAGAAGAGCCATCCAACGTGCCAGGGATGCCACTGTCACCAGCCTCCTGGATGGGTTTCGTCTGTACGGTTCGGGTAAGTCCGCTAACCTTGAGCTTTACTTTCCTTATCCTATTTTCTGCTGGCACATTGGTGTCTCTTGAGGGAAGCTGTGAGCTATCAGGGGACCCAGAGTTCTTTGAACAGGCCAGTGCAAGAACTTGGCTACTGTGCTTAGCATCCTTCAGCTTGCTGCTCCGATTGTGGCCACTATCATTATCCACTCCAGCCCTCTCCTCTCTCCTTACCTTCTTCAACACGTCGCTCCTATGTGGCATGGAGCCCCTGATTTCAGGGCCGTTGAGGTACAGCTCCTTCCTGTGGTGCCCGCCGGCCTCGTCATCAGGGGAAATGCTCCGGGACGGCCCGCACGAGATGTCCTTGTACTCAGAAGCGAGCTGCTCCTTAGGCCTCGGCTTCCTCGACGCAACGCTCCTGGGCCTCTTCATCACCGCCTCGGCTGCGTTCAGCGGAGGGTTCCCAAACCCCTCCATCGCGGAAGACGGATGTCTCCCAAAGAATGTTCACCGAGGGCGTGATTCCTGCCTGCGAGTATTACAATAATGCGAACATTGCAATCATGGCAGGATAGAAATACAGACCGCAGCTAGCCAACAGATATGTCAAGTGAGCAGAGGTATCAAGCCACGAGGAAACGGCTATATCTATCAAGAGTCGTCAAATCGCGAGGGCATAAACCAACATCGGGAAACGTCAGATCGTGTGAACATAAAACCCCGCCGAACATGAAATTGCTGCAAGAGCATACACAGGGACTGCATACACACTGGTGATACATACACTAGGGGGGAACGGCAGCGAGAGCAAGTTGAAACAAATAAGCACCTCGAAACCCCGCCCGGAACAAGCGTGGAACCACTTGGGGGGAGAGCACGGGCACGCCGGCGAGCAACTCCGAGGGATTCAAACCCGCGCGGGCACCCAAAAACCCCTGAAAACCCCTCACCGCGAGCAACCACGCGCACTCGGCGGAGAAGGAACCAGACGCCCCCAAATCGAAAGCGACGCAAGCAAGCAAACAAACAGGCCACCGCCGCAAGCGGCGGCAGCGAGCACGAACCCTAGAGCATTCGGGAGCTGGCCTTACCTCGGAGGGGGGCGGAGCGAGCAGGGGAACCACCGACGCGGCGAGGATGGGGCGGCGGCGACTCGAGGAGGGAGCTAGGGTTAGGGTTTGTGGCGAGATTGGGTATTTGGGCTGGGCCCGTGCGGAGGATGGTGTTCCGAGGGTAGGGAGGGGGGAGGGAGATGCGTGGGGGGGAAGAGGAAGGCAGCGGGGGGCTCGTGGTGGGCGACGCGTAATTTCTCCCATCTCTCCCCTTCCCCCTCCTCTCTCTAGCTTTGCGTTGGCCTTCCCCGCCAGTGTTCCGCTCCGGTCTCATCTCCTCCTTCCTCTGCCGCTTCAGTTCGCGGCGTGCTGTGCTTCTTTGCACTTTCTTTTGCATTTACACCCCCGTCTCTGTCAGATGGATAGCGGCCTCAGCCGAACAAGGGCACCAGGTGCCTTGTTCCTTAGACCATCTCCGGCCGTTTGGCCCCAGCGCATCCGGCGAAACCACTTGGCAGTTTTAGCCGGCGAAATTTTTGGCATAGGAGTGAACGTTTCCAGTCGCACCCCAGGTTTCGGCAAGCAAGCGGAAAAAAATGAATTCAAACAACTCATTCCCGCTTAGAAAAATGACAGATTCGACGATCAACAAGTCAGAGTACGACGATCAACAAGTTGAGGATGGCCGAGCGCTCCGCCATGTACCACGCCTTCACCTGCGGGTCCATCGTCGTTGGGTCAGCGCCAAACAGAAAGGCGGGGTCCGTGTTCCTCTTCTTCGCCTCGACGTTCGTCTTGAGGAGTTCGAGCTTGGCCGTCTGCTTCTCCATGAGCTCGTCCCACCTAGACTTTGCTTGGAGCCCTCTCAGAGCGGCGTGGGTTTTGGCATCGGAGATGCACAGGTCGATCGACGCCTGGAGGCGCTCTGCTGCGGGCGCCGAGTCCCTCTCCGCCTTGGTTTTCTTGTTGCCGATCGGACGCTCCTCGACGGCTTCTTGACGAGGGACAGCCGGACCTCTTTCCACTTCTGGCACGTCTAGATCCGGGTGAACACATGTAGAAACCTGAAGTCGTTGTCGTTGTTGTTATTGCGGTGCAGCTCGAACATCCAGAGCATCTGCACAAATACGACACCGATCGGCGAAAGGCATGTCGAAATACAGGGGCAGATCGGCGAAAGACACGACGTGGTTTGGGCATACCTGGAGGTCGATGTTGGCGCCGCTCTCTGGGCGGGCATGGACCTCCTCCTGGATGCCATGCCTTTTGTTGCAGGCATGCTGGATCGTCGCCCAATGGTTGTCCATCGCCTTCTCGCCAACTCTTCCACCTCCTCGCCAGCATCGTCGAGGTCAAGGTCGTCCCCTTTCGCCTGGTGCTTCCTGCGAGTCGACCTTCCTGAAGAATCCGGGGGGTGAGGCGGCGACCGTTGATGCGCGTGTAACAAACGTTCTTTGGGAGACCCCAAGAGAAAGCTATGAAAAGCACATCAGTAAGTTTCCCTCAGAAAGAAACCAATGTTGAATCGACCAGTAGGAGAAAGAAATCAGTTCTGAAGGTTGATGCAGCTAAGGTGGCAGGGCGCACTACCGGTTTAGAAGCAACATGGAAACTACACAACACAATCAAATCACTGTGCCCCAACGAAGCAGTGAGGTTGTTAATCTCACCGGTTTTGCTGAACACAAAGAGGTTAAACGTACCGTGTGGAAAATAATATTTGTTTGCAGTAGATGAAAGAGAACTGTGATGGCAGCAGTAAAACAGTAGCAACAGTATGAAAACAGAGATTGCAGTGGTTGTATTATGAGTATGAGGAAAAAGTACCGGGGTCCACAGTACACTAGAGGTGTCTCTCCCAAAACAGATAGATAGCATGTGTGGTAAACAAATTACAGTTGGACAATTGACAGATATAAAGGTTGCATCGTAGTGCATATGCATGACATGATGATTACTATGTGATCCATGCGGGCATTGCAACAAGATACATAGACCGTCATCCAACTGCATATATGACTAAAAATCCACCATTAGAATGCCATCCGAGCAAACCTTGGGTATTAAGTTGCAAGCAACAGATAATCGCAGTAAGCAAAGTGTGTAATATAAACAATGTAAACATCGTTATTTTCTCTCTAATGGCAACAACACATCCTCCATCCGTCACGTTTTTGTCACTCGAGCACATATGCAAAGAAGGCATGAACCCACTATCGAGCATAAATACTCCCTCTTGAAGTTACTAGCATCTATTTGGCCAGAGCATCTACTAACAATGAAGAGCATGCAAGATCATAAGTAACATAAACATGAAAGGAACATGATAGATTGATAATCAAGAGACATAGCATTCAATATTCATCGGATCCCATCAAACACAACATGAGGCATTACAATAAGCTGATCTTGATCATGTAGGACAGCTCACAAGATCTAAACATGAGACATAAAGAGGAGAGAACAACCATCTACATACTTCTATGGACCCGTAGTCCAAGGATGAACTACTCACGCATCATTCCGGAGGAGAGCATGGTGGTGTAGAGCCCTCCGGTGATGATTCCCCCTCCTGGTAGGGTGCCAGGGAGAGCTCCAGAACCCTCCAGAACTAGGGTTGACGATGACGGCGGCTGCGGATGTTTTTGGCGGAATGGCTCGGGTGTGTAGGGTTAACCCTTCAAGGAGACTAAATAGGCGAGAGGGCGACGTCGGTGGACAGCCAGGGGGCACACCACCCCTAGGCGCGGCCAGAGGGGGGTGCGCCGCCCTATGGTGTGGGGCTCCTGTGGCCCCCTCCTTCTCCAGGTCTCCTCTGAACTCCGTGTGCGCGAGAAATTTCTAAGACTTCCGTGCTTCAAAATCGTCCAATTCTGAGAATATTTTCAGAAGAACTTTTCTGAAACTAAAAACAACAGAAAACATGAACTGGCTTTGTGGCATCTTGTCAATAGGTTAGCCCCAGGAAATCGATAAAAATGGCATAAAGTGTAAGGGAAACATGTAGCATGTGGCATGAAAACAACATGAAACATCGGAAATTAAGGATACGTTTATGATGTATCAACATCCCCAAGCTTAGTTCCTACTCGTCCTCGAGTAGGTAAATGATAAAAACAAATAATTTCTGAGGTGACATGCTACCAACATAAACTTGATCATCTAAATTGTAAAAGCATAAGTATAGCTGAGATCATAGTACTTTAAACACAAGCATGATAGATATCATTTTAACAATGAAACTTAGCAATCATCTTACATCATGAAAAGTAACACAAATAAAAGATCATGAATAATAATGCACTAGAAAGTTATACGTTTGTTTTAAGCATAGAGAAAACATAAATGTCAGGACAAAACATAAATGTCAGGAGCACCTTCAAAGTTCAAGTGGATGAGTAGAACAAATAATTTGAGAGCAAATAATAACACATCATGAATCAATTAATAATGTTTCTGGGACAAATGCACATTAAACTCAGAATGACAACTATGCTCTCTCAACTGTGCATAAAGTTAGAAGATGGAGACTCAACATAAAAGTAAAAGAAAGTCCCTTCGCAGAGGGAAGCGGGGATTAACTCATGTGCTAGAGTTTTTTATTTTATTAAATAGAGGTATTGAAAATATTTTTTTAGAGAGGTGTATGCTTATGTCAACGAATGGTAAACAAAAAATATAGTACGTCACAAGCCAACCAGACTTCACAAGAGCGGCTCCCATTGAAGGACGCAACTAGGGTCAGTAGGCCATCCCTCTTTCTCTTTTGTTTACACAATTATGCTTTGACTGATAAATCAGGGGCAAAAATAGTGAAGAGAATATTATAGTAACCAATTTTGGGGCAGGACACCCCGCTGCCATCTCTTCTATCATTTGGATAAGCGGATGAAGCCACTAGTCCAGGTGTGTAAAGTCCAATCAATAAGTGAGTTAATCCCTGCTTCGCAGAGGGAAGCAGGGATTAACTCATGTGCTAGAGTTTTTTATTTTATTAAATAGAGGTATTGAAAACATTTTTTTAGAGAGGTGTATACTTATGTCAACGAATGGTAAACAGAAAACATAGTACGTCACAAGCCAACCAGAATTCACAAGAGCGGCTCCCATTGAAGGACGCAACTAGGGTCACTAGGCCATCCCTCTTTCTCTTTTGTTTCACAATTATGCTTTGACTGATAAATCAAGGGCAAAAATAGTGAAGAGAATTTTATAGTAGCCAATTTTGGGGCTGGGCACCCCGCGGCCAGCTCTTATATCATTTGGATAAGCGGATGAAGCCACTAGTCCAGCTGTGTAGAGTCCAATCAATAAGTGAGATAAATATTCTCTATTTACGTCCACATGAGCTAAAACAGGGGCACAAAAGAGGAATAGTTTTGAAAATTTTAAAGGTAGCACGTGAGAAATTTACTTGGAGTGGCGGTTAAATACCACATGTAGGTAGGTACGGTGGACACATTTGGCAAACTTTGGTTTTTGGGAGTTGGATGCACGAGTAGAGCTCATAATCAGTACAGGTGGAGGCTAGCAAAAGACGGGGAGCGATGATACGTCTCCAACCTATCTATAATTTCTGATGCTCCATGATCATATTATGTCAATTGCTACTTGTTTTCTCCCTTATTTATAGCATTTTTATACGTTTTCCGGGACTAACCTATTAACAAGATGCCAAGTGTCAGTTTCCTGTTTTCTGTTGTTTTTTGTTTCAGAAAAGTTGTTCTGGAAACATTCTCGGAATTGGACCCCACAAAGCCTGAAGTGCCTATTTTCCCCGGAAGCATCCAGAACACCGAAGAAGAGTCGAAGACGGGCACCAGGGGGCCACACCATAGGGTGGCGCGGCCCCCCTGCCACGCCAACTATGGGTGTGGGGCCCCTGGAGCTCCATCGCCTTTGCCCTTTCGCCTATTTAATTCCCCGGGATGGAAAACCCTAAGCACCTGATAAAAAATCCCCGAAAAGTTCCGCAGCCGCCGTCACTATCAACCCTAGATCAGGGGGGTTCTGAAGCTATTTCCGGCACCCTGCCAGAGAGGAGATCATCACCGAATGTCATGGTGGTGTCACGGCAGATGCCATAGTATGGCTAAAGATGTGGGGACGATGGACGCTGGAGGCGCTCGGGGAGGGATCACGCAGCGAGTAGCCGCGTGAGTATGAAACTAGCACTGCAGACAACAAGATCTACCCAGGTTCAGGGCCCTCGTGTGGAGGTAAAACCCCTACTCCTGCCTTTCTCTCTTTATATTCGTGTCTCACCGAGTAGCCACGATACAAATGATGCTTACAACCGAGTAGCCACTCTCCTCTCTAGGTGACTGTAGCCCTTAGTCGTGTCGTCCCTCGCGCAGGAGGAGGCAGGGCACCTTATATACTGGTGCCCAGCAGGATACAACCAAGATGTCGACATTGTGTGCACACTGTACACTTCCAGCTTCTCGCTGACAGCTTTGGCTTCCAAGTTTGTCTCCGTGTGTAAAGTCGTTCCGCAGAACCGAGAAACTGATCTGTTATCACTGACACTGTCACGGGGTAGGCCCCCCTAACCTGCGACGCCCTGCTGACACCCTGGCGCGGATAAGCACGCGCTCTGCAGATGAACAGTGCCCCAGTACGGACCCAGGATACGCGGGATCCTGTGTCAGAACGGCTCCTTTGACTTCTGGCCCGAGTAGGAGACCGCCATCTCTACTCGGACCACTCCCTCTACTCGGAGGAGAATAACTCTCTTGATTCTTCCTCCTGGCCATCAGTGTGTACGGCCGAATAACAGTCGACCGGGTAGCGAGTACCGGGTAGCCAGCTACTCTGCCAAACGTCTCTTCTGATCTTACCCTTAGCACTTGCCTTTACCCTACTCGGGGGTAACCCCCCGACATTAGTCCCCGAAGCTGGTAGAGTCCTGCGAACTTGTTCACTGGGCTTTGCCAGCTTAAAAACCAATCTTGCCTTTGAGCCTTAGGTTGCTGAGTAGAATCTCCGAGTAGCCCCCTAATTCTGGCTCAGGTCTCTTCTCTCCCGAATAGGACTATTTCTCTTCTCTGTCGCCGAGTAAAAAGACTTAGCGAAATTTCCAATCAGAATCTTTGCGTGGCAGAGCAAAATCTAGCTTTTCGTACTGCAACTGGGCACGTGTCACACTACCACACCCCCGACGCCTCGGTGCCCGGGATCTGACAGGCCACGCGCCCAGTTTTCACGGCCTGTGCCCACTAGCCGGTTATGTCCCATCAAGCGCAGTAATTACCCACGATCACGTCGTGGGATCAATTGCGGCCGTTACGCGCGCGTCCTGCGCTGTGTGCGTTTCTAACCGGCCCACACACCCCACGCCGCATGATCTCTGTGCGTAACTGATCCCACTACCTCCGATTGTAACGGCAACCCGAGGGGAGGTATAAATACCCCCTCGGTAACTCCTTCTTCCCCTTCCTGCCTTCATTCTCTCCCTGCCTCTTTGTTTCTCCACCGCCACCAAGCTCTTCGCCGCCGTGCACCTCACTGCGCCGCCGCGAGCTTCATCGCGCCGAAAGGCCACCCCTTTCCATCAAATTTCACCAGATCTCCATCAAATTCCATCTCCAGCCCGATGGCTCGCGACGACGACGCCCGCGCCGGGTGGGCTGGATCCGACATCACGGCAGACGACTGCCAGTGGTTGGTGAACACCCGGCGAGTTCCTCCCGACGGCGAGCTCGTCCCCACTCCGGAGGCGGACGAGCACGTGGTGTTCCTCGCGCACTTCGCGCGGGGATTCGGGCTACCGGTATCTAATTTCTTCCGCTCCTTCCTCAACCATTTCGGAATCCAGCCGCATCACCTGCCTCCGAATGCAATGGTGATGCTCGCATACCACGTCGTGGTGTGCGAGGCGTTCCTGGGCGTGCGCCCCACGCTGATGACCTGGGCGCACTACTTCTTCTTCAGGAAGCAGAGCAAGCCCAAGCCGGGTAGCACAGATAGCGGCCGCGGCATGACCGAGACCAGCAGCGCCATGATGGTGCAGCGCAGCGGGACCAGCCATCCGCGTGTCAAGGGCCTTGACTCCGTGCGCAAATGGCAGATAACCTTCTTCTACGTGAAGAACATCTCTGCCAAGGAAGGCGAGCCCCCGGTGGACCAGATCAATCTCCCCCGGTGGACCAATTTGACTCCTACCGGGCGGAATTGGGGGTTCAAGCCCACTCTAGAAGGCGACATCAGGCAGATCAACACGCGCCTCGCCCAGCTGAAGGAAAAGGGACTCAAGAACGACGACCCCATCGCCTGCTGGATTTCCAGGCGAGTGCTCCCGCTGCAGCGCCGCACACACCTCATGTGCTACATGGGCGGCAATAGAGATTGCACCCGGACGACCACGTTCGAGCTCAGCAATGCGGATGTGGCCGTCTGGGCGCGCTCCATCATGAGCACCGGCCTCAACGACCACTGGCAGTACGGCTTTGTGCCGTACAGCCGCACGAAGCCAATCAAGCGGGTTAGTACTTCTCATCCTGTTTCCTGCATATTGATTCCGAGTAGATAGCCTTCTTAGCTTGGTGTGCTTAGTATCCGCACTCTGTGCCGAGTAGGACACTTAGCCGTATCTCTTTAGGCTTCATGTGCTTTATGTTTGCACTACATGCCGAGTAGAACACTTGCTACTATCTGTTAGGCTTCATGTGCTTTGTGTTTGCACGCCTCGTTGAGTAGGACGCTTACTCTATTATGCTTTGTGCTTACATCCCGTCCCGGGTAGAATCCCTTACGCTGCTCAACTGATTCATGTTGCTTGCTTATATCTCCAGCGCCTTGCTCGCCAGCTCGCTGAGAGCGAGGAGCGCTTCGAGGCCAACTGGCACGAAGATCGAAAGGAGGACGACGAGGTCTCCTGCGACACCGCGGACACCCTCTGTATCCCTCATGCCGTCCAGCCGGGTAAGCATCATGTCGACGCGTCCCTTCGGGACTGGTCCGAAGACGACGACGAAGGTGACCGAGTTCACCTTTTTGGTCACGAGTAGCGCAACTTAGTTTCTTTCTGTTTCTCAATTGTTTTCTTCTCCTCAACTCTACAGATGATATTGATGCTGAGGACGAAGACGAGGACGCCCTCGATGTCGATCCGCTTGCGGTTGCTGCTCCCACCACTCGGAAGAGGGCGGGCAGTGGTGCCCAGGAGCCCCCTGGCAAGAAGGCCAAGAAGGGCGTGAAGAAGGTCAAGCAGGTCTCCGGGAGACGGCTACCCCCTTCCCGCGCAGGGTAAGTTACTTTCTTCTAAGTTGCATTCCGCTGTTGCTGCTTTTCGGTTTCTTCCTTCCCTCTTCTTTTTCTGAACTTCCTTTTCTCTTCAGCGCCCCTTTGGACGCTGATGCTGCTGCTGCTCCCACTAAATCCAAGAAGAGATCTGCCATCGACATTGACGAACTCATCAACCTCTCTGATGAGGACGAGACCACGGCACGGGACGGGGCACGTGCGCCCTCTCCCGTGAAGGGTGAAGACGAAGACGACACCAATGTCCAGGGCATGGACACTGGTACCCAGGACACCGAGCAGGAGTAGCAGGCCCGCGCGGAACAACAAGCGCAGGATGCTGCTCACGACGAGAGACCCCCTTCTCCCCCAGCTGCCACAGCTGGGGAGAACACAGAACCAGCCACCGAGCATCAAGATCATGCCGCCCTTGAGCGGCAGGAAGAGAGCCAGGAGCAGCAGGACACTGATGCTGCTGCCCGAGATGACCCCGCGGCCCAGCCGCGGGTAGACGAACAAGACGACGTACTGCAAGACCCCGCTGCCGAGCAGCGGGTTGAGGCACTTGAGGTGGATGAGAACCTGCAAGGCCACGCACAGCCAGACGCGACGCCGGGTAGCCAGCCCTCTGCGGTGCCTACCCAACAGGCTGCTCCTCCTACTGCGCCAAGCTCCCCGCCCGTGAAGAAGACCAAGACCACAGCCAGCCCTCCAGCCAAGCAGACCACAAAGAAAACTGCTTCCGATGCTACTGGCAAGAAAGATGCAGCCGAGAAGAAGGCTGCCGAGAAGAAGACTGATGAGAAGAAAGTTGTCGAGAAGCAAGCTGCCGAGAAGAAAGCCGCCGAGAAGCAAACTGCCCAGCCAGACGCCCCCGTCCGCAGGAATCCCTCGCGTGGCGCTGCTCAAGATTCTGCCGTGATGCCGCCACCTAAACCAACTGCGAAGCCTGCCGCGAAGAGTGGGCAGCTCACCATCGGTGCTTACGGCAGCGCTGCAGGCGCAGCCGCGGGATCAAGCGTTCAAGATCCGCCTGTCTTTCCGCCTTACATGGTGCAGATGAGCAAACATTATGGCATTGGTCTGAACAAGACCGAGAAGCAGCTCGCTCACACAAAAGGCAAACAAGCCCAGGCTGTGGATTCCAAGCTGCCGGCCAAGGACAAGGCCCTTTCAATCTTCTCACGCGAGATCCAGGAGACCGAGGTGGTGTCCAAGGGGCTCGAGCAGATCATCGACCGGGTAGGCTTTATTGACGCTGAGTGGAATAGCGCGTTCCTTGGCAACGAGTCCTGGAATGGCCTGGCCTTGGGCAAGCTGGACCACTGGCGCACCGACTGAAACAAGGCGGACATGGGCTACAATCCCATGACCATCTCGTCCGCCACCAGCACTCTTGCCGCGAAGCTGTTCGTCCACCGCAAAGCTGCAGAGGACCTCGAGCAAACCTATGCGGTAAGTTTTGCTTGCCTGTTCCGAGTTGCACTTTTCTTCTCTTCTATTATTCTTCTTCTTCTTATCCATCACCCAGTCCCCGAGATTCGGGCCGAGTAGGCGGGTACTCGACCGAGTTGCCGTCTTCTCGGGTCAAATCTTCAAAACATTGTCTAACTCCTTTTCTTTCCGCTTCTCAGAATAGCCTTTTGAAGAGAACGACCCTTTATCGGCATCTGCTCTGGAATCATAGCATCGCGAAACGACGCCTTGAGGCCTACGAAGCGGAACGCAAAAGTGATGCTGTGACTGAGAAGGAGGCCCTAGCTCGTACCCTTCAACTTTCCGAGCTCGAGAGTAAGCTTCTAGCTATTCGGTTCATGCGTTTTGTGTTTACGCCCGTTTTTGCTTTCTGCTCTAATTCCTTGTACTCTGTAGGCAAGATCGAGGCGCTGACAGATGAGCACAAGCACTGTGACGTCTTTGTTGAAAATGCCGAGACCACCATTAAGAAGTTGGAAGGTAAGTTGCCGTCTTCTCGGCTTGTTCTCCTCCTTCTTCTCTGCTATTTGCTGACCATGCCCTTCTCCTCCGCAGAAGATTACAAGAAATTTCGTGAAGAGCATCTTGACTGCGTGAAACCCGCCGAGTTGCAGCAGCAATTGGAAAGCCAAGCCGTAGAGCTCAAGAGCCAACACACCACCGAGATGGAGCCGCTGCAGGTCCAGTTAAGGGCTGCCCTTCATGACGTCATAGACATAGCCGCCGAGAAGGACAAGTTGGAGGCAGCCGCCAAGGCTAAGCAAAGGGCCCTTGAGATGGAGTGCGAGAGGCTGAAGAAAAGCAACTCGGATCTCATGCTCCAATTGGACCAGTTCCGGAGGGTCGAAGAGCGGCACACTGCTGATGAGGAGTCATGGAAGAGGAAACTGCAATCGCTACTCTGCGACCTGAACAGTAAGTTCTCGCATCTTTGTGCTTCCCTGTTTTCTTCTTCTTCTCTGTTGACCGATTTGCATCTCTTTGCTGCTTTCTTTTCTAATATTTTTTGATAGCATTTTCAGAAATTTTCCCCGATCTCTGCTCGGCTTGCAAACCTTCCCTGTCAAAGGACCAAGACGTTCGAGTAGAGAAGGGGCTGCCCATGGATACCAAGGCCGCGATTGGGGACAGCTTTACGAACATGCAGGGTCAGCTTCAGCGCCTTAAGGGCTTGGGCACGGACTTAACGTCTGCTGCCTTCAAACTCCATGCATTGTTCTGGCCCCAAGATCCCTTGCCCTCCACCATCCGTGCGCTCACCGAGAAGCTGAATGGTGTTAAAGCCGAGCTGAAGAAGTAGCGAGCATCCGGAGCTCGGGCAGGCGCTGACATGCTGCTCCTCTTCGTCTGCAGCTGGTATGAGAATCTCAATCTCAATACCATCCTCGAGATGCGCCGGGATTCAAAGTGGGAGAAGGATCCCGAGTGCGTGGCTCGCCGCTAGGCAGTCGCGTGCGAGATCGCCTCCTACGCGGATACCGCGCGCTTCATCGAAGGCCTCACCGAGCCTGACACGGATGTGGAAGGCGAGGGCGAAGACGAGGATGAAGACGATGACGAGGAGACCACTGATTCAGAAGGCTTGAGTTTCTTCGAAGGCACCGATGACAAGTCCGGGAAGGGGAAGGGGGCGGTCGTCGCGGATAGCGACGAGGAAGCCGAAAGCGAGAAGATGACCATCGACACCGCGTCACTTGAGTTCGGCTCTTCATCAGGCGCGGCCCTTGACGACACGGCGCTACTCCGCACCCAATCTGCTGCCTCCACTTCGGCGACGGACCTCATCTCGGTGGCCACATCCACTTCTGATCAGGCTGCCACAAACCTAGAAGCGGATGCCGCGAAGACCGATGTCGCCAACCCGGAAGCTGACGCTGCCAAGGCCAACTCCGAAGCTGATGCCGCCAAGGCCAACACCGAAGATGCTGCTACCTCCACCTGATTATGTCCTGCAACACTTATGCTCGAGATTTTTATCAAATCCCCGGAATGCCGGGTGCAGATGTACTGAACAATTATCCTTTGCATTGCTACTCAGCTTTTATTCCAGTTGAAGTTTTTATACTTAGTAATTTGAGCAGCTTTGGCTTGATGCCGGGTTGCGTTATCATGCGAGTCCCCGAGTTGCATTTCTCATTCACTCCTTCTTTTTATCTCAACTCTTACCTGCAACTTGTTGCTTTTTTGGTATTCGAGTCACAAGAGTTCGAAGTTGGAGTTTCAAATACTTAGCCGCTTGGGAACGGTCATAGTAACGCTACCCACCACATAGCCGAAAAAGTTAACAACAGACAGTAAAAAACACTCTATTCGGTTGCCACACGCGTCCTTCCCTTTGCAATTTTTCATGTGTTTATTGACTCTTTGGCTTGTTCTCTGGCTTGCCATGAAGCCGGTTTGCGGACAGCAGCAGAGTCGCAGAGTGTCCGGTGAGTATAAACACACTACTTTGTATTCTTTTGAAATTCTAAGCGTAGCAACCGAGTAGACAAAGATACAACAGGATAGAAACACTTAGAGCAAATTTGGACGAGGGCAGTCCCCGAGTTCAATTTCAGATTGCAGAGTAGGAGTTTAACTCGGATAAGAGAATACATACACACTTTTGCTCATGAATGAAAGCGACGAAGTAGAGCTACATTCCAAGGGCGTTTGGATTCCTCCCCAGCTTTATCCGGCCTGTTCTTCTGTGATGGTTGCGCATCTACAAGGTAGTACGCATCATTGTGTAGAGCCTTGCTCACAATGAACGGCCCTTCCCACGGAGGGGATAGCTTGTGCATCCCGGCTGTGCGCTGCACGAGCCTAAGGACCATGTCTCCTTCTCGGAAAACCCTTGGGTTTACTTTTCGGCTATGATAACGCCTCAGGTTTTGCTGGTAAACAGCTGAACGTGATAGAGTAAGCTCTCTTGCTTCTTCTGGCAGGTCAACGTCGTCTTCTCGAGCTTCTCTCGCCTTCGCCTCAGTTTAGAGGGTTACTCGGGGGGAGTCATTCTCTAAGTCGATTGGCAACACGGCCTCAGCCCCGTAAACCAAGAAGAATGGAGTGTAGCCGGTTGACCGGTTAGGGGTAGTCCTTAGACTCCACAACACCGCTGGCAACTCGTCTAGCCAACACCCTGGTGTTTTCAGCAGCGGCTCAATCAGCCTTGGCTTTATGCCTGCAAGCACCATGCCATTTGCTCTTTCCACCTGCCCATTGGACGCGGGATGCGCGACAGACGCGACATCTAGTCGGATGTGCTTATCTCTGCAGAATCTCACCATGGCTCCCTCAGCAAAGTTAGTGCCGTTATCTGTGATGATGCTGTGCGGGTAGCCGTATCTCAGGATCACATCCTTCAGGAAACTCACAGCAGTAGCTCCATCACACTTCCGAATAGGCTTCACTTAAATCCACTTGGTGAATTTATCAACCATGACCAAAATGTGTGTCATGTTGCCTCTAGCCGGTTTGAAAGGACCAACCATATCCAGACACCAAACAGCAAATGGCCAAGTGATGGGAATTGTTTTCAACTCGGAAGCAGGCATGTGGATCTTACTTGCGAATCTCTGGTAGCCGTTGCACTTTCTCACGATATCTTCAGCTTGCTTCAAAGCAGTGAGCCAGAAGAAGCCATGTCGAAAAGCCTTCTTGACTAGAGCCCGAGAAGAGGCGTGATGCCCGCATTCCCCTTGGTGTATTTCCACCAGAATCTCTTCTCCTTCTTCCGGTTCCACACAACGTTGCAATACGCCAGTGGCACTTCTTTTGTGCAGCACTTCTCTGAAGATGGTGTAACCCTTGGATCTTCTCTGAATCTGCCTTACGGTAACCTCATCATCCGGTAGGATGCCGTCCTTTAGAAAGGATAATATGGGCATGGCCCAACTCGGCGTCTCCCGTGCGGGAAACACTGGTTCGTCCACTTCCATTGGGACAGCCACTGCTGCGTCTTTTTCTGGGTTGGGGTTGACTTTCTGCAGCCCCGAACGGTTTGCAAGGACTTCTTCAAGGAATGCGACAGTCCCCGAGCTGAGAGGGGCAGTCCCCGAGTAAGGAGGAGCAGTCCCCGAGTAGAGAGGGGCAGTCCCCGGGTTGCAGGCGCCAGTCCCCGGGATGGAGACTGCAGTCCCCGGGTCTCCTTTTGCACCTTCCCAGTCAATCTCCATTGGAACTGCTTCTTCATCAGGGAGGGAAGGAACGAAGATGGACTCCGAGTTTGGGGATGGCTTGATGGATGGCTTTCTCAAATGCTCCAAGGCAATCCCAACCGGGATGTACTGCCGAGAAGACCCCAACTTGGACAGCTCATCAGCTGCTTCATTCTCTGCTCGGTGGATGTGTTGGAACTCGCAACCTTCAAAGAATCCTGTCATGGTTTGGACCAGGAAGCGGTATGACGCCATGTTGGCATCCAGAGCATCCCAAGTGCCAGAAACTTGCTGCACAACCAGATCCGAGTCTCCATAGCATATGATGCGCTGCACACCAACTTCCTTTGCTACCTTCAAACCGTGTACCACGGCCTCGTATTCTGCAACATTGTTGGATGCCTTGAAGTGGATTTGCAGCACATACTTGAGTTGATCTCGCTTGGGTGACGTAAGCACCACGCCAGCACCAAGGCCTTCCTTCATCTTGGAGCCATCAAAGTGCATCTTCCAGTAGTTGGATACCGGAGTAGGAGGCTCATATTGCACCTCAGCCCAATCCACCAGAAATTCTGCCAGGATCTGAGACTTGATGGCTTCTCTTCTCGCATACGCAGGAGCGTACGCGGCCAGCTCGATTGCCCACTTGGCTACTCTGCCACTCGCTTCCTTGTTGCCCATGATATCCGAGATGGGAGCTGAGCTCACCACTGTGATGGGGTGTTCTTGGAAGTAGTGCTTCAGATTCTTGGCGCCCAGATACACGCCGTAAGTCATCTTCTGGTAGTGAGGGTAGTTCTCTTTGGAGCTGGACAGCACCTCACTGAGATAATATACCGGCCTCTGCACACTTTTGCCTTCCTCTTCTCGCTCTACCACGATCACCACGCTTACCACTCGATTGGTAGCCGCAATGTATAGCAGCATTGGCTCCTTGGGTAGCGGACTAGCCAGGATGGGAGCGCTACCCAGCATTGCCTTTAGCTCTTTGAATGCCACATCCGCTTGCGGTGTCCAGACGAACTTGTCGCTTTTCTTCATCAATTGGTACAAGGGTAGGGCCTTCTCGCCCATTCTGCCCAAGAAACGGCTCAGAGATGCCAAGCAACCAGTGAATTTTTGCACATCCTTCAGGGATCTCAACAAAGACATGCTCTCAATAGCTTTTATCTTCGAAGGATTGGCCTCAATACCCCGACTGGATACCAAGAAGCCGAGTAGCTTGCCAGCCGGGACGCCAAAGGTGCATTTACTCGGGTTCAGCTTCATCTTATACTTGCGCAAGTTAGCGAAAGTTTCCTCAAGGTCACTAAGCAGAGTATGTGTTTTATTCGTTTTGATGACAATGTCATCTACGTACACCTGCACATTTTTGCCGAGTTGGTCATGCAAGCATTTCTGCATGCATCTCTGATAAGTGGCACCCGCATTCCGCAACCCGAAACACATGACACGATAGCAATAAGCCCCGTACGGGGTAATGAAAGCAGTCTTTATTTGATCAGCGGGATTGAGAGCTATCTGGTGAAAACCAGAGTAGGCGTCTATGAAAGACAACAGTTCACAACCAGCAGTGGAGTCGATCACCTGACCGATGCGAGGTAGCGGAAAAGGATCCTTGGGGCAGGCTTTGTTCAAGTCGGTGTAGTCGACGCACATGCGCCATGCGGTAGCGGCCTTGGGGTCCTCTTTCTTCTTCTCAACCATAACCGGGTTGGCTAGCCAATCCGGATGCAACACCTCCATGATGAAATTTCTTATCAGCAGTTTGGTGATCTGATAACCGATGGCCTTCCTTCTCTCATCTCCGAAATGGCGCATAGCCTGCTTCACTGGTTTGGCGTCAGGGCGCACATGTAGCGAGTGCTCAACCAACTCCCTCGGGACACCTGGCAGATCCTCGTTGGACCAGGCGAACACGTCCCGATTCTCACGGAGGAAGTGGATGAGCTCACTTTCCTATTTCTCCCCCAACCCGGAGCCAATGATGGCAACTCGGTCGGGAAACTCAGGGTCAACCTGGAACTTCTTTGTCTCCTGAGATGCCTGGAACGCCGTCCCGTGCTGGGAACTCGGCATGCCAGGCGCTCCATCTTGCGCGGATTGCGCCATAGCCACCACCTCGTACATCTTCTTCTTCTCGGCAGCAATCACCATGGATTCCGCCAACTGAGAACCAGCAGATGCACACTCCATAGACTTCTTGTAATCACCAGAGATGGTGATCACGCCATTGGGACCAGGGATCTTCATCTTCAGGTATGCAGTGTGAGTAGAGGCCATGAACTTGCTCAAAGCAGGCCTGCCGAGTAGGGCATGGTAGGGGCTCTAGTGATCCACCACTTCGAACTGCAGGCTCTCTGTGCGGCAGTTCTCCCTGGTGCCGAATAGCACGTCTATCCATACTCGGCCAATCGGATTGCAAGAGACTCCTGGCACAATGCCATGGAAAGTGGTCTTTCTAGGTAGCAGCATGTTCTCGGCCATACCGAGCTTCTCAAGCGTGTCTCTGTACACAATGTTGATGCTGCTGCCGTTGTCAATCAGTACCTTGCTGAACCTCACGTTCTTCTCAGGGCCCAAGAAGGTAGGATCCAGTACCAAGGCGTAGCTACCCGGGTTGGGCATCACCTTAGGATGATCCGCTCTGGACCACGTGATCTCTTGGTTGCACCAATGCATGTAGTGAGGAACAGCAGGGATCACAGCATTGACCTCCATGGCACGCTTGTGCTGAGACTTCTTGTCGACAGGCTCAGAGGTGAAGATCATGTAGCTCTCGTGGTGCTCCTGGTACCGATTGCGGTCCCCGCCACCACTGTTGCCGTCGTTGTTGTTACCTTGGCTGTTGTTGTTGTTGTTGCCTCTGTTGTTGTTGCGGGTGTAGTAGTAGTAGTTGTTGTTGTTGTTGCGGTAGCCATCGTTGTTGAAGTGGCGGTTGGCTCCTAAAGCCACCTGGTTCACATTCTCTCTTCTCGGGAAAGCCGGAGGCCGAGCTGCGGGTGCGCGAGCAGGCTGTACAGCGGCATTTGCGGCTGGCAGAGGAGGAGGAGGAGGCAGACCCTCGTTCTTGATTTCTTCCCACCAACTGCACTGCCGAGTAGTGTGGTTGGCGGGTCTTGCGGGATGCCGAGTGTGGAAACTGCATGGGCCATCCTTCATGTCCTTGAAGACAAAGTTTGGCGCCGGACCCGAGTTGCCGCTACCCTGCTGAGAAGCGTTGTATGGCTTCTTGTTGCCTTGGCCCTGATTCTGGTTCTTCCCATACTGGGCTCCAGCAGTTTTTGGCCTCTGGCTACTCCCAGCTCCGGTTGCCACAGCATTCACCTCCTCAGGATCGTACCGGGTATCAATCCGGTCACCTCTGCGCTTGTTGCGGAACTCATTGCGCTTGCTGGTGTTGATGTTGTAGTTCCTTCTCGGCTCAGCAGCATCAAGAAGAGGCTGAGTCAGGTCGCCGAGTGCGTACTGATCCGCAATCCGGATGGTCTCAGCGAGAGTACTCGGCATCTCCCTCTGGAGCCTTTGCCACAACATGCTGCCATGTCTGCAACCCTGCGCAAACCAAGTGATGGCCTGGGCCTCATTCACACCCTCACAGGTGTTCCTCAGAGTACTCCACCGAGTAAGATACTCCCGGTCCGTCTCCTCTTCCCGCTGCCTGCAAGCGGATAGCTGCTGCGGCCTATTCGGCCTCCGGTAGGTGCTGGTGAAGTTGCTGACAAATGCCTCCGTGAAGTCTAGCCAGCAGTTGATGCTGTGCTTGGGCAGGTTGTTGAGCCAGGTCCTTGTCGGTCCCTCGAGCATCTGCGGGATGTACCGCACGGCCCATCTCCGGTTGCTGCCTGCAATGTGCACGGCTGTGACATAGTCATTGAGCCAATCTTCCGGCTTGGTGCTGCCGTCATAGCACTTGGTTCCTCTGGCGAGCTGGAACTGCTTCACGGATGGCTCCATCATGATGCGGGGCCCAAAGCATTCTGGGCCAGGCGGCCCCTTGCTCTCTAGTTGCGCGGATAGAGAAATCCGGTCCAACTTGTGCCTGGCATCACTGGGCTCCAGCACGCGCTCACCCACGCGATCCAGGATGTCATAGCCAGCCAACCCCATGGCCGAGTAGCCATCATCATATCTGTCCACCTGCACGACTGCAGGCTGCTCCACCGGGTTGGCGGCTGGTGCGACTGCGCGCGGCTGCTGCCTCTGCCGAGTAGGCTGAGCAACTGGATGTTGAGAAGGGCCTGGGCGCTCTCCATCTCGGGCCTGGCTGTGAGCTTTATGGGCTTGATAGCCTGCTCCTGCAGCGTTGTGTTTTTGACCGGACTGTCGCGCCACAGCGTGCTGTTTTGCGGCGACAACCGGGTCGTACACCTGCATCTGCCTATGTAACATCCCAAGTATGAAAAATACCCCTAGAATGTTTGATTCCTTGTTTTATTTCAAGCAATGCATCATGTCATCATTTCATTGCATTGCTTTATTATTGTTTGCATTGTTAATATTTGTTTTGCATCTGTTTTATCTTGTTTTCATAATTCAAACTCAAACAAATTCAAATGGTTGTTTTCATACTTGTTCTGTTACAACTTTTTGAATAAAAATCACCAACAATAACAATCTTTTGGTTCCATGTTTTCCATAGTGATCATTTGGGAAAAGTAATGGTTTTAAATCATTTATTCATTCTCAAACACACTTTAAAATTCAAATGCAAGCACCCAAACAGAACCATTTTGAATTTAGGTTGCTACCAAATGAAACTAGTTCAAAATTGCCTATTTACAATAGGGGTTACCCTATTTAATTAATGGTTTTATTAATGTTTATTAAAATTAACCATTTCACTCAAATTTGGTTCTAATTTCAAAAAGCAACCAAATGTTAAAATTTTGAAAAATGAAAATTGCCAAGTGGTTGCATTGGGCCTAAGGAACTTATCCTAAATTTTTCAAATTTTTCTCTAATCTAAACCCTAAGGTTTTCTTCCTAAAGCATATGCTACAAAAAAAAACAGTAAAATAAAAATAAAAATAAAAAGCAAAGCAGAGGAGGCAGCAGCTAACCTATCTGCAGCCCAGCCCATCTATTTTGAGCCCACTTACCCCCCTCATGTCGCTGTCGTCCTCCTCTGTCTGAGGTCACCTTCAGTACGGCATGGCTCTCCACCGCTCGATCCTCCCCACCTCACACCGATGCTCAGCCGTACGAGCTCTATGCCCTATAACTACCTACCCTCCCGAGCCATCAACCCTAACCCTTCTCCCCCAGCCGCCATCCCTTCTTCCTCTTCCCCGATCACCTCTCTGCTATTTCTTTTCGTTGTCTGAACCCTGCAACCAGCCACCGAACACCACCTGTTCCCCGTCACCCTCGCCGGTCGCCATCCACCTCGAGGGGCTCCGCTCCCCGGGAATGGAAACGGCGCAGTCCCGGGAGTCGCCCCGTCCCCTCGGTGCTTGCCGGGAGGCACCGTGGAAGGCGCGCCGTCGCCGGAGAGGAGCACCTCTGCCACTGCCGTCAGGCAGTCGTCATCGACAGCAGCAGCAGCAGGTGCGATCGGTATCCTCTCCCCTGCCCTCTGCCCCTTTCTCCTGTCCCTCTCGCGTTGAACCGCACCCCACACCTTCCCGCACCAGCAGATCACCGGCGCCCGCAGGAACACAGCAGCGAGCCGCTGCTTCCGCTGGCCGTCGTCCTGTCGAGGCACAGAAGCGATCGATTCAGTCAAGTCCAGTTAACCGCGTCCTGAAGCATATACTCCCCGAAGCCCCCCTCATATCACAAGCAGCCACACCACCCCACTGGTCCTGTGCCTTGCGAGCGCAGCAGAGGGGGTGGGTTCGAATCCCACCCCCCGCGGATTAAACCAAGTCTTTTTATTTTTATTTTTCACAACTCCAGTAAACAGCTAATTACAACCCAGTCCCTGCCAGTTCTTCCAGGTCCCTGTAAAATTAATTCTAAGTCCCTAGTTAATAACAATTGGCAGATTACACCTTAAATTTGGAAATTGCATAAATAAATCATCCTAACTCCAATTTTAACTTTTTAAATATGTTTTCTGTCCCAAATTAAATGTTCTTTCCAAATATAAAATTTATTTACTGTTTTGAATATTTTAAATTGGTGCAATATTTGAAAACTTGTCAAATTCACTTAAAATTGCAAAATTCATAACTTGGGCATAAAAATTCCAAATTTCACAAACCAAATATGTTTTCCAATCAATTTTTCATGTACTTTCCAAATATAAATTTTGTTTGCTGTTTTGAATAATTTAAATTGCTGAAAACAACTGTTTCTTGTTTATTGCATTTAAAATTGCCAAAATAATAACTTGCTCATTTTAAATCCAATTTCCACAAATGAAATATGTTTTCCATGCAAAATTAAACCCTCTTTCCAAATATAAAATTTGTTTCATGATTTGAATAATTAAACTTGGTTAAATAATTTAAATCTTATTTAATTCATTTAATATTGCTAAATTTATAACTTGATCAAAACAAATTCTTCTGGAACATATAAAATATGTTTTCAAACCATAAAAACATAACCTTGTCAAATATGAACTTCACTTCATGTTTTGAACAAATAAAAATTCAAATAAGTTCATGTTTGAATTAAATTCATTTAATTCTTGCTTACACTTGTTTAATTCATCAATAAATCATTTGAAATCCTTTTTCAACAAGTGAAACATGTATTCCAACTAAAATCTTGTTTTCTTTTCAAATATAAACTTTGTTATCTATTTTGAACAATTAAAATTGGTGAAAACAACAAATGCTTGTGTGGCACCTTTAAGTAACCAAAATTCCCTAAATTAATAAATGAATTTCCAAACTTGTTAAACCTTATTTCTATTTGGTTCTATCGTTGTTATTTTGTTGTTTTCCTCATCCATGCATCATGCTAATCCACTTTCACATGTTGCTTAGTTGTAAAACAATTAATTCAACCAGAAATCATGGGCTTTCCATATGCAATCCAATTGCATATGGGTCCATTTAATCCTGTTTCTATCTTGTCAACTAGTTTATTTTGATGCAACCATTGATTTGACATGCATCATCTTTGATTGTGCACAATGCCATGATATTGATTGTTTATCTTTCTGCATTGTTTGTTTGCTTCTTCTCGGATACACGACGACGTTGAGACCGACGATACTTACGACAACCCTTCTAAGGAGTTAACTCAGTACCAGGCTACTGGGTTTTGCAGGCAAGTTATCACTCACATGAACCACTGTGTTCCTTTCAACATTGGTTACCGATACTTTCCGTTGTTCTTTTCTGCTAAGCCTTAGTAGTAGTTGTTTCTGTTACGAACCTATCACATGAATCCCTTAAACCTGATATTGCCTCATCCCCCTTCCTACAACCATTGTTTGAGCCCGTGTCTTACTAGCATGCTTAGGTTGTTTTGCTCGAGTCTGTTACCCGTTACTTTCTGTTACTATTTCATTACGTTGTGGGGGCTCGATGTTTAATCAATCAATCATGCTAATGTTACTATTAATAATAAATTTGATGATAAGGCACCGGCAGGAGGCCCATGAGAGGTTTTGAAGCCTGCTAGTGTCGACCCTAATAGGAAAAGGGTCTTGTCTACTGATCCATGATGAGCGCACTACCCGCATTTGGGAAGCGAGTATGGGCGCCCCCCTCAACTTGACCTGATTCGCATCTCGTCCAAATCGCCTCATTTAGTTCGTGTTTTCCATTTGCCGCATCATGTTTTTGCGAGCCCAGGCCAGGGTGGAACTTTCGTAGTCGGCATATAGGGGGACACGTTCTTAGAGTGCTATGAGGGTCCATTTTCTTCTGGGCTCGATTAGCCGTGCGCCCAAGGTTCTTTGGGCTTGATGCGAAGAATGGTTGGTTGTGTTGAGTGCCCCGCTTGGTGGGAGGCATCCCATCTGGCGGGTTATTCATGAGTGTACGGCCAAATTGGTGCAACCCTGCAGGGATAATCTTCTCGAGAAGCCGTGTTTTCCGCGGTTATGGATTACTTGGTGAAAGTACTGGCTAACAAGTACTCAGGACAACTTAAACATAATGATCAAACATGTTACACCCCATGATTAATAACTTGACTAGTAATAGGTTGATGACATAATAATTTGATTCACCTTTAATACAACTGTGTGAGTTATCCTCGGATTGCTTCTTTGGATAAGGGGCGAGATCCAGGATGGGTTTGTTTGAAGTTATCTTTCAGTTGGTTACAATCCTCGATCTTATCTCCTTTCTGATAACCGGAAGTTGTAGTATGTTCTGTAGTTGGTTAGAGCAGCCAGTTGCAGCATCTTTTTATCCCTTCCTTCCGTTGCACCCAAAGCATCTGTGCTTGGTGTTGACGGGTTACACTTTGGTGAACTGTGAGTCTTGCTTGCCAGTACGTTTATGTACTGACCCCTTTGGGGCTGTGGTTTACGCAGACGATGTTTCCGAGGATCTACATGGTGGCTACTACGTGGAGCATGACGACGAGACTGCTGACGAGTAGATAGCGGACCCGGGCAGAATCCGAGACTTCGTGGATGGGCTCCGTCTGTTTGTTTCCGGCCTCTTAGGCCTATTTGGTTCTTGTCTGTACTCAGACATGTTGAATGCTTCCGCTGTATTGTAATGATGTATTGTTGGGGCATGTGCCCTCTGAATGATTGTATTTGCTATCTCTGCTCTAATGAGAGCCATTTGCAACTTATTTCAATCTTTTGTGTCGTAGAGATCTGTTGTGATATCAGTTGTTCAACGCCGTTGACGTACCATGTGTGTATGGTTTGAAGTACGTCGACGGAAGTGCCTTTGATCTCTAGTGGATAGTTTACATCGACGATGGAATAGCAGGGCTTGTGTTGTCGCGCATAAGCGCAGGCCTACCAGGAAGCTGGGACGTGGGAGCAGTTATGCCCCATAATCCAAGCATCTGCTATCCAGTTCGTACGGTGAGTATCCCCTAGAAATCAGGGTGCGACAGCCTATCTCTGCCGGAATGCCCACTCCGCTCCTTCTCGCGACTGGGATGCGGTGATGAGGCCTGATCGTTAGATCTAGCCGCATGCGAGTGCACCACCTGAGAAGCTCCAGCACCCGGGTTGGCTTTCCGGAACTCCTCGTTCTGCCTAGCAGCCTCTAGCACTAGCTCATTGAGCCTTTCCTGCTACCTAACGCGCGCGTCGCCAGCGAGATGCGACAACTCAGCAGCTACAGCCTCAGCAGCTCTAAGGGTTTTTGCAAGGGTGTTGTATCTGGGTTTGGTGGTGGCGGTGTTTTGGCTAGCGGCTTGGCCAGCAGTTTCACCAACTGCTGCCATCTCGGTGCCTAGGTTGTGGCGCGTAGCCCCTGCCTTGGAAGGCCTCCTCACCACGGGCGTGAAGCCATGAGCCCGGTTTTACTCGTTCTGGTCCAGGTTCAGCTCAAGCCTAACCTTATCCAGCTCCGCCTGCTCGGCGAGCAGCGCCTGGCGCTGCTGGTCAAGCTGCGCCCGCATGGTCATGAGCTCGAGCTCGGTGGGAGGTGGCATGCCCATCCGCACGGCGGACGCAGGTATCGTCGGAGTAGTGGAAGGAGTAAGGTTGCAGTCCTTCTCGTAGGGCTTGTGGGTCTTCCCGCCAGCACTCGGGCCAGCGAGATCCTCGATGACGCCCGCAGCGGCAGCAGCCGCGCCCTTCCTGGCATCAGCAGCAAGGCCGGTCATCATCACCTCCACGCTGTCCGCAGAGCGGCCAATCGGCCTCCCGCGTGCAGCGATGACAGCAGGGGGATCTTCCGCGACATGCACCTCCCCGGGGTACTCGCGGTCGATGACGGTGGCGACGTAGACGAGGTGCGAGCCGAAGGAGAGCACCGAGCCGCCCTCCGGCATGGCCCTGCCGCCGAAATCGCCGGCGTTGTCGGTGACGAAGTCGAAGGAGCCGAATCTGTGGACGAGAACACAGACGACGCGCTCTCCAGTAGCAGAAATCGATCTCGTCCGAACGGAAACTCCAGCCAGCGCTGCTGGTTGCCCCACGGTGAGCGCCAACTGTCGTGGTGGTGTCACGACAGATGCCATAGGATGGCTAAAGATGTAGGGACGATGGACGCTGGAGGCGCTCGGGGAGGGATCACGCAGCGAGTAGCCGCGTGAGTATGAAACTAGCACTGCAGACAACAAGATCTACCCAGGTTCAGGTCCCTCGTGTGGAGGTAAAACCCCTACTCCTGCCTTTCTCTCTTTATATTCGTGTCTCACCGAGTAGCCACGGTACAAATGATGCTTACAACCGAGTAGCCACTCTCCTCTCTAGGTGACTGTAGCCCTTAGTCGTGTCGTCCCTCGCGCAGGAGGAGGCAGGGCACCTTATATACTGGTGCCCAGCCGGATACAGCCAAGATGTCGACATTGTGTGCACACTGTACACTTCCAGCTTCTCGCTGACAGCTTTGGCTTCCAAGTTTGTCTCCGTGTGTAAAGTCGTTCCGCAGAACCGAGAAACTGATCTGTTATCACTGACACTGTCACGGGGTAGGCCCCCCTAACCTGCGACGCCCTGCTGACACCCTGGCGCGGATAAGCACGCGCTCTGCAGATGAACAGTGCCCCAGTACGGACCCAGGATACGCGGGATCCTGTGTCAGAACGGCTCCTTTGACTTCTGGCCCAAGTAGGAGACCGCCATCTCTACTCGGACCACTCCCTCTACTCGGAGGAGAATAACTCTCTTGATTCTTCCTCCTGGCCATCAGTGTGTACGGCCGAATAGCAGTCGACCGGGTAGCGAGTACCGGGTAGCCAGCTACTCTGCCAAACGTCTCTTCTGATCTTGCCCTTAGCACTTGCCTTTACCCTACTCGGGGTAACCCCCCGACACCGAAGGCTTCTTCATCACCATGCCTGCCTCCGGAGTAATGCGTGAGTAGTTCATCCTTGGACTACGGGTTCGTAGCAGTAGCTAGATGGTTGTCTTCTCCTCATATGCCTCCATGTTTAGATCGCGTGAGCTGCCTATCATGATCGAGATTGATCTTATGTAATTCTATATGATGTGTTTGTTGGGATCCGATGAATATTGAACTTATGCCAAGTTGATTATAGTCTTTATATGCATATGCTATTTGTGATCTTGCATGCTTTCCGTTGCTAGTGGTTGCTCTGGCCAAGTAGTTGCTAGTGACTCCAAGAGGGAGTATTTATGCTTGATAGTGGGTTCATGCCTCCTCACCGCCTTGCTCGAGTGACAGAAACGTGAAGGGGGAGGATGTGTTGTTGCCATAAGGGAGAAAACAACGGTGAGAGTGCCCGCGTGCATAATCATTACTTACATTACACACTTTGTTTAATGCAGTTATCTGTTGCTTGCAACTTAATACCTAAAGGGGTTCAGATTATAACCTGAGGGTGGATTATTAGTCATAGATGCAGATGGATTTCGGTCTATGTATATTCTTGTAATGCCCGCACTAAATATCATAGTAGTCTTCATGTCATATATGTGCACTACGGTGCAACCTCTATTTGTCAATTGCCCAGCTGTAATTTGTTCACCCAGCATGCTATCTTTTATGGAGAGACACCACTAGTGAACCTATGAACCCCGGTCCATTTTTTCACACTGTTAAACAAACCACAACTATTTCCTGCTTTCTTTACTTACTGCAAGCATACATCATTTTCCACACTATACGTCTAATCTTTGTTTTCAACAAGACCGGTGAGATTGACAACCTCACTGTATCGCTGGGACAAAGTATTTTGGTTGTGTTGTGTGCAGGTTCCACGTTGTTGCTGACACCGGTGAAGCGCCAGCACCACCGCCAGTGGCATCAACCTTCCTAAGATCCTCTTCCTCCTACTGGATTGATAACCTTGGTTCTTAACTGAGGTAAATTCTTGCCGCTTGATCATCACACCCTCCTCTTGTGGTTTCTAACATACTATCAAATAGCAATCAAGGAATTTCTAGCGCCGTTCGCGGGGAGGAAGAAGTCTTCTGGAAAGGGGAGTCTCTCACTCTCAACCTCTTTATTTTGTTTATTGTCTTGTTTTTATTTTTGTCTTGTTTTTCTTCTCTATATTAAAAACACAAAAAATTTAGTTTACTTCATAGTTGTTATTTATTTGCTTGCTTTTATTTCACTAGAATGAGTATTCCTGAAGTTGAGGTTCGTTCTTTTAGGCAACAGGGGGGAGAGAGTTTAAAAGATGCTTGGTACAGAATAAATGATGCTCATAATAAATGTACAAAAAAAATTCTACCTTGATACTCCCGAGGAACTTTTATGTTGGTATTTCTGGTTGGTATAGGCATGTGTTAGATACTCTTACGGGTGGAATTTTTTTAGGAACTCCTACTTTGGAAGCCTGCAATTTGATTGAAAGTTTAGTAGGAGCAGCCCCCATTACAACTGTTAAACTGAGATAACTTTGGAGGATGTTATTGATAAATTAAACTCTTTGGAAATGAACTTACCAATTTTCCTTGATAATGCTAGCAAAGTTAATGAATTAATAATTACTATTGATAAAAGGATCACTGCTCCAGAAGCCAACAACACCTATGATAATCAAAATTTTAGGATTGGTAAACTAGAGGATGCTATGGGAACTTTAAGCTCAACCTTTTCATCTCTTAAATTCAAAAAGGCGAAAGCCTTTGTGGGAAAAGAGCAAAGATTCATGTATGTTCCCAAGATAACTAAACCCAAATCTCAATATGTGCTGAAAATTGCTAAAACAATTAATGAAACTAAGAGTGACCTCCATGTTGAATCTTAAAAAACATCTGGAGTGCCTATTGCTGCAAATAATGCTTTATAGGAAGTTATAGAGGATTCTTCTTCACTTGAAAATACTTGATATGCCCTTTTATGCCTAGCTGAAAGGCGTTAAAGAAAAGCGCTACCGGAGACAACCCGTTTTATTTCGCTGTTTTCAACCCGTTTTATTTCATTTTCTTTGGTGTGCTTTGCACCTGGGTGTTTTCTATTTCCTAAGCAACCCCTCTGTATCTTTTCTTTTGTGTTTTTGTTGATCCAAGTAAAGCCCCTAGAGGAAAGTTGAGGCTATATTTCGGATTTCTGCGCAGGAAACAGATTTCTGCTGTCCACTGTTTATTCCGTAAAAAATCACATAGAATTCAAATTGACCTGAGTTTTTTTGTGCGTAATCCTGAGATATATACGCAAGTTTTCTTAGTTGACCACTTTTTTATTTGAGTAACATAAGATTTTTTTAAAAATCGATCTTTACCCGCTGTTCTGTTTTGACAGATTTCTGCCATTTATTGCATTTGCATCTTAATCTCTTTCTTTTGGTGTTTTTTTGAGAAAAAGAGTTATAAAAGAAGTTGTGACAGTAGCTAATGTGTTTTTTAGTGTTATACATGTGTTGAAACTAAACCATGTGAATTTATTATTTCAATTGCACTAATGTTGCTAATGAAGATTGTGAGAATTTTGGTGTGAAGAAAGTTTTCAAGGGTCAAGAGAAGAGGATGATATGATGTGATAAAGAAGAGTGAAACGCCTAAGCTTGGGGATGCCCCGGTGACACATCCCAGAAAATTCCAAGAAGACTCAAGCATCTAAGCTTGGGGATGCCCGAGGCATCCCCTTCTTCATCAACAAATTATCAGGCCACTTCTAGTGAAACTATATTTTTATGCGGTCGCATCTTATGTGCTTCACTTGGAGCGTCTTTTATTTTTGTTTTAAGTTTGTTTTTGTTTTTGATTTCATTTTGTTTTTACTTTTTCAATAAGCTTGGTTGGACCCCGGCATTCTTTTATTGGAGGGTGACACGCTCCGCTTTTTCATGAGAATACGTTGTATTCTTAATCTTTGTCTGGCTGCTGCATTTATTTAGCTCCTGTTTTGCATGCATATCTTATTAGAGCTGTTAGTTTTAGTAGTGTTATGTGAGTACTCTCATGTTTTCTTGTTGTATCATAAAGAGTATTTTTGTTAAAGCATATTTTGTATGGTGCTTGTTGGGAGAAAGAAAACTGTTGCTTGAAGTAGAATTTATAAGAGTACTAGTGGAAGCTTGTATAGATTGTGGCTAGAACTTTTTCATGCCATGCTCAATGTTATTTTATTTTTAAAGCCTTGTGGTTATTGAGTAGCATGAATGGCCTCAAATAGCTGAGAGTGTTTAATATGTCTTGAAAGATTCATGAGTTGTTCTTGTCATAGTAAAGCATCAATATATGGTATTCTCTTTCGAATGTTTTATTTGGTTGACTTGGAGCATGCTCACACCATGTTTATGACTACAAACCAGTCACGAAAAGCCTCCATGACCACTTAGTTTTTGAACTTGTGATACTGCTTATGTTTTAATTAATGATGCTTATGTTGCTATTCATGATTATGTCTCTTATGCTCTATTGATTTGTCGCTCCCAGTCTTTTGCTAGCCTCCACCTGTACTGAGTATGAGCTCTACTCGTGCATTCAAACTCCCTTAAACCAAAGTTTTTCCCATTGTGTACACCATACCTACCTACATGTGGTATTTAATTGCCACTCCAAGTAAATTGCTCATGTGTTACCTTTAAAACCTTCAAAATTACTCCTTCTTTATGTTCCTGTTTTTGCTCATGAGTACGTCAATAGAGAATATTTATCTCACTTGTTGATTGAATTTCACACCCTGGACTAGTGGCTTCATCCGCTTATCCAAATGATAGAAGAGCTGGCAGCGGGGTTCCCAGCCCCAAATAATACAAACAAATTCTCTTCACTATTTTTGCCACTGATTTATCAGTAAAAGCATAATTGTGTAAACAAAAGGGAAAGAGGGATGACCTTCTACACCAGTTGCGTCCTTCACCATGGGAGCCGCTCTTGTGAATCCAGTTGGCTTGTGACGTACTGTATTTTCTGTTTACCATTCATTGACATTAGCATACATCTCCCAAAATATAGACACTCCTCCATGGTATGTGATTGTTGGCAGGCACCTGAGAATTCGGTTAGCCATGGTTTGTGAAAGATGGATGGGAAGAGTGTCAAACTTTTAATACCTCTGTTTAATAAAATAAAAGCTCTAACACATGAGTGATCCCTGCTTCCCTCCTCGAAGGGCCTTTCTTTTAGTTTTATGTTGATTCTCCATCTTGTAACTTTATGCACAGTTGAGAGAGCACTTTTGCCATTCTGAGTTCTATGTGCATTTGTCCCATAAACATCAATAAGTACTTCATAATGTGATATTATTTGTTCTAGTCTTCCTCATGAACTTTGAAGGTGTCCTGGCATTTATGTTTTGCCCCACTCTTAAGGACTAGAGAAATATCACTTTGCCATGCTTTCTCTATACCTGAAACAAACGTTTACCTATCTTTTGTATTATTATTCATGATCCTTTATTTGAGATACTCTTCGTGATGCAGAGTAATTGCTATGCTTTATTATTAAAGTTCCATTTATCATGTTTGTGTTTGAAGTTCTATGATCTCAGCGTGCATACGCTTTTACATTATATTGATCAAGTTTATGTTAGTAGCATGTCACCTCAGAAATTATTGTTTTATCGTTTACCTACTCGAGGACGAGTAGGAACTAAGCTTGGGGATGCTTGATACGTCTCCAACGTATCTATAATTTCTGATGCTCCATGATCATATTATGTCAATTGCTACTTGTTTTCTCCCTTATTTATAAAAAAATTTATACGTTTTCCGAGACTAACCTATTAACAAGATGCCAAGTGCCAGTTCCCTGTTTTCTGCTGTTTTTGGTTTCAGAAAAGTTGTTCTGGAAACATTCTTGAAATTGGACCCCACAAAGCCCGAAGTGCCTATTTTCCCCGGAAGCATCCAGAACACCGAAGAAGAGTCGAAGACGGGCACCAGAGGGGCCACACCATAGGGTGGCGCGACCCCGTGGCCGCGCCAGCTATGAGTGTGGGGCCCCTAGAGCTCCACCGCCTTTGCCCTTTCGCCTATTTAATCCCCCCGGATGGAAAACCCTAAAACAGCTGATCAAAAATCCCCTATTAGTTCCACAGCCGCCGTCACCATCAACCCTAGATCAGGAGGGTTCTGAAGCTGTTTCCGGCACCCTGCCGGAGGGAGATCATCACCGGAGGCCTCTTCATCACCATGACTGCCTTCAGAGTGATGCGTGAGTAGTTCATCCTTGGACTACAGGTTCGTAGCTGTAGCTAGATGGTTGTCTTCTCCTCATATGCCTCCATGTTTAGATCTTGTGAGCTGTCTATCATGACCGAGATTGATCTTATGTAATTCTATATGCTGTGTTTGCTGGGATCCGATGAATATTGAACTTATGCCAAGTTGATTATAGTCTTTATTTGCATATGCTATTTGTGATCTTGCACGCTTTCCGTTGCTAGTGGTTGCTCTGGCCAAGTAGTTGCTAGTGACTCCAAGAGGGAGTGTTTATGCTTGATAGTGGGTTCATGCCTCCTCACCGCCTTGCTCGAGTGACAGAAACGTGAAGGGGAGGATGTGCTGTTGCTATTAGGGAGAAAACAACGGTCAGAGTGCCCGCGTGCATAATCATTGCTTACATTACACACTTTGTTTAATGCAGTTATCTGTTGCTTGCAACTTAATTCCTAAAGGGGTTCGGATGATAACCTGAGGGTGGATTCTTAGTCATAGATGCAGATGGATTTCGGTCTATGTATATTATTGTAATGCCCACACTAAATATCATAGTAGTCTTCATGTCATATATGTGCACTACGATGCAACCTCTATTTGTCAATTGCCCAGCTGTAATTTGTTCACCCAGCATGCTATCTTTTACGGAGAGACACCACTAGTGAACCTATGAACCCCGGTCCATTTTTCCACACTGTTAAACAAACCACAACTATTTTCTGCTTTCTTTACTTACTGCAAGCATACATCATTTTTCATACTATACGTCTAATCTTTGTTTTCAGCAAGACCGGTGAGATTGACAACCTCACTGTACTGTTGGGACAAAGTATTTTGGTTGTGTTGTGTGCAGGTTCCACGTTGTTGCTGACACCGGTGAAGCGCCAGCACCACCGTCAGTGGCATCAACCTTTCTGAGATCCTCTTCCTCCTACTGGATTGATAACCTTGGTTCTTAACTGAGGGAAATTCTTGTCGCTTAGTCATCACACTCTCCTCTTGGGGTTTCCAACACACTATCAAACACCGTCAAGCGACAAATCAAGAGAGAAATAATGGCCATAATCATGCATAGCGACAAAAACATTATTAATCAGAGCATAAATGGTATTACAGGTTCAAAAACTAAATGATCATAGAGGCTATAAGTGACTGGTTTGTAGTCATAAACATGGTGTAAACATGCGCCAAGTCAACCAAACAAAGCATTCAAAGGAGAACACCACAAATTTATGCTTCAATGTGACAACAACAACACCTCATGATTCTTTCAATGGCACAATAAGCACTCTCGGATATTTGAGACAAGTCATTCTACAATAACAACTACCAAGAATAGAATTAAAATAACTTCGAGGATGACATGAAAAAGTCTAGCCACAGTCTATACAAGCTTCTATTTGCACCGTTATAAGCGAAAACTGTACTACTGCTTTCCAACACCAAACATTTTATACTAAACAAAAACTCTCCTAGAGATATAGCAATGAAACAAGAGAGTACTAACACCACTCTACTAAAACTAACAGCTCTGAATAAGAGATGTATGAAAAACAGGAGCTAAAAGGGAAATTTTGCAGCAATTAGAAGAAAAACTAAGAATACGAGCATAATGAGTATTCATATGAAAAAGTGGAGCGTGTCTATCTCCCACACAAATAATGCTAGGTTCCAACAATATTATTGCAGCAAGGAAAATAAAACAAAAGAAAAGAAAAACAAACAGACGCTCCAAGTAAAAATTCATATGATGTGACCGAATAAAAATATAGTTAGACTAGAAGTAACCTGATAAATTGTTGATGAAGAAGGGGATGCTCAAGACGCTTGAGTCTTCTTAGTATTTGCTGGGATGAATCACGGGGGCATCCCCAAGATTTTACCTTGCACTCTTCTTGGTCACATTATATCACCATCTTCTCTTGACCCTTGAAATCTTCCTTCACACCACACTCAATGTAATTCGCATAAGAGGGTTAGTGCACAATTAAAAACTCATATGTTTTGCGAGGAGACAAGCATTAATGATACTTCTAAAAATTATCTACAGCAATGAAATCCACTCGACATAGTAAAAGAGAGAATGCAAGTAAAAAGGCAGAATCTGTCAAAACCAGAACAGTCTGTAAAGACAAAACAATTCGGGGCACTTAAGTTGCTCAGATCAAAAAACGTAAAGATCAAAAATGTTTTGGAATTAGCTGAGTAATAAGCACAAACATTTTCAGGTCATTTTTATCTTTCTTTGAATTATGCGATTTTTTACGGTGGACAGCAGAAATCCGTTTCCTGCGCAGAAATCCAAAACCAACTCCAACTTTCGCTAGAAACTTTACTTGGCAAAACTAATACATGAAAATAAAGATACAAAGGAGTTGCTACAAAAGTATACAACCCCTTGACTCAAAGAAAACAGAGAAAAACAAATCAAAAATAAAACCATGGGTTATCTCCCAAGAAGTGCTTTTCTTTAACGCCTTTTATGTAGGCCCGGAAAAATAGAATCAAGTGTTTACAAAAGGAGAGGCATTCAAATCAAGATAAGGAAATTCCTCAATAATGCATTGTATTTTATCTAAATGAGTTTCATATGTTCCTCTCTTAGAACTTTTAGGTTTACTACTCTCATGAAATAAATTTTCAGGAACAATCCAATAAAAAAAAATTGGGCTTCATGTAGTGCTACCAATTTAAAGGGGATTGGTATTTTCTTCTTCTTTTCATTTTTAGGTCCAGATCTTTCGAGAGCACCAACAACATCTACACATGAGCCTAGCATATTTAAACGATCAGAAACTTTTCTAGCTTCTATAGTAACATCTCCAAATTCTTTAAGCATGGTTTCTAAGATAAAATTTCTTTTTCAGTATATTCAATATTATTCAAGTTGAGGAATATTTGCTGCAGTATGGGGTGAAGGTTAACAAACCTAGCTTCTAACATGTGAATTTAAGAAGTTGCAGCAGTTTCATAATTTGGAGCAAGTTCTACTATGGAGTTTCCTCAAAATTTGCACACGTACTAACATGATTAAATAATTCTTTAATGGTATCCTTTCAAAGTATAGAACCACTACCTACTGGTAGATCTTTGAGGGTAAACTTAAGGAGCAACGCGATGAAGAATAACAAATAGAATAAGAACTAATTTTTTTGTATTTTTGATAAACAGAAGCAAACAAGACAAAATAAAATAAACTAAGCAAAACAAAAAAAAAGTAAAGAGATTGGAAGTGAGAGACCCCCCTTGCAGAAATCCTCTTCCTCCCCGGCAATGGCGCCAAAAATTTAGTTTGATGCGCGTGTAACACACGTTCGTCCGGAGACACCAAGAGGAAGGTATGAAGAGCACAATAGTAAGTTTCCCTCAGAAAGAAACCAAGGTTGAATCGACCAGTAGGAGAAAGAAATCAGTTCTGAAGGTTGATGTAGCTAAGGTGGCAGGGCGCACTACCAATTTAGAAGCAACGTGGAACCTACACAACACAATCAAATCACTGTGCCCCAACGAAGCAGTGAGGTTGTCAATCTCACCGGTTTTGCTGAACACAAAGAGGTTAAATGTACCGTGTGGAAAATAATATTTGTTTGCAGTAGATGAAAGAGAACAATGATGGCAGCAGTAAAACAGTAGCAGCAGTATGAAAACAGAGATTGAAGTGGTTGTATTATGAGTATGAGAAAAAGTACCGGGGTCCACAATACACTAGAGGTGTCTCTCCCAAGACAGATAGATAGCATGTGTGGTAAACAAATTACAGTTGGACAATTGACAGATATAAAGGCTGCACCATAGTGCATATGCATGACATGATGATTACTATGTGATTCATGCGGGCATTACAACAAGATACATAGACCGTCATCCAACTACATCTATGACTAAAAATTCACCCTCAGAATGTCATGCGAGCAAACCTTGGGTATTAAGTTGCAAGCACAGATAATCGCAATAAGAAAAGTATATAATGTAAACATTGTTATTTCCCCCTAATGGCAACAACACATCCTCCATCCGTCACGTTTCTGTCACTCAAGCACAAATGCAAAGGAGGCGTGAACCCACTATCGAGCATAAATACTCCCTCTAGGAGTTACTAGCATCTACTTGGCCAGAGCATCTAATAACAATGGAGAGCATGCAAGATCATAAATAACATACACATGAAAGGAACATGATAGACTGATAATCAAGAGACATAGCATTCAATATTCATTGGATCCCAGCAAACACAACATGAGGCATTACAATAAGCTGATCTTGATCATGTAGGGCAGCTCACAAGATCTAAACATGAGGCATAAAGAGGAGAGAACAACCATCTAGCTACTGCTATGGACCCGTAGTCCAAGTATGAACTACTCATGCATCATTCCGGAGGCGGGCATGGTGGTGTAGAGACCTCCGGTGATGATTCCTCCTCCCGGTAGGGTGCCGGGGAGAGCTCCATAACCCTCCCAAACTAGGCTTGACGATGACGGCGATTGCAGATGTTTTTGATGGAAAAGGCTCAGGTGTTTAGGGTTAACCCTTCGAGGAGACTAAATAGGCGAGAGGGCAACGTCGGTGGGCGGCCAGGGGGGCCACACCACCCCCAGGCGCGGCTAGAGGGGGGCGCGCTGCCCTGTGATGTGGGGCCCCTGTGGCCCCCCTCCGGGTCTCTTCCGGACTCCGTGTGTGCGAAAACTTGCTACACTTCCGGGCTTCGAATTGTCCAATTCCGAGAATATTCCAGAAGAACTTTTCTGAAACTAAAAACAACAGAAAACAGGAACTGTGTAACATCCCAAGTCTGAAAAATAGCCTTTAGAATGTTTGCTGTCTGTTATTTCATGTTTTGCATCATGGCATCATGTTGATTGCATTTGTTTTCCTCTGTTGTCATTTGTTTTCCAACTGTTTTCAGTTGTTTTCCTTTGTTTTCTATTTGAATTCCAAATCAAAATTCAAACCCTTTGTTTCATCCTTGTGATGTTACAATCTCCAAAATGTTATTTCAAATAAAAACAACCTAATTGTTTTCTTTTATTCCATAATAATCACTTATCAAATTGTTGGTTTTATTCAATCAATTAAATTCCAAATCCCCTTCAAATTCAAATTAAATGCATCAAACTGAACCACTTTGAACTTATGAACAATATCTAATCAAATCAACTACTCTAATCAAATTTAACCTAGGGTTACCCTATTAAAATCCTTGTTTTCCATATTAATCAAAGTAATTTCAAATTGGTTTCAAATTCAAAGCAAATTATCAACAGCACCTCATTTAGAAAATTATAAAAAATACCAAACCATTCTAATGTTTTACTCCACTTAATAATAGGTGTCACCCTAATAAAAACCCTATTTTCAATATTAATTCATACATTAACAAATTCTTCCAATTCAAGCCATTTTGCAAAACAACAACTACACATTGATTTTTGCAAAAAACTTAAGTTATAAAGTGGTAGATATTGGGCTAACAACCTCACATGAATTTTTCCAGATTTTTTATCAACTCTAATACTATCTTCTTCTTCCATTTTAGTTTTGCTACAAAAAAAAAAAATATAACATAATGAATTATTAAAAAAAAAACCAGAGGAGAGAGAGCACCAGGCCTACCCTTTCTCCCCTTTGGCCCAACTCACTCCTAGCCCAATACCCCTTCCCTGTCACCGTCATCTTCCCCACGTCATCCTGTACGACTGCAGTATAGCCCTCCGATCACCTCCATGCCCTTCCGATGGCATGCCGTACTGGCCCTATCCCCTTAAGTAGCCACCACCTCCCTCCCTCTGCCCTCAACCCTAGCACCACCCCCTCCGCGCCGCCATCTTCCTCCCTCTCCCTAGAACTGCTGTCTCTGAATCCTGCAAACACCACACCGTCAGGCCACCGTAGCTCCACCTTAGTCCCTCATCGCCGGCCACCACCTTCACCTCGAGGAGCATACGAAGGTGGGAATGGGAAGGTGGATGTCCCCTGGAGATCCTCGTGCCCTCTCCGTTTCCTGGGAGAGGCCGTGGAGGCCGCGCCGTCGCCGGACGTCCGCCGTTTTCTTCTGCTCCATCGCCTGAACGACTACAACGAAGCCTCGATGTGAGCCTTCGCTCCTTCTCCTCTCCCTCCTGGTTCCTCTCCGTAGCACACCCGTGTAGGCACGCGTCAGCACCCACCCGAGCGCGTTTGCTTCGAGCTCGAGTCAGCCCCGATCGCCGCCGGCGTCGTTCGTTACTGGTTCGTCAGGTTCAGAACAGCAAGCTCTGTTCGAGTTCAGTTAACCTCAGTCGCCAATGTTATCCTCCAACGCACCCGTATTCTGTCGCGATCAAGCGAGTAGCGCAGCTGGCTTGTGCCCTCACGCGCGAATTGCAGGCGCGGGTTCGAGCCCCAGGGAAAGCCTCCCCCTTTTATTCCTTTTTCCTCGCGCAGGGTGATGACCCCACTCGTCATTGACCCTGGCAGTCCCAGCACGCACACCCACCACGCGGGTGCCAGCAGGGCAGTGACCCCACGGGTCAGCGGCCCAGTGCCAAGCTGCACTGCGTGACAGAAACCCTAGGGGCTAATTTGAACTCTCTGTTTTCTTTTAAGTCCTCAGAAAATAACAGTTTGGCCCCTGTTTTCAAAACCCTCATATCTTTTATTTTATAACACTAAAAACTGCAAATAAAATATGCACTCTGATCTAAATTCAATTGCCAATCTTTTGGAAACATTGGTTCACTGTTTTGAAATTTCAAAATGCATTTAAAACTCAAATTTGAATAATTCAAATGCAATTGTAATAATTCATAACTAATTCATACCAATTCCAAATAGGGCAAATAAAATATGTTTTTCACACCTTTTTGAATATCCTATCCAAATATAAATTTTGTTTTCTGTTTTGAATAAATAAAATTGCCTAAACTATTTAAATCTTGTTTAATTCAATTAAAAATTGTTTAATATTGTTTAATTCATAATTAAATAATCCTAAGTCCAATTTCAATATGTGAAACATGTAATCCAACTAAAATTTGATAACCTTTTCAAATATCAACTTTGTTATTTCTTTTGCACACTTTAAATTGATGAAAACAACAATTTCATGTGTGACATCTTTAAGTAACCAAAACTTCAACTTAACAAATAATTTCAAAACTTGTTCCAATCCTTTTTTTCACTTGCATCTATCATTGTTATTTGTTGTTATTCTGTTGTTTTCATCATGCAAGCATCATGTTTAACCACTTACACTTGTTAATCAAATGTAGATCATTGCTTCCACCTTAACCATTTGCACCCATATGCAATTCACATTGCATAGGGGTCCAATTAAATTGTGTTATCTTGTCAAGTAGGTTACTTTGATGCATCTATTAACATGACATGCATCATCCCATGTTTGTGCACCTATGCCATTATATTGATTGTTTATCTTTCTGCAATGTTTGTTTGCTTCTTCCCGGATATACGACGACGTTGAGACCGACGATTCTTACGACACCCCTTCTAAGGATTTAGCTCAGTACCAGGCTACTGGGTTTTGCAGGCAAGTTATCACTCACATGAACCACTGTGTTCCTTTCAACATTGGTTACCGATACTTTCCGTTGCTCTTTTCTGCTAGCCTTAGTAGTAGTTGATTCTGTTACGAACCCATCACATGAATCCCTTAAACCTGATATTGCCTCATCTCCCTTCCTACAACCCATTGTTTGAGCCAGTGTCTTACTAGCATGCTTAGGTTGTTTTGCTCGAGTCTGTTACCCGTTACTTTCTGTTACTATTTCATTTACGTTGTGGGGGCTCGATGTTTAATCAATCAATCATGCTAATGTTACTATTAATAATAAATTTGATGATAAGGCACCGGCAGGAGGCCCATGAGAGGTTTTGGAGCCTGCTAGTGTCGACCCTAATAGGAAAAGGGTCTTGTCTACTGATCCATGATGAGCGCACTACCCGCATTTGGGAAGCGAGTATGGGCGCCCCCCTCAACTTGACCTGATTCGCATCTCGTCCAAATCGCCTCATTTAGTTCGTGTTTTCCATTTGCCGCATCATGTTTTTGCGAGCCCAGGCCAGGGTGGAACTTTCGTAGTCGGCATATAGGGGGACACGGTCTTAGAGTGCTATGATGGTCCATTTTCTTCTGGGCTTGATTAGCCGTGCGCCCAAGGTTCTTTGGGCTTGATGCGACGAATGGTTGGTTGTGTAGAGTACCCCGCTTGGTGGAAGTGCATTTCCATCTGGCGGGTTATTCTTGAGTGTACGGCCAAATTGGTGCAACCCTGCAGGGATAATCTTCTCGAGAAGCCGTGTTTTCCGCGGTTATGGATTACTTGGTGAAAGTACTGGCTAACAAGTACTCAGGACAACTTAAACATAATGATCAAACATGCTACACCCAATGAATAATAACTTGGCTAGTAATAGGCTTATTGACACAATAATTTGAACCATCATTATTACAACTGTGTGAGTTATCCTCGGATCGCTTCTTTGGATAAGGGGCGAGATCCAGGATGGGTTTGTTTGGAGTTATCTTTCAGTTGGTTACAATCCTCGATCTTATCTCCTTTCTGTTAGCCGGAAGTGGTAGAATCTCTGTAGTTGTTTAGAGCAGCCAATTGCAGCATCTTTTATATCCCCTTCCTTCCGTTGAACCCAAAGCATCTGTGCTTGGTGTTGACGGGTTACACTTTGGTGAACTGTGAGTCTTGCTTGCCAGTACGTTGGTGTACTGACCCCTTTGGGGCTGTGGTTTACGCAGACGACGTTTCCGAGGATCTACCTGGTGGCTGCTACGTGGAGTATGACGACGAGACTGCTGACGAGTAGATAGCGGACCCGGGCAGGATCCGAGACTTCGTGGATGGGCTCCGTCGTTTCGTTTCCGGCCTCTTAGGCCTATTTGGTTCTTGTCTGTACTCAGACATGTTGAATGCTTCCGCTGTGATGTAATGATGAATTGTTGGGGCATGTGCCCTCTGAATGATTGTATTTGCTATCTCTGCTCTAATGAGAGCTATTTGCAACTTATTTCAATCTTTTGTGTCGTAGAGATCTGTTGTGATATCACTTGTTAAACGCCGTTGACGTACCATGTGTGTATGGTTTGAAGTACGTCGACGGAAGTGCCTTTGATCTCTAGTGGATAGTTTACATCGACGATGGAATAGCAGGGCTTGTGTTGTCGCGCATAAGCGCAGGCCTACCAGGAAGCTGGGACGTGGGAGCAGTTATGCCCCATAATCCAAGCATCTGCTATCCAGTTCGTACGGTGAGTATCCCCTAGAAATCAGGGTGCGACAAATGGTATCAGAGCCTGTCTGCCTGTAGGATCCCTTTTTACTGGTCGCAGTTGAGTCTAGAAACTATTTTGTAGCTATATAGGAAAAATGAAACGTGAGAGTAGGAATTCTGTTCTTTTTCTTCTTTCCCCACCCTCCCTCCCTTTTCTGGTAAGGAAGTGCAACGTTGTTTTTCTATTCTCATCTAAACTTTCAAGTTAGGATTTCACGAATTCTGGTTTCTCTAGGATGGTTATATCTACTAGACCATAGGAATGGAGGTGGTTGTGACATGATTTATCATGTTGCCTACTCATGATTGAGAACGGAGGCGTGTAAGCCCCGGAAGCAGATTCTCTATTCCTTAAGCAGTAGATATTGATCCTTTAGAAGCCCGGATGGGTTCTCCGTAGTACCTTAGGAATCTTGTTCTCGTTTTCCCGGTGTTGCTTCAATATCATGTTCTTCTAAACATTTCATTATCGTCCGTTGAAATCTTGTTGTTGTTTCCACTTCAATTTTTCTACCGGCGTCAAGTTAACTTCCCAAATATCAAATCTATCTGTCCAGAGAGGTTCTTGTTGTTGTTGTTGTTTTCATTCCTCAAGCACCACATTCCAAATAGTCTATCCTCCGTATGGACCAAGTTCAGTTTTAATCAAGTTTTCCCCGTTCATCTGCTAAACTCTATTCCAGCTAAAGTGTTATTTCATACCGGAGAATCACATTCCTTTGTGTCAACAATATTTTCCACAACATAAAACCCAATTCTGGTTCCACCAAGCAATCAAAACTCTGTTCACTCCCCGGGATATCAAATGTTGACCTCCAAGATAAGTAAGAACAATCCAATTCTAATGAGAGGCCACATATTCCTCGTTACTCTCATGTTGCTGATTCTGACATTGATATTATTCTTGGTGTTGCATTGATGTCAATAACTCTGTTCCACCCTTATTACAGATAGTCTATTCTACAAATGAATAAATTCTATCCAGCTATACATCCTCCATACAAAACCAATACCTCTACTAATATTGTTCCGGTGGTTTCCAAATTCCCTGACGTCTATCCAAGGTGCACGTTGTGTTTCACGTATCACAGCTCAAGAAGATCTTCCCAAGAAGTTTCCGGACCTTTTCTTTTCTCAGTAGGAATCTCGGGGCGCGATTCCTTCAAGGGGGGCGTTTTGTAACATCCCAAGTCTGAAAAATAGCCTTTAGAATGTTTGCTGTCTGTTATTTCATGTTTTGCATCATGGCATCATGTTGATTGCATTTGTTTTCCTCTGTTGTCATTTGTTTTCCAACTGTTTTCAGTTGTTTTCCTTTGTTTTCTATTTGAATTCCAAATCAAAATTCAAACCCTTTGTTTCATCCTTGTGATGTTACAATCTCCAAAATGTTATTTCAAATAAAAACAACCTAATTGTTTTCTTTTATTCCATAATAATCACTTATCAAATTGTTGGTTTTATTCAATCAATTAAATTCCAAATCCCCTTCAAATTCAAATTAAATGCATCAAACTGAACCACTTTGAACTTATGAACAATATCTAATCAAATCAACTACTCTAATCAAATTTAACCTAGGGTTACCCTATTAAAATCCTTGTTTTCCATATTAATCAAAGTAATTTCAAATTGGTTTCAAATTCAAAGCAAATTATCAACAGCACCTCATTTAGAAAATTATAAAAAATACCAAACCATTCTAATGTTTTACTCCACTTAATAATAGGTGTCACCCTAATAAAAACCCTATTTTCAATATTAATTCATACATTAACAAATTCTTCCAATTCAAGCCATTTTGCAAAACAACAACTACACATTGATTTTTGCAAAAAACTTAAGTTATAAAGTGGTAGATATTGGGCTAACAACCTCACATGAATTTTTCCAGATTTTTTATCAACTCTAATACTATCTTCTTCTTCCATTTTAGTTTTGCTACAAAAAAAAAAAATATAACATAATGAATTATTAAAAAAAAAACCAGAGGAGAGAGAGCACCAGGCCTACCCTTTCTCCCCTTTGGCCCAACTCACTCCTAGCCCAATACCCCTTCCCTGTCACCGTCATCTTCCCCACGTCATCCTGTACGACTGCAGTATAGCCCTCCGATCACCTCCATGCCCTTCCGATGGCATGCCGTACTGGCCCTATCCCCTTAAGTAGCCACCACCTCCCTCCCTCTGCCCTCAACCCTAGCACCACCCCCTCCGCGCCGCCATCTTCCTCCCTCTCCCTAGAACTGCTGTCTCTGAATCCTGCAAACACCACACCGTCAGGCCACCGTAGCTCCACCTTAGTCCCTCATCGCCGGCCACCACCTTCACCTCGAGGAGCATACGAAGGTGGGAATGGGAAGGTGGATGTCCCCTGGAGATCCTCGTGCCCTCTCCGTTTCCTGGGAGAGGCCGTGGAGGCCGCGCCGTCGCCGGACGTCCGCCGTTTTCTTCTGCTCCATCGCCTGAACGACTACAACGAAGCCTCGATGTGAGCCTTCGCTCCTTCTCCTCTCCCTCCTGGTTCCTCTCCGTAGCACACCCGTGTAGGCACGCGTCAGCACCCACCCGAGCGCGTTTGCTTCGAGCTCGAGTCAGCCCCGATCGCCGCCGGCGTCGTTCGTTACTGGTTCGTCAGGTTCAGAACAGCAAGCTCTGTTCGAGTTCAGTTAACCTCAGTCGCCAATGTTATCCTCCAACGCACCCGTATTCTGTCGCGATCAAGCGAGTAGCGCAGCTGGCTTGTGCCCTCACGCGCGAATTGCAGGCGCGGGTTCGAGCCCCAGGGAAAGCCTCCCCCTTTTATTCCTTTTTCCTCGCGCAGGGTGATGACCCCACTCGTCATTGACCCTGGCAGTCCCAGCACGCACACCCACCACGCGGGTGCCAGCAGGGCAGTGACCCCACGGGTCAGCGGCCCAGTGCCAAGCTGCACTGCGTGACAGAAACCCTAGGGGCTAATTTGAACTCTCTGTTTTCTTTTAAGTCCTCAGAAAATAACAGTTTGGCCCCTGTTTTCAAAACCCTCATATCTTTTATTTTATAACACTAAAAACTGCAAATAAAATATGCACTCTGATCTAAATTCAATTGCCAATCTTTTGGAAACATTGGTTCACTGTTTTGAAATTTCAAAATGCATTTAAAACTCAAATTTGAATAATTCAAATGCAATTGTAATAATTCATAACTAATTCATACCAATTCCAAATAGGGCAAATAAAATATGTTTTTCACACCTTTTTGAATATCCTATCCAAATATAAATTTTGTTTTCTGTTTTGAATAAATAAAATTGCCTAAACTATTTAAATCTTGTTTAATTCAATTAAAAATTGTTTAATATTGTTTAATTCATAATTAAATAATCCTAAGTCCAATTTCAATATGTGAAACATGTAATCCAACTAAAATTTGATAACCTTTTCAAATATCAACTTTGTTATTTCTTTTGCACACTTTAAATTGATGAAAACAACAATTTCATGTGTGACATCTTTAAGTAACCAAAACTTCAACTTAACAAATAATTTCAAAACTTGTTCCAATCCTTTTTTTCACTTGCATCTATCATTGTTATTTGTTGTTATTCTGTTGTTTTCATCATGCAAGCATCATGTTTAACCACTTACACTTGTTAATCAAATGTAGATCATTGCTTCCACCTTAACCATTTGCACCCATATGCAATTCACATTGCATAGGGGTCCAATTAAATTGTGTTATCTTGTCAAGTAGGTTACTTTGATGCATCTATTAACATGACATGCATCATCCCATGTTTGTGCACCTATGCCATTATATTGATTGTTTATCTTTCTGCAATGTTTGTTTGCTTCTTCCCGGATATACGACGACGTTGAGACCGACGATTCTTACGACACCCCTTCTAAGGATTTAGCTCAGTACCAGGCTACTGGGTTTTGCAGGCAAGTTATCACTCACATGAACCACTGTGTTCCTTTCAACATTGGTTACCGATACTTTCCGTTGCTCTTTTCTGCTAGCCTTAGTAGTAGTTGATTCTGTTACGAACCCATCACATGAATCCCTTAAACCTGATATTGCCTCATCTCCCTTCCTACAACCCATTGTTTGAGCCAGTGTCTTACTAGCATGCTTAGGTTGTTTTGCTCGAGTCTGTTACCCGTTACTTTCTGTTACTATTTCATTTACGTTGTGGGGGCTCGATGTTTAATCAATCAATCATGCTAATGTTACTATTAATAATAAATTTGATGATAAGGCACCGGCAGGAGGCCCATGAGAGGTTTTGGAGCCTGCTAGTGTCGACCCTAATAGGAAAAGGGTCTTGTCTACTGATCCATGATGAGCGCACTACCCGCATTTGGGAAGCGAGTATGGGCGCCCCCCTCAACTTGACCTGATTCGCATCTCGTCCAAATCGCCTCATATAGTTCGTGTTTTCCATTTGCCGCATCATGTTTTCGCGAGCCCAGGCCAGGGTGGAACTTTCGTAGTCGGCATATAGGGGGACACGGTCTTAGAGTGCTATGATGGTCCATTTTCTTCTGGGCTTGATTAGCCGTGCGCCCAAGGTTCTTTGGGCTTGATGCGACGAATGGTTGGTTGTGTAGAGTACCCCGCTTGGTGGAAGTGCATTTCCATCTGGCGGGTTATTCTTGAGTGTACGGCCAAATTGGTGCAACCCTGCAGGGATAATCTTCTCGAGAAGCCGTGTTTTCCGCGGTTATGGATTACTTGGTGAAAGTACTGGCTAACAAGTACTCAGGACAACTTAAACATAATGATCAAACATGCTACACCCAATGAATAATAACTTGGCTAGTAATAGGCTTATTGACACAATAATTTGAACCATCATTATTACAACTGTGTGAGTTATCCTCGGATCGCTTCTTTGGATAAGGGGCGAGATCCAGGATGGGTTTGTTTGGAGTTATCTTTCAGTTGGTTACAATCCTCGATCTTATCTCCTTTCTGTTAGCCGGAAGTGGTAGAATCTCTGTAGTTGTTTAGAGCAGCCAATTGCAGCATCTTTTATATCCCCTTCCTTCCGTTGAACCCAAAGCATCTGTGCTTGGTGTTGACGGGTTACACTTTGGTGAACTGTGAGTCTTGCTTGCCAGTACGTTGGTGTACTGACCCCTTTGGGGCTGTGGTTTACGCAGACGACGTTTCCGAGGATCTACCTGGTGGCTGCTACGTGGAGTATGACGACGAGACTGCTGACGAGTAGATAGCGGACCCGGGCAGGATCCGAGACTTCGTGGATGGGCTCCGTCTTTTCGTTTCCGGCCTCTTAGGCCTATTTGGTTCTTGTCTGTACTCAGACATGTTGAATGCTTCCGCTGTGATGTAATGATGAATTGTTGGGGCATGTGCCCTCTGAATGATTGTATTTGCTATCTCTGCTCTAATGAGAGCTATTTGCAACTTATTTCAATCTTTTGTGTCGTAGAGATCTGTTGTGATATCACTTGTTAAACGCCGTTGACGTACCATGTGTGTATGGTTTGAAGTACGTCGACGGAAGTGCCTTTGATCTCTAGTGGATAGTTTACATCGACGATGGAATAGCAGGGCTTGTGTTGTCGCGCATAAGCGCAGGCCTACCAGGAAGCTGGGACGTGGGAGCAGTTATGCCCCATAATCCAAGCATCTGCTATCCAGTTCGTACGGTGAGTATCCCCTAGAAATCAGGGTGCGACAAACTGGCTCTGTGGCATCTTGTCAATAGGTTAGTCCGAGGAAATCGATAAAAATGGCATAAAGTGTAAGGGAAACTTGTAACATATGGCATGAAAACAACATGAAACATTAGAAATTAAGGATACGTTTATGACGTATCAGCCGCCGAGCCGAAGGTGATGATGTCCTCCATCTTGGCATCTGTGGCGCTGAACTGCGGCGCCGAACTTGAGCTGGCACCGAAGGCGAGAGGACCACAACGCAGAACTTGAGCTAGGACGGAATAGAGGGGGCGTACGAGGACGGAGAATAGCCGTAGGGGACGTTGTGGTCGGTGACAAACACGGGTGGGGATGGAGGGGCGCGTGGCGCAGGGCAGTGCTGGAAGGCGGTGTTGGGGTTGAAGCCACCGAGAGGATCACCGTCAACGTAGTCCGGTGATGGGGAGTACCTCCACACCTGCGGCGAGAAGCCGGCCGCCAGCGAGACGATGCTAGGCTGGCTTCCCCACGCCCCGCGCAGGTACAGGATTGACACCGACTGGGCGGTTGCTAGGGGGAGTGGAGGAGTAGGCTGGCACGCTGCCGCGTTCCTCGCCATACGGCGCGTGACTCCTCCTCTTCCGCCAGTGCTGCGTCCCTGAGCTTCTTGGCTTCCAACCTGCGCCGCCTGTCGTCAGTGACGGCCGTCCTGCGATCCAGGTCGGCTTTCCACTCGACATTCGTCATCCCGTCCGGCCTCGGCAACGACCTCCTCGTCCTCGTCGCCTTCGGCTGCTCCTCCTCTCCGGCGGCGCATGGCTGGTTGTACTTTTTTGGCGGCATGGCGGGCGTTGGAGATCTATGGAGGGAAGAAAGGGTGGGAGCTGGGCGGGGGAGGAGGTAGTTGGGCGCGATGGAGGGAAAACGAGGGGGAAATGGCGCAAAAACAGGGAACACCCGTCGACAGGGAAAACCCACGCGCGGTTTCACTTCATCCGGCGTCCCCGGCAGCCCCCAGTGCACTGGGTTCGGCCTGGGTTCGCCGGGCGCTAATTTGGCCCAAACTGGCGTTGTGGCACGTTTTGGGGGCGCGACTAGGCGAAAAACGGCGTACCGGCGCTAAAAAAGTGGCCCTGGGGGGCTCGTGGGGGGACGACAGTAGATGCTCTTATTATGGACGAGCAGGATTTTTGAAAACTCCCAAAGTTAAACAAACTACTCCTCTGGATCGAAAAGAGTGTCGCTAGCTTAGCTAGCTACTCGTGCATCCTAAGTGCATTCTCTCCGACACTTAAATCGGATTGGAGGGAATAGTACCAGTACTCCCGAGTAGGTCCACTCAAATTATGTAAACTCGTGGTTAAACGAATTTAGCTGAGTTTTTTCCTAAGGTATCAAGTTTGAGTTAAACGAGACAAGTTTACCGAGTAATCATTGATACGTCATAAACGTATCCTTAATTTCTGATGTTCCATGTTGTTTTCATTTTGTTTCCTACATGTTTTCTATACACTTTATGTCATTTTTATCGATTTTCTGGACTAACCTATTGACAAGATGCCATAGAGCCAGTTCCATGTTTTCTGCTGTTTTTAGTTTCAGAAAAGTTATTCTGGAAATATTCTCGAAATTGGAAAATTCGAAGTCCGGAGTTCCTAGAATTCTTGAAGGTTCCACGGAGTCCCGAAGAGGCCCGGATGGGGGCCACAGGGGGCCACACCATAGGGCGGCGCCCCCTGGCTGCACCATGGGGTGGTATGGGCCCCCCAGGCCTCCACCGCCTTTGCCCTTTCGTATATTTATACCCTCCGACATATCAACCCTAAAAATATAGCACTTCGCCCGGAGAAACACCCGAGGCCGCCGTCATCATCATCCTGAGATTGGGAGGGTTCTGGAGCTCTCCCCGGCACCTTGTCGGGAGGGGAATTCATCACCAGAGGGGTCTACACCACCATGCCCTCCTCCAAAGTGATGTGTGAGTAGTTCATCCCTAGACCACGGGTCCATAGCAGTAGCTAGATGGTTGTCTTTTCCACTCTGTACCTCATGTTTAGATCTCGTGAGCTGCCTCACATGATTGAGATCACCTTTATGTAATGCTACATGTTGTGTTTGTTGGGATCTCATGAATGTTGAATGCTATGTCTTCGGATTATCAATCTATCATGTTATCTTTATGCTTATGTTATTTATGATCTTGCATGCTCTCCGTTATTAGTAGATGCTCTGGCCAAGTAGATGCTAGTAAATCCAAGAGGGAGTATTTATGCTCGATAGTGGGTTCATGCCTCCTTTGCATCCGTGCTCCAGTGACAGAAACATGACGGATGGAGGATGTGTTGTTGCGATTAGGGAGAAAACAATGTTGTTTACTTAGTTTCCATTGTTTACATTACACACTTTGCTTACTGCCATAATCTGTTGCTTGCAACTTAATATCCAACGTTTGTTCAGATGATATTTGGAGGGTGGATTATTAGACATAGATGCAGTTGGATGACGGTCTATGTTTTTTGTTCTAATGCCCGCATGAACATAGTAATCTTTATGTATTGCATATGCACTACGGAGCAGCCTTAATTTCTATCAATTGCCCAGCTGTAATTTGTTCACCACACATGTTATTTATCTTCTACGGAGAGACACCACTAGTGAACTATGGACCCCAGTTCTTTTTCCTCATACTGATAAAGCACCTACTGCTTTCTAAAGGGGTCGTTGCATAGAAAACAAAAAATTTCCTACGCGAGAGACGCCCGAAAGGCCAAGATCTAATCTAGGAGACGAAGTGCAACGGGCAAAGAGAGGGTTAAGGAGAACACATACCCTCGAAGACACAAAGTGTTACGAGATCAAATCTCGTTGTTTGCGTAGTCGTACTCACACCGATCCCGATAGTGAGAAGATGTGCACCGCAATCCGGTGATGCCTCCATGATCGGTCACACGTACGGTTGATGACGACCTCCGTTCCCTCGATCCAGCAGGGCGCGGAAGTAGAGGATCCCTCGTAACTCCAGCAGCACGACAGCGTGGTGGTGGTGAAGAATCCCATGGTGAGGGCTTCGCCAAGCCGGAGACCATGGAATGGAGCAGCGGGTGGAGATGGAATGAGGTGGGCAAGTGTGTGGAGGATGGAGAGCTCTCACCCTCCTTTTATAGGAGAGGGGGAGGCAGCCCAAGGAGGTGTGGCCAGCCCCATGGTGTGCCCCAACCTCTTCCTTCATCATGTGAGTGGACACTCCACTCACATCCACTCATTTTCCCTTAAAACTCCACTTAGAAAATCCAAGAGTTTTTGTTTAATAAATAAATAAAACATTTTTATTTCTTTATTTAAGCATTTTTTAATTCTATAAACAAACTTTTGAATATAGCACCTCGACTCATTTGTTAATTCTATTAACAACCATTCGATTAAAAACCCCTTGACCTATTTCAATTTTCCCCGAAACAATTTCGGTGCTGCTCAAAATATTCTTCCATATTCCGTATCCTCTCAAACGCGTCATCGAACCTTAAGTGTGTCACCCTACGGTTCGTGAATAAGATAGACATGATCGAGACTCCTCTCCGATCAATAATCAACAATGGGATCTGGAGATCCGTGATGACTCCTATATATTCAACGATGACTCTCGTGATCGTGTGAACCAACAACGTCGTGAAATATTCCCTTTGTCTCGCGGTATTTTACTTGTCCGAGATTCAATCATTGGTATCAACCATACCTTGTTCAATCTCATTACCGACAAGTACACTTTTCTCGTTTCCGTGATATGACATCCTTGTGACCTAGTCACGTGCTTGCAAGCGGTGTTGATGTGATATCACCGAGAGGACCCAGAGTATATCTCTCCGTCATTTAGATGGACAAATCCCACTCTTGATCCATGATCCTCAACTTATACTTTCCAAATATCTAACGGAACCTTTATAGTCACCCTGTTACGGTGTGACGTTTGATGACATCAAAGCACCCTTCCAGTATCAGTGATTGACATGATCTCATGGTCTAAGGAATAAGTTACTTCGTATGTTTGATATAACAATGTAAACCTAATGACTTGATCGCATTGCTATATTCACTCTAGGTATATGTTCATCATATCATTCTTCTAATGACATGACCCCGTTATTAACAACATCCAATGTTCATGATCAGGAAACCTTGATCATCTATTAATCAACGAGCTAGTTAAAAGAGAGGCTTTACTAGGAACCATTGTTTGTTTATTAAACACACATGTATCAACGTTTTCGGTTAATACAATTCTAGCATGAGAAATAAACATTCATCATAAACAAGGAATGAAATAATAACCATTTTATTATTGTCTCTCAGGCATATTCCCTTCAGTCTCCCACTTGCACTAGAGTCAATAATCTAGTCTGTAAGTACTTAACACATATGGCGTTCCAGTGTTATTACCATGCTTCGCATGTGGTAAACATCATCAAAAAGATCTGAACTGTTCAGGTCCTATTGTATTTGCAGGTTCTTTGCGTCTACACGCATCACTCATTCTCTAATGAGATGGCTTTGTATATATATGGTCAATCGGTGAAACCTTAATTCCTCTGCTTAAACCGATGTCACTAACATTGTGAACATGTAGCTTCATAGTGTTAGTATTCTTGGAAATTCACCAAGTTCCGGTGATACCTTAATTCCTCAGCTTAAACTAATATTACTAACATTGTGAAAATGTAGCTTCATAGTATCAACATTCTTGGAAATTCACCAAGTTCAATAAAGAACTCCTTGACACAAAATATGCTTATTATCAGTTGTTAACAGAACGATATATTTTAGCCTTTGTTGTAGTCTCTGTCACAATATTTTAATTTTGAAACTCTTTCAAATCCAGCATGGAACTTTCTTCCAGCCTATTGTTCTACCCTTCATCACGTATTTTAATTGAGATAAAAATATTTGAATATATGACAAGACTATTAGTGTAACATATTACAACTAATATTTTGTCACTACTTCATAGGAAAACATATCCTTATCATTTCTAAAATGACACAAGAATCTCTCCCACTGTTGTCTAATCATCATATGAATTATCCTGCTATAACATTTTATAGCATAGGACTGATCTGGCTGTGTACATAGCATGGAAACATGACTTAGAAATCTCAATTTCAATGATGCTCATCATGTGTCAAAACACTTGAATCTTGCTTAATTATTTTCCATGTGACAAGAAATCTTTCTTGTCATTTCAATATTGACTTACTACAATATTTTATCTATGTAATTTGGCTTCAATCATACCAGGCGCTTCAGTCCATCTATTATAGATATCAATGCCCAATATCTTCTAAGCCTTTCATCAATAAGAAAATATTAACCGTGTTAATTTAAAATTACATATTTTCCAATCAACCATATGTCAGCTATATAAAGTATTGGAAAAATGTCATAGCGCTCCCACTTAATTTCTTGTAAATCTACAAGCATCTTTATCGTTCATGATGGAATCAAACTTTGATAACTTCATTAAGGTAAAGATTTCAACTTCTTTATGCTCACTTCAACCATTGAAGTGTGTATACCTTTCTAGCAACCTTTTGAATTTTACAAAACTCTCAGACTGTGTCAAGTACACATCTTTGATCAAACTTCCTCGAGAGGAGAGTTAGTTTTGTTATTCAACTGCCATATCATAATATGTAACTTTTGCTAGAACTATCCGCAAAGACTAAAGCATCACCACGGAAGATCAAAATCTTGTAGTAGTTAACTCCTTCAACTTCGTCGGAAACAACTTTTCGATAAATACAACTTTCAAAGGATGTACAAATCCATGTCTTTGTCGCTATATAGACCCTTTTTCTATTGTTAGGTATCATGCCTATCGAAAGGACTACCAAGTCACATACTTGATATTCATACAAGGATACTATGGTGGATATAATGACTCATAGTCAATTCTACGAAGTTAGGGCCCATCATTTGCTTCCTTTATAAGGTCCAGATCCTTTTGTTGTCAAAACAACACTTTACTCTTAAACCATAAGTTGGTCTAAGTACAAAGTTTTAGGACTTTTGTGGTTCAGTTCGCAAACTCATTCGAAGTATCTACAACATTTGTAGTGTCTTCTACTTAGTCAAAATAGGAAACCCCAGAACAACTTACAGTGCTGCGCTACTCTTGACATGGTAACGAAGATTCTCTAATCTTGTTGAGTTTGTACTGTACTCCCACTCACTTGTTTCACAAGAACTAATTTCTCGAGAAATCAACCCTTTCTGACAAACAACTTTGTCTTTGGTCGGTGATAGGAGAAATACCCAATGGATTCGTTAGGATAACCTTATAAACATATATTTATCCCATTTTGGTTGTAAACATTATACACATGCTATGCATACCAAAACTTAAGAAAATGACAATTCAGGTCACTACCCAAACCATATCTTATATGTTGTCAATTTCAACGGATCATGATGGTGCTCTTTTCAGTGGAAAAAACGGTTGTCACTAATGTATAAACTACAAAATTATAATGGCATTTGTATTAATCTTACCATGTAAAACAAGGTTTGATTTTGTCTCTTGAATACTCCAAACTAATGTGGGGTATTCGAGAAGTATAAGTTGTAGAACAGTTCTGCAACTTCTCAGATGTTTTGCTAAACTTGTAACTCAAACTTTATCCTTTATGATCCAATCATAAATACTTGATTATCTTGTTAAATTGATTTTTTACTTCATATTAATAACCTTTTGAACCAATTCAAAATGTCAAACTCTGTTCTCTTTAAATAGATATACTTACATATCTACTCAAATCATCGATGGAATTTTATGAAGGAAAAATTAATCCACCATACATGACTACACATAATGGATTATATACATCAATACGTATAATCTCCACTAAATTAGTCGTCCATTCTACTTTGGCCTAAGAACGGAATTCTAGTCATCTTTTGGAAGAGGTCTCGCAAGCGTCAATTTATTCAAAACAAAATAACTCTGGAAGTCCATCAATATGGAGTTCCTTCACGTTTTCCTTTCCGATATGAACTAAAATGGTGGTGTCATAATTTAAGTGAAACTCTTTTACGTCTCGCAACGTTTAGCATTTAGTCTTATAGATGTTTACTTTACCAACATGATTTATATTAACATATCCATCGATTATGGAATATGTTCATAGTTTGAACAATCTCATTTGTTCTCACAAAAGACTAGAACAAAATAACAACTTATTAAGTTCTTAAAATAAATCTTGAATGTTTGGTTCGATACGACAATGAACACAATAACACTTTATTTATGTTCTTGTCATAATCGGTTCCACATCTATTACTAGTTCCTTTTAGGCACTTGTATTTCTTGCATTGCGTTGCTTTGTATGACAACTCATACCAACCAATGTGGTATCAAAATACCCAAAAATACTTTGTTAACTAGTAATACATCTATAACTTGTATATCAAGCATATACTTGTCGAGACATCGTAGTAGTTTTCATAGACGGGGGTGCCATGAGATTACGGGTAGAGACGTGGGGAAACGGGATCGCGTTGAAGTCAAAGACACAGGTTTTACCCAGGTTCGTTACGTCGTGGTAATACGACGTTCCTACTCCTGCAAACTCACTAATCAGGACTAAACCCTGTGTATACAATTACAATGTGAGGTTCTGTTTAGCTTATTCGCTGAGGGTCAACTTCCCGGCGAGTTAGCCTGTAGCTTCGTGTCTAGTTATCTTATCTCCCGCCCGGCTTTATATAATAGCCGGGTTAGGGCATACAGAGTAGGAAACCTAGAAGACTACGGTAGACATTAACTTGGAAAGTAAGGAATCCGCCTTCTCCTCCAAGCCAGATCACGTGGGCCGTGATCCGGGTCCTTCTAGAATCCGGCTTCTGTGCGTCAGCTTACTGGGCCGCCCAATGGACCATAGCCCACTACCAGTTGGGCCACCCTGGTAATCCGACACTTTTGACTACCATCTGATATCCCCCTATTCAGTATATATCCGACAGTAGCCCCCAAGAAGGATTAAAACTCTGATTCGCCGTCTTTCGCCAATAGCCCACAATCAGTAGGGCCACCCTAGTAATCCGGCACCTTTGACTACCATCTGATATACCCCTATTCAGTATATATCCGACAGTAGCCCCCAAGAAGGATTAAAACTCTGATTCGCCGTCTTTCGCCAAATGCATATTGTCCGAGAAATATTGGCCAGCAGTCTTGATTCTTATTTTTCTTCTTTTTAAGAGAGATGGTAACGTAAAACTCGGAATTCCGAAAATCCGGCTTTTCTCACACGATCCCTCGCGGAGAAAGAATCTCCTACGTCAGCACTTTAATCCTGCTGACGTAAGGGACGTTTGGGTTCCAGGCGGGAAACCCAGAAACATATCTCTGACAGATTCTCGCGGGAAACGAGGAGATAACCATAATCATCCCGTCGATCCATTTCCCGGATTTCTCGGCGAGTGACACGCGTTAATCATCCAACGGTCAAAAGAGCCGTTAGCACGCATCGTGACGGATTTCCGGCTATAAATAGCCTTCTTCGTCCTCCCGGAAAATCTTCCGCTCCCACTCGAACGCCATTACAGCGCCCAAGCTTCCAGCAGAGAGAGAGAGCACCGAACGCACCCTGCGCCCAGAACGTCACCGGAAGCGAGCCAACGCTGCTACCAAATGGCATCTCCGCCGTCTTCGCCCGCACGCACCGTTGCGCAGGACATCGAGGACATAAGCAACAATATGGATCCTCAGTTGGATTCCCCGACGCGCGCCGACGACGACGTTCCGGTGAAGACAGCGAGCACCGCGGCGGGCGAGGGAAACGCTTCCGCCGCCACGGATCCTGCGGTCTCAAGCTCCGTGCCTTCTCCGCCGTTCGCTCCCGAGACGGCGGAGGAGAAGATCACGCTCCTCGGCGACGAGCTCGCCGCTGCAGAAGCCGCCGCGTCCGCCGCCGCCGGAGCGGACGAAGAACTGGAGACTGCCGGCAACTGGGTTGCCTGCAGCATTCCCCCATCCCCCATCCCACCTTTCTCAAACACCGCTGCTGTTCTGCCGCCTGATCTTCTAAGGATCAAGCGGCACATCGCCAAGCTCACCTCCTCTGATCCACCCCTAACCGGCATGGACACAGTCCTTTGCTGGTTGGATAGGCGGATCCAGCCGTTGGCCAACCATGGCGGCCGTCTCCTTTGCGAGTACACGGGCGCCAACGACAAAATGCGGACAACTAGCAAAGACTGGGCCGCGAAGGATCTGCGGCGGCGCGTAAACCAGTTGGTCGCATCACGCGACCAATATGAAGCGAGTCGGCCAATGTATACGGCCGACAATCCGGCTCCCAAGGTATTTTTCCGTCATTTGGGTGGAATTTGGCACGCTTTCTCGGATTTTTCGCTTCTAACTCTGCTTTTTCTTTTCGACAGATTGCTGAACTTCCTGACTCGGAGCTAGCCTTCGAAGCTGATCTGGAGGCGTTGCGCGCCACCTTTGCAGGCGGGCGAAAGCGCAAGAAGATTTCCTCCTCTGAGGAAATCATCGATCTTGACGGGATTCCCGTCGTCACCTCCAGGTAAGAACGTCCGGGTTATTTTCTTTTTGTCGAAGTTTTCTTTCATCTTCGGAGTTTTAACTCTTTCCGGGTTTTTTGTTTTTTGCCTTTAGCCTGCCTCCCTCTACCTTAAAGCCAAAGAAGCTGAAAAGGCATAAGGTTGTGACCAACAGAGGCTCTCAACCTTCTCCCGTCATCGCACCGGACACACCGTCCACGATGGCGGAAGAGCATGCAACAGCCCCCACCACCAAGTCGTTGGAGCCCAGCCATCCCGTTGTGTCGGACACGGACACGAGGGAAAGGGCGGCTCCAGAGGTGGGAAATTCTTCTCGGACAATCGATGAGGAGATTCCCACCTTCGACAAGGACTTCAAGAACCTCAACGATGGCCTAAGTGCGGCCGGAATTCTTTTTGCGGAATACGCAAAATAGTTCAATGAAAACTTGGCGGGGTTGCAGCGAATGAGCCAGGTATTTAACTCTAGCCCCCAAGCATTAAGCAAAATGTATACTTTTTGCCTTGATGCTTTTTAGTTACTCTTTTCCTTGTCGTGTTCCAGCAAACCGCCGAAACCATTAACATGGAAGTTTTTAATAAACTTTCCGTCAAGAACAAGGAAGTTAGAAATCTTCTTTCCATTCTTGACGTGAAAGATGCGGAGCTGGCATCGTCTCAGCTGAAGCTGTCGGAAACAACAGGTAAACTTTTTTCCTCTGAAGTTTTTGATTCTGCTTTTTGTCTAAGTACTTTTCCGGGATTTTTCTAAACTCGGAATTTTCCTTGCTTTCCAGATGCTTTCGCTAAGGCCAAGAAAATAGCTGAAGATGCCGGCAATGCTGCCAGTCTCCGTGAGGAGAATCTGGACCTTCATAAGAACCTTATGAAGGCCCAAAAGGATCTGGAAGCCAGCAATCTGGCCCTTGGAATTGCTCATTCCAAGGCTTCCGAACAGGCGGAGAAGGATAAGTCCACCATCCAGGACTTGAAAATGCCTTAAACCTTCGCCTGGAGGAAGGCTCCGAAATCGACAAGATCATCGGTAAGTTTTACTTCATTTACCATTTTTCCATGTCTTGTTTTCATTCTCTGCTTTTTCACTTAACCTTTTTGGTTGTTTTGTCTAAAAAAACAGGAGGTAACCCAGATCTCGCTCGGATTGACAGAATCTGAGCCTTTGGGAAGACGTGGACTGCGATCAGATCTGCTGGTATGCAACTGGTCAACAAGTTCCTTCCCACAAGGACTGGGGAGTTCTCGGAAGTTGAGAAACTTCCGGGTGCCATCTTGGAGGTGGCGGAGTCCAGGGAGTCCATCCTACGCTCCGCTGCACGGGGTGGTGCACGCATGGCACTCGGCCTTATGCGTATGCACTACCCTGGTGCAAAGTCTTGGCGCGTGGCGTCCGGTATCCCCCGAGGATACACGGAAACTCAGCGATCCACCATCTTTGATGAAATCAAAGGCCACGCCACCAAGATCGCCTCCATGGTGAACATCTCCATCACTTATCCAGAAGAGGAGATCCCGGAAGCCCCCGGGAATGACAGCAGCGATGAAGACTCGGATGCTTGAAGGGCTGCCTTTAACCTGGATGATGAAAGTAGACAATAGGAGCATTACTGCACTTTTACGATGTAATTCATATTGTAATGCTTCTATTCCTTTTGTATAAACAAGAACTCCGCCTTTTGCAGTTTTAATTATGAAATTCTTTGCAAGGTTTCCGGGTTTTAATATTCCTTTGCCTTCTAAGTTCTCTGGCTTATGTGTTTTAACTGTCCTTAGTGTTTGAAATGGCTCGATAGTATTATGAATCATCATGCCGAGTAACTGGGTATAACCAATCAGTTTAAACTCGGAAACATGGATCATACTAAAGGCATTTTTACTAACTAGCTCCAGTGACCCAACACCTAAACAATCAGATAATACTTAGATAAAAGTAAGGATTTTTTTTGAAACTTGGGCACGCAGGCACAATCCGAGTTTCCTTTAGCCGTTAGCAGGCTGAAAATCATTCAGTTTTTAAACACCGAGCACGCAGGCACAATTCGGGTTAACATTGAGTATTTTGTAAGATCATTGGGAAATAGATAAGGTGGAATCATGTTTTGTACTATAATAAACTTGTAAAAACATGAATATAAGAATTCCGACAACTTTATTTCATGATCTCAAAGATGTTTACATAGAAATTGAACTAAGTATAGAAGGGACGTAACTGCTGGATGCTCCAAGGCCTCTTTGTCTCTCCTAGTTCATCATCTATCTTTCTCTTTCTTTTGCGATTCGGCTTTTCGGGATCGTCTTCCATGTCCCGAATATCTACAAGATAATATGACCCATTTTTCATAGCTTTGCTGATTACAAATGGTCCTTCCCATACTGGGGCCAATTTGTGCTTTCTTTGCTGCACCAATCTCAGCACTAAGTCACCTTCTTTAAAAGAACGATGCCTGATTTTCCGACTATGATAACATCGTAAACCTTGCTGGTAAATCGCGGATCTTTGAAGCGCAAGCTCTCGTTCCTCTTCCAAGAGATCGACAGCATCCTGTCGTGCTTCTTCGGCATTCGAGTCGTCGAAATCCCGCACTCTTGGGCTATCATGGATCATGTCCGTTGGAAGAATAGCTTCCGCACCATAAACTAGGAAAAACGGGGTTTGCCCAGCTGACCTGTTTGGCGTCGTTCGAATACTCCAAAGCACAGAAGGTAGCTCTTCTACCCATGCTCCAGCTGCTCTATGAAGAGGAGATTCGAGTCTTGGGCGTATTCCTCGCAGGATTGAGCTATTCATTCTTTCAACCTGTCCATTGGATTGCGGGTGTGCCACAGATGCGAGATCTAGGCGAATTCCCGTTTGTCGGCAATATTTTGCCAACTCTCCAATGGAGAAATTTGTCTCGTTGTCAGTTATTATGCTGTGTGGAACGCCATATCTCATGACTATGTCAATGATGAAATTTCTGGCAGTTACACCGTCAAGCTTTTTGATGGGTTTAGCCTCCACCCATTTGGTATACTTATCTACAGCTACAAGTAGATGTGTAAGTCCGCCTCGCGCAGTTTTGAACGGTCCCATCATATCTAGCCCCCAGACCGCAAATGGCCATGTAATTGGGATAGTTTTGAGTGCTTGGGCCGGCATATTAGTCTGCTTGGCGTAATATTGACACCCTTCACATGTGTTAACTATGTGCTCAGGATCGGTCTTGGCTGTTAGCCAGAAAAACCCGGCACGGAATGCTTTTTTAACTATGCTTTTTGATTGAGCATGGTGTCCGCAATCTCCGGCATGGATTTCTTGCAGGATTTCTCGTCCTTCTTCTGGTGAAATACACCGCAGAAAAATTCCGGAAGTACTGCGTTTATACATGCAATTATCAATTACCGTGTATCCTTTGCATCGACGCTGAATTTGTCTCTGCAAGACTTCGTCTGCTCCTTCCGGGTACTTCTGGTTGACTAAGAAGTTTAAATATGGAATTGTCCAGTCCGGGTTAACGAGCATAACTTCAATTGACTCGGAAGCCAGAGGGTAATCGATATCTCCACCTTTTATGGATGGCTCGTACAAATGCTGGACGAATACACCTGGTGGTAGGATTTTTACCCTTTCTGACCCCATGCGGGCTAACGCATCCGCGTTCCAATTTTCCTCCCTTTTAACATGGAGTACTTCGAATCCGAAGAAACAAATGGCGAACTCGTCCACCGTTCTCCGATATTCGGCCATTATAGGGCTCTTTGCGTCCCAGGTTTGGTTGAGCTGATGCTGTACCAAATCCGAGTCGCCGTAGCACAGGATGCGTTTGACCCCTATTTCTTTTGAAATGTGCAAGCCATGAAGCAGAGCTTCGTATTCTGCCACGTTATTGCTGGCGTTGAAGTGTATTTGTAATACATACTCCATTGTGTCTCCTTTAGGGGATTTTAAGACTACACCAGCTCCAGCGCCCTCCTTCATCTTGGATCCGTCAAAATGCATGATCTAGTACTCGGACTCCGGCATTGGTGTTTTCTCCATTGCTTCCGTCCAGTTGGCGACAAAATCTGCCAGAACCTGGGATTTTATTGCCGTCCTTGGCTGATACTTAATGTCGAAGGCTGCTAGCTCGATACCCCATTTGGCTACTCGGCCAGTTGCCTCTGCATTGTTTATTATATCCCCTAGTGGTGCTTTACATACCACTGTTATGGAATGTCCTTGGAAGTAATGGCGTAACTTTCTAGATGCGAAAAATACGCCATATGCCAGTTTTTGGTAGTGTGGGTACCTTTGCTTGGACTCGGAGAAAACTTCACTTATGTAATATACCGGATGCTGGTCTGGTATGCTTTGTTCGTCTTTCTTCCGTTCTACAACAATTACTGCACTAATAACCCTGTTTGTAGCCGTGAGGTACAATAACATAGGTTCTTCGTCTTTTGGGGATGCCAAAATCGGAGCTTTCATCAAAGTTTCCTTCAACTGGGTTAGCGCTGCATCAGCCTCTTCTGTCCACTCGAATTTGTCGGATTTTTTCAGCAACTTGTAGAGTGGTAAGGCTTTATCCCCCAGCCGACTAATAAATATGCTGACGGCAGCGGCGGAACCCGTCAATCTTTGGACATCTTTCACACACGTAGGTTTGGAGATGTTCAAGATGGCTTTGATCTTTTCCGGGTTAACTTCTATTCCTCGGTGAGAAACGATGAAACCCAGAAGTTTTCCTGAGGGAACCCCGAATACACACTTTGATGGATTTAACTTCATCTTGTAAGTGCGCAAGTTTTCGAAGGTTTCTCGCAAATCCTCAAGGAGTGTGTCTTTTTCCTTGGTTACGACAGCAATATCGTCCACGTAAACGAGGACATTTTTGCCAATCTGACTATGCAAACAACGTTGCATGCAACGCTGGTAAGTTGCACCTGCGTTCTTCAGGCCAAACGGCATGGTTACGTAATAATACGTCCCGTATGGGGTTATAAAAGAAGTCTTAATTTGATCTTCCTTTTTCATGCGTATTTGGTGATACCCGGAATAAGCATCCAAAAAGCATAAAAGCTCAGAGCCTGCAGTGGCATCTATTATTTGATCGATTCGCGGTAACGCGAACCTATCCTTTGGACACAATTTGTTCAAGCCGGTGTAATCTATACACATTCTAAGAGCAGTAGTGTCTTTCTTCGGTACTAATACCGGATTTGCAGACCATTCAGTGTGGATTACTTCCTGGATGAAATCTGCTGCTAAAAACCGGATAATTTCCTTGCCAATAGCCTTCCGTCTTCTTCCGTCAAATCGACATAGACCTTGTTTGACGGGTTTGGAGCCTGGAATTACCTTGAGTTGATGCTCAGCAAGTTCCCTGGGTACGCCTGGCATGTCAGCTGGACACCAGGCGAAAATATCCCAGTTCTCACGGAGGAACTTGATGAGGTCGCATTCCTATTTGTCGGTCATCCCAGTTCCTACTACGAAAATTTTTGTCGGGTCTTTGTGATCTAGGATTACCTGTCTTGTATTCTCGGATGCCTTGAAGCTATCTGCTGGCTTCCGAGTTTCTTTTCCCGCCGGCATTTCTGTCGGCGATACCTCCTTAGCCAGCTCTTTCAGCTCTTCCTTTGCTATGATCTTCTCAGCGCAAAGGGCGTTTTCTTTTTCCAGCTTGTTCGCCAGCTTGAAGTCTCCAGTTATGGTGATTACCCCTCCTTTCGGCCCTGGCATCTTCAGCTTGTTAAAAATATAACATGATCTTGCCATAAATTTGGCGAAAGCTGGACGTCCGAGAATTGCGTGATACACGCTTTCGAACGACACCACCTCGAAGGACACTTTTTCCTGACGGAAGTGATCTTTTTCTCCGAAAGTGACATCTAGGGAAATTTCTCCTAGGGATCGTGCTTGCCTGCCGGGAACAATGTCATGGAAGCGTATGTTGTTGTGATTGAGCTGGGTCTCGGAGATTTTCAGATGTCTTAATGTATCCAGGTACATTATGTTGATGTTGGATCCTCCGTCCATCAGCACTCTTTTTAGCCTAGTGTTCTGGACAATAGGGCTTACAATAAGATCTTGTGTGCCGGGTTCAGGGATATTTCCGGGATGATCAGACTGATCCCAGGTTATTGGTGTGTTCGAATACTTCAAGAATTTTGGGGTTGCCGGAACAACCGCATTTATTTCTCGAAGTGTTCTTTTCGCCACCTTTGCTGATGGAGTTGCTAGGAAAGTTAGGGCGCATTCTCCATCAACTCTCGGAAACTTGGGTTCGCCTTTCCGCTGTTGTTCCTGGATTTTTTCGTCAGTGTCCGATTCACTGTCTTCTTTCTCAGCTTCTGGCTTTTGTTTAGAGAATTTCCTTTTGGAACTCTTCCCCTTGTTTCCGGATCCTGCACTGCCTTTCATGTGCTTATTCAGTCGGTATTGTGCGTTTGTATGGGTGGGTTTCCCAAATTACGAATGGTGGACGCAGGGTTCCGACTTAATCTTCTCCCACTCTTCTTTAGTGTAGTTTATTGGTTCCGAAATGCGTCCTTTCCATCTGTTCCCTTTTTCACTTCCAAAGGCTATGTTAACCTCTTTGGGTTTTGGTGTTGCATCTGAAGTTCCTTTTTTCTCAGAGCGAGTATTTTTCTTGGCCAGTATCAGTGCATCGATATTGCCGCCTCTTGCTCTGATATCGTCTTCGGCTGCAGCGTGTTCATTGGCGGTTCTAAGCATAGATCTGAGATCGCTGTTTGGAACCAACCATGAACGGTACAAGACCGGGTTTTAAGCCATTGACGAAAGCATGCATTGCTTGTACGTCAGTTACTCCAGAGCAACTATTCTTCATTGCAGTCCATCTGGAGATGAAATCCACGTATGGTTCATCCTCGAACTGGGTGCAACGATTCAGCTGGTTGATGTTGTTCGGGCGTTTGTAAGTTCCCCGGAAATGATGAGTGAATACTCGAGCCATATCATCCCAGCTGTCTACAGTTCTTGATAGCAATCCATTAATCCAATCTCTGGCTCCATCCAGTAACATTAGGGGGAGAAACTTTACAGCTTCCAGGTCTGTCCCATTGTTAATCTGGACGGCTGTATGGTAATCTGAGAGCCAGGTATCTGGGTTTGTACTGCCGGTGTATTTCTGGTATGTTGGACCGACCTTGGCGAAGCCAGAATGCAGGGTTATCCTTCGGATCCTATCAGTGAAACACTTAGGTCCAAAGTATAGATCGTCCTTTTCCGCCCTATCCATGTGTGCGGAATACCTGTCGGCTGAATGAACAGAAGGGGATCTACTCCTTTCTTTTCCATTGTTGCGCGGACGCGCTTTTCCGGGATCATTTCTATTTCTTTCAAGATCACGCCCTTTTGGATGAGGTGGAGTTCTACTCCTGTGCCTTTCTTTATCCTTGGGGGGTGTCCGAGATCTCTCACGCCTGTGAGGTACATCATGTCTTCCGGCTTTTTCAGCAGGGTTTCTCGGAGGTGGCATTGCTTTGCCATCATTCCGGTGTTTTTCTTCCCGATCGTGGGGTTTGCGTCCACCTTTCGGGAGATGAGATCCGGTTCTAGATGCTTCATCCCTATTGTCGGGATTTTTCTTATCTTTTCTCGGATCTGCTTTCTTATCCTTTGAATTGTCGGAATCTCCAGGTTCTTCCGGTCCAGGTGCTCCAGCGGCGCAAGTAGCTGTTTTGCATAGGGCGGAGTCGTCGTGCAACTTCCCTGATCGCTCTTGGGCCCGCTGTTGTTGTTGCAATGCTTTTCCTAGGAAAGCATACACCCCTTGGAGTTTTTCACCGTTGGAGTACATGTCATTGTTGAGGATGGCAAACGCTGCTTCCGCATTTTCTGCTGCGGTTTTGTATATTGGTTCGCCCCTGGCATCCTTGTCGTTTACTTGCTTTTGCCAAGATGGGTTGTGAAACCTTTCTTTTGGCGGCAGTACTTCCGGTCTTACGATTCCGGGTAACCTTGTAGGTTTAATGCCAGATCTATTCTTTTTCTCGTACTCCTCGATTTCTACCTTCATGAGCTTGATGTCATCCTGGGTTTTTTGGAGGTGTTCACGAGTTCTGAATAGATGTTGCTGTTGCCGTTGGAGAGCTTGTCTCCTGACTTCTAGCACTTCAGGGGGTTCATGCAATCCCACTGGTGTTTATAACAATTCCTGTTCTTCTTGCTCTGTCATTGGCGGAACAAGGATTTCTTTTGTTTTCTTCTCCGTAATTTTTGTTCCGCTTGCATCTCCTACTTCCGGGCTTTCATCAGTTGGATCAACCAATTTCTTCTTCCGGAGTTTGTATTGGAGTTTTTAGCGGCCTTGTTCTTTTTCTTGGAAGAGGGAGGTTTTTTAGCAGGTTCATCCTCTGTCAATTCCTTGACGTTGGGAAATATCGGAGAAGTTTTTCCATATTCTCTCTCTTCCTCTGGCGGAGGGGTTTTAGGGCTTTCCTGACTGCCGGCGTCCGTGTTTTCAGACGGTTTCGCCATTAGTACTTCATGGAATCCCTCTTGAAAAGATTTAACTTTTCTTTCGAAGGCGTCCACGTCTTCGTCTTCGGAGTCAAAATCATCTGATCCGGTTTCTGACTCTAATCTCGCCTCAATGGCGGCTAGCACAGAGTCAGCTTCCGAGTTCATCGCTGGATGGGCGGGTGTCGGATCTTCCACCTCAGTAGTGGGTTTGCTATTTTCTGCCTCTTGCACGGGATTTCTGTCATCCGTGTTTTCGGCGACTTCGGATTGCACCATACCGATAAAGTGTGTATCACTTTTATGTCGGCGATCTGAGCAAAATCCGGGATCATAGTCATCCTCGACTGGGTATAGGGCGGGTGGGATAAATTTGCTTCCACCGCAAAACCCCATGGCCTCTGCAGTTAGTCCGATAAAGATATTAGCAGATCCGATCGGTAACACGCAGGCACTTACCAGATGATTTTGCGCCGGTATGTAGGATCCGTTGTCGAGGAAGCGTCCGACGTCGTCGTCGAACTCCAAGCTTCCGACAGTTATGGAACTGCCGATCCCGCCGAGTATCCCAGATCGGAACTTAATGCCTGACGTCGTTTGCCCCACGGTGGGCGCCAACTGTCGAGACATCGTAGTAGTTTTCATAGACGGGGGTGCCATGAGACTACGGGTAGAGACGTGGGGAAACGGGATCGCGTTGAAGTCAAAGACACATGTTTTACACAGGTTCGGTACGTCGTAGTAATACGACGTTCCTACTCCCGCAAACTCACTAATCAGGACTAAAGCCCGTGTATACAATTACAATGTGAGGTTCTGTTTAGCTTATTCGCTGAGGGTCAACTTCCCGGCGAGTTAGCCTGTAGCTTCGTGTCTAGTTATCTTATCTCCCGCCCGGCTTTATATAATAGCCGGGCTAGGGCATACAGAGTAGGAAACCTAGAAGACTACGGTAGCCATTAACTTGGGAAGTAAGGAATCCGCCTTCTCCTCCAAGCCAGATCACGTGGGCCGTGATCCGGGTCCTTCTAGAATCCGGCTTCTGTGCGTCAGCTTACTGGGCCGCCCAATGGACCATAGCCCACTACCAGTTGGGCCACCCTGGTAATCCGGCACTTTTGACTACCATCTGATATACCCCTATTCAGTATATATCCGACAATACTCCTGAGCTGGACTTTTCCAGTTATCTTCTTTTTATGCCATATATCTTTTTGTAATTCTATTTTTTTATTCCCTTTTCCTTTATAGAAGAATCATTCAACATCAAACAATGCTAGTCGTACTGGCTCATTTTCTTTGGTGTGTTAGTCATATACTATCACCCATTGAGTCATACTTTGAGTTTGATTGTTCTACTAATATCACCATATTAATAGTATTCTTCTAGATTCCACTCTTAGCAAACTCCAAGTAAGATAAAAGAATTTACTCATACTTTTAATCCATCCCATCATAACAATTTTATGATTAAGCTACTATAGCTCGAAGGAAGAAATTTAGAGGATAATTTTTAGCGCCCAACTTCTTGGAATATTCAAACGCCTAGCGTCTTCAATCATTGCATATATTCCGATAATATAAGCAAACATTGTCACGCTAAATTATACTCAGTCATGTTGCTACAAATAAGTTTCTAGATATCAATATATCTTTCACTTCATTGTTTCTGAAAACAACTCTTTTCAGTTCCAAAATCACCTTGATCAACAAAACATTCTTTTGAAGATAAAGTAATATGGTAGCAACCATGACTCTGGATTCTAAGTAAGAATTGGTTGCTCTCTAGATTAATCAATCATTAATCATATGGAGCTAGGCAGGAAATACCAAAAATCTACAATAGGACTCAATTTTAAATTTGACTAATACGGTAAATGATTTTTACCAGATCATAACAGTTATATCTCAATTAACAATCTAAGTGTAAGGTAGTTATGTGGATGCAAATGAATACTACAATTTGTGCAAATTCACTTTGATTGATTGTTCATGATAAATAAGTTCAAGTTAATTCACAAATTATACCATGAACTCCCACTCAAAAACAACATCCCTCTTAGTCGTCTTTAGTGATTACACGAACCAAATTCACTACGCCAAAACCGATCATCACGTGAGATGATGTAGCTTCAAAGGCGAACATTGACATCTTCATCATATCATCCATATGATTCATGCTTTACTTTTCGGTTACGTGTTCCGAGGCCATGTCTGTACATGCTAGGTTCGCCAAGTAGAACCGTAGTATTGTGTGTGTTCAAGGCCATGTCTGTACATGCTAGGCTTGAAATCACCCGTTGTGTGCGAACGTTGAGTCTGTCACACCCGATCATCACGTGGTGTCTCAAAATGACGAACTTTCTTAATGGTGCATATTTAAGGAAGAGCACGTTATTATATTGATATTTAGTGAGAGGGATCATCTTATAATGCTACCGTCGCTATCTAAGCAAAACAAGATGCATAAAAAGGATTAACATCACAAACATCACATGAAAGGATAATGTGATATGATATGGTCCTTCTTGCACTTGATCTCCATCATGTGCATCATGGTATGATCTCCATCATTCCACCGGCGTGGTACCAAGTACCTTGGCACCCCAATCTTGATTGTCCATCAATAATAAGACAATCATATGGATACCTTCCGGTATATCAATAATTTACAAAAGAGATCATCTCATAATCAAATTTTTAACATTGACCATATCAATTCACATGCCCAGCAAAAACTAGTTAGACGCTTCTAATTTATTTTTGCTTATTTTACGTGGCTTAGGGCTTTCGAGGATAGAACCGTTCATAACTACGAACATCTACCACAACGTTGATAAACACATTTTTAACAACCCTTCGTAGATTAGATCTTAACTATAGTAGGAGAAACAAACACCCGCAAGCCACTTATGCAATACAAGTTGCATGTCAGTTGTGGAACAAGTCTCATGTACGTGGACATGTAAGGTTAGTCCGGGCCGCTTCATCCCACTATGCCACTAAGATCATAAAATAATCAAGAAGGTAATAACATGATCATCAACGCCCACATACACCTATGTGTTCTACCCGTACAAAACATCTACGCATAGATCCGGCTCTGATACCACGGAAGGGGTCGTTGCATAGAAAAAAAAATCCTACGCGAGAGACACCCGAAAGGCCAAGATCTAATCTAGGAGACGAAGTGCAACGGGAAAAGAGAGGGTTAAGGAGAACACATACCCTCTAAGACACAAAGCGTTACGAGATCAAATATCGTTGTTGGCGTAGTCGTACTCACACCGATCCCGATAGTGAGAAGATGTGCACCGCAATCCGGTGGTGTCTCCGTGATCAGTCACACGTACGGTTGATGACGACCTCCGTTCCCTTGATCCAGCGGGGCGCGGAAGTAGAGGATCCCTCGGAACTCCAGCAGCACGACGACGTGGTGGTGGTGAAGAATCCCACGGTCAGGGCTTCGCCAAGCCGGGGACCATGGAATGGAGCAGCGAGTGGAGATGGAATGAGGTGGGAAAGTGTGTGGAGGATGGAGAGCTCTCACCCTACTTTTATAGGAGAGGGGGGAGGCAGCCCAAGGGGGGTGTGGCCAGCCCCATGGTGTGCCCCCACCTCTTCCTTCATCATGTGAGTGGACACTCCATTCACATCGACTCATTTTCCCTTGAAACTCCACTTAGGAAATCCAAGAGTTTTTCTTTAATAAATAAATAAAACATTTTTATTTCTTTATTTCAGCATTTATTAATTCTATTAACAAACTTTTGCATATATCACCTCGACTCATTTGTTAATTCTATTAACAACCATTCGATGAAAAACCACTTGAACTATTTCAATTTTCTCCGAAACAATTTCGGTGCTGCTCAAAATATTTTTCGATATTCTGTATCCTCTCAAACGTGTCATAGAACCTTAAGTGTGTCACTCTACGATTCGTGAATAAGATAGACATGATCGAGACTCCTCTCCGATCAATAATCAACAGCGGGATCTGGAGATCCGTGATGACTCCTATATATTCAACGATGACTCTCGTGATCGTGTGAACCAACAACGTCGTGAACTATTCCCTTTGTCTCGCGATATTTTACTTGTCCGAGATTCGATCATTGGTATCAACCATACCTTGTTCAATCTCGTTACCGACAAGTACTCTTTTCTCGTTTCCGTGATATGACATCCTTGTGACCTAGTCACGTGCTTGCAAGCGGCGTCGATGTGATATCGCCGAGAGGGCCCAGAGTATATCTCTCCGTCATTTGGATGAAAAAATCCCACTCTTGATCCATGATCCTCAACTAATACTTTTCTAATACCTAACGGCACCTTTATAGTCACCTTGTTACGGTGTGACGTTTGATGACATCAAAGCACCCTTCCGGTATCAGTGATTGACATGATCTCATGGTCTAAGGAATAAGTTACTTCGTATGTTTGATATAACAATGTAAACCTAATGACTTGATCGCATTGCTATATTCACTTTGGGTATATGTTCATCATATCATTCTTCTAATGACATGACCCCGTTATTTAAAACATCCAATGTTCATGATCAGGAAACCTTGATCATCTATTAATCAACGAGCTGGTTAAAAGAGAGGCTTTACTAGTAACCATTGTTTGTTTATTAAACACACATGTATCAATGTTTCCGGTTAATACAATTCTATCATGAGAAATAAACATTCATGATAAACAAGGAATAAGATAATAACCATTTTATTATTGCCTCTCGGGCATATTCCCTTCACTTTCACACTTCTTTCATACTGTTACTACTGCTTTCATACCGTTCTCCTATTGTTTTCCATACCATGCGTTTAACTTCTTTGTGTTCAGCAAAACCGGTGAGATTGACAACCTCACTGCTTCGTTGGGGCAAAGTTTTGATTGTGTTGTGTAGGTTCCACGTTGCTTCTGAACCAGTAGTGCGCCCTGCCATCTCAGCTGCTTTAACCTTCTAAAGTTACTCCTTCCTCCTATTGGTCGATTCAACCTTGGTTTCTTTCTGAGGGAAAACTTGTTGCTGCACTCTTCGACCCTTCCTCTTGGTGTCTCCCAACGAACGTGTGTTCACACGCATCAAGCATATTTTCTAGAGCTGTTGCCGGGGAGGAAGAGAATTTCTGCAACGGGAGTCTCTCACTTCCAATCTCTTTACTTTGTTTTAGTTTTGCTTGGTTTATTTTATTTTGTCTTGTTTGCTTCTCTTTATTAAAAACACACAAAAAAATAGTTCTTATTCTAGTTGTTATTTTTCTTTATCATGCTTTCTAGAAATGTTTGATGCCTTTGAAACTAGATCTTATAGGCAAGGTGGGTTCATAGATGAACAACCAAAATATTATAAGGAACGCCACTTGTCACAAAAATGAATACACTTACGGGAGCAAATTAATAAATTGCATGACTATGCTAAAAACTTGTGCTCTACTTATAATGTTACTTATTGTTGCTTTGATAAATCTTGCTGCTGTAGGAGTTATAAACACCTTCCTTTTCAATGTGAGTATAATAATGATGTTACCATATCTTCTTATGTTAAGGGAAATTATGAATTATATGATGTGGAACAAATTGAAGAATTTATTGCTTGGAAGGGTGCATTCAAAATTTCTTATTTACTTGAAAGTATTGATGATGCACCTTATAAATACGAGATTTATTCCATACTTGAATATTGCTTTGATAATTACAAGGATTTAATTACTACATAATAGAATATCTTAATAAATGCTCTCAATCTAAGGAAGAGACTAATGCCTTGCATGAACCTATGGAAGAAGAAACTGTTGAATCTGGAAGCTCAGTGGATGAAAAAGAGGAGGAGAGTGATGATCAAGATAAGGAAGAATGGATCTACCCATGTCTACCTCCCAATGAGATTAACTCTTTAACTCATACATTACTTGATGAAAGTGATGATCCTATTGATTCTTTTGAAATATCTCTTTTTGATGATGTTGATACGTGCTATACTTGTGACCTTGATACTACTATGAATGAAACTTGTGAGAATGATATTGCTACTGTTATTCATGATAATCCATGCTAGTTTGATAAATCCTATGATAATCCTCTATTTATTCCAACTATTGATATGCATGATAATGAGGAAATTTGTTTACAAAACTTATATCATAATACTCTTGATGATGGTCATATGTTACTTGATGTTATAAATCATAATGTGATACGTCATAAGTGTATCCTTAATTTCTGATGTTCCATGTTGTTTCCCACATGTTTGTTATACACTTTATGCCATTTTTATCGATTTTCCGGACTAACCTATTGATAAGATGCCACAGAGCCAGGTTCATTGTTTTCTGTTGTTTTTATTTTTAGAAAAGTTGTTCTGGAAATATTCTCGGAATAGGAAAATTCGAAGTCCGGAGGTCCTAGAATTTCCGAAGGTTCCACGGAGTCCCAAAGAGACCCGGAGGGGGGCAACAGGAGGCCCACACCGTAGGGCGGCCGGTCGCGCCATGGGGTGGTGTGGGCCCCCCACGCCTCCACCGCCTTTTCCCTTTCTCTTATTTATACCCCCTTGAGACGTAAACCCTAAAGATATACCACTTCGTCCCGAAAAGCACCTGAGGCCGTTGTCATCGTCATCCCGAGATCGGGAGGGTTCTGGAGCTCTCCCCGGCACCGTGTCGGGAGGGGAATTCATCACCGGAGGGGTCTACACCACCATGCCCTCCTTCGAAGTGATGCGTGAGTAGTTCATCCCTGGACTACAGGTCCATAGCAGTAGCTAGATGGTTGTTCTCTCCACTTTGTACCTCATGTTTAGATCTCGTGAGCTGCCTCACATGATCGAGATCATCTTTATGTAATGCTACACGTTGTGTTTGCTGGGATCTGATGAATGTTGAATGCTATGTCTTCTAGTTATCAATCTATCATGTTATCTTCATGCTTATGTTATTTATGATCTTGCATGCTCTCCGTTATTAGTAGATGCTATGGCCAAGTAGATGCTATTAACTCCAAGAGGGAGTATTTATGCTCGATAGTGGGTTCATGCCTCCTTTACATCTGTGCTCGAGTGACATAAACGTGACGAATGGAGGATGTGTTGTTTCCATTAGGGAGAAAACAACGGTGTTTACCTAGTTTACATTGTTTATATTACACACTTTGCTTATTGCGATAATCTGGTTCTTGCAACTTAATACCCAATGTTTGTTCGGATCATATTCGGAGGGTGGATTATTAGACATAGATGCAGTTGGATGACGGTCTATGTATTTTGTTGTAATGCCCGCATGAATCACATAGTAATATTTATGTCTTGCATATGCACTACGGTCCAACCTTCATTTCTGTCAGTTGCCCAGCTGTAATTTGTTCACCACACATGTTATTTATATTTCACGGAGAGACACCACTAGTGAACTGTGGACCCCGGTCCTTTTTCCTCATACTGATAAAACAGCTACTGCTTTCACACTGCTTTCATACTGTTACTACTGCTTTCATACTTTTATTACTGCTTTCATATTGTTCTCCTACTGTTTTCCACACCATACTTTTAACCTTTTTGTGTTCAGCAAAACCGGGGAGATTGGCAATCTCACTGCTTTGTTGGCGCAAAGTGATTTGATTGTGTTGTGTAGTTTCCATGTTGCTTCTGAACCGGTAGTGCGTCCTGCCATCTCAGCTGCTTCAACCTTCTGAAGTTACTACTTCCTCCTACTGGTCGATTCAACCTTGGTTTCTTTCTGAGGAAAAACTTGCTGCTGCACTCTTCATACCTTCCTCTTGGGGTCTCCCAACGAACGTGTTTTCACACACATCAATCATTTAACGTGTTTGGAAGGTAGCACCCTGACATTTTTTTCTCCCGTATGAATATTTGTTGTCGATTATTATAGTTTATTGATTTCATATTAGTTGGTGGTGTCATACTTTCATTGAGTGTTGTTATGATTGCAACAAATAGTTAGAAACGAGTGTATGATGTTATGTTTTACCAAGCTAAATCAGTTAACTCGCGAGTTTTGCGAGTCGGGCCGATTTTCGCCTATGGACCCGTTCGTTGAACAGGTCCAGCCGAGTTGACTCGTGAGATGACGAGATTCAACAAGTTCGAGCCGAGTCGGCTTGTCTCGACTCGAATTTCAGTCCTATGGTCAAGAACATAAGTGCTAATTTTTACCCACATGCCCAACTACAAATTGCCTGTTACTCAACACATAACATTGTTACGCTATCAAAGGGGGAATCATCGTTGGAGACATCTACACCACCATGATTGTTTCCATAACGATGTGTGGGTAGCTCATCATTGGACCACAGGGTCATAGCAGTAGTTAGATGGTGATTTCTCATCCATATTCTTCAATACAAAGTTCATGTGATGCCTATCTAAATGATCTAATTGTTTGTTGTTGGTGTTTGCTGGGATCCGATAAATCGTGACGTTATGATAACATCACTACTACGAAATCTTATAGGGGAAAACCTACTAGCAGAGAGCCTATTTGGTAATACGCTTTTGGTAATTAGTAGCAGTGCACGAGCAACTGCGTACGTTTCCAGAAAAACTTATCGGAAGTGTGTCTTTCTGGCCGCACGCTGCCAGTATAGTTCGCCAAACCCTGTGGGCGAGGCAGACACTAGTAGAAGCGTGTGCCCTCACAGACACGCTTCCGATAAGTTATCCTCTAGCAGTGATCTCCCACAAGCGCACACTGCTATCTGATTAATTTATTTAGGGCACCCACACCCCGATTCCTCTCATATCCATCAGACTGAACCCCCTCCTCTCTGGATAGAGCCCTGCCGCCACCGCCCCGAGCTCCGTAGGCTCCATCGCCCTCCCCGTACCGAGCGTCGCCCCACCCCGAGTGTCGTCCCGCTCTATCGCCCTCCCAGCACCCTCCCTGTCGCGCGTTACCGTCACCCTCCCCTACCCTGAGAAGGTACACACACCTCTAGATCCCCTCCCCTGGCCTCTCCGGTTGTTTAGATTGTATATATGCCAACACTTAGGTTTAGATTCTATATATGCAAACACATTTTAGTGGGTGTAGATAGATGAATCCGATTAATGATGTTAGTGTATTTAGATAATCTAGTGTTAGTGTTAGATTAATGATGCTAGTGGATTTAGATAGTTAGTGTTAGTGGATGTTGATGGATCGACGGTCGGTGTTGCATATAAAGGATCAATATTAGTGTTCTTCTAATTAAAATTCATCAATGGGTACAAGGAGTATGCAGCATTGCCGGTCACAAAAGTAGCCTGGTGAGGACATTCAGACTAGACAACTTCTATAACTTCCAATGTTGCATTGTCCTTCGTACCCCATTGATGAATATTAATTAGGATATTTCATTGATTATTTATATCCTAATTATCTCATCTCGTAGCCTCAAAGCCGAGAAGGGATTGATACGTTCACGGTTCAGATAGCATGGATGGGGCTTGTCTTAGAGGAAGACTACGAAAAGAATTAGGATCCACGGCTACTGTGGACCCTAATTATTTTCGTAGTCTATCTCTAAGACCGGCCTTGGCCAAGCTATATGGATCTTGGAAGTGTTTCTCTCCTTTCGACTTTCGCGATACGAGAGATGAGAGATATTTAACACGAGGTGATTCATGATCTATTTACTGATATCCTAATTATCTCATCTTGTAGCCTCAAAGTCGAGAGGGGATAGATAAGTTCACGATTCATGTTGCATGGCTGGGGCTTAGTTAGTTGATTCCAAAATTTGCGTAATGGGTCGTGGAGAAAGACTACGAAAATAATAAGGGTTCATAGCAACAAACTGCTGGGGACCCTAATTCTTTTTATAGTCTCTCTTTAAGGCCTAGTATGATATATCACTGCCTTGGACAAAAGAATCAGGCTAGCACTGCCCTGGCTGAACTACATGGATCTTGGAAATGCTTCTCTCCTTTCTACTTCGGCGATACGAGAGAGATGAGATACTTAACGAGCTTTAATGGATTTTATATACATATTTCATGATCTATCTTTTATTATGTGGTGATTGTGGCTACCACAAGTTGTTTTGTTCGTAGATGGCTGGAAGGAAAGAGGTTACTAATATGTTGCAAATGTATCTGTAATTTTTTATGTCCCATGCTTGTTTTCTACCCAATAACTTTTGTTTTCCACATGTTTTCATTCGTTTTCCGGATGTTTTCATAGACTAACCTATTAACAAGATGCCACAGGCCAGTTGTTGTTTTCTGCTGTTTTTCTATTTCAGAAAAGTTCTTAAGGAAATATTCTCAGAAAGGGCTGAAAATCCAAGGAGATCATTTTTTACCCAGAACGGAGACGGAGTCCAAACGAGAGATGAAGGGGATCCAGGGGGCCACCAGGTGGGCACCAGGCGCGGCCTCCCCCTTGGTCGCGCCCGGTGGGCCCCTGGGATCCCTGGCCACGCCTCACGCCCCCTCTTCGCCCATAAATTTCCTTCAACCCTAAAAACATCGGGGACAGAGTTATTTTCCATGAAACATAAAAAGAGGAGATGTCACCTCGAAAGTCCAATCTAAGGCTTCTGGAGTCCTGCTCCGGCACCCTGCCGGAGAAGGGGATCGTCGCCAGAGGCCTCTACATCACCATGATTGCCTCCGGACAGATGAGTGAGTAGTGCATCTTGGTATTACGGGTCCATAGCAGTAGCTAGATGGTTGTTCTCTCCCCTATGCCTCCATGTTTAGAGTCTCGTGGTCATTCTCACATGATCGAGACCATCGTTATGTAATTTTGCATGTTGTGTTTGTTGGAATCCGACAAACCACGAGACTATGATTATTTTGTTCATGTCAATCTGAGATGCTTCACTTATATTAGTAGAGAGTTTTAATCTTGTCTTGCAATGCCCTCCAGTGTTTATGATTAGGTTGGCCACATAGTTATTTTACCATCCAAGAGAAGGTTTATATGCTGGATAGTGGGTTCATGCCTCATTGTTGCTTGCGCTCGAGTGACAGAAACGTGCGGGGGGAGAATGTGTTGTTGCACTAGGGAGAAAACAGTTGTGATCTTGTCTACGGATGAGAATGTATTGATCTTAATGCATTTGTTTGTTGCACAGATAGCAATCATTTCGTTGCTGCAACTTAATACCAAGTGATTTGCTAGATAACTTTCTTGAGGTGTACTTTTAGATATGGATGCATGCTGGATAGTGGTCCATATGCCTTCACGTAATGATTACAATGTTAGAACCGTTGACGTAATGCCACCAACCAACTCCATCATCAACCCCTCCAAGACCTCCATAGATACGGACGATCTCTGCCCCGTGAAGAGGTGGACTCGATCGTTGATCCCTTCATACTCCTACATAGGGTGCAAAGTACGCCACCACATGTTCACCCTTCAGTCCAGAATCGACTAACCGCGAGATCCGGGCGCAAGTTGGGTCGAGAAAGCGTCCCCAACGCTCTCCTCGCCCCACTACGCATGGTGTTGACATGGGCCTTCCGGCTCTTGCAGGCAATCATCAACCGATGGGAAATGGATGAACACCCACCGGTGGTGCCATTCATCCCACTTCTTATTCTTCATGGTGGGGATGAAGTGGTACGCCTGGTTTTCCTAGCGACATAAGGAGACCTCCCCCACGATGTGGTTCCCCAGTTCCAATGGGGGATAGAAGTAATGGTGGAACAAGGCCATCGAGGGAAGGACTTCCACGAAGGTCTCGCAGAAGTGCTGGAAGATGGCCATCCCCATTGGGGCGTTGGGGTGAATCTAGTCTAGGCGAAGGGAGAAGGCGACCATCACCGCCTAGAAGAAGTGCAACATCGGGGGAAACAACCCCGAGATCGGGAAGCAGGAGAATACGCGGATGGTCGGGCCACCCAGGTCACTAGGTGCTGCATCGGCGTGCTGCAGGACGGTCAATCGGTGCTTGTTATCCTCCGACGCGACGGCCCCGAGAAGACTCTCCAAGGACTTGAGGATGCATCCGGGATCGAAGAACGCGGCCTTATCCTTCAGTTCGTCCAAGATGAGTGATGCGCGTAGATGTACGCTCGTTGGGAGACCCCAACAGTAAGGTATGAAGAGCACATCAGCAAGTTTTTCCTCATAAAGAAACCAAAGTTTAATCGGCAAGTAGGAGAAAGAAATCACTTCTGAAGGTTGTTGGCAGCTGATGTTGGCAGGGCGCACTACCAGGCTCAGCAGCAACATGGAATCTACTCACAACACAACCAAGATACTTTGCCCCATCAAAATAGTGACGTTGTCAATTTCACCGGTTTTGCTAACACAAAGGATTAGATGTATAATATGGAAAACAATACTTGTTTTCAATAAGTGAAAAAAGAACAATGATGGCAGTGAATGAATGTAGCGCCCTCACATTTAATAATGTAAGAAATACTGTGTTAAGTGCTAATCCCTGGATCAACGCTAGCACCACAGAACAAAATGTAAAGTATCATTGCAGAAGTATCAAAAATGATTACAAATGATCCAGAATAACCAAGTATAGCTTTATTACAAAGTGCATTGTCTTGAAAGACTAGCAAAACTCAGAGTTCTAAACAACAAAAATAAAAGTAGCAATGAGGCTCCATCTTCAATCATGCACCACATGCATTACATGTTGGTTGTAGACTCGAGTCCAAGCACTTGATCAAACTTCATCATCACAATTACCTGTACGTTGGAATATGCAGCCCCCGAAGGAGATTCAGTACAAACACTGTATTGGCAAATGACACTATATTTTATAAGTCCAAATTGCCTCAAACAAATTTCTATAGTTTTGTAAAATCAAGGCCTTTCAAATGAAATCCATTTTGTGTGATTTCCAACATAAATAACTTTTTTGAATTCTCAAAGGGTTTAAATTTTAAAAAGGGACTATTTAAAAATAGGGTTTAATAAATCCTTTTTTGGCTTTAATAAAATTTTGGAAAGTACTACATGTTATAATATTAAATTTTAAGACATATAAACATTGTTTTCTTACCAAAACTTTTTGAAAACACTTTAAAATATTTAAAGTATTGATAAGTCATTTTAGAAAACAGAGGCATATTTGAAATCTTAATTCCAATAACATTGGAATAGACATTTTATTTCTTTTGTGTTGAGTGTTATTTGTTTTTGGTGACTTGCATTAGCAGCAAATAAAAAGTTTTTAAAATTTTGTGATTTTTGAATTCCTTAAAAATCGGGGATGTTACAAATTACCACCCTTAAAAGAAATCTTGTCCCGAGATTTGGGAAGGATAGATAGAAAGATGGGTTTGGTTTACTTAGATTCCATTGCAACTAGGTGTCTACCACCCTTAAAAGAAAATCTTCTAATCATTCTAACCACATCACTTGATGTGTAGATTGTCTCTAGATGGATTGAGTAGAACTTTCATTTGCAGTAGAGCTGCAAACTAACTGGTGTCCGTTGAACTTCATTGACACTGAGGGGTCACTCTATGGGTCAATCCAAAGTCTTTGGGTCCCTTTCAACTTGGTCTTGTGATGTCCTTGGCAATCTTCCATCTTGTTGTCGATCTACTCATGGTTGTTGGCATTCTAGCTAGGTATCTTGTGGGGTTCAACATAGATGGATAGCGATTTAGAACGATTCTAAAGAAGGTTCCTACCCCAACACAACAGATCAAGGAAAAATCATCTACAAACAAGGACTAACAAGCATTCTTCACACCAAACAACAATGTTTTAAGAAAACAAACTAATATTGTCATACCACACTCATTGGTATGATCAATGCACTAATATGTTGACGTGGTTCTAATAAAGTAATTAGATTGGTGGTCTCATCTATATCTTCTTGAGTCTCTTCAATTGTCCTGAGGTGTTTCTGATAGCTGGGGAGTCTTCTTCCCTAAGTTCTTCAATGATCTTCAGTGTAGTACTTCAGGTTGTGTGAATGGTGCTTCTTACACTTCAGGGTATGGTTTTCACCAACTTGTCTTATGGTATAAAACGGATGTTATCTAAAGAGAATAAAATTTTGGAAATGAATAATAGATGAGAGGATATGAGAAAGATGAGAAGTTTTGTCTTTACAAGATATGAATAAAATAGGTTTCAAACCTAGGGACTTTTCCAAAATTAAGGTCTCGAATACTTCAGGCAACACAATGCTCTCATACCATTTTGTAGCGCCCTCACATTTAATAATGTAAGAACTATTGTGTTAAGTGCTAGTCCCTAGATAAATGCTAGCACCACAGAAAAAAATGTAAAGTATCATTGCAGAAGTATCAAAAATCATTACAAATGATCCAGAATAGCCAAGTATAGCTTTATTACAAAGTGCATTGTCTTGAAAGACTAGCAAAACTCAGAGTTCTAAACAGCAGAAATAAAAGTAGCAATGAGCCTCCATCTTCAATCATGCGCCACAGGCATTACATGTTGGGTGTAGACTCGAGTCCAAGAACTTGATCAAACTTCATCATCACAATTACCTACACGTTGGAATATGCAGCCCCCGAAGGAGATTCAGTACAAACATTGTACTAGCAAATGACACTATGATTTTATAAGTCCAAATTGCCTCAAACAAATTCTATAGTTTTGTAAAATCAAGGCCTTTCAAATGAAATCCATTTTGTGTGATTTCCAACATAAATATTATTTTTAAATTCTCAAAGAGTTTAAATTTTAAAAAAGGACTATTTAAAAATAGGGTTTAATAAATCATTTTTTGGCTTTAATAAAATTTTGGAAAGTACTACATGTTATAATATTAAATTTTGAGACATATAAACATTGTTTCCTTACCAAACCTTTTTGAAAACACTTTAAAATCTTTAAAGTATTGATAAGTCATTTTAGAAAACAGAGGCATATTTGAAATCTTAATTCCAATAACATTGGAATAGACATTTTATTTCTTTTGTGTTGTGCGTTATTTGTTTTTGGTGACTTGCATTAGCAGCAAATAAAAAGTTTTCAATTTTTGTGATTTTGAATTCCTAAAAAATCAGGGATGTTACAATGAAAGGAAAACAATGTTTGAAGTGGTTGTATTATCAGTGTAAAAGAATGGACCGGGGTCCACAGTTCACTAGTGGTGTCTCTCCATAAAAGATAGATAACATGCTGGGTAAATAAATTATAGCTGGGCAATTGACAGGTATAAAGGCTGCACCGTAGTGCATATGCATGACATGATGATTACTATGTGATTCATGCGGGCATTACAACATAATTCATAGACCGTTATCCAACTGGATCTATGACTAATAATCCACCCTCAGAGTGTAATCCAATCAAACCTCAGGTATTAAGTTGCAAGCAACAGATTAGTGCCTTAAGTAAAGTGTGTAATGTAAACAATGATAACATTGTTGTTTTCTCCCTAATGGCAACGACACATCCCCCATCTGTCACATTTCTGTCACTCGAGCACAGATGAAAAGGAGGCATGAACCCACTATTGAGCATAAATACACCCTCTTGGAGTTACAAGCATCAAATTGTCCAGAGAATCTACTAGTAACAGAGAGCATGCAAGATCATAAATAACATAAACATGATAGATTGATAGTCACTTGACATAGCAATCAATATTCATCGGATCCCAGCAAACACAACATGTAGCATTACAGATAGATAATCTTGATCATGTTAGTCAACTCACAAGATCTAAAAATGGTGGCATAAATAGGATAAGGCAACCATCTAACTACTGATATGGACCCGTAGTCCAAGGATGAAATACTCACGCATCACTCCGGAGGCAGGCATGGTGATGAATTCCTCTCCCGACAGAGTGCCAGGGAGAGCTTCAGAACCCTCCCGAACTAGGGTTGATGATGATGGCGGCTACAGAAATTTTCGTGGATGGAGGCTCGGGTATTTATGTTTAACCCGAGGAGGAGCTTAAATAGGCGGAAGGGGCAACGTCGGTGGGTGGCCAGGGGGCCACACCACCTGGTGGCGTGGCCAAAGGGGGGCGCGACACCCTTTGGTGTGGTGGCTCCAGGGCCCCCCTCTGGGTCCCCTCCGGACTCCGTGTACGTGACATATTTCTAAGACCCTGGGATTTTGTTTCGTCCAATTCCAAGAATATTTCCAGGACAACTTTTTGAAACTAAAAATAGCAGAAAACAGGAACTGGCTCTATGGCATATTGTTAATAGGTTATAAAGTGTATAGAAAACATGTAGCAAATGTCATGAAAACAACATGGAACATCAGAAATTATAGATACGTTTGAGACGTATCAAGCGTCTCAAGCTTAGTTCTACTTGTCCTCGTGTAGGTAAAACGATAAAAACAAAATAATTTCTGAGGTGACATGCTACCAATATAATCATGATCATCATATTTGTAAAAGCATTTGTATACTGAGATCATAGTACTCTAAACATAGACATGATAGATATAATTCTAACAATGAAACTTAAGAACCATGTCGCAACATGAAAAGAACACAAATAAAATATCATGAATAATAATGCACTTGAAAGTTATACGTTTGTTTCGAGCATAAAGAAAACATAGCAAAGTGGTATTCCGCTTGTCCTTAAAAGTGAGAGCAAAACATACATGCAAGGACACCTTCAAAGTTCAAGTGGTGACTAGAAACAAATAATTTGAGAGCAAGTAATAACATATCATGAATCAATCAATAATAATCTTTGGGACTGATGCACATTATACTCAGAATGACAACTATGCTCTCTTGATTGTGCATAAATTTAGAAGATGGAGACTTAACAGACAAGTAAAAGAAAGTCCCTTCGCAGAGGGAAGCATGGATTAACTCATGTGATAGAGCATTTTATTTTATTAAAACAGAGGTATTGAAAACATTTTTTTAGAGAAGTGTATGCTTATGTCAACGAATGATAAACAGACAATACAGTATGTCACAAGCCAACTAGACTTTACAAGAATGACTCCCATTGAAGAACGCTACTGGGGTTAGTAGATCATCCCTCTTCTCTTTTGATTACACAATTATGCTTTAACTGATAAATCAGGGGCAAGAGAGTGAAGATAATATATAGTAACCAAGTTTGGGTCTAGGCACTCCGTTGCCAGCTCTTCTATCAATTTGGATAAGCGGATGTGCCACTAGTGCAGGTGTGTAAAGCCCAAGCAACAAGTGAGATAAATATTCTGTATTTACGTCCTCATGAGCTATAATAGGGGTACACAACTGGTATAATTTTGAAGGTTTTAAAGGTAGCACACGATAAATTTACTTTAGTGTGGCGGTGAAACACCACATATAGGTAGGTATTGTGCAAACATTTGGCAAACTTTGTCTTTTGGGAGTTGGATGCACGAGTAGAGCTTATACTCAGTACAAGCGGAGGCTAGCAAAAAACTGGGAGCGACAAATTAAGAGAGCGATAATGGCCATAATCATGCATAGCGACAAAAACATTATTCATCAAAGCATAAACGGTATTACAAGCCAAAAACTAAATGATCATAGAGGCTATAGGTGACTGGTTTGTAGTCATAACATGGTGTAAGCATGCGCCAAGTCAACCGAATAAAGCATTTGAAGGAGAATACCACACTATTATGCTTCAATGTGATAAAAACAACTCATGATTCTTTCAATGGAACATTAAGCACTCTCAGATATTTGATACAAGTCATGCTACATCAACAACTACTAAGCATAGAATTAAAATAATATCCAACATGACATGATAAAGTTTAGCCATAGTCTAAACAAGCTTCTTTTTCCACCGTTATAAGCATGAAATATTGTATTGCTTTCTGATACGTCATAAACGTATCCTTAATTTCTGATGTTCCATGTCATTTTCATGCTATATGCTACATGTTTCCTTTATACTTTATTCCCTTCTATCAAGATGCCACGAAGGCAGTTCCTCTTTTCTGTTGTTTTTTGTTTCAGAAAAGTTGTTCTAGAAATATTCTCGGAATTGGACGATTCAAAAGCCAGAAGTCTTAGAAGTCCCGGAGGGTCAAGGAAGTCCTGAAGAGATCCGGAGGGGGGATACAGAGTGGCCACACCATAGGGTGGCGCGGGTCCCCCCTAGCCGCGCCACCAGGTGGTGTGAGCCCCCTGGCCACCCCCCGGCATCTCCCTTTCGCCTATATATACCCCCGATGCATAAACCCTAAATCAATCATCCTTTTTCCATGAAAAGTTCCGTAGCTCCGCTGCCTCCGCCGACAAGTTTCGGGGGGACAGAAATCTCTGTTCCGGCACCCTGCCGGGATGGGGAAGTGCCCCCGGATCCATCTCCATCGACTCCACCGCCATCTTCATCGCCGTTGTTGTCTCCTATGATGAGGAGAGAGTAGTTCTCCCCTGGGCTGAGGGCTCTACCGGTAGCTATGTGTATCATCTCTCTCTCCCATGGTGTGATCTTTATATGATCACGAGCTTTGTAATCTAGTTGAATAAGTAGATGTTACTCTTCATCTTTTATGCTACTCAAGTGTTTTTGTTATGAGATCTCTGTAAACACTTGGATCACGGTGTAAAGGTGATAGTGTGTGCACCATGTGGTTTAGCATGATATTTATATCTTGTGTTGGATGACCCTATGAAATTGTGGTGTTTGTCTAGTACCTTCTAGGGCACTCATAGTGACAGCGTGGGGTTAACTAGACATGGGAATGCGACTTTGAGGAGTGTTGTTACAACCTTACACAATGAATTGGTGTTTGTTACTCAAACGAAGAGTGGTTAATAGTAGCATAGTGAAGAGAGATATTTATGCATTCAATTATGTTATCATTGTTGAGATTGTCCACTAGTGAAATTAGGACCCCTAGGCCTTGTTTCTAAGCATTGAAACACCATTTACAATCAATTCTGCTACATGTTTGCTTGCTGCCATTTTATTTCAGATTTCTATTATCACTTATAAACATCCATATTACTTGTATTTCACTCTCTCTCTTCGCCGAACTAGTACACCTATACAATTGACAATTGTATTAGGTGTGTTAGGGACACAGGAGACTTCTTGTATCGTAATTGCATGGTTGCTTGAGAGGGATACCTTTGACCTCTTCCTCCCTGATTTCGATAAACCTTGGGTAATCCACTTAAGGGAAACTTGTTGCTATTCTAGAAATCTCTGCACTTGGAGGCCTAACATCGTCTACAAGAATAGAAGCATGCATAGACATCAAGATCTTTTATGGCGCCGTTGCCGGGAGGTAAGGCAAAAGGTTCTCACATCCTCGGGTGTGAGTGCTCAAAGTTATTTTCTTTAGATTCTGCAATTATATATTTTTGTTTCTTGTTTTCACTAGTTAGGTTTATTTTCACTTGTTCCTTGTTATTATTTTTACTAGTTAGTATTAATGGAAAAAAATATGAGAGAGCTTTATTTGCATGCTAGTAGAGATGTTATTAGCATTAATTCTTTGGATACCATTATTTCTAATGCTATGGAAAAGTCTAAGCTTGGGGAAGCTAGTTTTTATAATCTTTTAGTGCCCCAGCTTTAGAGAGAAAATTTGCTCTGATGATACTTTATGTCTCGTATGTGATAAATCTAATGATTCTTGTGATATTTTAAATCCTCCTACTGAAAGTGTTCATTTTAAAATACCTATGAAAATTGTTCAACGTGTCACGAATAACTGCTATTTTGGAGATGGAACTGTCCATCCTCGTGATCATTTACTCTTTATACATGAATTATGTGGGTTGTTCAAGTGTGCAGGTATTTCCATGGACAAAGTTAAGAGGAGGTTGTTCTCTTTGTCACTTAAGGACAAATCAAGGGAGTGGTATGAGCTACTAGATGATCCTCATCATTTGGAGTGGTAGGAGCTCGAATCTCTATTTTATTTCAAATTTTATTCTTCTCATGAACTGTATTTACATAGGAATTACATTTATAATTTTTGGCCTCGTGATGGAGAAAGCATTACTCAAGCTTGGGGAAGACTGAAAACATTAATACTCAAATGTCCTAACCATGAGCTTCCTAAGGAAATAATTGTTACTAATTTTCATGCAAGGCTTTCAGGACATTACAGGGATTATCTAGATGCCTGTTTAGAGGGTTCTTTCTCAAGTAAGAACGTTGAAGCTAAATGGGATCTTCTTGAAACAATTGAAAGCAATAATGAAGGTTGGAATAACGACAAAGGTAAAGAATCAGGTATAAACTATGAGTATGATTGCATTAAGTCTTCCGCTAAAACTGCCGATTTTCAAGAGCTTAGTGCTAAATATGGTCTTGATCCTCAAATGATTGTTGGTTGGTATAGATCCTTTTATTCTTATATTAATGTTCCTAAATCAAATGGGGCATACATCATGAAGATTTTAAAGACACTTGCATGAAAAATGAAACAATTATTAATGATTGCAAATAACATACTCAAACTTCTGAAAGTACTATTTCTTATAAGCATGTTAATTTTTGTGGAGCACTTAGACCTTGTGAAAAGAATCAAACCGAAGAAGAATATTGCATCCATCATAGGAATGAAAAAACTAGAAAGTGGGACAGGGCTTTAGATGATCTTGGTAAAAAAGTTTGTTCCATCTATCCTTTTATTTGTGAACTTTGCTGTAAAGTGGGTCATTTTAATTTTCAATGCTCGGGCTATAATAGCTATTCGAATACTGGAAGTTTGTATTGTGATGACATGATCACTCCTAATCAGCATGATGAACTTACATTATTTTTGGGGTGTGAAGAGTTATAAAGAAAAATTTCTTTGGTAGATATGAGTGCTCTTGATATGAATAGTGTCCTGCATGGTTGTCATCTTTATTGTGTTAATAACTGCCACACAAATACTTACATACAAAATATTATAGAAGAGGATACTTTACCAAAATATGACCGGGCTAATATTTGTTTTCATCTTATTAATGAAGAGAAGGAATCCTCCAAAGTTCTTTCTATTGTTTCTGACAATAAACCAGGATATGTGGAGAAGCTTCCTTTCAAGCCTCTCCATCCTATAGAGAGGAAGAAGAATAAGAGTAAAAGGAAAGAGGTAACGGTATCTCCCCAAAAGCATGTAGCTCCTATTATAGTTTTTGATGAGTCTGAACTCGATGATTTTCCTATGCCTGTTATTTATGAAAGTGATCATGATTGGGAGAAACACACTACTTTTGATATTGAAAATCTCTTTGGTACCAATTTTGAAAATGATGATAATTCATGTACTATTAGTACCATCCATGTTCCTTCCAATGATGACATAGAAAGCTCTGAGCTTGTGGATGATGTGTTTGAAAATCCTTTTGCTACTGATGATTATATGCTTGATACATCTGTTTCTTGTAAAAATGATAATATGTTTACAAATGAATGCACTTTGGAAGATAACTATCCTAGTGCCTATGATGATACTATGCCTCCAGTCTTTGATAACTATAATAAAATATGCTATAACATAGGCTTTTATTACAATTATCCTTATGAAACTTGTCATAGTTATGGAGGGATTACCCAAAACCATCTCCCTAATATACAACTTGTCTATCATGTTGGAGTTCTTTATGATGATTACAATGATGAATATGTTATTTTCACTCCACCTAATATTGAGGAGAAAGTTAATTATGATTATAATATGCCTCATATATTTGATGATTATGGCGATGAGAATTATAATGATAGCTATTTTGTTGAATTTTCTCCCACTACTATTAATAAGAATGACTATGCTTATGTGGAGGGTATCAATTCTTTTATGCATGTGGCTCGTGATAAGAATGTTTCTTGTGATATCTATATTGTTAATTTAATTCATGATGCTACTGAAAGTTATTATGAGAGAGGGAAACATAATTTTATGCATCTCAGCAATATCAAGTTTCCCCTCTTTATGCTGAATTTTTTGAAGATGCACCTGTTTTGCTTTCCTATGCTTGTTTCTTTGTGCTTTCATGACTTGTTCTTCTACAAGATTATTTTTCATAGGAAGTGGGTTAGATTTAAATTTGTTTTACATTTTCTTCTTGATGCTCTCTTTTTCTTCAATTAATATTTCTCATGTGAGTATCTTCTCAAATTATCATGCCTAGCTAAAAGGCTTTAAAGAAAATCACTTCTTGGGAGATAACCCATGGTTTTATTTTTACATTGTTTTCTCCTGTTTTCTTTGAGTAAAGGGGTTTTATACTTATGTAGAAACTCCTTTGTATCTTTATTTTCATGTTTTAGTTGTTCCAAGTAAAGTTTCTGACGAGAGTTGGAGTTGGTTTTGGATTTCTGCGCAGGAAACAGATTTCCGCCGTCCACCGTAAAAAATCGTATAATTCACTGGAAAATCATAATGAACAAAAATTTCTTGTGATTATTCCTCAGATAATTTCGCAAATTTCTAGTTCTTTAAGTTTTTTTATTTGAGCAACTTAAGTGCCCTGAAAAAATTCGTCATTACAGACTGTTCTGGTTTTGGCAGATTCTGCCATTTTTCTTGCATTTGCTCTTTTATGATGTCAAGTGGATTTCTTTGCTTCACGAAACATCAGTGGCTGTAGATAATATTTAAAAGTATCAATATCACTTGTGCCCATGCAGAACCCATGAATTTTTTTTATTGCACCAACCCTCTAATGTGAATTAGTCTTTGAGTGTGGTGTGAAGGAAGTTTTCAAGGGTCAAGAGAAGAGGGTGATATATGTGATCAAGAAGAGTGCAAGGTAAAATCTTGGGGATTCCCCCGTTGTTCATCCAAGAAAATTTTAAGAATACCCAAGCATCTAAGCTTGGGAATGCCCAAGGCATCCCCTTCTTCATCAACAATCTATCAGGTCACTTCTAGTGAAACTATATTTTTATTCGGTCACATCATATGTACTTTACTTAGAGCGTCAGTTATTTTTGCTTTCGGTTTTTTTAGTTTTATTTTCTATAGTTTATGGTTGGATCCTATCATACTTGTTTTGGAGAGAGACACGCTCTGTTTTCATTGCTTAGAACACTCTAGTTTTCATTCTTATTGTTCTGTGAGTGTTCACTTTTTGGTAGTACTGCGTTTAGCCCTTGTTTTCATGCATCTATTTTTTAGAGCAGTTAGTTCTAGTAGAGTTATGTTAGTACTCTATTGTTTCATTGCTATATCTCTTGGAGAGTTTTTGTTGTTTGTTGTTTGGTAGAAAATTCTACGTGTGGTAGATGGTATAACGAAAAAGCTTGCATATTCTTGTAGATCATTAAACTGTTTCACTTGATTGTTTGCTGTTGTTTTGAGATATTAATATGCTTAATGATAAACTTGCTAGTTTAGTAAAGTAAAAAACAATTAATGGTTGGTCTAGAAGCTTGAAACTGTGCCACACTCAAATAACCATTTGATAGGATATTGGTATATGACTTCCTTTGCTGATAGCAATCGTAATGGCTTTTTGTTACGCGCCACGGTCGGGGTAGCTAACAGTGACTTGTCACTGCCACAGACCCTCTTGGAGTGATTTTAATTATGCCTTATGATATCTTGATTTTATTTGGAATCTTTTAACTTGTGAGTTCTATGTTACGGTTTTTCTGGCACTTCCACCATCCATATTTGCTAGCCTCTTCGGTAATGTGCATTGCTCATTCTCACATTGAGAGTTGGTGCAAACTTTGCCAGTACATCCAAACCCCGTGGGAGAACTTTGTTCTTCTACACAGAAGACAAAATTTATCTTCCTCAAAACAGCCACCATACCTACCTACCATGGCATTTCCATAACCATTCCGAGATATATTGCCATACAACATCCATCATCATTATGTTACTTGTCATGCTTCATTGTTATTTTGCATACTGCTACACTGGTAGGAGCATTTAGTTTTATTCATCATATATATTTCAGTTTGAGTTATGAGTACTAAAAGTGTGTTTATTCATTGTAAAATAGAGTGTTTCCCCTACCAGTGAGGTTATATATAAAAAAAGGCCCAAAAGAGGGGGGGAAAAGAGGCAAAAGAGAGAAAATAAAGAGAGAGGGGGCAGCACTACTATCATTTATTCCACACTTGTACTTTGTTTAGCATCATTACTTCAGTTTGTAGAGAGTTTTAATATTATGACTTGCATAACTATGTGGGGAACTTACATTATAGAACTTAGCTTGTATATTCCAATGATGATCCTCCTCAAAAGAGCTCTAGGTCTTTGTGAGCAAGCAGTTTGGATGCACCCCACTAGTTCCATTAGAGAGATTTCATACACTTATAGCTCTATGTGCATCCGTTGTGTTGCAATCACTGCTCCTTGCATAACTTCGATTATAAGACTTCCTCTTGTATAATGATCACTTTCAGTTGTGTGAGACTTTCTTCCATTGACCATCCAAACCCCCCATAATGTTCTTTTAGCCATAACATCCTGGTGCTAGGAACCAATACAGAACTCTTGCTTGTTTTAAGTGCACATTTATTTGAATGATTTTCCTATGTGCATATTGTTGTCACTTGACTTGATCCTAACAGGAGTTGTTGTGAGAATTTGATGCCTTGGATGATTATATTGTTGTTCTTGAAGCTTAAATCATCTTTAATATACTTTGCACAACGAATTGTCTTTAAGTATTGATTCATTGAAAGTTTTACTTTGTTATTCCTAATGGTTTATACATTATTCTTTGATATCAACTGCAAACCACATCCTTTATTCATTTGATCCTAGGTTACATTCTTTACATTACTATGATGATCAAGTTTATGTTGGTTGCATGTCACCTCAGAAATTATTTGTTTTGTCCTTTACCTACCGTAGGACGAGTAGGAACTAAGCTTGGGGATGTTGATATGTCATAAATGTATCCTTAATTTCTGATGTTGCATGTTGTTTTTATGCTATATGATTAATGTTTCTTTTATAATTTATGCCATTTTTATCGATTTTCTGGGACTAACCTATTGAAAAGATGCCATAGAGCTAGTTCATGTTTTCTGTTGTTTTTAGTTTCAGAAAAGTTGTTCTGAAAATATTCTCAGAATTGGACGATACAAAAGCCAGAAGACTTAGAAGTCCCGGAGGGTCAAGGAAGTCCCGAAGAGACGCGGAGGGGCGCACAGGGTGGCCACACCATAGGGTGGCGGTGGTCCCCCTGGCCGCGCCACCAGGTGGTGTGGGCCCCTTAGCCACTCCCCCGGCATCGCCCTTTCGCCTATATATGCCCCCCGATGCATGAAGCCTAAATCAATCAACCTTTTTCCACAAAAAGTTCCGTAGCTCCGCCGCCGCTGCCGCCGGCAAGTTTTGGGGGACAAAAATCTCGGTTCCGGCACCCTGACGGGATGGGGAAGTGCCCCTGGATCCATCTCCATCGACTCCACTGCCATCTTCATCGCCATTTTGTCTCCTATGATGAGGAGGGAGTAGTTCTCCCCCGGGGCTGAGGGCTCTACCGGTAGCTATGTGTTTCATCTCTCTCTCCCATGGTGTGATCTTTATGTGATCGTGAGCTTTGTAATCTAGTTGAATAAGTAGATGTTACTTTTCATCTTTTATGCTACTCAAGTGGTTTTGTTATGAGATCTCCGTAAACACTTGGATCATGGTGTAAAGGTGACAGTGTGTGCACCATGTGGTTTAGCATGATATTTATATCTTGTGTTGGATGACCCTATGAAATTGTGGTGTTTGTCTAGTACCTTCTAGGGCGCTCATAGTGACAGTGTGGGGTTAACTAGACATGGGAATGCGACTTTGAGGAGTGTTGTTACATCCCTACGCAATGGATTGGTGTTTGTTATTCAACCGGAGAGTGGTTCGGAGTAGCATAGTGAGGAGAGATATTTATACATTCAATTATGTTATCATTGTTGAGAGTGTCCACTAGTGAAAGTAGGATCCCAAGGCCTTGTTTCTAAGCATTGAAACACCATTTACAATCAGTTCTGCTACATGTTTTATTGCTGCCATTTTTAGTTCAGATTGCTATTATCACTTATAAACATCCATATTACTTGTATTTCACTCTCTCTTCTCCAAACTAGTGCACCTATTGAAAGCAAAGTATGGGCACCTAGAGGGGGGTGAATAGGTGCTACGACCAATTTTAATTTTTCTTAAAGTTTAGGCTTGACAAGAAGGTAAATTCTCTAGATAGTGCAACTAGTGGTGAATTTACCTATATGACAAGGCAAGCAAATAATGCAACATGTATGAGTAAGTAAAGAGAGGGAGGAACGAGGTAACCGATGGAAGCACACAGAGACACGATGTATTTCCGAGTTCCTCCTTTTTAGGGGAGTACGTCTCGTTGGAGAGGTGTGAGCTCGCCACAAAGGCCTACTCAACGCCACAAAGGCCTCACCCTATTCTCCGACGAACTCCGCCACAAAGGCCTAGTTCACCTTCCACTATTGAACCCCTTTGAGGCGGGGATCGAATCCTTTACAAACAACTTGGGGCACACACCCACAACTAAATTGGGGGCTCCCAACTCTTCTTGAATCACCAACAAGTATCAAGATGCCTAGGTTCTCCACAAGAGGAAACCCTAGGCTAGATCCCTCAAGCTAGAGAGGGGGAAATGAAGAACGGCTCGGTGAAGATGTAGATCGGGGCCTTCTCCTTCAATCCTCCAAAGATCTTCAAGATTGGGTGGAGGGATTGGGAGTAATGAGAGATTTGGTGAGTTCTTAAATGCTCATAAATGCTAAGGGGAAGAACTAGATCTTGGGGAAGAAGAGGAGGGGTATTTATAGCCCCTCCTCACAACTAGTCGTTGTGCAGGAAAAAGGGGACCGGAATATCCGGTCCTAGTTTGGACCGGAATATCCGGGCTGCTTTCTCCACGCAGCCCAGCCGATCTGAAAATGATTATCCGGCTGCTCCGGAATAATCCGGTTCAAATAATCCGGCTCACTCCAGTGAGCAAATCTTCTAGTCCTTAGCCAATTTCGCGCAGCACCCGGAATATCCGGCCCGAGATGAAAAATCCGAATCAAATAATCCGATTCACTCCAGTACGCAAAACTTCCAGTCCTTAGCCGTTTTCGCGCACCTTCATCACCACCCGGAATATCCGGTCCGAGATGAAAAATCCGGATCGAATAATCCGGTTCACTCCAGTACGCAAAACTTCCAGTCCTTAGCCGTTTTCGCGCACCTTCATCACCACCCGGAATATCCGGTCCGAGATGAAAAATCCGGATTGAATAATCCGGCTCACTCCAGTGCGCAAAACTTCCAGTCCTTAGCCGTTTTCGCGCACCTTCATCAGCACCCGGAATATCCGGTCTGCTCCGAATAATCCGGTTTCCAATATTCCGGTTGGGTTCTGTCCCAAAACTCTCAGGCCAAACTTCACCGACTTTTCGGTGATCGATGCCGATGTTAAGTATAACACCTGCACGCTTAACACCTCGATAAATAATGTACTTAGTATTGTTAACTAACACACAAAACACTGGGAAAACGAAATGCACTTTCAATCTCCCCCTTTTTGGTGTTAGATGAAAATACTAAGATTTGCAATAAAACCTTGACAAGTACATGTTTGAAACATGATGGAAATGTCTCCCCCTATCTCTATGCATATCTTTTGTTTGCCTCAAAAGCAAATAGAAGCAATGATGTATGGGGAGTAATTTCCAACAAGTAGCAAAACATGCCAACGAACCAATATGTTGAGAGCAAGATAGACGTATATACCTTGTGCGAAGATAATATATCCAAGAATAACCAAGCACAACAATAGATAACATCCTCAACATATAAGATAGATAACCATATAGCCACTAACATAGATAATCCATGATAATATCCAAATAACCAACATAGTCTCACACACAATAGCACACATAGTTTTAACGAGACAATAAACGAGCAAAGTTCACGAAAAACGAAGATACTAAATGGACACAAGCTCTCAAGAAATGATAAAAGCATATGATTGTGCCCGAACCCATGCAAATCCCGTAGACTAGTAGCTACTTCTCCCCCTTTGGCATCGAGACACCAAAAAGGAGGGAAATAACTAATCTAACGTCCCAAACACGGTCTAAGCATCAGAGTGCTCAGAAGACTCGCCACCAGACGTCTCGGACTCTCCCTCCGCCTCGTGCTCAGCATCAGACTCCTCGTCCTCATCCTCCTCATCATCATGACCAGCTCCAGAAGTAGTAGCCTGAGTAGACCGGAGCGCAGCCTCAATGTGATCCCAAGGAGTGCTATCCTGAGCAGACCAAGCAGTGTAGGACTGAGCAGCGAGAGGAGCAGGAACATCACCAGTAGCACCACTCACGTGGTGAAGAATCTGACTCTGTGTGCTAGCCATGGCAGTGTCTCTGCAATAAGCCCCGTACTGCTCCTGGTGGATGTCTACCTTCATGCAGAGCACATTGCGCTGAAACCAGGAGAGCTTCCTGACATTGCGCAAAGTGCTAGCAGGAGTGGGCGCAGACTGAGAACCAGTAGAGGGACCTCCCATAGAGGAACCACCCTCCTGAGAAGCAGCAGCAGTCTTCTTCTTCCTCTTGATATACAGCTTCTTGACCTTGTGCTCAACCATAGGTAACTCTGTGTACTCCTTCTGCATCTCATGCTTGATGAGCATCATGATATATGGAGCATAGGGAATGGTGTTTCCACCAATCATAACAGTGTATAGCTCGTGATAGATGATGTCCATAACATCCACAGTGAAAGAAACAGACGGGTCCACTTCCTCCAAGCACTCCTTAGCCAGAATCAGAAGGTTGCATAAAGGAGTGGTGAGAGCATCATTGTTACCTCCACTCGGCACAAGGAAAGATCTGAAAATGCGCACCAGCTGATCATAGAGGGGAAGAAGTCCCTCACTGCCCCCAATAGTGAATACAGGAGCATACAACTCAGCCATGGCCACCTCCCTCCTAGGCCTATCAACCTCATGCGCACGGCGACCAACAGGAGGGTGAGAGCTGTAAGGGTATCCAAGGAGACGTGCAAACTTCTCGAAGGAAGCCTCACAAGCAGTGGACTCAGACATCCACTTGAGACGGCAAACAATATCCTCACTGAACACCAAGGTAGACATGAACTGCATGACGAGCTGGGTGTTGTAGTTGCACTGGGTCTCCATGAGCTTCACAAGCCCAAACCGCTCAACAATACTCGCGGCAACAGCAAACTCCTCTTTTGCCTTGAGAGCAGTAAAGTCAAAGGGCTGCATCAGACGGATAGGGTGACAGAAGTCACAATAGATATCAACATAGATGTAGGACTGCTCCAAGTTCCAGAACCGAGGATCAATATTGGCCACACGGGGAGAGAGGTAGACATCCTCCTGCCTGAGCACAGTGAATTCCGAAACTGAGATGTCGGTCTTATAGTTGCGCCGATCCTTCCTCTTGTTTCTGACAGAAACCTGCTTGGGACGCTTAGGAATGCGCCTCTCAGAACTACCACCTGTGAAACAAGATAATAGAAGGATAGCACAAGATGAGTACACTAGTGTCAAGCAATGGATGAAGCATGCATAAAAACAGTAGAAAAGATTCCAGGCATGAATCTAAGAAGAAATCTAGCACAGATTAATTTTGGGACATTCTCAAACTGTTCTGGACTCAGCCGGATATTCCGGTTCAAAACTGAACCGGATATTCCGGTGGACCCGGATATTCCGGTTCAGTCGTGGACCGGATATTCCGGTAGTGCGAAAACAGCACAAAAACAATCTAGCTCTAGACTTCAAAAGTAGATCGGTGACATGTGAATCTAGTCTATCGTATCTAGCATGCAAAGGGACCTCTAAGGAACAATTTCTTCCAAGCATTGTCAACACAAACACAAATCCATGGAGTGGTAGGGTTATGGCACCAAGATTCAACGAGATTGAACATTACCGGAATCCATGGAGGAAGATGCTTGGGTAGAAACGTTCCTAAGGACGAGGGGAACGAGATCCGGGCCAAAGCTTCAAGATCCCGCGGAGGAAACGGCCCGAGAGGCCAAGAATCAGAGCGGCGGTGTTTTGGGGGTGGAGGGGAGCAGATGGGGAAAAGGGCAAGAACTGCCTCCTCCCCGTCGGGCTCCAGTTTTTATGATTTTCGCCGAACCGGATATTCCGGTTCAAACTTGAACCGGATATTCCGGTCCAAAACTGGACCGGAAATTCCGGCTGCCTTCTGATCCGAAATTTCCTCGTTTCAATGGACGACACAAGTGCTAGAAAAGAAAGGCTTTTTGATAGAATGGCTTAGGATAGAACACCAAACTGAAACTAGTACTTATCCCTCTCAAAAGCAAAAATCAAACCAACAAAAGACCAATTGAGTGGGATTTTCCTAGGACGAAACACTTAGAAGGGGAAAAACAAGAAATGCAATGAAATGGCAAATAAAACCCAACTAAGATCCAACTCTTCGAAACGAAGAGGTTGGTGGCCTAGGCCACCATGTAAGAGATTATGGTATGCAACCGCGAAGATATATCTTGGGGGAATTGCCAATACTCAACATTGAAGCTCACAATTCAACATTAGAAAAAGAGAGATCACAATGAATTTTTGCTATGGGCATAATGGGGGGAGGGAAAACCCAATGTGTTAGGATAACACTCCTCCTATGTCCATGCCTACACCTAAGCTCAAACACGTTTCATCTATAGGGGTGTGTGCAAGATCCTCATGTCAAACTCCTAGAATCAATCACATTTAGTTCATTCCTCAAGAACAAGAATCTTGCATCATCAAGTGGCTTCGTGAAAATATCCGCAAGATTGTCCTTGGTGGGCACATAAGATAGTGCAATGTCTCCTCTTGCCACATGGTCACGGATGAAGTGGTGGCGGATCTCAATGTGTTTGGTCCTTGTATGTTGCACCTGATTGTATGCAATTTTGATGGCACTTTTATTGTCACACAAAAGAGGCACCTTATCCAAATGAACTCCATACTCCTTGAGATTTTGCCTCATCCATAACAATTGAGTGCATGCACTTGCGGCGGCAACATACTCGGCTTCGGCGGTGGAGAGAGATATGCAATTTTGCTTCTTGGACGACCAACTCACTAGGGACCTACCAAGAAATTGGCAAGCCCCGGAGGTAGACTTCCTATCATCTTGATCACCCGCCCAATCGGAATCCGTATATCCATTGAGAGAGAATTGTCCCCCTTTGGGTACCACAAACCAAATCTTGGGGTATGAACCAAATAACGAAAGATCCTATGGACCGCCATCAAATGGCAATCCTTAGGAGCCGCTTGATACCTTGCACACACACCTACACTCAAAACGATATCGGGCCTAGATGCACAAAGATAGAGCAAAGAACCAATCATAGAACGATAAAGCTTTTGGTCCACATCCTTACTCCCTTTTGGATTACGAGATAGATGACACTTGACTTGCATAGGAGATGTCTTGATCTTAGCATCTTGGAAGTTAAACCTCTTGATCATATCTTGGGTATACTTGGCTTGAGAAATGAAAGTCCCACGAGCCAATTGCTTGATCTCAAAGCCAAGGAAGAATTTAAGCTCACCCATCATAGACATCTCGAACCTGTCAGTCATAAGCTTAGAGAACTCATATTGAAAGCTTGGTTAGTTGAGCCAAAGATGATATCGTCCACATATAGTTGGCATATCAAAAGCTCTCCCTTTACTCTCTTGGTGAAGAGAGTGGGGTCAATCTTCCCAACTTCGAAACCACGATCATCTAACAACTCCCTAAGGTGCTCATACCAAGCACGAGGTGCTTGTTTGAGACCATAGAGAGCCTTGTCAAGTTTGTAAACGTGGTTAGGAAAGTTGAGATTCTCGAACCCTGGAGGTTGCTTAACATATACCTCCTCTTTTAGTGGACCATTCAAGAAAGCACTTTTCACATCCATTTGTTGCAATTTGAAATTATGAGAGGATGCATAAGCAAGGAGGATACGGATGGACTCAAGGCGAGCCACGGGTGCGTAGGTTTCATCAAAGTCAATGCCTTCAACTTGGGTGTAACCTTGAGCAACCAATCTTGCCTTGTTCCTAATGACAATGCCATTCTCATCTTGCTTGTTCTTGAAAATCCACTTAGTGCCAATAACATTGTGGCAATCCTTGGGCTTCTCAACCAATATCCAAACTTTGTTGCGCTCAAAGTTATTGAGCTCATCATGCATAGCTTCAACCCAATCGGAATCCTCAAGAGCTTCATACACTTTATTAGGCTCCACCATAGAGATATGAGCTTGATGCTCACAAAAATGAGCCAAGTGCCTTCTTGTAGATCTTCTAGTTTGAACATCCTCCAAGACCTTGTTGTCTTGGGCATCAATTTGCTTCAAAGCTCTTCTTATCCTTTTGATGTGACGGGCTTCGATCTCCTCATTATTGCGAGGAGGGATCACTTGATCATCTTGATCATTTGGGTCCCCATCTTGACCAACTTGGCCTTGATCATCATCATCATCATCAACAATATCTTCAACACTAGCTTCAGCTTGAGGAGAGGATGAAGAGGATGGTTGATCTTGGCCTTGATCTTGACTCACATTAGTGAGAGGAGTGGGTACGACTTGCGGAGTCACTTGATCAATGAGAGGAGGGTCTTGAATATGTTCTTGGTTAGGTGTAATAGTTGGCTCCTTGGCTTGATCTTCTAATGTAGAGGAGGGCTCCACTTGAGTAGAGCATAGTCCTTCTCGAGTTTCCATAAGGTTTCCCTCGATGGGGCGGAAAAATCCCACACCCATCCTTCCTATGGCTTCTTGAGGCATTTCAATATCTACATTTGAAACATGAAATTACGCCACTTGGGAGCCGTCATTTTCCTCGAAAACCACACTACAAGATTCTATGACAATCCGTGAGGCTTTGTCATAGACTCTATAAGTGTGGGATTCGGCACCGTAACCAACAAAAATACCCTCAATAGTTTTGGATTGAAATTTCGACAACCTAATACCCTTGATCAAGTAGAAGCACTTACAACCGAATACACGGAAGTAAGAGACGTTGGGCTTGTTGCCGGTGAGGATCTCATATGGGGTCTTGTCCAAGCCTTTGCGTATGTAGAGGCGGTTGGAGGAGTGGCATGCGGTGGATATGGCCTCGGCCCATAGATATTGGGGAGAAGAGTACTCCGCCAACATGGTCCTTGCCATATCCAAGAGAGTGCGATTCTTCCTTTCGGCAACACCATTTTGTTGAGGAGTGTAAGTGGCGGAGTATTGATGACGAATGCCTTCTTCACTAAGAAATTCATTCAATGTATAGTTCTTGAACTCCGAGCCATTATCACTCCTAATAGACATGATTGGCACATTGTGTTGACGTTGCACTTCGTTGGAGAAGTCGATGATGGTTTGTTGAGTCTCACTCTTGCACTTGAAGAAATAAACCCAAGTGTATCTTGAATAATCATCGACAATCACCAAGCAATACTTCTTGCCGCCAAGACTTGCCTCGGGCACGGCACCAAAGAGATCAACATGGAGAAGCTCCAAGATCCTCTTTGATGAGATAGTAGTCTTGGCCTTGTGCGTGATGTCATGCATCTTCCCTTCAACGCACGACCTACAAACGCGATCCTTTGCAAAGGAAACATTTTCTTTTAGTCCAACAATAAGGCCACCTTTGTGAAGACTTTGCAAAGTTCTCATGTTGACATGGGATAGGCGGCGATGCCACAACCATCCCAAGTCCACCTTCCCGAAAAGACACATTGCTTGAGAGTTGGTGGACTTCGAAAAGTCCACCACAAACAACTCATTTTCAACATGTCCCACGTGAGCGACGTCAAGAGTCTTGCTCCTCAAAAGGACCACAATATCACCATCGAAAAAGACGGAAAAACCCATCTTTCCAAGAGAGCGGACGGAAAGTAAATTGTAACCAAGGGATTCGACAAGCATGACGTTCACGATAGTTATATGTCGCACCCTGATTTCTAGGGGATACTCACCGTACGAACTGGATAGCAGATGCTTGAATTATGGGGCATAACTGCTCCCACGTCCCAGCTTCCTGGTAGGCCTGCGCTTATGCGCGACAACACAAGCCCTGCTATTCCATCGTTGATGTAAACTATCCACTAGAGATCAAAGGCACTTCCGTCGACGTACTTCAAACCATACACACATGGTACGTCAACGGCGTTGAACAACTGATATCACAACAGATCTCTACGACACAAAAGATTGAAATAAGTTGCAAATGGCTCTCATTAGAGCAGAGATAGCAAATACAAGCATTCAGAGGGCACATGCCCCAACAATACATCATTACATCACAGCGGAAGCATTCAACATGTCTGAGTACAGACAAGATCCAAATAGGCCTAAGAGGCCGGAAACAAACAGACGGAGCCCATCCACGAAGTCTCGGATCCTGCCCGGGTCCGCTATCTACTCGTCAGCAGTCTCGTCATACTCCACGTAGTTGCCACCATGTAGATCTTCGGAATCGTCGTCTGCGTAAACCACAGCCCCAACGGGGTCAGTACATAAACGTACTGGCAAGTAAGACTCACAGTTCACCAAAGTGTAACCCGTCAACACCAAGCACAGATGCTTTGGGTTCAACGGAAGGAAAGGGATATAAAAGATGCTGCACTTGGCTGCTCTAAACAACTACAGAGATTCTACCACTTCCGGCTAACAGAAAGGAGATAAGATCGAGGATTGTAACCAACTGAAAGATAACTTCAAACAAACCCATCCTGGATCTCGCCCCTTATCCAAAGAAGCAATCCGAGGATAACTCACACAATTGTATTAAAGGTGAATCAAGTTATTGTGTCATCAACCTATTACTAGTCAAGTTATTAATCATTGGGTGTAACATGGTTAATCATTATGTTGAAGTTGTCCTGAGTACTTGTTAGCCAGTACTTTCACCAAGTAATCCATAACCGCGGAAAACACGGCTTCTCGAGAAGATTATCCCTGCAGGGTTGCACCAATTTGGCCGTACACTCAAGAATAACCCGCCAGATGGAAATGCACTTCCACCAAGCGGGGTACTCTACACAACCAACCATTCTTCGCATCAAGCCCAAAGAACCTTGGGCGCACGGCTAATCAAGCCCCGAAGAAAAGGGACCCTCATAGCACTCTAAGACCGTGTCCCCCTATATGCCGACTACAAAAGTTCCACCCTGGCCTGGGCTCGCAAAAACATGCATGCGGCAAATGGAAAACACGAACTAAATGAGGCGATTTGGACGAGATGCGAATCAGGTCAAGTTGAGGGGGGCGCCCATACTCGCTTCCCAAATGCGGGTAGTGCGCTCATCATGGATCAGTAGACAAGACCCTTTTCCTATTAGGGTCGACACTAGCAGGCCTCAAAACCACACAGGGCCTCCTGCCGGTGCCTTATCATCAAGTTTATTATTAATAGTAACATTAGCATGATTGATTGATTAAACATCGAGCCCCCAGAACATAATGAAGTAGTAACAGAAAGTAACGGGTAACAGACTCGAGCAAAACAACCTAAGCATGCTAGTAAGACACGGGCTCAAGCAATGGTTATAGGTGTGGAGGTGAGGCAATATCAGGGTTAAAGGATACATGTGATGGGTTCGTAACAGAATCAACTACTACTAAGGCTATCAGAAAAGAACAACGGAAAGTATCGGTAACCAATGTTGAAAGGAACACAGTGGGTCATGTGAGTGATAACTTGCCTGCAAAACCCAGTAGCCTGGTACTGAGCTAAATCCTTAGAAGGGATGTCGTAAGTATCGTCGGTCTCAACGTCGTCGTATATCCGGGAAGAAGCAAACAGACAATGCAGAAAGATAAACAATCAATATCATGGCATAGGTGCACAAACATGGGATGATGCATGTCATGTTAATAGATGCATCAGAATAAACTACTTGACAATATAACACAATTTAATTGGACCCATATGCAATGTGAATTGCATATGGATGCAAGTGGTTAAGGTGGAAGCAATGATCTACATTTGATTAACAAGTGTAAGTGGTTAAACATGATGCATGCATGATGATAACAAGGAGTAAACAAGTTAGATGCAATTGGAAAAGGAGTAAAACAAGTGTGGGATTTTTATTTGTTATGTTAGGAATTTTGGTTCCTTACTGATGTCACACAAGTAATTGTTGTTTTCAACAAGTTAAAGTGTTCAAAACAAATAACAAAGTTGATATTTGAAAAGGTTATCAAATTTTAGTTGGTTTACATGTTTCACATTTTGAAATTGGACTTTGGATTAATTAATTATGAATTAAACAATAATAAACAATTTTTAATTGCATTAAACAAGAATTAAATGGTTTAGGCAATTTTAATTATTCAAAACATGAAACAAATTTTATATTTGGAAAGAGGGTTTAATTTTGCATGGAAAACAAATTGAATCTGAAAAGGGTTTGATTATTGGATGCATTTTTATAGAAATAAAACAATAGTTTGGAATCACACTTTAATGGAAACAAATAATTGTTTTATTTTGAAATATCTTTTTAGAAATTGTAACATCACAAGGATGAAACAAAAGGTTTGAAATTTGAGTTGAAATTCAAATAGAAAACAAAGGAAAACAAATGAAAACAGAGGAAAACAAATGGAAAACAAACAAAACAAATGCAATCAACATGATGCCATGATGCAAAACATAAAATAACAGAGAGCAAAACATTCTAAAGGCTATTTTTCAGACTTGGGATGTTACAAAACGCCCCCCCTTGAAGGAATCGCGCCCCGAGATTCCTACTGAGAAAAGAAAGGTCCGGAAACTTCTTGGAAAGATCCACTTGAGCTGTGACACGTGAAACACATCGTGCACCTTGGATAGTTTATCTGGAAGTTCAAAACAATAGGAATTCCTGGCAACTCTTCTGGAAAGATATCAGGGAATTTGGAAACCACCGGAACAATAATAGTAAAGGGGGATGTTTTTGTATGGAGGGTGTATAGCTGGATAGAATTTGATTCATTTGGGGAATAGATTATCTGGCTAGAATGGTGGAACAGAGTTATTGACATCAATGCAACACCAAGAATGACATCAATGTTAGAATCATCAACATGAGAGTAACGAGGAATATGTGGCCTCCCATTAGAATTGGATTGTTCTTACTTATCTTGGAAGTCAACATTTGAGATCCCGAAGAGTGAACGGTGATTTGATTGCTTAGTGGAACCAGAACATGGGTTGTATGTTGTGGAAAAGATTGTTGACACAAAGGAATGTGATGCTCCAGTATCAAATAACACTTTAACTGGATAAGAGTTTACGAGATGAACGGGGAAACTTTGATTAGACGCCGGTAGAATAACTGAAATGGAAAACAACAACAAGATTTCAACGGACGAAAAGGATGTTGAGAAGAACAGAATATCAACATCGGGGAAAACGAGAACAAAACTCCTGAGGTACTACGGAAAACCCATCCGGGCTTCTAAAGGATAAATATCTACTGCTTAAGGAATAGAGGATCTGCTTCCGGGGCTTACTCGCCTCCGTTCTCAATCGTGAGTAGGCAACATGATAAATCATGTCACAACCACCTCCATTCCTATGGTCTAGTAGATATAACCATCCTAGAGAAACCAGAATTCGTGAAATCCTAACTTGAAAGTTTAGATGAGAAGGGAAAATCAACGTTGCACTTCCTTACCAGAAAAGGGAGGGAGGGTGGGGAAAGAAGAAAAAGAACAGAATTCCTACTCTCACGTTTTGTTTTTGCCTATATAGCTACCAAATAGTTTCTAGACTCAACTGCGACCAGTAAAAAGGGATCCTACAGGCAGACAGGCTCTGATACCATTTGTCGCACCCTGATTTCTAGGGGATACTCACCGTACGAACTGGATAGCAGATGCTTGGATTATGGGGCATAACTGCTCCCACGTCCCAGCTTCCTGGTAGGCCTGCGCTTATGCGCGACAACACAAGCCCTGCTATTCCATCGTCGATGTAAACTATCCACTAGAGATCAAAGGCACTTCCGTCGACGTACTTCAAACCATACACACATGGTACGTCAACGGCGTTGAACAACTGATATCACAACAGATCTCTACGACACAAAAGATTGAAATAAGTTGCAAATGGCTCTCATTAGAGCAGAGATAGCAAATACAAGCATTCAGAGGGCACATGCCCCAACAATACATCATTACATCACAGCGGAAGCATTCAACATGTCTGAGTACAGACAAGATCCAAATAGGCCTAAGAGGCCGGAAACAAACAGACGGAGCCCATCCACGAAGTCTCGGATCCTGCCCGGGTCCGCTATCTACTCGTCAGCAGTCTCGTCATACTCCACGTAGTTGCCACCATGTAGATCTTCGGAATCGTCGTCCGCGTAAACCACAGCCCCAACGGGGTCAGTACATAAACGTACTGGCAAGTAAGACTCACAGTTCACCAAAGTGTAACCCGTCAACACCAAGCACAGATGCTTTGGGTTCAACGGAAGGAAAGGGATATAAAAGATGCTGCACTTGGCTGCTCTAAACAACTACAGAGATTCTACCACTTCCGGCTAACAGAAAGGAGATAAGATCGAGGATTGTAACCAACTGAAAGATAACTTCAAACAAACCCATCCTGGATCTCGCCCCTTATCCAAAGAAGCAATCCGAGGATAACTCACACAATTGTATTAAAGGTGAATCAAGTTATTGTGTCATCAACCTATTACTAGTCAAGTTATTAATCATTGGGTGTAACATGGTTAATCATTATGTTGAAGTTGTCCTGAGTACTTGTTAGCCAGTACTTTCACCAAGTAATCCATAACCGCGGAAAACACGGCTTCTCGAGAAGATTATCCCTGCAGGGTTGCACCAATTTGGCCGTACACTCAAGAATAACCCGCCAGATGGAAATGCACTTCCACCAAGCGGGGTACTCTACACAACCAACCATTCTTCGCATCAAGCCCAAAGAACCTTGGGCGCACGGCTAATCAAGCCCCGAAGAAAAGGGACCCTCATAGCACTCTAAGACCGTGTCCCCCTATATGCCGACTACAAAAGTTCCACCCTGGCCTGGGCTCGCAAAAACATGCATGCGGCAAATGGAAAACACGAACTAAATGAGGCGATTTGGACGAGATGCGAATCAGGTCAAGTTGAGGGGGGCGCCCATACTCGCTTCCCAAATGCGGGTAGTGCGCTCATCATGGATCAGTAGACAAGACCCTTTTCCTATTAGGGTCGACACTAGCAGGCCTCAAAACCACACAGGGCCTCCTGCCGGTGCCTTATCATCAAGTTTATTATTAATAGTAACATTAGCATGATTGATTGATTAAACATCGAGCCCCCAGAACATAATGAAGTAGTAACAGAAAGTAACGGGTAACAGACTCGAGCAAAACAACCTAAGCATGCTAGTAAGACACGGGCTCAAGCAATGGTTATAGGTGTGGAGGTGAGGCAATATCAGGGTTAAAGGATACATGTGATGGGTTCGTAACAGAATCAACTACTACTAAGGCTATCAGAAAAGAACAACGGAAAGTATCGGTAACCAATGTTGAAAGGAACACAGTGGGTCATGTGAGTGATAACTTGCCTGCAAAACCCAGTAGCCTGGTACTGAGCTAAATCCTTAGAAGGGATGTCGTAAGTATCGTCGGTCTCAACGTCGTCGTATATCCGGGAAGAAGCAAACAGACAATGCAGAAAGATAAACAATCAATATCATGGCATAGGTGCACAAACATGGGATGATGCATGTCATGTTAATAGATGCATCAGAATAAACTACTTGACAATATAACACAATTTAATTGGACCCATATGCAATGTGAATTGCATATGGATGCAAGTGGTTAAGGTGGAAGCAATGATCTACATTTGATTAACAAGTGTAAGTGGTTAAACATGATGCATGCATGATGATAACAAGGAGTAAACAAGTTAGATGCAATTGGAAAAGGAGTAAAACAAGTGTGGGATTTTTATTTGTTATGTTAGGAATTTTGGTTCCTTACTGATGTCACACAAGTAATTGTTGTTTTCAACAAGTTAAAGTGTTCAAAACAAATAACAAAGTTGATATTTGAAAAGGTTATCAAATTTTAGTTGGTTTACATGTTTCACATTTTGAAATTGGACTTTGGATTAATTAATTATGAATTAAACAATAATAAACAATTTTTAATTGCATTAAACAAGAATTAAATGGTTTAGGCAATTTTAATTATTCAAAACATGAAACAAATTTTATATTTGGAAAGAGGGTTTAATTTTGCATGGAAAACAAATTGAATCTGAAAAGGGTTTGATTATTGGATGCATTTTTATAGAAATAAAACAATAGTTTGGAATCACACTTTAATGGAAACAAATAATTGTTTTATTTTGAAATATCTTTTTAGAAATTGTAACATCACAAGGATGAAACAAAAGGTTTGAAATTTGAGTTGAAATTCAAATAGAAAACAAAGGAAAACAAATGAAAACAGAGGAAAACAAATGGAAAACAAACAAAACAAATGCAATCAACATGATGCCATGATGCAAAACATAAAATAACAGAGAGCAAAACATTCTAAAGGCTATTTTTGAGACTTGGGATGTTACATTATATCGGGAGCCACCACAACCTTGCCGAACCCGGATACCTTAGACTTGGACGAGTCCCCATAAGTGACGGTTGCTTGGATGTCATTTGGTCGCAACTCCGTCACTAGTTCTTTGCTTCCGGTCATATGATTAGTGCATCCACTATCGAGAATCCATTTAGTCCCACCGGAAGCATAGTCCTGCAAGAGATCATTGACTAGAGTTAGGACCCGAGTTGGGTCCCTTCATGTTAGCAACAAGGGTCTTGGGAACCCAAATAGTGTAGTCAATGAAACCCTCAATAGGACCAACATATTTAGCTTGCACAACACCATAATAATCAACATATAAGAAATGGTGTGGATTGTTAGTTCCCGCGGAGGTGCTACGAGTAGTGGTGTCCCTCATGACATCTATACCTAATAATAAAGGCGTTAAGGCTTCCTTGGTTTGGTTTGATAGGTTATTAAAACTACTCATAAAGTTATACACAAATTACCCACCCTGCCACCCTAAGTTAATCAAAGCAAACACGAAACCGTTTACAATCGCTAAAATAACCACAAAGTGAAGCGTCAAGCAAAGCGGAAAAGACCATCGTACGCGTGCGCCAAAAGATTGGAAAAAATCCTCTTCTGCGTGTCCGGATCCAATTCCTTCCGTACTCCATCCTGCCACCGGCCTAGCGCATCATCCTCCGCAGATAGGTTCAAACTCTGGCCGCGGCCAGGAGCACCCACCCCAACGCCCCATGCCACCGCCTGCGCCACGTCTCGCTGGGTGCGTCTATAAGATTAGGCCATGACCATCTGTGCAAGCAGCCAGGCAATTTCGTGCCGATCTCATGCGTGTACTCGACGAATGAAGAGAACATCGCCCAGTATGAAGTTGATTATTCCATTCGGCTTCAGCGATTCAGGCATCAGTCTCCAGGAACATGTATACTTTCTTTTTGTACAAGAGGATGGATATTAAGAAGAAGCTTGTGCAGTTTGGTCCCGTACATATAGTATCGTGTTGCCGCGATGATAGTGAACTTCCTGAAAAATGCATAGGCATAGAGAAATTGGATCAGGCAGAATCTGCAAAATTAAGGCACGGACTATCACCACTATTCAAAAACCAATACTTTGGAGAGCCTTTCCTTGTTGAGGAACGGCATGGGCTGTCTGGTTTGACTAGGTTAGGATTTGTATTGTTTGTAACATGTCCATTCCGCAAAAAGGTATATTTTGTTTGCTTTGACCAACTCGCTTTGACCAATAATTAGTCTATTTATATATAATTGTTTTGACCTATAATTAATATAATTGTATTCCTATTCAAAAGTACTTCGCTATGATTATGAGTTCTATCACATATGTCACATATTAAATGTGTAATCCTTGGTCAAAGCCTCGGTCAAACAAAACGAAATACGCCTTATTTTTCGAAATGGAGGTAGTATTAAAGAATGAATGTTTTCATAGCCATTTAGTGGTTGGGAGAATGCATTCTGACCCAAAGCCAGTTGTAGAATGTAACAAAAGCCAGTTGTAATTAGTAGAGGATAAAGGCCGGAAACTAATGCAAGATCGAACAAACATCTTACTGGACCAATTGATTTTTGGCAAAATAAAATTCAAGATTTAAAGTATCAAATTGTAAGATTTTACAATCCCATGTTCCTTGCATATTGTTGTGCTTCTTCACTAACAAAAGAACCTTAAGAAAAACTCAACTTGACAACAAATAAGTTTTATAATGTAGCAACACACAGGCATTTAGCTATCATGACATATCTAAGGGAAGTTCCTCTCTGCAGTATGTGTGAGATCCTTGAGATGAAACTATAGGTTTAGCATGTACTACTATGTTGGAAAACAAATCGATGTTTAGTAGTACTTCTTGTATTTTTCAAATGCTCCGAAGTAAAAAAGAGACGTGAGCCGTGGAAGAAGTGTCGGTGGAGCTTATGACATGTGGAACTCCTTTAGAGGCTATATGAATATTATCTGATGTCATTCGATGGAAACTCTCCATGGTTTTACTTACTTCTATCCATGCAGAAGTTGTTGCCCTGATGCAAAGCATCAAAGCGGCAAAAGTTCTCTTGCTCGGAGACAAGTTGTGACGAGCAACGAGTTTGATACGCCTCATACGGGTCCCTCTTTCGTCAGCAATAATTAAGCTAGGTATATCCATGTTTACTATGAGAATATAATTAGTATTCTTCATAGGCGAAGAATACTTTGTGTTCTTTTCGAACAATAATACTAATGATAATTTCTTATGCATATAATTAGTCGATAGTGTAGTGGACAGCTATTCATTTCGAAATTATAGATTTTATCGTTGATATGACTACATACGTTTATTTTGCCTGGGTTATTGCATTTAAGGAGATCTCACTTGATTATTTCCGTCAATTGAGTTTGGGGACATGCATGATTTTTTTCTTGGAATCTACACGGAATTATATAATGATTTTGCGCCGAGGTCTGAAATTCTACATCGGTAAACTCAACATGTTTTTGTAAAATTTAATTATTTATGTATATTTTTCCGTAGCAACGCACGGGCACTTTTGCTAGTTCTTATTAATGGTTGAAATGATATGAAAATACTTGGAACTGATATATCATCTCCCTGATTGATTTATTTTTGTAGTGGTTGATAGTTTGGATGGTGTCGAGTTAACTAGGGATTGATTGAAAACTTTACATGGCATATGCAGCTCAATTCATGTTGCATTGATCTCGTCCATGGTAGTAGCTTATGTCAGTTAATTATTTCCGTGTTTGGGCTTTCCCATCTGTGATACATTGCCATGAAGACCTTGAAGCTTTTGTCTAAAGCAAATCTGATAGCTTGCTCAATCTTGTGAAAGAATTTGCTCTTTTTGTTTCAACTAGGTATATGCATGAAACAACGATGACTTTGTTAGGACCCAGTATTGTAGATGTATCGGTGTTGCTGGTGTTGGTGAAGATGATTGAATGGGTGTCATGCATCTACGTTTCTTACCATTTCTCCAACGATTTTTCTTGGCGCACCCCACAACGTGCGGTGGACAAACTGAAACTAGCCTGTCAGTGGTTGTTACCTTAATACCAATGAGAACTTATCTTGTAGGCCTCCACAAAACAAATTTATCTTCAACCGTAGCAAGGCACGGGAATATTAGCTAGTTACTACTCGAGGAAACATTGTTTGCTTGTGCGGGTGTGCTACGAGTAGTGTTGTCCCTAATGACAATGCTACCCGAAGCACCCTTTTGGTTCTTCCTCTTGTTCTTCTTCTTCTTGTTCTTCTTCTTGGCTATATAGCCAAGCCCTTGCTTAACCACTTGTTGCCTTGGAGCACTTAATTGTGGTCTAGCAATGACCGCATTAGGGCTAGGGGCAACCACTTGTGGGGTGGCTAACACAACCTTCTCAACTTGAGGGCTTTTGCCCTTGAGCCTTGCTAGCTCATCCTTCAACCTAGCATTTTCCTCAATAATATTTGCATGATCACAAGAAGAAGTAGAGGTGCTAGGATGGCTAGATTGACTAAGTTGAGTTTGAAGTTGTTCATGCAACTCTTTGAGGGATGAGTGTTGGCTTTCCAAAGCTTTGTGAGCATTGGTTAGCTTTTCAAACTCCTCGGTTAGTTTACCATGACCAACCCCAAACTCGACTTTATCCTTTTTAGCCTTTTTATATTTAGCAATAGAAAGATCACGTTCCTTAATGATTTTAGAGACAAGTTCATTATGGGTTGATTCAATAGATTCAAGTTCATCCTCTAGAGAAACTCTACCGTCATGCTCTTCTTCAAGAGTCATTGAGAGGGATGCAATTTCATCCGCATCCCTTCTCTCAACCTCACCTTTCTTCTCAAGGGCCTCTTGGGCCTCTCCCAATTGCCTCATGAGATGCTCAAAGTACTTCTTGGTCTCCCCTTGCATGTTATACATAAAACGGTCCAAGGAGGCCCTTTCCTCTTCTTCTCTAAGACTAGCAATATGTTCTAGTTCACTAGGGGTCTTAGAGTTAGGAGAAGATGATACCTCCGTGGCCTTAGCCATGAAGCACTTGGCATTGCGTTGAGGAAGATTTTCATTGGGGGATTCAAAGAGGGATGACGAAGATGGAGTGGAAGCAATAGCTAGAGCGGCCACTTCACTTGTTGTTTCTTCTTATTCATCACTCCCGGAATCATACTCCTCTTGATTCAAGAGCACAAACTTGGTGGGGGATTTCTTGTTGAATGGTTTCTTCTTGAAGTGAGGTTTCTTGTATTCAACCTTGGACTTGTCCTTGCGAATGAGCTTGCCACTATGGTGTTCTCTATTCTCGTAGGGGCACTCCGCAATGAAGTGATGCTTGTCTTGGCAATTGAAGCAAGACCTCACTTTTTTAGCTCCATCGTTTCCATAGAGAGACCTTGTCTTTTCCTCAACAAATTTCTTGCCCTTGGGAGGATTGCTCCAAAACTTTTGCACGGTGAGGGCAATGAGATCCTTTAGGATGGGATCATAGTCTTGTTCCTTCAAGGGAGGCAATGCCTCTTCTCCATCTTCTTCATTCTCAACCTCTCTTGACGACACCTTGGCCTTCAAAGCAACGGATGCTCCTTGATGCATTCCAATGGCTCTAGCACGGTTGTCAAGAGCATTCTTGGTTTGCACTTTGTAGGAGCACAATTCTTGCATCACTTGAGTTGAGGTCATGGAGGAGAAATCATGTCTTCCTTGAATGCTCTTCAAGTCCGTGCCCTCAAAAGGCATCACGGCAATCATGTACTTCCTCTTGATCCAAGCATCATAAATATACGTGGCACCCGCGCTAGAGAAGGCGGTGGCAAGAGTTTTGAGTCTTCGATACATGTCAACATGATCTTCTCCATCACGCATGAAGAACCCTTCGGCCTCATTGGTCAAGGCATCATATCGATTTATTTGCATGCTCTCATTCCCAACAAACATGATGACAAGTGCATCCCATGTTTCTTTGGCGGTGGAGAAGTGTTGAAGATGCGGCATGTGGTTGGGGCCCACGGCTTGTTGACGGATGGACAAGGCGGTGTAGTTGAGTTGGCAATCTACGGCCTCTCTTCTTGTGAGATTCTTGGGATCAAATGGCTTGTATCCGTCACGAGTGATCCTCCAAAGATCTATACAAGAAGAGTTCAAGTGAGTCTCCATGTAGTATTGCCATTCATGAAAAGAATAAGCATCAATTTTAGGTGGATCTCCTCTAGGGATTATATGAGGATGTGGTACGGGAGGATCGGGAGAATAACTTCCGGGAACGACATGAAATCCTTCACTTCCTTCCGTACTAGACTTAGCGGATTGTTCGGCGGAAGCATTTTTATGTGGTTCACCATCTACCCCTTTCTTGGCACCCTCCGGTTCTTCCGGAGGGGATGAGTCGACCACCTCCGGTCCTTTGGCTTTGAGGAGTGTTGTCATGAGTTGACGCAACTCATCAAATTTAGTGTCTATGGATGAGTTCAATGATTCTCTCAAGGCATTGAGATCATCCATGGTCACATTGCCATCGGACGGAGCGTCAACCAACTCATCTCCCATACTTAAACTCTTAGGCGGTTAAGCCCGATAGAAGAGCCGAGGCTCTGATACCAATTGAAAGAAAAGTATGGGCACCTAGAGGGGGGGGTGAATAGGTGCTACGACCAATTTTAATTTTTCTTAAAGTTTAGGCTTGACAAGAAGGTAAATTCTCTAGATAGTGCAACTAGTGGTGAATTTACCTATATGACAAGGCAAGCAAATAATGCAACAAGTATGAGTAAGTAAAGAGAGGGAGGAACGAGGTAACCGATGGAAGCACACAGAGACACGATGTATTTCCGAGTTCCTCCTTTTTAGGGGAGTACGTCTCGTTGGAGGGGTGTGAGCTCGCCACAAAGGCCTACTCAACGCCACAAAGGCCTCACCCTATTCTCCGATGAACTCCGCCACAAAGGCCTAGTTCACCTTCCACTATTGAACCCCTTTGAGGCGGGGATCGAATCCTTTACAAACAACTTGGGGCACACACCCACAACTAAATTGGGGGCTCCCAACTCTTCTTGAATCACCAACAAGTATCAAGATGCCTAGGTTCTCCACAAGAGGAAACCCTAGGCTAGATCCCTCAAGCTAGAGAGGGGGAAATGAAGAACGGCTCGGTGAAGATGTAGATCGGGGCCTTCTCCTTCAATCCTCCAAAGATCTTCAAGATTGGGTGGAGGGATTGGGAGTAATGAGAGATTTGGTGAGTTCTTAAATGCTCATAAATGCTAAGGGGAAGAACTAGATCTTGGGGAAGAAGAGGAGGGGTATTTATAGCCCCTCCTCACAACTAGTCGTTGTGCAGGAAAAAGGGGACCGGAATATCCGGTCCTAGTTTGGACCGGAATATCCGGCTGCTTTCTCCACGCAGCCCTGCAGATCTGAACCTGATTATCCGGCTGCTCCTGAATAATCCGGTTCAAATAATCCGGCTCACTCCAGTGAGCAAATCTTCCAGTCCTTAGCCAATTTCGCGCAGCACCCGTAATATCCGGCTCGGGATGAAAAATCCGGATCAAATAATCCGGTTCACTCCAGTACGCAAAACTTCCAGTCTTTAGCCGTTTTCGCGCACCTTCATCACCACCCGGAATATCCGGTCCGAGATGAAAAATCCGGATCGAATAATCCGGTTCACTCCAGTACGCAAAACTTCCAGTCCTTAGCCGTTTTCGCGCACCTTCATCACCACCCGGAATATCCGGTCCGAGATGAAAAATCCGGATTGAATAATCCGGCTCACTCCAGTGCGCAAAACTTCCAGTCCTTAGCCGTTTTCGCGCACCTTCATCAGCACCCGGAATATCCGGTCTGCTCCGAATAATCCGGTTTCCAATATTCCGGTTGGGTTCTGTCCCAAAACTCTCAGGCCAAACTTCACCGACTTTTCGGTGATCAATGCCGATGTTAATTATAACACCTGCACGCTTAACACCTCGATAAATAATGTACTTAGTATTGTTAACTAACACACAAAATACTGGGAAAACGAAATGCACTTTCACCTATACAACTGACAATTGTATTAGGTGTGTTGGGGACACAAGAGTCTTCTTGTATCGTAATTGCAGGGTTGCTTGAGAGGGATACCTTTGACCTCTTCCTCCATGAGTTCGATAAACCTTGGGTAATCCGCTTAAGGGAAACTTGCCGCTGTTCTACAAACATCTGCACTTGGAGGCTCAACACTGTCTACAAGAATAGAAGCGTGCGTAGACATCACTTTCCAACACCAATCATTTTATTTAAACAAAAACCCTCCAAATGATATATCAATGAAAGAAGATAGTGCTACTACTCTACTAGAGCTAACATCTTTGAATAAGAGATGCATGAAAAACAGGAGCTAAAAAGGATTTGCAACAGCTAGAAGAAAAACGAACAGTATGAGTATGATGAAGAATACAAGTATTCGTATGAAAAAGCGGAGCGTGTCTCTCTCCCACACAAGAATGTTGAGTTCCAACTAAGTTTATTGCTGCAAGGAAAATAAAATAAATCAAAACAAAAAACAAACATATGCTCCAAGTAAAGTGCATATGATGTGACCGGATAAAAATATAGTTTCACTAGAAGTGACCTGATAAGTTGCTGATGAAGAAGGGGATGCCTTGGGAACCCCCAAGCTTAGGAGCTTGAGTCTTATTATAATTTGCTGGTGTGAACCACGGGGGCATCCCCAAGCCTTTTCTTTTCACTCTTCTTGATCACATTATTTCACCCCCTTCTCTTGACCCTTGAAAACTTCCTTCACACCAAACTGGAAGTAATTCTCATTAGAGGGTTAGTGCATAATCAAAAACTCACATGTTCTCCATGGAAACAAGCATTATTAATACTTTTTAACATTAGATACAGCCACTGATGTTTCATGGAACAAAGAAATCCACTCAACATAGTAAAAGAGAGAATGCAAGTAAAAAGGCAGAATCTGTCAAAACCAGAACAGTCTGTAAAGATGAATGTTTTATAGGCACTTAAGTTGCACAAATCGAAAAAATTAAAACTAGAAAAAGTTTCGTAAATAGCTGAGGATTAAGCACAAAACATTTCAGGTCATTTTGATCTTTTTGGAGTTTTATAGAAATTTAAAGTGGACAGCAAAAATCTGTTTCTGCGGAGAAATCCAAATCTAGCACCAACTTTTCACTAGAAACTTTACTTGGCACAACAAATACGAGAAAGTAAAGATACAAAGGAGTTTATACATAAGTAAAAAACACATTTACTCAAAGAAAACAGAAGAAAACATTGCAAAAATAAAAACATGGGTTATCTCCCAAGAAGTGTTTTTCTTTAACGCCTTTTAGCTAGGCCCAGAAAACAAGAATCAAGTATTTTCAAGTGAAGAAGCATCCAAATTGTAAATTTTTATAATAATATAATCAAAAGTTGTTTTCATTCTCTTTCTAGTAAAGTGTTACATACCTTTCTTGAGTGTTAATTGATATTTAATATTCCCCTCTTTCATATCAATAATAGCACCAATAGTTCTAAGAAAAGGTCTTCCCAAAACAATAGGACAAGAAGCGTTGCATTCAATATTCATAACAACAAAATCAACGGGGACAAGGTTATTGTTAACCATAATAAGAACATCATCAACTCTCCCCCAAAGGTTTCTTTCTAGCATTATCAGCAAGACGAACATCCAAATAACATTGTTCCAAAGGTGATAAATCAAGCATATCATAGAATTTCTTAGGCATAACAGAGATACTAGCACCAATATCACATAAATCATTACAATCAAAATCATTCACCTTCATTTTAATGATGGGTTCCCAACCAGCATCTAACTTCCTAGGGATAGAGGCGTCACTTTTTAATTCTTCTTCTCTAATTTGTATGAGAGCATTTGTAATATGTTTTGTGAAAGCCATATTCATAGCACTAGCATTAGGACTACTAGCAAGTTTTTGAAGGAACATAATTACTTCTGAAATATTGAAATCGTTAAAATCAAGATCATTTTTATCAAAGGTAATAGGACCATTATCTCCTATATTTTAAAAAAAATCAGCACTTTTATCAGGAACAGTTTCAGTGGTTTCAGGCAATTTTAAACATTTAAGAGAAGAAGTGGAGACATTGTCAACACCAATTACTTTACCATTAATAGTAGGAGGTTTACTAGCATTAGAAACTTCAGTTTTACTAGTTGTGGTAATAGTACAAACTTTAGCTATATTGTTCTTTCTAGAAATTTCATCTTCTCTATCCCATCTAGCATGCAATTCAGCTAACATCCTAACATTATCATCAATTCTAAATTGAATGGCATTAGTGGCAGCAAAGGGATTTTCATCCATAGTTTCATTTTTAGGAGCCATTTTATTGAGTAAAGAAGATTGTGCTTCAGACATGGATGAAATACAGGTTTTAGCACGAGAAATTTTAACTTGCAAACCAGAAATTTTCCTATTTAAATTCTCAAGTTGATGACTAATATTTTTCAACATAACAGATTGTTCCTCCACGGTCTTAGTAAATAATTTATGATGCTCATATTTCTTTTGCATAAAGTCTTTAGTGGCTCTGTCAATTTCTGGAATTCTTTCACTAGGCATTCTAGATCTATCATGAGAATAAATATTACCATTATTAGTAGGATATGGCCTATAATTGTTGTTACCAAAATTATTCCTATAAGCATTGTTGTTGAATTATTGTTTTTAATGAAGTTCACATCAACATGCCCTTCTTGAGCAACCAAAGAAGCTAAAGGAACATTATTTGGATCAAAATAAGTTTTACCATTCACAAGAATATACATAATAGCATCAAACCTATTACTCAAGTAAGAGGTTTCTTCAACATAATTTACCTTCTTACCTGGTGGATCTCTCTCATGTGCCATTCAGAATAATTTATCATCAAGAAGCTTTGTTGCAGAACCCAAAGTGATGGACATAAAGGTTCCTCCAGCACCTGAATCTAGAAGGTTTCTTGAAGAAAAATTCAGACTTGCATAAAAGGTTTGGATGATCATCCAAGTAGTCAATCCATGAGTGGGACAATTATTTACCAAAGATTTCATTCTTTCCCAAGCTTTAGCAACATGCTCATTATCAAGTTGCTTAAAATTCATAATGCTACTTCTTAAAGATATAATCTTAGCAGGAGGATAATATTTTCCAATGAAAGCATCTTTACATTTGGTCCAAGAATCAATACTATTTTTAGGCAAAGATAGCAACCATTCTTTAGCTCTTCCTCTCAAAGAGAAAGGAAACAATTTCAGTTTAATAATATCTTCATCTACATCCTTATATTTCTTTTCATCTCACAAAGTTCAACAAAATTATTAAGGTGAGCAGCAGCATCATCAGAACTAACACTAGAAAATTGCTCTCTCATAACAAAATTTAACAGTGCAGGCTTAATTTCATAAAAATCAAAAGTAGGCGCCGGTGGAGCGATAGGTGTACTAATAAAACCATTGTTGTTTGTGCTAGTAAATCACATAACTTAGTGTTCTCAGGAGTACTCATTTTACCAAGATTAAAAACAGGATAAAAATAACAACTAGAATAAGAACTAATTTTTGTGTTTTTGATATAGAGAAGCAAACAAGACAAAATAAAATAAACTAAGCAAAACTAAAACAAAGTAAGAGTCTGGAGGTGGGAGACTCCCCTTGCAGAAATCCTCTTCCTCCCCGGCAATGGCGCCAAAAAACAGGCTTGATGCATGTAGATGTACGCTCGTTGGGAGACCCCAAGAGGAAGGTATGAAGAGCACAACAACAAGTTTTCCCTCATAAAGAAACCAAGGTTTAATCGACCAGTAGGAGAAATAAATCACTTCTGAAGGTTGTTGGCAGCTGATGTTGGCAGGGCGCACTACCAGGCTCAGCAACAACGTGGAATCTGCACACAACACATACAATATAATTTGCCCCAACGAAACAGTGAGGTTGTCTATCTCACCGGTTTTACTAACACAAAGGATTAGATGTATAATATGGAAAACAATACTTGTTTGCAGTAAGTGAAAAGAGAACAATGACGTTAGTGAATGAAAGGAAAACAGTGTTTGAAGTGGTTGTATTATCAGTGTAAAAGAATGGACCGAGGTCCACAGGTCACTAGTTGTGTCTCTCCATAAAAGATAGATAACATGCTGGGTAAACAAATTAGAGCTAGGTAATTTATAGATATAAAGGCCGCACCGTAGTGCATATGCATGACATGATGATTACTATGTGATTCATGCGGGCATTACAACATAATTCATAGACTTTTATCCAACTGCATTTATGACTAATAATCCATCCCCGGAGTGTAATCTAATCAAACCTCGAGTATTAAGTTGCAAACAACAGATTATTTCCTTAAGTAAAGTGCGTAATGTAAACAACGAAAACATTGTTTTTTTCTCCCTAATGGAAACAACACATCCCCCATCCATCATGTTTCTGACACTCGAGCACAGATGAAAAGGAGGCATGAACCCACTATCGAGCATAAATACTCCCTCTGGGAGTTACAAGCATCAAATTGGCCAGAGAATCTACTAGTAACGGAGAGCATGCAAGATCATAAATAACATAAACATGATATGTTGATAATCACTTGACATAGCATTCAATATTCATCGGATCCCAACAAACACAACATGTGGCATTACAGATAGATGATCTTGATCATGTTAGGCAGCTCACAAGATCTAAATAATGGTGGTATAAATAGGAGATGACAACCATCTAGCTACTGCTATGGACCCGTGGTCCAAGGATGAACTACTCACGCATCACCCTGGAGGCAGACATGGTGATGTAGAGCCCTCCGGTGATGAATTCCCTTCCCGTCAGGGACCCGGGGAGAGCTTCAAAACCCTCCCAAACTAGGGTTGACGATGATGGCGGCTACGAAACGTTTTGTGTATGGAGGCTCGGGTATTTAGGGTTAACCCGAGGAGGAGCTTAAATAGGCGAAAGGGCGATGTCGGTGGGTGGCCAAGGGGCACACCACCTGGTGGCGCGGCTAAGGGGGGAGGCGCAACACCCTATGCTGTGATGGCGCCAGGGCCCCCCTCCGGGTTCCCTCCGGACTCTGTGTACGTGACAGATTTCTAAGATCCTGGGATTTTGTTTCGTCAAATTCCAAGAATATTTCTAGAACAACTTTTCTGAAACCCAAAACAGCAAAAAACAGGAACTGGCTCGGTGGCATCTTGTTAATAGGTTAGTCCTAGGAAATCCATAAAAAGATATAAAGTGTATAGAACACATGTAGCAAATGTCATGAAAATAACATGGAACATCGGAAATTATAGATACGTTTGAGACGTATCAAGGTGTTCACGATCCTTCATCTTGGCCATCGTCCTACCCTTGGCCTTCTTCGCCGGCTACGACATCACCTGACGGGGGAAGTGGTGGAGGGGAGGGCAAGGCTAGATCTGGAGAAGAAGAGGAAGTGTAGGAGGCCCTACGGAGATCTGGAGTGGGCGAGGGGAAGGCGCATTCCTATTTAAAGACCGAAGAAAGAAAGTCAGACTCACACGACTCGCCTACCGGGCATTCAAATCCCCTCTTCCCGGCGAGAAGGCGGATTTACTCGAGATCCACGCCTTTCGTTCATTGGGAAGAGAAAGCGGGGTTGTGGGCCCCGGCGGTCTCAAAGTTCGAAGCGGTCCGCTTCGAGGGACGCGCCCGGCATGGTTAACCTTTTGTGGTTGTGAGAACAGGAACGGACGTTGAACCCGCGACTTGGTAGGTGGGGCGAGTTGGGTTCAAGGGGCGTGACACGGTGACGGGAGCAGCGCCACCTGATGACCCACAAGTATAGGGGATCGCAACAGTCTTCGAGGGAAGTAAAACCCAAATTTATTGATTCAACACAAGGGGAGCCAAAGAATATTTATAATCCTTAACAGATGAGTTGTCAGTTCAGCTGCACCTGAAAGTAGACTTGCTCGCAACAGTTTATCAGTGGTAACAGTTTTATAGCAGCATCAGTAGTAAAGTAACACGAGGAGTAAAATAGTAACATCACTAGCAATTGCTGGTAATAGCAGGATTAAAATACTGTAGGCATAGGGATGGATGAACGGGCGTTGCATGGATAAAATAGTTCATATAATAATCAAAACATGGGCATTGCGGAGAGATAATAAGAAAGCATCCAAGTTCTAGGCAAACCATAGGCATGTGTTCCAATATAGTCATACATGCTCGCAATGAGAAACTTGCACAACATCTTTTGTCCTACCAGCCCGTTTGCAGCGGGGCCTCAAGGGAAACTACTGGTAATTAAGGTTCTCCTTTTAACAAAGCACCGGATCAAAGCATTAACACTTCGTGAACACATGTGATCCTCACATCATAACCATCCCCTCCGGTTATCCCAATTTCTGTCACTTTGGGGCCTCGGGTTCCGGACAATAATGTGTGTAAACAACTTGCAGATATGATCAAGAAACATAATTATACTCATGAAACAATAACATGTTCAAAACTGAGATCATGACACTCGGGCCCTAGTGACAAGCATTAAGCATAAAAAGTTGCAAAAACGATATAAAGCACTAACAACGGATACTAGGCACCATGCCCTAACAACCTGGCATTATTACATGAACGATCTCATCCAATCCCTTCCATCCCTCTCATCCTATAGCGGGGATTACTCACACATGGATGGGGGAATCATGGATGGTTGATGGAGAAGTGGTGGCGGTGACGATGGTGATGATCTCCTCGAATCCCCGTCCCGTCAGGGCGCCAGAACATGAACTTCTGATCCTTGCATAGAGTTTCGAGGTGGCGGCGGCGCTCTAATGTGTTTCTCTGGAATATGACGAACCCCGTGGTGTTTTAGGGTTACGGGGCATAAGTAGTCGAAAGAGGATCCCGAGGGGGTGCCTGGGGCGACCACACCACTTGTAGGCGCGGCCTAGGAGGCACACCCAGGCATGGTGTGGGCCCTCCTTGCCCCCCTCCGGCTCACTATGGGATCTTTTCCGGGCATTTTCCTGAAAGTTGATTTTTCTGCACAAAACGAGACACCAAGGTAATTCTGCTGAAAAGAGCGTTAGTCCTGTGTTAGTTGTATCCAAAACTCACAAGTTTAGAGGCAAACAATAGCAAAATTGTTCAGAAAAGGAGATATGTTTTGGACGTGTCAACCCTCCCCCCAAGCTTAGCTTATTGCTTGTCCACTGAGTGCGATAAAAGAACGTTTAAGAACACATTTGTTTCATATGATGTAAATATTCTCACTATATGATCAAGTGCTTAGGAAATTCATAATAAGAAGTATGCAAGATAAAGTCACCTAATAGTTATGCAAGCTGAATAGATAACAACACACTTATAATAAACAACATGAAATATATCAATCTGCAGGATTGCGATGTTCATAATAAGATATGATAAAGTGGTATCTCGCTTGCCCTTAATAATGGAGCAAATCATAAATACCAGGGCACCTCTAAGGTTCAAGTAAAGACTAGAAATAAATATATCAAAAATACAAGCATCAAAGTTATACCACAATTAACCGTATTCTAGGACAGACACATTATACTAAGAATGAAAACCATGCTCGCAAAAAGGTGCATAAAGTGAGGAGGTGAATACTCGGCGTAAAAGTAAAATAAAGACCCTCCACAGAGGGAAGCATGGATTAACTCATGTGCTAGAGATTTTTATTTTATAAACAGAGGTATTGAAACATTTTTGTATAGAGGTGTATTCTTATGTCAACAAATGGTAAATAAGCAATACAGTACGTCACAAGCCAGCTAGACCTTGCAATAGCGACTCCCATTAAAGAACGCATCTGGTATAGAAGGTTATCCCTCTTCTCTTTTTTTTACACAATTATGCTTTGGCTGATAAATAAGGGGCAAAAATAGTGAAGATATTTTATAGTAACCAATTTTGGGGTTGGGCACCCCGCTGCCAGCTCTTCTATCATTTGGATAAGCGGATGAAGCCACTAGTCCAGGTGTGCAAAGTCCAATCAACAAGTGCGATAAAGATTCTCTATTTACGTCCTCATGCGCTAAAACAGGGGCACAAAATAGGAATAATTTTTGAAGGTTTTAAAGGTAGCACATGAGAAATTTACTTGGAGTGGCGGTGAAATACCACATATAGGTAGTTATGGTGGACACATGTGGAAAACTTTGGTTTTGGGGAGTTGGTTGCACGAGTAGAGATCATACTCGATACAGGTGAACGCTAGCAATATACCGGGAGCTACAATCAAGAGAGAAACAAATGTCATAATCATCCTTACGACAAAACAAAATAAACGGTGGCATAAAACTGATACAAATACTCTGAGGCAAAATAAATCATCGAGGCTTAATTGACTTCTTGTTTTCAGTCTTATGCATTGATACGTCCATTTTGCATCACTATTTTATATTTTTATTTTCTGTTATTCATCGATATATTTCATGTTATGATGCATTACTTATGTTATTTCATCTTATTTTCCATGTTTCATATTTTTTGGAGAATAAACATCGGGACCAGAAATCTGATGGAAAAGGCGTCGTCGAGATACCCTATTTCAGAAGATCAGAAGAAGACGGGGGATACCGGAGAGGCCTTAGAAGTACCGAGGAGGAAGCTAGTCAGAAGGAAAGCCAGAGGGGGGCACAGGGGGCCCACACCATGGGGTGCCGCGCCCCCCTTGCCGTGCCGACAGGTGGTGTGGCCACCCTGGCCCACCTCTGGTCTCCCCCTTCTGCGTACTTGACCCTCAGGGTTCCCTAAGCCCCAGAACATCATTGAAGAAATATCTCGCCGCCGCCTCGGGGCAGAAATCAATACAGAGACAAAAGCTCTTCGGTAGGGAGAAATCTGCCGGGAAATTCCTCCACGGAGAGGGGGAATCATCGCCATCGTCACCGTCATCGCTCTGGGCATCATCAAGATCGTCATCGTCACCATCATCACCACCAGCACCATCACCCTCATCATCCACCTTCATCTTGTTGTAACAATTAGGGGTCTTTATCGGTGTTCTCCACTAGATCTCTCTCCCGGTGTGGATTACTTGTTAGTAGTTGATGCTTGTGAGATTTATCGGTGTTTACACTTTATGACCAGATTGTTATTATCCATTATATCACCTCTGATTATGATTCATATGATATCTTGTGAGTAGTTCGTTTAGCTCTTGATGACATGGGAGAAGTCATGATGTTAGTAGTGGAATTATGTTGAAGTAATATCTAGTGGTTTGATATTTAAGTTGTGGTGTTATTCTTCTAGTGGTGTCATGTGAACGTCGACTGCATGATACTTAACCTTTATGGGTCTAGGAGGATGCATTGTGTATTTGGCTACTAATCGTGGGGTTACTGGAGTGACAGAAACCTAAACCCCCGTTAGGAAACTACTGCACGAGGGAGTGTAGGATCCCAGAGTTTTAAGGTTGTGGTTAGATTTATCTTAATTACTTTCTTGTATTTGTGGATGCTTACGAGGGGTATAATCACAAGTATGTATTATTCCTAGTTGGGCGGTGCATTAGCATAGGTTCACCCACACAACAACTATCGAACCAATAAATATTAATCAACCGTATGAAGCGTAAACACTTGACGAAATTACCATGTGCCCCCGAGAACGTTTGGTAATCATAAATAGAACAACCGCCTTGTCCTTTGCTCTCAAAAGAATTGGGCCTCTCACTGCAATTATATTTACTCACACTTTATTTATCTCCTATATCAAAACCCACCAAAAACTCGTTTGCTAGTGTTTATAGTGAATCCTCTATTCATACTTCTTGTCAACACCTTATGCTCCTCGTTGGGTTCGACACTCTGATTTATCAAAATTACTAAGATACACCCCCTATACTTGTGGGTCGTCAAGACTATTTTCTGGCGTCGTTTCCGTGGAGTGAAGCTCTATTGGTAAGAGAAACTTTTACTGTGAGTGTTGTTTTTATTTATGTCTGCTGCTTTATTTCATTGTGGAGAATTCTTTTGGTTCTCTGTTTAGGGGTACTACTACTATTACTGCTAGGGCCCCGTTATCTGTTGAATTAGATCCTTATAAAATACCTATGAAAATTTGTTGGACGTGTTATGGATAACTGCTATTATGGAGATAGAATTGTCCATCCCGATGATCATTTGCTCTTTATACATGAATTATGCGAGTTATTCAGGTGTGCAGGTATTACAATGGATCAAGTTAAAAGGAAATTATTCTCTTTATAGCTGAAAGGTAGATCTGCTTAATGGTTTAAATTACTGAAGAATGGTGAATCTATTGGATGGGAGGAAATTGTTCCTCTCTTTTATTCTAAATTCTATCCTCCTAGTGAGATTCATAAATACCGGAATCAAATATATAATTTCTAGCCTCATGATGGAGATAGTATTGCCCAAGCGTGGGGGAGAATGAAGTTATTAATGCTTAAATGTCCCGTTCATGAGCTCCGGAGTAATATTGTTATCAATAATTTTTATGCAAGGCTTTCTCTTCATGATAAGGAATTATTGGATGCTTGTTGTTCTAGATCATTCACACGTATGAAGGAAGAAGCTAAATGGGATCTTATTGACTGTATTCAAGAAAACACTGAAGGATGGGAGAATAACAAAGGTAGAAAGTCAGGTATACATTATGATTATGAATGCATTAAATCTTTTATGGGAACTGATGATTTCTATAATGTTAGTGTTGTTTGTGGTCTTGATTCTCAAATCATTGCAAATTGTCTTAAAGCCTTTGCCTCCTATCTTGATATTCCTAAAAATGAATTGAGCAAGTACCATGCACCTTATAAAGATATTGTTCCTGCTAGAAATATAGAAGTGCATTTAATCCTGCTGTTCCTGAGCCTTATATTGAGAAAATGTCTTTCCTGCTAAGGTAAAAGAACACTATTGTAGCTAGTGTGGTTAACAAAAGTATAAATAAATCTATTAAACCTGATGAAGAAATAACCGTTGAACCTACAGTAGCAATAGTAAAAGACCTTGTTTGTGGAAATGTAGAGGATGAACATATTGTATTTTGTGAGGATGCTTCTAATATTGTCTCACATCCAAATAGACATAATAAAACTAGCGTTCTTGTGCTTTCTGTTAAGATTGGTGATCATTGCTATTATGGTTTGTGTGACATTGGTGCAAGTTCTAGTGCTATTCCTTATGAGCTTTATAAAGAAATCATGCATGAAATTGGTTCTTGTGAACTTGAAGAAATTGATGTGGTTATTCAACTTGCTAATAGAGAAACTATCTTTCCGATTGGTATTGTTAGAGATGTAGAAGTTTTATGTGGTAAAACTAAATATCCTACCGATTTTCTAGTGCTGGGTAAGGCTGCTAGTAAAATTGTCCTATGATTTTGGGTAGACATTTATTGAACACTTGTGGTGCTATTATAGATTGTAAGAGGGAGAAAATATTGACTAAATTTGATGGAAAATCTTATGAGTTCAGTTTCTCCAAATTTGCTAGAGCACCTTATGAATCTGAATTGCCTAATGAAAATTTTAGAGTTGAAAACCTTGCCTCTGTTGCTCTTTCTCCTAACAATGCTTTGCAACAAATATATGGAGAACCATGAAAGTGAGGTATTTATGGAAGATAGAAATGATATTGACGATATTTTTGTTCGTCAACCGGTTATACTGAAACATAATTTACCTGTGGAAGACTTGGGTACCACATTACCACCCAAGGAGGATCCTGTTTTTGATTAAAAACCTTTACGTGATGATCTTAAATATGCTTATATTGATGATAAGAAAATATATCCTCTTATCATTAGTGCTAAACTTTCAGGTGAAGAAGAGTAAAGATTATTGGGAATATTGAAGAAACACCGTGGAGCTATTGGATATACTCCTGATGATTTGAAGGGATTTATCCCTCTATATGTCAGCATGTTATTAATAGTGAACCTGATGAAAAGCCAGTAGTTGAACATCAACGTTGTTTAATTCCTAAGATGAAGGAAGTGGTAAGAAATGAGGTATTAAAACTCCATGATGCTGGTATTATTTTTCCTATTGCTGATAGCAGATGGGTGATCCCTGTGCATTGTGTTCCTAAGAAGGGAGGAGTGATTGTTGTGCCTATGAAAATAATGAGCTTATTCCTCAAAGAATAGTATTTGGATATATAATGTGCATTGATTTTAGGAAAGTTAACATGGTTACTAAGAAAGATCATTATCCTTTGCCTTTTATTGATCAAATGTTAGAGAGGTTGTCTAAGAAAACTCATTTTTGCTTTGTTGTTGGTTATTCTGGGTTTTCTCAAATTGATGTTAGGAAGCAAGTTCAAGAGAAAACAACTTTTACTTGTCCTTATGGTACTTATGCTTATAGACGTATGCCTTTTGGTTGGTTTAATGCTCCTGCTACGTTTCAAAGATGCATGTCTGCTATTTTTCATGGTTTTTGTGAAGAAATTGTGGAAGTATTCATGGACGATTTCTCCGTCTATGGAAATTCTTTTAATAACTGCTTGCAATATCTTGATAAAGTTTTGCAGAGATGTGAGCAAACCAATCTTGTTCTTAATTGGGAGAAATGCCACTTTATGGTGAATGAAGGAATTTTTCTTGGACATAAAATTTCTGAAAGAGGTATTGAAGTTGACAGAGCTAAAGTGGAAGCAATAGAGAAAATGCCCTGTCCTAGGGATGTTAAAGGTATTCGTAGTGTTATTGGTGATGTTGGTTTTTATAGAAGGTTTATTAAAGATTTCTCTAAAATATAAAATCCTCTTACTAATCTTCTTCAAAAAGACGTACCTTTTTTTATGATGATTGTAAGGAAGCTTTTGAAACTTTAAAGAAGGCTTTAACTAATGCTCCTATTGTTCAACCACCTGATTGGAATTTACCTTTTGAAATTATGTGTGATGCTAGTGATTTTGCTGTAGGTGTTGTTCTTGGACAATGAGTAGATAAGAAAATGAATGTTATTCATTATGCTAGTAAGACTCTTGATGTTGCTCAAAATAATTATGCTACCACTGAAAAAGAGTTCTTAGCTGTAGTCTTCGCTTGTGATAAGCTTAGACCTTATATTGTTGACTCAAAAGTTACTATTCATACTGATCATGCTGCTATTAGACACCTTATGGAAAATAAAGATTGTAAGCCTAGGCTTATTAGATGGGTGTTGATTTTACAAGAGTTTTATTTGCATATTGTGGATAGGAAGGGTGCTGAAAATCCGGTTGCTGATAACTTCTCTAGATTAGAAAACATTGCTTATGACCCTATTCTTGTTAATGATAGTTTTCCAAATGAACAGTTGGCTGCAATAAAAGTGAACTCCCAAGATAGTCCTTGGTATGAAGATTACGCTAACTTTATTGTTTCCAAGTATTTGCCTCCAACATTTACAGCTCAACAAAGAAGAAATTTTTTCTATGATTTGAGGCATTATTTTTAGCATTACCCACATTTATATAAAGAAGGAGTAGATGGTATTATGATAAGATGTGTTCCAGATCATGAACAACGTGAAATATTGAGAAAGTGCCATGGTAGTACTTATGGAGGACATCACGCTGGAGATAGAACCACACAGAAGGTTCTACAATCAGGTTTCTATTGGCCTACTCACTTTAAAGATGCACGTAAATTTGTTTTATCTTGTGATGAATGTCAAATAGTTGGTAATATTTCTAGATGTAATGAAATGCCTACGAGTTATTCTCTTGTTGTTGAACCTTTTGATCGTTGGGGATTTGACTTTATGGGTCCATTTCCCCCTTTGAATGGTTACCCTCATATTCTTGTTGTTTTTGATTATGTTACTCAATGGGTAGAAGCTATACCTATAAAAAGTGCTAATCGGTCACACGCCGATCCCGAGCGAGAAGAAGTGCACCACAATCTGGTGGTGCCTCCGTAATCGGTCACACGTTCAGCTCGATGAAGACTTCCGTTCCCTTGATCCAGCGGGTAGCGGAAGTAGAGGTTCCCCGCGGAACTCTAGCAGCATGACAGCGTGGTGGTGGTGAAGAATCCCATGGTCAGGGCTTCGCCAAGCCGGAGACCATGGAATGGAGAAGCGGGTGGAGGGAAAAGGGAGTGGGCAAGTGTCTGGAGAAGAGGGAGTTCTCACCCTCCTTTTATAGGGGAGGGGGAGGCAGCCCAAAGGGGTGCGGCCAGCCATGGGTGCCCCACCCCTTCCTCTCTTCATGTGAGTGGAAGTCCCACTCACACCCACTCATACTCCCTTAATTTTCCACTTAGAAAATCCAAAGGTTTTTCTTTAATAAATAAATAAAACATTTTTAGTTCTTTATTTATATTTGTTAATTCCATTAACAAACATTTGCATGCAGCACCTCAAATCATTTGTTAATTCTATTAACAACCATTTGATGAAAAAATCCTTGAACTATTTCAATTTTCCCCCGAAACAATTTTTCGGAGCTGCCCAAAATATTCTTCGGTATTCCGTATCCTCTCTAACGCTTCATCGAACCTTAAGTGTGTCACCCTTCGGTTCGCGAATAATATAGACATGACCGAGACTCCTCTCCGATCAATAATCAACAGCGGGATCTGGAGATCCGTGACGACTCCTATATATTCAACGACGACTCTCGTGATCGTGTGAACCTTTCAACCTCGTAACGATGTCCCTTTGTCTCGCGATATTTACTCGTCCGAGATCCGATCATCGGTATCCACCATACCTTGTTCGATCTCGTTATCCGACAAGTACTCTTTTCTTGTTCCCGTGATATAACATCCTTGTGATCATATCACGTGCTTGCAAGCGGTGTCGATGTGATATCACCGAGAGGGCCATGAGTATATCTATCCGTCATATTGGATGGACAAATCCCATTCTTGATCCATGAGCTTCAACTAACACTTTCCGAATACCTAATGCCACCTTTATAGTCACCCTGTTACGGTGTGACGTTTGATGTCATCAAAGTATTATTTCGGTTTTAGTGATTAACATGATCTCATGGTCTAAGGAACAATGTTACTCCGAATGTAAGACGTAACAACAAAACTAAATGACTTGATCGTATTGTTATACTTAGTTAGGGTCTAAGTTCATCATGTCATTCTCTTAATGACATGATCCCGTTATTAACAACATCCAATGTCTATGATCAGGAAACCTTGATCATCTGTTAATCAACGAGCTAGTTAAAAGAGAGGCTTCACTAGGAACGTTGGTTTGTTTATTAATCACACATGTATCAACGTTTCCGGTTAATACAATTCTAGCATGAGAAATAAACATCTATCATAAACAAGGAATAACATAATAAACACTTTATTATTGCCTCTCGGGCATATTCCCTTCACTCTCCCACTTGCACTAGGGGCAATAATCTATATTACATAGTGATGAATCTAACACCCATTGAGTTCTGGTGTTGATCATGTTTTGCCCTTGAGAGAGTTTTAGTCAACGGATCTGCCACATTCAGATCCGTATGTACTTTGCAAATCTTCACATCCCCATCTACGACATGCTCACGGATGGAGTGAAAACGGTGCTTGATATGCTTGGAATTCTTGTGAGACCTGGCACCATTGTTGTCACAATAGATAACCATTGGATCCAACGCACTCGGAACCACGCCTAGTTCGGATATGAACTCCTTCATCCAAACTGGTTCCTGTGTTGCCTCCGAGGCAGCAACATATTCTGCTTCTGTTGATGATCTCGCCACCACGGATTGCTTGGAACTCCTCCAGCTTACAGATCCTCCATTCATAACAAATACGTACCCGGACTGAGACTTAGAGTCTTCCAGATCAGTGTCAAAGCTAGCATCGACGTAACATCTTGCGACGAGCTCTTCATCACCGCCATATATGAGAAACATATCCTTCGTTCTTCTCAAGTACTTAAAGATATTCTTGACCGCCGTCCAGTGTTCCAAACCTAGATCGGATTGGTACCTACTAGTCAAACTAATAGCATGTGCCACATCCGGTCTTGTACATAGCATAGCATACATGATAGAACCTATGGCTGAAGCATAGGGAATCTTATTCATTCTCTCTCTATCTTTTGTTGTAGCTGGACATTGAGTCTTACTCAACGTTTTGCCTTGCAACATAGGTAAGAACCCCTTCCTACTCTCTTTCATTCTGAACTTTTTCAGAATCTTGTCAAGGTATGTACTTTGGGAAAGTCCAATTAAGCGCCTTGATCTATCCCTGTAGATTTTGATGCCTAATATATAAGCTGCTTCATCGAGGTCTTTTCATCGAAAAACTACTGTTCAAATAAACTTTTACGCTTTTTAAAAGTTCTATATCATTTCCAATCAACAATATGTCATCCACATATAGTACTAGAAATGCTACAGAGCTCCCACTCACTTTCTTGTAAATACAAGCTTCTCTGTATGTTTGGACAAATCCAAACCCTTTGATCACCTTATCAAGACGGAGGTTCCAACTCCGGGATGCTTGCTTCAGTCCATAAATGGAACGTTGATGCTTGCACACCTTGTCAGCATCCTTAGGATCAACAAAACCTTTGGGTTGCATCATATACAACTCTTCCTCAATGTCACCATTAAGGAACGTTGTTTTGACATCCATCTGCCAGATTTCATAATCGAAAAATGCAGCAACTACTAACATAATCCTAACTGACTTAAGCATCACTACTGGTGAGAAAGTCTCATCATAGTCAACCCCTTGAATTTGTCGGAAACCTTTTGCGACAATTCGAGCTTTATAGACGGTCACATTACCATCAGTGTCAGTTTTCTTTCTAAAGATCCATTTGTTCTCAACGGCCTTGCGGTCATCCGATAAGTCCACCAAAGTCCAAACTTGGTTTTCGTACATGGATCCTATTTCGGATTTCATGGCTTCAAGCCATTTGTTGGAATCTGGGCTCATCATCACTTCATCATACGTCTCAGGGTCATCACCTCCATCTACCATGAAGTTTAATACGGGATCTCCGTACAATTCAGGAGCTGTACGTTCTCTAGTTGACCTACGAGGTGCGGTAGTTTCCTCTACCGGAGTTTCATGATCTTGATCATTAGCTCTCTCTTCAACTGACGGGGTCGGCACCAGAACAACTTCCGGCGCTGCGCTACTCTCCATTCCAAGAAGAGAAGGTTCAATAACGTCGTCGATTTCTACCTTCCTACTATTCACACATTTCGAGAGAAACTCCTTCTCCAAAAAGGATCCATTCTTGGCAACGAAAATCTTGCCTTCGGATCTGTGATAGAAGGTGTACCCTATTGTTTCTTTAAGGTATCATATGAAGACGCATTTTTCCGCTTTGGGTTCGAGTTTATCAGGTTGAATCTTCTACATAAACATCGCATCCCCAAACTTTTAGAAATGACAGCTTAGGTTTGTTTCCAAACCATAATTCATACGGTGTCATTTCAACGGATTTAGATGGTGACCCATTTAAAGTGAATGCAGCGGTCTCTAGTGCATAACCCCAAAACGATAGTGGCAAATCTGTAAGAGACATCATAGATAGAACCATATCCAATAAAGTACGATTACGACGTTCGGAAACACCATTACGCTGTGGTGTTCCGGCAGGTGTGAGTTGTGAAACTATTCCAGATTGTTTCATATGCATGCCAAACTCGTAACTTAGATATTCACCTCCACGGTCAGATCGTAGAAATTTAATCTTTCTGTTACGATGATTTTCAACTTCACACTGAAATTCTTTGAACTTTTCAAATGTCTCAGATTTGTGTTTCATTAAGTAAATATACCCATATCTACTCAAATCATCTGTGAAAGTGACAAAATAACGATATCCACCGGGCGTCGATACACTCATTGGTCCACACACATCAGTATGTATGATTTCCAGTAAGTCTGTCGCCCGTTCCATGGTTCCAGAAAACGGGGTTCTAGTCATCTTGCCCATAAGGCATGGTTCACATGTTTCAAATGATTCATAATCAAGTGATTCTAAGAGTCCATCAGAATGGAGCTTCTTCATGCGTTTAACACCAATATGACCTAAGCGGCAATGCCACATGTAAGTAGCAATATCATCATTTAACTTAATTGTTTTGGCATTCACATTATGAATATGTGTAACAATACTATCAAGATTCAAAAGAAATAAACCATTCTTCTCAGGTGCATGACCATAAAAGATATTATTCATATAAATCGAACAACCATTGTTCTCAGACTTAAAGGAATAACCATTCCGCATTAAGCAAGATCCAGAAACAATATTCATGCTTAATGCAGGCACCAAATAACAATTATTGAGGTTTATAACTAATTCCGATGGTAGACGTAGAGGAAGCGTCCCGACGGCGGTCACATAAACTCTTTGATCCAATGCCTACGCGCATCGTCACCTCATCCTTTGCTAGTGGTCACTTATTCTGCAGCTCCTGTTTTGAGTTACATATGTGAGCAACCGAACCAGTATCAAATACCCAGGTGCTACTGCGAGTACTAGTAAGGTACACATCAATAACAAGTATATCATATATACCTTTGTTCACTTTGACGGCCTTCTTATCTGCCAGATATTTGGGGCAATTGCGCTTCTAGTGGCCAGTACCCTTGCAATAAAAGCACCCAGTCTCAGGCTTAGGGCCATACTTGGTTTTCTAATCAGGAGCAGCAACAGATTTGCCACCCTTCTTGAAGTTTACCCTTGGCTTTCCTTTCTTGCCTTTCTTGAAACTAGTGGTCTTATTGATCATCAACACTTGATGTTCTTTCTTGATCTCCACTTCAGCAATTTTAAGCATCGAGAGAAACTCAGGAAGAGACTTCTCCATGCCTTGCATATAATAGTTCATCACGAAGTTCTTGTAACTAGGTGGCAGAGATTGGAGAACACGATGTATCCCTAGCTCATTGGGAATCGTTATTCCCAAGGCTATGAGCTTATCAGCGTGCACAGACATCTTGAGTACGTGCTCACTAATGGAGTTGTTCTCTTCCATCATGCAACTAAAGAACTTTTATGAAGCGTCGTAACTCTCAACTGCGGCATGGGTATCGAAAATCATTTTCAATTCTCCCATTGTAGCAAAAGCAGTGTTGTTCTCGAAACGTTTTCGCAGCTCTGGCTCTAATCCATAGAGGATGCCGCAATGAACTATACTATGGTCTTCTTGTTGAGTCAGATAAACATTTTTATCTTCATTAGAAGCATCATCAGCGGGCTGGTCACCTAGCGGTGCGTCAAACACATAGAGTTTCTTGCAAGCGGTGAGGAGAATCCTCAGGTTAAGTGCCCAGTTGGTAAAGTTGCTCCCATTGTTCGCTAGTTTTTCTCTCTCCATGAACATATTGAAATTGAAGGTAGGTGGTGCCATGATCTACAACATATTTGCAAAGACTATTTAGACTATGTTTATGATCAATTAAGTTCAAGTTAATTCTAAAATTATCCCATGAACTCCCACTCAAAAACAACATCCCTCTTAGTCGTCTTTAGTGATTACACGAACCAAATTCACTACATCGAAAACGATCATCACGTGAGACGGTGTAGTTGCAAAGGCGAACATCAACATGTTCATCATATCATCCATATGACTCATGCTTTAACCTTTCGGTTACGTGTTCCGAGGCCATGTTTGTACATGCTAGGCTCGCCAAGTAGAACCGTAGTATTGCGTGTGTTTCAAGGCCATGTCTGTACATGCTAGGCTTGAAAACACCCGTTGTATGCGAACGTTGAGTCTATCACACCCGATCATCACGTGGCGTCTCGAAACGACGAACTTTCTTAACGGTGCATACTTAAGGAAGAACACATTATTATCTTGATATTAAGTGAGAGGGGTCATCTTATAATGCTACCGTCGCGATCTAAGCAAAATAAGATGCATAAAAGTATAAACATCACATGCATGGATAATGTGATATGATATGGTCCTTCTTGCACTTGATCTCCATCTTGTGCATCATGGTATGATCTCCATCATTCCACCGGCGTGGCACCAAGGTTCGTGGCACCTCCATCTTGATTGTCCATTACAACATATCACATGGATATGATATACAACACGCAGGCCATAAAAATAAGACAACCATATGGCTCCAGTCGGTATGTCAATAATTTACAAAAGATATCATCTCATACATAACGTTTGTAGCATTGACCATATCACATCACATGCCCTGCAAAAACAAGTTAGACACCTCTAATTTATTTTTGCATATTTTACGTGGCTTGGGCTTACGAGGATAGAACCGTTCATACCTACGTACAAGAGCCACAACGTTGATAAAATATATTTTTAACAACCCTTCGTATATTAGATCTTAACTATAGTAGGAGAAACCGACACCCGCAAGCCACTTATGCAATACAAGTTGCATGTCAGTTGTGGAACAAGTCTCATGTACGTGGACATGTAAAGTTAGTCCGGGCCGCTTCATCCCACTATGCCACTAAGATCATAAAATACTCAAGGAGGCAATAACATGATCACCAACGCCCACATACACCTATGTGTTTCTACCCGTACAAATCATCTACGCATAGATCCGGCTCTGATACCACTGAAGGGTACGTTGCATAGAAAACAAAAACAAAATCCTACGCGCAATAAACCCGAATGGCCAAGATCTAATCTATGAGATGAAAGGCAACGGGGAGAAAGAGAGTCTTGAGATAACATACCCTCGAAGACTCAAAGTGGTACGAGATAAAATCTCGTTGTTGGCATATTCGTACTCACGCCGATCCCGAGCGAGAAGAAGTGCACCACAATCCGGCGGTGCCTCCGTAATCGGTCACACGTTCAGCTCGATGAAGACTTCCGTTCCCTCGATCCAGCGGGTAGCGGAAGTAGAGGATCCCCACGGAACTCCAGCAGCACGACGACGTGGTGGTGGTGAATAATCCCACGGTCAGGGCTTCGCCAAGCCGGAGACCATGGAATGGAGCAGCGGGTGGAGGGAAAAGGGAGTGGGCAAGTGTGTGGAGAAGAGGAATCTCTCACCCTCCTTTTATAGGGGAGGGGGAGGCAGCCATGGGTGCCCCCACCCATTCCTCTCTTCATGTGAGTGGAAGCCCCACTCACACCCACTCATACTCCCTTAATTTTCCACTTAGAAAATCCAAAGGTTTTTCTTTAATAAATAAATAAAACATTTTTAGTTCTTTATTTATATTTGTTAATTCCATTAACAAACATTTGCATGCAGCACCTCGAATCATTTTTTAATTCTATTAACAACCATTCGATGAAAAACCCCCTTGAACTATTTCAATTTTCCCCCGAAACAATTTTTCGGAGCTGCCCAAAATATTCTTCAGTATTCCGTATCCTCTCTAACGCTTCATCGAACCTTAAGTGTGTCACCCTACGGTTCACGAATAATATAGACATGACCGAGAATCCTCTCCGATCAATAATCAACAACGGGATCTGGAGATCCGTGATGACTCCTATATATTCAACGATGACTCTCGTGATCGTGTGAACCTTTCAACCTCGTAACGATTTCCCTTTGTCTCGCGATATTTTACTTGTCCGAGATCCGATCATCGGTATCCACCATACCTTGTTCGATCTCGTTATCCGACAAGTACTCTTTTCTCGTTCCTGTGATATAACATCCTTGTGATCATATCACGTTCTTGCAAGCGGTGTCGATGTGATATCACCGAGAGGGCCCTGAGTATATCTCTCTATCATATTGGATGGACAAATCCCATTCTTGATCCATGAGCTTCAACTAACACTTTCCGAATACCTAATGCCACCTTTATAGTCACCCTGTTACGGTGTGATGTTTGATGTCATCAAGAATTCTTTCGGTTTTAGTGATTAACATGATCTCCTGGTCTAAGGAACAATGTTACTCCGAATGTAAGACATAACAACAAAACTAAATGACTTGATCGTATTGTTATACTTAGTTAGGGTCTAAGTTCATCATGTCATTCTCCTAATGACATGATCCCGTTATTAACAACATCCAATATCTATGATCAGGAAACCTTGATCATCTGTTAATCAACGAGCTAGTTAAAAGAGAGGCTTCACTAGGAACGTTGGTTTGTTTATTAATCAAACATGTATCAACGTTTCCGGTTAATACAATTCTAGCATGAGAAATAAACATCTATCATAAACAAGGAATAACATAATAAACACTTTATTATTGCATCTCGAGCATATTCCCTTCAAAATCATCTTTAATAAACTTTCCACGGTTGATAGTCTTTTAGTATTGATACATTATTTTTTTTACTTCTTTCTTCTTTGTTTATGCATTACTTGTTGATTTCAAATATAGATCACAACTATAGTTCATTTGATCCTAGTTTACATGCTCTGCTTTACATATTATGATCAAGATTGTGTGGTAGCAAGTCACCTCAGAAATTATTTTGTTTTATCGTTTACCTACTCGAGGACGAGTAGGAACTAAGATTGGGGATGCTTGATATGTCTCCAACGTATCTACAATTTCTGATGTTCCATGTTGATATTACGCCAATTGCTACATGTTTTCTCCCTTCTTTATAGCATTTTTACACGTTTTTCGGGACTAACCTATTACCAAGATGCCAACTGCCAGTTCCCTGTTTTCTTTTTTTTTAATTTCATAAAAGTTGTTCTGGAAATATTCTTGGAATTGGACCCCACGAATCCCGAAGTTCCTATTTTCCCCGGAAGCATCCAGAAGTCCGAAGAGGAGTCGAAGACGGGCACCAGGGGGGCCCTCACCATAGCCAGGCGCGGCCCCCCTTGGCCGCGCCTGGGGGTGGTGAGGCCACCCTGGTGGCCCACCGACGTCGCCCTTTCGCCTATTTATTCCCCTCTGAAGGAAAACCCTAGGTACCTGATCAAAAATCCCCGAAAAGTTCCGCAACCGCCGTCGTCGTCAACCCTAGATCAGGGGGGTTCTGAAGCTGTCTCCCGTCACCCTGCCGGAGAGGAGATCATCACCGGAGGCTTATTCATCACCATTCCTGCCTCCGGAGTGATGCGTGAGTAGTTCATCCTTGGACTACGGGTCCATAGCAGTAGCTAGATGGTTGTCTTCTCCTCCTATGCCTCAATGTTTAGATCTCGTGAGCTGCCTAACATGATCAAGATTGTTCTTATGTAATTCTATGTCTGTGTTTGTCGGGATCCAATGAATATTGAACTTATGCCAAGTTGATTATAGTCTTTATTGGATATGTTATTTGTGATCTTGCATGTTTTCCGTTGCTAGTGGTTGCTCTGGCCAAGTAGTTGCTAGTGACTCCAAGAGGTAGTATTTATGCTCGATAGTTGGGTTCATGCCTCCTTTTCGCCTGTGCTCGAGTGACAGATTCGTGGCGGGGGAGGATGTGCTGTTGCCACTAGGGAGAAAACAACGGTGTGAGCGCCCATGTGCACAACCATTTCTTACATTACACACATTGCTTAATGCGATTATCTGTTGTTTGCAACTTAATACCTAAGGGGGGTCGGATGATAACCTGAGGGTGCATTATTAGTCATAGATGCAGTTGGATTACGGTCTATGTATATTGTTGTAATGCCCGCACTAAATATCATAGTAGTCATCATGTCATGAATGTGCACTACGGTGCAACCTCTATTTGTCAATTGCCTAGCTGTAATTTGTTCACCTAGCATGCTATCTTTTATGGAGAGACACCACTATTGAACCTATGAACCTCGGTCCATTTTCCTACACTGTTAAACAAACCACTACAATTCCCTGCCTTCTTTACTTACTGCAAGCATACACCATTTTCCACACTATACGTCTAATCTTTGTTTTTAGCAAAACCGGTGAGATTGACAACCTCACTGTACCGTTGGGACAAAGTATTTTGGTTGAGTTGTGTGCAGGTTCCGTGTTGTTGCTGACACCGGTGAGGCGCCATCACCACCGTCAGTGGCATCAACCTTCCAAAGATCCTCTTTCTCCTACTGGATTGATAACCTTGGTTCTTAACTGAGGTAAATTCTTACCGCTGTACTCATCACACCCTCCTCTTGGGGTTCCCAACACGCCATCACAATCATCAAGAATTTCTGGCGCCGTTGCCGGTGACTTAAAATTCATCATCATCAAGAAGTCTCCCCGTCAAGGCACCATCAAGGCGTAGCACGCGTCGGATGATACTCACCGATGTCGAGCAAGTGGCCACCTCGAGTAGCCGGTTGGTAACCTCCTAGGGTAGGCGGTTGGCAGTAGCAGCCTGTCGAGGCAGCCGGTTGCGAGGTGTAGTAGCCCGGGTGTCGGTTGTTGTTGTCGCGATATCGACTGCCTCCTGCAGCCGGTTCGGTGTGGCTTCTTGATTGGTAGCCGGAGTTGACGTTGCCGTCGCCACGCGGCGGCACGCGGCCGGAGTTTGGCGAAGACGCCTGTCGGCCGGCGTAAGTGGCTTCGGCTGCCTGCTGCTCGGGGTCTTGTGCGTCCGGCTGGGCGGCGTCTCCCGGTTTGGCTGCGGATGCCTCGCTAGGAGCCTTGGACGCGGCCTGGCGGCTTTGCGTCGCCTTCTCTTGGTTGGCGGCCATGAGGAGGTCCTGCAGGAGACGCTGCTGACGCAGCAGGTCGTCACCGTGGAGACCGGGTAGTTCGGCCGCGGCTGCTTCTACAGACCTCATGTTCTTGGCTGGGGTGTTGTACACCGGCTGGCGGAAACCGGGCGGAATGGTTGGGTCGTCCGTGATCCCCAACTCGTGCACAAGGTTCCCCCCCCCCCCCCGCTCTGGCGCACCGCCGCCATCCGGTTGGGCTCAACCGGTACGGGAGTGAAGCTGTGCACGGCGTTAAATTCGCGTACCTGGGACTCTACCCGACATTGGGTAGAGGCCACGTTCTTGGCGCTGTCGATGAGGTGCTGGCGCATCAGCTCGAGCGCTACGGCCACTTCCTTGGGGTCCGCGTCCGAGTTAACAGGCGCGGCGAGGTTCTCGAGGACGTCCTGGACGGAGCCGGGCGCAGCGGCGTTCTGGCTGGCTTCCGGAAGGTCGTCTGGGCGGTGAGTGACCATGCACTCCGCATGATCTCGCGACTTGCCGTCCTCATCGTTGATCACCTTATTGCAGAGGCGGTCCATGCAGGCATGTACCCTAGCCGGAAACTTGGGGACGATGGCGACGAAGACGCTATGTTCGCCGAACTGGACAACGGAGCCGTTGTCCGGGAGAGTGGGACCCTCGATGGCTCCGGTGTTGTTGATTACGCAATCAACGGTGGCGAAAGTCACCACGAGGCCGGTGTCGACGCATCCCCCAGTCTTGGACGAAGGTGGTCCCACGCAGACTCAGGCCCATCCGTCGCCATCTTCCCCACGGTGGGCGCCAACTGTCGTGGTGTGAATCACGGCAGCACCAAGAGGGTGTTCTAGATGGTGTTTAAAGAGGGGACATGATAGCAAATGGTGGCGTTGGCGTGAGATTGGATAGCAAGCGTGTAGACACACGATGTACCCAGGTTCAGGGCCCTCACGTCGAGGTAAAAGCCCTACTCCTGCTTCCCTCTCTTTTCTACTGATGCACGAATTACAAGGTTGCTCTATGAGCTCTGTCTGAGTGTATGAAGGTGTGGGGGAGAAGAGAATTTCCCCTGCTACTGAGGCATGGCCAGTCCTTATATACTATCGGACTGGCCAGCTTACAAGTGGGGCCCGGATAGTACGAGACCAGCCTGGGAGATTCTAGGACAAACACCCTTCGTCCTTCTGCCTTCAAGCCCAGTTGGTGCCTTACCGCGCACCGTACATTGGCAGTGCCTTGCCCATCCTGGCGTACCCGGCAGCCACTCCCGGCTGCCCGGCTGCCCATGCCTTCGTACCCCGGCCGTACACCGGGTACCCCGAGCCCACGCGGCGGGTACCGGGTAGAGTAGGCAGGTACCGGCTAGCTTGAGTAGACATATCGCTGGCCGTACGCGGGTACGGCCCAGCCCATGCCGGAGTATCCCGGGTAGCCGGGGAGTAGGTGTACCGTGCCACGTAGGGTGGCACTGTGGCTCGCGTGAGCCTAGGGAGTTGGCGTGCTCGCCATACTTCTCCATACTGGTTGAACTGCGGAGTAGTCAGGTTGTACTAGCAACCGGTTGACCCTCCGGCTGCTATCTTTTGCCGGCTGGGCAGCCGGTAGGTGAGCATCGATCTTTGTTCAGCCGGTGGATGAGGGCTGAACGCCAAGCTTGAGTGCGCTTTGACCTTGCGGTAGTACGGGTCGTCGGTAGCAAGTTCCTTCTTTCCGCTTCGTCGAGGCACCCGGGGATCATCCCCCCGACAGGAAGGTAGATGGATTTGCATCCCCATCATCCCCCGCATCTTCGATACTTGGTGCGATGAGGTTCTCATTATACGAAGGTCTCAGCAAGGTAGCTGAGCGTGAATGCCTTCTCCTCCTAGGTGCATCACTCCTAAAGATTTCTCAAAGTTGAAGTTGTCCATTTCTGAAATTTTAAGCTAACATCACGAAAATTGATTTCAAACAACTATATGATAGAAACTACTATAAAGACTTGTAGCAGGACAAAACATGCATCAAAACTAAATTATTTCACACAAATAAAGCATTCTAGCTCACACAACCTGTCACCTACAGTACCAAAATACTCAAGAAATACTCCACCAAATAAAATTCTACTTGGATAATTGGAGGAGTCACATACCGGAGAGCAAATGCACAAATTTCAGCAACAATGATGGGCTGAGCAAAGAGATTGAGAAATTCGCGAAGAAGAACAACAAGAACTCGGGTTCCAGGAATATTTTCGAGTTTGGGAGAGAGAGAGAGGAGTGTTTGGCGGGGAGGAGAGCTAGTGGAGGGCCAGTGGGCCCACACCATGTAAAGGCGCCACCAGGGGCCAGGCCGCGCCCAGACATGGTGTGCCTGCATGGTGGGTCCCCCGGGGTCTACCAGGTGCCTCTCTGTCCCATTTTTTGACGTAAAAAATTAATATAATTTTTCTAGAATTATTAGAGAAACTCATTTTCCAGCAATTTCCAGAATTTAATAAATAATTAAAAACTAGGGGGAAAATGTGGAAATGTGGAAAAAAAAAACCAGAACTACATAGGTTCTAGGACACTCCAATAGGAAAATGGCCAGTGAAAACAAAGGTGGAAATGGTGAAAACAAAACTATGGGTGGTGAAAACATGAGTATCCATAGTAATCAAGATGAAAACGTGACTATGGATGGTGGAACGCATAATTATACTAAGGTAGCAAGGTGAGAACATGGTGAAAACATAAAGGTAAAAGTGAAAACATTGTCCTCTTCATTCAAAATCACTTTGTTAACAAGGTTGATCAGGTCTTGTAACCAAAACCATTTTTATATGAAGTAAAACTTTGCTTACCGCTAAATGATTTTGTTACCTCAACCTTGATAGACATAGTACCAATCATAATAATTTCATATTCTTTTGGTGGCATTGGAATGGGACAATGGAATTCTCCAATCTTGATGGTCTCAATAATTTTTATTGAATTTAGACCATATGTCCTATCAATCTTCTTGGGACAATAATTGTGTTCTCTTTATCATTAACATTAAAAGTTACTTTTCCTTGATTGCAATCAATAACAGCCCATGCAGTGTTAATAAAAGGTCTCCCAAGAATAATAGACATATTATCCTCTTCAGGCATTTCCAACAAAACAAAGTCAGTTAATATCAAACAGTTAGTAGTCACTTGAACATGAATATTCTCACATATACCAACAGGAATAGCAGTAGATTATCAGCCATTTGCAAAGATATATCAGTGTGTATCAATTTTTCAGAGAGATCCTCTAATAGAGAGAAAAAGGCATAACACTAACTCCTGCTCCCAAATCACATAAAACAGTTCTAACATAATTAGTTTTAGTAGAACAAGGAATAGTGGGAATACCAGGATCTCCAAGGTTCTTTGGAACCTTTCCATTGAAAGAGTAATTAGCAAGCATAGTGGAAATTTCCTCATTAGGAATCTTCCTTTTGTTAGAGACAATATCCTTCATATACTTTGAATAAGGAGGCAGTTTAATAACATCAGTCAAAGGAATTTGCAAAAACAAAGGTTTCGTCCACTCACATAACTTGTTATAATTTTCTTCCTCCTTTGATTTATGTTTCTTATTAGGAAAAGGCATTGCTTTTCGTACCCAAGGTTCTCTTTCATTATCATGTTTATTATCAATGAAATCCTCCTTAGTACATTTCATAGTTTTAGTTTGCTTTTCAGGTTCAACTTCAGTTTCTTCTTTATCAGAAGCATCACTTTTATCATTACCACTTCCAATTTCACCATCAGAGATAGATATACTATACGGGTCTTTACCAAGTCTAGGAGATTCTACAACAGTTTTATGTCTCTTCTTCTTTTTCTTCGAAGGAGAACTATTGTTTTTAGGTTGTTGAGAATCTTGTTCAATTCTTCTAGGATGACCATCAGGATACAACGAATCCTGAGTAGAAACACCAATTCTAGTAATTATTTCATAAACATGTTTTTCTCTAGAAGCATTAGCTAGAATTTTTTTTACACCTTAGTAAGTTGATCAATTTGAGTTTGAACCATATGAAAAATGTTTAACAAGCATTTTAACATCATTAGAGGCTCTCTCAATAATGCCATGCAAATTATCAGCTCTAGAATTTTCCATTAGATGATCTGCAATCTCATATTAAAATTATCTTGCTTAACAACATAATTATCAAATTCATCTAAGCATTGATCAGGTGGTTTAGAATAGGGAATATCTCTATTATGAAAATACTGGAGGGAGTGTAGCTCAAATGTGGATGGGTGAGGAATTGGCTTACATAATTCTTCATTAGGTGGTAAATTCTTCACATCTTCAGATTTAATACCCCTCTTTTTAAGATATTTCCTGGCTTCCCTCATCACTTCATCATTTAATTCAATCATTCCCCTCTTCTTGGGTGTTGGTGTAGGTGTTAGTTCTGTTGTTGGTGTTGGCTCAGGTATAGTCCAATCATCATGATTTTTGGTTATATTAGCCAATAATTCCTCAGCTTCTTCTGGAGTTCTTTTCCTGAAAACAAAACCAGCACAACTATCCAGGTATGTCCTAGATTCAACAGTTAGTCCATTATAAAATATATCTAAGAGCTCATTTTTAGGTAATGGATTTTCGGGGCTAGCTCTTATTAAAGAGCAAAACCTTGACCAAGATTCAGGCATTTTCTCTCCTTTAATTTGCTTAAAGTTAAAGATATTCTACAAAGCAACATGTTGAGCACTAGCAAGAAAATATTTTTGAAAGAAAGCATTAACCAAACTCATAGGACTATCAATAGATCCACGCGACCAATTATTAAACCAAATTTTAGCTTCATCTTTCAATGAGAAAGGGAAGATCTTGGTAACAAAGTAAGTGTGTATCTTAATATCATCAGAAAATAAACTATTCAATGATCAAAGCTCATTGATATGTTCCATAGCACTTTTACTTTCAATACCACAAAAGGTTCTTTCTCAACAATGGATATATAAGATAAATCTAGAGAGAAATCATAATCCTTATCTTTAATGTGTATGGGAGATATAGCAAACTTAGCATCAGGACAAGATTTATATTTAACAACATGTCTTGCAAGAAGACGCTTAAGAGCACTTGCACTAGCAGTAGCTTGAACTTCTTCAATAAAGTCATCATTAAGTTCAATGTAGGTTTCCTCAAGATCATCACTAGGAATTTCTCTAGACTCAGGTGAATTAACAGGTGTACCAACATTTTCAATAGGAATTTCAGTTTTTCAATTTGTTTAGCTCTAGCAACTATAGCATCTAGGAAAGTATCTAGTGAACCAGTATCATCAAGCATAGTAGAAGCATCAGAAGCATTTTCAGACTCAGCAGAAGTAACAGTGTGTGTAGCATTGATGACCCACAAGTATAGGGGATCGCAATAGTCTTCGAGGGAAGAGATACGTCATAAATGTATCTATAATTTCTGATGTTCCATGTTGTTTTCATGCCTTATGCTACATGTTTTCCTTACACTTTATGTCATTTTTATCGATTTCCTGGGACTAACCTATTGACAATATACCACAGAGCCAATTCCTTGTTTTCTGTTGTTTTTAATTTCAGAAAAGTTGTTCTCGAAATATTCTTGGAATTGGAAAATTTGAAACCCGGAAGTCTTAGAATTCCCGAAGGTTCCACGGAGTCCTGAAGAGGCCCGGAGGGGGCTGCAGGGGGCCACACCAATGGGCGGCGCGCCCCTCCTAACCGCGCCTGGGGTGGTGTGGGCCCCTCGGGCATCCACCACCATCGCCCTTTTTCCTATTTATTCCACCCGATACGTCAATCCTAGAGATATACCACTTTTCCCGATAAACACCCGAGGCCGCCGTCATCGTCAACCTCCCCGGCACCCTTCCGGGAGGGGAATTCATCACCGAAGGGGTCTACACCACCATGTCCGCCTTCGGAGTGATGCGTGAGTTGTTCATCCCTAGACTACGGGTCCATATCAGTAGCTAGATGGTTGTCCTCTCCACTTTATGCCTCACGTTTAGATCTCGTGAGCTGCCTCACATGATTGAGATCATCTTATTGTAATGCTACATGTTGTATTTGCTGGGATCCAATGATTATTGAATTCTATGTCTTCTGATTGTCAATCTATCATGTTATCTTCATGTGTATGTTATTTATGATCTTGCATGCTCTCCGTTGTTAGTAGATGCTCTGGCCAAGTAGATGCTATTGACTCTAAGAGGGAGTATTTATGCTCGATAGTGGGTTCATGCCTCCTTTGCATCTGTGCTCGAGTGACAAAAACATGATAGATGGAGGATATGATGTTGCCATCAGGGAGAAAACAACGATGTTTACTTCGTTTACATTGTTTAAATTACACACTTTGCTTACTGCGATTATCCTTTGCTTGCAACTTAATACCCAACGTTTGTTTGGATGATATTCGAAGGGTGGATTATAGTCATAGATGTAGTTGGATGACGATTTATGTATTTTATCGTAATACCCGCATGAATTTCATAGTAATATTTATGTCGTGCATGTTTCTTTATCTGTCAATTGCCCGGCTGTAATTTTTTCACCACGCATGTTAGCTATCTTTTATGGAGAGACACCTCTAGTGAATTGTGGACCCTGTCGGATATATACCAATTAGGGGTATATCAGATGGTTTCCTAAAGTACCGGATTACCAGGGTGGCCTGAATGGTAATGGGCTACGGTCCATTAGGCGGCCCAGTAAGCTGACGCACAGAAGCCGGATTCTAGAAGAACCCGGATCACGGCCCACGTGATACGGCTTGGAGTAGAAGGCGGATTCTTGCCTTCCAAGTTAGGACTTACCGTAGTCTTCTAGGTTTCCTTTTTTGTAAGCCCTAATCCGGCTATTATATAAAGCCGGACGGGAGATAAGAAACATATGGGCAATAAGCTAGAAGCTAACTCGCTGAGAGGTTGATCCTTGTCGAGTAGCTAAACCCAACTCACATTGTACTTTGTATACTTCAGGCTTCAGCCCTGATTTAGTGAGATTGCAGGAGTAGGAACGCCGCCTAGTTGCGACGTACCGAACCTGGGTAAAACCCTGGTGTCATTGTTTGTCATACAACCACGTCCCCCCACAATCTCTATCGGTAGTCTCATGGCACCCCCGTCTATGAATTCTACTATGATGTCTCGACAGTTGGCGCCCACCTTGGGGCCATCGACGTCAGGCGTTATGTTTCGATCGGGGATACTCGGCGGAATTGGTAGTACCATAACTGTCGGAAGTCTGGAGTTCGACAACGACGTCGGGCGCTTCCTCGACTACGGATCATACATGCCAGCACGAAATCATCTGGTAAGTGCCTGCGTTTTACCAATTGGATCTGCAAACATCTTTATCGGATTAACTGCAGAAGCAATGGAATTCTATGGTGGAAGAAAATTTATCCCACCCGCCCTATACCCAGTCGAAGAATACTATGACGCTGGATTTTGCTCCGATCACCAATACTCTGTTGAATCGCACTTTATCAATATGGTGCAATCCGAGATCGCCGAAAAAACAGATGAAAATAACCCCGTGGAAGAGGTAGAAAACAACAATCCCATGACAGAAGTGGAAGATCCGACATCCGTCAATATGATGACGAACTCGGAAGCTGACTCTGTGCTAGCCTCCATCGAGGCGAGATTAGAGTCGGAACCCGGATCGCACCAGTTCAATACTGAAGACGAAGATGTAGACGCTTTCGAGAGAAAGGTCAAATCTTTTCAAGAGGGATTCCACAAAGTACTGATGGCAAAACCGGCTGAAAACACGGATGTCAAAAGTCAGGAAAGCCCTAGAACACCTCCGCCAGAGGAAAGAGAGGATGGAGAAGCCAGTCCAACATGTCCGGATGTCAAGGAATTGACAAAGGAGGAACCTGGTAAAAAACCTCCATCCTCCAAGAAAAAACACAAAGCTTCCAAGAAACTCCAATACAAGCTCCGGAAGAAAAAATTGGTTGATCCAGCCAACAAAACCTGGAAATAGGAGGAGGAAGTGGAGTTAAGCCGCGGCGAAGAAAACGAAGGAAATATCTGTTCCGCCAATGTCAGAACAGGACGAACATGATCTACTTCAAACACCAGTGGGACCCCATGAACCCCCTGAAGTGCTGGAAGCCAGGAGACAAGCTCTCCAAAGGCAACAGCAACATCTATTCCGAACTCGAGAACATCTCTAAAAAACCCAAGCTGACATTAAGTTAAAACAGGAAGAAATCGAGGAATACGAGAGAAGGAATAGATCTGGCATTAAACCTACACGGTTACCCGGAATCGCAGGACCGGAAGTACTGCCGCCAAAGGAACGGTTTCAAAACTCGGCCCGACAAAAGCAAGTAAACGGCAAAGATGCTAGGGGCAAACCTATATACAAAACCGCAGCAGAAAACGCGGAGGCCGCGTTCGCAATCCTCAACAACGATATGTACTCCAATGGCGAAAAACTTCAAGGGGTGTATGCTTTCTTAGGAAAAGCATTGCAACAGCAACAGAGAAGGCAAGAAAGATCAGGGAATTTGCATGACGACTCGGCCCTATGCAAAACAGCTACTTGTTCCGCTGGAGCATCTGGACCTGAAGAACCTGGAGATTCAAATAATTCGAAAGAAAAGAAAGGAGATCGGAGAAAGGACAGGAAAAAGCCCGATAACAAGGATGCAACGTCCAGAACCGGATCCCATCTGCCGAAAGATGGAATTAATCCCCGAGATCGGGAAGAACAAAACCGGAAAGATGGCAAAGAAATGCCGCCCCCGAGACGCCCTGCTGAAAAAGCCGGAAGATACGACATTCCTCACAGGCGTGAGAGATCCCGTACACCTCCCACGAATAAGGAAAGACACAGGAGTATAACTCCACCTTATCCCAAAGGGCATGATAACGAGGAAATAGAGACAACCCCGGAAGAGCGCGTTCGCGCAACAATGGAAAAGAAAGGAGCAGATCCCCTTCTATCCATTCAGCCGGGAGATACTCCGCACACATTGATAGAGCGGAAAGAGATGATCTATACTTCGGACCCAAGTGTTTCACAGACAGGATCCGAAGAATAACTCTGCATTCTGGCTTCGCCAAAGTTGGTCCAACATATCAAAAATACACCGGCAGTACAAACCCGGATACCTGGCTCTCAGACTATTACACAGCCGTCCAGATTAACAATGGGACAGACCTAGAGGCAGTAAAATTCCTCCCCCTAGTGTTACTGGACGGAGCCAGAGATTGGATCAACGGGCTTCCGTCAAGAACTATCGATAGCTGGGATGATACGGATAGAGTATTTACTCAGCACTTTCGGGGAACGTACAAAATCCCCAACAACGTCAACCAGTTAAACCGCTGCACCTAGTTTGAAGATGAACCATACATGGACTTTATCTCAAGGTGGACTGCAATGAAAAATAGTTGTTCTGGAGTAACTGACGTACAAGCAATGCATGCTTTCGTCAATGGCTTAAAACCCGGACTCGTACCGTTCATGATCGGTTCCAAAAAGCACAAGGATCTCGGATCTATGCTTACAACCGCAAATGAGCACGCAGCAGCCGAAGATGATATCAGAGCGAGAGGTGGCAATATCAATACTTTGATTGAAGCCAAAAAGACCCATCGTCCTGAGAAAAAAGCAGTTTCAGAAGCACAACAAAAACCCAAATAAGTTAGCATAGCCTTTGGAAGAGAAAATGGGAGAAAATGGAAAGGACGAAGCACAGAACTGATCAACCACACCAAAGAAGAGTGGGAAAGGATAAAGTCGGAAAACTGTGTCCACCATTTGCAATTTGGGAAAGCCACCCATACGAACGCACACTGCCAGCTCAACAAGCATATGAAAGGCAGTGCAGGATCCGGAAGCAAGGGAAAAAATCCCGAGAGGAAATTCTCCAAGCAAAAGCCAGAAGCTGAAACAGAAGACAATGAATCGGACACTGACGAAAAAAATTCAGGAACAACAGCGAAAAGGCGAGCCTAAGTTTCTGAGAGTTGAGGGAGAATGCAACCTAACTTTCCTGGCAACTCCGTCAGCAAAGGTGGCAAAGAGAACACTTCGAGAAATAAACGCGGTTGTCCCACCAACCCCGAAATTCTTGAAGTACTCTAATACACCAATTACCTCGGATCAGTCTCATCATCCCGGAAAAATCCCAGAACCCGACATACAAGCTCTAGTTGTAAGCCCTATTGTTCAAAACACTAGGCTAAAAAGAGTGCTGATGGATGGAGGATCCAGCATTAACATAATGTACCTGGATACATTGAAGCATCTGCGAATCTCCGAGACCCATCTCAACCATAGTAACATACGCTTTCACGGCATCGTCCCTGGCAGGCAAGAACGGTCCCTGGGAGAAATTTCCCTAGAAGTAACCTTTGGAGAGAAAGAACATTTCCGGCAGGAAAAGATATCCTTCGACGTTGTGCCGTTCGAAAGCGTGTATCACGCAATACTCGGACGTCCAGCTTTCGCCAAATTCATGGCAAGATCATGTTGTATCTATAACAAGCTGAAGATGTCGGGGCCAAAAGGAGGAGTAATCACCATAAGTGGAGACTTGAAATTGGCAAACGGGCTGGAAAAAGAAAACGCCCTTTGTGCAGAAAAAGTGATAGCAAAGGAGGGATTAAAAGAGCTGGCAAAAGAAGTATCGTCGACAGAAATGCCGGCAGGAAAAGAAACCCGGAAGCCAGCAGACAGCTTCAAATCTTCCAAGAATACAAGACAGGTTATCCTAGATCCCAAAGATCCGACAAAGTTTGTCGTAGTGGGAACTAGCATGACCGACAAATAGGAAAGCGAGCTCATCAAGTTCCTCCGTGAGAACTGGGACATTTTCGCATGGTGTCCAGCGGACATGCCAGGCGTACCCAGGGAACTTGTTGAGCACCAACTCAAGGTAATTCCAGGATCTAAACCCGTCAAACAAGGTCTCTGTCGATTTGACGGAAGAAGGCAGAAGGCTATTGGCAAGGAAATTATCCGGCTATTGGCAACTGATTTTATCCGGGAAGTTACACATACTGAATGGTCTGCAAACCCAGTATTAGTCCCGAAGAAAGATAGTACTGCTCTTAGGATGTGTATAGATTACACCGGCTTGAACAAATTGTGTCCAAAAGATAGGTTTGCGTTACCGCGAATCGATCAAATAATAGATGCCACTGCAGGCTCTGAGCTTTTATTCTTTTTGGACGCTTATTCCGGGTATCATCAAATACGCATAAAGGAAGAAGACCAAATTAAAACCTCCTTCATAACTCCATATGGAACATACTACTACATAACCATGCATTTAGGCCTGAAGAACGCAGGTGGAACCTACCAGCGCTGCATGCAACGATGTTTGCATAGTCAGATTGGCAAAAATGTTCACGTTTATGTGGACGATATTGCCGTCGTTTCCAAGGAAAAATACACGCTCCTTGAAGATATGCGAGAAACCTTCCAAAATTTGCGCATTTATAAAATGAAGTTAAATCCATTAAAGTGCGTATTCGGGGTTCCCTCAGGAAAAGTTCTGGGTTTCATCGTTTCTCACAGAGGAATAGAAGTAAACCCGGAAAAGATCAAGGCAATCCTAAACATCTCAAGGCCTACGTGCTTAAAAGATGTACAAAGATTGACGGGTTCGGCAGCTGCCGTCAGCAGGTTTATAAGCCGGCTAGGAGACAAAGCTCTGCCATTATACAAATTGTTGAAGAAATCCGACAAATTTGAATGGGCAGAAGAGGCGGACAAAGCGCTAACCCAGTTAAAAGAAACCTTGATGCAAGCTCTAATTTCGGCATCACCAAAAGACGAAGAACCCATGTTGCTATACCTTACAGCAACAAACAGGGTTATCAGCACGATGATAGTTGTGGAAAGGCGGAAAGACGAGCAAACCATACCAGATCAACATCCGATGTATTATGTAAGTGAAGTTTTCTCGAGTCCAAGCAAAGATACCCGCACTATCAAAAACCGGCATATGGTGTATTTTTCGCATCTCGAAAACTCCGTCATTACTTCTAAGGACATTCCATAACAGTGGTATGTAAAGCGCCACTACGGGATATAATCAACAATGCAGGCGCAACATGCCGAGTAGCCAAATGGGGCATCGAGTTAGCTGCGTTCGACATTAAGTAACAACCCCGGACGGCAATAAAATCTCACGGTGTTGGCAGATTTCGTCGCTGATTGGACAGAAGCAATGGAAAACACACCAATGCCGGAGTCGAAATACTGAGTTATGCATTTTGATGGATCCAAGATGAAGGAAGGTGCTGGAGCTAGTGTAGTCCTAAAATCCCCAAAGGGATACACTATGGAGTATGTATTACAAATACATTTCAATGCCAGAAACAATGTGGCAGAATACGAAGCCCTGCTTCATGGTTTGCACATTGCAAAAGAAATAGGTGTCAAACGCATCTTATGCTATGGCGACTCAGATTTGGTACAACACCAGCTTAACCAAACATGGGACGCCAAAAGCCCCATCATGGCCGAATATCGGAAAACGGTGGACGAGTTTGCAATTTGCTTCCTGGGATTTGAAGTACTTCATGTCAAAAGGGAAGAAAATTGGAACACGGATGCATTAGCCCGCATGGGCTCAGAAAGAGTGAAAACCCTACCACCAGGTGTGTTTGCCTAGCATTTGCACGAACCATCCATAAAAGGTGGAGATGTCGACTATCCTCTCGTTTCCGAGTCAATCGAAGTTTTACTCGTTAACCCGGATTGGACAATTCCATATCTGAACTTCTTAGTAGACCACAAGTAACCGGAGGGAGCAGACGAGGTCTTGCAAAGGCAAATAAAACGTTGATGCAAAGGATACACGGTAATCAATGGTTGCCTGTATAAACGCAGCACAACCGGAATTTTTCTGCGATGTATTTCGCCAGAAGAAGGCCGAGAAATTATGCAAGAAATCCATGCTGGAGATTGCGGACATCATGCTCAATCAAAAAGCATAGTTAAAAAAGCATTCTGTGCAGGATTTTTCTGGCTAACAGCCAAGACATATGCCGAACGCATAGTCAATACATGTGTCGGATGTCAGTATTACGCAAGCAGACGAATATGCCAGCCCAAGCACTCAAAACTATCCCTATTACATGGCCGTTTGCGGTCTGGGGGCTAGATATGATGGGACCAATTAAAACTGCAAGAGGCGTACTTACACATCTTTATGTTTTCAGCGGTTTGCTGGAACACGGAAAAAAGATAAAAATTCTTAAGTTTAAAACAAGCATAAAAGCGAAAAAGCATTAAGGCAAAAGCATGCATTTGACTTATTGCTTGGGGGCTAGAGATATTACCTGGCTCATCCGCTGCAAACCTGACCAAGTTTCGTTGAACTCTTTTGCAAACTCGGCAAAAGGAGTTCCGACATTGTTAAGGCCTTCATGGATATCCTTGAAATCTTTATCAAAGATGGGAATGGGATCCTCCTTAGCTGGCTGAGAAGGACCTCCCATTTTCGGGGCTGTCCTTTCCCTCGTGTCAGTTTCTGGCACAATGGGATGGCTGGTCTGCTGGGTTTCTTTGTTCATTGCAGCAGCATGCTCTTCTGTATCTGCAACTGGAGTATCTGGGGCAGTTGCGGGAGAAGGATGGGGACTCTTTTAGCCACAGCCTTAAACCTTTTAAGCTTTTTAGGCTTCAAGGATGAAGGAGGCGAGCTAAAAAAAGAGAAGTACCGGAAGATTAAAAATCCGAGACAAAGTAAGAAAAGTTCCGAGAAAAATAAAAAACTTGGATGTCAAACCTGGAGGTGACAACGGGAACACCATCAAGATCGATCACTTCCTGGGAGGCGGAAATTTTCTTGCGTTTCCACCCACCCGCGAAGTTGGCACGCAGTGCATCCAACTCGGCAACAGTTGCGAGGTCCGACTCAGGAAGATCGAAAATCTGTCAAAAAAGACAAAGTCTGAGTTAAGACAATTATCCGAGAAAGAGAATGATGTGAAACCCAAAATGCAAAAGACATACCTTTGGAGCCGGGTTAGCAGCCGTGTACATCGGTCGGCACTCCTCGTATTGGCCGCATGCTGCGACCAATTGATTCACACGCTTCCGTAAATCCTTCGCCGTCAAGGATTTGTCCGTCGTCCGCATGGCGTCCGCGGTTCCCGTGTAGTCGCATAAAAGCCGGGGACCGTGGTCAGCCAAAGGCTGAATTCGCCTCTCTAACCAGCATAGAACTGTGTCCATGCCGGTCAGAGGCGGATCGGAGGTGACGAGCTTGGCGATGCGCCGCTTGATCTTGAGGAGATCTGGTGATAGGGTTTGCACTGCTTCAGTCGCCCAGTTTTCCTGGGGAGTGGCGGCAGTGTTGGCGAAAGGTGGAATCCCAGTTGTTTTTCCGGGAAAGGGGACACCTGGATGGTAGAAGAAGGAACCCGTCCAAAATTTGACGGATTCCGAAGTTTTGATCTCGGGGAACCAGTCTTCCCTAAATCTATGCAAGGTGAAAGAAATGGTTCCGCAAGTTGGGAGTGCGCCCTCTCAAGGGTTTCGCTTAAACCCGAAACAATAAGTCCAGAAATCTAATATAGGGGCTAAACCTAGATACCCTTCGAAAAGGGCCTGGAACCCGGCTAAATAGAGAATGGAATTGGGTGGCAAGTTATGAGGTTGGACATGGTAATGATTGAGCACCTGAAGAAAAAAGGCAGACGGCGGAAATCCCATACCTCGGGAGATATGAGAAGTAAGAAGCACCCGCTCTCCGGCCTTAGGTGAGGGCTCGGACTTGTCCTCCTCGCTCCGCCATTTCCCTTTCTCTATCAGCCCCTCTTTCTCCATTGTTGGGAGAAGAGAGGGAGGGATGCTGCTTCGGCTCCAATTGCCGGCAGTTTCACCCTCTTCCTCGGCTCCGGCGGCAGCGACCACGGCGGCGAGCTCGTCTCCAACGAGAGTGAGCTTTTCCTCCGCCGTTTTGGGAGGCGGAGGCGGAGTAGAAGAAGATGTGGCCAGGTTATCGGCCGCGAGAGGCAGATCCTTGCGGTTCTGGCCACCGGAAGCTTTCTCCGGCACGACGACGGTGTCGCGGCTCGGCGAATCCAATAATGGATCCATCTCGTTGATGATGTCGTCGATCTCCGTGGCAACGGAGTACTCCGGGGATGCGCGTGGTGAATCCATTTCGCGGCGGCGCGGCGAGGATCGTGAGTTCTCCGACGAGAAATCCGGGGACAGCAGTTGCGCGAGCTCGAGCTCTGTTTCATTCTCACTGACTAAGGCAATGGCTGGGCGCTAGAGCTGGGAGGTGAGAAGGGAGCGGAAGGTTTGCCGGAGAGGATGAATAGGCTATTTATAGCCCGAAAATCCTTTACGATACGTACTAACGACACTTTTGACCGTTGGATGCTCAACGCGCGTCATTCGCCGGAAAATCCGGGAAATGAATCGACAGGTGATAATGGCTATCTCCTCGTTTCCTATGAGGATCTGTCAGAGATACGTTTCAGGGTTTCACACGCGAAAACCCAAACGTCCCTGACGTCAGCACGATTTCATCGCTGACGTAGGAAGTTCCTTCTCCACGAAGGCTCGTGGAAGAAAAAGCCTGATTTCCCGAAATCGAGTTTCGTGTTAAAACACGATTTGAAGGAAAAGAAGAATCAAGACGAAGAGCCAACATTTCTGGGGAAGAATGCAATTTGACGAAAGACGGCGCTTCCGAGTCTTAATACTTCTTGGGTGCTACTGTCGGATATATACCAATTAGGGGTATATCATATGGCATCCTAAAGTGCCGGATTACCAGGGTGGCCTGAATGGTATGGGCTAGGGTCCATTAGGCGGCCCAGTAAGCTGACGCACTGAAGCCGGATTCTAGAAGAACCCGGATCACGGCCCACGTGATACGGCTTGGAGTAGAAGGCGGATTCTTGCCTTCCAAGTTAGGACTTACCGTAGTCTTCTAGGTTTCTGTAAGCCCTAATCCGGCTATTATATAAAGCCGGACGGGAGATAAGAAACATATGGACAATAAGCTAGAAGCTAACTCGCTGAGAGGTTGATCCTTGTCGAGTAGCTAAACCCAACTCACATTGTACTTTGTATACTTCAGGCTTCAGCCCTGATTTAGTGAGATTGCAGGAGTAGGAACGCCGCCTAGTTGCGACGTACCGAAGTGGGTAAAACCCCGATGTCATTGTTTGTCATACAAACACGTCCCCCCACAATCTCTATCGGTAGTCTCATGGCACCCCCGTCTATGAATTCTACTACGATGTCTCGACAGACCCCGATCCATTTTCTCATACTCATAATACAACCATTGTAGTTACTTTTTTCACACTGCTGCTAATGTTTTCATACTGTTCTCATGCTGTTTTCCACACCATACATTTACCCTCTTTGTTATCAGCAAAACCGGTGAGATTGACAACCTCACTGCTTCCTTGGGGGCAAAGTGAATTGTTTGTGTTGTGTAGGTTCCATGTTGTTGCTGAACCGGTAGAGCGCCCTACCATCTCAACTGCATCAACCTTCTAGAGTTACTCCTTCCTCCTACTGGTCGATTCAACCTTGGTTTCTTTCTGAGGGAAACTTGCTACTGTGCTCTTCATACCTTCCTCTTGGGGTCTCCCAACGAACGTGTGTTACACGCGCATCAGGAAGTAAAACCCAAATTTATTGATTCGACACAAGTGGAGCCAAAAATATATTTATAAGACTTAACAACTGAGTTGTCAATTCAACTGCATCTGAAAGTAGACTTGCTCGCAACAATTTATCAGTGGTAACAGTTTTATAGCAGCAGTAGTACTAAAATAATAGCAGGAGTAAAATATTAACAGCGGTAGCAATCGCGGAAAACAACATGATGAAAGTACCATAGGCATAGAGAATGGATGAACAGGCGTTGCATGGATAAGCTAGTTTATGTAATAATCCAAACATGGGCATTTCGGATAATAATAATAAAGCATCCAAGTTCTAGGCAAACCATAGGCACGTGTTCCAATTTAGTCGTACGTGCTCGCAATGAGAAACTTGCGCAACATCTTTTGTCCTACCAGCCCGTTTTCAGCGGGGCCTCAAGGGAAACTACTGGTAATTAAGGTGCTCCTTTTAATAAAGCACCAGGGCAAAGAATTAACACTTCGTGAACACACGTGATCCTCACATCACAACCATCCCTTCTGGTTGTCCTAATTTATGTCACTTTGGGGCCTCGGGTTCCGGACGATGACATGTGTAAACAACTTGCACATATGATCAAGAAACACAAGTATACTCATGAAATAATAACATGTCCAGATCTGAGATCATGGCACTCGGGCCCAAAGTGACAAGCATTAAGCATAAAAAGTTGCAACAACGGTAGAAAACAGTAACAATGGATACTAGGCACTATGCTCTAACAATCTGGCATTATTACATGATCGATCTCATCCAATCCCTTCCACCCCTCTCAGCCTACAGCGGTGTTTACTCACACATGGACAGGGAAACATGGATGGTTGATGGAGAAGAGGTGGCGGTGACGATGGTGATGATCTCATCGGAATCCCAGTCCCAGCAGGGCGCCAGAACAGGAACTTCTGATCCCCAAATTAAGTTTCGACGTGGCGGCGGCTCTCTGTTGTGTTTCTGTGGAATATGAAGAACCCCCTGTTGTTTTAGGGTTATGGGCGATAAGTAGTCGAAAGGGGATCCCGAGTGGGTGCCTAGGGGCCCCACACCACCAGGTGGCGCAGCCAAGGGGGCGCGCCCAGGGGTGGTTTTGCCTCCTCCTGGCCCCTCTCGAGGACTCCTTGTAGCTCCGGGGGTCTTCGGGTGTTTTAAGGTCTTTGGGATTTTTTCTGTGCATTTTCCCGAAAGTTGATTTTTCTGCACCAAAAGAAGACACCAAGGCAATTCTGCTGAAAACAACATTAGTCCATGTTAGTTGTATCCAAAACTCAGAAGTTTAGAGGCAAACAATAGCAAAACTGTTCGGAAAAGGAGATACGTTTTGGACGTATCAACTCCCCCCAATCTTAGCTTATTGCTTGTCCTCAAGCAATTCAGTGACAACTGAGTGCGATAAAAGAACTTTTACGAACACATTTGTTTCATATGATGTAAATATACTAACTATATGATCAAGTGCTTAGGCAATTCATAATAAGAAGTGTGCAAGATAAAATTCACCTAGAAGTTATGCAAACCATGAAGAGATACCAACAAACTAATAATAAACATCATGACTTATATCAATTTGCAAGATTGCAATGCTCATATAGGGTATGATAAAGTGTACTCACTTGCCCTTAATAATGGAGCAAAACATAAATGCTAGGGCACCTCTGAAGTTCAAATGAAGACTATAATTAAAGATATCAAAGATACAAGCATCAAAGCTATAGCACAATCAACCGTATTCTAGGACAAGCACATTACACTAAGAATGACAGCCATGCTCTCAAGAAAGTGCATAAAGTGAGAAGGTGAAGACTCAACATAAAAAAAGGCCCTTTGCAGAGGGAAGCAGTGATTAACTTATGTGCTATAGCGTTTTATTTTATAAACAGAGGTATTGAAAATAATTTTTTAGAGAGGTGTATGCTTATGTCAACAAATGGTAAACAGACAATACAGTACGTCACAGGCCAACTAGAATTCACAAGAGCGCTCCCATAGAAGGACGCATCTGGGTAGAAGGTCATCCATTTTTCTCTTTTGTTTACACAATTATGCTTTGACTGATAAATCAGGGGTAAACATAGTAAAGAGAATTTGTTGTATTAATTTGGCGTTGGGCACCCCGCTGCCAGCTCTTCTATCAATTGGATAAGCGGATGAAGCCACTAGTCTAGGGTGTGAAATCCAATCAACAAGTGAGATAAGATTCTCTATTTACGTCCTCATGAGCTAAAACAGGGGCACAAAACAGGAACAATTTTTTGAAGGTTTTAAAGGTAGCACATGACAAATTTACTTGGAGTGGCGGTTAAATACCACATATAGGTAGGTATGGTGGACACATTTGAAAAACTTTGGATTTTGGGAGTTGGATGCACGAGTAGAGCTCATACTCAGTACAAGTGGAGGCTAGCAATAGACGGGGAGCGACAATCAAGAGAGCAACAACTATCATAATCATGCCTGCGACAAAAAAAATTAACAGGGGCATAAAAGTGATACAAATACTCCGAGGCAAAATAAATCATCGAGGCTTAATTGACCTTTTGTTTTTAGTCATATGCATGCGTGAGCATGTGCCAAGTCAATTCAAGCGAAACAATCAGAGGGAGATACCACAATGTCATACCCTTCTATGAATAAAACAATGCAAGCAAACATTTATATGACATGTTATCTTATATTAATTAGTTGGAACTAAACATGTGAGAGCACAAACTACTAAGCATTAATTAAATAACATACACCTTACACGAACAGACTAAGCATGTCCACATGGATGAGCATATGTACAAAAATGAAAACAAATAGAGTTCAAACCAGCCTCTCACCACAACTTGAGTTGTCGTAAATCGTCATTATTGCTCTTCACTCGTGTGGATTGAATAATATATAATGATAACCAAGCTCGAATAGAGACACAGAAGACCGATGAAATCTGTAACAAACTTTACAAAACTGAAGAAGAACAACAAATATTTTTGGGTTTTCGAATTAAAAACAAGAACACAAGGAAACAAGCAAACAAAGCAAAATATTTTTTGTTTTTTGAATATTAAACCGAAACGAGAAAGGAAACCAAACCAACAAAAGAAAACTAAGTAAGAAAATAAAGAGAAACAACTGAAATATATTTGGTCTTTTTGTGTTTTGGAAAACAAGAACAAAACCACAAAAACAAAAAGAAACGAAAACAAAGGAAATAAATAAAAACATGGATATACGAAGAACCGACAGAAACATGATATATAGATGAGTGTGATACCTGTATACCTCCCGCCAAAGTTAGGCTTTTGGCCTAAGTGGAGATCAATCCCAAGCGGGCCATGAGTTGGCACCCCCGTAGTTTGCAGAGGATGAGCCACCCTCCTGATATGTGCTGGAGGATGCCCTGTGTACTGTGTAGTGTAGTCCTCGGAAGGCGCATCTCGCCTCATCTGGTGCCTATGGAAATCCATCAAGCGCAGCTGCTCATATAGCTCTCCCTTCGGGCGCGACCATGGCATCATGTCAACTTTGAACAAAACAGGCTGCGGCAAAGTAACTTCCCTCTCATCTCCGTCAACAAATAAAACTCTATATACTAAATGTTCAGCAGTAGAGTTAGCAGTAATAAAATGACGAGCCTTCATGGCAGCAATATCAAGTCTATAAGGAGCTATCAATTCATCATGGGAAGCAATAGGAAAGCCTAGAGCAGTTGTTATACGTGTAGCAATAATTCCCCCAAAAATGGGTCTTTACCAGCTAAGCGGCGAGCAATGAGAGAAACAAGGTTATATTTGTCGCTACGGTTAAGTGCAGCAGCAAGAAAAGCAAGGTCATTCCTACCAAGGATGCCAGTAGCAAGATAGTAAGTAAAATATCTGATAGCAGGAAGTTGAATGTTCCTTATCTTCCCACACTGAGCTGAGCGGCAGTCATCATTGGTAACTCCTCGATAGAGCTCCATAAGATCGGCGGGTCTCTCCGGAATCTTGCACGCTGTCCCGGAGGCGTTGATACCTATAATGCTGCAAAAACTCTCCGAGGACAGGAAAAAAGGACTACCATATATCTTAAAAGCAACAGTTGGGTTATATGGTGAGTTATGAAATCTAAAACTCTCAACAAAAGTCTTTGTCATAATAGAATATTGGGGAATTTCATCATACATGTACTTGGTTAAACCAACCATTTCAATCAGCATCAAGAAGTCATCAAGCATACCTGCACCTCTAAAAAATGTACATCAAGGGAAACTAGATGGATTAGCAATTCCATCGCCTCCTGCATCATCGATGCTTGGTGCAATAAGGTCTTCATTATAGGATGGCCTCAATAGAGTAGACGAACGTGAGGGCCTTGTTCTTCTAGGGGCATTGCTCCTAAATATATCTCCAAAGTTGTGGCTGTCCATTTCTAAAATTTTCAACAATCATCACAAAAATTGGTTTCAAGCAACTATAAAGTGGAAACTACTATAGAGACTTATAGGAGATCTAAACATGCATCAAAACTATATTATTTCAACTGAAATCAAGCATGCAAACTTACATAAGTTGTCACCTATAGTTCCAAATAACTCAAGAAATACTCCACTAAACAAAATTCTACTTGGATAATCGAAGGAGTCACATACCGGAGAGCAAATGTACCAAATTTTAGCATCAATGGTGGGCCGAGCAAAGAGATAAAAAAATATCGAGGAAGAACAGCAAGAACTCGGGTTCTAGGATTTTTTTTGAGTTTGGGGTGAGAGAAGGGAATCTTTGACAGGGGAGAGAGTTAGTGGGGGGCCAGGGGTCCCCATACCCTGTCCTGGCGCCACTAGGTGGCTAGCCGTGCCACCCTGTGGTGTGCCCTAACTGGTGGGTCCCCCTGGGGTGCCCCAGGTGCCTCTCTGTCTCATTTTGACGTAAAAATTCATTATATTTTTTCTGGAATTTTTCGAGAAACTTTATTTTCGAGGTATTTTTAGAATTAAAACCCAGAAAAAAATATGGAAAGGTGGAAAACAAAACTAAAACCAGAACTACATAGGTTCTATGACACTCTAATAGGAAAATAACCAAAGAAAACAAAGATGGCGGTGGTAAAAACAAAAGTATGGAAGGTGAAAACATGCATAACCACAATAATCAGGATGAAAACATGACTATGGATGATAGAAAACATAATTATACTAAAGTAGCAAGGTGATAACATGGTCAAAACATAATGGGGAAGGTGAAAACATAATGGGGAAGGTGAAAACATTGTCCTCTTCATCAAAAACCATTTTGTTAACAAGGTTGATCAAGTCTTGTTATTAGAACAATTTTTATATGAAGCAAAACTTTGCTTATCACTAAATAATTATGTTAACTCAACCTTGGTAGACATATTCCCAATCATAATAATTTCATATTCTTTTGGTGGCATTGGAATAAGACAATAAAATTCTCCAGTCTTGATGGTCTCGATATTTTCAATTGAATTAAAACCATATCTTCTATCAATCTTCTTGGGAAATAAACAATATGCTCTTTATCATTAACATTAAAACAATCTGCAAATTATCAATAGCTCTAGATTTTCCATAAGATGATTTCGCACTCTCATATTAAATTTGACTTGCTTAACAACATAATTATGAAATTCATCTAAGCATTGATCAAGTGGTTTAGAATAGGGAATATCTCTATTATCAATGTATTGGAGGAGAGTGTACCTCAACTGTTGATGGATGAGGAATTGGCTTACATAATTCTTCTATAGGAGGTAAATTCTTCACATCTTCAGATTTAATACCCCTCTCTTTAAGAGATTTCTTGGCTTCCTTCATCGCTTCATCATTTAATTCAATCATCCCTCTCTTCTTGGGTGTTGGTATTATTGTTGGCTCTGATGTAGGTGTAGGCTCAGGTATAGCCCAATCATCATTATTTTTCGCTATTTTAGCCAATAATTCCTTAGCTTCTTCTGGAGTTCTTTTCCTGAAAACACAACCAGCAAAACTATCCAGGTATGTCCTAGATTCAACAGTTGGGCCATTATAAAATATATCTAGGAGCTCATTTTTAGGTAATGGATTGCCATGTCTAACTCTTATTAAAGGACAAACCTTGACCAAGATTCAGGCAATTTCTCTCCTTCAATTTGCTCGAAGTTAAAGATATCCTGCACAACACCATGTTGAGCACTAGCAAGAAATATTTTTGAAAGAAAGCATTAACCAAATCCATAGGATTAGTAATAGATCCAAGTGACAGATTGTTAAAACAGTTTTAGTTTCATCTTTCAATGAAAAAGGGAAGATCTTGGTAACAAAATAAGTATGCAGTTTAGCATCATCAGAAAATAAACTACTCAAAGATGAAAGCTCATTCATATGTTCTGTAGCACTTTTACTTTCAGTTCCACAAAAAGGTTCCTTCTCAACAATAGATATATAAGATAAATCTAGAGAGAAATCATAATCCTTATCTGTAATGTGTATGGGAGATGTCGCAAACTTAGCATCATGAGAAGATTTATATTTAACAGCAAGTCTTGCAAGAAGACTCTTAAGAGCACTTGCACTAGTAGTAGCCCGAGCTTCCTTAATAAAGTCATTATTAAGTTCAGTATATGTTTCATCAAGATCATCACTAGGAATTTCAGGTGAATTAACAAGTGAACCAACATTTTCAACAAGGAATTTCAGCACTTTCAATTTGTTTGGATTTAGCAATTGTAGCATCTAGGAAAGGACCTAGTGAATCAGTATCATCAAACACAGTAGAAGCATCATCAAAATTATTAGAAGCATTTTCAGACTCGGCAGAAGTAACAGTGTGTGTAGCATGTGGTGGTGTAAGAAGCTTACTCATAACAGATGGTGAATCAAGAGCAACATAGGTGTTTAGAGTTGTACCTCTCCTTGTAGTGGATGGTAATATAGGAACTTTTCCATCACGAGTCTTACCCATGATGAAAGGCTTGCAACAAACAGTATCACATTCCAGTGAGCAAATAAATAAAGCTATGCTCCCCGGCAACGGTGCTAGAAAATAGTTTTGATGGGCCACGAGTATAGGGGATCGCAACAGTCTTCGAGGGAAATAAAACCCAAATTTATCGATTCGACACAAGGGGAGACAAATAATATTTATAAGCCTTAACAACCGAGTTGTCGATTCAGCTACACCTGTAAGTAGACTTGCTCGCAACAATTTATCAGTGGTAACAATTTTATAGCAGCAATAGTAGTAAAATAACAACAGGAATAAAATAGTAACAACAGTAGCAATTGCGGAAAACAGCAGGATGAAAGTACCGTAGGCATAGGGAATGGATGCACGGGCATTGCATGGATAAGATAGTTCATGTAATAATCTAAACATGGGAATTTCAGATAATAATAATAAAGCATCCAAGTTCTAGGCAAACCATACGCATGTGTTCCAATTTAGTCGTACATGCTCGCAATGAGAAACTTGCACAACATCTTTTGTCCTACCAGCCCGTTTTCAGCAGGGCCTCAAGGGAAACTGCTGGTAATTAAGGTGCTACTTTTAATAAAGCACCGAAGCACAGCATTAACACTCCATGAACACACGTGATACTCACATCACAACCATCCCCTCCGGTTGTCCCAATTTCTGTCACTTTGGGGCCTCGGGTTCCGCACAATGACATGTGTAAACAACTTGCATATATGATCAAGAAACACAATTATACGCATGAAACAATAACATGTTCAGATCTGAGATCAGGGCACACGGGCCCAAAGTGACAAGCATTAAGCATAACAAGTTGCAAGAACGGTAGAAAACACTAACAATGGATACTAGGCACTATGCCCTAACAATCTGAGACTATTACATGATCGATCTCATCCAATCCCTTCCATCCCTCTCAGCCTATAGCGGTGTTTACTCACACATGGATGGTTGATGGAGAAGAGATGGCGGTGACGATGGCGACGATCTCCTCCAAATCCCATCCTGGCATGGCGCCAGAATAGGAACTTCTGATCCCCGAATTGAGTTTTGAGGTGGCGGCGGCGCTCTGTTGTGTTTCTATGGAATATGACGAACCCCCTGTTGTTTTATGGTTACAGGCGATAAGTAGTCGAAAGGGGGGCCCGAGGGGGTGCCTGGGGGGCCCACGCCACCAGGTGGCGTGGCCTAGGGGGCGCACCCAGGGGTGGTATGGCCCCCTCCTAGCCCCTCTCCGGGACTCCTTCTGGCTCCGGGGGTATTCGGGTGTTTTAAGGTCTTTGAGATCTTTTCTGGGCATTTTCCCGAAAGTTGATTTTTCTGCACAAAAACAAGACACCAATGTAATTCTGCTGAAAACAACGTTAGTCCGTGTTAGTTGTATCCAAAACTCACAAGTTTAGAGGCAAACAACAGCAAAAGTGTTCGAAAAAGGAGATACGTTTTGGACGTATCAAGCATGTGGTGGTGTAAGAAGCTTACTCATTACAGATGGTGAATCAAGAGCAACAAAGGTGTTCAGAGTTGTACCTGTCCTTGTAGTGGATGGTAATATAGGAACTTTTCCATCACGAGTTTTACCCATGATGAAAGGTTTGCAGCGAACAATATCACATTAAAGTGAGCAAATAAATAAAGTTATGCTCCCCGACAACGGCACCAGAAAATAGTCTTGATGACCCACAAGTATAGGGGATCGCAACAGTCATCGAGGGAAGTAAAACCAAATTTATTGATTCGACACAAGGGAAGCCAAATAATATTTATAAGCCTTAAAAGATGAGTTATCAGTTCAGCTGCACCTGAAAGTATACTTGCTCGAATAGTTTATCAGTGGAAATAGTTTTATAGCAGCAGTAGTAGTAAAGTAAAAACAGGAGTAAAATAGTAACAACAGTAGCAATTGCGGGAAAGAGCAGGATTAAAATATTGTAGGCATAGGGGTGGATGAACAAGCGTTGCATGGATAAGATAGTTCGTATAATAATCAAAACATGGGCATTGCAGATTGTCGGGGGGTTACCCCCGAGTAGGGTAAAGGCAAGTGGTAAAGGCGACTTACAGAAGAGAGGTTTGGTCGAGTAGCCGACTACCCGGTGCTCGCTACCCGGTCGACTGCTACTCGGTCTGACCTCAAGATGACCAGAAGGAGATATCAATCAAGTTCTATCCTTTCGAGTAGAGGAGTTGGCCCGAGTACAATTGGCGGGAACAATTGGCGGGAACCTACTCGGGCCAGAAAGTCAAAGGAGCCGTTCTGACACAGGATCCCGCGTATCCTGGGTCCGTACTTGGCAGCATTCGAACTACTGTTCATCTGGGACCGGCCTGCCTGACAGTGACAGCATGGAAGCAGGTCGTGGCAGGATAAGGGGGGCCTACTCTGTGCTTAGGTACAGTGATACCAGTCTGTCCCCTAGTTTTGCCCAACGACTTTCCAGATGAAGCCAAGGTTAGGAACCAAAGCTGTCAGCGGGAACCCGGAAGAAGGACGATGTGCACACTATGTCGACACTTGTCCATGTTTGGACGTATCCGGCTGGGCACCATGTATATAAGGTGCCCCGCCGCCTCCTGCGTGAGGATGGGAACACATCTCGACCTAGATTGCATACTGGAACCCTAGTTCTTGACCTAGTTCATCATCTAGAGGAGAGTGGCTACTCGGTAGCAAGAACCTTGTACTGTGGCTACTCGGTGAGATACCAAAATACACAAAGAAAGGCAGGAGTAGGGGTTTTACCTCCTCACGAGGGCCCTGAACCTGGGTAGATCGTGTTGTTTGCAGTGTTTACTTCGTACCTCACGCGGCTACTCGTCGCGTGATCCCTCCCCAAGCACCTCCAGCGTCCTTCGTCCCCACATCTTTAGCCATCCCATGGCATCTGCCGTGACACCACCACGACAGTTGGCGCCCACCGTGGGGCAACCAGCGGCGCTGGCTGGAGTTTCTGTTCGGACGGGATCTTCTTCAGCGAAGCGCGTGGTCTGTGGCCTTGTCCACAGATTCGGCTCCTTCGACTTCGTCACCGACAACGCCGGCTGTTTCGGCGGCATGGCCATGCCTGAGGGCGGCTCGGTGATCTCCTTCGGCTCTCACCTCGTCTACGTCGCCACCGTCGCCAACCGCGCGTACCCTGAGCTGGTGCATGACGCGGCAGATCCTCCCGCGGTGATCACTGCACGCGGAAAGCCCGCGCGCCGCTCTGCGAACTGCGCTGAGGTGATGGTGACGGGCTTGGCAGCAAACACTGGCGCAGCCGCTACTGGCGATGCGGCCGTCGTCGAGGAGGTTGACGAACCGCCTGCTGGTGGCAGAACTCACCGGCCCTACGAGAGGGAGAGCAACTTGCCGCCTTCCACGTCTACGGTCATCCCCGCGTCTGCTACGCGACCTGGTATGCCTACTCCCACCGACATCGAGCTCCTAGCCGCGAGGGAGCAGCTCGAGCGGCAACGCCAGGAGCTGCTTGCCGAGCAGGCGGAGTTGGACAAGATCAGGCTCGAGCTGAGTCTAGACCAGCTCGAGTACAACAAGGCTCACGGCTTCACGCCAGTCGCCAGGAGGCCTAGCAGAGTAGGAGCTACGCGGCGTAACTTGGGTGTCGAGATGGCAACGGTTGCGGAGGTGCCCGCTCAGTCCGCCACCGCGAACACCTTCACAAGGCCAAGGTACAGCACACCCGCCAAGACGCTCAGGGCTGCAGAGGCCGTGGCTGCCGAGTTGCCGCGCCTGGATGGAGAGGCGCGTCTCAGGCAGCAGGAGAGGCTCAACGAGTTGGTGTTGGAGGCCGCTAGGCAGAACGAGGAGTTCCGGAAGGCCAACCCGGGTGCTGGAGCTTCGCAGGTGGTTCACTCGCACGCGGCTAGATCTAACGATCAGGCCTCGTCTCCGCATCCCAGCCGCGAGAAGAGCCGCAGCGGGCGCTCGGGCAGAGACAGGCAGATGCAGGTGTATGACCCGGCTGCTGCCGCGAAACAGGTTGCTGTGCCGCAGCAGCCCGGGCGGGAACACAACGCTGCAAGAGCAGGCTCTCAAGCCCATCAAGCTCAAAGCCGTGCCCGAGAAGCCGCACGTCCAGGTTCTTCTCGGCAACCCGCAGCTCAGCCTACTCGGCAGAGGCAGCAGCCGCGTCCAGTGGCACCAGTCGCCAACCCGGTGGAGCAGCCTGCAGCTGTGCAGGTGGACAGGTATGATGATGGCTACTCGGCTATGGAGATGGCTGGCTATGATATTCATGACCGTGTTGGTGAGCGCGTGCTGGCGCCTGGAGATGCGAGGCATCAGTTGGACCGGATCAGCTTGTCGGCGCGGCTGGAGAGCACGGGTCCCCCTGGCCCCGAGTGCTTTGGCCCGCGCATCATGAACGAGCCGTCCGTGAAGAACTTCCATCTTGCAAGAGGCACCAAGAGCTACAATGGCAGCACCAAGCCTGAAGATTGGCTCAATGATTATGTCACCGCGGTCCATATCGCGAATGGCAACAGAAGATGGGCTGTGCGCTATGTTCCACAGATGCTAGAAGGTCCAGCCCGCACTTGGCTCAACAACTTGCCCAAGAACAGCATTAACTGCTGGCTGGACTTCTCGGATGCCTTCATCAGCAACTTCACGAGCACGTACAAGAGGCCGAATAGGCCACAGCAGCTATCAGCTTGCAGGCAGCGAGAAGACGAGACGGACCGCGAGTATCTTACTCGGTGGAGCACTTTGAGGAACACCTGTGAGGGTGTGAACGAAGCACAGGCCATCACTTGGTTTGCGCAAGGATGCAGGCATGGCAGTATGTTGTGGCAGAGATTGCAGAGGGAGATACCGAACACTCTGGCGGAGACCATCAAGATTGCGGATCAGTACGCACTCGGTGATCCTACTCAGCCACTAATGGACTCCTCTGAGCCGAGAAGAAACTTCAGCAACAGCAAGCGCAATGAGTTCCGCAACAAGCGCCGAGTAGACAATCGGTATGATCCCGAGGAGGTGAATGCAGTGACTGTTGGAGTTGGTGGCAGCCAGAGGCAGAAACCTGCTGGAGCCTACGGGCAAAACCAGAACCAGGGCCAAGGCAACAAGAAGCCATTTCGCGCCTCTCAGTCGGGTAGCGGGAACTCCGAGCAGCCGAAGAAGTTTGTCTTCGATGACATGAAGGATGGCCCATGCAGCTTTCACACTCACCATCCCTCGAGGCCTGCTAACCACACTACTCGGCAGTGCGAGTGGTGGGAAGCGATCAAGAGTGATGGCTTGCCTCCTCCTCCTCCCCTGCCAGCAGCCAATGCCAATGTGCAGCCTACTCGCGCACCCGCAGCTCGGCCGCCAGTGTACCCGAGAAGGGAGAATGTGAACCAAGTGGCTTTAGGAGCCAACCAGAACTTCAACAATGAGAGATACCGCAACAACAACAACAACTACAACCGCAACAACAACAACAGAGGCAACAACAACAACTATCAAGGCAACAACAACAATGGCAACAATGGGGGCAATGGCTCCAACCAGTACCAAGAGCACCATGAGAGCTACATGATCTTCACTTCTGAGCCAGTCGACAAGCAATCACAGCACAGGCGGGCCATGGAAGTCAATGCAGTGATTCCTGCTGTTCCTCACTACATGTACTGGTGCGACCAGGAGATCAGGTGGTCCCGAGTAGATCATCCCAAGGTGATGCCCAACCCGGGTACCTATGCCTTGGTGCTGGATCCTACCTTCCTGGGTCCCGAGAAGAATGTGAGGTTCAGCAAGGTGCTAATCGACAACGGCAGCAGCATCAACATTGTGTACAAGGACACACTCGAGAAGCTTGGCCTGGCCGAGAACATGATGCTGCCCAGCAAGACCACCTTCCATGGCATTGTGCCCGGGATCTCGTGCAACCCGATTGGCCGAGTGTGGATAGATGTGCTATTCGGTACCCGGGAGAACTGTCGCACAGAGCGCCTGCAGTTTGAAGTGGTTGATCACCAGAGTCCCTATCATGCTCTACTCGGCAGGCCTGCTCTGAGCAAGTTCATGGCCTCTACTCATGTTGCATACCTGAAGATGAAGATCCCTGGTCCCAATGGCATAATCACTATCGCTGGCGACTACAAGAAGTCCATGGAGTGTGCCTCAGCTAGCTCCAAGCTGGCAGAGTCGATGGTGATCGAGGCCGAGAAGAAGAAGATGTAAGAGGTGGTGGCCATGGCTCAGTCCGCACAAGCTGGTGCACAAGGCGTGCCGAGTACCCAGCATGGTACTGCTTTCCAAGCTGCCAAGGAGACCAAGACAGTCCAGGTCGACCCCGAGTTCCCCGACCGCGTAGCCATCATTGGTTCCGGGTTGGCGGAGAAATAGGAAAGCGAGCTCATCCACTTCCTCCGTGAGAATCGGGATGTATTCGCCTGGACCAATGAAGATCTACCAGGAGTCCCGAGGGAGTTGGTTGAGCACTCTTTGCATGTGCGTCCTGACGCCAAGCCAGTGAAGCAGGCTATGCGCCGTTTCGGAGATGAGAGAAGGAAGGCCATCGGTGATCAGATCACCAAGCTGCTGATAAGTAACTTCATCATGGAGGTGCTGCACCCGGATTGGTTAGCCAACCCTGTCGTGGGATAATCACGGCAGATGTTACCAGGGGTAACTGATCTTGGGGCAAGTCGACACAGGCGTTCGGGAGAGGGTTTAGCTCAAAGGAAGACATGATTCAACTTGATCTGACAGCCGGCAATCGAAGTCGCCGGATCTCTATTCTTGATACAACAACTCGATTAGGGTTTACACTGGATACTCGATACCACTCGATATTGCTAAGGTTCTCAAATCTCTGTGTCAATCTATACCCGGGGGTCGGTTTATATAGTACCCGTACCCCCCCTAACTTACTTTACAAGGCACACCCGGGTCCTACCCAGACACGGCGTGCTAGCCCTAACTTTCCTTTACAACACCCGCAATCCGGGTCACTAGGCCCACGAGCTTGGGGCTCCACAAACATCTTTATCCCTAGCCGTATCCTGCTCACTGTCTCTGGGCCGGGTTATCCCTCGGATCTTGGCATACCGGGTTAACATCCCCCCATCAGTAGTCCCCAGAATAGCCTGGGCTTCACGGATCTCCTTGAAGCGCTTGCTATTCCTGAAAAGATATTAATCACACGGGCACATGGAAACCGGGTTAAGATGTTTCAACATCCAGCTTGGCCTTGCTCCTTGGTGGCCATGCGATAATTCAGGTTTTTCCCTCCAAGCACCTTGGTTCAAAACTTCTGGATCCAAATCATAGTAGCAACGCCAAGATCCTATGCTTGACAGTTAATCCCATCATCGCGGAACGAATCCCCTTCTTTCTTTATCCAGATGCTTTACTTAATACTGGGCGCATATCTCGCAAGAACTTTAAATTAATAGCCGTTTTACCCCCACAATTCCCGGCCTCCACTCACCGAACCGGGCTTATCCAGTCACACTATAAAAAAGCTCCTTAGGAATGACTCGAACCCTAACGGCTCATTTCCCCCACTCCATTCCTTTCTCCTCTTGAGCTCCCTTTCTTCCTGAGCGCCACCACGGACCTTCCACGCACGTCACCGGAACCCATTGCCCGAAGGCTACGCTCCGCCACCGGTCGCTCCGCGCCGCCGCCAAGATCCGCCGGCGGATTCTCATCCGGCCCACCAAGAACCGCGAAAGGACACCAGGCCTGCGCCATCTGCCTCCGCAAGGCCTCCCTCGGATCTCCTCCGGTAAGCCTTTTGCGTTCATCAACTTCCCCTCGCAACCTCTGATTTTTTTTCTCAGATTAGATCTAGATCCGTCCGCCTCAGATTTCTTGGCTGGACCGGATTAGGCTACCCATAGTCTCTTTTAGTTCGCACAAAGGATAAAGCGCATACTCCAACCAACTCGCCTACTGCCCACGATCATTACCTTCGCCACGAATTTGAAAATAAAACTTCCAATCTAGGCTCGTACTGTCCAAGATTTCCGCCACTGCATCAGTCACTCGGCTGAACTGCTCCTTTTTAATCTCCTTTATTCACATTTGGCGCTTAAGCCACTGCCATCGTTTTCAAAAAGCTTCTTTACCATTTAGACCCCATAAATTTCTCCATAATACGCGATACCCGGAACTTCCGAGCTTGACTCTACGGGCTAACACCCGGATCCCCTGCCATACCTCAATACCATCCGGCTGATACCTGACCGTTTCATAGCTTCCACGTCTTAATCTTCTTCTCATTTGATGCCTTGCAGGTCAACCACATGGCTCCCAAGAAACAGGCGAAAACCCCAACCAAGACTAAAGCCACCCAACACCATTTCCGCCAACTGGGGGCGGTCGATGGTCACGAAGGCCAAGTTGGAGGAGCTAGTGGAGCTGGGGAGTTCTCCCTCCTCAGGAGGATATCCAATGGAGGTGCCGGGTAAGGAGAACCCCGGCCCACACCCTACAAAATGACGAGGTAATCTGCTTCGTGTGAACATGTGACACCCGGGGTTTTCGCCCACCCGGTCATCCTTTTTTCCGTGACATTCTTAGTCACTATGGCCTTCGCGTCTTCGACATCGGGCCCAATTCCGTGCTAAATATTACCCACTTTATTGTCCTTTCTGAATCCTATTTATGCACTCCACCAAACCTAGCTCTTTTTATCGAGCTTTATCAATGCAAACCATGCCGCGAAAGCGGTGATGGGGCTCTTCTCACTTGCGGCGGGGTTTCGATCCAGCGCCGCAAGAACTCTCCGATGCCATCCCTCACCCTTAATTCTCATGTCAAACACTGGCAGCTTTCTTATTTCTACTGCCAGGACACTTCCCCATCCGGCCAAAAGAAACTGCCGGGTTATTCTGATGGTCTTCTTGATATCTCTGATAAATTTAGTGCCTTTGCCCCTGACTCAGATAGGGAGGCAATCCAACCTCTGCTATACAAACTCGCCACTCTTAGAGCCCAGGGCCTCATTGGGCTCAACCTAGTGAAGACCTGGGTCGACTTCAGAATTCAACCCAACTCCATCCGCACAAAGCTGATGTGCGAGTATTCTGGGGAACCTTCTGATCCACTACGATACTCTGACAACATTTTCGCAGTCGGCGACACTCTCAAGACCATCAAGGGTTTTCTAACAGAGAAGCTCGAGGTAATCCGGAACATATCCGGGTTAGAGCCCTTCACACTTGAAAACCCGGGCCCCCCAGGTAAAACCCGACTCTGACGCCTTTACTTTCGCTCTTTCCACTTGATGCAACTGATAACCCGTACTTTAACGCCTTTCAGGATGATGACGACTTTTGGAACACCAATACCCCCCCTAGCTCCGAAGGTCAAGAGGAGCAAGAAGCTGTTCACTCAGACGAAGGTACTCTCTGAGTTTTACTTGACTCGTTTGAACTCACCGCAACCCCTTTATTTCCAACCGTAACCTTGATGACATTCAGAACAAGAAGATGACGAGGAAGAAGATTCGGACGGCAAGGTAGAATCTGCCAGTGATGAGGAAGAACCGGAGCCGGCAACCAAAGCCGGATCTAAAAGAAAAGCTCAAGGAGCCGCCTCCAAGGTTTCATCCCCCTTCACACATTCACTTTATATTACCGTAATGATATTCTTGAACCTTTCTTGACGTTATTCCACTGGTCAATCTTGAAGGGGTCGCCCACGCCTAAGCGCAGGTCGACTCGAAATCACCCGGGCAACGACGCCCTTAACCCGGGTTCTTCACCGCTCCCCACTCGGCAAGCTGGTACTTGCTCTATCTTTTCTTGGTTAGCACGGTTTCCTCAAAGCATTCTCGCATAATATTTAACTTGACATTTTCCAGCCTCCCCCGGGTCTGACGATGGATTTCCTTGTGACTTTGCGGTGAATGCCGGGTAAAATCCCCTTCCAGATACTTTCCGATACTTCGTCATCTTTTTCTGACTGCATATTTAGCTGCTTTGTGATAACATCTACAGGGCCACGGTCGCTGTCAGCGATCAAGAGGATTCGGAAGATAAGGGCCCGGGTAAGGGGAACCCAGCTGATAAAACTGCAACCGCGTCTGGCGATGAAGAACAAACATCGCCGGCTAAACCGGACCAGCAGGAAGCCGAATACCCAATTGCTTCTCATGCTAGCAAGGGAAAGACCACCGCCTTAGGTGCAGAAGGAGTGTCGGATTCCAACGTGCAAATGACCCGGGTTCCACCTCCTTCTAAGAAGAAAACCTCTTCTAGGAAATTCCAAGGACCCGGGTCCTCTGACACGAATAAAGATACTTTCGAACAATTGATGGACAAGCTTCTCACCATGAAGGCTTCGGAGAGCGAGACTTTAGAGCGCATGGCTGCAGAGCACCAGGTAAGAGCGCTTGTTATCTTATATTCCCTATCTAGTCCCCAAGTTCCGAGTATAACTTGCAAAAAGTTATGCTTGGTACTTCTCACCATATTTTTCTCGCCATAACACTCAGCTGATTCTTGCACCCTTTTATACTGACAGGCGCATGTAACTCGGTCTGATGAAACCTTGCTGAAGACTGAACAGCTCCTTCTTGCCGAGATAAAACGCCGAGAAATCCTTGAGGATAATATGAAAACTTTGAAGAAGGATGTCTCCAAATACAAGGAGAAGTGCCTCGCCGCTCGGGCCGATTTGAAGAAGTTATCGGATCAAGTCTCCGATACTTATCAGATCTTACTTAGTAAGTGTTTGCCTGCCGGCTAATTTTTGCCTGCCGACTAATTGCATACCCGGCTGCTACTGATACGTTCTTGCTTCTGTTTCCACTATAGGTGCGAACCTTGAAGCTCCAGAGGAAGATGCTATTGTCAAGGTTAGGACCCTGAAGACTGTGCTCCGGACTTTCTTTGCCGGCACCAAATTTATATTGAATGCCATTAATTGGCCCACGGAAGCCTATCCGGGTGAAGAGAACCTTGTCCAAGCCTGCTCCACTGTACCCGGATGGATTGAACTCTGGAAGCGTTCGTCCTGCCGTACTGGTATAGTGCGGGCTTTGACCTTGGCCAAAGCCTACTTTCCGAAGCTTGACCCGGCGAAGATAATCTCCGGGTTTCCTGAGTTCAAGGCGGATGGCGCCAAATTTACGCCTAAGGATTTCAAGGCCATTCAGTCGGCTGTGCGCCCTTCTGCCACCACTCTAGCCGATAGCTTGAACCTTAATACACTAATGGCTGCGTATGACGCTGATGACAAGATTATCACAGAGGAAGCACCCCCGCCCGTTGACCTCTTGGAGAAGTGGGCTGATTACTCAGCCAAGAAGAAGGAGGCAACTTCGAAGAGGGAGGCCGACTTAAAATCAGGGCCGTCCGCCTCTACACCGTCCGTCCTTCCTCCTATCCGCCCTGGCGCGGTGAGTCCGGGTGGCTCTGCCAAAAAAGCTAAGAAGCAGGTCCAGGAGCAAGACCCGGAAGATCGTGCTCAGGAGGCCGAGTAGAGTAAGGATATCATAATACCTTAGTCACATGGGATCTTTTTGTTTGAGCTATTTTATTCTGTTAATGGTGCGCCTGTGCACTTCTGATACCGATGCAAAAGCTTGTAATATACTTCTATTTGGTGACATATTTTCGCGGCTTTCCTAGCCTTTTGATAATCATACTTTTTGCTGTTCTTCTGAACTTGTTCTTGATACCCATCTCTCTTTTTAGCTCCCTTCATAAGACTCGTTTTTTTTTTTTCGAGACCAGGGGCTTTGATAAGTGAAATTCTCTTGAAGTTCCCAAGACTCGGATGATAGGGTCGTTTTGAACCTTGGTATCAAAGTGGTTTGTTTCTGTTACGAAGTCCCCAGTCCCCATGACCCAAAGGACGAGTCATGAGGGTGTGGCCTTTCTCAGAGGACAAATCATTCCCTACCAAGGCAAAACCCTAAAACCATCTCATGTAAATACTGAAGTTATGCTTGATAATCACTGAGTTTCCGGCTTATCAGCCTTGTACTCTGCATAAACTTGTGGTTTAGATGACCCTTTTGACTATCTTATACTATAAGCCGGCTTTCGCGTGGATACCATGTTGTTACATCCATACGAGAACAGTGTCAGGCAAGTCCCATTGGGCTCCATGGCTGATTGTAATCGTAAGCGAACGAATCATGCCACTTTAGTGCGAGTCACATCAAGCTTAAGTAAGATAAGTCAAGAAAAATTGGCTTCTTTGCCCAGTCATAAGATTGCAACCGTGCTCGTTTGCGAGGAATCGGCCCTTATAACTTATAGCTATCTATGCCGGGTCATTCGGGTTAGTGGTCGGTTACCTGAGCAACCAACCCCCAAGACCTACATGCAATCGATGCTTTTGATGATACTGAATTATCGATGTCGCATAGATACTACTTTCTTGTGATAAAGGCGAAAAGACATAGGACTTGATAACCATCTCTTTATTGATACCAGAAATTTTGGGTCAGCAGGCCGCCTCATTAAAAACCTTCCAGTCCCCTTAGGTACCCTGGGTAGGAAAAGAGCGCGTCTGAAACCTGCCGCCCGTTACATTACTCAGTTCTTTGTAAGCACTGGTCCTGATCCGGCTTGAGCAATGCACATCCTCCATAAGTTGAACTTTTTCCTGATGAGTACCGGGTTTGCCAGCCAACTCGGGTGGGGTGTCTCCATGACTTTGCTGGTTGTTGGCGGCCGTGTAACTTCTTCCTTTACAGCAGACTGCTTGGGAGAGTCAACTTCGATTAAGGCCACCATTTTAGCATCTTGCGTGACCTTGGACTTTGCTTTTTCGCCTTCAGTACTTGGCTTTTTTGATGTAGTTCTGTCCTCCGGGTCTGCTTGAGACCGATAGTGCTTGAGTTCTTCCTTTCTGCAAGCTTGCTCGGCCATTGCTGCATCTCCTTCATCGCATTCAGCGGCTATGTCTCGATTTCCGTGTATGGTTATAGTCTTCTTGGGACCCGGGATTTTTAGCTGTAGATATACATAACATGGCCTAGCCATGAATTTGGCATAAGCCGGCCTTCCAAACAGCGCGTGATAGGGGCTGCGTAATTTCACTACCTCAAAGGTGAGCCACTCAATTCGATAGTTATCCTTTGATTCCCCGAAAGCTACCTCTAGTGCGATTTTTCCCTCGGGGCATGCTGAATGACCCGGCACTATTCCATGAAAAACTGTTGAGCTTTTTTGCAGTTGAGATTCCTTGAGACCCATGCGTAGGAAGGTTTCCCAATACAGTATATTGATGCTGCTTCCACCATCCATTAAAACCTTCTTTAGCTCGTACCCATTAACTTGCGGTGCGACTACTAGTGCCAAGACTCCTGGGTGTTCCACTCTTTCCGGGTGATCCCTTCTGCTCCATGTTACCTCCTGTTCTGACCATCTCAAGTATCTCGGGACGGCTAACGAAACTGAGTTGACCGCTTGCTTCAATATCTTTTTGTCCTTGTTAGATCCCCCTGTGGTATGCACATGATATTGACCCAATTGTTTGGGGTTAGACTGGAAGCCTCCAGCTCCCCCTTGGTTGTTGCCCTAGTTTCCAGCTGTCGGGTTTCCGGCTGGGGGTGGTCCATTGCCAGGGTTTCCACCCGGACCTGGCCCTCCTCCTCGACCTGTACCTCGCATAGCCCTGTTTACTTCTTCGTTTTTCCATCTTTGCAAGTCGGCGCACTGCTCCAAGGAGTGGTTAGCCGGCCTGCCGTTCCTGCTGTGCTTTGGGCACGCCATTCTGAAGATGTCCCAACTATTACTCGGCCAGGGCGGCCCTTGGTAGTTTCCTCCGTTGTGATTCCCAGTATTGAAATTTCCTTCTGCTCTGGGTCTTGAAGACCCGGCTTCTGTATTGGCGACAAACTCGGAGCCTCCTTCGAAGGGACGCTTGTTCTGACTACTTCCATTGTTTCCTGACGCTGTTCCGTTGCCGGTTCTTCCATTACCGCTTGTGTTTGCTTTTGTTTTCTTGTCATCAGCTTCTTCTTCTGTGGTATCTGTCGCAGCGTGTTTGTTGCATGCATCCATCAATTCTCCCATTGTGACTTCTGACGCATTTCGACTGGACTTCATGCGAGTTAACTTTTGCACTAACGGTATATACTTGCATGTTTTTGCCATGGCTTGTAGCGCATCCTTGGGCTGGATGTCTGTGGATGAGTGAAGTATCTCCATAACCCGGCGCACCCAACTGCGCGCCGATTCTCCCTTCTTTTGGACGCATCGCTCTAGATCATCAATGGTGAATAATTTCCTGCAGGTCCCGTGAAAGTGCTTGATAAACGCGGTCTTCAATTCCTCCCAAGACTTGATCGATCCCTCTGGTAGATTGGTGAACCACAATTTTGCTGCTCCTTCAGACATCATCAGATACATGAATTTGGCTTGGAGGTTCTCGGACGCGTTGCGGATTGACATTGCCATCTTGTAACTGCTTAGCCACGTTTCGGGATCCATGGTTGGCTCATAATTCACTACTTTCCCTGGCTCTTTGAACTTTTCCGGGTAAGGTTCAACTCTAATATTGTCCGAGAGACACTTGGGCCCCGCAAGAATGATTGAAGCCGGCCTTGCCCTGGAAACGTGTGATGCCGCGGGGGGCGCGTCTGGGCGCTGTGCTGCGGGAGGCCCATGCGCTGCAGACCCGGCCGCGGCCCTCCGAGCCCTAGAACTGTCCACGACGGCCTGTGCTGCTGATACTGCCTGAGCGCGGGGAGGAGGCGGCATTTGCTGCTGCTCTTCCCTCCGCCGTGCCGAACTCGTTTGTAAATTCCCTTGCTGCTGGCTGACATACGGCGTCCCATGCATTCCGCTTCTGTGATCCGGGTAATTGGCTTGCTGCGCCACCGCAGTGTGCAACAGCTCGATGGCTTGCCGAGTCTTCTCTGCATGGGGCGACTCTCCCACAGGTATTTGATTCAATGCGAGTGTCGCCGCATATACGTTGTCCATAGGATTGTTGTAGTGGCCGGCTGGCGTGCGGAATCGTGATGGTGGCGGCGGCAGTAAATCGTTGCCGGTTGTGACTCTAGTTTGCGGTGGGGGTAACCCGGTCCGTTCATTTGCCGGACGTGTCGCTGCTGTTGTCTGTTGGGGTGCGGTTCCCTGGTTCACCACTGGTATCGGTTGATCCTGAGGCGTGATGAACAAATTAGCCGGATTAATAACCCCGCCCGTTGCTGGCAACCTGGTGTGGTGCCTTTGATGTATCCTGGACGTTTCCTCTCGAAGCCGGGTTTCCAACGCGTCTAGCTCGCGCCGCCGGGTGGCCATCCCCTGTCTATCTGCTTCCACTTGCCTTCTTTGCTGTTCCAATGCACGACGAGCCACGTCCAGATCTCTAACACGCTCTGCCGCGTTTTCTGGGGTGATAACAGTGGCGAGGACTGTAGGATCCAAGATCAAATTATTATCGAACAGGGCCGGGTGACGCGGATTCGAGGGACCCGCCCCTGGTGTCCGATTGGCTTGAAACCCGAACATGTTGGCGTGTTGCTCCTCATCTGCCGCGCGACTGGTGACCGATGCTGACTCTCCATCGACCCGGGTCGAGACCCGGTCTCCGTTAACCGCGCCCTGTTGCTGGGCCACTGCCCCGACTGGTGCCGCGGCTGTGTTTCCTTGGTTAGCCGCGGGGGCTGCATAGACTGCAACTCGGCGCGCGACATCCGGTGTAAATTCAGGCTGTTCCTCTTCACCGTTCTCCTCATACCGGTTTTCCAGTAGATCCAGGATAGACCCGGTGTCATCTTCTCCTTGGGCCCGGTCGCGTGGGGTCCATGCCGGCTCCTCCGGCTGTTCCCACTCCGCGGTGGGTTCTTCTGCTGGATATGTCGTTCCCGTCGATTCTTCATCATCTGATCGGGTAGACGTGGCTTTTCCTGGCATAGAATCAGATCCAACGTTGTCAGGGACCGAATTGGAAGCACATACCATACCGATGAAGACGTTGATCCGGCCGATTGTTATGACGGATCCGGTTTCGAGGTGATCCGACTCCGGCCCCCAGCCGGAATCGTCCACCACCTTTTCTCCTTCGTGGTCGATGTAGATCTCGCCGATGACAAGATTCTCCATGCCCTTCCGAGCTTCTCCCGTGATGTAGACACCTTTGGACGCAGGCCCCACGGTGGGCGCCAACTGTCGTGGGATAATCACGGCAGATGTTACCAGGGGTAACTGATCTTGGGGCAAGTCGACACAGGCGTTCGGGAGAGGGTTTAGCTCAAAGGAAGACATGATTCAACTTGATCTGACAGCCGGCAATCGAAGTCGCCGGATCTCTATTCTTGATACAACAACTCGATTAGGGTTTACACTGGATACTCGATACCACTCGATATTGCTAAGGTTCTCAAATCTCTGTGTCAATCTATACCCGGGGGTCGGTTTATATAGTACCCGTACCCCCCTAACTTACTTTACAAGGCACACCCGGGTCCTACCCAGACACGGCGTGCTAGCCCTAACTTTCCTTTACAACACCCGCAATCCGGGTCACTAGGCCCACGAGCTTGGGCCTCCACAAACATCTTTATCCCTAGCCGTATCCTGCTCACTGTCTCTGGGCCGGGTTATCCCTCGGATCTTGGCATACCGGGTTAACATCCCCCCATCAAACCCGGTCATGGTCGAGAAGAAGAAGGAGGATCCCAAGGCTGCCACTGCATGGCGCATGTGTGTCGACTACACCGATTTGAACAAGGCATGCCCCAAGGATCCTTTCCCGCTACCTCGTATCGATCAGGTGATCGATTCCACTGCTGGTTGTGAACTGCTGTCTTTCATAGATGCCTACTCTGGTTTCCACCAGATTGCACTCAATCCTGATGATCAAATAAAGACTGCTTTCATTACCCCGTACGGGGCTTATTGCTATCGTGTCATGTGTTTTGGCTTGAGGAATGCGGGTGCAACCTATCAGAGATGCATGCAGAAATGCTTGCACGACCAGCTCGGCAAGAATGTGCAGGTGTACGTAGATGACATTGTCATCAAAACGAATAAAACACATACTCTGCTTGCCGACCTGGAGGAAACCTTTGCTAACCTACGCAAGTACAAAATGAAACTAAATCCGAGTAAGTGCATCTTTGGTGTACCGGCTGGAAAACTACTCGGTTTTCTAGTCTCTAGTCGGGGCATTGAAGCCAATCCCTCAAAGATAAAAGCTATTGAGAGCATGTCTTTGCCGAGATCATTGAAGGATGTGCAGAAATTCACAGGTTGCTTGGCATCTCTGAGCCGGTTTCTTGGCCGAATGGGCGAGAAGGCCCTGCCTCTATACCAGCTGATGAAGAAAAGTGACAAGTTTGTCTGGACTCCGCAAGCGGACGTGGCATTCAATGAGCTGAAGGCAATGCTGGCTAGCGCTCCCGTCTTGGCTAGTCCGTTACCCAAGGAGCCTATGCTGCTGTACATAGCTGCGACTAACCGAGTAGTCAGCGTGGTGATAGTGGTGGAGCGAGAAGAAGAAGGCAAGAGTGTGCAGCGCCCGGTGTATTACCTCAGTGAAGTGCTGTCCAGCTCCAAGCAAAACTATCCACACTACCAGAAGATGACATATGGTGTGTACCTAGGCGCCAGGAAGCCGAAACACTATTTCCAGGAGCACCCCATCACTGTCGTGAGTTCTGCTCCCATCTCGGATATCATGGGTAACAAGGAGGCGAGTGGCAGAGTAGCCAAATGGGCAATCGAGCTAGCAGCGTACGCTTCCGCGTATACGAGAAGAGAAGCCATCAAGTCTCAGGTCCTGGCGGAGTTTCTTGTGGACTGGGCCGAGATGCAGTATGAACCTCCTGCTCCAGTTTCCAACTATTGGAGGATGCATTTCGATGGCTCGAAAGTGAAGGAAGGCCTTGGTGCTGGTGTTGTGCTTACGTCACCCAAGCGAGATCAGCTCAAGTATGTGCTGCAGATTCATTTCAAGGCATCCAACAATGTAGCAGAGTACGAGGCAGTGGTGCATGGTTTGCGAGTAGCAAAGGAGGTTGGTGTGCAGCGCATTATATGCTATGGTGATTCAGATCTGGTGGTGCAGCAAGTCTCGGGCACTTGGGATGCTTTGGATGCCAACATGGCTTCGTATCGCTTCCTGGTGCAGTCTATGACTGGGTTTTTCGAAGGTTGTGAGTTCCAGCACATTCACCGAGCAGAGAACGAAGCAGCAGACGAGCTATCCAAGTTGGGATCTTCTCGGCAGTCCATCCCGGCAGGGATCGCCTTGGAGCATTTGAGGAAGCCATCCATCAAGCCTTCTCCCAACTCGGAGTCTATATTTGTCCCTTCTCTGCCAAGTGAAGAATCTGATCCAATGGAGATTGACTGGGAGAGTGCTGCAGGAAACCCGGGGACTGCCGTCCTCTACTCGGGGACTGTCACTCCCTACTCGGGGACTGTCACTCCCTACTCGGGGACTGCCACTCCCTACTCGGGGGCTGCCACTCCTTACTCGGGGACTGCCACTCCTTGCTCGGGGACTGCCGCCCTCAACCCGGAGGCTGTCGCATTCATTGAAGAAGTTCTTGCCAATCGATCTGGATTGCAAAGAAGCGCTCCTACTCCTCCTGTGCAACCGCAAGAGCCCGTCCCAATGGAACTGGACGAACCAGTGTTTCCCATACGGGAGACACCGAATTGGGCTATGCCCATATTATCCTTTCTAAGGGACGGCACACTACCCGAAGATGAGGTGACTGCGAGGCAGATTCAAAGAAGGTCCAAGGGCTACACTATTGTCCGAGATGTGCTGCACAAGAGAAGTGCCACTGGCGTGCTGCAACGTTGTGTGAGCCCGGAAGAGGGAGAAGAAATTCTGGTGGAGATACATCAAGGGGAGTGTGGGCATCACGCCTCATCTCGGGCTTTGGTCAAGAAAGCTTTTCGGCATGGTTTCTACTGGCTCACTGCACTGCAGCAAGCTGAAGATATTGTGAGGAAGTGCAATGGCTGCCAGATGTTCGCAAGTAAGATTCACATGCCCGCTTCCGAGTTGAAGACAATTCCTATCACATGGCCATTTGCTGTTTGGTGCTTGGATATGGTTGGCCCCTTCAAGCCGGCTAAAGGCAATATGACACATATCTTGGTCATGGTGGACAAGTTCACCAAGTGGATTGAAGTGAAGCCTATTCGGAAGTGCGATGGGGTCACAGCTGTGAAATTCGTGAAGGATGTGATCATGAGATATGGCTACCCGCACAGTATCATCACCGACAACGGCACCAACTTTGCAGAGGGGGCAATGGTGCGATTCTGCAGAGATAAGCATATCCGACTAGACGTTGCGTCAGTCGCGCACCCTGCCTCCAATGGGCAAGTTGAAAGAGCAAATGGAATGGTACTGGCAGGCATAAAGCCAAGGCTGATTGAGCCGCTACTGAAAACACCTGGGTGTTGGCTAGAAGAGTTGCCAGCGGTGTTGTGGAGTCTAAGGACTACCCCTAACCAGTCAACCGGCTACACGCCATTCTTCTTGGTATACGGGGCTGAGGCCGTGTTGCCAATAGACTTAGAGCATGACTCCCCCCGAGTAGCCCTCTACACTGAGGTGGAGGCGAGAGAAGCTCGAGAAGACGATGTTGACCTGCTTGAAGAAGCAAGAGAGCTGACTATGTCACGTTCGGCTATCTACCAGCAAAACCTGCAGCGTTATCATAGCCGAAAGGTGAACCCAAGGGTTTTCCGAGAAGGAGATATGGTCCTTAGGCTTGTGCAGCGCACAGCTGGGATGCACAAATTGTCTCCTCCATGGGAGGGGCCTTTCACTGTGAGCAAAGCGCTGCACAATGATGCGTACTACCTTGTAGATGTGCGCCCATCACAGGCGAACAGGGCAGATAAAGCTGGAGAGGAAACCAAGCGCCCTTGGAATGTAGCTCTACTGCGTCGTTTTCATTCGTAAGCAAAGATGTGTATGTACCCTCTTATCCGAGTTGCAATTCTACTCTGCAATCTGAAATTGTTCTCGGGGACTGCCCTCGTCCAAAATTGTTCTAAGTGTTTTTACTCGGCTTTACCCTTTGTCTATTCGGTTGCTCCACTTCAGAACTCATAAGCGCATTGAGTACTGTGTTTAAACCTATATGCCAACTCTTCGACTCTGCTGCTGTCCGAAACCCGGCTTCATGGCAAGCAAGAGAACAAGCAAAAGGTCAATGAGCACACGAAAATCGCTAAGGAAGAAAAAAGTGCAGGAACCGAGTAGGGCGTTTTGTTACTTTTGTTCTCTGCTCGTCTTTTCGGTTAAGTGGTGGGCTGCGTTACTATGATTGTTTCTAAGCGGCTAAGTATTTGCAGCTCTACTCTTCGATTCTTGTGACTCGAATACCAAAAAAGCAACAAGTTGCGGGTAGAGCAGAGATGAAAAGATAGGGTGAATAAGAAATGCAACTCGGGGACTCGCATGGAAACGCAACCCGGCATTGAGCCAAGGCTGCTCAAAATGATTAAATTAAAGATAATGGATGGAAATAAAATTGAGTAGCAAGAAAAGCATAAATAAGTCTGATACATCTGCTCCCGGCATCCCGGGAATCTGATAAATGTTCAAGTAAAAAGTGTGCAGGTAAAATCATGTGGAGGAGGCAATGTTGTCGGCGCTGGCATTGGCTGCTGCATCTTCTGTGGTGGTCCTGGTTGCCTCTGCCTCCGAGTTGGTGGCGGCTGTCCTTGCGGGTTCTTCGTCGGCACTGGCATGGGTGGCATCCGCCTCCGACTGGACGGTGGCGGACTCTTCCATCTCGGTGTCACGCTCGGAAGTAGCCGTGGCCGCCGAGATGGGCCCTGCAGCAGAAGAAGAACCAGAGGCTTGGCCAGGGGGACGGACCGTGTCGTCGAGAGCAGCTCCTGATGAGGTGCCGAACTCGAGTGCGGCGGTGTCGATGTGCTCGGTCTCCTCATCGCTACTCGCGACAGCGACATTTTTCCCCTTCCCGGCCTTGCTCCTGGGGGAGTCGAAGAAACCCGACTCCAGTTCAGAGTCTGTCTCCTCATCATCTTCCTCGCCCTCCTCCACTTCGGTGTCGGGCTCGGGGAGGCCGTCGATGAAGACATCCGTCTCAGCGCACTCCGTGACCTCGTACGCAATCAACTTGCGCGCGGCCACGCAGCTGGGGTCTATCTCCCACTTGGACTTTTCGCGCTTCCCACGGATGATCTCCATATTCAGATTCTCATACCATGAGGCGACGCAGAGGAGCATTAAGTCAGCACCTGCCCGAGCTCCCGAGGCGCGCCACTTCTTCAGCTCGGCTTTCACATTCTGCAGCTTGAGGGCAAGGCCACCAATCGTTGTCGGCGCGGCATCTTCAGGCCAGAACAGCTTGTGGAGCGCGAAGCCGACGCGCACCAAGTCGGTGCCCACGCCGGCTAGGCGTTCGAAGTGCCCCTTCATCACCACTAAGCTGTCTTCGATCTCGGCCCTGGTGTCCGAGGCTTCGCCCTTCTCAAGGCGAACCGCTCGAGCCTTGGCCAAGGCTGGCGCGCAGGCGGACACGAGATCAGGGAAGATTTCTGCATAGAGGTAAGGACGGAATTCAGTCACGGGAACCGAGAAGAGGCAGAGTCGAGAAGAAAAGATGCAGCAAGAGAGGGAACTTACTGTGAAGCTCTTGGCGCAGCCGCTGCAACTGGGTTTTCCAGTGCTCCTCATTGGAAATGTGCCTCTCCACGAGCGAGCGAAATCCGTCCAATTGAGTGCAGTACCCAGCATTGGCCTTTTTCAGCGTTTCGCGCTCCTGCTCGAGGGCCTTTATCTTGGCATTAAGGGTTGTCTCGGTTTTTGCCTTCGCGGCGATGGCTCTGTCCCTCTCGTCACCAAGCTTGACAGCATCCTGGAGTGCCTCCCGCAGCTGGATTTGCAGCGTCTCCATCTCGGAAGTGTGTGTGCTTTGCAGAGCTGCAGACTGGCTTATTAGTCGCACCTCCACTTCTTCAGGTTTCACGCAGTCCTGGTGTTCCTCAACAAACAATTTATGATCTTCTGAAAAGAGCAAAGCACGGTTAGCAGAGAGGCAAAGGAAACAGGAACAAGGGCAAACCGAGTAGACGGAGGTTTACCTTCAAGCTTCTTGATGGTGTTCTCGGCATTCGCAACAAAGGTGCGACATTTCTCGTGTTCGTCAGCCAGGGCCTTCAGTTTCCCTGCAGAGTAGAAAAGGTTAGCGCAAGAAAGCAATAGCGGGCGTAAACAAAAAACGCAAGAACCGCGCGGCTAGAAGCGTACCTTCCATCTCTGACAGCTTCAGAGTGCTATCCTTGGCGTCCTTACCAGCTGCCTCCGCAGCTGCCTTCTCCTTTTCCAGGGCAACAATTCGCCTTCTGGCGATAGCATGATTCCAGAGGAGCACACGATACAAATTAGTGCGTTTCAGAACGCTATCCTGAGAAGCGGGAAGAAAGCAAGTTAGGCAAAGAAGTGGAGATTCAACCCGAGTAGGAGGCTACTCGGAGAGTATCCATCTACTCGGCCAGAATCTCGGGGACTGGGTGAGAGTAAAGGAAAATGAAGATGAGCAGGAGAGAAGAAAAATTCAACTCGAAAAGAGCAAGTAAGAATTACCGCATAAGCCTGCTCGATGTCCTCGGCATTCTTGCGGTGCAGGAACATCTTGGCGGCGAGAGTGGCAGTCTCGGTGGAGACAGTCATGGGCTTGTAACCCAAATCCACTTTGTTCCATTCAACGCGCATGTGGTCGATTGCGCCCAACCCAAGGCCGTGCCAGTTGTCCGTGCCGAGAACCTTGCTGTCCCACTTGGCGTCGATGAAGCCAATGGTGTCAAGTACCTGCTCAAGGCTCCGTGATGTTATCGCTGGATCCTGGACTCCCCGAGAAGCAATAGTGACGGACTTGTTCTGGTTTGGAGCCGGGGGAGGGGAGTTCACAGCTACGGCTTTCCTTCCCCTCTGAAGGGCAAGTTGTTTATCCTGGGGAGAGAAGCCGATCTGGTTTTGTTGACTGACCTGCACCATGTAGTCCGGGAAGCAAGGCTGACCAGCAACAGCAAGAGCAGCGGAGGTAGCAGTAGCAACCGGGCCGGGCGCGCGAATGACCAACTGTCCAGTTGAGGTCGGAGGCGGCATCTGATCTCTGGCTTGTTTCTTCGCTTTCTCTTTCTCGGCTCGCTGTTTCTCGGGATCCTTGGCCTTCTTTCCTTCAGTCTTGGTCTTCGCCTTCTCGGCGGCCTCCTCCTCGGCTGCCTTCTTCTCAGCTTCTGCCTTCTCGGCAGCTTCTTTCTCAGCTTCCCTCTTCTCGACCTCCTCCCTCAAAGCATCTAGGGCTTGCTGCCTGGCTGGATCAGTTGGCGGCGCCAGGGGCGCGCTATCCGGTGCGCCAATCGGCTGGGTGCTACTCGGTGTGGCGCCGGTCTGCGCGTCACTCAGTGGGTAGGCATCTGTCATAGTGGCATCCGTGGCGGTGGCGTCTTCTACCCGCTGCTCGGCAGCGGGGTTCACTTGGTCAGCAGCTCCTGTGTTTGGCTGCTCTGGCTCAGCTTCTGGCCGCTCAAGGGCGGCGTTGTCCTGCATCTCTTTGTCTTGAGTCTCCTCGGCAGTATTGGCCGGAGGAGAAGGGGGTCTTTCTTGGTGCGCAGCAGTGTCCTGTGCTGCTGACTCCGCACGGGACTGCTGCTCCGAATCTACTCCTTGAGCATCTGTGCTCCGTGCATTGGCGGCCTCATCCTCGTCATCGTCGAGGTTGATAAGTGGCGCCGCTGGCTTCTTAGCCTGATCGGGCGCGAGAGCAGCATTCGCGTCCATGGGAGGACTGCAGGGAAAAAGAAGTTCAGAAATTAGAAAAGGATTGGGGAAAATAACACAGTGCGAGAAGGGAGACGGCAGAGAAGAAACTTACGCGCTGGTGGAGGCGAGCTTCCGCCTTGGTTTCTTCGCAACCGCCTTGGTCGCCTTCTTCTCGGCTGGCCTTTTCCTCTTGGCTGGAGGCTCTTGGGCGCCACTGCCAGTACGTTTGCGAGTGTCAGGAGCGGCAACGGACAGAGGCTTGACGACAAGGGCCGTATCGCCCTTGTTCTCATCTTCATCCTCACCATCATTCTCCTCGGCAACATCGTCTATGAATTCAAAAGGAAAAGAGAAGCGAATCAGAACCAGAAAACGATGGATTGGAACTTCTCGGAAACAAGCAGAATGAGTACGCAATTACCTTCGAATTCGTCCTCGGACCAATCGCGAAGAGATGATTCGGCGTCGCGCTTCTCCATTGTGGGGGAGTGTGCAAGGTTGATTTGATCTACGGCATCGAAGGAGGGCACGTCGTCCTCCTCACGATCGGCAGACCAGTTGCCTTCGAAACGTTCGCAGCTCTCCATACGCTGGCGATTGAGGGTCTGAAGAACAACGAAGAATCGCAGGTTAGCCGAGTAGCAGGAGAGTATTCAACTCGGAAAGGCGTGCAGGTATTAAGCATACTAAGCCTAAGAGTTGTTCCCGAGTAGGCTACCCAGCACGGCGTGCAGGCACAAAGCACATTAAGCCTAGGCTATTCGGCTAAGTATCCTACTCGGTACAGAAAGCAATTGCTAGTCGAAGTTATCTACTCGGAAGGCATATGCGGAAAACAGAATAAGAAGGACTCACCCGTTCAATTGGCTTCGTGCGGCTGTATGGGACGAACCCATACTGCCAGTGGTCGTCGAGGCTCGTCATCAGGATGGTCCTTGCGTGCGCAGGGACATCAATGTTGTCAAGCTCGATGGTGGTTGTCCTGGTGCAGTCGCGGGGGCCTCCCATGTAGCACATGAGATGGCAGCGCTCCTGCAGAGGCAGCATTCGGTTCTTGATCCAGCAAGCCACCGGATCATCATTCTTGAGGCCTTGGTCTTTCAGCCAACCAAGCATGTTCTCTATCTCGATGGCGTTGGCGTCGTTGGCAGGCTTCTCCTTCCAATTCTTCCCGGTCGGAGCACGGGTGCTCCAAGCAGGCAAGTTGATTCGGTCACTTACCGTGGCTCCCTTCGCGGCAGGGATGTTCTTGACATAAAGGAATGTCTTCTGCCACATTCGTACGGAGTCCAACCCCTTGATAAGGGGATGGTTGGTCCCCGACCGTTGCACCATCATGGCGCAGCCGGTGTCGGTGGCGCGGCCAACGCCCGCGCTGTCCTTCTTCCCGATGGTCTGCTGGCGGAGGTGGAAATACCTCAGCCAGGTATCCATCGTCGGATGGATGCCGAGGAAGGCCTCGCACACCACGGCGTGGTAGGCGAGGAAGACGACGGCGTTGGGTGGTAGATGGTGCATCTGCAGGCCGAAGTGGTCCAAGAACTTGCGGAGGAAGTCGGAAGCCGGCAATCCGAAGCCGCGCTCGAAATGCGATATGAACACGACGAACTCACCCTCCCGCGGGGTTGGCGCGAGTTCGCCGTCAGGCGCCCGGCACTCCACACCGGGAGGAACTCTCCGGGTGTTCACAAGCCAGGCGCAATCTTCAGCGGTGACGACCGAGCCGGCCCAGCCGGCACGAGCGGCCATGGCGAAGGGTGTGCAGATGGTGGAGAAACGGAAGAATTTGGTTGGCGGGGTTGAATTCGCAGCGGCGCAAGAGATTGCGCGGCGGCGGAGAGCTCGGGGGCGGAGAAGAACAAAGGACGAGAAAGGAATAGTGTGAAGGAAGGGGAAAAGGAAGTTACCGGCGGGGATATTTATATCCTCTCCGCGGTTACCGTTACCATCGCGGAAGTGGGATCGATCGTGGCGTGTGGTGGGATCTGTGGCCGGCTGGAAACGCACACAAGCGCGGGATGCGCGCGTAACGGCCGCAATTGATCCCACCACCAAATCGTGGCCAGTTATGACTCTTGATGGGACGTGACGAGTGGGTGGGCCCACTACCTGGAAACTGGGCGCGTGGCACGATGCGTCCTGGGCAACGAGGCGACGGGGGCCTGGATGCGTGACACGTGTTCAGTTGCTGTGCGAAGGGCTGGATCGTGCTCTGCGCCGCAAAGGCTCAATTCAAGAAAATTCTCCAAGTCCTTTTACTCGGTCGCAGAGTAGAGATCGTCTGCTGCGCAGAAGAGAGGAAACTTAAGGTACTATTCAGAGAGCTACTCGAAGGCTTTACTCGGCATCTTGAGGTTCAAGGGCTACGTGGCAAGGATTGGTTTTAAGCTGGCAGAGCCTAGTGAACAAGTTCGCAAGGCTCAACCAGCTTCGGGGACTGCTGTCGGGGGGTTACCCCCGAGTAGGGTAAAGGCAAGTGGTAAAGGCGACTTACAGAAGAGAGGTTTGGTCGAGTAGCCGACTACCCGGTGCTTGCTACCCGGTCGACTGCTACTCGGTCTCACCTCAAGATGACCAGAAGGAGATATCAATCAAGTTCTATCCTTTCGAGTAGAGGAGTTGGCCCGAGTACAATTGGCGGGAACAATTGGCGGGAACCTACTCGGGCCAGAAAGTCAAAGGAGCCGTTCTGACACAGGATCCCGCGTATCCTGGGTCCGTACTTGGCAGCATTCGAACTACTGTTCATCTGGGACCGGCCTGCCTGACAGTGACAGCATGGAAGCAGGCCGTGGCAGGATAAGGGGGGCCTACTCTGTGCTTAGGTACAGTGATACCAGTCTGTCCCCTAGTTTTGCCCAACGACTTTCCAGATGAAGCCAAGGTTAGGAACCAAAGCTGTCAGCGGGAACCCGGAAGAAGGACGATGTGCACACTATGTCGACACTTGTCCATGTTTGGACGTATCCGGCTGGGCACCATGTATATAAGGTGCCCCGCCGCCTCCTGCGTGGGGATGGGAACACATCTCGACCTAGATTGCATACTGGAACCCTAGTTCTTGACCTAGTTCATCATCTAGAGGAGAGTGGCTACTCGGTAGCAAGAACCTTGTACTGTGGCTACTCGGTGAGATACCAAAATACACAAAGAAAGGCAGGAGTAGGGGTTTTACCTCCTCACGAGGGCCCTGAACCTGGGTAGATCGTGTTGTTTGCAGTGTTTACTTCGTACCTCACGCGGCTACTCGTCGCGTGATCCCTCCCCGAGCACCTCCAGCGTCCTTCGTCCCCACATCTTTAGCCATCCCATGGCATCTGCCGTGACACCACCACGACACAGATAGATAATAATAAAGCATCCAAGTTCTAGGCAAACCATAGGCATGTGTTCCAATATAGTCATACGTGCTCGCAATGAGAAACTTGCACAACATCTTTTGTCCTACCAGCCCGTTTGCAGCGGGGACTCAAGTGAAACTACTGGTAATTAAGGTGCTTCTTTTAATAAAGCACCGGAGCAAAGCGTTAACACTCTGTGAACACATGTGATCCTCACATCACAACCATCCCCTCCGATTGTCCCAGTTTCTATCACTTTGGGGCCTCGGCTTCCGGACAACAATGTGTGTAAACAACTTGCAGATATGATCAAGAAACATAATTATACTCATGAAACAATAACACGTTCAGATTTGAGATCATGGCGCTCGGGCCCTAGTGACAAGCATTAAGCATAACAAGTTACAACAACGATATAAAGCAGTAACAACGGATACTAGGCACCATGCCCTAACAATCTGGCATTATTACATGAACGATCTCATCTAATCCCTTCCATCCCTCTCAGCCTACAACGGGGATTCCTCACACATGGATGGGGGAATCATGGATGGTTGATGGAGAAGTGGTGGAGGGTGACGATGGCGATGATCTCCTTCGAATCCCCGTCCCGGCAGGGCGCCAGAACATGAACTTGTGATCCCCAAATTGAATTTCTAGGTGGTGGCGGCCGCGCTTTGATGTGTTTCTCTTGAATATGACGAACCCCCTAATGTTTTAGGCTTACGGGGCATAAGTAGTCGAAAGGGGAGCCCGAGGGGTGCCTGGGGCCACCACACCACCTGTAGGCGCGACCTAGGGGGCGCGCCCAAGCATGGTGTGGGCCCCTCCTTGCCCCCCCTCCGTCTCTTCTTCTGGCTCCTATGGTCTTCGGGTGAAATAAGGACTATGGGATCTTTTCCGGGCAATTTCCTGGAAGTTGATTTTTCTGCACAAAACGAGACACCAAGGTAATTCTGGTGAAAACATCGTTAGTGTGTGTTAGTTGTATCCAAAACTCGCAAGTTTAGAGGCAAACAATAGCAAAAGTGTTCGGAAAAGGAGATACGTTTTGGACTTATCACCACCCCGACACGCCCGGGGGCTACTATCGGTACCCCCACCGGAGGGGGACCCGCTCCTGGCACGTAGGCGACCGACTGTGCAACAAAGACATGTGGACACCCGGGTAGAACCCGACGAGGGGCCGGGGGGTGCGAGGCTTCCCCCGGAGGAGGAGGCCACCTACGGTATAGGGTCCACCGCCCTGGCCATGAAACGCCTCGTGGCGTTTTCCTGTCGACCCTTGGGAGGGGGAGCGTTGCACTGTCCTCTTTTCCACCACGCCCCTCGACACGTATCCCTCCCTGATAGACAAGTGGAAAGCATGCAATAGCACCACATAGGAGACACAGGCACACAACTGTTGAAAAGGAGCAAAGAAATCGAAGGAGAAAAGGACCCCCGAATATCGGATCTCAATGGGAGATAGGAGGATTGGTAAAGAGAGGAATGAAAGGAGAGAGTCCTAGGAGGTTAGAGCAGACTCGGAAGCAAATACATAGAGCATCTGTGATAAACACCAATACCACCGATGTAACCACCTACACCAACATATAATTCCAGATTATACATGCATGACGTAGGGTTCCATCTCGCGATGGCCCGAACCTAGGTAAAATCGGTGTCCCATGGTGTACATTTTATCCCTCCTCTCTCTAGAGAAACCACCGTTGACATAATCAGGATTGACCACACCCCACTGCCGAACAAATCAGGGAGTTGGACGCTGGTCACTCATGGTGTCCGTGTTTCGACACACGACATCTCCTAGCCGCAATCGCACTCGAGACACTCGGGGGGCCACAAACAATCAATTCCAACAGAAAAACGGGGTGACTCCCAGCCGTAGTCACATTCGAGACACTCAGGGGCTGCACAACAATTGGATACAACAACTAAAATGGGGTGACTCCCAGCCACAGTCGCACTCGAAATACTCGGGGGCTGCGCAACAATCAGTTCAAACAGAAAAAAGGGGTAACTTCTAGCCGTAATCGCACTCGAGATACTCGGGGGCTGCTTAGCAATCAGTTTAAATAGAAAGGGGGTGACTCCCAGACGCAGTCGCACTCGAGATACTCTGTGGCTGCGCAGCAATCAGTTCAAACAAAAAAGGGTAACTCTTAGTCGTAATAGCACTCGAGATACTTGGGGGTTGCGCATTAATCGGTTTAAACAGAAAAAGGGGGTGACTCCCGGATCGCACTCGAAGCATTCGAGGGTTGTGCACCAATAAGTTAAAACAGAAAAAAGGGGTCAACTATCAGCAGCGCTACAATCGAAGGACTCAGGGACTATACAACAATCAGATCAAAAAAAATCATACAGAAAAGTGTTCAAGGAGATAAGCAAGACAAGAACACTCAATCAGGAAAATTGGGACTTTATTTATATATATCACACACAGTTATAGTGTTATTTACAAAGGAAGTTGAGCGATTCAATTTCAAAATCGAGAAGTCCAACCACTTTCAAGTTGCACATTCGTCTCCTCTTCTGCCAAGCGCATAAGTGTGACTGGTGCACGAGTGGCTGCTTCACATCGAGCCCTCACGTTGATGCGCTGGCGACCTCGAGGAGCATGAGGATCCCTACAAAATTTGCGAAAATTCAGATGTGGGTAGTGAGTCTTGGCAACCGCTACAGCAACCTTGGCTGCACCAACCAGTTGATGCCGAACGAGTGCCTTGGCATGATTATAGCTGCTAAATTTGCACATCAAGTTGAAGAGTCCTTCTTGTAGTTTGTTGAGTGGAAATAGGGCTCCGTGTATATTGCAAAAAGCAGCGTGACAAGAGCCAATCACCCCACCACCTTGTCGGGCCCGATTTCGCAGCGTCAAGAGTACTCGAGAATTTTCTGCATTATCCCGGAAAGAAGAAGAGCTGAAAGCAGCAAGCTTTTGGCGCTTCTCCTTGATATACCGAGTCCCCTCAGCAGAGTTCTCTTGGATACCTGGAGGAAAAATAGTCACACGGATAATATGGAGTAAATTGACTCGGAGCAAGCCAAAATTTGCCACCTGAAATCTTACATTCTATATCTGTGGCTATAGCAGCTATGTCAGCTAAAAGGAAATTTTCATGGTCCATGGCAACTTGTTCTTTGGATTTTGAAGCATCAAGTTGATCCTTTAGAGCTTTGAGTTCGTCCTATTTGCTCAGAAGTTTGGGGCACAATAACTACACCAAAGCTTTTAGGGTATTTACTTCAGAAAAATGAGAAGTAGAGGGATTCGAAGTTGATGCTGCCATTGGTGTGTGAATACTGGATGGAGCTACAGAACTAGCCCCAGATGCCTAAAGAAAGAAAAGGAAGGATGTTAAGACTCGATGTTTATTTTCGTTCGAGTGCTCGGTATAATATTGATACGTCTCAAATGTATCTATAATTTCTGATGTTCCAAGTTGTTTTTATTCCATATGCTACATGTTTTCTATACACTTTATGTCATTTTTATGGATTTCCTGGGACTAACCTATTGGCAAGATGCCACAGAGCCAGTTCCTGTTTTCTGTTGTTTTTTATTTCAGAAAAGTTGTTCTGGAAATATTCTCGAAATTGGACGAAACAAAATCCCAGAGTCTTAGAAACCTGTCACGTACACGTAATCAGGAAGGGACCTGGACGGGGGCCCTGGAGCTACCACACCATAGGGTGGCGCGCCCCCTTGGCCGCGCCACCAGGTTATGTGCCCCCTGGCCGCCCACCTACGTTGCCCATTTTCCTATTTAAGCTCCTCCTCGGTTTAACCCTAAATATCTGAGCCTCCATCCACGAAAAGTTCCATAGTCGCAGTCATCGTTAACCCTAGTTCGGAAGGGTTCTAAAGCTATCTCCGGCACCCTGCCGGGAGAGGGAATCATCACGGGAGAGCTCTCATCACCATTCCTGCCTCCAGAGTGATGCGTGAGTAGTTCATACTTGGACTACGGGTCCATAGCAGTAGCTAGATGGTTGTCTTCCCCTCTTTATGCCTCATGTTTAGATCTTGTGAGCTTCCTAACATGATCAAGATCATCTTATTGTAATGCTATATGTTGTGTTTGCTGGGATCCGATGAATATTGAATGTTATGTCAAGTGATTATCAATCTATCATGTTTATGTTATTTATGATTTTGCATGCTCTCTGTTACTAGTAGATGCTTTGGCCAAGTTGATACTTCTAACTCCAAGTTGTTACTTCTAACTTAAGGCAATAATCTGTTTCTTGCAACTTAATACCCGAGGTTCGATTGGATGACACTCCGAGGGTGGATTATTATTCATAGATGTAGTTGGATAACGGTCTATGAATTATGTTGTAATGCCCGCATGAATCACATAGTAATCATCATGGCATGCATATGTAGTACGGTGCAGCCTTTATATCATTAAATTGCCAAGTTGTAATTTGTTTACCCAGGATGTTATTTATCTTTTATGGAGAGACATCACTAGTGAACCGTGGACCCCGGTCCATTCCTTTACATTGATAATAAAATCACTTCAAACACTGTTTTATTTACTGCAATCATTGTTTTCCTCTCATTCACTGCCATCACTATTCTCTTTTCATTTAATGCAAACAAGTACTATTTTCCACACTATACATCTAATCCTTTGTGTTAGAAAAACCTGTGAGATTGACAACCTCACTGTTTTGTTGGGGAAAGTACTTTTATTGTGTTGTGTAGATTCCACGTTTCTGCTGAGCCTGGTAGTGCGCCCTGCCAACATCAGCTATCTTCAACCTTCAGAAGTGATTTCTTTATCGTACTGGTCGATTAAACCTCGGTTTCTTTCTGAGGGAAAACTTGTCGTTGCACTCTTCACACCTTACACTTGGGGTCTCCCAATGGGTGTGTGTTAACTCCTGCACCATCAAGCTTTTCTGGCGCCGTTGCCGGGGCAGCAATAGCGTGGGTAAATATTCTTGTGTACACTTGTATGCTTTGTATCTAAGTAGTTTTTACTTTCAGTTTTAAGTTGTTTTCTATCTAATTTTCGATAGGGAATGCGAATTATATAAAAAAGTTGTACTTGTTATCTAAAAACGTTTTCAAAAAGAGAGTGATTGGAAAAAGGTGTAATGGTTAAGTGGGGGGTCGACCTTGAACACTTGTGTTCATGCCTATGAAACCTAAGAAAAATTTTCCATGGAAGCTTCTCAGCTAAAAACTTGCATATATTGTAAATATTGTGTATATACCTCTCTACATAAAAAATAAAGTGCTAATATCAGTCTCTAGTTATTTGAAAGTGCAAAAGTTTGGTTTACTACGCAGAAACAGATTTATTGCGCTTCACCGTATAACCTGTTTAAAATCACCAGAACATTATTTAGATCTGCAAATTTTTGTGACTTTCATTATTTCTGACTTTTCTAATTTGATTTACGTAGCTATTTGAAAAAATTGATTTTCACCGACTTATTAGTTTTTGGTTGATTTCCCGTTCTTCACTGTAAAAAATCATGATAAATCTCAGAATAGTATTTTGATCTGAATTTTTTTGTGCATAAACCTGAGATTATGATCTGTCTTTCATTAGTTTTAATTTTTTTGATTTGAGCTAAGTAACTATATCATTGAGTGTCATCCTTACAGGCTATTCAGTTTTCGCAGATTACTTTGTTTATTCAATATTGTACTTAGTGTTCTTAGTTTCCTTAGTTTTTCGACGGACAACGGAAATTTTATACGAAACCTAGGTATATACAGTGACTAATTTTTAATAAATATCATGAAACTTGACAATACTTGAACATGAGTGGATTTTATTTAATGGGTACTAACCCTACTAATGAATTTTGTGAAGTTTTATGTAGATATAGCTTATAATATCTAATCAATATGGTGATATGGGATGACCAAAAAGACACAAGAGCTCAAGCTTGGGGATGTTTAGGCGCATCCCAAGAACATATTCAAGAAGATACAATCATCTTATCTTGGGGATGCCCGAGTCATCCCCCTATCCATCAACAAAAATGAGGTTGTCTCGTTCATGATCTATATTACCCTTTTTCACATGATATGTATTGTCTTAACATGTATTTTAATTTGCTTTCATTTATTTTTGGGTTGCTTTGCTGTTACTATGAAGTTTAGTTCTTGTTTAGCCTATGTTATTTTAGTTTCTAAAAAAATAAAGTACCAAGTTTTACGCATTTAGTTTCAGTTGATGCATATTTAAGGGCTTTTTCTGTTTTCAACATTTTCTCCTCAATGTACGATTTTTCATATTTTACTGAAAACTCAAAAAGTCACGAAAATTTAAGTGGTTATGTATCATATAACCCTATGCATGCAAAAAAAATGGCAAAAATTTATGACATGTTTAAGTGCACCTAATAAATACGTTTTTCAGCTGCTGTTTTTTGGACAGATTCTGACTTTTGTTCTAAGAGTGGCCTCTTTGGATTTTAATTTGATTCTTTTGTAACATCCCAATGTTGGGAGGTTATAAGGATCTAAATATAATATGTGTATTTGCAAAGCATGCATCTAAAAGTACGGGAAATTTTGGCGCGAAAGTTTAAACGAATCAAAATGACCAAAGTTTCACTTGACATGGTGAAATAGGTCTAGTTCATCTAGTCAGGAGTACATTTGGAATGATCTTTATAACAAGTATCTTAAGAAACCAAATCACTTGATAAGACAAAACATAATTGGTTATGATCAAACACAAATTATCAACAACCTTAACCACAAGTCTATAAGTGACTTGGGATAATTCATTAGGTAATTACAACCAAAGAGGGGTGAGTATCCAAATCACATAAGTGATAATCATACTTCCACTAATGAGTAATGCATAATTGAACCATTTCATCAACAGAGATATGATCTTTTATAAAACAACAACTTCATAAGTTATGAATTCATTTCCACAACATCTTTATAAATCATCTCATAACTACAAGGTGAACCATCACAAGTAAAACACAAAGTTTCAATAGAACATAAGTGATACAAACAAGGCATAACTTAAAACCCACAAGTGGGAAAGGATATATTAATTGTATTAACATATTTATCTAATATGTACATATCTCATCAACTATAAAAGAAGTACCTAAGAGAAGAATCAAATCTTCTTCAACCACTGTTAAAACCTTGATCATCACATATGATCTTTCCAAACCTCTATGTCTGTATCATGAATACAAATGAATAATATAAAATAACAACATGACACTCTAAGTAACCAACTAACAACTATTACATAAGTCATTAAACCCTAATAACATTCACATTCTCATTGTCTTATTCATCTTATATAAGTGAGCATATGAGATCTCAACACATCAAGGAACCACTTGATCAACTTCCTATATTAAGTCAACATTCCATAAGCATTCACATCTCTATTCAAATTAACATTCAAAAACTAAAGCATCTATGGATACAAGTAATGAATAACAACAAGATATAACCTCTAATAGAGGAATTGGATTGAAAGTTAAGTAAAACCAATCATGTATGACTTAAGAGCATAACTTATGGGAAGCAAAACAAGAAATGTATGGAAGAATAATAAAAGCATGAATTAACCCTTAATCTAGATCTTGTGATTTTGGCTAGACCAATGTATCTTGTTTCCCAATCTCCTCCAAGTTATTTTGCAAGAGAAGAAACCACAAGACAGGAGGAACGATCACAAGAAGATCTACAGAAGGATTCTTCAGATTTTTCTAGAAGTGATATTCCAATCTATTATAAGAGTAATTGGAAACTCTTATATATTGATATGATCTTATTAACACTCTTGAAACCGTGTGATAATCCAATGTTAGTGTTATATAGAAGTAGTTTGATAACAAGACTTGCAACCTTGTTAACAGATCACTTTTGTATACTCAAACACTTGAGTGTCATACACAAACAAACAAAAGGTTGAATAACCTAGTACATCTCGGTCTCTTGTATATGAAAAGTAATTTTGGGACAAGCCTTGCAAACTTGTCAAAAAATTCTTCTTATATGCTTAAGGCTAATTGATGTCATAAAACAAACTCCCATCTTTTTATAATCCTCTAAATAAAATCCTTGCTTGGAGTTACTGGCTGTTTTCACCGCAAGGGTGAGATAATTAATGATGGAATCCTAGAGATGATCTTACTGACAAGTGACAAAAGTGATAACAGAAGACTAGTGACAACTAGAGAGAAGAACATCAAGCAACAGAGGACCACATGAAGCAACACTGTTTCAGTAATGGATCAGAAGAAATTATCCAGTGAATCATTAGGATATATTAGTAAACCACTAACCTCTGTCAAACCCATCAGAGATGAAGAGCTCATAATAATATCTTTGATGGAAACAATTCTCAAGTATGAAATAATAACCATCCATGTCATCCACATGTCTGTAATGTCCCAGCGTTTAGGAACTCTCGGGGGGTAGAATATTAATTTGTGCATATGCATGCATGTGTTTGCAAAACCTGAATAAATTTTTCGCAAAACTAAAACCCTGGAGTGAATGAGGTTCCATCAATTAACCGATTTTAAGGTAAAGATTAGTACTGTAAGTTGATGGAATTTCGACATGACCTCTGGGTTATATTTTGAATTTGGGAAACAAAAGTTTGAATTATTTAAATTTAGGAATATTAGAATTTAAATTTGAATTGTAGTTGAATTTGAATTCAAATTAGAGAAATAAGGTTATATCTTAAATATAAATTATTGGACTCATATATGAGATAGCAAATATTGAATATCTCTAAATATCAACAAGAGTAAAGTAAAACAATTGAACTTTATTAATAATCACACAAGTTACAAAGTCTTTACAGTGGGTTCCAAAATAGAAATATTACAACAATTTTACAAATGTGTTATTACAAGAATTTAATCCTAGAACTAAAATCTATCTAATTCATAGCATCCGATATCTTCTACACCTGCAAAACAAAAACACAAAACAAAAACAGAATGGTTAGGGGGGGGAATTAGTACCCTCAGATTGTTAGTGAGTTGCACTGATAAATTCATCACAGGGATTAATACAAAATGTGTAGTATATGTTTTGTGAAATATTGCCTCAGACCAACATCACAGGCAGAGACTAGGAATTACAACTGGCATCAGAAGAAAAATACTAGGCAAGGATAAGATCAACCGAATACCTGGAGAAAATATCTCCTCACTGGCAAGCAGGCACACAACACACTCATGTACAAGCACACATCACACTCATGTACAAGCTTTTGTGCTGTCAAAACCACAACTGTGGTATAAAAACCACAACAACCGCAAGAGAGGGGGGCACACACATCACTTTCCCTTGATATTGCTCGGGTTGCAAAAGCAACCAAGAACAGGAGAAGCACACCAACCAAATCATCCACTCCACTAAATACTGGAGCATCTGATTGCAAGCTCGCAATCAAGAATACAAGGCCAAGGTACCAGGAAGCAGCGAGAGATAATCAACCAAGCCACAAGCACCAAAATCCACCAACCCTTTTGATCATCACCTCAGGTGAATCTCTTGGTACACTCTAAGCCATTCAGTGGCTAGTTGCACACAAGATTTGTTGGGGTTTTAGTATCCTCAGAGAGGCATAGTGATGCTATGCTATAGCTCATCATTGGGGATAGATCTATCTAGTTAAGCATCTGTTCTTATTAGAAAAAGGCCTCAGGCTATGCATCATAGGCTTAGGGGCAAAATAAACAAGTGCAAGCATCTGTTCTTAACTAATAAACTTCAAAGAAGTAAAAGAATCATGTGAAATAATCTGTTCTTATCATTTGATGCAAAGAGGCATCACATCAGAAGAATATAGATCTTATAGCAAAAGGATCTTGAATCAAATCAGTAGCCAAAGGGCTACTGTATCATGTCTTTCAAACAGAATTGATGGGCACCAGATCTGATACTTCAACACAATCATATTAGGACATGGAAATAGTGAAAAGAAATCATAGGATGATGGCATATTCTCTAAATAAAAATTCAGAGTAATATCTATCAACGAATAGCACACCCATAGAAAATTTGGAAGCCACACATGGTAGTAGGATTTTTTCAATAGATAACAAGTCAAAAGGATTTATCACGGGGAGTTAACCAAAGGGAACCATTTCACAGAAATGGCACTGGAAGTAAATCCCAGACAATTTTGCATTACCAGCACAAAGAGGATACCCACAAAAATCTCACAGTTTAGTGCATCAGTTAGATAATTCCTAGGAGTATAACAATCCACCAAAGCATTCATATCTCCAATTCATCACAGAGCATAACAAAATCTCCACAGCCTCTGTATCAAGAATCCAATGGGAAAATTCCCCAAAGCCCAATCAATTCATCCACAATCGCACAGAGGGTTCACAGGGAGCATGGCATGAGCACTAGCACGACGGCCAGGCTCCAGAGAAAGGGGGGAAAGGAGGCAAAGAGAGAGTAGTGAGGGGACAGAGAGAAGGGGAGAGCAAGTACTCACAGTTGGTCACCATCGTGGTGACCACAACCAGTCGAGGAAGCGATGAACGGCGACGAGCCGAGGTTGCTCTCCAGGAGGCCGTCCCGGCGGCATCATCCTCGCAACCGCAGTCACCTAGAGGAAGAGGAGCAGCAACGCTGGAGTCACCCGGGAGCACCCTGGAGCCACCTCGAGGAGCAGTAACCACCGGAGAGGAGTGGAGCACCCCGAGCTTCCGAAACCTAGGGTTAGGGTTTGGGTTGTCCGCGGGAGGCACAGAGGAAAGAAAGCAGATCGAGGTAGAGGAGGGAGTAGAGGGCAGGGTGGCGCGTCGATTGCGCCCGGTAACGGCGGCGGGGATGGACTGAGGGTGGCGGAGTAATTCGGCGGAGGGGATGCGATTCGGTCGCCTCTACATCGCCCGGGAGCGAGGAGAAGAAGAGGGGAGAGGAGAGCGCGCGGGCGGGTGTGTGGTCTGGTCTGGCTCGACCAGGCCAGCGGGTTGGGTTCAACCCAAACGTGGTTGACCCACCTGTCAGCCCTAGGGGCAAAATGGTCATTTGACCAAATTCTCTAATAAAATAATTGTTAAAATTTTTGAGAAAATGATAAATAATTCATAAAATCAGAAAAATACAAGTTATATACCAAAATGCTCCAAATGAAAAATACAATGCATATATGATGGTTTCAAAGTCATTGGACCAAGTTTTTATGTTTGCAATGTTTTGCATCATCATTTAATTCTTTTTAAATTAATAAATTTATAACTTATTCAAATATTTTCAGAAAACAGAAAATGATATATCAAATTAAAAAGCAAAGCATTTCCAATTCAAATATGTCAATCATAAAACATTTTGTTCAACTCATTAACTTGTTTCCAAAGGTATAATTGAATTCTGTAATATTCCTTATAACCAGAAACAACTACCACATCATTATTTTCTTTACTAATAAAACCCTCATGTTTTCACACCTAATAAACCTACCATCACAAGTTATTAGCAAGTATTGTGATGATAGAGTTAGCTGTATTAATTCCTCATTTTAAAATAAACTTGATGTAATTAGCTCTATACTATTGAACACAAAAATAAATTGTGTCTGTTATCTTTTCAATAGTTATTTTTCATGTGTTGTTGTCCTGTTACCTAACCAAGTAATAAAAAACTCTATTTAAATATGATAACAATTGTTTGCAAAGTAAAAGTGAAACACATGTAACTCTAAAAGAGGTAATAACCACATCACCCAAGTAATGAAACATTTCACCTAAAAATCAGTGTGAGTAGATTATCGTATCAAACGTGGCTTACACTTGTAAGCTGGGGTATTTTTCAGGGTATCTCACGATTGCATCTTATTATTATGCATGTAACATCTTGCCATTGTTTTCTGTAGTCCTTACCAGGACTACTTTGCTATCTTTCAGAAGTCGGGATTTCCTACGAGACCCTTGAACCCGAAGACCTGGATTATTATTGTTATTTCAATCTCAGGCAAGTTCATCACTTGCTCATATCCTTTGCAATACTTCATAACGAACTATTTGCAAAAACCCAATCGTATTACCACCTGTTCTCAAAAGAATGCATGATCCTATTTTTATAATAATATGACTAATTGAATGACTACCCGAGTGGTAGTGTTCTGTTTGGTGGGCGGATGGAACCATGGTAAGATGAATAGGTCAAAGGAAGGTTCCATCTGCATGGGAAAGTATTACCTAGGATTAATCACAACTGTCGTCAGGATTCTTGCGCCGTAAATTCGCGTTAACCATGGGTCTTCTATGGGGGGTAAGTCAGCTGTGATCTTCTCTCGTTCGCATGTCAATGGGCTGCCAGAGACTTACGATGTAGGTTCTGCGGCACTACATGCACATGGGTGGGAGCCCTTACGTCCCACAGACTCTGGGGTCTATGAGTGTCTGCCAGGGGCGTGTAGATCTCCATCGTGAGGGGTGGAATCAGGCGTTCAACCTGCTGGTGGAAATGGGTGGGCATGCGTTGTGCAGAGAAGCACGGTTTGGCTTGGACCAACAACCGGGCCCCACACCTGAGTGGGAGTGGAGAGGAATGTACACCTGGTTGTGCAACATGGTCTTGGTCGTCCATGGGTAAAGTAACGCACCTCTGCAGAGTGTAAAAGGATATGTCATGTTACCCTCTGTTCCGGGAAGGAGCTGCGAACGCCGCAGGAAAGGCAACTCCATGAAGTTCTAGTCCTGTGAAGATCTGGCGGGCATAGTCTTCAGAATTAAAAGCAACCTCTTGAAGAAAGATTTATAAAAACCTTGCATTAGCTTACGACTCTTTTGAGTCTAAAGCTGTAGTTAGTGCATCAAAGTACTCTCTATATATCATGAACTTGCTAAGTAACGCTCGTTACTCATTCGTTCCCGTTTGACCCCCTACTGTCGGGGGGTTACCCCCGAGTAGGGCGCTGGCTGGAGTTTCCGTTCGGACAGGATCGATTTCTGCTACCGGAGAGCGCGTGGTCTGTGGCCTTGTCCACAGATTCGGCTCCTTCGACTTCGTCACCGACAACGCCGGCGATTTCGGCGGCAGGGCCATGCCGGAGGGCGGCACGGTTCTTTCTTTCAGCGCGCACCTCGTCTACATCGCCACCGTCATCGACCGCGACTACCCCGAGCTGGTGCATGACGCGGAGGATCCACCTGCCGTTATCGCCGCACGCGGGAGGCCGTCGAGCCGCTCTGCGAACATTGCGGAGGTGATGATGACCGGCCCCGCTGCTGATGCCGGGAAGGGCGCGGCTGCTACCACTGCGGTCGTCGTCGAGGATCTCGCTGGCTCTAGTGCTGGCAGGAAGACGCACAAGCCTTACGAGAAGGAGTGCAACCTTCCGCTCTCCACCACTCCGACGATCCCTGCGTCTGCTGCGCGGACGGGCATGCCGCCTCCCACCGACCTCGAGCTCCTGACCATGAAGGCGCAGCTCGACCGGCAGCGCCAGGAGCTGCTCGCCGACCAGGCGGAGTTGGAGAAGATCAGGCTAGAGCTTAGCTTAGATCAGCTTGAGTACAACAAGGCTCACGGTTTCACACCAGATGTTAGGAGAGCTAGCAAAGTAGGTGCTACGCGTCGCAACCTAGGCGCCGAGATGGCGACTGTCGTAGAGGCTCCCAGTCAGTCCACCACCGCAAACACCTCCACCCGACCCAGATATAGCACACCCGCCAAGACACTTAGAGCTTCTGAGGCCGTAGCTGCCGAGTTGCCACACTTAGTTGGCGACGCGCGCGTTAGGCAGTAGGAGAGGCTGAACGAGTTGGTGCTAGAGGCGGCTAGGCAGAACGAGGAGTTCCGAAAAGCCAACCCGGGTGCTGGAGCTTCTCAGGTGGTGCACTCGCACGTGGCCAGATCTAACGATCAGGCGTCATCTCCGCATCCCAGCCGCGAGAAAAGTCGAAGTGGGCATTCGGGCAAGGACAGACAAATGCAGGTGTACGACCCGGCTGTCGCCGCGACAGTCCGGTCAGAAACACAACGCTGCAGGAGCAGGCTTTCAAGCCCATAAAGCTCAAAGCCAGGCCCGAGGTGGAGAGCGCCCAGGTCCTTCTCAGCATCCCGCCGCTCAGCCTACTCGGCAGAGGCAGCAGCTGCGTGCAGTGGCGCCAGTCGCCAACCCGGTGGAGCAGCCTGCAGCTGTGCAGGTGGACAGATATGATGACGGCTACTCGGCTATGGAGATGGCTGGCTATGATATTCTGGATCGTGTTGGCGAGCGCGTGTTGGCGCCTGGAGATGCAAGGCACCAGCTGGACCGGATCAGCTTGTCGGCGCGGCTAGAGAACACGGGTCCTCCCGGCCCCGAGTGCTTTGGCCCGCGCATCATGAACGAGCCATCCGTGAAGAACTTCCAGCTCGCAAGGGGCACCAAGAGCTACAACGGCAGCACCAAGCCAGAAGACTGGCTCAACGACTATGTCACCGCGGTCCACATCGCGGGCGGCAACAGGAGATGGGCAGTGCGGTACGTCCCGCAGATGCTAGAGGGTCCAGCTCGCACTTGGCTCAACAACTTGCCCAAGCACAGCATAAATTGCTGGCTGGACTTCTCGGATGCCTTCGTCAGCAACTTCACCAGCACCTACAAGAGGCCGAATAGGCCGCAGCAGCTGTCCGCTTGCAGGCAGCGAGAAGATGAGACGGACCGCGAGTACCTTACTCGGTGGAGCACGTTGCGGAACACCTGTGAAGGTGTGAATGAAGCCCAGGCCATCACTTGGTTTGCGCAGGGGTGCAGACATGGCAGTATGCTGTGGCAAAGGTTGCAGAGGGAGATGCCAAACACTCTGGCGGAAACCATTAAGATTGCAGATCAGTATGCACTCGGCGATCCTACTCAGCCTCTGATGGATTCCTCCAAGCCGAGAAGAAACTTCAACAGCAACAAGCGCAACGAGTTCCGCAACAAGCGCAGGGGTGACCGGATAGATGTTCGGTATGACCCCGAGGAGGTGAAGGCAGTGGCTGTCGGAGCTGGGGGTAGCCAAAGGCAGAAACCTGCTGGAGCCTAAGGGCAGAACCAGAACCAGGGCCAAGGCAATAAGAAACCTTTCCGTGCTCCTCAGTCGGGTAGCGGCAACTCGGAGCAGACGAGGAAGTTCGTCTTTGACGACATGAAGGATGGCCCATGCAGTTTCCACACTCAGCACCCTTCACGGCCTGCTAATCACACGACCCGACAGTGCGAGTGGTGGGATCTGATCAAGAATGAAGGCTTGCCTCCTCCTCCTCCTCTGCCAGCTGCAAATGCCAATGTGCAGCTTGCTCGCGCACCCGCAGCTCGGCCGCCAGTGTTTCCGAGAAGAGAAAACGTGAACCAAGTGGCTTTAGGAGCCAACCGTCACTTCAACAATGAGGGCTACCGCAACAACAACAACAACTACAACCGCAACAACAACGGAGGCAACAACAACTACCAGGGCAACAACAACAACGGCAACAATAAGGGCGGAGGCCGCAACCAGTATCAAGAGCACCATGAGAGCTACATGATCTTCACTTCTGAGCCTGTCGACAAGCAGTCACAGCACAGGCGTGCCATGGAGGTCAACGCCGTGATCCCTGCAGTTCCTCACTATATGCATTGGTGCAGCCAAGAGATCAAGTGGTCCCGAGTAGATCATCCCAAGGTGATGCCCAACCCGGGTAGCTACGCTTTGGTGGTGGATCCTACCTTCTTGGGTCCCGAGAAGAACGTGAGGTTCAGCAAGGTGCTGATCGACAACGGCAGCAGCATCAACATTGTGTACAAAGACACACTCGAGAAGCTTGGGCTGGCCGAGAACATGCTGCTACCTAGCAAGACCACCTTCCATGGCATTGTGCCGGGAGTCTCGTGCAACCCGATTGGCCGAGTGTGGATAGATGTGCTATTCGGTACAAGGGAGAACTGCCGCACAGAGCGCCTGTAGTTCGAGGTGGTTGATCATCAGAGCCCCTATCACGCTCTACTCGGCAGGCCTGCTCTAAGCAAGTTCATGGCCTCTACCCACACGGCATATCTGAAGATGAAGATCCCTGGCCCCAACGGCATGATTACCATCTCTGGTGATTACAAGAAGTCCATAGAGTGTGCCTCTGCTGGTTCTCAGTTGGCGGAGTCCATGGTGATTGCTGCCGAGAAGAAGAAGATGTACGAGGTGGTGGCCATGGCGCAATCCGCGCAGGCTGGTGCTCAGGGCGTGCCGAGTACCCAGCACGGGACCGCGTTCCAAGCGTCTCAAGAGACAAAGAAGGTCCAGGTAGACCCTGAGTTCCCCGACCGCGTGGCCATCATTGGCTCCGGGTTGGCGGAGAAATAGGAAAGCGAGCTCATCCACTTCCTCCGTGAGAATCGGGACGTATTCGCCTGGTCCAATGAAGATTTACCAGGAGTCCCGAGGGAGTTGGTTGAGCACTCATTACATGTGCGTCCTGACGCCAAGCCAGTGAAGCAGGCTATGCGCCGCTTCGGAGATGAGAGAAGGAAGGCCATTGGCGACCAGATCACCAAGTTGCTGATAAGCAATTTCATCATGGAGGTGCTGCATCCGGATTGGCTAGCCAACCCGGTCATGGTCGAGAAGAAGAAGGAGGATCCCAAGGCTGCTACTGCATGGCGCATGTGTGTCGACTACACCGACTTGAACAAGGCATGCCCCAAGGATCCCTTCCCGCTACCTCGCATCGATCAGGTGATCGATTCCACTGCTGGTTGTGAACTGCTGTCTTTCATAGATGCCTACTCTGGTTTCCACCAGATAGCTCTCAATCGCTGCTGATCAAATAAAGACTGCTTTCATTACCCCGTACGGGGCTTATTGCTATCGTGTCATGTGTTTTGGCTTGAGGAATGCGGGTGCAACCTATCAGAGATGCATGCAGAAATGCTTGCACGATCAGCTCGGCAAGAATGTGCAGGTGTACGTAGATGACATTGTCATCAAAACGAATAAAACACATACTCTGCTTGCCGACCTTGAGGAAACCTTTGCTAACCTGCGCAAGTACAAAATGAAGCTGAATCCGAGTAAGTGTACCTTTGGCGTCCCGGCTGGCAAGCTACTCGGCTTCCTGGTATCTAGTCGGGGCATTGAAGCCAATCCTTCAAAGATAAAAGCTATTGAGAGCATGTCTTTGCCGAGATCCCTGAAGGATGTGCAAAAATTCACTGGATGCTTGGCATCTCTGAGCCGTTTCCTGGGCCGGATGGGCGAGAAGGCCCTGCCTCTGTACCAGCTGATGAAGAAAAGTGACAAGTTTGTCTGGACTCCGCAAGCGGATGTGGCATTCAACGAGCTGAAGGCAATGCTGGCTAGCGCTCCCATCTTGGCTAGTCCACTACCCAAGGAGCTAATGCTGTTGTACATTGCTTCCACTAACCGAGTGGTCAGTGTGGTGATTGTGGTGGAGCGAGAAGAAGAAGGCAAGAGTGTGCAGCGACCAGTATACTATCTCAGCGAAGTGCTATCCAGCTCCAAGCAGAACTACCCGCATTACCAGAAGATGACCTATGGCGTGTACCTGGGCGCCAGGAAGCTAAAGCATTATTTCCAAGAGCATCCTATCACGGTTGTGAGCTCTGCTCCCATCTCGGATATCATGGGCAATCGAGCTGGCCGCGTACGCTCCCGCGTATGCGAGAAGAGAAGCCATCAAGTCTCAGATTCTGGCGGAGTTTCTGGTGGATTGGGCTGAGGTGCAGTACGAACCTCCTGCTCCAGTTTCCAATTACTGGAAGATGCACTTTGATGGCTCGAAGGTGAAGGAAGGCCTTGGTGCTGGCGTAGTGCTTACGTCACCCAAGCGAGATCAACTCAAGTACGTGCTGCAAATTCATTTCAAGGCGTCCAACAACGTAGCAGAGTACGAGGCAGTGGTGCACGGCTTGCGAGTAGCCAAGGAGGTTGGCGTACAGCGCATTCTATGCTATGGTGATTCAGATCTGGTGGTGCAGCAAGTCTCTGGCACTTGGGATGCTCTAGATGCCAACATGGCATCATATCGCTTCCTGGTACAGTCTATGACGGGATTCTTCAAAGGCTGCGAGTTCCAGCACATTCACCAAGCAGAGAACGAAGCGGCAGACGAGCTGTCCAAGTTGGGATCTTCTCGGCAATCCATCCCGGCGGGGGTTGCCTTGGAGCACTTGAGGAAACCATCCATCAAGCCTTCTCCCAACTCGGAATCCATATTTGTTCCTTCTCTGCCAAGTGAAGAATCCGTTCCAATGGAGATTGACTGGGAGAATCCAACTGCGAACCCGGGGACTGCCGCTACTTACTCGGGGACTGCCGTTTCCTACTCGGGGACTGTCGCTCCCTACTCGGGGACTGCCACTCCCTACTCGGGGACTGCCACTCCATATTCGGGGACTGCCACTCCATACTCGGGGACTGCCACTCCATACTCGGGGACTGCTGTCCTTAACCCGGGGACTGTCGCATTCATTGAGGAGGTCCTTGCCAATCGTTCTGGGCTCCAGAGAAGTGCTCCCAACCCTAAAGAGCAGCCAGAGATGCCTGTCCCAATGGAAGTGGACGAACCAGTGTTTCCCACACGGGAGACACCGAGTTGGGCCATGCCCATATTATCCTTTCTAAGGGACGGTACTCTGCCAGAAGATGAGGTGGCTGCAAGGCAGATTCAGAGAAGATCCAAGGGCTACACTATATTCAGATATGTGCTGCACAAAAGAAGTGCCACCGGCGTGCTGCAACGTTGTGTGGACCCAGAAGAAGGAGGAGAAATTCTGTTGGAAATACACCAAGGAGAATGCGGGCACCACGCCTCTTCTCGGGCATTGGTCAAGAAAGCTTTTCGGCATGGCTTCTATTGGCTCACAGCGCTGCAGCAAGCTAAAGACATCGTGAGGAAGTGCAATGGCTGCCAGATGTTCGCGAGTAAGATTCACATGCCTGCTTCCGAGTTGAAGACAATTCCTATCACATGGCCGTTTGCCGTATGGTGCCTGGATATGGTTGGCCCCTTCAAGCCGGCTAAAGGCAACATGACACACATCTTGGTCATGGTGGACAAGTTCACCAAGTGGATTGAAGTAAAGCCTATTCGGAAGTGCGATGGAGCTACTGCCGTGAGATTCTTAAAGGATGTGATCCTGAGATACGGCTACCCGCACAGCATCATCACCGACAACGGCACAAATTTCGCAGAGGGGGCAATGGTGCGGTTCTGCAGAGATAAGCACATCCAACTAGATGTTGCATCTGTTGCGCACCCCGCTTCCAATGGGCAAGTGGAAAGAGCAAACGGAATGGTACTGGCAGGCATAAAGCCAAGGCTGATTGAGCCGTTGCTGAAAACACCTGGGTGTTGGCTAGACGAGTTGCCAGCAGTGTTGTGGAGTCTAAGGACTACCCCTAACCGGTCAACCGGCTACACGCCATTCTTCTTGGTATACGGGGCTGAGGCCGTGTTGCCAATAGACTTAGAGCATGACTCCCCTCGACTAACCCTCTACACTGAGGTAGAGGCGAGAGAAGCTCGAGAAGACGACGTCGACCTGCTCGAAGAAGCAAGAGAGCTCACTCTGTCACGTTCGGCTATCTACCAGCAAAACCTGCGGCGTTATCATAGCCGAAAGGTGAACCCAAGGGTTTTCCGAGAAGGAGACATGGTCCTCAGGCTTGTGCAACGCACAGCCGGGATGCACAAATTGTCTCCTCCATGGGAAGGGCCCTTCATTGTGAGCAAAGCGCTGCACAATGATGCCTATTAACTCGTGGACTTGCGTCCATCACAGGCGAACAGGGCAGATAAAACTGGAGAGGATTCCAAGCGCCCTTGGAATATAGCCCTACTTCGTCGCTTTCATTCGTGAGCAAAGATGTGTATGTACCCTCTTATCCGAGTTGAAATTCTATTCTGCAATCTGAAATTGAACTCGGGGACTGCCCTCGCCTGAACTTGCTCTGTGTGTTCCTACCCGTCTTTACTTTTGTCCACTCGGTTGCTTTGCTTACAATTTCACGAGTACATCTAGTACTGTGTTTAAACCTACATGCCAACTCTTCGACTCTGCTGCTGTCCGAAACCCGGCTTCATGGCAAGCAAGAGAACAAGCAAAAGGTCAATGAGCACAAGAAAAATTACTAAGGAAAGAAAAAGTGCAGGAACCGAGTAGGATGTTTTTTACTGTTGTTTCTTGTTAACTACTTCTCGGCTAAGTGGTGGGCTGCGTTACTATGAGTATTTCTAAGTGGCTAAGTATTTGCAACTCCAACTTTGAATTCTTGTGACTCGAATACCAAAAAAGCAACAAGTTGCGGGTAAGAGCTGAGATAAAAAGGAACAGCGAATAAGAAATGCAACTCGGGGACTCGCATGATCACGCAACCCGGCATTCGAGCCAAAGTTGCTCAAATTGACTAAGTTAAATATCAAAGGTGAATAAAACTGAGTAGCAAACGACAAGGATAATTGTTTCGATACATCTGCACCCGGCATCCCGGGGATCTGATAAAAGTTTAGAGAATAAGTTGCAGGAAGTAATCAACTGGAAGCGGCAGTGTTCTCGGCGCTGGTCTTGGTGGCCTCAGTGTCAGCGCTGGCCTTGGCGGCTTCAGCCTCAGCGCTGGTCTTAGCAGCATCAGCCTCCGAGCTGGCGGCGTCAGTCTTCGCGGCATCAACATCCGGCTCAGTAGCAGCCTGCTCGGAAGTGGCTGTGGCCGCCGAGGTGGAGGCAGTCGCTTGGGCACGGAGGCGAGCCGTGTCGTCAAGGGCAGCTCCTGACGAGGTGCCAAACTCGAGCACGGCGGTGTCGATTGTCATCCCTTCGCTCTCGGCCTCATCATCGCTGCCCGCGACGAGCGCGGCCTTCCCCTTCCCGGTCTCGCTTTCCGGAGTCTTGAAGCAGCTCAGATCCAGCTCCTCCTCATCCGTTTCTTCGCCTTCGCCCTCCTCATCGCCTTCGTCCACCTCGGTGTCGGGCTCGGTGGGACCGTCGATGAAGTGCGCGGTGTCTGCGTACTGGGCGACCTCGTGCGCAACGAGCTGGCGGAGAGCCACGCAGTCGGTATCCGTCTCCCACTTGGAGTCCTCGCGCATCTCGCGGATGACTTGCAGGTTGAGATTCTCATACCAGCTGGTGATGAATAGCAGCATCATGTCGGCGCCTGCCCGAGCTCCGGAAGCCCGCCACTTCTTCAGCTCGGCCTTCACGCTGTTTAGCTTCAAGGCGAGCCCGCGAATAGTTGGTGGCGCGGAGTCCTGCGGCCAGAACAGCTCATGGAGTTTGAAGGTGGTGCGCACCAGCTCGGTGCCCACGCCCGCCATACGCTGAAATTGCCCCTGCAAGATTAAAAGGCTCTCCTCGATCTCTGCCTTGGTATCGGTGGGTTCGCCCTTATCGGCACGAGCTGCTCGGGCCTTTGCCAAGGCGGGTTTGCAAGAAGACTCGAGATCGGGGAAGATTTCTGAGAGATCTATTGAGAAGATCAGAGAAAGAAGCAGAGTAGAAAATGAACCGAATAGCAGAGACGCAGAAAAGAGGGCACTTACTGTTCAGATCATAGAGTAGCCCCTGCAGCTTGTCCTTCCACAGCTCCTCGTCAGCTACGTGCCTCCCTTCGAGTAAGCGGAGCCCGGACAGTTGAGCAAAGAGATCAGCATTGCTCTTCTTCAGCACCTCGCATTCCTGCTCGAGGGCCCTTTGCTTGGCCGCAGCCGCTGCTTCAGTTTTCTTCTTCTCGGCCACTGCCTTATCTCTCTCGCCAGCTAGATCAATGGCTTTTTGGAGAGCAGTTTGCAGCTGGACCTGCAATGGTTCCATCTCGTCGAGGTGCCGTTTCTTGAATTCTACCTCAAGGCTTGCACACTACGCCTGCACCTCAGCAGGCTTGAGGCAGTCGAGATGCTCTTCGACAAACTTCTTATGATCTTCTGTGAAAAGCGAAGCACGGTCAGCAGAGTAGCAAAGATGAAAGCAAGAAGACAAGCCGAGAAGAACACCAAATCACCTTCCAGCCTCTTGATTATGGTTTGGCCGCTTTCGACGAAGGCGCGGCAGTTGGAGTGCTCCTCGGCCAGGGTCTTGAACTTGCCTGCAGAAAGGAGTTGGTCAGAGCAGAAAGCAATAGCGGGCGTAAACATAAAACGCGGGAACCGCATAGCTACAAGCTTACTTTCGATCTCGGACAGCTTGAGGGCGCTGTCCATGACCTCCTTGTCCGATGCCTCAGCGGACTTGAGCTCCTTTTCCAGGGCCTCGAGGCGCCTCCTGGCGATACTGTGGTTCCATAGCAGTCGCCGGTACAGGTTGGTTCTCTTCAGAAGGCAGTTCTGAGAAGAAGAAAGAAAATGAATCAGAAAAAGTCGTGAAGATTCAACCCGAGAAGGCGGCAACTCGGTTGAGTACCCGCCTACTCGGCCAGAATCTCGGGGACTGGGGGATGGATAAGAAGAAGCAGTAGAATAGAAGAGAAGGAAAATGCAACTCGGAACGGATGAGCAAAGCTTACCGCGTAAGTCTGCTCAATGTCCTCCGCGGCCTTGCGGTGGACGAAGAGCTTGGCGGCGAGTGTGCTGGTATTGGACGCAATAGTCATGGGTTTATAACCCATGTCTGCCTTGTTCCAGTCGACGCGCATGTGGTCCAGATTGCCCAGAGATGTGCCGTGCCAGTTCGTGTTGCCGAGGACATCGCTGTCCCACTCAGCATCGATGAATCCAACCCGGTCGAATATCTGCTCGAGGCCCATGGATGTTATCTCAGTTTCCGCAACCTCGCGCAAATGGATCGAGACGGATCGGTCCTGGTTCCTGGCTGGAGGCTTGGAGTTCACCGGTGCGGCCTGTTTTCCCCTCCTGATAGCGAGCTTCTTCTCGACTTGGGTCAATGGGATGTTGTGCTGCTGGCTCACCTTCACCATATAAGGTGGAAAGCTGGGTGGATCCGGGAAGTTGGACCCTGCGGCGGTATCAGCAGCCGCTTCAGGTTCGCGGATGGTGAGCTGGCCGGGCTTGGCAGTTGGTCTTGGCGGCGGCATTGTGGCAGCGCCACGCGTACCGCTACGCGAAGGATTCCTGCGGACTGCGCCCTCTGACTGGCCAGCTGGCTTCTCGGCAGCTTTCTTCTCGGCGGTATTCTTCTCGGCAGCCTTCTTCTCGGCGGCCTTCTTGTCAACGGCTTCCTGCTTGATATTCTTGATGAGCTGCTTGGCCGGAGAGCTGGATGTTGTCTTGGTTTTCTTTGTTGGTGGAGAGGTTGGCGCGCTGGAGGAAGTACCATGCTGGGTAGGCGGCGCCAAGGGTGCGCTATCCGGCACAGCATCCGGCTGAGCGCTACCCTGCGCGGCGTCTGGTTGCGCATCGCTCAGAGGGTACTGCTCTGTCTCATCAATTGTCTCAACCCGCTGCCCGGCAGCGGGGTCTTGCTGTGTAGCGTCTTGTTCTTCTACCCGCGGCTGGGCCGCGGGGTCATCTTGCTCAGCAGCCCTTGTCGCTGGCTGCTCTTGGTCCTCTTCTCGCCGCTCAAGGGCGGCATCATCATCATGCTTCTCGGGATCTTGATCTAGGTTCTCCTCGGCCGTGGCGGCCGGAGGAGAAGGTGGCCTTGCGTCGTGATCAGCGTCCTGCGCTTCTTGGTCTGCGCGGGCCGGCTGCTCCTGCTCGGCGTCATGGGCGTCGTTGTCCATGTATCGAGCGTCATCGGAGTCATCCCCTCTCACGGGAGAGGACGCACGCGCTCCGGCTTGCGCTGCGACTTCAGTCTCGTCGTCGAGGTTGATGAGATTATCGACGTCAATGGCGGATTTCTTCTTAGTCTTGGTGGGCGCGAGAGCGGCGTCAGCATTCAAGGGGGCTCTGAAGAAAGAAACATGTTCAGAAAAAAGAGAAGGACAGAGGAAATCGAGGAGAAGCAACGAAGGAGAAAGTGCTTACCCTTTACGGGTAGGGATCGTCCGTCCCCCTCTCGTCACGGTCTTCTTGGTCGTCTTCCCGGCCGTTTTCTTCTTCTTGGAGGGGGGCTCCTGAGCACCGCTACCCGTCCGTTTGCGGGTAAGAGGAGCAGCGACCGAGAGCGGCTTGACGACTAGGACTTCCTCGTTCTCCTCGTCGTCTTCCTCTTCAGCATCAGCGCCACCTGCAGAGTTTGGAAAAAGAAAAACTGCTTAGAAACAAGAGGAAATTGGGTAGCGCGGCTTGCGACCAGACAGGGTGAGCTCAATTACCTTCGTCGTCATCCTCGGACCAATCGCGGACAGATGCATCTACGTGATGCTTCTCCGTCTGAGCATGGGGGAGTTTGAGCCTGTCCGCGGTCTCAAAGGAAACCTCGTCGTCCTCTTCTCGGTCCTCTGACCAGTTGTCCTCGAAGCGCTCCATGCTCTCAGCGAGCTGGCGATCAAGGACCTGAAGAATAGAGAGACATCACAAGTTAGTCGAGTAGCATAAAGGCATCCTACCCGACTAGGCGTGCAAACACAAAGCACACTAAGCCTAGGGAAACTTACTAAGTGTCCTACTCGACAAGGCGTGCAAACAAAAAACACACTAAGCCTAAGCAGTGCTATTCTGTGTCCTACTCGACAAGGCGTGCAAACACAAAGCACACTAAGCCTAAGCAGTGATATTCTGTGTCCTACTCGGCAAGGCATGCAAACATAAAGCATATTAAGCCTAAGCAGTGCTACTCTGTGTCCTACTCGTCAAGGCGTGCAAACACAAAGCACCTCAAGCTTGAGCAGTTCCGTTAAGCGCCCTATTCGGCGCAGAGTGCAAATGCTAGTCGCAGCAAGGAGAGAAGACTATCTACTCGGATTGCGTATGCAAGAAGCAGAGTAAGAAGTACATACCCGTTCAATCGGCTTCGTACGGCTGTATGGGATGAAGCCATACTGCCAATTGTCTCTGAGGCCGGTGGTCAGTATGGACCGCGCATGAGCAGCGACGTCCGCGTTGCTGAGCTCGAACGTGGTTGTCCGAGTAGAATCGCGGGGCCGCCCATGTAGCACATGGGGTGGGCGCGTTGCTGGAGCGGCAGCACCCGCCTAGAGATCCAGCAAGCAACTGGATCGTCGCTCTTGAGCCCCTCTCCGATCAGATGGGCAAGGCGCTCCTCCATCTGCGTCATGTTCTTGTCGACGGACGGCTTGGTCTTCCAGTTCTGCCCGGTAGGAGCTCGGTTGCTCCACGGGGGCAGATTGATTCTGTCCTCCACCTTGGCTCCCTTCTTGGCGGGCATGTTCTTCACGTACAGGAATGTCCTCTGCCATTTACGGACGGAATCTAATCCCTTGATGCGCGGATGGTTGGTGCCAGGGCGCTGCACCATCATGGCGCTGCCGGTCTCGGTTATCCGGCTGCTGGTGTCCGCCCTGTCCTTCTTGCCCTTTCTCTGTTGGCGGAAGAAAAAGTACCTGGACCACGTCTCCGTCGTGGGGCGAACGCCGAGGAAGGCTTCGCACACCACAGCGTGGTAGGAGAGGAAGACGACGGCGTTCGGGGGCAGATGGTGCATCTGGAGGCCGTAGTGGTCGAGGAAGGAGCGGAGAAAGTTCGACGCTGGAAGCCCGAATCCTCGCGCGAAGTGCGCGAGGAAGACGATGTGCTCTCCCTCTTCCGGAGCCGGAACGAGCTCGCCGTCAGGCTGCCGGCAGCGAACACCGGGAGGAACCCTCCGGGTGTTCACCAGCCATTGGCAGTCCTCGGCGGTGACCTTGGACCCCGCCCAGCCGGCGCGAGCGTTGTCGTCGCGAGCCATGGCGGAGAGGAAGGAATTGTGGAAAAAGATTGAGGCTTTGGGGTGTGGGGAAGCTCGCGGCGGCGCAGTGAGTTGCGCGGCGGCGAGGAGCTCTGCAGCGGCGGAGAAACGAGAAGGCAGAGGGGAATTGTGAGCGGAAGAAGAAGAAGGAGTTACCGAGGGGGTATTTATACCGCTCCTCGAGTTACCGTTACGAGTCGAGGAAGTGGGATCGATCGTGGCAGTAATCGTGTGGCGTGGGGTCTGTGGGCCGGTTAGAAACGCACACAGCGCAGAACGCGCGCGTAACGGCCGCATTAGATCCCACGACGAGATCGTGGGCAATTACTGCGCGTGATGGGACGTTACGAGCTGGTGGGCCCACCCCGTGAAAACTGGGCGCGTGGCCTGTCAGTTACCAGGCACCGAGGCGACGAAATCGTGTCCGCGTGACGCGTGCCCAATTGCAGCGCGGAAAGCCGGATTGACGCAGAGATTCTGTTTCGAGATTTCACCAAGTCATTTTACTCGGCACAGAGAAGAGAAGTGGCTCTACTCGGAAGAGAGAAAACAAGACCAAGGGCTACTCGGAGGTTTTCACTCGGTATCTCAAAGCTCAAGGGCAAGACTGTCAAGGTTGGTTTTTAAGCTGGCAGGGCCCAGTGAACGAGTTCGCAGGGCTCTACCAGCTTCGGGGACTGCTGTCGGGGGGTTACCCCCGAGTAGGGTAAAGGCAAGTGCTAAAGGCAAGATCAGAAGGGGTGTTTGGCCGAGTAGCCGGCTACCTGGTGCTCGCTACCCGGTCGACTGCTACCCGGTCTCACACCTAGACAGCCAGAAGAATGAATCAAGAGAGTTGTGCTCCTCCGAACAGAAGAGCTGGACCGAGTAGAAATGGCGGGAACTTACTCGGGCCAGAAGTCAAAGGAGCCGTTCTGACACCGAATCCCGCGTATCCCGGGTCCGTACTTGGCACTGTTCACAGCACTGTTCATCTGGGGACGGCGTGCCTGACAGCGACAGTGTGTCAGCAGGGCGTCGCAGGATAGGGGGGACCTACTCTGTGTTCGCACAGTGATAACAGACTGGTTACTTGGTTTTGCCCAACGACTTTCCGCATCAGGACAAGCTTAGAAGCCAAAGCTGTCAGCGGGAACTCGGAAGAAGGATGGTGTGCACACAATGTCGACACTTGTTTGTATTTGGCTGTATCCGGCTGGGCACCGAGTATATAAGGTGCCCCGCCGCCTCCTGCGCGAGGGACGACGCTAAGACTGGATCATACGTAGAGATTCTTGACCTAGTTCTACCCGGAGAGAGAAGAGTGGCTACTCGGTAGCAAGAACCATTGTACTGTGGCTACTCGGTGAGACATCAGAATACATAGAGAAAGGCAGGAGTAGGGGTTTTACCTCCTCACGAGGGCCATGAACCTGGGTAGATCGTGTTGTTTGCAGTGCTAGTTTCATCCTTCACGCGTCTACTTGTCGCGTGATCCCTCCCCGAGCGCCTCCAGCGTCCATCGTCCCCACATCTTTAGCCATCCTATGGCATCTGCCGTGACACCACCACGACACCTGCTTAGAGTTGAAGCCTGATGGAAGTCATCATCGTGAGGCAACATCATCAACAACGCTGGTGGAGGAGAAGCTATCAAGGTGTAGGTGGAGTCCATTCACGGACTTAGTTGTTCAAGCCATAGATTAGGGATAACATCAGCCGTAGTAGATTTAGTTCTAAGCTAGAGTTCTTCTCCAGCTTGGATCTTCGATTTGCTTCTTCTGATGTTTCATTTGCATGAGATCTTCTTTGATTCCTCAAAGAGATTCTCGAGATTTTGTAATGAAGTTTGTATCCTATAGTTTTGCCTTGACCTGCTGTGTTTCTGTTTTACTACTCTAAGGGATGTAATATTCACGGATAAGTCCTTCTGTGAGTATTATGTCATCGACTTGCGCACTACACATGTAGTGGTGTGCTGGTTCATCACATCTTTTTGGGTCTTAACTCTCATTTATAAGTTGGTCACTTAAGTAACCTTTCTGTAATTCAAAAGCAAAATTTTATTTGTTTAATATCACCACTTGGGGAATATTATCGGGTCTTGCTGAAAGGCGTTAAAGAAAGACATTTCTTGGGAGATAAACCATGTTTTTTATTTTTGCAATGTTTTCTTCTGTTTTATTTGAGTGAAGGTGTTGTTTTCTTATGTAGCAACTCCTTTGTATCTTTATTTTCTCGTATTTTTTGTGTCAAGTAAAGTCTCTAGTGAAAAGTTGAAGTTAGATTTGGATTTCTGCGCAAGAAACAGATTTATGTTGTCCACTTTTAAATTCGTATAAAATTCCAGAAAGATCAAAATGATCTAAAAATATTGTGCTTAGTCCTCAGCTATTTCTGTAACCTTTTCTAGTTTTAAGTTTTTCGATTTGAGTAACGTAAGTGCCTCGATAAAATTCGTCTTTACAAATTGTTCTGGTTTTGAAAGATTGTGCCTTTTTTTTACTTTGCATTCTCTCTTTTACTATGTTGAGTGGATTTATTTGCTCCATAAAACATCAGTGGCTGTAGCTAATATTTAAAAAGTATTAATAATGTTTGTGTCCAAGGAGAACATGTGATTTTTTTTGATTTTGCACTAACCCTCTAATGAGAATTACATTGAGTTTGGTGTGAAGGAAGTTTTCAAGGGTCAAGAGAAGAGGGTGATATAATGTGATCAAGAAGAGTTGATGGGGGGATGCTAACCCGGTATGTCAGGATTCGAGGAATAACCCGGCCCAGAGACAGTGAGTAGGGTGCGGCTAGAGATAAAGATGTTTGTGAATGCCCAAGCTCGTGGGCCTGGTGACCCGGATTGTGGGTGTTATAAAGGAAAGTTAGGGTTAGCACGCCGTGTCTGGGTAGGATCCGGGTGTGCCTTGTAAAGTAAGTTAGGGGGTACGGGAGCTATATATAAACCGACCCCCGGGTATAGATTGAGACAGAGATTCGAGAACCTTAGCAATATCGAGTGGTATCGAGTATCCAGTGTAAACCCTAATCGTGTTATTGTATCGAGAATAGAGATCCGGCGACTTCGATTGCCGGCTGTCATACCAGGTCGTATCATGTCTTCCTTCGAGCTAAACCCTCTCCCGAACGCCTGTGTCGACTTGCCCCAAGATCAGTTACCCCTGGTAACATCTGCCGTGATTATCCCACGACAGTTGGCGCCCACCGTGGGGCCTGCGTCCAAAGGTGTCTACATCACGGGAGAAGCTCGGAAGGGCATGGAGAATCTTGTCATCGGCGAGATCTACATTGACCACGAAGGAGAAAAGGTGGTGGACGATTCCGGCTGGGGGCCGGAGTCGGATCACCTCGAAACCGGATCCGTCATAACAATCGGCCGGATCAACGTCTTCATCGGTATGGTATGTGCTTCCAATTCGGTCCCTGACAACGTTGGATCTGATTCTATGCCAGGAAAAGCCACGTCTACCCGATCAGATGATGAAGAATCGACGGGAACGACACATCCAGCAGAAGAACCCATCGCGGAGTGGGAACAGCCGGAGGAGCCGGCATGGACCCCACGCGACCGGGCCCAAGGAGAAGATGACACCGGATCTATCCTGGATCTACTGGAAAACCGGTATGAGGAGAACGGTGAAGAGGAACAGCCTGAATTTACACCGGATGTCGCGCGCCGAGTTGCAGTCTATGCAGCCCCCGCGGCTAACCAAGGAAGCACAGCCGCGGCACCAGTCGGGGCAATGGCCCAGCAACAGGGCGCGGTTAACGGAGACCCGGTCTTGACCCGGGTCGATGGAGAGTCAGCATCGGTCACCAGTCGCGCGGCAGATGAGGAGCAACACGCCAACATGTTCGGGTTTCAAGCCAATCGGACACCAGGGGCGGGTCCCTCGAATCCGCGTCACCCGGCCCTGTTCGATAATAATTTGATCTTGGATCCTACAGTCCTCGCCACTGTTATTACCCCAGAAAACGCGGCCGAGCGTGTTAGAGATCTGGACGTGGCTCGTCGTGCATTGGAACAGCAAAGAAGGCAAGTGGAAGCAGATAGACAGGGGATGGCCACCCGGCGGCGCGAGCTAGACGCGTTGGAAACCCGGCTTCGAGAGGAAACGTCCAGGATACATCAAAGGCACCACACCAGGTTGCCAGCAACGGGCGGGGTTATTAATCCGGCTAATTTGTTCATCACGCCTCAGGATCAACCGATACCAGTGGTGAACCAGGGAACCGCACCCCAACAGACAACAGCAGCGACACGTCCGGCAAATGAACGGACCGGGTTACCCCCTCCGCAAACTAGAGTCACAACCGGCAACGATTTACTGCCGCCGCCACCATCACGATTCCGCACGCCAGCCGGCCACTACAACAATCCTATGGACAACGTATATGCGGCGACACTCGCATTGAATCAAATACCTGTGGGAGAGTCGCCCCATGCAGAGAAGACTCGGCAAGCCATCGAGCTGTTGCACACTGCGGTGGCGCAGCAAGCCAATTACCCGGATCACAGAAGCGGAATGCATGGGACGCCGTATGTCAGCCAGCAGCAAGGGAATTTACAAACGAGTTCGGCACGGCGGAGGGAAGAGCAGCAGCAAATGCCGCCTCCTCCCCGCGCTCAGGCATTGTCAGCAGCACAGGCCGTCGTGGACAGTTCTAGGGCTCGGAGGGCCGCGGCCGGGTCTGCAGCGCATGGGCCTCCCGCAGCACAGCGCCCAGACGCGCCCCCCGCGGCATCACACGTTTCCAGGGCAAGGCCGGCTTCAATCATTCTTGCGGGGCCCAAGTGTCTCTCGGACAATATTAGAGCTGAACCTTACCCGGAAAAGTTCAAAGAGCCAGGGAAAGTAGTGAATTATGAGCCAACCATGGATCCCGAAACGTGGCTAAGCAGTTACGAGATGGCAATGTCAATTCGCAACGCGTCCGAGAACCTCCAAGCCAAATTCATGTATCTGATGATGTCTGAAGGAGCAGCAAAATTGTGGTTCACCAACCTACCAGAGGGATCGATCAAGTCTTGGGAGGAATTGAAGACCGCGTTTATCAAGCACTTTCACGGAACCTGCAGGAAATTATTCACCATTGATGATCTAGAGCGATGCGTCCAAAAGAAGGGAGAATCGGCGCGCAGTTGGGTGCGCCGGGTTATGGAGATACTTCACTCATCCACAGACATCCAGCCCAAGGATGCGCTACAAGCCATGGCAAAAACATGCAAGTATATACCTTTAGTGCAAAAGTTAACTCGCATGAAGTCCAGTCGAAATGCGTCAGAAGTCACAATGGGAGAATTGATGGACGCGTGCAACAAACACGCTGCGACAGATACCACAGAAGAAGAAGCTGATGACAAGAAGACAAAAGCAAACACAAGCGGTAATGGAAGAACCGGCAACGGAACGGCGTCAGGAAACAATGGAAGTAGTCAGAACAAGCGTCCCTTCGAAGGAGGCTCCGAGTTTGTCGCCAATACAGAAGCCGGGTCTTCAAGACCCAGAGCAGAAGGAAATTTCAATACTGGGAATCACAACGGAGGAAACTACCAAGGGCCGCCCCGGCCGAGTAATAGTTGGGACATCTTCAGAATGGCGTGCCCAAAACACAGCAGGAACGGCAGGCCGGCTAACCACTCCTTGGAGCAGTGCGCCGACTTGCAAAGGTGGAAAAACGAAGAAGTAAACAGGGCTATGCGAGGTACAGGTCGAGGAGGAGGGCCAGGTCCGGGTGGAAACCCTGGCAATGGACCACCCCCAGCCGGAAACCCGGCAGCTGGAAACCAGGGCAACAACCAAGGGGGAGCTGGAGGCTTCCAGGCTAACCCCAAACAATTGGGTCAATATCATGTGCACACCACAGGAGGATCTAACAAGGACAAAAAGATACTGAAGCAAGCGGTCAACTCAGTTTCGTTAGCCGTCCCGAGATACTTGAGATGGTCAGAACAGGAGGTAACATGGAGCAGAAGGGATCACCCGGAAAGAGTGGAACACCCAGGAGTCTTGGCACTAGTAGTCGCACCGCAAGTTAACGGGTACGAGCTAAAGAAGGTTTTAATGGATGGTGGAAGCAGCATCAATATAATGTATTGGGAAACCTTCCTACGCATGGGTCTCAAGGAATCTCAACTGCAAAAAAGCTCGACAGTTTTTCATGGAATAGTGCCGGGTCATTCAGCATGCCCCGAGGGAAAAATCGCATTAGAGGTAGCTTTCGGAGAATCGAAGGATAACTATCGAATTGAGTGGCTCACCTTTGAGGTAGTGAAGTTACGCAGCCCCTATCACGCGCTGTTTGGAAGGCCGGCTTATGCCAAATTCATGGCTAGGCCGTGTTATGTATATCTACAGCTAAAAATCCCGGGTCCCAAGAAGACTATAACCATACACGGAAATCGAGACATAGCCGCTGAATGCGACGAAGGAGATGCAGCAATGGCCGAGCAAGCTTGCAGAAAGGAAGAACTCAAGCACTATCGGTCTCAAGCAGACCCGGAGGACAGAACTACATCAAAGAAGCCAAGTACTGAAGGCGAAAAAGCAAAGTCCAAGGTCACGCAAGATGCTAAAATGGTGGCCTTAATCGAAGTTGACTCTCCCAAGCAGTCTGCTGTAAAGGAAGAAGTTACACGGCCGCCAACCACCAGCAAAGTCATGGAGACACCCCACCCGGGTTGGCTGGCAAACCCGGTACTCATCAGGAAAAAGTTCAACTTATGGAGGATGTGCATTGGTCAAGCTGGATCAGGACCAGTGCTTACAAAGAACTGAGTAATGTAACGGGCGGCAGGTTTCAGACGCGCTCTTTTCCTACCCAGGGTACCTAAGGGGACTGGAAGGTTTTTAATGAGGCGGCCTGCTGACCCAAAATTTCTGGTATCAATAAAGAGGTGGTTATCAAGTCCTATGTCTTTTCGCCTTTATCACAAGTAAGTAGTATCTATGCGACATCGATAATTCAGTATCATCAAAAGCATCGATTGCATGTAGGTCTTGGGGGTTGGTTTCTCAGGTAACCGACCACTAACCCGAATGACCCGGCATAGATAGCTATAAGTTATAAGGGCCGATTCCTCGCAAACGAGCACGGCTGCAATCTTATGACTGGGCAAAGAAGCCAATTTTTCTTGACTTATCTTACTTAAGCTTGATGTGACTCGCACTAAAGTGGCATGATTCGTTCGCTTACGATTACAATCAGCCATGGAGCCCAATGGGACTTGCCTGACACTGTTCTCGTATGGATGTAACAACATGGTATCCACGCGAAAGCCGGCTTATAGTATAAGATAGTCAAAAGGGTCATCTAAACCACAAGTTTATGCAGAGTATAAGGCTGATAAGCCGGAAACTCAGTGATTATCAAGCATAACTTCAGTATTTACATGAGATGGTTTTAGGGTTTTGCCTTGGTAGGGAGTGATTTGTCCTCTGAGAAAGGCCACACCCCCATGACTCGTCCTTTGGGTCATGGGGACTGCGGACTTCGGAACAGAAACAAACCACTTTGATACCAAGGTTCAAAACGGCCCTATTATCCGAGTCTTGGGAACGTCAAGAGAATTTCACTTATCAAAGCCCCTGGTCTCAAAAAAAACGAGTCTTATGAAGGGAGCTAAAAAGAGAGATGGGTATCAAGAGCAAGTTCAGAAGAACAGCAAAAAGTATGATTATCAAAAGGCTAGGAAAGCCGCGAAAATATGTCACCAAATAGAAGTATATTACAAGCTTTTGCATCGGTATCATAAGTGCACAGGCGCACCATTAACAGAATAAAATAGCTCAAACAAAAAGGTCCCACGTGACTAAGGTATTATGACATCCTTACTCTACTCGGCCTCCTGAGCACGATCTTCCGGGTCTTGCTCCTGGACCTGCTTCTTAGCTTTTTTGGCAGAGCCACCCGGACTCACCGCGCCAGGGCGGATAGGAGGAAGGACGGACGGTGTAGAGGCGGACGGCCCTGATTTTAAGTCGGCCTCCCTCTTCGAAGTTGCCTCCTTCTTCTTGGCTGAGTAATCAGCCCACTTCTCCAAGAGGTCAACGGGCGGGGGTGCTTCCTCTGTGATAATCTTGTCATCAGCGTCATACGCAGCCATTAGTGTATTAAGGTTCAAGCTATCGGCTAGAGTGGTGGCAGAAGGGCGCACAGCCGACTGAATGGCCTTGAAATCCTTAGGCGTAAATTTGGCGCCATCCGCCTTGAACTCAGGAAACCCGGAGATTATCTTCGCCGGGTCAAGCTTCGGAAAGTAGGCTTTGGCCAAGGTCAAAGCCCGCACTATACCAGTACGGCAGGACGAACGCTTCCAGAGTTCAATCCATCCGGGTACAGTGGAGCAGGCTTGGACAAGGTTCTCTTCACCCGGATAGGCTTCCGTGGGCCAATTAATGGCGTTCAATATAAATTTGGTGCCGGCAAAGAAAGTCCGGAGCACAGTCTTCAGGTTCCTAACCTTGACAATAGCATCTTCCTCTGGAGCTGCAAGGTTCGCACCTATAGTGGAAACAGAAGCAAGAACGTATCAGTAGCAGCCGGGTATGCAATTAGTCGGCAGGCAAAAATTAGTCGGCAGGCAAAAATTAGTCGGCAGGCAAAAACTTGGCCGGCAGGCAAACACTTACTAAGTAAGATCTGATAAGTATCGGAGACTTGATCCGATAACTTCTTCAAATCGGCCCGAGCGGCGAGGCACTTCTCCTTGTATTTGGAGACATCCTTCTTCAAAGTTTTCATATTATCCTCAAGGATTTCTCGGCGTTTTATCTCGGCAAGAAGGAGCTGTTCAGTCTTCAGCAAGGTTTCATCAGACCGAGTTACATGCGCCTGTCAGTGTAAAAGGGTGCACGAATCAGCCGAGTGTTATGGCGAGAAAAATATGGTGAGAAGTACCAAGCATAACTTTTTGCAAGTTATACTCGGAACTTGGGGACTAGATAGGGAATATAAGATAACAAGCGCCCTTACCTGGTGCTCTGCAGCCATGCGCTCTAAAGTCTCGCTCTCCGAAGCCTTCATGGTGAGAAGCTTGTCCATCAATTGTTCGAAAGTATCTTTATCCGTGTCAGAGGGCCCGGGTCCTTGGAATTTCCTAGAAGAGGTTTTCTTCTTAGAAGGAGGTGGAACCCGGGTCATTTGCACGTTGGAATCCGACACTCCTTCTGCACCTAAGGCGGTGGTCTTTCCCTTGCTAGCATGAGAAGCAATTGGGTATTCGGCTTCCTGCTGGTCCGGTTTAGCCGGCGATGTTTGTTCTTCATCGCCAGACGCGGTTGCAGTTTTATCAGCTGGGTTCCCCTTACCCGGGCCCTTATCTTCCGAATCCTCTTGATCGCTGACAGAGACCGTGGCCCTGTAGATGTTATCACAAAGCAGCTAAATATGCAGTCAGAAAAAGATGACGAAGTATCGGAAAGTATCTGGAAGGGGATTTTACCCGGCATTCACCGCAAAGTCACAAGGAAATCCATCGTCAGACCCGGGGGAGGCTGGAAAATGTCAAGTTAAATATTATGCGAGAATGCTTTGAGGAAACCGTGCTAACCAAGAAAAGATAGAGCAAGTAGGGAGCGAGGAGAAGAAGAGGGGAGAGGAGAGCGCGCGGGCGGGGTGTGTGGTCTGGTCTGGCTCGACCAGGCCAGCGGGTTGGGTTCAACCCAAACGTGGTTGACCCACCTGTCAGCCCTAGGGGCAAAATGGTCATTTGACCAAATTCTCTAATAAAATAATTGTTAAAATTTTTGAGAAAATGATAAATAATTCATAAAATCAGAAAAATACAAGTTATATACCAAAATGCTCCAAATGAAAAATACAATGCATATATGATGGTTTCAAAGTCATTGGACCAAGTTTTTATGTTTGCAATGTTTTGCATCATCATTTAATTCTTTTTAAATTAATAAATTTATAACTTATTCAAATATTTTCAGAAAACAGAAAATGATATATCAAATTAAAAAGCAAAGCATTTCCAATTCAAATATGTCAATCATAAAACATTTTGTTCAACTCATTAACTTGTTTCCAAAGGTATAATTGAATTCTGTAATATTCCTTATAACCAGAAACAACTACCACATCATTATTTTCTTTACTAATAAAACCCTCATGTTTTCACACCTAATAAACCTACCATCACAAGTTATTAGCAAGTATTGTGATGATAGAGTTAGCTGTATTAATTCCTCATTTTCAAATAAACTTGATGTAATTAGCTCTATACTATTGAACACAAAAATAAATTGTGTCTGTTATCTTTTCAATAGTTATTTTTCATGTGTTGTTGTCCTGTTACCTAACCAAGTAATAAAAACCTCTATTTAAATATGATAACAATTGTTTGCCAAGTAAAAGTGAAACACATGTAACTCTAAAAGAGGTAATAACCACATCACCCAAGTAATGAAACATTTCACCTAAAAATCAGTGTGGGTAGATTATCATATCAAACGTGGCTTACACTTGTAAGCTGGGGTATTTTCCAGGGTATCTCATGATTGCATCTCATTATTATGCATGTAACGTCTTGCCATTGTTTTCTGTAGTCCTTACCAGGACTACTTTGCTATCTTTCAGAAGTCGGGATTTCCTACGAGACCCTTGAACCCGAAGACCTGGATTATTATTGTATTTCAATCTCAGGCAAGTTCATCACTTGCTCATATCCTTTGCAATACTTCATAACGAACTATTTGCAAAAACCCTATCGTATTACCACATGTTCTCAAAAGAATGCATGATCCTATTTTTATAATAATATGACTAACTGAATGACTACCCGAGTGGTAGTGTTCTGTTTGGTGGGCGGATGGAACCATGGTAAGATGAATAGGTCAAAGGAAGGTTCCATCTGCATGGGAAAGTATTACCTAGGATTAATCACAACTGTCTTCAGGATTCTTGCGCCGTAAATTCGCGTTAACCATGGGTCTTCTATGGGGGGAGTAAGTCAGTTGTGATCTTCTCTCGTTCGCATGTCAATGGGCTGCTAGAGACGTACGATGTAGGTTCTGCGGGACTACATGCACGTGGGTGGGAGCCCTTACGTCCCACAGACTCTGGGGTCTATGAGTGTCTGCCAGGGACGCGTAGATCTCCATCGTGAGGGGTGGAATCAGGCGTTCAACCTGCTGGTGGAAATGGGTGGGCATGCGTTGTGCGGAGAAGCACGGTTTGGCTTGGACCAACAACCGGGCCCCACACCTGAGTGGGAGTGGAGAGGAATGTACACCTGGTTGTGCAACATGGTCTTGGTCGTCCATGGGTAAAGTAACGCACCTCTGCAGAGTGTAAAAGGATATGGCATGTTACCCTCTGTTCCGGGAAGGAGCTGCAAACGCCGCAGGAAAGGCAACTCCATGAAGTTCTAGTCCTGTGAAGATCTGGCGGGCATAGTCTTCAGAATTAAAAGCAACCTCTTGAAGAAAGATTTACAAAAACCTTGCATTAGCTTACGACTCTTTTGAGTCTAAAGCTGTAGTTAGTGCATCAAAGTACTCTCTATATATCATGAACTTGCTAAGTAACGCTCGTTACTCATTCGTTCCCATTTGACCCCCTGCTTAGAGTTGAAGCCTGATGGAAGTCATCATCGTGAAGCAACATCATCAACAACGCTGGTGGAGGAGAAGCTATCAAGGTGTAGGTGGAGTCCATTCACGGACTTAGTTGTTCAAGCCATAGATTAGGGATGACATCAGCCGTAGTAGATTTAGTTCTAAGCTAGAGTTCTTCTCCAGCTTGGATCTTCGATTTGCTTCTTCTGATGTTTCATTTGCATGAGATCTTCTTTGATTCCTCAAAGAGATTCTCGAGATTTTGTAATGAAGTTTGTATCCTATAGTTTTGCCTTGACCCGCTGTGTTTCTGTTGTACTACTCTGAGGGATGTAATATTCACGGATAAGTCCTTCTGTGAGTATTATGTCATCGACTTGCGCACTACACATGTAGTGGTGTGCTGGTTCATCACATCTTTTTGGGTCTTAACTTTCATTTATAAGTTGGTCACTTAAGTAACCTTTCTGTAATTCAAAAGCAAAATTTTATTTGTTTAATATCAGCACTTTGGGAATATTATCGGGTCTTGCTGAAAGGCGTTAAAGAAAGACATTTCTTGGGAGATAAACCATGTTTTTATTTTTGCAATGTTTTCTTCTGTTTTCTTTGAGTAAAGGTGTTGTTTGCTTATGTAGCAACTCCTTTGTATCTTTATTTTCTCGTATTTTTTGTGTCAAGTAAAGTCTCTAGTGAAAAGCTGAAGTTAGATTTGGATTTCTGCGCAGGAAACAGATTTATGTTTTCCACTTTTAAATTCGTATAAAATTCCAGAAAGATCAAAATGATCTAAAAATATTGTGCTTAGTCCTCAGCTATTTCCGAAACCTTTTCTAGTTTTAAGTTTTTCGATTTGAGTAACGTAAGTGCCTCGATAAAATTCGTCTTTACAAATTGTTCTGGTTTTGAAAGATTGTGCCTTTTTTTTACTTTGCATTCTCTCTTTTACTATGTTGAGTGGATTTATTTGCTCCATAAAACATCAGTGGCTGTAGCTAATATTTAAAAAGTATTAATAATGTTTGTGTCCAAGGAGAACATGTGATTTTTTTGATTTTGCACTAACCCTCTAATGAGAATTACATTGAGTTTGGTGTGAAGGAAGTTTTCAAGGGTCAAGAGAAGAGGGTGATATAATGTGATCAAGAAGAGTGAAAAGCCAAAGCTTGGCTATGCCCTCGTGGTTCATCCCGGCAAATTATAAGAAGACTCAAGCGTCTAAGCTTGGGGATGCCCAAGGCATCCCCTTCTTCATCAATAACTTATCAGGTCATTTCTAGTGAAACTATATTTTTATTCGGTCACGTCATATGCACTTTACTTGGAGCGTTTGTTTTTTTTTTATTTTTTTTTCTTGCTGCAATAAACTTAGTTGGAACCCAACATTCTTGTGTGGGAGAGAGACACACTCCGCTTTTTCATATGAATACTTGTATTCTTCATCATACTCGTATTCTTAGTTTTCTTCTGGCTGCTGCAAATCCTTTTAGCTCCTTTTTTTTCATGCATCTCTTATTCGGAGCTGTTAGTTCTAGTAGAGTAGTAGTACTCTCTTGTTTGATTGATATGTAATTTGGAGAGTTTTTATTTATATAAAATGATTGGTTTTGGAAAGTAGTAATAAAATATTTCATGCTTATAACAGTGCAAACAGAAGCTTGTTTAGACTGTGGCTAGACTTTATCAAGTCATGTTTAATATTACTTTAATTCTAGGCTTAGTAGTTATTATTATAGCATGACTTGTCTCAAATATCTGAGAGTGATTAATGTGCCATTGAAAGAATCATGAGTTGTTTTTATCACATCGAAGCATAATATTGTGGTATTCTCCTTTGAATGCTTTATTTGGTTGACTTGACACATACTTACACCATGTTATGACTACAAACCAGTCACCTATAGCCTCTATGATCATTTATTTTTTGGCTTGTAATACGGTTTATGCTTTGATTAATAATGTTTTGGTCACTATGCATGACTATGGCCATTATTGCTCTCTTAATTTGTCGCTCCCAGTCTTTTGCTAGCCTCCACATGTACTGAGTATGAGCTCTACTCGTGCATCCAACTCCCAAAAACCAAAGTTTGACAAATCTGTCCACTATACCTACCTAGGTATTTAACCGCCACTCCAAGTAAATTTCTCATGTGCTACCTTTAAAACTTTCAAAATTATACCTGTTTTAGCTCATGAGGACGTAAATAGAGAATCTTTATTTCACTTGTTGATTGGACTTTTCACACCTAGACTAGTGGCACATCTGTTTATCCAAATTGATAGAAGAGCTGGCAACGGGGTGCCCAGCCCCAAACTTGGTTATTAGAAATTATCTTCACTCTATTGCCCCTGATTTATCAGTTAAAGCATAATTGTGTAAACAAAAGAGAAGAGGGATGATCTACTGACCTCAGTAGAGTCCTTCAATGGGAGCCGCTCTTGTAAAGTCTAGTTGGCTTGGACGTACGTATTGTCTGTTTACCATTCGTTAACATAAGCATAAACCTTTCTAAAAAAATTGTTTTCAATACCTCTGTTTTAATAAAATAAAAAGCTCTAGCACATGAGTTAATCCCTGCTTCCCTCTGAGAATGGCCTTTCTTTACTTTTATGTTGAGTCTCCATCTTCTAACTTTATGCACAATTAAGAGAGCGTAGTTGTCATTCTGAGTATAATGTGCATCAGTCCCAAAGATTATTATTGATTGATTCATGATTTGTTATTACTTGCTCTCAAATTATTTGTTTCTAGTGATCCACTTGGACTTTGAAGGTGTCCTGGCATTTATGTTTTGATCCACTTTTAAGGACAAGCGACATACCACTTTGCTATGTTTACTTTATGCTCGAAAAAATGCATAACTTACAAGTGCATTATTATTCATGATCTTTTATTTGTGTTACTTTTCATGATGCAACATGATTGCTAAGTTTCATTGTTAGAATTATATCTACCATGCACGTGTTTAAAATACTATGATCTCAGCTTACATATGCTTTTGCAAATATGATGATCAAGTTTATGTTGGCAGCATGTCACCTCATAAATTATTTTATTTTTATCATTTTACCTACTCGAGGATGAGTAGAACTAATCTTGGGGATGCTTGATATGTCTTAAATGTATCTATAATTTTTTATGTTCCATGTTGTTTTCATGTCATATGCTACATGTTTTCTATACACTTTAAGTCATTTTTATGGATTTACTAGGACGAACCTATTGTCAAGATGCCACAGAGCTAGTTCATGTTTTCTTCTGTTTTTGGTTTCAGAAAAGTTGTTCTGGAAATATTCACGGAATTGGACGAACCAAAATCCCAGGGTCTTAGAAAGTTGTCACGTACACGGAGTCCGGAGGGGTCCCTGGAGCCACCACACCATAGGGTGGCGCGGCCCCCCTTGGCCGCGCCACTAGGCGGTGTGCCCCCTGGCCTCCCACCGACGTTGCCCTTTCGCCTATTTAAGCTCCTCCTTGGGTTAACCCTAAATACATGAGCCTACATCCACGAAAAGTTTCATAGTCGCCGTCATCGTCAACCCTAGTTTGGGAGGGTTCTTAAGCTCTCCTCGGCACCCTGCCGGGGGGGGGGGGATATCACCGGAAATCTCTTTATCACCATGCCTGCCTCCGGAGTGATGCGTAAGTAGTTCATCCTTGGAGGGAGGTTCCACGGAGTCCCGAAGAGATCCGGAGCAGCGCCAGGGGGTAGTGTGGGGCCCCTAGGCCTCCACCGCCTCTTCCCTTTCGCCTATATAATCCCCCTGAGAAGTAAACCCTAGGAGGATACCACTTTTACCTGAGAAACACCTGAGGCCGTCGTCACCATCATCCCGAGATCGGGAGGGTTTTGGAGCTCTCCCCGACACTGTGTCGGAGGGGGAAGTCATCACGGGAGGGGTCTACACCACCATGCCCTCCTCCGAAGTGATGCGTGAGTAGTTCATCCCTGGACTACGGGTGCATAGCAGTAGCTAGATGGTTGTTCTCTCCACTTTGTGCCTCATGTTTAGATCTTGTGAGCTGCCTATCATGACCAAGATCATCTTTATGTAACGCTACATGTTGTGTTTGCTGGGATCTGATGAATATTGAATGTTATGTCTTTTGATTATCAATCTATCATGTTATCTTCATACATATGTTATTTATGATCTTGCATGCTCTCCGTTGTTAGTAGATGCTCTGGCCAAGTAGATGCTAGTAACTCCAAGAGGGAGTATTTATGCTCGATAGTGGGTTCATGCCTCCTTTGCATATGTGCTCGAGTGACAGAAATGTGACAGATGGAGGATGTGCTGTTGCCATTAGGGAGAAAACAACAACGCTTTGTCTAAGGATGATGTTATTTTTTACACTACACACATTGCTTACTGCGATTATCTGTTGCTTGCAACTTAATAACCAACGTTTGTTCGGATGATATTCTGAGGATGGATTTTTAGTCATAGATGCAGTTGGATAACGGTCTATGTATCTTGTTGTAATGCTCGCGTGAATCACATAGTAATGTTTATGTCTTGCATATGCACTATGGTGCAACCTTCATTTCTGTCAATTGCCCAGATGTAATTTGTTCACCACACATATTATTTATCTTTCACGGAGAGACACCACTAGTGAATGGTGGACCCCGGTCCTTTTTCCTCATACTGATAAGACACCTACTGCTTTCATACTGCTTTCATGCTGCTCTCATATTGTTCTACTGTTTTCCACACCATATGTTTAACCTCTATGTGTTCAGCAAAACCGGTGAGATTGACAACCTCACTGCTTCGTTGGGGCAAACCGAATTGATTGTGTTGTGTAGGTTCCACGTTGCTGCTGCACCGGTAGTGCGCCCTGCCATCTCAGCTGCTTCAACCTTCTGAAGTTACTCCTTCCTCCTATTGGTCGATTCAACCTTGGTTTCTTTCTGAGGGAAACTTGCTGCTGCACTCTTCATACCTTCCTCTTGGGGTATCCCAACGAACGTGTGTCTACACTCCATCAGCTGCCTAACATGATCAAGATCATCTTATTGTAATGTCCCATGTTGTGTTTGCTGGAATCCGATGAATATTAAATGCTATGTCAAGTGATTATCACTCTAACATGTTTATGTTATTTGTGATCTTGCATGCTCTCCGTTACTAGTAGATGCTTTGGCCAAGTTGATAATTTTAACTCCAAGAGGGAGTATTTATGCTCGATAGTCGGTTCATGCCTCCCTTTCATTCATGCTCGAGTGACAGAAACGTAACAAATGGGGGATGTGCTGTTTCCATTAGGGAGAAAACAACAATGTTTTCATTGTTTACATTACACACTTTACTTAAGGCGATAATATGTTGCTTGCAACTTAATATTCGAGGTTTGATTGGATGACGCTCTGAGGGTGGATTATTAGTCATAGATGAAGTTGGATAACTGTCTATGAATTATGTTGTAATGCCCGCATAAATCACGTAGTAATAATCATGTCATGCATATGCAATACGGTGCAACCTTTATATATGTCAATTGACTAGCTCTAATTTGTTTACCCAGCATGTTATCTATCTTTTATGGAGAGACACCACTAGTGAACTATGGACCCCGGTCCATTCTTTTACACTGATAATACAACCATTGCAAACAATGTTTTCTTTACTGCAATCATTGTTTTCCTCACATTCACTGCCATCACTGTTCTCTTTTCATTTACTGCAAACAAGTACTATTTTCCACACTATACATCTAATCCTTTGTGTTAGCAAAACCGGTGAGATTGACAACCTCACTGTTTCGTTGGGGCAAAGTACTTTGATTGTGTTGTGTAGATTCCACGTTGTCGCTGAGCCTGGTAGTGCGCCCTACCAACATTAGCTCTCTTCAACCTTCAGAAGTGATTTCTTTCTCCTACTAGTCGATTAAACCTCAGTTTCTTTCTGAGGGAAAACCTGCCGCTGCACTCTTTACACCTTACACTTGGGGTCTCCCAACGAGTGTGCGTTAACTCCTACACCATCAAATATCTACTACCTTACACTCGGGGGCTATTCCCAACGGGAGAAGTTAGGTAAAAGAAAATTGAGTCGAACAAGAAAAGCTGAAGATATTTTCATTCATTAGGAGAACATATTTCATTACATGAAAAGGGTGGATTTACTGCACTCATGCACCGCTCCTATAGAAACTACTAAAATAAATAAAACTAGCTCTCAACAGTTGCTTTGCGAGCATCTTCGGCGGCCTGAGCAGCTTTGGCTCGCGTTTCAGGCATGGCTAGTAGTTTCTCGGCTAACTTAATGGAATCTTCAGTGAACAGGTCGAGGTCTACCTCTTTTCCGCTCGAGTCCCGAGGGATCCCACTCAGTGCAGCTTCGAAGTCACCTTCGATGTCGTGCGCCAGTGCCAGGATGAGCACCGTCTCGGCTCCAGAGAGGGTATGCTCCTGACTGAACTCAGCCAAGACGTTCGTGTTATGAAACACGCCCATCAAGGCATCCAGAGTGGAAGGCACTTTGTCTTTGGGGAACATACACTCGTGGAATGACATGAGTACGTCCCGAAGCTTCGCGAGTGTATTCTTGGCCTTGGACACCTGCTCCTCCGAGGAAGTGACAACATCCAAGAGTGTACCTTCCCGGAGTCGAGCAGTAAGTTCATGGAGACTACCTAGGGAAGCTAGAACAATAAAGGAAAATCGTTAGTAAGGTACAGGAAATACCGAGGGAGAGCACAAGCAAGAAGGTTAAATCAAGTACCTGCCAGAGTAATGGTCAAGGCATGGAGTTGAGGGACTATTGCCTCCACCAAGTCTGTAGACTTCTTGAGAGGTTCGGTCTCTTTCTGTTTGGACTCGTCTGCTTTCCGAATAGCATCCTTAGTCCTTTTCTTAGCAGTCGTAGCCTTGGTAGTTTTTCCACTCGAGTGAGCGCATAATCTTTCTCTGTGGAGGTAGCGATCAAAAGATCTAAGACAGATAAATTAAACAAATGAGTATTGGGAACTAGAATAAAAAGGGTACCTTTTTCTTTGGCAAAGTTGGACCGAGTCCCTCTCACTCCCAATGTTAAGGAAGCGAGTGCTCAAGTCCTTCATGCTGGCTAGAAAAGGTTGAAAAATATTCGAGTTAGTACATATAACACCGATTTTGAGTCTACGCTCGCCTGCAAGCAGCCAAACATAGACTCGAGGGCTACTCCCATCCAGAGCGTTGTTCGCGTACCCGACGAAAAAAGCAGAGCAAACCGAAGAATAAAGGAAAAACTCACGTGGTTTCTAACCTGGAATTCTGAAGCTGGAGTGTCCACATCAGTCAAGTCAGTGGTCCATGCCCCTGTACCAGAAGGTGTAGGCTGCCTTGGTTTGGCTTCAGGAACAGCCGAGCTCCTAGGGGCATCTTCCTGGACGACTGCCTTGTCCATAGTGTCTCGAGAGGAAGTCAAAACAGTAGGAATCCGAATGTCAGGAGCAGCACTCGAGTCATTTCCACTTGAGGAGGAGGAGTCGGGATAGCACCCGAACTGGCCCCTCCTTGGGGAGGAGGAGTTGGAGCCATAGGAGGATTTCTGAAGAAAATGCAAGCAGGAAAAAGCAAGGGTTAAATCAAAATTAGGACTCGGAGAAATCAAAGGAAGAAGAAGAAGAAAAACTTATCTGCTAAAGGACCCCATACCGTACATGCGGCGAGGCTTCTTGGTGGTAGGAAGCTGTGAAGGTGCAGCCATAGACCGAGGAACGAGTGGAGGCATCAAAGAAATGGGAACGACGAAGATTGGGTTTGTCAGCCCGTACCCTCGAGCAGGGTTCGAAGAACTTGAGTCATTTGAGGTAGCTTCCTCGTGTCCATTGTCTGCTCGAGCGCGTTTGGGGGAACACACGATTCATCGGCCGTCTCCTCAGCACCCTCCTCCACGTCCTCAGCATCCCGATAACAATGAGTTGTAGCAGCGGAAGGAATCGAGTCCAAATCTGCAGGTGAGGCCACAATCAATACCTCCATGAAAGGGCACAATACCATCCTTGGGTGGTTCGCTAGGATGAACATCCAAATTCTGAAAGGAGTCAAAATAAAGATTCAGCAATAGATAAGTTCATTCGAGTATAAAGAACATATAGGAAAACAAAAGTGCAGTCGAGTATAGGACTCGGAAGATATAACAAAGGAAAAATATGATAATTGAGAAGCAGATTGAGAAATAACCTTACCATAGTCCGCTCGGTCTCGGAAGAAAAGGCAGGAATAGGTGGCACTGAGTCAACGGGGTTTGTTTCCTTGACCCAAGTGATTCCTCACATGCAACCCTCGAGTTCGTTACTCGAGAGCTCTTCTCCGCGCAGCCTATGAGACGGTTCAGCGCTTGAGTACGCCCACATAGGTTGCGCTCTGGCCTGGAGCGGCTGCATTCGGCGCTTCAGAAACACTGCAGCAAGGTGACTCCCGGTGAGCCCGCTGGCCTTGAGAGTGGCAATCTGGGACACTAAGTCCTTAGTCTTCTCCTTCTCCTCTCCGGTCAGTTGGTTCTTCCAGGACCTCCTTTGCATCACCTTGCTCTCCAAATCAATCAGAGGGGCACCGTCGGTGTTGGGTGAGTCCTTTGCATAGAACCACCGAGTCCTCCACCCGGTGATGGAGTCAACAAATCCATCTTGAAGTAACCCACCTTCGGGTTAATATGGATGTTGCATACCCCGACTTCGTGAGGGTCATTGCTGCTTGGCTGGGCCTTGACATTGAATAAACGTTTGAAGAGTGCCCAGTGCGGTGCTATCCCGAGGTAGCACTCACACAACGCGACGAAGCAGGCGATGTGTTGAATTGAATTGGGAGGTACGTCGTGCAGCTGCACGCCGTGCACGGCCAGAAGAGAGAGGAGAAAGGGGTGCAGGAGAGAAAGAAACTCCCCTGGTGACGTGGTCAGTAAATACCACTCATTCGTCGTTCTCTGAGGCGGGACGGTTCTCCTGCCCTGGGCGCCTCCATGATCCGGCTTGGAGGATCCCCTCGCACTCAGCGGTGGTGAGGAGCTTGGCGGTTCCGATGGATTTAGTCCACATCCCCCTTACTTCTCTATCCCTCGGCGCCGCCGACCGCGGGAGCGCCTCCATTCTTGCGGGTGTTCACCATGGCGAGAAGCAGATGAAGCTTGAGGGGCGCGACAATGGAGATTTAGCTTTTCTTCGCTAGAGAGCTGCGAGCGCGAGGAAGAAGAAGGGGAAAATTACTTTCTCCTGCACAATATTTGTAGAGGGGTAAAAGTACCCCCAACGTTGATGTTCTGCGGAGCCGGCTCAACCCTACACGTGGCGTGGGGAGGCTAATAGCTACACCTCCACGCCGCCCACTACGCACGGGAATCTAGGCATTTACTAAGACATCCTTAGATTATTGCACACTGAACGGTCAAAAGGTGGTCAAATCCCACTCCTATAAGTTATCTTCTTACAAGATATGTTCACCTCAGAAAAACATCTAGTCCACTGACAGCAAAACATGGTGGTGGATCACTGGCTGACATGGACACTCGAACGAAAAAAATACTCAAGTGATCGGAAATATCACTCGAATTCTGCAAAGCATTTTCACGAGATAAAAAGTTCTTTGAAAGGATGCATAAGTTGAGGTTTCCTACTTTGTCACTCGAAAAACTATCTCAAATGAATTATGCCAGAGGACTCTATCTCCCCAGACCGCACAAATGCATTAGAACTCTGGATGTCATACTCATTGTACGAAGGTAAGACCCGCGAATCAGTTCCAATGGCCTGGGGTTGCACCACTTCTGCACCACCTGGTACTTTTACATGCCAACATGCATGATGAAAATCCTATCAGACGTGTTGGGTAAAATAACTAACAACTGGAATTCGACTCGGTAAGGCTTCAACAACGCGAGTCGAGTTACCCCAGGTTTTCCGGGTTTGAGCCTAAGGACTCGAAGTCTGAGTAGACCAATGTTGTTTTCTCCCAAGTGAGATTAATCGACCTCGACCAGTCGAGTAGATCGAGCCTATTGAGTCATATCCTTCAGAATCTGACCATGGAAAATCACCTGAGATGATCTATCTGGGGTTTTAAGTCCCTTGATCGAGTCCTTGACTCCATCAGACAGTCAGGGTCTACTGACGTGGGGGGGGGAGGGGGTACCCGAGAGACTCCCCCACGATGGGCATACCCGGTATGGACCATTAGGGGGTACCTTCACAAGGCTCTCGAGTGACTGCATGGAGGCCCACGTAAGAAGCCCACGCGGGAGCAGGATAAGGAAAGTCTTGGACAACAAGGATAGGAAATGATAGCAACCGACCCAGAAACGAGTCCAACTCGTGTACGACCCCCAGGACCCAACTATCTATATAAAGCACAGGAAGGGGTCACGAACGGGACAGACAACCCTAGATTCAGAACTGCGCCAGATTCAATCTGTAACAGCACCCCCGGTAATCGATACTTTTCACCTCATCGGAATAAAATCCAGCGGGCAACAATCTGTTGAGTAGAGTAGTCCACGAACGCCTTTTCCTTCACGAAACCCCATGTCCCTCACCATGGGGATTGTTGAGGTCTCATCCTCTTCGCCTATACTATGAGAATATCTAGTGACCGTATGATCAAAAGTTATACTTTGGATATCATCAACCGTCTTACCATTACCGGGGACTATAACGGTGATGTCTGGGTATGACCTAGAAAGTGTAATGAAACTGAGATCGTTCAAGACAAGTACTTAAATCCTTTAAACGATAGATATATACATTATCCGGGCCCTCTCAGTATCACCGATGACATATCGTCTGGCTAGACACAGTGTGGTTTTATCACAGGGTCATCGGGGATATGGATGAGAAAAGAGAACGATATCGGCAAACGAGCTATGTGTGTTATGATCAAAGAGTTTGATCACACTAGATCACATAGTCTCACCTCGTGATATCATTGGTATCGTGAAGTTAAGGGAATAAGTGCAATGAGTAACTTATAAGGTTCCCTCAAACATCGGGAACACATAGGAGCCATCATGGATGTCCACGGTTCCGCTGTTGGTTATTGTTCGGTAAGTGCCTGGACATGTCTGTGTGTTATAGAGCCTTTAGGGATCACACGCTTAATCCGTGCCAATCTTTTATTGAGAGAAATAATATGTTGTTATTGGTTTTATGAATGTTCGATGTCGTTACAATATCACGGAAACAAGTCCGGTGTCAATCAGAGTGGTTTCAGGGAAGTTGCTATAAGAGAGAAATTATGCTGGTGTTAGGTATAATTTATATGAGAAGTTATGGAGGACATGAGATGTCCCGGGATGTTATAAATGTGTTTCTAACATTGTTAGATAATATCGACGATTTTATCTATAGGGTAACGGGGTTTCGGAAGAGTTCCGGGGGACTTTCCTTCTATGGAAGCAGTGCCGGAGTGAGGCAGATTTCCTACTATGGGAAAACCTAGTTTTAGGGAATGTCAGGTGGGTCCCATGACCTCACAAAGTGCACGAGGTTTCCGAAGTATTTTTCCTGAAATTATTTAAGATAAAAATGAGAGGAAAAAAGAAAAAAAATAGAAAAAATAGGTGGGGGGATTGGACTCCACAAGTGAGTTCAATATGAAATCCCCTACGAGGGTGGTGCAGCCAAGAAAGAGGAGGGGAAACCGACCCCCTCCTTGGCAGGTGCTCTCCTAGCTCCACCTATATAATCCCACCCGCTCCTCTTTGAAGATCATATCAATTGAGCCTTTTGGCCTTCTCTCTCTCTCATAGAATTAGAGATCTAATTAGAGGGCCTCTAGAATTAGAGCCTCTAATTAGAAGTCTAATTACATAACCTCTAATTGAATTAGAGACTCTAATTAGAAACATCTCTAATTGAATTAGATTATTTTCTAATCGGGTTTTTGAGTTATACTCTTCCGATTAGACCTAGCTCTAATTAGTTTTCTCTCTCATGTGTTGAGAACTTCTACTTTCATAATATCTCTAATCACAATTGATTAGATCTACCAACTAGAAATGTCGGAAGGCTGTCTCTCTTTGTCGGTGCCGAGTCCTGGACGACAAAGCGCTGACGGGTTGACACGAGCGTACGCGTGCACACCATAAAAGGGATTACACGTGGGATCCTAAGGAGGGAAGACTTAGCAACATCCTTGCAATTAGAACTAGTTGTGAGGATCTACGATTGTTCATAACTCTTCTACGACTATATCAAATCCGCGCCCGATGAGTCGTTTTCAGATCCTCGCATGTATGGGCATTCCTTGTTATCTGCATAGTGATCTTGGTGGGCTACGTAGGGCAATGTTTTTTAAATTATGCAGCGTAGACCAGCACATCCAACACAAGCATCATAAAAATCATTCGAAATAGTATTAGACCCAGCAGAAACAACATGTGAAGTGCATGGATGTGACGTTGCATCAAATTTACTCATAACAGAAGGTGAATCAAGAGCAGTACTAGTGTTAAGAGTCATACCTTGCCTTGTCTTGGAAGGTAATATTGGGACTTCGGGACCACGAGTCTTTCCATGGTGGATAATATCAATATAACTCGCAAATGAACTTATAAATAAAGATATGCTCCCAGGTAACGACGCTAGAAAACAATCTTGACAACCCTCTAGTGTGGGGATCGCAATAGTCTTCGAGGAAAGTATAACCCAAATTTATTGATTCGACACGAGGGGAGTCAAAAAATAACTATAAGCATTAGCAACTTAGTTGTCTATTCATCCACACCTAGAAAGATACTTGCTTGACATAATTTAGTATCAACAACGATATGATGGCAGAAATGATTTGACAACAGCAACAATAACAAAAACAATGGTAACAACGAAAACGATTAAAGTGGAAAGCAGGGCTAAAAGCACCGTAGGCATAGCAACGGATGAACGGGCGGTGCATGAATAAGATAACTCATGTAATTGTCATAACACAGGCACACCACAAATAAGTAAAAGTATACCTGCATCAATCAAATATAGGTATGTATTTCATATATAGTTGTACGTGCTTGCAATAAGAACCTACACAACATCTTTTGTCCTACCATCCCATTTCAGCGGGGCCAATAAAGGTACTTATGGCAATTAAGATGGTCCTTTTATGACGCACCGGAGCAAAGCATTAACACTCAATGAATACATGTGATTCGCAAATAGCAGCCATGCCATTTGATACCCCAACCTCTCACCTTGGGGTCTCCGGTTCCGGACAATAACAAGTGCATACAACTTGTAGATATGATCCAAAACAACGATTATATTCATTGACGCCATAACATGTTTAGACCTGAAATCATGCCACTCGGGCCCTAGTAACAAGAGTTGAGAACAACAACTTGCAACAACAACGATTAACACCAATAATGGATAGTAGGCATCATGCCCTAATAATGTGACATCTATTACATGAATGATCTCATCCAATCCCTACCATCCCCTCTTCCTACAACATGAAATTAATCACACATGGATGGGGGAATCATGGTTGGTCGATGGGGAGGTGTTGGTGATGACGATGGCAACAATACACCCTCTCTAGATTAGCTCTTCGTGGAAGAATAATGGTTTCTGGAGGCTCCATTTTGCGAAATGAAAAATTGGTCGGGGACTTAGTTTTTTTTTTCGGAGGGAAGACTTTAAGCTGAAGGGGAGCTGGAGGAGGTGGCTAGTGGGACCACGCTGGTCTAGGTGCGGCCAAGGGTGGACTCATGAGGCAAGCCCGCGTGGCCACCTGGTAGCCCCCCTCTGGGTGCCCTTCTGGCTAGTGGCTCTTTTTGTCCTAAATAAATTTTTGGAAAATTTTTAGAATTTTTTGTGAAACATTATTTCTACATAGAACCAAGACACCGATGCAGTTCTTTTGAAAAAAATTAATCCATGTGAGTTCTTTTCAAATTATACAAATTAGAGGCAAAATAATAGCATTTTTTTTTGGAAAAGTAGATATGTTTGGGATGTATCAACTCCCACATCTTTACTCTCGAATCCACTGATGATTATAAAGACAATTTCACAACTGTTTATTTAACTCCCACCCACCCTTTACTCCCTCCTTTCGTGTTTAAAACACTTTCTATTTTGCCCCAAGGAAAACAACAATTTGTCATTTTGATTAAAGTAATTACATGCTCCCAATTCTAGGGTTTCACACGACCGCCACTTAGGTTTGTCCCTAGCCATGACATCTATGTACGTGAACCTATCTCGTCATTCTGTTGGCACACGTTGTGTTTTCTTCTCCCATTTATGGATATTTTCACGTGTTTGTGGACATCAGGTCGATTGGTGGTGGATAGGAGGATAATATAGTGAATAAGAGGTACGATTAGAGACCACACTTTTGCTAATTAAAGCGGGGTAACTGAATTAAAATTATAAATGAGCACTCCTTTCAATGTGGTGTAACCGTATGAACCCATAAATGGTGAATTAGTGTGTAAAATAAAACACGACAACAATGCCATTGCATAATCATATGAAAATCATGACTAATGTTTCCTATGCCCTCATGAACATAAAGAACTACTTACAATGGCGAAACATGGCAATGATCAAAAGCATATGAAATACAATATGATCTAAAAGTATACCTTCACTAATAATGAATAACACATGATCTGAGTACTAGAATGCAAAAACCACCAAGAAGTTACTCGCAGGTTTGACCTACATCAATTACGAGGGAGATGAAGATGGAGGCGGTGCTGCTAGTGGAGATGATGAAGATGGTGCTCCCACGCCGAGAAGGAGGCGATGCCAATATGGTGGTGATATCTCCCTCTTAGAGGTAGCGGGGCAACGAATCTTCTACTCATGGAGTAGGACACTGGTGGATATGTTGCGGCACCTGAATTAAAATGGTAAATTAACCCTAATTAAAACCTAAGATACAAAAAATACAATTTCACGGTAAAGCTGGTACACACTCGTCATTACTCTAAATGCTTGCACCTCCCTTGCCTAACATATTCTAGTTTTACATTCCTACCAAAGTATTAACCCACCAATATTACCATAAAAACCCCAACTATTACATCCAACTTAGTTCCCACAAATCAACAACCATAAATTTCCTAGTCAAGGTCCCGCCCCTATACTCTAGGCTCCACACAGTGATGATTAGAAAACCGATTTCACGTCCGCGTATTTAATCCCACTCACCCGTTACTCTCCCTCTTTGTGTGGAATCACTTCCATCTCATCCTTTACTCCCGCTCTCCACGTGAAACCACTTTCCATTTTGTTCCAAGCAAAACAACAACTCATGCTTCAACTAGAGGAATCACGTGCTCGTAGTTATAGGGTTTCACCTGCTCACTATGGAGGCAACATGTTGCGAGTCGCTCCTGTCCTAACTTCTGCACCTCCCGCATGAGGTTTGCTTCGCCTACTTGATGGGTGCTTCTCCTACTCGATGGCCTAACCTCATGCAGCAGGAAAGGACAATCCCGACACGACATGCCTAGACATTCATCAAGTAGCTCCCATCTAGGTCATGCGCTTAGTCAATGTAAGCGCCACCACTAAAGGATGTGAAATCTCGACTAGTGTCGTTGACGAGTCGATACCCCATGCACACAACTACTCCATATCTTGATATCCGTAGAAGCCACCAACTTCGGAAGGGGGTGGGGGGAAGCAGGTGCGAAGAGGAGAAGTCGGTGCGACGGAAGAGAGAAAAACACACATGGGAAGGATGATGACAAAGGCATAGCTGAGTAAGTCAGCTGATCCGTCCCTCCGTTTTGACCTAGCGGCCTAGAATCCACCGTTAAGATGGCAGTAAAGCCCTTGTTATGACCAGGTGTCCAGGACCCTCCCACTTTATTTAAAGACAAAGACTTCTCTCACTTTCTTCTCCCCTCCTCCCGGCTCCCTCCTACCCCATTTCGAAAAAAAGGGCGGCGCCTACACCATTTCGGGAAAAACGGCGGCTCATACACCCGCCGCCCTGCTGTGCGGCTGTGCCGCACCGTCACCGCCGGCGCCTTAATCCCACGCCCCGCGCGTTCCTAGACCCCGTCTGCGCACACCCCCGGCTCTCGCGCGTCGCCGACATTGCCGTCCCTGCTCGTCCTCGTCGGGATTTCGAGATCCCGCCGTCTTCACCCCTCTCCGCAAGTAAGTCTCCGGTGACGTTTTTTCTGATCCATCGATTCGTTAAATCTCACTAGGGGACCTTCGCGTCTTCTGGCCGCACAGCCGGCGCACCGTCTAGATCCGCTCCTAGGACCATAATCCGCCGAATGCTGAGCCGTGGCGTGTATATTATCGAAGTAATTTATCAGTTCTCTGGGGTGTACAGCGTCATCATGTGCTTATAATCAGTAGCCGCAGTTCATTTATATGCCTGACGTTTTTAGCGACCGGGTGATTGCAATTTTGGGCTTCTATTTGTTTATCAGGGGGTCTTCCCCTTCATCTCAGCAACTCAGCATCTGCGTGGTTTGGCTCTGCAGGATGCCGAGCTAAAAAGGAAGTGACGCTCGCCCACTCTAAAAACTATATATGGCTATATACGATGTATGTAATCTTGAACAGAATAATAGAAACCGTAACAACGACCTGTGATTTGGTAGAGATGTTAGCCTTGAGGCTTTCCTTATAACGTTTTGCTACTTGAAAACCGAGCTCTAGCTCAGTGGCTGGAGTTCAAGGTGCTGAACCCGCCCACCTGTTCGAGTCCACGCTGCGCGCATTCTACTGGGGCGCTATTCGCGTTGTTTCGCGGAGAGGTCTTATCCTATCTAACAACGGACAGCTAAAGGAGGGACTCTTCCCCCTTTAGTCAACGTTTAAAGTTTTGCTACATTTTCCTACGTACCAGTTTGCTACTATTACTGTGCTTAGTAGTTAAGAGTTACTACGTCGAGAACTACTCCCTTGGTGTGCTTGTATTCAGAATTTCAGAAATGTTGGGAGGAACTAGATATTTGGGCTCTAAGCCTCTAACACTAGTTGTCTTTTGGCTTTAATTTCTATACCCTTCAATCATAAAACTGCTACGTGAGTGCATTATGCTTGTTAGAATAACATTACTACCTTTGCAGGTTACTCACGACGACAGGGCTATGTCAGATGAAGAAGGAAGTGAAGCCTCCCCAGATATTTTATCTGTTATTGACTCATTGAAGAAGAAAATTACAGCAGATCGTTTTACTTCCATTAAGGTGCTCTGAAATCATTCTCTCCTTCTCCGAGTATTTTTGAATCATATAATCTCCTTGTTGTTTTTTCTGATTGCTATATTTTTTGTCCAGAAAAGGATAGCGGAGAACAGGATTAAACTCAGCACCGTTACACAAAGCACTGCCAATTCCTCAAAAATCTGGCAAAAAAATACATCGAATGGCGCTGACTTAGTCTTGGATTTGCTGACAAGTAGGCAAGACGATGTACTCTCTTCGGTGCATAGTCATGAAGTATCCGCTGTTGAGGAAGATGGCGTCAGTTCTGATGAAGAAAGTTCATATGCCACATCAACTATTATGTCGGGCGGAAAGTTCATGAAGCCAATTCAACTACCAGAAGTACCGAAAATTCCGCCTTATACAACATGGACATTTTTGGACAGGTCTATTTATAATTACATGCATTTCTCAACCTCTCCAAATTCCTGCTGCGTACAAAAGGGTTTCGTTATCAAGGTATCATAGTGTTTTCTTGAGACAAAAAGTATCCTGTGGTTTCACGCAGGAACCAGAGGATGACGGAAGACCAATCTGTGCTTGGTCGACGAAGGATTTACTATGATGCAAATTGCGGTGAAGCTTTAATTTGCAGTGACAGCGAAGATGAAGCTGTTGAGCATGAAGAGGAGAAAAAAGAGTTCAAAGTTTCTGAAGATTACCTTATTCGGTAAACATAATTGTGATATTCCATTGTTTTCTTTCGCTTTAGTTTGCCTTAGAGTAGGCTTCAGGGCATGTTTGGTTCATGGCCATACTTTGCAACACCTTTTTTGCTAAACTGTGGCAAGCCACAAAGAGTGGAGAGATTGTTCACCACAAGTTAGGAAAAGTTTGGTAATAGTAGAGTAAATCACAAGTGAGATAGCCTGCTAAGAAAGTTTGGCATACCACAGTTGTGGTAGTGAAACAAAACCTAGCATAATAGTGTTGCCACACATGTGACAAAGTTTGGCGAAGGTGTGGCTATTTCCCTTGTTTTCTATGAAGCACTAAATTTGCTGTATTTGTATTTTCCTCTGGAGAACCCTTTACATTAGGGTGCACAGGCAATTCATAGTATTAGGATGCATAAGCACTTAATAGCTTCCAAAAAAACACTATTGCACACACTTTACTTTAAAGTTGTAGGATTGTCACATTTCTCTTTCAAAAAATACAATACACCAATATTTGTATATTTAACTAATACAAACGCAAAATATTACTTAACTATTTATTGTGCCATGAATTGCTTCACTCTACTTTCATGGAGTAGAGACCTTTGATAGCTAAGTACTACTTTTGTGTCTTTCTTCTACTCTCCCTTCTTATCTGAGGTCGCTGCAAAATGTTCAATTGGGTTGCATAATCAGAATAGGCTAGGTTGGACCTCAAGAAAAGTAAGCCGTATTATACTTCAGATGGGCTACAGGATTTGTTTCTAGCGTATTTTTCAAGGAGATCAGAGGTAGAGTTTACGTCATCTAACTATAATCTGAGTAGTCCGTTCCGTTCATGAGTGTACAACTTTAACCTTGATAGATCAACAGTAGATTTTGGCTTCTGCTATGTGCTGTATTCCTCTTAATGGGTGATTTGATGATTCGGTGTAATGAATTATGTTCCTCTGCTTTCCCGCATAACAAAAATTATGTTCCTCTGCTGCTCTATGTTAGGATGACTATTCAAGAATGTGGCATGTCGGATGCAGTGCTGGAAACCCTGGCACAATGTTCTGATAGGGCAGCTGGTGATATAAAGGCTAGTAATTAATCTCAATTGATTTTGGCCATTTGGGTTTTTTGTTTTATAGTTCACATTTGCGCTGTTGACAATTAACACTTGTAGCCCTATTTTACAGGCTAGATATGAGATCCTACATGGGGAGAAAACTGATGGTTCTCTTAAAAAAGTTTCTGAACTTAATGCCAAAGTGGAAGATGTCTACCGTGATAAAGATTTGGATGCAGCATTGGATTCCTTTGACAATCTCTTTTGTCGGAGATGTCTAGTATGTTCATCTATTATCATCATGCAATTTCTATAATACCTCTAGTTTGCTGATAATATTCTGCTCATCTTGATATGGCAGGTTTTTGATTGTAAACTACATGGGTGTTCTCAAGATTTAGTATTTCCTGTAAGTTTGGAAGTTCAGGAGTTATTTCCAAAATTGCGTATTGTTCTAATTTGTGCCTTCTTCGTACAGACAGAAAAACAACCGCCTTGGATCAGCATAGATGATGGTATACCATGTGGCATTCATTGTTATAAACTGGTTTGTATTTTATGTGTATAACTTCTGAAAATCGTCTTGTCTTGTGTGACAATTTAGATTCTGAAAATCATCTTGTTTTCCAAACCATATTTTGTCAGGCCTCCAAACCAGATGCTACTATTGCAATTGATTGCGACATGCATATTGATGGAGAGGAGCCAACTCACTCACCTGAGGACACAAGGAACCAGTTAGGCTCACATAAGAAAAAACAGGGTTCTAGTGGAAGGAAGGCGAAATCCCAACAAAGTGGAAGCTCTTCAACCCAAAGGGTTGCCTCAGAAAGCAGCGATTCAGAAGCACATCCAATAACCAATAAATCTCCGCAACACTCACCTTGTCAATCAAAAGTCAAAATTAACCCAAGAGGTGGAATCAAGAAAAGTACTACTAGAAGAATTGCCCAGCGAATTCTTATGAGTGTGAAAAAAGGACAGAAGGAAGTGGCACCATCAGATCCTAATTCTGGTGAATGCCTTTGGCCAAGGGATATGAAGCTTAGATCTGAGACAAGAAATGGACACAAGGATTCAGTTGCACCCTCACTGCAGAATTCTCCAAACACAAGAAGTTCTCGGAAGAAGGATGTGCCTCAAATGGAGAAGAACTCAGGTTTAGCGGAAGATCATAATGATTTGATGGAGGAAGCAAATAACGAACATTCAGCAACTGATGGTCATGATAGTTCGAGGATAGAAGATGTGAATGAGAATATATACAGGCAAGAAAATAATGGTAGATCCTGGAAGTTGATTGAGCAAGGGCTTCTAGTGAAAGGCTTGGAGATACTAGGAAGGAACAGGTTGGACCCTTCTCCAGATGACCAACTTTATATCACTGGTATCATTACCTTCTACTTAATGCTCATGTGTTGCTTACTATCATACAACCAGTCAAGTGAAACTTCTTGCGTGGCTTTGCATAATCTACTAACCTGCAAACTGTTTTCTGAACTGAGTAAAAGTCATATGTGAAATGTTTTACTCCGCCACTCCTAAGACTTTCACCATGGTTCCTTACTGAGTAAACAATTCATTCCTTATATGTACAATTTTCTCATCATCCTACAAGTGGGGAGTAGTAGCGGGGATTTGAAAAATGTTGGCAGGAGATTTTATGAACTTCTATGACTACAAGTTATCTATACCACGGACATCCGCAAAACTGTATATTACGAAAAGATTTTGTACTTGTGACATTATCTTCATAGTGCCAAGGCATATAATTCTTCATATATTAATGTTTTTTTTAATTTTCTGAGCACATAAGTTTACCATTATCATAGCTATCAGTTTGCCCTGTCCTCCAGAATCAACAGCCGCACTGAGCCCATGGGTTTTCTTCATGCAGTTGTTTAATTGCTCGGAACCTTCTTGGTGGAATGAAAACATGCAGCGATGTTTTTCATTATATGAATTATATTGAAAACAGCAGCGCATCTGGAACTCTTAGCAGTGCTGATTCTCTTGTCAAAGGATTTATAAAGGTAGGGTTCACTGTGCCCCTCAAATGTTTTTTCACCCTTTTCGAGGAAAAGCAAAGATCCTGTGCATTTCATTTCATTTTTTGCACCCTGATGGTATCTTATTTTAGTACCACCATTGTTGAAATCTCAGGGACATGAGATGCGCGCGAGATCGCGGTTTTTTAGAAGGCGGGGGAGAGTCCGTCGTTTGAAGTACACCTGGAAATCTGCAGGCTACCAAATGATAAGGAAAAGGGCTACGGAAAAGAAGGATCAGCCTTGTCGGCAATATAATCCTTGTGGTTGTCAATCGACATGTGGGAAACAGTGTCCATGTCTCATAAATGGGACATGCTGTGAGAAATACTGTGGGTGAGTTAATTATTTCCTTTACAAGAAGTTGCACTATTATGCAAGTTCTATGCATCTGAAGTATGTGCATTTTTGCATATGTTTGTTTTGCTGCCTATTACCAATCTCTCCCAGTCTAATCTACTTTTGCTGGTACATAGATTTTGCTTGCTTTGGTCTTATTGTAGCTGAACTGGGAATGCTTGTCCTTCTGGATATTAATACCATTGCTTATGAAAGCGTATTGGTAATCTATAAATGTTGTTTGATTTCATATTTCGTGTTTAGTATAATGATTGAATCCTGTATTAGTGAGTTTCTGTATCGTAACTCGTTAGCGTACTTTGATTCTTTATAGAGAACACCTAAGCTAATATTGAATTCGAAAAATATTCTGTAAAGCTGCATAGTACATGGATTAACTCTCATGGGACAATCAAATCAGATTGCCTTTTTGTGGTCCTCGATACTTTGTTGTTATTAGTTGGTTTGAGAAATTCCAATTATGGATGGAAAACGCATACATACAAAGACATGCAAACTATCTGGATATCCTGATCCTGCTGTCATGCTTAGCATTTGGTGTTGTTGCTTGTGTGAAAGCTTATTCCCTTTGCATTCCAGGTGTCCAAAAATGTGCAAGAATCGTTTTCGAGGTTGTCATTGTGCAAAGAGCCAGTGTCGCAGTCGTCAGTGTCCATGCTTTGCTGCTGACAGGGAATGCGATCCTGATGTGTGCAGAAACTGCTGGGTAGGGTATGTATTTGCAAACTCTGAGGAACCTTTGAAGGACTTTGTATTTAATTGACAATCATCTGTGTATACAAAACTGCATAGTTAAGACCTGTCCATTTTCCTTCACTTCTACAATTTCACTTGTACCAGAGTAGTCCAAAATTTACTGCCTGTACCTGTCAAATTTGCATGATTTCTCTGTTACAACCGGATATTTGGGAACTAGGCAGTTCATTTGAAATCGCTCGCAATAGCAAAGTAAATCTGCAGGTGGTCTCTTGCCACATGACTAGTATAGGTGGTAGTTTGCAAAAACTTGAAGGTATGGGTGACGCAAGTTTCTCATCTGTTCATGAAGAGCTTCACTGGATCTTGCTTGGTTATACTGTAGCATCTCAAGATGCTTAGTTCCGAAGTTAAAATCTTAAACAAGGGGTTTGATAAGTTAATAAAAATGATTTTGTAGGCATCAGCTACAGCCGACAATCATCAAGCATAGTATTTTTAAGGGGCTAAAAAATCATCTGGTTTCCATTGTTTGTGCACTTTATTCAACTCTTTGCTAAAATCTGATGGAATGGTTTACTAAGTAAATTCATTGGAACAGTATCTTATCTGCAAAGGATGTCTAACCGAACATGTAAAGTTCAATTGGCATGTATGTGTAAAAAGTAGGGAAATTTGGACACCAAATGCAGTTAATTAAGAAATAAAGCATGATTGCCTTGTTTTTATCTTACCAATGCTGAAATTAATTGTGATCCTTTTTCACTTCAATCATGCTGCATTCTGTTAGCGCCTTGAGACGCGGTTGCAAGCTGTTCAAGCTAATTATTGTCATCTCAGCCACAATCTTTGAATAACATCATCTGTGCACTAAATCATTCGTTTTCTAATGTACAGGTGTGGTGATGGTTCATTGGGAGTTCCCAACCAAAGAGGCGATAATTATGAATGTCGGAACATGAAACTGCTTCTTAAACAACAACAAAGGGTAAAATTACACCCTTGAGTTTATTGCATGTTATGGACTGCTTGCTTATGTTTCTTTAAGTCGGTGCTTGAGTTGATAATTTCTTTGGTTGGCCCTGTTGTCTAATAGAATAAAGATAACTACACATCTTTGGTGTGCAGAACTGCTGGCTCAGACTTCTAATCCATTACCCAGTTGTACTTATGGATAGTTTCACCCGACCATGATCTGATCGTTAGATGCGATACACATGATTTAAGTGTCCACGTCTCTTTGAGCTCATTCTCATTACTGTTCAAGCTAGTGGTATATATAGCATTGGTTTAGTATTTGTTAAGCACTGATTCCTTATGAGCAATGTCTTTTCTTGTTTATGGTTAGTTTCGAAGCAGCTATGAAGCAATTACGATATGAAAACAAACTGATCCAGTAAACTTGATTTAACCATCAGTTCAATCCCGGAAGACCTTTAGGGCACATCATTTTTCTTGTAAAATCAAGGGAAAACGAAACTGGGCATTGCCAGTATGCCGCCCCGATTAAAAATATCAAGCGTGAGGCGGCGATATTTTACACTATTCCTGTCTCATTGGAATGGCTGTTAAAACACACCCTTGCAGTAATAGACTCGTGTCTCTTTTGAACATAATTTTGTGCTTATAGTATTGAGTTTTTATTCAGGTCTTGCTTGGGAGATCTGATATCTCTGGCTGGGGAGCATTCCTCAAGGTAAAACTGCACCTTCCAAGATCCATTCTCCACTGCTCTTCCCTGTAGGCTCCCTGATTGTATTTCTGAATTATCTCCAGAATACCGTCGCCAAGCATGAATACCTTGGCGAGTACACTGGGGAGCTTATCTCCCATAAGGAAGCAGACAAACGCGGGAAGATATACGACCGCGAGAATTCATCGTTCCTTTTCAACTTGAATAACCAGGTAGGTTACCAGTTTCAGTATCGAGACAATGAGCTGAGGGTTAAATGCTGCTGGGCTGATCACATGATTCAGCTGGTCGCTTTTATGCTCGTGGTTGCTGTTTCTGAAATATACCTGATCGAGCGGCTGTTGTTGGTCTACTCTTTGGATGCAGTTTGTTCTTGACGCCTTCAGGATGGGCGACAAGCTGAAGTTCGCGAACCACTCCCCAGACCCGAACTGCTACGCCAAGGTGATCATGGTGGCGGGCGACCACAGGGTGGGCATATTCGCCAAGGAGCGGATCGGGTCGGGCGAGGAGCTCTTCTACGACTACCGCTACGAGCCCGACCGCGCCCCAGTGTGGGCTCGGAAGCCCGACACCCCCGGAGCGAAAGACCCCGGGCAGCCTTCCGGCAGCGGGCGAGCCAAGAAGCTCGCCCACTGATGACCGCCCGAAGGGAAGAACACCACCATTCTTTTGTCTGTCGCGGGGCTGAAATTCGATCGGTTGTTTGTTAGCACCTTCTGTTGGTCCTGATTGATTGGTATTCCTTGGCCCCTGACCGACTGTGTTGTTGTTGTTGTATCAGAAGAAGCCATTCTGTGTCAGAACTTGATGCAACATGAACCAACAGATTTCTTAACCATTGCTCCATGCCCAGTGCAGTGCAGCTAGATGTTCACGTGTACTGAAGAGTGCATGCCTGTTTCTTGTCCTGTACTGTATTACATACACAATTATTATGTCAGCTTCTTCCATGTCACTCGACGGCCTTTCACCACAATACGCATCCTCTCTTTGCAAAATAAAAGGCACCCCGATGAGATGGTGAAGTAGAATGCTCCATAGGCTTTTTGACTGGGGGTGTTGAAGTATAATTCCTTCCGTCCGCCAGCGCTGGGCTACAGGAGCTAGGCACTCTGGGGCGTTTGCTTCATCAGGTGCTGCACGGACTGATGAAATGGATTCGTCCAACACCAACACGCATGTAAGTAGTACTCCGCATATCTCTACTACTATTAAAAAAGCAAACATTTTCTTTCCTAGGAGCACCCACCAAATGTACACAGAACAACTCCCACCAATTACCACCCCACAATCCACCCCATCTAATTAGATCTAACCGTTAATATAACTAGTATACGTGCACGTGCAACGCACGTCTAACACAGATATAAATTCGACATCTATTTGTGTAAGTGTCAATCGTCCTAAAAATCGTTTACCGGAAGACATGGTGTTTTTTGGGCAGTATAAGGATGCGCGAACAACGTAAATGCATGCACGTTGTATCACTTCAAATACACATACCACAGGAATAATAGTATTTTTATAAATATTACAACTCGACGCTGGTTTGAAAAGATAACTGAATAACAAGTTCTAAGTAACAATATCCGTTGTTGTTATTTCATAAGGACCATCTCTTTATGCGTTCAATTATTCCTCGCTCTAACATAGGAATATTGTTTATCGCTTCATTGTCTTGATACTTCAGAAGATATACCACAAATCGCTTTCTCAATTCAAAATCATCCTACATATACATTATACAACATTATCACATAAAGTTCATGTTCAAAGTGTATCAAATGAGTATGGTAGAGAATATTCACCGCGGGTATCGGAACAGATGACGCTTCTTCGTGCCATGAATGCATTAAATAAAAAACCAAATATCCAGACATAGCACTGCATTCATATGCAATGTAACATTGATTATTGAATAAATAAAGTATAAAAAAGTTTATAGTTAAGTAAAAACTTCATACCGAACCGAGTTTGTGGGTACAACGGGGACTTTGCGTCCCCATTTGGAGATGTCATCCTTCCAGTTAGGGTTTGCCAGACGTAGTGCAAGGTTTATCTTATTGCCAATTTCCATATTTTTAAATATGAGCACTCCCCAAGTGGGTCTCGGAAGCGGGTCCAAAACATGCATGATTTTATTCTTTTGGTCCAACACGAACAATATGAATATGCCAAGAATGTCATACGGCACATAAATCTGTAATGATGGGTTTAGAAATAAATCGGTCACATTTTTTTGAACAAAATGAACCATCATCATAAACGAACTCGTATATACTCTCACCTTGTCACATTTGGATATATGATACTCTCTGTTATTAGGCCAACTCTGAAATAATTTTGCCAACTGATCAAAATCAAGCCTTCCGCAACCACTTGGGTCTCGTGCGGAGTGAGACATTGTCTAAAATAATAAAACGTTAGTAACATGAGATATAATGTGATAGTTATGCATAGTAACTTACACAAAAGTTTAGATCCATATAATGGACTGGAGCGTCACGAAATAGGTGGACACCGTGGCACGCTAGTATGCGCACAGCCATGTTGAAGCAATCTGTGTCCATATATTGATCCATCTTCAATATATTCTTTATTTGTCTTAGATTTAAATTAATAGGATACGGCTTGGAGCTTTTCACCCATTCGGTCCTGTGGAAGAGATAATTTTGTGACTACAATAACACGGTATATCACAAAATGAATTGAAAAAGAAGTTACTTACTCCAACGAAGGGACATCATCAACCATGAAGATATATAAGCAAAGTTCATCTATTAAGTCGTCGTTTGTTGGTTTGATATATGGCGAAAGGACCGATGATTGCGATAGAGCCTCGTATTCCGATGGTTCTATCAAGTTGGAGTTTGTGGAGTTGGTTGTTTTGAGTTTCTTAGGGGCTCTCTGCAGAATAATACAATCCTTGGGGTCTGTGTTGGTTTCATCATCAACTTTCAGCTGTCGATTTCTTATATCATCATCATTCAATTCCGAGTCCACTAAAATGACAGCTAATTTATTTCTAAAATGTGTCATATGAACCTGAAGTAAAGTAGTAATAAGATTTAATTATCATATAATGATACAACATATTATAATATATAGATACGAAGCAAAAATATATACCTGTTCAGGAATGTCGGACAAAATATCTCCTGTGAAGTACTCCATAAAATTGAACATCCAAAAACCACATGACGACCTGCATGGTTACAAACAAATTTAAGATGCAACATTTAATAATCAAATAAAGAAGTAATTGTGCAAGAAATCTTAATCTATAAGAATTTTGAAAATCATAAGTAATCATGAATGTTTCATTTTTAACCCCTGCCTCAAAAATTATATCCGTGCACGTATAAAAAAATGGGACAAACACACCACGCCGTCCACGCCCCTCACTCTATCTCTCTCCTACCTCCCCACCGTCCAAGAGAAGACCCGCGCCACTCTGCTCTCACTCTCGTGCCGCTCTGCATTCGCCTCCCCATCGCCTCCACTGCCGACGCGAGGAGTGGAGGACCTTCACGCCCCAACTAAATCTCGATGCTCCTCATCGAATCTGGTCGCTCAAGAGGCGGAGAAGCACTGAGTTCGTCGATCTCACGGGCCTCGCATCCGCCACGCTCACCTCCCCCTTGCTGCGCGCTACGCCGCGCCGCCACCGTAGAAGCCCCGGCGCCACGGTACTTCTCCGCCTCTCGTCTGCAAATTCGGTCGCCAAGCACCCCGAGGAGGCACTGGACTTGGGCGTTGGCGGTGGCCAAACCGAATGCGTGGGCATGGACGACTGCAGGCAACTGCCCGCCTCCGTCTACTCCTGCACACCGGCCCGCGGCCGCGTCCACCCCTGCCCCGCTGCCAACGCCCTCAACAACTCCCCAATTTGGAGATCGACAGCAACGGCAACCGCCGGTAGCACCGGCCGCGTCTCCAATTGAGGGATCTAAAAATACCAGGTGGAGTTGCAGCTTCCAAATCGACAAGCAGCTTCCGTCCAGGTACATCCGCTAGAAGATCACGTATGAGAAAGCCTTCTCCTTCTAGCTGATGCCCTTCTTCGGCTCCATGGTGGAGCTCATCGGCGCCATCTCCTTCTGGCCGCTCACCGTGTAGTTCCCGGTGGAGATGTACATGGCGCAGCACCAGATGGCGCGGGGTAGCTGGCGCTAGCTCTTCCTCCGGGTACTCAGCGTCGTGTGCCGTCGCGGCCTGGCCCGACAGCGCGTTCGTCGCCACGATGGAGGTCCGGCTGTGTCCCACGCGGCTCTGCGTCTCCGTGTGCCGGCTGAAGCTGACCTGGCGCAAGGCGTAGGTGTGCTTCACCACCATCGTGTCCATGTTGATGCCCTTCTTCGGCTCCGTGGTAGGGGTCATCGGCGCCATCTCCTTCTGGCCGCTCACCGTGTAATTCCCGGTGGACATGTACATGGCGCAGCATCAGGTGGCGCCGGGTAGCACGCGCTGGCTCTTCCTCCGGGGTAGAACCCGTCCAGGTCCAAGGCAGAGGAGAAGCGACAAGGTGATAGTACTGTACTTTTCAGTTGTCACTTAAGTTGGATTTTGCCCAAATTATTGTGTGCATTGGAGGGCATTTTCAGTTTGTGTTCCATCCATGATCTTGACCATGTTGTATATTTAGTTCGAATTCAACATGCACCAATCATAAATATGTTGGTAGCATCCTTTAGCAAACTGGTACCGAGAGTGTTGAAATCAAGATTCAGCTGCTGAATTCTTGTAGTTGGTTGTTCAGCTGCTCCCTCGAATGGGATTTCTTGCATTATCATTTTGTCTTATAGAAAACCTCTGCTAATATTGGTTGGTGCATGTTGTCAAACTGCAATTCTGGTTATATAGACATATAATGTGAGGATCTTTGTGGTGAATGAAAACATTTTAATTTTTATATGTTTCAAATAAATAAATAGACACATTTTCTCTTGTATGGATTTGTATTAGTTGAGGCATGCTTTGGTTATGTTGTGTCCTTTTAATATGAGTTTCAACTTGCTCTTTTTGACCTGAACATTAGTAACTGTAGGATCTGTATCGCTGGCACCCGCTGCCAGCACGGGCCGCGTCTCCAATGGATGGCTGTAGAAAACCAGGTGGAGTTGCAGCTTCTAAATCGCCAATTCCAACCCATCGAGGTCCAAGGCAGAGGAGAAGCAAGAAGGTGATTGCACTTTACTTTTCAGTTATCACTATAGCTATATGTAAACATGAATTTGTGTTCAACATAACCAAAGTGATCAGAGACTGCATCTATTGTATCATTGCAAGGTGCTAATAATAATAACCTCAAAACAATCTTGTATCCTATTGGCGGCAAAATACTTCTTTATTTGGCTGTTGATTGCCTATGAAGAGTGCATAGAGATTTACGAAGATACTTCTAGTTTGATTGTGAATTCTGGAGCTTTTCAGTTCACTTCTATTTTTTAGTGATTATAAGGGGGACATGAAAAAACACATAATATCAAAAGCGTTGAGGAAGGAGGTGTACCCATCTGTCTGCAGTTTGCTTTTTATGCACTCTTCTCGTTGCCACGTTGTGACGCTTAGGTCCTTCCACTTGTCAGATTTCAGTTCCATGTGCTGCGATGCATATTTGAATAAATTTTCCAGTCCTTCTATCTGTTGCACGAATAAATAACATCATATTAGCATCACAAGCGAAGAGTATCCAAAAAATCTTCTTATAAAAATATGGGGTAGTGGGGCTAATTACTAACCATGGCAGTGAGGTCTTTGCGACACATTTCTGTGCCTAGTGAGTCGAGAACTTGGATACATCGTTTTTTGGATTTATAACTGCTACGTACCAGTGAATATTTTCAATGTTTACTGGAACGAATATCTGAAAAAAGGATAATTGTTAGTTTTAGTCCCACATAGGTGAACATTCCTCCACGATTGAATATGTGTGAGATTTATACTGACCATATCATGCTCCAAATAAGTTTTGACTCTTTTTAATACCCATCCTAGTGCGTCATCTTTGTAATGCAAGCATTCTCTAAATAGACAGTTTCACCTGACCTCACTTGTAAATGGTCTTGAGCATCAATGCAATGTATGTAGGCATTTATAATCTACAATTTCAAGTATAAATAATTAGTCATGTGAGATTAGGTAGCAATATTAAAATAGCATTTTCTTTTCATAAAGCAATACATTACTTACTTCGTCGCCAACGAATTCTCCGGGGGTTAATAAAGTTAGTAAGTTCTCCGGGGGTTAATAAAGTTAGTAAGTCATGCTTTTTCAGATATGCGTCGTCAATGCTCACTAAGTATCTGTTATTGCTTGGTTCAGACTTGATTTTTTCAATGACAGACCAATCATCGCCCGTGCAGGCATAATCTGTCACATTGTAAGTAATAACATTTGTTAAGCATGAAGTAAATAAAAAAGCAGGGCATAGAAGTACTTGATCCTTGCCTTGTGGAGTCACCGCGTAATCTCGTGCCTTCTTAGGCTTGTTATGCTGTCGCACAGGTTTATCTATCTGCACAGACAGCTTGTCTTCCGACGTTTTTGGTCCTTCTGTTCTGGGCGCCTGTGGTAATTCCTCATCCTGAGTTGGTGCATGTGCCAATTGCTCATCATGAGTTGCCAGCATTTGTTCACTTGTTTCGTTGTTTGTTGATATCTGAGAACAACATTAAAAATATTATTCCTATATGTAGAGATAGATAACTGGGCTGAAAATTATTTGGGAGATATAAATTGGAAAATAAAATCACCTCTGTTGCTTCAGAATCATTGGACTGCAAGCTATTGCATCTCTCTAACGAATCATTCTTGGATATTCCACTTGATTCTTCCTCGCTTAGTAACTGAAACCCATGATAATATAATATCAACTACTAATGAAAGAGTGAAAAATCATAAAGAGGAGTTGAACATTCTAGGTATGATATTATATAGGTTAGATTTGGTGATGTGAAAAGAAAATCGCCTTTGTCGCTTCAAAATCAGTGTCATCTTTCTTAGTTACGTTTACTTCATCTTCATCTTCAGGAGGTATAAATTCCAGAACCTCGGTGCTATTATGTTCATCTACTTCATTTTTGCACCCTATTTCACTTGATTCTTCAATCTCGAGATTTTCTTTATCCTCGTCCTTTGTATCAATGCCAATGTTTTCCTGACAACCAAAACATATAACTTAGTTAATATAAATCTCGAATAGTGTGAAAGAACAACGATATATCATTACCATGTTAACAGCATGTTCTGTACTGAATCTGGGCGAAGATTGATCCGCGGAAGCCACCGGAGAAGGTGGCGCAGACATGTAGGACGATGGTGCTTCACCAAAAGCTACAGCTGATGAACACCTAGAAGATGGGTCTATCGAGGTGGATGAGTGTGGGGATGCGGCAGTGAGATCTGAGGGAGGATGGAGATATGGAAGATAATGGTATGAGGTCTGGAAGGGTGCGGTATATAGTGCCAAATTTGTGGGATTCATTGCACTTAATGCCGAGAGGTCGCTTGAATGGAGCAATGTAAGGCATAAGTCACGGGGGCAAGTTTTTATAGCGCTGAGACAGAGAGGGAAACAACGATCCCTATAATTCTGCCATAGTGTTATCACTTTCCATTTATAACCCCGTTGATTCATAATGGCCTTATGATTCCTTTTTTCTCAATACGCACACATCAATAATTGAACCCATTTTCGTTGTACAACTGGTGGCAATTTTTTTTGCAGGAATCCAGTAATTTAATTTCTGTAACAGGAGGCATTAATTTCTGTAACCGGAGGCAGACATCAATTAGAATGAATATGTTTAATTATTCTTTGTACACTTATTTCTGTTTATGGGAAATTTAGTTAATAGGTCTTTTCATATGGAGATGAAGATAAAATAGATAGTCCAGCCAATTATACAAGCGTGTACTCGTTTACCTTTTTATGTGTAACACGGGAACGCATGCAGATGAATCACACAGCGGGACGGTGCAAATAGCTCAGCTGGCTAGCGCTACGTGGATGTTGACATGTAGCAACCTGGTGATTTGGAACCTCTGTTTTATTCTTAAAATTTGACGAATGCCAACATATATGGCCATATGTTGGCACTGGTGATCGGGAACACTTCCTTCAAACGTTCAAACATATATGGGGCAGGCAAGTGTTTTTCTTTCAAGTCAGTGAGCTATCTTACAATTGAGCTATACGGATCTCCATTGTTTAAACTTTGTAAAATGACTTGGTGATATTGATCAGGAAATGTGGATTTGATGCTGAGACGTGGATTTGATGTTGTTGACTTGGTAACACCGGAACCAACTACTCATGTGCTGATTATGTTTATCATTGACTCCACCACTGGATTAAAGGTAAACACAGAGACTCTGAGAAGTCGGTCATCTGCTGTTTTTTTATTATGCTTGTTTATCAGTTGATCCAGTGAGCTTCTATTCATTCTATGTTATAGTGAATGTTGTGCTTTTATCCTGAATATATAGCTGTTTTTTTACTACTTCTTAAAAACTATATAGGGCAGAAGGTTAGTTATCCATCTATTAAAATAATGGAGGAAAAATGAACAACAATAGATGAATCTTTAATTATTATTAAACAATCATCGAGAAATAGCCTATGAATAGCAGAGAGTTGCTTGATGCTTCTTATCTTCTAAATTATAAGGTTTATGGCACAGAGATGCAGTACACCACACTTGGGTATTCTTGGCCTCCTCACATTAGATAAGGGCATACAAATGCAGATCTGGTAGAGATATTTATGAAATAACCAGCTCGAGATATTTATGAAAGTAGCAGCAGCAACCAACGTCCCTGAAAGTAGCAGAAGCAACCGAACCTGATGAAAATTACTCGATCAGCAGCAAGTAGAAAATCCAGATAACAGTGGCATATAAGTTACAAAGTGAGTAGAAAAGATGATCAATTACATGAATGTTAGCACCTCATACCAGAATAAAACAATCACCTTTGTGATTAATAAAAGGAGTTTTAGATGGAGCCGTTGCTTGAAAATTAACCATAGTAGAATGCACCTGGCTCATCCCTCCAAAACGTCTCTATAGACAATATTCTTGGTGATTTTCCCGGATTTATCAACCTCCTTGTTCGGCTTGGCCAAAATCCGTGTCGTTTGTCTCGAGACACCTCTCGACAATGCAACATATAGCTTTCCATGTGAGAACACAGGCTCGGGTAGGTAAATACCAACATTTGGGATGGTTTGTCCCTGTGCCTTATTAATGGTCATCGCAAAACTTAAGCGTATGGGGAACTGCTTTCTCTTAAGTTTGAAGGGAAGTGAGGTGTCCTCCGAGGGTGACATTGGGATACGCGGTATGAACACCCTCTTTCCCGCATGTTGGCCACCAACAATCTCTGCATCGATAGCATTGTCCTGGAAGGCTCTGATCATAAGCCGTGTTCCATTGCATAGGCCATTATGAGGGTCGAGGTTCCGGAGCAGAATGACTGGGCAATTGATTTTTACTCTCAAGACATGCGGGGGCAAGCCATTTGGTGTGATTGCGTTCAATAAATCAATCGTGTAATTATTTTGGAAGTCATCCTCGATAGAGTCGAAGCTATGGTATACCTTTTCTTCACCAGGAAACCTAGAGATCATCTTGTCATTCAGGTCATCCACATGCTCGTTCTTGGTCGAAAGAATTGCACGTGTGCTCATGTACTCTCTCGACCTAGCATTGGAATGTAGAGATGGGAAGACATCTTCGATTAGCTTGTTAATAGGTTCTTCATCCTCGGCATAACCAATCACAATGTCGTTTGGGAGATGCACATAGTCATCGCCAATGGTTTCTTCTGTTCCATTGCCGATCCTTAGGAGGTAGTCGGAGAACCAAGGGTCCGCCTGTGCCCGCATATTGCGTGTGAGGCTTATCTTGCGAATCTTCTCCCACAAATAGGATCTCAACAGGGTAGCATCCGTTATCTGTGCTCTCGTCCCTCGGGTCACAACAGGGAGCACCTGCCTGAAATCCCCACCAAACACGGCAACCTTTCCCCCGAATGGTTGAGGACATTCCATTATATCCTGTAGTGATCTGTCAAGCGTCTCAACTGCTTGACGCTTTGTCATAGCAACTTCATCCCAAATTATTAAGGACGCCTATTTAAGCAACTCTGCCGTACCACTATTCTTTGTGAAACCACACATGCTGTTCTCAGTGAGTTTGATTGGAATTTTGAACCTTGAGTGTGCAGTCCGGCCTCCAGGCATTATCGATGCAGCTATGCCTGATGTAGCAGTTGCGATAGCTATTCTGCCCATCGAACGCACCTTTGCAAGCAATGCCTTGTACAAGTACGTCTTCCCAGTGCCTCCCGGACCATCAACAAAGAATATCTGACTTTTTTGGTTCGTGACATGATCCATGATGTCATTGAAACCAGACAGTTGCTCAGTATTCAAGCAACCAAATAGATCCATATGCTCTTGGTCCACTTTGACTTGTCTCTCCTCTGTTACCTCTCTATACTCAGCGTCAGAGCTATGTGTGTCAACCAGATCCGGAAGTCCATAGTTTTTAATATCCTTTTCCATGGATTGCACCATATCCCTGATATCTCTAAGTACCATCTGCTCAAGTGCTGCCTCATTCGATTGAGTACGACGGTAATCCTCGGACATCGATGGTAGATGTTTTTCCCACAACTGTCGGATTTCAGTCGCCTCGCAGAACACCAGTATAGTCGCAAACAACCGTCTAAGGGCAGAAGGCATCTGAAACGTGGCCGCCTCTGTCATGCAATCATCAAGGGTCTTGTCATGCTCAATGAGGCCTAAGCGCTCGCATGCCTCCCTGAAAGAGCCGCATGTCTTTCCATTTACTGTTTTTAAATCATCAAAAGAAGTGGCACCTCGGACATGACTTAGGAGCACCCGCAAATAGTACCTCTCTCCTTCAGCAGGGTGTGCATATACAAGCCTTCCAATTTGTGATCTCTTGTTCTTTCTATTCTGCCACTTTTTCTTTCCTGATATCCATCTATAGTGTTCTGGAAATTCTCTGTACAACCATTTACGTGCCGCTGGAAACTTCTGGTTCATCTCGAAGTACTCAGTAAGCATTGATTTGGAGGAAGATGGTCGAACGACAACATCTTCTAGATTTTCATAAGCCTTAAATGCAACTGTATGCATATTTGGCAAATGAAGTTGGAGTTGTAACACAGATGGACTGACACCAAACATTTTAAAACCAAAAATCCTGTAAAGAGCCTCTGGAGGAGATATAAAACGTGCATCCCTATACTGCCGAATTTCATTTATGATTCCCCCGTCATTGATAATATCCTGCTCAAATGCAAATGATGCCTTATCGTGCCCTTTGTAGATGTACTTAAATAAGTACTTGACTGCCTTGATGCTCGAACATGCTTCAACATTAATGTGACAGTTGTATGCCATTAGCAGAAAAGGGTTGTAAGGGACCACCCATCTATTGTCCAAATCTGATCCTCTGATCTTAACTCGTACCCCATCGTCTTTCCCTCGTAGTGTGGCCTCAAAAAATTCTCGCGGGTATTTAAACCGACACTGTCCATCTATCATAAAAGGGCAACTTTTTTTGAGCACACCACATGGTCCGTGCAACATGTGTTTGACTACCAGAGCATGAAGAACTGGATATTTATCCTTGTCTGGTAACTCCGCAGATATCACCCGATCATAGTCATCTGGTGTCCTTAACTTGCTTTTTTGCTTTCATGATTAGAAGTATATGTTCGTGCGGTAGACCTCGTTTCTGAAACTCTGTGACATGTACATAAGCCGCGACTTCTCCGAAATGTTTACCCTTAGTCAGCAAATCCATCATACTTCGCTGTTTAGCTTTGTATACTCTTGCCACAAGGTCTGGACGGTCTTGTGGCAGCTTTCCAGGCAACAACTCCCTAGTTATCTCTTCCCAGTAGGGATTGCATGTCATTGTGATAAAATAATCCGGTTTACCCCACCGTTGAACTATTGCCATCGCATCCAGGAACCTTCGCTGCATATCACGGTCACCACCAGGAAATGTTCGTGGAAGCACGATTCTCTTGCCAATCCGATCTCTGCGTGACTCGCCGGCAACTATAGTGTCAACAAGACCCTATAATAAAACAGAAGTTCACGTCGCTAGTTAGTATAGAAGTTTTAAAATAAAAGTGTGACTACTAAAATACAGATGTGTTGGAAAAAATACAAGCACACTACCTGGTAGAGGTCAGCGCGTATAACCTTCTGATTTTCTGGTTTTGAGTACCAGTCTGAAAGAACATAAGTTCTAAATCCTGTTTTGAGTGTTTGATTACAACTTATAGATGGACTAATGTGCTTTGCTAAGTGTACTCAGAAAATATCGACCCGTAAATATCATACAAAGCTAAGCAATGAGTGAGAAAAAGTTACGGGAAAAGATGAGGAAGAGGAGAAAAGAAACATCGAAGAAAAGGGAAAAAGAGACGAAGGAAAAGGGGTGGCCGGCCTCCAGGCCGGCCTGGCCGGGCTCCAGGCCGGGCTGGCAGCGCCCCTGGCCAGCCCCACGCCGGCCCCAGGCCGGGCCGTTCGGGTGGGGGGCCGGCCTCGCTCCTCTGCCCCCGCCGGCCCCAGGCCGGCCTCCAGGCCGGGGCGCCCGGGTGGGGTCCGGCCTCCCCCCAGCCCCACGCCGGCCCCAGGCCGGGCTGCCTGCTCCCACGCCGGCCTCCACTGTCGCCCACGCCGGCCCCAGGCCGGCCCCCAGGCCGGGGTGGGTTTTGGCCCGGCCCTGGCTGCTCCCAGGCCGGCCAGGCCGGCCCCCAGGCCGGGGTGGGTCGCAGGAAAGGGAAACCCCCCTCAAACGGCTGTATTTTCGACATGGGTATATATACGGGGTCTCCACTTACCTCCTAGCTTTGTCAATCCCACCCACACTCTCTCTCACCACCATTGATTGACCAAGCTCAAGCTCAAGAACAAGATCTCCACAAATCCCCAACCAAAGCTCGTGATACTTTGGGATTTGAAGGAGACACCCCCGATCTACAACTCCACCGAGTCGATTAGAAATCCACCCACTCATCCCATAGGGATCTTGTCATTCTTAGTTCATTAGGAGCTAGGAATCTTGTTGCTCTTCGTTCATCGGAGCTCGGAGCCTTGTTGATATCCCCGGTGCTTTTGTGCCCGTGGATCTTGCTTCTCGGAGTCTTGGCGGCTCTCGGGATTTGGTGAGGACCCTCCAATCTTGTGGAGTGTGCCTCATCCTTGTAAAGGTTCTAGTTGTCAACCTCAACGGCAACATAGTGATTCGAGACTATCCACATCGGTGGAAGGTCTCGAAGGAGATATGGTGTGGCATTTGAGGCCTACTCGGTGTTCCACTTTGGTGGCACCGCACCGCTCCAACGGAGATTAGCTTCCATTGGGAAGTGAACTTCGGGATAAATCTCCGCGTCATTATGTTCGGTTATTCCTCAATTTACCTTTACTTGTTACTACTAGCTTAGTCTTATTACTCACCTTGTGCTAGTTGTAATTGCTCAACATATAGGATTGTCCATCTAGTTGCATACTCTAGATAATCTATATTTGAGATTTGCCTTGTTAACTTGAAAAAGAAGCTAAAATTTGTAGTTAACCTATTCACCCCCCTCTAGTGAACCTCTCGATACTTCAATTGGTATCAGAGCCTCGTCTCTTTATAAAAGGATTTACCGCCTAAAGAGGAGGTAAGGATGGCCGATGATCCCGTCACCATGGATGGGATTCAAAAGCTAATCCAAGCTATGATTGAATCTTCCGAGAAGAAGATGGAGGGACTAATAAAAGAATTGACATCTCCATCTAAGCAACCTAGTGAAAAGATTATCTTAGATGAACATGGAAACCCCTTGCCAACTAAAGAAGGAAGTGATACAACTTCACCTTTAAATAATGGTGCACCATCAAATGGTAGTGGTGGCAATTCTTTTGGCTATGCATACAACAATGCTCCTAATGTTCAACATCCGCATGTTTCTAATCTTGGTCCACCTCCTTTGGTGGATCGGCATCGTTTTACTAATTGGAAAGCTTCCATGAAGTCTTATATGTGCAGCTCTTCAATGCAAATATGGAGAATTGTTGAAAAAGGGTATGAGCCAAAGGACCCCGCAAATCTAAGCTCAAGTGACATCATAGATGAGCAACTCAACGCTCATGCTTTGCACATGTTGGAGAGGGAAATGGGAAAGGAAGGAGTTGAGCACATTCGGTCCTTCACTAGTGCAAAGAAAGCTTATGATGGTCTTGTCGATATGTTTGACGGCAATGTCAACCTCCAAAGGTCCAAGAGGTCAATCATTCAAAGAAAAGTTGAACACTTTCATTTGGGCGATGGAGAGAACATAGAAGACATGTTTAGAAGACTCAAGGCTCTTGTAAATGATATGAGAGATAGTGGATTCATGGATTGTACGGACAATTGGGTCAAGGAGAAATTCCTACTCACCTTAATGCCATACAATGAAAACATGGTGATGAATGTACAAGCAAGGGCCGACTATTTGGACCTATCCCCCAATGATGTCTTAGGTCTTTTTATCACTCTAAAGGTCATGAAACAAACCTCCGATGATGTCATGGCCCGTGTGAACGGAGCAAAGAAAACATCTCTTGCCTTGAAGGCCAAGGTCATTCCCCATGAAGATAATGACTCGAGTGATGATGGTGGCTCTACGCATGAGGTCTTCGAGAAAGAAATGAGGACATCACATGAAGAATGCTTGGCTCTTGCTCAACACAAGTGGTGGAAGAAAGGAGATTTTAGATCCAATGCCACCAAGAACAAAGGGAAGGAATCCTCGAGCACGAAGAAAGCAAGAACTTGCTTCAATTGTGGAGATTCCGAGCACTTCGTTGCCGAGTGTCCCTTCAAGAGTAGAATTGAGAATGGAGGAAGACTTATCAAGAAATCCACCTTCATTCCCAAGTCCAAGAACTTCATCAAGAGAGGCCCTCCTAGGGCAATGATTGCTAAAGAAGTCGAGTACACCTCCGGTGGTGAAGAGAGGGATGGTGAAGGCGAACAAGTAGGTATGGCGGCCATGGCTAGGGGCGTCATACCTCCTAACTTAAGCTCTCTCTTCTCCAACCCAAATGACAACAAGGGCCCCTCGATTCACAAGTGCTTCATGGCCAAGGGTATACCCCCAAAGGTGACTCCTAAACTTAAACTTGCTAACTCCTCTATTCCTTCACTACTAAATTGTGTCGAGGAAGACCCCTTGACAAACTTTGTTGAAAAACTAGAAGGAGAAACTAAATCCATCTTTGTCTCTCTCATGGATCAATTAAGTGAGGCACATGGCCTCATTGATGAACATGAGGAGAGAATAATGTTACTTGAAAAGTTTGCTCGTGATGATGCTAGTAAAATTGAGGAGCTTGAGAAAGCTCTAGATGAATCACATTGCCTTAAAGAAAGCATTGAAGAAACCTTTGCAATTGACATAGCTAAAGTTAAACTTGATTGTCAACATGCTTTTGCTAAGGTAACGGAATTCATGAGTTTAAATGATGCAACTAACCAAGGGTATAATGAACTCATTAAGGATTTTGATAAGCTTAAAATTGATCATCGTACTATCTCAAATGAGCTCAAAACCTTAAAAGGAGTTAGAGTTGTGAATGAAAACTCTTGTGCTACTAACCCTTTGTGTGTCAAGGCAACTCTCATTGAGGAGAACAATAGGTTGAAGGCACAACTCAACAAAGGCCTTGCCACATGCATCCAAGGGCAAAAGAACCTCAATGATCTTTTGAGTAATCATAAGAGAGTTGTTGGTAAAGAAGGCCTTGGTTTTGGTTCCACATCGAAGGTGGCCTACAAGAAGAAGTCAACTCCCTCCACTAACTCTATTGTTTTTGTGAAGGAGGGGGAGTTGGCTAATGAGGAAGATGAGTTTGATATTATTGCTAAAAGTATTGTTTCTAGGAACACTACTACTCACAACAACTTTGCGGGAAAGTATAACCCATCCTATGTGCTTCTAAAATCTACTAATGGTCATGTTTATGCAAAGTATGTAGGCACCTCATATGGTGATGATTACAAGCATGCTATTTGGGTTCCCAAGACCCTTGTGACTAACAAAAAAGGACCCATCCAAAAATGGGTACCTAAGACAAGAAGTTGATTCATTGTAGGGTTGCATTTCCGGTGGAACATCATGGATGATTGATAGCGGTTGTTCCGCACACATGACCGGAAGCAAAGAAGTATTAGAAGACTTGAAACTCCAACTTCTCAAGTTTGCTCATGTAACTATTGGTGATCGCTCACAACTTAAGGTATTGGGACATGGCAAGGTGGTCATTTCTCCGGATTCATCCATTGAGAAAGTCCTCCTTGTTGAGTCCCTTGGCTATAATCTTCTTTCCGTCTTGCAACTTTGTGAGTGCAATTTTACATGTGTATTTGGGCGTCACCATGTGCTTGTCCTTCACACTATTTCTCTTAAAGTAGCCTTTGTTGGATTTGTGGAAAACGGTATGTATGTAGTGGATTTCTCGAAAGAAACTACACATATCACCACATGTCTAATGGCTAAATCCGACGTGGGGTGGCTTTGGCATCGCCGCTTAGGCCACGTCGGTATGAGAAATTTACAAACTCTTGTGAAGGGTGAGCATGTGATACGACTAACAAGTGTGAATTTTTCAAAAGATCGTCCTTGTAGCTCTTCTATTGCCGGAAAGATGCATGAGAAGAATCATCCCAAGACATCAATCATCGCCACAACAAGACCCTTTGAGCGCATTCACTTGGATTTATTTGGGCCTCCCACATATGATAGTCTTGGTGGCAAGAAATATTGTTTGGTCATTGTTGATGATTATACAAGATACACTTGGGTTTTCTATATCAAGAAGAAGAGTGAAACTCAAGAAAGATTCATTACTTGGGCTACCGAAGTGCAACGCCAATATGACACCAAGATCTTGTCCATTAGGAGTGACAATGGTTTCGAGTTCAAGAACTACACCATGGATGAATTCTTGGGTAATGAGGGGATAAGACATCAATATTCCGCCGCGTACACCCCTCAACAAAATGGTGTTGCGGAGAGGAAGAATCGCACACTTATTGATATGGCAAGAACTATGATGGCCGAGTTCAAATCCCCATATAACTTTTGGGCCGAAGCCATCAACACCGCTTGTCATCTATCTAACCGACTCTTCCTTCGTCCGATGATTGGCATGACTCCATATGAGCTTCTAACCGGTAACAAACCCAACCTCAAATATCTTCGAGTTTTTGGGTGCAAATGCCAAGTATACATAAAGGGAACTAGATTGTCTAAGTTTTATGCTAGAACTTTTGAAGGTATTTTTGTTGGTTACGCCACGAACTCCCACACTTATAGAGTCTACAACATATCCACCGGGTGTGTTGAAGAATCTATGAATGTGGAATTTCATGAGGATAATGGCTCCCAAGTGGAGCAAATTGATTGTGATGATGTAGGTGATGAACCATCCTCCATAGCCATAGGAAGAATTGGTGTAGGTCCACTTATACCCATTGAGGGACACCTTGTGGCAAATGAAGATGGAACTAGCTCTACGCAAGTGGAGCCCTCTACATCAACCACCAATCAAATGGTAAACCAAGAACAAGAAGAAGATCTTCATGTGGATACCTCCCATCAAGAAAGTGATCAAGATCCACCCAATGATAATGGTGGAAATGGTCTTGGTGATACTTCACCAAGAACTCCAATAAGGGTGGACAATGGTCTTGATGAAGGAAATGATGAGGATATTCCACCTAATGAACATCCCGATGATGCTCTAGTTCGTATCATGTCTCGTCAAGCATCAAGATTGCAACAAAAGTCACTATATCAAAAGAATATCATTGGTGGCTTGGGAAGAAGTGTCTCCACTCGTGGACAAGTACTCAAGTTTTGTGGTATTCACTCATATGTCTCTCATGTTGAACCCATCAAAGTGTATGATGCTCTTGAAGATGAAGATTGGGTTCAAGCTATGCATGAAGATCTCCATAGTTTTGAGAGAAACAAAGTATGGTCTCTAGTGGAAAGACCCAAGGATCACAATATCATTGGAACTAAATGGGTGTTCAAGAATAAGCAAGATTCTCATGGGCAAGTGATTCGCAACAAAGCACGATTGGTTGCTCAAGGCTACTCTCAAGTCGAAGGACTTGACTACGGTGAAACTTTCGCTCCCGTAGCTAGGCTTGAATCCATTCGTATATTACTTTCATTTGCCACTAGTCATAATTTCATCTTGCATCAAATGGATGTTAAAAGTGCCTTTCTAAATGGACCTTTAAATGAAATGGTATATGTTAAACAACCTCCGGGATTCGAGGATCCCAAGTATCCTAACCATGTCTACTTCCCCCATAAGGCTTTGTATGGCCTCAAACAAGCCCCACGTGCTTGGTATGATCACTTAAAGGAGTTCTTAGTAGATCGTGGTTTCGTACTTGGGGTAATTGATCCCACTCTCTTTACCAAAAGTGTAGATGGACATTTCTTTGTATGCCAAGTATATGTTGATGATATTATATTTGGATCCTCTAACGTGAGTTTTGTAGATCAATTTGCCAAACTAATGACAAGTGAATTTGAGATGTCTATGATGGGAGAATTAAAATTCTTTCTAGGTTTTGAGATCAAGCAATATCATGAAGGGACTTTTATTTGTCAAGCCAAATATATTCAAGACATGCTCAAGAAATTCGATATGATCAATGCCAAACCATTACCTTATCCAATGCCAACAACCACAAATCTCTCTTTGGATCATGAAGGTATACTGGTAGACCCCAAACTTTATCGATCCATCATTGGATCTTTGCTTTACCTTTGTGCATCTAGACCGGACATTATGTTTAGTGTGGGTTTGTGTGAAAGATTTCAATCTAACCCCAAGGAAAGCCATATGATTGCGGCCAAGAGGATTCTTAGGTACTTGGTTGACACTCCCACTCATGGTCTTTGGTATCCATCAAACACAACTTTTGATCTTGTGGGATACTCGGATGCGGATTGGGGAGGTGACAAAGTGGATAGAAAATCAACCTCGGGTGCTTGCCAATTTCTTGGTAGGTCTCTCGTGTGTTGGTCTTCCAAGAAGCAAAATTGTATTGCCACCTCCTCCACGGAAGCGGAGTATATTTCCGCCGCAAGTTGTTGTTCTCAACTCGTATGGATGAGGCAATGTCTTAAGAATTTTGGAATTAAGATTAAGACAATGCCTCTTTTATGTGATAATGAGAGTGCCATTAAGATTGGTCACAATCCGGTACTTCATGGCAAGACCAAGCATATTGAGATTCGGTATCATTTTATTCGGGATCATATGGCAAATGGTGATATCTCACTCTCTTATGTCAACACTAAAGATCAACTTGCCGACATCCTTACCAAGCCTCTAGATGTGAAGAGATTCAAGGAATTGAGGAGTGAGCTCAACATCATATGTGCAAGCAATTTTAGTTGATTGAAAATCTTGCATACACACCCCTACTAGACTCTTATTTGGTTTTAGATGCACGCATAGACATAGGGGGAGTGTAGCTCAATCAATGAGCCAACACTACCTTTATAATGCATAAATAAACAAATCATGCCTAAATGATCATTTTTAATGACATCATGTGCTTCAATGATGAATCTCGACAATGCACCCAAGATACATCTTCGCGGTGTCATATCGAACATACTCATACATGGTGGCTACGGCCACCGCCAATTTTTCAATACGATATTTGTGTTCGAATGGTCACTCATTTGCTTTTTCACTTGGTTTCATATTTCATGGGTATCCAATGTTGCTCATTTCATTTTCTCTCTTTTTCCATTGGATACAAATGAAAACATCATATGCATGTCATCATTCTCATCTCATTCGTGCACATGGTCAAATAAAAATTGCTCTAAGAAACAAATTCCTGAAAATGTGTTAGTATTAGAATATATTCATGAATATCTGTTGAAATGATAATTTTTTTTGTTGCGCGTTATAGCTTGGTAGTTGTGTAGGGTTATTTTTTTTCTTTATTTTTAACAAAAAAAAACACAACACAAACACAACACACACAGCTCAACCCAACTGCCAACAAAAAAAAACCCGGCCTCCCCCCCGCGCGTGCCGGCCCCAGGCCGGCCAGTAGGCCGGGTAGTTCAGGCGCAGGGCCGGCCTCCCGCCCGGCCTCCCTCCCCCGCGCGCCGGCCCTAGGCCGGCCGCCCCCGCCCTGCACACGCACCGCGCCGGCCAGGCCGGCCACCAGCCCGGCCCCAGGCCGGGGTGGGCGGTGCCCCACCCCCACGCACACCAACACACGCACCCAAGCCCCCAACCGCACCCCATCCACCCAAACCCCTTCTTCCTCCCCTCCACCCTCCATTAGAGCACCTTGGTGCTCTTGCCTCCCCCACCTCCCCCCACCTCCCTAGCCCATCCCCACCGCCCAAATTCACGGATCCGCAAGCCCTCGGCCCTCTCCTCCCTCTCCTCCACACGGATTTCTCATTAACCCCTTATTGGAGGAGATCGGGACACTTGATTGCTTCGTGCCTTTTTTTGTTTTAAGATGGCTTCGAACTCGGGTAAGTTTCTTTGGGCTTTTCTATGGTTTAGGTGTATGTGAGTACTCTCTCTAGGTGTGCTAGTACTAGTGTTCATGTGCTAGATCTTTTGTTTCCATCTATTCAAGATTAGGGTTCATGCCACTCGTATGTCACTAGATTAAATCCTATCCATGGGTATGCTTGTACTAGGATTCATATGCTAAGTTTTTTTCTCTCCATCTAGTCATGCTAGGGTTCATACCGCTATGATATATTATGATTTGTTCATGACATGGGTTTCATCTATTCTTATGTATGCCATGTTGATGTTCCATGCTCCTTGTATTCTAGCCCTAGCCCTATGATACCATGCCTCACCTAGCTTTGCACATTCAATTTCATAATTGGCCATGGCTAAATACTACAATTTTCCCATTATTGATGCGATTGTCCTCTCATTGTGCCATAATGTGTATGATATAACCTACATAGTTTTACATCCCAATGGTCTCTCGTATGTTTACATGCCCAAGATTGTTTTCACATCCCACAATCCCATACACATACTATGATAAGATGCAAACACCCATAATATTGTGTTTACTAACTATTGGGTTCGTCTTTCGTTTACCATGTCGTTGTCCCATAGATACATGGCTTAATTATTTTCTTTTCTCACCTAAACAACGACCATGTGCACTCATTATCATGCTCCATCTCCATGCATCATATGTTTTAGGTGATTCTCCTCCTCACGATGATGCCTCTCGCTCTCTCCGTCCTCGCACCTCTCGCAAGAAGACTGCTCAGGATGTTGCTGGCTCTACTCCCTCACGGATATCCTCTCTTCCTATCAATCCGCAGGAGCCCGTGATCAAAAACTGGGGTGGCCTTAGTGGAGCTGATTTTGAGGAAGCTAGGCTGAAATTTAATCCTTATGAGTTTGGTCAACGCACGTGCTCGGATGCTCGGTTTTATTGCAAGATGCATCAAGTCATGCATGAATTTATTCTTGGCAAGCTACAGCACACTCACGTGGATCAACACTTCTTTGACATTGAGTATACTCGCAACAAGTGGCCTGAAGTTATGACCATCATGGACTACCACAACCTCACTCCTCTCATGGGTGACACACTTGCTCATCCGTACTCTCCAGAGTTGCTCAGGGAGTTCTACTCCACAGTTCACTTCGCCTCTGGTGGCCCCACGCGTCTCCCGCCTACCTTGATCTGGATGAGCGGTGGCACCAAGTGTGAAGCTACTATGGATGAGTTTGGTGCTATCTTGGGTATCCCCGAATATCGGTTTGACTATACATTCTATTTCCGCATTCATGGGGAGTCCAACAAGATTATGAAGGCCAAGGAGGGGATTCGTCATTGCTATCCCGAAGGTACCGGCTCCATGCATATTCCTAAGATCAAGTTCTTCTCTGAGCATTGGTACATGATACACGCCATCCTTCGCAACACCATCAACGCCAAATTTGGTGAGAAGGGCGAGGTACGCAAGTGGATGATCAACCTTCTCTTCCACATTGAGTCTCGGATGCAAGCAAAGAAGCAGTTGGATGTACTGGACTACATGTGGCAGGAGATGCAGAATGTGGTTAAGGAGAAGAGGGTACCCATCTATGGCTCATACATTCAGCGTCTCATTGAGACCCGCATCCCCGAAGGCCTCGTCAACAACTATGCCAAAGTGACTCCAAAGAAGAACATTCTTATGTATGATGCTCCCATTGAGACTGCTAATGAGCCAAGGCCTAAGCGCACCCGCACCGAGTCAGTTACTCGCCGCTCTCCTTCACCTTCTCCTCCTCCTGAGACCTTCAATCTCAAGAAGATACTTCAGAAGATGAACTGCTTTTTCATTGATAAGCAACATCAGGATTATGAGGCTTATCGCAAAGGGAAGGCCTCTAGTCGCCGTCAGCGCGCCATCCAGACTGCTCTCAAGATTCCTCTTAGTCCCCCCAGCTCCGAAGAGATTTCAGAGGAGAAGTGGAAGTCTAAGCATACTTATTGGTGTGGAGATGATGTTAGCTCTCTCGGCTCTTTTGCGGGGCCATACACCACCGCTGAGGCTAGCTCCAGTCAGGTTCCCCCAGAGGACTTCCATGAGGATGAGGATGAGATGGGCGACGAGTGATCGGGTTGCATTTTTCTCCCTTTTTGGTGTATGATGCCAAGGGGGAGAAACACTCACGCATAGCATTGCATTTCATGCATTCATTTGCGTCTTATCTTCGTGATTTGCTTTTATCCTTTTCGTTGAAACTATTTGTGTGGTTTGTGAACCTTGGTGTTATTGTAAGACTATGTCCTTAATTATCTATCGTACTCTCTATTATGCGTGTGACAATGGTTATTGAAGATCATAGCAAGATTATCAAGTTATTTCATCCACTCACTATTTCAATGTGTTGAAGCCATATTGAGGGAAGTTGTTATTCATAAGAAGAATGCTATGGTAAGATCTTCCTAGTAGTAAACATTATTGCTCACTTGTGCTCATACGTGTGTATCTTCAAATGGTAAAATCATGTTTGAACTAATTCTTGCACTTCACATAAATATGTTGTAGTCTCATCATCATCATGATTATCAAATATACATGTCAATTGTTATGAGCACACAAATAGGGGGAGTACGAATATATATGTTAATTCTCTCACAAATAGCCATGCAAAATTATCTCTTATGCAAATCCGTATGTTGTCATCAAACATCAAAAAGGGGGAGATTGAAAGAACATAAGTTCTAAATCCTGTTTTGAGTGTTTGATTACAACATATAGATGGACTAATGTGCTTTGCTAAGTGTACTCAGAAAATATCGACCCGTAAATATCATACAAAGCTAAGCAATGAGTGAGAAAAAGTTACGGGAAAAGATGAGGAAGAGGAGAAAAGAAACGTCGAAGAAAAGGGAAAAAGAGACGAAGGAAAAGGGGTGGCCGGGCTCCAGGCCGGCCTGGCCGGGCTCCAGGCCGGGCTGACAGCGCCCCTGGCCAGCCCCACGCCGGCCCCAGGCCGGCTCCCAGGCCGGGCCGTCCGGGTGGGGGGCCGGCCTCGCTCCTCTGCCCCCGCCGGCCCCAGGCCGGCCTCCAGGCCGGGGCGCCCGGGTGGGGGTCCGGCCTCCCCCCAGCCCCACGCCGGCCTCCACTGTCGTCCACGCCAGCCCCAGGCTGGCCCCCAGGCCGGGGTGGGTTTTGGCCCGGCCCTGGCTGCTCCCAGGCCGGCCAGGCCGGCCCCCAGGCCGGGGTGGGTCGCAGGAAAGGGAAACCCCCCTCAAACGGCCGTATTTTCGACATGGGTATATATACGGGGTCTCCACTTACCTCCTAGCTTTGTCAATCCCACCCACACTCTCTCTCACCACCATTGATTGACCAAGCTCAAGCTCAAGAACAAGATCTCCACAAATCCCCAACCAAAGCTCGTGATACTTTGGGATTTGAAGGAGACACCCCCGATCTACAACTCCACCGAGTCGATTAGAAATCCACCCACTCATCCCATAGGGATCTTGTCATTCTTAGTTCATTAGGAGCTAGGAATCTTGTTGCTCTTCGTTCATCGGAGCTCGGAGCCTTGTTGATATCCCCGGTGCTTTTGTGCCCGTGGATCTTGCTTCTCGGAGTCTTGGCGGCTCTCGGGATTTGGTGAGGACCCTCCAATCTTGTGGAGTGTGCCTCATCCTTGTAAAGGTTCTAGTTGTCAACCTCAACGGCAACATAGTGATTCGAGCCTATCCACATCGGTGGAAGGTCTCGAAGGAGATACGGTGTGGCATTTGAGACCTACTCGGTGTTCCACTTTGGTGGCACCGCACCGCTCCAACGGAGATTAGCTTCCATTGGGAAGTGAACTTCGGGATAAATCTCCGCGTCATTATGTTCGGTTATTCCTCAACTTACCTTTACTTGTTACTACTAGCTTAGTCTTATTACTCACCTTGTGCTAGTTGTAATTGCTCAACATATAGGATTGTCCATCTAGTTGCATACTCTAGATAATCTATATTTGAGCTTTGCCTTGTTAACTTGAAAAAGAAGCTAAAATTTGTAGTTAACCTATTCACCCCCCCTCTAGTTAACCTCTCGATCCTTCACAGTCAAGCCTCATCGTCTCTATTTTGATATACATGTCAACAGCCCACTGTTGGAAAAGGCGCCCCCCCCCCCCCCCCCCCCCGAACAAAATGATGTTAAAAAGCTTCTTTCGGACCTGTAGTTTGAAGCAATAGTACTCCCGCGCGCTAACAAATTTCCTGGATTGTGTTGGATTCATCTCATTGTCACCAAAATCCTCATCTGGGTTATCGTCATTGTCATCTAAAAATTGTTTAACACAAAATTGGTAAGATAGAATAATAACGGTTATTTAAAATAGGAATGTTTAATACCTGCAGGTAAACCAGTGGGCATGTCCTCATGTGGTGCCACTCCTTGTTCTCTAATGATGTCCTCATCTAAACGAAGGTTATTAATGTTATCATCTGACCGAAGGGTGAATGATGAATAAGTTTTTAATAAACAGATAAATGCATAACCAAGAGATTTATAATAAGTATCAAACATCATACCAGTTGGAATATCAGTGGCTTGGTTTCCTTGTTGTGCGGAATTATTTGATGCATCTTGGTTTATGTCATCGGGGGCCCTCATATATGGCATCCAACGATTCCAACCGTTTTCGCCACGCGGGCAGAATAGTGGATATGACAATGGGTCATAGCACCCATAGTATGCTCTAATATACAGGGGACGGTCTCCTTTTCCATAGACAATAACACTCCTATCAAAGCAGTTTTGAGGGTCGTTCCCTTCGACCCATATTGCTGCCACCTGAGAAGCAGTTGGGGCATTGTACCTTCTTTGATCTAGTTTGATATCTGTGTTCAGTAAGATCTTATATTCATCTAGATTTGGAACAGCACCAAGGCTTTTGAAAACTTGAGCATAAGGGTTCTGATCTAGTATTGCTAGAATCCTCCGTATGAGATCCACCCTAAGATCTGGAGATCTCTTAATCCTGTGAAACAAGTTTTCATCTGTATCATAAATATATAGCTGTAGATGCCGAGGACCATTCTCAGCAGACACCAGATCATCAAGAGCGTGGTATAATCCCCCACATGCACGAAATGTATATACCCCGGTTCCTGCCGCTGTGCTGACTTGACGATCCAGAGTGACCCCAAGACTTGTGAATGAGAAGTGGGAGTTGAAATACCGTATATTATCTCTAAAATATTTGGCATCCTCATCAACCTGACTTGTAAACAACCGTTTCAAGTCTTCCGGAACCTCTGGAGTTACTATATCAACTTTTCCCTTTCTGCAACAAAATGCAGGCCCCTCATATTGAAACCGCAATGCCCCACAGTGACGACATTCGCTAATTTTTCGGAGCACATGGTGTTTTTTGGGTAGGTCCATGTAAACCCTATCATGAGCATCATTAGTGGGAGTACACTTTTGATGATGTCGTTCGAGATGGTACGATTCAAATTCAACATCTGGAACATAAATTGGCAGCTGCATTAATTATTTTATTTGCATAAACCACGGTAGCATAATCTGCTGTAGAGTAACTCATAATAAAAAGTACATTACCATTTTGGGCTAACATCCTAGCCTCTTCATCAGGTTCAACGTCTCCAGATTCTCCATGGTTTTCGCCTCCAACGCAGTCTAGTAGGCACTGTCATATCTTAGTACATATACATATACATGGCGCTTCTTAAAATTAACAGGACATTATGGCTCACCATCTATGTTCATTATGTTGACATCAGGCTCCATAATTCCATATGCATCTTTGCAGTGGTCGTTGCCTGATATCAACGTATTGGATCAATTCAGTGTTATACAAATCAGAAATGAACTGAATCATTAAGCAATATAAATCAGATGAGAGTAAATACCCATATTATTCTGTTGAGGTGCCTCGTGCTGTGTTGTGTTATTTCCATTCACAATGGTGCTTATTAGATTCTGAGTGGCTTGGCCAACATATGGAGATGGTTCCATTTCTCGGTGCCTGACACTCTGTTGACAGTGCAAGGTCTCATTGTTTTGACAATCAAGCTCTGTACCTGAATGGACCAAAGAGTGAACAAATTAGGTCCAATTACACCGAGTCTCATTGTTTTGTCAGTGCAAGGTTTCGTTATTTTCGTTATTGAATAAATCAAAAGAAAAAACCTTGAACTGCAGAATGGTTAGTAGGGATCTGGAGTGTTGCGAGTGAACTTAGTTGGTGGTTCTGAACACCTGACATTCGCCTGGTGCTTATTAGATTCTGAGTGGCTAGGCCAATATATGGGGATGGTATTATTTCTCGGTTGTTGTCATTAACCTGACAAATAAGCTCTGTACCTGAATGGACAAAAGAGGTAATCACAAATTAGCTGCAAATGATCTTAATATGATATTTTTGTTATTTGAATAAATCAAAAGAATAAACCTTGATCTGGAGAATGATTCGGCGGTATATGTAGGGTTGCGAGTGAACTTAGTTGAGGGTTCTCAACCCCTGACATTTGAGTGTGTGTCAACCGGCCTGAAAATCGTTGCCTTTGGTACTCATCATTCCTGTGCAACCAATCGGCCCCATCATCATCGGCAATATTCTCCTTGTCACCAAGATTGACTCCTTGGGAATGCACTGAGTTTGGTGTACCACCATATGAGACTGGGAATGCACTGTTATGCATTTGTGTTAGAGCTGATCGACAGGTAGCAGACATTTCCAAATTAATACCACCATCGAGGATGGTGGTAATATTCCTATTATGCTCGCGGGCTTGGCGTTGTCGCATTAAAATTTCCTCTCTATTTTGTGAATACCGCTCCCTTTCCCTCCGGTTCTTTTCCTCGTTAGGGTCTGAATAATAGAGGGGGGGGGGGGGAAGATCAAAAATCATTATATCGCAATAGCAGTGAGTCTTATATGATGAAGTTGATTTTCATTACCTGGAGGTTCCTCCATTGGTGTATGTGTTCCTTCAGCTGCGGTAGCTTTCTTCAACTTGTAGGCTTCACGGCGTCTCTTGTTAATCTCATCCTTATTTTGTGAGTACCGCTGTCTATCTCTCTGCCGTTTTAGTTCTTTAGGATCTACAAAACGGGACACGATTTAGCTCACAAGCAATATTGACTTATGTTGACTTAATTGTTTGGGCTATATCCAATGAATGTGTTTGGGTCATGATCATACCCAATGACCAAGTGTTGCTTATATCCTGTAACGGGGTGCGGTTGCTGTTTGGATTGTTAGGGGCCATAATAGGAAATCATTCAATCCTGTGGATGGAAATAACACTGTTAACTCCAAATGTGAACCACTATTGCTGGATAAGAATTACAGTTTAAATTGTATTGACAACAGAGAGGAGTGTTTGCAAGAATGAGATATTTACAGTGAATCAGTCTCATGTTTCTGCGCAGTGTTCATACATGAGATATTTACAGTGATTAGTTCTTATTACAAGCTGCTAATGCCTTTACAATTACAGGAGTGTTTGCAAGAATGACACCAGAGAGGAGTGTTTGCAAGAATGATGGCAAAAATTGCTTGGTTGCTTCCCCGAATGAAGTTCTGTAATTAGGTACCTAATTTAGCGATTGAGCATTCACCTGATGAAGAGGGTTGCAGAGAAGTTAGCTTGATTGAGCACGCACCTGTGTGTCAGAGGGTTGCAGAGAAGTTCGTTCTAGCACGCGCAGCGCGGGATGGCCTCGATGTTCTAGCACGCGCAGGTCGGGATGCCTCGGTGCAGAGCACGTCTGGACGGGAAAGATGAACAACAGCTGTGTTAATTTTCCCACGTAATTCTGGTTTTCTTGATTCCCACTAATTAAGCATTCAGACTACTACGTGCCTTCCTTTTTGGCTGGTCGTGATTTTCTCCATCCCTTTGATTGTGCCAGCGTTAAATGTCTGCTCATTAATTACTTTTTTTTCACGACGCTGGTCCACATGCGCGGCAGAGTTTTCGTCCGCTCAGCCATATTGCTAGATGCACACAGGTGCGGGTTAGTGGCCTTATTTGACGGTTAGATTTCAATGAGTGATCCCGATCCTGTGGCTTGTTTTGGTCGTTGTTGTTCCGTGTACATAAGTCCGTGTGCTCTTAGCGATGAATATGTTCTCTCTTTTTATAGTCTAATGCCCGTGCGTTGCTACGGGTGCTCAATTTTTTTTTTTTTTTTGCCATTGTGCTTCATACTCATCATCGCACTTCCAAAAATGGTAAATGTATTCGATAGTCCTCTACTCCAGCAACATGTCAATTGCCATTGCATGCTAGTGTTTCCTCTAATAAATTGTGGCAATCGTCGTTTCGGCGTGGCTATAGAATAACACAAATTATAGAAGCAGCACACCAAAGATCAAAAGACATGTAGGCCAAAATCTAAAAAACAATGAACCAAACGAACCGAAATTGGGCAAAGAGAAATTATATAGTACCTCATATTCTTTTCTTTTGACAACCTTTTGTCTCTTCAATATGAACATGCAAGGAAGTCTAGAAAAAATAGATAGCTTACACAGATGGCATATCAGAGATTCCAAACATAATATTCAAAGAATATATTGTTTTAAAGAATAGTTAAATGTATGTGCATTGCGATAGTCCTTTTAAATTATTTCCTTGTCGAACATATCGCACTTAATCTCGCATGCCACATTTAGTCCTAGGACGGTGCCGGTTACACTACACTTTTTTCTTGTTGCACATATCACACCTAAGCTCGGTTGAAGCGGCTAGGCCTAGGACTCGGCATGTGGCCCACCACCTCGCTTATGTCGCTCGCTGGTACCATCGTTTGTCATATGCCAATTGAATAGTGGGCTCCCATTAATTGTCTTCACACTTGTCTCAGTCGCGTCTCTATACAAAAAACTTGTCCCACCGCCTCCAGCACTGTTTGTTACAATGGTACAGAAAAAAAGATAGAAAAGATGTTTATCAACAAGGTCATTGAATTTTATAAACACGACCCAAACATGTGGTGTTTGTGATCATTACAGTTACTCTTTAGGAAATCACTACGACACTTACACTTTCTGGGAAATCACTACAGTTATTTTGTCTAAGAGCAATTGTTGATTTGAGAGCAATGTCGTTGTCTAATGAAGTTGATCAACATAAGCATTGCGCTCTTAAATTCTCGCACATTGTAGTTGACAAGAAATTTACATATTCCTAACCCATCTCTGTTTTGATTCGAGTTGGTGGAATGAGAGGGGATAACCGAAGGCCGAACTGCAAGGAATATTTAAAAAAAATCAAGCATCATATTTTAAATTTCAAAAAATGCATAAACAATCTGGATGTAGATAACGACCAGTACTACAGCCGTGCACATTATCATTGTAAACTACTTTGTATTCTAGGTTTTACGAAAATTTAATGTGAATAAAAACAAATTCTACAAGGGTGCAAATTTAGTGACTTAAACTTATATAAAGTCCAACCAAATATCCTTAATATTTTTTATTCAAATATATAGGAGTGTGGTGAACATGTCAGACTTTTTGGACATATTACTTTCCTTGGAAGAATCACTCGTTTGAAATTTAAAGGTCAGAAGATATCCACTAAAGTAGCGTGCAGTTAGAGATAAAATAAGATCCAATCTGAAACAAACGGTGGTATCATGTTCCTTGAACGTAATGATAATTGTGGACAACTCCAAATTTATTAACCAAATACTAAATTATTATCTTGGTATCCACTTAAAATCTAGGCAACAGGAATGTTTATTCATACAATCTTCGTAGAATGCCATGTAATTACAAGAATAAATAGAAAGCCTATATATTAGCGTATTGTGGCCTCTGATTTTTACTATTTTTATTAGCAAACAAACTCTACTGAACTTTTCCTAGACAATAAATATCAGGCAAGACAAGCCAAATCAATCCATACCGAGGAGGCCATTGTTTATGCATGTCACATTAAGAAAGCATTAGATTTAGGATGTGTCAGCATATTTGTACTCTCTTTGGCCAGCTCTTCAAGCTTCTGAACACGAATGTGCAGACCACAGTTCTGGACATTAACGCTGCTCCCTGCAGATGCATTCAAATAAATCATGATGTCACAAAATCTAAAACAAAATGAACCGAAAGGCTGCAGTGTAGTAAAACTTGTGTGAGGTAGAGGTACTACAGCAGCATGCATTTTATGCAGAAAAGTCAGGAAAAAATGGACAAATACACCTAATTTGAGTTTCATAACTTACACTTTCCATGTGGCCACGAAAATTAGAAGGTACACACACAGAATGTGCAAATAAACTTCATGAACTCCAGGGTTCAAGCCACTAATGCTCTGGTGTGAGTTACAGTTCAAAGCAGGAGCAGCCACCGCTGTAAACGAGACATCCTAACACTTCTAGCGCATTATGTAGTCGGGTAAGTGGGCAGAAGCAAGTACCTCGATGTGCAAGTGCTGTAGCTGTCGCACCGTCAGAGTTCATCAGCTTCCCCTGCGGAACCCATATTGCAGAGCAAAAAATAATCTGAAGAGAAAATCAAACCAGATAACGTTGTGGGAGATTCACTCGCACATGGGGCTAGATCTCAATCTTGTTCTCAATCATGGTGTCTGGAGATCGCCATTGACTGTCGTCGCCTTGTCACCGGGTAGGATCTGTCGGCACGGCGGCGCCCAACTTCGACTACACATCATGGAACCCTACGAATCAGCTACTCATACAACACATACGAGCCTGATGAGTGATGACGCCTACAAACCATTACAGAAGACGAACTGGAGGCGGATTTGGGGCTTAGGCGGCGACGCCCGGTGCGATGCAGCTGAGTATCTGATGGGGAATAAGACAACGGCGGAGCACCTAGGTCCGTGAGTGTGGCAGGGACACAAAGGCTGCGTAGGAGAATTTCAGGGGGTTCACGATGTCAGGTAACCTTGCAGAGGAGCAGTGATGCATCGTCCTGCACTACGCCACAAGCGACGCCCACATCTGCTTGCAATCTCCAACAGCCCTCCCCCTACGAATCTAGGATGGCCCTCCTGTGTCAACGAAGGCGAGGTTGTCGCCAATAATGGCGCGCTTCTGGAAGGCGTTGACGGAGCGGGCCTAACATCATTGTCCGTGACGGTAATCGTGGCGAGGCGGTCAACTCGGGGATCCACCGTAGGGAGTGTGGCCATGGCTCGTTGCCCTGTAGGAGTTGGAGCGGGCGGCGGCTTGTCTCTGGCGGCGGCCCGGAGGCCTAGGGTTTGGAAGGGTCAGAGGTGAGCGACGGGAAAAGGGCGATTGATTTGGAGCGTGCCACGATCGCTGGGGGGGGGGGGGGGGGGGGGTGTGGCCCCACAAGTTTTGACGATGTTTGACGGACGAAGGGAGCGACATAATGGACGACGGGACGCTGGTTGGCAGACTACGGAACCAATTGCATCTTTTAAGGGCGGCCACTAGGGATCGGATGCTGATCTTTAACATCCCATCGGACTACTTTGTGGCCATTGGATCAGGTTGAGCTCGGACGTAGGATTTGTTTCCCATCTTGCGGCCCACCTCTTGAAAATTTCTGAAACAAACATTCATTTAATTAATTATGGATGCTTCCTAAATTAGTTTCGATAATTACTCCAGATTAGTTTCGATAATTTCGCCATGCAGGTGTTGATCAACTTCCTAAAATAACGCACATAACTTTCTTGCTTTACGCATTTGTTTCCATCATACAAGAATATTGCTTCCGTTAGTGCCAGATATGCTTCGACCTTTATAGAATTTTTTCTTTAAATGTTGTCACGTTATGCTTCTTATTGTTCTGTTTTGTATTTTCAAGATGTCATATATTTGTATAATGTTTGCAAACAATATAAGTGCTCCCTTTATTTATTTTTTTGTATATGCTTCCACATGTTTTGCCTGTTGTTGGTTTTTGTTTACGATCATTTATATGCTACATACATAATTTTGTAAAGCTTCCTAAATTATCATTTGGTGCTTCGACACAAGAACATAAAACAAACAAAGTATGATCCCATTACTTTTATTTCATGCTTCAATAGTACACCAACACAATTTCACATATTCATATGTTTGCTTCCTAGTGATATCAATATTGCTTCACATCGCCGGAGTACAAGATGCAGTTGGTAGAGGTCTTGAAGGAGCTATTTGATGTGAAGGGGTCACCAAAGTAGAGGATGAGAGGCTGTTTCATTCGGTCAGCCTTTGTCGAGTCGGGCGGATTAACTTCTTTGCAATCTCCATGCAGAAGTGATGGATCTCCTGCAAACCAAAAATTACCGCGACACCTATAAATGTGTGACAAATTCAGCAACGGTATTCAGCATGTTAGTGTGCTTTCTTGAATCAAGATTGCTATTGATCTGATTGTGTCCCTTTGAAGCATACAACATTTACACGTGATACAAAAATATACAAGTTTATAAGATGGATGGCAACAATTGATACAGAAGAAGCAGGTAAGTCCATGGAAGGAAGCAGTATGAGCCCACACCAGGCAAACATGTCGCCGCCATCGCGATCCTGCGCACGTCTTGCCTCTTGGTACATACCTATACTACTCACAAGATCTAATCCTAGATTTTGCACTAGGTCTCTTACGGTGTGGCCAGGCCCGAGTACACCATGTATTTCAGCTGTCGAGTACTTCGATGTAGACCGACGCACGCAGCTAGCCAATGAATTCAATCAATCTAGTGCGTACAATGGAACCACCATGCTACTTGAAGAATTAGCATCGGCTACTCACGCAAACACACAAAAACCACACGAACTACATGCAAGGACTCTGTGCATTGTTTGATCGTGATCACCTAGTAACAAATACCTATTCTCAGTTCGTAGAGTCGTTGAAGGAAGCGCCCCCGATCCAATCTTCGTTCATAGTTTAGGCTGGTCGCCCAGCTATGCTACCGGCGACTCTACACGTCTGGCCGCCTACGATCAGAGAGGCCCCAACGGCAACTCCATGCGGTGGAGTGCATCATGTGTTTCTTTGCATGTATCGACAGGGTTGGAGGCTGCGGGGAGATGGCGTGAGGCCGTGAGTAGATGCAGCTTTGATTTAGGGAGAGAAATCTAGCCGAAATTAATGGATTGATTTGAAAACGGCAATCATTATGGTGGAGCTGCGTTGTGACCGGGATATATTTTTTTCTTGGGAAGCATGCATGTAGACCACCGGATGGAATGGAAATGTGTGGCACCCGATCAGTCCGATGCTTAGGTTCCGGCCGGACTACGATACGTAGTATTTACCATCTTTTAAGTAGTCTTTACTATTAAATGGGAGTTGGACGTACGTTGGTACGTCCTCCTCCCATCGTCCGCCCATAGTCTGCCGTCGCTGCGATTTTTGCATTTTAGTCCGTTGAGAAAATTTTAGACCAACCCGCAGTCCCTCGAGTCTGTCTCTTTGAGCGCTCTTGATGGAGAGAGGAGGACGAAACTAGGGTTCCGACGCGCCCACGCCGCCGCAGAAACCTACCATGCATCTCTTACAACCCACGCCGACGCTGGAGGCGGTCGTCGACGGAAGGCATCGGCGGCCGGTCGTTTCCTCCGGCCGTTCATTGCCAGAAATCTAACCTCCGCTCAAAAATCGCCTCCAAATCGACCGTCTATGTAACTGCCATGTGGTGCCCCAGATCCGGTTGCGACTGTGCGCCGCCATGGGAGGCTACTGTGCACATGCCTTGGCCACCATGACCTCTACCCGGATGGTGACTGCGTGCTTCCATGATCCCCCGTCCAGCTCCCTACTGCTCCCACCCAGGGCACGCGGCTCGTCCACACTGGCATCCGCTCGATGGCGCTCCGCCTCGGCAGGGGGATGTTCTCCGCCAGGAGGCCTGTACCGCTCCAGATCGGCCTCGCAATTGTGCTGGACCACATGAAGCAGGAAAAGGATTGGATTTTGTCGGGCACCACTCCATGGCTTGTTGTTTCTTCTCCTCTAACAATCAATCTGTTTTTTTTTGGTAACAAGAATAAGTTTTATAGCGGGATTGTATCAATTGGCATCTCTCTCTGTTTTTGTAGCTAGGAATCTGGTACCACTTTGCTGAGATTGAGCACCTGATGGCTCAAGTAAAATGAAAATTTAAGGACTGACAAAATTAATTTTGATGGTCTTGGAATACCGTTGGTTCATATTGATCTTTATGCTGAATATTCCATCAATCTGGAGATGATCTGCAATCCCAATGACTAATATTTTTTTCATATAATCCATTGCTGCACTTCCTCTTTCCTTGACAGATGGGGCTCTAGCTAGCGACTGCATGGATCTGGCATTTCCTAGGTTCCAGCGGGTTGAGGTGAGCTAGAGAATTCAGAAGCAGCGGCAGGGACGAGGAGCTGGTTGAGGTGAGCTCCCAAACTTGGGGGATGGTCACCAGAAATAAGTTTCCTTGCCCTGTCTGTTGGAGAATGTAAAAGTTCAATTAGCCATTAGTTGGTCTACCTGTGCAAATCGAGTGGTAGTTTGTATGTGGCATGTAGCAGTGCGTTAAGGCAATACATATCATTGTAGTGATACCTGCTCGAACCATGAATTCAGGCAATATTTTCTCATTTGATGTACTGTTCGATAAAATTGTTCTGAACATGCATTAACTTATCAGCCTATTTGTTGGACTTTTGTTTATTTTTTAAATAAAATAGGGAATTTATTCTTTAACAACTCAAGAAGGTCTCAAAACAGGTCGATCCAGTTTACGCTTTGGCTCAGAATGATGCAGGTATTACACTAATCATCTTGAGAAAGCATGCATGTAGTACACTGTACACCCATACTGAATCCTGAGCTAGCAATCATCTTTGGTTGCATACTTAGTTTGGCAACAATAATGAACCAGGGAACGAATCTTCATTATTATGAAAGAAGTTCTTTCATCTAACCGGCATTATTTTTGTATTTCATTAGGATGGCATCCATACCCAGTGAGGAATTTTGCGGCAGCTCGGATCAACGATGGGGAAAGGAAAATCTATTTTTCTGTGGTCAAAACGTGTGGTATGTAGCAATTAATATAGACCGGTTTCTTGGGGTAAACATGATCTGTTTTTTTGGATGCTGCCATCTTGATCAGCTTGTTCATGTGGATATTTATTTTAACCGCAGAATTATTTCACCAGAATTATTTACGAAACAAGTAACTTGCGGTTGGTTTGATTTTTATATGTAAAGTCGTCTTTATGTAACTGGTACAGCAATTTTGATGTCTCTAAAAATCTCCATTCGTTTTGCAGTATCCAACAAGTATAATTTCATTTAATTTTCTCGACACTTGATTCAGTAACAAGATTCATTAACTATAACTTTTATGTTTGTAGGTTTGAATGGTCGGAGAAACACATACTGCATAAATTAGTAAAGGAGAATTTAGGTACCAACCTTTTTTTAAACTTATGTTTGCCCCTTATTAGTATCAGAGAATTTAGGTAAAATGACCAGCCTAAATATACTGTATCACTTAAGTCCATAGCTGAAAGAATATCTCATTGCGAAACTGAATTAGATCAGGTAGTATGTGCCTATTCAATCCTGATGTTTAAGATCAATACAAACAACATTCATGCTACATGCACTTAAATTACTTTGCTTTTCCAGTATGATTATACTTATGATAGCTGGAGCTTGTGGTTGCAAACCTTCCTATTGCTTTTCTTTGTTTGGAACTATGTATCGTATTCTATTTTCATGTTTCAAGCATGCATTGAACCTGCACTATAATATACAGATTTCTTTTGCAAGTAATCTAAATCTATATGGTGATTGATGTTTGCTCTATCAATTATAGTGTTGATTGGTGACCATCGCAGATGCTTTTGTCGAGGCCACGAACGGAGGAGCACACGAACTCAAAAATCATTTTGATCTACAAGGGTCCAATTTACCTGAGAAGGTTTACTCAAAGTTAGGTACGAAATTTTTTAAAGCACTGCAAAATAATAGATATGTGGTTATTCTACTTGAGGCCATATATACTATCTAATTTCTCCCAACAAATAGTATTACATAGGAACATTCAATCTGTCGTCATCTTTCTTGTTATCTCTTAAGATGTGTTTTCCGTTAGTCGATAGATATAGCCCCATCCTCCATAGAATATGTCACTCTCAAGTCTAACTCGTGCCCCCCTAGGCCGACTCCCTCCGTCTGCACGCTGGAATCGAGATCTACACTGTTTTTAATGTTGGAGTCGGCGAGCCAGTTGGGATGCCCAACGACGCCGACGAGGCTGTCGCTACACAGCCCAAGAGCAACGAGAGGATTGCGGTGATGGTCGTGAGCAGTCATTGAGAAAGGAGAGGATGACGGTGAAAATTTTGAGTAGTCCAAGCTGAAGGTCACTATCACTTTAAATATCTCTACCATTCTATTCAATTAATGGAATAAAGTATTGAGATCCCACTAACATAGATTGTATTGTTTTATTTCATAATTTTTTGTTCCACTTTATATAAAATTAATATCTATATCATAATTTGAATATCAGGTATAGTCAAGAAATCATGTATATTCCTTTAAAGGAGAAAACACAATCCATTATTTTATTATTGGATGTTTATTTTTTAGAGACATATATAACTGTACTCAGTAGTACGGTGCATAAAGTGACGCCCGTAGCAACGCACGGGCATTCAACTAGTAGAGATAGTAGTGGAGAAAACTAACCATCACCGGGGGTACCTTTAGCCGTTTGCATGGGCAGACGAAACTCTGCCGGACGAAAGTCGTCCCTAGCGTCTGCACACGAAAATATAGGCACAATTAACGGGAGTCATATGTCCTTTCCATCCCTGAGACCATGCTCCCACAATTATCTTCAATTCTCCCGTATCCTCTCGATCTTCTCGCACGTTGGGAGCGCCAACTCCGCTTCCCTCGACGTCTTTGCCGAGGCTGACCACGCAGACGCAAGAACTAGATCCGGCGCTGCCAAGAAGCTTGCTTCTGAGCCCGAAGGACCCCGCGCTAACGCTACCCAAGCCAGCTCGCCAAGCTTGAACGGTGGCGCCGCCGGCCGCCGTCACGTACTCTGCACCGCTGACCACTCTACCAACAGACCGGTAATCCACCAGCGGCGTCTCCACTTGAAGCCCCCTCTCCATATCGTTGGGTTGGACGGGTTCGAAATTTCGTTTGACTGATGCGATCTGTTTGCAGATTGAGATTGCCAACCTGTTTTGGCGGAGGTCGTGCTGTTGTCCGAGCTGGTCGCGATCTTTTCCATTGGTCAGGCGCCTGACAGCTACAATACGATCTGCGTTCGGGTGCCAAATGTGTAAGCTTCTGGATGTAGGCATGACGCTTAATGTACGTATTGTGATCTTGATGATTTTAGATATTTTATTACTTTGTTTTTCTGTACGGCAAAGTAATTGGATAATTTCTCAACTGAAGAGTTCCTTTCTCTCCCGAAAGATAAGGGAAGACACTGACAATTAAAATGCTATAACGTGTTTAGACCATTTCACTGCCAGGTCTGCAAGTTGTAGGAAATTAACTTGATTATGCATGAGGACTTGACGAGCTTGCTCAAATCATGGGCGGAGAAGTATCATATCTGGTGTTTGCGGAAACTGGCCCAAAGATCATCCCAGGCAGGTCTTCAAGGTGTAGGGAAGACTACTGTTATATCCTTCCCAGTTTACTCACAAGGAAACCATGGATAAACCTACACAAATAACTAAGAATGGAGTGGAAGAGGAAAAATACTTAATAGATGTGATTGTGGTCGATACCGCTGGAGGATTGCAGGTCAGCCTTTTCTTTATTTCCTTCCCGTTTTTCAAGGTAATAACTCCTTCCCTTCTAATACATTAAGAGCCGGTGCAAGTAAGACATACTCATAATTACCTAAGGCTTTAAGCCGGGAGCCAACGAAGCCTTTTCAGGCGGGTGCCAATGCACCGCTCACTATTCACGGGCTATAGCCCCGCCACGTCACCTTCTCTCACCACTCTCACGCCACTCTCACGGGCACGGTGCCAGTGCACGGGCTATAGCCCGGGCTATAAGATTCTCTCTCTGCCACATCAGCTTTTCTCTCTCCTCCACGTCAACACATATTTTTGAGACGAAATAATTTTATTGAACTAAAATTGTTACCGATTACATACTAATTAATAAAATTGCATAATAAATTGTAAAAATTACATAAAAATTAAAAAAATCTAATCCTCGTGCTCGTCGTCGTCGTCATCCTCTACCAGCCCTAGGTCTTTTTCCACTATCTGTAGGGCCTTGGCATGTTTGCGCTTTTCAGCTTCGGTCATGCCGGCGGTTGAGCGGTCTTGCAATTTGTTATATTGCTTCAGTAGCTTAGACCTCAATAAAACTTGATACATTTTCGCCATTCCGAAGCCTGCACTTGATCCCTCGCTGGACGCTTCCTTCTCCTTCTTCTTTCCCTTGCGAAACGCGGCCTTGGCCTTATCGCGGCCAGGAGGACGCGGCTCCTCCTCCGTCGCGTCGCTAGAGCTGTACTCACCTCCGACCCCCAGACGGGTTCTCTTGGAACTGGAGTCAGTCCCACTACCAGGACCTCTTTGGACGCGTTGGTACCAGTGTTTCCGCGGCATCGGACCCGTCGCTTGGAGCACTGCCTTCTGGAGCAGACGATAGAGGTGGTTGCTGATACGGAGGAGGTGGTTGCTGATACGGTGGAGGTGGAGCGTATGAACCGTATGGATATGGAGGTGGAGCGTAAGAACCATATCCCGTAGGAGGGTACGGAGGAAGTGGACTCCCGCTACCTGTAGGTGGAGGTGGAGGTGGTGGTGCGTAAGCATACGGAGGATGCTGGTATGAACCATATCCCGTAGGAAGCGGACCATATGGCCCCGGAGGTGGTGTGTTGGAGGAGTACAACACTCGGGGATGCGGCGAAGAACCGGCATTCGACCGACGATGTGTGGGAGAGACATCTTCTATGTGACTAGGTTGTGACCCGTCGGACTGCAAGAGTTCCGTGAACAGGGTGTTATCTGGAGTCCAACCCGACATGGCGGAGATGGTATGAGAGAAGAGAGAAAGAGATGAGGGAAATGGTGTGAAGAGAAGGGATGGATATGGGGGGGTATTTATAGGATTGGAGATGGAAATTTGGGTCAAATTTTTTTTTCCAGCCAGCCACGCTCCCCCCCAACGGCTAGCTGACGTGGACCAATGGGGGGGGGCGCCACGTCAGCTAGCCGTTGCCCCCCCAACGGCTAGCGGCTACCGCCCCGGCCTACCGCCCCCAACGGCCAGCGCGCCGCCCCACCCCCCGAGCCTACCGCCCCCCACTACCGCCCCGGCCCCGCACTACCGACCCGCCAACGCGGGCGGGAAGCCGGGCGACACCGCCCTTGTCGGATATATACTGAATAGGGGTATAGAAGATGGTAGACAAAAGAGCCGGACGGGAGATAGATTACATAAGTTAAGTTAGACACAAGTTCAAGCCTTGCGCAACTCGCCGAGAAGTTCATCCTCGCCGAGTAGCTAGATCTATTCCCTCACATTGTAACCCTGTTATACGGGCTTTAGTCCCAATTAGTGAGAAGTGCAGGAGTAGGTACGCCGTACTGTCGCGACGTACCGAACCTGGGTAAAATCCCGTGTTCTGTGTTACTACGCTATCCCGTTACCCCACGTCTCTACCGTAGTCTCATGGCACCCCAGTCTATGAAAACTACTACGATGTCTCGACAGTTGGCGCCCACCGTGGGGCAAACGACGTCAGGCGTGAGATTCCGATCTGGGATACTAGGCGGAATTGGAAGATCGATCACTGTCGGAAGCCTGGAATTCGACGACGACGTCGGGCGCTTCCTCGACAATGGATCCTACATACCGGCGCAAAACCACCTGGTAAGTGCCTGCGTTTTACCGATTGGATCTGCTAACATCTTTATCGGATTAACCGCGGAGGCAATGGGGTTTTGCGGTGGAAGCAAGTATTTCCCACCCGCCCTATACCCAGTCGAAGACGACTATGATGCCGGGTTTTGCTCAGATCGCCGACAAAACAGTGATACGCACTTTATCGGCATGGTGCAATCCGAGATCGCTGAAAACACGGATGACGGAAATCCCGTGCAAGAGGCAGACAACAATACACCCGTCACAGAGACGGAAGAACCAATACCCGTCACAGAGACGGAAGATCCGACATCCGTCAACCAGACGACGAACTCGGAAACAGAGTCCGTGCTTGCCGCCATTGAGGCGAGATTGGAGTCGGAAACCGGATCGGATAACTTCGACTCCGAAGACGAAGACGATGATGCCTTCGTAAGAAAAGTTAAATCCTTTCAAGAGGGATTCCATGAAGTGCTAATGGCAAAACCAGCCGATACAACAGGTGCCGATAGCCAGGAAAGCCCTAAAACTCCTCCGCCAGTGGAAGAGAGAGAAGACGGAGAAACCTCTCCGATATTCCCTAATGTCAAGGAGATGACAGAAGATGAACCTGTCAAAAAACCTCCTTCTTCCAAGAAAAAGCACCGTGCTTCTAAGAAACTCCAGTACAAACTCCGGAAGAAAAAGTCAGCTGATCCCGCTGATGAAAACCTGGAAGTTGGAGATATTAGTGGCACAAAGCCTACGGAAAAGAAATCTAAGGAAATCACCGCTCCGCCAATGACAGAACTGGAAGAGCAAGAACTATTACAAACTCCAGTGGGACCCAATGAACCCCCTGAGATGCTGGAAGCCAGGAGACAAGCTTTCCAACGGCAACAGCAACATCTGCTTAGATCTCGGCAACATCTCCAACAAACCCATAATGACATCAAAGTCATGAAGGAAGAAATAGAGGAGTACGAGAGAAAGCATAGATCTGCCTTAAAACCTACTAGGTTACCCGGAATCGCAAAACCGGAAGAACTGCCGCCAAAAGAAAGGTTTTACAACCCATCTTGGCAAAAGCAGTTAAACGACAAAGATGCCAAGGGCGAACCAATATACAAAACCGCAGCTGAAAACGCGGAAGCAGCGTTCGCCATCCTGAACAATGATCTGTACTCCAACGGGGAAAAACTCCAAGGGGTGTATGCTTTCCTAGGAAAAGCATTACAGCAGCAACAGCGAGGACAAGAGCGATCAGGGAGGCTGCATGATAATTCCGCCCTCTGCAAAACTGTTACTTGCGCTGCTGGAGCACCTGGACCGGAAGAACCCGGAGATTCGGATAAAAAAGAGGATCCGAGAAAAGACAAGAAAAACCCCGACAACCGGGACGCAGCGTCTAGAACCGGACCTCATCTCCCGAAAGATGGATATAAACCACACGATCGGGAAGACAAACACCGGAATGACGGCAAAATAATGCCACCTCCGAGAAACCCAGCTGAAAAAACTGGAAGATACGATACACCTCACAGACGTGAAAGATCTCGGACACCGCCTAAGGATAAGGAAAGGTACAGGAGCAGGACTCCACCTAATCCCAGGGGGCGTGACAACGGAAGAGATAGAGATAACCCCGGAAAAGCGCGTCCGCGCAACAATGGAAAAGAAAGGAGCAGATCCCCTTCTGTCCATTCAGCCGGGAGATATTCTGCACATATTGATAGAGCAGAAAAGGATGATCTATACTTTGGTCCTAAGTGTTTTACTGACAGGATCCGAAGGATAACCCTGCATTCTGGCTTCGCCAAAGTTGGTCCAACCTACCAAAAGTATACCGGCAGTACAAACCCGGATACCTGGCTTTCAGATTATTACACAGCCGTCCAAATCAACAACGGGACAGACCTGGAAGCTGTCAAGTTTCTTCCCCTAATGTTGCTAGACGGAGCCAGAGATTGGATCAATGGTTTACCATCAAGAACTGTCGACAGTTGGGATGATATGGCGAGAGTATTTACTCAGCATTTTCGAGGAACATACAAACGCCCAAATAGCATCAACCAGCTGAACCGTTGCACCCAATTTGAAGACGAACCATACGTGGATTTCATCTCCAGATGGACTGCAATGAAGAATAGTTGCTCTGGAGTAACTGACGTACAAGCAATGCATGCTTTCGTCAATGGCCTAAAACCCGGACTTGTACCGTTCATGGTTGGTTCTAAAAAGCACAAAGATCTCGGATCTATGCTTACAACCGCTAATGAGCATGCTGCAGCCGAAGATGATATCAGAGCAAGAGGAGGCAATATTGAGTCACTGATACTGGCCAAGAAAACACCTCGTTCTGATAAAAAAGGAACTCCGGAGTCAACAACAAAGCCCAAGGAGGTTAACATAGCCTTTGGAGGAGAAAAGGTGAACAAGTGGAAAGGCCGCAGTCCAGATCCAATCAATTACACTCCCGAAGAATGGGAGAGAATTAAGTCGGAACCCTGCGTCCACCACTCTCAGTTTGGGAAACCAACCCACACAAACGCGCAATGCCGGCTAAACAAGCATATGAAAGGCAATGCAGGATCCGGAAATAAAGGGAAGGGTTCCAAGAGGAAACCTGCCAAACAAAAGCCAGAAGCTGAAAAAGAAGACAGTGAATCGGACACTGATGACAAAATCCAGGAACAACAGCGAAAAGGCGAACCCAAATTTCCGAGAGTTGACGGAGAAGCAATGTTAACTTTCCTAGCAACACCGTCAGCAAAGGTGGCCAAAAGGACACTTCGAGAAATAAACGCGGTTGTTCCTGCAACCCCAAAATTCTTGAAGTATTCCAACACACCGATAATCTGGGATCAGTCAGATCATCCCGGAAATATCCCTGAACCCGGCACACAAGCTCTTGTTGTAAGTCCTATTGTTCAAAACACCAGGCTAAGAAGAGTGCTGATGGACGGAGGATCCAGCATCAACATAATGTACCTGGATACACTGAAGCACTTGAAGATATCCGAGTCCCAGCTCAACTACAGCAATATACGCTTCCATGGCATTGTTCCTGGCAGGCAAGCACGATCCCTAGGAGAAATTTCCCTAGATGTCACCTTCGGAGATAAAGATCACTTCCGGCAGGAAAAAGTATCCTTCGAAGTAGTGCCGTTCGAAAGCGTGTATCACGCAATACTCGGACGTCCGGCTTTCGCCAAATTTATGGCAAGATCTTGCTATATCTACAACAAGCTGAAGATGCCAGGACCCAAAGGAGGAGTAATCACCATTGCCGGTGATTTCAAGCTGGCAAACGAGTTGGAGAAAGAAAACGCCCTTTGCGCTCAGAGAGTCATAGCAAGGGAGGAACTGAAGGAATTAGCCAAGGAGGTATCGCCGAAGGAAATGCCGGCAGGAAAAGAAACTCGGAAGCCAACAGATAGCTTCAAGGCGTCCGAGAATACAAGACAGGTAATCCTAGATCCCAAAGATCCGACAAAATTTGTCGTAGTAGGGACTGGGATGACCGACAAATAGGAAGGCGAGCTCATCAAGTTCCTCCGTGAGAACTGGGATATTTTTGCCTGGTGTCCAGCTGACATGCCAGGCGTACCCAGGGAGCTTGCTGAGCACCAACTCAAGGTTATTCCCGGATCAAAACCCGTCAAACAAGGTCTCCGTCGATTTGACGGAAGAAGACGGAAGCCTATTGGCAAGGAAATTATCCGGCTTTTAGCAGCGGATTTCATCAAGGAGGTAATCCATACTGACTGGTCCGCAAATCCGGTATTAGTACCGAAGAAAGACACAACTGCCCTCAGAATGTGTATAGATTACACAGGATTGAACAAGTTATGTCCGAAAGATAGGTTCGCACTGCCGCGAATCGATCAAATAATAGATGCCACTGCAGGCTCCGAGCTTTTATGCTTTTTGGATGCATACTCCGGGTACCACCAAATACGCATGAAAAAGGAAGATCAAATCAAGACTTCTTTTATAACCCCGTACGGGACGTATTACTATATAACCATGCCTTTTGGCCTGAAGAACGCAGGTGCAACCTACCAGCGTTGCATGCAACGTTGTTTGCATAGTCAGATTGGAAAAAATGTCCATGTTTACGTGGACGATATTGCCGTCGTAACCAAGGAAAAAGATACACTCCTTGAGGATTTGCGAGAAACTTTCGAAAACTTACGCACCTACCAGATGAAGTTGAATCCATCTAAGTGCGTATTCGGGGTTCCCTCAAATGAACTTCTGGGTTTCATCGTTTCTCATAGAGGAATAGAAGTTAACCCGGAAAAGATTAAGGCAATCTCGAACATCTCAGAACTTACGTGTGAAAAAGATGTCCCAGAATTGCCGGGTTCCGCCACAGCCATAAAAAGATTTCTTAGTTGGCTGGGGGCTAAAACCCTACCACTCTTCAAGCTGCTGAAAAATTTCGACAAAGTCAAGTGGATTGCGGAAGCCTGGGAACGTATAGAAAGTTATGTACCTTTCCGTACTTAGTTCAATTTCTATGTAAACATCTTTTGAGATCATGAAATAAAGTTGTCGGAATGCTGTCATCCATATTCTTTATAAGTGCAAAGTGTTTCCGCCTCATCTATTTCCCAATGATCTTACAGATTTCTCAACGTTAACCCGAATTGTGCTTGCGTACTCGGCGTTACATAACTGAATGATTTTTCAGCCTTTTAACGGCTAAAGGAAACTTGAATTGCCTGCGTGCCCAAGTTTCACTTAAAACTTTCCTTGTTTCTCTAAGTCTTATCTGATTGTGCGTATGCTGGGTTACTGGAACTAGTTAGTAAAAATGCCTTTAGCATGATTCATGTTTTCGAGTTTCAAAACTGATTGGTTCGTCCCCAGTTACTCGGCATAACGATTCATAATGCTATTTGAGCCATTTCAAACACTAAGGACAGTTAAAGCATATACACCAGAGAACTTAGAAGATAAAGGAACGGTAAAATCCAAATAACTTGCAAAGTAATTTCATAGTTTAAACTGCAAAAGGCGGAACTTTCATTCATACAAAAGAAGCATTACATTTTGGATTACAAATGAAAGAACAGTAATGCTCCTATTGTCTACTTTTTCTATCCAGGTTCCAAGTAACCTTTCAAGAATCCGACTCCTCCTCGCTGCTTTCTTCGTCGGGGATTGGGGGAGCTTCCTCTTCTGGATAGTTGACGGCGACATTTACCATGGCGGCAATCTGGGTGGCGTGGCCTTTAACTTCACCAAAAATGGTGTTTCGTTGCGCATCCGTGTATCCCTGAGGGACACCGGTGGCCACACGCCAGGATTTGGCACTAGGGTAGTGCATGCGCATAAGGCCTAGAGCCATACGCGCACCACCCCGTGCAGCGGAGCGGAGAAGGGACTCCTTGGACTCCGCCACCGCCATGATGGCACCCGGAAGTTTTTCAACCTCCGAGTATTCCCCAGATTTATCGGGAAGGAACTTCTCTATGAGCTGCGTCCCAGCAGCCTTAATCGAATTCCATGTTTCCCCGAAAGCTCGGATGCCTGCAATCCGAGTTCCATCTGGGGTGTCTCCTGTTTGATCCAATAAAACATACAAAAGGGTTAAGCAGACAAACAGAGAAAGCAAAACATGGAAAGATGAGGAAAGGGTAAGAAATTTACCGATGAGCTTGTCGATCTCGGAAACTTCCTCCAGGCGAAGGTTCAAAGCTTCGGTCAAATCCTGAATGGTGGATTTGTCTTTCTCCGCCTGTTCGGAAGCCTTGGAATTAGCCATTCCAAGAGCCAGGTTGCTGGCTTCCAGATCTTGTTGAGCTTTCACAAGATCCTTGTGAAGCTCAATGTTCTCATTGCGGAGAATTTCGGCGTTGCCAGAATCTTCCGCTGCCTGCTTAGCCTGAGCTAAGGCAGCTGAAAAGGAAGGGAAAATCCGAGTTGGTCAATTTCCTCGGGAAAAAACTCAGACAAAGACTCAAATAAGAAATTTCAAAACGAAAATGCCTACCTTTCGTTTCTGTCAATGCGAGCTGAGAGGATTCCAGCTCCGCCTCCTTCTCCTCAAGAATAGAAAGAAGACTTCTAACTTCTTTATTCTTGATGGTGAGCTTCCTGAAAACTTCCAGGTTTATGGCTTCGGAAGTTTGCTGAAACATGGCAAGGAGAAGATTGAGTACAAAAAGCATCAAAGCAAAAAGCACGCATTTTAATTAATGCTTGGGGGCTAGAGTTATATACCTGGCTCATGCGCTGCAAACCTGCTAAGTTTTCTTTGAATTCTTTCGCGTATTCCGCGAAGTGATTTCCGGCTGCGTCCAAGCCGTCATTGATAGCTTTAAAATCCTTGTCAAAGGTGGGGATTTCCTCGTCGAAAGTCCGAGAAGATTTCCCCACCTCTGGGGCCGCCCTTTCCCTCGTATCCAACTCGGATACAACGGGCTGGCTGGGCTCCGGGGGCTTGGTGGTGGGGGCTGCAGTAGGATCTTCCGCCATTGTCTGCGGCGTGTCCGGGGCGACGGCGGGAGATGGTTGGCTGCCTCGGCTGGAAGAAACTCTGAGTTTCTTCAGCTTTCTCGGCTTCAGGTTGGAGGGGGGTAGGCTAAAAACCAAAAACCCGGAAAAGGTTAAAACACCGAAGATGGACGAAAAAGATCCCATAAAAGAAAAACCCAGAAGAAAATAACCTGGAAGTGGCGACGGGGATTCCGTCAAGGTCGATAATCTCATCCGAAGAAATTATCTTCTTGCGCTTGCGCCCACCAGTAGCGGCGGTGCGCAGCGCATCCAGCTCGGCCTCGGAGGCTAACTCCGAGTCTGGAAGATCCGCAAGCTGTCGGAAGAACCAATCAGAGTCAAAAGGTAGATTATCCAGGAATTGAGATTATACCCAAATGACGGAAAATTTACCTTGGGAGCTGGGTTGTCGGCCGTGTACATTGGCCGACTCTCCGTGTATTGGTCGCCCGATGCGACCAACTGATTGATGCGCCGCCTAAGTTCCTTTGCGGGCCAATCCTTGTCGGTTGTCCGCATTGGATCCTTGGCTCCCGTGTATTCACACAGGAGACGGCCTCCGTGGTTTGCTAATGGCTGAATCCGCCTATCCAGCCAGCAAAAGACCGTGTCCATACCGGTCAAAGGAGGTTTGGAGGAGGTGAGCTTGGCGATGCGCCTCTTGATCCTTAGCAGATCTGGAGGCAGAACTTGGACGGCCTCTGTTACCCAGTTATCCTGGGGAACGGCGGCGGAGTTCACAAAAGGTGGAACCCCGACGGCCTTTTTAGGAAAAGGCACGTCGGGATGATAGAAAAAAGAACCCGTCCAAAATTTGACGGATTCTGAAGTTTTGATTTTGGGGAACCAATCCTCTCGGAATCTCCGAAGAGTAAAGGAAATGGTCCCGCAATTTGGGAGCGCGCCCTCCGAAGAGTTACGCTTGACCCCAAAGCAATACAGCCAAAAATCTAACCTAGGCTCTATTCCTAGGTAACCTTCGAACAAGGCCTGGAAGCCGGCCATGTACAGAATGGAATTGGGAGGAAGGTTGTGAGGTTGGATGCTGTAATGTGACAGAACCTGGAGGAAGAAAGAGGAAGGTGGGAGCCCCATACCTCGTAGAAGGTGGGAGGCAAGAAGTACCCTTTCGCCTTCTTGTGGCATGGGTTCGGTCTCCTCTTCCGGGAGCCGCCACTTCTTTTTAAGAACCAAGCCCTCCTTCTCCAAGTTTGGAAGGAGAGCCGGGGGAATACTGCAGGCACTCCAGTTGCCTGCAGTTTCCTCTTCCTCGTCTGCTCCGGCGGCGGCGGCGGCGGCGGCCTTCGCGGCGGCGAGTTTCTCGCCAAGGAGCTCGATTTTCTCCTCCGCCGTTTCAGGTGCGAACGGCGGGGTTGTCGTGGCGCTTGGGCCCGCGACGTCCGCGGCGGCGGAAGCGTTTCCTCCGCCCGCCGCGGATGCCGTGGCCTTTTCCGGCTCGCCGCCGGCATGCTTGGGCGACCCTAGCTGTGGATCTAGGTCGCCCAAAAGTTCGTCGATGGAGGCGCGAGCCGGTGAGGACGACGGAGATGCCATCCTTTGGTGGTGCGTTTTGGAGCGCTCCGGCGTGCGAAGGGTTCGTCGGGGCAAGGTCTTGCTCTCGAGCTCGCGGTTGCGTCAATGGCGTGGGCAGTGAGGGAGTGAGGAAAGATTTCCGATGACGACGAGGACGGCTATTTATAGCCCGAAAACCTCTAGATACGTGCCAACGGCTCTTTTGACCGTTGGATGTTCGACGCGTGTCGCTCGCCGGAAAATCCGGGAAACGGAACGACAGAGGAATGATGGCTATCTCCTCGTTTCTCGTGAGAATCTGTCAGAGATACGTTGCAGGGTTTCCCGCGTGAAACCAAGCGGCGCTTGCGTCAGCGTGATTAAGGCGCTGATGTCATAAGTTCCTTTTCCGCGAAGGATCGCGAGAAGAAAAGCCGGATTTTCATAGTTCCGAGTTTTATGTTACCATCTCCTTCAAAAGGAAAGAAGAAAGAATCAAGACTGCTGAATCAAGTTTTCCCGGACAAAATGTATTTGACGAAAGACGGAGTTTCAGAGTTTTGATCCTTCCTGGGGGCTACTGTCGGATATATACTGAATAGGGGTATAGAAGATGGTAGACAAAAGAGCCGGACTACCAGGGTGGCCTACATGGTAATGGGTTTAGGTCCATTGGGCGGCCCAGTAGTCCGACGCGCAGAAGCCGGATTCTAGAAGAACCCGGATCACGGCCCACGTGATCTGGCTTGGAGGAGAAGACGGATTCGTTACTTTCCAAGTTACAAGTTAAACGTAGTCTTCTAGGTTTTCTTGTTCTGTAAGCCCTAATCCGGCTATTATATAAAGCCGGACGGGAGATAGATTACATAAGTTAAGTTAGACACAAGTTCAAGCCTTGCGCAACTCGCCGAGAAGTTCATCCTCGCCGAGTAGCTAGATCTATTCCCTCACATTGTAACCCTGTTATACGGGCTTTAGTCCCAATTAGTGAGAAGTGCAGGAGTAGGTACGCCGTACTGTCGCGACGTACCGAACCTGGGTAAAATCCCGTGTTCTGTGTTACTACGCTATCCCGTTACCCCACGTCTCTACCGTAGTCTCATGGCACCCCAGTCTATGAAAACTACTACGATGTCTCGACAGCCCTATCGACGGGCGCCACGGCCACCGCCCGGCGGCCCCTCCCGCCCGCCCCTACCGCCTCCTCTCGCCCCGCCTCGGGCGGTAGCGCCGCTACCGCCCCCCACTAAAGGCTGCGTTGGCACCAGCCTCAGGCCATCTGCCGCGCACTCTGCCGCTGATTGTGGGCCTATGCCGCTGCGTGTCACTGCCTAGGCCGGTGAGAAAATTCCTCGCGCTGGAGACGTGCTCCCCTACCCTTCCTTCTCATCTTCTCCGCCTGAAGTAAGAAAAAAATAATGCCCCGTGCTCTCTAGACACTGATTCCAAGTCGGGCCGCCTTGGACGATCGGGAGTCAACGCTCTCCGGCTGGCCGGCCGGCGTTCCAACCCTCGACCACTCGACCCCCACTCTCCCCGCCCCGCTTCCCCACCATCCCCAATCTGAATCCACCAGAGCTCCCTTGCTGCTTTCTCACTGGAACCCTAGGTTCTGCTCGACTACCAAGGGCGGCGCTCCGGCTCAGTTGGGAGGAAACATTTATCCATGTTCATGGTACGCACGCACACCCTTCTTCCTATTTTTCGTGGCTGGCCCGTTTGTTTCGATTTGGATGTGTTCTTGTTAGATTATTTGGTAAACCATTTTGGACTGGTGCTTGATTTCAATAGGCATGGTTGTGGTAGAGCCACGGTCTACTTGAATTAGATGCTGCCATCCGCACCTGATTAGGTGATATTTCTTTCTCAGTTTGGCTGTACGTGTTGCGTGCCAATTTGGTGTTAAATTTGTGCTTGATATTGCATATGTCATCATACTTTTTTGCCTCAAGCAAAATAATTGAAATTTTGCTCTATCTGGAGGGAGGATTTGGAGTCATTCAATTATTCTGATGTTAGTAATTCTGCCCTAAGGCATAGTTGAGGGTCCAATTATCAGGAGTCAAATTCTGACAACTTAAGAGTTTAATTGAGAACGTTTTGCATAACTAGAAGTTCCCTTTGTACTACTGAAAAATATAAGATGTAAAAAAAGGTTACCTTAGTTTTGCAGCCAGATTTTTCTGTACAAGTTTGAAGTGGGATGTCAGGTTAAATGGTAGTATTAAAAAAAATGTCGTTCAGATAAATAAAGTTTACCTCTTTACTCAGGTGGATGAAGCACTCAGTGATGAAATGAGCTTGGTAGGTCACTAAACATGGTACCTTTGCTAAGTTGTTCCCAAAGTATGTACATAGTGTTGCTTTACTAAGCTGTAGAAAAAGAAATCATGCTTTCTTAGTTCACTAGCAGAATATTAAATGTACAGAAACTGTCTACAACTTCTAGCAAGCAACTAAATCAACAACAAAGTCCGTGATGATTATTACAACAGGTAGACTTAGCTTGCTATAAGTTTCACTTAGTACCAATTTCACGTTTAGTTCTCTTCACTTCAAAAGGTGTAATTAGTTGAGCTGTAACACACGAGCCTTAACATAACCAACAAAGGAATAATTGTTTTCTCGCAAAAAGTAAGAAACAACTCTAGAGAATCCTTTTTGTGTATAGCTAATCTGATTATCAAAAGACAACACAGTCATTTGTGACTTTCCTAGGAAAAACATATCACCATGGGTGGAGTAAAGTGTGTGGGAATTCACCCACAACAGTAACCAGCGCGCCTTGCATATGGCTATTAAGATGGCGCTTATGCCCCCTATGCTAGAATCAATTGATCCATCACCGTTCTGTATGAGAATTTAAGTTGACACCAAATATAGAAACGATGGGCAGAGGGCACATAATATTTAGTCTGATGTATAATTAATCATTGTTGTGTTATGCACTGTATATTTAGCTATTCATACTATATACATGATTTTACTGAGATTATTATTTATTCCCCTTTTCACAGGGTTACCTATTTATTTATGAAAGTGGTGCTTTTAAGTGAGAACATATAGTGCAACATCAGCTTGCATGTTTACTAGAGCACATAAGGGCCTTGGTACTCCTAGCTCTGCACTAATGTTAATTGGTGAGTGTTGCTACTGTTTTATATGCATATCTATCTGGCCACCGCCCCGGCCGGCCGTAAGTTGAAACGTCGCGCCATTCAAGCTCACGGTCAAAATTTTGCCCCAAGGATGATATTCATTACTCAGATATAGCGCTGTGCATGTGAACGAACGTGACGCCGCATTATATATGATCCTGCCGACGATTTTGACCGATGTCACGAGATCGATCAACAGGTAAAACAGGGATAACCTATATATCACTGCCGACAGTTTGATCTGCACGCGGCTGATGAACATCAGCATCATCCGATCAATATGCATGCATGCGACCCGTCCATGCGTACCTCCCGCAAACAACTAGGAGTATTACCTCATTTCCATAATGTAAACTTTTCTATCAAGCTAAACTAGCTCGTACATTGTGGGACGGATGGAGTAATTAGCTGGAAAGCCTGGGACAGTGCAAATTTCTGCAACGGATCGAGTAAAACGAAAATTTGAACTGAATAGACGAAGCCGGTTTCGTACTGTACCGCGTGCACTGTGTGTCACATCAAAGTGCACCACGGTAGGGTTCTTGGGTTGTGAAACTGTACGAGGAGGCCGGAGAGAAGGCCATCGCGAGGCTCCCCTAGAAACCCATCTAGTTTGGTTTATTCCGAGAGGAAGAGTTGGGCATTGGATTAGCCTCTTAACTGTCATATTACTATGTTATATGGTAAATACTATGTACCTGAGTCCGTTGGCAAGCAAAACTCCGGACCTCTCCAAAACCGTCCATTTTATCTCCATCGAACGGTGTGATTTCGTATTAAAAATCCCCATTAATTTGGCATGGTACGCGGACCTGAAATCCCGAAATTTATGAGCCGTTTCCATTTAGCCTTGTCTCCCCAAAACGCTCTCCAAAAAGCATATTTCAATGGATCTGAATCTCTCCTGTGAACAACTCCTTGCCTTCGCTCTGCTCTCCATCGCATCCTCCCGCCGTTCTCCCTCCGCCGCCTCTAGCAAGCAAAACTTTCCATCCTCACTGGCAGATTTATCCCCGGCCGTCAACACTGACGAGTCCTGGCTTGCCCGTCCGTGTGGCCATCACGGCGAGCTCGCCTCGGCTGCTTCCTTCAAATTGTCCGCTGCAGATCTACATGTTCTTCACTAAGTCTCTTAGCGCAGTTTCCGCGGGCTGTGGAAAACGAGGTAGCCATGGGGACTACCTTCAAATTATTTCCATATCGTCCTGCCTTATTGCCTGCCGTCATCATGTCTCTCGTGGCGGCAGCATGTCTAGCTTTCTCTCCGTGACACAGAAGCAAATGACTCGAGTGTTCTTAACATATTGTAGCAAAACATACTGGCTAGTCGATGGAAACATACATTTAGCCCATAGGAACCCTGTGTTATGACTTATGAACATGTGAAGCACTATAGATTTGTCCATTAAATAAAAAAAATGGATTGGTTGTCAGAAGCATGTTATATGGATATATGAAGGATTGTAGTATCGACAAGATACATATATTGGATAAACTTTTATATTGTACGTAAACAATTCTTGTTGCCATGGAAGCAAGTTCTCTAGCCGAAGGAAGCAAAAATTCCCAACGATTGGAAATCCTGAAATTTCCAACCGCGTATTTATTCTTGCAACTTTTGGGCCATAGAAGTAACAAATTAGTACAACTTATATGCAATGCAAATAGAAAGCCCTATGTACTATGTTGAAAATTGGAATATGATGTGGAAGTAAAATTTTGTGGGGATATAGAAGGAAGCATATATATGTTGGTACTAGGAAATATAGTATATTGAATTTTGGAGCATTATATTTGTACTATTGAAGCACGTTTTTTTGAATTTTGTAAGTGTATGGAGAAGCTCGCTCATATAGATACTTAGAAACATACTGTACTTACACTTGAAACATGTCAGGCTAAAGATGGAAGCACATAAGTAGTCACTAAGAAACTTGGTTTTACTACAAACTGAAGCATGTGCATGTCACATGTACTAGTGAATCAGTTTCACATTAGGAAGAACTATAATTGCATGTAGAAAATATATTCTAATCGTGTCACGTAAACTAGCCAAGCACTTTTGCGGTGGTAAAGAAAAATAATGGAAGCACATGAAGAGCTAGATGGAAACATATTTACGAAAGTTTTGTGCATGCGGTGGCATATAAAAATATCTAAAGCATAGACGGAGGTGCATGGAACCATATTGTACAAAAGTTCATAGTATGTCAGACTATCTACCAACGCATTTTATTGTGGTAACGATGATCAGGAAGCACGAGTCGCACCAAAAAGAAAGCACATGCAACAGTTCATGAGAGAACCAAGGAGATTAGAAAACGTGACATGATTCAGGGTAGTAGTTATTCGGTAGTCCCAGTTTCAAAAAAAAAAGTTATTGGATGGTCCTATATTTACATGGAAACCAGTAACCAGGCGTGATGTGCAGGAAATGTTAGAAAAATAATCATAGATTTGACGGAAGCATGCAGTCGTTCCTTGATTCACGGAAGCATGCAATCGTTCCTTGATTCACCGAAATAGACGCACAGGGCATGGTTGAAAATCGTACGGCCAAACTGCTTCCAATCTAATGGTCAAACACTGGTCCGATGTGAATCCAGTATCGGCATCCAATTACTAGTAGCGCCCATGTTATATATGTCTGGCAGAATTTCCCCAGCTAAGTAGTTATATTTACAAAAAGTATACTAGGCATTGTATTCATGAGAAAACACTTTCACTTAAATGCAACATATTGCTTGCCAACAAAACTGATTTAGATAGTCTTCTGGAATTAATATAGTAGAAAACCGATTTTACTTTTAAGCGAAGCATGCGGCAACACGATATGCTAACCATGACCCTTGTGTTAAATTTTCTTGAGTTAAGCATGTGTCTGTTTTGGTCTAAACTAATTACCCTCTTCAATATTGTGCACTATGAAATTCTTATATAGCTTTGTTGTCAGCTGAGTTCCAACGATTTCTTATGAAACTGCATGTTGCAACTTCATGCCTCAAACAAATGTGAACTTGCATCATATACCATTTCTACAATCCATGGTACATTTAAAGTAGAATAGCCAATATATAACATATGCAATTTGCAGGGTAGAAAAAGAAGGTCCATGAAACACATCATGGTACGAGGAAGACAGTTTCAGATGCTTGTCACACCATCAGTCAGGTCATCTTTCAAAAACGGCAAGCTCGACTCTGACGGCCAGGTCCTAGCCAGGGAGGCCTTAACATGCTGCTATGAACAAGGACAGTAACTATCTCTGAATGTTGGGCATCATCACTATCAAGCCTCATCTATCTTTAGGATAGATGAGTTTTGTTTTGCTCTTTCTTTAGTTAAGATAGATTGTAATAGGGCAGCCCATGAGCTAGCAAAATTGGCTCGAGGAATCTGTAGGAATTTGTTGCCACTCTTTAGTGAACCAGATTTTAACTTCAAATTTTTTTTTTGGTCGTGCATGGATACCGAGATATGACTCGTGTATGAATTCTCTCCCAACTAGATACATTTATTATGCTTTTAATACTGTTCAATATGTTTGGTGTCATTTCATACCATTCAAGATGTTTCTATGTTCTCACAAAGTTGAACAAATAAATTTTACTTGAATTCATAGAGTGTGACCTGTTATGGTATTTGCATGTTGATTTTTCTTCCCTTTTCGTATTTTTTAAGGACTATAAATAGTTACACATTTTACAAATAAGATATTGATGTGACTAGATATATAAATACTTAAAAAATGCAATTAAAATGCATCATGAAATGACTTGCTCTCATGATATGTCTTGTTCTATTAGACGTATCTTGAACATCCACTTTATATATGCATGCTCACCGATGAATTTATTTCTTTGACGTGTGTTACACGTGCACGTGTACTATAGATATAAACGCATGTACAGCGCCAAATCAGTATCCCGCCACCTCACGAGCTTCAGAGCAGCATCAGGCACGCACCAACGGAGAAATGCAGCCGCAGCAAACGGCAGCAAGGAGGAGGATCCGCGACGGGTGGAGCCCCGCTGTCCTTGTCGCCGGTTTCGTCGCCCTCATCGTGGGCGTCTTCATCCTCTTCCCCTGGCTCGTTTCACCCCCGCAAGGCCCCCGCTTCACCGTCGCCTCCCTCTCCATCTCCGGCGGCCACGTCGCCTTCAACGTGTCCGACACCAACCCGAACAGCCACTTCGGCATCTCCTACGACGACGCCACGCAGGTCTCCCTCCTCCTCGACGACAAGCTCGTCGCCTCCGGCGCGGCCATCGCGGCCGACGGCTGGCGCCAGCCCAGAAAGAACACCACCTCCATCGCCGGCGTCCTCGATGTCGTCCACCAGCCCTCCTTCTCCGCCGCCCTTCGTGCAAGCCGCGGCCACCTTACTCTGCGCCTGCAGCTCGCCACAGTGATCAGCTTCATGATCTTCGACGTCTTCCCTGTTGGAATTTATGGACTGCACCATGTGGCCCAACTAAGCCCAATAAATCTTGAAATTGTCATGGCCCATTCATGAATAATACAAGTGGGGAGTGAGACTAAAGTTTAGTCCCACATTGCTAGTTTGGAGAGAGTGGAACCACCTTATAAGGTGAGCCATTCTACCACATGTATGAGTTGACAATGCAAAAGGAGAGGTGTGCCACACGCACGCTCCTCCTCCGCCGCCCGCCTCGCCACACCTCGCCTCGTCACGACACGACACGCTGCGGGTTGCGGGAACGAGCCGAGCCGAGAGCGTTTATTTTGCCAGTTGAGAGAACTTAATGAGTCATTAATATGGTAATTAACGGACGCGTTAATGCCTAAACCGTTTCCACTTCTTTTGAAACGTGGAACCGAACCGACTCGTAAACCCTAGCCGTCACTTCGTCTTATGGTTTCGCACCGTTCCAAAGCGTTGCGCCGCCAATCAAGCCTTCTCCATCCCTTCTTCTGGCGTGCACCGCGAGGAGGGATAGCAGGCCTCCAGAACCCCGCCTCTTGTGATCCTGTATGGGAGAGGGGCGATCAGGTTTTCTGGGAGCGCACTCGCGCGACTGCTGACGGCGACTACTTCCCCAATGACGACTGGTTTCCAGATCTCGGCAACCTCTTCATCGACGACGACATGGCCGACATCGACAAAACTGCAGCTGGTGCTGCCGCCGCTGCACCGTACGTATCTCTTTCTCATCTGTACGAGATGCTACTGCAATTCTTTTGTCTAGTTCTTGCTGTAGATTGGATCGGTTTCAATACTGCACTAGATTTCGATATTTGCATGCTTAGTATAATTTCTACTGTCATCATTTTCTTCATGTTATTTCAGATTAAATCATATGCTAAATTCTTATATATTCAACAATCCAAAAACCTGATTATAGGCAATTTGTTGCACATGCACCGTCTATTATTGCGGCGACAAGGCCAAACCCTTTCAAGGGTGTGGACTATAAAAGGTGGCGCACGAGAGTAGTGCTATGGTTTCAAACCTTGCGCTGCTATGCGGCCACCAAGGGCAAACCTGAGGGCGATCTCAATCTAGCACAGCTGGAGACTTTTGAGAATACGGACACTATCTTTAAAAGTGCCCTCCTCGGTATCATTGATAATTCCATTGTGTATCCTTATATGTCGTTTGATAACGACAAGGATATGTGGGCTGCACTCGAGGCCAAATTTGGGGCCTCGGATGCTGGCAGCGAGCTGTACGTCATGGAGCAATTCTATGACTACGGGATGACTGATAAGCCTTCTGTTGTTCAACAGGCTCATGAGATACAGTCAATCGCTAAAGAACTTTAGCAATTTAAGTGTATGTTACCGGACAAGTTTGTGGCCGAAGGCATTATTGCCAAGCTTCCATCTTCATGGAGCACCTTTGCTACTTCTCTGAAACACAAGAGACAGGAGTTTTCCATTTCGGACCTCATCGGATCTCTTGATGTGTAAGAGAAGGCGAGAGCAAAGGATATACGTGCTCGGGTTGCCGAGGTAGGTTCTGCAGCCCATGTGGTAGAGAAGAAACACTACCCGCCCAACAAGTCTAAATATAACAAGAAGAAATTCGAGTTTAAAGGCAAACCCGATGACAAGTTTAAGTCGTCGCACTCTACCAACTTCAAGAAGAGGAAGGGGCCATGTCACGTTTGCGGTGAACTGACTCATTGGGCTCCAAAATGCCCTAGACGTTATGAGTTGCAGCAGCAGAAGAACATCGGCAAGACCGCTAATGTTGTCATGGCTGACACTGAGATGAAGGATTCTGGGTACGGTATAGTTCCTACTATTCTTTTAGTTTGTCATTCACCTGAATAGTTAATTGACACAGGTGCCAATGTACATGTTTGTGCTGATGCTTCCATGTTCTCTTCTTATCAGGTCACAGGGACTTCCCCCGTGCTGATGGGGAACGGGTCACATGCTACTGTTCGTGGTGTTGGTACGGTCGATCTGAAGTTTACTTCGGGGGAAGGTCGTGCGGGTGAAGAACGTTCATCATGTACCCTCCATCAATAAAAATCTCGTCAGTGGTTCACGTCTGTGTCGAGATGGTTTTAAGTTGATTTTCGAGTCTAATAAAGTTGTAATTTCCAAGTATGGACAATTTATTGGTAAAGGCTATGAGTGCGGAGGCTTGTTCTGCTTATCCTTGTCAGATATTTGCACCAAAGTTATTAATCATGTTTGCCACGATAATGATTTTGATGTTTGGCATTCATGACTTTGTCATATTAATTTTGGTTGCATGACGCGATTAGCAAATATGAGTTTAATTCCGAAATTCAGTACTATTAAAGGTTCCAAATGTCAAATGTGTGTTCAAGCTAAGCAACCTCGCAAATCTCGTAAGACCGCGGAGGCGAGAGACTTGGCACCACTAGAACTTATACATTCTGATCTTTGTGAGATGAATGGCGTATTGACAAAAGGTGGAAAGAAATATTCCATGACACTTATTGATGACTCCACTAGATATTGTTATGTGTATCTTATGAAATCTAAAGATGAAGCTCTAACTTATTTCAAGAACTATAAGGCCAAAGCTGAGAACCAACTTGATCGTAAAATTAAACGGCTTAAATATGATCGCGGTGGAGAGTATTTTTCCAACGAGTTTAATTCATTTTGTGCGGAACATGGAATTATTCATGAGAGGACGCCTCCCTACTCACCTCAGTCAAATGGGGTGGCTGAAAGAAAGAACCGAACGTTGTCTGATTTGGTTAACGCCATGTTAGATACTTTGGGTCTCTCCAAGGCATTGTGGTGGGAGGCGCTAATGATTGCATTTCATGTCCTAAACCGAGTTCCCACAAAGAACAAAACCATTACTCCATTTGAGGAATGAGAAAGGAAAAGATTGAAACTCTCCTACCTACGTACTTGGGGTTGTTTGGCGAAAGTCAATATACCAATTTCGAAGAAGCGCAAGATTGGACCTAAAACCGTAAATTGTGTTCTTCTGGACTATGCTTTTAATAGCATTGGTTATAGATTCTTGATAGTAAAATCTGAGTATCCGACATGCATGTTGGCACGATTATGGAGTCGAACGATGCGGAGTACATATTTCCTATGAAGGATATGCCTAGCTCATCAAATCAGGAGAAACCGGTTTCATCTAGTCAGGAATTAGCTGAGATTCCTGAACCCACCATTCCGATAGAACACGTTGAGAATCCCGAGGAGGATGACAATGAAGTTCTTTTAAGTAGCAAGAGACAGAGAACTGCAAAGTCCTTTGGTAATGATTTCATTGTGTACCTCGTGGATGACACACCCAGGACTATTTCAGAAGCTTATGCATCTCTTGATGCTGACTACTGGAAGGAGGCTGTACGTTGCGAGATGGATTCCATCTTGGCTAACGGAATCTGGAAAATCACTGGTCGTCCTTGTGGGTGTAAACCTGTAGGATGTAAGTGGGTGTTCAAGAAAAATCTTAGGCCTGATGGTACAATTGAGAAGTACAAGGCAAGACTTGTGGCCAAGGGTTATACCCAGAAAGAAGGTGAAGACTTCTTTGATACTTACTCACCTGTGGCTAGATTGACCACTATTCGTGTGCTACTTTCACTGGTTGCCTCGCACGGTCTTCTCGTTCACCAAATGGACGTTAAGACGACTTTCCTTAATAGAGAGTTGGATGAGAAAATTTATATGGAGCAGCCAGATGGTTTTGTAGTACCCGGCCACGAAGGCAAGGTGTGCAAGTTATTGAAGTCATTATACGGCCTCAAACAAGAACCTAAGCAATGGTATGAGAAATTCGAAAGGACTTTGACTGCTAAAGGTTTTGTTGCAAACGAAGCTGACAAGTGTGTGTACTATCTCCATGGTGGGGGCGAGTGAGTTATTCTATGTTTATATGTCGATGACATATGGATCTTTGGAACCAATCTTGATTTAATCAAGGAAGTTAGGGATTTCTTATCTCGCTGTTTTGAGATGAAGGATCTAGGAGTAGCTGATGTTATCTTGAACATCAAGCTGCTGAGAGATGATAAGGGTGGGATCACACTGCTTCAGTCTCACTATGTGGAAAAGGTCTTGAGTCGCTTCGGGTATAGTGACTGCAAGCTTCTTCAACTCCATATGATGCTAGTGTGTTGCTTCGAAAGAATGACGGATTAGTAGAGATCAACCGAGATATTCTCATATTATAGGCTCGCTTATGTATTTGGCGAGTGCCACGAGGACTGACATCTCTTTTGTTGTGAGCAAATTGAGCCGGTTTGTTTCCAATCCGGGAGATGATCATTGGCGTGCGCTTGAGAAAGTTATGCGCTATTTAAAAGGCACTGCGAGCTATGGAATTAACTATACCGGAAACCCGAGGGTTCTTGAAGGGTATAGTGATTCTAATTGGATATCTGATGCTGATGAGCTTAAGGCCACTAGTGGTTATGTTTTTACACTTGGTGGTGGCGCTGTTTCCTGAAAGTCTTGCAAGCAGACCATCTTAACGAGGTCAACTATGGAAGCGGAACTCGCAACATTAGACACAACCACTATTGAAGCAGAGTGGCTTCGTGAGTTCTTGATGGACTTGCCTGTGGTTGAAAAACCAATACCCGCAATCCTAATGAACTATGATAATCAAACTGTGATCATCAAAGTGAACAGTTCTAAGGATAATGCGAAGTCATCAAGACATGTGAAGAGGAGATTGAAATCTGTCAGGAAATTGAAAAACTCCGGAGTTATTGCGTTGGATTATATCCAAACCTCTATGAACTTGGAAGATCCCTTCACAAAGGGTTTATCATGGAATGTGATAGATAATGCATAGAGGGATATGAGTTTGAGACCCACGGTATGAGTTGCCCACAGTGGTGACCCACTCTATGTGATCGGAGATCCCGTGAATTAGAAGTGGGAGACAAGCTGTTGGTCGGCTGAGAGGAGAGTATCCTTATATTTTATCCCACTCCATGAAGATGCAATACTCTCCTAATCTGTATGGTAGATTGACATTTGTCTTAATATATTCCAAGTGGCTTATTTATATAAGCAGAGATGTGTCATGCAGAACATCTCCTGAGGAACTCACCTATATGAGTCTGACTGTTAAATGTCGCAGTCTATGAGAATCAGGTGCTCTCTAATAAACTCATGAAAGGCCTTAGGAGTATGACGCATATGCTCCACCCGCGGGGAAGCCTTGCGGCAGCTTAGTATCGGTTCAGACGTTGTGTGAAACTGGTATCACATAAAACTTGTAGTTCAAGGCGTAGTCCACTATTCAAGTTGTGAACTAGTGTAGCATAATATTCTAAGTGGAAGTTCAACTTAACAGTCTCCACTAAACACCGGTATATAAACAATGTTTTGGAACTGAGATTATGAGATGTACTAATGACATTTTGTGGGGGAGTGTTGGAACTTATGGGTTGCACCATGTGGCCCAACTAAGCCCAATAAATTCTGAAATTGTCATGACCCATTCATGAATAATACAAGTGGGGAGTGGGACTAAAGTTTAGTCCCGCATTGCTAGTTTGGAGAGAGTGGAATCACCTTATAAGGTGAGCTATTCTAACTCATGTATGAGTTGGCAAGACAAGAGGAGAGGTGTGCCACAAGCGCGCTCCTCCTCCGCCGCCCGCCTCGCCACGCCTCGTCACGACGCGCCGCGGGTTGCGGGAATGAGCCGAGAGCGTTTATTTTGCCAGTTGGGAAAACTTAATGAGTCATTAATATGGTAATTAACGGACGCGTTAATGACTAAACCGTTTCCACTTCTTTTGGAACGTGGAACCGAACGGACTCGGACGTGGAGTCACGCCCAAGTCTTTCCGAACCCGCATATAAATACGCGCATACGGTAAACCCTAGCCGTCACTTCGTCTTATGGTTTCGCACCGTTACAAAGCACTGCGCCGCCAATCAAGACTTCTCCATCCCTTCTTCCAGTGTGCAGCGCGAGGAGGGACAGCAGGCCTCCGGAACACCGCCTCTTGTGATCCTGTACGGGAGAGGGGCGATCAGGTTTTTGGGGAGCGCACTCGCGCGACTGCTGACGGCGACTATTTCCGCAACGACGACTGGTTTCCAGACTTCGGCAACCTCTTCATCGACGACGACATGGCCGCCATCGACAACACTGCAGTCGGTGCTGCCGCCGCTGCACCGTACGTATCTCTTTCTCATCTGTACGAGATGCTACTGTAATTCTTTTGTCTAGTTTTTGCTGTAGATTGGATCGGTTTCAATACTGCACTAGATTTCGATATTTGCATGCTTAGTATAATTGCTACTATTTACTTCATGTTATTTCGGATTAAATCATATGCTGAATTGCTTATATATTCAACATTCCCCTCCAACCACCAATAGAAGATGCGCGTCAACTACGATCTGCTCATCGGCGCGGATGGCAGACTACGTGAATCCGTGGGGTCCACCTGCGAGGATGACCCTGATTTTTTTTTAAAATGAGGATGAGGATGATTAACGTGTAGATACGTTTTAGCGACAACTAATATGGGATAGCGGTTTAATGTTATTTAAGCACGGGGAACATCGACGTGGGCCTGGAAAAATTTGTTGAAGGTTAAAGATATCTATATGTCAGGGAGAAAAAATATTCTGAAAAAAGGGGACCTGCCGAGATTTTGGTTGGACCCATGGCTTGAAAACAAACCTTTGGCAGAGTTATTTCCTGTGATGTTTGATATTTGTCAACAACAGGACATCTCCATGCTTGATTGTTCTAGGCGAAATTTTGAGTTGACATTTAGACGTCGCTTGTTTCCTGAGGTTAAAGATCAGTGGGAGAAAAATTCAGGGGGCTGCAACGGGGGTAAGCTTGAGCGATGAGAATGATGAGGTGGTATGGAAACATAACAAGAACTTGAAGTTTTCTACCAAGTCGGTTTATAAGTACCTGGAGAAAACGGTTGCTGGCCCTAACTATAAGTGCTTGTGGAAGTCTAGAATGTCACTGAAAATTAAGGTTTTTATGTGGCAATTATTGCAGATGCTGTCCTAACATGAGATCATATGAAAAAAAGGAAATGGATGGGGAACCCTGTGTGTTCCTTTTGTCAGAATATTGAAACTAGTAATCAACTGTTCTTTTCTTGTGTGTGCATATATATGTTTCAGCAGTTGGACACGCAGGACACATTTCCTTCAGTCTGGATGCAGAAACGTGTCATGTTGAAGCTTATTATTGGGACAGATTGGGCGTCCCCCAGGGGATAGAAAATTTTCATCCCCCGGGTCCCCTGCTTGACACGTGTCCCATTTTTTGTCCAAATTCCGCTTTTGCTCCCGTAGCAAAAAAAAGTCCCGCTTTTGCTCCCGTAGCAAAAAACGTTTCACCCCAAAAAGAACAGGAAAAGGTCAGATCTCGCTGGAGACTCGCCGGAGTTACTGTAGCAATTTTTTTGCTACAGTAGCAAAAAGTCGATTTCGCCGGAGCCGTCACCGGAGACTTTTGCTCGCCGGAGGAATAGCAGAGCAAAAAATTTATACTAAAAAAGCAAAAAATAACCTTATTGTAGCAAAAAAATTATGCTATTAGAGCAAAAAATCGGACCTCGCCGGAGTTACAGTAGCAAAAAAATTATACAAAAAAGCAAAAGAAAAACCCTATTGTAGCAACCATTTGTACAAAAAAAAGTAGCAAAAACTGCGGCCCGTCCACTCCCCGTCTCCCCTCCGTCCACTCCCCGTAGTCCATCCCGACGACGAACACGGCGTAGCCGTCCACGATTGGTGCCGTTGATGACCGACCGCGCGACCCGGGGCGCCCGCGTGGCGGCGGCGTCCGGCCTGTCGGGGAAGTCGAGGCAGCAAGGTCGTCGCATCTCCCTGCTGCCCTTACAGGGGAGCGGCCCCAGCGGCGGGAGCCTCCCTGGTGGGGCGCGGCGGCGTGCAGGGGAGCTCCCCCGGCGGCGGGAGCCTTCCTGGCGGGGCGCGGCGGCGTGCAGGCGACCTCCCCGGCGGCGGGAGCCGACCTGGCGGGGCGCGGCTACGTGCAGGGGAACTCCCCGGCGGCGGGAGCCGACCTGGCGGGGCGCGGCGGTGTGCAGGGGGACTCCCCGGCGGCGGGAGCCGTCCTGGCGGGGCGCGGCGGCGTGTAGGGGAACTTCCTTCCGGCGGCGCATTCCTTCCGGCTAGGCTGATGAAATTCCGTGGATGGAAGGATTGGCGAAGGGATGGTGCGGGGCCCACCCACGTGGTGTGCTGGAGTGAGAGAGAGAGAGCACCTAGAGGATGATCCTCTGGGGGATTACAAGCATTTCCCTTATTATTGGCAATCGCCAATATCAGGATGAGAGCATGAAATTTCTTTGATTTTGTCGTGCCTATCAGATGCAGTCCACTGAGGTAACTATGCATTTTGGCACGCCCTTTTGCAAAATAATATCGTATGGATCTTTCTACTAGTCAGGTTTCTGCTTTCGTTTTCTGGTGTCTCTTGCAGTTGCCTTTAAAAAGTTGAAAAAACTAGTGTAGGATATAGATCATCCGTACCAAGCATTGAGAACAAATTCCTTCCGTGCGCTAGGTAGCAATAGGTGCCGGCCTTTGCTTGACCAGGGGATGCACGGACTGGGATGGGCCGCAGGTAGAAATACCCCGTGCCCAGGGCATGTACAGCGCAGACCAGAAGAAAGGATTGATTCCCGCCTTTCCCCGAGCTAATCTAGAGCTAGCACCAGCTGCGGCTACGTACCAACAGAGAAATGTCGCCGCCGCAGCAGGCGCCCCGGAAGAGCTGCGACGGGTGGACGATCTGTTTCTACTGCGGCGTCCTCCTCTTCGCCGGCTTCTACATCGCCGCCGCGCTCTGCCAGCAAGACGGACCCCGCTTCACCGTCGCCGCCCTCTCCATCTCCGCTGGGCGGGTCGCCTTCAACGTGTCTGACAGCTACCCCAACCGCCACTACGGCATCTCCATCTCCTACAAGAGCGCCCCGTCGGCCTCCCTCCTGTTCGACGACGACGGCGCGCCCATCGCCTCCGGCCAGATCAACATGAGCACCACCTCCATCACCGCCTTCACCAGCGTCCTCGACGTCATCGACGGGCCCCGCTGTTGGGAATATGCCCTAGAGGCAATCATGTATGATGTAATTCCCAATATATTCATAAAGTTATTAAGTCGTCCTTTGGTTTGAACATCTGATATATGTCATTGAATATGTGATTCGATTGTGGAACTATGTATTCATATTGTTCATACTAATTGTCCTTGGTCGTTAAGGTTGTGCTGGACACACACCCTAGACTAATGTGAGTGTTGGCTGATGACACGGTTCCACTTGTCATGGGCATGGTGATGCCATTCCAACGTTCACGGACTTGACTAAAGAGTTTAGCAAGTCGGACTGACCCACATTGAGATGCAACGATCAAGTCGTCATTTGCATGTCTCAATCAATGTAATCCTTAGACCTGAGGTTGTCGCACAATCCGAGTTGTGGATCACCGACTTAGGTTCTGTCAAACGTTGTTCTGCGACAAGGCAACTATAAAGGCAGAGTTCGGGTCGAATGAGAAGCAAGCTGCGTGATGTGGATAATCAAGATGGGATTTTGCCCCTCCTAATGGAGAGATATTCTCTGGGCCCTCTCGAGTGATATGATTCAGGAAGCATGGCCATGCGCGACTCAGTTAAGTGTTAACTGTGTCGGTTGACTAAGAGTTAGTCAGATGAATCGCATATCACGGATCGAGAAGAGAGTTGAACTATTTAAGGGATGACGATAAATCGCCTATAGTTCGACAAGGTATATCGTGAGGCAAAAGGGACTAAGATGAAAATCACATTGAAAGGTATGTCGTCATGACTCAATGATACTTGGGAGTCGGCATGTTCTGCTAGGAGCCGCTACCGATTGATCGATTGGGAGTTGGACTCCAATCGTGTCCAAGTCGCCATGAGCCTGCAGGGTCGCACACTTAAGAGCGGGAGCAAGTATTGGTTGGGTTGGACCCGAACCGGAAATGGACTGAGTTAGTGAGTCGGACTCACAGAGGGAATGGGCCACAAGTGTTGTGCAGCCCATTACCATACGCTATATAAAGAGGGGCGCAGGTTGCCCAACGGGCACGTTAGTCCACTCTCCCATGCGTTGGGAACCCTAGCCCCACTCAGTCCAGCCGCCGCACCGGACCTAGCAGTCCGCCGTCGGAGCTCCTCCTCGTACGTGTGGATACCGGCAGAGGTGCTGTACGTTCAGCACTTCGACGTTCGAGGGATTGGATCGGCCGGACCGGATCGTGGGACTGCACTGCCCCGACGCGCTGCATCGATAATCCGCACCTGCGCGTCTAGTGGTAATACTCGTGGCCTTCTACCTCGGCTAGATCTTGGAAGCACCGCGTAGGAAAAAGTTTTCGTTTATCTCTACGCGTTTCAACACCCGCTTCTCTGCAGCCCTTCGCGCCAGCCGCGGCCGCCTCCCTCTGCGCCTGCAGCTCGCCGCGCCGATCAGCTTCAGGGTACTCAACGTCTTCCCCTCCGTCAAACAGAACAAGAACATGTGCGTCGATTGCCATCTGCTTGCGGCAGCCTGCTCCGCGAGTCCATGGGGGCACCTTGCTACACCTCCTTCTAGGTGCCGCTGGATGACGATGATTAGAACTCATGCTATCTACTGTACTTACTACTAATACTTTTTTTTTTATTTGCCAAAGCTAGCTAGTAGTAGTTTCATTACGGTTGAAGTTAGTATTAATATAGTAATGGTTTTATATTTTTTTTAGCGAAAATCCCTTGTAGCTCCCTAGCTCTAGTTATTTTTTTAATTTCAAAAAGTTTCCCTTATTTTTAGGTTTCCAAACATTTCTGGAATAAACTTATGACGTACGGGGCAAAGCTTTGATGGAAGCAAGACAACATGAGCACAAACAAACGTCAAGCATCCACAAGATGCACCTTTTGTAGTTATGTAACTTATGCCAATTTGCAAGCACATTAGATAAAGCATGCATCATATTAGACTGGAACACACATCAGGAATAATCAATCACGCGGAACAAAATTTGGACTAAGGGGATTTTTTTTTTAAGCATGTACGTAACAAACCACAACTGCATGTGAAACAAATTAAATGAACTTCTAGCGGAACATAATTTTGGACTAAGTAGAACAAAATTTAAGCAGAGTGCAGAACAAATCACAACTACACGTGAAACTAAATTCTGGATGAAACAAAATTTTGATTTAATTGCACCGTAGAGATGCATTCTACGTTACAGAAAGGACGGCAGTTAGGAGAATATATAAAACAAAATAAGCCAAAATCAACCCAAAAAATAATATGTAAAATTAATTATTGGCTCATTCAGGCCTAAAATCCAGGATCCAGCACCGATAGATCATCTTACTTTCACTTTTTGAGAGACTTACTTTTACTTTTGTGGAAAGAACCACGATGCGGCTGCTATATCATTGGCACCAAATGCATCAGACACAATGGCATGATATGTGTTATTTCTCAGATCGTACATGCCATAACAAGTAAGCCCATAGCGATACTTTTGGGGACTAAATAATGCATGGTCCACGAAATATATACGTTTACTACACAGATAACCTTCATGGTTAGGAGATACATGGACGGCCTTGGAGCACTTTGGGCTCAGAAACAATGCCTGGTCGCTGAGGCCCGATAAGGGTGACCATCGTGACATCCGCATATCTGCTTGGAACACCTCGAATGAGGACACATCATCGTCATGGCTGCCTTGCCCATGGTTCCATGTGACCATCAGCAACCTGTCACCGCATGAAGAGACTACCAGGAATTGCCTCACGTCTATGCACGAGGTGTCGTCGCCCTTGACCACTAGCTTCACGGAAGACAATACTGTGTGTCCATGGTCCTCGGTAACCTGGAGCGCGAATAGGTCGTCTGTTTCGGTGATGGCATAGACACTTCCATTGCTGTAGGCTATGTCTAACTGGCGGGGAGGTCATCGGCTGCGGTGACCGGTGAGCTCATCGACCAAGAGGGCGTATCGGGCTGGCAGAATGCGAGCATCATGTCGGTTCTGGTTGTGGCGACGACAAGATTGTTGGGGCACACGATGAATTTTGCGAGGGCGCTGTATAACCGGCCCCCGGGTTGCGGCATGTTGCCCATGTCCGGCAGCGGCAAGGTAGCTCCAAAGAGAGGGTTTTTGAGGAAGTTGCGGACCTTGGACTCGTCGTGCGAGTCTCTCCCGATCATTACCAGCCAGCTCTCGGAGGAGGACCAGCATACGACGAGTCTGTCGGAGCACAGGCGGTGCACCTCGCCGTCCGGGATAGTCTGGACGGTGCCGGTGCAGGGGGTGATGCTCCACGGGAACGGCGGAGGCAGCACGGGCGCCTGCTGCCGCGCGGCGTGGTGCCAGTGGCGGCAGACGAAGCTGAAACGGACACGGTCGGCGAGGGAGGGAAACCGGCCTAGGACGACACCAGCGAGCTCCGGCTGGAGGTGTTGCCACGGTGACGAGCACGAACCGGCTTCTGTCGGCAGCGGCGGCGCGGCAGCACTGGCTTTGCTTTGCCTGGCGGCCATAATTAATCAGATAGATGGATGCAACCAAAATTCCCAAAGTAACTCTGCACGATCTACTTTTCCTATATATGCAAACCGATCGAGTTTGTTTCGTCCTCTGCTTCCATCCCGATCCCAGTCGAACACGACACGGCAGGGAACAGACCACCATGCTCGCTCAAAACGAGTACACGACGACGCTCCAACCTGCAGTTTGCTCAAAACACGATATGTAGTATTCTCCGTTTCTCTGACTGACAGTATAGCGCAAGAACGTGTACCTTCCCTTTTCGGGATTTCTATTTTGTAAATAGAACGGTTTCAGTATAGCGCACGCCACCTTGAAAATGTACGAGTAGGCCGTCCGGCGGCACGCCGTCGGCGCCGCTGCAGCGATACCAATCCTGCCCGAACGACTCGCACGCGCTCCGGCACACGATCGCGCCGCCGCTGCATTCCACCCGGCACGCTGGTCCATCGATCGTAAAATCGGGCCAGCAATGGCGGGCGCGGAGCAAGCTTAATCTAACACGAAACGTTCACTATACTCGCAGCGGTTGAGGTCGGCCATACAGCCGGTGGGGTCGCGCGCGGGGGATTTGCTCTCGGCACGGAGTGCGTGTTCGACGCGGCAGGGGCGCTGGCTCAGTTTTGGATGCAGAAAGATGTGATGTTGAACCATATTATGAGCGGTCACAAAAGTAAGGATGAGAACATGAAATTTCTGTGACTTTTTTCCACCCTGTTTTCTGACATGCCTTCAGCAAAATAATTTCATCTCTATCTACCTACTGGCCATTGCAAAAATCCCTTGTAGCTCCAGTGATCTCGTTTTTCCTTAATTTTGAGAAGTTCATTTCAGGGTCTCAAAACATTCGAAAATAAAAGCATACAGATATACATATACATGTCTACAATGTACAACCAAATTTGCAGTAAAATGTCTTTACTATATGAGCTCGCCGGAGCTTGGGAGCCAAAACACCTGCCTCCAAAGCTTAGGAGATATCTGACAAATTCACTGAAGACGCAATTTATACAATCATAATCCCCATTCAAAAGACCAACCATATTATGAGACAAGATAGTAGACCGGTGAGTGGTGACAGCTAACATTGCAGTGCAGCATTTCTAAAAGGCGTACAAAGGAGAGTTACATGACTAAACTGTTGCCACATTGTACACTACTCACACACATTCATGATCTCGTCAGAAGCACAACAAACAAGTTTTATTTTCTTGCAGCGCCACTGCATATGCCAGAACAGAAAAATTTATCACTTATCGCGCCTCTAGCGAAGGTTCTGTAGGTTCTTCAGCATCAGCTTCAGTAGCATTGGGATCATCCACAATTGTGACACCCTCCAGATCCAAGGGGCGCCCAGTCATCGGATGAATGGGGTTCCCATCACGAGGTCCACCCTTCCGGCCCATAGCAAGCAACGGAGGTGGAGGCAGAACGCCAGCCCGGAAAAGGATACGCTGCACAGGATCAGATGGCTGGGCCCCAACAGAGAGCCAGTACCTACAACACAAGTACAGTTTTGTATGATGCTATGTGGTCTTGCAGGCCAGGCGGAATAAACAGCAGGTCATATTTATAGCAAATAGTCATTAGAGCTGCTATGGATGCAATCAAGTACATCTTCATTAGATCTGATCAACTAAATGGAATTACAATCAACTAGCCAGTGCAGCAGCAGACAGTTTCACCTATCTTTCTTTCTCGTTACCTACTCAACATCCCCATTGATACAATGTACCGCCTGAGCAAAGCATAAGAACAACACGACCCAATTTTTTTAGGTTCCAGGGAAAAGGCATGATTCATTTAAGTTTAGCCTCTAAAATGCCCAACCGGCAATAAAATAATAAATATTACTGGGCTGAACAAACAATGCTAGTACTTTCTAGATTTCTGTTTTTGTTTTGGCATTTGCTACTTCTGAAATTGGTGTAGCAGAAAGTGCAATAAGCGTTGTTTCCTCCAAAGAGGAAAATACAACTGAACTAGTTCCCTCGAAAATGAAAATCAGGAGCAAGGAAAAAAACTCACTTCACCCGGTCAAATTTCAGTCCCATCCTCTTGCCACCATCCTTCCCTGCAAACAGAAACAGAAAACTTCCTCATCAGCTAATCTTCAGTTACCACTACAGCTCGCAGGCACGCCCAAAATTCAACCACAAATCCTACATAGAGCAGCATAACTAAGCAGCGCCGAGTCGTCTCGATCAAGAAGCGGCCGCCACGGAGCTGCTCGAACAGATCGACTGGGAAATGTGGGGCAGGAGAGGACTCTGACCTGGGAGTGGGTTGTAGTAGCCGAGGACCTCGAGGTGCTTGCCATCGCGGGGGGAACGGCTGTCGGCAGCCATGACCCTATAGAAGGGCCGGTTCCGGCAGCCAAACCGCGCGAGCCGGATCCGGACCACCATTATGATGTATTTTTTTTCTTGCCTTCACCTTCTCTTGTTTGGAAAAATTATAACAATCTATAGCAAAAACAACTACACCAATTACATCGAGACCAATTTATCTCCACTAGCAGATGATATGCACTAGTAAATCTAAAAAATATGCACATCACAATATATCACCGCACTAGCAGGCAGTAGCATGATAACCATCGAATTCAAGGAAACAATAGCAGTGGCAGCAAGCATGCACGGAATGCATAAAAAAAGGCCGTGGCAGCAAGCGGCAGACATCAACAGAAAGAACCAGTACCAACTACATAACTGCATCAGCACACATCATCGATAAGCTATGGTGTTCATCTACAACTGGGTAACAGCAGTTTTTCGAAAGAAAAAGGGTAATAGCGGTAGGAAGAAATAACTATCTCACCTTGGACGGACGGCGCGGACAGCGCGTCTGGTCGGCGGCGAGCAGGGCGGGGTGGACGCAGAGAGTCGGGGACGAACTCGGTGCGGCTTCGACCTGCCGGTCGCGGGCGGAGAAGCGGGCCGCGGAACGGACCCGTTATAGAGCTCCGGCAGCGGATGTCAAGAGGGGCGAGGGAGGCGCTCCGGCAGCGGCAAGGTGGAACGGGTGGCGGCGGCGGAGCCTAGGAACGCATTTCTCTCCTCTCTCTCTTCTATTCCCTCTTTTTTTTACTCCCTCCGTCTCAAAATAATTGTCTCAACTTTGTCTAAGTATGGATGTATCTAGACATGTTTTAGTGTATAGATGCATCCATATCTAGACAAAGTTGAGACAATTATTTTGAGACGTTGGGAGTACTTGTTCTGTTCGCTCTGTTCGTATGGGGTATGTGGTGAAAATTAACAAAAACAACCTTAAAATTAATATTCAGAATAAACCTGTAATCTATTTTAAAAAAATTACCCTTTTGTGTGGCGCCCGCACTGGGTGCCACGTTACGTTATGCAGCGTGACACCCCAGACGGAGGCGCCACACTACCGGCCAGCGTGGCAACGCGGGACCCGCACATTTAAGTGTGGCGCCGATCTCTGGGATGTCACACTTGAATATTTTTCTACCCAAGAGTCACCCGAACGGGTGGTTTTGCTTGCGACGGTGGAACGGTTAAATCCCAAGGTGTGGCACCGTGGAAGACGGAGTTACACTTTAGAGTGTGGCACCCTAGTCTGGGTGTCACGCTTAAAAATTTCAGAGGAACAAATTAAATCAACATTCAAAACAAATTTACATCAATAAAAATTCCAAAATCATCGCAGCAGCTCCATTATCTACCATCACAAATTTAAAACACCGATTCAGAGGCATAAACATCCATCTCAATTCAACATCACACCAACAAGTTTACGAGTGTAAAACGAAATAGAAACTCCAAGTCCATAATGAAAATAGAAACGATAAGACCGTAACAACTCACCGATCTATTTCCTTCCCTTCGTCTTCTTTGATGTTGCAGCTAGCGTGTTCTTTCGCCTACACGCAGGTTTCTTGAAGCTCGGCTTTTCTTGGGTTATTACGGCATGGGGCTCCTCATCCTCATCCTCGGCATCGGGCACATCTTCTTTGTTCATGATTTCAACCTCGTCCTTGTTCTCAGCCAGCCACTTCTTTTTCCCAAGGTCATTAACCGGAATGAATGCTGCCGCTCCTTCATGATCATGCCATCAAGCACGTCTAACTGCATATACAAGATAGAAAACATATGATGAATATCTATATATGTGTGTATTTTCACGATTTGGTAACACATAGTGAACGGATAGTATGGACACCTAGAGGGGGGGTGAATAAGTGCTAATTCCAAAATTTAATCCTTTTTAGATTTGGTCTTGACACAAAGGTAATTTATCTAGATATGCAATTAGGGTGAATTTACCTATATGACAAGAGCAACACTAAGCAAGATACAAGCACAAAGTAAAGGTAAAGAATAGAAGAAACCGATGGCGGAAGCAAGCGGAGACAATTATTATGTCAGCTTCTTCCATGCCACTGACGGCTTTTCATCCTCTCTTTGCAAAATAAAAGGCACCCCGATGAGATGGTGAAGTAGAATGCTCCATGGGCTTTTTGACTGGGGGTGTTGAAGTATAATTCCTTCCGTCCGCCAGCGCTGGGCTACAGGAGCTAGCTAGGCACTCTGGGGCGTTTGCTTCATCAGGTGCTGCACGGACTGATGAAATGGATTCGTCCAACACCAACACGCATGTAAGTACTCCGGATATATAAACGCATGTACAGCGCCAAGTAGAAAAAGGAAATCAGTACCCGGCCACCTCACGAGCTTCAGAGCAGCACCAACGGAGAAATGCAGCCGCAGCAAGGAGATGGATCCGCGAACGACCCGTGCTTCACCGTCTTTGGCACCCTCATGGCTCTTCTCTTTATCAAAAAAAAATCTCCATCCTCTTGTGGCTCCTTACGCCCAGATAGATCGTTTTAGCCAAAACTCCCAAAGTAACTCTGTACGATCTACTCTTCTCTTCTGGCAAACCGATCGAGCCCAGATGTCGCCCACCACCACGTACGCGGTAGCAACGACTCGCACGCTATTCTCTCTCCGCATGCGCGTGTTTTTTTTCTCTCGCCTCCTGCACCCTTTTATCTACTACTGTACTCGCGGATCCACGTCCATCAGGAGGTTTTTTTTTCGCTAGCTAAGACGGAGCAATCTACTTAACGGAACCAAGAAGAAGAAAAAAAAACAAATCTAGCTAGCTATAGGTCGTGGAATGGGGACTTGGATTACCAGAGAAGAGCTCGCCCAGGATTGAATCCACCACGTACGACCCAGTGTGGATATATTCACTACTCTCCTCTCCTCTCCTTTGAAGCTTCGTCAATTCGCCCAAGTCGCCAAGTCACACGCGCAACCGCGCGCGGCTCCTCGCCATGGACTTATACTTATAGAGGGAGCAAAGGGCGGGAAGAGGACACTCGTCGGTCTGTTGCTTGTTGCCAGCCATGGATGGACGGCTGAGATACGGTGACAACACCGCGGATCGGTGACGTGGACTACTTAATTTCTAGGCTTACGATTAATATTCTAGTTTTGCGCCCCATAATTGTGGGGCGCATTTCTCAATTGCGGGCGGTTCAGCTCTACTACTGGTAGTACAACCACGATCCGCGTGCCTAATAACTAACAATTGCTTGCATGCGATCCTCTAAAAATAACTTGCATGCGCCTGTTCCGTTTCCTAAAATCCGCTTTTGGTGCATTCCACTATTCCGTTTCCTAAAATCTTGTTGTGATTCACATTCTCACATTCCTTCACTTCACCCAACAAATGTGTGTGCTTTGTTAATGATTAAACCAATTTTGTGTCTCCTTGAACCGCTGTGTTTTGTTAGGTACAGGTAAAAAAGAGGAGTGCATTTTCATGCAAAAACATATGCTTTTGCTTTCACATGATGTCAATCACGAGTTGAGTTTTTCTTTCTTTCTTCGAGAGTGCACGAGTTGAGTTTTTGTGCAATGATGAAGCAAAGCAGTAGGAGCCGACTACATGCCACCACGTAAACCTACTTTCAAGAACTATCAAGAACTCCAAGTGTGCAAAGCAAACTTATTCCAATTTCTCATTTCAACAAAACGGACGAGACCACTGCCCAACGTTACAAGAATCCATCAAACCAGCAGCACTACTACTACATGAACACATCAGTAGCAGCGCCGCCCTCGGCAAAGCATTGCCGTCCGAGTCGTCCCTAGCCACGCGAGGCCAAGCCAGGCTGCGTTGGTCCTCGTCGCACTCCCCTGCAACACAGACCCAGCTATATTAACATGCTCATCACCAATTGTATCGACTGACTGCATTTAAATCATGTCCCACTAGCCCATATTAGAGCAACTCCACAAAGAGAACACCAATATACAACAATTAACCTTCTCAGATACCTCCAGACGCCTGTTGTTATACACACACGGTTCATGCTAAACACAAATGCACTGCAAGACACTAAGATGAAGCTTTCGCATAAACATGTCACCATGGTTGCAAATAAACAGAACCCTACGCAAGGAAATATCAACCCAGAATCAACACCACCACATTTGCAAAAACTAAAATAAATAACAGACAGTTTCACCCATAAACCTAGATGCTAGCAAGTTATCTCGGCATCTCACCTATATGAGCTACTCGGACATCTACAGGTTCACAGAGAGCCCACATAATCTGCTCAACTACCAAGTCAATAAGTTGACAAGCTAGGCACTAAACCCAGTAACTTCCCTAATAAGCCTAAATAGTGCCATTCAACAGAGCAGAGCAAAATAAGAGAAATCAAGTGAAGCCATACCAAGAAGGCCATCCAAAGATGCTACTGACCTGCAGCCGGTGATGTGTGCAGCCACCAGTGCCTCTTCGGTTGGCTTCTTCATCTTCTTCACCGCAGCAGGTAGTAGCTATGACGATGCCATCGAACCTATAAAGATAAAACACAGCACAGCAACTGCCACTGCTGCCGCCGCCACCGGAGCCAGAGCCCCTGGGACACCGAGAAACCCGGCAGGGCCAGGTGGCATCGTTGTCGCTGCCAATATACACCATCCTCCATCCTGCGCCACACCAGAGCTGCCTATATTAACATGGACATCACTGCAGCTAGTATCGATTGCATATAGTAAAATCCAGTTCGCGCTGCAGCTTCACAAAGAGGACCACCAATATATGTAAACACACATAAGTAACAAAGCTGCGAATATGGCTGATTTTATAGGAGAACCGATATCACTTTTCATTCCAAAAAAAAAATATCGAGGGATAAATTTGGAAATTCTCTATATAGTCCACCAAACATGACAGGCAATAGAGCTCCAGAACTACCACTAAACACAACTGATTTAAAATCTGCTACACTTGATAGCACAGAGCATGTAGAGGAGACACGGAGAAAACCAGAAACTGCCATCATGTTCAGGTCGCAGGGACTACCAACTCCCAACTGGGACATAGCATGAAAACCAGACTAGCAGTCGGCTCATTCCTAGGTTGTTTGCCAAGCCTAGGTAGGTAGTAAACACAAGCAAGCATGAAAATCATGAGATTCACGCTGCAACTTCATAAAGAGCACCACCAAATACATACACATAATAACCTGCTCAGATACAACAGGGCACTTGTCCTACACATGGTTAATTCTATGATACAAATGCAATGCACACCACCAGAATGAAGCTTCGGAATTGCAAAAAGATAACCAGAATATACAAGGCAGCTGCCTTTGGTGCCTGACTTTCTTCTAAATAAACAGTGAGTGCGACGGGGAAACAGCAAAACAATATCAGTACCACACTTCCAAAATAAATGACACTCTCGACTGTAACGTGGCAGCACATGCACAACTATATCCAGGCTAGCAACTTTTCTCATCAAGTCAACTACATGAAATTAGTGTAAACATAACGGTTTTTGTTTTCTACAAACAATACCAGATCAAGATTCCATACGGACTGACAGAGAACGCGCACAGCAGGATATATAGCAACAGTATGGATAAAAATTCTAGTTTCCTCTCTATAATCAACCAAACACAACAGACAATGGAGCTCCAGTACCACTAAACAAAAATGACTTAGATGGCTAGGGAGTTGCTTTAGGGGGACCGTACCCGATGCCGATCTCAGTGCGCCAGGGTTGCTCGGAGAGGACACGTCCGCGACCGACACATGGGCTCCAGGGGCGCATCATCGACCTGCAAAACACACACAAGCAGGTGAGGTTCGGAGTTTGTTCACAGAGAGCGACAAGCAGATGAAAAGGCTTTGGCGGCCATACCTCTCCAGCGCCCAGATCTCCTTGTACTTCCAGGCGATGAGCATTGCTGTGTTTCTCAACGAGCTGCAGCTCCCATCGAGGAACTTATCGATTGTGTATAGCTTTCTGCTTCGGTACACCCCCCCTCCCCCCAAACTCAATACAAGAACGGATAGGATTTTTCCGTACCCTTTCATAATTAAGGGCAAGATGGTAATTAGTGAAATATTAGTTCATAATTATTAATTAATTAAGACGTATCTGCCCTGTAGAAAGCCCGTGTGGCCCAGTTACACGTACAGTATTATGTACTCAATCCATGGGACTACAGGAATACATGGATGACACACTCTAACATCCTTCTCGTAGGAATACATGGACGACACACTCTAACATCCTTCTCGTGTTTCGGCCATGGCATTGATGAACCCATCAGCGGCATTGACGCGTTGCCGCCGTATTGTATGGGACGAGTTCCCTCCGGATGACAGCAGCGGAATCATGGCTTGTCGCGTCGTCGGTTGACGCGGGCAGCCCCGCCAGCTGCAGGATGATGGTGTCGTCGGATAGCTTCTCAAGGAAGACGATGATGGCTTGCACTCGGGGGACGCCACTGCTTGCGCACCACTCGCTCTGCACCAGACATTCCATGGCGTCGAGGAAGTGAGGAACTAGCTATGAAGGTCCTCCTATGCTCCATGAGCCGCTCAAAGAAGGACGCGGACGGGCTCAACTGCTGCAGATGGACCACGTGCGGGCGCGTACAGCTGCTGGACCTTGTGCTACTGCGCTTCGGCTGCACCTCCCCCTGCTGCGGCACCACGGTCGCCGTGTCCTCCCTCGTTGGCATCTCCGACATGTTTGCTTTCGGCGCATCTACGATCAGGGAAGCCGCCCAGGGCATGGACAACGATGCATTATCATGTCTGCTGCTGCTCATTACCTTGCCACACAACCGGAGCCAGGGACTCAGGCGTGATTGGGAAGTGCAGGCAGGGCAGAGGCACGGTTAGATCGTATAGGAATACGTGGGTTATGGGTTTGGGTTTGGATCTCGCTGGTCCAATCTAATTAAAACTTAATTAGGGATTAATTTATGATAGAAGACAAAATTACCCCTCCAAGTTTGAGGAGGGAGGGTGTACGGAAGCACATCCCTTGTGTATATGCTGGGTAAGTGTTGGTCTAAAAAAAAAGAAGAATAAACCACTACAAAAATAATCTAGACTAGAGCTCAATAACACTACTGCCTTCCCCAGCTTGCAGCAGATGTTATACGACAGTGCGGCCGTGGCCATTGCAGGCATGGAAACAACTAGCCTATGAAAAACAGCATGGGTGCTTGCAACCCCTTGCTCAAACTGGCAGTGCAATGGAGCCCAGACTCCATTTCCAGTGCCATTTTTGGCAGCCGAAGCGCACCTAACCCTCCATGACAGCGACGCTTAGCGCGGACGAGTTTGTGTGCTTCCACCAAATCGATCTCTAACTTAGAACGCGGACAAAATCGACCGAATCTATGGGAAAGACGGCCCCGTTTTCTCCGTAAGAAGGAAGAAGATAACCGAAGAACCTAGAGGCGAGCGGGTTAGCACATACCAACTCCTTGCCGAGCTCGCCGGCGGCGTCCTGGTAGCTGGCCTTCCGCCCATTGGCGCTGCCGCAGTAGACTAAGAACCGGCGGAACAGAGGCGGCCGTTTCTATCGCCTTCGTCCGGCTCCATGGAATTCTTCCGCGGGCTCGAATCAGCCGCCGCCGTCGGCTCCAGCACCGGACCCGTCTCCGACGGCTCACGCAGACGGCTCCACAACTGCTAGCGCCGCCGAGAGGCACATAGTGGCGGGTGGGTGCGCGAGATTGGAGGGGAGGAGGTGCCGGCACAGAGGGCTGGGGTGGCCGCCGCCGGCGCGGGGAGGGAGGAGATGGAGCGCGACAGAAAGGGGATCGGGGTGAGTGTGAGAGGCGCCGCGCTTCGCTGCCCCGTCGCCTTTTTTTTCTTCTTTTGAGTGAAACCATTCCCCTCAGCCGACCCGGTGGACTGGATTGGGAAGCCGAGTGTGTCGGCCCAATGGATACGAAGGGCCATTTCCCGATTATTAATTCCAGCAATTTAGTAGTACAAAAACTGCAATCCCTACAAAAAAAAAACTGCCAGTGCAAATTAGATACGCTCTATGAAGTCTCCTAGATAAATTTACCACTCTCGAGCATAAAATCATAGAATGAGATCCCACGTTGCAAGTCAAAGACCAAAAATCCTTCTTACAAGTTAAGTGAAGTTTACCAAGTACGTGTCGTTTGGAGAACCGTCGAATCGAAAGGCCCATAGAAAACCTCTTGGATGCAATTTGATGAATCCTTAAATAGTTAAATCATAGGGAGTTTTGGGGGTCAAAATCCATGCATGATGCATCTAGCGGCTCTAGAGGTGGGAGACGAGGGCGTCACGTGGGGTAGCGGTACAATGATGTTGTCGACAGTGGTGGGTTCACGAACAAGAGAGGCATGTGTCGTAGGGGTGGAGATCATCTAGCCTAGAGATAAGTTGTACCCACTTAACAAGCACCTCACGTTTATGTGATTTCACTACGACTAGTAATTATATATCTTAAAAGTTCAAAATAAATCAAACTAGATTAAAAAAAATTAGCCTTACAAGGGTGTTTGAGTTGGGAGTTCGAGCCGTTGTAGGAGATGACCAACGGGCCTATGTAGCTATGTTGCTCTAGAGCATGGATTTGTGGTGGATTTTTAGGTGGTTGACATCGACGGTGGAGCATATTGATGGTGTCGAGGCACGGATGAGCGTAGGAATGAAGGTCGACGGTCAATCAGTGAGTACTTGCCTACTTGGATGTTTTATAGAGTTCTATACTTGTATATATAATGTTGATGGGCTTAACGAATAGAATTTGTTTCGTGACGTGTTTTCGTGAAAGTTTTTTAATGAGTAGATTTTTTTATAACGTTTTTCCACCTTTACAAGGAAGTTTTTGGATGACCCGTTCTTGGATGCCTTTATATCCCACGCGGTCAAAAAAAGTTGTATCTTGGATATATATACTACATGTCTGCATATCTTGGTCTACAGAATCCCATAGTAAATTTACATGAAATCACGTCCACGGATCGATGCATTGCAAGTTTAATCAAGTGCGGCACGTCGTCAACTAGAGTATATAACGACATGTAATGTTGGAGCGTGGCATAACTATGCTATATAATTAGTTATCTAGGACCACAAAGCCACAGTAAAAAGTTTATCAAGGTAAATAATAGGCTTAGCTACTTCCTAGCATGAAATGTAAAATTTCCACATCCCTCCTCTTAATTGGCAACTTTCTTAAGCATGTGCTTGTCGACAATGGAAACCACTATCCGCTACGCCAAGTTACCCCTTGCAGCGATACAGTTAGAGTCAAGGAGGGAAAGCCTGATAGTAGGTTACGAGCCCAACGACGAGTCTCGGCGTGGGGGAGGGGGGGGGGTGATGCATGGCTCCAGTGACATGCTTGGCGGAGGTGGCACCGTTGTCACGTGATCTTGTAGAACTACGAAGAGGGACATGGCAAAGGTGGCAGCGGCATTGTCGAAAGTACTGGCGGAGATACTGGCATAATTTTCAAGCTGATAAGCAAAAAGTAATACTCAACAAATAAAATCTAATCAGCCATGCATGTCTTAGTCGAGGTGACACAAGGATTGTTAAGACCATGATTGATTCTAGCCATGCATGCACATAGAAATAAATATTGTCGTGTGTGCCCTTTGGTTAAGGGCAAATCATAAACTCATTATTGCTCACATCGAGTACCATTCTTTATGCATTTTATTTTATTCGTGACCTAGGTAGCTAGGGTGCTCATATAAAATAACCATGATGCTTCAATATATATCATTATTACCTATTATTTCGGTCTTAATTTTTTTATTACATTATTTATTACAGTTGTCATTGCGACTAACAATTATTTTAAATTAAATTTTAGTGTGATAATATGGGCACTTTTTAGAACATATTATATTTGTCATATCACAAAAGGTAATACTCAAAATAAAAAAGTATTTAACATTGCATGTCTTAGTCAAGGTAGCACATGGGACTGTTAAGCCCTTGATCGATCCATCCATACAACGCATGGAAACAGAGAATTTTTGGGTGTGGCGTTTGGTAAGCCTCGATCATAGAACTATTATCATATGTGGTATATACCGGTGTTAAGGCATTCCATTTCATGTGCGGACAAGTTCGCGTTAATTATACTCCTCCTTAAACCGGTATAGCATTGAGCATTATCCTCTAACTACCTGCGGATTGGCCACTGATGATGCATTCCTCCAAGTAGCAGAGGGTCGGGATCCCTTCCTGGCCCCCGCGTCGTCCAACCCGGGCGACACGGGAGGTGATCCCTCACCACCACCAGCGCTCGTCCCCGCCGCCCTCTTCCCTCGCCGCCGCCGGTTTGCCCCGCACCGGGCAAAGCCCCGGGCGGTGGTCGGCGGCGGTGGGGTCCCCTCCTTCCTCTTTCACCCCTCCCTCCCTTCCCTCTCTCCCCTTCTCAGTTCTCTTCTGTTGCTCGTCCGGCGGTTGAAGATTGGGTCTCAAGCTGCTGGGGAGGTGCCGGCCGGAGGAGGGATGGCCGTGGCTAGCCGGGCTGGTGGTCGTCCCGCCCACGGTGTGGCCGGGAACACCTCGACTTGCTCAGATTGGGGCTGGAACGAGGTCGTTGACCTGGACAGAGATGGTGGCGGCCAGTCGGGCTGCTGCTATGGTGGGGTCAGGGCTTCTCCCCACCGGTGGCGGTGCTCCTTGGGCGGCGACGGCTCGGCCTTGGCCGGGTGGTGGCGGTGCGGCGGCGACCTGTTGGGGCGGCTTGGCCTGGCAGGGATGGCGGGGTTCGACGGTGTGGCATCTACTGCTCGTAGGCCCAGATCTACGGATGGCCATGTGGTTGCCCCGTTCTGTAGACGTTAGAGGAGGCGTTCGGCCACGGCGCAGCGCGAACGGTGGCTGACCTTGCTGCAGCATGGTGGCCGGACCTGACGGGGACTGGTGTGCTTGCTGCCGTGTTCGGTCGGCTACCGCTTCCGGTGGTGGAGGCGGTTCCCTCCCGCCCGGCCGCGGTTCTGTTGTTCCCAGTCGAACTACTCTCCCCTCCGTCGTGCAGACCTCGTGGCGACTGCTTCGGTGCGACGAAGGTGGTAGCCTTGTGACCGTGGTGGCGCATGTTGGTGGGCGGTGTGTTTGGTGGTTTCGAGGCATCGTCCTTGAGGGGCTTCCAAGCTAAGTTTCGCTCGGGGGTTGGACAGGGTTCTTCGGGAGAAATACTTGTCGGCCCACCCGATACCGACGCGGTGCCACCTTTGTGTGGCATCTTCCCTTCCTGAAGGGCGTTGTGGCTACCCGTCGTCCACTCTCACCGCGTACCGGGGGAAACCCTATGTCCAGTCCGCTAGTCAGGGCAGCAGTCGTTTCCTTCTTGAAGGTGTTGTTTGGTACTTGGCGATCCGGTGCTAGAAGCGTGGTGGTACTTCCTCGGAGGGCGCAACGGTGGCGGGTTACCCTTGTTTAGTCAATCCGTCGATGTCTCCTTTTTCTTCCTTCTTTTCTTCTTTTGGGCCTGTGTGTTTGTTGTTGCCCCAGCAATTTCCGTGTCGTGACGTTGGTTGTATCGGTTGGTTTACTATATTAATATAGCGGGGCTTCGGCCTGTTTCGGCTCTAACTACCTTCGTCTTAATTTATTCTTGAAGCCGATCGATGGTAGAAGTTGCCACCTCCGAAGAATGCTAAATGCTACTCCATTATTTACCTAAAACGGGTCTAATGGCTTCCATTTCTAAAAAAAAAAAAATTTACCTAAAACTAGATGTTTGGCCGTCGGCCAATATTTCTCGCCATTTTGGGAGCATTCATTTAATGCACCACATGAGCAACCCCTTGACATGCTTGGCTGTGAACTCTCGGCTAGCTAGTTTGTAATCCCAGCTAGCTGAGCTAGTGTTGTTACGTTCTCAAGCACTAAGCTATAGCCATGACCATACATGTGATTATGGCACCACACTAGCTACATTCTCATTGGGTCGTTATTGTGTATACCAATAGATCGTTATTTCCTATATTTCCGTGTGATTACATCATTCTTTGATTTTAAATATTTGGGCACGTTTACACTTGTTACAGCGATTATACATATTCCAATGATAAAATCGGGGCTAAAGACATGCATGCTTATGTTTTTTCTAATACTCCCTCCGATCCATATTAATAGGTGCTGGAGTGGATGTATCTAGCAATAAAATATGTCTAAATACATCCACTTCAGCACCTATTAATATGGATCGGAGGGAGTAATAAAACCAATCCACAGGGAGAGTTTACGTTTCAAATATGCATTCTAGATAGCTTACCCACCTTTAGCTAGGCTGTGCACAGGACACCGGGTCAAGACTAATTTTATTTACTTGTTTCCCATATATGACAGTTTACGTTGCTAGATTGCAATAGCAAACCCAACGACCCCGACTAAAACGGATAAATCACTCCGTCTTGGTCCGTGGACATCAAATTGGTTCAAACCCCATCCCAACGGCCCCGACCAAAGGAACCGCGAGGAAGTGGGGACAGACCGCGTTTGCCCCAAACGTGGCCCAACTTTGGTCCACGTTTGGAGCGGTCCGCGGACGAGCGCCACGTCCTTCCTGGCCCACCTACCAGCCACGTGCGCCCCCCTCGCGTCCCCTCTTCCCCATTTGGCAGTGAGTCGTTGGTGCTTCGACTGCTTTGACCGGTCCTTTTTAATGGGACTACGTCGGAGCCGCACAGTGCATCCTCACTACATGTCTCCACATCCACCAATCAAACCCTATCTCATCGGGTCAAAACCCTACCTCAGCGAGGAAATGGTGAAGGAGGCCTTCGTTAACGGCCTTTGGGACCGCTGGTTCCTAGTCGACGAAGTCCTCGACAAGCATTGCCACTCCTACTTCGTCGCGCGCGGGCCGTGACCGCTGACGCCACCGGAGGAGGGGATGGGCAAGCATGCGCCGCTACCGGGGGAGGAGGACGAGCCGCCACTGACAACGTGGCACCAGATCGAGGAGGAGGAGCAACAATTGCGCCTCTCAATCGAGCGTCAGAGCTTCATGAGCCGAAGTGTGGCCCCATCTCGCACTACCACTGCAGGACTCATGGGCGCGTGCGCGCGGCGCGGCCACAGCACCTCCGGCCCCACCTCCACCTCCAGGGCAGCAGCAGGTGGCGCAACCTCCACCTCCGGTGCAGCATCAGGCGCCGCCACCGGGGCAACCACCGGCGAACTGTAGGCGCGCCCCCACCTTACATCATCCTTAATTAGGCAGCAAGGAGGCAGCGGCCAAGGCGCAAGGATGCAACGGCCAGGGCTTGCTTTCACGTGCCAAGACAGCAGCCAGGTGGCTAGTCGTGGTTGATTCCCATGCATGCTCTCGGGTCAGGCAGGAGTAATATCTGAGCACTGTCGTCACAGGCACCTAGCCTATTACTATATGTTACATAGTACTTCCTCCGTCCACGATAAAGTGTATGTTTTTCTTTGTCGGTCAAATTTATTAAATTTTGACTAACTTTATCGGGAAAAGTACTAGCATTTATGACACCAAATTAGTATCAATAGATTTGACTTGAGATGAAGTTTTGAAATATATCATTTTGATGTCATATATATTGATACAATTTTCTATAAATTTGGTCAAAGTTTAAAAAGTTTGACTAAGTGCAAAAGTAGATGTACACTTATCCGTGGACGGAGAGAGTATCTAGCTAGGCCGCAGGTGAAACAAAGGGGATGCGCATTGGGGGCTGTCAAATTTGTCCAGCTCCACGAGGAGGAGGACAATATATAGGACCCGCCGGGAAGGCTTGAAACGTACGCCGACCAAGGATGGTCTCCCACGTGTTGCCTTGTACTGGTACGTTGAACCGGGCGCGCCAAAGCCGAGCTGACGGAATGCCTATCTCCTTGATTGGTAAAGGGAGTTTTTTTTTATCAATGTGAAGGAGAGAATAACTGACCGCCTGTCTTGGACGGAATGTGGTGCTAACTAGGGACTTACTTCAGTGTTAGTGCATCTGAATTTGAAAGTGAAGCCTATTTTCTTTTCTTCCCCCTTAGTTTTCTATTTTGTTATATTGCCTTGTAAATTTATGAATGTTTTAGCATGGGGATGCAATGATACATAATTAAACTGCCGCCAGCGACCTGGGGTGATTTCCCCAGCTTGCTCCAGTAGTCGGTCCTCCACTGACGTACACGGCATGTCTCCGACGTTCAACACGAGCCATGTGTAATCGGTTGCCACCAACAAGGTAGGTTACTCATGTTCTCATCTTGCCACCAACTTCCTGATATCTAGCACCGCACAAAATGTTTACGGCCCACCCACGAGACGGTCAGCTAGACGCCAAATCACGTGTCAGAACGATCAAACACCTCATTTGTGACGGATGCCTATCTCCATGGCGCTGAAGGAATACACATGGGTACATATGCTCGTGGCGCCTGGCACGGCGTAGTGGTACGCCTTTCTCTTTTTGGGTTGGTGGGGTTAACAATTCAATATTTCCTATCATGTCGCCTCCTTGTTCTTGGCATCTCCTTCCTTTTATTTCCGCAGGTGAAACAAAGGGGATGCGCATTGGGGGCTGTCAAATTTGTCCAGCTCCACGAGGAGGAGGACAATATATAGGACCCGCCGGGAAGGCTTGAAACGTACGCCGACCAAGGACGGTCTCCCACGTGTTGCCTTGTACTGGTACGTTGAACCGGGCGCGCCAAAGCCGAGCTGACGGAATGCCTATCTCCTTGATTGGTAAAGGGAGTTTTTTTTTTATCAATGTGAAGGAGAGAATAACTGACCGCCTGTCTTGGACGGAATGTGGTGCTAACTAGGGACTTACTTCAGTGTTAGTGCATCTGAATTTGAAAGTGAAGCCTATTTTCTTTTCTTCCCCCTTAGTTTTCTATTTTGTTATATTGCCTTGTAAATTTATGAATGTTTTAGCATGGGGATGCAATGATACATAATTAAACTGCCGCCAGCGACCTGGGGTGATTTCCCCAGCTTGCTCCAGTAGTCGGTCCTCCACTGACGTACACGGCATGTCTCCGACGTTCAACACGAGCCATGTGTAATCGGTTGCCACCAACAAGGTAGGTTACTCATGTTCTCATCTTGCCACCAACTTCCTGATATCTAGCACCGCACAAAATGTTTACGGCCCACCCACGAGACGGTCAGCTAGACGCCAAATCACGTGTCAGAACGATCACACACCTCATTTGTGACGGATGCCTATCTCCATGGCGCTGAAGGAGTACACATGGGTACATATGCTCGTGGCGCCTGGCAAGGCGTAGTGGTACGCCTTTCTCTTTTTGGGTTGGTGGGGTTAACAATTCAATATTTCCTATCATGTCGCCTCCTTGTTCTTGGCATCTCCTTCCTTTTATTTCCACTATAGACAAAAGAGGAAGGGACAACTCCGCTCCCGTGTCGTCCCCCAGGGCGGCACCGGGGCGAAACCCTAAGCGCCGCCAGTGAGACCCCGACTCCGGCTTCTCCCTTGCCGCCGCTGCTGCTGGCGCGGGGCCGCGGTGGCGGCGGGCACATCGACGAAGGCGCCGGGCGTGGTGGTTCTCGCGGAGGAGGTCCCTTGGCTGTCTGGGGCCGGGTCGGGAAGCGGCCTGCGCGCGGGGGCCGGGGCGGCGCCCCTGGTCGTGTGGCGCCGACTTCCTTCCCCTTGCTGCCATGTCCCCTATCGGTGGGCGGAGGAAGGGTGTTGCGGATCTGGATCCCGCCCAAATCCGTTGGGGGCCCTTCTTCGACGGTTACCGACACGAGGAGGGCGCGGTGTTCCTTGGATGGGCGCGCGGTGGAGGTGGTGGTGCGGTGGTGTTGGTCTTGTGTGGTGGAGCAGCTAGGGGGTGGAGAGCGGGACAAGACCAAGCGAAAGCTTGCTCCCGCCTTGGCTGGAGCCGGCGGCGACGGCGCCCGCGGGCGTCGTTTCCTTCATGAGGGCGTTGCCGTGGCTCTTGTGCCCATCTTCCTCGTTCCATTCTCCGGGGGAAACCCCAAATTCGGATATTCCGGATTGGATGATGTTGGCGGCTTGCTGTCATGTCCCTCGTGAGGGCATCGTTCTTGGAGATGGACCTAGCTGGAGGGACCAGTGGGCATCTCGAACTTCTACGGAGGGCTAGAAGCTCTTCTCCGAAGATGGTTGACGGCTCGGGCTAGTGCCACTGAACCTTCCCGGGTGTCGGCTCGGCTCCGCGATGCCCTTCGATTCCACTGGCGGCTGGTGGGTGTAACCTCGGTAGCGCATTGCTCTTCGTCCGGGTGTGGACTCGGCGGTGTGCTTCCCTTCGGCTACTCCGCACCACCTTGGTTTATCTCGGTTGACGGATGCCTTTCGTCTACGACGGTGAAGTCTCATGTGTGCTCTAGCGTCCAACGGTAATCGGAAGACGATGAGAGTTGTTGGCCTCCCTGCGGGGTTCGGCTTGTGTCCTGTTTCTTCTCTTTCTTATACAGTATTGGGCTAAGAGCAGGGGCACCAAAGTAAGCAAGGATGAAATAGAGAGGTGGGGACATGGCATGATGGTGCCAAAGATGATCTATTGTCACATGATGACCATTGTGGCGGCATGACGACAACGGTGGCGGTTAAGAAGGGTGTGATGTTGTTGCGTACATGCAATTACAGTGGCATGCGTTAAGATGGCTAACATGTAGTGATGGCAACAACATTGACCCCGATGAGTTTAGGAGATACAATCATGACTTGAAGAACGACAATAATCGAGATCCGTCGATGTTTTCTCTAGATCCTGTTATTAGGAGCTGGTTATTACCTATCATAAATGTGTTATTTAATTGTTGCCGCGTTATTATATTATGCACGAGTGCTAGCTATTACACACCATTTTATGTACCCTCTTGTACTTGAGCGTATTTAGGGTCCTTATTTTATATTAGACCTTGCTTATTGTCTGTCAATTCATGTGTCGTTCCACAGTAGCACATACTTATTTTATGCTAGGAGATAGTTACTACCAATGATTTCATGTGTTGGTTTGTTCACGCGTCCTTATTTTATCGTAGGAGATAGCTATTACCTATGATTTCATGTGTAATCTCATTATTCGTGTTATTTTATACATGAAATGTAGTTATTTCCTATCATTTCTGCTCCATCTCATCATCGTGGCAAAATGATAGGATACTTAGGTGTTTGAAGTTTATAGTCGATGTATTTTTGCATGAATGGCAACATATTTCATATCCAACCGAGGTGTGATTCCACTGGCTTTGTTGGAAAGCACTCGGGGAGTTAGAATTTTCCAGTCTTGAAATTTTTGGGATATGTCCGCTCCGCAAGATGCCCCCATGCTTGGTCTTGCGTGCGAAACATTCCAAACCCCGAGAAATAGCCATCAAAATAGAGCTCTCTAGTTTGGGAAAAAAAAGAGAAAAGAGCGAAATGCGCTCAAAATTGACAAAGCCCGTAACTACACAAAATATCACACATACATTGGCTAACACATGCTTTCTATCCTGCACATGTGGAACCCATGGTTGAAAATTGTTTTCCAACCCAATCAATCCCATGTCATGCAAAAAATTATGGCTCATGCCACGTAAATCTTTGGGGGTGTCCACATACTGACATACACATGTGCATGTGTTTAATTAGTTCCTAATATTAGGTATACATACACATGTACCTAGAGGTCTTGGATGCATGTTTGTATCCTTTTCATATGCATCTGGCTATTTCACCTTCATCTCTCCATGCTGGTTTTTTAGGGCATCATTTTGGGCTAGAAGACGGTTATTTCCTAACGCTTCATGTGCCATTTTGCCATGGAGCGTCCATATTTTGTGCTAGTGGACAGATATTACCTAAGATCTATTGTGTCATTTCGTCATCATGGTTGCGCGCTAGAATGCAAAAGGAGAAAAGGAAGCTAAGCCGCGAGTTTCAGAAAACCAAAGGAGAAAAAAATGTTCAAACTAGGCTCGAAACTCCCACGGTGCTTTGTGTGCGGACAACCACACCGTAAAAATAGTGGAGACGTCTTTTTGGTGTTTTCCTTCTGGTTTAAGGGGTTTAAAGTACAATGTTTTTCTTTTGAAATTTCCCCGCATGTTTTCAAGTGTTATTATCACAATATCTTTGCTTTAGGGTTTTCCCGTCTGTTTTCATTTTGGCGTTTTTGGCACCATATTTTTTTTGTTTTCATAGTTTCCGATGTTTCGAGTGCTAGAGCACACTCTATCTTTTTAGGGGGGGAGGGGGTGTAGCACACCTCTTTTTATCTTTCCCACCCAACTTGGGTGGCCGGTGACATCATGCATATGGTTACAAAGATGTCATTTCCCGCCTATACTCGTGGGTTATAGAGAGTTGTCATGGAAATCATTATATTTCCTGACCCATTTACTCTGGATATATCACACTGTTTTCGCGATTTTCCGTCTAATTTCTATAACCGATAAAGATTTATTTTATGCTTCCCCACTAGCTATTACCTATCATTTTATGTGTCTTTTTGCTCTCGAGTGTTATTAGGGTTTAGGGTTCCATGATAGGAGATGACAATTATCATTCATTTTATTGTCGCGCAATTTTGTTTTATTAAATAGGAGACGACTATTAGTTGTCATATCATGTGCCATTTGATAGTAGTGTGTTGCTATTTATGCTATGTGATGACTACTACTTGTCATTCCATGTGCCATTTTGTTGTCACATGTTGCTCTTTCATGCTACGAGATAGCTATTACCCATCATTCCATTGTTGTTTCGTTGTCACGCATTGGTAGGGTCATTTTCTTTCTGGTTATGTGTCCTTTTTGTGGCCATATCACCCATTTGGTGTCCGTTTAATAAATCAATGCTTCCAATCCTCGTCAAGCTGCTTCCCCACACCGTTTGTATTCTAGAGCAAGATGATCGGCATGGTGACGCGATGTCGAAACGCGTGGATACCTCAGAGGTGTCGTGTACTGCGACACTCATCATGGTAGCTTCCGCGATGAGGTATTCTCGCGGCTGGGAGGTATAACTTAGGTACGGGAAATCAACATTGACTACAATGTCGACTTCCGCTACATCAACATAGTCAACAACGGTATGTTACCATTCTTTTCACGTCGATAGTATCATGGTGATGAATAATGAAAACAGAGAAAAGGAAGCTAAGCTGCGAGTTTGAGAAAACAAAAGAAGAAAAAAATATTCACACTAGGCTCGAGACTCCCATGGTGCACAACCACACCATACAAATAGCGGACAAGTTTTTTTTGGTGTTTTCCTGCCCATTTTAGGGGTTAAAATACGATGTTTTCTTTTGACATTTTCCTGCATGTTTTCAAGTATTATATCACATTGTTTTCGCTTTAGCGTTTTCCCGACCATTTTCATTTTGCCGTGTTTGCCCCCATAATTTTTGTTTTGGTAGTTTTTGACGTTGTGCTAGAAAACACTCTATTTTTTTTTTGGGGTAGCATACATTTTTTTTCATCTTTCCCACCCAAATTTCATGGCTGGTGACCGCCCGCATATGGTTACAAAGATGTCATTTCCTGCCTATACTCGTGGGCTATAAAGAGTTGCCATGGGAAATCACTATATTTCCTGACCCGTTTCGTCGGGCTATATCACACCGTTTTGCGGGTTTTTCATCCAAATTTTATGACCAAAAAATTAATTGTATGCTTCCCACGGCTATTATCTATCATTTTATGTGTGGTTGCGCTCATGTGTGTTATTAGGGTCCTTATTTCATGCTAGGAGATGACAATTATCAGTCATTCTGTTGTGTGCGGTTTTATTTTATGATAGGAGACGGCTAAAGATGGCATATCATGTGCCATTTCGTAATTGCGTGTTGCTATTATGCTACGAGAGGGCTACTACGCATCATATCATGTGCCATTTCGTTGTCACACGTTGCTCTTTCATGCTACGAGATATCTATTACCCATCATTTTGTCATGCGTTAGTAGGGTCATTTTTTGTGTGTGTCCTTTTTGTGGCCATATCACCCATTTTTGGTGCCCGGCAATAACTCGGAGGTTTCAATCATCATGAAGTTGCTTCCCCACATTGTTTGTATTCTAGAGCATCACGATCGGCATGGTGACGCTACGTGGGAACGCAAGGATGACTCAGAGGTGTCGTGTAGTTCGGCACTCATCATGGGAGTTTCCGCGATGAGATATCCTCGCGGTTGGGAGGCATAACTTAGGTACGGAAAATCAGCATTGACTACATTGTCTACTTCCGCTGCATCGACACAAGAAACAACAATACATTACCATTCCTTGCACCTGGATAGAATCATGGTGATGAACTTACACATAGATCTCATCCAGCTAGAGATTTCACTACCTCTTAGAGTTATATTATGTTACCACGTATATCTGTATATTTTCACTGTTTTTTATATAAAATATATTAATATCAAGAAGATACAGTTACATACGGTCGCTATACCAATGTATGTCAAGAACAAGTTGAAACATTGTACATGTGTATATATCATATATTGCTGCAGTTTGCAATGTAGGAATACAAGTTGCATATTTCGCTAACAAATGACAGTTTATTAGCATATGGATTTTCTTACAACCAAAGATTATATAGGCTGGACTTTGCCAGAAATTAACTTACAAAATACAGTGTATGAACGGGTTATTTCTCTATTTAGGGCATGTTCAGACAAACATATTGATATTGGACAGAAGAGGACTATATGTGAAAGGTAGGAAGAGAAACGTGTTTTGTGCTCGATTCCGCACCGGGCAGGAATATTTAGCGCGATACAAAGGGAGCGTCATCGTACAATTATCGGACGGTAGAAGTCGTATGTGAAGCAATTCCTTCCAAGTTCCATCGTCAAACTGTAGGACTAATATACATCCGTACTCCCTTGGAGTCAAGTAAAATGGAACGGAGAGAGTAGTAACTAAGTAAGGATCAATGCACTTGTTGCAGCCATACTAGCTGATTCATATGGTAGTCAAATCAACCGAGGTGAGAGTTAGTTGGCCTTCTTGTTTTTGTGGGTGATCTAGCAACGTGATGCAACAGCGGCACCGGAATTTTTTCAAGGATATCGCGGCACCGAAATTAACATTCCTCCGGCTATCGCCTTGCCCCTGACGGCAGGTTCAAAGAGATCCCATCATATGCCACCTAAGGTGTGAAGGTTGCCGCCGATGTGTCGCGTTTGCACCCGTCACCGTGTTCCCGTTGCAGCTCCTTAGCTCTTGCGCTGGGTCGGGATCCGATTAGAGTTATAGTAGGGTGGGCGGCACGTGGGTAGGAAGGTACACGCGAGGTGGAGTCCGGGGCGCGTGTGGTCGCTTTGGACAACGAGCAATGCTTAGAGGTGGGTGCCGTGGGCGGGCGGGGCAGGTCACGCCTCGATGGACGTGGCCATGGCGGCGACTCTCTAAGTCGGCTCACAGCCACCGACGTCGAGCTCATCAGTGGCGGAGCCAGGGAACGTAGTGAGCCTGGGCAAGGATCGTTCTCGGCAACGCTACATAGCTTTTGCCCCACAATTATCAGTACGTAACCACTACTTAACACTAATTTTCAGTGGAGTCTCGCCGGACGAGCCCGGGCAGCTGCCCAGGGTCGCCGGGAGGTAGCTCCGCCCCTGGAGCTCATCAACAATGGTGTCGAAAAGTCGCGTATTGTATTGATTATGTAGGGTTTCATTCTTCACTTTGTTCGTCCAGTACAACCGGCTAACCGCATGAGCTCCTCGATACCTCGATGCGGCGTGCCTCCCTAACGCGATGTATGACCTAGATCTCCATGCACTACCCGTCATCGAGTTTGTTTGCAAGCGTTGACCGAGGGTGTCTCCATGCAAGGTATGGTGCAACCGTAAAAAATGATGCCATGGCACTGCAACACCACTTTACTACGTGCATGAACTAAGCGAGACAAAAGAAAATCCAACATATGATGCGGATTCGCCTGATCAAACCGGACGATAGCGGCACATTGTCGCTGTGTCATTGCACCTCGTCTAGAGGATCATATACCTTTGTCTCGTTCTCCCTCGAGCACGGACCATGGCTATGGTGGAGCTAGGACTTGTTCATTCATGGTGTCCCTCGTAGAGCTGCATAGCTAGGTGTGTGGGCACATGAACATGGAGCATTAGAGGTGTCCTAGCACTACGATCACATGCAATGGTATGCATTTTTTTTGAAATCAACCAACATGTACTGGTTAAGAACTTTATTTATTTCGGAAGAGCCCGCCACACTTATTCGAATTTGGAGGGAAGAATCAAGAATTCGGCTGGCCAATGAGAGGAGAGAAACCGGCCTCATGAGGATCACCCCGCTGGACGCGGTCTGAGCCGTCGATCACAAACCGATCCAGCGGTTGAGCTCCTTCAGAGAAACCAAAGCGTTGCACTCAATGGAAAAGCCAGCAATTGCTGGATCTTTCAAAAAAAAAAGCGTTGCACTCCTCGTTTCTTTCTTCGCTGGGAGGAGTCCCGACGCACGCACATTATTATTGTAAAAAAAAATCATCGATAGTCGATACCCACCCACCCCGTCGATCCCCGTTCTCTTCTCCGTCTGCGCGTCTCTCCTCCCCCATTCCATTCCCCTCTCTCCGCCGCCGTTCCAGATCGAGTTCCCCTCGTCTCCCGAATCTCGATTCCCCTCGAGAGCCATGACGGCGCTTGACCGAGCTGCACTCCGGCCACCGCGACACGACGAACCGCACGCATGGACTGTGCTCGAGGAGGCGGCGCGGCTGGGCATGTTCGCCGGCACCCGCGTGCATCGTCGCGCGCGGCTCCGTCGAACTCGCCCGAAAGCGTCGCCGTCCTTCGGCGGCACTGTCATTGTTGGCGACGGCGATGGCGGAGAGGAGACGCAGGCGACGAACGCGCACTCGCTGTTCACCGGCGTCAGCCTACATCAGCCCTTGTTCCCGTGCAGGTGAGGACCCTCCTTCCCGTCACCTCTTGTTCCAGATCGAGCTGGGGTTCCCATCCACAATCTGCACTCCCCGTCTGCTACTAGGAACAGATCGGTAGAATTTTTTTTGGCCTGGCAAGTTGGTTCAATTGTGTGAGCCCGATATAGATCCATCCAAATAGGCAGTAAATGGATACGTCTCTTCTGGACATCAACCTGACATGCAAAGTTAGCTAGCTCCATCTGGCTCGTAACTGACATTGAATCCACCCTGCTATTGCTGTTTGTTTCCTCTTGGTTGCAGATTAGTCCGAAACTAATTAATTTGGCCGAAATACTACAGGCATGTCTAGGAATCTTGTAATCCAGCCTGCTGCTGCAGCTAGCTCTGGGTTTCCCTGAACGTCCATTGTGCTGAAATTAATTTAGGCACCTAGTAAAACTCACGGCTTTGGATTCAATCTAGTGTAGGCATGTATCAAGCCTGCACTTAGGTAGTACTCCCTCTGTTCCAAAATGTAAGCCTTTTTAGCAAACTAGTTTAGCTTGCTAAAAAGGCTTACATTTTGGAACGGAGGTAGTACTAGCTAGTAGTAACCCAACTAATGGCCTGCTAGATGTACTAGACCCAGAGAGGTAGTAAATCTTTAGGCTTGTGTCTGTTTTCTTTTCTTGCTGCAGAGATGTAGACACAGAGGTGATACATTCATACTTCTCGTTTCCTTTACTTTTATTGCTGATTCGTTGGGAGTAAGTTTCACATGCTTCTGCTTGCTTGTAGTGCATTTTCGTGGTCATTACTTTTTACTGATGAAATAAATATGTCCAAAGTGTAGCAGCAAATTAAGTGCTTCTGTTCTGTATCCCATGGTGTGTGTCAACAATTTATTTGATGCAACATGCTCAGCTTTTATTTGTCTTGCGCAACAAACAAAAAGAATAGCATCTCTGATTCCGGTTATTTGTTCTTTCTGGGCAAACAGCTAGCTGCCAACCAACTGTGATTCCTAACGACCAAGGAGTCTGGCCCGCTGATGCTCTTCTCCAGTGACAAGGACGATGCCATGGACGTCCTCAAGTGGCGACTAGGTGGACGCCAAGAGCGGCATGGAGCGTCGCCACATGCGGCCGAGGCTGGCATGGGCTTGGGCAGCACCACAGCCGCAAGTGCAGGCGTCCTCTTTGGAGCTGCAGGTCCATAGTCTGGGAAAGGTGAGCTTTACCATACGTGCACGCATGCTAATGTAGCGCCTGTAGCTAGGCTATGAAAGGCATAATTCTGAACCTCAACTTGTGTATTTCTTGCAGGTCAATGATGGAACCCACCACTGGTCTCCCGCGCATGGTCGTTCACTACAGGTGGTCTTGGACAGTGCCTCTCTGTGCAACTTAGAGATTCAGAGGTAAGATTGCTTTGCCACTTGTGCTCTATATGTGACTAGTAATCAAGCACGTGCACATGCACGTTTCATACAAGGACACTGCTGGGCGTCCCGGGGATCAGAAATATCCATCCTCCGGGTCCCCAGGCTGACACGTGTCCTCTTTTTTTGCACCAAATAGCGCTTTTGCTTCGGTAGCAAAAAAAAGTTGCCCGCTTTTGCTCCTATGTAGCAAAAAAAAAACGGTTCGTTTCGAAAAAAGAAAAAAAGACAAATCTTGCCGGAGATGTTGCCGGAGACTCGCCGGAGACCTGTAGCAAAAAAAAAATGCTACAGTAGCAAAAGGTCAATTTTCACCGGAGACTTTTGCTCGCCGGAAAAATAACATAGCAAAAAAATTATTCTAAAATAGAAAAAACATAATCTTATTGTAGCACAATATTTATTCTATTATAGCAAAAAATCGGACCTCGCCAGAACTGTAGTGGCAAAAAATTTGTACAAAAATAGCAAAAGAAAAAAGGGTATGTAGCAAACATTTCTACAAAAACTGCCGCCGTTTTGCAGGGGATTTCTTCGCAAACGTCTTGCACCATCGGCAACATCACGGCGCGCTGTCAGCAGTATAGCTCGCCGTCGTCATGGTAGCACGGCCGACGTCGGCCCTGGCTGGTCCCCACGCGACCACGCCTATCCTACCATCGGCCGCCGCCGCCGGGAGGGCCCGCTTCTCGTCAGTGGCAGCACGGGGCGCGATCTCGACGGAGCGGTTGAGGGCGGGGCGGAGCTCGCGGGTGGGACGGGCGAGGTCGCGGAGGAGCTTGGCGCAGCGGCGCCGTCCATTGGAGGGAGCGATGTGTGGGTGTGTTGGACTCGCCGTGCGCTTGCTCGCCAGCGCCGCCGCCGGGAGGGCCCGCTTCTCGTCAGTGGCACCACGGGGCGCGAGCTCGACGGAGCGGTTGAGGGCGGGGCGGAGCTCGCGGGTGGGACGGGCGAGGTCGGCGCAGCGGCGACGGCCATTGGAGGGAGCGATGTGTGGGTGTCCTGGACTCGATGTTCGCTTGCTCGCCGGCGGCGCCGCCGGGAGGGCCCGCTTCTCGTCAGTGGCAGCACGGGGCACGTGAGTTCGGCGGAGCTGGGTGGCCTCGCGGAGAAGAGTGGATGAGATTGGAAGGAAGCCGGGAGAGGATAACGTTTGTGGTGGGACCTAACTCTATTTTCTCGCACGTAACGGTAACACGCGGCGCGCAGCCCATCCGGAGGAAAACACGCCGCGATCCCCCGGCCGATTAGAAGTATTTCTCTTCATACAATGCCCAAAATAGATGAAAATATAATAGTATGTGTTGTGGATAATATGAGATGGAATTAAAATAGCTATATATTTTCCGGAAAATGGAATTAAAAAAAAAGCCATCTTACTATGCTGCAAAATTCAATTGGCACTCCATATGCTTTTAGGGTTAGAATGAACGAAATTCAGGCATGCATCATTCTAATTGTAATGTTCAGGAGAGAGATATCCAACGTAGCAAGGGACACACCAACGTAAAAAACAACAACCCAGTCTGAGTTCTTTTAAATTCACAGAGTATCCAATCTGAGATACTGAGTTCAGTGGACTTAGAAGTCAGCACCAAAGAAGTTGCAGCGGCAATTTGTCTCCCATATAGGCATAATGAACTACAATTGATTTGTACAGAAAATTAAAAATACAATGATGTTCAGATAGAGGGGCACAACGCGCACCTAGCAGCGCTAAAGCCAAAGGGGCCAAGCAGCTCGAGTTTCCTTGTTCCACGGGAACTGATGGCCGTAGTTCTCACAGCTTTTTTCTAAGCTACTCCTCCGGGTGAGCACCCAGATCGTGCTCCCGAAGCAGAGGAACTTGATTACCCTCAGCTTCTCCTTGGGAGCGACCACGGGAGGAACCTGGTTGCCTCAAGAATAGAATAGAAAGAAAATAAATCGGAAGAGACAGGCAGCAAGGAAGATAAGGGACGTCAAACAGCCAGTAATACAAAGCGGAGCTCGGCAGGAGGCTCTAGCCGGCAGCGCCGGGCAGGCTCGCGTGGCGCTGCGCGGCGGCGGCGATATGGCAGGGCGGCTGGGCCATCGGAAAAAAAGGAAGGCTGCATGGTGGGGATTTATTGGTTCAGTTTTTGACTCGATCGTGCGACGTGCGGAATCAGGCTGACTGAGAGTGTTTTACCGCAAATTGCGGGACCAATACTCAGCGTTGATCGCATCGTTTTACGGCCAAGATGCATTGGATCTGCCACCTCTCGCTCTTTTTATATTGGTCTAGATGCGTGTGTTTCCTTTACTTCAGGTGACTAGTTAAATTCTAATTACTGTTTTTATGGTTTATAGTTCAGATTATATATTCGCTGTTGGTTACTTCCTAATTGTTATTAGTCATGGAATTCAGGTTGCATTTAGTGTTGCAATTTCTAGTGTTGATACAGATAGTCAGAAATGATTAGTAGGTGCCGAAGTTGTTAGAGAGAACCACATACCGAATATAAATGGATTTTATGATCTGTTTGATTATCATTTCTGAAAGAAGCTAGCTTCTGGGCACTGGCTTCTGTCTAATGCAAGTACGAGCTTGTGCCTAGATATAAAATATTCTACTTTCTGATTGCTATATTGGCACGATGTCTTGTTACTATGATCTTGATCACACGTATGGCACTATATTGACTTCAAATGCGTTACTGCCAGGCTGATCTGTTTCTGTATTCGATGGATCTTTTACTAAGTTGTAATTTTGTACTCTGTTCCTGTATTTTTTGCTGCCTTAGCCATCAGTCCTATCTCGGAATATCCTGTGTGCTATCCAATGTTATATCTGTATCATTTTTGTTAATTTCTCCCATGCTTGCGATCCAATTTCATCCTATCTTTGTACTTGAATGATATCAAAATGACCAATTTCCGACTCGATTTGGCAGGAAAGGCTTTCATGGCTGGTTGCACCATATGTCTGACAAGCGTATGTGCCATGTTTCTGGTGCTGCTGGAGAGGACGGCGCCACCAAATTTGAGAAGGCCGTGGATGTGACTAGTAAGTACCAAAGTTGTTAGTGAGAACCACATAACCAAATATAAATGGATTTTATGATCTCTTTGATTATCAATTCTGAAAGAAGCTAGCTTCTTGGCACCGGACCTCTATCTATAGCCAGCTTGTACCTAGATATAATAACTGTAGGAAATATTTATTTCTGATTGCTATATTGGCAGGATGTCTTGTTAATAATATGATCTTGATCACTCTTATGGCATTAGCTTCACTACCAATGCGTACTCGTCAGGCTTATCTGTTTTCTGTGCCCATTGGATCTCTTACTAGGATGTAATTTTGTACTCTGTTCTTGCATTTTTTTTTGGGTGCCTTAGCCAGCTATTCTATCTGAGAATAATCCCGTGGGCTATCCAATGTTTATATCTGTATATCATTTGTTTTAATTTACGCTGTGCTTGCTAACCATTTTCGTCCTATCTTTGTAGCATTCCCTCTCTTTGCTTGCTAACCATTTACGCCGTGCACTCGACATCGCCATCAAGTGTGGCATCGCCTAGCTGTAAAGTAAATAGTGTTGGTGTGTTGGTTTTGAGCAACGAATGGATCACTGCGACGTCCGTGTATAACCTTGGTCGATCTGTTGTCGTGCCCTGTCTTGGTGAGCGAGGCCCTGTCTTGGCTGCCGGATACGGCTGAAGAGGAGAGCGAGCTGATTCGTTTGGGACCCTGTCACGCGCGGATTGAAAGGGAGCTCGTCTTGTCACGTTCGCGAGTAGAAATAGTAGGTGCATGCACGCACTCGACACTGTCACGTTCGCGAGTAGAAATAGTAGGTGCATGCATGCACAGCAACACGCACGTAAATTAACGCGCAGGGATGGGATCGAGTTACGTACATGGCTAGTTGCCACATTGTACACTAGTGGAGTTGATCCGTACCAAGCATTGAGAACAAATTCCTTGCGTGCGCTAGGTAGCAATAGGTGCCGGCCTTTGCTTGACCAGGGGATGCACGGACTGGGATGGGCCGCAGGTAGAAATACCCCGTGCCCAGGGCATGTACAGCGCAGAGCAGAAGAGAGTATTGATTCCCGCCTTTCCCCGAGCTAATCCAGAGCTAGCACCAGCTGCGGCTACGTACCAACGGAGAAATGTCGCCGCCGCAGCAGGCGCCCCGGAAGAGCTGCGACGGGTGGACCATCTGTTTCTACTGCGGCGTCCTCCTCTTCGCCGGCTTCTACATCGCCGCCGCGCTCTGCCAGCAAGACGGACCCCGCTTCACCGTCGCCGCCCTCTCCGTCTCCGCTGGGCGGGTCGCCTTCAACGTCTCTGACAGCTACCCCAACCGCCACTACGGCATCTCCATCTCCTACAATAGCGCCCCGTCGGCCTCCCTCCTCTTCAACGACGACGGCGCGCCCATCGCCTCCGGCCAGATCAACATGAGCACCACCTCCATCACCGCCATCACCAGCGTCCTCGACGGGCCCCGCTTCTCTGCAGCCCTTCGCGCCAGCCGCGGCCGCCTCCCTCTGCGCCTGCAGCTCGCCGCGCCGATCAGCTTCAGGGTGCTCAACGTCTTCCCCTCCGTCAAACAGAACAAGAACATGCGCGTCGATTGCCATCTGCTCGTCGGCGCGAACGGCAGCCTGCTCCGCGAGTCCATGGGGGCACCTTGCTACACCTCCTTCTAGGTGCCGCTGGATGACGATGATTAGAACTCATGCTATCTACTGTACTTACTACTAGTACTATTTTTTTTTTTTTGATTTGCCAAAGCTAGCCAGTAGTAGTTTCATTACGGTTGAAGTTAGTATTAATATAGTAATGGTTTTATATATTTTTTAGCGAAAATCCCTTGTAGCTCCCTGGCTCTAGTTATTTTTAAATTCAAAAAGTTTCCCTTATTTTTAGGTTTCCAAACATTTCTGGAATAAACTTATGACGTACGGGGCAAAGCTTTGATGGAAGCAAGACAACATGAGCACAAACAAACGTCAAGCATCCACAAGATGCACCTTTTGTAGTTATGTAACTTATGCCAATTTGCAAGCACATTAGATAAAGCATGCATCATGTTAGACTGGAACACACAGCAGGAATAATCAATCACGCGGAACAAAATTTGGACTAAGTGGATTTTTTTTTTTTGAAGCATGTACGTAACAAACCACAACTGCATGCGAAACAAATTAAATAAACTTCTAGCGGAACATAATTTTGGACTAAGTAGAACAAAATTTAAGCAGCGTGCAGAACAAATCAGAAACTACACGTGAAACTAAATTCTGGATGAAACAAAATTTTGATTTAATTGCACCGTAGAGATGCATTCTACGTTACAGAAAGGACGGCAGTTAGGAGACTATATAAAACAAAATAAGCCAAAATCAACCCAAAAATAATATGTAAAATTAATTATTGGCTCATTCAGGCCTAAAATCCAGGATCCAGCACCGATAGATCATCTTACTTTCACTTTTTGAGAGACTCTTACTTTTACTTTTGTGGAAAGAACCACGATGCGGCTGCTATATCATTGGCACCAAATGCATCCGACACGATGGCATGATATGTGTTATTTCTCAGATCGTACGTGCCATAACAAGTAAGCCCATAGCGATACTTTTGGGGACTATATATTGCATGGTCCACGAAATATATATGGTTACCGCACGGATAACCTTCATGGTTAGGAGATACATGGACGGCCTTAGAGCAGTTTGGGCTCAGAAACAATGCCTGGTCGCCGAGGCTCGATAAAGGTGACCATCGTGACGTCTGCATATCTGCTTGGAACACCTCGAATGAGGACACATGATCGTCATGGCTGCCTTGCCCATGGTTCCATTTGACCATCAGCAACCTGTCAGAATGCGAGCAGCGTGTCGGTTCTGGTTGTGGCGACGACAAGATTGTTGGGGCACACGATGAATTTTGCGAGGACGCTGTATAACCGGCCCCCGGGGTGCGGCCGGTTGCCCATGTCTGGCAGCAGCAAGGTAGCTCCAGAGTGAGGGTTTTTGAGGAAGTTGCGGACCTTGGACTCGCCGTGCGTGTATCTCCCGGTCATTACCAGCCAGCTCTCGGAGGAGGCGCCGCTGCAGCGATACCAATCCTGCCCGAACGACTCGCACGCGCTCCGGCACACGATCGCGCCGCCGCTGCATTCCACCCGGCACGCTGGTCCATCGATCGTAAAATCGGGCCAGCAATGGCGGGCGCGGAGCAAGCTTAATCTAACACGAAACGTTCACTATACTCGCAGCGGTTGAGGTCGGCCATACAGCCGGTGGGGTCGCGCGCGGGGGATTTGCTCTCGGCACGGAGTGCGTGTTCGACGCGGCAGGGGCGCTGGCTCAGTTTTGGATGCAGAAAGATGTGATGTTGAACCTTATTATGAGCGGTCACAAAAGTAAGGATGAGAACATGAAATTTCTGTGACTTTTTTCCACCCTGTTTTCTGACATGCCTTCAGCAAAATAATTTCATCTCTATCTACCTACTGGCCATTGCGAAAATCCCTTGTAGCTCCAGTGATCTCGTTTTTCCTTAATTTCGAGAATTTCATTTTTGGGTCTCAAAACATTCGGAAAGAAAAGCATACAGATATACATATACATGTCTACAATGTACAACCAAATTTGCAGTAAACTGTCTTTACTATATGAGCTCGCCGGAGCTTGGGAGCCAAAACACCTGCCTCCAAAGCTTATGAGATATCTGACAAATTCACTGAAGATGCAATTTATACCATCATAATCCCCATTCAAAAGACTAACCATATTATGAGATAGCTAACATTGCAGTGCAGCATTTCTAAAAGGCGTACAAAGGAGAGTTACATGACTAAACTGTTGCCACATTGTACACTACTCACACACATTCATGATCTCGTCAGAAGCACAACAAACAAGTTTTATTTTCTTGCAGCGCCACTGCATATGCCAGAACAGAAAAGTTTATCACTTATCACGCCTCTAGCGAAGGTTCTGTAGGTTCTTCAGCATCAGCTTCAGTAGCATTGGGATCATCCACAATTGTGATACCCTCCAGATCCATGGGGCGCCCAGTCATCGGATGAATGGGATTCCTATCACGAGGTCCACCCTTCCGGCCCATAGCAAGCAACGGAGGTGGAGGCAGAACGCCAGCCCGGAAAAGGATACGCTGCACAGGATCAGATGGCTGCGCCCCAACAGAGAGCCAGTACCTACAACACAAGTACAGTTTTGTATGATGCTATGTGGTCTTGCAGGCCAGGCGGAATAAACAGCAGGTCATATTTATAGCAAATAGTCATTAGAGCTGCTATGGATGCAATCAAGTACATCTTCATTAGATCTGATCAACTAAATGGAATTACAATCAACTAGCTAGTGCAGCAGCAGACAGTTTCACCTATCTTTCTTTCTCGTTACCTACTCAACATCCCCATTGATACAATGTACCGCCTGAGCAAAGCATAAGAACAACACGACCCAATTTATTTAGGTTCCAGGGAAAAGGCATGATTCATTTAAGTTTAGGCTCTAAAATGCCCAACCGGCAATCAAATAATGAATATTACTGGGCTGTACAAACAACGCTAGTACTTTCTAGATTTCTGTTTTTTGTTTTGGCATTTGCTACTTCTGAAATCGGTGTAGCAGAAACTACAATAAGCGTTGTTTCTTCCAAAGAGGAAAATACAACTGAACTAATTCCCTCGAAAATGAAATCAGGAGCAAGCAAAAAAACTCACTTGACCCGGTCAAATTTCAGCCCCATCCTCTTGCCACCATCCTTCCCTGCAAACAGAGACAGAAAACTTCCTCATCAGCTAATCTTCAGTTACCACTACAGCTCGCAGGCACGCCCAAAATTGAACCAAAATCCTACATAGAGCAGCATAACTAAGCGGCCGCCACGGAGCTGCTGGAACAGATCGACTGGGAAATGTGGGGCAGGAGGGGACTCTGACCTGGGAGTGGGTTGTAGTAGCCGAGGACCTCGAGGTGCTTGCCATCGCGGGGGGAGCGGCTGTCGGCAGCCATGACAATCATCAAGCTAATAAAAATGCTTAGTTCCGAAGTTAAAATCTTAAACAAGGGGTTTGATAAGTTAATAAAAATGATTTTGTAGGCATCAGCTACAGCCGACAATCATCAAGCATAGTATTTTTAAGGGGCTAAAAAATCATCTGGTTTCCATTGTTTATGCACTTTATTCAACTCTTTGCTAAAATCTGATGGAATGGTTTACTAAGTAAATTCATTGGAACAGTATCTTATCTGCAAAGGATGTCTAACCGAACATGTAAAGATCAATTGGCATGTATGTGTAAAAAGTAGGGAAATTTGGACTTTAAATGCAGTTAATTAAGAAATAAAGCATGATTGCCTTGTTTTTATCTTACCAATGCTGAAATTAATTGTGATCCTTTTTCACTTCAATCATGCTGCATTCTGTTAGCGCCTTGAGACGCGGTTGCAAGCTGTTCAAGCTAATTACGCCCAGATAGATCGTTTTAGCCAAAACTCCCAAAGTAACTCTGTACGATCTACTCTTCTCTTCTGGCAAACCGATCGAGCCCAGATGTGGATCAGTATGTCGCCCACCACCACGTACGCGGTAGCAACGACTCGCACGCTATTCTCTCTCCGCGCAAGGGGGAAGCCGCGTGCGCGTGTTTTTTTTCTCTCGCCTCCTGCACCCTTTTATCTACAGTACTACTGTACTCGCGGATCCTTGTTGGAGCACGTCCATCAGGAGGTTTTTTTTTCGCTAGCTAAGACGGAGCAATCTACTTAACGGAACCAAGAAGAAGAAAAGAAAAAACAAATCTAGCTAGCTATAGGTCGTGGAATGGGGACTTGGATTACCAGAGAAGAGCTCGCCCAGGATTGAATCCACCACGTACGACCCAGTGTGGATATATTCACTACTCTCCTCTCCTCTCCTCTCCTCTCCTTTGAAGCTGACAACAACACACGCCTCGCCAATTCGCCCAAGTCGCCAAGTCACACGCGCAACCGCGCGCGGCTCCTCGCCATGGACTTATACTTATAGAGGGAGGAAGAGGACACGGGAAGAAGATACTCGTCGGTCCGTTGCTTGTTGCCAGCCATGGATGGACGGCTGAGATACGATGACAACACCGCGGATCGGTGACGTGGACTACTTAATTTCTAGGCTTACGATTAATATTCTAGTTTTGCGCCCCATAATTGTGGGGCGCATTTCTCAATTGCGGGCGGTTCAGCTCTACTACTGGTAGTACAACCACGATCCGCGTGCCTAATAACTAACAATTGCTTGCATGCGATCCTCTAAAAATAACTTGCATGCGCCTGTTCCGTTTCCTAAAATCCGCTTTTGGTGCATTCCACTATTCCGTTTCCTAAAATCTTGTTGTGATTCACATTCTCACATTCCTTCACTTCACCCAACAAATGTGTGTGCTTTGTTAATGATTAAACCAATTTTGTGTCTCCTTGAACCGCTGTGTTTTGTTAGGTACAGCTAAAAAAGAGGAGTGCATTTTCATGCAAAAACATATGCTTTTGCTTTCACATGATGTCAATCACGAGTTGAGTTTTTCTTTCTTTCTTTCTTTCTTTTTTCGAGAGTGCACGAGTTGAGTTTTTGTGCAATGATGAAGCAAAGCAGTAGGAGCCGACTACATGCCACCACGTAAACCTACTTTCAAGAACTATCAAGAACTCCAAGTGTGCAAAGCAAACTTATTCCAACTTCTCATTTCAACAAAACGGACGAGACCACTGCCCAACGTTACAAGAATCCATCAAACCAGCAGCACTACTACTACATGAACACATCAGTAGCAGCGCCGCCCTCGGCAAAGCATTGCCGTCCGAGTCGTCCCTAGCCACGCGAGGCCAAGCCACGCTGCGTTGGTCCTCGTCGCACTCCCCTGCAACACAGACCCAGCTATATTAACATGCTCATCACCAATTGTATCGACTGACTGCATTTAAATCATGTCCCACTAGCCCATATTAGAGCAACTCCACAAAGAGAACACCAATATACAACAATTAACCTTCTCAGATACCTCCAGACGCCTGTTGTTATACACACACGGTTCATGCTAAACACAAATGCACTGCAAGACACTAAGATGAAGCTTTCGCATAAACATGTCACCATGGTTGCAAATAAACAGAACCCTACGCAAGGAAATATCAAACCAGAATCAACACCACCACGTTTGCAAAAACTAAAATAAATAACAGACAGTTTCACCCATAAACCTAGATGCTAGCAAGTTATCTCGGCATCTCACCTATATGAGCTACTCGGACATCTACAGGTTCACAGAGAGCCCACATAATCTGCTCAACTAGCAAGTCAATAAGTTGACAAGCTAGGCACTAAACCCAGTAACTTCCCTAATAAGCCTAAATAGTGCCATTCAACAGAGCAGAGCAAAATAAGAGAAATCAAGTGAAGCCATACCAAGAAGGCCATCCAAAGATGCTACTGACCTGCAGCCGGTGATGTGTGCAGCCACCAGTGCCTCTTCGGTTGGCTTCTTCATCTTCTTCACCGCAACAGGTAGTAGCTACGACGACGCCATCGAACCTATAAAGATAAAATACAGCACAGCAACTGCCACTGCTGCCGCCGCCACCGGAGCCAGAGCCCCTGGGACACCGAGAAACCCGGCAGGGCCAGGTTGCATCGTTGTCGCTGCCAATATACACCATCCTCCATCCTGCGCCACACCAGAGCTGCCTATATTAACATGGACATCATTGCAGCTAGTATCGATTGCATATAGTAAAATCCAGTTCGCGCTGCAGCTTCACAAAGAGGACCACCAATATATGTAAACACACATAAGTAACAAAGCTGCGAATATGGCTGATTTTATAGGAGAACCGATATCGCTTTTCATTCAAAAAAAAAATATCAAGGGATAAATTTGGAAATTCTCTATATAGTCCACCAAACATGACAGGCAATAGAGCTCCAGAACTACCACTAAACACAACTGATTTAAAATCTGCTACACTTGATAGCACAGAGCATGTAGAGGAGACACGGAGAAAACCAGAAACTGCCATCATGTTCAGGTCGCAGGGTCTACCAACTCCCAACTGGGACATAGCATGAAAACCAGACTAGCAGTCGGCTCATTCCTAGGTTGTTTGCCAAGCCTAGGTAGGTAGTAAACACAAGCAAGCATGAAAATCATGAGATTCACGCTGCAACTTCACAAAGAGCACCACCAAATACATACACATAATAACCTGCTCAGATACAACAGGGCACTTGTCCTACACATGGTTAATTCTATGATACAAATGCAATGCACACCACCAGAATGAAGCTTCGGAATTGCAAAAAGATAACCAGAATATACAAGGCAGCTGCCTTTGGTGCCTGACTTTCTTCTAAATAAACAGTGAGTGCGACGGGGAAACAGCAAAACAATATCAGTACCACACTTCCAAAATAAATGACACTCTCGACTGTAACGTGGCAGCACATGCACAACTATATCCAGGCTAGCAACTTTTCTCATCAAGTCAACTACATGAAATTACTGTAAACATAACGGTTTTTGTTTTCTACAAACAATACCAGATCAAGATTCCATACGGACTGACAGAGAACGCGCACAGCAGGATATATAGCAACAGTATGGATAAAAATTCTAGTTTCCTCTCTATAATCAACCAAACACAACAGACAATGGAGCTCCAGTACCACTAAACAAAAATGACTTAGATGGCTAGGGAGTTGCTTTAGGGGGACCGTACCCGATGCCGATCTCAGTGCGCCAGGGTTGCTCGGAGAGGACACGTCCGCGACCGACACATGGGCTCCAGGGGCGCATCATCGACCTGCAAAACACACACAAGCAGGTGAGGTTCGGAGTTTGTTCACAGAGAGCGACAAGCAGATGAAAAGGATTTGGCGGCCATACCTCTCCAGCGCCCAGATCTCCTTGTACTTCCAGGCGATGAGCATTGCTGTGTTTCTCAACGAGCTGCAGCTCCCATCGAGGAACCTATCGATTGTGTATATGCTGGGTAAGTGTTGGTCTAAAAAAAAAGAAGAATAAACCACTACAAAAATAATCTTGACTAGAGCTCAATAACACTACTGCCTTCCCCGGCTTGCAGCAGATGTTATACGACAGTGCGGCCGTGGCCATTGCAGGCATGGAAACAACTAGCCTATGAAAAACAGCATGGGTGCTTGCAACCCCTTGCTCAAACTGGCAGTGCAATGGAGCCCAGACTCCATTTGCAGTGCCATTTTTGGCAGCCGAAGCGCACCTAACCCTCCATGACAGCGACGCTTAGCGCGGACGAGTTTGTGTGCTTCCACCAAATCGATCTCTAACTTAGAACGCGGACAAAATCGACCGAATCTATGGGAAAGACGGCCCCGTTTTCTCCGTAAGAAGGAAGAAGATAACCGAAGAACCTAGAGGCGAGCGGGTTAGCACATACCAACTCCTTGCCGAGCTCGCCGGCGGCGTCCTGGTAGCTGGCCTTCCGCCCATTAGCGCTGCCGCAGTAGACTAAGAACCGGCGGAACAGAGGCGGCCGTTTCTGTCGCCTTCGTCCGGCTCCATGGAATTCTTCCGCGGGCTCGAATCAGCCGCCGCCGTCGGCTCCAGCACCGGACCCGTCTCCGACGGCTCACGCAGACGGCTCCACAACTGCTAGCGCCGCCGAGAGGCACATAGTGGCGGGTGGGTGCGCGAGATTGGAGGGGAGGAGGTGCCGGCACAGAGGGCTGGGGTGGCCGCCGCCGGCGCGGGGAGGGAGGAGATGGAGCGCGACAGAAAGGGGGTCGGGGTGAGTGTGAGAGGCGCCGCGCTTCGCTGCCCCGTCGCCTTTTTCTTCTTCTTTTGAGTGAAACCATTCCCCTCAGCCGACCCGGTGGACTGGATTGGGAAGCCGAGTGTGTCGGCCCAATGGATATGAAGGGCCATTTCCCGATTATTAATTCCAGCAATTTAGTAGTACTCCCTCCGATCCATATTAATGGTCACTAAATCGGATGTATCTAGCACTAAAATATGTCTAGATACATCCGATTTAGCGACCATTAATATGGATCGGAGGGAGTACAAAAACTGCAATCCCTACAAAAAAAAACTGCCAGTGCAAATTAGATACGCTCTATGAAGTCTCCTAGATAAATTTACCACTCTCGAGCATAAAATCATAGAATGAGATCCCACGTTGCAAGTCAAAGACCAAAAATCCTTCTTACAAGTTAAGTGAAGTTTACCAAGTACGTGTCGTTTGGAGAACCGTCGAATCGAAAGGCCCATAGAAAACCTCTTGGATGCAATTTGATGAATCCTTAAATAGTTAAATCATAGGGAGTTTTGGGGGTCAAAATCCATGCAGGATGCATCTAGCGGCTCTAGAGGTGGGAGACGAGGGCGTCAGGTGGGGTAGCGGTACAATGATGTTGTCGACAGTGGTGGGTTCACGAACAAGAGAGGCATGCGTCGTAGGGGTGGAGATCATCTAGCCTAGAGATAAGTTGTACCCACTTAACAAGCACCTCACGTTTATGTGATTTCACTACGACTAGTAATTATATATCTTAAAAGTTCAAAATAAATCAAACTAGATTTAAAATTGTAGCCTTACAAGGGTGTTTGAGTTGGGAGTTCGAGCCGTTGTAGGAGATGACCAACGGGCCTATGTAGCTATGTTGCTCTAGAGCATGGATTTGTGGTGTTAGGCCTAGATTTTTAGGTGGTTGACATCGACGGTGGAGCGTATTGATGGTGTCGAGGCACGGATGAGCATAGGAATGAAGGTCGACGGTCAATCAGTGAGTACTTGCCTACTTGGATGTTTTATAGAGTTCTATACTTGTATATATAATGTTGATGGGCTTAACGAATAGAATTTGTTTCGTGACGTGTTTTCATGAAAGTTTTTGAATGAATAGATTTTTTTATAACGTTTTTTCACCTTTACAAGGAAGTGGCACGGATGAGCGGAGGTGGCACCGTTGTCACGTGATCTTGTAGAACTACGAAGAGGGACATGGCAAAGGTGGCAGCGGCATTGTCGAAAGTACTGGCGGAGATACTGGCATAATTTTCAAGCTGATAAGCAAAAAGTAATACTCAACAAATAAAATCTAATCAGCCATGCATGTCTTAGTCGAGGTGACACAAGGATTGTTAAGACCATGATTGATTCTAGCCATGCATGCACATAGAAATAAAGATTGTCGTGTGTGCCCTTTGGTTAAGGGCAAATCATAAACTCATTATTGCTCACATCGAGTACCATTCTTTATGCATTTTATTTTATTCGTGACCTAGGTAGCTAGGGTGCTCATATAAAATAACCATGATGCTTCAATATATATCATTATTACCTATTATTTCGGTCTTAATTTTTTTATTACATTATTTATTACAGTTGTCATTGCGACTAACAATTATTTTAAATTAAATTTTAGTGTGATAATATGGGCACTTTTTAGAACATATTATTTTTTTCATATCACAAAAGGTAATACTCAAAATAGAAAAGTATTTAACATTGCATGTCTTAGTCAAGGTAGCACATGGGACTGTTAAGCCCTTGATCGATCCATCCATACAACGCATGGAAACAGAGAATTTTTGGGTGTGGCGTTTGGTAAGCCTCGATCATAGAACTATTATCATATGTGGTATATACCGGTGTTAAGGCAATCCATTTCATGTGCGGACAAGTTCGCGTTAATTATACTCCTCCTTAAACCGGTATAGCATTGAGCATTATCCTCTAACTACCTGCGGGTTGGCCACTGATGATGCATTCCTCCAAGTAGCAGAGGGTCGGGATCCCTTCCTGGCCCCCGCGTCGTCCAACCCGGGCGACACGGGAGGTGATCCCTCACCACCACCAACGCTCGTCCCCGCCGCCCTCTTCCCTCGCCGCCGTCGGTTTGCCCTGCACCGGGCAAAGCCCCGGGCGGTGGTCGGCGGCGGTGGGGTCCCCTCCTTCCTCTTTCACCCCCTCCCTCCCTTCCCTCTCTCCCCTTCTCAGTTCTCTTGTGTTGTTCGTCCGGCGGTGGAAGATTGGGTCTCAAGCTGCTGGGGAGGTGCCGGCCGGCGGAGGGATGGTCGTGGCTAGCCGGGCTGGTGGTCGTCCCGCCCACGGTGTGGCCGGGAACACCTCGACCTGCTCATATTGGGGCTGGAACGAGGTCGTTGACCTGGACAGAGATGGTGGCGGCCAGTCGGGCTGCTGCTATGGTGGGGTCAGGGCTTCTCCACACGGTGGCGGTGCTCCTTGGGCGGCGACGGCTCGGCCTTGGCCGGGTGGTGGCGGTGCGGCGGCGATCTGTTGGGGCGGCTTGGCCTGGCAGGGATGGCGGGGTTCGACGGTGTGGCATCTACTGCTCGCAGGCCCAGATCTACGGATGGCCATGTGGTTGCCCCGTTCTGTAGACGTTAGAGGAGGCGTTCGGCCACGGCGCAGCGCGAACGGTGGCTGACCTTGCTGTAGCATGGCGGCGGGCTTTACCGGCCCGAGCAGGGCCCGGCCGGACCCTGTTTGGGCTGGCTAGTGGCCGGACCTGACGAGGACTGGTGTGCCTGCTGCCGTGTTCGGTCGGCTACCGCTTCCGGTGGTGGAGGCGGTTCCCTCCCGCCCAGCCGCGGTTCCGTTGTTCCCAGTCGAACTACTCTCCCCTCCGTCGTGCAGACCTCGTGGCGACTGCTTCGTGCGACGAAGGTGGTAGCCTTGTGACCGTGGTGGCGCATGTTGGTGGGCGGCGTGTTTGGTGGTTTCGAGGCATCGTCCTTGAGGGGCTTCCAAGCTAAGTTTCGCTCGGGGGGTGGACATGGTTCTTCGGGAGAAATCCTTATCGGCCCACCCGATACCGACGCGGTGCCACCTTTGTGTGGCATCTTCCCTTCCTGAAGGGCGTCGTGGCTACCCGTCGTCCACTCTCACCGCGTACCGGGGGAAACCCTAGGTCCAGTCCGCTAGTCAGGGCAACAGTCGTTTCCTTCTTGAAGGTGTTTTTTGGTACTTGGCGATCCGGTGCTAGAAGCGTGGTGGTACTTCCTCGGAGGGCGCAACGGTGGCGGGTTACCCTTGTTTAGTCAATCCGCCGATGTCTCCTTTTGTTCCTTCTTTTCTTCTTTTGGGCCTGCGTGTTTGTTGTTGCCCCAGCAATTTCCGTGTCGTGACGTTGGTTGTATCGGTTGGTTTACTATATTAATATAGCGGGGCTTCGGCCTGTTTCGGCTCTAACTACCTTCGTCTTGATTTATTCTTGAAGCCGATCGATGGTAGAAGTTGCCACATTCGAAAAATGCTAAATGCTACTCCATTATTTACCTAAAACGGGTCTAATGGCTTCCATTTATATAAAAAAAAATATTTACCTAAAACTAGATGTTTGGCCGTCGGCCAATATTTCTCGCCATTTTGGGAGCATTCATTTAATGCACCACATGAGCAACCCCTTGACATGCTTGGCTGTGAACTCTCGGCTAGCTAGTTTGTAATCCCAGCTAGCTGAGCTAGTGTTGTTACGTTCTCGAGCACTAAGCTATAGCCATGACCATACATGTGATTATGGCACCACGCTAGCTACATTCTCATTGGGTCGTTATTGTGTATACCAATAGATCGTTATTTCCTATATTTCCGTGTGATTACATCATTCTTTGATTTTAAGTATTTGGGCATGTTTACACTTGTTATAGCGATTACACATATTCCAATGATAAAATCGGGGCTAAAGACATGCATGTTTATGTTTTTTCTAATAATAAAACCAATCCACAGGGAGAGTTTACGTTTCAAATATGCATTCTAGATAGCTTACCCACCTTTAGCTAGGCTGTGCACAAGACACCGGGTCAAGACTAATTTTATTTAGGGTGGTGCTGAGCGTCCCCCGGGGGATCCAAAGTCCCGATCCCCGTGTCCATCCAGGGACCACTACCCGCTCACGGAGAAATACGAAAAATGTCAAACGCAGGTCCCGTGTTTCATGGACCACACACGCACATGGAGTCTATCCTTATCCTTCCCTGGTAGTTCCTCGCGCGAATTCCGCCTATCACCGGAAAAAAGACCTGCAGCTTCTCCGCTCGCAGCATCGCGCTGACCTGTTGGTAGCAGCTCCGGACGGCCGTCAGCAGTAACTCCGGCCGCATTCGGTAGCATCGCGTCGCACCGTCGACGGCAACTCCGGCCGCGGTGGGCATCATTGCGCCGCGCCGTCGATAGCAACTCCGGCCGTCGTGGGAGCATTCCGACGCGCCGTCGGTAGCATCGCAACACGCCGTCGACAGCAATTCCGGCCACCATGGGGAGCATCGCGCCGCGCCGTCGACAGCAACGCCGTCGGGAGCACCACGCCGCGCCGTCGACAGCAACTCCGGCCGCCGTCGGGAGCACCACGCCGCGCCGTCGACAGCAACTCCGGCCACCGTGGGGAGCATCGCGCCATGCCGTCGGTAGCAACTCCGGACGTCGTCGGTAGCAACTCCGGCCGCCGTGGGGAGCATCGCGCCATGCCGTCGGTAGCAACTCCGGACGTCGACGGTAGCAACTCCGGCCGCCGTGGGGAGCATCGCGCCATGCCGTCGGTAGCAACTCCGGACGTCGGTAGCAACTTCGGCCGTCGTGGGGAGCATCGCGTCGCGACGTCGGGAGCATCAGCGCCCGCCGTTCGTAGCAACGGCGTTCGCCGTGGATAGGATCGGCGCCCGCCGTTCGTAGCAACGTCGTTCGCAGTGGATAGCATCGACGCCCAAAGCACGGACGCGGCTCGCCTCAAAGCACGGACGCGGTGCCGCTTCACGGCGGCGCAGCTCGCCTCAAAGCACGGACGCGGCGTCGCTTCCCCTTTGCTGGCCTCAAAGCACCAACGTCGCGTCTCCTCTCCTCGCAGCAACGTCACCTCGCCCTTGTAGCTTTTGTGTCCACCCTCGGCGGCGTCGTGGCACCGACCGGTGAACTTCCGAGAGACAGGTTGAGAGGGATGCAGAGCTCGCCCTTCATGGATTTGTGGAGATTTAGGAAAAACTTGGCCTCATGGCAATGCTGCCGGGGAGCCCCTGTGAGATGCAGTCGCGGCGGCCGCCTATTTGGGCAGCGACCGGTGGGTGGAGGCGGAGCAGCTACTTGGGGAGAAAAAAAGAGGAAGTAGAGGAACGAGCGGATGAGAATCGGGAGGAAAGAGAGGAAGAAGAGATAACGTTTGGTGGTGGGCCTCTGACCCTGGCTGTCTCCTGTCGTAAGCGTACGGGACACGCGGCACGCAACGCGTCCGGAGGATGGCGAGACACGATCCCCCGGGGGGACGGTAGCGTTTTCCTTTTATTTACTTGTTTCCCATATATGACAGTTTACGTTGCTAGATTGCAATAGCAAACCCAACGACCCCGACTAAAACGGATAAATCACTCCGTCTTGGTCCGCGGACATCAAATTGGTTCAAACCCCATCCCAACGGCCCCGACCAAAGGAACCGCGAGGAAGTGGGGACAGACCGCGTTTGCCCCAAACGTGGCCCAACTTTGGTCCACGTTTGGAGCGGACCGCGGACGAGCGCCACGTCCTTCCTGGCCCACCTACCAGCCACGTGCGGCCCCCTCGCGTCCCCTCTTCCCCATTTGGCAGTGAGTCGTTGGTGCTTCGGCTGCTTTGACCGGTCCTTTTTAATGGGACTACGTCGGAGCCGCACAGTGCATCCTCACTACATGTCTCCACTCCCACCAATCAAACCCTATCTCATCGGGTCAAAACCCTACCTCAGCGAGGAAATGGTGAAGGAGGCCTTCGTTAACGGCCTTTGGGACCGCTGGTTCCTAGTCGACGAAGTCCTCGACAAGCACTGCCACTCCTACTTCGTCGCGCGCGGGCCGTGACCGCTGGCGCCACCGGAGGAGGGGATGGGCAAGCATGCGCCGCTACCGGGGGAGGAGGACGAGCCGCCACTGACAACGTGGCACCAGATCGAGGAGGAGGAGCAACAATTGCGCCTCTCAATCGAGCGTCAGAGCTTCATGAGCCGAAGTGTGGCCCCATCTCGCACTACCACTGCAGGATTCATGGGTGCGTGCGCGCGGCGCGACCTCAGCACCTCCGGCCCCACCTCCACCTCCAGGGCAGCAGCAGGTGGCGCAACCTCCACCTCCGGTGCAGCAGCAGGCGCCGCCACCGGGGCAACCACCGACGCACTGTAGGCGCACCCCCACCTTACATCATCCTTAATTAGGCAGCAATGAGGCAGCGGCCAAGGCGCAAGAATGCAACGGCCAGGGCTTGCTTTCACGTGCCGAGACAGCAGCCAGGTGGCTAGTCGTGGTTGATTCCATGCATGCTCTCGGGTCAGGCAGGAGTAATATCTGAGCACTGTCGTCACAGGCACCTACCCTAGTACTATATGTTACAATAGTACTTCCTCCGTCCACGATAAAGTGTACGTTTTTCTTTTTTGTCGGTCAAATTTATTAAACTTTGACTAACTTTATCGGGAAAAGTACTAGCATTTATGACACCAAATTAGTATCAATAGATTTGACTTGAGATGAAGTTTTAAAATATATCATTTTGATGTCATATATATTGATACAATTTTCTATAAATTTGGTCAAAGTTTAAATTTTTTGACTAAGTGCAAAAGTAGATGTACACTTATTCGTGGACGGAGAGAGTATCTAGCTAGGCCTGCAGGTGAAACAGAGGGGATACGCATTGGGGGCTGTTAAATTTGTCCAGCTCCACGAGGAGGAGGACAATAGGACCCGCCGGGAAGGCTTGAAACGCACGCCGACCAAGAACGGTCTCCCACGTGTTGCCTTGTACTGGTACGTTGAACCGGGCGCGCCAAAGCCGAGCTGACGGAATGCCTATCTCCTTGATTGGTAAAGGGAGTTTTTTTTTATCAATGTGAAGGAGAGAATAACTGACCGCCTGTCTTGGACGGAATGTGGTGCTAACTTACTTCAGTGTTAGTGCATCTGAATTTGAAAGTGAAGCCTATTTTCTTTTCTTCCCCCTTAGTTTTCTATTTTGTTATATTGCCTTGTAAATTTATGAATGTTTTAGCATGGGGATGCAATGATACATAATTAAACTGCCGCCAGCGACCTGGGGTGATTTCCCCAGCTTGCTCCAGTAGTCGGTCCTCCACTGACGTACACGGCATGTCTCCGACGTTCAACACGAGCCATGTGTAATCGGTTGCCACCAACAAGGTAGGTTACTCATGTTCTCATCTTGCCACCAACTTCCTGATATCTAGCACCGCACAAAATGTTTACGTCCCACCCACGAGACGGTCAGCTAGACGCCAAACCACGTGTCAGAACGATCACACGCCTCATTTGTGACGGATGCCTATCTCCATGGCGCTGAAGGAGTACACATGGGTACATATGCTCGTGGCGGCTGGCACGGTGTTCTACACCTTTCTCTTTTTGGGTTGGTGGGGTTAACAATTCAATATTTCCTATCATGTCGCCTCCTTGTTCTTGGCATCTCCTTCCTTTTATTTCCACTATAGACAAAAGAGGAAGGGACAACTCCGCTCCCGTGTCGTCCCCCAGGGCGGCACCGGGGCGAAACCCTAAGCGCCGCCAGTGAGACCCCGACTCCGGCTTCTCCCTTGCCGCCGCTGCTGCTGGCGCGGGCCGCGGTGGCGGCGGGCACATCGACGAAGGCGCCGGGCGTGGTGGTTCTCGCGGAGGAAGTCCCTTGGCTGTCTGGGGCCGGATCGGGAAGCGGCCTGCGCGCGGCGGCCGGGGCGGCGCCCCTGGTCGTGTGGCGCCGACTTCCTTCCCCTTGCTGCCATGTCCCCTGTCGGTGGGCGGAGGCAGGGTGTTGCGGATCTGGATCCCGCCCAAATCCGTTGGGGGCCCTTCTTCGACGGTTACCGGCACGAGGAGGGCGCGGTGTTCCTTGGATGGGCGCGCGGTGGAGGTGGTGGTGCGATGGTGTTGGTCTTGTGTGGTGGAGCAGCTAGGGGGTGGAGAGCGGGACAAGACCAAGCGAAAGCTTGCTCCCGCCTTGGCTGGAGCCGGCGGAGAAGGCGCCCGCGGGCGTCGTTTCCTTGATGAGGGCGTTGCCGTGGCTCTTGTGCCCATCTTCCTCGTTCCATTCTCCGGGGGAAACCCCAAATTCGGATATTCCGGATTGGATGATGTTGGAGGCTTGCTGTCATGTCCCTCGTGAGGGCATCGTTCTTGGAGATGGACCTAGCTGGAGGGACCAGTGGGGATCTCGAACTTCTACGGAGGGCTAGAAGCTCTTCTCCCAAGATGGTTGACGGCTCGGGCTAGTGCCACTGAACCTTCCCGGGTGTCGGCTCGGCTCCGCGATGCCCTTCGATTCCACTGGTGGCTGGTGGGTGTAACCTCGGTAGCGCATTGCTCTTCGTCCGGGTGTGGACTCGGCGGTGTGCTTCCCTTCGGCTACTCTGCACCACCTTGGTTGATCTCGGTTGACGGATGCCTTTCGTCTACGACGGTGAAGTCTCATGTGTGCTCTAGCGTCCAACGGTAATCGGAAGACGATGAGAGTTGTTGGCCTCCCTGCGGGGTTCGGCTCGTGTCCTGTTTCTTCTCTTTCTCTTTGTGGTTTCTAGCTTCGCTAGATTGTAATCGCCTCCCTATAATTTTGCCGGAATGGTTCCCTCTTAATAGAAAATGGAGCAGTGCTCGCTGTCCTCCGTAAAAAAAAAAGGAAATCTTATACAGTATTGGGCTAAGAGCAGGGGCACCAAAGTAAGCAAGGATGAAATAGAGAGGTGGGGACATGGCATGATGGTGCCAAAGATGATCTATTGTCACATGATGACCATTGTGGCGGCATGACGACAACGGTGGCGATTAAGAAGGGTGTGATGTTGTTGCGTACATGCAATTACAGTGGCATGCGTTAAGATGGCTAACATGTAGTGATGGCAACAACATTGACCCCGATGAGTTTAGGAGATACAATCGTGACTTGAAGAACGACAATAATCGAGATCCGTCGATGTTTTCTCTAGATCATGTTATTAGGAGCTGGTTATTACCTATCATAAATGTGTTATTTAATTGTTGCCGCGTTATTATATTATGCATGAGTGCTAGCTATTACACACCATTTTATGTACCCTCTTGTACTTGAGCGTATTTAGGGTCCTTATTTTATATTAGACCTTGCTTATTGTCTGTCAATTCATGTGTCGTTCCACAGTTGCACATACTTATTTTATGCTAGGAGATAGTTACTACCAATGATTTCATGTGTTGGTTTGTTCACGCGTCCTTATTTTATCGTAGGAGATAGCTATTACCTATGATTTCATGTGTAATCTCATTATTCGTGTTATTTTATACATGAAATGTAGTTATTTCCTATCATTTCTGCTCCATCCCATCATCGTGGAAAAATGATAGGATACTTAGGTGTTTGAAGTTTATAGTCGATGTATTTTTGCATGAATGGCAACATATTTCATATCCAACCGAGGTGTGATTCCACTGGCTTTGTTGGAAAGCACTCGGGGAGTTAGAATTTTCCAGTCTTGAAATTTTTGGGATATGTCCGCTCCGCAAGATGCCCCCATGCTTGGTCTTGCGTGCGAAACATTCCAAACCCCGAGAAATAGCCATCAAAATAGATCTCTCTAGTTTGGGAAAAAAAAAAGAGAAAAGAGCGAAATGCGCTCAAATTTGACAAAGCCCGTAACTACACAAAATATCACACATACATTGGCTAACACATGCTTTCTATCCTGCACATGTGGAACCCATGGTTGAAAATTGTTTTCCAACCCAATCAATCCCATGTCATGCAAAAAATTATGGCTCATGCCACGTAAATCTTTGGGGGTGTCCACATACTGACATACACATGTGCATGTGTTTAATTAGTTCCTAATATTAGGTATACATACACATGTACCTAGAGGTCTTGGATGCATGTTTGTATCCTTTTCATATGCATCTGGCTATTTCACCTTCATCTCTCCATGCTGGTTTTTTAGGGCATCATTTTGGGCTAGAAGACGGTTATTTCCTAACGCTTCATGTGCCATTTTGCCATGGAGCGTCCATATTTTGTGCTAGTGGACAGATATTACCTAAGATCTATTGTGTCATTTCGTCATCATGGTTGCGCGCTAGAATGCAAAAGGAGAAAAGGAAGCTAAGCCGCGAGTTTCAGAAAACCAAAGGAGAAAAAATGTTCAAACTAGGCTCGAAACTCCCACGGTGCTTTGTGTGCGGACAACCACACCGTAAAAATAGTGGAGACGTCTTTTTGGTGTTTTCCTTCTGGTTTAAGGAGTTTAAAGTACAATGTTTTTCTTTTGAAATTTCCCCGCCTGTTTTCAAGTGTTATTATCACAATATCTTTGCTTTAGCGTTTTCCCGTCTGTTTTCATTTTGCCGTTTTTGGCACCATATTTTTTTTTTGTTTTCATAGTTTCCGATGTTTCGAGTGCTAGAGCACACTCTATCTTTTTAGGGGGGGGGGGGGGGGAGGGGGTGTAGCACACCTCTTTTATCTTTCCCACCCAACTTGGGTGGCCGGTGACATCATGCATATGGTTACAAAGATGTCATTTCCCGCCTATACTCGTGGGTTATAGAGAGTTGTCATGGAAAATCATTATATTTCCTGACCCATTTACTCTGGATATATCACACTGTTTTCGCGATTTTCCGTCTAATTTCTATAACCGATAAAGATTTATTTTATGCTTCCCCACTAGCTATTACCTATCATTTTATGTGTCTTTTTGCTCTCGAGTGTTATTAGGGTTTAGGGTTCCATGATAGGAGATGACAATTATCATTCATTTTATTGTCGCGCAATTTTGTTTTATTAAATAGGAGACGACTATTAGTTGTCATATCATGTGCCATTTGATAGTAGTGTGTTGCTATTTATGCTATGAGATGACTACTACTTGTCATTCCATGTGCCATTTTGTTGTCACATGTTGCTCTTTCATGCTACGAGATAGCTATTACCCATCATTCCATTGTTGTTTCGTTGTCACGCATTGGTAGGGTCATTTTCTTTCTGGTTATGTGTCCTTTTTGTGGCCATATCACCCATTTGGTGTCCGGTCAATAAATCAATGCTTCCAATCCTCGTCAAGTTGCTTCCCCACACCGTTTGTATTCTAGAGCAAGATGATCGGCATGGTGACGCGATGTCGAAACGCGTGGATACCTCAGAGGTGTCGTGTACTACGACACTCATCATGGTAGCTTCCGCGATGAGGTATTCTCGCGGCTGGGAGGTATAACTTAGGTACGGGAAATCAACATTGACTACAATGTCGACTTCCGCTACATCAACATAGTCAACAATGGTATGTTACCATTCTTTTCACGTCGATAATATCATGGTGATGAATAATGTAAACAGAGAAAAGGAAGCTAAGCTGCGAGTTTGAGAAAACAAAAGAAGAAAAAAAATATTCACACTAGGCTCGAGACTCCCATGGTGCACAACCACACCATACAAATAGTGGACAAGTTTTTTTTTGGTGTTTTCCTGCCCATTTTAGGGGTTAAAATACGATGTTTTCTCTTGACATTTTCCTGCATGTTTTCAAGTATTATGTCACATTGTTTTCGCTTTAGCGTTTTCCCGACCATTTTCATTTTGCCGTGTTTGCCCCCATAATTTTTGTTTTGGTAGTTTTTGACGTTGTGCTAGAAAACACTCTATTTTTTTGGGTAGCATACATTTTTTTTTCATCTTTCCCACCCAAATTTCATGGCTGGTGACCGCCCGCATATGGTTACAAAGATGTCATTTCCTGCCTATACTCGTGGGCTATAAAGAGTTGCCATGGGAAATCACTATATTTCCTGACCCGTTTCGTCGGGCTATATCACACCGTTTTGCGGGTTTTTCATCCAAATTTTATGACCAAAAAAATTAATTGTATGCTTCCCCACGGCTATTACCTATCATTTTATGTGTGGTTGCGCTCATGTGTGTTATTAAGGTCCTTATTTCATGCTAGGAGATGACAATTATCAGTCATTCTGTTGTGTGCGGTTTTATTTTATGATAGGAGACGGCTAAAGATGGCATATCATGTGCCATTTCGTAATTGCGTGTTGCTATTATGCTACGAGAGGGCTACTACGCGTCATATCATGTGCCATTTCGTTGTCACACGTTGCTCTTTCATGCTACGAGATATCTATTACCCATCATTTTGTCATGCGTTAGAAGGGTCATTTTTTTTTGGTTTTGTGTCCTTTTTGTGGCCATATCACCCATTTTTGGTGCCCGGCAATAACTCGGAGGTTTCAATCATCATGAAGTTGCTTCCCCACATTGTTTGTATTCTAGAGCATCACGATCGGCATGGTGACGCTACGTGGGAACGCAAGGATGACTCAGAGGTGTCGTGTACTTCGGCACTCATCATGGGAGTTTCCGCGATGAGATATCCTCGCGGTTGGGAGGAATAACTTAGGTACGGAAAATCAGCATTGACTACATTGTCTACTTCCGCTGCATCGACACAAGAAACAACAATACATTACCATTCCTTGCACCTGGATAGAATCATGGTGATGAACTTACACATAGATGTCATGCAGCTAGAGATTTCACTACCTCTTAGAGTTATATTATGTTACCACGTATATCTGTATATTTTCACTGTTTTTTATATAAAATATATTAATATCAAGAAGATACAGTTACATACGGTCGCTATACCAATGTATGTCAAGAACAAGTTGAAACATTGTACATGTGTATATATCATATATTGCTGCAGTTTGCAACGTAGGAATACAAGTTGCATATTTCGCTAACAAATGACAGTTTATTAGCATATCGATTTTCTTACAACCAAAGATTATATAGGCTGGACTTTGCCAGAAATTAACTTACAAAATACAGTGTATGAACGGGTTATTTCTCTATTTAGGGCATGTTCAGACAAACATATTGATATTGGACAGAAGAGGACTATATGTGAAAGGTAGGAAGAGAAACGTGTTTTGTGCTCGATTCCGCACCGGGCAGGAATATTTAGCGCGATACAAAGGGAGCGTCATCGTACAATTATCGGACGGTAGAAGTCGTATGTGAAGCAATTTCCTTCCAAGTTCCATCGTCAAACTGTAGGACTAATATACATCCGTACTCCCTTGGAGTCAAGTAAAATGGAACGGAGAGAGTAGTAACTAAGTAAGGATCAATGCACTTGTTGCAGCCATACTAGCTGATTCACATGGTAGTCAAATCAACCGAGGTGAGAGTTAGTTGGCCTTCTTGTTTTTGTGGGTGATCTAGCAACGTGATGCAACAGCTGCATAGCTAGGTGTGTGGGCACATGAACATGGAGCATTAGAGGTGTCCTAGCACTACGATCACATGCAATGGTATGCATTTTTTTGAAATCAACCAACATGTACTGGTTAAGAACTTTATTTATTTCGGAAGAGCCCGCCACACTTATTCGAATTTGGAGTCGAAAATTTGGAAGAATCAAGAATTCGGCTGGACAATGAGAGGAGAGAAACCGGCCTCATGCGGATCACCCCGCTGGACGCGGTCTGAGCCGTCGATCACAAACCGATCCAGCGGTTGAGCTCCTTCAGAGAAACCAAAGCGTTGCACTCCTCGTTTCTTTCTTCGCTGGGAGGAGTCCCGACGCACGCACATTATTATTGTAAAAAACAAAGAAGAAAAATCCCGAAGCATCGATAGTTCTCTTCTCCGTCTGCGCGTCTCTCCTCCCCCATTCCATTCCCCTCTCTCCGCCGCCGTTCCAGATCGAGTTCCCCTCGTCTCCCGAATCTCGATTCCCCTCGAGAGCCATGACGGCGCTTGACCGAGCTGCACGCCGGCCACCGCGACACGACGAACCGCACGCACGGACTGTGCTCGAGGAGGCGGCGCGGCTGGGCATGTTCGCCGGCACCCGCGTGCATCGTCGCGCGCGGCTCCGTCGAACTCGCCCGACAGCGTCGCCGTCCTTCGGCGGCACTGTCATTGTTGGCGACGGCGATGGCGGTGAGGAGACGCAGGCGACGAACGCGCACTCGCTGTTCACCGGCGTCAGCCTACATCAGCCCTTGTTCCCGTGCAGGTGAGGACCCTCCTTCCCGTCACCTCTTGTTCCAGATCGAGCTGGGGTTCCCATCCACAATCTGCACTCCCCGTCTGCTACTAGGAACAGATCGGTAGAATTTTTTTTGGCCTGGCAAGTTGGTTCAATTGTGTGAGCCCGATATAGATCCATCCAAATAGGCAGTAAATGGATACGTCTCTTCTGGACATCAACCTGACATGCAAAGTTAGCTAGCTCCATCTGGCTCGTAACTGACATTGAATCCACCCTGCTATTGCTGTTTGTTTCCTCTTGGTTGCAGATTAGTCCGAAACTAATTAATTTGGCCGAAATACTACAGGCATGTCTAGGAATCTTGTAATCCAGCCTGCTGCTGCAGCTAGCTCTGGGTTTCCCTGAACGTCCATTGTGCTGAAATTAATTTAGGCACCTAGTAAAACTCACGGCTTTGGATTCAATCTAGTGTAGGCATGTATCAAGCCTGCACTTAGGTAGTACTCCCTCTGTTCCAAAATGTAAGCCTTTTTAGCAAACTAGTTTAGCTTGCTAAAAAGGCTTACATTTTGGAACGGAGGTAGTACTAGCTAGTAGTAACCCAACCAATGGCCTGCTAGATGTACTAGACCCAGAGAGGTAGTAAATCTTTAGGCTTGTGTCTGTTTTCTTTTCTTGCTGCAGAGATGTAGACACAGAGGTGATACATTCATACTTCTCGTTTCCTTTACTTTTATTGCTGATTCGTTGGGAGTAAGTTTCACATGCTTCTGCTTGCTTGTAGTGCATTTTCGTGGTCATTACTTTTTACTGATGAAATAAATATGTCCAAAGTGTAGCAGCAAATTAAGTGCTTCTGTTCTGTATCCCATGGTGTGTGTCAACAATTTATTTGATGCAACATGCTCAGCTTTTATTTGTCTTGCGCAACAAACAAAAAGAATAGCATCTCTGATTCCGGTTATTTGTTCTTTCTGGGCAAACAGCTAGCTGCCAACCAACTGTGATTCCTAACGACCAAGGAGTCTGGCCCGCTGATGCTCTTCTCCAGTGACAAGGACGATGCCATGGACGTCCTCAAGTGGCGACTAGGTGGACGCCAAGAGCGGCATGGAGCGTCGCCACATGCGGCCGAGGCTGGCATGGGCTTGGGCAGCACCACAGCCGCAAGTGCAGGCGTCCTCTTTGGAGCTGCAGGTCCATAGTCTGGGAAAGGTGAGCTTTACCATACGTGCACGCATGCTAATGTAGCGCCTGTAGCTAGGCTATGAAAGGCATAATTCTGAACCTCAACTTGTGTATTTCTTGCAGGTCAATGATGGAACCCACCACTGGTCTCCCGCGCATGGTCGTTCACTACAGGTGGTCTTGGACAGTGCCTCTCTGTGCAACTTAGAGATTCAGAGGTAAGATTGCTTTGCCACTTGTGCTCTATATGTGATGCGTGTGTTTCCTTTACTTCAGGTGACTAGTTAAATTCTAATTACTGTTTTTATGGTTTATAGTTCAGATTATATATTCGCTGTTGGTTACTTCCTAATTGTTATTAGTCATGGAATTCAGGTTGCATTTAGTGTTGCAATTTCTAGTGTTGATACAGATAGTCAGAAATGATTAGTAGGTGCCGAAGTTGTTAGAGAGAACCACATACCGAATATAAATGGATTTTATGATCTGTTTGATTATCATTTCTGAAAGAAGCTAGCTTCTGGGCACTGGCTTCTGTCTAATGCAAGTACGAGCTTGTGCCTAGATATAAAATATTCTACTTTCTGATTGCTATATTGGCACGATGTCTTGTTACTATGATCTTGATCACACGTATGGCACTATATTGACTTCAAATGCGTTACTGCCAGGCTGATCTGTTTCTGTATTCGATGGATCTTTTACTAAGTTGTAATTTTGTACTCTGTTCCTGTATTTTTTGCTGCCTTAGCCATCAGTCCTATCTCGGAATATCCTGTGTGCTATCCAATGTTATATCTGTATCATTTTTGTTAATTTCTCCCATGCTTGCGATCCAATTTCATCCTATCTTTGTACTTGAATGATATCAAAATGACCAATTTCCGACTCGATTTGGCAGGAAAGGCTTTCATGGCTGGTTGCACCATATGTCTGACAAGCGTATGTGCCATGTTTCTGGTGCTGCTGGAGAGGACGGCGCCACCAAATTTGAGAAGGCCGTGGATGTGACTAGTAAGTACCAAAGTTGTTAGTGAGAACCACATAACCAAATATAAATGGATTTTATGATCTCTTTGATTATCAATTCTGAAAGAAGCTAGCTTCTTGGCACCGGACCTCTATCTATAGCCAGCTTGTACCTAGATATAATAACTGTAGGAAATATTTATTTCTGATTGCTATATTGGCAGGATGTCTTGTTAATAATATGATCTTGATCACTCTTATGGCATTAGCTTCACTACCAATGCGTACTCGTCAGGCTTATCTGTTTTCTGTGCCCATTGGATCTCTTACTAGGATGTAATTTTGTACTCTGTTCTTGCATTTTTTTTTGGGTGCCTTAGCCAGCTATTCTATCTGAGAATAATCCCGTGGGCTATCCAATGTTTATATCTGTATATCATTTGTTTTAATTTACGCTGTGCTTGCTAACCATTTTCGTCCTATCTTTGTAGCATTCCCTCTCTTTGCTTGCTAACCATTTACGCCGTGCACTCGACATCGCCATCAAGTGTGGCATCGCCTAGCTGTAAAGTAAATAGTGTTGGTGTGTTGGTTTTGAGCAACGAATGGATCACTGCGACGTCCGTGTATAACCTTGGTCGATCTGTTGTCGTGCCCTGTCTTGGTGAGCGAGGCCCTGTCTTGGCTGCCGGATACGGCTGAAGAGGAGAGCGAGCTGATTCGTTTGGGACCCTGTCACGCGCGGATTGAAAGGGAGCTCGTCTTGTCACGTTCGCGAGTAGAAATAGTAGGTGCATGCACGCACTCGACACTGTCACGTTCGCGAGTAGAAATAGTAGGTGCATGCATGCACAGCAACACGCACGTAAATTAACGCGCAGGGATGGGATCGAGTTACGTACATGGCTAGTTGCCACATTGTACACTAGTGGAGTTGATCCGTACCAAGCATTGAGAACAAATTCCTTGCGTGCGCTAGGTAGCAATAGGTGCCGGCCTTTGCTTGACCAGGGGATGCACGGACTGGGATGGGCCGCAGGTAGAAATACCCCGTGCCCAGGGCATGTACAGCGCAGAGCAGAAGAGAGTATTGATTCCCGCCTTTCCCCGAGCTAATCCAGAGCTAGCACCAGCTGCGGCTACGTACCAACGGAGAAATGTCGCCGCCGCAGCAGGCGCCCCGGAAGAGCTGCGACGGGTGGACCATCTGTTTCTACTGCGGCGTCCTCCTCTTCGCCGGCTTCTACATCGCCGCCGCGCTCTGCCAGCAAGACGGACCCCGCTTCACCGTCGCCGCCCTCTCCGTCTCCGCTGGGCGGGTCGCCTTCAACGTCTCTGACAGCTACCCCAACCGCCACTACGGCATCTCCATCTCCTACAATAGCGCCCCGTCGGCCTCCCTCCTCTTCAACGACGACGGCGCGCCCATCGCCTCCGGCCAGATCAACATGAGCACCACCTCCATCACCGCCATCACCAGCGTCCTCGACGGGCCCCGCTTCTCTGCAGCCCTTCGCGCCAGCCGCGGCCGCCTCCCTCTGCGCCTGCAGCTCGCCGCGCCGATCAGCTTCAGGGTGCTCAACGTCTTCCCCTCCGTCAAACAGAACAAGAACATGCGCGTCAATTGCCATCTGCTCGTCGGCGCGAACGGCAGCCTGCTCCGCGAGTCCATGGGGGCACCTTGCTACACCTCCTTCTAGGTGCCGCTGGATGACGATGATTAGAACTCATGCTATCTAGGTGCCGCTGGATGACGATGATTAGAACTCATGCTATCTACTGTACTTACTACTAGTACCTTTTTTTTTTTGATTTGCCAAAGCTAGTTTCATTACGGTTGAAGTTAGTATTAATATAGTAATGGTTTTATATTTTTGTTAGCGAAAATCCCTTGTAGCTCCCTGGCTCTAGTTATTTTTAATTCAAAAAGTTTCCCTTATTTTTAGGTTTCCAAACATTTCTGGAATAAACTTATGACGTACGGGGGCAATCCTTTGATGGAAGCAAGACAACATGAGCACAAACAATTAAACGTCACAAGCATCCACAAGATGCACCTTTTGTAGTTATGTAACTTATGCCAATTTGCAAGCACATTAGATAAAGCATGCATCATATTAGACTAGATAACACAGCAGGAATAATTAATCACGCGGAACAAAATTTGGACTAAGTGGATTTTTTTTTGAAGCATGTACGTAACAAACCACAACTGCATGCGAAACAAATTAAATAAACTTCTAGCGGAACATAATTTTGGACTAAGTAGAACAAAATTTAAGCAGAGTGCAGAACAAATCACAACTACACGTGAAACTAAATTCTGGATGAAACAAAATTTTGATTTAATTGCACCGTAGAGATGCATTCTACGTTACAGAAAGGACGGCAGTTAGGAGACTATATAAAACAAAATAAGCCAAAATCAACCCAAAAATAATATGTAAAATTAATTATTGGCTCATTCAGGCCTAAAATCCAGGATCCAGCACCGATAGATCATCTTACTTTCACTTTTTGAGAGACTTACTTTTACTTTTGTGGAAAGAACCACGGTGCGGCTGCTATATCGTTGGCACCAAATGCATCAGACACAATGGCATGGTATGTGTTATTTCTCAGATCGTACGTGCCATAACAAGTAAGCCCATAGCGATACTTTCGGGGACTAAATATTGCATGGTCCGCGAAATATATATGGTTACCGCACGGATAACCTTCATGGTTAGGAGATACATGGACGGCCTTAGAGCAGTTTGGGCTCAGAAACAATGCCTGGTCGCCGAGGCTCGATAAAGGTGACCATTGTGACGTCTGCATATCTGCTTGGAACACCTCGAATGAGGACACATCATCGTCATGGCTGCCTTGCCCATGGTTCCATTTGACCATCAGCAACCTGTCACCGCATGAAGAAACTACCAGGAATTGCCTCACGTCTATGCACGAGGTGTCGTCGCCCTTGACCACTAGCTTCACGGAAGACAATACTGTGTGTCCATGGTCCTCGGTAACCTGGAGCGCGAAAAGGTCGTCTGTTTCGGTGATGGCATAGACACTTCCATTGCTGTAGGCTATGTCTTGGTAACTGGCGGGGAGGTCATCGGCTGCGGTGACCGGTGAGCTCATCGACCAAGAGGGCGTATCGGGCTGGCAGAATGCGAGCATCGTGTCGGTTCTGGTTGTGGCGACGACAAGATTGTTGGGGCACACGATGAATTTTGCGAGGGCGCTGTATAACCGGCCCCCGGGTTGCGGCATGTTGCCCATGTCCGGCAGCGGCAAGGTAGCTCCAGAGAGAGGGTTTTTGAGGAAGTTGCGGACCTTGGACTCGTCGTGCGAGTCTCTCCCGATCATTACCAGCCAGCTCTCGGAGGAGGACCAGCATACGGCGAGTCTGTCGGAGCACAGGCGGTGCACCTCGCCGTCCGGGATAGTCTGGACGGTGCCGTTGTATGCGGTGATGCTCCACGGGAACGGCGGAGGCAGCATGGGCGCTGTTGCCGCGCGGCGTGGTGCCAGTGGCGGCAGACGGAGCCGAAGCGGACGCGGTCTGCGAGGGAGGGAAACCGGCCTAGGACGACACCAGCGAGCTCCGGCGGGAGGTGTTGCCACGAGGACGAGCACGAGCCGGCTCCTGACGGCGACGGCGCGGTAGCACTGGCTTTGCTTTGCCTGGCGGCCATGGCCAGATAGATCGATGCAACCAAAAGTCCAAAACTCCCAAAGTAACTCTATATATGCAAACTGATCGAGTTGGTTTCGTCCTCTGCTTCCATCCCAAACCCAGTCGAACACAGACACGGCACGGAACAGACCACCATATGCATGCTCGCTCAAAACGAGAGTTTGCTCAAAACGCGATATGTGTTCTCCGTTTCTCTGACAGTATAGCGCTAGAACGTGTACGTTCCCTTTTCGGGATTTCTATCTGTAAATAGAGCGTTTCAGTATAGCGCACGCCACCTTGAAGATGTACGGGTAGGCTGTCCGACGGCACGCCGTCGGCGCTGCTGCAGCGATAACTATCCTGTCCGAACGACTCGCAAGCGCTCCGGCCAGCAATGGCGGGCGCGGAGCGAGCTTAATCTAACACAAACATTCACTATACTCACGGCGGTTGAGGTCGGCCGCGCGGCGCATGTGGGCGCCCTCGGCACGGGGTGCGTGTTCGACGCGGTAGGGGCGCCGGCTCAGTTTTGGATGCAGAAAGTTGTGATGTTGAACCTTATTATGAGCAGTCACAAAAGTCAGGATGAGAGCATGGAATTTCTGTGACTTTTTCTACCCTATCACATGCAGTTCAGTGAGGTAACTCTGTTTTTCTGACATGCCTTCAGCAAAATAATTTCATCTCTATCTACCTACTGGCCATTGCGAAAATCCCTTGTAGCTCCAGCGATCTCGTTTTTCTTGATTTCGAGAAGTTCATTGGGTCTCAAAACATTCGGAAAGAAAAGCATACAGATATACATATACATGTCTACAATGTACAACCAAATTTGCAGTGAAATGTCTTTATATAGACCACTGGAGCTTGGGAGCCAAAACACCTGCCTCCAAAGCTTATGTGATATCTGACAAATTCATTGAAGATGCAATTTATACCATCATAATCCCCATTCAAAAGACCAACCATATTATGAGACAGCTAACATTGCAGTGCAGCATTTCTAAAAGGCGTACAAAGGAGAGTTACATGACTAAACTGTTGCCACATTGTACACTACTCACACACATTCATGATCTCGTCAGAAGCACAACAAACAAGTTTTATTTTCTTGCAGCGCCACTGCATATGCCAGAACAGAAAAGTTTATCACTTATCACGCCTCTAGCGAAGGTTCTGTAGGTTCTTCAGCATCAGCTTCAGTAGCATTGGGATCATCCACAATTGTGACACCCTCCAGATCCAAGGGGCGCCCAGTCATCGGATGAATGGGGTTCCTATCACGAGGTCCACCCTTCCGGCCCATAGCAAGCAACGGAGGTGGAGGCAGAACGCCAGCCCGGAAAAGGATACGCTGCACAGGATCAGATGGCTGGGCCCCAACAGAGAGCCAGTACCTACAACACAAGTACAGTTTTGTATGATGCTATGTGGTCTTGCAGGCCAGGCGGAATAAACAGCAGGTCATATTTATAGCAAATAGTCATTAGAGCTGCTATGGATGCAATCAAGTACATCTTCATTAGATCTGATCAACTAAATGGAATTACAATCAACTAGCTAGTGCAGCAGCAGACAGTTTCACCTATCTTTCTTTCTCGTTACCTACTCAACATCCCCATTGATACAATGTACCGCCTGAGCAAAGCATAAGAACAACACGACCAATTTATTTAGGTTCCAGGGAAAAGGCATGATTCATTTAAGTTTAGGCTCTAAAATGCCCAACCGGCAATCAAATAATGAATATTACTGGGCTGTACAAACAACGCTAGTACTTTCTAGATTTCTGTTTTTTGTTTTGGCATTTGCTACTTCTGAAATCGGTGTAGCAGAAACTACAATAAGCGTTGTTTCTTCCAAAGAGGAAAATACAACTGAACTAATTCCCTCGAAAATGAAATCAGGAGCAAGCAAAAAAACTCACTTGACCCGGTCAAATTTCAGCCCCATCCTCTTGCCACCATCCTTCCCTGCAAACAGAGACAGAAAACTTTCTCATCAGCTAATCTTCAGTTACCACTACAGCTCGCAGGCACGCCTAAAATTGCACCACAAATCCTTCATAGAGCAGCATAACTAAGCGGCGCCAAGTCGTCTCGATCAAGAAGCGGCCGCCACGGAGCTGCTTGAACAGATCGACTGGGAAATGTGGGGCAGGAGAGGACTCTGACCTGGGAGTGGGTTGTAGTAGCCGAGGACCTCGAGGTGCTTGCCATCGCGGGGGGAGCGGCTGTCGGCAGCCATGACCCTGTAGAAGGGTCGGTTCCGGCAGCCAAACCGCGCGAGCCGGATCCGGACCACCATTATGATGCTTTTTTTTTCTTGCCTTCACCTTCTCTTGTTTGGAAAATTTATAAAAATCTATAGCAAAAACAACTACACCAATTACATCGAGACCAATTTATCTACACTAGCAGATGATATGCACTAGTATATCTAAACAATATGCACATCACAATATATCACCGCACTAGCAGGCAGTAGTATGCTAACCATCGAATTCATCAAGGAAATAATAGCAGTGGCAGCAAGCATAAACGGATGCATAAAAAAAAGGCTGTGGCAGCAAGCGGCACACATCAACAGAAAGAACCAGTACCAACTACATAACTGCATCAGCACACATCATCGATAAGCTGTGGTGTTCATCTACAACTGGGTAACAGCAGTTTTTCGAAAGAAAAAGGGTAATAGCAGTAGGAAGAAATAACTATCTCACCTGGGACGGACGGCGAGCAGGGCGGGGTGGACGCAGAGAGTCGGGGACGTACTCGGTGCGGCTTCGACCTGCCGGTCGCGGGCGGAGAAGCGGGCCGCGGGACGGCCCCGTTCTAGAGCTCCGGCAGCGGATGTCAAGAGGGGCGAGGGAGGGGCTCCGGCAGCGGCAAGGTGGAACGGGTGGCGGCGGCGGAGCCCTAGGAACGCATTTCCCTCATCTCTCTTCTATTCGCTCTTTTTTTTACTTGTTCTGTTCGCTCTGTTCGTATGGGGTATGTGGTGAAAATTAACAAAAATAATCTTAAAATTAATATTCAGAATAAACCTGTAATCTATTAAAAAAATTACACTTTTGTGTGGCGCCTACACTGGGTGCCACATTACGTTATGCAGTGTGACACCCCAGACGGGGGCGCCACACTATCGGCCAGCGTGGCAGCGCGGGACCCGTACTTGTAAGTGTGTCCCTGATCTCTAGGATGTCACACTTGAATATTTTTCTACCCGAGAATCACTCGAACGGGGTGGTTTTACTCGCGACGGCGGAACGGTTAAATCATGGGGTGTGGCATCCTGGACAACGAAGTTACACTTTAGAGTGTGGCACCCTAGTCTGGATGTCACGCTTAAAAATTTCAGAGGAAACAAATTAAATCAACACTCAAAACAAATTTACATCAATATAAATTCCAAGATCATCGTAGCAGCTCCATTATCTACCATCACAAATTTAAAACACCGATTCAGAGGCATAAACATCCATCTCAATTCAACATCACACCAACAAGTTTACGAGTGCAAAACGAAAATAGAAACTCCAAGACCATAATGAAAATAGAAACGATAAGACCGTAAGAACTCCCCGATCTATTTCCTCTGCTTCGTCTTCTTTGGTGTTGCCGCTAGCGTGTTCTTTCGCCTACACGCAGGTTTCTTGAACCTCGGGTTTTCTTGGGTTATTACGGCATGGGGCTCCTCATCCTCGTCCTCGGCATCAGGCAACTCTTCTTTGTTCCTGATTTCAACCTCGTCCTTGTTCTCAGCCAGCCACTTCTTTTTCCCAAGGTCATTAACCGGAATGAATGCTGCCACTCCTTCATGATCGTGTCGACTTGGAAGTCAATAGTAAATCACATGCAGTATGCCCTATTTTAAAACATGCAATGAGGGTACAAGCAACACTCCCCAAACTTGGCATGACTCATCGCCATGCCATCAAGCACGTCTAACTGCACATACAAGATAGAAAACATATGATGGATATCTATATATGTGTGTATTTTCACGATATTTGGTAACACATAGTGAACGGATAATATGGCCACCTAGAGGGGGGGTGAATAGGTGCTAATTCCAAATTTTAATCCTTTTTCGATTTAGTCTTGACACAAAGGTAAATTCTCTAGATATGAAATTACGGTCAATTTACCTATACCACAAGAGCAACACTAAGCAAGATACAAGCACAAAGTAAAGGTAAAGGATAGAAGAAACCTATGGCGGAAGCACGCGGAGACAAGGATGTATTTCCGATTTCCTCCATTTTAGGGAAGTATGTCTCATTGGAGGGGTGTGAGTTTCGCCACGGAGGTCTACTCAACGCCACAAAGCCTCACCATATTCTTCGATGAACTTCGCCACAAAGGCCTAGTTTACCTTCCACTATTGATTTTCTTCGAGGAAAAAATCAGTGCCTTTACAATGAGCTTGAGGCACACACCCGCAACTGAATTAGGGGCTCCCAAGAACACCAACAATCTTGCTCCAAACAACAAGTGAGCAATAATGAGGTCTAGGTTTTCCGAAAGGAAACCCTATACCAGAATCCATCAAGTGAATGAGGGGGAATGAAGAACGGCTTGGTGAAGATGTAGATCGAGGCCTTCTCCTTCAATCCTCTGAAGATCAACAAGTTTGGGTGGAGGGATTGGGAGAAATCTAGCTTTTGGTGAGCTCCATTAATGGGGATATGAATACTGGACAAGCTAACCCCTTGGGAAAGAAGGAGAGGGGATATTTATACCCCTCTCCAAATCTAGCTGCTGTAGGGTCACTTACCCGGGAGTCTCCGGCCTAGGCCGGAAACTTGCAAGTCTCCCGGGAGACTCCGGAGTGCCTCCGGACTGGGCTTCTGTAACTTTCATCTACGAATACAGACAGAAGGTCGTAGTCTCTAGGGAGACTCCGGGGACATTCCGGGACATGCATCTATTAGTTCACAAAAACATCACCAGGGGGAGTCTCCAGGCGTACTCCGGGGAGACTCCGGGCAGGGCCTCTGCGAGATTCACCAAGGAGTAGTCTTGCACTGGAGAGAAAGGGTCAGAGTTTCCGGGGAAACAATCCGGTCCAGGGATACCAGAGTCTCTAGTCAGGGAGACCGGAGTCTCCAGCCTGGAAACTCTAGAGAAACAGAGACATCTCTCTTCTTTTGCAAATTGTTAGCTATGCTTTCATGTTGGTATAACCTAACCACCTGTAGCACTTGTCACATAGTTAGGTGATCACCAGTGTTGTTATCTAACACTCAAAACTAAAATAGGGAGAACACAAAATGTTCTTTCAGTCTCCATATTTTTTGTGTTAGATGACAACACTAGGATTTGCAAAGATAGAGCATATAAACATTGAATATCATGTTATAAAGGAAAGAAAGGCTCCTCGTAAATATGTGCCCAAATTAGGAAGCACCACTTCTAGGAGCAAGGACAAACTAGATATAAGAACCGACATGATAGACACGGGACAATTTGAAGAGAAAGTGGAGATCATACCTTTTGAATCTCGAATGAATATAACAATGATATAATAGCATGCTGGAACAATGATCTTCAACCATATATGATAATACCATGTCTCACACACAATATCATAAAGTAACATAGTTCAACAACACACGCAACAAATAGCAAATGGTTCAACAAAAACACACAAATAAAAAGGACACAGACTCTAAAGAAATGGTAAAAGCAAATGTTTTTGCCCGACCCAGCAAATCCTTGAGGCCTACTAGAGCAACTTCTTCCCCATTAGCATCAAAACACCAAAAAGGAGAGAAGAGCGATGCTACGGATCTCATAGATCACTCGGAGTCCTCATCCTTCTGGTCCTCCTCATCAGCATCAAATTCAGAGTCTTCCTCATCATTAGTAGTTTTTTCCCTTTCCCTTTGACCACATTGGTGGTGGTAGGCTGAGAGGAAATGTCACTGAAGGCAACCCAATTGACAGCTTCGCAGTTCCACTTGTTGTATGGAATGGTCGAGTCATACTTGTCACTTTCCTCAGAACTCGCCCCCACAACACTAGCATGCTTCTTCTTCCCTTGAAGTCCCCCATCTTCTTGAAAAGGATATCTTGGTTATGGATGATGTTCTTGTTCTAGACATAAAGATCATGGTTCTCCTTGTGGATAATCGTCTGCATGCAAAGCAAAAGTCCACTGGAACCAGTTGAGTTGGTTCACCTTTCCCTTGGTGGAAGAGAGAGACGGTCAAGACCTAAAGAAGAGGAGGTAATGGTATTCCTCCTCCTAGAACGAGGAGCAGGATCCTCCCCCTCGATAGAAGAAAAGGTAGCACAAGCAGGAGCATCATCATAATCCAGAACCTGAAGCTTCTTGAAGTTGTGTGGAGTGAAACCCCTAGGGTCCAAACCTTGAACCTTGATCAAGATAAGCTTCATGAAATAGGGAGCATACACTAGGGTCTTCTTCTCCATAATAGCAAAGTGCACCTCGGAAAATATGAAGTCCGGAACATTAACTTCATTTCTTTCACACTCTGGGCCAGCAAGTAAAGTATGATGGGCATGGTACATGAGATTGACCAGGCCACCTCAAATCTCATCAAGATTCCCTGCCTTTCGAGCAATGTTCTCCCTAGACAACCAGAGGAGAATATAATGCACCATGGGAACATCATAGCTCTGCTGACAGACCATTAGTGGTCCTAGACCCATCTTCCTAGCAACCCAGAGGGCCTCAGGAAAATACTCCTTGCGCTCAAGGTTCTCTATGATCAAGGATGATGTGGACATACTGGCTTGCACTTGCTGAGCTTCTCATAGATTTAAACTTGAATCAACTTCATCTCATGCATATGATAGAGAGGATCCTCAGAGTTACAAGGAAAATCAAACAGCCTCCTCTTCCTCATCTCATGAAACTCCTCCTTGGACAACCCATTGAGAGTATCAAGACCATCAAAACATAGCAGCCCCTTCATTTTGACCCTGCACATACTTTGCTTGCTGAGCAGCTGCACACTTGTTATCCTTCTATTTTTGCTTCCATACAGACTCGGGAGCATTACATTCTTGTTCTGCATCAAAATGAAGGGGATCTCCCTTCCTCTTTGGCTTGCGAGGTTCCTTGTTCGGATTGGAAACCATGGACTTGAACCTCTTGTTCCATGTGAAGGTAGAGCGGTAGAAGCAGCAGGGAGATAAGCATATATGTCCCAGAGTGGAACAAATAGGCACTTATAGTAATCTGAAGGTAAAAGTTTGCATCTACACCAGAGTCTCTGGCCAACAGGATCGGAGTCTCTGATCAACACGACCTGACCACATAGAATCCAGGTTTTGGCACAAAATTAACTACAAGAGAGTACAACAAGGGCCTATGTAATGTCTAAACTAGGTGCAACAAAATCATCGAGAGAAACTTAGGTATCTAGTCCACATTCATCTAGGTCAAGACTAGAGAGGAGGTGGAGAGATTTGAACCTTTTTGATCCATGGACGAAGCTCCAAACGAAGGGAAGGAAGATCCCCGACGATGGAGAAGAGGAGAGGGGGTGCTGGTCCAGAAGATCCGTAGGACGAAGGGCTTCTCTAGCGAGTTTCCTGGAGGTGGCGGCAGGCAGGGAGAGAGATGGGGGTCGGGGTGGAGAAGTGGCAACTGAAAGTTTCCCTTCACCCCGATCCTACCTTTGTAATTTTCATAACTGCTGTAGGCCGAAGTCTCCGGGGTAAAGTGGCCGGAGTCTCTGGACAAGCCAGGGTCTCTGCACCTTTTACTCCGGAACCTTTGCCAGACCGGAGTCTTTGCCCTTTACAGACCGGAGTCTCCAGCGCACTTCCTCCAGAAAACAGGGATATTGAAGGTGGGACCATATATGTGGCTAGATGACCAGTTTTGAGAGAGAGGAGAGGATTGGGATTTAGAGAGAGTAACTGATAGGGTGGTATCCACTTTACATGTGCAAGAAGCTAATGATAACGGCCATTTGTCAAGTGTTTCCCACAAAGAGAAAAGAGAGAAAAATAGATCAAAGAAAACAATAAAAACACAATAAGATCCAAATAAAATCAACTCTTCAAAGAGAAGAGGTTGGTAGCCTAGGCCACCATGTAAGACAGTATGGTATGTCACCGTGAAGATGTATCTTGGGTGCATTGCAAAATCTCAACATTTTAGCTCACCGTTCAACATTAGAAAAAATAGATATACATGATTTTTTTACTTTGGGAATAATGTGGGGAGGGAGAGACCAATGTGTTAGGACAAACTCCCCCCATGTCCATGCCTACTCATAGAACTAAACACATAGTCAACTACAGGTGTGCATGCAAGATCTTCAAGTCAAGCTCCTTGAATCGATGTATTTAGCTCATTCCTCAAGAACATAAATCTTGAATCATCAAGGGGTTTCGTGAATATGTTGGCGAGTTGATCCTTGGTGGGCACATAGGCTAGTGCAATATCTCCACGCTTTCTAATGAAATGATGGCGAATCTCAATATGTTTCCTTCTTTTATGTTGCACCGGGTTGTAGGCGATCTTGATGGCACTCTCGTTGTCACATAGGAGGGGAACTTTGTCACAATGAACATCAGACTCTTTGAGGGTTTGCCTCATTCATAACAACTGAGTGCAATCACAATCCGCCGCCACATACTCGACTTCGTCGGTGGAGAGAGATACACAATTTTTCTTATTAGAATACCAACTCATAAAGGACCTACCAAGGAATTGGCAAGCCCCTCGAAGTTGATTTCCTATCATCTTGATCACCAGACCAATCCGAGTCCGTGTACCTAGATGGAGATAAATGTGTCCCCTTTGGGTACCACAACCCAAACCTTGAGTTATGAACCAAATACCGGAAGATCCTATGGACCACCGTCAAGTGCCTTTCCTTAGGAGCTTCTTGATACCTTGCACACACCCCTACACTGAACACAATATCGGGTCTAGAAGCAGAAATATAAAGTAAAGAACCAATCATAGAATGATACAACTTTTGGTTCACATCTTTACCATCGGATTGCGCTTGATATGACACTTGGTTCGCATTGGAGAGACCTTGTCTTTAGCATCTTGGAAGTTGAACCTCTTCAGCATGTGTTGGGTATACTTGGCTTGAGAAATGGAAGTCCCATGAGCCAATTGCTTGATCTCAAAGCCAAGAAGAATTTGAGCTCTACCATCATAGACATCTCAAACATGTCAGTCATAAGCTTTGAAAATTCATCATTGAAAGCTTGATTAGTTGAGCCAAAGATAATATCGTCCATGTAGATTTGGCATATGAAAAGCTCCCCCTTAACCCTCTTTGTGAATAGGGTGGGATCGATTTAACAAACTTCAAACCCACAACCTTGCAACAAGTCTCTAAGGTGCTCATACCTCCATAGAGCACTTTATCGAGCTTGTAGACATGGTTAGGGAAGTTGGGGTCTCAAACCCCGGTGGTTGCTTAACATATACCTCCTCTTTCAATGGACCGTTTAAAAAAGCACTCTTGACATTCATTTGTTGCAATTTAAAGTTATGCAAAGATGCATATGCTAGAAGGATACAAGATGGACTCGAGGCAAGCCACGGGAGCATAGGTCTCATCAAATTCAATGCCTTCCACTTGAGAGAACCCTTGAGCCACCAATCTTGTCTTGTTCCTTATGACAATACCATGCTCATCTTGCTTGTTCTTTAATATCCACTTGGTTCCAATAACATTGCGGCAATCTTTGGGCTTCTCAAATAGCTTCCACACTTTTTTGCGCTCAAAGTTATTTAGTTCTTCATGCATAGCTTCCACCCAATCCGAATCCTCAAGAGCCTCAAACACCTTCTTTGGTTCCACCATGGATATGTGAGCTTGATGCTTACTAAAACTTGCCAATTGAGCTCTTGTGGTTCTATTGCCTCTAAGGTCTCCCAACACTTTTTCATCTGAGAAACCAATGTTCATTAAAGCTCTTTCAATCCTTTTCTCACGACGGGCTTCGATCGCCTCATTGTTGCAAGGAGGGATCACTTGATCATCTTGATCATTTGGGTTCCTGTCTTGACCGGTTTGTTGGCCTTGATCATCATTATGGATTGCTTCAACTTGAGATGAAGAAGGTTGATCTTGTCTATCTTGAATGATAGGAGAACTTGGTTCTTGCATGGAAACTTGATCAACAAGAGGAGGGTCTTGAACTTGTTCTTGGGTTGGTGCACCACTTGCTCCATTGGCATGTTCTTCAAAGGTTGACGAGGGCTCCACTTGAGTATAGAATAGTCCTTCTCGATCGGCCAATAGGTGTTCCTCAATGGGGCAAAAAATGCGACACCCATTCTACCTATGGCTTCTTGAGGAATTTCAACATCTACATTAGAAACATGAAATTGCGCAATTTGGGAGCCATCATTGTCTTTGAACACCACACTACTATATTCAATGACAATCTGTGAGGCCTTGTCAAAGACTCTATAAGTGTGGGATTCGGCACCATCACCAACAAATGCACCCTCAATAGATTTCGCTTGGAATTTAGACAAACGAACTCGTTTTACCAAATAGAAACACTTACAACCAAAGACACGGAAGTAGGAGATATTTTGTTTGTTGCCGGTTGATATGTCCATTTTGCATCACTATTTTATATCATAATTTTATGTTATTCATCGTTATATTTCATGTTATGATGCATACCTTATGTTATTTTATCTTATTTTGCATGTTTCATAATTTTTAGAGAATAAACACCGGGACCAGGAATCTGATGGAAAAAGCACCACCGAGATACCATATTTCAGAAGGTCGGAATAAGAAGTGGGACACCGGGGGTGTCCTAGAAGTTGAGAGGAGGAGTCCAGCCAGAAGGAGAGCCAGAGGGGGCCCACCAGGGGCCCACACCATGAGGTGGCGCGCCCTCCCCCTGGCCGCGCCACCAGGTGGTGTGGCCACCCTGGCCCACCTCTGGGGGATATCTTTCACGTACTTGGCCCCGAGGAAACCCTAAGCCTCAAACCATCGTCGAAGAATTATTCCGCCGCAGCCTTGGGGCGGAAAACACCCGAGAGAGAAAAGCTCTCTGGCAGGGAGAAATCTGCCGGGGAAATTCCTCTCCGGAGAGGGTAAATCACCGCCATCGTCACCGTCATCACTCCAGGAATCATCAAGATCGTCATCATCATCATCACCACCACCAGCACCATCACCCTCATCATCCACCGTCATCCCTCTGTAACAATTAGGGTCCTCTATTGTTGTTTTACATTAGATCTCTCTCCCGGTGTGGATTACTTGTTAGTAGTTGATGCTTGTGAGATTTATCGGTGTTTGCACTTTATGACCAGATTGTTATCATCCATTATATCACCTCTGATTATAATCCATATGATGTCTTGTGAGTAGTTCGTGTTGTTCTTGAGGACATGGGAGAAGTCAAGTTGTTAGTAGTGAAGTAATGTTGAGTAATATTTAATGTTTGATATTTAAGTTGTGGTGTTATTCTTCTAGTGGTGTCATGTGAACGTCGACTACATGATACTTCACCATTTATGGGCCTAGGGGAATTCATCGTGTATTTGGCTACTAATTGTGGGGTTGCCGGAGTGACAGAAACCTAAACCCCCTTTAGGAAACCATTACACGAGGGAGCGTAGGATCCTGAAGTTCAAAGTGGTGGTTAGATTTATTTCTTAATTACTTTCTTGTAGTTGCGGATGCTTGCAAGGGGTATAATCACAAGTATGTATTAGTCTTGGATGGGACGTTACATTAGCATAGGTTCACCCACACAACACTTATCAAAACACCTAATATTATTCAGCGGCATGGAACAAAAGCACTTGACAGAAACCTCCCGTGTGTCCTCGAGAACGTTTGTTAATCATAAGTAAACCCACTGGCTTTTCCTTTGCTGAAGAAAGGATTGAGCCACTTGCTGCAATTATTACTGCTGCAATTATTACTACTGCATTTTATTTACTCACACTTTATTTATCTGCAATATCAGAAACCCCTACAAATTTATCTTCCAGTATTTACAGTTATTCCTTCATCGAAACTGCTTGTCAACACTTTCTGCTCCTCGTTGGGTTCAAAACTCTTATTTATCAGAAGTACTACGATACACCCCTATACTTTTGGGTCATCAAGACTATTTTCTACCGCCGTTGCCGAGGAGTGAAGCACTATTGGGAAGTGGAATTGATAAAGGAAGCTTCTGCTGTAAGTGCTGATTTTATTACTGTGTACTTCTTTATTACACTACTTCTGCTGTAAGTCTTTTCCTGGTAAGGTAAAAGAACATTCTATGTTAGCTAGTGTGGTTAATAAAAGTACAAGGAAACTTGTAGAACCCGAGGAACAAATAACTGTAGAACCTACAGTAGCAATAGTAAAGTACCTTGTTTCTGAAAATATAGAAGAGGGGCACATTATATTTGGTGAAGATGCTTCTAATATTGTCTCTCATCCTAGTAAATCTAGGAAACCTAGTGTTCCTGTGCTATCGGTTAGGATAGGTGATCATTGCTATTATGGTTTGTGTGATATTGGTGCTAGTTCTAGTGCTATCCCTTATGAGCTTTATAAAGAAGTCATGCATGATATTGGTTCTTGTGAACTTGAAGGCATTGATGTGATTATTCAACTTGCTAATAGGGAAACTATTTCTCCAATTGGTATTGTTAGAGATGTGGAGGTCTTATGTGGTAAAACTAAATATCCTGCTGATTTTCTAGTACTAGGCACTTCTGCTAGTGATACTTGTCCTATTATATTTGGTAGACCTTTCTTAAACACATGTGGTGCTGGTATAGATTGTTAAAAGGATAAAATCCTTACAAAGTTTGATGGAGAGTCTTATGAATTTAATTTCTCCAAATTTTCTAAAGCACCTTATGAAGTTGAATTACCTAATGAGAATTATTGAGTTGAACAATTGGCTGCTATTGCTCTTGCTCCTAACAATCCTTTGCAGCAATACATGGAAGACCATGAAAGTGATGTCTTTATGGAAGAAAGGAATGAAATTGACGAGATTTTCCTACATCAGCCAGCGATGCTGAAACATAATTTACGGTGGAAGACTTGGGTACTACATTACCACCCAAGGATGATCCTGTTTTTGAATTAAAGCCTTTGCCTGACAATCTTAAATATGCTCATATTGATGATAATAAATTATGTCCTGTTATTATTAGTTTTGAACTTTCTGGTGAAAAAGAGGAGAGATTACTGGGAATATTGAGGAAACACAGGAGGTGCTATCTGTTATACTCTTGATGATTTGAAGGGGATTTCTCCCGCTATATGTCAGCATGTTATTAATATTGAACCTGATGCAAAGCCGGTTGTTGAACATCAATGTTGTTTAAATCCTAAGATGAAGGATGCGGTAAGAAACGAGGTATTAAAACTCCTTGATGCTGTTATTATTTATCCTATTGCTGATAGTAGATGGGTTAGTCCTGTGCATTGTGTCCCTACGAAAGGAGGTATGACTGTTGTGCCAAATGAAAATAATGAACTTATTCCTCAAAGAGTAGTGGTTGGTTATAGGATGTGCATTGATTTTAGGAAGGTTAACAAAGTTACTAAGAAAGATCATAATCCTTTGCCTTTTATTGATCAAATGTTAGAAAGGTTGTCTAAGAAAACTCATTTCTGCTTTCTTGATGGTTATTTTGGGTTCTCTCAAATTGCTGTTAGAAAGCTTGATCAAGAGAAAACAACTTTTACTTGTCCTTATGGAACCTATGCTTATAGACGTATGCCTTTTGGTTTATGTAATGCTCCTGCTACTTTTCAAAGATGCATGTCTGCTATCTTTCATGGTTTTTGGGAAGAAATTGTGGAAGTCTTCATGGATGATTTCTACGTCTATGGAACTTGTTTTGATAATTGTTTGCAGAATCTTGATAAAGTTTTGCAGAGATGTGAGGAGACTAATCTTGTTCTTAATTGGGAGAAATGCCATTTTATGGTTAATGAAGGAATTGTTCTTGGACATAAAATCTCTGAAAGAGGTATTGAAGTTGATAGAGCTAAAGTTGAAGCCATTGAGAAAATGCCCTGTCCCAGGGATGTCAAAGGTATTCGTAGTATTCTTGGTCATGCGGGTTTCTATAGAAGGTTTATTAAAGATTTCTCTAAAATATCAAAGCCTCTTACTAATCTTCTTCAAAAGGATGTACCTTTTGTTTTTTATGAAGATTGTAGAGAAGCTTTTGAAATTTTAAAGAAGGCTTTAATATCTGCCCCTATTGTTCAACCCCCTGATTGGACTTTACCGTTTGAAATTATGTGTGATGCTAGTGATTATGCTGTAGGTGCTGTTCTTGGACATCGGATATATAAGAAGTTAAATGTCATTCATTATGCTAGTAAAACTCTTGATGCTTCTCAAAAGAATTATGCTACCACTCAAAAAGAGTTCATAGCTGTAGTTTTTGCTTGTGATAAATTTAGACAGTATATTGTTGATTCTAAAGTTACTATTTATACTGATCATGCTGCTATTAAGTACCTCATGGAAAAGAAAGATGTTAAGCCTAGGTTTATTAGATGGGTGCTTCTTTTACAAGAATTTGATTTACATACCGTGGATAGGAAGGGTGGTGAAAATCCTATTGCTGATAATTTGTCTAAATTAGAAAATATCCCTGATGACCCTATTCCTGTTAATGATAGTTTTCCTAATGAACAGTTAGCTGCAATAAAAGTGATCTCTCAAGAGAGTCCATGGTATGTTGATTATGCTAAATTTATTATTTCCAAGTATTTTCCTCCTACCTTTACAGCTCAGGAAAGAAGAAAATTCTTCTAAGATTTGAGGCATTATTTTTGGGATGACCCACACTTATATAAAGAAGGTGTTGATGGTATTATGCGAAGATGTGTTCCTGAAAATGAACAATGAGAGATATTGAGAAAATGTCATAGTAGTGCTTATGGAGGACATCACGCTGCAGATACTGAAAGCTCATGATCCCTCTAATGATTTTGGTGATGATGATAACACGGATATTTCCTATCTAACAATGTTGTTTAGACTGTGCAGCTAATATCTCAGATGATCATTGCTATACTCTCATCAAAAGATCAAAGAGAAGAACTATATTCTGGAATTACTGCCACCGGATTTTTCAGTATGCAGGCCGGAAATTCCGGAACTTAAAGGGCGGATTATCCGGCCCCCACACCGGAAATTTCCGGCCCCCTTCCTGGCACTCTCGAAAACGACTAAGTTCTTTTCTGCCCGCGCATAGATGCCAGGGCGGAAATTTGCCCCAGAAATTTCCGGTGCAAAAATCCGGCCCTCTGGGACTTAGCAGAAATTGGATCATTACAAGTTGCCCGCGCACAGAGATGGGGGCGGAATTTCTGTCCGGAAATTTCCGGGCCCGGAAACAGAAATTCCCGGGCCCGGATTTTTCAATTATCCGCCCCCCGGATATTTCAATATTCCGGTCATCAAGTCCTTAGCGATTTTTCCATCATTGGTTGATGCCCGCGCACAGAAGGTGGGGCGGAAATTTGCCCCGGAAATTTCCGGAGCAAATATCCGGCCCCTGGTCCTTAGCAACTTTTCATCAACAAGTTGATGCCTGCGCACAGAGATGGGGGCGGAGTATTGGGGCGGAATTTTCCGCCCCCGGATATTTCAAATATCCGCCCCCCGGAGAATTCAAATTTCCGGCCAAGACACACCGGAAATTTCCGGCCTTTACTCCGGAATATTCCGGTCCCGCAGGACTGCAACGGTCAGATTTTGGAGGAGCCTATAAATAGCTGTCTTCTTCCTCTAGATAGGCAGCTCGTCCATTCCTCTCTCTCCTCCATTGTTGTAGAGCTCAAAACGCCCCGATCTCCCTCCTCCTCCAACCAAACTCGATGCCCTTCAAGGATCTCATGGAGGAGGACTAGATCTACCTTTCCACCAAGCCAAAACGTGTGTACCCACACCACAACTCTTGGGATCTTGTAATCTCTTGGTTGCTTTGACATCCAAGGGAAACCCTAGTGCTTGTAGCTTCCACCTTTTAGCAAGAAGCTTCGATTGTTGAGAGCCTCCATCTCACTTGTGGAGTAGCCTCAACCCCTTGTAAAGGTTTGGTCAACGCCTTCAAGTCGACCTCATAGTGGAAACGAGAATCTCCCTCACCGGAGAAGCTCAAGGAGAACAAGGTGTGCACATCCGTGCTATTGAGGAGCGCCTAGGTGGCTCCCCACCTCTCCAACGTAGACGTACTTCTTTCAAGAAGGAACTACGGGAAACATATCCTTGTCTCCGTGTTTTTCACTTGTTGTTTTCTTGTACCGTTCCTTTATTTCCGCTGCTACTTGCTTCGTACCACCTAGGGTGTTCACTTAGTTGCACATTTAGGTAATCAAGCATTTACTTTCTTAAAGCCCCCATTAAAAGTGAAAAAGAAGTAAAATTTGTAGGTCACCTATTCACCCCCCCTCTAGTTGACCATATTGCACTTTCAATTGGTATCAGAGCCTCGGCTCTTTTATCGGGCTTAACCGCCTAAGAGTAATCATGGTCAACGGAGATGATCCCGAATCTTCTAAGGAGGAGCTCTCCAAAATGGCCGACACTATAGCCAACCTAGAGACAATGGTTTGTACCATTCAAACCCAATTGTCCAAGGTTAGCTCTAGTGTGGGCTCGGAGGTTTCCTCCATCAAGAAGATGTTGGAGAACATGATGGGTAGAACCAAGGGGCCGTCTCACTCTCCCCATGTCACCGATGAGGATAGTTCGGATGAGGAAACAAATCCGGATATTTCCGAAATCGAAGAAAACATTGCCAAAGCTAAGGCTAAAGCCGCACAAAAGGCTAAAGCCAAAGCTAAGGAGAGTGACGGTGGCTCCAAGTCTCAAACGGCTAATGGTTCGGGGTCCAACTCAAAAGTTCCACCACCACAAAACTATGATTCTATCCACCCAATCGTTTCCATGCCACACATCCTTAATGTTGGAGTTCCACCCATCCTTAACACTAACGAATTTTCCTCTTGGAAGTTTGAAATGGAATCTCACATTTCAGGATCGTGTATGGCATTGTGGAGAAGCGTGATCCATGGATTTCATCCTCATGACCCAAGCAACTTGACTCCAAGGGAGGATGTTGAATCTCAACTCAACAAAACTGCTCTTGTTATTATCCAGAAGGCTCTCCCAAGGGAGCATCTCACTCACATCCGCGGTTGCAAGACCGCCAAGGAAGCTTGGGACAAACTTGATACCTTATTTCAAGGAAATGCTAGTATTCAGTCTTCCAAGTATGATGTGGCCATTGACAACTCCGAGAACTTCGTTATGCAAGAGGATGAGACTCCTGAAGAGCTCTATAGACGAGTTGTCACTCTCGCCAATCAACTGAGAGACTTTGGCAAGGAAGAGATCACCGATGAGTGGATAAAGAGGAAATTTGTCAAGGCTATCACACCCTTCGAGAAGAATCTCGCCACTAGTATCCGGACAAGAGCAGACTACAATACTCTCAACTCCATTGGTGTTCTTAGTGAGTTCATCGCAATTTCTCTCTCACACAAGAGTGCGGATGATGCTCTAGCTCGCTCTAGAGGGATAGGAAAGTCTCCCAACCTTGCATTGAAGTCAAAGGCAATGGCTCGGGTTGATGAAAGTGAAGAAGATGATGATGATGAGGAAGACTATGAAGATACTTACACGGGAGCTCACAAGTGCATTGCCCTTGCTATGCATGGATATTGGAAGAGTTGGGAAGCTCACAAGGCCGGATCTCCAAGGCCTCCACGAAACAAAAACTACAAGAAGAAGGGGGGGCGACCAAGGACATGCTAAAATTGTGGTAGCGCTAACCACTTCGTGAAGGAGTGCCCCTTTGAGCCAAGAGAAGAAAACGAAGGCAAGCTCGTTCGCAAGAACAAGACCAAGCCTCCTCAAAACAAGAACTTTGCAAGGAAGGTGCCAAGGGCTCTCTACGTTCAAGAAGGGGCGGTTCTTGAGACTTACATCTCCGGAGATGAAGGAGAAGATGAGGTAGTTGGAGTTGCTCACATCGCCAAGGCCACCGCATCATCACCTTCGATCTCTCTATTTGAATCCCCCAATGAGAATGTGGCTATCCGACCTACATGTCTTATGGCAAAAGCCACTTCGGTATGCTCTCCCAACTCCAAGACCATTGTCACTAACCCTCCTTCGTTATTGGATTGTGTTGAAAATTCTTGTGAGGAGGATAGTGAGTCTAATGAGTTAAGCATATGTGTCGAGACATCGTAGTAGTTTTCATAGACGGGGGTGCCATGAGACTACGGTAGAGACGTGGGGTAACGGAACGGCGTAGTAACACAGAACACGGGATTTTACCCAGGTTCGGTACGTCGCGACAGTACGGCGTACCTACTCCTGCCTTTCTCACTATAAGGGACTAAAGCCCGTAAATCTGGGTTACAGTGTGAGGGAATAGATCTAGCTTATTCGGCGAGGATGAGCTTCTCGGCGAGATAACCTAGAACTTAGAGCTTAGAGCCTATTGAACTTGAACTTATTGAATCTATCCTCTGTCCGGCTTTATATAATAGCTGGACTAGGGCTTACAGATTAGGAAACCTAGAAGACTACGTTTAACTTGTAACTTGGAAAGTAAGGAATCCGTCTTCTCCTCCAAGCCAGACCACGCGGGCCGTGATCCGGGTTCTTCTAGAATCCGGCTTCTGCGCGTCGGACTACTGGGCCGCCCAATGGACCTAAGCCCACTACCTTGAAGGCCACCCTGGTAGTCCGGCTCTCTGTCTACCATCTTCTATACCCCTATTCAGTATATATCCGACAGTAGCCCCCAGGAAGGATCAAAACTCTGATTCTCCGTCTTTCGTCTAATGCGCTTGTCCGGGAAATCTTGATTCAGCAGTCTTGATTCTTTCTTCTTTCCTTCTGAAGGAGATGGTAACACAAAACTCGGAACTATGAAAATCCGACTTTTCTTCTCGCGATCCTTCGCGGAAAAGGGACTTGTGACATCAGCGCCTCAATCATGCTGACGCAAGCACCGCTTGGTTTCACGCGGGAAACCCTGCAACGTATCTCTGACAGATTCTCACGAGAAACGAGGAGATAGCCATCATTCCTCTGTCGTTCCGTTTCCCGGATTTTCCGGCGTGCGACACGCGTCGAACATCCAACGGTCAAAAGAGCCGTTGGCGCGTATCTAGAGGTTTTCAGGCTATAAATAGCCGTCCTCGTCGTCATCGGAAATCTTTCCTCACTCCACACTGCCCACGCCATTGATACGAACGCAAGCTCGAGAGCGAAAGCTAGTTCCTGCCCCGACGAGCCCTTACCACGCCGAAGCGCACCAGCACCACCGAGTACGATGGCGTCCCCGAAATCGTCACCGGCCCGAGCCTCCATCGACGAACTCCTGGGCGATCTAGATCCCCAGGTTGGGTCGCCCAAGCACGCCGGCGGCGGGCCGGAGAAGAACGCTGCGTCCGCGGCGGGCGGCGGAGGAAATGCTTCCGCCGCCGCAGATATCGCGGGGTCCAGCTCCAAATCGACTCCACCGTTTGCTCCCGAAACGGTGGAGGAGAAAGTAGAACTTCTTGACGAGCAGCTCGCCGCCGCGAGGGCCGCGTCCGCTGCCGCCGCCGGCGGAGACGAAGAAGAGGAAACTGCAGGCAACTGGAGTGCCTGCAGTATTCCTCCGGCTCTTCTTCCTAACTTGGAGAAGGAGGGCCTGGTGCTGAAGAAGAAGTGGCGGGTCCCAGAAGAGGAGACCGAGCCTACGCCCCAGGCGAACGAAAGGGTTCTCCTTACCTCCCACCTTCTACGAGGTATGGGGCTTCCACCCTCTTCCTTTTTCATCCAGGTTCTATCCCACTACAACATCCAACCACACAATCTCCCTCCCAACTCTATTCTTTACATGGCCGGCTTTCAGGCCTTGTTTGAGGGTTACCTAGGAATAGAGCCTAGGATAGATTTCTGGATGTATTGTTTTGGGGTAAAACGCAACTCTGTGGAGGGTGCTCTCCCCACTTGCGGGACCATTTCCTTTACTCTTCGGAGATTCCGAGAGGATTGGTTCCCCAAGATTAAAACTTCCGAGTCCGTCAAATTTTGGACGGGCTCCTTCTTCTATCACCCCGACGTGCCCTTTCCTAAAAAGGCCGTCGGGGTTCCACCTTTTGTGAACTCCGCCGCCGTTCCCCAGGATAACTGGGGAACAGAAGCCGTTCAAAGCCTGCCGCCTGATCTGCTAAGGATCAAGAAGCGCATCGCCAAGCTCACCTCCTCAACGCCGCCTTTGACCGGTATGGACACGGTCATCTGCTGGCTGAATAGGCGAATTCAGCCGTTGGCGAACCATGAAGGCCGCCTTTTGTGCGATTACTCGGGGGCCAAAGATCCTATGCGGACAACCGACAAGGATTGGGCCCCGAAAGAGCTTAAACGGCGCATCAATCAATTGGTCGCATCTCGCGACCAGTACGCGGAGAGTCGGCCAATGTACACGGCCAACAACCCCGCTCCCAAGGTAAAATTTCCGTCATTTGGGTACAACTTCAATTCTTGGATAATCTACCTTTTGATTCTGATTGGTTTTTCCGACAGCTTGCGGATCTTCCAGACTCGGAGTTAGCCTCCGAGGCTGAGCTGGACGCGCTGCGCACCGCTGCTACTGGTGGACGCAAGCGTAAGAAGATAGTTTCCTCTGAGGAAATTATCGATCTTGACGGAATCCCCGTCGCCACTTCCAGGTTATTTCTTCTGGATTTTTCTTTCATGGGAGCTTTTTTCATCCATCTTCGGTGTTTTAACTTTATCCGGGTTTTCTGTTTTTAGCCTGCCGCCTTCCAGCCTAAAGCCTAGGAAGCTGAAGAAACACAAGGTTTCTTCCAGCCGAGGCAGCCAACCTTCCCCCGCCGTCGCCCCGGACACGCCGCGGACAATGGCGGAAGAGCCTACTGCAGCCGCCACCACCAAGCCCCCAGAGCCCAGCCAGCCCATTGTGTCCGAGTCGGACACGAGGGAAAGGGCGGCCCCAAAGGTGGGGGAATCTTCTCGGACTTTTGACGAGGAAATCCCCACCTTTGATAAGGATTTCAAGGTGATCGCTGACGGCTTGGACGCAGCCGGGAGTCGCTTTGCGGAATATGCAAAGGAATTCCACGAAAACTTGGCAGGTTTGCAGCGCCTGAGCCAGGTATATAACTCTAGCCCCCAAGCATTAAAGAAAATGCCTGTTTTTTGCTTTGATGTTTTTCTTATAACCATAACTTTTCCTTGCGATGTATCAGCAAACTTCTGAGGCCATAAACCTGGAAGTTTTCAGGAAGCTCACTGTCAAGAATAAAGAAGTTCGAAGCCTTCTTTCTATTCTTGATGAGAGGGAAACAGAGCTGGCGTCATCTCAGCTCGCGTTGGCAGAAACGAAAGGTAACTTTTTCGTTTTGAACTTTCCAACTTATGTTTTTGTCTGAGGTTTTTCTCGAGTAGATTTACTTAACTCGGATTTTCATTTGCTTTCCAGCTGCGTTAGCTCAGGCTAAGCAAGCAGCGGAAGATTCTGGCAATGCCGAAATTCTCCGCAATGAGAATATTGAGCTTCACAAAAATCTTGTGAAAGCTCAAGAAGAACTGGAAGCCAGCAACCTGGCCCTTGGAATGGCTAACTCCAAGGCTTCCGAGCAGGCGGAGAAGGACAAGTCCACCATCCGGGATTTGACCGAAGCTCTGAATCTTCGTCTGGAAGAAGTTTCCGAGATCGATAAGCTTATCGGTAAATTTCTTACCCTGTCCTCATCCTTCCATGTTTTGCTTTCTCTGCCTTCTCTGCCTAAGCCTTTTTGATGTTTTTATTGGTTTAAACAGGAGACACCCCAGATGGAGCTCGGGTTGCAGGCATCCGAGCTTTCAGGGAAACATGGACTTCGATTAAGGCTGCTGGGACGCAGCTCATCGAGAAGTTCCTTCCCGAAAAAGCTGGGGAATACTCGGAGGTTGAAAAACTTCCGGGTGCCATCATGGAGGTGGTGGAGTCGAAGGAATCCCTTCTTCGCTCTGCTGCACGGGGTGGTGGGCGCATGGCTCTAGGCCTTATGCGCATGCACTACCCAAGTGCCAAATCCTGGCGTGTGGCCACCGGTGTCCCTCAGGGATACACGGATGCGCAACGAACCACCATTTTTGGTGAAGTTATGGGCCACGCCACCCAGATTGCCGCCATGGTGAACGTTTCCGTCAATTATCCAGAAGAGGAGGCTCCTCCAATCCCCGACGAAGAAAGCAGCGAGGAGGAGTCTGATTCTTGAAAGTTCCCTGGAACCTGGATGAAAAAAGTAGACAATAGGAGCATTACCGTTCTTTTATTTGTAACCAAAAATGTAATGCTTCTTTTGTATGAATGAGAATTCTGTCTTTTGCAGTTTAAGTTATTAAATTCGTTGCAAGTTTTTGGTTTTATCATTCCTTTATCTTCTAAGTTCTCTGGTGTGTATGCTTTAACTGTCCTTAGTGTTTGAAATGGCTCAAATAGCAATATGAATCGTTATGCCGAGTAACTGGGGACGAACCAAGCAGTTTTGAAACTCGGAAACATGAATCATGCTAAAGGCATTTTTACTAACTAGTTCCAGTAACCCAACAAACACACAATCAGATAAGACTTAGAGAAAGAAGGAAAGTTTTAAGTGAAACTTGGGCACGCAGGCAATTCAAGTTTCTCTTAGCCGTTAAGAGGCTGAAAAATCATTCAGTTATGTAACTCCGAGTACGCAAGCACAATTCGGGTTAACGTTGAGAAATTTGTAAGATCATTGGGAAATAGGTGAGGCGGAAACACTTTGCACTTATAAGAAATATGGATGACAGTATTCCGACAACTTTATTTCATGATCTCAAAAATGTTTACATAGAATTCAACTAAGTACAGAAAGGGACATAACTTGTAAGGCGCTTCCAAGCTTCTGTAATCCACTTGACTTTGTCGAATTTCTCCAGCAACTTGTAGATTTGTAGAGTTTTAGCCCCCAGTCGATTAATAGATCTTTTCACGGCTGTGGCGTAACCCAGCAATTCTTGAACACCTTTTCCATGCGTAGGATTTGAAATGTCCGAGATTGCTTTGGTCTTTTCCGAGTTTGTTTCTTTTCCCCTATGAGAAGTGATGAAACCCGGAAGTTTATCTGAGGGAACCCCGAATACGCACTTAGATGGATTCAACTTCATCTGGTAAGTGCGCAAGTTATCGAAAGTTTCTCGCAAATCCTCAAGGAGTGAATCTTTTTCCTTGGTTACGACAGCGATATCGTCCACGTAAACATGGACATTTTTTCCAATCTGACTATGCAAACAACGTTGCATGCAACGCTGGTAGGTTGCACCTGCGTTCTTCAGGCCAAAAGGCATGGTTATGTAGTAATACGTCCCGTACGGGGTTATAAACGAAGTCTTGATTTGATCTTCCTTTTTCATGCGTATTTGGTGGTACCCGGAGTATGCATCCAAAAAGCATAAAAGCTCGGAGCCTGCAGTGGCATCGATTATTTGATCGATTCGCGGAAGTGCGAACCTATCTTTCGGACATAACTTGTTCAGTCCTGTGTAATCTATACACATTCTGAGGGCAGTTGTGTCTTTCTTCGGTACTAATACCGGATTTGCGGACCAGTCAGTATGGATTACCTCCTTGATGAAATCCGCTGCTAAAAGCCGGATAATTTCCTTGCCAATAGCCTTCCGTCTTCTTCCGTCAAATCGACGGAGACCTTGTTTGACGGGTTTTGATCCGGGAATATCTTTGAGTTGGTGCTCAGCAAGTTCCCTGGGTACGCCTGGCATGTCAGCTGGACACCAGGCAAAAATATCCCAGTTCTCACGGAGGAACTTGATGAGCTCGCCTTCCTATTTGTCGGTCATCCCAGTCCCTACAACGACGAATTTTGTCGGATCATTGGGGTCCAGGATAACCTGCCTTGTATTCTCGGACGCCTTGAAGCTATCTGTTGGCTTCCGACTTTCTTTTCCTGCCGGCATTTCTTTCGGCGATACCTCCTTGGCTAACTCCTTTAGTTCTTCCTGAGCTATAATTCTTTGAGCGCAAAGGGCGTTTTGCTTCTCCAACTCGTTTGCCAGCTTGAAATTACCGGCAATGGTGATTACTCCTCCTTTGGGTCCTGGCATCTTCAGCTTGTTGTAGATATAACATGACCTTGCCATAAATTTGGCGAAAGCCGGACGTCCGAGTATTGCGTGATACACGCTTTCGAACGGCACAACTTCGAAGGATACTTTTTCCTGCCGGAAGTGATCTTTATCTCCGAAGGTGACATCTAGGGAAATTTCTCCTAGGGATCGTGCTTGCCTGCCAGGAACAATGCCATGGAAGCGTATATTGCTGTAGTTGAGCTGGGACTCGGAGATCTTCAAGTGCTTTAGCGTATCCAGGTACATTATATTAATGCTGGATCCTCCATCCATCAGCACCCTTTTTAGCCTAATGTTTTGAACAATAGGGCTTACAACAAGAGCTTGCGTGCCGGGTTCCGGGATATTTCCAGGATGATCAGACTGATCCCAGGTAATTGGTGTGTTGGAGTACTTCAAGAATTTCGGGGTCGCGGGAATAATCGCGTTTATTTCCCGAAGTGTTCTTTTGGCCACCTTTGCTGATGGAGTTGCTAAGAAGGTTAGCATTGCTTCTCCGTCAACTCTCGGAAATTTGGGCTCGCCTTTTCGCTGCTGTTCCTGGATTTTGTCATCAGTGTCCGATTCGCTGTCTTCTTTTTCAGCTTCTGGCTTTTGTTTGGCAGGCTTCCTCTTGGAACCCTTCCCTTTATTTCCGGATCCTGCATTGCCTTTCATATGCTTGTTTAGCCGGCATTGCGCATTTGTATGGGTAGGTTTGCCAAATTGGGAGTGGTGGACGCAGGGTTCCGACTTAATTTTCTCCCATTCTTCAGGAGAGTAATTGATTGGATCCGAGTTGCGACCTTTCCACTTGTTTCCCTTTTCTCCTCCAAAGGCTAGGTTCACCTCTTTGGGTTTGGTTGTTGATTCTGAAGTTCCTTTTTTGTCAGAACGAGGGGCTTTCTTGGCAAGTATCAATGTATCAATATTGCCACCTCTTGCTCTGATGTCATCCTCGGCTGCAGCATGTTCGTTGGCGGTTGTAAGCATGGATCCGAGATCTCTGTGCTGTTTGGAACCAACCATGAACGGTACAAGTCCGGGTTTCAGGCCATTGACGAAAGCATGCATTGCTTGTACGTCAGTTACTCCAGAACAACTATTCTTCATTGCTGTCCATCTAGAGATGAAATCCACGTATGGTTCATCCTCAAATTGAGTGCAACGGTTGAGTTGGTTGATGCTGTTCGGGCGTTTGTATGTTCCCCGAAAATGCTGAGTGAATACTCTCGCCATATCATCCCAACTGTCGACAGTTCTTGAAGGTAATCCATTGATCCAATCTCTGGCTCCTTCCAGCAACATTAGGGGCAGAAACTTGACAGCTTCCAGGTCTGTCCCATTGTTGATCTGGACGGCTGTATAGTAGTCTGAGAGCCAGGTATCCGGATTTGTACTGCCGGTATACTTTTGATAGGTTGGACCAACTTTGGCGAAGCCAGAATGCAGGGTTATTCTTCGTATCCTGTCAGTGAAGCACTTAGGACCGAAATATAAATCATCCTTTTCTGCTCTATCAATATGTGCAGAATATCTTCCGGCTGAATGGACAGAAGGGGATCTGCTCCTTTCTTTTCCATTGTTGCGCGGACGCGCTTTTCCGGGGTTGTTTCTATCCCTTCCGTTGTCGCGCCCTTTTGGATGAGGTGGAGTTCTGCTCCTGTGCCTCTCTTTGTCCTTGGGCGGTGTCCGAGATCTTTCACGCCTGTGAGGTGTATCGTATCTTCCAGCTTTCTCGGCTGGGTTTCTCGGAGGTGGCATTATTTTGCCGTCATTCCGGTTTTTGTCTTCCCGATCGTGTGGCTTGTATCCGTCTTTCGGGAGATGGGGTCCGGTTCTAGACGCTGCGTCCCGGTTGTCGGGATTTTTCTTGTCTTTCCTCGGATCCTCCTTTTTGTTGTCTGAATCTCCGGGTCCTTCAGGTCTAGGTGCTCCAGCAGCGCAAGTAGCTGTTTTGCATAAGGCGGAACTATCATGCAGCCTTCCAGATCGCTCTTGCCCCCGCTGTTGTTGTTGCAATGCTTTTCCTAAGAAAGCATACACCCCTTGAAGTTTTTCCCCGTTGGAGTACAGATCGTTATTGAGGATGGCGAACGCTGCTTCCGCGTTTTCTGCTGCGGTTTTATATATTGGTTCGCCCCTGGCGTCTTTGCCGTTTACCCGCATTTGCCAAGATGGGTTATGGAACCTTTCTTTCGGCGGCAGATCTTCCGGCTTTGCAATTCCGGGTAATCTTGTAGGTTTGATGGCAGATCTATTCTTTCTCTCGTACTCCTCTATTTCTTCCTTCATGATTTTGATATCATGTTGGGTTTTTTGGAGGTGTTCCCGAGATCTGAGTAGGCGTTGCTGCTGCCTTTGGAAAGCTTGCCTCCTGGCTTCCAGCATCTCAGGGGGCTCGCTTGGTCCTACAGGTGTTTGCAGTAATTCTTGCTCTTCCTGTTCTGTCATTGGCAGAACAGGGATTTCCTTTGCCTTCTCCGTAGGCTTTTCTCCGCTTGCTTCTCCTATTTCCGGGCTTTCTTCAGCTGCATATGCTAGCTTTTTCTTCCGGAATTTTTTGGCGGATTTGTGCCTTTTCTTGGAGGAGGGAGGTTTCTTGACAGGTTCGTCTTCTGTCATCTCCTTGACGTTAGGGAATATTGGAGATGTTTCTCCTTCTTCTCTCTCTTCCCCTGGTGGAGGAGTTTTTGGGCTTTCCTGGCTGCCGGCATCCGTGATTTCTGCAGGTTTTGCCATTAGCACTTCATGGAAGCCCTCTTGAAGAGATTTTACCTTCTTTTCGAAGGCATCCTCATCTTCATCTTCGGAGTCGAATTTATCTGATCCGGTGTCCGACTCCAATCTTGCCTCAATAGCAGCTAGCACAGATTCGGCTTCCGAGTTTGCCGTTGTGCTGGTGGATGTCGGATCTTCCGTCTGGGTGACGGGTAGTGGTTCTTCCGTCTCTGTGACGGGTGTATCATTGTCTGCCTCCTGCACGGGATTTCCATCTTCCGTGTTTTCAGCGACCTCAGATTGCACCATGCCGATAAAGTGTGAATCACCTTGTTGTCGGCGATCTGAGCAAAATCCGGCATCATAGTCGTCCTCGACTGGGTATAGGGCGGGTGGGATAAATTTGCTTCCACCGCAAAACCCCATAGCCTCTGCGGTTAATCCGATAAAGATGTTAGCAGATCCGATCGGAAGCACGCAGGCACTTACCAGGTGGTTTTGCGCCGGTATGTATGATCCGTTGTCGAGGAAGCGCCCGACGTCGTTGTCGAATTCCAAGCTTCCGACAGTGATTGATCTTCCGATTCCGCCGAGTATCCCCGATCGGAACTTTACGCCTGACGTCGTCTGCCCCACGGTGGGCGCCAACTGTCGAGACATCGTAGTAGTTTTCATAGACGGGGGTGCCATGAGACTACGGTAGAGACGTGGGGTAACGGAACGGCGTAGTAACACAGAACACGGGATTTTACCCAGGTTCGGTACGTCGCGACAGTACGGCGTACCTACTCCTGCCTTTCTCACTATAAGGGACTAAAGCCCGTAAATCTGGGTTACAGTGTGAGGGAATAGATCTAGCTTATTCGGCGAGGATGAGCTTCTCGGCGAGATAACCTAGAACTTAGAGCTTAGAGCCTATTGAACTTGAACTTATTGAATCTATCCTCTGTCCGGCTTTATATAATAGCTGGACTAGGGCTTACAGATTAGGAAACCTAGAAGACTACGTTTAACTTGTAACTTGGAAAGTAAGGAATCCGTCTTCTCCTCCAAGCCAGACCACGCGGGCCGTGATCCGGGTTCTTCTAGAATCCGGCTTCTGCGCGTCGGACTACTGGGCCGCCCAATGGACCTAAGCCCACTACCTTGAAGGCCACCCTGGTAGTCCGGCTCTCTGTCTACCATCTTCTATACCCCTATTCAGTATATATCCGACAATATGGCTATCTAGCCTTAAGGGTGAGACTAAGGAAAAGGTGAACTCCCTTTTGAGGCAACTTGATGAGGCTAACTCTCTTGTTGATGAAAAGGAGGAGATCATCATGACCTTAGAAAGCCATGGAGGTCACACTTGCAATGAGCAAGAGCTTGAAAAAGCTCTTGATAATGAGCGTTCCATTCGTGCCTCACTTGAGGAGAAATTGTCTTGTCTTGAAGAAAACTTTGCCATAAGTGTCTCTAAGCTTAGGAAGGAAAATGCTCAATCTCTTGCCTTAATTAAAACTCTTGAACATGAAGAATTGAAGCTAGGAATTGCTCACGAGGAACTTGGTACTCGTTCTGAAAAACTTGAAAAGGAGTTCATGTCTCTTAAGGAAATTCATGACAAGTTAACCAAATCTCGTGACAATCTTCTAGCTCAACAATCAAACAAGCAAGTTGTATCCACTTCACTTTCTAGCTTGAATGTCTTGCCTAGCAATGCTTGTAGTACAACTAATCTTGTAGGAAATGAGAAGAGTCCCCATGAGATTTCTTCTCAACGTGCCAACAATGGAAAGGAGGGACTTGGCTATATAGCCAAGTCAAAGAAGAAGTACAAGAAGAAGAACAAGAAGAGAGTCACCTCCCCCTCACAAGAATTAAGATTTGTGAAAGAGGGAGAGGTGACCAAAGGGAAGGAGACCAACACCATTGTGGGTGGTGAGACCTCTAGGGGTAGCACCACTCACAATAACTTTGCCGGGAAATATAATCCATCTTATGTTCTTATGAAGTCTAGAGATGGTCATGTATATGCTAAATATGTTGGTACTTCTTATGGTGACGATTATCATTGCAGTATTTGGGTTCCTAAGACCCTTGTCGCTAACATGAGAGGACCCATTCAAAGATGGGTCCCTAAATCAAGAAACTAATCTATTGTAGGGAAGTGCTTCCGGTTCGAGCAAATGGACGGTGGATAGTGGTGCATCCCAACATATGACCGGAAGAAATGACGCAATGAGTGATATTCATCCTCCACTACCTCATCTCAATTGCGTTACTATTGGTGACAACTCCGAACTAAAGGTATTGGGACGAGGCAAGGTAGCAATCTCAAATGACTTGTCAATTGAGAATGTTCTTCTTGTTGAGTCCCTTGGCTACAATCTCATCTCGGTTCTTCAACTTGCTAAAAGTGGTTTTACCTCTTTCTTTAATAAGGAGAATGTGATTGTCACTTGGGAAACGACTCTTAAAGTAGCCTTTGTTGGGCATGTCGAGAACGGCATGTGTGTAGTGGACTTCTCCAAAGGAGACACGTGTGCCGCGACATGCCTAATGGCTAAAGTTGATGTGGGTTGGCTATGGCATCGCCGGTTAGCCCACACCAATATGAGGACGTTGCATGACCTTCAAAGTGGCAATCACGTTCTAGGACTAACAAATGCTAAGTTTGCCAAAGATCGTGTGTGTAGCTCTTGCGTTCTAGGAAAGCAACATGGAGAAGCACATCCCACCAAGACGAACATCACTACATCAAGAATCCTTGAGCTCATTCACTTGGACCTCTTTGGTCCTCTATCATATGATAGTCTTGGAGGCAATAAGTATTGCTTGGTGATTGTGGATGATTACTCACGATATTGTTGGGTGTACTTCTTCAAGAGAAAGAGTGAGACTCAAAAGCGGGTCATCGAGTTCATCACTTTGGTGGAAAGACAACATAATACAAGCATCATGGCTATCCGAAGTGATAATGGCTCCGAGTTCAAGAACTACACCGTAGAGGGATTTCTTAGTGAGGAAGGCATTGCTCATCAATATTCCACTCCCTACACTCCTCAACAAAATGGTGTGGCGGAGAGAAAGAATCGGACTCTTATGGATGCGGCTCGAACCATGATTGCGGAGTTCTCTTCTCCTTATAATTTTTGGGCCGAGGCCGTCTCCACCGCTTGTCACGCTAGCAACCGATTATATCTCCGCAAGATCTTGAACAAGACCCCCTATGAGATTCTCACGGGCAAGAAGCCGGACGTTTCATACTTCAAGGTCTTTGGATGCAAATGCTTCATTCGCAAGAGAGGGAAACGCTTGTCAAAGTTCGAGACTAAATCCTATGAGGGTATCTTTGTTGGCTATGCCTCAAACGCTCATGCTTATAGAGTCTATAACAAGTCCACCGGACAAGTTGAAGAAGCTATAGACGTGGTATTTGATGAGGATAATGGGTCCCAAGGGGGCCGTATAAATCATGGTATTGTAGGAGATGCAATTCCTCCCATCATCATAAGAAGAATGGGGATTGGTGAAATAATCCCCATTGAGGGTTACCGGATGACGGAGGGAGAAGGACTATGCCCCACTCAAGTGGAGCCATTGACTACATCCACTGATAACCAAGCTACCCAACAAGATGCACCAAGCCCTCACGCTTCACCACAAGGCCAAGCTAACAATCAAGGTCAAGCTCATGATGAAGGCCAAGCTCACAATGAGGAACAAGATACACATGGTGATGATACAACTAGGAACATAAGGGATCCACCTCCCGTTGATGATCAAGATCAAGGTGGTCATGTTTCCGATGATGAAGGTGATGATCAAGTACTATCCAAGGAAACTTTGGAGGAGATGCTAGCTCGTAGGGCAAAGAGAAGACTAGATAATCTTGCTCGTGCCGATCACACGGAGGACATGATTCTTGGACAAGTTCGTGGAAGGGTCGTCACAAGGAGGCAACTAGCGGATTTTAGCAAAGCGCATGCATTCGTCTCTCACATTGAGCCAAAGAAGGTCTATGAAGCTCTTGAAGATCAAGATTGGCTTGAAGCTATGCACGAAGAACTCAACAATTTCGAGCGCAACAAGGTGTGGAAATTGGTGCCAAGACCCAAAGATTGCAAGAACGTCATCGGCACTAAGTGGATCTTCAAGAACAAACAAGACAAGGACGGCATCGTCATCCGCAACAAGGCTAGATTGGTTGCTCAAGGTTTCTCTCAAGTCGAAGGTGTCGATTTCGGTGAAACTTTCGCTCCCGTTGCTCGTCTTGAATCTATTCGCATCTTACTTGCTTATGCCTCTCATCACAACTTTAAATTGCAACAAATGGATGTTAAAAGTGCATTTTTGAATGGTCCCATCCACGAGTTGGTTTATGTCAAGCAACCTCCGGGTTTCGAAGATCCCAACCACCCCGATCATGTCTACAAACTCGATAAGGCGCTATATGGGCTTAAACAAGCCCCACGTGCGTGGTACGAGCACCTTAAAGAGTTTTTGGTAGATCGTGGGTTCAATGTTGGTTTAATCGATCCCACCCTTTTCACCAAAAAGGTTGGAGGTGACTTGTTCATATGCCAACTCTATGTGGATGATATCATCTTTGGTTCTACTAACGTCGCATTCAATGATGAGTTTTGCAAGCTTATGACGGATAAATTCGAGATGTCAATGATGGGAGAATTGGAGTATTTTCTTGGCTTTGAGATCAAGCAACACCCCGAAGGCACATTCATCAAGCAAGCCAAGTATACTCAAGACATGCTCAAGCGCTTCAACATGCACGATGCCAAACCTATGAAGACTCCCATGTCCACGGCTATTGACTTGAAACCCGACCCGAATGGTAAAGAGGTAGATCAAAAGGTATACCGCTCCATGATTGGCTCTTTGCTCTACCTTTGTGCATCTAGACCCGATATTATGTATAGCGTTGGTAAATGTGCAAGGTTTGAAGCCTCCCCGAGACAAAGTCATTTTGAAGCGGTTAAGCGTATCTTTCGATATTTAGTTCATACCCCAAACTTTGGTCTTTGGTATCTCAAGGGTTCAAGCTTTCAGCTCATTGGGTATTCGGATGCGGACTATGCGGGAGAGAAGACGGATAGGAAATCTACATCCGGAAGTTGTCAATTTCTTGGCCGCTCATTGGTATGTTGGTCTTCCAAGAAGCAAAACTGCATTGCTCTCTCCACCACTGAGGCCGAATACATCTCCGCGGCGAGTTGTTGTGCTCAATTACTTTGGATGCGGCAAACATTGAGAGATTATGGCATCATCTTCGACAACGTTCCTCTCTTGTGCGACAATGAGAGTGCCATCAAGATCGCCTACAATCTCGTTCTTCACTCCAAGACGAAGCACATTGAGATACGACATCACTTCATTCGGGATCATGTTGAGAAGGGTGATATTGACCTCTCCTATGTTGCGACCAAGGATCAACTCGCGGATATCTTCACGAAGGCCCTTGATGAACCAAGATTTCGGGGTTTGAGGAATGAACTAAATGTGATCGATGCGTCTAACTTCTCTTGAACCCTTGCATGAGTACCTTCACTATATGTGCTATCTAGTCTAGATGTAGGCATGGACATAGGGGGAGCGTAGTTCAACTCATGAACAAACACTCCACCTATCATGCGTAAAACAATCAAAACGTCATGCATATCTAGTCAATTTGTGACTTATTGTGCTTAAAACGTGAGTTATACTTTTGAGTCCAAGATACATCTTCGCGGCTCCTTGGTATCACTCAAACACGGTGGCTTCGGCCACCAACTCTTTCCTTTGAATTTGTATTTGATGTGTTTTTAGTGTTTTCTTCGTGTTCGTGCGTTTGTTTGTGGTTTTCGTTTTTGGAGGCTCACGACTTGTTCCATCTTCCACAAAAACTCGGATGGCGTGGAAACACCGGAAATTCCGGCCTAGGACCCGGAATATTCCGGCCCCCAGACATTTGTCCCAGAAATTTCGCCCATTTCCAATGTGCCCGCTCGCAGAAGGCACACCGGAAAATTGGAGCGGAAATTTCCGGGGTAAATTTCCGGGGCCCGGAATATTCCGTGCCTTAAGTCCCGGAAATTTCCGGGGTTCGAAAATGGACTCGAATAGTCCCCCAACTATCCCGCGTGCCCGCTCGCAGAGGGCACACCGGATATTTGGGCGGAATATTCCGGCCCAAATTTCCGCCCCCCCGGAATTTCCGGACTTAATACCGGAAATTTCCGGTGTGGTTGGTCTGGGGCTATATAAGGGCGACAGGAGGGAGCAGTTCCAGGTTGCTTCCCTCCCCTCGCCCCCACTCGCCCCGAGCCGCCACCGCCGCCTCCGAGACTCCCGGGAGGCTCCTTTGCCTCCCCTCCTCTTCATCTACTCATCTTTTGCGGATCAAGAGACCGCACGTCCGTTCCTATTCATGGATCCCGGTATGTGTACGTTTTCTCCGCAATTTTGGATTGATTAGATGCGTTGTTCTCCTATCTAGTGATCCTCTTGGTTTAGCACGGTTCCTTGTTCACACACGTATCACCTATCCTCTAGGATTCATCTTTGTACTAGATTCCTCGTTCTAGATTCATTCCAGGCCCAGATTCAGATCTGGATTCAAAAATTTCGCAGACCGGAAATTTCCGCCCCAGGACCGGAATTTCCGCCCCCCCCGGAAATTTCCCTGAGGCCGGAATTTCCGCCCTGCGGAATTTCCGCATCCTTGACCGGAATTTCCGGCCTGTACTGAATCTCGAACAGTCGTCTCCTTGCTTCATTTTCTCAAGTCATGAGCCCCCGTTTTTTATTTTTGTTTGGTTTTCTTTGCATCTTTTTCTGCCTTCCTCGCAGATGGTTCAAGCTCTAGGCCCGGAAAGCTGCCCAGTACCCGCAAGCGCCTCCGCCACCTGACAGAAAATGAAGAGGGGACTTTTGTTGAGGATAATGAGACTCGCCGGCGTGCGAGGGATGCTGAGAGAGATTATGAGCGTCAACGTGATGCTGACAGGGCTGCCCGCAAGGCCGGCAGACAGCAAGGCAAGGCCACTCTCAACGTGGGCACCATGTCAATTCTGGAATTCAAGGCATGGAGGGCCAAGGCATGGTACACGGAGGGTCCTCAGGACCCCACCATTGACTCATGCTTTTGGCATGTTGAGCAGGAGACCCTATTCAAGCAGGTATACACTGTGATGAGCAAGCCCGTGTGCCCCATGAAGGTGATCAACTTTGCTCATCTGGATGCCAACCCCGCCTACTTCAACAACTCTGTTCAGCTAGCTGAGGTTCTTGGTCTACGTCCGCTCATGGAGACTAGGTGCTCCTACAATACCACATTCATTCAACAGTTCTATGCCACACTTGTCATTGATGATTCTGAAGAAATTGGGATGTCCTGGATGTCTAGCCCTCACTTGCTCACAGCCAACTTCCATGACTTTGCTTCTGAGCTTGGGTATCCTTTTTATGGCCTCAACACTCCCCAGGGTCACCGCATGCATATTCACGGGGTTGAGTATGAGAAGAACAAGCTGGCTGAGTTGTATGGCTCCACAGGTGTGATTGGCTCGGCCAAAGGGCCGTATCCCATATATGACATTCTGCTGCGCATGTTCCGGGAGTCTATTGCCCCAAGTGGTGGGAATAATGATGCTATTCGTGGTGGCTTGGTCAACCTCATGCACCACGCCTTCTTGACCTTCACTGAGAGCGACATGACTGACATGGAGGCCCACAAGATTGATGTGATGGATTTCATCTTCCATGAGCTCCACTTTGCTCTCTTCCACCGCAAAGTGCCTCCATATGCTCCCTATATTATGAAGCTCATCAAGGCCCGCTATCCCGCAACACTTCGTGAGGACCTTGAGCTTGACTGCGAGGAGCACAAGGACGTCACCCTGTACAAGAAGGCTGCCCACACTCAGCAGGTTGCACATGATGTTGGTGCCACAGGTCAAGGCCACCGGGATCCTCGCATGCGTCCCCCTCCTCCTGGCAAGAAGAAGCGCTCCTGGCTTGTTCGCGCAATTGAGAAGGTGCTGTGCATGAATGTGTGCCTCCACAAGGAGAACTACAGCGCCTATGTGGAGCGCCGCAGCATCCTCGAGAACCAGCATCACATCATGACTGCTCTTGGTGCCCCCAATGTGCCACCACTTCCTCCTCCCAGGATTGCCTACAAGAACTGGAACAACCGCGTCGTTGACTGGGACATCGGTGTGGATGATGATGAGGACATGGAGGATGTCACCGAGGATGAAGCAGAAGAGGAAGAAGAGGACACCCAGACCTAGAGTTTGCTCCATGGGACGTAGCTCTATCTTTTCTCTTTTTGGTATCCTGATGCCAAAGGGGGAGAAGATCTAGATGATCGCGGGCATTTGCTTGGGAGGGTTTCGTTCTTCATTTGCCGTTTTTTTATCATTTCGTGCGTCTTTTCGAACTTCGTTCTATCGTACTCGTTATTCGTTGGTGAACTATTATTATTAGGAGGCATGTCTCCTATATATGCTATCTGTGATGTTTTCGTATCTTGCATTGTTAGTTTACTTTCCCGCAAATACCCGTGTTGTCATCATTCACCAAAAAGGGGGAGATTGAAAGCTCATGATCCCTCTAATGATTTTGGTGATGATGATAACACGGATATATCCTATCTAACAATGTTGTTTAGACTGTGCAGCTAATATCTCAGATGATCATTGCTATACTCTCATCAAAAGATCAAAGAGAAGAACTATATTCTGGAATTACTACCACCGGATTTTTCAGTATGTAGGCCGAAAATTCCGGAACTTAAAGGGCGGATTATCCGGCCCCCACACCGGAAATTTCCGGCCCCCTTCCTGGCACTCTCGAAAACGACTAAGTTCTTTTCTGCCCGCGCACAGATGCCAGGGCGGAAATTTGCCCCGGAAATTTCCGGTGCAAAAATCCGGCCCTCTGGGACTTAGCAGAAATTGGATCATTACAAGTTGCCCGCGCACAGAGATGGGGGCAGAATTTCTGTCCGGAAATTTCCGGGCCCGGATTTTTCAATTATCCGCCCCCCGGATATTTCAATATTCCGGTCATCAAGTCCTTAGCGATTTTTCCATCATTGGTTGATGCCCGCGCACAGAAGGTGGGGCGGAAATTTGCCCCGGAAATTTCCGGAGCAAATATCCGGCCCCTGGTCCTTAGCAATTTTTCATCAACAAGTTGATGCCTGCGCACAGAGATGGGGGCGGAGTATTGGGGCGGAATTTTCCGCCCCCGGATATTTCAAATATCCGCCCCCCGGAGAATTCAAATTTCCGGCCAAGACACACCGGAAATTTCCGGCCTTTACTCCGGAATATTCCGGTCCCGCAGGACTGCAACGGTCAGATTTTGGAGGAGCCTATAAATAGCTGTCTTCTTCCTCTAGATAGGTAGCTCGTCCATTCCTCTCTCTCCTCCATTGTTGTAGAGCTCAAAACGCCCCGATCTCCCTCCTCCTCCAACCAAACTCGATGCCCTTCAAGGATCTCATGGAGGAGGACTAGATCTACCTTTCCACCAAGCCAAAACGTGTGTACCCACACCACAACTCTTGGGATCTTGTAATCTCTTGGTTGCTTTGACATCCAAGGGAAACCCTAGTGCTTGTAGCTTCCACCTTGTAGCAAGAAGCTTCGATTGTTGAGAGCCTCCATCTCACTTGTGGAGTAGTCTCAACCCCTTGTAAAGGTTTGGTCAACGCCTTCAAGTCGACCTCATAGTGGAAACGAGAATCTCCCTCACCGGAGAAGCTCAAGGAGAACAAGGTGTGCACATCCGTGCTATTGAGGAGCGCCTAGGTGGCTCCCCACCTCTCCAACGTAGACGTACTTATTTCAAGAAGGAACTACGGGAAACATATCCTTGTCTCCGTGTTTTTCACTTGTTGTTTTCTTGTACCGTTCCTTTATTTCCGCTGCTACTTGCTTCGTACCACCTAGGGTGTTCACTTAGTTGCACATTTAGGTAATCAAGCATTTACTTTCTTAAAGCCCCCATTAAAAGTGAAAAAGAAGTAAAATTTGTAGGTCACCTATTCACCCCCCCCTCTAGTTGACCATATTGCACTTTCAGATACAACTGCACATAAGGTTCTACAGTCAGGTTTTTATTGGCCTACTCTCTTTAAAGATGCTAGAAATTTTATTTTTATCTTGTGATTAATGTCAAAGGGTTGGAAATATTTATAGATGTAATGAAATGCCTATGAATTATTCTCTTGTTGTTGAACCATTTGATTGTTGGGGTTTTGACTTTATGGGTCCTTTCCCTCCTTCACAAGGCTACACTCTTATTCTTGTTGCTGTTGATTATGTTACTAAATGGGTAGAATCTATACCTACTAAAAGTGCTGATGGTGAAACCTCATTAAAAATGCTTAAAGACATTATTTTCCCTAGGTTTGGTGTGCCTAGATATCTTATGACTGATGGGGGTTCTCATTTTATTCATGGTGGTTTTAGAAAGACTCTTTCTAAATATGATGATAATCATAGAATTGCCTCACCCTATCATCCTCAAACTAGTGGGAAAGTAGAATTATCAAATAGAGACATCTAATCTATCTTGCAAAAGACTGTTAACAAATCTAGAAAAAATTGGGCTAAGAAATCAAATGATGCTCTGTGGGCTTATAGAATTGCTTATAAAAATCCCATGTGCATGCCTCCTTATAAGATGGTTTATGGAAAAGCTTGTCACTTGCCTATAGAATTAGAACACAAAGCTTATTGGGTGGTGAAAGACCTAAATAGAGATTTTAAACTTGTTGGTGAGAAAAAATTGCTTGACTTAAGTTCTTTAGATGAATGGAGGAGTGAAGCATATGAAAATGCTAAGCTCTTTAAAGAGAATGTTAAAAGGTGGCACGATAAGATAATTATTAAAAGACAATTTCATGTTGGTGATAAAGTGCTATTATATAGGTCTCGTCTCAGATTTTTGGCATGAAAATTACTCTCGAGATGGGAAGGATCTTTTGTTATCGAAGAGGTATACCGTTTGGGGGCAATTAAAATTGTTTCCCTTGAAGACAACACTTCACAAGTGGTGAATGGCCAAAGACTCAAGCATTATATTTTTGGAGATCCTTATAACGAAAATGTTGATTGTATTCAAGCCATGATCCCGGAGGAATTTATTAAGAAGCATATTTCAGAAACTGCAGAGTCATTTTTTGAATAGGTATCAGTTTTGGTAAGAAAACGTTCGTGAAACATCTTCCAACTTTTACTTTTACTGTTTTTGGAAACTATGAAAATTAAGAGCCGGAAACAAGGCGGAGACGGATCCCGAAGGGGGACCACAGGGTGGACACACCATGGGGTGGCGCGGGTCCACCTGGCCGCGCCACCTAGGGGTGTGGGCCCCCTGGCCACCCCCCGGCATCACCCTTTCGCCTATTTATACTCCCCCGAGGGAAAACCCTAAAAAGAATCGACCTTTTCCACAAAATACATTCGTAGCTCCGCTGCCGCCGACAAGTTTCGGGGGACAGATCTCTGTTCTAGCACCCTGCCGGGACAGGGAAGTGCCCACGGAAGCCATCTCCATCGCCGTTGCTGTCTCCTGTGACGAGGAGGGAGTAGTTCTGCCCCGAGGCTGAGGGCTCTACCGGTAGCTATGTGGTTCATCTCTCTCTACCATGGTGTGATCTTTATGTGATTATGAGCTTTGTAATCTAGTTGAATATGTAGGTGTGATCTTCATCTGTTATGCTACTCAAGTGGTTTTGTTATCTCCGTAAATACTTTGATCACGGTGTAAAGGTGATAGTGTGTGCACCATGTGGTTTAGCATGATATTTATATCTTGTGTTGGAAGATGAATCTATGAAATTGTGGCGTTTGTTTAGTACTAATTTAGGGCACTCATAGTGATAGCGTGGGGTTCCCTAGAGAGGGAATATAGACTTGGGGAGTGTTGTTACAGCCCTACGCAATGATTGGTGTTTTTTATTCGGCCGAAGAGTGGTTCGGAGTAGCATAGTGAAGAAGTGATATTTATGCATTCAATTATGTTTTCATTGTTGAGAGGTGTCCACTAGTGAAAGTAGGATCCCTAGGCCTTATTTCCAAGCATTGAAACACCATTTTCCACCTATTCTGCTACATGTTTTCTTGTTGCCATTTTTATTTCAGATTGCTATTATTACTTATAAACATCCATATTACTCGCATTTCACTATCTCTTCGCCGAACTAGTGCTCCTATAGACTTGACAAGTATATTGGGTGTGTTGGGGACACAAGAGACTTCTTGTATCTTAATTGCAGGGTTGCTTGAGAGGGATATCTTTGACCTCTACCTCCCTCAGTTCGATAAACCTTGGGTGATCCACTTAAGGGAAACTTGCTGTTGTTCTACAAACCTCTGCACTTGGAGGCCCAACACTGTCTACAAGAATAGAAGCGTGCGTAGACATCCAGCTCTTTTCTGGCGCCGTTGCCGGGGAGGTAAGGTAAAATGTACTCACATCTTTGGGTGTGAGTGATCGAAGTTATTTCCTTTAGATTCTGCAATTATATCTTTTTTTCTTGTTTTCACTAGTTAGGCTTATTTTTACTTGTTGCTTGTTTTTATTTTTACTAGTTATTCTTAATGGAAAACAACAAAAATATGAGATAGCTTTATAATATTTATCTTGAGTTAGGACATGAAGTGTTTGAAAAGAAAATTAAAAAAACTATGGAACTTTATTTGCATGCTAATAGCAATGTTATTAGTATGAATGCTTTGAACACTATTATTTCTAATGCTATGGAAAATTATAAGCTTGGGGAAGCTGGTTTTGATGAATATGATATTTTTAGTCCCCCAAGTTTTAGGAGGAAATTTCCTTTGATGATACTTTGCCTCCAATATATGATGATTATAATTATTGTGGTATTCTAGTTCCACCTATTTAGAATGATGAATATGATATTTTCAATCCACCTACAATACAGGAAAATATTAATTATGATAACAATATGCCTTCTATATTTAATGATTTTGGTGATGAGAATAATAATGATAGGTATTTTGTTGAATTTGCTCCCACTACTATTAATAAGAATGACTATGCTTATGTGGAGAGTAATAATTCTTTTATGGATGTGGCTCATGATAAGAATGTTATATATGATAGCTATATTGTTAATTTTATTCATGATGCTACTGAAAGTTATTATGAGAGACGGAAACATAATTTTATGCATCTCAACAGTATTAAGTTTCCCCTCTTTATGTTTAAAATTTTGAAGTTGCACTTATTTTGCTTTCCTATGCTTGTTGCTTTGTGCTTTCATGACTTGTTTTTCTACAAGATTATTTTTCATACGAAGTGGGTTAGACTTAAATTTGTTTTATGTTTGCATCTTGATGCTCTATTTTGCTTCAATTAATATTTCTCATGTGAGCATCTTCTCAAATTATCATGCCTAGCTAAAAGGCTTTAAAGAAAAGCACTTCTTGGGAGATAACCCATGTTTTTATTTTTGCATCGCTTTTCTATGTTTTCTTTGAGTCAATAGGTTTTATACTTCTGTAGAGACTCCTTTTTCATGTTTTAGTAGTGCCAAGTAAAGTCTCTGACGAAAGTTGGAGTTCGTTTTCGGATTTCTGCGCAGAAAACAGATTTCTGCTGTCCACCGTAAAACATCGCATAAAATCCTGGAAGATCATAATGATCTGAAATTATTTTTTCTTATTCCTCAACTAATTACGCAACTTTTCTTAGTTGACCACTTTTTTATTTGAGCAACATAAGATTTTTGAAAAAATCATCTTTACCTGCTGACCTGTTTTGACAGATTTCTGCCAATAATTGCATTTGCCTCTTAATCTCTTTCTTTTGGTGTTCTTTTGATAAAAAGAGTTTTAAAATAAGTTCTGACAGTAGATAATGTGTTTATGATTGTTAGTCTTGTGCTGAAACTGAACCATGTGAATTTATTATTTCGATTGCACTAACGTTGCTAATGAAGATTGTGAGAAGTTTGGTGTGAAGGAAGTTTTCAAGGGTCAAGAGAAGAGGATGATATGATGTGATCAAGAAGAGTGAAAATACTAAGCTTGGGGATGCCCCGGAGATACATCCCAGCAAATTCCAAGAAGACTCAAGCGTCTAAGCTTGGGGATGCCCAAGGCATCCCCTTCTTCATCGACAAATTATCAGGTCACTTCTAGTGAAACTATATTTTTATTCGGTCACATCTTATGTGCTTTACTTGGAGCAACATTTATTTTTGTTTTCAGTTTGTTTAGTTTTCTTTGCTGTATTTTATGGTTGGATATTATCATACTTGTGTGGGAGAGAGACACGCTCCGTTTGCATTGCTTATAACACTCTAGTTTTCATTTTTATTGTTCTGTGAGTGTTCACTTTTTGCTAGTACTGCGTTTAGCCCTTGTTTTCATGAATCTCTTATTAAGAGATGTTAGTTTTAGTAGTGTTATGTGACTAGTCTCATGTTTTCTTGCCGTAGCATGTAGAATATTTTTGTTAAAACATATCTTTTATGGTGCTTGTTGGGAAAACAAATTGCTGCTTGAAGTAGAATTTGTAATAGTGCAAGTAGAAGCTTGTATAGGCTGTGGCTAGAACTTTTTCATGCCATGCTAAATGTTATTTTAGTTTTAAATCCTTGTGGTTATTGAGTATCATGAATAGCCTTAAATAGCTGAGAGCGTTTAATATGTCTTGAACTATTCATGAGTTGTTCTTGTCATAGTAAAGCACCAATATATGGTATTCTCTTTCGAATGGTTTATTTGGTTGACTTGGCGCATGCTCATGCCATGTTTATGACTACGAACCAGTCACGAATAGCCTCCATGACCATTTATTTTTTGAACTTGTGATACCTCTTATGCTTTAATTAATGATGCTTATGTCGTTGTGCATGATTATGGCTCTTATGCTCTCTTGATTTGTCGCTCCCAGTCTTTTGCTAGCCTCCACCTGTATTGAGTATGGAATTCTACTCGTGCATCCAAACTCCTTAAACCAAAGTTTTCCCATTGTGTACACCATACCTAGCTACATGTGGTATTTCACTGCCACTCCAAGTAAATTTCTCATTTATTACCTTTAAAACCTTCAAAATTGTTCCTGTTTTGTGTTCTTGTTTTTGCTCATGAGGACGTTAATAGAGAATCTTTATCTCACTTGTTGATTGGATTTCACACCCTGGACTAGTGTCTTAATCCACTTATCCAAATGATAGAAGAGCTGGCAGCGGGATGCCCAGCCCCAAATTAATACAAACAAATTCTCTTCACTATTTTTCCTCTGATTTATCAGTCAAAGCATAATTGTGTAAACAAAAGAGAAAGAGGAATGACCTTCTACACCAGTTGCGTCCTTCACCATGGGAGCCGCTCTTGTGAATCCAGTTGACTTGTGACGTACTGTATTGTCTGTTTACCATTCGTTGACATAATCATACACCTCTCCTAAAAAATAGACACTCCTCCATAGTGTCAAACTTTTAATACCTCTGTTTAATAAAATAAAAAGCTCTATCACATGAGCGATCCCTACTTCCCTCTGCGAAGGGCCTTTCTTTTACTTTTATGTTGAGTCTCCATCTTCTAACTTTATGCACAGTTGAGAGAGCATTTTTTCCATTATGGGTTATATGTGCATTTGTACCATAAACATCAATAATTACTTCATGATGTGATATTATTTGTTCTTAAATTATTTTCTCTAGTCTTCCTCATGAACTTTGAAAGTGTCCTGGTATTTATGTTTTGTCCCAGTCTTATGGACTAGCAAAATACCACTTTGCCATGCTTTCTCTATACTTGAAACAAACGTTTATCTTTCTTTGCATTATTATCCATAATCCTTTATTTAAGATACTCTTCATGATGCAAAGTGATTGCTATGCTTTATTATTAAAGTTATATTATCATGTTTGTGTTTGAAGTTCTATGATCTCAGCGTACATATGCTTTTACATTATAATGATCAAGTATATGATAGTAGCATGTCACCTCAGATTTTTTTTTTATCGTTTACCTACTCGAGGACGAGTAGGAACTAAGCTTGGGGATGTTTGATACGTCTCCAACGTATCTATGATTTCTGATGCTCCATGATGATATTATGCCAATTGCTACATGTTTTCTACCTTATTTATAGCATTTTTACACGTTTTTCGGGACTAACCTATTAACAAGATACCACAGAGCAAGTTCCATGTTTTCTACTGTTTTTAGTTTCAGAAAAGTTGTTCTGGAAATATTCTTGAAATTGGAAAATTCGAAAGCCAAAAGTCTTAGAAGTCCCGGAAGCTTCCAGAAGTTCCGAAGAGCCCCGGAGGGGGGCCACAGGGTGGCCACACCATGGGGTGGCGCGGGTCTCCCCCTTGCCGCGCCACCTAAGGGTGTGGCCCCCCTGGCCACCCCCCGGCATCGCACTTTCGCCTATTTATACTCCCCCGAGGGAAAACCCTAAAAAGAATCAACCTTTTCCACAAAATACATCCGTAGCTCCGCGCCGCCGCCGACAAGTTTCGGGGGACAGATCTCTGTTCTGGCACCCTTCCGGGATGGGGAAGTGCCCCCGGAAGCCATCTCCATCGACTCCACTGCCATCTCCATCGCCGTTGTTGTCTCCTATGACGAGGAGGGAGTAGTTCTGCCCTGAGGCTGAGGGCTCTACCGATAGCTATGTGGTTCATCTCTCTCTCCCATGGTGTGATCTTTATGTGATCATGAGCTTTGTAATCTAGTTGAATATGTAGGTGTGATCTTCATCTGTTATGCTACTCAAGTGGTTTTGTTATCTCCGTAAATACTTTGATCACGGTGTAAAGGTGATAGTGTGTGCACCGTGTGGTTTAGCATGATATTTATATCTTGTGTTGGAAGATGAACCTATGAAATTGTGGCGTTTGTTTAGTACTAATTTAGGGCGCTCATAGTGATAGCGTGGGGTGCCCTAGAGAGGGAATATATACTTGAGGAGTGTTGTTACAGACCTACGCAATGATTGGTGTTTGTTATTCGACCGGAGAGTGGTTCGGAGTAGCATAGTGAAGAAATGATATTTATGCATTCAGTTGTGTTTTCATTGTTGAGAGGTGTCCACTAGTGAAAGTAGGATCCCTAGGCCTTATTTACAAGCATTAAACACCATTTTCCACCTATTCTGCTACATGTTTTCTTGTTGCCATTTTTATTTCAGATTGCTATTATTACTTATAAACATCCATATTACTCGCATTTCACTATCTCTTCGCCGAACTAGTGCACCTATATACCTGAAAAGTATATTGGGTGTGTTGGGGACACAAGAGACTTCTTGTATCTTAATTGCAGCGTTGCTTGAGAGGGATATCTTTGACCTCTACCTCCCTGAGTTCGATAAACCTTGGGCGATCCACTTAAGGGAAACTTTCTGCTGTTCTACAAACCTCTGCACTTGGAGGCTCAACACTGTCTACAAGAATAGAAGCGTGCGTATACATCAGTTATCGTTGTATCCGTTGGTGCGAGTTGTCGGTTTGAAATAGTAATGAGAATTTTCATCATTTACTTTCTGCACACATTATTTATTTTTCAATTACTGTCATATGGTTGAGATTGTTGTTAGTATTTGGTATCACTCTGGAGATCACCAAGTTAATCTAGTTGGTTTTTGGCACACTTAGCTTGGGTGAGCAGAAATAATAATTTGAGATGCTAGTATAACAAAGAGGAATTTTCCTATTAGCTCATAAACTTAGTATTCACAAGTTAAGATCGCTTGGGCTTTCAATGAAGAGTGCATGATTGGTTTCATCATATGTATATTTGTTTGATTTCCCTCAACTCTTATGCTTGCTACCCAACCTTGCTAGCCAAAAACCATGTACTGAGAGGGAATGCTTATCGTGCATCCAAACCTTGAGCCCCAAAACCTTGACATTTGTGTCCACCATACCTTCGTACATGTGGCATTTCACCGCCACTCCAAGTAAATTGCTCAAGTGCTACCTTTAAAACTTTCGAAATTACTCCTGTGATGGGTTCCTGTATTTGCTCATGAGGATGCCAATAGAGAATTTGTATCCCACTTGTTGATTGGACTTCAAACACCTGGACTAGTGGCTTAGTCCGCTTATCCAAATGCTAGAAGAGATGGCAGTGGGGTGCCCAGCCCCAAACTAATACATAAATTCTCTTCACAATTTTTGCCCCTGATTTATCAGACAAAGCATAATCATGTAAACACAAGAGAATGAGGGATGACCTTCTACACCAGTTGCGTCCCTCATATGGGAGCCTCTCTTATGAAGTTTAGTTGTCTTGTGGCATACTGTATTTTTTGTTTACCATTCGTTGACACTAGCATACACCTCTCAAAATTAGACACTCCTCCATGGTTTTGTGATTGTTGGCAGGCACCCGAGGATTCGGTTAGCCATGGTTTGTGTAAGATGGATGGGAGGAGTGTCAAACTTTTATACCTCTGTTTTATTAAATAAAAGATCTAGCACATGAGTGGTCCATGCTTCCCACTGTGAAGGGCATATCTTTTACATTTATGTTGAGTCAGTAAACCAATTCCTTTTTGTCTCCAGCAAGCATTTGAGTTGTTGTGATCTCACCATCTATATTTTTATTTATTCAATCATGTTTTCTATCCTTCTTTGTTTAGCACATGCTTTATTATCTGATTGAATATTACTTTGAAAGCTATGAATCACTGTAAAAGGATTGTTATAATTAAACATGTTAAGCTCTAGAATATAAGCCTTGTTATAAATACTTCACCTAAGATAAGTATGATATCATCAAATGTTCTCTGACCAAGAATGAAGTGTGCCATCACCAATTTTGATTCTATCTTTTGCATCTTTGTTTGTGACTCCCATTACTCGTTTCAATTTAGGTTATATGAGAGGAAGTTGCTATCTATAATTATTGGTGCATAGATAAATGTGATGCTTCTTCTACGTATTTTTTTATCGACTCTTCACTCCATAAACCTGTGGTCATGTTTACTGAGTTCAGTTTCGCTTGGGGACAAGCAAGGTCTAAGCTTGAGGGGAGTTGATACGTACATTTTTCATAACTAACTTATATCATAATTTTCTGTTATTCATCGATATATTTCATGTTATGATGCATCACTTATGTTATTTTATCTTATTTTGCATGTTTCATAATTTTTGGAGAATAAACACCAGGACCAGGAATCTGATGGAAAAAGCACCACCGAGATACCACATTTCAGAAGATCAGAAGAAGAAGTGGGACACCGGGGTGTCCTAGAAGTTCAGAGGAGGAGTCCAGCCAGAAGGAGAGCCAGAGGGGGGCCACCAGAGGCCCACACCATGAGGTGGTGGGCCACCCTGTCCCACCTCTGGGGGTTATCTTTCACGTACTTGGCCCCGAGGAAACCCTAAGCCTCATACCATCGTCGAAGAATTATTCTGCCGCCGCCTCAGGGCGGAAAAACCCGAGAGAGAAAAGCTCTCTGGTAGGGAGAAATCTGCCGGGGAAATTCCTCCCCGGAGAGGGGAAATCACCGTCATCACTCCGGGCATCATCAAGATCGTCATCATCATCACCACTAGCACCATCACCCTCATCATCCACCATCATCCCGTTGTAAAAATTAGGGGCCTCTATCGTTGTTTTACATTAGATCTCTCTCCCGGTGTGGATTACTTGTTAGTAGTTGATGCTTGTGAGATTTATCGGTGTTTGCACTTTATGACCAGATTGTTATCATCCATTATATCACCTATTATTATGATCCATATGATGTCTTGTGAGTAGTTCGTGTTGTTCTTGAGGACATGGGAGAAGTCAAGTTGTTAGTAGTGAAGTAATGTTGAGTAATATTTAATGTTTGATATTTAAGTTGTGGTGTTATTCTTCTAGTGGTGTCATGTGAACGTCGACTACATGATACTTCACCATTTATGGGCCTAGGGGAATGCATCGTGTATTTGTCTACTAATTGTGGGGTTGCCGGAGTGATAGAAACCTAAACCCCCTTTAGGAAACCATTACACGAGGGAGCGTAGGATCCCGAAGTTTTAAGTGGTGGTTAGATTTATTTCTTAATTACTTTCTTGTAGTTGCGGATGCTTGCAAGAGGTATAATCACAAGTATGTATTAGTCTTGGATGGGATGGTACATTAGCATAGGTTAACCCACACAACACTTATCAAAACACCTAAGATTATTCAGCGGCATGGAACAAAAGCACTTGACAGAAACCTCCCGTGTGTCCTCGAGAACGTTTGTTAATCATAAGTAAACCCACCGGCTTGTCCTTTGCTGAAGAAAGGATTGAGCCAATTGCTGCAATTATTACTACAACAATTATTACTACTGCATTTTATTTACTTGGACTTTATTTATCTGCAATATCAAAAACCCCTACAAATTTATCTTCCAGTATTTACAGTTATTCCTTCATCGAAACTGCTTGTCAACACCTTCTGCTCCTCATTGGGTTTGACACTCTTATTTATTGAAAGTACTACAATACACCCCTATACTTGTGGGTCATCGAGAATATTTTCTGGCGCCGTTGCTGCGGAGTGAAGCGCTATTGGGAAGTGTAATTGATAAAGGAAGGTTCTGCTGTAAGTGCTGATTTTATTACTGTGTACTGCTTTATTACACTATGTTTGGATCTCCTTTTGAATCTTATTTGTGGACACTGCTACCACTGCTAGGGTAGTAAGTGACCCACCGCCTGATTACTTGGATCCTTATAAAATACCTATAAAGATTGTTAAACATGTTAGGAATAACTGCTATTCAGGTGATGTAACTGTCCATCATGGTGATCATTTGTTCTTTTTACATGAATTATGCGAGTTGTTCAAGTGCGCAGGTACTACAATGGGCCAAGTGAAGATGAAATTATTCTCTATATAATTGATAGGCCGAGCCGCTGAATGGTTCAAACTGCTGAAAAATAGCCAGACTATTGGATGGGAGGAAATTGTGCCTCTCTTTTATTCTAAATTATATCCTCACAGTGAATTCATAGAGATCGGAATTTTATATATAATTTTTGGCCTCATGACAGAGAGAGTATTGCCAAAGCATGGGGGAGATTGAAGTTACTAATGCTCAAATGCCCCATTCATGAGCTCCCAAGTAATATTGTTATTAATAATTTCTATGCAAGACTTTCTCTTCATGATAAGGATTTATTGGATGCTTCTTGTTCTAGATCATTTACACGTATGAAGTATGAAGCTAAATGGGATTTTCTTTACCGTATTCAAGAAAACACTGAAGGATGGAAGAATGACAAAGGTAGAAAGTCAAGTATAAATTATGATTATGAATGCATTAAAACTTTTATGTCATCCGATGATTTTCATAATGTTAGTATTGTTTATGGTCTTGATTCTCAAGTTGTTGCAAAATTATATAAGGCTTTTTCTTCTTATATTGATATTCCCAAAAAGGAATGGGATAAGTACCATGCACCTTTTACAGATACTGTTAATTGTGTTCCTGCTAGAGATATAGAAGTTCATACTGTTGATTCTATTGTGCCTGAACCTTATATTGAGAATATGCCTTTCCCTAGTAAGGTAAAAGAACATTCTATGTTAGCTAGTGTGGTTAATAAAAGTGCAAGGAAACCTGTAGAACCCGAGGAACAAATAACTGTAGAACCTACAGTAGCAATAGTAAAGGACCTTGTTTCTGAAAATGTAGAAGAGGGACACATTATATTTTGTGAAGATGCTTCTAATATTGTCTCTCATCCTAGTAAATCTAGGAAACCTAATGTTCTTGTGCTATATGTTAGGATAGGTGATCATTGCTATTATGGTTTGTGTGATATTGGTGCTAGTTCTAGTGCTATTCCTTATGAGCTTTATAAAGAAATCATGCATGAAATTGGTTCTTGTGAAATTTAAGACATTGATGTGATTTTTCAACTTGCTAATAGGGAAACTATTTCTCCGATTGGTATTGTTAGATATGTGGAGGTCTTATGTGGTAAAACTAAATATCCTACTGATTTTCTAGTACTGGGCACTTCTGCTAGTGATACTTGTCCTATTATATTTGGTAGACCTTTCTTAAATACTTGTGGTGCTGTTATAGATTGTAAAAAGGAGAAAATCCTTACAAAGTTTGATGGAGAGTCTTATGAATTTAATTTCTCTAAATTTGCTAAAGCACCTTATGAAGCTGACTTACCTAATGAGAATTATAGAGTTGAACAATTGGCTGCTATTGCTCTTGCTCCTAACAATCCTTTGCAGAAATACATGGAAGACCACGAAAGTGATGTCTTTATGGAAGAAAGAAATGAAATTGACGAGATTTTACTACATTAGCCAGCGATGCTGAAACATAATTTACCGGTGGAAGACTTGGGTACACCATTACCACCCAAGGAGGGTCCTGTTTTTGATTTAAAGCCTTTGCCTGACAATCTTAAATATGCTCATATTGATGATAACAAATTATATCCTGTTATTATTGGTTCTAAAATTTCTGGTAAAGAAGAGGAGAGATTATTGGGAATATTGAGGAAACACATAGGTGCTATTGGTTATACTCTTGATGATTTGAACGGGATTTGTCCTACTATATGTCAGCATGCTATTAATATTGAACCTGATGCAAAGCTAGTTGTTGAACATCAACGCCGTTTAAATCCTAAGATGAAGGATGTGCTGAGAAATGAGGTATTAAAACTCCTTGATGCTGGTATTATTTATCCTATTGCTGATAGTAGATGGGTCAGTCATGTGCATTGTGTCCCTAAGAAAGGAGGGATGACTGTTGTGCCAAATGAAAATAATGAACTTATTCCTCAAAGAGTAGTGGGGTTGGTTATAGGATGTGTATTGATTTTAGGAAAGTTAATAAGGTTACTAAGAAAGATCATTATCCTTTGCCTTTTATTGATCACATGTTAGAGAGGTTATCTAAGAAAACTCATTTCTGCTTTCTTGATGGTTATTCTGGGTTCTCTCAAATTGCTATTAGAAAGCCTGGTCAAGAGAAAACAACTTTCACTTTTCCTTATGGAACCTATGCATATAGACGTATGCCTTTTGGTTTATGTAATGCTCCTGCTACTTTTCAAAGATGCATGTCAGCTATCTTTCATGGTTTTTGTGAAGAAATTGTGGAAGTCTTCATGGACGATTTCTGTGTCTATGGAACTTGTTTTGATAATTGTTTGCAGAATCTTGATAAAATTTTGCAGAGATATGAGGAGATTAATCTTGTTCTTAATTGAGAGAAATGCCATTTTATGGTTAATGAAGGAATTGTTCTTGGACATAAATTTTCTGAAAGAGGTATTGAAGTTCATAGAGGTAAAGTTGAAGCCATTGAGAAAATGCCCTGTCCCAGGGATGTCGAAGGTATTCGTAGTATTCTTGGTCATGCTGGTTTCTGTAGAAGTTTTATTAAAGATTTCTCCAAAATATCAAAGCCTCTTACTACTCTTCTTCAAAAGGATGTACGTTTTGTTTTTGATGAAGATTGTAAAGAAGCTTTTGAAATTTTAAAGAAGGCTTTAATATCTGCCCCTATTGTTCAAACCCCTGATTGGAATTTACCGTTTGAAATTATGTGTGATGCTAGTGATTATGCTGTAGGTGTTGTTCTTGGACAGCGGGTAGATAAGAAGTTAAATGTTATTCATTATGCTATTAAAACTCTTGATGCTGGTCATAAGAATTATGCTACCACTGAGAAAAAGTTCCTAGCTGTAGTTTTTGCTTGTGATAAATTTAGGCAGTATATTGTCTACTCTAAAGTTACTATTCATACTAATCATGCTGGTATCAAGTACCTTATGGAAAAGAAAGATGCTAAGCCTAGGCTTATTAGATGGGTGCTTCTCTTACAAGAGTTTGATTTACATATTGTGGATAGGAAGGGTGCTGAAAATCTTGTTGATGATAATTTGTCTAGATTAGAAAATATCTCTGATGATCCTATTCCTGTTAATGATAGTTTTCCTAATGAACAAGTTGCTGCAATAAAAGTGAGCTCTCAAGATAGTCCATGGTATGCTGATTATGCTAACTTTATTGTTTCCAAGTATTTGCCTCCTACCTTTACAACTCAGCAAAGAGGATAATTCTTCCATGATTTGAGGCATTATTGGGATGGCCCACACATATATAAAGAAGGTGTTGATGGTATTATGCGAAGATGTGTTCCTCAAAATGAACAACGAGAGATATTGAGAAAATGTCATAGTAGTGCTTATGGAGGACATCACGCTGAAGATAGAACTGCACATAAGGTTCTACAATCAGGTTTTTATTGGCCTACTCTCTTTAAAGATGCTAGAAAGTTTATTTTATCTTGTGATCAATGTCAAAGGGTTGGAAATATTTCTAGACGTAATGAAATGCCTATGAATTATTCTCTTGTTATTGAACCGTTTGATTGTTGGGGTTTTCACTTTAGGGGTCCTTTCCCTCCTTCACAAGGCTACACTCGTATTCTTGTTGTTGTTAATTATGTTACTAAATGGGTAGAAGCTATACCTACTAAAAGTGCTGATCATGAACCTCATTAAAAATGCTTAAAGACATTATTTTCCCTAGATATCTTATGACTGATGGGGGTTCTCATTTTATTCATGGTGGTATTAGAAAGACTCTTGCTAAATATGATGTTAATCATAGAATCGCCTCACCCTATGATCCTCAAACTAGTGGGCAAGTAGAATTATCAAATAGAGAAATCAAATCTATCTTGCAAAATACTGTTAACAAATCTAGAAAAAATTGGGCTAGTAAATTAAATGATGCTATGTGGGCTTATAGAACTGCTTATAAAAATCCCATGGGAATGTCTCCTTATAAAATGGTTTATCGAAAAGCTTGTCACCTGCCCCTAGAATTAGAACACAAAGCTTATTGGGCAGTGACAGACCTAAATAGAGATTTTAAACTTGCTGGTGAAGGTTGCTTGACTTAAGTTCTTTAGATGAATGGAGGAGTGAAGCATATGAAAATGCTAAGCTCTTCAAACAGAAAGTTAAAAGGTGGAACGATAAGAGAATTAGCATGGTTAAAAAAAGCGTTAAGCGGAGGCGAGGCCCTGGGCCTGCGCTTCAAGCTAATGCGTACGCTTTTTTGCGCTTAAGCGGAAGAAAGCGCGAGGCGCTAGGCCTACGCTTCAAGATTAAGCGCACGCTTTTTTGCGCTTTTTTGAACAGGGTTTGAAAAAGAATTTCATGTTTGTGAGAAAGTGCTATTGTATAGGTCTCGTCTTAGATTTTTGCAGGAAAATTACTCTCGAGATGGGAAGAACCTTTTGTTATCGAAGAAGTATATCGTTCGAGGGAAATTGAAATTGTTTCCCTTGAAGACAACACTTCACAAGTGGTGAACGGCCAAAGACTCAAGCATTATATTTCTGGAGATTCTTATAATGAAAATGTTGATTCTATTCAAGCCATGATCCCGGAGAATTTATTAACAAGCATACTTCAGAAACTGCAGAGTCAGTTTTCGAATAGGTATCAGTTTTGGTAAGAGAACGTTCGCGAATCATCTTCCAAACCTATATTTTTACTGTTTTTGGAAAATATGAAAAATTATGAGCCGGAAACGAGGCGGAGACGGAGCCCAGAGGCTCCTCACCATGCCCAGGAGCGGGCCCACCCCTGGCCGCGCCTGGCAATCGTGAGGACGCCTCGGAGTCCGTCTCCGACCCGTTTTCACCCAGTACTTTCCTTTCGTTATGAAACTTTTTGCTATATAATCCCTCGGACCCCCGAGGTCTGTATATCGTTTTCTCGTCATGTTTTTGTTTCGAGTTGTTTTCGGTCAGGAAGTGCTCTCAGTTTTAGAAGCACCATGGTCTCCGATAACAACGAGAGGGGAAAGGAGCTTAAGGAAGATGACCCACAAGATCCTAAGCCGGAGGAGGAGATGGAGAGTGAAGCTGAAGAAGAAGTGGAAGAAACTCCGAGTGCGTACCCTCGCGCTACTGTCGCAAGCATTAGAGTGGTGGCTAATCCCTTGAAGCTCAAGATAGGCGCGCGGATGAGCACCGGAGGGAAGGTTCCACGTCACTCCTTAGCTTCGAGGACACCTGCTTCGGGCATCAAGAACCACTTCCACACATTAATCCTTCATTATCAGTACAAAAAGGTGCCCCGTAGGGATTTTCCCTCTATGTGGGATATCAATCGTTCTAACCATGCAGGAAAGACAGTGGAGTGGGGAAGTAACTCCAAAAGCGGGGATACGAAGGCCGAAAGTCACTCCAAGAGTTGGGACTCGAAGGCCGACATGCTCATGAACCGTGTTGATAACAATACGGAGATGATCCGTAATCTCACCTACCTGATTGAAGAATTGAAGGAACTGGTTGAAAAGATCATTTAGGATTCATCATCACCACCGAAGAAATAATTCGTCATTGGTTTTGGCATCCCCTCGGCTTGTTCCAAGCTTGGGGGGGAGTGCCGCGGTAACACATCACTATCTTTCATCTATTTACCTTTTCAGTAGAGTCATATCATGAGTAGAGAAGTTATCATATAGGATGGTTTGCAGTATGGAGGTATCTCTCCTTAGTTGGTTATCGTTGTATCCCTTGGTGTGAGTTGCCGGTTTGAAATATTAATGAGAAGTTTCATCATTTTACTTTCTGCACACCTTATTTTTAGTTTTCAATTTCTGTCATATGGTTCATCTTGTTGTTAGTATTTGGTGTCACTCTGGAGATCATCAAGTTAATCTAGTTGGTTTTGTCAAACTTATCTTGGGTCAGTAGAAATAATATTTTGAGATGAGGGTATGAGAAATAGGAATTTTTCTATTAGCTCATAAACTTAGTATTCACAACTTAAGATCGTTTGTGCTTTCAATGAAGATTGCATGATTGGTTTTATCATATGTATATTTGTTTGTTTTCCCTCAACTCTTATGCTTGCTACCCAGCCTTGCTAGCCAAAAGCCATGTACCGAGTATGAGCTCTACTCGTGCATCCAACCCTAAACCAAAAAACCTGCCATTTGTGTCCACCATACCGTCCTATACGTGGTATTTCACCGCCACTCCAAGTAAATTGTTCGTGTGCTACCTTTAAAAACTATTAAACCTGTTTTGTGCTCCTGTTTTAGCTCATGAGGAAGTAGTGTTAAATTTATTATGTCTTATGTCAAGCAAGGTTCTTCCCCCCTTTCACCCAGATTAGTATGAAATCTGTGCTCGTCTTAATATTGTCGAGAGATGGTACCAAATATCATGAAAAAATAAATATAATGGATGAAAGGCACTTCCCCATGGATTGATGATTGATTGGTCGGCACTCGAGGATTCGGTTAGCCATGGTTTGTGTAAGCAAAGGTGGGGGAAGTGCCAATGATGTGGAAAAGAGAAAAAGTATCAATGGAAACCGCTCTCAAAAGACCGACAACCTTGCTTGATATGAGTTATGATAAGTTTTTCGTTGACATAGACATACACCACTCTCAAACTTTATTTTCATTACCTCTAATTCCTTTAAAAATGAAAAGCTCTAGCACATGAGTGATCCCTGATTCCCTCTGCTAAGGGCCTATCCTTTACTTTTATGTTGAGTCAGTAAACCCATTCCTTTCTGTCTCCAGGAAGCATTTGAGTTGTTGTGATCTCACCATCTATATGTTATTTATTCAATCATGTTTTCTATCATTCTTTGTTCAGCACATGCTTTATTATCTGAATGAATATTACTTTGAAAGCTATGAATCACTATAAAAGGATTGTGATAATTAAACATGTTAAGCTCTACAATATAAGCCTTGTTATGAATACTTCACCTAAGATAAGTATGATATCATTAAATGTTCTCTAACCAAGAACAATGTTTGCCATCACCAATTTTGATTCTCTCTTTTGCATCTTTGTTTGTGACTCCCATTACTCGTTTCAAGTTAAGTTATATGAGAGGAAGTTGATGTCTATAATAATTGGTGCATAGAGAAATGTGATACTTCTTGTCCATATTTTATTTATCGACTCTTCACTCCATAAAGCTGTGGTCATGTTTACTGAGTTCAGTTTTGCTTGGGGACAAGCGAGGTCTAATCTTGGGGGGAGTTGATACGTCCATTTTGGATCACTGTTTTATATCATAATTTGCTGTTATTCATTGATATATTTCATATTGTAGCATGATACTTATGTTATTTCACCTATTTTGCATGTTTTCCAATAATTGGAGAGTTGAACCCCGGAGTCAGAATTCTGCTGGTAAACGGAGCATCAGGATACCATATTCGCGAAGATCAGAGCACCCCGGAAATCATCAAAAAGTTCCTATTTCACCCGAAGACGGAGGAAGCCAAAAGGGGAGCCGGAGGAGGGCCACCAAGGACCCTCACGATGCCCAGGCGCGGGCCCACCTCTGGCCGCGCCTGGGGGTGGTGAGGAGGCCCTGGCCCACCTCTGGCTTGCCCCTTCGACGTACTTCATCCTCCAGGAACCCTAATACACGGAGAATCATCGAGGAGTCTTTCCGCCGCCTCTGCGGGACGGAAAACAACACAGCGAGAAAAGCTCTCCGACAGGGAGAAATCTGCCGGGGAAATTCCTTCCCGAAGGGGGGAAATCATCGCCATCGTCACCGTCATCGAGCTGGACTTCATCGGGATCATCATCGTCATCATCATCTCTACCATCATCACCCTCAGCTCCACTCCGTTCCGTTGTAACATCTAGGGTTGCATCTTGTCTATTTCATAGGGAAACTTTCCCGGTGTATCTCTCTCCACCGATGAAGTCGAGTATATGGCGGCGGATTGTGATTTCACTCAATTGTTATGAATGAGGCAAACCTTCAAAGAGTATGATGTTCATTGTTACAAAGTTCCCTTCCTATGTGACAACGATAGTGCCATCAAGATCGCCTACAACCCGGTGCAACATACAAAAACGAAACATATTGAGATTCGTCATCATTTCATTAGAAAGCGTGGAGATATTGCACTACCCTATGTGCCCACCAAGGATCAACTCGCCGACATATTCATGAAGCCCCTTGATGATTCAAGATTTATGTTCTTGACGAATGAGCTAAATACATCGATTCAAGGAGCTTGACTTGAAGATCTTGCATGCACACCTGTAGTTGACTATGTGTTTAGTCCTATGAGTAGGAATGGACATGGGGGGAGTTTGTCCTAACACATTGGTCTCTCCCTCCCCACATTATGCCCAAAGTAAAAAATCATGTATATCTCTTTTTTCTAATGTTGAACGGTGAGCTAAAATGTTGAGATTTTGCAGTGCACCCAAGATACATCTTCACGGTGACATACCATACTCTCTTACATGGCGGCCTAGGCTACCAACCTCTTCTATTTGAAGAGTTGATTTTATTTGGATCTTATTGTGTTTTTATTGTTTTCTTTGATATCTTTTTCTCTCTTTTCTCTTTGTGGGAAACACTTGACAAATGGCCGTTATCATTAGCTTCTTGCACATGTTAAGGGGATACCACCCTATCAGTTACTCTCTCTAAATCCCAAGCCTCTCCTCTCTATCAAAACTGATCATCTAGCCACATATATGTTCCCACCTTCAATATCCCTATTTTCTGGAGGAAGTGCGCTGGAGACTCCGGTCTGTAAAGGGCAGAGACTCCGATCTGGCAAAGGTTCCGGAGTAAAAGGTGCTGAGACCCTGGCTTGTCCGGAGACTCCGGCCACTTTACCCTGGAGACTTCGGCCTACAGCAGTTATGAAAATTACAAAGGGAGGATCGGGGTGAAGGGAAACTTTCAGTTGCCACTTCTCCACCCCCGACCCCCACCTCTCTCCCTGCCGTCGCCACCACCTCCAGGAAACTCGCTAGAGAAGCCCTTCCTCCTACGGATCCGCTGGACCAACACCCCCTCTCCTCTTCTCCATCAGTAGGGATCTTCCTTCCCTTCGTTTGGAGCTTCATCCATGGATCAAAAAGGTTCAAATCTCTCCACCTCCTCTCTAGTCTTGACCTAGATGAATGTGGACTAGATACCTAAGTTTCTCTGGATGATTTTGTTGCAGCTGGTTTAGACATTACATAGGCCCGTGTTGTACTCTCTTGTAGTTAATTTTATGCCAAAACCTGGATTCTGTGTGGTCAGGTCGTGTTGATCAGAGACTCCGATCCTCTTGGCCGGAGACTCTGGTGTAGATGCAAAATTTTACCTCCAGATTACTACAAGTGCTTGTTTGTTCCACTTTGGGACATATATGCTTATCTCCCTGCTGCATCTACCGCTCTACCTTCACATGGAACAAGAGGTTCAAGTCCATGGTTTCCAATCCCAACAAGGAACCTAGCAAGCCAAAGAGGAAGACAGATCCCCTCCATTTTGATGAAGAACAATAATTTTATGCTCTCGAGTCTGTCTGGAAGCAAAAGGAGAAGGATAACAAGTGTGCAGCTGCTCAGCAAGCAAAGTATGTGCAGGGTCAGAATGAAAGGGCTGCTACGTTTTGATAATCTTGATACTCTCAATGGGCTGTCCAAGGAGGAGTTTCATGAGATGAGGAAGATGAGGTTGTTTGATTTTCCTTGTAACTCTGAGGATCCTCTCTATCATATGCATGAGATGAAGCTGATTCAAGTTGAAATCTATGAGAAGCTCAGCAAGCGCAAGCCAGTATGTCCACATCAGCCTTTGATCATAGAGAATCTTGAGAGAAAGGAGTATTTTTATGAGTCCCTCTAGGTTGCTAGGAAGATGGGTCTAGGACCGCAGATGGTCTGTCAGCAGAGCTATGATGTTCCCATGGTGCATCAATTCTTTGCCACAGTGGTGTTTGATATTGATGATCTGCGGTCTTTTCAGAGGATGACTGGCCCTAGCAACCCCTCATCCAACTTCAGAGATCTTGGAGCCTTGCTTGGGTATGAGTTTGCAGGTGCTGAGGTTGAGGCAGGTAGGAGGATGCATCAGGTTGGTGTGGATCCCAAGAAGGGCAAGTTGGCACCTCCTCTATAGTGTCAATGGAATCCATGGACATGCTAGTGGACTCAAGAGGTCCTACAATATTATCCTCCGTTTGTCCAGGGAGAACATTGCTCCAAAGGCAGGGAATCTTGATGAGATTCGAGGTGGCCTGGTCAATCTCGTGTACCATGCCCATCAGACTTTACTTGCTGGCCCAGAGTGTGAAAGAAAGGAAGTTAATGTTCCGGACTTCATATTTTCCGAGGTGCACTTTGCTATTATGGAGAAGAATACCCCAGTGTATGCTCCCTATTTCATGAATCTTATCTTGATCAAGGTTCAAGGTTTGGGCCCTAGGGGTCTCACTCCACACAAGTTCAAGAAGCTTCAGGTTCTGGCTTATGATGATGCTCCTGCTTGTGCTACCTTTTCTTCTATCGAGGAGGAGGATCCTGCTCATCGTTCTAGGAGGAGGAATACTATTCCCTCCTCTTCTTTAGGTCTTGACCGTCTCTCTCTTCCACCGAGGGAAAGGTGAACCAATTGAACTGGTTCCAGTGGACTTTGCTTTGCATGCAGACGATTATCCACAAGGAGAACCATGATCTTTATGTCTAGAACAAGAACATCATCCATAACCAATATATCCTTTTCAAGAAGATGGGAGGACTTCAAGGGAAGAAGAAGCATGCTAGTGTTGTGGGGGCGAGTTCTGAGGAAAGTGACAAGTATGACTCGGTCATTCCATACAACAAGTGGAACTGCGAAGCTGTCAATTGGGCTGCCTTCAGTGACATTTCCTCTCAGCCCACCACCACCAATGTGGTCAAAGGGAAAGGGAAACAACTAATGATGACGAGGAAGACCAGGAGGATGAGGACTCCGAGTGATCTATGGGATCTGTAGCATCGCTCTTCTCTCATTTTTTGGTGTTTTGATGCCAATGGGGAAGAAGTTGCTCTACTAGGCCCCGAGGATTTGCAGGGTCGGGCACAAACATTTGCTTTTACCATTTCTTTATAGTCTGTGTCCTTTTTATTTGTGTGTTTTTGTTGAACCATTTGTTATTTGTCGCGTGTGTTGTTGAACTATGTTACTTTATGGTATTGTGTGTGAGACATGGTATTATCATCTATGTTTGAAGATTATTATTCCAGCATGCTATTATATCATTATTATATTCATTCGAGATGCAAAAGGTATGATCTCCACTTTCTCTTCAAATTGCCCCGTGTATATCATGTCGGTGCTTCTATCCAGTTTGGCCTTGCTCCTAGAAGTGGTTCTTCCTAATTTGGGAACATATTTAGGGGGATCCTTTCTTTCCTTTATAACATGATATTCAATGTTTATATGCTCTATCTTTGCAAATCCTAGTGTTGTCATCTAACACAAAGAATGTGGAGCCTGAAAGAACATTTTGTGTTCGCCCTATTTTAGTTTTGAGTGTTAGATAACAACACTGGTGATCACCTAACTATGTGCCAAGTGCTACAGGTGGTTAGGTTATACCAACATGAAAGCATATCTAACAATTTGCAAAAGAAGAGAAATGTCTCTGTTTGTCTAGAGTTTCCAGGCCGGAGACTCTGGTATACCTGGAACGAATTGTTTCCCCGGAAACTCCGTCCCTTTCTCTCTAGTGTAAGACTACTCTTTGGTGAACCTCGCAGAGGCCCTGTCCGGAGTCTCCCCGGAGTATGCCTGAAGACTCTCCTGGTGATGTTTTTGGTGAATCTAACATATGCATGTCCCGGAATGTCCCTGGAGTCTCCCTAGAGACTACGGCCTTCTGTCTGTATTCGAAGATGAAAGTTACAGAAGCCCAGTCCGGAGGCACCCCGGAGTCAGACTTGCAAGTTTTTGGCCCAGGTCGGAGACTCCAGGGTAAGTGACCCTGCAACAGCTAGATTTGGAGAGGGGTATAAATATCCCCTCTTCTTCTTTCCCAAGGGGTTAGCTTGTCTAGCATTCATATCTCGAAGGGGTTAGCGCGTATGTACTTTCTGTCTTCCCGCTCTCGCTCCCGAAAACTGCACACAGCACGCCAAACTAGCGTCCCAGCGCGGAGCATCGGGCCTGCCAAAACACTACACGAAACTATTTACTAGAGGCCTCAATCACAAACTGTTCGATCACAGTGAGATTTTGGCATATACTCCCGTGAAATTTGCAGCATGATTCCTATATGTAAAACCTTGAGATTGATGAGAACTCACAAGCAACGTCGCGCACTTGTTACAGCAAAGGTAGAGGCAGAGCACGTAGGCGTAGCGTCCACCAAAAAAAAAAAAAAAAAACTTCGACTAATGTAAATCCCTACACCCTGACAAAGAAAATGCTCAGCTCCGTCCCACCGGCGGCGCCGGCGCCGCCGTCCCCGTCCGGGCTGACCATGTAAAACGATTCCGAGTCCTTGCTCCCTGCCACCCTGTCGAAGCCGGCGCGCATGTACGCCACCTCGCCGTCAGTCTCCGCGGCGGGCGGCTCGACGTCCACCACGTCCCCCGGCAGCACGCCGGCACCCGCCGAGACGGTGTTGAGCAGCTGCATCACCGCGAGGTCGCCGTCCGTGGCCTCCCTCCTGACCGCGTATCCGACGCGCCGCCCGTTCACGTACGCCGTCCACATCGCCTCCTCCAGCAGGCTCACGGCCGCGCTCCCGCCCCCGTTGTCGCCGCCGCCGTCTGGAGACTTCTTGGACTTCTTCTCGCACTCGAGCGCGATGCGCACGTGGACGCCGGCGGAGATCTCCTGCATGAGCTTCCCCGTGGGCACTCCGAGCTCGAGCACGAGCGTGGGGAGGCTCCCCGGCCGCTCCTGCACGGCGAGCGCGATCCGCGCGCGGCGGTGGCCGTAGAAGGTTCCGGTGACGCGCGCGCCGCCGTCGTGCGGCTTGTTGCCGCCGTTGTGGCGGCGCGGGAGCGCCGAGGCCGGGCGGCACGCGGCGGGGGCGAGGATGGGGAAGGAGCGGAGCAGCGCGCGGATGGCCCGGAGCGCCCGCGACGACGGCTTCCGGATGGCATCGGCCGCGGGCGCCGAGCGCTTGTCGGAGGGCTCCCGGAGCGTGATCTCCGGCCGCGGCGTGCGGGGCGTGGTCGGGCGCGGCGTCGTCGTCGACGCGCCTGCCGCGGCCTTGCTTTGAGGCGTGCGGGGCGAGGCCGGGATGGCGCACTGCGGCGTGGAAGGGGACGCCGGCGCGACGGCCAGGCGGGTCGGCGTGCCCGCCGACGGGGAGCGTGGCGGCGTGGCGCGAGACAGCGGGCTCGACGGCGTCGTGCGCGACATGGCTTTGGTGGCGAGCACGGTGCGCGCGCGGACGGCAAGACTAGAGGAAGTGGCAGGCGATTCTCTTCTTCTTGTTGGAGCGTTTAAGCCAGCCGGAGCGCGACGTGACGGCATGCACGTCTGCCCGGAGCACGACGTGGCGGCATTACCCCGACCGGCATGTTGGCGATCTGCTGGTGATGATTAGTTCGTGCGGTTTGACCAGGGTGCGACATGGTGACGAGGACATCATCACTTCCCAAGATATATTATTTCGTCTGTTCGTGAGCACTTCGTTTGTTGTGATATACTATCTTTATTTCGAATTCGGTCGTGCACTCCATTTGCATTACATCCTCATGTTGACAATCACCTACATGGATATGTTTCCTTTATATTTCTTCCTAGTATCAGACACACAGATCGGGTGGCCAGATGTTGTCAGTTAGGTTCACCCTGAAGCAGTGCGAGCACGAACACATTATTTGTTGTAAAGTAGTGAGAGAGGTGATTATTTCAATCAATCAATAGAGAATAATTAAATACTAAGCACAATCAGGAGAATCAATGCTGAGCAAGGAAAAAACAAGAGCAAAACGGTATGCAGCGGGCGGAACCTCAGATTCAGATCAGATAAATAACTGAAAGAACGAAAGATCCATATTCACCAAACCAAAACCCAGTACAGTCATCAAACCGTAGATCCAGAATGCTCACCACATTGACAACATTCTCCAGCTTCCAATATTTTTCTTACAGCATATATATGTTGTTGGAACATGTTACAGCATAGAAGAAAACAGGCACCGCAGCACAGGCTGGTAGGTATGAGCAAGTCTTGCAGAGACTAGATCCCGCACGCTTACAGCAAGCCAACTGCTGCATCAAATCATCTGGTGTTTATATTGTTTCCAGGGCTTCATCGACACGGCACAGAGCTCGAGAAGCAAGCTAGCTACATCTCACCACACTCGCTGATAACGCAGGCGAGCTTGGGTCTGTTGTTTGGTCCCGTTGCGACATTTTCAATCTTCCGCAGGACGAGCAGACCATCTCCTAGCACCCTCTGAAATGGCGATGGAAGGCGTTAGTTCAGCTCACATAGTTTGCTACCATCTCAAGGCAAAAGGAAATCTCAAAAGTCTAGTACTATACGTGAGGGTGCATTTAATGGCACACATTTTCATTTGCCGGCAAATAAGAATAATTACTTTTTAAATTGCAATAGATCAAGTAGGGTACACCATATATAGTGTTCAAATATAGCTACAAAATAATATAGCAGCATTTAAATTGTGCACTCTTACCCCAAAAACCACGTGCTTGTTGTCCAGCCATTCACACTTTGCACAGGTCAAAAAGAACTGCAACCACATGGTAGAAAATACGATTTATCATTCTAGCACAAATATTCTAAGTGGCAAATATACGAAACAGAGGTTGGTATAGGTAAGAAAGGGGGCAATCCAGATATGAACAGATAAGGACAACAAAACTATATGATCGCAACGAATTGCTACAGAACACGTACGAACAGTCATGCTGCAAGGGAAAGAAGCAATCGTTAAAGAAATGAAAGTACCTGAGATCCATTAGAGTCTGCTCCACTGTTGGCCTGAAAAAAAGTTAAGGGCAGCAGTTTAGATCTAGAAGATGCAACTTCAAATATATATGCCTCATATATATTAATGAAAAGTCCCTGTCATTGTCTGCTAAGAAATATAGACGAAAACACTAGTAGTCAGGTATACTCAAACAGAACGGTTCTAATCTTCTAGAGCTGAGTAACAAACAATTTTTTGAAGCACCCATGAGTAAAAGGAAACCATAAGAGTTATAAATCAATACTCCCAGAACAGAGATTTGGAACAAATCATCATTCACCATGACTTAAAATAATGCCTTGCAATGAGATGATACACTCTGGTTTGGTGTACATCTAACCTAACCTAGCCTATTACAAATGTTGAAAGTGAATTGTAATACCATACACTTTACAACACCTAAAAGGGCCAAATTTAGACGATACACTTCGTATTGCGCAAAGTAGAATAGAAGGCACGTAGAAAATAAGAGAACTGATAAACCACGAAATGAGACAAAATAAAGGGAGTGAAAGAAAGTTTTATGCCAACCCAATAGATCTCAAGCAAATGAACATTCAGTGGAAAAGTAACATATACTGGCAACAGTTTCAATTCAGAGAAAAGGGTAGAGAGATGGAATACCATGGAGAGCAGGCCAGGTCCAGTATGCTTGGCAATGAAATTTTCATCATCAAATTTGGTACCATAGATTGACATGCATCCAGTACCATCGCCCTACAGGACATGAAGAAACTTTAGTTTATACCAAATATCCATTCTATTGTAAGCAGGGGACCCTCAAGAACAGTTGGTGACTCAGAACTAAATCACCATACTCCATAGGGGCTCACAGCAAGCATCATTTTATCAAATGATTCAATAATTGAAGTCCGGTCAAATTATAAATGTACATAAATACCACGGTCCAAAGTAGCATTAGCTAAAAGAATATTCTAACTCATTTTGTTGATGGCAGGAGCTACTAGCATGTCACAAACCTTCATGAAGTCACCTCCCTGAATCATGAAATCTTTGATCACTCGATGAAACTGACAACCCTTATACCCCTGCGGAATAGCTGACTTCCTGCAATCAACATTGTTGAAACTTAAGCAATACAGCACACCATAGAGAACTCCTAGTGCAGCCATCCATAATTGCATAGTTGAGGTTGCAAGTTATGTTTTATTTACATAGCATCCTGAATGAAACAAATAGCAACCACCGCCCACTAAGAAAAGCTATTTATTAGACCAATTTCCCCAAAGTCATGAGTATAAATCTCCCAAGTATTAATGTAATGTCATATTCAAAAAACTATTGTGCAAAAGGAAATGCATTGTACCTAAATTATGTGTTCAACTCACCCTTCTGGACATTATACTACAGATCCAAACCCAGACCCTTTCACTGCCCCAACAATCGACATCAATTAAACAAAACCAGACCACTATGGCACCAGAAGAATAAAAGCACGTTACAAGTATCACAAAAATATTCAAGTGAAAATGCCCCAACATGTGTATGCACTCTGCAATCTAATGTGCTCACCACTCGTAACAAAAAGCAGAGATCAAATTAGCCATTGTTTCCTTCTTCCAATTCCTTTGCAGGCAAACTAATCTCCCTGTTAATTAATATAACAAAGCTACCCATGACATATACCAACACAAACTTAAGCGCAACTAGAACAAACTCATGCGATGAATCTAAAAGTTTCAAGTGGGAAGGGAATTCAGAGCTGCACAATTAGCCTGGGAAGTAAAGCCTATCTGCAATAACAATAAACCAATCGCCGGGAATGCGCACCTGTGCTCGCCAGTGCAGAACTGCCTGCGACCAACAACACAAAACGAAGCAGAGATCCGTCAGAAAACAAGCACCGCAGCAGCAGCAGAAGCGGTTAAGCGGAGCCTAGGGTTTAAGGGCGGAGCAGTACCGGAAGTTCTCGGCGGTCTTGGGGACGATGTCGGCGAAGAGCTCCATCTTGATGCGGCCGGCGGGGATGGACCCGATGGTGACGTCGAAGAACACCACCGGGTTCTTCGGGTTCGGCGGCCGCTGGTGCCACTCCACCGAAGACGCCGTCGCGGACGGCGGCGTGGGCCCCGCGGAGATGGCGGACGCCATGCTGCTCGGCGGAAGCTTCCGGAAGGTTCGGGAGCCGAGCGGAAGAAGCTTCGAGTTCGAGTTCGAGTCGAGGGAGGCCGGCGGCGCGCAGTCGACCCCCGAGGAAGACGGAGGCGAGCTAGTAGCCTGCGCCAAGATTCGTGCAGAAAAGATTCGAACGTTCGAGGCCCTCGCCTCATAACCGTCACACTGCCAGGTGGGTCCGTGAACCAGTCCGGGGGCCACACGGCAGTGGCTATCCGTCCCCGAGGCAGGTCGGTAACTATCTCCCTGATAAGTTTAACGGGCGGAGAGAGGAGGAGCCAGGCTACGCACGCAGGAAGCAAACCGTCTTTCCCCCAAATCGATTAGGCGAAACACCGAAACCAAACCCTAGGCGGCGGCGATGGCGGCGGCGAGCCTGCGGAAGGGGAACGCGCGGCTGCCCCCGGAGGTGAACCGGGCGATCTTCGTGCGGAACCTGCCGTTCAACATCTCGAGCGAGGAGATGTACGACATCTTCGGCAAGTACGGCGCCATCCGGCAGATCCGGCTGGGCAACGGCAAGGACACGCGCGGCACCGCCTACGTCGTCTACGAGGACATCTACGATGCCAAGAACGCCGTCGACCACCTCTCGGGCTTCAACGTCGCCAACCGCTACCTCATCGTGCTCTACTCCCAGCCCAACAAGATGGGCAAGAAGATGGACATCAGGAAGAAGGAGGAGGAGATCACCAAGCTCCAGGAGAAGTACGGCATCAGCACCAAGTCGTCCCCGTGAGCTCAGTGCCGAAGTCGAGAGTCGGTGAATCGCTCGTGTAGCTTATGTCGTATTTCTGATATTTGCATACTGAAGATGATGAACATGCCACGTCTAGTGGGGTTGTCCTCTGTTTTGATGCTCAGTTGAATTTGATACAACTTTTAGTAGTAAATTGATGTATTCTGCCGATGTGTATGATCAGTTAATTAGTGATGTTTGCTTGGAAATTGTGTTGTGCATCTTTAAGATGTGATTACTCAGATTATGATACATGGATGTTAACTGAAATCAATTTAGAGAACCAATCCAAGACACTACTAATTATGTGTATTTAGTAAATTGATGTATGCTGCAGATGTCTATGATCAGTTAATTAGCAATGTCTGCTTGGAAATTGTGATATGCATCTTGTGATAACTCAGATTATTATACATGGATGTTAACTGAAATCAGTGTAGAGAACCAATCTGTAATATAGCACTACTAATAATGTCTATTTAGTAAATTGATGTATGCTGCAGATATCTATGATCAGTTAGCTAGTGATGTCTGCTTGGAAATTGTGATGTGTATCTTAAAGATGTGATTACTCAGATTATGACTCATGGATGTTAACTGAAATGAATTTATATAACTAATCTATAACATCAGCTCCAAGACCCCTTCCCCTGGTGATGCATGAGCCTATTGTGTACTTAGGATCGAGAACCGGTTGATCAATCGTGTAGTTTATATGCTGTCTTTGCCATATTTGCATATTAATGAAGTAAGTAATGAACATGACACTGGTAGCATCTAGTGGGATTGTCCTGTGTTTTGATGTTCAGTTTAGTTTGGCACTTCGAACTATGCTGCTAATATCGATGATCCATTAGACCGTGATGCGAGTGTTCAGATTGTGTTACGTGTAGGCAGAACTTTAGTTAGAGACCGAAATGTGTGATATGTTTACTGTCACAGATTTTATGTTGCTTGATGTTATAATTAATGTTACTAATTTAGATTGATGTAATGTTGTTTTGATGTTCTGACTTTGTGCTTATATAAGGCTGTGTGTTTGCTGTTCAATTGGATATCTGTGACTGTTGATTGTCGGCTTTTTGAGCCCCTGAATCGAAAGATAAACTTTAGAGATGTACTCGCTCTGATAGGAAAAGGTTGTCTCAATTTGTGCTATGCTCTTAACAAACTGAGACAATCTTTTCCAACTGGAGGGAAATATCTCTTTTATGTATTTTTAGCATTTACCAATATACTATCTGGAATCCACTGTTTCATTAGCTCTGGTTAGGTGCTAAGGGTGATGTCTCTCTTCCATTGCCTTTCTAGTATAATATCCATTATGTGAATTTTTCTTTAGCATGATATATATTCAAAACCATCAACTTTGACAAGTTTAATCTACCAAAATAGTTGCAGATTTCTTGTTGCATTGGAAGTGTGTGGTTTTAGGCGTCGAAGGCAATCAATTGTAGATGTGTCCCGTTTGCTAATGTTGGCTGCACACTTCGATATTTCGAATTTATCTCGACAGTGGCTGTTCCGATCTACACCACTGTTTGGGATTTGTCTGTCTTTCATTGGCCAGCCAGTGGTGTATATCCGTACATGTTAGAAATCATCTATTTGTGAAAATTGTACGATCTAATGGATTTGTATGAAGATTATGCTGTATATTTTTAGGTTATACTTGTAAACATAGTTGGTTTGGTTTCTTGTGGCGAAGATATTACTGGAGTGTATGAGTTAAGGTGGAGATTAGTCCTGAAGCGGCTGGGTTGTTTTAAAGACATGGCTAGAGCTGGGGCTGTTCATTGGTAAATCCACTACTACGATAGTGGTGCTTTTTGGTAAAGGAAGATTAACCTCAGTTATACTATCACTATTCTGTCAAAGAAAACGTGGTGGAGTTTCGATAGATGCTTACAAGCTTTCTACTTTCGCCCACATGAAATGGTCGCTAGCAAGTTAAGATATACTGTCAGGATTATACCGAGAGTGGGCAGAGCTGCAATTCGTCTCTCAGTAAGAACTGCTTGATATCTGTAACAATAAAATTAGCTGCTGATGGCATACAGTGATAGTGATACAGGAGGCAGAACACAGAATTATTAGCCAGCCATAAAAAGAACAATGAACAAGCTGAGTACTCCCTCCATCCTTAAATAAGTGTACACTTACTGTTTGGAGAGGTCAAATATTTTAATGTTTGACCAATTTTATACTGAAACGTACAACATTTATAACCCTAAATTGGTATCATTAGATCTGTTTTGAAATGTAGTTCATAGTATATAGATTTCAAATCAAATATATTGATGCCATTTTATATAAAATTGGCCAAATTTTAAAAAGTTTGACCTTGACTAATTCTAGAGGTACACTTATTTGAAGACGGATGGAGCAAGCAAGATGGCTAAGAGAGTGAAGTCAAAGCGGCTCTCTTTGAATCAAACGTTTCAAGCGACAAAGTAATAGTGTATGCCGATAATATTATTCCACCAAAAGAATAGTTTAGCTACGATATCTGAGAAGGGACGATATGATATTTTTGTTACAGGAATTCTTCAACTAGAAACTCCGCTTTGGTATCAAAATACAAACTAGCTTAGTACGCATCGTCTGGTACAGAAAACCAGTGGAGCGGACACATCATTTATCAGCGTTCTTGAACAGGGCAGCTAGACCCAGTTTCCAGTTAGATTTCATTGCCAACTCCTGCCTGGCCACCTTGGAAGCCCTACAAATGCAAAGACGAGAACATCATACGTCAAATTAGGCAGCAAGACTATGCTACGTTCAGGACATGGACCCAAAAGGAGAAGGGTGTTCCAATATTATTCTACACCCAAAAGAAACTATTAGCAAAGGCAATCCATGATGAGTACAGGTGTTATGTTGACTGATTCACTCTCTTTTGTCCCATTGATGTTTCATCTGAGTATGGAGATCATCATTTACCATGTATGGATGAATGCTGTATAAAAAGGACAGGTACATGTACACAGGGAAAAATCATGCTAACTATAAGGAACGAATAAGGCCACAAACAAATATGCAATGAAATATATATAGATAAGTATGTTCACAGCACAAACTTGTCGACACTGATAAAGTATAATTCCCATAATTTTAACAGGAAGTGGCTCCACCAGGTACCTCTTTCACTACAGTCGGCTCGAATAGTTTTGGCATCGACTTGGCAAACCAAGGAGATGGAAGTCATTGAAGTGATGCTCATAGCTTCATAAAGACAATCGGGCGACATAACACAGGCCTAAATCCAAAATGCTAATTTTGATGGTCTTCTTTTTTATGGTCAAAATGCTAATAATGATCAAACCGTCAAGCGGCATTTTGTTGCCACATGTCATCAAAGCTGAAAATCATTGGACAAGTGTGTTCATTATCAGCTAGTATTTCCTTGTAAAGAGATTTTATCATTTTCTATTGCAAAATACTACTACTCCGTACTAGATATTTTGCTGACTTTAACTAAGCCCCAGCTTTTAAATTTCCCCCATTTCCTGGTGTAATTCTGTGGTGTATGCTCACAATTAGGCCTCGAGGGAGGAGGATCAAGCATCGGTCCAATCACCTGCCTCTAATCTGCATACTGAATATATCGGCTACACGTCACGATCAACTAATATTGCAAATTCTCCGGAAAAAAAAAATGTTGCAAATGTCAGAACCTATCGCGCGCTCTCCAGATGCGGGGATAACTAAAAAATTAGGAGGCAGAACCGCGGGGAGGACGAGGGAGTGGGAGATTCCGTCTTACTCTGCGAACGCGGCGTCGGAGGCGGTGGTGCCGGTGGGCGGGAGCGGCGGGGGCAGGCATGCGGCGATGGTGGAGAAGCCCTGGCGCTGCTTGTGCTTGAGGTTGGATTTGCAGTGGATGAAGACGATGCCCCGGCGCTTCACCACCTTGCAGAAGCTGCACAGCCGCTTCACCGACGCGCGGACCTTCATCTTCGTCTTCGTCCTCCGAGCGTCGTGCTCCCGAGCTCCGATCCGATTCGAAGCAGCGTATCGGATTTTGGTTCTCGTCTACTTGGTTAGGGTTTGTTCTCGAGATGGATACTTGCCGATGGGCCGGCAGGGGAATACCTCGGGTCAGGCCCATGGGCACTAATTTGATACATCTACAGTTTTTCTTACTAAAAAAATCTTCAGCTTTTCTTTCTTTAAGAAATATTTAGTTTTTATCCCCTTTCCAAAGCATAATTTTGGAGGAACTGTAGACCTACATGTTGTATAGTTTTTGTTTTGGGAAACATAATTGTGCACAAAATTTTGTGTCTCTACAAAAGATATGGGTACACATCATGAAAGCAAAAGTCATCGAAGGACTGAAATGTGGCTCTTGCACTCTAATTGAGAAACCAGTTTCTCTTAGCAAACTTAGCTGATCGGAGCAGATTATATCACTTCTCTTATGGAAATATTTTGTTATATACTACATATATAATAATGTGATGAAGTAGATAGACCATGAAATGCAACAAGGAAAAAGAAACTTGTTGCTCGGCATCGTTACAGAAAATGGAATCTAGGGATTCATTATGCACGCATTAAGATTTTAAAGTGGACAAACTCATGATGCTAAGAAGCCAAGAAGGTATGACATCACTACATACATAGAAGCCTAAGGGCTTCTTTCATTCGTAGGATTTTTGAAGAAAAAGGAAATACTTCCTTCTTAAATCCATAGGGAATGAGAATGAATGAAGTTTCCACCAAAGGGGTTTGATTATTTAGCAGACTAAATATATGAATTGTTGCAATATATTTTAGTTGATTAGATTTTTTTTCCTGAAAACTATGCTAAGTTAATCCACAAGTAGAATTTCAAAGAGTTTTATTTATTTTAAAATTATGTATAATTTTTTTGGATCTATAGACTCTAGGAACTAGTGTATGTTTATCTCATCCACTCGCCTCCTCCAACAACACAAACAAGTTCTCGCAAATCTAATTTATAGTAGGGAGGTACATGTGATAGGGGTAGACGAATTAATGCACTATGTATCTATTCAATTATCATCGTGGATCGCGCTCTCGTTGGTGCTTGGTATCCCATGATGGCCAACTCTCCTTCATCTTCGATACATTCGATATCCTCTTAGGTAGTAGTAGTTGTTGACTTGATCTAACTTTGTTGAATATGTACCATTTTAGTGTATATTTAGCATTATCTCAAATAAATTGAGGACACATGGATCTCAGTCGGCATAAGGCATGTTCGATTTAGTGCAATAAACTACTCCCTCCATCTCATATGAAGTGTCACGTAAACGGACATATCTATCACTAAAATACATCTACATACATTTTTGCGACACTTAATATGATATGGGGGAGTACACAACATGCATTTTTGTGTGTGTTAACAAGTGATGATGTGATGCTTGGTTGACTTGTTTGGTGCAGCTAATGGATATGTCTTATTTGGTCAAATATTGCGCAAAAACATTTTTTTAGCGGAGGAGGATGACCTATTGCATACATGTTACAAACACGCCCATTCAATAAACTTAAACACAACATGCATGATCGTTGAGCATTTAAAACAAGGATTGTGAACAGGAGAGTACAAACCCACTTGTTGGTGCCTCACACACTCTCAGGTTTTCTGTTAACTAACTAAATTCTATTGGATATTTGATAAAGGGTGTAAATACTAAAACCCTCTAGAAAAATATTTATAAAGTTAGTAAAAGAGATACAATCACATAAAAACAATGTATTTCTTATTGATGGCAAAATGTCCTATGAAAAAATTAATAAATAACATAATTTTCACACCCCTTGAGTTCTTTGGAAAACTATTGTATATGCAGTAATGGATTGTATATAATGAAACGTAAATAATAATAATACAAGTGGTTACTATTGTTAGATACAATAGAAAAAAATGGTAGCTATTGTTGTATATTGATTTTTTATAAAGTAATCATTTATTTCAGATATGAAATATTGATTGTGAGATATAAATGTTTAGTATAAATAAGCTAAAATTTATCAACTTTTACTTATAACATTTTCACATAGTAAGCACATCATCTAGTCGGTAAAAGTGATAACATCTCCCAAACAATGGCTCTGAGTTAGCAATATTGAGAACATCTAAGACTGTGTGCCATGATATTTGTGTGGCTCAACCTATCCGAGTGATTCCATCTGAACAAAATTCAAGATATGAGTCGAGGAATCCTAGAGTTATAGGCAGGGGCTGCGGCCGCCCCGGGCCCCGGAAACTAGGGGGCCCCAAATCCCTGGAGTTACGCGTACACTGTTAGAGAGAAGTTAATTTAGCGCAGGCACCATTGGAGATGTGGCCGGAAGCTGGATATGCACGAAGATGAAAAGCAAGCGTCATGCTGCGTGCGTGGAACATGGGCATTTACTTCTTCTGCTAACTTGGCCTTTTCGTCTAGTTGGTTTGCTCTAAAGTAATTAAGTCAGGCCGAGTCAATTAAAATAACTCTCGCGAGGCCGATAGTATAGATGACCACAGCTGGAACGCGGATCCAATAATGCAGCACACTCCCGTAAAAGAATTAATATAGCACACTCCCTAAAAACATAGTAACACAACACACATTCTACTTGTTGTTTTCATCCATGACAAATTATCAACAAAAATTCCCTTTTTAGGCCCATTATCGACGTGATAATTAATATGATGCATACGTATGTACCATTACCCGTGCTCTGCATCTAGTAATGTTGGAAAAAAATGTGGATACAGTATTATTTCATAAGTATTCTTAATTTTTCCAAGTTCTGTTTAAGTTGTTCGTTGATAATACTATATATATACATATATTTATAAAAATAATGGGGCCCCGAATTTTTGTTCTGCCCCGGGCCCCAAAAATCATAGGACCGGCTTATAGTATAGTTCATACCCTTCGAGTGGTAAGTGGTTGGATATTTTGAGCCAATGTTTGATTCAACTCCTATCTTTACTTTGGCACCATAGAGTGATATGGAGAACATTGTTTATTGATTTGAAGGAGTCTGACTACATTTCATAGGGCCCCTCTAATGCAGATTCTTGTGGCTCCAGACATGTTCATATTATCGGAACGAATACTTGAGTACCTCCTTAGTTGTATGAAAGGTTGCACCTTTGCAAGTTCTTGTTCCTCTGAGTAATTTCAGCTTGTGCCTCTTAAGTTTTTTTATTTAGTGTGTGACAGTGAGATTGTGAGGCTAATTTACCGATATTTTTCCTCCATTTTGCATTCTATTTGTGGAATCTTTGTGAGCTCTATGTTTCACATTCATAGTGGGTCATCTTGAGAGAGTTGTGAAGAGAATAGAATATTGTTTTAAACACCAAGGTTGGGACTCTTTACCAAGACAATGTCAAGTTATCATTATCTTTTAGGGTATTTGGTGGTCGAAACTTTCGGGGCCATAAAACTTGGTGCCAGAATACTCTCCATCAAAGACTTTGGATTGTGCAAATAATCTAAACTCGGAAATGTGTTTATAATTCTCTTTGGCCTAGCTCTTTACCTTCCTCGGTATACTTTGATGCTTCTGTTTTTAGTATTTCATATGAAGTTTTGTAGGCAACCTCTAGCATAAAAATGTTGAAGTTGGTCAACTTCCACTAATCTACTAAATCTTTAAGCCCAGTGGTGAGCGAGGTTTCTCAACGCATCAACCAACTTGTGACTACGCCATGTGGGATCTTGTAGCCCCTAGAGTAAAAAACCCATCCTCACACTCAAACGAAAAAAAAAACTCAAACTGTGGTGGTAGTGTTTTCCTCTCCTGAATTCATGCGACCTATGGTTTCCGGTCGGCGGTCGCCGCCCAGCTCAGGCAGCGCATCTGCTCCATCTACTAAAGCTTTAATCCCGGTGGTGAGCGAGGCTTCTCAACGCATCAACCAACTTGTGACTATGCCATGTGGGCCCTTGCTGCCCCTGGAGTAAATAACCCATCCTCACGCTCAAACAAAAAAAACTAAAATTGTCGTGGTAGTGTTTTCATCTCCTGACTTCATGCGACCTATGGTTTCCGGTCGGCGGCCGGCGGTCGCCGCCCAGCTTAGGCAGCGCATCTGCTCCATGCAAGAACGAAGGGAAGATGACGCGGCGAAGCGCGCTACTCCGTTCCCCCCACGACTCTACCAGTAGTCTCATGGCACCCCCGTCTATGAACTCTACTACGATGTCTCGACGGTTGGCGCCTACCGTGGGGCCAACGACGTCGGGAGTTACGTTTCGAGCGGAAATACTCGGCGGAATTGGCAGTACCATAACTGTCGGGAGCCTGAAGTTCGATGGTGACATCGTACGCTTCCTCGACAACGGATCGTACATGCCAGAATGGAATCACATGGTAAGTGTATGTGTTCTGCCGATTGGATCTACTAATATCTTTATCGGATTAACAGCAGAAGCAATGGGATTCTGTGGTGGAAGTAAATTTATCCCACCCGCCCTATACCCAATTGAGGAAAACTATGATACCGGATTCTGCTCAGATCGCCGAAACACTACTGAAATTGCTGCCTCTCCGAAGATCCCGCAATCAGATCTCACTTTATTGGCATGGTGCAGTCCGAGACTGCTGAAAGCACGGAAGAAAATAATCCCGTGAAAGAAGTAGAAAAGCATAATCCCACGGAAAACGTGGAAGATCCGACATCCGCCGATCATGCGACGAACTCGGAAGCCGGATCAGTACTAGCAAAACACGAAGAACCCATGTTACTGTATCTTACAATAACTAACAGGGTTATCAGTGCAGTGATAATTGTGGAATGGAACAAGGACGAACAAAGCATACCAGATCAATATCCGGTTCACTGCGTCAGCTAGGTATTTTCTGAATCGAAACAAAGGTATCCACATTATCAAAAACTGGCATATGGTGTGTTCGCATCACGGAAACTCCGCCATTATTTCCAAGGACATTCCATAACAGTGGTAAGAAAATCACCACTATGGGATATCATCAACAATGCAGACGCAACATGCCGAGTTGCCAAATGGGGCATTGAACTGGCTGCGTTCGACATTAAGTACCAACCCAGGACGGCAATCAAATCCCAGGTTTTGGCAGATTTTGTCGCTGATTGGACAGAAGCAATGGAAAGCACACCAATGCCGGAGTTGGAATATTGGATCATGCATTTTGATGGATCCAAAATGAAAGAAGGCGCGGGAGCTGGTGTAGTGCTAAAATCTCCAAAAGGTGACATTATGGAGTATGTATTACAAATACACTTCAACGCCAGCAACAATGTGGCAGAATACGAAGCATTGTTTCATGGCTTACATATAGAAAAGGAGATAGGGGTTAAGCGTATACTTTGCTATGGTGACTTAGATTTTGTAAAGCATCAGCTAAACCAAACATGGGATGCCAATAGACCCATCATGGCCGAAACGCGGATGTTTTAGCCCGCATGGGCTAGGAAAGGGTTAAAATTCTACTGCCTCGTGTGTTTGTCCAACATTTGCATGAACCATCGATAAAAGGCGGAGATATCGACTATCCTCTTTTTCCGAGTCAATAGAAGTGTTGCTCGTTAACCCGGATTGGAAAATTCCATACTTAAACTTCTTAGTTGATCAGAAGTTCCCGGATGAGGCAGCTGAAGTCTTGCAAAGGCAGATACAACGCCGATGCAAAGGATACACGATAATCAATGGTTGCTTGTATAAACGCAGTACTATCGAAAATTTTCGCGATGTATTTCGCCAAAAGAAGGACGAGAAATCTTGCAAGAAATCCACGCAAGTTATTGTGGACATCATGCTCAATCAAAAAGCATAGTCCAAAAAGCATTCCGTGCAGGGTTTTTCTGACTCACAGCCAAGACAGATGCGGAGCACATAGTGAATACATGTGCAGGATGTCAGTATTACGCCAAGCAGACGAATATGCCAGAGGCTTAAAACTATCCCCATAACATGGCCATTTGTGGTCGGGGGGCTATATATGATGGGACCATTCAAAACTGCAAGAGGCGGACTTACACAACTACTCGTCGCAGTGGATAAGTATACCAAGTGGGTGGAAGCAAAACCCATAAAAAAAACTTGACGGTGTGACGGTCAGAAATTTCTTCATTGACATAGTCATGCGATACGGCATTCCACACAACATAATCACAGATAACTGGACAAAATTCTCTATTGGAGAGCTGGCAAAATACTGCCGAAAAACAAGAATTCGCCTAGATCTTGCATCTGTGGCACACCCACAATCCAATGGGCAGGTTGAAAGAATGAATAGTTCATTCTTGCAAGGAATACGCTCAAGACTCGAATCTCCTCTTCATAGAGCAGCTGGTGCATGGGTAGAAGAATTACCTTCTGTACTTTGGAGTATTCGAACGACGCCGAATATATCAAGAGGATAAACACCCTTTTTCTGGTTTATGGTGCAGAAGCAGTGCTTCCTACGGATATGATCCTTGATAGCCCAAGAGTGCAGGCGTACGATGACTCGGATGCGGAAAAACACACGACGGGATGTTGTTGATATCTTAGAAGAAGAACGAGAGCTTGTGCTACAAAGTTCCGCCATTTATCAGCAAGGACTACGAAGTTATCATAGTCGGAAAATCAAACATCATTCTTTCAAATAAGGTGATTTGGTGCTAAGATTGGTACAAGAAAGGAAGCACAAATTAGCCCCAGCTTGGGAGGGACCGCTTGTCATTAGCAAGGCTATAAAAAATGGATCATATTACCTTGTAGATATTCGAGATACGGAAGATGGTCCTAAAAATTCGAATCGATAGAGAAAGATAGATGTCAAACTAGGAGAGACAAAGAGACCCTGGAGCATCCAACAGTTATGTCCCTTCTACACTTATCTATTTCCCAATGATCTTTCAAAACTGAATGCTTTCACAGCCTAAGGAGGCTAAAGAAACCCAGATTGTGCCTACGTGCCTGAGTTTTCATAATTTTCCAAAATTCCTTACGGTTTCCTAAGCATTATCTGATTGTTTGTGTGTTGGGTCACTGGAATTAGTAAGTAAAAGTACCTAAGTATAATCCATGTTTCCGAGTTTTGACTGATTGGTCCATACCCAGTCACTCGGCTGTAACGACCGGGGATTTTCCCCACTTAGTTTTGTGTGTTTTTCTTTTTTTTTTGTTTGTGCATCGTCATGCATCATGCATCATCATTCACTTAAAACATTCAAGAACTATTTCAAATTGCATCAAATCTTCTTCCTATATTTTCTGGATTAGTTGGACGCCTCAAAACTATTTGTATTAGCACTCCAAATATCTTTTTTTTCTGGAAAATTAATAAAACATCAAACAAAGAAAAAAAAATGTTTTGTTGAGGGAGGCAACCGAAACTGGGCCATCTAAGGCCCAGCCGGCCACCCCACCTCAACCGAACCCTAGCACACCTAGCCCACACACGCACACAGACACCCAACGCACACACGCACGCACACGACACCACGCACGCGCCGCCACGGAGGGGATCGATCGATCGATCCCCATCCCGTTCCCTGCATCGCTACGCCCTCCCCTCGTCATCCTCTTCCCCTCGCTGCCTCCTTCCCCATCGACAGAAGGTGGCGTCGCCCGCCTCCTCCTCGCTCCTCCCGTCCGCCTCCCTCTCACCTGCCCTCCTCTAGCCCGAGCGCCGCCGCCCTCTCCCGTCGCCTCCATTCCCTGGCCGCGCCCCTCTCAAGCTCCCGCCCCGCCGCCGGACGTCACCTCCTCTGCCACGGCCGGCCGCCACCGGAGCTGCTCCCCAAGCCCCCTCCTCCATCACCCCGCCAAGGGCCGGCGAGCCCCAGCGCCGTCCCCGTCGACCAGGGGGCAGCGCCCCGCGCAAGGACCCCAACGCACCGCCCCCACCGCCCAAGACCTCCCCAACTCGCAGCGCCCCCCGTCCTCCGTCCCGCCGTGGCCGCCGCCCGCTGCCGGCCGCCTCCTCCACCTCGCCCTCCTCCGTTCCGGCCGCCGGCAGCCGGCGCCGCTGCGGCTCCCTGCCGTCCCCGCCTCCATGGTGCTGCCTCCACCCGGACGTGCTCGTGCACGACTCCCCGGAGGTACTTGTTGCGGTGGCGTGCTTTGTGTTGTTGACCAAGCCTCCATCGAGAGTGATTACCGAACATCCCCGGCAAGATCCACTTCCGTTGATGTTTCTGCTCGTGTATGCGCCCGCGTCCATGTTGGTGTCACGGTGCCGTCGTGCTTTGCCGCCTCCATTCGTGTTCGCGACCGTGCCAAGTTTCTCGTTGTGGTGGATTCGCCAAGCCCGCCAAGATCGTCATCGATTCCCACATCTTTGGATCGCCAAGTACCGCCACGACGACGATGACCATGTGTTGTGACTACCTCTACTTCGGAACCTGAGAACAACTACTTCCTCGACGACACGAGAACGTCTACTTCCACTACCCCTCGACATTGAAGGTTATGTTGCATTCGCCCACGACTACTACGACTACATCGACTCCTGACGTTGAACGACTACTTCGATGACGACGATCGTGTGGTTCGAGAACGACTACTTCCACTACAACATCTACTTCCTCCACGCACCAACGACACCGGCGTTATCCGAATATCCTCTCCACACGTGTGCACCCCAAACCCAAACCCCTATACCTATGCCCTATTTTTTATAACATATCAACTATATTTAAAATGTCATCGCATCATGTTTGCATTGCATCTTGTGGGTTTCGGGGTATAATAATATCACCTAATAATTAATATGGAATGAGTGGAATAATTAAATATTGTTCCGGTTCCATTTAAAATTGCATAAATCATAACTAATTCATTTTAACTCCAAATTTGAAAACTAAAATATGTTTTCCAATCAAAATTCTCTAAACTTTGCAAATATCAACTTTGTTTTCTGTTTTGAACAATTTTAATTGCTGAAAACAACTATTTCTTAATTAATGCATTAAAATTGCTAATTTGATAACTTGCTCATTTTAATTCCAAATCCAACAAATAAAATATGTTTTCATACCAGAAAAATGCACTTAATCTGTTCATGCCATCCATGTTCATGTTTGCACCTTGCATTTTGCATTTGTAGTAGTGTTATGTATGTTCACCTAATAGATAAATATGGAATGTGTTGGGGTATTAAATTCAAATCATGCCCTATTCCATTTAATATTGGATAGATCACCTCTACCTTGTTTAAACCTGTTAATCAACACTCAATATTGATGGTTAACTAAACAACTTGAACCAATTCCTATTTGTCCGGACTCCGGTTCCGATTAAATTGCTTAAGTTGTTTCCCTGTTGCATCTTGCCATGCCATGCATATAAAATAGGATCATGCTGGATCTTTTGCCGTAGAAGTAATTGTTGCATCCGGTGTTTGTTCGAGGTTCGTTGCTTCTTCGCGGATAGGACGTTGAGATGATGTGAGCAACGACAAGTTCTGTGGATGTACCTCTACTTGCTGGATCTCAGGCAAGTATACTCACTTGCTGCCAAATGGCTGCCTTTCATCACTTGTTACCGATTCTTTCTGTTGTTCTTATTCTAGCCTTGATTCGATGCTTGTGTCACGATCCTATTATATGTTTATCTTGCAGCCATGATATAGCCTTCCTTCCACTTCCTATTAACTGTTGTTTGTTTACCCTGTTGGCCCTCTTGTCGTAGTTGCATGCTTAGTGTTGTTTGCGCTCAAGTCTTGTTGTTCCTTTCTTATCACCTGTTTAGTTTGATAGTTGGGTTTCAATTCAATCAACAACATGTTAATGTTTTGGGTAATAATAATTTGATGATAAGGCACCGGCAGGAGGCCCGGCGTGGTTTTGAAGCCTGCTAGTGTCGACCCTAATTAGGACAAGGGTCTTGTCTACTGATCCATGATGAGCGCACTAACCGCATGTGGGAAGCGAGTATGGGCGCCCCCCTCAACTTGATTCGATTCACATCTCGTCCAAATCGCCACACTTAGTTCGGGCTTTCCATTTGATGCACGCATATGCAGGTGCGAGCCCTTGGCGCCAGGGTGGAACTTTTGTAGTCGACATTTAGGGCGGCGTGGTCTTCCAGTGCTATGAGGGTCCCCCTTTTCTTCGTGGGGCTCGATTAGCCGCGCACGCACAACACGTGGTTCTTTGGGCTTGATGCGAAGAAGAGTTGGGTTGTGTTGAGTACCTCGCTTGGTGGGTTGATCCCCCGTCTGGCGGGATATTCTTACGTGTACGGCCAAATTGGTGCATCCCTGCAGGGTAAAATTTCTCGAGAAGCCGTGTTGTCCGCGGTTATGGATGACTTGGTGAAAGTGCTGGCTAACAAGTACTCAGACAACTTACACCTAACGATAATAACTTGACTAGTAATATAGATTACCTCCACCCTAACTATGATGTCACCCTAATCAACAGTGTGAGTTTCCTTGGGTTGCTTCCTTAGTAGGGGGTAACAATGGCTGGGTATTGTTTGGTGAGTAGTCGTAGTTGGTTCTGATACGCTCTCTTATCCCTCTCTAATAGCCGGAAGTTGTAGCGCGTCTCTCTAGTTGTTAGTGCTGCCCGCTGCCGCTTCTTTGCAGTAATCCCTTCTTTTCCGTTGTACCCAAAGTATTTGTATCTTGTGATGATTGGTTACGCTGGTATCTTGTGAGTATGACTTGCCAGTACTTAACCGTACTGACCCACGAATCCATTTCGTGGCTGCATATTCAACATTGCAGTCAACAGGTTTGAAGTCTGACGACGTTAGCTTGGGAATCCCTCCGGCTTGGCCTGGGCAGGGATTGGACGCTCTCGGTTATCTTCAGGACTCTTAGTCCAATTTGTATCTTGTCCGTAGACGGACGATATGTTGTATCTTCCGCTGTTATTTGGATCTTCGTATGGTATCAGTTGTATCCCTGACTCGTTTGAGTCTTCTTGTATATATCTCATTCTGTTGTTGTTGTGGATTATTCGTGAACTGTTGTAATGTTATCACAAGTGGCAACCTGGAATCGGTTATTATGTGGATTTTGGCGGGAATGCTGAAATCTGCATAGTGCCCGATCTCGGGGCGTCACAAATGGTATCAGAGCCTTGGTTCCGATTCCCGAGATTGTTTCGATACGAATGGTTATCGAAGCAACGGGTCCGCAAAGCCTGTAGGATAACCTCGCTAACGGTCGTTGTTTCTAGAGTGTCAAAAACTATTTCTGCTAAACTATTTTGGGAAACATCTCAATAGGATTCTTGTTTTCTCCTTATCTCTATTCTATTTCTCCTCCTACCTTATTTGTTTTGGAGTCTCCCCCCCTTGTCTATCTTTCAAAGTGTTAGGATCCTACGTGGGTGGACGTTTTCTGAGCCTTTAACCTAATAGGTTCGATCATCGGAAGATTCCTGGTGGAAGAACATCGTCGTCACTCCGAGCAAGAATCTCTTGTTAGTGGTGTCGAGAACTGTTGTTAGTGGCGTCGAGAAGAAGAGATCCGCCCACTGACCCGGGAAATCAACCGCAACACGAAGACTCCGTAGTTGAAACCTCTCTTCCCCTTCCCTTGGGTGGATTGCGAGGGCGCAATCCCTTGTTAGTGGTGTCGTCTGTAACGGCCGGGGATTTTCCCCACTTAGTTTTGTGTGTTTTTCTTTTTTTTGTTTGTGCATCGTCATGCATCATGCATCATCATTCACTTAAATCATTCAAGAACTATTTCAAATTGCATCAAATCTTCTTCCTATATTTTCTGGATTAGTTGGATGCCTCAAAACTATTTGTATTAGCACTCCAAATATCTTTTTTTTCCTGGAAAATTAATAAAACATCAAACAAAGAAAAAAAATGTTTTGTTGAGGGAGGCAACCGAAACTGGGCCATCTAAGGCCCAGCCGGACACCCCACCTCAACCGAACCCTAGCACACCTAGCCCACACACGCACACAGACACCCAACGCACACACGCACGCACACGACACCACGCACGCGCCGCCAGGGAGGGGATCGATCGATCGATCCCCATCCCGTTCCCTGCATCGCTACGCCCTTCCCTCGTCATCCTCTTCCCCTCGCTGCCTCCTTCCCCATCGACAGAAGGTGGCGTCGCCCGCCTCCTCCTTGCTCCTCCCGTCCGCCTCCCTCTCACCTGCCCTCCTCTAGCCCGAGCGCCGCCGCCCTCTCCCGTCGCCTCCATTCCCTGGCCGCGCCCCTCTCAAGCTCCCGCCCCCCCGCCGGACGTCACCTCCTCTGCCACGGCCGGCCGCCACCGGAGCTGCTCCCCAAGCCCCCCTCCTCCATCACCCCGCCAAGGGCCGGCGAGCCCCGGCGCCATCCCCGTCGACCAGGGGGCAGCGCCCCGCGCAAGGACCCCAACGCACCGCCCCCACCGCCCAAGACCTCCCCAACTCGCAGCGCCCCCCCGTCCTCCGTCCGGCCGTGGCCGCCGCCCGCTGCCGACCGCCTCCTCCACCTCGCTCTCCTCCGTTCCGGCCGCAGGCAGCCGGCGCCGCTGCGGCTCCCTGCCGTCCCCGCCTCCATGGTGGTGCCTCCACCCGGACGTGCTCGTGCACGACTCCCCGGTGGTACTTGTTGCGGTGGCGTGCTTTGTGTTGTTGACCAAGCCTCCATCGAGAGTGATTACCGAACATCCCCGGCAAGATCCACTTCCGTTGATGTTTCTGCTCGTGTATGCGCCCGCGTCCATGTTGGTGTCACGGTGCCGTCGTGCTTTGCCGCCTCCATTCGTGTTCGCGACCGTGCCAAGTTTCTCGTTGTGGTGGATTCGCCAAGCCCGCCAAGATCGTCATCGATTCCCACATCTTTGGATCGCCAAGTACCGCCACGACGACGATGACCATGTGTTGTGACTACCTCTACTTTGGAACCTGAGAACAACTACTTCCTCGACGACACGAGAACGTCTACTTCCACTACCCCTCGACATTGAAGGTTATGTTGCATTCGCCCACGACTACTACGACTACATCGACTCCTGACGTTGAACGACTACTTCGACGACGACGATCGTGTGGTTCGAGAACGACTACTTCCACTACAACATCTACTTCCTCCACGCACCAACGCCACCGGCGTTATCCGAATATCCTCTCCACACGTGTGCACCCCAAACCCAAACCCCTATACCTGTGCCCTATTTTTTATAACATATCAACTATATTTAAAATGTCATCGCATCATGTTTGCATTGCATCTTGTGGGTTTCGGGGTATAATAATATCACCTAATAATTAATATGGAATGAGTGGAATAATTAAATATTGTTCCGGTTCCATTTAAAATTGCATAAATCATAACTAATTCATTTTAACTCCAAATTTGAAAAGTAAAATATGTTTTCCAATCAAAATTGTCTAAACTCTTCAAATATCAACTTTGTTTTCTGTTTTGAACAATTTTAATTGCTGAAAACAACTATTTCTTAATTAATGCATTAAAATTTGCTAATTTGATAACTTGCTCATTTTAATTCCAAATCCAACAAATAAAATATGTTTTCATACCAGAAAAATGCACTTAATCTGTTCATGCCATCCATGTTCATGTTTGAACCTTGCATTTTGCATTTGTAGTAGTGTTATGTATGTTCACCTAATAGATAAATATGGAATGTGTTGGGGTATTAAATTCAAATCATGCCCTATTCCATTTAATATTGGATAGATCACCTCTACCTTGTTTAAACCTGTTAATCAACACTTAATATTGATGGTTAACTACACAACTTGAACCAATTCCTATTTGTCCGGACTCCGGTTCCGATTAAATTGCTTAAGTTGTTTCCCTGTTGCATCTTGCCATGCCATGCATATAAAATAGGATCATGCTGGATCTTTTGCCGTAGAAGTAATTGTTGCATCCGGTGTTTGTTCGAGGTTCGTTGCTTCTTCGCGGATAGGACGTTGAGATTATGTGAGCAACGACAAGTTCTGTGGATGTACCTCTACTTGCTGGATCTCAGGCAAGTATACTCACTTGCTGCCAAATGGCTGCCTTTCATCACTTGTTACCGATTCTTTCTGTTGTTCTTATTCTAGCCTTGATTCGATGCTTGTGTCACGATCCTATTATATGTTTATCTTGCAGCCATGATATAGCCTTCCTTCCACTTCCTATTAACTTTTGTTTGTTTACCCTGTTGGCCCTCTTGTCGTAGTTGCATGCTTAGTGTTGTTTGCACTCAAGTCTTGTTGTTCCTTTCTTATCACCTGTTTAGTTTGATAGTTGGGTTTAAATTCAATCAACAACATGTTAATGTTTTGGGTAATAATAATTTGATGATAAGGCACCGGCAGGAGGCCCGACGTGGTTTTGAAGCCTGCTAGTGTCGACCCTAATTAGGACAAGGGTCTTGTCTACTGATCCATGATGAGCGCACTAACCGCATGTGGGAAGCGAGTATGGGCGCCCCCCTCAACTTGATTCGATTCGCATCTCGTCCAAATCGCCACACTTAGTTCGGGCTTTCCATTTGATGCACGCATATGCAGGTGCGAGCCCTTGGCGCCAGGGTGGAACTTTTGTAGTCGACATTTAGGGCGGCGTGGTCTTCCAGTGCTATGAGGGTCCCCCTTTTCTTCGTGGGGCTCGATTAGCCGCGCACGCACAACACGTGGTTCTTTGGGCTTGATGCGAAGAAGAGTTGGGTTGTGTTGAGTACCTCGCTTGGTGGGTTGATCCCCCGTCTGGCGGGATATTCTTACGTGTACGGCCAAATTGGTGCATCCCTACAGGGTAAATCTTCTCGAGAAGCCGTGTTGTCCGCGGTTATGGATGACTTGGTGAAAGTGCTGGCTAACAAGTACTCATACAACTTACACCTAACGATAATAACTTGACTAGTAATATAGATTACCTCCACCCTAACCATGATGTCACCCTAATCAATAGTGTCAGTTTCCTTGGGTTGCTTCCTTAGTAGGGGGTAACAATGGCTGGGTATTGTTTGGTGAGTAGTCGTAGTTGGTTCTGATACGCTCTCTTATCCCTCTCTAATAGCCGGAAGTTGTAGCGCGTCTCTCTAGTTGTTAGTGCTGCCCGCTGCCGCTTCTTTGCAGTAATCCCTTCTTTTCCGTTGTACCCAAAGTATTTGTATCTTGTGATGATTGGTTACGCTGGTATCTTGTGAGTATGACTTGCCAGTACTTAACCGTACTGACCCACGAATCCATTTCGTGGCTGCATATTCAACATTGCAGTCAACAGGTTTGAAGTCTGACGATGTTAGCTTGGGAATCCCTCCGGCTTGGCCTGGGCAGGGATTGGACGCTCTCGGTTATCTTCAGGACTCTTAGTCCAATTTGTATCTTGTCCGTAGACGGACGATATGTTGTATCTTCCGCTGTTATTTGGATCTTCGTATGGTATCAGTTGTATCCCTGACTCGTTTGAGTCTTCTTGTATATATCTCATTCTGTTGTTGTTGTGGATTATTCGTGAACTGTTGTAATGTTATCACAAGTGGCAACCTGGAATCGGTTATTATGTGGATTTTGGCGGGAATGCTGAAATCTGCATAGTGCCCGATCTCGGGGCGTCACATCGGCGTTAAGATTACATACTTTCAAGCCACTTCAAACACTAAGGAAGGTTAAAGCACACAAACCAGAGAACTTAGAAGAAAAGTAATTAAAACCTAGAAAAACTTGCAAATATTCAAATTTTACTGCAAAAAGGATGAATACTTTTTTATACAAAGGATAGGTAACATTACAATTGATATTACATTGAAGAATAGTAATGCTTCTATTTTTCGGCCAGCTACGCAGGAATTAGGCGGTGTCAGAAGAATCCGAGTCCTCCTCGTCGTTGTCACTGGGTGTCAGATATTTACCGGTTAGGGGTACATCCGGCATTGTCCTAAAGAGCCGGATTACCAGGGTGTCCTGTTGGTAATGAATCACAGTCCATTAGGTGGCCCAGTAAGCTGACGCGCAGAAGCCGGATTCTAGAAGAACCCTGAGCACGACCCAAAGTGGTGCGGCTTGGAGTAGAAGGCGGATTCCTGCTTTCCAAGTTAGATACTTACCATAGTCTTCTAGGTTTCCTTTCTGTAAGCCCTCACCCGGCTATCTATATAAAGCCGGATGAGAGAGAAGAGATAGAGGACAACTTTATCTAGAAGCCAACTCGCTGAGAAGTTGATCCTCGCCGAGTTAACTAAACCCTACTCACATTGTACTCTGTATACTTCAGGCTTCAGCCCTGATTTAGTGAGATTGCAGGAGTAGGAACGCTGCCTAGTTGCGACGTACTGAACCTGGGTAAATTTGGTGTTCCTGGTTGTCATACTACCACGTCCTCCCACGTCTCTACCAGTAGTCTCATGGCACCCCGTCTATGAACTCTACTACGATGTCTCGACAGTTGGCGCCCACCGTGGGGCCAGCAACGTCAGTCGTTATGTTTTGATCGGGGATACTTGTTGGAATCGGCAGTACCATAACTGTTGGAAGCTTGGAATTCAACAACGACGTCGGGCGCTTCCTCGACAATGGATCGTACATGCCAAAACGGAATCATCTGGTAAGTGCCTGCATTTTACCGATTGGATCTGCTAACATCTTTATCGGATTAACTGCAAAGGCAATGGGATTCTATGGTGGAAGTAGATTTCTCCCACCCGCCATATAGCCAGTTGAAGAAAACTATGATGCTGGATTTTGTTCAGATCGCCAATACCCCGCTAAAATTGCCGCCTCCTCGGAGATTCTTGCAATAAGATCTCACTTCATTGGTATGGTGCAGTCCGAGGTCGCTGAAAACACGGATGAAGGAAATCCTGTGGAAAGAGGCAGATGAAAACAATCCCACAGTTGAAGTGGAAGATCCGGCACCCGTCAATGAGACGACAAACTCGGAAGCCGACTCTGTGCTAGCCGCCATTGAGGCGAGATTAGAGTCGGAACCCGGATCTGAGGATTTAGATTCCAAGGACGAAGATGAAGACGCTTTCGAGATAAAGTTCAAATCTATGCAGGGGCTTCCATGAAGTGCTTATGGCAAAACCGGCTGAAAACACGGATGACGGAAGCGAGGAAGACCCCAAAACACCTCCGTCAGATGAGGAAAGAGAGGACGGTGAAACCAGTCCAATTTACCCAGATGTCAAGGAATTGACAGAAGATGAACCTGGTAAAAAACCTCCCTCTTCCAAGAAGAAAACTAAGACTACCAAGAAACTCCAGTATAAACTCCGGAAGAAGAAATTGGCAGACATTGCTAATCAAAGCCTGGAAGTAGGAGGAGGAAGCAGAGTCAAGCCAGCGGAGAAGAAAACGAAGGAAATCCCTGTTCCATTAATGTTAGAACAGGACGAACTTGATTTAATTCAAACTCCAGTGGGACGTGACGAACCCCGTGAAGTGCTGGAAGCCAGGAAACAATCTCTCCAGCGGCAGCGGCAACATCTATTCAGAACTCGGGAAAACCTCTTAAAAACCCAGGCTGACATTAAGTTGCAGCGGGAAGAAATAGAGGAGTACGAAAGAAGGAATATATCTGGCATAAAACCTACACGGTTACCCGGAATCGCAAGACCAGAAGTATTGCCGCCAAAAGAATAGTTCCAAAACCCTTCCTGGAAAAAGCAAGTAAACGACATTGATGCCAAGGGAGAACGTGTATACAAAACCGCAGCAGAAAACACGGAAGCCGCATTCGCCATCCTCAATGATGATCTGTACTCCAATAACGAAAAACTTCAAGGGTTGTATGCTTTCTTAGGAAAAGCATTGCAACAGCAACAGCGAGGGCAGGCAAGATCAGGGAAGTTGCATGACGACTCGGCCCTATGCAAAACTGCCAGCTACGCCACTGGAGCACCTGGACCTGAAGAACCTGGAGATTCAGGCAATTCTAAGGAGAAGAAATGAGATCCAAGAAAGGACAAGAAAGTTCCAGATCATAAGGATGTAGCGTCCAGAACAGGATCCCATCTGCCGAAAGGTGGAATTGATCCCCGTGATCAGGAAGAACAAAACCAAAAAGACGGCAAAGCAATGCCGCCTCTGAGACGCCTAGCTGAAAAAGCCGGAAGATACGACACTACTCATAGACGTGAAAGATCCCGTACTCCTCCTAGGAACAAAGAAAGGCCAAGGAGTAGAACTCCACCTTATTCCAAAGGACATGACAACGGACAAAATAGGGATAATCCCGGAAAATCTCACTCGCGCAACAATTGCCCAGAAAGGAGCAGATCCCCTTCTGTCCATTCAGCCGGCAGATATTTCGGTCACGCCGGTAAGGCGGAAAGAGATGATCTATACTTTGGACCTAAGTGTTTCACTGACAGGATCCATAGAATAACTCTACATTCTGGCTTTGCCAAAGTTGGTCCAACATACCAAAAATATACCGGCAGTACAAACCCGGATACCTGGCTTTCGGACTACTATACTACCGTCCAGATTAACAAAGGGACAGATTTAGAGGCGGTAAAATTCCTCCCCCAAATGCTACTGGATGGAGCCAGAGATTGGATCAACGGGCTTCCGTCAAGAACCATGGATAGTTGGGATGACATGGCTAGAGTATTCACTCAGCATTTTTGGGGAACATACAAACGCCCCAAGAGCATCAACCAGCTAAACCGCTGCATCCAGTTTGAAGACGATCCGTACGTCGATTTGGTCTCAAGATGGACAACAATGAAAAACAGCTGCTCTGGAGTAAGTGATGTACAAGCAATGCATGCTTTCATCAATGGCTTAAAACCCGACCTCGTACCATTCATGGTTGGTTCAAAGGAGCACAAATATCTCGGATCTATGCTTACTACCGCCAATGAGCATGCAGCGGCTGAAGACGACATTAGAGCGAGAGGTGGAAATATTGATGATTTGGCTTAGTCCAAAAAGACGCCTCGTTCTGAGAAAAAAATCTACTCTAGAAGCACAACCAAGGCCCAAAGAAGTTAATTTAGCCTTTGGAAAGGATAATGGCAGCAAATGGAAAGGAAGAAGCACATAACCTATCTCCTACTCAAAGGAAGAGTGGGAAAAGATTAAGTCGGAAAACTGTGTCCACCATTCGCAATTTGGGAAACCTACCCATACCAATGCGCAATGCCGACTTAATAAGCATATGAAAGGAACTGCAGGATCCGGGAACAAAGGAAAGAACTCCAAGAAGAAATTCTCCAAGAAAAAGCCAGAAGCTGAAAAAGAAGACAGTGAATCGGACACTGATGAAAAAATCCAGGAACAACAGCAAAAAGGCGAACCAAAATTCCCGAGAGTCGATGGAGAATGCAACCTAACTTTCCTGGCAACCCCCTCAGCAAAATAGGCAAAGCGAACACTTCGAGAAATAAACGCGGTTGTTCCACCAACTCCCAAATTCTTGAAGTATTCGAATACGCCAATAATCTGGGATCAATCTGATCATCCCGGAAATATCCCAGAACCCGACACACAAGCTCTAATTGTAATCCCTATTGTTCAAAACACTAGGGTAAAAGGAGTGCTGATGGATGGAGGATCCAGTATCAATATTATGTACCTGGATACACTGAAGCATATGCGAATCTTCGAGACTCAGCTCAATCACAGCAACATACGTTTCCACGGCATCATTCCTGGCAGACAAGCACATTCCCTAGGAGAAATTTCCCTATACGTAACCTTCGGAGAAAAAGAGCACTTCCGACAGGAAAAAATCTCTTTCGAGGTGGTGTCGTTCGAAAGTGTATACCATGCAATACTCGGACATCCAGCTTTCGCCAAATTCATGGCAAGATCATGTCATATTTATAACAAGCTGAAGATGCCAAGGACAAAAGGAGGAGTAATCACCATATCGGGAGACTTCAAATTGGCAAACGAGCTGGAAAAAGGAAACACCCTTTGCGCCGAAAAAGTGATAGCAAAGGAGGAATTGAAAGAGTTGGCAAAAGAAGTATCGCTGACAGAAAAGCCGGCATGAAAAGAAAGCTGGAAGCCGGTAGATAGTTTCAAAGCTTCCGAGAATACAAGACATATTATCCTATATCCCAAAGATCCGACAAAGTTTGCCGTAGTGGGGACCGGGATGACCGAAAAATAGGAAAGCGCGCTCATCAAGTTCCTCCGTGAGAACTGGGATATTTTTGCCTGGTGTCCTGCGGACATGCCGAGTGTACCCAGGGAACTTGCTGAGCACCAACTCAAGGTGATTCCAGGATCTAAACCCGTCAAACAAGGTCTCCATCGATTTTACGGAAGAAGACGGAATGCTATTGGCAAGAAAATTATCCGGCTTTTAGCAGCTGATTTTATCCGAGAAGTTATACATACCGATTGGTCTGCGAACCCAGTATTAGTCCCGAAGAAAGACAATATTGTTCTTAGGATGTGGATAGATTACACCGGCTTGAACAAATTGTGTCCAAAAGATAGGTTCGCGTCACCGCGAATCGATCAAATAATAGATGCCACTGCTGGCTCTGAGATTTTATGCGTTTTGGATACTTATTCCGGGTACCATCAAATACGTATGAAGTAGGAGGATCAAATCAAAACTTCCTTCATAAGCCCGTATGGAACATACTATTATATAACCATGCCTTTTGGCCTGAAGAACGCAGGTGCAACATACCAGCGCTGCATGCAATGTTGTTTGCATAGTCAGATTGGCAAAAATGTACACGTTTATATGGACGATATTTCCGTCGTTTCCAAGGAAAAGGATAGACTCTATGAAGATCTACGAGAAACTTTCAAAAATTTGCGCAGTTACAAAATGAAGTTAAATCCATTAAAGTGTGTATTCGGGGTTCCCTCAGGAAAACTTATGGGTTTTATCGTTTCTCACAGAGGAACAGAAGTAAACCCGGAAAAGATCGAGACAATCTTGAACATCTCAAAGCCTACGTGCTTAAAAGATGTACAAAGATTGACGGGTTCTGCAGCCGCAGTCAGCAGGTTTATAAGCCGTCTAGGAGACAAAGCTCTGCCATTATACAAATTGTTGAAGAAATCCGACAAATTGGAGTGGACAAAAGAGGCCGACAAAGCATTAACCCAGTTAAAAGAAACCTTGATGAAAGCTCCGATTTTGGCATCGCCAAAAGAAGAAGAACCCATGTTACTGTATCTTACATCGAAAAACAGAATTATTAGCGTAGTGATAGTTGTGGAAAGGCGGAAGGAAGAGCAAAGCATACCAGATCAATACCCGGTGTATTACGTCAGCGAAGTATTCTCCGAGTCAAAACAAAGATATCTACACTATTAAAAGTTGTCACATGGCGTGTTTTTTGCATCTAGGAAACTCCTCCATTATTTCCAAGGACATTCCATAACAGTGTTCTCTGGAGTTGCCGGAATTTCTTCCTCTGGGTAGAATGTCGAGATCGACACCATCTGAGCTATGTTGGTGGCATGCCCCTTGACAGACTCAAAAATATGGGCTCTTTGCGCTTCCGTGTATCCTTGAGGGATACCGGTAGCGACACGCCAGGACTTCGCGGTGGTATAATGCATACGCATCAGCCCAAGGGCCATGCGCGCACCACTGCGAGCAGCAGAACGGAACCCGGATTCTTTCTGGTTTGCCACCTCTTCTATTGCCTCCGGAAGTTTGCTAACTTCTGAGAAATCTTCAGCTTTATCGGGAATGTACTTGTTCACAAGTAGCATCCCTGGAGTCTTGAGGTCGGCGAATATTTTCCCGAAAGCCCGGATTCTGTCAATCCGGGTAAGCAAAGGATTCCCTTTTGTTCAAAACAATCAAGAAACGTAAGAAAAGTGACAGAAGGAGGAAAAGTAAAGCGTGTTATCAAAGTACAAGAAAAACCTTGGTAAAAGAACAAAAAAGTTACCCAAGATTTTATCCATCTCAACGCCTTCTTCAAGGTGTTGGTTGACGGCGTTTTCCAAATCCAGGATGGTCGCTTTATACTTCTCGGCCTGGGCGGAAGCTTTGGACTCGGCAATGACGGTAGCCAGTTGGCTAGCCTCCATATCCTTCTAAAGCTTTACCGTCATCTTGTAAAGCTCCGAATTCTCCTTTCAGAGGTTTTCGTCATTGCCAGCATCTTCAGCGATTTGTTTGGCTTTAGCCAAAGAAGCTGAAAAAAGTAGAAAATAAAGAGATCAATACTCGGAAAAAGACTTAGAAAAAATAAGAATACAAATGATAAGTATATTTACATGCTGAGTCCTTCAGCTGTTGCTGAACTGAGGCCAACTCCGAGTCATTGTCATCAAGAATGCTAAGGAGAGTTTTAACCTCCTTGTTCTTAATGGTGAGCTTGTTGAAAACTTCCATGTTTATGGTCTATGCAGTTTGCTGAAACATAGATAATGGAAAAGTCGCTTAAGTAAAAAAATAAGCATGCATAAGAGAAAAGCATTAAGTCAAAAAGAATACATTTTTCTTAATGCTTGGGGGCTAGAGGTGTTTATCTGGCTCATCTTTTGTAGGCTCGCAAGATTCTCGAAAAATTCCTTAGCATATTCTGCAAAGGTAATTTCGACGTGGGATAGGTCGTCTTGTATGACATGGCGAGGCGAGAACACGTAAATATTCCTAACAATAAGTCCTCCTTGTGGCCAAGAACGGATTAAGGGAGCACGAGCAAAGTGTTTTTTCGCCCACGGATGAATATATATGTGTTCGTCAAAACAGTCTTCTTACTTTACCTTGAACTCGTTGTCAAAATTCGGGATGGGCTCCTCCTTCGGGACATTGGAAGGCCCAGCCTCATCCGGCACTGCCTTTTCCCTTGCATCCGAATCGGATGCAATGGGTTGGCTGGACGGCAGGGGATGTTCTCCTTCTCGAGCAACCGGGTTCTCCTCCCCAGCCGATGTAGGAGTGTCTGGCACAACGGCGGGAGACGGTTTCGCTCCTCTTTGAGCAGCAGCCTTGTGCTTCTTCCGGCCTCTCCCCTTCAAAGTAGTATGTGCAAGGCTAGAAAGGAATGGAGAAGAAAAATCCGAGAAATGAGATTCCGAGAAACAAACAAAAAACATGCAGTAAAAAGCATACAACTGAAAAACCTGGGTTTTACCTAGAAGTAGCGACGGCCACTAATGGAGGGATGATAACCCGGTAGGCCAACGCCAAGGTGTAACTCGGCCCAAAGGACGCTGCGCGAGACCCGACTAAGGATAAAGGAGCTTCTAGAAGGCCCAAGATCGTAGGCCTGGTAACCCGGACTGTGGGTTCCGGTAAGGAAGTTTAGGGTTTTGTAGGCAGTGTCCGGGTAGGATTCAGAGTACGCCTTGGAGAGCAGGCCAGGAGGTCCGGATGCTTTATAAGCCGGTCCCTAGGTTAGGTTTAGGAGGGCCAAGAGTTAGAGCAATATCGCTAGGTATCGAGTATCCAGTGTAACACGAGAGTTGAGTTAATATATCTAGATCGGAGACTCGGCGACTTGATTGCCGGCTACCAGATCGCATATCATCATGTTTTCCCTTGAGATAAACCCTCTCCCTAACACCAGAGTCGTCTTGCCCCAAGATAAGTTACCCCCGGTAACGTCTGCCGTGATTATCCCACGACAGTTGGCGCCCACCATGGGGCCTACGTCCAAGGGTGTTTACATCACGGGAGAAGCTCGGAAGAACATGGAGAACCTTGTCATCGGCGAGATCTACACCGACCCCGAAGGAGAGAAGATGGTGGACGATTCCAGCTGGGGGCCAGAGTCGGATCTGCTCGAATCCGGATCTGTCGTGACAATCGGCCAAATCAACGTCTTCGTCGGCATGGTACGTACGTCCGGTTCAATCCCTGACGATTTCGAATTTGATTCTATGTCAGGGGGGCCACCTACGCTCAATCAGATGGAGAAGAGTTGGTCGGGACGGTAGATCCGACAGAAGAGCCCCCCACGAAGAGGGAACAGCCGGAGGAGCCGGCATGGACCCCGCGTGGCCGGGTCATGAGAGAAGACGATACCAAATCCATCCTGCATCTGCTGGAGAACCGGTACGGGGAAAACAGCAGCGAAGAGGAGGTGCACGAATCCGCACCAAGCATTGTGTGCCAGGTTGCGGTTTACACGGCTCCTGCGACCAATCTTAATCAGGGGAACGTGACCGCGGCCACAGTCGGAGTAGCACAAACATTGGCCCAGCAGCAAGATCCGGTTGACGGAAACTCGGTTCTCACTCGGGTTGACGGAGAAGCAGCATCAGTTACCAGTCACGCGGCGGACAGTGAGTTGCAGGCAAACATGTTTGGATATCTGGCAAACGGAACGCCAGGGGCGGGTCCTTCAAACTCGCAACACCCGGCCGTATTCAACAACAACTTGATTCTGGATCCAACCGTTCTAGCTACAGTTATTACTCCGGAAAACGCGGCGGAACGTGTCAGAGATCTGGACGTAGCCTGCCGTGCATTGGAGCAACAGAGAAGGCAAGTGGAAGCAGAAAGGCAGGGGATGGCCACCCGCCAACGTGAGCTGGATGCATTGGAAACCCGGCTCCGAGAAGAGACGACCAGGGTGCGTCAAAGGCATCAAACCATGTTACCAGCAACGGGTGGAGTTATAAACCCGACCAACCTATTTATCACACCTCAGGATCAACCGATTCCGGCAGCAAACCAAGGAACCGTACAGCAACCTGCAACTGGAGGAGCACAGCCGGCAAACATACAAGCCGGGTTACCCACATTGCAGGCTGGAGCCACTGTCGGCAATACATTACCACCACCGCCACCATCGCGGTTTCGCACACCAGCAGGTCATTACAACAACCCCATGGATAATGTGTACGCAGCAACGCTCGCATTGAACCAAATCCCCGTAAGAGAGTCACCCCACGCAGAGGAGACCCGGCGGGCGATAGATCTATTGCGCACTGCGGTAGCGCATCAAGTTAATTACCCGGATCACAGAAGCGGAATGCATGGGACACCATATATCAGCCAGCAACGAAGCAATACCGGCAATATCCAGACAAGTTCAGCGCGGCGGAGGGAAGAGCAGCAGCTTATGCCGCCTCCTCCCCGCGTCCAGGCAGTACCAGCAGCATCAGCAGCACAAGCTATCGTGGACAGTTCCAGAGCCAGGAGGGCCGCGGCCAGGTCTGTGGTGCATGGGCCGCCAGCCGTACCGCGTCCAGATGCACCCCCCGCAGTATCACATGTTTCCCGGGTGAGGCCAGTTCCGACTAATCTCGCTGGGCCTAAGTGTCTGTCGGCTGACATCAGGGCCGAGCCTTACCCGGATAAATTCAAAGAACCGGGTAAAGTTGTGAATTATGAGCCGACTATGGATCGAGAAACATGGTTGAGCAGTTATGAGATGGCTATGTCGATTCGCAATGCATCAGAAAATCTTCAAGCCAAGTTCATGTACTTGATGATGTCATAAGGAGCAGCAAAGTTATGGTTCAATAATTTACCGGAAGGATCTATCAAATCATGGGAGGAGTTGAAAACTGCGTTTATCAAACACTTTCATGGGACGTGCAGAAAGCTATTTACTATTGATGACTTAGAGCGATGTGTACAAAAGAAAGGAGAATCGGCGCGCAGCTGGGTGCGCCGGGTTATGGAGATACTTCACTCATCTACGGATATTCAGCCCAAAGATGCGCTACAAGCTATGGCAAAGACGTGCAAGTACATACCTTTAGTGCAGAAGTTAACTCGCATGAAATCTAGTCGAAATGCTTCAGAGGTTACGATGGAAGAGCTAATGGATGCATGCAACAAACACGCTGCAACGGATACAACAGAAGAGGATGTCGATGACAAGAAAGCAAAAGCAAATACAAATAATAATGGAAGAACCAGCAATGGATCAACGCCGGGTAACAATGGGAACAACCAGAACAAGCGCCCGTTTGAGGGAGGCTCCGAGTTTTTCGCTAGCACGGAAGCCGGGTCTTCGAGACCTAGGGCAGAAGGAAATTTCAATACTGGAAACCACAATGGAGGAAATTATCAAGGACCGCCAAGGCCAAGTAACAATTGGGATATCTTCAGAATGGCGTGCCCAAAACACAGCAGGAACGGTAGGCCGGCTAACCACTCTTTGGAGCAGTGCGCAGACCTACAGAGATGGAAGAATGAGGAGATAAACAAGGCTATGCGAGGTGCAGGTCGGGGAGGAGGACCGGCCCGGGTGGAAACCCGGGCAACGGCCCACCCCCAGCCGGAAACCCGGCAGGAGGAAATCCGGGTAACAATCAAGGGGGAGTTGGAGGTTTTCAAGCTAACCCCAAGCAATTGGGACAATATCACGTGCATACTACAGGAACTTCTAACAAGAATAAAAAGATACTGAAGCAAGCGGTAAACTCGGTTTCCTCGGCTGTACCAAGATACCTGAGATGGTCAGAGCAGGACGTAACATGGAGCAGAAGAGATCACCCGGAAAGGATAGAACACCCGGGAGTCCTAGCATTGGTGGTTGCACCATAGGTCAATGGTTATGAGCTGAAGAAGGTCCTAATGGACGGTGGAAGTAGCATCAATATCTTGTATTGGGAAACCTTTCTACGCATGGGTCTCAAGGAGTCCCAGCTACAGAAAAGTTCAACAGTCTTTCACGGGATAGTGCTGGGTCACTCAGCATGCCCCGAGGGAAAAATCGCATTGGAGGTAGCTTTTGGAGAATCAAAGGACAATTTCCGGGTTGAATGGCTTACTTTCGAGGTGGTTAAGTTGCGCAGTCCTTATCACGCGCTATTCGGAAGGCCGGCTTATGCTAAGTTCATGGCCAGGCCGTGTTATGTGTATCTACAGCTAAAAATCCCGGGCCCCAAGCAGACCATCACCATACACGGGAGCCGGGATATAGCGGCTGAGTGTGATGAAGGAGATGCGGCAATGGCCAAACAAGCTTGCAGAAAAGAGGAACTCAAGTATTACCGATCTCAAGTAGACCCGGATGACAGAACAGCGTTAAAAAGACCGAATACTAAGGACGAAAGAGCAAAGTTCAAGGCAACACAGGACACAAAGATGGTGGCTTTCATCGAGGGTGATCCCTCCAAACAATATGCCATAGGAGAAGAAATTGCACGGCCACTTATAACCGGTTGTATCATGGAAGTACCCACCCCGGGTTGGTTAGCAAACCCGGTACTCATAAGGAAAAAGACCAACGAGTGGAGAATGTGTATTGATTACACTAGCTCGGGCTAGATCCCCAAGAAGAATTAAACAATGTAACGGGCAGCAGGTTTCAGACGCACTCTTTTCCTATCCAGGATACCTAAGGGGACTGGAGGGTTTTTAATGAGGCGGCTTGCTGACCTAACTTTCTCATATCAATAAAGAGATGGTTAAGCAATATATCTTCTTCACATGTTTTATCAAGTTTTCTTCTTCTATTATGCTTCTATTTTTCTTCCAGGTAAGTATTATTTATTGTTTTTCTTAGTGCCTTAGTTTCCTTAGTATGTTACATATATTTAGGTCTTGAGGGCTGATTGCTTGAATAGCACAGTTACAAACTCAAAGACCCGGCCATGATGCCTATGAGTTATAAGGGCCGATTACTCGCAAACGAGTACGGCTGCAATCTTATAACCGGACAAAGGAGCCAAATTTCTTGACTTTTCTTACTTAAGCTCGATGTGACTCGTACTAAAGTGGTATGATTTGCTCGCTTACGATTACAATCAGCCATGATGCCCAATGGGACTTGCCTGACCCTGTTTTCGTACAGATGTAACAACATGGTATCCACGCGAAAGACGGCTTACAGTACAAGAGAGTCAAAAGGGTCATCTAAACCACAAGTTATGCAGAGTACAGGGTTAATAACCGGAAACTCAAAGTCTATCAAGCATAACTTCAAAAACTATGTGACACGGCTCTAGGTTTTGGGCTTAGCAGAAACAATTTGCTTTCTTTGAGAAACCTCACACCCCAGACTCGGAATTTCGGGCCTTGGGGACTGGGAATTTTGAACAAAGCGGCAAGTTATCTAGCTATTAAGCACAAAAACCCAAAAATCCGAGTCTTGGGGACTTGGGGACTTAGAGAAAAGTTCACCCGTCAAAACCCACGAGACCCGGAAACCGAGTATCACAAAAGGAGCCATAAAGAAAGTCGGAGTATCAGGAGCAAATAAGCTCAAAGGCAGATAAATATCAAAATCATCCAAAGGCCAGAAGGGCCACAAAGCATATTAAGGCATTAAAGTGCATTACAACTCTCGAACTAGTATCAAAGGTGCACAGGCGCACCGTCAAAAAATAATTATTCAAAGGGCCCATTGGCCGGCTGACACATACGAAATGATAGCGGATAGCAGACATCACTCGGCATCCGGGACTAAGGCATCCATCTTCCCCTTGCCCTTGCCAGCCGGGTCTTGTTCCTTGGCTTGCCCTTCAGTACTCTTGGTAGCAGCAGCACCCGGATCAGTAGTAGTGCCAGCCCGTGCAGGAGGAGGGACGATTGGTGTGGAGGTAGCAGGCGCAGAATCGGCCTCAGCCTTCTTCTTCGCGGCCTCCTCTCTCAACTGGGCAGCCTCCTCCTTCCATCGGGCTAGCATATCGTATGGCTTGGGAAGATCCGACTTGATAGCCTTGTCGTCAGAATCATATGCTGGAATAATGACACTAAGGTCCAAACCATCGGCAATCATGCTGGCCGGATGACGGACTTCCTTCTGGATGGCCTTGAAATTCTTCGGGGAGAACTTGGATCCATCGTGATTAAATTCCGGAAACCCGCCCATAAGCTTGGCCGGCTCGAGCTTAGGAAAATAAGCTTTAGCCAGCGCAAGCCCCCGGGTTACTCCAACCCGGCAGGACGAGCGCTTCCAATGCCAAATCCACTCGGGAATAGTGGAGCATGCGTCCAGCAGTTTTTTCAGGTTGCCGTGCCCAACACCCGGCCATCGCAGTTCTTCAAGAATCCACTTGGTTCCGGCACAGAGCTGCCGGATAGTTCTCTTGATGGTTTTCAACTTGGCAATGTCATCTTCGTCCGGGATTATTTCATCCGGACCTGCAAGAAAATTCAACGAATAAGGAAACCCGGCTATTTATCAGAATGAGAACCCGGATCATGATTATCAAGTTAAGAATTATACCGGTCAAAGCACGATATGTATCAGCGATTTGAACAGAAAGCGTTGTCAGCTTATCTTCTGCTGCATGAGCCCTCCTTCTATACTTCCTTGTGATCTTCCCGCTCCTCCTAGCTTCAGCTTCAGTCGACTCGCGCAGAGCCGCCTCCTTCTCAGCAAGCTTGGTGGCCTTCGCCAATGCTTTCTCAGATTGGGTAACGAAGGCCTGCGTGGACACAAGGAAGGGTTAGCCGGATAAAAAGCAAGCTATCAGTCGGTTATACCACGAAGTTCCAAGCAAATTATCAATAAATTCACTCGGAACTTGGGGACTAGATTGTAACATCCCAAGTCTGAAAAATAGCCATTAGAATGTTTGCTCTCTGTTATTTTATGTTTTGCATCATGGCATCATGTTGATTGCAATTGTTTTGTTTGTTTTCCTTTTGTTTTCCTCTGTTTTCATTTGTTTTCCAACTGTTTTCATTTGTTTTCCTTTGTTTTCTATTTGAATTTCCAACCAAAATTCAAACCTTTTGTTTCATCCTTGTGATGTTACAATTTCTAAAAAGATATTTCAAAATAAAACAATTGTTTGTTTCCATTAAAGTGTGATTTCAAAACTGTTGTGTTGTTTCTATCAAAAATTCATTGAATATTAAACCCTTTTCAAATTCAATTTGTTTTCCATTTGAAATTCCAAACCAACATCCAAATAGTTGTTTCCAAATAAAAACCTTAATTGTTTCCAATTATCCCATAATGTTCAACTAATAAAATGGTGTTTTTATTTCACTTAATTAATACCAATGTGGTTTCAAATGCAAAGCAAAATCATCATCAACACCCATTTGGAAATTATCAAATATCAAACCTTTCCAATGTGTCTAATCCAACTAATAATAGGGTTCACCCTATTAAATGGTTGTTTCTATTAATTAACAAAATATTCCAATTCAAATCTAGTATTTTCAAACAAAACCAATTTGAAACTATAAAAATGATAACCAAAACTTTCTCTCATCCCTTGTTTTCCAATTATTTCTTTTGGGTCACTTTATTAAAAGGTTGATTTCATTAATCATTTCAAATCTTCAAAATAGTCTAATTTGGGTTATTTTCCAAACAGCTAGTAAAAATTTGAAATTCCAAAAATCCAATCTACCAACTGATAGATTTTGAGCTAATATTTACCCATGATTTTTCTCTAAATTTTTAAAAACTAAAACGCTATCCAATGCCTCCTTTTGCTTTTGCTACAAAAAAAAAGTAAAACAAACAAAAAAAAATACCAAAGGAGAGAGAGGAGGAGCAGCTAAGCCCCCAGCCCAGCCCACTTCCACCTGGCCCGATACCCCTTCCATATCCTCTAGAAGTCCGGGTGCGACATAGATAATGATACATGCAATATTGCTCGGATTTACCTCATGTTTAGCTATCAAAGCTTCTAAGATATTCTCTTCATCGGCCCTCAAGGTGTGCAGGGCATCAAGCATCTGGGAGAACGTCATGTCTTCAGGCCTGACACCGGAAGAGCCGGCTGCTTGATCGCGTGGCGGGTGAACTTTCCCCGACTTAGGGGTTGATACCCGGACTGTCTGGGTGTCCGGGTTTGGAGAACTCACCCTTGTGTCCAGGATCTCAATCTCCTCGTCCACTGCCTCTTCAGACGACTTTGGAGACCCGGCTGCCTGGTGAGCTGGGTCAACAAAGGGGCCTTGTTCTTGATTGCCTTCAACATCGCCGCCAGTCGCGGCGTCCATATCATCAGTCGGCTCATCCGTCTCCCGGTTATCCGTCCCCATTTTCTCCAAGTCACTAAGCGTGGCTTGGGCACTAAGGAAAAAAGAAAAGAGATAGTTAGCGACAGTGGATGAAAATTATCAAGTATATAAGGATATCATATAGTGAAGACTTACCCGGCGTTTACGGTGAAATCTGGTGGGAGCTCGCTGCTGGAAGCAGATGAAGCTGTTACAGGAACCGATAGAGGAACCCGGAACTGCCCGGCCCGTGGATGGTTGGGGGAAGGGTGACGCTGAGGGGACTTGGAAGAATGAGGCGGAGGAGTACCGTCGCGGTGGACTGGTGAGGTGGAGATGCCCGGGTTGAGGGGATCGTCACCCGGGGAACTCCGGGTCACTCTACGCTTTGCCGGAAAAGGGTCCTTCAAGTATGATGAGTTTGATAATTGATGGTTAAGTTTGCGCATGTTATCAAAGGAGTAGGGTTCGGAGGACATATAGGAGAAAGGAACCTTGGATACCACCCCTCTGGCCTTCCGTTTGGTCCCGACTGTCATTTCTTGATCGGACTCGGTGGCCTCCGGGTCCTCCTCGTCCTTGTCGTCTTCGTCCTCCAACCCTGTAAGCCGAGTATGTATCGAGGGAAAAAGTTAGACGAGTGAGGAAAATGATGCAGGTAAAGCTGATTCACGACTCGGATAAATACCTTCGTCATTGTCAGCCGGCTCTTCATCTTCTTCCGGGTCTCCGGAAGAAGGGGAGGTCTCGACGTTCTAGAAGGCGTCATCAGCCTGAGATAAAACGTGGAAGTGAGAACTAACAGCTGTATCAAGTCAAGGACTGGGAATAAATTTACGAGTATCGGTCTTACCGCTGGAGCCGGATTTTCCCGGGTGAACGCCGGTAACCCGGCGATGTTCTTGATCAACTCCAACTTTTCCGTCAAGAAGCTCTTGATGGTCTTGTTGGTGTCACCAGCTGGATAATTCTTGGAGGAGTATCGGAGCGCGTCAGTGACGTGCCCCGAGTATTTGCACATCAGCTTGGTGCGGATGGAATTAGGCTGGATCCGGAAATCCACCCATGTCTTAACCAAATTGAGCCCAAGGAGACCTTGGGCGGAAAGGACGGATATTTTTGTGAGGAGGGGTTGGATTGCCTTCCTGTCCGAGTCAGGGGCGAAGGCATTGAAGTTTTCAGAGATATCGAGGAGACCCTCCGAATAACCCGGCAGTTTCCTCTCGCCGGGTGGGGAAGTGTCTCAGCAGTAAAAGTAGGAAAGTTGCCAATGTTTTACATGGGAATTGAGAGTAAGGGTTGGCATAGGAGAATTCTTGCGGCGTTGGATAGAGACCCGCCGCAAGCAAGAAGTGCGCCGTCACCGCTTTCGTGGCACGACTTGCACTGAAAGAGTTCGATAAAGAGAGCCAAACTTGGCGGAGTGCACAAGTATGACTCGGAAAGAACGATAAAATGAGTTATATTCAACATAGAGTTAGGCCCTATGTCGAATACCCGGAGGCCATAATGGCTCAGAACTTCACGGAAGAAGGGGTGACCCGGAGGGCGAAACCCCCGGGTCACATGTTCGACGAAGCAAATTACCTCGTCATCAGCAGGCGTGGGCCGGGTCTCATCACCCGGCACCCTCCAGTGGATGTCCTTCTGGGGGGGGGGAGGATCCCTAACTCGGCCAGCTCTTCCAGCTTGGCCTTGGTAACCGTGGATCACGCCCAGTTGGCGGAGATCGATTGAGTCATCCGGGCTTTGGCCTGCTGTTTCCCTTGCTTCTTGGGAGCCATGGGTTCAGCCTGTGAAGCACAAGACAAGTGTACAAAGCATAAGACTCGGAAATCACGAATTATCCGAGTATAGGCAAGCGGTATCAGCTAGACAAAGAAACCAAGAATCATCCGGGTATCATTGAAAAGAGCAAAAGTTATGGATTGTCCGAGTATCAAGTATCAGAACAGAAATAATGGGGTACTTACATATTGGTAAGCATACGTGGAAGAAGGGTGGTTGCCCATGTATCTAATGCAGATGAAAGAACCGGAAGAAAAGGATCTGCCGGGTGTCAAAGTTAGTTGCGGAAAATTTGGGCGGCCCGAGCCTAGATTGGAGATTTCATTTTCAGATTCGTGGTGAAATTAGCGACTACAAGTGATAGGAGAATGAAGTGGAGCCTATATTCATGCCATTGGATGAACTAGTATGAGTCTAGGTGACCTAATCCGGCGTAGGGTAAAAAAATGGCCCGCGGAAGACCAAGATCCAATCTGGGTCGATTCTAGAAATTGCAAAGCTAAATCAAAGGGAGCAAGGAGCTTACCGGATGGGATTGAAGTAGAGCGTGGCGACGGCAAATAGCGCAATCTGAATGACCCTTTGCGACTGCCGGCGAGCTGCTCGAGGGCGCGACGGCGGAGGTTGGCGGCGGCGCGGGACGAGCCGTGGTGGAACGTAACCGGCGGTGGATTGGTTCCGGCGGCGTGCGCAAGGACTCCGTGGCGGCGCTCCGTGAGCTTGGGTGCGGGAGTGAAGGAGAGGGAGAAGAAATGGGCCGTTGGGGTTAGGTTATCCCATAGGTGCCTATTTATAAGGTGCAGACGGATAAACCTAGAGCAACGGGCGGTAACCGGAAATTTCGGGATAAAGGATATCCGCCGGATTTTCCTGGATATGCATTAAGTGCTAGACGGGATATCCGGAACAGATATGAGCCAGATCTTTCCCGTGATAGTTGGATCGGTTAGATAAGTGAAGTAAGCCGGATCTTTGGCATCATTATCAGGACACTGACCCGGAAAAATAAGCGATAGACTTGGAGAAAGCCGGGTTACTATATGGCCACCATGGAGTTAGGCCTAGCTGTTTATCGAAGCAAGTTAACCCGGTCTCTATGAACTTGAATGTTGATATTTTTGCAGGGAATAGCGTGCGCTTCAAGGAGAATCCCGTGAAGCCCAAGCTATTCTGGGGACTACTGATGGAGGGATGATAACCCGGTAGGCCAACGCCAAGGTGTAACTCGGCCCAAAGGACGCTGCGCGAGACCCGGCTAAGGATAAAGGAGCTTCTAGAAGGCCCAAGATCGTAGGCCTGGTAACCCGGACTGTGGGTTCCGGTAAGGAAGTTTAGGGTTTTGTAGGCAGTGTCCGGGTAGGATTCAGAGTACGCCTTGGAGAGCAGGCCAGGAGGTCCGGATGCTTTATAAGCCGGTCTCTAGGTTAGGTTTAGGAGGGCCAAGAGTTAGAGCAATATCGCTAGGTATCGAGTATCCAGTGTAACACGAGAGTTGAGTTAATATATCTAGATCGGAGACTCGGCGACTTGATTGCCGGCTAGCAGATCGCATATCATCATGTTTTCCCTTGAGCTAAACCCTCTCCCTAACACCAGAGTCGTCTTGCCCCAAGATAAGTTACCCCCGGTAACGTCTGCCGTGATTATCCCACGACAGCCACGCTGTCAAGATCGATGACATCCTGAGTGTTGGATGGCTTCTTACGCTTCCGTCCTCCAGACTGTAAGTTGGCACGAAGTGCATCCAACTCTTCATCAGTACCAAGGTCAGCCTCAGGAAGATCGAGAAGCCGTAAAAAAGAAATAAAGTCCGGATAAGAATAAAAACATCCGAGAAAAGGAAGATTCAATAAATTTCCCCAAAAGACAGAAGCATACCTTTGGAGCGGGGTTTCCGGCGTGATACATTTGCTGGCTCTCCTGATATTGATCACGAGTAGAAACCAGCTGGTTCACACGCTTCTTGAAATCTTTCTTCGACAAAGCTTTATTCGTCGACCTCATCGTGTCGTCTGGGCCCGTGTATTCACACATAAGCCGTTTTCCGCGATAAGCCAAGGGCTGGATCCGCCTTCCGAACCACCAAAGGATGGTATCCATACTGGTTAGCGGAGGTGTGGAAGAAACAAGTTTGGCAATCTGCCTCTTGATCCTCATCAGATCTGAAGGCAGAGTCTAGACCGCGTCCAACGCCCAATTGTCTTGGGGCGTGGCCGCGTAATTGACAAAAGGCGGAATGCCCATTTCCTTTCTAGGAAACGGGACATCCGCATGATAAAAGAACGAGCCCGTCCAAAATTTGACATACTTGGATGTCTTGATCTTCGGAAACCAATCCTCCCTAAACCTACGGAGGGTAAAGGAGATAGTCCCGCAAGTCGGAAGGGCACCCTCAGAGGGGTTGCGTTTAACACCAAAACAATATTACCAGAAATCTAGGCGGAGTTCTATCACTAAATAACTCTCGAAAAGGGCCTGGAACCCGGCTAAATACAGAATGGAGTTGGGTGGCAGATTATGTGCGTGGATTTTGTAGTGGTCTATAATTTGGTAAAAGAAGGCGGAAGGCGGGAATCCCATACCTTGGTTGATATGGGAAGCCAGGAGAACCCGCTCGCCGGGTTGTGGAGACGGATCGGTGTCATCCTCGTTCACCCGCCATTTGTGCTTCACCGCGAACCTCTCCTTCTCCAATGTCGGGAGAAGAGAAGGAACCACGTTGCAGTGGCTCCTATTCCCGGCGCTCTCCTCTCTTTCGTCCTCGCCTTTGGCGGTGGCGGAAGTGATGACGTCTTCACCGCCACGAGTAGAATCCTCCTCCGCAGGCTCGGAGAAAGGAGGAGTAGAAGGGGAGTAGCCGATGGCGGCGGTGTGTTTCCGGCCGCGGAAGGAAGATCCCCGCTTGCCAGCTCGCCACCAGCCCCCTCCGGCGCGTTCGCAGCGGTGCGAGGCGGGGAGTCAAGGAGGGGGTCCATGTCGTTGATGATGTTGTCGATATCCACGGTGGCGCTCGCCGAGTCAGAGGTGCGGGGGGAGTCTCCGGTGGCCATTTTTCGGCAGCGCGGTCGTGAGCTTGAACCTCCAATGGTTTTTCCGAGAAAGGGCTCGGGGGATAGTTCTCTGCGTTTTCTCGAGCTCGGGCTCTGGTTGCTAAGGGATTGGGGCTCTGTGCGCTCGAGGAAGAAGAAGAAGCGGAAGAAAGTCCGGAGGCCCCGAGACGGCTATTCATAGCCGAGACGCGCGGAGATTAGCTCCAACGGCTAGTTTAGCCGTTGGATGCGCGACGCGTGTAACGCCCAAAATTTCTGGGAAATGAGGGGACGGGGTGATTATTGCTATGTCCTCGTTTCCTATCGAGGGGCTACCCCTGAGTAGGGGTAAGACAGGTGATAAATCAGATATCAGAGTACCGTTGGCCGGGTAGGCGGCTACCCGGGTATCTGCATCCGGTAGACGCTACTCGGTAATACGTATCGAAGGCCAAATGAAGATAATGAGGAGGATCATAATCATCCGAGTAGAGATCAGGTGGTCCGAGTAGATGGGAAGCATTCCTACTCGGGCACAAAGTCAATGGAGCCGTTTTGATGAGATCCCGCGTATCCCGCAGCCGTACAGGCGTGCGGTTCAACTTACAAGAAGCATGATTATCCGCGCTACGGCGTGAATACAGTGAGGGTAGGCGCCTGTCATGTCCTGTCACTGACAAGGGGGACAGGACATGTCAGAGACCTACTCTGTGAGACTGACTGACAGGGTGGACAAGTCCTGTCAGCCGGACAGCGCAAAAAGAAACACAAGGAAGATTTTGTTGGCTGGTTCGAAAGACGGGTAAGTTACTTTAGCATTTTCATAAATGTTTCTCGTAATAAAAAACAATGGTGTACAGTACACTCACACATATTCTATTCCATGAAACAGATCACACAACTCCATAAAGATGGGAAGGTCAACAGTCTGTTGTATATACTAGCTAAAGGGCCTGATCAAATTGCTCGTGTGTTCAACCGTACAGTACTGAATGGATATTACTTTCGTAATACCGAAATAGAGCATGACTTGAGTACCCAAAATAGTGGCGTCGTGGTCAATGCGCAAGAAAGCACCGGCAGTACTGATTATTATGGGGTGATAAAGAAAATCATATTTCTTGACTTTCCTCCTGATAAGGAGGTTGTTCTATTGCAGCGCGACTGGTTCGACGTGCCTCCTGACAATAGAAATCAGAGTAAGGTGTATAAGAGTGACAAATATGGAATTATTGACCTTGACACTAGTGTACACCGATTCACGGAAGATCCTTACATTCTAGGCATCCAAGCTGCACAGGTTTTCTACGTGAGAGATGTGAAGAGCCCTAATTGGGCAAGTGCTATAAAAATGAATCCATGCAATTTGTTTGCTCCTTCGGTTTTAAATGGTGTAGACCTTGATGATCTTGCAGAAGGAGATGAACGTGGTGATGCAGATGTACAGAATGTCGTTGATGCAGGAATTACAGTTCCAGAATTTACTGTACCTGACGAGATGACTAGTTGGTGCAGAAATGATGATGAAGGAACCAGCGTTGATGTTTCGGTCATAAATAATTTAAGACCTGCTGAGTTTGACGAAGACCAAGTCGAATATGATGTTGATACAGATGATGATGAGGCTTACATAAATGATGGTCATGTTGCTCCTTTGGTACAAGATGAATTGGATGATGACCATGGATTCTTTGTGTAGGCTGTCTCTGCACTGTTTGGCTTAAATGTTTTGCCATGAACATGCATGGATGAAAGATCGTGTAATAACATAATTTTAGTTTAAATATTCCAAAGTTTCAGTGTTTAGAAATTTTGAATTTCCATGCTAAATGTACTAGTGAAATTGCGTCTTATATGAGTTCTTGATTGATTATTAAGTACTGTCACTTGTTGCAACATTAGTCAAATGCTAAGTGCTGCAGAAATTCAGTTGCAAACAATATTTTAAAAAAATGTGCTCACCAAACGTAGATACTGGACCAAAAATGAATTGTAGTCCTAAGAAAATTGCAACAGTGATCAAGGGCACGGCCCATGAGGCCCGTTAAGCTAGTCTATGAATGGTCGTTGCAAAATAACTTGTTCATTTTTGCAACAGAAGGGTGATTGTTGCTTTACGTTTAACCTATTACCATACGACCCAAATTGTCGCAGTAAACAATATGTATTACCGCTGGATAAATTTGAGGCGAAAAACATATGGTATTGCCACACGAAAAACTTGGTTGCAATAGTTAGCTTTTTTTTTGCAACAATATTTGTAACTACCGCAATACAAATACAAATGTTGCAATATATGACCGAATATCACCACGAATGCTTATTTCGTTGGAATACCATGTCTCTAAAATACTCTATCGCAAAAACGCGCTTGTATTCCAACAGCAGTACAAATCGTGGCAATAGGAGGCCTCTACCGCAACAAAGCTATAATTTATCGCGACCAAAAAGAGTCGTGGAAATATGAGTGCCCTATCATCACAAGCTGAAAGTTCGTCGTAATTTGTGATTATATCGCAACGAAAAAAACCCGTAGCTACATATTTCGTTGCAAGAGACCGGTTTTCTAGTAGTGCGGCGCGGCGACTTCTCGCCATAGCGTCAGCGGGAACACGGAGGCGTGCTCCATGTCACAGTAGAGATGTCACTTCGTGTACCTTTTATCATTGTTTACTCGCTAGGTACCAGTATATAAGGTGCCCAGCCCCCTCCTGTGCGAGGGACGTTGCGCTGAGAGCATTTATTACGCTCCTTAGTGCTACACAGAGATAGAACGAGAGAACGAGAGACTGGCTACTCGGCTGAGAGCCTAAGTTGTACTGTGGCTACTCGGCAAGACTATATACAGAGAGATAGGCATGAGTAGGGGTGTTATCTCCACACGAGGGCCCTGAACCTGGGTAGATCGAGCTGTTTGCAGTGTTTCTGAGCGCGTCTACTCGACGTGCGATCCCTCCCCGAGTATCTACAGCGTCCATCGGCCCCAACATTTAGCCATCCCATGGCATATGTCTTTACCTCACTACGACAGTTGGCGCCCACCGTGGGGCCAGCAGCGGTGCTGGCTGGGGTTCATATTCGGACGGGACCGATTTCTGCATAGGGGGAGCGTGTGGTCTGTGGCCTTGTCCACAGATTCGGCTCCTTCGACTTCGTCACCGACAACGCCGGCGATTTCAGCGGCAGACCCGTGCCTGCAGGGGGCTCTGTCCTCTCCTTCGGCGCGCATCTAGTGTACGTCGCCACCACCGTCATCCGCGAGTTCCCAGAGGAGGTGCTCGTCGCGGATGATCCTCCTGCTGTACTCGCTGCCCGCGGGAAGCCGGCTGGCTGCTCTGCGGATAGCGTGGAGGTGATGATGACGGGCCCGACTATCGATGCCGGAAAAGGCGCGTCCGCTGCGCCTGAAGTTCTGGACGAGCAGGCTGCTCGCAAGGTCCACAAGCCCTACGACATGCCCCGGAACATTCCGGGCTATGTGGATCCTTCCACGTCCACGGCTATACCGTCTGCTCACGTTGACGCCACCGAGCAGCTGGGCATGCCACCTCCCACCGACGCGGACCTCATGGCGTTGAGGGCGCAACTCGAGCAGCAGCGTCAAGCGCTACTCATGGAGGCCTAGGAGCTGGAGAAGGTTAGGCTTGAGCTTAACCTGGATCAAAATGAGTACAATAGGGCGCATTGCTATACTCCTGTTTCTAGACTGCCTAGCAAGATAGGCGTTATTCGTCGCAACCTGGGCGCTGAGCTAGCTAGAGATGGTAGGGCTGTTAGTCTATCTGCTAGTTTGAACACTGCTAGTAGGCCGAAATACAGTTCCCCTGCCAAAACTCTTAGGGCTGCAGAGGAAGTCGCTGCCGAGTTGCCGCATCTCACTAGGCAGCAGGATAGGCTTAATGAGCTAGTGCTAGAAGCTGGCAGGCAGAACGAGGCTTTCCGAAAAGCCAATCCGGGAGCCGGTGCTTCCCATATTGTTCACTCACATGGGAGTAGATCGGTAAATCAGGCCTCATCGCCGCTTCCCGGCACTGAGAGGGCTCAGAGTGTGAACTCTGGGAGCAACAAACAGATGCAGGTGTACGACCCGGCTGTCGCCGGAAAACAACACGATGTAGAGCGGCAGCCCGGCCAGAAACACAACTCTGCAGGAGCCGGCTATCAAGCCACCATAGCTCGCAGAAAGGGACAAGGAGGAAACCGAGATGGACCATCACGGCGTCAGGCGGTCAACCCGGTTCAGCAGAGGGTACAGCCGCAAGCAGCGGTGCAGCCGCAAGCGGTTGTGGCAGCGGCCAACCCGGTTTCTCAACCCGGCCCCGTGCAGCAAGACCGCTACGATGATGGGTACTCGGCAATGGAGGAAGCCGGGTACGCTGATCCAAAAGGTGTCACCGATCGGCTAGGTGGCAGGATGCTGGAGCCCAGCGATGCAAGGTACAAGTTGGACCGGATTCACCGGTCCGGGCAGATAGAGGAGAAGGGGCCACCCGGCCCAAGCTGTTTTGGTCATAGAATTATGGGAGAGCCTGCTGTGACCAAGTTCCAGCTGGCCAGGGGGACCAAGTCGTATGATGGGAGCACCAAGCCGGATGACTGGTTGAATGACTATGTCACCGTCGTGCATATTGCGGGTGGCAACAGGAGATGGGCGGTGAGATATATCCCACAGATGCTGGAGGGCCCTGCCCGGATCTGGCTGAATAACTTGCCGAAGGACAGTATCAACTGCTGGCTCGACTTCTCGGAAGCCTTCATCAGCAACTTCACCAGCACATACAAGAGGCCGAATAGGCCGCAGCAGCTCTTGGCTTGCAAGCAGCGGGAAGAGGAGACCGACCGAGAATACCTTACTCGGTGGAGCACATTGAGGAACACCTGTGAGGGTGGTGAATAAGTCACAGGCAATCGCCTGGTTTGCTCAAGGCTGCAGGCATGGTAGCATGCTGTGCAGAAACTGCAGAGAGAGATGCCGAGTACGCTCGCCGAGACGATCAAGATAGCTGACATGTATGCACTCGGTGTCCCTACTCAGCCTCTGCTCGACTCCTTCGAGCCGAGAAGGAGAAACCAATATGGCAACAGACGCCAAACCGCAAAGACTTCCGCAACAAGCGCAGAGATGACCGCCCCGATACTCGGTACGACTCTGAGCAAGTGAATGCTGTGAACCAAGACACCGCGTCTGATGGGAGCAGCCAAAGGCAAAAAATTGCTGGAGCCCAATACGGGCAGAACCAGAATCAGGGCCAAGGTTTCAAGAAGCAGTATAATGCCCCCCAGCAAGGCAACAGCAACCTGGAAGCCGGAGATGCTCAGAGATTTATCTTTGAGAACATGAAAGATGGACCTTGCAGCTTCCATACTTGGCATCCGAGTAGGCCAGCCAAACACACTACACGGCAATGCAGCTGGTGGGACCGCATCAAGGGTGAAGGTGTTGGTCAGCTGCCCCCTCCTCCTCCTCTCCCGCCTGCGGATGCAAATGTGCAGCCTATCTGGGCAGCTGCTCCTAGGCCGGTTGTGAATCCGAGAAGGGAGAATGTGAATCAAGTGGCTCAGGGAGCCAACCGCAACTACAACAACCGCAACGACCGCAACCGTAACTACTACACCCGCAACAACAACCGGAACAACAACAACAACGAGAACAACAACAACAACAACAACCAAAACAATGGCAACAACAACAACGACAATGATGGTGGTGGAGACCGGAACCAGTACCAGGAGCATCATGAGAGCTACATGGTGTTCACCACCGAGCCGGATGACAATCAGTCACAGCGTAGGCGTGCGATGGAGGTAAATGCAGTGATCCCATCTGTGCCGCATTACTTGCACTGGTGCGACCAAGAGATTACTTGGTCCAAAGATGATCATCCCAAGGTGATGCCCAATCCGGGTACATATGCACTAGTGGTGGATCCCACCTTCCTGGGGACCAAGAAGAATGTCAAGTTCAGCAAGGTGCTGATTAATAACGGCAGCATCATCATGTACCGAGATACCCTAGAGAAGCTCAGCCTTGCCGAGAACATGCTGCTACCCAGAAGGACCACTTTCCATGGCATTGTGTCGGGAGAGTCTTGCGCTCCAATCGGCCGCATCTGGATAGATATGCTATTCGGCACCAGGGAGAACTGTAGCACCGAGTGCCTGCAGTTCAAAGTGGTTGATCTTCAGAGCCCCTATCATGCTCTACTCGGTAGGCCTGCGCTCACCAAGTTCATGGCCTCAACCCCATGCAGCCTACCTGAAGATGAAGCTACCTGGTCCCAATGGTGTCATCACCATCTCGGGTGATTATAAGCGCTCCCTGGATTGCGCGTCGGTTGGATCTCTGCTGGCAGAGTCTTTGGTCATTGCTGCTGAGAAGAAGAAGATACAAGAGGTGGTGGCTATGGCTCAAGCAGCTCAAGTCGGTATGCCTGGCATGCCGAGTTCTCAGCATGGAGCCACTTTCCAGGCCTCTCATGAAACCAAGAAGGTGCAGATTGACCCTGAGTTCCCGGACCGTGTTGCCATCATTGGCGCCGGATTGGGCGAGAAATAGGAAAGAGAGCTCGTCCACTTCCTCCGTGAGAATAGGGATGTCTTTGCATGGTCCAATGAGGACTTGCCAGGTGTCCCGAGGGAGTTGGTTGAGCACTCGCTACATCTGCACCCAGACGCCAAGCCGATTAAGCAGGAAATGCGCCGCTTTGTGGCAGAGAGAAGGAAAGCTATCGATGATCAGATCACCAAGCTGCTGATAAGTGGATTCATCATGGAGGTACGGCATCCGGATTGGCTGTCCAATCCGGTCATGGTTGAGAAGAAGAAGGAGGACCCCAAGGCCGAGGTGGCATGGCGCATGTGCGTGGACTACACCGACTTTAACAAGGCAAGCCCCAAGGATCCGTTCCCGCTACCCCGCATAGATCAGGTGATCGATTCCACTGCAAGGTGCGAGCTTTTGTCTTTCATTGATGCCTACTCTGGTTTTTAATAGATACCTCTTAACCTGGCTAATCAAAGAAAGACCGCTTTTATTACCCCGTACGGGGCTTATTGCTATCGTGTTATGTGCTTTAGGTTGAGGAATGCCGAGGCTACTTATCAGAGATGCATGCAGCAATGTTTGCATGACCAAATCGGCAAGAATGTGCAGGTGTACGTAGATGACATTGTCATCAAAACGAAAAAAACACATACTCTGCTTAGTGATATTGATGAAACATTTGCCAGCTTGCGCATATACAGAATGAAACTGAATCCGACTAAATGCACATTTGGCGTCCCGACTGGCAAGCTGCTCGGCTTCTTGGTATCCAGTCGGGGCATTGACGCCAATCCTTCAAAGATAAAAGCTATAGAGAGCATGTCTTTGCCGAGATCATTGAAGGATGTGCAGAAATTCACTGGATGTCTGGCATCCCTTAGCCGCTTCCTGGGAAGAATGGGTGAGAAAGCATTGCCCCTCTATCAGCTCATGAAGAAAAGTGACAAGTTCGTCTGGATGCCACAAGCTGGTGTGGCCTTCAAGGAACTCAAGACCATGCTGAGTAGCGCTCCCATCCTATCAAGCCCTCTACCCAAGGAGCAAATGCTGCTCTACATTGCAGCTACCAACTGGGTAGTCAGCATGGTGATAGTGGTGGAAAGAGAAGAGGAAGGCAAAATTGTGAAGTGGCCAGTGTATTATCTCAGCGAGGTGCTATCCAGCTCCAAGCAAAACTACCCGCACTACCATAAGATGACATATGGCGTGTACCTGGGTGCTAAGAAGCTCAATCACTATTTCCAAGAGCATCCCATCACAGTGGTGAGCACTGCTCCCATCTCGGAGATCATGGGCAACAAGGATGCAAGCGACCGAGTTGCCAAATGGGCAATTGAGCTAGCCGCGTACACCCCTCAGTACGCTAGAAGAGAAGCAATCAAGTCACAAACTCTGGCAGATTTCTTGGTGGATTGGGCCGAGATGCAGTACGAGCCTCCCTTGCCGGAAACCAACTTCTGGAAGATGCATTATGATGGCTCCAAAGTAAAAGAAGGGCTTGGTGCTGGCGTGGTGCTCACGTCCCCCAAGCGAGATCCAGTCAAGTACGTGCTGCAGATCCACTTCAAGGCATCCAATAATGTGGCCGAGTATGAGGCATTGGTACATGGCCCGAGGATATCCAAAGAGATCAGAGTTCAGCGCATTGTCTGTTACGGCGACTCAGATTTGGTGGTTCAGCAAGTTTCCGGCAATTGGGATGCCTTGGATGCCAACATGGCGTCTTACCGGTTTCTGGTGCAAACTATGACTGGGTTCTTCGATGGGTGTGAGTTTCATGACATACACCGAGCTGAGAATGATGCAGCGGATGCACTGTCCAAGTTGGGGTCTTCTCGACAGTTTATCCCGCCTGGGATTGCCTTGGAGCATTTGAGAAAGCCGTCCATAAAGCCACCCCCCAACTCAGAATCCATCTTCATTCCATCTCTGCCAGGATCGGAGGTTGTTCCCATGGAGATTGATTAGGAAGCTGCAAAAGAAAACCCGGGGACTGACACTTGCAACCCGTGGACTGCTTCACTCAACTCGGGGACTATTGCATTCATCGAGGGGATCATTTCTCAGTACTCGGGGACTCGTCTCCAACTCGGAAGAGGTCATGGTAGCTGATCCAATGGAAGTGGACGAACCAGTGTTTCCCATCCGGGAGACGCCGAGTTGGGCTCTGCCCATATTATCCTTTCTAATGGATGGCTCATTACCGAGTGATGAGGTCACGACCAGGCAAATACAGAGAAGATCCAAGGGCTACACCATCTTCAACAAGGAGCTGCATAGAAGGAGTCCTACTGGTGTGCTGCAACGCTACATTGAGCCAGAAGAAGGAGAAGAGATTCTTAGAGAAATACACCAAGGAGAATGTGGGCACCATGCATCTTCTCGGGATCTGGTCAACAAGGCTTTTCGGCATGGATTCTTTTGGCTCACTGCCTTGCGACAAGCTGAAAATATAGTGAGAAAGTGCAACGGGTGCCAGAGGTTTGCAAGCAAGATTCATATGCCAGCTTCCGAGTTGAAGACTATCCCTATTACTGGCCATTCACTGTCTGGTGCTTGGACATGGTAGGCCCTTTCAAACCAGCTAGAGGCAACATGACTCACATCTTGGTCATGGTTGACAAATTCACCAACTCGGAATCCATCTTCATTCCATCTCTGCCAGGATCGGAGGCTGTTCCCATGGAGATTGATTGGGAAGTTAAAAAAGAAAACCCAGGGACTGACACTTGCAACCCGGGGACTGCTTCACTCAACTCGGGGACTATTGCATTCATCGAGGGGATCATTTCTCAGTACTCGGGGACTCATCTCCAACTCGGAAGAGGTCATGGTAGCTGATCCAATGGAAGTGGACGAACCAGTGTTTCCCATCCGGGAGACACCGAGCTGGGCTCTGCCCATATTACCCTTTCTAACGGATGGCTCATTACCGAGTGATGAGGTCACGGCCAGGAAAATACAGAGAAGATCCAAGGGATACACCATCTTCAACAAGGAGCTGCATAGAAGTTGTCCTACTGTTGTGCTGCAACGCTGCGTTGAGCCAGAAGAAGGAGAAGAGATTCTTAGAGAATTACACCAAGGAGAATGTGGGCACCATGCCTCTTCTCGGGCTCTGGTGAACAAGGATTTTCGTCATGGATTCTTTTGGCTCACTGCCTTGTGACAAGCTAAATATATAGTGAGAAAGTGCAACGGGTGCCAGAGGTTTGCAAGCAAGATTCATATGCCAGCTTCCGAGTTGAAGACTACCCCTATTACTTGGCCATTCGTTGTCTGGTGCTTGGACATGGTAGGCCCTTTCAAACCAGCTAGAGGCAACATGACTCACATCTTGGTCATGGCTGACAAATTCACCAAGTGGATTGAGGTAGCCTATTCGGAAGTGTGATCCGCGGCCTATCCACCTTGCGGCACGCCCGGCTGCTGGGGCCCTGAAGGCTTGAAGGGAAGCAGTTGTTGCCCAGCCTGCCGCTGCTCGGTTGAAGGAACACCAGTCTGCGACACACCCCGTTTGGGCTGAACCCTGGTCGCCTGCTGGGGCACCTTGGCAGTAGGGGTCGCGGACTGCTTCCTGGAGGTGGGCGCGGGAATTGGCTGAGATGGCGGAGGCACTTGGCGAGTTGGCGGTGCCTGTGGCTAGCTACCCGGCGTTGCGTCCGGCTGCACTGTGTCTTGACGCGGTGGCTGTTCCTCGGTCTGCTTCTCTGCAAGTGGGGTCCTTGGCTGCTCCACCGCAGGATCTTCTACCCGCTGCTCGGCAGCGGGATCTGGCTACTCTGCACCAGTGACATCATGCTGCTGCTCCACAGCAGGGTCTGGCCATTCCGTGGCGGTGTTGTCGATGGTCTCCTCAGCTGATGTAGCTGGAAGAGTTTAGGGCTTCTCGGTGTTGGTGGCGTCCTGGGCAGCATGCTGCACGGTGGGCTGCGGCTGCTCGGGGGTACGGTCGGTAGCCATCTCAGCGCCTGTGTTCTCGGCGCCAAGGTCTTTCTCTTCTCGCGGAGGAGAGGACGCATGCGTCCTGTCCTTTGGTACTTGATCCCCTTCATCGTCGGAGAGCTCCACGAGTTCTCGGGGTGGATTTCTCTTCCTCCGGGGAGCTGGTACGTTGGTGGCATCGGCATCAAGGGCCTCGCTGAAGATAAATGAAGAAGAAGAGGAAGAGAATTAGAAAATGTGCAAGAAAGAAGGCCAGGAAGAAAACAGGGTAGACAGCAAAGGACTAAGAGCAACCCGGAAGTACTTACCCTTCAACAGTGGGGCGCTTCCTGCGCGGGTTGGGCTTGTTTCCCGGTTTGTTTCCCGGCTTCTTCTTGATCTTCTTGGCAGGGGGTTCCAGTGCCCCACTACCCGTCCTCTTCCTAGTGGTGGTGGGAGCGGCCACAGAAACCGGAACCGCATCCACGGTTTCCTCCCTTTCTTCCTCTAGTTCCGGTTCTTCTGCAGTGGAAACAAACAAGGATTCATAATAAGGAAGCAAGAAGGATTGAAGTATACTGCAGGCAAGCGGAGGGGTGAACTCGGTCACCTTCTTCATCCTCTGACCAGTCCCGGATAGATGTGTCAACGCGGGACTTACCGTCCTGACCGGCACGAGGGATACACAGGGTATCCTGGATGTCGTACACTGTCGCGTCATCCTCCGTCCTTTCTGCCTCCTAGTTGGCCTCGAAAATGGGTTGGTCCTCGGTTTTCTGGCGATGGACGTGCTGATGATGCAAACATAAAGCATAGTAAGTTGAATTTCAGCAGAGTAGGTACCCTACTCGGTCTAGCGTGCAAACATAAGGCACAAAATGCTAAGGACCAGAAGAAATAAAGCGAATAAAGATGCTACTCGGTTTAGCGTGCAAACACTAAACACAAAATGCTAAAGGCCTTAGTAAAAGTATAAAGAGTAGGCCCTACTTTGAGCAGCGTGCATGCATACAACACATAAAGCTAAGTGTTAACAGAGAGGCCCTATTCGGCACAACATGCAAGCATAGAGCATATAAGACTAAGAGGAAATCTATTCGGCATCAAATGCAAACATTAAGCATACAAAGAAGGAGACTAACCTGGGAGATCGGCTTGGTGCGGCTGTACGGCACAAAGCCATAGGCCCAGTTGTCGGTGAGGGTGCTCTGCATGATGGACTTGGCCCAAATTGCCACCTCGGCCTTGGTAAGCTCGAAGGTAGTCATCCGGGTGCAGTCTCGGGGGCAACTCATGTAGCACATCTTGTGTACCCGGCTCTGAAGCGGGAGCACGCGGCGCTCTACCCAGCAAGCTACCGGATCATCTTGGAGGAGGCCCTCCTTCACCAGCTGCTCTAGGCGCTTGTCTACCTGGATGACGTCGTTCACTGTCTTCTTGGGATTGTACCCCCAATTCTGTCCGGTGGGTGGCACGTTCTCGAACTTGGGAAGCCCAATCCGGTCCATGGCCTTCTCTCCTTCTGTGGGAGGGGCATTCTTCACGTACAGGAAGCCCCTCTGCCACTTGCGGCAAGTTTCTAACCCGAGTACTCGGGGATGGTGGCTAGTGCTGCGCTGCAGCATCATGGCGCTACCCGTATGGGTCATCACTCTAGGAACTAAGGGATTGGAAGGATTTGGGACACTTTGTTGTCGGAGGAAGAAGTAGCGAGACCAGGTATGGATGGTTGGGTAGACGCCTAGGAAGGCCTCACAGACAGCAGCATGGGTAGAGAGCATGGCTATGGCATTCGGAGGAAGATGGTGTGGCTGAAGGCCAAAATGGCGGAGAAAATCTTGGAAGAATTTGGAAATTGGAAATCCTAAGCCTCGCTTGAAGTGGGAAAGGAATACTACATACTCACCGGCTTCTGGAGGAGGGACGAGCTCGTTGCCGGGAGGGCGGCAAATCACGCCGGGAGGGACGCGGCGGGTGTTCACCAGCCACTGGCAGTCCTCTGCCGTGACATCGGACCCCTCCCAGCCGGCGCGCACCGGCGTCGCCTCCTCCTCGTGTTGCTCCGCGTCGACGTTCTCAAGATCCATGGTGGCACGGTCGCTGACGGAGAAGCGGGAGTTCGTCGGGGTTGATGACGCAGGCCGAAATCGGAGATGCGCGGGGTGCTCTTCTCTCTTTCTCTCTCTGTTCGTGAACTGGCGGCGCGCTGCGAGCTTGCGGCGGCGCTGCGGTTTGCGATGGAGGCGGAGGTGAGGAGAAGGAGTGCGAGATGGGGAAAGTGCAAAGGAAAGAAAAGACTGCAGCGGAGCAGAGGTACTTATTCCTCCGCGGATTGCAGTTACTAGTTGGATCGATCATGGCTGAGATCGTGCGGCGTGGGGATTAACTGCCCGATAGAAACGCACACAATGCAATATGCGCGCGTAACGGGCGCAGTTAATCCCACGATGTGGGTCGTGGGCTCTCGAGTACACGCTCGAAGTGACATAACGGGCCGTGGGCCCCAGGTGCAGTGACTGGTGCGTGGCACGCTGTAGCGCCAGAACCGAGGCGCCGGGGGCGCGGCGGATGCGTGACACGTGCCTTCCCTGGACACGAGAAGATGGATTCGCTATGGATTGAGCGGGAGCGCGTTGAAAATTTTGCTAAGTGTAAAGTACTCGGCAGAGCCCTGCAACGCATGCTCTATTCGGCACCGAGAAGATTTCTTCCAAGACCACAATCAGAGAAGTTCGAGTAAGGATTATGGGTGTCCGGGTTGAGAAACAACTCGGCCACCTTACTTCGTGGAGGCAAATTAGTTTGAGCTGGCAGGGCCCAGTGAACAAGTTCACGAACTCTACCAGCTTCGGGGACTAATGTCGGGGGGCTACCCCCGAGTAGGGGTAAGACAGGTGATAAATCAGATATCAGAGTACTGTTGGCCGGTAGGCGGCTACCTGGGTATCTGTATCCGGTAGACGCTACTCGGTAATACGTATCGAAGGCCAAGTGAAGATAATGAGGAGGATCATAATCAACCGAGTAGAGATCATGTGGTCCGAGTAGATGGGCAGCAATCCTACTCGGGCACAAAATCAATGGAGCCGTTCTGACGAGATCCCACATATCCCGCAGCCGTACAGGCGTGCGGTTCAACTTACAAGAAGCATGATTATCCGCGCTACGGCGTGGATACAGTGAGGGTAGGCGTCTGTCATGTCCTGTCACTGACAAGGGGGACAGGACATGTCAGAGAGCTACTCTGTGAGACTGACAGGGTGGACAAGTCCTGTCAGCCGGACGGCGCGGCGACTTCTCGCCATAGCGTCAGCGGGAACACGGAGGCGTGCTCCGTGTCACAGTAGAGATGTCACTTTGTGTACCTTTGATCATTGTTTACTCGCTGGGTACCAGTATATAAGGTGTCCAGCCCCGTCCTGCGCGAGGGACGTTGTGCTCAGAGCATTTATTACGCTCCTTAGTGCTACACAGAGAGAGAGAACGAGAGACTGGCTACTCGGCTGAGAGCCTAAGTTGTAATGTGGCTGCTCGGCAAGACTATATACAGAGAGATAGGAAGGAGTAGGGGTGTTACCTCCACACGAGGGCCCTGAACCTGGGTAAATCGAGGTGTTTGCAGTGTTTCTGAGAACGTCTACTCGACGTGCGATCCCTCCCCGAGTACCTACAGCGTCCATCGGTTCCCAACATTTCGCCATCCCATGGCATCTGTCTTTACCTCACTACGACATTTCCCGCAAAAGAATCTGCCAGAGGGTACGTTTCAGGTTTGACTGAACCCAAACATCCGTGACATCAGCAGGATTTCATCGCTGATGTCACGAAGTTCCTTCCCCGCGAAGGCTCGTGGAAGAAAAGCCGGACTTTGGTAAAATCCGAGTTTTGGGTTAAGAGATTTTTTGATGAAAGAAGAATCAAGGCAAAAACACCGACATGGCTCGACAAGGATGCCAATGAACAAAGCGCGGAAGAAAGAAGTCTTAATTCTCCTTGGGGGCTACTATCGGATATATGGTGATTAAGGGTATGTCCGGCATTGGCCCAAAAGCCTGATCACTAGGGTGGTCTGTAGGTAATGGATCACAGTCCATTGGGCGGCCCAGAAAACTGATGCGCAGGAAGCCGGATTCTAGAAGAACGCGGACCACGGCCCAAAGTAGTGCGGCTTGGAGGAGAAGACATATTCCTTACTTTCCAAGTTAGATACTTTCCGTAGTCTTTTAGGTTTCCTTCCTGTAAGCCCTAATCTGGCTATCTATATAAAGCCGGACGGGAGAGAAGAAAACAAGGAATTAGCTAGAAGCCAACTCGCCGAGTTTGTGAAATCGTAGTCATATTGTACTTTGTATACTTCAGGCTTCAGCCCTGATTTAGTGAGATTGCAGGAGTAGGAACGTCGCCTTAGTTGCGACGTACCGAACCTGGGTAAACCTGGTGTTCTCGTTACAGTACTTCCACGTCCCCCTATGACTCTACCAGTAGTCTCAAGGCACCCCCGTCTATGAACTCTACTACGATGTCTTGACAACTCCTGTATCGAGAACTATCCTCGGATTCAAGAGGAGATCCATCCTGAAGAGACAATGTGTGATGGTGCAGATCTTGCACTCGTTGGGAAACCCCAAGAGGAAGGTATGATGAGCACAGCGGCAGTTTTCCCTCAGAAAGAAACCAAGGTTTAATCGACTAGTAGGAGGAAGGAGTAACTTAAGAAGGTTGACGCAGCTGAGATGGCAGCGCGCACTACCGTTCAGCAACAACGTGGAACCTACACAACACAATCAAATCACTTTGCCCCAACAAATTAGTGAGGTTGTCAATCTCACCGGTTTTGCTGAACACAAAGAGGTTAAACGTATGGTGTGGAAAACAATATGAGAACAGTATGAAAACAGTAGCAGCAGTATGAGAGCAGTGGAAATAGTGGTTGTATTATCAGTATGAGGAAAATGGACCGGGTCCACAGTTGACTAGTGGTGTCTCTCCGTGAAAGATAAATAACATGTGTGGTGAACAAATTACAGCTGCGCAATTGATAGAAATGAAGTCTGCACCGTAGTGCATATGCAAGAAATAAAGATTAATATGTGATTCATGCGGGCATTACAACAAAATACATAGACCGTCATCCAACTGCATCTATGACTAAAAATCCACCCTCCAAATATCATCCGAACAAACATTGGGTATTAAGTTGCAAGCAACAGATAATCGCAGTAATCAAGTGTGTAATGTAAACAAAAACATCATCCTTATACAAAGCATTGTTGTTTTCTCCCTAATGGCAACAACACATCCTCCATTTGTCACGTTTCTATCACTCGAGCACAGATGCAAAGGAGGCATGAACCCACTATCGAGGATAAATACTCCCTCTTGGAGTTACTAGCATCTACTTGGCCAGAGTATCTACTAATAAGGGAGATCATGCAAGATCATAAATAACATATGCATGAAGATAACATGATAGATTGATAATCAAAAGACATAGCATTCCTCATTCATCGGATCCCAGCAAACACAACATGTAGCATTACATAAAGATGATCTGGATCATGTGAGGAAGCTCACGAGATCTAAACATGAGGCATAAAGTGGAGGAGACAATCATCTAGCTACTTCTATGGACTCGTAGTCCAGGGATGAACTACTCACACATCACTTTGGAGGAGGGCATGGTGGTGTAGACCCCTCCAGTGATGAATTACCCTCCCGGAAGGGTGCCGAGGAGAGCTCTCGAACCCTCCCGATCTCGGGATGACGATGACGGAGGCCTCCGGTGTTTCTCGGAAAAAATTGGTATATTCCTAGGTTTTACGTCTCGGGGGGGAATAAATAGGCGAAAGGGAAAAGTTGGTGGAGGCCTGGCCCCCCCCAAACCACCCCATGGCGCGGCCGGGGGCGTGCCGCCCTATGGTGTGGGCCCCCTGTGGCCTCTCTCCGGGTCTCTTCAGGACTCCGTGGAACCTTTGGGAATTCTAAGAATTCCGGGCTTCGAATTATCCAATTCTGAGAATATTTCGAGAAAAACTTTTTTGAAACTAAAAACAGCAGAAAACAGGGAACTAGCTCTGTGGCATCTTGTCAATAGCTTAGTCCATAAAATTGATAGAAATGACATAGAGTGTATAGCAAACATGTGGTAAACAATAAGAAAACAATATGGAACATCAGAAATTAAGGATACATTTATGACATATCAACATCCCCAAGCTTAGTTCCAACTCACCCTCTAGTAGGTAAACAATAAAAACACAAAATTTCCGAGGTGTCATGCTACCAACATAAACTTGATCATCAATAATGTAAAAGCATATGTAAGCTGAGATCATAGAACTTTAACACAAGCATGATAAATAAAAATTTAATAATAAAGCATAGCAATCATCTTGCATCATGAGAACTAACACAAATAAAAGATCATGAATAACAATGCATTGAAAGGTATGCGTTTGTTTCAAGTATAGAGAAAGCATGGCAAAGTGATATTTCGCTAGTCTTTAAGAGTGGGGGAAAACATAAATGCCAGGACACCTTCAAAGTTCATGAGGAAGACTAGAACAAATAATTAGAGAACAAGTAATAACACATTATGAATCAATTAATAATGTTTTTTTTGGGACAAATGCACATTAAACTCAGAATGGCAACTATGCTCTCTCAACTGTGCATAAAGTTAGAAGATGGAGACTCAACATAAAAGTAAAAGAAATTCCCTTCGTAGAGGGAAGCATGGATCACTCATGTGCTAGAGCTTTTATTTTATTAAATAGAGGTATAAAAAGCTTAACACTCCTCCCATCCATCTTACACAAACCATGGCTAACCGAATCCTCGGGTGCCCGCCAACAATCACATATCGTGGAGGAGTGTCTATATTTAGCGAGGTGTATGCTAATGTCAATGAATGGTAAATAGAAAATCTAGTACGTCACAAGCCAACTAGACTTCACAAGGGCGGCTCCCATATGAAGGACGCAACTGGTGTAGAAGGTCATCCCTTTTTCTATTTTGTTTACACAATTATGCTTTGACTGATAAATCAGGGGCAAAAATAGTGAAGAGAATTTGTGTTATTAATATGGGGCTGGGCACCCTGCTCCCAGCTCTTCTATCATTTGGATAAGAGGATGAAGCCACTAGTCCAGGGTGTGAAAACCAATCAACAAGTGAGATAAATATTCTCTAATTACATCCTCATGAGCAAAATTAGGAACACAAAACATGAGTAATTTTGAAGGTTTTAAAGGTAACACATGAGCAATTTACTTGGAATGGAAGTTCAATACCACATGTAGGTAGGTATGGTGGACACAATCGGAAAGCTTTGATTTTTGGGAGTTGTATTGCACGAGTAGAGCTCATACTCAGTATAGGTGGATGCTAGCAAAAGACTGGGAGCGACAAATCAAGAGAGCATAAGAGCCATAAGCATGCATAGCCACATAAACATCATTAATCAAAGCATAAGTGGTACCAAAATTTCAAAAACTAAATGATCATGGAGATATAAGTGACTGGTTCATAGTCATAAACATGGTGTGAGCATGCACCAAGTCAACCAAATAAAACATTCAAAGGAGAATACCACAAATTTATGCTTCAATATGACAAGAACAAGTCATGATTCTTTCAATGAAACATTAAACACTCTCAGCTATTTGAGGCTAATCATGCTACTCAATAACCACAAGGCTTTAAAACTAAAATAACATCTAGCATGATATGAAAAAGTCTAGCCACAGTCTACACAAGCTTCTACTTGCACTGTTAAAAATTCTACTTCAAACAGAGTTTCTTTTCCCAACAAGCACCATACAAAATATGTTTTAACAAAAAATCTCTAACTGATACAGCAAGAAAACATGAGAGTACTCACATAAAACTACTAAAACTAACAGATGTGAAAAAGATATGCAATGAAAACAAGAGCTAAACAACAATTTTCGCAGCAACTAGAAGAAAAACTAAATATACTAGCATAGCAGGTATTCCAACGAAAAAGCGGAGCGTGTGTCTCTTCCAAACAAGGATGCTAGGTCCAACTATATTATTTCAGCAAGGAAAAGAAAATAAAAACAAACAGACGCTCCAAGTAAATTTCATATGATGTGACCGAATAAAAATATAGTTTCACTAGAAGTGACTTGATAGATGGTTGATGAAGAAGGGGATGCCTTGGGCATACCCAAGCTTAGATGCTTAAGTATTCTAAAAATATGCTTGGATGAACCACGTGGGCATCGCCAAGCTTTGAACTTGCACTCTTCTTGATCATATATATCACCCTCTTCTCTTGACCCTTGAAAACTTCCTTCACACCACACTCAAAGAGTAATTTGCATTAGAGGGTTAGTGCAACAAAGAAAAATTCATGGGTTCTGCATGGGGACAAATGCTATTGATACTTTAAACATTAGCTGCATCCACTGATGTTTCGTGAAGCAAAGAAATCCACTTGACATCGTAAAAGAGCAAATGCAAGAAAAATGGCAGAATTAAAAACATCAGTGCAGCAATTAAAAATCCATTCGTAACATGAATATTTTCAACAAAAAGAGAGGTGATTTAGTAACATGAAAATTCCTACAACCATAGTTTCATATCTCATAATAATTTCCAGTAGCATCATGGATAAAATCGACAACATAACTATCACATAAAGCATGTTTGTCATGGTCTAAAATCACATAATTCATATCAAGCTCCAAAACAGTGAGATCAAAATTTGAAATCAGCTCCTCTTTTTCCCACTTTTAGCAATATCAAAACGAGATGATTGATCACTTATAAAAGGTATAGGACACGTTATAGCAATCCTATTTTTAATAGTATTATAATTTATAACATCAAGTAACATAGGACCATCATCTAGAGCATTATCATATAAATTTTCTAAACAAACTTCCTCATTATCATGCATATCAATAGTTGGCATAAATAGTGGATTCTCGTAGGATTTATCAATGTAGCATGGATTATCATAAATAACAGTAGCAATATCATTCTCACAAGTTTCATTCATAGTAGTATCAAGGTCACAAGTATAACAAGTATCAATTTCATCAACAATGGATATTTCAAAAGAATCAATAGGATCATCACAATTATGAGTTAAAGAGTTACTATCATTGGGAGGTAGAAATTGGTAGCTCTATTCTTCCTCCTCTTGATCATCACTCTCCTCCTCTTTTTCATCCAATGAGCTTCCAGTTTCAGCAATTTCTTCTTCCATAAGTTCCTGCAAGGCATTAGTCTCTCCCTTAGGCTGAGAGCATTAATTAAGATATTCCATTATGTAGTAATTACAATCCTTGTAATTATCAAAGTACTATTCAAGTATAGCATAAATCTCGTATTTATAAGGTGAATCATCTATACTTTCAAGCAAATAGGCAATTTCGAATGCACCCTTCCAAGCAATAAATTCTTCAATTTGTTCCACATCATAAAATTCATAATTTCCCTTAACATTAGAAGATATGGTAACATTATCATTATACTCACATTGAGAAGGTAGGTGCTTATACTCCTACAGCAACGAGATTTATCAAATCAATAAGTAACATTATAAGTAGAGCACAAGTTTCTAGCATAGTCATGCAATTTATTAATTTGTTCCCATAAGTGCTTCCTTTTTTCCGACAAGCGGTGTTCCTTATAATATTTTTGTTGTTCTTCCATGAACCCAAATAAACCACCCATTGATAGCAAGCATGATAAAGCAAGTAAAAAGCAAAACAATAACAAAGTAAAAATGATTGGAAGTGAGAGACTCCCCTTGCAGAAATTCTCTTCCTCCCCGGCACCGGCGCTAGAAAATAGCCTTGATGGTGCAGATATTGCACTTGTTGGGAAACCCCAAGAGGAAGGTAGGATGAGCACGACGGAAGTTTTCCTTCAGAAAGAAACCAAGGTTTAATCGACCAGTAGGAGTAAGGAGTAACTTCTGAACGTTGATGCAGCTGAAATGGCAGGGCGTACTACCGGTTAAGCAACAACGTGGAACCTACACAACACAATCAAATCACTTTGCCCCAAAGAATCAGTGAGGTTCTCAATCTCACCAGTTTTGCTGAACACAAAGAGGTTAAACATGTGGTGTGGAAAACAATATGAGAACAGTATGAAAACAGTAGCAGCAGTATGAGAGCGGTGGAAGCAGTGGTTGTATTATCAGTATGAGGAAAATGGACCTGGGTCCATAGTTCACTAGTGGTGTCTCTCCGTGAAAGATAAATAACATATGTGGTGAACAAATTACAACTAGGCAATTGACAGAAATGAAGGCTGCACCCTAGTGCATATGCAAGACATAAAGATTACTATTTGATTCATACGGGCATTACAACAAAATACATAGACCGTCATCCAACTGCATCTATGACTAAAAATCCACCCTCCGAATATCATCCGAACAAACATTGGGTATTAAGTTGCAAGCAACAGATAATCGTAGTAAGAAAAGTGTGTACTGTAAACAATAACATCATCCTTAGACAAAGCATTGTTGTTTTCTCCCTAATGGCAACAACACATCCTCCATCTGTCACGTTTCTGTCACTCGAGCATAGATGCAAGGAAGGCATGCACCCACTATCAAGCACAAATACTCCCTCTTGGAGTTACCAGCATCTACTTGGCCAGAGCATCTACTAATAACTGAGAGCATGCAAGATCATAAATAACATATGCATGAAGATAACATGATAGATTGATAATCAAAAGACATAGCATTCCTCATTCATCGGATCCCACCAAACACAATATGTAGCATTACATAAAGATGATCTCGATCATGTGAGGCAGCTCACGAGATCTAAACATGAGGCATAAAGTGGAGGAGACAACCATATAGCTACTTCTATGGACCCATAGTCTAGGGATGAACTACTAACGCATCACTTCGGAGGAGGGCATGGTGGTGTAGACCCCTTCGGCGATGAATTCCCCTCCCGATAGGGTGTCGGGGAGAGCTCTAGAACCCTCCCGATCTCGGGATGACGATGACGGCGGCCTCTGGTGTTTCTCGGGAAAAAGTGGTATATTCCTAGGTTTTACGTCTTGGGGGGAATAAATAGGTGAAATGGAAAAGGCGGTGGAGGACTGGGGGCCCCACACCACCCCAGGGAGCGGCTAGGGGGGCGCCGCCCTATGGTGTGGGCCCCCCTGTGGCCCCTCTCCGGATCTCTTCGGGACTCCGTGGAACCTTCGGGAACTCTAAGACTTCCGGGTTTCGAATTTTCCAATTCCGAGAATATTTCCAGAACAACTTTTCTGGCTCTATGGCATCTTGTCCATAGGTTAGTCCGGAAAATCGATAAAAATGACATAAAGTGTATAGCAAACATGTGGGAAACAATAAGAAAACAACATGGAACATCAGAAATTAAGGATACGTTTATGACGTATCAAAGTGTCACCGGTAAAAAGAGGTGTGGGACATGAAGTGCAATCTGTCATGCCAACACGTGCAAGAAGATTTGTAACATATTTCTCCTAATTAAGTAACAAACCATGTGACTGCTTATGAACCTCAAGACCCAAGAAAAAATGGAGATCACCAACGTCTTTTAAAGCAAAGTCACCCCTTAAACTATGGAGCAAAGCTGAGACAGCAGCATCTGACGAAATTGTCACAATTATATCACAAACATAAATTAAGAGAAACATTGTGATACCCGACTTGTTGAAAATAAATAATGATGTGCCTGCCTTAGAAGGAATGAACCCGAGAGTGTGCAACTTGGAGCTAAGACGAGAGTACCATGCTTAAGGTGCTTGCTTTAACCCATATATAACTTTATCAAGTTTGCAAATATAGTGTGGATTAGCGGAAGACTCAAACCCAGGAGCTTGTTTCATATACACTTCCTCTTCCACAACACCATGTAAAAACGTGTTCTTGAAATCTAGCTGTCGTGAACTACAACCTTTTGAAACTGCTAGAGAGAGAACAAGTCTAATGGTGGTTATCTTAACAACTGGACTAAAGTATCCTCATAGTCAACTCCATACCTCTTTTTTAATCCTTTTGCAACCAACCTTGCTTTATATCTGTCAATACTACCATCAACATTTTTCTTTATTCTCTACACCCATTTGCAGTCAATGACATTTTTGTTCGAGCTAGGTGGCACGAGGTGCCACGTGTTGTTCGCAAGAAGGGCATCATATTCATCTTGCATGGCATCACACCAATTTTTATCGGTCATAGCCTCTCGAAGATTTTGAGGTTCCCCTATAGATGTTAACAGTGCAAAATTTCCTTTGTACGTAACAATACCATCTGTGAATTTTCTCGGATTTTTAATACCTTTTTGAAGACGAGTGCGGGGTCAACAGCAGGCAGTTGTGCAGATTGCTCATGCACAGAAAATCCAGGCGAAACAGAAATCTCCTGACGAGAGACAACAATACTGCCTGAATCCTGTTGGGAGGGCGCGTCGGCGTCGCTGACAGATGGCGAGGCATGAGAGGGTCTCGAGGGAGAGGGAGACCGATCGCTGAAAGTGTCGGGTGAGAGGGGGGACCAGCTGATGTTGATGTCGGGTGAAAATTCGAGGCGTCGTGCATGCAGAGGTGATTCCCTCTCACCTGCGTGCGACGTGGCGGGCGCCGAATGGGGCGTGTGCTTGCGCGCCGAGACTTGGTCTATGACATGCGTGGAGGCAGGCGAGCGCATGGAAGTCTGCGCGCCAGATCTGACCTGGGGGTGATCCGAGACAGATTTGTCTCCAGAATCTGCATGGGATTCAGCCCGATTTTGTCCTGGCATGATGGGAGCACTAATTGCTTCATTTGATGTATTTTCTCTATCATTTTCTTCAGAATTCCATCCAAACACTTCATATGAACTAACACGAGATGCAACACCAGTATCCTGCACATGAGTAACAACATGTATAATTTGCAAATGGTGATCATTAGTGTGCACACCCCTATCAGGAGACGTTCAGTGGAGGATTTTCAAAAGGAAGTAAGAGAATTTCTTCCCAAAAATGACGACCGACATTAGAATGTAGGGCAGCAAAAGGGATGATGTTCTCATCAAACACAACATCACGAGAAACATAGACTCGTCCAGTAGCAACATCAAGACATTTAACTCCTTTGTGAAGATGACTATAACCACGAAAAACATACCTTTTAGAACGGAAAGATGGTTTTTGCTTGTTATAAGGTCGAAGATTAGGCCAACAAGCACAGCCAAAAACACGAAGTGAGTCATAATTTGGTGTGACTTGAAGAAGTCTTTGTGTGGGTGTATCAAAATTTAGAACCTTTATGGGAAGCAAGTTTATAAGAAAAGTGGCTGTAAGGAAAGCATCATCCCAGAATTTCAAAGGAATAGATGCATTTACTAAGAGAGAAAAACCAACTTCAACAATATGGTGATGTTTACGTTCAGCAGAACCATTTTGTTGATGAGTATGTGGACAAGATACATGATGAGTAATGCCCATTTTTTTAAAGAAACCATTGAGTTTTTCATGTTCACCACCCCAATCAGTTTGCATAGTGTTGAGACATTGTAGTAGAATTCATAGACGGGGGTGCCATGAGACTACTGATAGAGACGTGGGGGGGGGGGGGGACATGGTAGTATGAAGATCAAGGACACCAGGTTCGGTACATCGCAACTAGGCGGCGTTCCTACTCCCGCAATCTCACTAAATCAGGGCTGAAGCCTGAAGTATACAAAGTACAATGTGAGTTGGTTTAGCTACTCGACGAGGATCAACTTCTCGGCGAGTTGGCTTCTAGCTAATTGTCTATATCTTTCTTCTCTCCCGTCCGGCTTTATATAATAGCCGGGTTAGGGCTTACAGAAAGGGAAACCTAGAAGACTACGGTAAGTTCTAACTTGGAAGGCAAGAATCCGCCTTCTACTCTGTAACATCCCAAGTCTGAAAAATAGCCTTTAGAATGTTTGCTCTCTGTTATTTTATGTTTTGCATCATGGCATCATGTTGATTGCAATTGTTTTGTTTGTTTTCCATTTGTTTTCCTCTGTTTTCATTTGTTTTCCTTTGTTTTCCATTTGAATTTCAAACCAAAATTCAAACCCTTTGTTTCATCCTTGTGATGTTACAATTTCCAAAATGTTATTTCAAATAAAAACAACCAAATTGTTCCATTTATTCCATGTTGATCAACCTAATAAATTGGTGCTTTTATTTCAATCAATTAATTCCAAATCATTTCAAAATTCAAATCAAATCTTCAAAACATAAAACCACTTGAGTTTATAACAAATCTTTAAACCAACCAACCAATTTTAATCACTTAACAATAGGGGTTACCCTATTAAAATGCCTTGTTTTCATAATGTTGATCAATATCAAAATTCTTTTAATTATGGTTCAAATACAAACAATTTTCAAAATGCCAAATTTTTGTAAACCAATCTTGGAAATGGATTCCTAATTACCAAAATAACTTAACCTAAATTTACTGGATTTTTCCTAAACAAAATCTATCAATTTCTTCCAAAATTTGGTTTTCTACAAAAAAAAAATAAAACAAACAGCAAAGGGAGAGGAGAGGGAGCACAGCAGCCTATCTAAACCAGCCCATCCCTCCTCTAAACTACCCCAAGCCCAGCCCGTTTACCGTGCTGGCCCGATACCCCCCATCTCCTACCTCCGTACAGGAGGGTGACGCCATGAAAGCGACAGGCTCCTCTCCCTCCACCACTCGATGCTCCTCCCCCTCCTTTATATCTCCCCCTCCTCCCTCGAACCCTAACCCTAACCCTCCAACGCCGCCACCTCCCTCTCCTCCCCACGATCCCTCCTTCTTCCTCGTTTCCACTCTGAATTCTTTTCTTCTGAACCTTGCCACCTGCCGCCATGGCCGTGAGTTGGCGGTGAAGCCACGATGGCTGTGGTCATCGACGGGAGCTATTCTCCGCGGGAATGGACACGCCCACGAACCCTCTTCCTCCACCCCTCCTCGGCTTGGACCGTGGCTTCCCGAAGCACCGCCGCCGTCGCCTCCAATCGCCGGCGTTGCCACTGCCTGCTCCCTGTCCGCCCCGATGACCTGCATCCGATCGGTGCCTCCCCGACCGCCTCGAGGTGAGGCCGCACCCCTCCTCTCTCCCTTCCCTCCTTCCACCCCTCACCGCACCCCCACACGCGCAGCCCCCCCCCCCCCCCCCCCCGCGGTTGGTCCCTCCGGCGAGCCCTGCCATCGCTGCCAGGAGACCATCGAGCTCTGTCCGTGTTGTACCGATCGGGTTCAGTTAGTTACAGGAAAATTACCCGCGAACATCAACTTATCCTCCCCGAACCCCTCCTTCTGTCACAACCCGAAATCCACCCCACTGGTTCAAGTCTCACGCGCACAAGCCAGAGGGGGTGGGTTCGAATCCCACCCCCTGCGGATTAACCCCAGTTTTTGCCATTTTATTTTCCACAACCAAAACAATCACCTAATCACAACCAAGTCCCTGCTGTAATTCCTAAATCCCTGTAATTTATTTCTAGATCCCTGTTTAATATTTCTAAGTCCCTGGATAGTAGATAAAATGGCAGATTTGCACCCAAAATTGTAAATTGCATAAGAAATTCATCCTAACTCCAATTTCAACATTTTTAATATGTTTTCAATACCAAATTAAATGATCTATCCAAATATAAAATTTGTTTTCTGTTTTGAATATTTTAAATTTGTGCAATATTTGAAAACTTGTCAAATTCACTTAAAATTGCAAAATCCATAACTTGTTCATAAAAATTCCAAATTTCACAAACCAAATATGTTTTCCACTCAACTTTTCATGTACTTTCCAAATATAAATTTTGTTTTCTGTTTTGAATAATTAAAATTGCCTAAACCATTTAATTCTTGTTTAATGCAATTAAAAATTGTTTATTATTGTTTAATTCATAACTAAATAATCCAAAGTCCAATTTCAAAATGTGAAACATGAAATCCAACTAAAATTTGATGCTCTTTTCAAATATAAACTTTGTTATTTGTTTTGCACACTTTAACTTGGTGAAAACAATAATTGTATGTGTGACATGTCTAAGTAACCAAAACTTTCCAAAATTAACAAATCATTTCCAAACTTGTTTTATTCCTTTTCCTTTGCATCTATCATTGTTATTTTGTTGTTATCTTGTCATCATCATCATGCAAGCATCATGTTAACCACTTACACTTGTTAATCAAATGTAGATCATTGCTTCCACCTTAACCATTTGCATCCATATGCAATTCACAGTTGCATAGGGGATCAATTAAATTGTGTTATCTTGTCAAGTAGGTTACTTTGATGCATCTATTAACATGACATGCATCATCCCATGTTTGTGCACCTATGCCATGTTATTGATTGTTTATCTTTCTGCATTGTTTGTTTGCTTCTTCTCGGATACACGACGACGTTGAGACCGACGATCCTTTCGACACCCCTTCTAAGGAGTTAGCTCAGTACCAGGCTACTGGGTTTTGCAGGCAAGTTATCACTCACATGAACCACTGTGTTCCTTTCAACATTGGTTACCGATACTTTCCGTTGTTCTTTTCTGCTAGCCTTAGTAGTAGTTGTTCTGTTATGAACCTATCACATGAACCCCTTAAACCTGATATTGCCTCATCTCCCTTCCTACAACCCATTGTTTGAGCCCGTGTCTTACTAGCATGCTTAGGTTGTTTTGCTCGAGTCTGTTACCCGTTACTTTCTGTTACTATTTCTATTACGTTGTGGGGGCTCGATGTTTAATCAATCAATCATGCTAATGTTACTATTAATAATAAATTTGATGATAAGGCACCGGCAGGAGGCCCATGAGAGGTTTTGGAGCCTGCTAGTGTCGACCCTAATAGGAAAAGGGTCTTGTCTACTGATCCATGATGAGCGCACTACCCGCATTTGGGAAGCGAGTATGGGCGCCCCCCTCAACTTGACCTGATTCGCATCTCGTCCAAATCGCCTCATTTAGTTCGTGTTTTCCATTTGCCGCATCATGTTTTTGCGAGCCCAGGCCAGGGTGGAACTTTCGTAGTCGGCATATAGGGGGACACGTTCTTAGAGTGCTATGAGGGTCCATTTTCTTCTGGGCTCGATTAGCCGTGCGCCCAAGGTGCTTTGGGCTTGATGCGAGGAATGGTTGGTTGTGTTGAGTACCCCGCTTGGTGGAAGGGCCTTTCCATCTGGCGGGTTATTCATGAGTGTACGGCCAAATTGGTGCAACCCTGCAGGGATAATCTTCTCGAGAAGCCGTGTTTTCCGCGGTTATGGATTACTTGGTGAAAGTACTGGCTAACAAGTACTCAGGACAACTTTAACCTAATGATTAACATGTTACACCCGATGATTAATAACTTGACTAGTAATAGGTTGATGGCACAATAACTTGATTCACCTTATTACAACTGTGTGAGTTATCCTCGGATTGCTTCTTTGGATAAGGGGCGAGATCCAGGATGGGTTTGTTTGAAGTTATCTTTCAGTTGGTTACAATCCTCGATCTTATCTCCTTTCTGTTAGTTGGAAGTTATATATTCTGTAGATGGTTAGCGCAGCCAGTTGCAGCATCTTTTATATCCCCTTCTTTTCCGTTGAACCCAAAGCATCCGTGCTTGGTGTTGACGGGTTACACTTTGGTGAACTGTGAGTCTTGCTTGCCAGTACGTTGGTGTACTGACCCCTTTGGGGCTGTGGTTTACGCAGACGACGTTTCCGAGGATCTACATGGTGGCAACTACGTGGAGTACGACGAGACTGCTGACGAGTAGATAGCGGACCCGGGCAGGATCCGAGACTTCGTGGATGGGCTCCGTCTTTTCGTTTCTGGCCTCTTAGGCCTATTTGGTTCTTGTCTGTACTCAGACATGTTGAATGCTTCCGCTGTATTGTAATGATGTATTGTTGGGGCATGTGCCCTCTGAATGATTGTATTTGCTATCTCTGCTCTAATGAGGGCCAGTTGCAACTTATTTCAATCTTTTGTGTCGTAGAGATCTGTTGTGATATCAGTTGTTCAACGCCGTTGACGTACCATGTGTGTATGGTTTGAAGTACGTCGACGGAAGTGCCTGTGATCTCTAGTGGATAGTTTACATCGACGATGGAATAGCAGAGCTTGTGTTGTCGCGCATAAGCGCAGGCCTACCAGGAAGCTGGGACGTGGGAGCAGTTATGCCCCATAATCCAAGCATCTGCTATCCAGTTCGTACGGTGAGTATCCCCTAGAAGTCAGGGTGCGACAAATGGTATCAGAGCCTGTCTGCCTGTAGGATCCCTTTTTACTGGTCGCAGTTTGAGTCTAGAAACTATTTTGTAGCTATATAGGAACAAAATGAAACGTGAGAGTAGGAATTCTGTTCTTTTTCTCCTTTCCCCACCCACCCTCCCTTTTTCTGGTAAGGAAGTGCAACGTTGATTTTTTCCCTTCTCATCTGAACTTTCAAGTTAGGATTTCACGAATTCTGGTTTCTCTAGGATGGTTATATCTACTAGACCATAGGAATGGAGGTGGTTGTGACATGATTTATCATGTTGCCTACTCATGATTGAGAACGGAGGCGTGTAAGCCCCGGAAGCAGATCCTCTATTCCTTAAGCAGTAGATATTGATCCTTTAGAAGCCCGGATGGGTTTTTCCGTAGTACCTCAGGAGTTTTGATCTCGTTTTCCCGGTGTTGCTTCGTTATCCTGTTCTTCTCAACATCCTTGTCGTCCGTTCAAATCTTGTTGTTGTTTTCAACTTCAAATCTTCTACCGGCGTCTAATCAAAACATCCTCGTAAACTCTTGTCCAACTAAAGTGTTATTTCATACCGGAGCATCACATTCCTTGGTGTCAAAAATCTTTCCACAACATACAACCTATTTCTGGTTCCACTAAGCAATCAAAACTCTGTTCACTCCCCGGGATCTCAAATGTTGACTTCCAAGATAAGTAAGAACAATCCAATTCTAATGGGAGGCCACATATTCCTCGTTACTCCCATGTTGATGATTCTGACATTGATGATTTATTCCTGGTGTTGCATTGATGTCAATAACTCTGTTCCACCATTCTAGCCAGATAGTCTATTCTCCAAATGAATCAAATTCTATCCAGCTATACACCCTCAATACAAAACCTCTCCCTTTACTTGAAAATGTTCCGGTGGTTTGTGAATTCCCTGACGTCTATCCAAGGTGCACGATGTGTTTCACGTATCACAGCTCAAGAAGATCTCCCCAAGAAGTTTCCGGACCTTTTCTTCTCTCAGTAGGAATCTCGGGGCGCGATTCCTTCAAGGGGGGGCGTTTTGTAACATCCCAAGTCTGAAAAATAGCCTTTAGAATGTTTGCTCTCTGTTATTTTATGTTTTGCATCATGGCATCATGTTGATTGCAATTGTTTTGTTTGTTTTCCATTTGTTTTCCTCTGTTTTCATTTGTTTTCCTTTGTTTTCCATTTGAATTTCAAACCAAAATTCAAACCCTTTGTTTCATCCTTGTGATGTTACAATTTCCAAAATGTTATTTCAAATAAAAACAACCAAATTGTTCCATTTATTCCATGTTGATCAACCTAATAAATTGGTGCTTTTATTTCAATCAATTAATTCCAAATCATTTCAAAATTCAAATCAAATCTTCAAAACATAAAACCACTTGAGTTTATAACAAATCTTTAAACCAACCAACCAATTTTAATCACTTAACAATAGGGGTTACCCTATTAAAATGCCTTGTTTTCATAATGTTGATCAATATCAAAATTCTTTTAATTATGGTTCAAATACAAACAATTTTCAAAATGCCAAATTTTTGTAAACCAATCTTGGAAATGGATTCCTAATTACCAAAATAACTTAACCTAAATTTACTGGATTTTTCCTAAACAAAATCTATCAATTTCTTCCAAAATTTGGTTTTCTACAAAAAAAAAATAAAACAAACAGCAAAGGGAGAGGAGAGGGAGCACAGCAGCCTATCTAAACCAGCCCATCCCTCCTCTAAACTACCCCAAGCCCAGCCCGTTTACCGTGCTGGCCCGATACCCCCCATCTCCTACCTCCGTACAGGAGGGTGACGCCATGAAAGCGACAGGCTCCTCTCCCTCCACCACTCGATGCTCCTCCCCCTCCTTTATATCTCCCCCTCCTCCCTCGAACCCTAACCCTAACCCTCCAACGCCGCCACCTCCCTCTCCTCCCCACGATCCCTCCTTCTTCCTCGTTTCCACTCTGAATTCTTTTCTTCTGAACCTTGCCACCTGCCGCCATGGCCGTGAGTTGGCGGTGAAGCCACGATGGCTGTGGTCATCGACGGGAGCTATTCTCCGCGGGAATGGACACGCCCACGAACCCTCTTCCTCCACCCCTCCTCGGCTTGGACCGTGGCTTCCCGAAGCACCGCCGCCGTCGCCTCCAATCGCTGGCGTTGCCACTGCCTGCTCCCTGTCCGCCCCGATGACCTGCATCCGATCGGTGCCTCCCCGACCGCCTCGAGGTGAGGCCGCACCCCTCCTCTCTCCCTTCCCTCCTTCCACCCCTCACCGCACCCCCCCACGCGCAGCCCCCCCCCCCCGCGGTTGGTCCCTCCGGCGAGCCCTGCCATCGCTGCCAGGAGACCATCGAGCTCTGTCCGTGTTGTACCGATCGGGTTCAGTTAGTTACAGGAAAATTACCCGCGAACATCAACTTATCCTCCCCGAACCCCTCCTTCTGTCACAACCCGAAATCCACCCCACTGGTTCAAGTCTCACGCGCACAAGCCAGAGGGGGTGGGTTCGAATCCCACCCCCTGCGGATTAACCCCAGTTTTTGCCATTTTATTTTCCACAACCAAAACAATCACCTAATCACAACCAAGTCCCTGCTGTAATTCCTAAATCCCTGTAATTTATTTCTAGATCCCTGTTTAATATTTCTAAGTCCCTGGATAGTAGATAAAATGGCAGATTTGCACCCAAAATTGTAAATTGCATAAGAAATTCATCCTAACTCCAATTTCAACATTTTTAATATGTTTTCAATACCAAATTAAATGATCTATCCAAATATAAAATTTGTTTTCTGTTTTGAATATTTTAAATTTGTGCAATATTTGAAAACTTGTCAAATTCACTTAAAATTGCAAAATCCATAACTTGTTCATAAAAATTCCAAATTTCACAAACCAAATATGTTTTCCACTCAACTTTTCATGTACTTTCCAAATATAAATTTTGTTTTCTGTTTTGAATAATTAAAATTGCCTAAACCATTTAATTCTTGTTTAATGCAATTAAAAATTGTTTATTATTGTTTAATTCATAACTAAATAATCCAAAGTCCAATTTCAAAATGTGAAACATGAAATCCAACTAAAATTTGATGCTCTTTTCAAATATAAACTTTGTTATTTGTTTTGCACACTTTAACTTGGTGAAAACAATAATTGTATGTGTGACATGTCTAAGTAACCAAAACTTTCCAAAATTAACAAATCATTTCCAAACTTGTTTTATTCCTTTTCCTTTGCATCTATCATTGTTATTTTGTTGTTATCTTGTCATCATCATCATGCAAGCATCATGTTTAACCACTTACACTTGTTAATCAAATGTAGATCATTGCTTCCACCTTAACCATTTGCATCCATATGCAATTCACATTGCATAGGGGATCAATTAAATTGTGTTATCTTGTCAAGTAGGTTACTTTGATGCATCTATTAACATGACATGCATCATCCCATGTTTGTGCACCTATGCCATGTTATTGATTGTTTATCTTTCTGCATTGTTTGTTTGCTTCTTCTCGGATACACGACGACGTTGAGACCGACGATCCTTTCGACACCCCTTCTAAGGAGTTAGCTCAGTACCAGGCTACTGGGTTTTGCAGGCAAGTTATCACTCACATGAACCACTGTGTTCCTTTCAACATTGGTTACCGATACTTTCCGTTGTTCTTTTCTGCTAGCCTTAGTAGTAGTTGTTCTGTTACGAACCTATCACATGAACCCCTTAAACCTGATATTGCCTCATCTCCCTTCCTACAACCCATTGTTTGAGCCCGTGTCTTACTAGCATGCTTAGGTTGTTTTGCTCGAGTCTGTTACCCGTTACTTTCTGTTACTATTTCTATTACGTTGTGGGGGCTCGATGTTTAATCAATCAATCATGCTAATGTTACTATTAATAATAAATTTGATGATAAGGCACCGGCAGGAGGCCCATGAGAGGTTTTGGAGCCTGCTAGTGTCGACCCTAATAGGAAAAGGGTCTTGTCTACTGATCCATGATGAGCGCACTACCCGCATTTGGGAAGCGAGTATGGGCGCCCCCCTCAACTTGACCTGATTCGCATCTCGTCCAAATCGCCTCATTTAGTTCGTGTTTTCCATTTGCCGCATCATGTTTTTGCGAGCCCAGGCCAGGGTGGAACTTTCGTAGTCGGCATATAGGGGGACACGTTCTTAGAGTGCTATGAGGGTCCATTTTCTTCTGGGCTCGATTAGCCGTGCGCCCAAGGTGCTTTGGGCTTGATGCGAGGAATGGTTGGTTGTGTTGAGTACCCCGCTTGGTGGAAGGGCCTTTCCATCTGGCGGGTTATTCATGAGTGTACGGCCAAATTGGTGCAACCCTGCAGGGATAATCTTCTCGAGAAGCCGTGTTTTCCGCGGTTATGGATTACTTGGTGAAAGTACTGGCTAACAAGTACTCAGGACAACTTTAACCTAATGATTAACATGTTACACCCGATGATTAATAACTTGACTAGTAATAGGTTGATGGCACAATAACTTGATTCACCTTATTACAACTGTGTGAGTTATCCTCGGATTGCTTCTTTGGATAAGGGGCGAGATCCAGGATGGGTTTGTTTGAAGTTATCTTTCAGTTGGTTACAATCCTCGATCTTATCTCCTTTCTGTTAGTTGGAAGTTATATATTCTGTAGATGGTTAGCGCAGCCAGTTGCAGCATCTTTTATATCCCCTTCTTTTCCGTTGAACCCAAAGCATCCGTGCTTGGTGTTGACGGGTTACACTTTGGTGAACTGTGAGTCTTGCTTGCCAGTACGTTGGTGTACTGACCCCTTTGGGGCTGTGGTTTACGCAGACGACGTTTCCGAGGATCTACATGGTGGCAACTACGTGGAGTACGACGAGACTGCTGACGAGTAGATAGCGGACCCGGGCAGGATCCGAGACTTCGTGGATGGGCTCCGTCTTTTCGTTTCCGGCCTCTTAGGCCTATTTGGTTCTTGTCTGTACTCAGACATGTTGAATGCTTCCGCTGTATTGTAATGATGTATTGTTGGGGCATGTGCCCTCTGAATGATTGTATTTGCTATCTCTGCTCTAATGAGGGCCAGTTGCAACTTATTTCAATCTTTTGTGTCGTAGAGATCTGTTGTGATATCAGTTGTTCAACGCCGTTGACGTACCATGTGTGTATGGTTTGAAGTACGTCGACGGAAGTGCCTGTGATCTCTAGTGGATAGTTTACATCGACGATGGAATAGCAGAGCTTGTGTTGTCGCGCATAAGCGCAGGCCTACCAGGAAGCTGGGACGTGGGAGCAGTTATGCCCCATAATCCAAGCATCTGCTATCCAGTTCGTACGGTGAGTATCCCCTAGAAGTCAGGGTGCGACATACTCCAAGCCATACCACGTGGCCGTGGTCCGGGTTCTTCTAGAATCCGGCTTCCGTGCGTCAACTTACTGGGCCACCTAATAGACCGTAATCCATTATCATTCAGGCCACCCTGGTAATCCGTCACTTTAGGACACTATGTGATATACCCCTAATCGGTATATATCCGACAGTAGCCCCCAAGAAGGATTGAGACTCCAATTCGCCGTCTTTCGTCAATTTTGCATTCTTTCCGAGAAATGTTAGCTCCTTGTCTCGATTCTTCTTTTATTTAAATCATGCTTTAACGCGAAAATCGGATTTTGGGAAATCCGCCTTTTTCTTCCACGAGCCTTCGTGAAGAAGGAACCTCCTACGTCAGCGATAAAATCATGGTGACGCCAGGGACGTTTGTGTTTCGAGTGTGAAACCCTGAAACGTATCTCTGACAGATTCTCGCGGGAAACGAGGAGATAGCAATAATCACCCGTCGCCTCATTTCCCGAATTTTCTGGCGAGTGACATGCGTTGAAGATCTAACGGTCCAAAGAGCCGTTGCAACGTATCTCAAAGATTTTCCGGCTATAAATAGCCTACCTCAATCCCTCCGGCGATTCTTCTGCTCTCACTCTGCCTCTCAGCCCCCAAGCGCCACTGCACCCGTGCCAAGGTTCTCTAGAGCGAGCAAAGCTCACGCACGTCCTACGCAGTTCCCGGAACTTCTCCGTCGGGAGCTCAAGAACCTCACCGCGCTGCCCAAGAATGGACTCCAACGACTCACCACGCGTCGCAAAAAAGCTCTCGGTCTCCGTTGAGATCGCCGAAATCATCAATGCCATAGATCCACAACTCAATTCCCCGAGCCGTGCCTCCGCCAGCACACCGGAGAAAAACTCCTGCGACCAGGCCTGCGAGGAAACGTCTCTCGCGGCCGAGACCCTGGCCACCTCTTCCTCTGCGCCGCCTCCGCCGTTCGCTCCTGAAACGGCAGAGGAGAAAATCATCCTCGTCGGGGAGGAGTTCGCCGCAGCGGCCGCCGCCATCGGAGCAGAAGACGAGCGCGAGCACTCGGGCAACTGGAGCCGATGCAAATTGGCCCCCTCTCTTCTTCCGGCAATAGAGAAGGAGGGGCTGATTGTGAAGGGAAAATGGCGGCACGAGGAAGACGAGTCTGAGCCCTCACCCAATGCCGGGAAACGGGTTCTCCTGACCTCACACATCTCTCGAGGTATGGGAATTCCTCCTTCCAGCTTCTTCCTCGAGGTCCTTAACCATTAGAACATCCAACCCCACAACCTATCACCAAACTCTATTCTTTATCTAGCCGGGTTCGAGGCCCTTTTCGAAGGGTATTTAGGATTAGCACCTAGGCTAGACTTTTGGCAGTATTGCTTTGGGATTAAGCAAAACCCCTCATAGGGCGCTCTCCCAACTTGCAGGACCATATCTTTCACTCTGCGTAGATTCAGGGAAGATTGGTTCCCCAAGATAAAAACGTCGGAATCCGTCAAGTTTTGGACGGATTCCTTTTTCTACCACCAAGACATCCTGTTTCCTGGAAAGGAAACGGGGGTTCCACCTTTCGTCAATGCTGCCGCCGCTCCCCAGGAAAACTGGGCTATGGAGGCAGTCCAGACCCTGCCGGATGATTTGATGAAAATCAAACGGCGCATCGCCAAACTCACGTATTCCAAACCTCTTCTCACTGGAGCTGACACTGTTTTGTATTGGTTCGGAAGACGTATCCAACCTCTTGCGCATCGAACCCTGCTTCTGTGCAAATACGAAGGTCCGGAAGACGAAATGAGGGGAACGACAAAGGCATTTACGAAGAGGGATTTCAAGAAACGGGTCAATCATTTGGTCGCCACTCACGACCAATATGAAGAAAGCATGGAGATGTATCATGAAGAAAACCCGGTTCCCAAGGTAATGCATTTTCCTCTTTTGGGCAATTTCTCAGATTTTTATCTTTCCCCGATTTCCTGACTTAGCCGGATATTTTGCTTTTTCCTCAGTTTGATGACCTCACCGAAAAAGACCTTGCAACTGAAGCCGAACTTGACAAACTGCATGCCAAGTTTTATGGTGGTCGCAAGCGCAAGAGGCCATCAACCACTGAAGAGGTGGTGGAACTTGACAGAGTTCCCGTCGCTACATCCAGGTAATCCCCTGGGTTTCCATTTATCTCTGCTTTTTGTTGCAGGAGCTGTTTTGGTTTCTCGGAATACTGATTTCTCGGATTTTCTTTTGCCTCATTTCCCTTTCAGCCTTGCTCCAACCTCTTTGAAACCAAAGAAGCTCAAGAAGCATAAGGCTGCTGCCGGCAAGGGGGTGCATCCATCTCCTGCTGCAGCTCCCTCTACCCCAGGTGCTCTAGGGGGAGAAGATCAGTCTGCAAAGGCGGAGGAATACCCATTGCCGACCAGCCAGCCTATTGCGTCTGAGATGGACGCGAGGGAAAGGGCGGTGCCGGATATGGGTGGCCCCTCTCGTACAACTGAGGAGGAGCCCATTCCGAGTTTTGACAAAGAATTCAAGGTAAAAGAGGAACCATTTGATGAACTCGAATACATTCGTCCGTGGGCTACCAAGTTCTTCGCACCAGCGCCTCTAATCCGTCCTTGGCCGCAAGGCGTGCTAATTGTAAGGAATAACTTTGTATTTTCACCTCGGTAGGTCATCCAGGACGGTCTCTGCAATGGCGGGATTCTTTTTGCAGACTATGCAAAAGAATTCAACGAAAACCTGGCGAATTTGACCAGGATGAGCCAGGTAATATCTCTAGCCCCCAAGTAATAAGTTGAATGTATACTTTCTACTTAATACTTTTTCCATTTTTATGCTTGTTTTGAACTAAAGCATTCTTTCTTTCTTTCCCGTGTTTCAGCAAACTGCTGAAAATATCAACGTGGAGGTTTTCAACAAACTTTCCATCAAGAATAAGGAGGTTAAAACCCTTCTCAAAATTCTTGAAGATAAGGATGCGGAACTGGCATCTACTCAGCAGCAGTTGAGTGAACTACCAGGTATGAAAAACAATTCTCTGCTTTTGATTTGCAACTTTTTCTAAGTATTTTTCCGAGTTTCTAACTCTTCTTTTTTCTTGCTTTTCAGCTTCTTTGGCGAAAGCCAAACAAGTTGCTGAAGATGTCGGCAACGCCGAAAACCTCCGCCGTGAAAACCTGGATCTTCACAAGCTCAATGTGAAGATGCAGCAGGACCTGGAGGCCAGCCAACTGGCTCTTGGCATTGCCGAGTCTAAGGCCTCCAACCAAGCTGCCAAGGACAAGGACACCTTCCGGGATCTGGAAAATGCCTTGAACCAGCGCCTGGAGGAAGGCACCGAGATGGACCAGATTCTCGGTAAGTATTTTGTCCTTTACCGGATTTTCCATGTTTCATCTTCCTCTGTTTTCTCTAACACTTTTGTGTTTTACTGAAACAGGAGATAGCCCCTTACCCGGATTGAAAAAATCTGGGCTTTCGGGAAGGTATTCACCGCGATGAAGGCTGCGGGGATGTTGTTGGTCAACAAATGCCTTCCTTCCAGGTATGGGGAGTTCTCATAAGTTGAAAAACTTTCGGAAGCTATCGTGGAGGTGGTAGAGTCCAGGGAGTCCCTTCTCCGCTCCGCGGCTCGTGGTGGTGCACGCATGGCTCTCGGGCTCATGCGCATGCACTACCCAACTGCCAAATCTTGGCGTGTGGCATCCGTCATCCCTCAAGGATACACGGAGGCGCAGAGGGCCAACATCTTTGATGAAATCAAAGGTCACGCCACCAAGATTGCCAACATGGTGAACATCTCCACCTTCTATCCGAAGGAAGCCATTCCGGAAACTCCCGAGGAATCCAGCAGCGAAGACGACGAGTCGGATGCATGAAGGAGCTGCCTGGTCCTGGGTAGAAATAGGGAAATAGAAGCATTATTGTTCTTACAATGTAAACTTATTATATTGCTTTCTATTCTTTTGTATAAACAAGTACTCCGCTTTTGCAGTTATATTATTAAGTCTTTGCAAGTTTTCTGGGTTTTTATTCCTTTATCTTCTAAGTTCTCTGGTTTATATGTCTTAGCCGTCCTTAGTGTTTGAAATGGCTAGATAGTACTTAATCTTCATGCCAAGTGACTGGGTATAACCTAATCAGTCGAAACTCGGAAACATGGATCATACTAACGGCATTTTTACTTACTAGCTCCAGTGACCCAACATAAAAACAATCAGATAATACTTAGAGAACAAGCAAGGAATTTTGAATGAAACTCAGGCACGCAAGCACAATCTAGGTTTCCTTAAGCCATTTTAGGCTGAAAATCATTCAGTTATTTAACTCCGAGCACGCAGGCACAATTCGGGTTAGCATTGAGTATTTTGAAAGATCATTGGGAAATATATAAGACGGATTTATGCTTTGTACTATAATAATCGTGTAAAAACATAGATGTATGAATTCCAAAAACTTTATTTCATGATCTCAAAGATGTTTACATAGAAATTGAACTAAGTGTAGAAGGGACGTAACTTCTAGATGCTCTAGGGTCTTTTGGTCTCCCCTAGTTCGTCATCTATGTTTCTCTTTCTTTTGCAATTCGGTATTTTGGGACCATCTTCTGTGTCCCGAATATCTACAAGATAGTATGATGCATTTTTCATAGCTTTTCTAATGACAAATGGTCCTTCCCAAACTGGAGCTAACTTGTGCTTTCTTTCTTGCACCAATCTTAGCACTAAGTCACCTTCTTTGAAAGAACGATGCCTGATTTTCCGACTATGGTAACGTCGTAATCCTTGCTGATAAATGGCGGATCTTTGAAGCACAAGTTCTCATTCTTCCTCTAGGAGATCGACGACATCCTGTCGTGCACTTTCGGCATCCGAGTCATTGAAAGCTTGCACTCTTGGGCTATCATGGATCATGTCCGTTGGAAGCACTGCTTCTGCGCCATAAACACGGAAAAACGGGGTTTGCACTGTTGACCTGTTTGGCGTCGTTCGAATACTCCAAAGCATGGAGGGTAACTCTTCTACCCATACTCCAGCTGCTCTATGAAGAGGAGATTCGAGTCTTGGGCGTATTCCCTGCAGGATTGAGCTATTCATTCTTTCAACATGTCCATTGGATTGCGGGTGTGCCACAGATGCAAGATCTAGGCGTATTCCCGTTTGTCGGCAATATTTTGCCAACTCTCCAATAGAGAAATTTGTCCCGTTGTCGGTAATTATACTGTGTGGAACGACGTATCTCATGACTACGTCAATGATGAAATACCTGGCAGTTACACCATCAAGCTTTTTGATGGGTTTTGCCTCCACCCACTTGGTATACTTATCCACTGCAACGAGTAGATGTGTAAGTCCACCTCTTGCAGTATTGAATGGTCCCATCATATCTAGCCCCCAGACCGCAAATGGCCATGTAATAGGGATAGTTTTGAGTGCTTGGGCTGGCATATTTGTTTGCTTGGCGTAATACTGACATCCGTCACATGTATTTACTATGTGTTCGGCGTCTGTCTTGGCTGTTAGCCAGAAAAACTCTGCATGGAATGCTTTTTAACTATGCTTTGTGATTGAGCATGATGTCCGCAATCTCCTGCATGGATTTCTTGCAGTATTTCTCGGCCTTCTTCTGGCGAAATACATCGCAGAAAAATTCCAGTAGTACTGCGTTTATAGAGGCAACCATTGATTACCATGTATCCTTTGCATCGACGTTTTATTTGTCTCTACAAGACCTCGTCTGCTCCATCCGGGTACTTCTGATTTACTAAGAAGTTTAAATATGGAATTGTCCAATCCGGGTTAACGACTAGGAGTTCAATTGACTCGGAAACTAGAGGATAGTTGACATCTGCACCTTTTATCGATGGTTCATACAAATGCTGGACAAACACACCTGGTGGTAGGGTTTTCACTCTTTCCGAGCCCATGCGGGCTAATGCATCCGCGTTCCAATTTTCTTCCCTTTTGAAGTGAAGTACTTCAAATTCCAGGAAGCAAATAGAAAACTCGTCCACCATTCTCCGACATTCGGCCATGATGGGGCTTTTGGCGTCCCATGTTTGGTTGAGCTGATGCTATACCAAATTTGAGTCACCATAGCATAGGATGCGTTTGACACCTATTTCTTTTGCAATATGCAAGCCATGAAGCGAAGCTTCGTATTATGCCACATTGTTGCTAGCGTTGAAGTGTATTTGTAATACATACTCCATAGTGTCTCCCTTTGGGGATTTTAGGACTACACCAGCTCCAGCGCCTTCCTTCATCTTGGATCCATCAAAGTGCATAACCCAGTTTTCTGACTCCGGCATTGGTGTGTTTTCCATTGCTTCTGTCCAATCAGCGACAAAATCTGCCAACGCCTGGGATTTTATTCCCGTCCAGGGTTGGTACTTAATGTCGAACGCAGCCAACTCGATGCCCCATTTGGCTAATCGTCCTGTTGCGTCCGCATCGTTTATTATATCCCCTAGTGGTGCTTTGCATACCATTGTTATGGAATGTACTTGGAAATAATGACGGATTTTCGAGATGCGAAAAATACGCCATATGCCAGTTTTTGATAATGTGGGTACCTTTGTTTAGACTCGGAAAAAACTTCACTTACATAATACACCGGATGTTGATGTAGTATGCTTTGCTCGTCTTTCCGCCTTTCCACAACTATCACTGCGCTGATAACCCTAGTTGTTGTTGTAAGGTATAGTAACATGGGTTCTTCGTATTTTGGTGATGCCAAAATCAGAGCTTTCATCAAGGTTTCTTTTAACTGGGTTAATGATGCATCTGCCTCTTCTGCCACACAAATTTGTCGGATTTCTTCAACAATTTGTATAATAGCAGAGATTTATCTCCTAGCTGGCTTATGAACCTGCTGACGGCAGCCGCAGAACCCGTCAATCTTTGTACATCTTTTAAGCACGTAGGCCTTGAGATGTTTAGGATTTCCTTGATCTTTTCCGGGTTTACTTCTATTCCTCTGTGAGAAACGATGAAACCCCTGAGGGAACCCCGAATACGCGCTTTAATGGATTCAACTTCATTTTGTAAGTGCGCAAATTTTCGAAGATTTCTCGCAAATCTTCAAGGAGTGTGTCTTTTTCCTTGGAAACAACGGCAATGTCGTCCACGTAAATGTGAACGTTTTTTCCAATCTGACTATGCAAACATCGTTGCATGCAACGCTGGTAGGTTGCACCTGCGTTCTTCAGGCCAAAAGGCATGGTTATGTAATAGTATGTTCCATACGGGGTTATGTAGGTGGTTTTGATTTGGTCTTCTTCCTTCATACGTATTTGATGGTACCCGAAATAAGCATCCAAAAAGCATAAAAGCTCAGAGCCAGCAGTGGCGTCTATTATTTGATCGATTCGCGCTAACAAAAATCTATCTTTTGGACACAATTTGTTCAGGACGGTGTAATCTATACACATCCTAAGAACAATACTATCTTTCTTCGGGACTAATACTGGGTTTGCAGACCATTCAGTATGTATAACTTCCTGGATAAAATCAGCTGCTAATAGCCGTATAATATCCTTGCCAATAGCCTTCCGTCTTCTTCCGTCAAATCGACGGAGACCTTGTTTGACGGGTTTAGATCCTGGAATCACCTTGAGTTGGTGCTCAGCAAGTTCCCTGGGTACGCCTGGCATGTCTGCAGGACACCATGCAAAAATATCCCAGTTCTCACGGAGGAACTTGATGAGCTCGCTTTCCTATTTGTCGTTCATCCCAGTTCCCACTACGACAAACTTTGTCGGATCTTTGGGATCTAGGATAACCTGTCTTGTATTCTTGGAAGATTTGAACCTATCTGTTGGCTTCCGGCTTTCTTTTCCTGCCGGCATTTCTTTCGGTGATACTTCTTTCGCCAGCTCTTTCAGTTCCTCCTTTGCTATCACTTTTTCTGCGCAAAGGGCGTTTTCTTTTTCCAGCTCGTTTGCCAATTTGAAGTCTCCCTTTATGGTGATTACTCCTCTTTTGGTCCTGGCATCTTCAGCTTGTTATAGATATAACATGATCTTTCCATGAATTTGGCGAAAGCTAGACGTCCAAGTATTGCATGATACACACTTTCGAACGGCACAACCTCGAAAGAATTTTTTTCCTGTCGGAAATGTTCTTTCTCTCCAAAGGTACATTATGTTGATGCTGGATCCTCCATCCATCAGCACTCTTTTTAGCCTAGTGTTTTCAACAATAGGACTTACAACTAGATCTTGTGTGCCGGGTTCTGGGATATTTCCGGGATGATAAGACTGATCCCAGGTAATTGGTGTATTCGAGTACTTCAAGAATTTGGGGGTTGGTGGGACAACCACGTTTATTTCTCGAAGTGTCGTATTTGCCACCTTTGCTGAGGGAGTTGCTAGGAAATTTAGGTTGCATTCTCCATCAACTCTCGGAAACTTAGGATCGCCTTTTCGCTGATGTTCCTAGATTTTTTCATCAGTGTCCGATTCACTGTCTTCTTTTTCAGCTTCTGGATTTTGCTTGGAGAATTTCCTCTTGGAACTCTTCCCTTTGCTTCAGGATCCTGCACTGCCTTTCATATGCTTGTTGAGCCGGCATTGTGCATTAGTATGGGTGGGTTTCCCAAATTGTGCATGGTGGACACATTTTCCGACTTAATTCTTTCCCACTCTTCTTTTGTGTAGGAGATAGGTTTTGTGCTTCTTCCTTTCCATTTGCTCCCATTTTCCTTTCCAAAGGCTATGTTAACTTTGTTGGAATTTTGCTGTGCCTTTGGGGTGCCTTTTTTCACAGAACGAGGGGTCTTTTTGGATTGAATTAAAGCGTTTCCAGCTCTTGCTCTGATCTCATCTCCGGCCGCTCCGTGCTCATTTGTGGCTGTAAGCATAGATCCGTGATCTTTGTGCTTTTTTGAACCAATCATGAATTTTGTACGAGTCCGGGTTTTAAGCCATTGATGAAAGCATGCATTGCTTGTACGTCAGTTACTCCAGAGCAGCTGTTCTTCATTGCAGTCCACCTTGAGATGAAGCATAGATCTGTGATCTTTGTGCTTTTTTGAACCAGTCATGAACGGTCCTTGACGGAAGCCCGTTAATCCAATCTCCGGCTCCATCCAGTAACATTAGGGGGAGGAATTTTACTGCCTCTAGATCTGTCCCATTGTTAATCTGGATGGCTATGTAATAGTCTCGGAGCCAGGTATCCGGGTTTGTACTGCCGGTTGATGACTCCCAAGTGTAGAAGATCAATTGTAGTACCTTTCGATAAGTATTTGAGTGTCGAACCCACGAGGAGCTGAAGGTAAGCTATCTATTCTCTAAAGCCCTATAACCCTCTTATATGGCTGTTTATGCAAAGCAATAAGTTTGACTAAAAGGAACTAACTAATTAAAAGCAAGTGACGTGGAGTATGGTTTGTCTAGTAACTAGTGAAGCAAGTTTAAAATGCAAGTAATCCTAGAGCAAGTTTGTAAAGCAAGTTTCTAAGCAAGTTTCACAAGTAGGAAGCAGCAAATATCTCAAGTATCTCAAGGGAGCAAGTGTTCTAGCAATAGGTGTTTCGTTCGTGTGGTTGTCACAATTAGTGAAGCACATGTTTTAGTCTTAGTTGTTTCTTCTAGGAAGGAGTCGTGAATAGGTATAGTCAAGTAAATGATCTACAACCCCTTATGATGGATCATGTGGCCAAGTAAATGACTGCACAAGATTGATTAAGACATAAAGTCCCACCATAGCCTTACGTTCTAAGGTCCCCTATATATATCCCCCAATAACTTAACTTTGTGGCTCGGTCTCAGGTTACTTGTCACTCCCAAGTCACCACCACTCCATTATGCTACCGGTGATCACCTTACATGCATTCCCCAACATATGCGTGCACTCATATATTGTACATAAAGACAATCATAGAAGATAACAAACTTGTATGCAACCAATCAACGAACTATTTCACCATTGCCAAGAACAATTCACTACTCAAACATAGACGGGGAGACACAATACATCAAGGGAATATAGTATTGCATCATACATCGTGTTTGCCAAGAGATTACAGCGGAGATATGGAGCTGATCTTTTTGTAGATGTTGATGATGAACACGCCGGAGGGGGGTGGAGCCCTCTGGGGGTGATCCCGGCGGCGTTTCCCCCCTCTGATCTTCTCCGGCGGCAGCCTTCTGTCTCTCTGTTTCGTGGTTTCGTCTCTCGGTGCCGCCTCCTCCTCGAAAAGGCCAGGGGACCCTTTATATAGTTGTTTTTAGGTCACGAGACACTCGGGAGAAGAAAGATCGACGGCATCGGAGCCACGGGGGCAAAAAGGGGGCCTCTCACGTGGCCAAGGAATCTGGCCGCGTGGAGGGTCCTCTTTGCCACCTGGTTGGCCTTTTGGCCCTCTACTTTGGCCCATGGTCTTTGTCTCGAAAATTCTGAACCGTGCTCTTTGGCCTTGCCCTTTTTGGAGTCCCGAAGCTCCCGGAAAGTCTGAAACACTAAAAGGTACGTTTTCTGGAAAAACTGGGTTAGAACCAAAAGAAGGGGGATTGTTTAGAAAATCCCCCAAATCATTATAAAACATGAATATAAGTTGCTAATATGTAGGAAAAACAAGTAATAACATGCAAAGTTCATGTATGCATTTTACATGCATCAACATCCCCAAGCTTATCCCATGCTCGTCCTCGAGTATGAAGGTGATAAAACTAACATGGACTTTGCATATTGAAACAATCATGGGATATCAAGGAGGATTATTCATGCTACATATAATCAAATGATGAATACTAGAAATGAGTAGCAATATACAATTCATGTTGTAAGAAATATCAAATATGAAAGCAAAGATGCTTCATGAAAGTTCACAAAATGTATAATGAAATAAAAGCACTATGGACCAAATGCATACACAAAATGAAAAATAAAATCCTATATTGGTCAAAGAATAGCATAATGGAAAATATAAAATATGGTGGACACTTTGGAGAAAATTGAGTAGAGGTAAAACATGATCAAGTCTTATTAGGCTCTAAATTATTCAACTAAAATTACTAATTGAAATGTGGCATCCATTGGTCTAAGACTCTCATTGCCCCTTTATCACTAGCATCTTAAATTGTGAATGTTGAAGTAATGTGATTGACAAGGTGTTGGTTGAATGCCTCATGCCCCGTGAGTGTGAAAACCTACTCCATGATTACTCAACTTAAGATTCCTCATAAGCTTTGTACAATCATAATAAGTATTAATGACATCATAGAGAACCGCAAAGAGGTACCTCTTGCCCCATGACATGGAAACCAGCCCATGTCACAATGACAAGATGAACAAACGGAGTAGACTCATCATCCTTTTTTTATTTCATTCACTATATGCATAGCTTCTTATTTTATTGTAGGATGTGTTTGTAGAGTCCACTTTAGCTGTAAGTAAATTTCCACCATGATCAAGCATGGCTTGGGTTAGCGGCCCAATGCGTTTCTCTAGTCATAAATATACTTACTCATCAAAACTTACTATTCCTCTATTTCATTTCGGCATGGCAGGAGTCCAAAAACAAAAGTACATGATATCAACCAAATGTAAATTTTTGTGCAATGTTGAAAGCTTTCCAGTGATACACGTTTATAGCTAGCTCCAAACACTTGTCAAACGCAAAACTTTTAGCTCCCATTATTGGGTCATGTTTATTAAGTGCAATGAAAAGTAAAGGTGTGCATTCAAAAGTTCGTGAGAGTCCTATCCCAAATTCAACTCATGACAATTAATAAAGTGAATATCTTAATTTAGAACATAAATAACACTATAACATGGTGAACATACTCGGAATAGCTCTGAAGCTAATAGGTAGATATGGTGGACTCACTGGAAATACTTGGCTAAAGGGTGTTGGATACAAGTTTATACTTGTTGGAATTTTTACTTTTTTTGGCTAGCAAGAGGGAGATAGTTGACCGGCTACTATGCATGCATTAGTGTCCATTGAACTACTCATTTCATGAAAAACTAAGTAAACAAACAATTAACATCAAAAACATGAATAAGAGATAGCTCATGACAACACTATTGCAAATTTCTACACCTAAAACAACATATAAATCATGCAACTATAAGTAGCTTTTATAATCAACTAAAGCATCCCTTTCCCAATAAATATAACAGCATCCAACTTAATTCAACCCATTATTCTAGTAGCTGATTCTCATAAAGATAATTGTGGTGGTGGTCTCACAAATAAACTAAAAAAAAAAAAAAACTAGACGCTTCAAGTTTCTGCGATAAATGCTTTGCTTAGAAAAACAGAAAGTAGACGTGTGCTAACCAAAAGAGTGTTGGTCCAGGGGGTGTTCACCACATCCCCAAGCTTGTGGTTTTCACCACTCTTGGATCTCTCTTGGCGCAGCTCCTCTATTCCCTGTGAAAAAACTTTACAAAACATGTTTCTCCCATTCTTTTTCTGTGGGGTGAGATTAGCAAGGACAAACAAAACGTATGCATGCTGCGCAAAATTCCAAAAACAATGCTCCAGAAGATAGACAATAAGGTTCATAATGTTGTATGTTCACTCTCTAGCTCGAAAGAATCATGGAAATTCGATTCCCAAGCCCAAAGAGTGCATAAAACAAAAGAAGACATAATCTGTCCAAAAAAGCAACAGCAGCAAAACGAACGTTTTTCCCTAAGCTATACTCGTCAAAAAATTAAGCCCATTTTTGTTCTTACAGAGGAAGAAAAGTTGCAGAACATACTAAAAAATTAGCTCAATCCGACATAGCAATAAAAAAACGTAAAATCATACGGTGAGCAGACTCGTGCTGAAACAGAAATTTCATGCACTAGGATAGCAACTTATAAGTCCAAATGGGTTTGACTTGACTCTTTATTGAAAACTCCAGAATTAAAACAAAAAAAACTAATCTCTTGAGACAACAATAGGACACTAGGAAAATCCAAACAAAAACAACCGGGTTGCCTCCCGTAAAGCGCTTTCTTTATAGCCATATAGTTAGGCTTTACTTACTTAACATCATGATGGTTGGAGTGAGGTGGCTCGGCATCCCCAATCTTGGATTCTTGTAATTATTTGATACATGTAGGGTGAGCCCAGGGGTACATCCCCAAGACTGATTGGTTGTCCCTCTTAATCTTTGTTCATCTCACGCAACTCTTCCTCCTGAAAAATTCTTCTTACACAAATCTCAACATAAAACTTGATTAGAGGGGTTAGTGCCTCCATAAATAAAATCCACATAGGTACGGCAAAGACACATCATGAGTTGATTCTAAATATTAACTACTGTTACTACAGTTGTGCATTGCTCCTTGATCAAAAGAACCACACAAAACACAAGTAATGAGAGCAATGCAAAATAAAGACATAATCTGCCAAAAACTGAACAGCCCGTAAAGAGTGAATTTTTAGAGGCACTTAAGTTGCTCAAATCAGAAAACTTAAAACTAATGAAATATGTAGTGATAAATAAATATTGCTGTCGTAAATTACCAGGTCAAAATTCCACTTCTGTGATTTTAAACATTTTTCGCAGTGAAGTTCAGGAATCTGTTTTCTTGACAGCTAATTACTATTGTTTAATCCTATCTCTCATATAAGATTATTCTTGCCATTTAAGATGAGAAATAAGACAGAAATGTGATGTTACAGCAGTGAACTAATATTTTTATTGTTTTTAGCTTTGGAAAAAGTTTTAATGATAGAGACTTTGCAATGGTTTCACTGGCATGAATAACACATGTTCAAGGTCGACCCCAACTTCTCCATTACTCATCCTTCTCATTTACTTTCCCAAAAAATTTATAAAATGAAAATCTTAAACTAAATGATAGATAACAGTAGGTAAAGGTATTTTACATGTTGAAAAGACATAAATGTGTGCTCAAACTGAATAGGAAAATAAAGCATAAGGAACACACCAAAAATATTAAACAATTAATTTTAAGTCTAACCCCTTTCCTATGCATTGGCATTTTGTAATGAAACAAATAAAAGAAGCACATAATAGCAAGCATAGAAAGGTAGATCAAGTGCAACTTCAATACTTTCAGCATAAAGAGGGGAAACTTAATATTGTTGAAATATGTGTAACCATGTTTCCCTCTCTCATAATAATTTTCAGTAGCATCATGAATAGATTCAACAATATGAATATCACATAAAACATTCTTATCATGAGCCACATGCATAAAAGAATAACTACTATCCACATAACTAAAATCCTTATTAGTGATAGTGGGAGTTAAACATTCATAATTTTCATTGCAATCATCATATATAGGAGGCATAGTATCATCAAAGTGAATTTTCTCCTCCAAGCTTGGGGAACTAGAAATATCATGCTCATCAAAACCAACTTCCCCAAGCTTAAAACTTTCCATAGAATCAACAAGTATATCATTTTTATCCTCAATAGTAGGGGGACTAAAAATATCATATTCATCAAGACAAACTTCCCCAAGCTCAAGGTTTTACTTAGAAATAAAGATGTTCAAAGAATTAGTACTACCACAAATATGATTGTTGTGCAAATAATTTTTCAATTTCTCCTCAAACACTTCATGTCCTAATTCAAGGTAGATATTATACAGTTCTAAAATTGTTTGGTTGTTTTCCATTTTATAATTTTTTTTGTGTTTTAGGTTTATATGTTAGTATGCAATGCAAACAAGAATAAAAGCTTAGCACAACGCTCCCCGGCAACGGCGCCAGAAAAGTGCTTGATGACTCCCAAGTGCAGGAGATCAATTGTAGTACCTTTCGATAAGTATTTGAGTGTCGAACCCACGAGGAGCTGAAGGTAAGCTATCTATTCTCTAAAGCCCTATAACCCTCTTATATGGCTGTTTATGCAAAGCAATAAGTTTGACTAAAAGGAACTAACTAATTAAAAGCAAGTGACGTGGAGTGTGGTTTGTCTAGTAACTAGTGAAGCAAGTTTAGAATGCAAGTAATCCTAGAGCAAGTTTCTAAAGCAAGTTTCTAAGCAAGTTTCACAAGTAGCAAGCAGCAAATATCTCAAGTATCTCAAGGGAGCAAGTGTTCTAGCAATAGGTGTTTCGTTCGTGTGGTTGTCACAATTAGTGAAGCACATGTTTTAGTCTTAGTTGTTTCTTTTAGGAAGGAGCCATGAATAGGTATAGTCAAGTCAATGATCTACAACCCCTTATGATGGATCATGTGGCCAAGTAAATGACTACACAAGATTGATTAAGACATAAAGTCCCACCATAGCCTTACGTTCTAAGGTCCCCTATATATACCCCCCAATAACTTAACTTTGTGCCTCGGTCTCAGGTTACTGTCACTCCCAAGTCACCACCACTCCATTATGCTACCGGTGATCACCTTACATGCATTCCCCAACATATGCGTGCACTCATATATTGTACATAAAGACAATCATAGAAGATAACAAACTTGTATGCAACCAATCAACGAACTATTTCACCATTGCCAAGAACAATTCACTACTCAAACATAAAAGGGGAGACACAATACATCAAGGGAATATAGTATTGCATCATACATCGTGTTTGCCAAGAGATTACAGTGGAGAGATGGAGTTGATCTTGTTGTAGATGTTGATGATGAACACGCCGGAGGGGGGTGGATCCCGGCGGCAGCCTTTTGTCTCTCTGTTTCGTGGTTTCGTCTCTCGGCGCCACCTCCTCCTCGAAAAGGCTAGGGGACCCTTTATATAGTCGTTTTTAGGTCACGAGACACTCGGGAGAAGAAAGATCGACGGCATCGGAGCCACGGGGGCAAAAAGGGGGCCTCTCACGCGGCTAAGGAATCTGGCCGCGTGGAGGGTCCTCTTTGCCACCTGGTTGGCATTTTGGCCCTCTACTTTGGCCCATGGTCTTCGTCTCTAAAATTCTGAACCGTGCTCTTTGGCCTTGGCCTTGCCCTTTTTGGAGTCCCGAAGCTCCCGAAAAGTCTGAAACACTAAAAAGTACGTTTTCTGGAAAAACAGGGTTAGAACCAAAAGAAGGGGGGTTGTTTAGAAAATCCCCCAAATCATTATAAAACATGAATATAAGTTGCTAATATGTAGGAAAAACAAGTAATAACATGCAAAGTTCATGTATGCATTTTACATGCATCATCGGTATATTTTTGATATGTTGGACCAACTTTGGCGAAGCCAGAATGTAGAGTTATTCTTCGGATCCTGTCAGTGAAACACTTAGGTCCGAAGTATAGATCATCTTCCGCTCTATCGGTGTGTGCAGAGTATCTACCGGCTGAATGAATAGAAGGGGATCTGCTCCTTTCTTTTCCATTGTTGCGCGAACGCGCTTTTCCGGGATTTTCACTATTTCCTCCGTTTATCTTGTCCTTTGGAATAAGGTGGAGTTCTACTCCTGTGTCTTTCCTTATTCCTAGGAGGAGTACGGGATCTCTCACACCTGTGAGGAATGTCATGTCTTCCTTTTTTTCAGTAGGGCGTCTCGGAGGCGGCATTGCTTTTTTGTCTTTCCGGTTTTGTTCTTCCCGATCTCGGGGATTTATTCCACCTTTCGGCAGATGGGATCCGGTTCGGGACGCTGTGTTCTTATTATATGGATTTTTCTTGTCCTTTCTCGGATCTCCTTTCTTCACTTTTGAATTTCTTGAATCTCCAGGTTCTTCAGGTCCAGGTGCTCCAACGACGCATGTGGTTGTTTTGCATAGGGCCGAGTCGTTGTGCAACTTCCCTGATCTTGCCTGCCCTCGCTGCTGCTGTTGCAATGCCTTTCCTAAGAAAGCATACACCCCTTGAAGCTTTTCGCCATTGGAGTACAAGTAATTGTTGAGGATGGTGAATGCCGCTTCCGCGTTTTCTGCTGCGGTTTTGTATATCGGTTTGCCCCTGGCATCAGTGCTGTTTACTTGCTTTTGCCAAGCAGGATTTTGAAACCATTCCTTTGGCGGTAGTACTTCCGGTCTTGCGATTCCGGGTAAACGTGTAGGTTTTATGCCAGATCTATTCTTTCTTTCGTACTCCTCGATTTCATCCTGCTGCAGCTTTATGTCAGCCTGGGTTTTTTGGAGGTTTTCCCGAGTTCTGAATAGATGTTATTGTTGCCTTTGGAGAGCTTGTCTCCTGGCTTCTAGCACTTCAGGGGGCTCGTGAGGTCTCACTGGTGTTTGAACCAAATCTCGTTCATCCTGTTTTGACATTGGCGGAACAGAGATTTCCTTAGCTTTCTTCTCCGCTGGCTTAACTCCGCTTCCTCCTCCTGCTTCCAGGTTTTCGCTGGCTGGATCCGCCAGCTTTTTCTTCCGGAGTTTATACTGGAGTTTCTTGGAAACTTTGTGTCTTTTCTTGGAAGAGGAAGGTTTTTTACCAAGTTCATCTTCTTTCAATTCCTTGACATCAGGGTATGTTGGAGTGGTTTCACCATCCTCTCTTTCCTCATCTGGCGGAGGTGTTTAAGGGCTTTGCTGACTTTCGGCATTCGTGTTTTCAGCCGGTTTTGCCATAAGTACTTCATGGAATCCCTCTTGAAGAGATTTGACCTTTCTTTCGAAGGCATCTTCATCTTCATCTTCGGAATTGAGTTCATCTGATCCGGGTTCTGATTCCAATCTCGCCTCAATGGTGGCTAGTACGGAATCAGCTTCCGAGTTCGTCGTCATATTGACGGATGTCGGATCTTCCACCTCTATTGTGGGATTGTTTTCTTCTGCCTCTTCCACGTGATTGATCTCATCCGTGTTTTCGGTGATCTCGGATTGCACCATAAAGATAAAGTGCGATTCAGCAGAATATCGGCGATCTGAGCAAAATCCGGCATCATAGTCTTCTTCGACTGGGTATAGGACGGGTGGGATAAATTTGCTTCCACCACAGAATCCCATTGCCTCTGCAGTTAATCCGATAAAGATGTTTGCAGATCCAATAGGTAAAACGCAGGCACTTACCAGATGATTCCGTGCTGGCATGTACGATCTGTTGTCGAGGAAGCGCCCGACGTCGTTGTTGAATTCCAGGCTTCTGACAGTTATGGTATTGCCAATTCCGCCGAGTATCCCCGATCGAAACTTAACGCCTGATGTCACTGGCCCCACGGTGGGCGCCAACTGTCGAGACATCGTAGTAGAATTCATAGACGGGTGTGCCATGAGACTACTGATAGAGACGTGGGGGGGGGGAACATGGTAGTATGACGATCAAGGACCCAAAGTTTACCCAGGTTCGATACGTCGCAACTAGGCGGCGTTCCTACTCCTGCAATCTCACTAAATCAGGGCTGAAGCCTGAAGTATGCAAAGTACAATATGAGTTGGTTTAGCTACTCGACGAGGATAAACTTCTCGGCCAGTTGGCTTCTAGCTAATTGTCTATATCTTTCTTCTCTCCCATCCGGCTTTATATAATAGCCGGGTTAGGGCTTACAGAAAGGGAAACCTAGAAGACTACGGTAAGTTCTAACTTGGAAGGCAAGAATTCGCCTTCTACTCCAAGCCGTACCACGTGGGTCGTGGTCCGGGTTCTTCTAGAATCCGGCTTCCGTGCGTCAGCTTACTGGGCCGCCTAATGGACCGTAATCCATTACCATTCAGGCCACCCTGGTAATCCGACACTTTAGGACACTATCTGATATACCCCTAATCGGTATATATCTGACACATAGTGATGATCTTAGGATCAAACTTGCGCTCCACGTATTGCTGAAAATTGAGAAATACTTGGTATACATCGGAATGCTTCTTAAGCAAATAAATCCAAGCGAACTTGCTATAATCATCAGTGAAGCTTACATAATATGCACGTTACTGGCAGAAAAACGAGCATGACCCCATACATAAGAAAAAACTTGTTCCAAAGGAACAGTGGGCACACTAGTGGAAATGAGATAGGGTAACTAATGACACTTAGCCTGTTGACATGCATCACATATGTAGGAATATATCTCGGAAGTATATGGAAGTTTATTTTTTCTAATAATCTGCTGAACAATAAACGAAGATGGATTCTCTAAACATCGATGCCATGTAGAGGAGGAAGGCTTGATGGTGACGAGTGCATGCTTGGACGACCAGGTGGAAACAGGAACGAGAGGATACAGACCACCATGACATGGACCCCTAAACATGATTTGCTGCATTTCGTGATCCTTAATCAAGAAAAATAATTAATGAATTTGAATAAAGGAATTATTATCAAGGGCAATTTTGTTAGCATAAAGCAATTTCATGGATGCACTAGGAACATGTAAGATATTGCGAGGATGTAAGATAGTGTCCTTTCCAAGTATAGAACCACTTCCCACCGGCAAATCTTTTAAAGTAAATTTAGGGAGCAACATGATGAGAAATTGAACTTTAAGAGCAGAAAAGCAAAAACAAAAGCAAGCAAGTAAATAACAGCTATAAGGTAAACTAATTTTTGTGTGTTTTCAATATAGAGAATAAAAACAAGACAAAAATAAAAACAAGACAATAAACAAAATAAAGAGGTTGAGAGTGAGAGACTCCCCTTGCTAGAAGACTTCCTTCTCCCCGGCAACGGGCCAGAAATATCCTTGATGCGCTTTGTTGGGAACCCCAAGAGGAGGGTGTGATGAGCACAGCGGCAGGAGTTTTCCCCTTAGTTAAGAACTAGGGTTATCAATCCAGCAGGAGAAAGAGGATCTTCGGAAGGTTGATGCCACTAACAGTGCTGCTGGCGCTTCACCGATGTCAGCAACAACGTGGAACCTGCACACAACACAACCAAAATACTTTTCCCCAACGGTACAGTGAGGTTGTCAATCTCACCGGTCTTCCTAAAAACAAAGATTAGACGTATATTGTGGAAAACAGTGTATGCTTGCAGTAAGTAAAGAAAGCAGGAAATTGTTGTGGTTTGTTTAACAGTGTGGAAAATGGACCAGGGTTCATAGGTTCACTAGTGGTGTCTCTCCATAAAAGATAGCATGCTAGGTGAACAAATTACAGCTGGGAAATTGACAAATAAAGGCTGCACCGTAGTGCACATTATAACATGATGATTACTATGATATTTAGTGCAGGCATTACAACAAGATACATAGACCGACATCCATCTGCATCTATGACTAATAATCCACCCTCAGGTTATCATCCGAACCCCCTTAGGTATTAAGTTGCAAGCAACACATAATTGCATTAAACAAAGTGTGTAATGTAAGCAATGATTATACAAGCGGGTACTCTCACCGCTGTTTTCTCCCTAATGGCAACATCACATCCTCACCCTTCACGTTTCTGTCACTCGAGCAAGGCAACAAGGAGTCATGAACCCACTATGAAGCACAAATACTCCCTCTTGGAGTCACTAGCAACTACTTGGCCAGAGCAACCACTAGCAACGGAAAGCATGCAAGATACAAAATAGCATATGCAATAAAGACTATAATCAACTTGGCATAAGTTCAATATTCATCGGATCCCAGCAAACACAGCATAAAGAATTACATAAGATCGATCTCGATCATGATAGGCAGCTCACGAGATCTAAGCATGGAGGCATATGAGGAGGATACAACCATCTAGCTACTGCTATGGACCCGTAGTCCAGGGATGAACTAGTCACGCATCACTCCGGAGGAAGGCATGGTGATGTAGAAGCCTCCTGTGATGATTTCCTCTGCGGCATGGTACCAGAAAACAGCTCCAGAACCCTCCTGATCTAGGGTTGACGGTGACGGCCGCTGCGGAACTTTTTCGGGGATTTTGATCAGGTGTTTCGGGTTTTCCATCCGGGGGGCTAAAATAGGTGAAAGGGCAAAGGCGGTGGAGCTCCAGGGGGGCCACACCCATAGCTGGCGCGTGTGGGCCCCCCTGCCGCCCCTCTTCGACTCCTCTTCGGTCTTCTGGATGCTTCCGGGGAAAATAGGACTTCTGGGCTTCGAATTTTCCAATTCCGAGAATATTTTGAGAACAACTTTTCTGAAACAAAAAACAACAGAAAACAGGGAACTGGCTCTGTGGCATCTTGTCAATAGGTTAGTTCGGAAAATCGATAAAAGTGACATAAAGAAGGGTGAAAACATGTAGCAATTGGCATAATATCATCATGGAGCATCAGAAATTAGGGATACATTTATGACATATCAAGCATCCCCAAGCATAGTTCCTACTCGTCCTCGAGTAGGTAAACGATAAAACAATAATTTCTGAGGTGACATGCTACTAACATAAACTTGATCAATCTAATGTGAAAGCATATGCACGCTGAGATCATAAAACTTTAAACACATGAATGATAAATAAAACTTTAATTATAAAGCATAGCAATTACTTTGCATCACGAAGAGTAACTCAAATAAAGGATCGTGAATAATAATGCAAAGAAAGGTAAACGTTTGTTTCAGATATAGAGAAAGCATGGCAAAGTGATATTTCGATAGTCCTTAAGAGTGGTGTCGTGGTGGTGTCACGGCAGATGCCATGGGATGGCTAAAGATGTGGGGACGAAGGACGCTGGAGGTGCTCGGGGAGGGATCACGCGACAAGTAGCCGCGTGAGGTAAAAGGTAAACACTGCAAACAACGCGATCTACCCAGGTTCAGGGCCCTCGTGAGGAGGTAACACCCCTACTCCTGCCTTTCTCTATGTATTCTGGTGTCTCACCGAGTAGCCATAGTACAATGTTCTTGCTACCGAGTAGCCACTCTTCTCTCTACGTGATGAACTAGGTCAAGAATTAGGTCACGAAGTGTTCGATCCTCACGCAGGAGGCGGCGGGGCACCTTATATACCTGGTGCCCAGCCGGATACGTCCAAACATGGACAAGTGTCGACATAGTGTGCACATTGTCCTTCTTCCGGGTTCCCGCTGACAGCTTTGGTTCCTAACCTTGGCTGTATCCGGAAAGTCGTTGGGCAAAACCAAGGGGACAGACTGGTATCACTGTGCCAAACACAGACTGGGCCCCCTTATCCTGCGACCGCCTGCTTCCATGTTGTCACTGTCAGGCAGGCCGGTCCCAGGTGAACAGTAGTTCGAATAGTGCCAAGTACGGACCCGGGATACGCGGGATCCTATGTCAGAACGGCTCCTTTGACTTCTGGCCCGAGTAGGTTCCCGCCAATTTTACTCGGGCCAACTCTTCTACTCGAATGGACAGAACTTGATTGATATCTCCTTCCGGTCATCTTGAGATGAGACCGAGTAGCAGTCGACCGGGTAGCGAGTACCGGGTAGGCGGCTACTCGACCAAACCTCTCTTCTGATAGTTGCTTTTACCACTGGTCTTTACCCTACTCGGGGGTAACCCCCCGACAGCAGTCCCCGAAGCTGGTAGAGTCTTGCGAACTCGTTCACTAGGCTCTGCCAGCTTAAAACCAATCCTTGCAACATAGCCCTTGAACCTCAAGACGCCGAGTAAGAACCTCCGAGTAATACTCTAGAAAGTACCTTGAGTTTCCTGTCTTCCGAGTAGCACCAGCTTTCTACTCTGTAACCGAGTAAAAAGACTTAGAGAATTTCTCCTCTAGTGTCTCTGGAGCGCAGAGCACAATCCAGCCTTCCGTGTCGCAACTAGACACGTGTCAAGCATCCGCGACCTCGACGTCTCGCTGCCCAGGACACGACGTGCCACGCGCCCAGTTTTTACGGGGTGGGCCCCCCGGCTCGTCATGTCCCATCAAGCGCAGTAATAGGCCACGATCTGGTCGTGGGATCAACTGTGGCCGTTACGCGCGCGTTCCTCGCTTGCGTGCGTTTCTATCCGGCCACAGGCCCCACCACATGAGTGTTATGGCCACGATCGATCCCACTACCCCGATGGTAACGGTAATCTGAGGCGAGGGTATAAATACCCCCAGCGGTAACTTCCCCTTCTTCCTCCTCCGCACTTTCCTCTTTCTCTGCCCTGTTTCTTTCTTCTCCGCCGAGCTCTCCGCCGCCGCGCAACTGTTTGCGCCGCTGCGGATTCGTTCTCTCCACCCAATTCCTCCAACTTTCCACCACCTTCTCGCTCACTGCCATGGCTGCTCGCGCCGGCTGGGCTGGTTCTGACGTTACCGTCGATGACTGCTCGTGGCTCGTGAACACCCGGAGGGTTCCTCCCGGTGTTCAGTGCAGGCCGTCCGACGGCGAACTCGTTCCGGCCCCGCGGGAGGGCGAGCATGTCGTTTTCCTCGTGCACTTCGCGTGAGGATTCGGCCTGCCGGTGTCTGATTTTCTCCGCTCCTTCCTGGATCACTTCGGCGTCCAGATGCATCACCTCCCTCCGAATGCGGTCGTCTTCCTCGCCTATCATACCGTGGTGTGCGAGGCCTTTCTTGGCGTCCGCCCCACGGTACAGACATGGCTGAAGTACTTCCATCTTCGTCAGCAGAGCAAGGGGAAGAAGGATGGCGCGGCCACTGGCAGTCGGGTAACCGACACCGGCAGCGCCATGATGCTGCAGCGGACGGGAACCAACCACCCTCGCATCAAGGGGTTGGATTCCGTCCGTATGTGGCAGAAATCCTTCCTCTACGTGAAGAACATCCCCGCCACGAAGGGGGGACCGGTGATGGACCGCATCAACCTGCCCGCCTGGAGCAACCGAGCTCCGTCCGGGCAGAACTGGAAGACGAGGCCCTCCAACGACCGCAACGCCGTGCAGATGGAGGAGCGGCTTGCTGCGCTAATCGGAGAGGGCCTCAGGAGCGATGACCCCGTCGCCTGCTGGATCAAGAACCGGGTGCTGCCTCTGCAGCAACGCGCCCATCCAATGTGCTATCTGGGAGGCCCCCGCGATTGCACTCGAACGACCACGTTCGAGCTCAGCAACGCGGACGTCGCCGAGCACGCGAGGTCCATCCTGACCACGGGCCTCCGCGACGATTGGGAGTATGGATTTACCCCCTTCAGCCGCACGAAGCCGATTCCACGGGTATGTTCCCCTTTCTCTGCTTCCAGTTTATGCAATCCGAGTAGATATTCGCTTCTTCCTACTGCGATTAGCAATTGCATTCCGCACCGAGTAGAGCACTTATCAGAACTATTTAGGCTTAGTATGCTTGATGTTTGCACGCCTTGTCGGGTAGCATTCTTAGAAGAAATGCTTAGGCTTAATGTGCTTGTTGCCTGCACGCCTTGCCGAGTAGAACACTTAGCAAAATTCCCTAGGCTCGGTGTGCTTTATGTTTGCACGCCTATCCGGGTAAAATGCTTTCTCGCTACTCGGCTAACTTGCAATGTTTCTCCGTCTTTCAGGTCCTTGACCGCCAGCTATCTGAAAGCTGTGAGCGCTTCGAGGGCAATTGGTCAGATGACCGAGAAGAAGATGACCAGGCCTCCCTCGAGACCGCGGATCAGATCAATCTTCCTCATTCCCCTTCGACAGAGAAGCAGCCTGCCGAAACGTCTCTCCGCGATTGGTCTGATGACGAGTTAGAAGGTAACCGAACTCACGCTTTCTCTCTGCGAGAAACACAAGCCCTTTGCCTGCTGTCTCTGAAGTGTTTTTCTTCCTCTCTATTTCACAGATGCTGCAGATGCTGAAGATGATGACGAGGATGAGGACGAGAGAGCCCTTGAGGCCAATCCTTTATCAGTCGCCGCTCCTGTTACCCGCAAGCGGACAGGCAGTGGCGCCTTAGAGCCCCCCGCCAAGAAGAAGAAGGCGACCGAGAAGGCGACCAAGAAGGTCGTGAAGAGAACAAGACGGACGATTCCCTCCACCAAAGCGTAAGTTTTCTTCTCGGTTACTTCCCAATTTTGCACTTTGCTGTCTCTCTTAGTCTTCCTCTGCCTTCCTCTAATTCCTGGTTTTACCTTCCTCATCAGAGCTCCCTTAGATGCAAATGCTGCTTTCGCGCCTGACCAGGCCAAGAAGCAAGCTGCCATCGACGTCGACAAGTTAATCAACCTCGACGATGATGAGAATACCACCGCCAACGTACAACCACATGGCACTGATGCCCAAACCACCGACCCAGAGCAGCAATCCCGCGCCGAGCAGGAGGCGCAGGACGCTGCTCATCAAGAGAAGCCACCTTCCCCTCTGGCCGACACCGCCGAGGGGAACCAAGATCAAGATACAAAGATGCACCACGACGCCGCCCTTGAGCGGCAGGCAACAGGAGAGGAGCAGTCAGCAACAGGGGCCGCTGGACAAGAAGACCCTGCGTCCCAGGCGTGGGTGGAAGCAATGGATATCTCCCAGCCTGATCCTGCTGCCGAACAGCGGGTAGAGGACGCGACTGAGCGTTACCCTCTGAGCGACGTGCAACCAGACGCCGCGCAGAGTAGCGCCCAGCCAGATGACGCATCAGACAGCGCGCCCCTGGCACCACCAACTGACCAAGGTGGCGCTCAGCCAGACTCCTCCCTGGTGCCGCAACCCACAGCTGCAACCGGCCCTTCAGCCAAGCCGGTTACCAGGAAGAGTGCCCAAGATGCTGCCGAGAAGGAGGCAGCCGAGAAGAAAGCCACCGAGAAGGAGGCAGCCGAGAAGAAAGCCACCGAGAAGGAGAAGGCTGAGGAGGAGAAGACCGAGAAGCAGAAAGCCGAGAAGTCGGTTGTGGCGAAGCCAACTGCCCAGAAGGAGAAGACGAAGAAGCGGGCTGCCGACATGCCGCCGCCAACATCAACTGGCCAGTCCAGGCAGCTGGTTATCCGCAATCCCAGTGCGGTTCCTGCCGCCGCTACTATAGCTGATCAGCCCCTCTACCCTGATTACATGGTGAAGGTCAGCCAACAGCACCAGGTCGGCTTCTCCCCCACAGACCGGACTCTTGCTCTTCAGAAAGGGAGGAAAGCCGTGGCGATGGACTCCAGGCCCCCGGCCCCCAATCAAGACAGATCCGTCTCCATTGCTTCTCGGGGAGCTCAAGACCAGGCGGTAACGTCCCAGAGCCTCGAGCAAGTACTCGGCCTGATTGGCTTCATCGACGCCAAGTGGGACAGCAAGGTTCTCGGCAACCCCAACTGGACCGGCATCGATCAGGGCGACATCGACCATATGCGCCAGGATTGGAACAAGGTGGACTTGGGTTGCAAACCCATGACCGTCTCGACCACCTCTGCTACTCTTGCTGCCAAGATGTTCGTGCACCGCAAGAACGCAGAAGATCTCGAGCAGTCTTACGCGGTAAGCCTTAACTTATCCTCTCCGAGTTGCATCTTTTCTTCTTTTCTACTCGTCTCCCTTTTTCCTTAACCATCACCCAGTCCCCGAGATTCTGGCCGAGTAGGAGGATGCTCTCTCGAGTAGCCGCCTTCTCGGGTTGAATCTCAAATACTTTGCCTGACTCTTGTTTCTTCTGCTTCTCAGAATAGTGTACTGAAGCGGACTAACTTGCACCGTCAACTTCTCTGGAACCATGCCATTGCGAAGAGACGCATTGCTGCCTTGGAGAAAGAGAAAGTGAGCGCCGAGGAAGCCGACAAGGAAATAATGAACAGCACCATGAGGCTGTCTGAGGTGGAAGGTACGCTTCGCGGTTCTTGCGTTTTTTGTTTACGCCCGCTTCTGCTTTTTTGCGTTAACCATTTCTACTCCGCAGGGAAACTGAAAGCCTTGGTTGACGAGCACTCGAACTGCCGTGCCTTTGTTGAGAATGGCGAGGCCACCATCAAGAAGCTTGAAGGTAAACCACTGTCTACTCGATTTGCCCTTGTGTCTGTTTCCTTCTTTCGCTTCTCTGCTAACCGTGCTTTGCTCTTTTCAGAAGATCATAAGAAGTTTGTTGTAGAACATCAGGATTGCCTCAAACCGGCTGAGGTGCAGGTGCAACTGGCAAGCCAATCTGCTGCTCTGCAGAGTGAGCACGCTACCGAGATGGAGAAATTGCAACTCCAGCTGCAGAAGGCACTCCAGGATGCTATCAACCTTGGTGCCGAGAGGGACAGAGTCATCGCCGAGAAGGCAAAGGCCGAGACAACAGCCAACGCCAAGGTGAAAGCCCTCAAGCAGGAGTACGAGGTGCTGAAAGAAGCCAATGCTGGGCTCTTTACTCAGCTGGAGGGGCTCCGCTTGCTCGAGGAGAAGCACATATCCAATGAAGAAGCATGGAAGAACCAGCTGCAGGGGCTGCGCCACGAGTTGAATCGTAAGTTTTTCTCCTTTCTGCATCTCTTCTTCTCGGTCCTACCTCCTCTCTAATTCTGTTACTGAATTTCTCACTTGCTTTTCGCAGAAATCTTCCCTGACACCGTGTCCTCTTGCGCGCCTGCTTTGGCCAAGGCCCGAGCAGCTCGTATTGAGAAGGGCGAGGCTGCGGACACCAGAGCCGAGATCGAGGATAGCATGCTGGTGATGCGAGGGCAGTTCGAACGCCTAGCCGGCGTGGGCACTGACCTGGTGCGCACCGCCTTCCAGCTCCACAAGCTCTTCTGGCCTCAGGACCCTGCGCCAACGACTATTTGTGGCCTTGCTCTGAAGCTGCGCAACGTGAAGGCCGAATTGAAGAAGTGGCGCGCCTCGGGAGCTCGGGCGGGTGCTGACTTGATACTGCTCTGCGTCGCCTCCTGGTACGAGAACTTGAACATGCAGATTATCCGCGGGAAGCGCGACAATTCCAAGTGGGAGACGGATCCCAGCTGCGTGACCATGCGCAAGCTAATTGCGCATGAGGTTGCGGAGTATGCTGACACGGCAACCTTCATCGATGGCCTCACTGAACCCGACACCGAGGTGGAGGAGGACGAGGAGGAGGACGAAGAATCAGATCCCGAGTTGGGCTTCTTCGATTCACCCAGGGGCAAGGGGAAGGCCGCGGTCGTCGCGAGTAGCGATGAAGAGGTCGAGGAGATCGACACAGCCGCCCTCGAGTTCGGCACCTCGTCAGGGGCCGCCCTTGACGACACCGTCAACCTCCGCGCCCCCGAGACCGGCTCCGCCTCCGCGACAACGCCCATCTCGGTGGCCACTACAACTTCTGAGCAGGTCACCACCGAGCCTGACGCCGAGCAAGCGAGGACTGTTGATGCCAGCACAGAGGCGGACGCCACCAAGGCCACTGAGGAAGACGAAGCAACCAAGGCGAGCACCGAGAACACCCCGTCGACCTGAATTTGATTTTATCCTGCAAACTTTTTACTCAAACACTTTATCAGATCCCCGGGATGCCGGGAGCAAATGTATCATACTATTTTATTTCGTTGCTACTCATTTTTATTCCCACTTGTTATTTTGAACTTAATCAATTTGTTCAACCTGGGCTGGATGCCGAGTTACGTTATCATGCGAGTCCCCGAGTTGCATTTCTTATTCACCCTCTCTTTTCGTCTCAGCTCTACCCGCAACTTGTTGCTTTTTTGGTATTCGAGTCACAAGAGTTAAAGAGTAGAGCTGCAAATACTTAGCCGCTTAGAAACAATCATAGTAACGCAGCCCACTACTTAGCCGAAAAGACAAGTCACAGAAAAGTAATAAAAGCACCCTACTCGGTTCCTGCACTCTTCCTTTCCTTAGTAATTTTTCTTGTGCTCATGGACCTTTTGCTTGTTCTCTTGCTTGCCATGAAGCCGGGTTTCGGACAGCAGCGAAGTCGAAGAGTTGGCATGTAGGTTTAAACACAGTACTCAATGTACCTTTGAATTTTGAAGTAGAGCAACCGAATAGGCAAAAGGTAAAGCCGAGTAAAAACACTTAGAGCAATTTTAGACGAGGGCAGTCCCCGAGATCAATTTCAGATTGCAGAGTAGAATTTCAACTCGGATAAGAGGGTACATACACATCTTTGCTCACGAATGAAAACGACGAAGTAGAGCTACATTCCAAGGACGCTTGGTTTCCTCTCCAGCTTTATCTGCCCTGTTCGCCTGTGGCGGGCGCGCATCTATAAGATAGTAAGCATCGTTGTGCAGCGCTTTGCTCACAATGAAAGGCCCTTCCCATGGAGGAGACAACTTGTGCATCCCGGCTGTGCGCTGCACGAGCCTAAGGACCATGTCTCCTTCTCGGAAAACCCTTGGGTTCACCTTTCGGCTATGATAACGCCGCAGGTTTTGCTGGTAGATAGCCGAACGTGACAGAGTCAGCTCTCTTGCTTCTTCAAGCAGGTCAACGTCGTCTTCTCGAGCTTCTCTCGCCTCCACCTCAGTGTAGAGGGTTACTCGGGGGGAGTCATGCTCTAAGTCTATTGGCAACACGGCCTCAGCCCCGTATACCAAGAAGAATGGCGTGTAGCCGGTTGACCGGTTAGGGGTCGTCCTTAGACTCCACAACACCGCTGGCAACTCGTCTAACCAACACCCAGGTGTTTTCAGCAGTGGCTCCATCAGCCTTGGCTTTATGCCTGCCAGTACCATGCCGTTTGCTCTTTCAACTTGCCCATTGGAAGCGGGATGCGCGACTGACGCAACGTCTAGTCGGATATGCTTATCTCTGCAGAACCGCACCATTGCTCCCTCAGCAAAATTTGTGCCGTTGTCGGTGATGATGCTGTGCGGGTAGCCATATCTCAGGATCACATCCTTCACGAACTTCACAGCTGTGGCTCCATCGCACCTCCGAATAGGTTTCACTTCAATCCACTTGGTGAACTTATCCACCATGACCAAGATGTGAGTCATGTTGCCTCTAGCCGGCTGAAAAGGCCCGACCATGTCCAAACACCAAACAGCAAATGGCCAAGTGATAGGAATGGTTTTCAGCTCGGAAGCAGGCATGTGAATCTTACTCGCGAACATCTAGCAGCCATTGCACTTCCTCACGATATCTTCAGCTTGCTGTAGTGCTGTGAGCCAGTAGAAGCCATGCCGAAAAGCTTTCTGGACCAGTGCCCGAGAAGAGGCATGGTGCCCGCATTCTCCTTGGTGTATTTCTACCAGAATTTCTTCTCCTTCTGCTGGGTCCACACAACGTTGCAGCACGCCAGTGGCGCTTCTCTTGTGCAGCACATCTCGGACTATAGTATAGCCCTTGGATCTTCTCTGAATCTGTCTTGCAGCCACCTCATCTTCTGGCAGAGTACCATCCCTCAGAAAGGATAATATGGGCATGGCCCAACTCGGTGTCTCCCGTGTGGGAAACACTGGTTCGTCCACTTCCATTGGGACAGGCACCTCTGGTTGCTCTTTAGGGATGGGAGCACTTCTCTGAAGCCCAGACCGATTAGCGAGGACCTCCTCAATGAATGCGACATTCCCCGGGTTAAGGACAGCAGTCCTCGAGTAATGAGTGGCAGTCCCCGAGTAAGGAGTGGTAGTCCCCGAGTAAGGAGTGGCAGTCCCCGAGTAAGGAGTGGCAGTCCCGAGTAGAGGACGGTAGTCCCCGGGTTTCCTGTAGCATTCTCCCAGTCAATCTCCATGGGATCAGATTCCTCACTTGGCAGAGAAGGAACAAATATGGACTCCGAGTTGGGAGAAGGCTTGATGGATGGCTTCCTCAAGTGCTCCAAGGCGACTCCCGCCGGGATGGATTGCCGAGAAGATCCCAACTTGGATAGCTCATCTGCTGCTTTGTTCTCTGCTCAGTGAATGTGCTGGAACTCACAGCCTTCGAAGAACCCGGTCATAGACTGCACCAGGAAACGATATGATGCCATGTTGGCATCTAGAGCATCCCAAGTGCCAGAGACTTGCTGCACCACCAGATCTGAATCGCCATAGCATATAATGCGCTGCACGCCAACCTCCTTGGCTACTCGCAAGCCATGCACCACTGCCTCGTACTCTGCTACATTGTTGGATGCCTTGAAGTGAATCTGCAGCACATACTTGAGTTGATCTCGCTTGGGTGACGTAAGCACCACGCCAGCACCAAGGCCTTCCTTCACCTTCGAGCCATCGAAGTGCATCTTCCAGTAATTAGAAACTGGAGCAGGAGGTTCATACTGCACCTCGGCCCAGTCCACCAGGAATTCCGCCAGAATCTGAGACTTGATGGCTTCTCTTCTCGCGTACGCGGCCAGCTCGATTGCCCACTTGGCTACTCTGCCACTCGCCTCCTTGTTGCCCATGATATTCGAGATGGGAGCAGAGCTCACAACCGTGATTGGATGCTCTTGGAAGTAATGCTTTAGCTTCTTGGCGCCCAGGTACACGCCGTAGGTCATCTTCTGGTAGTGCGGGTAGTTTTGCTTGGAGCTGGACAGCACTTCACTGAGATAGTACACTGGGCGATGCACACTCTTGCCTTCTTCTTCTCGTTCCACCACAATCACCACACTGACTACTCGATTAGTCGCATCAATGTACAGCAGCATTGGCTCCTTGGGTAGCGGACTAGCCAAGATGGGAGCGCTAGCCAGCATTGATTTCAGCTCATTGAATGCCACATCTGCTTGCGGAGTCCAGACAAACTTGTCACTTTTCTTCATCAATTGGTACAGAGGCAGGGCCTTCTCGCCCATTCGGCCCAGAAAACGGCTCAGAGATGCCAAGCAACCAGTGAATTTCTGCACATCTTTCAGGGATCTTGGTAAAGACATGCTCTCAATAGCTTTTATCTTTGAAGGATTAGCTTCAATGCCCCGACTAGACACCAGGAAGCCGAGTAGCTTGCCAGCCGGGACACCAAAGGTGCATTTACTCGGATTCAGCTTCATTTTGTACTTGCGTAGGTTAGAAAAGGTTTCCTCCAGGTCGGCAAGCAGAGTATGTGTTTTATTCGTTTTGATGACAATGTCATCTACGTACACCTGCACATTCTTGCCGAGCTGGTCGTGCAAGCATTTCTGCATGCATCTCTGATAGGTTGCACCCGCATTCCTCAAGCCAAAACACATGACACGATAGCAATAAGCCCCGTACGGGGTAATGAAAGCAGTCTTTATTTGATCAGCAGGATTGAGTGCAATCTGGTGAAAACCAGAGTAGGCATCTATGAAAGACAACAGTTCACAACCAGCAGTGGAATCGATCACCTGATCGATGCGAGGTAGCGGGAAGGGATCCTTGGGGCATGCCTTGTTAAAGTCGGTGTAGTCGACGCACATGCGCCATGCAGTGGCAGCCTTGGGATCCTCCTTCTTCTTCTCGACCATGACCGGGTTGGCTAGCCAATCCGGATGCAGCACCTCCATGATGAAATTGCTTATCAGCAGCTTGGTGATCTGGTCACCAATGGCCTTCCTTCTCTCATCTCCGAAGCGGCGCATAGCCTGCTTCACTGGCTTGGCGTCAGGACGTACATGTAATGAGTGCTCAACCAACTCCCTCGGGACTCCTGGTAGATCTTCATTGGACCAGGCGAATACATCCCGATTCTCACGGAGGAAGTGGATGAGCTCGCTTTCCTATTTCTCCGCCAACCCGGAGCCAATGATGGCTACGCGGACGGGGAACTCGGGGTCGACCTGGACCTTCTTGGTCTCCTGGGATGCCTGGAATGCGGTCCCGTGCTGGGTACTCGGCACGCCTTGCGCGCCAGCTTGCGCGGATTGCGCCATAGCCACCACCTCATACATCTTCTTCTTCTCGGCAGCAATCACCATCGACTCCGCCAACTGGGAACCAGCAGAGGCACACTCCATGGACTTCTTGTAATCACCAGAGATTGTAATTATGCCATTGGGACCAGGGATCTTCATCTTCAGATATGCAACATGAGTAGAGGCCATGAACTTGCTCAGAGCAGGCCTGCCGAGTAGGGCATGGTAAGGACTCTGATGATCAACCACCTCGAACTGCAGGCGTTCTGTGCGACAGTTATCCCTGGTGCCGAATAGCACATCTATCCATACTCGGCCAATCGGGTTGCACGAGATCCCGGGCACAATGCCATGGAAAGTGGTCTTGCTGGGCAGCATCATGTTCTCGGCCAGGCCAAGCTTCTCGAGTGTGTCCTTGTACACAATGTTGATGCTGCTGCCGTTGTCAATTAGCACCTTGCTGAACCTCACATTCTTCTCGGGACCCAGGAAGGTAGGATCCAGCACCAAGGCATAGCTACCCGGATTGGGCATTACCTTGGGATGATCTACTCGGGACCACCTGATCTCCTGGTCGCACCAATACATGTAGTGAGGGACAGCAGGAATCACTGCATTGACCTCCATGGCCCGCCGGTGCTGTGATTGCTTGTCGACTGGCTCAGAAGTGAAGATCATGTAGCTCTCGTGGTGCTCTTGGTACTGGTTGGAGCCTCCGCCCCCATTGTTGCCGTTGTTGTTGTTGCCCTGGTAGTTGTTGTTGTTGCCTTTGTTGTTATTGTTGCGGTTGTAGTTGTTGTTGTTGTTGCGGTAGCTCTCATTGTTGAAGTTACGGTTGGCTCCTAAAGCCACCTGGTTCACATTCTCTCTTCTCGGGTACACTGGCGGCCGAGCTGCGGGTGCGCGAGTAGGCTGCACATTGGCATTGGCCGCTGGCAGAGGAGGTGGAGGAGGCAAGCCATCACTCTTGATCACATCCCACCACTCGCACTGCCGAGTAGTGTGGTTAGCAGGCCTCGAGGGGTGGTGAGTGTGAAAACTGCATGGGCCATCCTTCATGTCATCAAAGACAAACTTCTTCGGCTGCTCGGAGTTTCCGCTACCCGACTGAGAGGTGCGAAACGGCTTCTTGTTGCCTTGGCCCTGGTTCTGGTTCTGCCCGTAGGCTCCAGCAGGTTTCTGCCTTTGGCTGCCACCAGTTCCAACAGTCACTGCATTCACCTCCTCGGGATCATACCGAGTATCTATTCGGCGCTTGTTGCGGAACTCGTTGCGCTTGCTATTGCTGAAGTTTCTTCTCGGCTCAGAGGAGTCCATCAGGGGCTGAGTAGGATCACCAAGTGCGTACTGATCCGCAATCTTGATGGTCTCCGCTAGAGTATTCGGCATCTCCCTCTGCAACCTCTGCCATAGCATACTGCCATGCCTGCATCCCTGCGCAAACCAAGTGATGGCCTGTGCTTCATTCACACCTTCACAGGTGTTCCTCAATGTGATCCACCGAGTAAGGTACTCGCGGTATGTCTCGTCTTCTCGCTGCCTGCAAGCGGATAGCTGCTGTGGCCTATTCGGCCTCTTGTATGTGCTCGTGAAGTTGCTGATGAAAGCATCCGAGAAGTCCAGCCAGCAATTGATGCTGTTCTTGGGCAAGTTGTTGAGCCAAGTGCGAGCTGGACCCTCTAGCATATGTGGGACATAGCGCACCGCCCACCTTCTGTTGCCGTTCGCGATATGGACCGCGGTGACATAGTCATTGAGCCAATCTTCCGGCTTGGTGCTGCCATTGTAGCTCTTGGTGCCCCTTGCGAGCTGGAAGTTCTTCACGGACGGCTCGTTCATGATGCGCGGGCCAAAGCACTCGGGGCCAGGAGGACCCGTGTTCTCCAGCCGCGCCGACAAGCTGATCCGGTCCAGCTGATGCCTCGCATCTCCAGGCGCCAGCATGCGCTCGCCAACACGATCATGGACATCATAGCCAGCCATCTCCATGGCCGAGTAGCCATCATCATATCTGTCCACCTGCACAGCTGCAGGCTGCTCCACCGGGTTGGCGACTGGCGCCACTGCGCGCGGCTGCTGCCTCTGCCGAGTAGGCTGAGCTGCGGGTTGCCGAGAAGGACCTGGACGCGCTCCATCTCGGGCCTGGCTTTGAGCTTGATGGGCTTGAGAGCCTGCTCTTGCAGCGATTTGTTCCTGCCCGGGCCGCTGCGGCACAGCAAGCTGTCTCGCGGCAGCAGCCGGGTCATACACCTGCATTTGCCTATCTCTGGCCGAACGTCCGCTGCGGCTCTTCTCGCGGCTGAGATGCGGAGACGAGGCCTGATCGTTAGATCTAGCCGCGTGCGAGTGCACCACCTGTGAAGCTCCAGCACCCGGGTTGGCCTTCCGGAACTCCTCATTCTGCCTAGCAGCCTCCAACACCAACTCGTTGAGCCTTTCCTGCTGTCTAACGCGCGCGTCGCCGTCTAGACGAGGCAACTCGGCAGCTACGGCCTCTGCAGCTCTAAGTGTCTTGGCGGGTGTGCTATATCTGGGCCTGGTGGAGGTGTTTGCGGTGGCGGACTGAGCAGGAACCTCTACAACTGTCGCCATCTCGGCACCAAGGTTGCGCCGAGTGGCGCCTACTCTGCTAGCCCTCCTAGCGACTGGCGTGAAGCCGTGAGCCTTGTTGTACTCGAGCTGATCTAGACTCAACTCCAACCTCACCTTATCCAACTCCGCCTGCTCGGCAAGCAGCTCCAGGCGTTGCCGCTCGAGCTGCTCCCTCATGGCTAGAAGCTCGATGTCGGTGGGAGTCGGCATGCCAAGTCGCCCAGCCGACGCGGGAACAGTCGTAGAAGTGGAAGGCGGCAAGTTGCACTCCTTCTCGTAAGGCCCGTGAGTCCTGCCACCAGCGCTTGGTGCAGCAAGATCCTCGACGACGGCTGCAGCGCCAGTAGCGGCTGCGCCAGCGTTTGCCGCCAAGCCAGTCACCATCACCTCAGCGCGGTCCGCAGAACGGCATGCGGGCCTTCCGCGAGCAGCGATCACCGCGGGAGGATCCTCCGCGTCATGCACCAGCTCGGGGTACGCGCGGTTGGCGACGGTGGCGACGTAGACGAGGTGAGAGCCGAAGGAGATCACCGAGCCGCCCTCCGTCATGGCCCTGCCGCCGAAATCGCCGTCGTTGTCGGTGACGAAGTCGCAGGAGCCGAATCTGTGGACAAGGCCACAGACCACGCGCTCCGCTGAAGAAGATCCCGTCCGAACAGAAACTCCAACCAGCGCCGCTGGTTGCCCCACGGTGGGCGCCAACTGTCGTGGTGGTGTCACGGCAGATGCCATGGGATGGCTAAAGATGTGGGGACGAAGGACGCTGGAGGTGCTCGGGGAGGGATCACGCGACGAGTAGCCGCGTGAGGTACAAGGTAAACACTGCAAACAACGCGATCTACCCAGGTTCAGGGCCCTCGTGAGGAGGTAACACCCCTACTCCTGCCTTTCTCTATGTATTCTGGTGTCTCACCGAGTAGCCACAGTACAATGTTCTTGCTACCGAGTAGCCACTCTTCTCTCTACGTGATGAACTAGGTCAAGAATTAGGTCACGAAGTGTTCGATCCTCACGCAGGAGGCGGCGGGCCACCTTATATACCTGGTGCCCAGCCGGATACGTCCAAACATGGACAAGTGTCGACATAGTGTGCACATCGTCCTTTCTTCCGGGTTCCCGCTGACAGCTTTGGTTCCTAACCTTGGCTGTATCCGGAAAGTCGTTGGGCAAAACCAAGGGGACAGACTGGTATCACTGTGCCAAACACAGACTGGGGCCCCCTTATCCTGCGACCGCCTGCTTCCATGCTGTCACTGTCAGGCAGGCCGGTCCCAGGTGAACAGTAGTTCGAATAGTGCCAAGTACGAACCCGGGATACGCGGGATCCTGTGTCAGAACGGCTCCTTTGACTTCTGGCCCGAGTAGGTTCCCGCCAATTTTACTCGGGCCAACTCTTCTACTCGAATGGACAGAACTTGATTGATATCTCATTCCGGTCATCTTGAGATGAGACCGAGTAGCAGTCGACTGGGTAGCGAGTACCGGGTAGGCGGCTACTCGACCAAACCTCTCTTCTGATAGTTGCTTTTACCACTGGTCTTTACCCTACTCGGGGGTAACCCCCCGACAAGTGGGGCAATACATAAATGCCAGGACACTTTCAAAGTTCAAGAGGAAGACTAGAACAAATAATTAAAGAACAAATGATATCACATCATGAAGTAATTATTGATGTTTATGGGACAAATGCACATAAAACTCATAATGGCAAAAATGCTCTCTCAATTGTGCATAAAGTTAGAAGATGAAGACTCAACATAAAAGTACAAGAAAAGCCCTTCGTAGAGGGAAGTATGGATCACTCATGTGCTAGAGCTTTTTATTTTAGTGAACAAAGGTATTAAAATTTTGACATTTGTGGAGGAATGTCTATATTTTGGGAGAGGTGTATGCTAGTGTCAACGAATGGTAAATAGACAATACAGTACGTTACAAGCCAACTGGATTCACAAGAGCGGCTCCCATGGTGAAGGACGCAACTGGTGTAGAAGTTCATCCCTCTTTCTCTTTTGTTTACACAATTATGTTTTGTAACATCCCAAATTTTACATTTGGAATGTTTTGCATTTAGAGCATATGCATAGCATGACATCATTTCAAAACTTGTATTTGAGTGTTGCATTTTAAACCCCAAAACAAAATCATGTTTTAAAAGGACCAAAATCCTCCTATAAGGCGTTTATAAGCCAAAAGATATTTGAATATTTTAATTTTTCCAAAATCACTCCCTAATAGTCTAATATGATTGATTTTCAAATTTCAAAATTTGAGAAATTTGTTTGACTCGATTCCGAGTTATATTTCAAAATTTATGAATGTTTTAAGAAAAATAAAAAAATATATAAAAAAAACCGAGCCAACTCCCTCTATATGGGCCGGCCCAGGAAGGCACAACCCACATAGCAGAAGAGAATCCGGTACAAATCCCGTTTTTCCTGACCTATCTCCATTCAAACTCGCATATCTCTTTATTGGAGAGTCCAAATTCGAATCCACTTCTTTTGACTTGTTCCCTACTCCAAGTAGCAACTTTCCACCGACCTCCCCACCTATAAATACTCCAGTCCCGGCTGTGAGATCGTCCCAAACTCGAAACTTTGATTTCAGATCTGTTTCGTGGTATTTTGCTCGCCACGGTCCGTGAGTTTCTCGGTTGACTTTCAAGTCTTTACGAGAGTTTTAGATATCGTTGATACCGATCCATCCCAAGAAATCTCACCTCTTTTCATCCAGCACAGCTGCAGAATTTCGCGATCTACTCTCTCAGATGTGAAGCGGTAAAAGTTCAATTACTCTTCAACCGTTTATCCGTTTTTACTCAAATTTCTACTGTAGTTACATCTCCTCATTATCTACAACTTTCGTTCTTAGAGTTTTTCGATTTGAGCTACAGATCTTTTTATATAATTCCGATCTACTTTTTCCCACCGGAATAACTCGAATTTTCAAATTTATACTTCGTTCTTTTTCATCCAAAAAGTTGTCGTTGAGTGTTTTATTTTCTTTTTAGGATCTTATTAGTATGTTAGGTTTAGATCCACCATTTTATAAACTTTATTTCGATAAGATTTTGTAGATAGTTAATTAACCCTATTTAATTTGGTTAAGCTGCTTCTTTGACTCTTGTTGCATTACAAACTTTTTCATCCATCATATATTGTTTAGACAACCAGAGAACTAGTAAATTAGTTGTCTTGCATTATTAAATCATCATGCATCCATATGTTGCATTGTTGTTTTGTCTGTTTTGGTTATTTATTGTGGTATGATTGCAACGTGTAGATTGCGAGAGTTACGGTTACTGTTCGTGTGAGGATTGTGGGTGTTACGGTTGCGACTAAGACGAGTGCATGAACGACTCCAATCTCTGTCAAGGCAAGTGACACACATGAACCTACTATTTTATTATATGCATTAGAGTTTTATTGTAGCTATGCATTAGTAGGAGTTGTATGTTATCGCTATGCTAGATTGCTTCACTAACACCCAAGTGGAGCGATCATATGTTACCCCTAGATTGTAGCAATCCTTATGCTAGGCAAACATCGTACTTGTAGATTGCTTAGCCATGCTCTAGATATCGTGGTTGGGATTATTATCACGTTAAAGAAATACTCTCTATTTTAATTGCTTATCAAAACAACATGATAATTAATTAACCACTGGGCGGATTGCTAGCATGTCATCAGAGTACAAAGTTTGGTTGGGACTGCCTCCCAGTATTTTGAGATTTTGTTTAGTTTCTTTATGTAGTTGTTCTTGCGTGCAGCCGTGTTTCATATTAGTATGGGCTAGACATAATTTTTAGGTTGTGGTGACTCGAACCCAACGTGTCCAGAGATGTAGGATAGTGGTAGGATGGTCCGGCTCGTGGAGGGTTTGGGGATCTACTTCTTATGAGTTATGGCTTAATCTTCTTTCCTTCTGTGGTACTAATGGTGTATCATGGTGTTTGGGGTTGATTGGGCAACACGGGTAAAGGGCACAAACCTCGCGATGGTTAAAACTAAGATCTTAGCCGTGTTCCATTGAATTCAGCAACTAGATGGGAAACATGACATATCTCGTTCATCTTGTTTTATTGATTACTACCAATTTGACTATGGGTTATTGGAGAAGTGCATGATGGTGTTTCAGCGTGCTAATCCAAAAAAGGGTAGGCGCACTTTGGTATCAACCAAAGTGTCCAATTAGGTGCAAAATTACTTTCTATTAAAAGATAGGACAAATGCATTTATGCAAAATAGCCTACAAACTCCACCAGCCAAATATGCATGTAGACTAGCACTTGCCATTTATATACCACCATAGTGTCACTTTCCACCATTGCTCAGAATGATCTGACCTCCATTTGGGAGCTGCATATTCCAACGTGCAGGTTGTTCGGATTCAGAGTGCTCGACGTGGGTCTCGTGACTCCACTCAACATGTTTGTTCGCCTGTGGCACAAATTGAAGATTGGAGCTCTACTACTTGTTATTTGGTACTTCTATATTTGTGCTAGATTCCGCTATGCAACTTGTAAAGAATTTCGTACTCTGGATTATTCGCTAGATATGATATACATTTGCTTCTTTGGATATCTATCTAGTTGTGTGTGCTGGTGAACGGTCCAGGGGCCAGTACTACACGCAACAGTATAGCCTGTGTTGGGCCGTACTACTACAGATGGTACCAGAGCAATGTGTTGTCTGTAGGAACGAGACCTTAGAAAATGGATTAGGAAAAGCCATATGATGATAACTTATTTTCTTAAATCCTTCATACATTCTTTCTTTGACTCTATTCTTGTAATCTTCTTATCTTTATCTCCTACCTCCATTTCTTCTTTTTCAAATTATAGTGAAGATTTCCATAGAGAAGAAAATTCAATTCAATATAAAGGAGATTAACTTCAAGATAGAGAAGAAGGCTTACTACAAGAAGGAAACACGATGCAGCTATTGGAGCTATGTGAAGACACTAGGTTTCCCACAATGTAGGTTCCTAGTTATCAAGATCATGTTAGGTGTTGACCATATCCTAATTAGATGATATGGCAATGATAGTCCGTGTATTTTCAACCGTTTTGTTTTCAAAACTTTATGGATATTTTCGCAGGAATCTATATCCTATTTTTGAAAACTATTTTAAAGTATTTGGATTGCTTATACATTGATTGTTAAGTGTTGCTTTGTTCATATATAGTATGGGTAGATATTTTCTTTAGTCCTATCCGTCTAAACTTATCTATTGCTAACCCATAGATGCCTTCTCGTCGCGATCCCAACCGCAACAACGAGGAGGGAGAGAACAAAAACAACATGGAGAACGCAATGACCCAACTTGCACAGCTGATGGCGCAGTACATCACCCACAACAACAACCCATCCACACCTATTTGCTAGCCATTCCTAATCTCGGGACGAGATTCATCTTAAGAGGGTTTGTCTGTAACATCCCAAATTTTACATTTGGAATGTTTTGCATTTAGAGCATATGCATAGCATGACATCATTTCAAAACTTGTATTTGAGTATTGCATTTTAAACCCCAAAACAAAATCATGTTTTAAAAGGACCAAAATCCGCCCATAAGGCGTTTATAAGCCAAAGGATATTTGAATATTTTAATTTTTCCTAAATCACTCCCTAATAGTCTAATATGATAGATTTTCAAATTTCAAAATTTGAGAAATTTGTTTGACTCGATTCCGAATTATATTTCAAAATTTATGAATGTTTTAAGAAAAAGAAAAAAAAAGAAAAAAAAACCGAGCCAACTCCCTCTATATGGCCGGCCCAGGAAGGCACAACCCACATATACAAATCCCGTTTTTCCTGACCTATCTCCATTCAAACTCGCATATCTCTTTATTGGAGAGTCCAAATTCGAATCCGCTTCTTTTGACTTGTTCCCTACTCCAAGGAGCAACTTTCCACCGACCTCCCCACCTATAAATACTCCAGCCCCGGCCGTGAGGTCGTCCCAAAGTCGAAACTTTGATTTCAGATCTGTTTCGTGGTATTTTGCTCGCCACGGTCCGTGAGTTTCTCGGTTGGCTTTCAAGTCTTCACGAGAGTTTATAGATATCATCGATACCGATCCATCCCAAGAAACTTCACCTCTTTTCATCCACCACAGCCGGAGAATTTCGCGATCTACTCTCTCAGATCTGAAGCGGCAAAAGTTCAATTACTTTTCAACCGATTATCCGTTTTCGCTCAAATTTCTACTGTAGTTATATCTCATCATTATCTACAACTTTCGTTCTTTGAGTTTTTAGATTTGAGCTATAGATCTTTTTATATAATTCCGATCTACTTTTGCCCACCGGAGTAACTCGAATTTTCAAATTTATACTTCGTTCTTTTTCATCCAAAAAGTTGTCGTTGAGTGTTTTATTTGCTTTTTAGGATCTTATTAGTATGTTAGGTTTAGATGAACCATTTTATGAACTTCATTTCGATAAGATTTTGTAGATAGTTAATTAACCCTATTTAATTTGGTTAAGCTGCTTCTTTGCTTCTTGTTGCATTACGAACTTTTTCATCCATCATATATTGTTTAGACAACCAGAGAACTAGTAAACTAGTTGTCTTGCATTATTAAATCATCATGCATCCATGTGTTTCATTGTTTTTTTGTCTGTTTTGGTTATTTATGGTGGTATGATTGCAACGTGTAGATTGCGAGAGTTGCGGTTGCTATTCGTGTGAGGATTGTGGGTGTTACGGTTGCGACTAAGACGAGTGCATCAAAGACTCCAATCTATGTCAAGGCAAGTGACACACATGAACCTACTATTTTATTATATGCATTAGAGTTTTATTTTAGCTATGCATTAGTAGGAGTTGTGTGTTATCGCTATGCTAGATTGCTTCACTAACACCCAAGTGGAGCGATCATATGTTACCCCTAGATTGTAGCAATCCTTATGTTAGGCAAACATCGTACTTGTAGATTGCTTAGCCATGCTCTAGATATCGTGGTTGGGATTATTATCATGTTAAAGAATTACTCGCTATTTTAATTGTTATCAAAACAACATGATAATTAATTAACCACTGGGTGGATTGCTAGCATGTCATCAGAGTACAAAGTTTGGTTGGGACCGCCGCCCAGTATTTTGAGACTTTGTTTAGTTTCTTTATGTAGTTGTTCTTGTGTGCAGCCGTGTTTCATATTAGTATGGGCTAGACATAATTTGTAGGTTGTGGTGACTCGAACCCAACGTGTCCAGTGATGTAGAATAGTGGTAGGATGGTCCGGCTCGTGGAGGGTTCGGGGATCTACTTCTTATGAGTTATAACTTAATCTTCTTTCCTTCTGTGGTACTAATGGTGTATTATGGTGTTTGGGGTCGATTGGGCAACACGGGTAAAGGGCACAAACCTCGCGAGGGTTAAAACTAAGATCTTAGCCGTGTTCCATTGGTTAGGAACAATTCAGCAACTATATGGGAAACATGACATATCTCGTTCATCTTGTTTTATTGATTTCTACCAATTTGACTATGGGTTATTGGAGAAGTGCCTGATGGTGTTTCAGCGTGCTAATCCAAAAAGGGTAGGCGCACTTTTCTCAGAATCCGGGCTTTCGGGAAGATCTTCGCCGCGCTGAAGACTGCGGGAATGTTACTTGTTAGCAAGTACATTCCCGACAAAGGAGGAGAAATCTCGGAAGTTAGAAAACTCCCGGAAGCGATCGAGGAGGTGGCGAACCAGAAGGAATCCTGGTTCCGCTCCGCAGCTCGTGGTGGTGCACGCATGGCCCTTGGGCTAATGTGCATGCACTACACCACCGCCAAGTCTTGGCGCGTGGCGACTGGTATCCCGCAAGGATACACGGACGCGCAGCGAGCCAGCATCTTCGACTCTGTCAGAGGGCACACTACCAAGATAGCGCAGATGGTATCGATCTCCACCTTCTTCCCGGAGGAAGAGATTCTGGCAAATCCTAAGGACCCCAGCAGCGAAGAGGAGGACTCGGATTCTGAGGAGGGCGCCTAATTCCTGAGTAGTTAGCAGGAAAAAATAGAAGCATTACTATTCTCTCAATGTAATATTCATTGTAATGATATGTATCATTTGTATAAACAAGTATCCCTCTTTTGCGGTTAATTTTATGTCTTTGCAAGTTTTTTCGGGTTTTAATTCCTTTGCCTTCTAAGTTCTCTGGTTATATGTTTTGACTATCCTTAGTGTTGAAATTGCTCAATAGTACTTAATCTTCACGCCAAGTGACTGGGTTTAACCGATCAGTCGAAACTCGGAAACATGGATTGTACTAAGGCATTTTTACTTACTAATTTCAGTGACTCAACAAAGAAACAATCAGATAATACTTAGCAAAAAGTAAGGAATTTTGAAAATGTATGAAACTCAGGCACGCGGGCACAATCTGGCTTTCCTTAAGCCTCCTTAGGTTGCAAAGTATTCAGTTTTATAACTCCGAGCACGCAGGCACAATTCGGGTTAACGTTGAGTATTTTGAAAGATCATTGGGAAATAGATATGACGGACTTATGCTTTGTATGAAAAATGAACATATTAAAACAGAAATGCACGAATCCCGACAACATTATTTCATGATCTCAAATATGTTTACATACAAATTGAACTAGTGTAGAAGGGACGTAACTGCTGGATGCTCTAGGGTATCGTTGTCTCTCCTAGTTCGACATCTATCTTTCTCTTTCTTTTGTGATTCGGTCGTTTAGGATCATCTTCCATATTCCTAATATATACAAGATAGTAAGATCCATTTTTCATAGCCTTGCTAATGACAAATGGTCCCTCCCAAACTGGGGCTAATTTGTGCTTCCTTTCCTGCACCGATCTTAGCACTAGGTCACCTTCTTTGAAAGAACGGTGTCTGATTTTCCGACTATGGTAGAGTTGTAATCCTTGCTGATAAATGGCAGATCTTTGAAGCGCAAGCTCTCGTTCTTCTTCTAAAATATCGAAGACATCCTGTCGTGCGTTTTCGGCATCCGAGTCATCATAAGCCTGCACTCTTGGGCTATCATGGAACATGTCCGTTGGAAGCACTGTTTCTGCGCCATAAACCAGGAAAAACGGTGTTTGCTCTGTTGATCTATTCGGCGTCGTTCGAATACTCCAAAGCACGGAAGGTAATTATTCTACCCATGCACCAGCTGCTCCGTGAAGAGGAGACTCGAGTCTTGGGCGTATTCCCTGCAGGATTGAGCTATTTATTCTTTCAACCTGCCCATTGAATTGTGGGTGTGCCACAGATGCAAGATCTAGGCGTATTCCCGTTTATCGGCAATATTTTTCCAACTCTCCAATAGAGAAATTTGTCCCGTTGTCAGTGATTATGTTGTGTGGAATACCGTATCTCATGACTACGTCAATGATGAAATTTCTGGCAGTCACACCGTCAAGTTTTTTTGATGGGTTTCGCCTCCACCCACTTGGTATACTTATCTACCGCAACAAGTAGATGTGTAAGTGCACCTCTGGCAGTTTTGAATTGTCCCATCATATCTAGCCCCAGACCGCAAATGGCCATGTAATGGGGATAGTTTTGAGTGCTTGAGCTGGCATATTCGTCTGCTTGGCGTAATACTGACATCCGGCACATGTGTTTGCTATGTTCTCGGTGTCAGTCTTGGCTGTTAGCCAGAAAAACCCTGCACGGAATGCTTTTTTGATTATGCTTTTTGATTGAGCATGATTTCTGCAATCTCCTGCATGTATTTCCTTGCAAGATTTCTCGGCCTTCCTCTGGGGAAATACATCGCTGAAAATTTCCGATAGTGCTGCGTTTATATAGGCAACCATTAATTACCGTGTATCCTTTGCATCGACGTTGTATTTGTCTTTGCAAGACCTCGTCATGCTCCATCAGGGAACTTCTGATCAACTAGAAAGTTTAAATATGGAATTGTCCAATCCGTGTTAACGAGCAGGACTTCAATTGACTCGGAAACGAGAGGATAATCAACATCTCCACCTTTGATCGATGGTTTATGCAAATGTTGGTAAAACACACCAGGTGGTAGGGTTTTCACTCTTTCCGAGCCCATGCGGGCTAACGCATCCGCGTTCCAATTTTCTTCCCTTTTAATATGAAGTACTTCAAATCCCATGAAGCAAATGGCGAGTTCATCCACCGTTCTCCGATATTCGGCCATGATGGGAGTTTTGGCGTCCCATGTTTCGTTTAGCTGATGTTGTACCAAATCCGAGTCACTATAGCAAAGTATGCGCTTAACTCCTATTTCTTTTGCAATATGCAAGCCATGAAGCAAGCTTCATATTTTGCCACGTTGTTACTGGCGTTGAAGTATATTTGTAATACATACTCCATAGTATCGCCTTATGGAGATTTTAGCACTACACCAGCTCCAACGCCTTCTTTAATCTTGGATCCGTCAAAATGCCTGACCCAGTATTCCGACTCCGGCATTGGTGTGTTTTCCATTGCTTCTGTCCAATCGGCAACGAAATCTGCCAACACCTGGGATTTCATTGTCTTCCGGGGTTGGTACTTAATGTCGAACGCAGCTAGCTCAATGCCCCATTTGGCTACTCGGCCTGTTGCGTCCGCATTCTTGATGATATCCCCTAGTGGTGATTTTCTTACCACTGTTATGGAGTGTCCTTGGAATGAATGGCGGAGTTTCTAGATGCGAAAAACACGCCATATGCCAGCTTTTGATAATGTGGATACCTTTGTTTTGACTCCGAGAATACTTCGCTGACATAATACACCGGATACTGATCTGGAATGCTTTGTTCATCTTTTCGCCTTTCCACAATTATCACTGCGCTAATAACCCTTTTTTTCGTTGTAAGATACAGTAACATGGGTTCTTTGTCTTTTGGGGATGCCAAAATCGGAGCTTTCATCAAGGTTTATTTTAACTGGGTTAATGCTTTGTTCGCCTCTTCTGTCCATTCAAATTTGTCGGATTTCTTCAACAATTTGTATAATGGCAGAGCCTTGTCTCCTAGCCGGCTTATAAACCTACTGACTGCGTCTGCAGAACCCGTCAATCTTTGGACATCTTTTAAGCACGCATGCCTTGTGATGTTCAAGATTGCCTTGATCTTTTCCGGATTTATTTCTATTCCTCTATGAGAAACGATAAAACCCATAAGTTTTCCTGAGGGAACCCGAATACACACTTTAATGGATTCAACTTCATTTTATAAGTGAGCACATTTTCAAAATTTTCTCGTAGATCTTCAAGGAGTGGATCCTTTTCCTTGGAAACGACGGCAATATCGTCCACGCAAACGTGCACGTTTTTGCCAATCTGACTATGCAAACAACGTTGCATGCAACGCTGGTATGTTGCACCGGCGTTCTTCAAGCCGAAAGGCATGGTTATGTAATAGTATGTTCCATAGGGTTTTATGAAAGAGGTTTTGATCTGATCTTCTTCTTTCATGCGTATTTGATGGTACCTGGAATAAGAATCGAAAAGGCATAAAAGCTCAGAGCCAGCAGTGGCATCTATTATTTGATCGATCCTGCGGTAACGCGAACCTATCTTTCAGGACACAATTTGTTCAATCCCGTGTAATCTATACACATACTAAGAATAGTACTATCCTACTTCGGGACTAATACTGGGTTCGCAGACCAATCAGTATGAATTACTTCTCGGATAAAATCAGCTGCTAGAAGCCGGATAATTTCCTTGTCAATAGCCTTCCGTCTTCTTCCGTCAAATCGACGAAGACCTTGCTTGACAGGTTTTGATCCTGGAACCACCTTTAATTGATGCTCAGCAAGTTTCCTGGGTACACCCGGCATGTCCGCTGAACACCAGGCAAAAATATCCCACTTCTCACGGAAGAACTTGATGAGCGCGCTTTCCTATTTTTCAGTCATCCCAGTTCCAACTACGACAAACTTTGTCGGGTCTTTGGGATCTAGGATAATCTGTCTTGTATTCTCTGATGCTTTGAAGCTATCTGCCGTCTTCCGGCTTTCTTTTCCTGCCGACATTTCTGTCGGCGATACTTCCTTTGCCAACTCTTTCAATTCCTCATTTGCTATCACTTGTTCAGCGCACAGGGTGTTTCCTTTTTCCAGCTCGTTTGCCAATTTGAAGTCTCCCGATATGGTGATTACTCCTCCTTTTGGCCCTGGCATCTTCAGCTTGTTATAGATATAACATGATCTTGCCATGAATTTGGCGAAAGTTGGATGTTCGACTATTGCATGGTATACACTTTCGAACGGCACCACCACGAATGAGATCTTTTCCTGACGGAAGTGTTCTCTTTCTCCGAAGGTTACATCTAGGGAAATTTCTCCTACGGAATGTGCTTGTCTGCCCGGAACAATGCGGTGGAAACGTATGTTGCTGTGATTGAGCTGGGTTTCGGAGATGCGCAGATGCTTCAGTGTATCTAGGTACATAATGTTGATACTAGATCCTCCATCCATGAACACTCTTTTCAGCCTAGTGTTTTGAACTATGGGATTACGATTAGAGCTTGCATGCCGGGTTCTGGGATATTTCCGGGATGATCGGACTGATCCCAGGTGATTGGCGTATTTGAATACTTCAAGAATTTGGGGGTTGGTGGGACAACGGCGTTGATTTCTCGAAGGGTTCGCTTCACCTGTTTTGCTGAGGGAGTTGCCAGAAAAGTTAGGTTACATTCTCCATCAACTCTCGGGAATTTTGGCTCGCCTTTCCGCTGTTGTTCCTGTATTTTTTCGTTAATGTCTGATTCACTTTCTTCCTTTTCAGCTTGTGGATTTTGCTTGGAGAATTTCCTCTTCGAATTCTTCCCCTTGTTCCCGCATCCTGCAATGCCTTTCATGTGCTTATTAAGCCGGCATTCTGCATTGGTATGGGTAGGTTTCCCAAATTGCGAATGGTAGACAAAGTTTTCCAACTTAATCTTTTCCCACTCTTCCTTTGAGTAGGAGATAGGTTATGTGTTTCTTCCCTTCCATTTGCTACCATTATCCTTTCCAAAGGTTAAGTTAACTTGTTTGGGCTTTGGCTGCGGTTCTGGAGTAGATTTTTCTCAGAACGAGGCGACTTTTTGGCCTGAGCCAAATCATAAATATTTCCACCTCTTGCTCTGATGTTGTCTTTGGCCGCTGCGTGCTCATTGGCGGTGGTAAGCATAGATCTGAGATCTTTGTGCTCCTTTGAACCAACCATGAACGGTACAAGTCTGGGTTTTAAGCCGTTGATGAAAGCATGCATTGCTTGTACATCACTTACTCCAGAACATGTGTTATTCATTGTTGTCCATCTTGAAATAAAGTCGAAATACGACTCGTCTTCAAACTAGACGCCAGCGGTTTAGCTGGTTGATGCTCTTAGGGCGTTTGTATGTACCCCGAATATGATGAGTGAATACTCTGTCCATATCATCCCAACTATCTACGGTTCTTGACGGAAGCCCATTGATCCAATCTCTGGCTCCATCCAGCAACATTAGGGGGAGAAATTTCACCGCCTCTAGGTCTGTCCCTTTGTTGATCTGGACGGCAGTGTAGTAGTCTGAAAGCCATGTATCCGGGTTCGTACTTCCGGTATACTTTTGGTAAGTTGGACCAACTTTGGCAAAGCCATAATGTAGGGTTATTCTTCGGATCCTGTCAGTGAAGCACTTAGGTACAAAGTATAGATCATCTCTTTCCACCTTATCGGCGTGAGCGGAATATCTGCCGGCTGAATGGACAGAAGGGGATCTGCTCCTTTCTGGTCCATTGTTGCGCGATTGCGCTCTTTCGTGATTATCCATGTTTCATCCGTTATCGTGTCCTTTGGAATAAGGTGGAGTTCTACTCCTTGGCCTTTCTTTGTTCCTAGGATGAGTACGTGATCTCTCACGCCTGTGAGGAGTGTCATATCTTCTGGCTTTTTCAGCTGGGCGTCTTGGAGGCGGCATCATTTTTCTTTCTTTCTGGTTTTGTTCCTCCCGCTCACGGGGATTATTTCCACCTTTCGGCAGATGGGATCCTGTCCTGGACGCTGCATCCTTATGATCTGGAATTTTCTTGTCCTTTCTTGGATCTCCTTTTTTCTCCATAGAATTGCCTGAATCTCTAGGTTCGCCAGGTCCAGGTGCTCCAGCGGCACATGTGGCAGTTTTGCATAGGGTCGAGTCATCATGCAACTTCCCTGATCTTGCATGTGCTCGTTGTTGCTGTTGCAATGCTTTTCCTAGGAAAGCATACACCCCTTGAAGCTTTTCGTCGTTGAAGTACAGATCATCGTTAAGGATGGCGAACGCGACCTCTGCGTTTTTGGCTGTTGTTTTGTATATGCGTTCGCCCTTGACATTGGTGCCGTTTACTTGTCTTTTCCAAGAAGGGTTTTGGAACTGTTCTTTCGGTGGCAGCACATCCGGCTTTGCAATTCCGGGTAACCGTGTAGGTTTTATGCCAGATCTATTCCTTCTTTTGTATTCCTATATTTCTTCCTGCTGGAACTTAATGCTAGCCTGGGTTTTTAAGAGGTTTTCCCGAGTTCTGAATAGATGTTGCTGCTGCCGCTGTAGAGCTTGTCTCCTGGCTTCCAGCACTTCAGGGGGTTCGTCACGTCCCACTGGAGTTTGAATTAGATCAAGTTCGTCCTGTTCCGACATTTGTGGGACACGGATTTCCTTTTTTTTCTTCTCCGTAGGTGTGACTCTGCTTCCTCCTCCTACTTTGAGGTTTTAGTTAGCAATATCTGCCAACTTTTTCTTCTGGAGTTTATACAAGAGTTTCTTGGCAGTCTTCTTTTTCTTTTTGGAAGAGGGAGGTTTTTTGCCAGGTTCATCCGCTGTCAATTCCTTGACATCGGGGTAAATTGGACTTGTTTCACCATCCTCTCTTTCTTCCTCCGGCGGAGGTGTTTTGGGGTCTTCATCATCTCCGGCATCTGTGTTTTAGCCGGTTTTGCCATAAGGACTTCATGGAAGCCCCCTGCATAGATTTGACCTTTCTCTCGGAAGCATCTTCATCTTCATCCTCAGAATCTAGGTCTTCAGATCTGGGTCTCGACTCCAATCTTGCCTCTAGGGCAGCTAACAAAGAGTCGGTTTCTGAGTTCATCGTCTCATTGACGGGTGTCAGATCTTCCACTTGAACTGTGGGATTGTTTTCGTCTGCCTCTTCCACGGGATTTCTTTCATCCGTGTTTTCAGCGACCTCGGACTGCACCATGCAAATAAAATGAGATATGATTGCGTGCATCTCCGAAGAGGCAGCAATTTCAGCAGGATATTAGCGATTTGAGCAGAATCTCGTATCATAGTTTTCTTCAACCGGGTATAGGGCGGGTGGGATAAATTTGCTTCCACCACAGAATCCCATTGCCTTTGCAGTTAATCCGATAAAGATGTTTGCAGGTCCAATTGGTAAAACGCAGACACTTACCAGATGATTCCGTGCTGGCATGTACAATCCGTTGTCGAGGAAGCGCCCGACGTCATCGTTGAATTCCAAGCTTCCGACAGTTATGGTACTGCCGTTTCCGCCGAGTATCCCCGATCAAAACATAACGCCTGAAGTCGCTGGCCCCACGGTGGGCGCCAACTGTCGAGACATCGTGGTAGAGTTCATAGACGGGGGTTCCATGATACTACCGGTAGAGACGTGGGGGACGTGGTAAAAAAGACAACCAGGGACACCAAGTTTACCCAGGTTCGGTACGTCACAACTAGGCGGCGTTCCTACTCCTGCAATCTCACTAAATCAGGGCTGAAGCCTGAAGTATACAAAGTACAATGTGAGTAGGGTTTCACTAACTCGACGAGGATCAACTTCTCGGCGAGTTGGCTTCTAGCTAATTCTACTCTTGTTCTTTTCTCCCGTCCGGCTTTATATAGATAGCCGGGTTAGGGATTACAGAAAGGAAACCTAGAAGACTACGAAAAGTATCTAACTTGGAAAGCAAGGAATCCGTCTTCTTCTCCAAACCACACCACTTTGGGTCGTGATCCGGGTTCTTCTAGAATCCGGCTTCGGCGCGTCAGCTTACTGGGCCGCCTAATGGACTGTGACCCATTACCAACAGGCCAACCTAGTAATCCGGCTCTTTAGGACAATGCCGGATATACCCCTATTCGGAATATATCCAATAGTGCACTACCGGTTCAGCAGCAACGTGGAATCTACACAAAACAATAAAATTTCTTTGCCCCAATGAAGGAGTGAGGTTGTCAATCTCACCGGTTTTGCTGAAACAAAGGATTAGACATATAGCGTGGAAAATAGTACTTGTTTGCAGTAAATGAAAGAGAACAATGATTGTAGCAGGAAAACAGCGGGAAAACAGTGGTTGTATTATCAGTGTAAAGAAATGGACCCGGGTCCACATTTCACTAGAGGTGTCTCTCCAAAACTGATAGATAACATACTCGGTAAACAAATTACAGCTGGACAATTGACAGATATGAAGGCTGCACCGTAGTGCATATGCATGACATGATGATTACTATGTGATTCATGCGGGCATTACAACAAGATACATAGATCGTTATCCAACTGCATCTATGACAAATAATCCACCCTTAGAGTGTCATCCGAGCAAACCTTGGGTATTAAGTTGCAACCAACAGATAATTGCATTAAGCAAAGTGTGTAATATAAACAATAAAAATCATCCTTAGACAAAGCATTGTTGTTTTCTCCCTAATGGCAACAACACATCCCCGACCCGTTACATTCCTGTCACTCGACCGGGAGCGAAAGGGAGGCATGAACCCACTATCGAGTCTAAATACTCCCTCTTGGAGTTACAAGTATCAACTTGGCGAGAGCATCTACTAGTAACGGAGAGCATGCAATATCATAAAGAACATACATATGAAAGAACATGATAGATTGATAATCACTCGACATATCATTCAATATTCATCAGATCCCAGCAAACACAATATGTAGCATTACAATAAGATGAGCTCGATCATGTTAGGCAGCTCACAAGATCTAAACATGAGGTGTAAAGAGGAGAGAACAACCATCTAACTACTGCTATGGACCCGTAGTCCAGGGATGAAATACTCACGCATCATTCCGGAGGCACTCATGGTGATGAAGAGCCCTCCGGTGATGATTCTCCCTCCCGGCAGGGTGTCGGGGAGAGCTTCAGAACCCTCCCGAACTAGGGTTGACGATGACGGCGTCTACGGATCTTTTTGGTGGAAAAGACTCGGGTCTTTAGGTTTAACCTGAGGAGAGGTATAAATAGGCGAGAGGCAACATCGGTGGGCAGCCAAGGGGGCACACCACCTCAGGCGCGACCAGAGGGGCGGGGGCGCGGCCCTATGGTGTGGGCCCTCTGAGGCCCCCCTCAGGGTATCCTCCGGACTCCGTGTACGTGACGACTTTCTAAGACTCTAAGATTTTGTTTCGTCTAATTCCGAGAATATTTCCAGAACAAATTTTCTGAAACCAAAAACAGCAGAAAACATGAACTGACTCTGTGGCATCTTGTCAATAGGTTAGTTCCAGAAAATCTATAAAAATGACATAACGTGTATAAGAAACATGTAGCATATGGCATAAAAAAAACATGGAACATCAGAAATTATGGATACGTTTGAGATGTATCGAGCATCCCCAAGCTTAGTTCCTACTCATACTTAAGTAGGTAAACGATAAAAACAAATAATTTCTGAGGTGACATGCTACCAACATAAACTTGATCATCATAAAGTAAAAGCATATGTACGCTGAGATCGTAGTACTTTAAACATAGCCATGATAAATATAATTTTAACAATGGAACTTAGCAATCACTTTGCATCATGAAAAGTAACACAAATAAAAGATCATGAATAATAATGCACTTGAAAGTTATACATTTGTTTCAAGCATAAAGAAAACATATCAAAGTGATATTTCTCTTGTCCTTACGAGTGGAGAAAAACATAAATACCAGGATACCTTCAAAGTTCAAGTGGACGACTAGAACACATAATTTGAGAGAAAGTAATAACACATCATAAATCAATTAATAATAATCTATGGGACCGATGCACATTAAACTCAGAATGGAAATTACGATCTCTCAACTGTGCATAAAGTTAGAAGATTGAGACTCAACATAAAAGTAAAAGAAAGTCCATTCGCAGAGGGAAGCAGGGGTTAACTCATGTGCTAGAACTTTTTATTTTATTGAACCGAGGTATTGAAAATATTTTTTAGAGAGGTGTATGCCTATGTCAACGAATGGTAAACAGACAATACAGTATGTCACAAGCCAACTAGACTTCACAAGAGCGGCTCCCATTGAAGGACGCAACTGGGGTAAGAAGGTCATCTCTCTTTCTCTTTTCTTTACACAATTATACTTTGACTGATAAATCAGGGGCAAAATAGTGAAGATAATTTTATAGTAACCAATTTTGGGGCTGGGCACCCCGCTGCCAGCTCTTCTATCATTTTGGATAAGCGGATGTGCCACTAGTCCAGGTGTGTAAAGTCCAATCAACAAGTGAGATAAAGATTCTCTATTCACGTCCTCATGAGCTAAACAGGGGCAGAAACAGGTATGATCTTGAAGGTTTTAAAGGTAGCACATGAGAAATTTACTTTGAAGTGGCGGTGAAATACCACATATAGGTAGGTATGGTGGACACATTTGACAAACTTTGGACATTGATGGAAGCTACAAGAGGACTCAATGTGTCATCAACTCCGTTGAGGATGTAGTCCTTGAGCTCATCATCATCTACCTTCTTCCCTGCAGTAGCTAGTTTTGAGGCAAAAACTTTCATCTTGAGATGAATTGTTGGGCAGTCATGTCAAGCTTCTTGGTGTTGGTAAGAACTCCACAAAGGGTAGAAACACGAGCCTTGGACTAAGTGTTGTAGAGGTTATTGATTGCGCTCCAAATTTCTGCAGCATTCTCAAGACCATATGTGTGCGCAAGAACATCCTCGGAGAGAGAATTGACAAGGAAGCTGACCACCAATTGATCCTTGGTGACCCACGCATCAAAAGCTGGGTTGGGGACAGAAATTTTCTTTTGATTGGCATCCTCGGCTTCGATGAATTCAGAGGGAACAACCTCGATTCCTTCAAGAAGTGGCATTACATGTGCACCACGAAGAGGGTAGGACCTGCGTCTTCCATGACAAAAAAAATGTCACGGGTAAGCCTTGTCGCTGGAGGAGCACCAATCACAGCAGCGGAGGGCGTCGAGGGGGAGGCTATTGGGGAGGGACGGATTTTTGGAGAGCGGGTTCTAGGGTTTTTGGAGGATGCGGTGTGTCCTTGATTGGGTGTAGGTTCCTAAGGTCTTTGGAGTTGTGAGGGAGGGGGGAGCTCGACGATCCCTTTTTGGAGAGAGATCCTGGAGGTGGCGGCTGATCGGAGATGATTTGCGGCGGCGGCAGCTAGAGGGAAGGGAGAGCTCTTGATACGATGTTCGTGTATGGGGAGAACGATAGCCCCTGTCGGTGGCTTCGGTTACATGTTAATAGTCGAAGGGAAAACCCCCATCGAGGTGTCGTACAGAATACGTACAGGAGGAGCGAAGTACTACTCCGTGTCCTGTCTATACACAAACACATACCCGAATACAATAGGAACCAGAAATAACACGCATATCTCATATGTGTAATAAATGCACGTAAATATTCATGTGCATGTAAAACATAAATTGATATAAATAGATAATATTATAAAGCATTAGAATTTTCACTTCGGCATGATTTGGTCTCACATGCACAGTTAGCTCCAATTCTAGTATCTTGACTTTGATCAACAATGCATCATGAAATCAATGAATTTTTGGAAAAAAAAGGTTCATATCTCTACTATATAAAAAGTCTTAACGACTGGTACGTCGTACGTCTCCGTTTCCACGATCAATCCTCGCTTCCGCTCGTACGTCCCCGCTCGATCAATTCTTGAGGCCCATCATAGCCCAAACGGAGGTGGCCTATCAGGCCAGATTTTCGTCAACATCATATACAGCCCTGAAAAGTACATCCCCGCTCAATCAATTCTTTACATGACAAAAAAAGAGGGCCATCATAGCCCAAACGGAGGTGGCCCATCAGGACAGATTTTCCTCAACATCGTATACAACTCTGAAACCGAAACGGAGAAACACAACAAGTTAATCCAGCGCTCAGGGACACAAAAAAGGACTTTTTGCAGGGCATATAGAACTCTGAAACGGACACGGAGAAACACCAGCAAATTAATCCAGTGCCTAGGGACTCATAAAAAGGATTTTCTCCACCAAAACACCAACAAATTAATCCAAAGCATACAGCGCTCGGGTTATGCTCTGTCTACCCGTTCTGCCTGTCGACATTGCCGCCCTCTGGCTGCCGAATTCGGCGGGACTCCATTGCCACCGTCTGGCAGCTCTGTCGAATTTGTCGTACGCCTGTGCGCCACCAAAGGTACTACATATAACACATAAACCCATAGTTATTTCACGATTTAGAACTGTAGACAAACACAGTGCTGATGTTATAGATTGGTAATAATATATAGTACAAGGTATAAGAAATCACTCTATTTGGTCTACCGTGCAACAATTTGGCCCTCAAGAAGTCCTGCCGTACATGCTATCCTTGGCTGCAGAACCTTTGTTAAGCAAAAACAATCATTACACACAGGTTGGATGCCATGCTAGCTTAAGTCAAAACAACACACAACGCTACACGAAAACAACAATCCTTCTAATCCTGAAACTGCAAAAATATTCCATACCTTCATGTGATTTTATTTCCTCATGGATGTGAACTTTATTGCAGAAAATTCCTAGAAGATAACGCAGCAAAGACTACGAACGGGGAAATCTGCTCTCGTCTTCACCTACGCTGATGGCAGATCAAAAGAAACCAGCTGCAAACATTTCAGTAGATAAAAATCAGGCAAGATGTGAACGTGATAGAGCTCGACGAAATAGTATGACGACCGAGCAAAGGGAGGAGATTAATGCACGTAGAAGAGAAGGATCAGGCAGGGACAATCTATCAAGACGTGAACGTGACAGAGCTCGACGAAATAGTTTGACGACCGAGCAAAGGGAGGAGATCAATGCACGTAGAAGAGCAGCCCCGCGAACATCTACACGTACCATAACTGAAGAGCAGAGGGTGGCACTACAGGCGCGACGTAGGACAAATGCCATGGCTAGGAGGAATACCCCATGCGCTGAATCCATCGCGATGCCGTGCCCGAATACATCAACTTTGCCAACAGTAAATCTGACAACAAGCACCCACGCATCACCCGTCACAGAGGGAACGCCAGAGTATACCATTAGGACAAACGGTAAAACATCAATCATAATCTATTTATTTATGTCATGGATTAAAGCATCATACTTATCAGATCGGGATCGAGAATGTTGCAGGCGACATGGAGGACTTCATCAGCGGTATCATGGACGAGAATAACATACCCAATAACCTCACGGACGATGAGTGCTACACGTATGGTATGTATGCCAGCCTTTCCATCGAGCCTATCTATTTCCATCAAGCCTATCTATTTCCATCAAGCTTATCTCTTATGGAACATATTGATGTGTTTCTATCTCTTACGGAACAAACTGATGTGACATCCTATGCATGTAGGTTTTGACACTGATGACATGGACCTCGATACACCGGTAGACTCATCCGACGAGGGCTTTATTGATCCATTTGATTTTGTGTACTCAAACCTCCCACGCACACACATCCTGGAGCAAGTCCCCAACTGCGAACACTGCCATGCCAACAGGTTTGAGCATGAGACACCTGGTTTCTGCTGTCGAAACGGACAGATCGAGCTGGCTGAACTAGTGCCTATCCCGGAGCTAACGAGGCTATGGTCTAGCATGGATGCAGAGTGCCGACACTTTCGGGAGAGCATGCGATTCTTCAATGGCCACTTCTCCTTCACAACCCTTGGCGTCAGTCTCGACAACGATTGCACAAATATGAGGTCTGGGGTCTATACATTTCGAGCACAAGGCTCCTTGTACCACAACGTGCATTCTTTCGGGCCAGGCTCTCGCCCAGAACATCTACAACTCTACTTCTACGATGATGATCCCAGCTTGATCCATCGCAAGGAAGCCACCAAGGAACTAGACCAAGAGGTTGTGCGTAAGGTTGTGGACATAATGAGGGTAAACCCCTACTCCAAGCAGTTTAGGAGTTTGGGCGCCCATAAGGATAACCTCGAGGACTATCGTATAGAACTTAACACCGACAAGAAGTTAGATCAACAGAGATACAACACACCAGTGTCATCTGAGGTGGCTGCGATCTGGGTCGAGGGAAGCAACCCTGAAAGCAGGTTCAAGCGCAACATTACCCTCTACGGCAACAACAACGAGAGACAAAGGATGCTATGACCCGCTCTCGTATCCACTTTTCTTCCCAAAGGGAGAGCTTGGTTGGCATCCAAATATACCTAAACGTAATAAGTCTTGGAATCTTGCGCAAGTACCAAGAGCAGAGCGTGACGACGATCCAGGTTTGCCTATCTGGGATACTTCTCCATTTATTTGTCTATCCTTCTCTTATGTTTCATAACCTTCTTTTTTTCTCTCACAGAGGGGGGTGGCAATTTATGCGTCCCCGTCAGAGACTACTACTGTTACCGTCTACAGACACGTCCTGCTATATTCAACCCTATACTACATGGAGGGCGACTGTTACAACAATGGGCGGTGGACATGTACATAAAGATCGAGGGATGTAGGTTGAATTGGTTCCGAAAGCACCAACCAGAGATACGTGCTGATCTATATAAAGGCATTGTCGATAGTATTACAGCCGGAGAGACTCGAGCAAATGTTGTTGGCACAAGGATCGTTCTCCCCTGGAATTTCCAGGGGTGCTTCCGAGACATGAAGCGGAGGCATATGGACGCCATGGCCTTAGTGCAGACATATGGCAAGCCTGACATCTTCCTGACAATGACATGCAACCCAAACTGGCAGGAGATACAAGATGCCCTGCTTCCAGGCCAAACCCCGCAGGATCGGCCGGATATTGTGGCCCGGGTGTTTAGGGCCAAGCTAGAGAAGATGAAGGAGATGCTAACCAAGAAGAACATCCTGGGCGTTGTGAAGGCGTACGTCTACGTGGTCGAGTTCCAGAAAAGGGGCCTCCCGCATGCCCATTTCCTATTGATCATGGATTCCAAATATAAGCTCGTTGTGCCAGAGCAGTATGACCACCTCATATCCGCCGAGCTCCCGAACAAGGATAAATATCCGGAGCTATACGCCATGGTCGTGAAGCATATGATGCACGGCCCATGCGGTGTCCTAAAGAGAGACAACATGTGCATGCAAGATGGGTCGTGCAAGTGTAGGTACCCACGGGCATTCAACGAGACCACCATTCAGGGTAAAGACTCATACCCCATTTATCGAAGACGGAAGGACGGCCGTTCGGCGAAGGTTCGTGGTGCGACGCTCGACAATAGATGGGTTGTTCCTTACAACCCCTACCTTTTGCAGATGTTCAACTGTCACATTAACGTGGAGGTGTGCTCAAGCATAAAGGTTGTCAAGTACCTATATAAGTACATATACAAGGGCCACGATCAGACTTCATTCAACATCGATAAACCCGACGTCGATGGTATCATAGATGAGATCAAGAGATACATTGACGCAAGGTGGATTACTCCTCCTGAAGCCATGTGGAGGATATTTGGTTTCAAACTATGTGAGTGTCACCCGTCTGTACTACAGCTCCCGCTTCATCTCCCAAATATGCAACGAGTCATGTTCAAAGAGGGAGACAACTTGAAAGATGTCGTTGCCCAGGAGCACAAATCCATGCTAACAGAGTATTTCGTGGCTAACCAAAATCATGAGTGGGCTCGAGATATTCTCTACAGGGATTTTCCAGGAAGGTTCACATGGCAACCATCGAAGTACTGGAAGAAAAGGACAAGGGATCACCAAGTAGGCCGAATCGTGACAGCAAATCCTGCCGAGGGGGAGCGGTACTTTCTTAGGGTGCTTCTAAACCACGTACCAGGCTCGACGTCCTTCGAAGTCCTGAAAACCGTTGATGGTGTGTTATGTGACACCTTTCGTGAGGCCGCGGAGAGGAGGGGTCTAATCGAGGCCGACAACACGCTTGACGAGTGTCTTACTGAATCGGAGCAGTTCGCCATGCCAGCCTCACTCAGGAGGCTCTTCGCAACGATCTTGGTATTTTGTGAGCCTGGCGATGTGCGCGGTCTTTGGGATCGACACCTTGAGGCGATGTCTGATGACTACCAGCGGAACAACACGTGTCAAAAAGCGGTGGAGCAAATGGTGTTGCTTGATATCAGGGGCATGCTACAATCTATGGGCAAAGACATAAGAGATTTCCCTCTTCCGCACATTGACGAGACTTATGACAACACTCGAGGAGAGTTTAGGGAGGTAATTGAGGAAACCGACATCAAGGTTGACGAGGAAGACGCTTCTCTGGTGGACTTACTAAACCTCGAGCAAAGGCTTGCCTACGATGAGATACTAGAGTCTGTTGATGGCGAAAAAGGGGGCGTATTCTTTGTTGATGGTCCGGGAGGCACTGGGAAGACCTATCTTTACAGGGCATTACTCGCTAGGGTTCGTGGACAGGGAAATATTGCGGTGGCTACTGCGACGTCTGGTGTCGCCGCTTCAATCATGCCTGGAGGTAGGACAGCCCACTCGAGGTTCAAGATCCCACTTAACCTTGGAGAAAGGGCATCGTGTAGCTTTAGTAAGCAGAGTGGGACTGCCAAACTCTTGGAGAAGGCGAAACTCATACTATGGGACGAGGCCACCATGACGAAACGACAGGCAGTTGAGGCGTTGGACAGAAGCATGCGCGACATCATGGAAAGTCCGGACCGACCTTTTGGGGGCAAGACCATCGTGTTTGGTGGGGACTTCAGGCAGGTGCTTCCAGTAGTGAGGAAAGGTTCACGGGGTCAGATAATCGACGCGAGTCTACGGATTTCTAACCTATGGAAGGGCATGCGACAACTAAGGCTTGTAAAGAACATGAGGGCGCAAAACGATCAGTGGTTTGCGGATTACCTACTGAGGATAGGTAACGGCACTGAGGAAACTGACGAGGAAGGAAACATCCAGCTTCCGGAAGATATTTGTGTGCCGTCTACGGGCGACACGGCTGACATAGAGAAACTAATCAACCATGTGTTTCCTGCCCTAGACCAAAACATGGGAAATCCAGATTACATGACTTCTCGAGCAATCCTCTCCACGAAGAACGACAACGTCGATGGAATAAACATGCGCATGGTTGAGCGTTTTCAGGGCGACGAGATGATCTACCATAGCTTTGATAGTGCGGAGGACGATCCGCATGGCTACTATAGTCAAGAGTTTCTTAACTCGCTGACTCCTACTGGGATGCCCCCGCACGCTCTTAAACTGAAGATAAACTGCCCCATTATGTTGCTGAGGAACATTGACCCAGCTAATGGGTTGTGTAACGGCACAAGGCTTGTGATTCGTGGGTTCCAGAGGAATGTAATCGATGCGGAGATCGTGGTGGGACAACACGCTGGGCAGAGGGTGTTTCTTCCTAGGATACCTCTCTGTCCGTCTGACAATGACATGTTCCCTTTTCGATTTAAGAGGAAACAATTCCCAATCAGGCTTAGCTTTGCCATGACGATCAACAAGGCGCAAGGACAGACCATACCAATTGTGGGCGTGTACCTGCCGGAGCCGGTATTCTCTCATGGACAACTATACGTTCCATTGTCTAGAGCCACCGCCAAAGGGAACATCAAGATACTCACCATCAAAGTCAATGGAAAGGACAAGACCAAGAATTCAAAGAAGAGAAAAAGAATCGAGTCCTTAGTAACGACCACGATGAACATAGTCTACAAAGAAGTCCTTAGCACTTGAACTCGCTAGACCAAATTTGAGCAGATTCCTTGATGATTATTATGTCTTTCAAAATGTAATGGATGCAAACATATTTAATTTTTTTTATTATATATAGCATTACTGACGTCTTTGAAGAAGTAACACTTGCAGATAGATTTAACATTTTAAATACTTATGTGCATTTTATGTTAACATATGAGACACTGTGTAATAACAAAAAAGAGACGGCTGCGAACATATTTAGCAGATTCATGAACATGGGAAAGTTTAGTCAGAAAGATACCTTCCCCCGTATGAAGATATCATGAAATATTATCTTTAAGTAAGAATAATTTGTCTTGTATTCAAACCGCAATGATCCAAAGTATTGGATATAAGAAGTAAATTTGGATGGTAGAACTTCAGGTACCTGACTCACAATTTATCAAATCTCATTTTAGTGAGGCTGTTCAATAAAATGACTTATTAAATGTCCAGCCATGAATTACCTCTGCTAGAGCATGTTTTTCTCACTAACTTTATCATATTCATGTTTCTTAATGCCCACTTCCATACCCTGTTCAATGTCGAAATACCAACAGAGTTAGCATCATTAACGGCATCAAATGTATACAAGTGTGCTTAAGTCGAAAGTACTGCATATACGAAAAAAAATCTACTGGGTACAATGTGCAGAATACCGGACTCACAAATTATCAAGTCTCAGTTTACTGAGGTTGTTCAAGAAAATGACATATAAGAGTCATATTTATGCTTCTTAGTGCTTGCTTTCAGCCCCTACGACATGGTAGGCCATAGAATGTTATCATTAACCACAACAAACACATAGTAGATCTCGCACTGCATGGAGGAAAGTGTCTCGATCATCGACTGCTCCTTGTTCATGTACCTCGGATGCAGCTTGAATTAATGAATAGTAATGTCTCTACAAAGGCATTAAGAATGACAAGTAATCCTGATAGTAATATGAAACATGGTTAAACACTATAGTGAAGCCAAAAAAAGAATATGTAACATCAAGATTACTTACCAGGTGGGTGTTGACTACGGATAGGTAGCTCTGTATCTCAGATTCTATGACTCTAAAAAATGAGTGAGGACTAGTGACGGGGGGATGATAACCCGGTGGGCCAAACTCCAAGGAGTAACCCGGCCCAAAGGACGGTGCGCAGGATCCGGCTAAGGATAAGGAAGCTTGTGGAGGCCCAAGTTTGTAGGCCCAGCAACCCGGATTGTGGGTTATTGTAAAGGAAAGCTAGGGTTTGTGCGCCGTGTCCGGGTAGGATCCAGGGTGCGCCTTGGGGAATAAGCCAGGGGGTACGGGTGCTTTATAAACCGACTCCCAGGTCTAGTTTTAGACAGAGATCTAAGAACCCTAGCAATATCGTTTGATATCGAGCATCCAGTGTAATCCCAGAGTTGAGTTATTGTATCAAGATCGGAGACTCGGCGACTTTGATTGCCGGCTACCAGGTCGAATTGCATCATGTTTTCCTCTGAGCTAAACCCTCTCCCAAACGCCTGTGTCGTCTTGCCCCAAGATCAGTTACCCCCGGTAACATCTGCCGTGATTATCCCACGACAGTTGGCGCCCACCGTGGGGCCTGCGTCCAAAGGTGTTTACATCACGGGAGAAGCTCGGAAGAGCATGAAGAATCTCGTCGTCGGCGAAATCTACGTCGACCACAAAGGAGAAAAGATGGTGGACGATTCCGGCTGGGGGCCAGAGTCGGATCACCTCGAATCTGGATCCGTCGTGACAATCGGCCGGATCAGCGTCTTCATTGGTATGGTATGTACTTCCAATTCGATCCCTGACAATATTGGATCTGATTCTGTGCCAGGAGAAGCCGCTGCTATCCGATCAGATGACGAAGAGTCGATTGGAACGACACATCCGGCAGAAGAACCCATCGCGGAGTGGGAACAGCCGGAGGAGCCGGCATGGACCCCGCGCGACCGGGTCGAAAGAGAAGGTGATACCGGGTCTATCCTGGATCTGCTGGAAAACCGGTATGAGGAGGAGAACGATGAGGAAGAACAGCATGAACTTACACCGGATATCGTACGCCGAGTTGCAGTCTATGCGGCTCCCGCGGCCAATCTCAACCAAGGAAACGCAGCCACGGCATCAGTCGGGGCGGCTCAAGCAGCGGCCCAGCAGCAGGGCGCGGCTAACGGAGACCCGGTTTTGGCCCGGGTTGATGGGGAATCGGCATCAGTAACCAGCCGTGCAGCAGACGAGGAGTTGCACGCAAACACGTTCGGATTCCTGGGAAACCGGACACCAGGGGCGGGTCCTTCAAACCCGCGCCACCCGGCCTTATTCGATAATAATCTGATTCTGGACCCCACGGTTCTCGCAACGGTTATCACTCCGGAAAACGCAGCGGAACGCGTCAGGGATCTGGATGTGGCTCGTCGTGCGCTGGAACAGCAAAGAAGGCAGGTAGAGGCAGAAAGGCAAGGGATGGCCACGCGGCAGCGTGAGCTAGATGCGTTGGAAACTCGGCTCCGAGAGGAAACGTCTAGAATACATCAAAGGCACCACACCAGGTTACCAGCAATGGGCGGGGTTATTAATCCGGCTAATTTATTTGTTACACCTCAGGATCAGCCGATACCAGTGGTGAACCAGGGGACCGCACCCCAACAGGTGACAGCAGCGACACATCCGGCGAATGAGCGGACCGGGTTACCCCCACCACAAACTAGAGTCACAACCGGCAACGATCTACCACCACCGCCACCATCACGATTCCGCACACCAGCCGGCCACTACAATAACCCCATGGACAATGTATATGCAGCGACACTCGCGTTGAATCAAATCCCTGTGGGAGAGTCGCCCCATGTAGAGAAGACTCGGCAAGCCATCGATCTGTTGCACACTGCGGTGGCACAGCAAGCCAATTATCCGGATCACAGAAGCGGTATGCACGGGACGCCATACGTCAGTCAACAGCAAGGGAATATCCAAACAAGTTCAGCGCGGCGGAGGGAAGAGCAGCAGCAAATGCCGCCTCCTCCCCGCGCTCAGGCAGCATCAGCAGCACAGGCCGTCGTGGACAGTTCTAGGGCTCGGAGGGCCGCGGCCGGGTCTGCAGCGCATGGACTTCCCGCAGCATCGCGCCCAGCCGCGCCCCCCGCGGTATCACACGTTTCTAGAGCAAGGCCGGCCTCAACCGTTCTTGCGGGGCCTAAGTGTCTCTCGGACAGTATCAGAGCTGAACCTTACCCGGAAAAATTCAAAGAGCCGGGGAAAGTAGTGAATTATGAGCCAACTATGGATCCCGAAACATGGCTAAGCAGTTACGAGATGGCAATGTCAATTCGCAACGCGTCCGAGAACCTCCAAGCCAAGTTCATGTACCTGATGATGTCAGAAGGAGCAGCAAAGTTGTGGTTCACCAATTTGCCGGAAGGATCGATCAAGTCCTGGGAGGAATTGAAGACCGCGTTTGTCAAGCACTTTCATGGGACCTGCAGGAAATTATTCACTATTGATGATCTAGAGCGATGCGTCCAGAAGAAGGGAGAATCGGCGCGTAGTTGGGTGCGCCAGGTTATGGAGATACTTCACTCATCCACGGATATCCAGCCCAAGGATGCACTACAGGCCATGGCAAAAACATGCAAGTATATACCTTTAGTGCAAAAGTTAACTCGCATGAAGTCCAGTCGAAATGCGTCGGAAGTTACAATGGGAGAATTGATGGATGCGTGCAACAAACACGCTGCGACAGATACTACAGAAGAGGAAGCTGATGACAAGAAGGTAAAAGCAAATACAAGCAATAACGGAAGAACCGGCAATGGATCAACATCAGGAAATAACGGAAATAGCCAGAACAAGCGCCCGTTCGAAGGAGGCTCCGAGTTTGTCGCCAACACAGAAGCCGGGTCTTCGAGGCCCAGAGCAGAAGGAAATTTCAACGGAGGTAACCACAATGGAGGAAACTATCAAGGTCCGCCAAGGCCGGGTAACAATTGGGACATATTCAGGATGGCATGCCCGAAGCACAGCAGGAATGGCAGGCCAGCCAACCACTCCCTAGAACAGTGCGCCGATTTACAAAGATGGAAAAATGAGGAAGTGCACAGAGCTATGCGAGGTGCAGGACGGGGAGGAGGACCGGGTCTAGGGGCAAACCCGGGCAACGGCCCACCCCCAGCTGGTAACCCGGCGGCTGGAAATCAAGGTAATAACCAAGGGGGGGCAGGAGGTTTCCAGGCTAACCCCAAACAATTGGGTCAATATCATGTGCATACCACAGGAGGCTCTAACAAGGACAAAAAGATACTGAAGCAAGCGGTCAACTCAGTTTCGTTAGCTGTCCCGAGGTACTTGAGATGGTCAGAACAGGAGGTAACATGGAGCAGAAGGGATCACCCAGAAAGAGTGGAGCACCCAGGAGTCTTGGCACTAGTAGTCGCACCGCAAGTCAATGGGTACGAACTGAAAAAGGTTTTAATGGATGGTGGAAGCAGCATCAATATACTGTATTGGGAAACCTTCCTACGCATGGGTCTCAAGGAATCTCAGCTGCAAAAAAGTTCAACAGTTTTTCATGGGATAGTGCCGGGTCATTCAGCATGCCCCGAGGGAAAAATCGCATTGGAGGTAGCCTTTGGAGAGTCAAAGGATAACTATCGAATTGAGTGGCTTACCTTTGAGGTAGTCAAATTGCGCAGCCCTTATCACGTGTTATTTGGAAGGCCGGCTTACGCCAAATTCATGGCTAGGCCGTGTTACGTATATCTACAGCTAAAAATCCCGGGTCCCAAGAAGACCATTACCATACATGGAAATCGAGACATAGCAGCTGAATGCGACGAAGGAGATGCAGCAATGGCCGAGCAGGCCTGTAGAAAAGAAGAACTCAAGCAGTACCGGTCTCAAGAAGACCCGGAGGGTAGAGCCACATCAAAAAGGCCGAGTACTGAAGGCGAACGAGCAAAATCCAAGGTAACACAAGATGCTAAAATGGTGGCTTTTGTCAAGGATGACCCCTCCAAACAATCCGCCACAGAAGAAGAAGCTGCACGATCACTCACAACCGGCCATGTCATGGAAACACCTTACCCGGGTTGGCTAGCAAACCCGGTACTCGTCATGAAAAAGTCTAACATGTGGAGAATGTGCACCGGTCACGCCAGTTCGGGACCGGTGTCCATGAAGAACTAAACAATGTAACGGGCAGCAGGTTTCAGACGCGCTCTTTTCCTACCCAGGGTACCTAAGGGGACTGGAAGGTTTTTAATGAGGCGGCCAGCTGATCCAAACTTTCTCGCAGCAATAAAGAGATGGTTATCAAGTCCTATTTCGTTACGGCCTGATTACAAGTAAGTAGTATCCACGTGGCATCAGTATTTCCGTATCATTAAGAATGTTGAGTATATACAGGTCTCGGGGGCTGGCGGCTCAAGTAGCCCAGCTAGCAACCCAAAAGACCCGGCTTTGATGCCTATAAGTTATAAGGGCCGATTATTCGCAAACGAGTACGGCTGCAATCTTATAACTGGACAAAGGAGCCAAATTTTCTTGACTTTTCTTACTTAAGCTCGATGTGACTCGCACTAAAGTGGCATGATTCGTTCGCTTACGATTACAATCAGCCATGAAGCCCAATGGGACTTGCCTGACACTGTTCTCGTATGGATGTAACAACATGGTATCCACGCGAAAGCCGGCTTACAGTACAAGATAGTCAAAAGGGTCATCTAAACCACAAGTTTATGCAGAGTACAAGGCTAATAGCCGGAAACTCAACAACTATCAAGCATAACTTCAGTATTTACACGAAATGGCTTTAGGCTTGCGACTCGGTAAAAAATAATTTGTTCTCTGAGAAAGGCCACACCCCATGACTCGGACTTTGGGTCCTGGGGACTGGGGACTTCGAAACAGAAACAAACTACTTGGCTATCGCAGTTCGAAAAACCTCACCATCCGAGTCTTGGGGACTTAAAGAAAAAGTCCACGTATCAAAGCCCCTGGTATTCGGAAAACCGAGTCTTACGAAGGGAGCCAAAATAGAGAGTCGGGTATCGAGAAAAAGTTCAAAGAATAGACAAGCAATACGGTTATCAAAAGTCCAGGAAAGCCGCAAAGTATATCACGGACTAAAAGTGCGTCACAAGGTACGGCGTCAGTATCAGGGGTGCACAGGCGCACCATCAAAAGCATAACAGTGTGAATACAAAGCATTACGTAAGAAAGGTATTATGATAGTACGGCCCTATTCGGCCTCCTGAGTACGGCCTTCCGGGTCTGAGTCCTGGGTTTGCTGCTTAGCCTTCCCGGCACCCTTACCCGGACTCATTGCATCAGGGCGGACTGGTGGAGGGACGGCTGGTGTAGAGGCAGACGGGCCTGATCCTAACTCGGCCTCTCTCTTCGCAGTCGCCTCCCTCTTCCTGGCCGAGCTAGAAACCCACTTCTCCAAGATATCAAAAGGCGGGGGCGCTTCCTCCGTAATAACTTTGCCATCAGCGTCGTATGCACTCATAATCGTATTTAGATCCAAGCTATCGGCCAAAGTGGTAGCTGAGGGGCGCACTGCGGCTTGTATGGCTTTGAAATCCTTGGGTGTAAATTTGGAACCGTCAGCCTTGAATTCGGGAAACCCGGATGTTACCTTTGCCGGGTCAAGCTTTGGAAAGAAAGCCTTAGCCAGAGTGAAAGCCCGGGTCATTCCAATCCGGCAGGATGAGCGTTTCCAGATTTCAATCCAGCCAGGCACAGTGGAGCAGGCTTGAACGAGATTCTCTTCACCCGGATATACTTCCGTAGGCCACTTCACAGCATCCAATATAAATTTTGTGCCGGCAAAGAAAGTCCGGAGCACAGTCTTGAGGGTTCTAGCCTTGACAATGGCATTTTCCTCTGGGGCTGCAAGGTTGGCACCTGCAGTCGTAACAAAAGAAAGAGTGTATCAGTAATCCCGAGTCTGTTATAATAAAGCGAAGACATGAAGCCAATCGACAGCAAAAACTTACTGAGCAAGATCTGATAAGTATCGGAGACCTGGTCCGATAGTTTCTTCAGTGCGGTCTGAGCGGCATTGCACTTCTTCTTGTATTTGGAAACATCCTTCTTCAAGGTTTTCATGTCATCCTCAAGGATTTCCCTTCGTTTCATCTCGGCAAGAAGAAGTTGTTCGGTCTTCAGTAAAGTTTCATCAGACCGGGTTATCTGTGCCTGTAAGTAGCAGGAATACAAGTATTAGTTGGATTGTATGGAAAGCTGAATATGGCGTAAAGTACCAAGCATCGCTTTTGCAAGTCATACTTGGAACTTGGGGACTAGGTATGCAATATGAGATACAGAGTGTCCTTACCTGGTGCTCTGCAGCCATGCGCTCCAAGATCTGGCTCTCCGAAGTCTTCATAGTGAGGAGAGTGTTCATCAATTGATCGAAAGTGTCTTTACTCGTATCAGAAGACCCGGGGCCTTGGAAATTCAGGGAAGGAGCTTTCTTCTTAGTAGGAGGCGGAATCCGGGTCATTTGTGTGTCGGAATCCGACGCTCCTTCTTCTGCACCCAAGACGGTGGTTTTGTTCTTCTTGCTTGCATGGGAAGCAATTGGATACTCGGCTCCTTGCGTGTCCGGGTTTGGCGGTGGCGCTTGTTTTTCGCCGCTGGACGCGGCTGTAGTCTTATCAGCCGGGCTCCCCTTACCCGGGCCCTCGGTCCCCATTTCCTCTTGATCGCTGATAACGACCGTGGCCCTATAAGATGTTGCCAGTGAGCAGCTAAATACACAGTCAAGAAAGGGTGATGAAATATGGTGGAACATCAGGAAGGGGATCTTACCCGGTGTTCACCGCAAAGTCACAAGGAAATCCATCGCTGGACTCGGGAGAGGCTGGAAATTATCAAGTTAGATGTCATATGGGAATGGTTTAAAGAGAATGTTTTGACCCAGAAAAGATAGGGTAATTACCAGCCCGCCGCGGGGGGGTCGATGAAATACCCGGGTTAAGGGCATCATCACCCGGGTGATTTCGAGTTGACCTACGCTTGGTTACGGGCGACTCCTTCAAGAACGGCCAGTGGGATAACGTCAAGGTAGATCAAGTATATCATTAAAGTAATGCGAGTTGAATGCGAGGAGGAGATATGAAACCTTGGAGGTGGCCTCTTGAGTTTTTCTTTTGGATCCGACCTTGACTGTCGGCTCCAGTTCCTCCTCGTCGCTGGCGGATTCTACTTTGCCATCTGAGTTTTCTTCCTCGTCATCTTCTTGTTCTGGATATCATCAAAATTATGGTTGGAAATGAAGGGGTTATGGTGAGTTCAAGGGAACCAAATAAAATCTGGAGAGTACCTTCGTCCGAGTTAACAGTTTCTTGCTCCTCTGGACTTTCGGAGCTAGGGGAGGCGTTGGTTTTCCAAAAATCATCATCAGCCTGAAAAGTGTCAGTATAAGGGTTATTAACTGCATTGAGTGGAAAGAGCAAAGGTAAAGGCATCAAAGTCGGGTTTTCACCTTGGGGGCTGGGTTCTCAAGCGTGAAGGGCTCTAACCCGGATATGTTCCGGATTACCTCGAGCTTTTCGGTCAGAAAGCCCTTGATGGTTTTATGAGTATCGCCAGCTGCGAAGATGTTGTCGGAGTACCGGAGCGGGTCTGTAGGTTGCCCTGAATACTCGCACATTAACTTTGTGCGGATGGAGTTGGGTTGAATCCGGAAATCTACCCAAGTCTTCACCAGGTTGAGCCCGATGAGGCCTTGGGCTGTGAGAGTGGTGATTTTGGCTAGAAGAGGTTGAATTGCCTCCCTGTCCGAGTCAGGGGCAAAGGCACTAAATTTATCAGAGATGTCAAGAAGACCCTCTGAGTAACCCGGCAGCTTCCTTTGGCCGGGTGGAGAGGTGTCTTGGCAGTAAAAGTAGGAGAGCTGCCAGTGCTTGACATGGGAATTAAGGGTGAGGGGTGGCATCAAAGAATTCTTGCGGCGCTGGATGGAAACCCCGCCGCAAGCGAGAAGCGCCCCGTCACCGCTCTCGCGGCACGGTTTGCATTGAAAAAGCTCGATGAAAAGAGCTAGACTTGGCGAAGCGCACAAGTAAGATTCGGAAAGGACTATGAAGTGGGAGATGTTTAGAACAGAATTAGGCCCGATATCAAAGACGCGAAGACCGTAATGATTCAAAACATCACGGAAAAAGGGGTGACCCGGTGGGCGGAAGCCCCGGGTCACATGTTCCACAAAGCAAATTACCTCGCCTTTTGTCGGGGTGGGCCGGGTCTCCTTACCCGGCACTCTCCATTGGATATCCTCTTGAGGAGGAAGGACTCCCAGCTCCACCAGCTCCTCCAACTTGGATTTGGTGACTGTAGACCGCGCCCAGTTGGCGGATATGGAGTTGGTGGCTTTAGCTTTGGTTGGAGTTTTCCCCTGCTTTTTGGGAGCCATGTGGTTGACCTGCAAAGTACAAAGTAAAAGTATAAGAGGACTAAGACCCGGAAGTTGTGAGCCGGCCGAGTATCGGTGGGGTAATATTGAGACATGAAAAATTGCGTGTAATCCGGGTGTTAGCTCACTGAGTAAAGTTCGAAATTGTCCGGGTATCAAGTGTTATGACGAAGATTATGGGGATCTAAGTGTTGAAGGGGTTTTTGGGGACGATGGATGGCCGCATAGGCACTTAACGCGAATAAAAGGAACTGAAAAGGGGAAGTCCGGCCGGGTGATTGAGGCCAATGCGGAAATTTTGAGTGGATCGGGCCCAGATTGGGAATCTTATCTTCGGATTTGTGGCAAAATTGGTACTTGCAGGTAGTAGGAGAATGGATTGGAATCCATAACTTATCTATTATGCGAGCTGGAAAGAATGTTAGCAACTTAATTCGGCATGGCCGAGGAATCGTTGGCGGGTCGATTTGGATCTAATCTAAGGTGAAATCAAAAAGTGCAAGGGCGAATTAATGGGCGCAAGAGGCTTACCGGAGGAGATCTGAGTGAGGCTTTGCGGAGGCAGATGGCGCAAGCCTGGTGTCCCTTCGCGGTTCTTGACGGGCCGGATGGGGATTCGCCGGCGGATCTTGGCGGCGGCGCGGGGCGAGTCGTGGCGGAGCGCAGCCTCCGGCCGATGGGCTCCGGTGATGCGCGCGGGATTTCCGTGGTGATGCTCAGTGAGAGTGAGCTTAGAAGGAGAAAGGAAGCGGAGTGGGGGGAAATGAGCCGTTAGGGTTCGGGTTACCCCCAAGGAGCTTATTTATAGTATGAGTGGGTAAGCCCGGTTCGGTGAGTGGGGGCCGGGAGTTGCGGAGGTAAACGGCTATTTATTTAAGTTTCTGCGAGATATGCGCCAAATATTGAGCAAGGCATCTGGATAAAAGAGAGAAGGAGGTCCATCCCGTGATATCAGGATCGATTATCGAGTACGGAATTTTGGCATTTTTATTAGGGTTTAGACCTGGAAAATTAAAGGTGTTTGGAGGAAAAACCCGGGTTACTACATGGCCGCCGTGGAGTAAGGCCTAGCTGAATATCAGAGCATCTTAACCCGGCCTCCATATGCCTGTATGTTTGATATCTTTGCAGGGAATAGCGAGCGCTTCAAGGAGGATCCATGAAGCCCAGGCTATTCTGGGGACTAGTGACGGGGGGATGATAACCCGGTGGGCCAAACTCCAAGGAGTAACCCGGCACAAAGGACGGTGCGCAGGATCCGGCTAAGGATAAGGAAGCTTGTGGAGGCCCAAGTTTGTAGGCCCAGCAACCCGGATTGTGGGTTATTGTAAAGGAAAGCTAGGGTTTGTGCGCCGTGTCCGGGTAGGATCCAGGGTGCGCCTTGGGGAATAAGCCAGGGGGTACGGGTGCTTTATAAACCGACTCCCAGGTCTAGTTTTAGACAGAGATCTAAGAACCCTAGCAATATCGTTTGATATCGAGCATCCAGTGTAATCCCAGAGTTGAGTTATTGTATCAAGATCGGAGACTCGGCGACTTTGATTGCCGGCTACCAGGTCGAATTGCACCATGTTTTCCTCTGAGCTAAACCCTCTCCCAAACGCCTGTGTCGTCTTGCCCCAAGATCAGTTACCCCCGGTAACATCTGCCGTGATTATCCCACGACAACTAGCTGCTCCATTTTTTAGCGCAATTGCGTTTGAAACTCTCGGAGATATTTAACTAAAAATAAAATTGGATTTTTTTTTTTACACAGCTTGAGAGTGAAATCATACTCCTGATTCCTGAATATGAAACTAAGACATATATTAGTTGTATAACACTAGAGTATACCACCGATAAGAAAATACAGAAAAAGAAGACACATAAGAAACTGCAGAAATGGCATACTACAGGATGAGCCTACCCTTTTTTGCCTGTTGATGTAGTATTCCTGGCGCATGACCTTTAAATCGTAATCACCTAAATATTTGAGTGTAAAGAAGAATGTTAGAAAAAAAAACATAATCTTACAGAACAGTAATAAAAATTAAAATAGAATACACTGTGCAGACCTTGCAATATATATATGCCTTGAAGTTGAGCAAGTTCTGAACAAAGACATGATATGGTCTGGAAGAGAAGCAGGTAGTCACACAATATATTCTCCTCCCAAATAAGAGTCATGTTGTTGGTAGCCGAAGAGTAAGCAATAGTTGGGCCAGACTTCACAACTTGGCATGCAACAACTGAGTTTAGTTTTCGACACATCTGAAATAGAAAATAACACTGAAGATGAACACCCCAGCAGACTGCATCCAAATTCTAACATAAAGCTCAAATTTTCCAGTACAAATTGTATTTTATGAATCTGCACGAATACAATCGGTTACAAATCTGCCACTGCCGGTACAAGAAAATATTGTAAGAAGTTGCTCGTTAATTTTATTCCCAATCAACATGTCCCCACAAAACTCACCTTAATATCTGCTAATCCAAAACTCTGACCAAAATGTCTGCTTGAGCCCCATGGACTGGCGGAGGACGTCGGGGTCGGCTGGCGGGACCTTGGCCCGATGTGATTCCAAGGCGTTGAGGGCCTCGCCGGCAGCACCGCGCAGGTAGACCCAGTGGAGGTGCTCCTCATCGAGGGCTCGCGCAGGATCCTGCAAGGTGACTCTCCGGGAGGGGGGGGGGGTCAACGAGGACCCGAGCACTGGTAACGACCCTGCCCCATGTGGACGGACACGGCGGCGCAAAGAAGCGAAGAATCCATGGCAGGGTGAGCTCCACTGAAATTGGCGACAAATCACGAATCGCGAGGTGACGAATCGACAATCGAACATCATAGACAGACGGCGCGCTACCGGCGGCAAGAAATGGCCGCAGCAATGGGGAGAACTGGGAGGGGCGGTCACGGAGGCGGTCGGGTCGCTTGAGTGGGGAGTGAGCTTGAGTGAGGAGTGAGCTTGACTGCTTGAGTGAGGAGGAAGAGGATGCGCGGCCGATTTTTCTATGAACGATACTTTTCTTTTCTTCCTAGGGCCACGTGTGGCACAACCGAGCTAGCTACGGAAAAATGGTTCGACTTGTTGCAGGCTGATTCCGTACTTTTATTTTCCACTCAGTCGTGTCACACATTGTATTGCCTTTGTGAGGACTAGAATTTATTATCTTGTTAAACTAAACTCAATTCTTTTGTAAAAAGTTATGTTTAAGCTCCTTTGTTTTTTAAACTGAACAAGTATTAATTGCCATTCTACTCACGAACAAATATAAAGTGTGCACGGTGTGGATATTATTGTTATTTTCTAAATTTAACTAATTATTATGCTCATTCCAAAAGGCCATGGCATGACTTGTGCATAACCTCAATGACGACCTCACGTTCAGCGAGGTGTGTGTGATTTTCGTTTGGTAGACACGGTGTCATGTATCCTCACAACGATGTGTCCATAACAGCCGGCGAGGATTTCGGACATAATTAACCGGCTAACTCTCTTCTACTTAATTAACGAAAATGAAAATAGTGTAAACATGTTTGATATATATAAGCCGTGGCAACGCACGGGCATTACACTATGTGTATAATACGAGCATCGGAGGAGGCGCGCGAACAACTCATACATACGAATCTCCCTCAGCAAGCAAGAGCACGGCGATCTCGCCAAGAACATGTGGTCGGCAGGTGGCTCAAGGAGACGCGCGCCAAAGGGGAGGGGCCACGCACGGGGATCCGGACGGAAGGGAGACATCGTTGGCAACCAGCCCATCGGGGATGCACGGGGAGGTACGAGACGCCGTCAACCGTCCAGGATGCAGATGGGGGCGGGGGTAGGCGCCGACCGTCTGGGATGCAGGCGGGGCCGCATATCGTCGGCGGCCGTCCCAGATGCAGAGGAGGCGCGGGTCATCAAAGGCCCTCCGGGGTGCAAGAATCGCGGCGCTCGTCGTGATGTAGGAAACATGGGTAGTCGGACGGGCGAAATGCAGGGGAGGGCCTCGATGCTCGTCGTAGGTGGTGACTGTATTCCCGAACGGTGAAGCATACGCCCGAGAGCTCGGAGGATAGGAGACTACGATTAGGGAATTGTCTCAGCTACCTGAAGAAATGAATGGATGAAAAATAGCAAGAAGATGGTTGTGATCTTCTCCAGTGAAGACAATTATTGTTAATGCTGGCAAGGGATCCGTCGATGCTCACCAACGTGGAGCCCGGGGCTAACCTCAACCATAAAAGTTAGCGAAGGGACGCCCTCGCGGGCATAACTCACAAAAGTTCATGTCGCGCTTACTCTGCCGGGTCGAGCTTTTAGTACGTGACATGTGGTTTTATTTCACGGATGAGTGCAAGTTCAATATCTCTTGAACATGCTTGTCGGGGGCGTTCCAGGCCACACTTTCCAAACACGCACGCACCAATGGTGAAGGATGGCAAGACATCAATATGGCTTGCCCGTAGCAACGCACGGGCAATTTTGCTAGTAATAATATATGATCCTTTTTTAATGCTCCACATAGGAAATTGTATATTCTTTTTCACAAAAGGAAACCTCTGCATGATTTTTTTTACTAGATAGGAAAATCAATCTTTGTCCTTGAGGACCTGTCATTTCCACCCTAGCGCCACACGACCTGAGCACAAAAATACACCAAAAGAATACAGACCACTTCCAGTTCTCGTGATAATTATAGAAACAAAGTTCTACTAATAATTAATCATCCTCTATGCATTCAGATTTAAACTATGATTTGTACAACCCCCAACAAATTAAAAGCTCTTGTTTCATCTGTTTTTTCGATTTCTCCAACGATCATTGATCTGCGGGATCTCCATGTTCAAAGTCATCAAGTGCAAGATATTCGTCTATGTCCAGTTCGTCTTCTGGTTCATTCGGCGGCGGATTCCCATCAACGTTGTCTTCGCCTCCGCTGCCATTAGCCACGTCGATGTGTTCGTCACTTTCATCATCCGTTTCATCCTGAACAGAGTCATCATCCTGGTCTTCCGTATTGAACAATTTGCATATCACCCACCTATCAAGCTGCAACCAAAAGAACCAACTTGTCAACGGTGACCATCCAAAAGGAAGTTCAAGTGAACTGGAGGAATACCAGGTACGTACATGATGATTAAACATAGTATACTACGCAAGCCGGAGGAGTTAACATGGAAAAGACTAGCTATTGATACAAATATGTGATGATATACCAAGAAACAGACAAAAGTCTCATTGCCGCTTTGGGTATAATCGATTCTCCAAAAAAAAAAGTAGCACCTGGATCGAATGTATGATACATCTTAAACTACTTGTGAATTACCCTACCCCTCCGACAGATGAATCAAACTGCAGAGTAATTAATGTGTAATTTAGGCATTTAGTTACCAGAGTGGACGGAGGCTGGAGTTGGTACTTCTGGATGCGGTACTCCTTGAGCTTCCAGGTGGTCTTGTCCCCCTTGGGCTGGCGGCCTAACATGAATGTGAGAGAGTTCACTTTTCCGATCTCGACGCCTTTGACGGTTACAGGGGCCTCCTCGGTGTTGGACTTCCAGTACCCTACTGCTCCCACAGACCGATTTGGCCGGAATCCGTTCGGGTATTTCCGGTTCCTCGGTGAGAACACGTACCATGACCCGTTGGTGCTCTTTCCTAATTTCTCTGCAAAAGAAGTTAAATAAAACATAAAACCATTTGTAATAAGCTCAATCATCTACTTGAAGGAATTGCGTACTCTAAAAAACAATCAATAAATTTATGATGCACTTCGAAACATATGTATACATTTAGTATCAGTGTGTCATTGACATGCAATGTTTCAGACTTATATGTCCATGTTGTGTTGTTCGAAAGAAAGGAAAGTAACATCTTTTTTGCATGGATCTCGATGCAAAAGGGGCGGCTAGATAAAACGCCCGGTGTACCTACGTAGGACTGCACATATAGAGAAAACATGCAACGTCCGTTTTTTCATGCACTTTTTCCTATAGTAGAGAGCATATTCTTGCATAAGTATGTGACACCTTATTTATGATACTATCGTATTAATTGCTAAGTTCAAAATTTTAAAATGATTTATCTCCTAAACTGGTATTTCGATTAGCCACTAGTTACACTGTTAAGGCCTTCTCGACAAGAGCTTTAAAATGTGATCTGATATTGGTATGTTTCGATGAGTCTTTTTTCTTCACGGCAGTTGACAAATTACGCTACTATGGTTTCTATAGATTATCAATAAACAATTATCACAATAATTGTGCACAGTTTATAGATAATGTTTAACATGTTTTTTTGGACATTGCAGTGATCTGCATAATTAGGGAGTGTTCCTTTGATTTTTGTCCAACAACTAAGAGATATATATGCAACATCTGCATTGATATAGACCGGGGTACATGAAACTGACATGTTATTCTTTATCCTGTAACTAAGTAGTGCACAATCTGCACAATTACGTGATAGCAATCTACTAATTGCTAACTGACATGTTACTTTTAGTCCAGCAACTAAGCATCACGTAAGCTTTCAAATATGTGAAAAAAATATGGAAAATACCGACAAACAAGTTATTTATAATCTGGTAAATATATAAGTATCACATAATCTATTAAGTATGTGATAACAACAATCTGACAATTAACCTGTAAAAATAGGTAGTCAAAACATGCTGAATATGATATTTAGATTTGAAAATCTCGCCCCATAGTAGGCTAACGGTGAAAGCAGATCCACATTTTGAGATATAAAATATTTTTAAAATTAATTTACAAAATATTTAACCGGGCACATACTTATGTGTTGTGTAAGAGAGGAACGGCTCTCATGCATGTGACGTGGCCGGGTAGCAACCGTTGACTGTTTCTAGAGCTATTCATCTATTGTCTAATTTTCTCTGCCCGTTGAATTATTGCCTCATTTACTAAAATTAAGTGTACTTCGGATTTTATCCACACAAAAAAGTGCAAATGTTTCAAAACGGAGTGAGCATCAATGCAGAGCAGCAGGGAGTATCCTGGTGAGAAATACCTTGGATAAGGCTGGGATGGTCTTGGAAGACGTTGAAATCCTTGATGAAGTCCACGGGCACGGGCATGCTGCGGCCGAGATACTTCCAGCTGAGGTAGCCGATGATCTCGGCGTCCGATGGTTTGAACCGGATTCCAGGTGAGCTCGTCTCCGCGTACTTCACCTCCTCCTGTTCCACTCCCTCGCTGGCGGCGCCCACGGCTTCTTCCTGGAGCTCTTCCATCTCACAGGCGTTCCGGGCGATGGTGGCAGACGTGTTGCCAGCTGCTGGCTGCTCTGAGGTCGGCCATTCTTCGCTGGATGTCGCCGCCGTCAGCTGGCACGCAGATTCCACGGCGGTCTTGGCGAGCTTGGGCTTGGGCTTTGCGGTGCTGCCGGGAGGCCGGCCACGGCGTCGGCCAACGGCAGGACCTTCAGGAGGCAGCGGCGCGTCTGGAGGTAGGGTGTAGTGGGCGGCGTCCTGCGTCCAAGCGGCTCCCGGATATCCATCGTACTGACTCCCTTGCATGGTCTCCATGATCGGCGGTCCCTGGTTGAAGTGTTGCGTCTGCATCGGTGGATACATCTCCGGCGGGGGCGGGGGAGGGATCGCCGGTTCCGCGAAGGGAGCTTCCGGGGCGGCTTGTGGCGGTGGGACAGATATGTATCTGATCATGTCAGACAGGCTGGCATCGATGGCGTGGTTGCTGTTGAGCTCGAGGAGGCTCAAATCCATATACGGCTGCGGTTCCCATTGATCTTGTAGTGGCAACAGTGGCATGGAAGAGGGTAGGGCTGGATGTTGCGAGGAGGAGGCCGGCGGGATGGGCTGAGCCGGCGGTGAAGCGCCGGGTTGGTCGGCCACAGCCTGCTTGTCTCTGTCAGGGCTACTTGCCATCGTTACCCACCTAATACAAAAGGTTTCCCAGCAGTATTAGCACATGAGAATCATGCTGTGTATTACCGAATCAATGTTGAAAAACAACAATGGAATGCTAAGATTTGTTGTATGGATCTAGCTAGATTCTAGCAACAGAATGAGCATAAGGCCGATCGAGAAAACGGAGATTAGGAGCTCGGTAGCTATACTTGCCTTGGGTTGCTCGTGAAGGCAACAGCCGATTGTGCAGATGAGATCTGTCGTTAATTAGAATAGGAAGGTAGGTATACATATATATGGTGCCATATCATGCAAGAGTTGTAATTAGTTTTTTATTAGAGATGTAATTAGTCTTTTTAGGGAAAGAGTTGTAATTAGTTAACTATACCATGCCCTGTATTATCCACGTTCAAGTTACTGTTCATATTACGAGAGGCCTCTTATTTTCCCACGCATCATTGTTTTATTATATATATATATACATCATTTTATTTAGCTTAGTAATTCTGGAAAAAAAACTTGGTAACATTTTTTACATGGTTAATTGCAGGCATTACACGATATTCAGCATTGTAGGGCAATATGTGAGCTACTCCATGCACTGGATTAAGACAGGCCATGCTGTTAATTAGCTGCTCTAGACAGTGTTCGGAACATACTTCACGAACTGGATCAAATAGCAATCTTTGTGTTCGCAGCTAAATCAAAATTTTCCTAACACGAGCCCTGTGTCGCCACCCTTGGTGGCACAGCGGCGCTTATAGCCGGCGTCCTATATCTCATGGAGGAGAAGATACACGATAACACGACCTACCACCAGTCTTTAGCCTGCAATAAACTTTGAATATAGCTTCAACAAACGGATATGCACCAGAAATAATAAACATAATCATACGCACAACTAATAAACATGCTCACACGCACAACGAATATGCAAAGTGATGAAAATAACCGTAAATATAGATTGACCAAATGGAATATTATCTGCAGATCCGTACGTGTTGGGTAGCATTCCACTTTAAAAAAGTATTTTATTATTATTTACCTACTCGAGAACGAGCATAAATTAATCTTGGGGACGTTGATATATACGTGTAAAGCATATCTATAATTTTTTATTATTGCATTCTACTTTTATAGCATTGCTATATGTTTGTACTTAAATTATATATCATTTATAGCATTTTCCTGGACAAACCTATTGACAAGGTGGCAAGTGTCAGCTTTGTGCTGTTTTTTAGTTCGGAAAAGTTGTCCCCAAAAGAATCCAAAAAAAAACAAAAAGTCCTAAATATACACAGAGAAGGAGCTCGCCAACAATCACCTGGAGGAGGTCATGCGGATCCTAGGCACTGGTGGGTCGTGGCCCTCACCAACCGCGTGTGTGGGCACCTCCCTGCCCCCCCCCCCTCACGTTGCCCCTTCGACTATAAAACCCTTCTTACCTGTAAACATTGAGGGCGGAAAATATTTTACAAAAGAAGATATACAGCCGTCGTCGTCGCGAAACTCTAATTCTGGGGTTCTAAAGTCTTGTTTTGGCACCCTGCCGAAGGTGGAAATCGTCGCGTATCTGCACCACCATGATTGCTCATACTAAAATGATCACATTTATTTTATCGAATTGTGCTTCATGAACATGATGATCATGCTCTCTTAGGAGCAACCGAGCAATAGTCTAAACTCAGGGATGTTGATGCGTTTATTTTTCTATAGTGTTTTCATTAGTGAATTTCATATGAAGAGGTAGGGATTTCGGAATTTTAGCGCGCCATCGTGCATCATTAATGTTTATGTACACGGGAAGTCTAAAGATAAAGTAGAAATTCCATACAAGGCATGTAGCCCAAGTATGGGAACAAGTATCTACCGTAGTTCTTTTGATAAGTAAGAGTATCGAACCCAACGAGAAACATAAGGTGTTTACAAGTGGTTTTGATCAATCTTTCACTTCAAGTACTTATATGGGTTTTTGTTGTAACGAGTAAAAAAAACAACAAATAAATAAATGGAAACAAAAATAGTTGCAGAAAGTGGCCTAGTCCTTTTTTTAGCACAAAGGACATGTTAGTGATGTTACTTACGATGATACAAACATTCCCGAGGACACGCGGAATTTCGTCATACTACTTTCATCATATACCGTCGTTAATCTTCAATGTTTTGATAAGTGTTGTGTGGGTGAACCTATGCTAGTGCACTGTCCTTACTTGAAAAAATGCACACGTACGATTACACTCCTTGAAAGCATCTGCAACTATAATAAATTAATTAAGATAAATCTAATTGTAGAAATAAACTCTAGGGTCCTATGCTCCCTCGTGCAACTACTTGCAAATTGGGGTTCAGGTTTCTGTCACTCTGGCATCCCTACCATAAGAAAACTATATACACAATGCATTCTCTTTGGCAAATAAAGGTGAAGTGACATGTAGTCGACATTCACACGACACCACTAGAAGAATAGCACCACAACTTAAATAAACCATTAAATATTACTTGGCATAATATGACTACAAGCAAAAACACTTCTCACATGTACTCAAGACCTAACCGAACTACTCACAAGACATCATATGGTGCTGGTCTACGCTGCAGAATTTAAAAAATTTCCATACGTAGTCCACCAAGATAATTATGAGGATAACGGGGCATATTCATATACATGCGAGGATGAGGATAACGACTCACCGGGCAACGGATTCGATGTAGTCATAGAAAAGTTCTGAACAATCATAGATCCTCACAACTAGGCATAGTTATAAGGATGTCGCTAAGTCTTCCCTCGTCAAGGATCACACGTGTAATCCCTTTTATGGTGCGCACGCGTATGCTAGTGTCAACCCGTCAGCGCTTCGACGTCAAGAACTCGGCACAGACGAAGAGAGACAGCCTTCCGGCGTTGCTAATTAGTAGCTATAATCAACTATGATTAGAAGTATTATGAATCTGGAAGTTCTCAACACATGAGAGAAAACTAATTAGAGTTAGGTCTAATCGGGAGAGTATAACTCAAAACCCCCATTAGAACAGGCTCTAATTCAATTAGAGATGTTTCTAATTAGAGGTTCTAATTCAATTAAAGGTTATCTAATTAGACCTCTAATTAGAGGCTCTAATTCTAGAGGCTCTCTAATTAGATCTCTAATTCTATGAGAGAGAGAGAGAAGGCGAAAGGCTCAATTGTTGTGTTCTCCAAAGAGGAGGGGGTGGGGATTATATAATGGGAGCAAGGAGGGCACCTACCATGGTGGGGGGTCGGTTTCCCCCTCCCCTCACATGGCCACACCACCCTTCTAGGGGAACTAGGATTGGACTCCCAAGTGGAGTCCAATCCCCTCTCCTTTTTTCTTTTTATTTTTACTTTTCCCACTCATTTATTTCTCAAATAAATTCAAGAAAATTCCTATGGAAAATTTTTGCACTTTGTGAGATCATGGGCCCCACCTGGCATTCCCTAAAATTAGGTTTTTCCCATAGGAGGAAATCTTCCCCCTCCGGCACTTCTTCCATATAAGGAAAGTCCCTCGAAACTGTTCCAGAACCCCGTTGCCCCTATTGGTAAAATCATTGATATTAACTAACGATATTAGAAACACATTTCTAACACCCAGGAACATTTCATGTCCTCAGTAACTTCTCATATAAATTATTCCTAACACCGGCATAATTTCTCTCTTATTGTAACTTCCCCGAAACCACTCTGATTGACAACGGACTTGTTTGTGTGATATCGTAATGACATCGAACATTCATAAAACCAATAACAACATATTATTTCTCTCAATAAAAGGTTGGCACTGCTTAAGCGTGTGACCTGTAAAGGCTCGATAACACATAGTCATGTTTGGGCACTTACCGAACAATAACCGACAACAGGACCGTGGACGTCCATGATGGATCATGTGTGTTCTCGAAGAACAAGGGAACCTTATAAGTTACTCATTTCACTTATTCCCTTAACTTCACGAAACCAATGATATCACGAGGTGATACTATGTGATCTAGTCTGATCAAACTCTTTGATCATAGCACATATAACTCGTTTACCGATATCGTTCTCTTCTCTCAACCATATCCCCGATAACCTTGTGATAAAATCACACTATATCTGGCAAGACAATATGTCATCGGTGATACTGAGAGGGCCCAGAGAATGTATCTCTCTATCGTCTAGAGGATTAATTACTAGTCTTGAACGATCACAGTTCCATTGCACTTTCTAGGTCATACGCAGATCACCTTTATAATCCCCAGTTATGGCAAGATGTTTGATGATATCCAAAGTATAAATTTGATCACGCGGTCACTATATATTCTCATAGTATAGTAATTATAGTCAATGTTAACTTCATATGCATTTTCTAAAACACATAATGATTTTTTAGTATCTTTTAGCAACAATACACACTTGGGTCAGTTCGGTACCATTGTTACCCTAACAATAAACTCTTATGTTTTGCTAGACTTTCTTCTAATTCCATGATCATAAAAATATGATCATCTCACAAACCATAAGCTAATCTTAGAGACAACATTAGGAACTCTTGTTTGTTTATGTCTTCACACCCGCACAAAGATTTTCCTTTGAAAACTCACTTTTCAAGTGCTATAGTGGTTGTAGCATGATGACATAAACTTAATTTTGAGCTTGGAGATAGAATAATAACTGAATATTATGTCTCTAGGGAATACCTCCAACAGTCTCCCACATGCACTAGAGTCAATTAATACTCCAGTTAGTATGATGACATAACACCTATGGAATTCCGTTGTTACTCACACTATGCCTTGGTACCTCAGACTTCTATCTTTCACCTTTTGATCTAATAAACTTGTGATAAACTTGCATTTGCATTTATTAGGAATTGTATTTGTGTGAACATGTTTCCATGACAATATTAATAATTCAAGCATCTCTGAATGAATTATTATATCTTCATTTAAACCTCAGTAAGTCGAATGACTTTTATCCAATAACTTGTAACCAACAATGTCCAGCATTATGTTGCAAGTATTCACAAAAATAATGTAGAGTCCACTCATAGTACTCTAATGTTGATAATTATAAAACATACGGCGGTATTATTGATTGAAGAATCATAATCTGAGTCAAAACCAATAAAGATTTGATTTTGTAATTCCACCACAAATACATATGTGAATACTCACAATATTATTTGTAACTATACAAAATTCCACTGAGTTTTTTTTCACTTTGTAATATTACCTTTGAATATTTTCATGAGAAACTTCTCACCATAATATTCCTTATTTTTATTACAAAAAATTAACTGCATAAGAAAAACTTTTCTTTAAGCTTTTCTCCTTTATATCGGATTGAATACAACAATTTTAGTCAACTGAAATCTACCGGTTCTTGTGTGTTTTTCCTTTAATGACTACGAGATTGGTCAAATCCCAAAATATTTTGATTTAATCTCAACCCTTTATATTTTTCTCACCAATGAATACGAATGTCATCTCTATTGCAAAATAACATGTCATTTTCCTTTTGAAACAAAATAATTTTATCTCAATGTAATTCGAAATTCCTTTCAGAATAACACTTAGCACACCCATCATATTCATGTTTATGAAATTCCTCAATCTATCTCATAGACCCTGAATTTAATAAGACACTTTCTGATATTGCATTTAAAAACTTTTTAAATCTTTTCCACGAGGTATCTTTCTATTAATTAGGCCTAGCCAAATTAAAAGATCATATCATCTCCTTCTTACTTTTAAGTCCCTTCACTTCATATAATGAAAGAAATTCTTTCTTGTTTCATTAACACGACTCACTCAATACTCATACTTGTAATATTTATGATTATTTCGGTAATCAAAATTTAATTACACTTAGCAAAATAATTTGCTAATTGATCCAATAACAGCACCAAGCAATTGACATGATAATTTTTTCAACTTCATCATTATCATTTATTCAAAATTGATAAAACAATTTTATCAATACTAGCTTTATGAATATAACATATTCATATTTGTTTTCCTGTGAAAACATTCATTTTTCTTATGATTTATAAAATCACTCCAACTTTCTCTTAAGATAAAATCTTGGAGTCAAAATGAAATCTTCTTCTAACATGGGTCTATATGATAATCCAATATCATATATTTATGATTACTATTATCTTCTTTGTTTTGGTTTGCATCTTGTGGTCATTATCTTGGAATTTTGATGAATATTTCACAAAGTGAATATTACATCAAGTTCTTCATATGACCTTTATTCAAATATTAAGTTTGAACTTTATTTATCTCATACATAAATTCCTGGACAAGGTGATGAATTGGAAACATTTGCATGTTGTCCCTTTCATTCAATCCTTCTCCAAATATTCACAGTCTTAACTTAATATAATTTCTACCTCTCTTTCATGAGAAGACACACATGGAGTAAAAGGTGAAAATTTACTACCAATAAACTTATTGGTTTTATGCAAAACCTTTTAATCAATTATGCTTCATGCTTGAGCAATATTGATTACTAGAAACTTATCATTAAAATAACTCTAAGTTAATTAATGACATAGTCCAGACTTAAACAAACAAACAAAATAATTTTCTTTAGCGGGTCTGAGAATTATTTTTGTTTCACGTTATCACTTTATCACACAAAGACATTTGACAATTATAACATTGCTCAAATCCTTATCTCACAAAGATTTTATTATCATGATAATTTTGAATCTCTCAAAATTCATCATAAGTAATTATTGACTAAGAAAATTTTCTTTGTCAATCCATGTTATAACTTCTATTAAGTCCTTTTCTACTTCAATCAAATTTCTTTTATCTCGGTTTTTTATTCAAAGTTCCTCCCACTTACTTTTATGAAATATTGACACTTCAATTATTTCATCTATTCCACTTCATCAATATGATTAACTTATCATATTGAATCTTCAATGGAATTAAGTCAATTGAGAAAACATCCAAAACTTATGTGAATTTTGAAATTCACAAGTGCCTAGCACTTAATGAATTTTAGCAATATTAAATATTTTAGAGACAGTCTTTCAACCTTGATAAATCAAATAAAAAGACTTATCTCCAATTTATTTAATAAGACACAAAAAAATTACTCAAACATGAGCAATAATTTGAATCAAAATATTCAAGAACTTAATAATAAAATTTATTGACATAACTCAATAAAGACGATCATAAACATTGAATTCCCAAGATTGAAATTCCCACACATAATTTATAATTCGAACTCAACTGGGTCACAAACATAAAATATTCATTACATAATGTTTGAACTCAAAATAACTATTATTTCGAAATCCTAGTGTTGATCCTCTTTATTGACTTAGGCCTTCGCAGATGATGCAGCTGGTATGGCGCCATTAATGCTTCCTCTACTTCATCCTCCACGCTTCCCACTTCTCTTGCCTCTTTTCCTTCTCACTCTGTAATAAATTGCAAATCGATAAACTTCATTATCCAATACCAAAATATCTTTGAGACAAGAAAACTCAATAACTGGTATAACTCTTATACCTTGTGTGGACTTGCCACTTGTATTTGCTTTTTTGTGCAGTCATCACGACGTGAATGAAAACATCCATCTCAAGTAACACGAGCATCTGGAAGACTTCTTCAAATGTCTTCTCTACTTCCATCAGATTGTAGCAAGCCAAAAATCCGAAGTAATTCGATGGAAGTGACATGAGGAGTGTGTCAACTGTTAGCTTTTATGGAAATGGGTAATAACCAATATCCTTAAAATTTTGCAGTATCTCTATGAACTTGTTCATGTGCTTCCTCAAAGGCCCAAGGCAATTGAGTTTGCACCTTACCAGTTCAGCATAAAGTTTGAGATGACCATGACAGAGTTGCATAGAGAACCGAGCCTTCAAAGCTTCCATGAGACGGAAGGAGCGCTAGTGTGGATAACTATCACTCAACTCAGAACTCGGCCTTTCCATCATGATTATATAAACTTGATACTCCTCATCTCCCAATTGAGAATACTCCCCATCAGGTGTCGGAACTTAAGTGTACAACACATTCTCTACCCCCCAAGACCTCTAAGAGTATATCTCAGATCATGAACCCAATAACAGAAGTTCACCCTTTCCTTAGTTAAATTGTCTAACCCCAACAACTCACTTAGACTTATATTTTCAACGGGATCCATCTCTACAATAAAACAAGTTTATTCAGACACTATAGATCAAAATTAATTTACACTACTTAATTCAATTAAAATTGAAATTAAGATATGCTCCCACTGAAAATGATATTTCTCGAGATCAACTTTCAGTGAAACGAGATCCCAATAAATTATGACAAGAAGCATGGATACATGTCATCTAATCATAACCTAAAGAGTAGGCCACCTTGACAATCACCTCATGTGATTCTCGCTCATCTTCGATGATTATGTTCCGAGCTCATAACTAGTTATGCATGAACATCAAGACAACCATATGATACCGCTTGTACAGAATGATTCTTGGATACAAGTCATCAATCGATGCCCGCCTGCAGACGATAAGAATGCTTTGACCCTTGGATACAAGTGGTGGACGCAAACCCAAGTCTATTATGATGGTTGCTAGAGGATGGGAGAACATGAACAACCTTGATATTTATATGTGAAGAATGACCCTAATAAATGACTATTGTGCAATCAAGGTGCAATCAACAAAAGATAAACATCACACGCAATTTATAATTCGTGTGATTTGGTTTAGCCTTTGTTCTTCACGGATTTATTGATGCATCTCCAATGAGGATCCTCCATCTTTGTTATATTCACCATAGTGGAAAATCCGAGTGTTGGGGGGGACCCCGGGTAGGGTCATGGCAGGCATAAGATGATATCCAGGTGTGGACCGGGTCAAGGTCAACCGACATAGTAAGGACCGGCATATGTCCAGAATAGTCATACCGACATATCCTAACCGACATAATAGAGGGTATGTCGGAATAACCTTGTGGTGCTATGCTGGCAGGGAAGACCCGTCCGGGTTGTGAGAACCCGACATGGTGAATTCGGCATACGGGAGGTATCTCTGACCTCGGCTGCAGGTCAATGCATATATCACATCCCTACTATTACGGATCAGGTATAGGTGTCATGGTGCAACTTACTAGGTGAAAAGTTCTCTCTCGTACAGATGACCACGTCAGATCGTGGGTGCAGTGGCCAGGTATGGGGAGGCCACGTTCTGTCCAGGACAGAGGAGACAAAGGCAACATGGAGGATGACGTAGATTGGACTTTGGTAGCCGTAGTGGGCAGCGATGTGTCCAGTCACAGTGCTTTGTACTTGTATCATGGGCACCAGTATATATGGTGCCCCAGAACCTCATGTCTAAAGGATCCAGAGCCAGACGGCGAACAACAACCCATTGAGACCCTCAGTAGTTCACTCGCTAGCCAGAGAGAGAGCTTCGCTCTACTGCCAGTTTCGACTTCCTCCTCTAGCTAATTCAACTCAAGGAGCACCTCTCTAACCCGGATTATCACCCATATACGCTCAGAAAAGCAGGAGTAGGGGATTTACCTCCTCCCGAGGGCCTCGAACCTGGGTACATCATGTGTGTTTTGTGTCTTCTGTGTGCGTTCCTCAATGCGCTATCCCTCCCCGGTTCCAACAGTGTCCATCGGCCCCCAACTCAAGCCATCCTATGGCATCTTCCATGACTCCATTACGACAGCTGGCGCCCACCATGGGGCCGACAGCGGTGCTGACTGGATTTTTCATCCGGACGGGATCCATCATCACCTCGGGCGGACGTGTGGTCTGTGGCCTTGTCCACATATTCGGTTCGCTGAGCTTCGTCGGCGATAACACTGGCTGCTTCCGTAACAGGCCGCTCCCGCGGAGCGGCTTCTTCGTCAACTTCGACGATCATCTGGTATACGTTGCCACCGAGGTTGCATGCATGTATCCCGAAAGAGTGCATGTGGCTGCAGATCCTCCTGTAGTCTGTGCAATTTGCGGCCGGCGTATCGCTCGCCCTGCAAACGACATGGAAGTCATGATGACTGCTCCAGCTGCTGATGCTGGCAAAGATGTTGCTGGTGATGCCAATGTCAGCATCAAGCCCGCCAGGACGGCGCGCCCTCTGTTGGAGAAACCCGAGAACTGCTCAAACTATGCTGGTACATCAAGTGTGCCGGTAAGGCCAGGTCCTCTTCGGGACGCAATTGAGAAGTTGGGCGTGACGGTCGCCCCCAGCGCTAATCCTATGCAGACGCAGGCTCAATTGGAGGAGCAGCATCAGAGCATACTCCAGGAGTCTATCGAGGTAGCCCGTGTCAGGCAAGAATTCAAAATCTCTCTCTGTGAGTATAACAAAGCTCATGGCTTTACTCTAGTAGAAAACTATCCTAGTCACATAGATGAGGTGCGTAACCGAGGTAAAAACCTCAATGCAGAGATTGCTAGAGATGGTAGATCTAGAACTAGTAGATCTGCTAGTCACATGTCGGCTCATAAGCTTAAGTATAGTTCTCCTGCTAAGACCCTTAGGGCTGCTGAGGCAGCCGCAGCTGAGTTATCTAGTTTATCCGGTGAAGCCCGTCGGAAGCAGGAGGACAGGGTAAACGAGTTAATATTTGAGGCTAATCGTTAAAATGAGGCATATCTTAAGGCAAATCCAGGTGCTGGTGGATTCCGGATCGCTCACTCGGCTGGCGGTGCCGGTGGGAAATCTGGTGGCCAGGCTTCATCACCACATGTTGGTGGAGGGCATGACCCGAGTGTAAACTCCGGCAGAAACAAGCAATTGCAAACATATGATCCTGTTTATGTCGGAAGGCAGCTAGCCGAGCAAGGCAATGTCGGTCAGGGATTCCCCAATCCCGGTCAAGGAAATCATGGCGCCGGCCAAATTCATCTGGCTGGGCATGGTCATAATCTAGCCGATCAAGGCCAACCACCTCAGTATCCGGCACCAAACCCTCCTCAACAACGATATGGTGCCGGCCATGCTTCTCAGCATCAAGGGAATAATTAGAGGGACAGCCGGTATGATGATGGTTACTTATCTATGGAGAGAGTCGGGTACCCGAGATTTGAGCGTCTGGTGTCCGAGGGTGCACTTGGATCCTGGTTGGGTCCTCGCCAGCACACGATGCCCATAACAAGCTTGACAGAATCCATCTGTCTAAGCTTCTTGAAGAACAAGGCCCTCCTGGCCCTGCATGTTTTGGACCCCGGATTATGACGGAGCCGCCGATGCTGAAATTTCAGCTCGCCCGGGGTACAAAAACATATGGTGGCAGTACTAAGCCAAAAGATTGGTTAACAAACTATGTCACAGCAGTGCATATCGCTGGTGGAAATCACCAATGGGAGGTGCGGTATGTCCCACAGATGCTAGAGGGTCCATCCCGGATCTGGCTGAACAATTTGCCAGAGAATAGCATTAATTGCTGGCTGGACTTCTCGGATGCTTTCGTCAGCAACTTCACCAGCACATACCAGAGGCTGAATCGGCCTCAGCAACTCTTCATGTGCAGACAGAGGGATGATGAAACTGACTGAGATTACTTGAAAAGATGAAGCACAATGCGCAACTCTTGTGAAGGAGTCATTGAGTCGCGGGCCATTGCTTGGTTTGCTCAAGGGTGCTGACATGGTACCATGCTCTAGCGGAGAATGCAGAGAGAGATGTTGGGCACTCTGGCCGAGACAATCAAGATAACAGATATGTATGCTTTGGGTGATCTGACTCAACCCCTGATAACCTCGGTGGAGCCGACTAAGAGACACACGGGCAATGATGGTGTCGGGTCATCCAGGCGACATGGTCGCCAAGATTACAGAAACAAGAGGAGAGATGACCGGCCGGATTACAGATATGGCTCAAATCATGTTGTTGCGGTTGATCAAGATCATCCCGATGCTAGCAACAGCCAGCGTCATGAGAACAATGGCCCTCAACGGGAGCAAAATCATGATGGCAAGAAACAGTGGAGTAACCAGAAGAAGCCTTGGAAGGGTAAGCCAAGGCTCACTGTCGAGTCAATGGTGGATGGGCCTTGCAGCTACCATACTCTGCATCCTAGCAGGCAGGCTAACCATACTACTCGGCAGTGTAGTTGGTACCACCGCATAGTAAGGGAAGGTGGAAATATTCCACCTCCACCACCACCGCTAACGAGTGCAAACACTCAAATCTTGAATGCACCCCAAAGCCTGTGGACAACAGGAGGAAGCCGGACAATGTCAATCAAGTGGCCTACAACAATAATGCCGGACCAAGTCGGTGGAATGAGTACCAGGAGCATCATCAGAGTTACATGGTCTTTGTGACCGAGCTAACTGACAAGCAGAGCTAGCATCAGCGTGCAATGGAGGTGAATGCAGTTATGCCGGTTGTGCCCAAGTTCATGTACTTGGCCGAGCAGGAGATTACCTAGAGCCTTGATGATCATCCCAAGGTCATGCCTAACCCAGGAGGCTATGCGCTGGTGGCGGATACGATATTCACCGGGCCCGACATTAATGTCAAGTTCACCCGGGTTCTCATTGATAATGGGAGCGGCATCAACATCATGTACCGGGATACCATGCTCAAGTTGGGCATTGCTGAAAACATGATGCAGCCAAGTCGGACCACCTTCCATGGTATTTTGTCGGGTGTCCCTTGTGCACCCATGGGCAAAGTTTGGGTCGATGTCTTATTCGGCACCATAGTGAACTGCAGAACTAAGAGCCTTCAGTTTGAGGTGGTGGACCTCGAAAGCCCATACCATGACTTACTCGGCAGGCTGGCATTGGCCAAGTTCATGGCATCCACTCATGTCGCCTACCTCAATATGAAGGTGCTGGGTCCAAATGGTGGTATCGCCATCTCGGGTGATTACAAGCGGTCCATGGAGTGTGCCTCGGCTGGTTCCCGCTTAGCCGGGTCACTGGTTCTTGCTACAGAGAGGAAGAGGATACATGAGGTGGTGGCGCTGACACAGTCAGCTCAACTGGGTATGTAGGGTATGACTAACACGCATCAGAGTGCGGCATTTTAGGCGTCCAAGGAGATAAAGAAGATCCCGGATGATGAGGAGTTCCCGGACCGTGCCGTCATTATCGGTGTCGGGTTGACTGACAAATAGGAAGGCGAGCTCATCCACTTCCTCCATGAGAATCGGGACATCTTTGCATGGTCGAATCAGGACCTGCTAGGTGTGCTGAGGGAGTTGGTTGAGCACTCGTTGCTTGTCAGACCGAATGCAAAGATGGTAAAGCAAACTCTTTCGGTGTTTCGCTCAGAAAGGAGAAAAGTGATTGGTGACGAGATAGCTAGGCTGCTTGCAGCTGGTTTTATCATGGAGGTACTACACCCGGACTGGTTAGCTAACCCGAACCTGGTGGAAAAGAAGAAGGGTGACCCGAATGTGGCCATAGTCTGGCGCATGTGTATTGATTACACAAACTCGAACAAGGCATGCCCTAAAGATCCATTCCTGCTGCCTCGGATTGATCAAGTATTCGATTCCACAACCGAGTGTGAACTGTTGTCTTTTGTAGATGCATATTCTGGTTTCCACCAGATACCTTTGAACCCTATTGATCAAATAAAGGAAGCCTTTATTGCCCCGTACGGGGCTTATTTCTATCGTGCTATGAATTTTGATTTGAGAAATGTTGGGGCCACTTATCAAAGATGCATGCAAAAATGCTTGCATGATCAATTGGCAAAAATGTGCAGGTGTATGTCGATGATATCGTCATCAAGACCAAGGAGAAGCATACTCAGTTGGATGATCTCAAAGAGACATTCGCCAACCTGAGAAGATTCTGGTTGAAGCTTAACCCCGCCAAATATACATTTGATGTGCCGGCAAGAAAGTTACTCGGTTTCCTTGTGTCAAGCAGAGGTATTGAAGCAAATCCAACAAAGATCAGTGCTATAGAGAGCATGAAGCTACCAAGATGTCTCAATGTCGGGGGGCTACCCCCTGGTAGGGGTAAGGCAAGTGCTAAACCAGAGATCAAGGTGTTGTTTGCCGGGTAGGCGGCTACCCGGATACCTGGTATCCGGTAGACACTACTCGGTGGTAAGTATTGAAGGCCAATGAGAAGATACAAGTGCAGTTCAGAATTAACCGAGTAGACCTCAGGTGGCCCGAGTAGATGAGAAGCTATCCTACTCGGGCATAAAGTCAATGGAGCCGTTCTGACGAGATCCCGCGTATCCCGCAGCCGTACAGGCGTGCGGTTCAACTTACTAGGAACATGATTATCTGCGCCAAGGCATGGGTACAGTGAGGGTGGGCGCCGGTCATGTCCTGTCACTGACAGGGGGGACAGGACGTGTCAGGGGCCTACTCTGTGAGACTGACAGGGTGGACAAGGCCTGTCAGCCGGACGGCGCGACGACTTCTCGCAACGGCGTCAGCGGGAACACGGAGGCGTGCGCCATTGTCGCAGTAGAGTTGTCGCTTCGTGTACTTTTAATTGTTGTTTACTCGACTGGCCACTAGTATATAAGGTGGCCAGCCCCCTCCTGCGCGAGGGAAGTTGGCCCGGAGAGCATTTATTGCGAGACTTAGCACTAGACAGAGAGAGAACAAGAGGTTGGCTACTCGGCAGAGGGCCGGAATTGTACTGTGGCTACTCGGTACAAGCTATATACAGAGAGGTAGGCAGGAGTAGGGGTGTTACCTCCAGACGAGGGCCCTAAACCTGGGTAGATCTTGGTGTTTGCAGTATTTCTGAGCGCGTCTACATGATGTGCGATCCCTCCCTGAATACCTACAGCGTCCATCGGCCCCAAACTTAAGCCACCCTATGGCATCTGTCTTCTCCACACCACGACACTCAAGGACGTATAAAGGTTCATTGGTTGCCTGGTGTTCTTGAGTTGCTTCATGGGGCGAATGGGGGGAGAAGGCATTGCCTTTGTACCAACTGATGAAGAAAACAAACAAAATCGTCTGGACACCACAGGCAAATGCGGCATTTCATCACCTGAAGAAGATGTTGGTTTCGGCACCAATATTGTCCTCACCACTGTCCAAGGAGCCGATGTTGCTCTATATTCCAGCCACTAACCAGGTTGTTAGTGTTGTGGTGGTGGTAGAACGAGAGGAAGAAGGAAAACCGGTGCAGAGACCGGTATATTATTTGAGCGAGGTGATCTCCTTGTCCAAGCAAAATTATCCGCACTACCAGAAGATGACGTATGGTTTCTATATGGCGGCCAAGAAACTCAAGCATTACTTCCAAGAGCATCCTAGGACGGTGGTGTGTGCGGCTCATATCTTGGAGATCATTGGCAATAAAGATGCAAGTGGCCGAATAGCCAAGTGGGGCATTGAGCTGGCACCTTACACGCCACAGTATGCAAGGAGAGATGCCATCAAATCTCAGTCTTTGGCTGACTTCCTCGTCGATTGGGCCGAGATGCAATATGAGCCACCATTGCCTGACTGCAACTACTGGAAGATGCATTTTGATGGGTCCAAGATGAAAGATCGGCTGGGTGTCGGGGTACTTCTTATCTCGCCCAAGAAGAATCAGCTGAAGTATGTACTGCAAATTCATTTTGTGGCATCTAATAATGTGGCCGAGTATGAGGCATTGGTCCATGGGCTTAAAGTGGCTAAGGAAATCGGCATTCGTCGGATATTGTGCTAGGGCGATTCGGATCTTGTGGTCCAGCAAGCTTTTGACAATTGGGATGCCTTGGATGCCAACATGACATCATATAGGTTTCATCTACAGAAGATCTCGGGGTAATTTGAAGGTTGCGAGTTCCATCATATACATCGGGCAGAGAATGAAGCTGCCGACATCCTGTCCAAACTGGGCTCATCCAGGCATTGGTCTTGTCCGGCATAAAACCCCGGCTAATTGAGCCTCCGCAACGTGCTCCGGGTTGTTGGTTGGATGAGATACCGGCAGTGTTGCGGAGTCTTAGGACTACCCCCAAATCGTTGTACTGGCTACATGCCATTCTTCCTTGTCTATGGTGGAGAAGCGGTCCTGCCGACCGACATACAACATGACTCGCCAAGAGTTACTCAGTATATCAAATCCCAGGTAAAGGAAGCTCGCGAGGATGATGTTGATTTGCTCGAAGAAGCACGAGATATGGCATTATCCAGATCAGCAATATATCAGCAGAATCTCCGTCATTATCATAGCCGGAAGGTGAATCCTCGCGTGTTCCGCGAGGGAGATATGGTGCTTAGGCTTGTGCAACGCACAACCGGCATGCACAAGTTATCACCTCCATGAGAAGGGCCATTCATTATGAGCAAGGCTCTGCACAATGATGCATATTATCTTATAGATGACCAGGAGAAGGTGAGAAACAAGATGGACAAGTCCGGAGAAGAAACCAAACGACCCTAGAATGTAGCTCTCCTTCGTCCCTTTTACTCTTAAGGGCGTAATGTATGTATTTCTGTACCCTGCAATGAAATCTTGGCACCTCGAAGAGAAACTCGGGGACTGCCTTTGCCTAATGTTTCTGTATGCATTTTTGTGTTTATTCTTGTTTTCTGTATGTCGGTTGGCTAAGCCTGAATTTCCTGTGTCGACGTAGTAGTGTGTCGGTACCAAAGGCCCACTCTTCGACTCAATTGTTTTTCGTAACCCGGCTTCATGGCTAGCAAGAGAAAAAGCTAAAGGTCGCTTAACACATGAAATACAGCTAATGAAACGAAAAACTAGTTAGCCGACATATGTATATCGTTCTTTTGTCCCTATATCGGATGGCTCTGGACCATATCTCAAAGTTTTGAGTATTGTAGGCTATGTTTTTGTGACCTTGTGACTCGGCTGTTGAACGCCAAAATGGCAGGGAGCAAAGATTGCAGAACATAGTAAACAAGAAAATAAACTCGGGGACTTGATTCAAAGCGATCCGACATTGAGCCAGTCTCGTTGAATCTTTCAAAGTGCAGTAGAGTCATTAAAATCTTAAGAGTATATATTACATCTGCACCCAACATCTCGAGGATTTAACAATCTGAGTTTTATGTGATAAGTTTAGGCAATAGTGCTAGAGCTGGAGGGATCAGTGGGAGGAGCGCAACTTTCAGAATATGTCGCGGTAGCAGTGCTGGCAGCAATAGTAGGAGCGGCATCAGCCTAGATCTCTTCGTCAACCTCCTCTTCATATTTGTCATCATCGTCGGAGTCCTCGGGACCCTCAACGAAATCATGCACATTGGCGTATTTGACGAAGGAATACGCTCTCTCCCGGCGACGTTCGACGAGCTCGGGTCTGTCGTCCACCTCGAATCAGCGTGCATCGTCAGGAGGGCATCGAGGTTGATTCCCTTGTACCAGGAGAAGAAGAAGGTCAAGGCCTCATCCGCACCAACTCGGGAAGCGGATGCCCGCCACTCTTTCAGCCTATCCTCGCAAGCCTGCGGGCATCTCGATAGCTCGAAAATGGACGTCGGCGGCTTGGAATTTGGCCAAAGAACGGCATAGACGCGAATGACGGCACTAAGGAGATCAACTCCGATGGTCCTCAGTGGCGACAGACACGCGGTCAATGCCGTCAAATGGTCCTCAATGTTCCAGGCCCCCGAGATGAGGCCATATGCGGCTCTCTTTTGTCGGGCCTTCCAGGTAACATTCTCGGTAGCAGGCTGGGAGTGGGGGAAGTGCTCTGGAAAAAAGTAGGAAATGATATCGGGATGAGCCCCATGTCGGCATGCATTTTATGTCGGTCGAAAGAGAAAAGTGGAGGAAACTTACAGGCCATCTCGGAGTTTATTTTGGTGAGCTCAGACATCCATATGTCGGACTTGGCCTTGAGCGCATCTAGTTCCTCCTCAGCCAAGGTGGCGCGGTCCTCGGTTTGCTCTAGCAGAGCTTTCTGCTTCTGGACCTCACCTTCCTGGCGCTCTTTATCCTCGGCATCCGCCTTCTCCAACTCGGCCTTATGGATATGCGCTTCTTTGAGCTCTTTCTTCAATCGGGATACCTCGTCTCATTCCCTCTAGAGCTCGGCTTTGTAAGCGTCTTCACGCTCAGTCACTTGAATGGCCAACTCCTAGGTAGAGACGCAATCCTGGTGGCGAGGTGCATAAGCCTTATGCTCGGATGTGCCGAGGTAGAAAGTTTAGGATGTATAAAATGGAACAAGTGCAAAGTAAAAGCACATAAGATGACTTACTCTGAAGGGCAGTGACATGCTTCATCGGTTCGTCGACTTGAGCCTCCAACCCGGCTGTTTATGTCGACAAAAGAAAAAGATGAGGAAGTTGGATCAAAGCAATTAGAGCATTATGGTTATATCGGCTGGAGAAAAGCATACCTTTGCTATTCAGCTCGGCATGTAGCTGCTTATGCTTGTCACTGAGCTCCCTATGCTCCGAGAGGAGTTTCTGATACAGCTGGGTCCGGGTATTAGTGCAAAGATGGAAAAAGGAAATGTTAGTTTTATTTGTGAACATTCGCGTCGAGTAATCTTTACTCGGCCAAGTATTAATTACTCAACTCGAATCTCGGGGACTGGGATGGTGCCTAACTATTTCGAAAATGTGAGCCGAGTAACCCTTACTCGGTGTATCTTGCAAAAATTGGCAAAGGCTGAAAAAGGATTCTTACCGCTGTAGTTTTGCCGGCTTCATTGACGGCAACCTTCAGCGCATACATCTTCTGGGCGAGCACGCCTGGACCTGCAGGGTGCATTGTGCTCACATCGCTCATGTCAGCGCTATTCCAGTCCATGCTATAGTGCTCGAGTGAGCCTAGACTTTTCCCGCTGAGTGTCCGCATCAGGAATCCGGCGTTGGTTGTGGTGGTCTCGATGCTGGCCGAGGTGGAATCCTGGCCCTGATGCAAGGCCACTTGCCTATCCGGTTTCATCTTCAATTTGGTCGTCGGCTTCTTCTGCAGCTGTTGGGACAAATTCGGATGTGGCAATGTTGGTTTCTTCTGTGGCGGCTGCTGGGCCGACTTAGGCTGCGGCAGTGTCGGCTTCGGCGGCGGGGCTGGCCCCTGTGTCGACTTTGGTGACTACGGCGGTGGAGCTTGCTGTATCGGTGGCGGATGTGGCTGCTGCTGCTGTTGTTGCTGGGGTGGCTGCTGCGGGGGTTGTTGCTCAGGTGGTTGTTGTGGTTGTTGTTGCTAGGGTTGCTCCAGCTTCTCCGGAGCCTTGGTCTTCTCAATCTCGTTGCCCATGCTGTTGGCACCGAGGTCTTCATCTCGATTGGGAGCCGAGGTGTCGGCTCTGGTCCAGTCTATGATCTCGTCGTCCGGGACGCTCTGTCCCCCTCCGACATCAGCCTCGGATCCCGGCTGAGGTATGTCGGTATCTGATTGATGTGACGGAGGAGGGCTCATCCTTGCGGGGCTAAGGCCTCCAATATAGACAGGTCCGGATGGCAGTGGTGTCGGTGTCAAAAGGCGAATAGAGGATGCACTCTCAGTGACATCCAGGGCGCTCCTGCAGTGAAACATGACAATAAGTCACCTCGGTCAAAGGAAAGAAAGACAAAAAATGCAAAGGCAAGAAATTTATATTGGAAAGAAGTTTCTTACTCGTGCGAGGTTGGTCTCGTGCGTGGCTTGGACACTACCCCCTTCTTCTTCTGCTTCTTCTGCACGGATCCCACGGGCCCAGACCCGGCGCGCTTCTTGCACCCGGCGTGGCCTCCCACGGCGATGGGCGGCACCTCCAACACCTGGTCATCCAGATCAGCTGATGCCGAAGGGAGCGGAAGCGTGAATTCGAGCGTATAGGGGTCAAGTACCTATAAAATACGGCAATCGTCATCGTCAGATCAATCCTTTATGGAATCACGGACGTGATTCTTACCTGGAGCAAGGGGCGATGCCGGCGTCAGGAATTGGCATGTAGTCCTCGGAGTTCAGGTCCTCCATGTCGTACGTTGTGACGTCTTCGCCCCATTTGGTGGATGGATCTGGTCCATCCTCGATCTCTTGATGCGGAATCTCTCTACAGCAAAGACAAGAAGTAAACATTAGACTAAGAATAGAATGTTGTGTTGACATACGAAGCTATGTCGGCATAAATTTACGTCGGTCAATGTTTCAAAATACTTACTGCGGGCACTTGGCGTCTCTTGTCATGGGGCTCTTTGCCCCAGTCCCGGTCGTCCAGCGTGTTGGTACGGGCTACGGCCTTGACGCGCCTCCGGATCTGCGCCTTGCTCAGCTCGTAGGAGGAAGTCCGGGTACGGTCAAGTCGGACACTCATGTGGCAGATTTTGTGGACCCGGCGACTAATGAATGTTGCCTGGAGATCCTCGGCCGTCATTCCGTCCTCCTTGAGTGTGGTACGATCCGGTGGATCTCGTTGACTTCGGCGACTTGATCCTTTGGGTCATGCCCCCAGTTGAGTATGTCCACAGAAGGGCCGACAGAGAATTTCGGCAGGCGGATTAGATCGACATCGGTGGTGTTCTTCACGTAGAAGAATGACCGGATTTATTTCCGACATGACTCGAGACCTCGGTTTCAAAGGAAGATGGAGTTGCGTCGGGGAATGGTGGTGGCGGCGCCGCACTGGGTCATTTTCTTGGGGGTGCCGGGATTTTCTGGATCCGGAATGACCTGTTTCCGGGACTGGAATTACTTACACCAAAGATTGAGGGTTGGCCAAAGGCCGAGATAACCCTGAGTGAAAGAGATGTATGCGGATAAGGTGGTGATGGCGTTAGCCGGAAGATGTTGGGGCTGGAGGCCGAATTTCTCAAGGAAGTGTTTCATGAAATCGCAAACCAGCAACCCGAATCCGTGCTCAAAGTGGGCTACGAAGATGATATACTCACCGGGTTGTGCCTCTGGCACGAGCTCGGGGCCGGGGAGCCGGCACTCCACTCCCTCCGGGATGCACCGTGTCCGGCATAGCCAGTCTATTTCTTCTTGCGTGACGTCCGAGCCCTCCCACGTGGCCCGGGTAGACTCTTCCGCTACCTCCTCCTCGTCGTGCTCGAGGACGACGACCTCCTGGGAAGCCATCGGAGCAGTGGAGTGGGGCGGCGGATATGATATTTCTGTGGCGGAAATGGCTGTGTTTTGTGTATGGGCGCCGACACTGGATGCGTTTCCATGGCGGAGGAGAAAGGAAAAGTTACTATGGCGGCGCGAGGCGCTGCAGTGGTGTATGGCGCACGGTGTTGCGGCGATGTGCGTGGAGTTGCGTTACGGCGCTGTGCTCTGTGCGCTGATGTTGGAGCTCTACGGGAGAGAGGGAGATGGTCGCGCGGGGAAAGTGAGCAGTGGCTCACCCCCGCTCCCCTATTTAAGCCGCGGAGGAGATCGTGCGTCGCGGATTTGGTGCGCCACGATCTCCGTAACTGCTACGCGTAAATGCACCCACGATGGGCCACAAAAGGGCAACCATCCCGTAGTGGCACAGTCAATCCGCAGAATTCGGGGCGGCGGGGCACTTAAGTGCCTAGGCGATTTGAGTGCCTGTAGGACCCCCTGGGCGTGCGTGACACGCGTATAGTGGCACGACTGTCCACGCGCAAGAAACGACACGGTGCGAGGTAGCTTTTTGCCACGTACAGCCAGAGAGTTGGAGAAAACGTGGAACCCTTTTCCATGTCGGAGCAGACCGACATAAGATCGAGAATCAAGTTTTGTGGAGGGCCAGTTCCAGCACTAGGGTTGGGACGACATAAGTTATGTCAGCGGTAAAGAAAATTCTTTTTATTGGGGGAATCTGCCACGGCACTTCATCCGAGGCTGCTGGACCGCGATATCTTCGGGGTCTAGTGTCGAGGGGCGGCCCCCGGGTAGGGTCATGGCAGGCCTAAGATGATGTCCAGATGTGGACCGGGTCAACGTCAACCGACATAGTAATGACCAACATATGTCCGGTATAGTCATATCGACATATCCTAACTGACTTACAGAGGGTATGTCGGAATAACCTTGTGGTGCTATGCTAGCAGGGAAGACCCGTACGGGTTGTGAGAACTCGACATGGTTAATTCAGCATACGGGAGGTATCTCTAAACTCGGCTGCAGGTCAATGCATATATCACATCCCTGCTGTTACGAGCAGGTACAGGCATCATGGTGCAACTTACTAGGCGAAAAGGTCTCTCGTACCGCTGACCACGTCTGATTGTGGGAGAAGTGGCCAGGTATGGGGAGGACACGTCATGTCCAGGACAGAGGAGACAAAGGCAACATGGAGGATGACGTAGGTTGGACTTTGGTAGCCTTAGTGGGCAGCGATGTGTTCAATCACAGTGCTTTGTACTTGTATCCTGGCCACCAGTATATAAGGTACCCCAGGACCTCGTGTGTGAAGGATCCAGAGCCAGACGGTGAACAACAACCCATTGAGGCCCTCAGTAATTCACTCGCTAGCCAGAGAGAGAGCTTCGCTCTCGCCAGTTTCTTCTTCCTCATCTAGCTAATACAACTCAAGGAGCACCTCTGTAACCATGATTATCACCCATATACGCTCAGACAGGCAGGAGTAGAGGCTTTACCTCCTCCCGAGGGCCCCGAACCTAGGTACATCGTGTGTGTTTTGTGTCTTCTGTGTGCGTTCCTAAACGCGCTATTCCTCCCCGGTTCCAACAGCGTCCATCGACCCCCAACTCAAGCCATCCTATGGCATCTGCCATGACTCCACCACGACACCGAGGAAATTCCATTGCAGTGAAAATTCCTTCAAGTTTTTCCATGATGGAGAAACGACCACTTTCTCCAATTATGTACTTCCTCTGAGCTCTGCGATGAACGCCTGATTGTCGACGTTGAACATTTGACAATCATTTGGCATTAGCCATCATGTCAAAACACAGTAACATAATAGCTATACCAAACCACAAACACACTCAGCAAAAACAAGTTAGACGACTCTAACGTTTTGTTTGCAAGTTTTAGCGTGCTTGTAGGTTCTACGATCACTATCGTCGTCATCTACGCGATTCGGGGTATGTTCCAGAAACACAGATATTACGAAAACGTCTAGCGCCTCAATCTAACCTTATTCATAACCATGACCCCCATGTGGATCCAATCCACATGCCCCTTCCACCATGCCGTTATATGAGACCGACTATAGTTTGACCCAAAGCTACTAAAGCATTTCTTCGGATCAAGCGAGATATGCCAGGGGCAACTCGAGCGTCCTAGGATTGGCGTATTTTTTTTTGCCAAAAATGGCCGTTTCTGACAACTAATGTTGCATCTGGCCGGGTCTAGAAGCTATTTCTAGATATGGCCGCTTTGTTCGGCGCCATGTGATACGTCCATTTTGCATCACTATTTTATATTGTTATTTTCTGTTATTCATCGATATATTTCAAGTTATGATGTATTACTTATGTTATTTTATCTTATTTTGTATGTTTCATAATTTTTGGGAAAGAAACACCGGAACCAGAAATCTGATGGAAAAAGCACCATCGAGATACCCTATTTCAGAAGATCAGAAGAAGAAGAAGGGGGGCATACGAGAAGTCTTAGAAGTCCTGAGGAGGAAGCCAGCCAGAAGGGCACCCGGAGGGGGGCCACCTGGGGCCCACACCACCAAGCGGCGCCCCCCTGGCCACGCCTGGGGGTGGTCTGCTCCCCTGGCCCACTTCTAGGCGCCCCCTTGCGCGTACTTGATCCCGAGGGAACCCTAAGCCCCAGGGATCATCAAAGAAATATTCCGCCACCTGCCTCGGGCGGAAAACCACAGAGAGAGAAAAGCTCTCCGGCAGGGAGAAATCTGTCGACGAAATTCCTCCCCTGAGAGGGGGATCATCGTCATCGCACACCATCAAGATCATCATCATCACCACCAGCACCATCACCCTCTTCATCCACCTTCATCCTGTTGTAACAATTAGGGGTCTCTATCGTTGTTCTACATTGGATCTCTCTCTCCCGGTGTGGATTACTTGTTAGTAGTTGATGCTTGTGAGATTTATCGGTGTTTACACTTTATGACCAGATTGTTATTATCCATTATATCACCTCTGATTATGATCCATACGATGTCTTGTGAGTAGTTCGTTTAGTTCTTGAGGACATGGGAGAAGTCATGATGTCAGTAGTGGAATTATGTTGAAGTAATATCTAGTGGTTTGGTATTTAAGTTGTGGTGCTATTCTTCTAGTGGTGTCATGTGAACGTCGACTACATGATACTTCACCTTTATGGGCCTAGGAGGATGCATTGTGTAGTTGGATACTAATTGTGGGGTTGCCGGAGTGACAGAAAACTAAACCCCATTAGGAAACCAATGCACGAGGGAGTGTAGGATCCTAGAGTTTTAAGGTTGTGGTTAGATTTATCTTAATTACTTTCTTGTATTTGCGGATGCTTACGAGGGGTATAATCACAAGTATGTATTAGTCCTAGTTGGGCGGTGCATTAGCATAGGTTCACCCACACAACACTTAACGAACCAATAAATATTAATCAACCGTATGAAGCGAAAACACTTGACGAAAATTCCCATGTGTCCTCGAGAACATTTGGTAATCATAAGTAGAACAACCGGCTTGTCCTTTGCTCTCAAAAGGATTGGGCCACTCCCTGCAATTATATTTACAGTCACTTATTTACTCGCACTTTATTTATCTTATTTATCAAAAAAACACTGAAGGATGGGAGAATTACAAAGGTAGAAAGTCAGGTACAAATTATGATTATGAAGGCATTAAATCTTTTATGGGAACTGATGATTTCTATAATGTTAGTGTTGTCTGTGGTATTGATTCTCAAATCTTGCAAACTGTCTTAAAGCTTTTGCCTCCTATCTTGATATTCCTAAAAAGGAGTATCACAAGTACCATGCACCTTATAAAGATATTGTTCCTGCTAGAAATATAGAAGTGCATGTTGTTAATCATGTTGTTCCTGAGCCTTATATTCAGAAAATGCCTTTCCCTGCTAAGGTGAAAGAACACTCTATTGTAGCTTGTGTGGTTAATAAGAGCATTAATAAATCTATTGAACCTGATGAACAAATAACTGTTGAACCTTCTGTAGCAATAGTGAAAGACCTTATATGTGGAAACGTAGAGGATGAACATATTGTATTTCGTGAGGATGCTTCTAATATTGTCTCACATCCAAATAGACCTAAGAAAACTAGTGTTCTTGTGCTTTCTGTTAAGATTGGTGATCATTGCTATTATGGTTTATGTGACATTGGTGCAAGTTCTAGTGCTATTCCTTGTGAGCTTTATAAAGAAATTATGCATGAAATTGGTTTTTGTGAGCTTGAGGATATTGATGTGGTTATTCAGCTTGCTAATAGAGAAACCATCCTTCCGATTGGTATTGTTAGAGATGTGGAAGTTTTATGCGGTAAAACTAAATATCCCACTGATTTTCTAGTACTTGGTAAGGCTGCTAGTAAAACTTGTCCTATTATTTTTTGTATACCTTTCTTGAACACTTGTGGTGCTATTATAGATTATAAGAGGGAGAAGATATTGACTAAATTTGATGAAAAATCTTATGAGTTCAGTTTCTCCAAATTTGCTAGAGCACCTTATGAATCTGAATTGCCTAATGAGAATTTTAGAGTCGAACAACTTGCCTCTATTGCTCTTGCTCCTAACAATGCTTTGCAGCAATATATGGAGGACCATGAAAGTGAGGTCTTTATGGAAGAGATAAATGAGATTGGTGATATTCTTCTTCGTCAACCGGTGATACTGAAACATAATTTACATGTGGAAGACTTGGGTACCACCTTACCACCCAAGGAGGATCTTATTTTTGATTAAAAACCTTTACCTGATGATCTTAAATATGCTTATATTGATGATAAGAAAATATATCCTGTTATTATTAGTGCTAAACTTTCAGGTGAAGAAGAGGAAAGATTATTGGGAATATTGAGGAAACACCGTGGAGTTATTGGGTATACTCTTGATGATTTGAAAGGGATCTCTCCCTCTATATGTCAGCATGTTATTACTACTGAACCTGATGCAAATCCAGTAGTTGAACATCAACGTTGTTTAATTCCTAAGATGGATGAAGTGGTAAGAAATGAGGTATTAAAACTCCTTGATGCTAGTATTATTTTTCCTATTGTCGATAGTAGATGGGTGAGCCATGTGCATTGTGTCCCTAAGAAGGGAGGAATGACTGGTGTGCCTAATGAAAATAATGAGCTTACTCCTCAAAGAGTAGTGGTTGGTTATAGAATGTGTATTGATTTTAGGAAAGTTGACAAGGTTACTAGAATGATCATTATCCTTTGCCTTTTATTGATAAAATGTTAGAGAGGTTGTCTAAGGAAACTCATTTTTTCTTTCTTGATGGTCATTCTGGGTTTTCTCAAATTGTTGTTAGGAAGCAAGATCAAGAGAAAACAACCTTTACTTGTCCTTATGGTACTTATGCTTATAGACGTATGCCTTTTTGTTTGTGTAATGCTCCTGCTACATTTCAAAGATGCATGTCTACTATTTTTCATGGTTTTTTGTGAAGAAATTGTGGAAGTATTCATGGATGATTTCTCCATTTATGGAACTTCTTTTGATAATTACTTGCACAACCTTGATAAAGTTTTGCATACATGTGAGGAAACTAATCTTGTTCTTAATTGGGAGAAATTCCACTTTATGGTGAATGAAGGAATTGTTCTTGGACATAAAATTTCTGAAAGAGGTATTGAAGTTGACACAGCTAAAGTGGAAGCCATAGAGAAAATGCCCTGTCCCATGTATGTTAAAGGTATTCGTAGTGTTCTTGGTCATGTTGGTTTTTATAGGAGGTTTATTGAAGATTTCTCTAAAATATCAAAGCCTCTTACTAATCTTCTTCAAAAGACGTACCTTTGTTTTGATGATGATTGTAAGGAAGCTTTTGAAACTTTAAAGAAGGCTTTAACTACTGCTCCTATTGTTCAACCACCTGATTGGAATTTACCTTTTGAAATTATGTGTGATGATAGTGACTTTGCTGTAGGTGTTGTTCTGGGACAGCGAGTAGATAAGAAGTTGAATGTTATTCATTATGCTAGTAAGACTCTTGATGCTGCTCAATAGAATTCTGCTACTACTGAAAAAGAGTTCTTAGTTGTGGTTTTTGCTTGTGACAAGTGTAGACCTTATATTGTTGATTTGAAGGTTACTATTCATACTGATCATGCTGCTATTACATACCTTATGAGAAAATAAAGATTAGATGGGTGTTGCTTTTACAAGAGTTTGATTTGCATATTGTGGATAGGAAGGGCGCTGAAAATCCAGTTGGTGATAACTTGTCTAGATTGGAAAACATTTCTTATGACCCTATTCTTGTTAATGATAGTTTTCTAAATGAAGCTACAATAAAGGTAAACTCCCAAGATAGTCCATGGTATGTTGATTGTGCTAACTTTATTGTTTCAAAGTATTTGCCTCCAACATTTACAGCTCAACAAAGAAGAAAATTCTCTTATGATTTGAGGCATTATTTTTGGGATGACCCACACTTATATAAAGGAGTAGATGGTATTATGAGAAGATGTGCTCCAGATCATGAACAACGAGAAATATTGAAAAAGTGTCATGGTAGTGCTTATGGAGGACATCACGCTGGAGATAGAACCGCAGAGAAGGTTCTACAATGAGGTTTCTATTGGCCTACTCTCTTTAAAGATGCACATAAATTTATTTTATCTTGTGATGAATGTCAAAGAGTTGGTAATATTTCTAGACGTAATGAAATGTCTATGAGTTATTCTCTTGTTATTGAACCCTTTGATTATTGGGGGTTTGACTTTATGGGTCACTTTCCTCCTTCGAAAGGTTACACTCATATTCTTGTTGTTGTTGATTATGTTACTAAGTGGGTAGAAGCTATACCTACAAAACATGTTGATGGTGAGACCTCTTTAAAAATTCTTAAATATGTTATTTTCCCTAGGTTTGGTGTGCCTAGATATCTTATGACTGATGGAGGTTCTCACTTTATTCATGGTGGTTTTAGAAAAACCCTTGCTAAATATGATGTTAATCATAGAATTGCCTCGACTTATCATCCTCAAACCAGTGGGAAAGTGGAACTATGAAATAGACAAATTAAATCTATCTTGCAAAAGACTGTTAATAGATCTAGGAAGAATTGGTCTGATAAGTTGAATGATGCTTTATGGGATTATATAACTGCTTATAAAAATCATATGGGTATGTGTCCTTATAAAATGGTTTATTGAAAAGCTTGTCACTTGCCTTCAGGATTAGAACACAAAGCTTACTGGGCAGTGAAAGAGCTAAATAAAGATTTTAAACTTGCTGGTAAGAAAAGCTTGTCACTTCCATGATCTTTATTTCTTGTTAGCTCATAAGCTTAGTATTCTCAAGTAAGATTGTTTGTAACTTCAAGGAAGATTGCATGATTGGTTTTATCATATGTATATTTGTTTGTTTTCCCTCAACTCTTATGCCTGCTACCCAGCCTTGCTAGCTAAAAACCTTTACTGAGAGGGAATGCTTCTCGTGCATCCAAACCTTGAGCCCCAAAACCTTTCCATTTGTGTCCACAATACCTACATAGATGTGGTATTTCACCGCCACTCCAAGTAAATTGCTTGTGTGCTACCTTTAAAACCTTCAAAATTACACCTGTTGTGTGCCCCTGTTTTAGCTCATGAGGACGCAAATAGAGGATCTTTATCTCACTTGTTGATTGGACTTTACACACATGGATTGGTGGCTTCATCCTCTTATCCAAATGCTTGAAGATCTAGCAGCGGGGTTCCCAACCCCAAACATAATAATAAAAATTATCTTCACTATTTTTGCCCATGATTTATCAGTCGAAGCATAATTGTGTAAACAAAAGAGAAAGAGGGATGACCTTCTATACCAGTTGCGTCCTTCAATGGGAGCCGCTCTTGTGAAGTCTAGTTGGCTTGTGACGTACTGTATTTTCTGTTTGTCATTCGTTGACATAAACATAAACCACTCTCAAAATTGTTTTCAATACTCTGTTTATCAAATGAAAAGCTCTAGCATATGAGTTAATCCATGCTTCCCTCTGTGAAGGGCCTATCTTTTACCTTTATGTTGAGTCAGTAAACCTACTCCTTTATGTCTTAAGAAAGCATTTGAGTTGTTGTGATCCATCCATCTATATGTTGATTTACTCAATCATGCCCTTTATTCTTCCTTGTTCAATACAAATGCTTTTATCTGTTTAAATACCACTTTCAAAGTTACCAATGACTGCAAAGAGACTGTTATAACTGAGCATGATAAACTCTACAATATTAGCTCTAGTATAAAGACTCTAATCGAAACATAAGTACACTTTTAATTGTTATCTGACCAAGAACGAAGTTTGCCTTCACCAATTATGATTTCATTTTGCACCTTTATTGTGATTTCCTCTACTTGTTTCAAGTTTGATTATATGAGAGGAAGTTGCTGTCTAAAATGACTTGTGCTTTGATAGAAGTGATGCTTCTTGTCCGTATTTTATTTATCGACACCTCACACCATAAACATGTGGTCATGTTTACTGAGTTCAGTTTCGCTTGGGGACAAGCGAGGTCTAAGCTTGGGGGGAGTTGATACGTCCATTTTGCATCACTATTTTATATTGTTGTTTTCTGTTATTCATCGATATATTTCATGTTTTGATGCATTACTTATGTTATTTTGTCTTATTTTGCATGTTTCATAATTTTTGGAGAAGAAACACCGGAACCAGAAATCTGATGGAAAAAAGCACCATCGAGATACCCTATTTCAGAAGATCAGAAGAAGAAGGGGGCATACGAGAAGTCTTAGAAGTCCCGAGGAGGAAGCTAGCCAGAAGGGCACCCGGAGGGGGCCACCTAGGGCCCACACCACCAGGCGGCGCCCCCCTAGCCGCGCCTGGGGGTGGTCTGGCCTCCCTGGCCCACTTCTGGGCGCCCCCTTTCGCGTACTTGACCCCGAGGGAACCCTAAGACTCAGGGTATCATCAAAGAAATATTTCGCTGCCGCCTCTGGGCGAAAAACAACAGAGAGAGAAAAGCTCTCCGGCAGGGAGAAATCTGTCGGGGAAATTCCTCCCCAGAGAGGGGGAATCATCGCCATCGTCACCGTCATCACTTCGGGCATCATCAAGATCTTCATCATCATCATCACCACCACCAGCACCATCACCCTCTTCATCCACCTTCGTCCTGTTGTAACAATTAGGGGTCTCTATCGTTGTTCTACATTAGATCTCTCTCCCCGTGTGGATTACTTGTTAGTAGTTGATGCTTGTGAGATTTATTGGTGTTTACACTTTATTACCAGATTGATATTATCCAGTTCTTGAGGACATGGGAGAAGTCATGATGTCAGTAGTGGAATTATGTTGAAGTAATGTCTAGTGGTTTGGTATTTAAGTTGTGGTGCTATTCTTCTAGTGGTGTCATGTGAATTTCGACTACATGATACTTCACCTTTATGGTCCTAGGAGGATGTATTATGTATTTGTCTACTAATTGCGGGGTTACCGGAGTGACAGAAACCTAAAGCCCCGTCAGGAAACCAATGCACGATGGAGTATAGGAACCCGGAGTTTTAAGGTTGTGGTTAGATTTATCTTAATTACTTTCTTGTATTTGCGGATGCTTACGAGCGGTATAATCACAAGTATGTATTAGTGCTAGTTGGGTGGTGCATTAGCATAGGTTCACCCACACAACACTTAACGAACCAATAAATATTAATCAACCGTATGAAGCGAAAGCACTTGACGAAATTCCCATGTGTCCTCGAGAATGTTTGGTAATCATAAGTAGAACAACTGGCTTGTCCTTTGCTCTCAAAAGGATTGGGGCACTCCCTGCAATTATATTTACTGTCTTTTATTTACTCGCACTTTATTTATCTTATTTATCAAAAACCACCAAAACCCGTTTGCTAGTGTTTACAGCGAATTGTCTATCCAACCTGCTCGTCAACACCTTCTACTCCTCGTTGGGTTTTACACTCCTATTTATCGAAAGTACTACGATACACCCCCTATACTTGTGGGTGATGTCTACGCACGCTTCTATTCTTGTACACAGTGTTGGGCCTCCAAGTGCAGAAGTTTGTAGAACAGCAGCAAATTTCCCTTAAGTGGATCACCCAAGATTTATCGAACTCGGGGAGGTAGAGGTCAAAGATATCCCTCTCAAGCAACCCTGCAATTAAGATACAAGAAGTCTCTTGTGTCCCCAACACACCCAATATACTTGTCAGGTATATAGGTGCACTAGTTCGGCGAAGAGATAGCGAAATGCGAGTAATATGGATGGTTATAAGTAATAATAGCAATCTGAAATAAATATGGCAGCAAGCAAACATGTAGCAGAACAGGCGGAAAACGATGTTTCAATGCTTGGAAACAAGGCCTAGGGATCCTACTTTCACAAGTGGACACTTTCAACAATGATCACATAAATGAATAACTAAATATCTTCTCTTCACTATGCTACTCTTAACCCTCTCCGGCTGGATAACAAATACTAATCATTGCGTAGGGCTGCAAAAAGCATTCCTTAAAGTAAGCATTCTCATGTCTAGTTAACCCCACGCTGTCACTATGAGCGCCCTAGAAGGTACTAGACAAACACCACAATTCATAGAGGAGACACACACGATGTGCACACTGTCACCTTCACACCACGGGACAAGGTGACTCCAAAGTTCATATTAATAAAACACTTGAGTAGCACAAGATGAAGAGTAACATCTACTTATTCAACTAGATTACAAAGCTCACGATCACATATAGATCACACCATGGAGAGAGGGATGAACCACATAGCTACCGGTAGAGCCCTCAGCCCCGGGGGAGAACTACTCCCTCCTCATCATAGGAGACAGCAACAGCGATGGAGATGGCGGTGGAGTCGATGGAGATGGCTTTCGGGGGCACTTCCCCGTCCCGGCAAGGTGCCAGAATGGAGATTTGTCCCCTGAAACTTGTCGGCAGCGGCGGTGGAGCTACGGATGTATTTTGTGGAAAAGATCGATTCTCTTAGGGTTTTCCCTCGGGGGAGTATAAATAGGCGAAAGGGCGATGTCGGGGGGTGGCCAGGGGGCCCACACCACCAGGTGACGCGGCCAGGGGGACCCACGCCACCCTATGGTGTGGCCCCCCTCCGGGGCTCTTCGGGACTTCTGGATGCTTCCGGGGAAAATAGGAACTTCGGGATTCGTGGGGTCCAATTCCGAGAATATTTCCAGAACAACTTTTCTGAAATCAAAAAACAGCAGAAAATAGGGAACTCGCACTTGGCATCTTCTTAATAGGTTAGTCCCGGAAAACGTAAAAAAACGTAGGAAAACATACGGAAAACATGTAGCAATTGGCATAATATCAACATGGAACTTCAAAAATTATAGATACGTTGGAGACATATCAAGCATCCCCAATCTTAGTTCCTGCTCGTCCTCGAGTAGGTAAACGATAAAACAAAATAATTTCTGAGGTGACATGCTACCACACAATCTTGATCATAATATGTAAAGTAGAGCATGTAAACTAGGATCAAATGAACTTAAGTTGTGATCTATATTTGATATCAACAAGTAATGCATAAACAAATAAGAAGAAATAAGCAAAACTTATAGTGAATCAATACTAAAAGACTATCAACCGTGCAAAGTTTATTAGAGATGATTTAAGCTTTCAAGAACAACAATATCACGCACGTCAAACTATCTTCACAATCCCTGTTAGGATCAAGTCAAGCTTTTCACACGATGCAATGCTTGAATCTTAAACTATTTGCGCACTAAAAACAAGCAAGTGTTCTGTGTTGGTCCCCTGGCACCGGGATGTTATGGCTAAGAGAACATTATGGGGGGTTTGGAAGGTCAATGGAAGAAAGGCTCACAAAGCTGAAAGTGGTCATTAGACAAGAGAAAGTCTTACAACCGAAGCTATGCAAGGAGTAGGGATTGCCACACAACGGATGCGCATACATCTATAAGTGTATGCAAGCTCTCCAATGGAACTAGTGGGGGTGCATCCAACTTGCTTGCTCACGAAGACCTAGAGCTCATTTGAGGAGGCTCATCATTGGAATATACAAGCCAAGTTCTATAATGTAAAGTTCCCCACATAGTTATGAATGAATGATAATATGAAAACTTTCTCCAAACTGAAGTATTGGTGCTAAACATGAAGCACAAGTGTGGTATATAAAGTATAGTGATGCGCCCCCTCTCTCTTTGGCCCTTTTTTTTCTTTTTTGGGATTTTTCATTTTTTTTTATATATCCTCACCGGTAGGGGCAACATCCTATATTAAAATGAATCATCACACTTTTAGTACTCATGACTCATAAATAAATATTTCTGATGTCTCTAACTACATGCTCCTGCCAGTGTAGCAGTACGCATAAATAATCATGAAGCTCATCATCAAGTAACATAATGGAGGTGGATGTTGTGCAGCAATATATCTCGGAATGGCTATGGAAATGCCATGATAGGTAGGTATGGTGGCTGTTTTGAGGAAGAATATGTGGGCTTATGCGTAGGAGAACAAAGTCCTCCCACGGGATTTGGATGCACTGGTGAAGTTTGCTCAACTCTCAATGTCAGAAAGGGCAATGCACAGTACCGAAGAGGCTAGCAAATATGGATGGTGGAAGTGCCAGGAACCGCAACATAGACTCACAAGTTAAAAGATTACAGCAAGCAAATCATCTTACAAGGCACAATGCAAATCACTCCAAGAGGGTCCGTGGCAGTGACAAGTCACTGTTAGCTACCCCGACCGTAGCGCGTAACAAAAGGCCGATCAGAAATGTATCACTCGTAGCAATCATATACCATTGTTTCTATCAGCTGGTAATTTTAAGTGTGGCACAGTTTCAAGTTTCTTAGAACAACCATTAAAAGTTTATACTTACTAGTCCTTCCCGTTTATCCATTAAGCAAATTAATATCTCAAAACAATTGCAGTGATTCAAGTGAAGCAGTTTAGTGATCTACAAGACCATGCGAATTTTTCCACTATACCAACTATCACATAAGCATTTCTATTCTCAACCAAGCACATATAAGATATGTTTTAACAAAAAATACTCTACATGATACAACAAGCAAACATGAGAGTACTCACATAACACTACTAAAACTAACAGCTCTGAATAAGAGATGCATGAAAACAAAGGCTAAACGCAGTACTAGCAAAAAGTGAACACTCGCAGAACAATAAGAATGAAAACTAGAGTGTTCTAGGCAATGAAAACGGAGCGTGTCTCTCTCCCACACAAGTATGATGATATCCAACCATAAACTACAGCAAAGAAAACTAAACAAACTGAAAGCAAAAATAAAAGACGCTCCAAGTAAAGCACATAAGATGTGACCGAATAAAAATATAGTTTCACTAGAAGTGACCTGATAATTTGTTGATGAAGAAGGGGATGCCTTGGGCATCCCCAAGCTTAGATGCTTGAGTCTTCTTGGAATTTGCTGGGATTTACCACCGGGGCATCCCCAAGCTTAGGATTTTCACTCTTCTTGATCACATCATATCATCCTCTTCTCTTGACCCTTGAAAACTTCCTTCACACCAAACTTCTCACAATCTTCATTAGCAATGTTAGTGCAAATTGAAATAATAAATTAACATGGTTCAGGTTCAACACAAGCCTAACACTCATAAACACATTATCTACTATCACAGCTTCTTTTAAAACTCTTTTTCTTAAAAGAACACCAAAAGAAAGAGATTAAGAGGCAAATGCAATTATTAGCAGAAATCTGTCAAAACAGAAAAGCAGGTAAAGATGATTTTTCTGAAAATCTTCTGTTTCTCAAATCAAAAAGTGTTCAACTAAGAAAAATTGTGTATATAGCCCAGGATTACGCACCAAAAAACTCAGCTCATTTTGAATTTTCTATGATTTTATACGAATTTAACAGTGGGCAGCAGAAATCTGTTTCCTGCGCAGAAATCCGAAATATAGTCTCAACTTTCCACTAAAGGCTTTAATTGGCTCAACAAAGACACAAAATAAAAGATACATCGGGGTTTCTAAGGAAATAGAAAACAACCAGGTGCAAAGAAAACAAAAATAAACGACGGAAAACGGGTTGAAAACGGAGAAATAAAACGGGTTGTCTCCCGGAAGCGCTTTTCTTTTAATGCATTTCAGCTAGGCACAATGATTTTTAAAAGATGCTCACATAAGAATAAGAGTTGAAGCACAATAAGAGAGAATCAAGAAGAAAATATAAAACACATTTAAGTCTAACCCACTTCCTATGAAAAAGAATCTTGTAGAAAAACAAGTCAACGAAGCACAAAGTGACTAGCATAGGAAGACAAAATAAGTGCAACTTCAAAAATTTCAACATAAAGAGGGGAAACTTAATATTGTTGAGATGCATAAAATCATGTTTCCCTCTCTCATAATAATTTTCAGTAGCATGATGAATAAAATTAACAATATAGCTATCACATAAAACATTCTTATCACGAGCCACATGCATAAAAGAATTAATACTCTCCAGATAAGCATAGTCATTCTTATTAATGGTAGTGGGAGAAAATTCAAAAAAATAGCTATCATTATTATTCTCATCACCATAATCATCAAATATAGGAGGCATAGTATCATCAAAATAAATTTTCTCCTCAATAGTAGGTGGACTGAAAATATCAAATTCATCATTGTAATCATCATATATAGGAAGAATAATATCATCATAAGCAATAGAATAGTTATCCTCCAAAATATGTTCATTTGTAAACATATCATCATTTTTACTAGGAGGAGATGTATCAAGCATATAATCATCATTAGCAAAAGGTTTTTCAAACACATCATCCACAAGTTTAGAGCTTTCTATATCATCATTTTCAATATCAAAAGTAGTGTGATTTTCCCTATCATGATCACTACTATATGTAACAGGTATAGGCTCATCATCAAAGCAAATTTTCTCCTCCGTGCTTAGGGAACTAAAAATATCATTTTCATATAAACTAGCTCCCCCAAGCTTAGACTTTTCCATAGCATTAGCAATAATGGTGTTCAAAGAATTCATACTAATAACATTGCTATTAGCATGCAAATAAAGTTCCATAGGTTTTTTAATTTTCTCTTCAAACACTTCATGTCCTAATTTAAGATAAAGATTATAAAGCTCTCTCATATTTTTGTTGTTTTCCATTAAACCTAACTAGTGAAAATAAAAAGAAGAAACAAAAAGATATAATTGCAGAATCTAAAAGAAATAACTCCGAGCACTCACACCCGAGGATGTGAGTACCTTTTACCTTACCTCCCCGGCAACGGCGCCAGAAAAGAGCTTGATGTCTACGCACGCTTCTATTCTTGTAGACAGTGTTGGGCCTCCAAGTGCAGAGGTTTGTAGAACAGCGGCAAGTTTCCCTTAAGTGGATCACCCAAGGTTTATCGAACTCAGGGAGGTAGAGGTCAAAGATATCCCTCTCAAGCAACCATGCAATTAAGATACAAGAAGTCTCTTGTGTCCCCAACACACCCAAAATACTTGTCAAGTATATAGGTGCACTAGTTCGGTGAAGAGATAGTGAAATGCGAGTAATATGGATGGTTATAAGTAATAATAGCAATCTGAAATAAATATGGCAGCAAGCAAACATGTAGCAGAACAGGCGGAAAACGGTGTTTTAATGCTTGGAAACAAGGCCTAGGGAACCTACTTTCACTAGTGGACACTCTCAACAATGATCACATAATTGAATAACTAAATATCTTCTTTTCACTATGCTACTCTTAACCCTCTCCGGCTGGATAATGAACACTAATCATTGTGTAGGGCTGCAAAAAGCATTCCTTAAAGTAAGCATTCCCATGTCTAGTTAACCCCACGTTGTCACTATGAGCGCCCTAGAAGGTACTAGACAGACACCACAATTCATAGAGGAGACACACACGTTGTGCCCACTGTCACCTTCACACCGCGGGACAAGGTGACTCCAAAGTTCATATTAATAAAACACTTGAGTAGCACAAGATAAAGAGTAACATCTACTTATTCAACTAGATTACAAAGCTCACGATCACATATAGATCACACCATGGAAGAGAGAGATGAACCACATAGCTACCGGTAGAGCCCTTAGCCCCGGGGGAGAAGTAGTCCCTCCTCATCATAGGAGACAGCAACGGCGATGGAGATGGCGGTGGAGTCGATGGAGATGGCTTCCGGGGGCACTTCCCTGTCCCGGCAAGGTGCCAGAACACAGATTTGTCCCCCAAAACTTGTCGGCAGTGGCGGCGGAGCTACAGATTTATTTTCTGGAAAAGGTCGATTCTCTTAGGGTTTTCCCTCGGGGGAGTATAAATAGGCGAAAGGGCAATGCCGGGGGTGGCCAGGGGGGCCACACCACCAGGTGGCGTGGCCAGGGGGACCCGCGCCACCCTATGGTGTGGCCACCCTTCGGGGCTCTTCGGGACTTCTGGATGTTTCCGGGGAAATAGGAACTTCGGGATTCGTGGGGTCCAATTCCGAGAATATTTCTAGAAGAACTTTTCTGAAATCAAAAACAGAACAAAACAGGGAACTGGCACTTGGCATCTTGTTAATAGGTTAGTCCCGGAAAACGTAGGAAAACATACGAAAAACATGTAGCAATTGGCATAATATCAACATGGAACATCAGAAATTATAGATATGTTGGAGACGTATCAGTGGGTCATCAAGACTATTTTCGTGCACCGTTGCCGGGGAGTGAAGCGCTATTGGTAAGTGGAATCGGTAAGAGAAACTTTTACTGTGAGTGTTGTTTTTATTTCTATCTGCTTTATTTCATTATGGAGAACTCTTTTGGTTCTCTGTTTAGGGGTACTTCTACCATTACTGCTAGGGTAGTAGATGACCTGTTATCTGTTGAATTAGATCCTTATAAAATACCTATGAAAATTGTTGGTCGTGTTATGGATAACTGGTATTATGGAGATGGAACTGTCCATCCCGGTGATAATTTGCTCTTTACACAAAGTTTTTCGTGTATGTGTATGTGCTTTTATCAAAGTTTTAAGTAAACTATTGTCCTAGCAAATGTATGTGTATGTGTATGTGTATTGGCCTACCAAAGTTTTTAGTAAACTATTGTCCTAGCTAAGTATTGGCCTACCAAAGAACTAGATTGGTATGTGTATATGTATATGTATATGTGTGTATATATGTGTCTTGAACTAGGATTGAAAATGTGTATGTGTATGTGCATTTATCAATATGTGTGGCTATAGTTGCTATATAGGTTGGTATCTTTTAGATTAGTTGAGATATTAGTTGCTATATATAGTTGTACTACCCCTCGATCATAGTTGCTAGATATATATATACTGGTGTCTAATTAATTAGTTATTGAGAGCTTTTTGTTGGATAAGTCATACTCTAATGGTAGCGGTAAAATTTGTTTTGGTTATGATTATAGATGGCTTACTCAAAGGTTCTTCATGTTCATCACAGAGGACGTGTTGTGTCCTCTAGCAGTGGTGTTGAGTTTGTGGACATGACTAGTCAAGTTATGTTCTTTCCGCATAGTCCTAGTTTGTGTGAGGTTGTTGTGAAGGTCCAAAAAGTGCTAGCTTGGTATGAGCCATTGATACGTCATAAACGTATCCTTAATTTCTGATGTTCCATGTTGTTTTCATACTATATGCTACATATTTCCTTTATACTTTATGCCCTTTTTATCGATTTTCTGGGACTAATCTATTAACAAGATGCCATAGAGCCAGTTCATGTTTCCTGCTGTTTTTAGTTTCAGAAAAGTTGTTCTCGAAAAGAGCTCTAGGTCTTCGTGAGAAAGCAGGTTCGATGCACCCCTACTAGTTCCATTGGAGAGCTTTCATACACTTATAGATCTATGTGCATCCGTTGAGTGGCAATCACTACTCCTTGCATAACTTCGATTATAAGACTTCCCCTTCTATAATGATCACTTTCAGTTGTGTGAGACTTTCTTCCATTGACCATCCAAACCCCCCATAATGTTCTTTTGGCCATAACATCCTGGTGCTAGGAACCAATACAGAACGCTTGCTTGTTTTAAGTGCACATTTATTTTAAAGATTTTCCTATGTGCATATTGTTGTCACTTGACTTGATCCTAACAGGAGTTGTTGTGAGAGTTTGATGCCTTGGATGATTATATTGTTGTTCTTGAAGCTTAAATCATATTTAATATACTTTGCACAGTGGATTGTCTTTTAGTATTGATTCATTGAAAGGTTTTACTTTGTTATTCCTAATGGTTTATACATTACTCTTTGATATCAACTATAAACCACAACCTTTATTCAGTTGATCCTAGTTTACATGCTTTACATTACCATGATGATCAAGTTTATGTTGGTAGCATGTCACCTCAGAAATTATTTGTTTTGTCGTTTACCTACTCGAGGACGAGTAGCAACTAAGCTTGCGGATATTGATACGTCATAAACGTATCCTTAATTTCTGATGTTCCATGTTGTTTTCATGATATATGCTACATATTTCCGTTATACTTTATGCCTTTTTTATCGATTTTCTGGGACTAACCTATTAACAAGATGCCACAGAGCCAGTTCCTGTTTTCTGTTGTTTTAGTTTCACAAAAGTTGTTCTAGAAATATTCTTGGAACTGGAAAATTCGAAGCCTAGAAGTCTTAGAATTCCCGGAGGATCCACGGAGTCCCAAAGAGACCCGGAGGGGGGCACAAGGTGGCCACACCATAGGGTGGCGCGGGTCCCCCTGGCCGCGCCACCAGGTGGTGTGGGCCCCCTGGCCACCCACCGATATCGCCCTTTCGCCTATATATGTCCCCTGATGCATAAACACTAGGGGGATCGGCCTTTTCCACCAAAAACATTCGTAGCTCCGCGTCCGCCGCCGACAAGTTTCGGGGGACAAAAATCTCTATTCCGGCACCCTGCCGGGACGGGGAAGTGCCCCCGGATCCATCTCCATCGACTCCACCGCCATCTTCATCACCGTTGCTGTCTTCTATGATGAGGAGGGAGTAGTTCTCCCCCGGGGCTGAGGGCTCTACCAGTAGCTATTTGTTTCATCTCTCTCTTCCATGGTGTGATCTTTATGTGATCGTGAGCTTTGTAATCTAGTTGAATAAGTAGATGTTACTCTTCATCTGTTATGCTACTCAAGTGGTTTTGTTATGAGATCTCCGTAAACACTTTGATCATGGTGTAAAGGTGACAATGTGTGCATCGTGTGGTTTAGCATGATATTTATATCTTGTGTTGGATGACCCTATGAAATTGTGGTGTTTGTCTAGTACCTTCTAGGGTGCTCGTAGTGACAGCGTGGGGTTAACTATACATGGGAATGCGACTTTGAGGAGTGCTTTTTGCAGCCCTATGCAATGAAATTGGTGTTTGTTATTCAACCAAAGAGTGGTTCGGAGTAGCATAGTGAAGAGAGATATTTATGTATTCAATTATGTTTTCATGTTGAGAGCATCCACTAGTATAAGTATGATCCCTAGGCCTTGTTTCTAAGCATTGAAACATCGTTTACATTCAGTTCTGATACATGTTTGCTTGCTGCCATTTTTATTTCAGATTGCAATTACTACTTTTAATCATCCATATTACTTGTATTTCACTCTCTCTTCGTCGAACTAGTGCACCTATACAACTGACAATTGTATTAGGTGTGTTGGGGACACAAGACACTTCTTGTATCGTGATTTCAGGGTTGCTTGAGAGGGATGCCTTTGACCTCTACCTCCCTAAGTTCAATAAACCTTGAGTAATCCACTTAAGGGGAACTTGCTGCTGTTCTACAAACCTCTGCACTTGGAGGCCCAACAATGTCTACAAGAATAGAAGCGTGCGTAGACATCAGCCATCTGTGGATCTAAGTTTGCAAGGAAGATATGATGCGGGTGTCTCTAGGACTTATACTCAGATGATACCTATCAAAGGCAACGAAGAGTGGGAGCTGTACAAAGAACTTGTTGACAACTCTGAAATCAAATCACTTGTCATTGTTGCCGTGAAAGTCGACGTTACCGGTCGTAAAAGAGGGCGGCAAGTCCTGGATTTGAACAAGCCTCCCTCGGTGATTGCGACAAACAATGATGGCCCTTGTGAGCATGATGCGGGTCCAAGCCAGCCTCCCGAGTGGGAGAATGACAATGTTGAAAATTAAGCTGAAAAGGAGCTGCTAAGGAAGGAGAAACTAAAGGGTGTGTTCTCCGCTTTTACTAGAGAAGAGATCATTGAGGATAAATTAAATGTGAATGTTGACAATGAAGCTGAAATGGAGATGCTTAGGAAGGAGAAACTCCTCAATACTTTGCTAGAAAATTTGCACAAATACTAGGACAATGCGGTTTGCATCAATACTTTGCTAAAAAATAATTCCTATGGAATCATTGTGCCTATTTGAGGGAAAGAAGAGGGACAGTGTGAGCCTTACCTTCCAAACGACCTCCAGGATGGTGCCGACGTTGGCCACGGTGAAGGGGCGGGAGGTCTTAGGCGGGGCGATGGAGGAGATGGAGCCTAGGGGCGGCGACGGGCTAGGGCGGGGCGCCGGGGGAGATAGAGACTAGGGGCAGCGGCGGAGGAGCAGGTGGCGGAGGAGATGGCGGCTCGTGGGGCGATGGACGAGCGGGCGACGGAGTTGGGTGCCGGGGAGATGAGGAAGAAGTGGCAATGGGGAAACAAGAATGGGTAACTCCCGTGGTCAAAATGCATCTCATAGTTCGGTGCCAAGGAAAACAGCGCCGAACAGCATGACTGAGATTCAGAAATCGTGGTAGGATCGGTGCCAATGCAAACGGAGCCGACCCCTGCCATGTAGGATCTCGTGTGGCCCCGTCTGATAAATTCAGTGAACCAACTGGATGGCAGCTGATGGGAGACTTCTTGCTCTCGTTGGGAGACCCCAAGCGCAAGGTGTGAAGAGTGCAGCAACAAGTTTTTCCTCATAAAAGAAACCAAGGTTGAATCAACCAGTAGGAGGACAAGCAATCTTTGAAGGTTGATGCAGCTGAGGTGGCAAGGCGCAGTACCGGTTCAGCAGCAACGTGGAACCTACACAACACAATTAAATCACTTTGCCCCAACGAAGTAGTGAGGTTGTCAATCTCACCGGTTTTGCTGAACAAAGAGGTTAAATGTATGGTGTGGAAAACAGTATGAAAGCAGTAGTAACAGTATGAAAGCAGTAGGTGTTTTATCGGTATGAGGAAAAAGGACCGGGGTCCACAGTTCACTAGTGGTGTATCTCCGTGAAAGATAAATAATATGCGTGGTGAACAAATTACAGCTAGGTAATTGAGAGAAATGAAGGCTTCACCGTAGTGCATATTCAAGACATAAAGATTACTATGTGATTCATGCGAGCATTACAACAAAATACATAGACTGTCATCCAACTTCATCTATGTCTAATAATCCACCCTCTAAATATCATCTGAACAAACGTTGGGTATTAAGTTGCTAGCAACAGATTATCACAGTAAGCAAAGTGTGTAATGTAAACAATGTAAACTAGGTAAACACCATTGTTTTCTCCCTAATGGCAACAGCACATCCTCCATCCGTCTCGTTTCTGTCACTCGAGCACAGATACAAAGGAGGCATGAACCCACTATCGAGCATAAATACTCCCTCCTGGAGTTACTAGCATCTACTTGGCCAGAGCATCTACTAATAATGTAGAGCATGCAAGATCATAAATAACACATGCATGAAGATAACATGATAGATTAATAATCAGAAGACATAGCATTCAACATTCATCAGATCCCAGCAAAAACAACATGTAGCATTACATAAAGATGATCTCGATCATGTGAGCAGCTCACAAGATCTAAACATGAGGTACAAAGTGGAGAGAACAACCATCTAGCTACTGCTATGGACCTGTAGTCCAGGGATGAACTACTCACGCATCACTTCGGAGGAGGGCATGGTGGTGTAGAACCCTCCGGTGATGAATTACCCTCTCGGTAGGGTGCCGGGGAGAGCTCTAGAACCCTCCCGATATCGGGATGACGATGACGGCGGCCTCGGGTGTTTTTCTGGACGAAGTGGTATATCCTTAGGGTTGACGTCTCGGGGGGTGTAAATAGGAGAAAGGGAAAAGGCGGTGGAGGCCTGGGGGCCCACACCATCCCATGGAGCGGCCAGGGGCGCGCCTCCCTATAATGTGGGCCCCCTGTGGCCCCCCTCCGAGTCTCTTCGGGACTTTGTGGAACCTTCGGGAATTCTAAGACCTTCGGACTTCGAATTTTCCAATTCCGAGAATATTTCCAGAACAACTTTTCTGAAACTAAAAACAACAGAAAACAGGGAACTGGCTCTGTGGCATCTTGTCAATAGGTTAGTCCGAAAAATCTATAAAAATGACATAAAGTATAACAAACATGTGGGAAACAATAAGAAAACAGCATGGAACATCAGAAATTAAGGATACATTTATGACGTATTAGCGCCGACATCCATAAGGTCGGCTCCATCGCAATTGACGCCGACCAAAGCGGCCAGATCTGGAAATAGTTTCCACACCCGGCCAGATGCGACATTAGTTGCCAAAAATGTCCATTTTTGGACAAAAATTCTAGGATTGCGAGAAGTTTGCAAAAAGTCATACCATGCCGGCAGAAACGAAACAAACATGACTTATTGGGAAGCAAAAAAAAAGAAACTGAATATTAGAGAGCTTTCTAATATACTTGCACAAGCTTATGCAATACCCGCACAAAATTGTGCTCTAGATCCAATCGTATCTATGCATAGTACGCTCTGAGACCACTGTTGGTCTACACTACAGAATTTAAAAAAATTCCCTACGTAGTACACCAACATCACTATGCAGATAATGAGGCATGCCCATACATGCGAGGATCAGGATAACGACTGATATGTTGCAAACGTATCTACAATTTTTTATGCTTCATGCTTGTTTTCTATCCAGTGACTTTATGTTTTCCACATGTTTTGCTTCATTTTCCGGATGTTTTCATGCACTAACCTATTAACAAGATGCCCTAGGTTAGTTGTTGTTTTTGTATTTCAGAAAAGTTCTTAAATAAATATTCTCGGAATGGGCTGAAAATCCACGGAGATCGGTTTTTACCTGGAACAAAGACAAAAACAAAAGGAGACCTGGAGGGGTGCGCTAGGGACCCCAGGGGGTGCCAGGCGCGGGTCCATCCTAGGCCACGCCTGGGGGTCCCCTGGCGGCCCCCGGCACCTCCTCGCACCGCCTCTGCGTCTATAAGTTGCCCTTATGAACGGATAGTATGGGCACCTAGAGGGGGTGAATAGGAGCTACGACCAATTTTAATTTTCCTTCAAGATTAGGCTTGACACAAAGGTAAATTCTCTAGATAATGCAACTATGGTGAATTTACCTATATGACAAGAACAACGATAAACACAATACAAGCACAAGTAAAGGGGAAGGGAACGAGGTAACAGATATGAAGCATGCGGAGACATGATGTATTCCCGAGTTCCTCCTTGTTAAGGGAGTATGTCTCGTTGGAGGGGTGTGAGTGTCTCCACAAAGGACTACTCAACACCACAAAGGACTCACCCTATTCTCCGATGAACCCCGCCACAAAGGCCTAGTCCACCTTCCACTATTGATCCCCTTTGTGGCGGGAATCGAATCCTTTACAAACAAGCTTAGGGCACACACCCACGACCAAATGGGGGATCCCAACACCAAGAATCACCCAGTGTAGCAAGAGGTCTAGGTTCTCCACAAATGGAAACCCTAGACTCAAATCCCTCAAGTGAATGAGGGGGAAATGAAGAATAGCTCGGTGAAGATGTAGATCGGGGCCTTCTCCTTCAATCCTCCAAAGATCAACAAGTTTGGTGGGAGGGATTGGGAGTAATTGAGGATTTGGTGCGCTCAATAAATGGTATTTAATGCAATGGAAGAATTAGAGCTCAAGGAGGAAGAGGAGGGGTATTTATACCCCCTCCCCAAATAGAGTCGTTTGAGCAGGAAAATGGAACCGGAAATTCTAGTTCAAACTTGAATCAGAAATTCCGGTTGGCTTATATTCTTCAGATATGATCTTCGACTGGTTTGACTTCTACCGGAAATTCCGGTTGGAGCGAATAATCCGGTTTGAAATATCCGGCTAGCTTCTGTCCCGAACAAGCTCCTAAACCGGAAATTCCGGTTGATATGGAAATTTTCGATTGGAAATTTCTGGTTCACTTCTGCGTCTTCAACTTCCAGTCCTTAGCCATTTTGAGCACAAACTTCCACAACCGGAAATTCCGGTTGTTCCAGAAATTTCCGGTTGGAAATTTCCGGGTGATCTCTATCTCAAAACTGGGCTGGGCTCTTCCTAACCGAAATTTCGGTTACCCTGGAAATTTCCGGTTAGAACTATTCGGCTCCTCTCTGTCCCAAACCTCAATGATCTACCTTCACCAATCTTTTGGTGATCGATGTGGATGTTGAAAATAACACCTGCACACTCAACACCTCGATAAATAGTGTACTTAGTTTTGTTAACTAACACACAAAACCAACGGGAAAACGAAATGCACTTTCAGTCTCCCCTTTTTTGGTGTTAAATGACAATACTAAGATTTGCTATAAAAATCGACAAGTTCATGTTTGAAAACAAAATGGAAATTTCTCCCCCTACACATATGCATATCTTTTGTTTGCCTCAAATGTAAAATAGAATATCTAAGGGGAGAGTAATTTCCAACAAGTAATACAAACATGACAAAAGGAGACAAAACAACAATATGTTGAGGAAGATAAATGAAATACCTTGTGCGTAGAGATAATAGCATGATCATACCGGAGCACAATAATAGATAATCCTCAACATAGATAGCATAGATACCACAATGATAACCAATTCTCACAAACACATAGTTCAAACGAGAGAAATAGAAAATAGTTCATGAAACAAACTAAATGGACACAAGCTCTCAATAAATGATAAAAGAACATGCTTGTGCCCGAACCCACGCAAATCCCGTAGGCGTAAGACTACTTCTCCCCCTTTGGCATCGAGACACCAAAAAAGGGATGGGTAGTGGTGCTAACGTCCCATAGACAAGCTAACCACCCGAGTGCCCAGAGACTCTCCAGCTGACGTCTCGGAAGCACCCTCGGCGTCCCTTCTCCTGATCTTCATCCACTTCCTCGTCATCCTCATCATAGTCATCATCAACAGGAGCACTAGACGAAGCAGCAGTGACGCGAAGAGCCTCCTCAATCTGTTCCCAAGGGGTACAGTCTCTAGAAGCCCACTATGAGTATGAGTCGGGAACCAAGGCAGCAGGGATATCACCAGTTGCACCACTCACATGATGAAGTATCAGACGCTGAGAGCTGGACATAGCAGTGTCCCTACAGTAAGCCTGATACTGCTCCTTGTGGATATCAACCTTCATGCAAAGTACATTGCGTTGGAACCAAGAAAGCTTCTTGACATTGCGCACAGTATTGGTGGAGTTAGCCTTGCGAGCACTAGAAGGGGCATCTCCCATAGAGGAACCACCCTCAGGAGGAGGAGCAGGAGCAGGAGCAGCAGCAATCGACTTCCTCTTCACATACAGCTTCTTGAAGGCATGTTCTTGCACAGGAAGCTCACGGAAGTCTCTCCCCATTGTGTCCTTGATCAACATCATGATGTATGGACCATATTATGGGATAGTGTTCCCACCAATCATAGCATTGCGGAGCTAGTGAAATATGAAGTCCATGACATCCACCTTGTATGACACAGTAGGGTCCTCGTCCTCAATGCATTGCTTTGCCAGAATCAAAAGGTTGCAAAGCGGACTGGTGAGAGCATCATTGTTGCCACAACTAGGAACCAAGAAGGACCGAAAGATGCGAACAAGTTGATCATAGAACGGGAGGATCCCTTCCACCTTACCAATAGCAAACCCTGGAGCATACATATCATCCATAAGCTTCTCACGTCGAGGTCTGTCCACACCATGCATACTGTGACCAAGTGGAGGGTGAGAGCGGTACCTGTAACCAAGAGCCTTACCCAGCTTGAAGAACTGAGCCTCACAAGGAGTGGTCTGTGTCATCCACTTCAAGCAACAGACAGCACTCGAGTGAAACACCAATGTGGACATGAACTGGACCACAAGATCAATGTTGCAAGGGAATTGAGTCTCCATGAGATGCACAAGATCAAACCTTTCAATAATACTAGCAGCCTCAGAAAATACTTCCTTGTCCTTGATGAGCTGGAACTTGGTGGGATTCATCTGGCAGACTGGAAACTTGTAGTCGGAGTAGATGTCAGCAAAGATATAGGACTGCTCCAAGCACCAGAAATGAGCATCATCAATCTCCATGTCCCTCGGAGTGTTGTACCAGTCCTTCTGACGAATCTAAGCAAACTCTTGAGTGGTCACATCATACTTGTAGTTCTTCCTGACTTCCTTGCCTTTATTCTTCCTTGAGGATGGCTTCTTAGCAACAGACTTGGCTTTCCCCTTGGCAATAGTTTTCCTCAGAGGCCGAGAGTCACCGGGGTCCTCATCACTAGTGTCCTTGTAGGACGGATGCTTGCGGGTGCTGAACTTGTAAACCTGAGAGCCACCTTAGAATGAAGCATATAGACGGTAGCAAGGGAGTAAGTGCACACAATTCAATGATATAGGAACATACAGCAAGATAATAGAGGAGCATCCGCAAAAAGATCAAGTGAAAATCCTAGAGGAAATAAAAAACAGTACTGAAATTTGGGACAGAACCCAACCAGAATTTCCGGTTCACTTCTGAACCAGCACTAGATTGATTTGGCAACTAGGTTCAACTCTAGATCGAAGACTAGGGATGCTAAACTATTATCTCTAGCATGCAATAGATGGCCTAGGGAACATCCACTACCAAGCATTAACCAAGAAATCATACATCCAAGGAGGGGTAGGGTTAGGGCACCAAGATTCAAAAGAAATGAGGATTACCCACGTCCATGGATGAAAATGCTTGGATGAGATCGATCCCAAGGAGATGGAGCACAAGATCCGGCCAAAATCACGCCAATCCCGTGGAGGAAGTAGCCCGGGGGCTAGGAATCAGTGGGGCAGCGATTTGGAGGAGGAGGAGGTTGGGGGAGAAAGGCAGGAACTACCTCTCCATCCCGTGCCCCTCAGATTTGAGGTGATTTCTTCGGACCGGATATTCCGGTTCAAGTTTGACCGGATATTCTGGGTCCACCCGGAAATTCCGGTACAAAACTGTACCGGAAATTCTGGCTGCCTTCTGCTCCGAAACTTCCAAGTTTCAAAGGAGTGACTTGTGTGCTAGATAGATTTTGGTTTTTAGGTAGAAAGGCTTAGGATAGAAACACCAAACTGAAAGTAGTACTTATCCCACTCATTTGCAAGAATCAAACAAAATATCCAAGTGAGTGAGATTTTCTACGAAAACACTTAGCAAGGGAAAACAAGAGAAATGCAATGAAAATCAAATAAACCCAAACTAAGATCCAACTCTTCACAAAGAAGAGGTTGGTGGCCTAGGCCACCATGTAAGAGATCATGGTATGCAACCGCGAAGATATATCTTGGGTGTATTGCCAATTCTCGACATTGAAGCTCACAATTCAACATTAGAAAAAGAGAGATAACAATGAATTTTTGCTTTGGTCATAATGGGGGGGAGGGAGAACCCAATGTGTTAGGATAACACTCCCCTATATACATGCCTACATGTAAACCCAAACATGTATCAATTATAGGGGTGTGTGCAAGATCTTCAAGTCAAACTCCTAGAATCGATGATATTTAGCTCATTCCTGAAGAACATGAATCTTGCATCATCAAGTGGATTCATGAAGATGTCCGTGAGATTATCCTTGGTGGGGACATATGCTAGCTCAATATCACCTCTTGCCACATGATCCCGGATGAAATGATGACGAATCTCAATATGCTTCGTCCTTGTGTGTTGCACGGGGTTGTAGGCAATCTTGATGGCACTTTCATTGTCACACATGAGAGGCACCTTATCCAAGTGAACATCATACTCTTTGAGGGTTTACCTCATCCATAGCAATTGGGTGCAAGCACTAGCGGCCGCCACATACTCGGATTCGGCGCTGGAAAGAGATATAAAATTTTGCTTCTTGGAAGACCAACTCACCAAGGACCTACCAAGAAATTGGCAAGCCCCGGAAGTAGACTTACCATCATCTTGATCACCGGACCAATCCGAGTCCATGTAGTCCTTGAGAGAAAAAATTCCCCCTTTGGGTACGACAAGTCAAACCTTGAGGTATGAACCAAATACCGAAAGATCCTATGGACCGCCACCAAGTGGCTTTCCTTAGGAGTCGCTTGATACCTTGCACACACACCTACACTCAAAATGATATCGGGCCTAGATGCACAAAGGTAAAGCAAAGAACCAATCATAGAACGATACAACTTTTGGTCCATATCTTTACCATTCGGATTACGCTTGAGGTGGCATTTGACTTGCATAGGAGATGGCTTCTCTTTTGCACCTTGGAAATTAAACCTTTTGACCATGTCTTGGGTGTACTTGGCTTGAGAAATGAAAGTCCCATGAGCCAATCGCTTGATCTCAAAGCCAAGGAAGAATTTAAGCTCTCCCATCATGGACATCTCAAACCTATCAGTCATAAGCTTTGAGAACTCATTATTAGAAGCTTGGTTAGTTGAGCCAAAGATAATATCATCCACATAGAGTTGGCATATGAAAAGCTCTCCCTTTACCCTTTTGTGAAAAGGGTGGTGTCGGGGGGATGATCCCCGGGTGCCTCAAGGAGCCGGAAAAAAGCAACCAGTGGCTAGCGCTTCGCGCAAGCGTACGAAGCGTCGCGCGTACGGGCACGACCCAGACATCCTTCCGCCTGCCGGGTGGGATCTTCGCCCGGCTACCGGCTAAGCAACCGGACGAATACCCCGCCCGGGTGGTTGCAAAGTTAAGCAGTACGGGGAGGCATGGCGACGCACGCCAACTCCCTACGCCTACGCAGGCCACAGTGCAACTCTACGCCCCGCAGTGCACCTAATCCCCGGCTGCTCAGGGTACTCGGGGATGGGCTCGGTCGTACCCACGTACGGCCGGCTGTACTTCAGTATAAAACTAGCCGGTACCAGTCTACCACTTCCAGTACCCGCCGCATGGGCTCGGGGTACCCGGTGTACGGCTCCGGTACGGCCGCATGGGCGCTCAGGCAGCCGGGAGTGGTTGTCGGGTACACCTGGACGAACTCGACTCTGCTGCGGTACGGCACAAAGATACGGCACCCGAATTCGAAGGGCGCAAGGACACAAGTAGCATTTGTCCGAGAATCTCTCTGGCTGGTCTTGTACTAGCCGGCCCCCACCTGTAAGCTGGCCAGTCCACCAGTATATAAGGACTGGCCCAGTGCCCCTAGAGGGACATCAGAGACAAGAGATTGCATATACCTTCTATCCCACTTTCCCACTCGAACACAACTCTAGGAGAAACTTTGTAACATGTGCATTTATAGTAGAGAGACATAAGCAGGAGTAGGGGTTTTACCTCACCGTGAGGGCCCTGAACCTGGGTACATTGTTTGTCTACATGCTTGCTATCCAATCCCGCACCAACGCCACTGTCTGCTAGCTTGTCCGCTCTTTAAACACCATTAGGAACCCCTTCTGGTGCTGTTGTGATTAACTCCCACGATAGTTGGCGCCTACCGTGGGGAAGATGGCGACGGATAAGACCGTGTTCTGCGCGGGACCACCTTCGTCCGAGACCGGGGGCGCGTCGTCACCGGCCTCGTGGTGACCTTCGGCACTGTTGATTGCGTGATCAATAACACTTGAGCCATCGAGGGCCCCACTCTTCCAGATAACAGCTCCGTTCTCCAGTTCGGCGAGCACCGTTTCTTCGTCGCCGTCGTCCCCAAGTTTCCCACCAAGGTGCAGTCTTGCACCGACCGCCTCTAAAATCAGGTGATCAACGTCGAAGGCGGCGAGTCGCAGGACCATGCAGAATGCATGGTCACCCATCACCCGGGTGAGGTTCCTGAGGGGATCCGAAACGCCGCAGCACGCAGTTCCGTCGAGGACGTCCTCGAGAACCTTGCCGCACCCATAAGCTCGGATGCGGACCCCGAGGACGTGGCCGCTGCGCTCGAGCAGGCGCACCAACGCCTCATCGGCAGCGTCAGAAATGTCACCTCTACCCAACGGCGGGCAGAATCCCAAGTACGTGAGTTCAACGCCATGCACAACTTCACTCCTGTGTCGTTTGAGCCCGGTCGCATGGGGGCGGTGCGCCAGCACGGGGCAACCTCGTGCACAAGCTAGGGATTACCGCCAACCCAACCGTCCCACCCGGCTTTCGTCGGCCGGTCTACAGCACCCCGCCAAGAAGATGAGGGCCGCGGAAGCCGCCACGGCCGAGCTACCCGGCCTCCAAGGCGAAGACCTGTAACGACAGTAGTGCCGCCTGCAAGACCTCCTCATCGTGGCCAATCGGCAACAGGCGGCGCAGAACCGCCATGCCACATCAAGGACTCCCAGTCAGGCTGCCGCAGCCAGGCCAGGAGGCGCCGCCCAGCCGGACGCAAGCAAACCCGACCAGCACGCGGCTGGGGCCACTCATGCTGGCCGACAGGCGTCATCGGCAAACCCACACCACGTGCCACCGCGAGGCGACGACAGCGTCAACTCCGGCTACCACCCGAGACGCCACACCGAACCAACTGTAGGAGCCAGCGGTTCCGCGGCAACGACAATTGGCAGCCGGGCCACTATGGCCCGCAACCGGCGGGCCGCTAATGTCATACGCCTCCCCCCGGAGGCTACCAGCCGGCCACTCGAGGCGGGCACTTGCCAGACATCGACAAGCATCAGCCGGCTCGCGTTGCCTCACACGCTGGCTTCCGGCAGGCGGAGCCGGCTGCCCGGGTCACCCTCACCAGCGTTCGCGATCGCCTGGGCGCATTCGTCCCAGCAACCGGCATCGACGCCCGACAGCGCATCAGCACCCTCGAAGCGTCTAGAATCCTTGAGGAGGAGGACATGGCCAGCCACCAGTGTCTTGGGCCGTGCATCACGGCAGAACCTTTCCCGAGGGGTTTCCAGCTCCCGAGGGACACGCCCAAGTACGACGGCACGACTAAGCCAGAAGACTGGCTCGTCGACTATGTCACCCGGGTGGGCATAGCCGGCGGCAACCGGAGAGTGGCGGTATGCTACGCACCGCTCATGATGAAGGACGCGGTGGTCCAACCTGCGCAACACCTGCGAGGGGGTGCAAGAGCACCAAGCCATCACCTACTTCATCAACGGATGCCTAGACGACACCATGCTCAAGCACAAGCTCTTCCAGGTAGAGCCGAAATCAATGGAACACCTCATGCTCATCGCAGACAAGTACGCCACGGCGGACTCGTTCATGAAGATCCCAATCCGGCTGGACACGAACGGCGCGCTAATCGCCGGCGACCCGGATAGGACAGACGGAGCTGGCGCCCACCCATCCGGCAGGCCCAACGGCCGCGACGGACGCGACCGCCTATACCACGACAACCGGGATACCCGAAAGAGGAGTGGGGATGATGGCGGAGGAGCGGTACGGCGCGGCGCAAGCCGTGAACACCGCGAAGACAGACTAGCCGGCTCCGGCTATTGAAGGACGATAACCCAGCCCAAGGAAAGACGATGGCCAGTGAGGCGACAAACCCAAATACACGCTGGAGGCCATGCTGAGCCAGCCATGCAAGTACCATTCCACCTTCCGCAAGCCAGCCACGCACACAACAGCCAAGTGCAGCTAGACCATCCGGCTGGCAAAGGGCGAGGGACTGCGTCCTAGGGGGCCTCCACCACTACCCCCGCCACCAGCCGGCGTACCGACTAACGCCGCCGCCAACAACAACAATCGCCCAGAGCAACCACGACCACCCCCGGCTAATGCAGCAGGAGGATCCCGCGACAACTTCCCGCGTAACCACGTGACTTACGTCATCGAGAGCTTCGACAAGAACAACGAACGCCGTCGGTACGCCGAGGTGAACACAACCGCGCCAATGGTCCGTCATCCCATGGATTGGTCCGACTGACCAGCCGGACGTACTACCTTCCCTAGGCTCGTACGCCCTCCTCCTCGACACCATTATCGTCACCGAGAAGACGGCTTGCACCTTCTCCCGGGTGTTGATTGATGGGGGAAGCAGCATCAACATCATGTACAAGGATATGGCGGATAAGCTCAACATCACCGAGCACCAGCTCGAGCCGAGCCGGACGACGTTTCACGGCATCGTCCCCGGCCTAAGCTGCATTCCCCTCGTAACGGTCCGGCTCGGCAGCGTATTCGGCGACGTCACCAACTACCGCCGGGAGACCATCACCTTTGAAGTGGTGGACCACGGCAGCGCGTACCACACCATCCTGGGTCGTCCGGCTCTCACCAAGTTTATGGCGGTGCCTCACTACGCCTACCTCAAGATGGAGATGTCGGGACCCTTCGGCACCATCACTGCCACGGGCGACTACCACCTGTCGATTTATTGCGCTGCAGTCGGCTCGCGCATGGCACAAGTCCTGATGGTGGCGCAGGAGCTAAAGAAGATCAAGCGGCAGATAGCGGCCGAGCAGCTGGAAATCTCGGAGGGAAAGAGGCCCATGGGCGAGGCGTAGTTCCAGGCCCCCCGTGACACCAAGAAGGTCCCACTGAACCCCAACCAGCTAGACGGCAAGTTCCTCACCCTCGGGGGAGCACTCAGGAAGAAATAGGAAGACGAGGTCATCATCTTCCTCCGTGAGAATTGGGACATCTTTGCATGAGAACCAAGGGACATGCCGGGTGTACCGAGGGAGATGGCTGAGCACTCTCTCCATGTCAAGCCAGACACCAAGCCGGTTAGGCAGCCGCTCCGAAGGTTCGGAGAGGAAAGAAGAAGAATCATTGGGGAGGAAATTGCCCGGCTGCTAGCAGCCGGCTTCATCACCGAAGTCTACCACCCGGACTGGCTGGCAAACCCAGTCCTGGTCCTAAAGAAGAACGACACATGGCGTATGTGCATCGACTACACCAGCCTGAACAAGGCATTCCCGAAGGACCCATTCGCACTTCCCTGGATCGATCAGGTCATCGACTCCACCGCCGATTGTGACCTCCTGTCTTTTCTGGATGCCTAGTCCGGATACAACCAGATCCCGCTGAATCCGGATGACCAAATCCAGAAAGAATTGATCACCCCGTACGGGGCCTACTTCTACATCACCATGCCCTTCGGGCTCAAGAACACCGGCGCCACCTATCAAAGGTGGATGTAGAAGTGTCTGTATGAGCAAATCGTCCGCAACGTCCACACCTACGTGGACGACATCGTCGTAACGGAGAAGTCCACTCTCCTCGACGACCTCAAGAAACTGTCACAAACTTGAGGCGCTACAAGATGAAGCTCAACCCCACCAAGTGTGTGTTCGGCGTACCAGCCGGCTAGCTCCTTGGTTTCCTCGTATCAGAACGAGGGATCGTGGCGAACCCGGAGAAGATTTCCGCCATCGAGAGGATGGAGCGACCAACCGTCCTACAGGACATACAAAAGTTTGCCGGCTTCCTGGCGTCCCTCAGCCGGCTCGGCCAAAAATCCCTGCAACTATACGGACTCCTAAAGAAGGCGGACAAGTTCAAGTGGACCCATGAGGCGGACACCGCGTTCCGCGACCTCAAGCAGACGCTCATGCAGGCACCTGTCCAGTCCCCACCAACCCCTAGGGAGCCCATGCTGCTCTACATCGTCACCACCAACCGGGTCGTCAGTGCCGTCCTGGTCGTCGAGCGACCAGAAGAGGGGAAGTATCAACCGGTCCAACGACCGGTATATTACCTCAGCGAGGTATTATCACAATCCAAGCAGAACTACCCCCACTACCAGAAGCTGGCTTACGGCGTGTACTTCTCCGCCAAAAAGCTACGCCACTACTTCCAGGAGCACCCTATCACTATGGTGTGCACTGTGCCGCTTGGGGAGATCATCGGAAACAAGGACGCCACCGGCCGCGTGGTCAAATGGGTCGTTGACCTCACCGTGCACACGGTGCTCTACCAACCTCGCACCGCCATCAAGTCGCAAGTACTGGCGGACTTCATCATCGACTGGGCGGGGACTCAATACCTCCCCCTGTTCCCGACTCCGCCTACTAGCGGATGCCCTTCGACTGCTCCCAAATGCGCGGGGGCTTGGGAGCCGGGATCGTCATCACTTCACCCAAGGGAGACCGCATGGAGTACGCCCTGCAAATACACTTCAAGGCCTCCAACAATGTGTCCGAGTACAAGGCACTCGTCCACGGCCTCCGCTGGCCAAGAATATGAACATCAGTGCATCCTCTACTTCAGCGACTCCGACCTCATCGTCTAGCAAACTTCCGGCAAATGGGACGCCAATGACGACAACATGGTCGCCTACCGGTTCTTCGTGCAGCAGCTCCGCACCTGCTTCGAGGATGCGAGTTCCACCATGTGCCACGGGCACTCAACGAGACGGCCGACACGCTCGCCAAGCTCGCCTCCATAAGGCAAGCAATACCGCCCGACGTCTCCCTCGAGCACCTGTACAAGCCGTCCATCACTCCATCGCCGGGCTCTGACTCCATCATTCTGTCGGCTGACCCAACCGGCCCAAAGGACCCGGAGCCCGCCGGCTCCCCGCCACCACCAACCGGCAAGAAAAATCCATCCGGCTCCAGAACTGCACCAACAGCCGTCCTTACGCTAACCGGCTAGCCGGACCCTGGGGCTCGCCAGCCGAACCCGGGGGCTCGCCAGCCGGACACCGCGGATCGCCTTCTGGACCCAGGGGCTCGCCCGCCAACCCCAGGGCCCCCCCAACCGGGACCCCTAACCATCTAACCGGCTCCCGGGGAAAGCATGATGGAGAAGGCACGCCTGCAAGTGCTCGAACACTACGCCTTCGCCAAATACCCGGCCCCGGGGTGGGCACAACCCTATCTCGACTTCCTCACCCAGGACACGATCCCGCAGGACGAGGTGCTTGCCCGGCAAATCCAGCACCACGCAAAGGCATATACCATCATCAACAACCGCCTGCACAAGCGAAGCACATGTGGCATATATCTGCGCTGCGTCGAGTCGGAACTAGGCATCCGCCTCCTGGAGGACATACACAAGGGCGAGTGCAGCCACCACGCGTCAACGAGAGCAACATGCTCGAAGGCCATCTGTTACGGATTTTACTGGCCAATCATAGTGGCCGACGCCGAGAAAATGATCAAGGCCTGCAACGGCTGCCAGCGTTTCCGAACGCAAAAGCACACGCCAAGCACGGCACTCAGAACCATCCCCATAACATGGCCATTCGCCGTGTGGGGACTGGACATGGTGGCCCGTTCAAGACAACCCGAAGCGTCATGACCCACTTGCTGGTCGCTGTGGATAAGTTCACCAAGTGGATCGAGGCCAAGCCGATCAAGAAACTAGACGGCCGGACCGTCATCACCTTCTTCAAGGACATCATCTACCGCTACGGCTACCCTCACAAAATCATCATCGACAATGGCACGAACTTTGCCAAGGGCGTTTTCGCGCAATTCTGCGGAGACAAGGGGATCCGGCTGGACTTGGCGTCCGTTGCACACCCCCAGTCAAACGGCCAGGTGGAGAGGGCAAACGGCCTGATCCCAGCCGGCATCATGCCCCGACTGGTGGACCCGCTTGAGCGGGCGCCCGACTGCTGGATCGAAGAACTTCCCTCCGTCCTATGGAGTCTTAGGACAACGCCCAACCGGTCCACCGGCTACACGCCTTCATTCCTCGTCTACGTTGCGGAAGCCATCCTCCCAGTTGACATCCAGTTCGACTCATCTCGATCCATTCTGTACACCGAGGAGGACGCACGGCAGGCAAACCAAGACGGGGTGGACCTGCTGGAGGAGGCGCGCGATCTGGCCTTGTCTAGATTGGCCATCTACCAACAAGACCTCCGCCGGTATCACAACCGGCGAATCTGGCAGCTTGCCTTCGGAGAGGGCGACCACAAGCTATCCTTCCCATGGGAGGGCCCATTCATCATTAGCCGGGCACTGAGCAACAACGCCTACTACCTCGTCGACATACGCGAGCCGCGCAAGAACAAGGGAGAGACCGCCTACGACGAGACGGAGCTCCCATGGAACGCGGAGCTACTATACCCGTTCCACACCTAAGTGTATCACCCTGTATCCCCCAGCTATTAATAAAACTAGCCGGATCCTCCGAGCATAGCACTCGGGAGGGCCCGCCCTTTGCAGCATATCCATTGCACTTACTCCACAAACCGGCAAAAGCAGCCGGCTCATGCCTAAAAAATTAGACGGAAAAGTAGCGTGCCCGGCGCCAAAGGCCCACTCTGCGGATCGGGCTGCAAACTGCAACCCAGCAGTTCAGCCGGCCAGAGCAAAAGCCAGCAGCCCACACGCGAAAAAAAATGACTAAGGCCTGAGACACAACCGGTTACTCAGCAACAGAGCGCAACCTTCGCCCAAGTTCGACCATGCAAAAGTTTGCAACTATATCCCCGATAAGACGGCCCCCTCTTCGGTTCCAGATGCAGATCGCAACCCGGCTGAGACATTGGCAAGAGCAGGGACCATACGGCAAGGGACACAAACGCTAACCTAGATAGCCGGACTAGTGCGAACTATCGCCCAACTAAGTAAAAATGGCCAAGTAAAACTGCCTACCGGTCTTTCGCTTTAATAGACTAATGATTTAACCAGACTCCTCAGTATTGTCAAACAGGAGCCACTCGGCCACGAGGCGCAACCGGCCAACTTTTTTCCAACGATATTTGAGATTTGGCCCGCCTACCGAGGGTAGACGGCCCCAATCTCGGGGCTGCACCTGGTGGGTAGGCTAGAATGCTACCACCGGGTAAATCGGAAAAAGTTGGCAAACAACAAGCAGCAACAAAGACAAGCCCACGAGGGACTACTTCAACATTCACGAATAGAAGGTTCAGAGTGCGGTACAACTTCATCCAGCATATCGTGGACAAACGATACGAACAAAGTTTCCTCAAACACAAGACAAATACGCCCGGCATCCCGGGACTTAATCGGTTCTTGGCGCTCCTTTTTCGACCACCTGCTCGGTCGCCACAGCAGGGCGAGGCATCACCGCCACCGGCTCCTCGACGCACGCTCCTACCGGCTGCTGCTTCTTATTCTCCTCTGGCTCCTCGGGGAAGAAGACGTCGAGGTCCGCATAGCCACCCATCCGGCCCGCAGCCTGACGAACACCCGGAAGAGCCCGGAGCTCCTCAAAGCTCGTCCCCTACCGGAAGTCGCGGGTCATACGCTTGAGGCCCGCCTCATTGAAGCCACGAGTGAACCATGACATGATCATGGTCAGCGCCATCTCGGCACCAGAGCGGGCGGCCGACTCCCGCAGATGGTCGATGACGTCGGGCACTTCCTACAGGCGCGCCGCGAGCTCCGCCAGACTATCCGGCGGCGCCTCGTCCTCCCAGGTTGCGGAGAATACGGCCTGGCTGGCTTCTCGCAGAGCCTTGGCCTCCTCTCCAAGGGTGGCGACCCGGTCCTCTACGGTGGGCCCCCAGCCGGCCATCACCTCGGCGTCGACAACCACGTTCAATTCAAGCGCATGGTTGCGGCAAAGGACGTCATCTACCTCCGGTTAATAACCTACCATGCGAGATCAGAATTCAGACGGGGAGAACCACACCGCCTCACAGCCGATGAGAAAGAAGCAACATACCGGTGGCAGCGCTGCTGATCAGGTCGAGCTGGTCCTGGAGCGGCTGCACCGCATCCTCCTTATCCTTCCACGCCTTCTCCAGCTCCACCTCGAGCAGCCGGAATGCCTCCCGCTGGCTGTCCATGGAGATGGCGTGCTCCATCTTCGCGGCCTGCAGGGCGGTGGACAGGCGCTCCGCCTCCGTTTGGTGGGCATCCGACCACTCGGCACGATGACGGAGCTCCACGGTGGCCTCGAAGTGCGCTTTGTCGCGCTCGTCCAGCATCCTGGCTGCCTGAGCGGCGGGAATGGAGTTCTTCGCCGCCTCATTGAGGTCGCCAAGCTCCTCTGCAGAGAAAAAGACAAAGACACATCATTGCGTGCCAAAGGGCGAACTACCCGGCTAAGGAAAAGATCGCTTACTCAGCAGCTGCTTGCTGGCTGCCCGGACGCGGTACTCCTGATGGCTGGCGTCCTGCAAACAAGCGCAAAGTAGGGAGATCAGAACTCCTCACAATTACCCGTGAAACCAAGCCAAGGAAAGCGTCATACCAGCATCAACCCGTTCGTCACCTCGCTGGCAGCCTGCGCCAACGCCAAGTCCTTCGCCAGTACCGTGGCCGTTGCCGCCGCGGCCTCCAAGTCCTTCTTCAACGACCGCGCAGCGTCGAGCGGCTTAATGGGCACTCAGACGGTCCCAGGAGCCGGGGTGCGAGCAGCCGGCGCGTTCGGATAAGGCGCGGACGCCAACAGATAAGCCCCGGCTAGGGGCATGGCTTCGATTGCCGGCTGGCTCGGCCCGGAAGGTGCCAAGAAGGAGGGGGTAAGCCCAGCCCCTGGTACGAAGCGGTGGTGGCGGCTTAACTCATCACCACTATCAAGGTGGTGCAGGTCGTCGTCGGCGGAGGCGGAGGCATGGCATTAGGCGGAGTTGTGGCCTTGTCCGGCTGGGGCGTGGCGACCGATGGCTCCACGGCCGTCTCCGGCTAGGGTACCACCACCGGCTGCGGTTGGACTTTGGTAGACACCGTCGCGGCGTCCGCCTACCTCCCAGGTGCGTCCAAGGTCGCCACTAGGGGCAGAGTCACCTCCCGAGACGGTGAGGGAGCCAGCGTCTGCATCGGGCTCGACGGAATGGCGTCCCCGTGAAGTAAGAAGAAAGAAGATTGAGAAAGAATGCACCACCACGGAGAAAGCCGAGAAGATGGAGAAACTTACCCAGATACCATGGGAGGTGGGGCCCTCCGCTGGCGCCGGCTTCCTCCAGTCGGAGGCGTCGCGCCACGTCCTCGCTTGGCTCCCGGTTCGTCTTCTGTGGCCTGCCGGCTAGACGAGCCGGACGTTCGGTGCCGCTTGGTCAGCGCTAGCGAAGAGGCCGACAATTCTACGTCAGAATCATCGTCGACATCAATCACCTCACCACCCGGGCCTAGAAGCTTACCATCACGAGCCGGCGCAGGGTTGTCCTCCGCCTCCTTCGTGTCGCCTTCGGTCGGTTGCCTCGGCGCCGGCAAGTCCGGGAGAAACTCCGGACCGTCTGGTCCATCCTCCACCACCTGGATAGTGAAGAGTTGCATCAACCGGATGAGGTTAAAGATCACCGGTAGAAACTACGTAAGGACAACCGACAGAAATAACAAAAGATCAACCGGAACAGAGCAAGCGTTTACCTGAGGAGGGCGGCGCACTCGTGTGTATGGCGCAAGACCATACTGCCATAGCTCCGTCATCATCTCCTTGGGCGCGAGGATGCGCATCAAGCCCCTCACCAACACCCAGTCAGCGTCCGTCTGGGCCGGCCGGTTGGGGTCGTTGACCCCCGAAGTGAAGCACATCTTGTGCGCCGACGCCGCAGCGGCATCAGCCGGGGCGACATCCAGCTGAGCAGCAAATCCCGGCTGGTCAGGCCATTGTTGGCCAGCTCCCTCACCCGGGCCATCAGGGTATCGCACAACCTCGTGTTACCCTGGGACCGATTTGTCCATCTGGGTAGTCGGCAACCGGTTGACGAAGGGGTCGAGGCCGATCTGGTTGCCGCCTAGCAGGTCCTCGACGTAAAAATACGTCTGCTGCCACATCCTCACCGACTCCACTAGGACCACCTTGGGCAGGTGGGTGTCGTTCCTGGCCACGATGATGGCGCACCCGCACTTCACCAGCGATCCCTGCGCCACCTCCGTTTCCCCTTTCAGGAAGAACAGTCGGACGAAGAGGTCGAGGTTGGGCCAAATGTCCAGGTAGTTCTCACAGAGGCTTACGAAGTAAGCCATATAGGTCATGGTGTTCGGCCCCAGGTGGCTGATCTGGAGACCGAAGTGCGTAAGGAAGCAGGAGATGAAAAAGCTTACGCGAGGCACAAGGCCGCGGTCGAGGTGAGAAAGGAAGAAGATGTGTTTGTTGGCATGCGGGTTCGGGACGTTCTCGAACTCCGGCGGCGCGTGCAGAACTGTGTGTAGTCCCTCCGCCACCTCGGTGTCCTGGGAGCGGATGTGGGCGGTCACCGCCACCGTCGAGGCCGGGCAAGAATAGCTCACGCCCCGATAGTACCGGAGGTCCTCCAATAACACCGTCGAGCCGGCCCAAGCGCCTTTCTTGGACGCTTCAGCGGCAGCGGAGGAGGAAGCAACCTTCCTCGAATCCGCCATTGGTTCGTAGATGGGGGAGGGGATGGCAGCAGAAGGAGGAGTTCTCGCGGTGACGATGCGGCGAACAAGTCGAGGAGGTGGTTCTTTGCTGCGGCCGGCGGTGCTTGCAGAAAAGAGAGCTCGGAAGCGAGGAGGTGTGCTAGAGACGGTGAACGCGAAGGAGAACAGAGAAGACTAGAAGAGAGCCCTCCGCCCATATTTATAGAGGGAGAGGAATGCCCGATGCTCGACGCGTGGTGGAAACCGCCACCCACGATCCTCCCACGTGGTGCGAGAAACGAGGAGTCGTGGGTAGTGCACCACAAATGATTAGTAACATCGCTCTGAGCCATAAAGGATCCCAGCGCAAGAAACGAAGCGACGACATCGACTTGACTGCGGTCACATGCCCACGTGACCGCTCGCATCATCACCGACGTCACCACCAGTCGGTCGCGCGGAAAAACCGAGGCGTCGCGTGGCCAGACGGCTGGAGGAGCCGACAAGGACCAAGGGAACAGACGGAAGCTTTGCACCCGGCGCACCGGCTCCCAAACTCCCACATGTTCGGGGGCTAGTGTCGAGGGGATGATCCCCGGGTGCCCCAAGGAGCCTGAAAGAAGCAACCGGCCGCTAGCGCTTCGCGCAAGCGTACGAAGCGTAGCACGTATGGGCACGCCCCAGACATCCTTCCGCCTGTCGGGTGGGATCTTCGCTCGGCTATCGGCTGACCAACCGGACGAATAACCTGCCCGGGTGGTCGCAAAGTCAAGCAGTACGGGGAGGCATGGCGACGCACGCTAACTCCCTAGGCCTACACAGGCCACAGTGCAACTCTACGCCCCGCAGTACACCTACTCCCCGGCTTCTCGGGGTACTCGGGGATGGGCTCGGTCGTACCCGCGTACGGCCGGCTGTACTTCAATATAAAACTAGCCGGTACCAGTCTACCACCTCAAGTACCCGCCGCATGGGCTCGGAGTACCCGGTGTACGGCTCCGGTACGGCCGCATGGGCGCTCGGGCAGCCGGGAGTGGCTGCCGGGTACACCGGGATGGACTTGACTCTGTTGTGGTATGGCGCCAAGATACGACACGCGGATTCGAAGGGCGCAAGGACACAAGTAGCATTTGTCCGAGAATCTCTCCGACTGGTCTTGTACCGGCCGGCCCCCACCTGTAAGCTGGCCAGTCCACCAGTATATAAGAACTGGCCCAGCGCCCCTAGAGGGACATCAGAGACGAGAGACAAGAGATCGCATACACCTTCTATCCCACATTCCCACTTGAACACAGCTCCAGGAGCAACTTTGTAACTTATGCATCGATAGTAGAGATACATAAGAAGGAGTAGGGGTTTTACCTCACCGTGAGGGCCCTAAACCTGGGTACATCGCGTGTCTACATGCTTGCTACCCAATCTTGCGCCAACACCACGTCTTCTAGCATGTCCCCTCTTTAAACACCATTAGGAACCCCTTCTTATGCCGTCGTGATTAAACCCCACGACACGTGGGGTCAATCTTCCCAACTTCAAACCCACGGTCTTCCAACAACTCTCTAAGGTGTTCATACCACGCACGTGGTGCTTGTTTAAGTCCATAGAGCGCCTTATTTCAGATTGCAATTACTACTTTTAATCATCCATATTACTTGTATTTCACTCTCTCTTCGCCGAACTAGTGCACTATACAACTGACAATTGTATTAGGTGTGTTGGGGACACAAGACACTTCTTGTATCGTGATTTCAGGGTTGCTTGAGAGGGATGCCTTTGACCTCTACCTCTCTAAGTTCAATAAAACTTGAGTAATCCACTTAAGGGGAACTTGCTGCTGTTGTACAAACCTCTGCACTTGGAGGCCCAAAAATGTCTACAAGAATAGAAGCGTGCGTAGACATCAACCATCTATGGATCTAAGTTTGCAAGGAAGATATGATGCGGGTGTCTCTAGGACTTATACTCAGATGATACCTATCAAAGGCAACGAAGAGTGGGAGTTGTACAAAGAACTTGTTGACAACTCTGAAATCAAATCACTTGTCATTGTTGCCGTGAAAGTCGACGTTACCGGTCGTAAAAGAGGACGGCAAGTCCTGGATTTGAACAAGCCTCCCTCGGTGATTGCGACAAACAATGATGGCCCTTGTGAGCATGATGCGGGTCCAAGCCAGCCTCCCGAGTGGGAGAATGACAATGTTGAAAATTAAGCTGAAAAGGAGCTGCTAAGGAAGGAGAAACTAAAGGGTGTGTTCTCCGCTTTTACTAGAGAAGAGATCATTGAGGATAAATTAAATGTGAATGTTGACAATGAAGCTGAAATGGAGATGCTTAGGAAGGAGAAACTCCTCAATACTTTGCTAGAAAATTTGCACAAATACTAGGACAATGCGGTTTGCATCAATACTTTGCTAAAAAATAATTCCTATGGAATCATTGTGCCTATTTGAGGGAAAGAAGAGGGACAGTGTGAGCCTTACCTTCCAAACGACCTCCAGGATGGCGCCGACGTTGGCCACGGTGAAGGGGCGGGAGGTCTTAGGCGGGGCGATGGAGGAGATGGATCCTAGGGGCGGCGACGGGCTAGGGCGGGGCTCCGGGGGAGATAGAGACTAGGGGCAGCGGCGGAGGAGCAGGTGGCGGAGGAGATGGCGGCTCGTGGGGCGATGGACGAGCGGGCGACGGAGTTGGGTGCCGGGGAGATGAGAAAGAAGTGGCAATGGGGAAACAAGATCGGGTAACTCCCGTGGTCAAAATGCATCTCATAGTTTGGTGCCAAGGAAAACGGCGCAGAACAGCGCGACTGAGATTCAGAAATCGTGGTAGGATCGGTGCCAATGCAAACGGAGCCGACCCCTGCCATGTAGGATCTCGTGTGGCCCCGTCTGATAAATTCAGTGAACCAACTGGATGGCACCTGATGGGAGACTTCTTGCTCTCGTTGGGAGACCCCAAGCACAAGGTGTGAAGAGTGCAGCAACAAGTTTTTCCTCATAAAAGAAACCAAGGTTGAATCAACCAGTAGGAGGACAAGCAATCTTTGAAGGTTGATGCAGCTGAGGTGGCAAGGCGCAGTAACGGTTCAGCAGCAACGTGGAACCTATACAACACAATTAAATCACTTTGCCCCAACGAAGCAGTGAGGTTGTCTATCTCACCGGTTTTGCTGAACAAAGAGGTTAAATGTATGGTGTGGAAAACAGTATGAAAGCAGTAGTAACAGTATGAAAGCAGTAGGTGTTTTATCGGTATGAGGAAAAAGGACCGGGGTCCACAGTTCACTAGTGGTGTATCTCCGTGAAAGATAAATAATATGTGTGGTGAACAAATTACAGCTGGGTAATTGAGAGAAATGAAGGCTGCACTGTAGTGCATATTCAAGACATAAAGATTACTATGTGATTCATGCGAGCATTACAACATAATACATAGACTGTCATCCAACTGCATCTATGTCTAATAATCCACCCTCTAAATATCATCTGAACAAACGTTGGGTATTAAGTTGCTAGCAACAGATTATCGCAGTAAGCAAAGTGTGTAATGTAAACAATGTAAACTAGGTAAACACCATTGTTTTCTCCCTAATGGCAACAACACATCCTCCATCCGTCTCGTTTCTGTCACTCGAGCACAGATACAAAGGAGGCATGAACCCACTATCGAGCATAAATACTCCCTCTTGGAGTTACTAGCATCTACTTGGCCAGAGCATCTACTAATAATGTAGAGCATGCAAGATCATAAATAACACATGCATCAAGATAACATGATAGATTAATAATCAGAAGACACAGCATTCAACATTCATCAGATCCCAGCAAAAACAACATGTAGCATTACATAAAGATGATCTCGATCATGTGAGCAGCTCACAAGATCTAAACATGAGGTACAAAGTGGAGAGAACAACCATCTAGCTACTGCTATGGACCCGTAGTCCAGGGATGAACTACTTACGCATCACTTCGGAGGAGGGCATGGTGGTGTAGAACCCTCCGGTGATGAATTACCCTGTCGGCAGGGTGCCGGGTAGAGCTCTAGAACCCTCCCGATATCGGGATGACGATGACGGCGGCCTCGGGTGTTTTTGGGGACGAAATGGTATATCCTTAGGGTTTACGTCTCGGGAGTGTAAATAGGCGAAAGGGAATAGGCGGTGGAGGCCTGGGGGCCCACACCACCCCATGGCGCGGCCAGGGGCGCGCCTCTCTATGGTGTGGGCCCCATGTGGCCCCCTTCCGTGTCTCTTTGGGACTCTGTGGAACCTTCGGGAATTCTAAGACCTTCGGACTTCGAAATTTCCAATTCCGAGAATATTTCCAGAACAATTTTTCTGAAACTAAAAACAACAGAAAACAGGGAACTGGCTCTGTGGCATCTTGTCAATAGGTTAGTCCAAAAAATCTATAAAAATGACATAAAGTATAACAAACATGTGGGAAACAATAAGAAAACAGCATGGAACATCAGAAATTAAGGATTCATTTATGACGTATTAGCGCCGACATCCATAAGGTCAGCTCCATCGCAATTGACGCCGACCAAAGCGGCCAGATCTGGAAATAGTTTCCACACCCGGCCAGATGCGACATTAGTTGCCAAAAATGTCCATTTTTGGACAAAAATTCTAGGATTGCGAGAAGTTTGCAAAAAGTCATACCATGCCGGCGGAAACAAAACAAACATGACTTATTGGGAAGCAAAAAAAAGAAACTGAATATTAGAGAGCTTTCTAATATACTTGCACAAGCTTATGCAATACCCGCACAAAATTGTGCTCTAGATCCAATCGTATCTATGCATAGTACGCTCTGATACCACTGTTGGTCTACACTACAGAATTTAAAATTTTGCCCTACGTAGTACACCAACATCACTATGCAGATAATGAGGCATGCCCATACATGCGAGGATCAGGATAACGACTGATTTGTTGCAAACGTATCTACAATTTTTATGCTTCATGCTTGTTTTCTATCCAGTGACTTTATGTTTTCCACATGTTTTGCTTCATTTTCCGGATGTTTCATGCACTAACCTATTAACAAGATGCCCTAGGTTAGTTGTTGTTTTTGTATTTCAGAAAAGTTCTTAAAGAAATATTCTCGGAATGGGCTGAAAATCCACGGAGATCGGTTTTTACCTGGAACAAAGACAAAAACAGAAGCAGACCTGGAGGGGTGCGCTAGGGACCCCAGGGGGTGCCAGGCGCGGGTCCATCCTTGGCCACGCCTGGGGGTCCCCTGGCGGCCCCCGGCACCTCTCGCACCGCCTCTGCGTCTATAAGTTGCCCTTATGAACGGATAGTATGGGCACCTAGAGGGGGTGAATAGGTGCTACGACCAATTTTAATTTTCCTTCAAGATTAGGCTTGACACAAAGGTAAATTCTCTAGATAATGCAACTATGGTGAATTTACCTATATGACAAGAACAACGATAAACACAATACAAGCACAAGTAAAGGGGAAGGGAACGAGGTAAAAGATATGAAGCATGCGGAGACATGATGTATTCCCGAGTTCCTCCTTGTTAAGGGAGTACGTCTCGTTGGAGGGGTGTGAGCGTCTCCACAAAGGACTACTCAACGCCACAAAGGACTCACCCTATTCTCCGATGAACCCCGCCACAAAGGCCTAGTCCACCTTCCACTATTGATCCCCTTTGTGGCGGGAATCGAATCCTTTACAAACAAGCTTAGGGCACACACACCCACAACCAAATTGGGGGCTCCCAACACCAAGAATCACCCAGTGTAGCAAGAGGTCTAGGTTCTCCACAAATGGAAACCCTAGACTCAAATCCCTCAAGTGAATGAGGGGGGAATGAAGGACAGCTCGGTGAAGATGTAGATCGGGGCCTTCTCCTTCAATCCTCCAAAGATCAACAAGTTTGGTGGGAGGGATTGGAAGTAATTGAGGATTTGGTGCGCTCAATAAATGGTATTTAATGCAATGGAAGAATTAGAGCTCAAGGAGGAAGAGGAGGGGTACTTATACCCCCTCCCCAAATAGAGTCGTTTGAGCAGGAAAATGGAATCGGAAATTCTGGTTCAAACTTGAATCAGAAATTCCGGTTGGCTTATATTCTTCAGATCTGATCTTCGACTGGTTTGACTTCTACCGGAAATTCCAGTTGGAGCGAATAATCCGGTTTGAAATATCCGGCTAGCTTCTGTCCCGAGCAAGCTCCTAAACCGGAAATTCCGGTTGATATGGAAATTTCTGGTTCACTTCTACGTCTTCAACTTCCAGTCCTTAGCCATTTTGAGCACAAACTTCCACAACCGGAAATTCCGGTTGTTCCAGAAATTTCCGGTTGGAAATTTCCGGGTGATCTCTGTCTCAAAACTGGGCTGGGCTCTTCGTAACCGAAATTTCGGTTACCCAGGAAATTTCCGGTTAGAACTATTCGGCTCCTCTCTGTCCCAAACCTCAATGATCTACCTTCACCAATCTTTTGGTGATCGATGCGGATGTTGAAAATAACACCTGCACACTCAACACCTCAATAAATAGTGTACTTAGTTTTGTTAACTAACACACAAAACCAACGGGAAAACGAAATGAACTTTCAGTCTCCCCTTTTTTGGTGTTAGATGACAATACTAAGATTTGCAATAAAAATCGACAAGTTCATGTTTGAAAACAAAATGGAAATTTCTCCCCCTACACATATGCATATCTTTTGTTTGCCTCAAATGTAAAATAGAATATCTAAGGGGAGAGTAATTTCCAACAAGTAATACAAACATGACAAAAGGAGACAAAACAACAATATGTTGAGGAAGATAAATGAAATACCTTGTGTGTAGAGATAATAGCATGATCATACCGGAGCACATTAATAGATAATCCTCAACATAGATAGCATAGATACCACAATGATAACCAAGTCTCACAAACACATAGTTCAAACGAGAGAAATATAAAATAGTTCATGAAACAAACTAAATGGACACAAGCTCTCAATAAATGATAAAAGAACATGCGTGTGCCCGAACCCACGCAAATCCCGTAGGCGTAAGACTACTTCTCCCCCTTTGGCATCGAGACACCAAAAAAGGGATGGGTAGTGGTGCTAACGTCCCACAGACAAGCTAACCACCCGAGTGCCCAGAGACTCTCCAGTTGACGTCTCGGAAGCACCCTCGGCGTCCCTTCTCCTGATCTTCATCCACTTCCTCATCATCCTCATTATAGTCATCATCAATAGGAGCACTAGACGAAGCAGCAGTGACGCGAAGAGCCTCCTCAATCTGCTCCCAGGGGGTACAGTCTCTAGAAGCCCACTATGAGTATGAGTCGGGAACCAAGGCAGCAGGGATATCACCAGTTGCACCACTCACATGATGAAGTATCAGACGCTGAGAGCTGGACATAGCAGTGTCCCTACAGTAAGCCTGATACTGCTCCTTGTGGATATCAACCTTCATGCAAAGTACATTGCGTTGGAACCAAGAAAGCTTCTTGACATTGCGCACAGTATTGGTGGAGTCAGCCTTGCGAGCACTAGAAGGGGCATCTCCCATAGAGTAACCAACCTCAGGAGGAGGAGCAGGAGCAGGAGCAGCAGCAATCGACTTCCTCTTCACATACAGCTTCTTGAAGGCACGTTCTTGCACAGGAAGCTCACGAAAGTCTCTCCCCATTGTGTCCTTGATCAACATCATGATGTATGGACCATATTATGGGATAGTGTTCCCACCTATCATAGCATTGCGGAGCTAGTGAAATATGAAGTCCATGACATCCACCTTGTCGTGGTGGTGTCACGGCAGATGCCATAGGATGGCTAAAGATGTGGGGACGATGGACGCTGGAGGTGCTCGGGGAGGGATCACGCGACAAGTAGCCGCGTGAGGTACGAAGTAAACACTACAAACAACACGATCTACCCAGGTTCAGGGCCCTCGTGAGGAGGTAAAACCCCTACTCCTGCCTTTCTTTGTATTCTTTGGTGTCTCACCGAGTAGCCACAGTACAATGTTCCTGCTACCGAGTAGCCACTCTTCTCTCTAGGTGATGAACTGGGGCAAGAACTAGGTCAAGATGGGTTCTCTAGGGTTCCAGTGTGCAATCTCGCCCGTTGTAAGCGATGCCTCACGCAGGAGGCGGCGGGGCACCTTATATACATGGTGCCCAGCCGGATACGTCCAAACACGGACAAGTGTCGACATAGTGTGCACATCGTCCTTCTTCCGGGTTCCCGCTGACACCTTTGGCTCTTGATCTTGGCTGTATCTAGAAAGTCGTTGGGCAAAACAAGGGGACAGACTGGTATCACTGTACCTAAGCACAGAGTAGGCCCCCCTTATCCTGCCACAGCCTGCTTCCATGCTGTCACTGTCAGGCAGGCCGGTCCCAGATGAACAGTAGTTCGAATGCTGCCAAGTACGGACCCAGGATACGCGGGATCCTGTGTCAGAACGGCTCCTTTGACTTTCTGGCCCGAGTAGGTTCCCGCCAATTGTTCCCGCCAATTGTACTCGGGCCAACTCTTCTACTCGAATGGATGTAACTTGACTGATATCTCCTTCCGGGCATCTTGAGGAGAAACCGAGTAGCTGTCGACCGGGTAGCAAGTACCGGGTAGTCGGCTACTCGACAAAACCTCTCTTCTGTAAGACGCTTTTACCACTTGCCTTTACCCTACTCGGGGGTAACCCCCCGACAGCAGTCCCCGAAGCTGGTTGAGCCTTTTGAACTCGTTCACTAGGCTCTGCCAGCTTAAAACCAACCTTCGCCTCATAGCCCCTGAACCTCAAGATGCCGAGTAAACGGCCTCCGAGTAGGACTCTGACGAGTATCTTCTGTCTCTTGTCTTCCGAGTAGCACTTGCTTTCTACTCTGTAACCGAGTAAAAAGACTTAGAGGATTTTCTTGAATTGAGCCGTTGCGGCGCAGAGCACCATCCGGCCGTCCGTGCAGCAGCAGGACGCGTGTCAAGCATCCACGACCCTGTCGTTTCGCTCCCCACGACACATCGTGCCACGTGCCCAGTTTTCACGGGGCGGGCCCACCGGCGCGTTATGTCCCATCAATCGTAATAATAGGCCACGATCTGGTCGTGGGATCCACTGTGGCCGTTACGCGCGCGTTCCGCGCTTTCGTGCGTTTCTATCCGGCCACAGGCCCCACCACACGGCCATCATGGCCACGATCGATCCCACTACGCCGACGGTAACGGTAAACCCGCGGAGAGGGTATAAATACCCCCGCCGGTAACTTCCTTTTCCCCTTCCCTTGCACTATTCCTTTTCCGTCCATTGCTTTCCTCCGCCACCGAGCTCTCCGCCGCCGCGCAAGCTTTCGCGCCGCCGCGGATTCAATTCGCCCCACCAACTCCGTCCAACTTCTTCCACTCTTCCCACTCGCAACGATGGCCAAAGCCGGCTGGACGGGCTCCACTGTCACCAGCGAAGATTTCGCCTGGCTCGTTAACACCAGAAGAGTTCCTCCCGGCGTGGAGTGCCGGGCGCCTGGCGATGAAACCGTGCCAACCCCACGGGAGGGTGAGCGCGTCGTGTTCATGTCGCACTTCGAGGGCGGCTTTGGACTGCCGGCCTCCGAATTTCTCCGTAAGTTCCTCGATCACTTTGGTCTTCAGATGCATCATCTGCCGCCGAACGCCGTCGTCTTCCTCGCATACCACGCCGTGGTGTGCGAGGCCTTCCTCGGCATCCTCCCGACGACGGATACCTGGCTGAGGTACTTCCATCTCCGCCAGCAGACAACCGGGAAGAAAGACGGCGCGGGCGTTGGCCGCGCCACCGACACCGGCTGCGCTATGATGGTGGAGCGGTCGGGGACCAACCATCCGCGCGTCAAGGGGCTGGACTCTGTCCGGATGTGGCAGAAGACATTCTTCTACGTGAAGAACATCCCCTCCACCGAAGGGGCCCAGGTAGCTGACAGGATCAATCTTCCCGCCTGGAGCCTCCGTGCTCCCACCGGGAAGAACTGGAAGGAGAAGCCCGCCAACGACGAGAACGCCATCGAGATAGAGGAGAGGCTTGGCTGGCTGATAGAGCAGGGCCTCAAGAACGACGACCCGGTGGCTTGCTGGTTCCAACGCCGAGTGCTGCCTCTACAGGAGCGCTGCCATCTCATGTGCTACATGGGAGGCCTCCGCGACCGCACCAGGACGACAACCATCGAGATCGACAACATCGACGTCCCCGGGCACGCAAGGGCTATCTTGATGACGAGCCTCAGCGACCATTGGCAGTACGGGTTCGTCCCGTATAGCCGCGCCAAACCGATTGAGCGGGTACGTCCTCCTTACTCTGTTTCTGTATATGCCTTCCGAGTAGATGACTCCGACTAGCAATTGCCCTCTGTGCATAGTAGGATACTCAGTCGAATAGCTTAGGCCTAATGTGCTTTGTGCCTGCACGCCTTGCCGGGTAGCCTAATTGGGAACAACTCTTAGGCTTAGTATGCTTAATACCTGCACGCCTTTCCGAGTAGGACATTCAGCAATCATGCTTAGGCTTAGTATGCTTCGTGTTTGCATGCCCACCCGAGTAGGATATTCAGCAACCATGCTTAGGCTTAGTATGCTTCGTGTTTGCATGCCCATCCGAGTAGGATAATCATTCTGCTACTCGGCTAGATAGTGACGCTTCTCTGCTCTTCAGGTCCTTACTCGCCAGATTATTGAAAGCTGCGAAAGTTTCAAGGGCAACTGGGTTCCTGATCGCGAGGAGGACGACGTGCCCTCCTTCGACGCCGCAGATCAAGTCAACTTTCCACCTTCCTCCACCAAAGAGAAGCGCGACGCCGAACCATCTCTTCGCGATTGGTCCGAGGACGAATTCGAAGGTAATTGCGTACTCACTTTGCTTGTTTCCGAGAAGTACCAATCTATCGCTTGCTGTTTTTGATCCACTCCTCTTCTCTTTTGAATTCATAGATGATGTTGATGATGAGGATGAGAACAGGGGCGATACGGCCCTTGTCGTCAAACCTTTGTCCGTTGCCGCTCCTGACACCCGCAAGCGTACCGGCAGTGACGCCCAAGAGCCTCCAGCAAAAAGGAGGAAGCCAGCCGAGAAGAAAGCGACCAAGGTAGTCGCGAAGAGACCAAGGCGGAAGCTCGCCTCTACCAGCGCGTAAGTTTCCTCTCCGTTATCTTTCTTCTCGTACGGTGCTAATTTCCCCAATTCTCTTCTAATTTCTGAATCTTTCTTCTCTGCAGACCTCCCATGGATGCGAATGCTGCTCTTGCGCCAGATCAAGCCAAGAAGCCAGCGCCGCTTATTAATCTTGATGATGACGAGGATGAGGCCGCCAATGCCCAGAGTACTGATGCTCAAGGGGCGGATTCAGAGCAGCAATCCCGTGCGGAACCAGCAGCACAGGACACTGCTGCACACCAGGAGAGGCCCCCGTCTCCTCCGGCCAATACTGCCGAGGAGACGCAAGACGAAGAGATGCAGGACAACGCCGCCCTTGAGCGGCCAGAGACTGAGCCAGAGCAGCCAAGCACAGGAGCTGCTGATCAAGTGAACCCCGCTGCCGAGCAGCGGGTAGAAGACGCCACCGCCACGGATGCCACTGTGGCGGATGCCTACCCCCTGAGCGACGCGCAAGCAAGCGCCACACCGAGTAACGCCCGACCGACTGGCGCGCCGGATAGCGCGCCCCTGGCGCCACCAACTGACCAAACCAGACAACAGGCCCTGGAAGCCTTGAGGCGGGAGACCGAGAGGAGGGCGGCCGAGAAGGAAGCTGCCGAGAAGGCAGAAGCTGGGGAGAAAACGGCCGAGATGGAGGCCGCCGAGAAGGCAAAGGCCAAGGTTGATGGAGAGAAGGCCAAGGGGTCCGAGAAGCAGCGCGCCGAGAAGCAGCTGGTTATTCGCGCGCCTGGTCCGGTTGCTACTGCTACCTCCGCTGCTCTTGCTGCTGCTGGTCAGCCTTGCTTCCCGGATTACATGGTGCAGATTAGCCAGCAAAGCCAGATCGGCTTCTCTCCCCAAGATAAACAGCTTGCCCTCCAGAAGGGAAGGAAAGCCGTAGCCGTGAACTCCCCTCCCCCGGCTCCAAGCCAGAACAAACTCGTCACCATCGCTTCTCGGGGAGCCCAGGATACAGCTATAACATCACGGAGCCTCGAGCAGGTACTTGACACCATTGGCTTCATTGACGCCAAGTGGGACAGCAAGGTACTCGGCACGGACAACTGGCACGGTCTTGGGCTGGGCGCAATCGACCACATGCGCGTAGAGTGGAACAAAGTGGATCTGGGTTACAAACCCATGACCGTCTCCACCGAGACTGCCACTCTCGCCGCCAAGATGTTCCTGCACCGCAAGAACGCCGAGGACATCGAGCAAGCTTATGCAGTGAGTTTTACTTGTTCTTCCCGAGTTGAAATTTTTTCTTTTCTCCGAGTAGCATCTCTCCTTTTCTTTTCTTCGAGTAGCATTTCTCTTTTCTCATTTTCCTTTACCATCACCCAGTCCCCGAGATTCTGGCCGAGTAGGCGGATACTCTCCGAGTAGCCTCCAACTCGGGGTGAATCTCCCCTTCTTTTGCCTAACTTGTTCTCTTCCCGCTTCTCAGGATAGCGTTCTGAAGCGTACCAACTTGTACCGCGTGCTGCTCTGGAACCATGCCATCGCCAGGAGGCGGATTGCTGCCCTTGAAAAGGAGAAGGCGACTGCGGAGGCTGCGAGCAAGAATGCCACTGATAGCACTCAGCAGCTAGCTGAAGTGAAAGGTATGCTTTTAGCTGCGCGGTTACTGCGTTTTATGTTTACGCCCGCTTCTGATTTCTTTTTGCACTAACCATTCCTTCTCGGCAGATAAACTGAAGGCATTAGCTGAGGAGCACGAGAATTGCCGTGCGTTTGTGGAGAACGCTGAGGGCACCATCAAGAAGTTGGAAGGTGATTTGCGGTCTACCCGACTTGAATATGCTTCTGTTTCTTCTCTGCTTCTCTGCTAACCTTGTTTGTCTCTCCGCAGAAGGTCATAAGTTGTTTGTTGAAGAGCATCAAGACTGCGCCAAGCCGGAAGAAGTGCAGAAACAGCTGTCCGACCAGGCTGTCGAGCTGGTGAAGAACCACACCACAGAGGTGGCGGAACTGCAAGCCCAGCTGCGGGCGGCACTCCAGGATGCTATCAATCTTGGCGCCGAGAGGGACAGAGCCATCGCCGAAAAAGCCAAGGCCGAGACAACCTTCAACGCCAAAATCGAGACCCTCAAGCAGGAGTGCGAGGTTCTGACCAAGGCCAATGCTGGGCTTTTCGCGCAGATGGACACTCTGCGCCAGATCCAGGATAAGCACATATCCAATGAAGAATCCTGGAAGACCCAGCTGCAGGCGCTGCGCATCGAGCTCAAGAGTACGCTTTCTTCCCTCTATCTTTCTCTTATCGGTCAAATTTCTTCTCGGTTCTTCCTCTACCCGGATCTTTTCTTATCTGATTCTAAACTTCTCACTGGTTTTCCCAGAGATCTTTCCTGCCATCATTTCCTCCTGCGTGCCCGCTCTGGCCAAGGCCCAAGCAGCCCGTGCTGCGAATGGCGAGCCAGAGGACACCAGGGCCGAAATTGAAGACAGCATGCTGGTGATGCGAGGCCAGTTCGAACGCCTAGCCGGCGTTGGCACTGACCTTGTGCGCGTGGGCTTCGCTCTTCACAAGCTGTTCTGGCCTGAGGATCCTGAGCCAACAACCATTCGGGGCCTCGCACTCAAGCTGCAGAATGTGAAGGCCGAGCTGAAGAAGTGGCGTGCTTCAGGAGCTCGGGCAGGCGCGGACTTGATGCTGCTGTGCGTGGCTTCCTGGTATGAAAATCTCGACATGGGAATCATCCGCGGGAAGCGCGATAACTCCCGGTGGGAGACGGATCCCAGCTGCGTTGCCTCACGCAAGCAAATCGCGTATGGAGTCGCGGAGTGTGCTGAGACGGAGGTCTACATCGACGGCCCCCCCGAGCCCGACAGCGAAGTGGAGGAGGGCGAGGAGACGGACGAAGAGACCGAGTCCGACATGGACGGCTTCTTCGATTCACCGAGAGGCAAGGGGAAAGCCCCGGTCGTCGCGAGTAGCGACGATGAGACTGAGGTGATCGACACCGCCAGTCTCGAGTTCGGCACCTCATCAGGAGCCGCACTCGACGACACGGTGCGCCCCCAAGTCCAAGGCCAAGCTTCAGCTCCAGCGACTACCACCGAGGAGGAAACCGAGAAGGCAGCTGCCGACAACGATGCCTGCTCCACCTAGTTTCACCTGCACATTTTTTGCTTAAACACTTATCAGATCCCCGGGATGCCGGGAGCATTTGTACCAGACTTGTTTACGCTTTTCTCAATTCCATTTTCACTTGTTATCTTTGAGTTAATCATTTTGAGCAGCCCTGGCTCAATGCCGGGTTGCGTTTCCATGCGAGTCCCCGAGTAGCGTTTCTTATTCACCCTCTCCTTTCATCTCTGCTCTACCCGCAACTTATTGCTTTTTTGGTATTCGAGTCACAAGAGTCAAAGAGCAGGGCTGCAAATACTTAGCCGCTTGAAAACCATCATAATAACGCAGCCCACCACTTAGCCGAAAAGACAATACAGAGAACGGAAATAACAAACACTCTACTCGGTTCCTGCACTTTTTCTTCCTTAGCGATTTTCTTGTGCTCATTGACCTTTTGCTTGTTCTCTTGCTTGCCATGAAGCCGGGTTTCGGACAACAGCAGAGTCGAAGAGTTGGCATATAGGTTTAGGCACAGTACTTAGTACGCGAATGAGTTCAGAAGTGGAGCAACCGAGTAGACAAATAGTAAAACTGAGTAAAAACACTTAGAGCAATTTTGGACGAGGGCAGTCCCCGAGAACAATTTCACATTGCAGAGTAGAATTTCAACTCGGATAAGAGGGTACATACACATCTTTGCTTACGAATGAAAATGGCGGAGTAGAGCTACATTCCAGGGGCGCTTGGTTTCCTCTCCGGATTTATCTGCCCTGTTCGCCTGTGGTGGACGCACATCTACAAGATAGTAAGCATCGTTGTGCAGCGCTTTGCTCACAATGAAAGGCCCTTCCCATGGAGGAGAAAACTTGTGCATCCTGGCGGTGCGCTGCACAAGCCTAAGAACCATGTCTCCTTCTCGGAAAACCCTTGGGCTCACCTTTCGGCTATGATAACGCCGCAGGTTTTGCTGGTAGATAGCCGAACGTGACAGAGTCAGCTCTCTTGCTTCTTCAAGCAGGTCAACGTCGTTTTCTCGAGCTTCTCTCGCCTCCACCTCAGTGTAGAGGGCTACTCGGGGGGAGTCATGCTCTAAGTCTATTGGCAACACGGCCTCAGCCCCGTATACCAAGAAGAATGGCGTGTAGCCGGTTGACCGGTTAGGGGTAGTCCTTAGACTCCACAACACCGCTGGCAACTCGTCTAGCCAACACCCAGGTGTTTTCAGCAGTGGCTCCATCAGCCTTGGCTTTATACCCGACAGTACCATGCCATTTGCTCTTTCAACTTGCCCATTGGAAGCAGGGTGCGCGACTGACGCAACGTCTAGTCGGATATGCTTATCTCTGCAGAATCGCACCATTGCTCCCTCAGCAAAGTTCGTGCCGTTGTCGGTGATGATACTGTGCGGGTAGCCATATCTCAGGATGATATCCTTCACGAATTTCACAGCTGTGACCCCGTCACACTTCCGAATGGGTTTCACTTCAATCCACTTGGTGAACTTGTCCACCATGACCAGGATATGAGTCATGTTGCCTCTAGCCGGCTGGAAAGGCCCAACCATGTCCAAACACCAAACAGCAAAAGGCCAGGTGATAGGAATTGTTTTCAACTCGGAAGCAGGCATGTGAATCTTACTTGCGAACATCTGGCAGCCAGTGCATTTCCTCACGATATCCTCAGCTTGCTGCAGTGCTGTGAGCCAATAGAATCCATGCCGGAAGGCCTTCTGGACCAGCGCCCGAGAAGAGGCGTGGTGCCCGCATTCTCCCTGGTGTATCTCTATCAAGATTTCTTCTCCTTCTGCTGGATCTACGCAGCGTTGCAGCACGCCAGTGGCACTTCTCTTGTGCAGCACATCTCGGACAATAGTGTAGCCCTTGGATCTTCTCTGAATCTGTCTTGCCGTCACTTCATCTTCAGGTAGAGTGCCGTCCCTTAGAAAGGATAATATGGGCATAGCCCAACTCGGTGTCTCCCGTATGGGAAACACTGGTTCGTCCAGTTCCATTGGGACAGGCTCTTGTGGTGGCTCGGGAGGAGTAGGAGCGCTTCTTTGTAATCCAGATCGATTGGCAAGAACTTCTTCAATAAATGCAACAGCCTCCGGGTTGAGGGCGGCAGTCCCCGAGTAAGGAGTGGCAGTCCCCGAGTAAGGAGTGGCAGTCCCCGCGTAAGGAGTGGCAGTCCCCGAGTAGGGAGCGGCAGTCCCCGAGTAGAGAACGGCAGTCCCCGAGTAGGGAGCGGCAGTCCCCGAGTAGGGAGTGGCAGTCCCCGCGTTTCCTGCAGCACTCTCCCAGTCAATTTCCATTGGGTCAGATTCCTCGCTTGGCAGAGAAGGAACAAATATTGATTCCGAGTTGGGAGAAGGCTTGATGGATGGCTTCCTCAAATGTTCCAAGGCGACTCCCGCCGGGATGGATTGCCGAGAAGATCCCAATTTGGACAACTCATCTGCTGCTTCGTTCTCTGCTCGGTGAACATGCTGGAATTCACAACCTTCGAAAAACCCAGTCATAGACTGTACCAGGAAGCGGTACGATGCCATGTTGGCATCCAAAGTATCCCAAGTACCCGAGACTTGCTGCACCACTAGATCTGAATCTCCATAGCATATGATGCGCTGCACTCCAACTTCCTTAGCTACTCGCAAGCCATGTACCACTGCCTCATACTCTGCAACATTGTTGGACGCCTTGAAATGAATCTGCAGCACATACTTGAGTTGATCTCGCTTGGGGGATGTAAGCACAACACCAGCACCAAGGCCTTCCTTCACTTTTGAGCCATCAAAGTGCATCCTCCAATAATTGGAGACTGGGGCAGGAGGTTCATACTGCACCTCGGCCCAGTGCACAAGAAATTCCGCCAGGATTTGAGACTTGATGGCTTCTCTTCTCGCGTACGCGGGAGCATACGCAGCTAGCTCAATCGCCCACTTGGCTACTCTGCCACTCGCCTCCTTGTTGCCCATGATGTCCGAGATGGGAGCAGAGCTCACGACAGTGATGGGGTGCTCTTGGAAATAGTGCTTCAGCTTCCTGGCGCCCAGGTACACGCCGTAGGTCATCTTCTGGTAATGCGGATAGTTTTGCTTGGAACTGGACAGCACTTCACTGAGATAATACACTGGGCGCTGCACACTCTTGCCCTCTTCTTCTCGCTCCACCACAATCACCACGCTGACTACTCGGTTAGTCGCAGCAATGTACAACAGCATCGGCTCCTTGGGTAGCGGACTAGCCAGGATAGGAGCAGTAGCCAGCGTCGCTTTCAGCTCATTGAATGCCACATCCGCCTGCGGAGTCCAGACAAACTTGTCACTCTTCTTCATCAGTTGGTATAAAGGCAGGGCCTTCTCGCCCATTCGACCCAGAAAACGGCTCAGAGATGCCAAACAACCCGTGAACTTCTGCACATCTTTCAGTGATCTCGGCAAAGACATGCTCTCAATAGCTTTTATCTTTGAAGGGTTGGCTTCAATGCCACGACTAGAAACCAGAAATCCGAGCAGCTTTCCAGCCGGTACACCAAAGGTGCACTTACTCGGATTCAGCTTCATTTTGTACTTGCGTAGGTTAGCAAAGGTTTCCTCCAGGTCGGCAAGCAGAGTATGTGTTTTATTCGTTTTGATGACAATGTCATCTACGTACACCTGCACATTCTTGCCGAGCTGGTCGTGCAAGCATTTCTGCATGCATCTCTGATAGGTTGCACCCGCGTTCCTCAAGCCAAAACACATGACACGATAGCAATAAGCCCCGTACGGGGTAATGAAAGCAGTCTTTATTTGATCGGCAGGATTGAGTGCAATCTGATGAAAACCAGAGTAGGCATCTATGAAAGACAGCAGTTCACAACCAGCAGTGGAATCGATCACCTGATCGATGCGAGGCAGCGGGAAAGGATCCTTGGGGCATGCCTTGTTCAAGTCGGTGTAGTCGACGCACATGCGCCATGCAGTGGCAGCCTTGGGATCCTCCTTCTTCTTCTCGACCATGACCGGGTTGGCTAGCCAATCCGGATGCAGCACCTCCATGATGAAATTGCTTATCAGCAACTTGGTGATCTGGTCACCAATGGCCTTCCTCCTCTCATCTCCGAAGCGGCGCATAGCCTGCTTCACTGGTTTGGCGTCAGGACGCACATGTAAAGAGTGCTCAACCAACTCCCTCGGGACTCCTGGTAAATCTTCATTGGACCAGGCGAAAACATCCCGATTCTCACGGAGGAAGTGGATGAGCTCGCTTTCCTATTTCTCCGCCAACCCGGAGCCAATGATGGCTACGCGGTCGGGGAACTCGGGGTCGACCTGAATCTTCTTCGTCTCCTTGGCAGCTTGGAAAGCAGTGCCCTGCTGGGTACTCGGCACGCCTTGCGCGCTAGCTTGCGCGGAATGAGCCATGGCCACCACCTCGTACATCTTCTTCTTCTCGGCTGCAATCACCATCGACTCCGCCAACTGGGAACCAGCAGAGGCACACTCAATGGACTTCTTGTAATCTCCCGAGATGGTAATGATGCCATTGGGACCGGGGATCTTCATCTTCAGATACGCAACATGGGTGGAGGCCATGAACTTGCTCAGAGCAGGCCTGCCGAGTAGAGCGTGGTATGGGCTTTGATGGTCCACCACCTCGAACTGCAGGCGCTCTGTGCGGCAGTTCTCCCGAGTACCGAATAGCACATCAATCCATACTCGGCCAATCGGGTTGCACGAGATCCCGGGCACAATGCCATGGAAGGTGGTCTTGCTAGGCAGCATCATGTTCTCGGCCAAGCCAAGCTTCTCGAGTGTGTCCTTGTACACAATGTTGATGCTGCTGCCATTGTCGATCAACACCTTGCTGAATCTCACATTCTTCTCGGGACCCAGGAAGGTAGGATCCAGCACCAAGGCATAGCTACCCGGGTTGGGCATCACCTTGGGATGATCTACTCGGGACCACCTGATCTCCTTGTCGCACCAGTACATGTAGTGAGGGACAGCAGGAATCACTGCATTGACCTCCATGGCCCGCCTGTGCTGTGATTGCTTGTCGTCAGGCTCAGAAGTGAAGATCATGTAGCTCTCGTGGTGCTCTTGGTACTGATTGGAGCCATTGCCCCCATTGTTGCCATTGTTGTTGTTGCCCTGGTAGTTGTTGTTGTTGCCTCTGTTGTTGTTGTTGTTGTTGCGGTTGTAGTTGTTGTTGTTGTTGTTGCGGTATCTCTCATTGTTGAAGTACTGGTTGGCTCCTAAAGCCACCTGGTTCACGTTTTCTCTTCTCGGGTACACTGGCGGTCGAGCTGCGGGTGCACGAGCAGGCTGCACATTGTCATTGGCATTGGCTGCTGGCAGGGGAGGAGGAGGAGGCAAGCCATCACTCTTGATCGCCTCCCACCACTCGCACTGCCGAGTAGTGTGATTAGCAGGCCTCGACGGATGGTGAGTGTGAAAGCTGCATGGGCCATCCTTCATATCGTCGAAGACAAACTTCTTTGGCTGCTCGGAGTTCCCGCTACCCGACTGAGAGGTGCGAAATGGCTTCTTGTTGCCTTGGCCCTGGTTCTGGTTCTGCCCATAGGCTCCAGCAGGTTTCTGCCTCTGGCTGCCACTGGCTCCAACAGTCACTGCATTCACCTCTTCGGGATCATACCGATTATCCACTCGGCGCTTGTTGCGGAACTCGTTGCGCTTGCTGTTGCTGAAGTTTCTTCTCGGCTCAGAGGAGTCCATCAGTGGCTGAGTGGGATCTCCGAGTGCGTACTGGTCCGCAATCTTGATGGTCTCCGCCAGAGTGTTCGGCATCTCCCTCTGCAGTCTCTGCCACAACATGCTGCCATGCCTGCATCCCTGCGCAAACCAAGTGATGGCCTGAGCTTCATTCACACCCTCACAGGTGTTCCTCAATGTGCTCCACCGAGTAAGATACTCGCGGTCCGTCTCGTCTTCTCGCTGCCTGCAAGCTGACAGCTGCTGTGGCCTATTCGGCCTCTTGTATGTGCTCGTGAAGTTGCTGATGAATGCATCCGAGAAGTCTAGCCAGCAGTTAATGCTGTTCTTGGGCAGGTTGTTGAGCCAAGTGCGAGCTGGACCCTCTAGCATCTGTGGAACATAGCGCACAGCCCATCTTCTGTTGCCATTCGCGATGTGGACCGCGGTAACATAATCATTGAGCCAATCTTCAGGCTTGGTGCTGCCATTGTAGCTCTTGGTGCCTCTAGCGAGCTGAAAGTTCTTCACGGACGGCTCGTTCATGATGCGCGGGCCAAAGCACTCGGGGCCAGGGGGACCCGTGTTCTCCAGCCGCGCCGACAAGCTGATCCGGTCCAACTGATGCCTTGCATCTCCGGGCGCCAGCACACGGTCACCAAGATGGGTTCTCTAGGGTTCCAGTGTGCAATCTCGCCCGTTGTAAGCGATGCCTCACGCAGGAGGCGGCGGGGCACCTTATATACATGGTGCCCAGCCGGATACGTCCAAACACGGACAAGTGTCGACATAGTGTGCACATCGTCCTTCTTCCGGGTTCCCGCTGACACCTTTGGCTCTTGATCTTGGCTGTATCTAGAAAGTCGTTGGGCAAAACAAGGGGACAGACTGGTATCACTGTACCTAAGCACAGAGTAGGCCCCCCTTATCCTGCCACAGCCTGCTTCCATGCTGTCACTGTCAGGCAGGCCGGTCCCAGATGAACAGTAGTTCGAATGCTGCCAAGTACGGACCCAGGATACGCGGGATCCTGTGTCAGAACGGCTCCTTTGACTTTCTGGCCCGAGTAGGTTCCCGCCAATTGTTCCCGCCAATTGTACTCGGGCCAACTCTTCTACTCGAATGGATGTAACTTGACTGATATCTCCTTCCGGGCATCTTGAGGAGAAACCGAGTAGCTGTCGACCGGGTAGCAAGTACCGGGTAGTCGGCTACTCGACAAAACCTCTCTTCTGTAAGACGCTTTTACCACTTGCCTTTACCCTACTCGGGGGTAACCCCCCGACACACCTTGTATGACACAGTAGGGTCCTCGTCCTCAATGCATTGCTTTGCCAGAATCAGAAGGTTGCAAAGCGGACTGGTGAGAGCATCATTGTTGCCACAACTAGGAACCAAGAAGGACCGAAAGATGCGAACAAGTTGATCATAGAACGGGAGGATCCCTTCCACCTTACCAATAGCAAACCCTGGAGCATACATATCATCCATAAGCTTCTCACGTCGAGGTCTGTCCACACCATGCATACTGTGACCAAGTGGAGGGTGAGAGCGGTACCTGTAACCAAGAGCCTTACCCAGCTTGAAGAACTGAGCCTCACAAGGAGTGGTCTGTGTCATCCACTTCAAGCAACAGACAGCACTCGAGTGAAACACCAATGTGGACATGAACTGGACCACAAGATCAATGTTGCAAGAGAATTGAGTCTCCATGAGATGCACAAGATCAAACCTTTCAGTAATACTAGCAGCCTCAGAAAATACTTCCTTGTCCTTGATGAGCTGGAACTTGGTGGGATTCATCTGGCAGACTGGAAACTTGTAGTCGGAGTAGATGTCAAGAAAGATATAGGACTGCTCCAAGCACCAGAAATGAGCATCATCAATCTCCATGTCCCTCGGAGTGTTGTACTAGTCCTTCTGACGAATCTAAGCAAACTCTTGAGTGGTCACATCATACTTGTAGTTCTTCCTGACTTCCTTGCCTTTATTCTTCCTTGAGGATGGCTTCTTAGCAACAGACTTGGCTTTCCCCTTGGCAATAGTTTTCCTCAGAGGCCGAGAGTCATCGGGGTCCTCATCACTAGTGTCCTTGTAGGACGGACGCTTGCGGGTGCTGAACTTGTAAACCTGAGAGCCACCTTAGAATGAAGCATATAGACGGTAGCAAGGGATTAAGTGCACACAATTAAATGATATAGGAACATATAGCAAGATAATAGAGGAGCATCCGCAAAAAGATCAAGTGAAAATCCTAGAGGAAATCAAAAACAGTACTGAAATTTGGGACAGAACCCAACTAGAATTTTCGGTTCACTTCTGAACCAGCACTAGATTGATTTGGCAACTAGGTTCAACTCTAGATCGAAGACTAGGGATACTAAACTATTATCTCTAGCATGCAATAGTTGGCCTAGGGAACATCCACTACCAAGCATTAACCAAGAAATCATACATCCAAGGAGGGGTAGGGTTAGGGCACCAAGATTCAAAAGAAATGAGGATTACCCACGTCCATGGATGAAAATGCTTGGATGAGATCGATCCCAAGGAGATGGAGCACAAGATCCGGCCAAAATCACGCCAATCCCGTGGAGGAAGTAGCCCGGGGGCTAGGAATCAGTGGGGCGGCGATTTGGAGGAGGAGGAGGTTGGGGGAGAAAGGCAGGAGCTACCTCTCCATCCCGTGCCCCTCAGATTTGAGGTGATTTCGTCGGACCAGATATTCCGGTTCAAGTTTGACCGGATATTCTGGGTCCACCCGGAAATTCTGGTACAAAACTGTACCGGAAATTCTGGCTGCCTTCTGCTCCGAAACTTCCAAGTTTCAAAGGAGTGACTTGTGTGCTAGATAGATTTTGGTTTTTAGGTAGAAAGGCTTAGGATAGAAACACCAAACTGAAAGTAGTACTTATCCCACTCATTTGCAAGAATCAAACAAAATATCCAAGTGAGTGAGATTTTGTACGAAAACACTTAGCAAGGGAAAACAAGAGAAATGCAATGAAAATCAAATAAATCCAAACTAAGATCCAACTCTTCACAAAGAAGAGGTTGGTGGCCTAGGCCACCATGTAAGAGATCATGGTATGCAACCGCGAAGATATATCTTGGGTGTATTGCCAATTCTCGACATTGAAGCTCACAATTCAACATTAGAAAAAGAGAGATAACAATGAATTTTTGCTTTGGTTATAATGGGGGGAGGGAGAACCCAATGTGTTAGGATAACACTCCCCTATATACATGCCTACATCTAAACCCAAACACGTATCAACTATAGGGGTGTGTGCAAGATCTTCAAGTCAAACTCCTAGAATCGATGATATTTAGCTCATTCCTGAAGAACATGAATCTTGCATCATCAAGTGGATTCATGAAGATGTCCGTGAGATTATCCTTGGTGGGGACATATGCTAGCTCAATATCACCTCTTGCCACATGATCCCGGATGAAATGATGACGAATCTCAATATGCTTCGTCCTTGTGTGTTGCACGGGGTTGTAGGCAATCTTGATGGCACTTTCATTATCACACATGAGAGGCACCTTATCCAAGTGAACATCATACTCTTTGAGGGTTTACCCCATCCATAGCAATTGGGTGCAAGCACTAGCGGCCGCCACATACTCGGCTTCGGCGCTGAAAAGAGATATAAAATTTTGCTTCTTGGAAGACCAACTCACCAAGGACCTACCAAGAAATTGGCAAGCCCCGGAAGTAGACTTACCATCATCTTGATCACCGGACCAATCCGAGTCCATGTAGTCCTTGAGAGAAAAAAATTCCCCCTTTGGGTACGACAAGTCAAACCTTGAGGTATGAACCAAATACCGAAAGATCCTATGGACCGTCACCAAGTGGCTTTCCTTAGGAGTCGCTTGATACCTTGCACACACACCTACACTCAAAATGATATCGGGCCTAGATGCACAAAGGTAAAGCAAAGAACCAATCATAGAACGATACAACTTTTGGTCCATATCTTTACCATTCGGATTACGCTTGAGGTGGCATTTGACTTGCATAGGAGATGGCTTCTCTTTTGCACCTTGGAAATTAAACCTCTTGACCATGTCTTGGGTGTACTTGGCTTGAGAAATGAAAGTCCCATGAGCCAATTGCTTGATCTCAAAGCCAAGGAAGAATTTAAGCTCTCCCATCATGGACATCTCAAACCTGTCAGTCATAAGCTTTGAGAACTCATTATTAGAAGCTTGGTTAGTTGAGCCAAAGATAATATCATCCACATAGAGTTGGCATATGAAAAGCTCTCCCTTTACCCTTTTTGTGAAAAGGGTGGTGTCGGGGAGATGATACCCGGGTACCTCAAGGAGCCGGAAAAAAGCAACCGGTGGCTAGCGCTTTGCGCAAGCGTACGAAGCGTCGCGCGTACGGGCACGACCCAGACATCCTTCCGCCTGCCGGGTGGGATCTTCGCCCGGCTACCGGCTGAGCAACCGGACGAATACCCCGCCCGGGTGGTTGCAAAGTCAAGCAGTACGGGGAGGCATGGCGACGCACGCCAACTCCCTAGGCCTACGCAGGCCACAGTGCAACTCTACGCCCCGCAGTGCACCTAATCCCCGGCTGCTCAGGGTACTCGGGGATGGGCTCGGTCGTACCCGCGTACGGCCGGCTGTACTTCAGTATAAAACTAGCCGGTACCAGTCTACCACTTCCAGTACCCGCCGCATGGGCTCGGGGTACCCGGTGTACGGCTCCGGTACGGCCGCATGGGCGCTCAGGCAGCCGGGAGTGGCTGTCGGGTACACCTGGACGAACTCGACTCTGCTGCGGTACGGCACAAAGATACGGCACCCGAATTCGAAGGGCGCAAGGACACAAGTAGCATTTGTCTGAGAATCTCTCTGGCTGGTCTTGTACTAGCCGGCCCCCACATGTAAGCTGGCCAGTCCACCAGTATATAAGGACTGTCCCAGTGCCCCTAGAGAGACATCAGAGACAAGAGATTGCATATACCTTCTATCCCACTTTCCCACTCGAACACAACTCTAGGAGAAACTTTGTAACATGTGCATTTATAGTAGAGAGACATAAGCAGCAGTAGGGGTTTTACCTCACCGTGAGGGCCCTGAACCTGGGTACATTGTTTGTCTACATGCTTGCTATCCAATCCCGCACCAACGCCACTGTCTGCTAGCTTGTCCGCTCTTTAAACACCATTAGGAACCCCTTCTGGTGCTGTTGTGATTAACTCCCACGACAGTTGGCGCCTACCGTGGGGAAGATGGCGACGGATAAGACCGTGTTCTGCGCGGGACCACCTTCGTCCGAGACCGGGGGCGCGTCGTCACTGGCCTCATGGTGCCTTTGGCACTGTTGATTGCGTGATCAATAACACTTGAGCCATCGAGGGCCCCACTCTTCCAGATAACAGCTCCGTTCTCCAGTTCGGCGAGCACTGTTTCTTCGTCGCCGTCGTCCCCGAGTTTCCCACCAAGGTGCAGTCTTGCACCGACCGCCTCTAAAAGCAGGTGATCAACGTCGAAGGCGGCGAGTTGCAGGACCATGCAGAATGCATGGTCACCCATCACCCGGGTGAGATTCCTGAGGGGAGCCGAAACGCCGCAGCACGCAGTTCCGTCGAGGACGTCCTCGAGAACCTTGCCGCACCCATAAGCTCGGATGCGGACCCCGAGGACGTGGCCGCTGCGCTCGAGCAGGCGCACCAACGCCTCATCGGCAACGTCAGAAATGTCACCTCTACCCAACGGCGGGCAGAATCCCAAGTACGTGAGTTCAACGCCATGCACAACTTCACTCATGTGCCGGTTGAGCCCAGTCGCATGGGGGCGGTGCGCCAGCACGGGGCAACCTCGTGCACAAGCTAGGGATTACCGCCAACCCAACCGTCCCACCCGGCTTCCGCCGGCCGGTCTACAGCACCCCGCCAAGAAGATGAGGGCCGCGGAAGCCGCCACGGCCGAGCTACCCGGCCTCCAAGGCGAAGACGTGTAACGACAGCAGTGCCGCCTGCAAGACCTCCTCATCGTGGCCAATCGGCAGCAGGCGGCGCAGAACCGCCATGCCACATCAAGGACTCCCAGTCAGGCTGCCGTAGCCAGGCCAGGAAGCGCCGCCCAGCCGGACGCAAGCAAACCCGACCAGCACGCGGCTGGGGCCACTCATGCTGGCCGACAGGCGCCATCGGCAAACCCACACCACGTGCCACCGCGAGGCGACGACAGCGTCAACTCCAGCTACCACCCGAGACGCCACACTGAACCAACTGTAGGAGCCAGCCGGTTCCACGGCAACGACAATTGGCAGTCGGGCCACTATGGCCCGCAACCGGCGGGCCGCTAATGTCAGACGCCTCCCCCCGGAGGCTACCAGCCGGCCACTCGAGGCGGGCACTTGCCAGACATCGACGAGCATCAGCCGGCTCGCGTTGCCTCACACGCTGGCTTCCGGCAGGCGGAGCCGGCTGCCCGGGTCACCCTCACCATCGTTCGCGATCGCCTGGGCGCATTCGTCCCAGCAACCGGCATCGATGCCCGGCAGCGCATCAACACCCTCGAAGCGTCTAGAATCCTCGAGGAGGAGGACATGGCCAGCCACCAGTGTCTTGGGCCGTGCATCACGGCAGAACCTTTCCCGAGGGTTTTCCAGCTCCCGAGGGACACGCCTCAGTACGACGGCACGACTAAGCCAGAAGACTGGCTCGTCGACTATGTCACCCGGGTGGGCATAGCCGGAGGCAACCGGAGAGTGGCGGTATGCTACGCACCGCTCATGATGAAGGACGCGGTGGTCCAACCTGCGCAACACCTTCGAGGGGGTGCAAGAGCACCAAGCCATCACCTACTTCATCAACGGATGCCTAGACGACACCATGCTCAAGCACAAGCTCTTCCATGCAGAGCCGAAATCAATGGAACACCTCATGCTCATCGCATACAAGTACGCCACGGTGGACTCGTTCATGAAGATCCCAATCCGGCTGGACACGAACGGCGCGCTAATCGCCGGCGACCCGGATAGGACAGACGGAGCTGGCCAGAGCCACCCATCCGGCAGGCCCAACGGCCGCGACGGACGCGACCGCCCATACCACGACAACCGGGATACCCGAAAGAGGAGTGGGGATGATGGCGGAGGAGCGGTACGGCGCGGCGCAAGCCGTGAACGCCGCAGAGACAGACTAGCCGGCTCCGGCTATTGAAGGACGATACCCCAGCCCAAGGCAAGACGATGGCCAGTGAGGCGACAAACCCAAATACACGCTGGAGGCCATGCTGAGCCAGCCATGCAAGTACCATTCCACCTTCCGCAAGCCAGCCACGCACACAACAGCCAAGTGCAGCTAGACCATCCGGCTGGCGAAGGGCGAGGGAGTGCGTCCTAGGGGGCCTCCACCACTACCCCCGCCACCAGCCGGCGTACCGAGTAACGCCGCCGCCAACAACAACAATCGCCCAGAGCAACCACGACCACCCCCGGCTGATGCAGCAGGAGGATCCCGCGACAACTTCTCACGTAACCACGTGACTTACGTCATCGAGAGCTTCGACAAGAACAACGAACGCCGTCGGTACGCCGAGGTGAACACAACCGCGCCAATGGTCCGTCATTCCATGGATTGGTCCATGACCTGCGTAACATGGGGTCCGACTGACCAGCCGGACGTACTACCTTCCCTGGGCTCGTACGCCCTCCTCCTCGACACCATTATCGTCACCGAGAAGACGGCTTGCACCTTCTCCCGGGTGTTGATTGATGGGGGAAGCAGCATCAACATCATGTACAAGGATATGGCGGATAAGCTCAACATCACCGAGCACCAGCTCGAGCCGAGCCGGACGACGTTTCACGGCATCGTCCCCGGCCTAAGCTGCATTCCCCTCGTAACGGTCCGGCTCGGCAGCGTATTCGGCGACGTCACCAACTACCGCCGGGAGACCATCACCTTTGAAGTGGTGTACCACGGCAACGCGTACCACACCATCCTGGGTCGTCCGGCTCTCGTCAAGTTTATGGCGGTGCCTCACTACGCCTACCTCAAGATGGAGATGTCGGGACCCTTCGGCACCATCACGGCCACGGGCGACTACCACATGTCGATTTATTGCGCTGCAGTCGGCTCGCGCATGGCGCAAGTCCTGATGGTGGCGCAGGAGCTAAAGAAGATCAAGAGGCAGATAGCGGCCGAGCAGCTGGAAATCTCGGAGGGAAAGAGGCCCATGGGCGAGGCGCAGTTCCAGGCCCCCCGCGACACCAAGAAGGTCCCACTGAACCCCAACCAGCTAGACGGCAAGTTCCTCACCCTCGGGGGAGCACTCAGGAAGAAATAGGAAGACGAGGTCACCATCTTCCTCCGTGAGAATTGGGACATCTTTGCATGAGAACTAAGGGACATGCCGGGTGTACCGAGGGAGATGGTTGAGCACTCTCTCCATGTCAAGCCAGACACCAAGCCTGTTAGGCAGCCGCTCCGAAGGTTCGGAGAGGAAAGAAGAAGAATCATTGGGGAGGAAATTGCCCGGCTGCTAGCAGCCGGCTTCATCACCGAAGTCTACCACCCGGACTGGCTGGCAAACCCAGTCCTGGTCCTAAAGAAGAACGACACATGGCGTATGTGCATCGACTACACCAGCCTGAACAAGGCATTCCCGAAGGACCCATTCACACTTCCCTGGATCGATCAGGTCATCGACTCCACCGCCGATTGTGACCTCTTGTCTTTTCTGGACGCCTAGTCCGGATACAACCAGATCCCACTGAATCCGGATGACCAAATCCAGAAAGAATTGATCACCCCGTACGGGGCCTACTTCTACATCACCATGCTCTTCGGGCTCAAAAACACCGGCGCCACCTATCAAAGGTGAATGCAGAAGTGTCTGTATGAGCAAATCGTCCGCAACATCCACGCCTACGTGGACGACATCGTCGTAAAGACGGAGAAGTCCACTCTCCTCGACGACGTCAAGAAACCTTCACAAACTTGAGGCGCTACAAGATGAAGCTCAACCCCACCAAGTGTGTGTTCGGCGTACCAGCCGGCCAACTCCTTGGTTTCCTCGTATCAGAACGAGGGATCGTGGCAAACCCGGAGAAGATTTCCGTCATCGAGAGGATGGAGCGACCAACCGTCCTACGGGACATACAAAAGTTTGCCGGCTTCCTGGCGTCCCTCAGCCGTCTCGGCGAAAAAGCCCTGCCACTATACGGACTCCTAAAGAAGGCGGACAAGTTCAAGTGGACCCATGAGGCGGACTCCGCGTTCCGCGACCTCAAGCAGACGCTCATGCAGGCACCTGTCCAGGCCCTACCAACCCCTAGGGAGCCCATGCTGCTCTACATCGCCACCACCAACCGGGTCGTCAGTGTCGTCCTAGTCGTCGAGCGATCAGAAGAGAGGAAGTATCAACCGGTCCAACGACCGGTATATTACCTCAGCGAGGTATTATCACAATCCAAGCAGAACTACCCCCACTACCAGAAGCTGGCTTACGGCGTGTACTTCTCCGCCAAAAAGCTATGCCACTACTTCCAGGAGCACCCTATCACTATGGTGTGCACTGTGCCGCTTGGGGAGATCATCGGAAACAAGGACGCCACCGGCCGCGTGGTCAAATGGGCCGTTGACCTCGCCGTGCACACGGTGCTCTACCAACCTCGCACCGCCATCAAGTCGCAAGTACTGGCGGACTTCATCATCGACTGGGCGGGGACTCAATAGCTCCCCCTGTTCCCGACTCCGCCTACTAGCGGATGCCCTTCGACGGCTCCCAAATGCGCGGGGGCTTGGGAGCCGGGATCGTCATCACTTCACCCAAGGGCGACCGCATGGAGTACGCCCTGCAAATACACTTCAAGGCCTCCAACAATGTGTCCGAGTACAAGGCACTCGTCCACGGCCTCCGCTGGCCAAGAAGATGCACATTCAGTGCATCCTCTACTTCAGCGACTCCGACCTCATCGTCTAGCAAACTTCCGGCAAATGGGATGCCAATGACGACAACATGGTCGCCTACCGGTTCTTCGTGCAGCAGCTCCGCACCTGCTTCGAGGATGCGAGTTCCACCATGTGCCACGGGCACTCAACGAGACGGCCGACACGCTCGACAAGCTCGCCTCCATAAGGCAAGCAATACCGCCCGACGTCTCCCTCGAGCACCTGTACAAGCCGTCCATCACTCCATCGCCGGGCTCTGACTCCATCATCCTGTCGGCTGACCCAACCGGCCCAAAGGACCCGGAGCCCGCCGGCTCCCCGCCACCACCAACCGGCAAGAAAATTCCATCCGGCTCCAGAACTGCACCAACAGCCGTCCTTACGCTAACCGGCTAGCCGGACCCGGGGGCTCGCCAGCCGGACACCGCGGATCGCCTTCTTGACCCAGGGGCTCGCCCGCCAACCCCAGGTGTCGTGGGATGATCACGGCAGATATTACCAGGGGTAACTGATCTTGGGGCAAGTCGACACAGGTGTTTGGGAGAGGGTTTAGCTCGAAAGAGAACATGATGATAAGCGATCTTGGAATCGGCCCTCAACTCGCCGAGTCTCGAATATGGCTCTCGATTTATACTAGATACTCGATAACAGGTGATATGATTGTGTCGTGAATCTCTCTGAAACTAAGCCTAGGGGCCGGTTTATAAAGCACCCGTACCCCCCCCCCCCCAGACTTGCCCTCCAAGGCGCAGCTTGAATCCTACCCGAATTCTACTTGCAAACCCTAACTTTCCTTACCGCAACCCACAATCCGGGTTACGAGGCCTACAAACTTTGGGCCTTCCAGAAGTTTCTTCATCCTTAGCCGGATCCTATGCAACATCCTTTGGGCCGGGTTACACCTTGGAGTTGGTCTTCCGAGTTACTATCCCCCCATCAGTAGTCCCCAGAATAGCTTGGGCTTCCTGGATTCCTCCTAGGAGCGCTGGCTATTCCCTGCAAGAATATCAGGTGTACCAATTCAAGTAGTCCGGGTTAGATTTCTTCGATAAACAGTCAGGCCCAACTCCACGGTGGCCATATAATAACTCGGCCTTTTCCGAGTCCATCGCTCGTCTTCCCGGGCTAATACCCTGGCACGATGCTGGAGACCCAGCTCACCTCACTTGTCTACCCAATCCGATGGCCACGGAAAAAACGCGCCTCACGTCTATTCTGGAAATCTCGCCTAACCTTTTGACGTATATCCCAGAAAATCCGGGCGGATGCGATTTTATCCGTAATTTCCGACTCACGCCCGTTGGCCTAGGTTTACTCTTCCTCACCCTATAAATAAGCACTTAAGGGTTAACCCAATCCCAGCGGCTCACTTCTCCTTCTTCTTCCCTTTACTTCCGCGCTCGAATACGCAGAGCGCCTCCACAGAGACCTCGCGCTTGCCCACGGATCCATCCTGCCGCAATTCATCCCGCGCCACCGCTGACCTCAGCCACCGCGTCCGGGAGCATCTGGTCAACAGTCGCAAAGAAGCATCCGCTCGGCGCTATCCGCCACCGCCGCGCACTACTCCAATCTTCTTCGGTGAGCATCTCGCATCCATCAATTAGATCTCACAATTTCCAAATTTTCTTTGGATTGGATCTTGGTCGACCCGCGAGCCACTGCTCTTACTGCACCAAATTAAACCACTTAGATACTTGCTAGTTCCTCCAATAACCGGGGGGTTGATCTCACACCACCCTCCTATCACTTTTAATCTCCAATTTCTTCATAGAATCTTTCGCAAATTTTCCTGACCTAGATCCATTTCGCCCAAATTTCCGCGCACATTATTAATACCCAGAAAATCCTCCTTTTCCAGTTATTTTGCTCGCAGTAGAGGCATGGGCAACCATCCATGCACGCCAAACTCACCTCAACACGTAAGTAACTAGTAATTTCCACAACCGTATTTAACACCCCGACAACTCGTAATTTTTTGCTCTGTGATACGTTACCCGGATATTTCTGAGTCCTCATGCTGTCCCTAATATTCCAACTCGGATAATCCAATATTTCCGAGTCTCATTTCCCACACCTCTTTTACTCTGCAGGTCAACCCTATGGCTCCGAAGAGGCAAGGAAAACAGCCGGCCCCGGCAAAGGCTACCCAAGCCATATCGGCAAATTGGGGTCGGTCTACAGCGACAAAGGCCAAGCTGGATGGGATGGCCGAGCTAGGAATCCTCCCTTCTCAAAAGGATATACACTGGAGGGCACCAGGCGACGAGACCCGGCCTACTCCCGCCGGAAATGAGGTAATTTGCTTCACCGAGCACGTGACCCGGGGATTCCGTCCTCCGGGTCACTCTTTCTTCCGGGAAGTTTTAAGCCACTACGGCCTCCGGGTATTCGACATAGGGCCTAACTCTATGTTGAATATTACCCACTTCATCGTTTTATCCGAGTCATACTTGTGCGTTCCGCCAAGTCTGGCTCTTTTTATTGAACTATTCCAGTGCACACCGTGCCGCGAGAGCGGCGACGGAGCGCTTCTTACTTGCGGTGGGGTATCTATCCAACGCCGCAAGCACTCACCAATGCCAACTCTCAACCTGAACTCCCACGCCAAAAACTGGCAATTATCTTTCTTTTATTGCTATGACACTTCCCCGGATGGTGAGAGGAAGTTGCCAGGTTACTCGGAGAGTCTCCTTGAGCCTTCCGAATCTTTCAGCGCTTTCGCCCCTGACTCTGACAGGGAGGCAATCCAGCCTTTGCTGGCTAAGTTAGCTGCTCTCTCGGCCCAAGGCCTTCTTGGGCTTAATTTGGTGAAGACCTGGGTAGATTTCCGGGTTCAGTCCAACTCCATTCTCACCAAGTTGATGTGTGAATACTCGGGGCACATCACAGACTCGCTCCGATACTCCACCAAGAACTTTGCCGCCGGTGACACCAACAAGACCATCAAAAGCTTCCTGACGGAGAAACTAGAGGCGATAAGAAATATCGCCGGGTTACCCCCATTTACTCGGGAACACCCAGCTCCAGCGGTGAGACCTGATTCCTTTAGCTTATTTTGGCACTTTTACCTGTTACAGTTTCTAATTCTTGCTTTCATCTCTTTGATCACAGGCTGACGATCCCTTCTGGAGGATCGAAACCTCTCCTCTTTCCCAAGACCTAGAAGAGGAGGACGAGCCGGTTGAAGACGACGAAGGTATTTTCCCCAATCTTATATTCACCTTTTACCTGTGCTACCTTTCCTATCATTCATCCTTTCCTCGTTTGATACATGCTCAACTTTCAGGGTTGGATGACGAGGAGGAAAAAGAAGAAGATGACCCGGAAGCCACCGAATCCGACCAGGAAGCCACGGTCGGAACCAAGAGGAAAGCCAGAGGGGTGGTTGCAAAGGTTCCCTTCTCCTCCATGTCTTCTGAGCCTTACTCTTTTGACACTATGCATAAACTTAATGAACGATTATCACATTCACCATTCTTGAAGGATCCCCTCTCGGCTAAACGTAGGGTGACCCGGAGTTCCCCGGGGGATGATCCCCTTAACCCGGGTATCTCCACTTCACCTGCTCACCGAGTTAGCACTCCTCCACCTCAGCCTCCCAAATCTCCTCAACGCCATCCATCTCCTAATCATCCACTTGTCGGGCAATTCCGGGTACCGCAGCCGGTACCTTTATCGACATCATCTGCCTCCAGCAGCGAGCTCCCACCGGACTATGCCGTGAACACCGGGTAAGTGACCTTTATTCGATATTCTTTTGCACTTATTAACTTTTTTAATACGTGCCACTAACCACTATCTCCTTCTTTCCCTTTAGCGTCCAAGTTACCATCAGTGACCCGGATATTCCCGAAGCGGAAAAGCAAGGAGATGAGGAGCCAAATATTAACATGGATGTTGCGGCTGATGACGAGGCTGAGGACGAACAGGAACAAGACCCCTTTAAGGACCCAGCTCCACCGAAAGCCGCATCACCCAAGTCCTCTGAAGATGTAGACGAAGATATCATCTTGGAGACCAAGTCGGGTTCTCCTAACCCGGACACTCAGACGGTCCGGGTTTCGACCCCAAGACCCGGGAAAGTCCTTCAACAGGAAGGCCAATCTTCCGGCCCTTCAAGACTTCGCCCTGAAGACATGACGTTTGCCCAGATGCTTGATGCCCTCTACACTTTGAGGGCCGATGAAGAAAATATCCTAGATGCCTTGATAACCAAACACAAAGTAAACCCGAGTAATACCATCTATTTCCTCATATAGTCCCCAAGTTCGAAGTGAGTTACTAAGTAATTTGCTTGGAACTTTGCATGATATTTCCGACTGACCCTTCTTCGTGTTTTCTCGTAGGACTTCGTTGCACAATCTGAGAAGAAGCTAGCCAAGGCCGCCAAGCGTATCGAAAAGGAGACGGCCCTTCGCGAAGCAGCTGAAACTGAAACTCGTAGGAGTCAAAAAATCACGAGGAAATACCGGAAAAGAGCTCACGCGGCTGAAGATAGGCTGACGACTCTTTCAGTACAGATTGCTGATATCTATCGTGTTGCAACTGGTATGATCTTTGAATTTTAGCACTCCTGACCCGGATTCTCTCTAGATGGACAACCGTATCCCTTTACTTATTACTTTTTCTTTGTCTTTTTAACAGGCCCGTGTGACGTAGCCCCTGAAGAAGATGACACTATCAAGTTGAAACTTATCAAGGACACTATCTGGCAGCTTAGTGCCGGAATTGGTTGGATTCTTGACGAGTTGCGACTGCCGGGTATCAGGCCAAGCAACATGAAGAGATTGCTAGAATTCTGCTCCACTATCCCTGAGTGGATTTGGCACTGGAAGCGTTCCTCTTGCCGATTTGGTGTGACCCGAGGACTCGCGCTGGCTAAAGCTTATTTTCCTAAGCTAGAGCCGGCCAAGCTGATGGGCGGGTTTCCGGAGTTCAACCCGGATGGATCCAAGTTTTCGCCTAAGGACTTCAAGGCTATTCAAAAAGAAATCCGTCATCCGGCTAGCGTTATTGCCGATGGTTTGGAGATTGATGCCATTCTTCCTGCATATGATGTTAATGACAAAATCATCAAGGCGGACCGCCCCAAGCCATACGACATGCTTGCCCGGTGGAAGGAGGAGGCGGCCAAGATAAGGGAAGAAGCTGCCAAGAAGAAGGCCGAAGCCGACTCTGTGCCTGCTACTTCTACTCCTGTCGTCCCTCCACCTGCACGAGTCGGCATTGATGCTAATCCGAGTGGCGCTGCTACCACAAGCGACGGCAAGGGCAAAGCCAAGATGGATCCTGCGGCTTAGAGTATCGAGTGACATCTATTACTTCATATGCATCAGTCGGCCACAGTGCCATTGAAACAATTTATTTTTTAACTGGTGCGCCTGTGCTCCTTTGATACCTTTTAGTAAAACTTTGTAATACACTCTAAATTCCTGATGCACCTTACGCCTCTTTGGGCTTTTGATTTATCTACTTTTGCATCTATTTGTTCTTGATATCCAACTCGCTTTATTCTTCATACCCGCACTTCTTTATTTTTCCTTTTGTGAGACCCGGCTTCCGGGTTTCATGGGTGTTTTGGCGAACGGACTTGCTTCTAAGTCCCCAAGCCCCCAAGACCCGGATGTTTGGCTTCTTGGAACTTTAGCAACTGAACAATATTTTTCTCTTTCAAAATTCGCGAGTCCCCAGGCCCGGATTTCCGAGCCTAGGACACATGATTTTTAAAGGAGAACAATTTGCGTGCTGCTAAATTCACAAAAACCCCAGGACGGTTTCACATAGGATTTGAAGTTATTCTTAATAACCGTTGAGTTTCCGGCTATCAGCCTTATACTCTGCATAACTTGTGGTTTAGATGACCCTTTCGACTATCTTGTACTGTAAGCCGGCTTTCGCGTGGATACCATGTTATTACATCTATACGAAAACAGGGTCAGGCAAGTCCCATTGGGCTTCATGGCTGACTGTCATCGTAAGCGAACAAATCATGCCACTTTATTGCGAGTCACATCGAGCTTAAGTAAGAATAGCCGAGAAATTTGGACTTCTTTGTCCGGTTATAAGATTGTAGCCGCACTCGTTTTCGAGTAACCGGCCCTTATAACTCATTGGCATCAAGGCCGGGTCTTTTTGAGTTTGCAACTGTGCCTGTCGTGGTGGTGTCACGGCAGATGCCATAGGATGGCTAAAGTTGTGGGGACGATGGACGCTGGAGGTATTCGGGGAGGGATCACGCGACGAGTAGACGCGTGAGGTAAGAACAACACACTGCAAACAACACGATCTACCCAGGTTCAGGGCCCTCGTGAGGAGGTAAAACCCCTACTCCTGCCTCTCTATGTGTATTATGATGTTTCTCCGAGTAGCCACAGTACAAATGATATCTCAACCGGGTAGCCTCTCACTCTTCTCCGAGTAGAGCTAGGTCAAGAACTTAGGGTTCCTAGGATGAGAGCGTTGTAAGTGATAGCGTATGAGCCGTGCCGTTTCGGGTCTGCCTCGCGCAGGAGGCGGCTGGGCACCTTATATACACGATGCCCAGCCGGATACGTCCAAATACGAACAAGTGTCGACATAGTGTGCACACCGTCCTTCTTCCGGGTTCCCGCTGACAGCTTTGGCTCCCAGCCTTGGCTTCATCCGGAAAGTCGTTGGGCAAAACTAGGGAACAGGCGGCTAACACTGTACCTAGGCACAGAGTAGACCCCCCATATCCTGCCACAGCATGCTCCCATGCTGTCACTGTCAGGCACGTCGTCCCCAAATGAACAGTAGTTCGCATGCCGCCAAGTACGGACCCAGGATACGCGGGATCCTGTGTCAGAACGGCTCCTTTGACTTTCTGGCCGAGTAGATTCCCGCCAATTGTTCCCGCCAATTGTACTCGGGTCAACCTTCTACTCGAAAGGATTGAACTTGCTTGATTTCTCCTTCTGGTCATCTTGAGGTGAGACCGAGTAGCAGTCGACCGGGTAGCGAGTACCAGGTAGTCGGCTACTCGACCAAACCTCCCTTCTGTAAGCTGCCTCTACCACCTGTCTTTACCCTACTCGGGGGTAACCCCCCGACAGCAGTCCCCGAAGCTGGTTGAGTCTTGCGAACTTGTTCACTAGGCTCATCCAGCTTAAAAACCAATCTTTGCATCTCAGCCCTTGAACCTCAAGATGCCGAGAAGAACTTCCGAGTAGCTTGGGTTTCCTCTCTTCCAAGTATCACTTGCTTTCTACTCTGTAACCGAGTAAAAAGACTTAGAGAAATTTCTGGAATCAAGCCGTTGCGGCACAGAGCACAATCCAGCCCTTCGCGCAGCAACTGCCCACGTGTCAAGCATCCAAGGCCTTGTCGTTTCGTTGCCCAGGACACGACCTGCCACGCGTCCAGTTTTCACGCAGTGGGCCCACCGGCCGTCGTGTCCCATCAAGTGCAGTTATGGGCCACGATTCGGTGGTGGGATCCAATGCGGCCGTTACGCGCGCAACCTGCGCTTGTGTGCGTTTCTAACCGGCCACTGGATCCACCACACGCCACAATCGATCCCACTCCCACGATGGTAACGGAAGATCCGTAGAGGAGATATAAATACCTCCCTGGCAATTTCCTTTTCCCCTTCCTCGCACTTTTCCTCCTTCGTCTCCTGCGCTTCTCCGCCTCCGTGCTCTCCGCCGCCGCGCAAGCTCTCGCGCCGCCGCGAAACCAATCTCTCCACCAAATCCTTCAACACCTCTCACTCACCCCACCCGCAGCAATGGCCAAGGCTGGCTGGGCCGGTTCCTCCGTCACGGCTGAGGACTGCGCGTGGCTCGTCAACACCCGGCGAGTGCCTCCCGGCGTGGAGTGCCGGGCTCCAGGCAGCGAGCTCGTGCCCACTCCGCGGGAGGGAGAGCGGGTGGTCTTCATGTCGCACTTCGAGCGCGGCTTCGGACTGCCCGCCTCCGACTTCCTGAGGAACTTCCTCAACCACTTCGGCATCCAGATGCACCACCTTCCCCCCAACGCCGTCGTCTTCCTCGCCTACCACGCCGTGGTCTGCGAGGCCTTCCTCGGCGTCCGGCCCACATGGGAGACATGGCTCAGGTATTTCCACCTGCGCCAACAATCTACCGGGAAGAAGGACTCCGCGGGCAACGCCCGCGCCACGGACACCGGCTGCGCCATGATGGTGCAGCGGTCCGGGACGAACCACCCCCGCGTCAAGGGGCTGGACTCCGTCAAGCTCTGGCAGAAGACGTTCCTCTACGTCAAGAATGTTGCCGCCGCGGAAGGAGCCCGACTAGACGACCGCATCAACCTGCCGGTTTGGAGCAATCGCGCTCCAATCGGCTTGTACTGGAAGGACAAGCCCGTCAACGACGACGACGCCATCGAGATGGAAGATCGCCTTAGCTGGCTGAAGGTGCAAGGCCTCAAGAATGACGATACAGTGGCGTGCTGGATCCAGCGCCGAGTGCTGCCCTTGCAGGAGCGCAGCCATCTCATGTGCTACATGGGAGGCCCCCGCGACTGCACCAGGACCACCACCATCGAGATCGACAACATCGATGTTCCTCTGCACGCCAGGAACATCATGACGACAAGCCTTGACGACCACTGGCAGTACGGGTTTACCCCGTACAGCCGTACGAAGCCGATTGAGCGGGTACGCTTTTCTTTCTCTGCATTACTTTCCGACTAGCCAAATCCTTCCCTTGCCGTTAGTAGCGATCGCCTTCTGCACCGAATAGGATACTTAGCCGGGTTGTGTAGGCTTAATGTGCTTCGTGCTTGCACGCCTTGCCGGGTAGCCTATTCGAGAATAACTCCTAGGCTTGATGTGCTTTAGACCTGCACGCCCTTCCGAGTAATTCCCTCCCGCAAACATGCTTAGGCTTAGTATGCTTTGTGCTTGCACGCCTATTCGAGTAGAATGCTTAGTACATCGCCTAGGCTTTGTGTGCTTTGTACCTGCACGCCCATCCGGGTAGAACTTCTTCCTGGTACCCGGCCAGTCTGTGATCTTTTTCTGGTTTTCAGGTTCTCACGCGCCAGCTCATCGAGAGCAACGATGTTTTCGAGAGCAACTGGACTGCTGATCGTGAGGAGGACGATGTGCCTTCTCATGATGTCGCGGAGCAGTCCAACCCTTCTCGCTCCCCCGTTGCTGACAAGCGGGACGCTCTCCGCACCTGGTCCGATGAGGACTTTGATGGTAAGTTCACTTTCAATTTGATTGCTTCCGAGAAGGACCAATTCCTTGATTGCTGTTTCTGACTCCTTCCCCTTTCTCTTGTATTTTCAGATGAAGGTGCCGCGGAGAAGGATGACGAGGACGAAGGCGAGAATGAGGGCGCGGCGCCCCTAGCCGCCAAGCCTCTGTCCGTCGCCGCTCCTGAGACCCGCAAACGGACCGGCAGTGGGGCACCAGCACCTCCTGCCAAGAGGAAAAAGCCCACCGAGAAGAAGGTGGTAGTGAAGAAGTCCAGGCGAGAGCTCAAGTCCACCACCGCGTAAGCCCTCTTCCCGGTTGCTTCCCTTCTCCCGTTGTACTATTCTCCTCAGATCTTTTCTAACTTCTGGTTTCTTCCCACTCTACAGACCTCCCATGAATGCGGACGCAGCTCTCGCGTCCGGCCAAGCTAAGGAAACACCAGTGCCTCTCATCAATCTTGATGATGACGAGGACCACACCGCCCGCGCTGCCGCTGCCAATCCGCAGGCAACTGATGCACAAAGAGCAGCGGCCGAACCAGCGGCACAGGACGCTACCGTCCGCCAAGAAAGACCCCCTTCTCCTCCGGCTAGCAATGCCGAGGAGAACCAGGACCGAGATATGCAAGACAGCGCCGCCGAGGAGCGGCCAGAAGCAGAGCAAGAGCAGCCGACCACAGGGGCTGCTGCGCAAGGTCACCTTGCCACTGAGCAGCGAGTGGAAACCGCCACTGCCATGGACGCCACCCCAACCAGTGCCGATCCACTGAGCGGCGTGCAGCAAGGTGATGCACCGAGCAGATCCCTGCCAGGAGCTGCCCAGGGCGATGGATCTGCGGCGCCACCCACCGCACAAGGCCCTATACCGCCCAGCTCCTCCTTGTCTCCGCAACCCAAGGATGCACCTAACTCCCCTGCCGGACGGGTAACCAGGCAGCAAGCCGCCCTGGACGCTCTGAGGAGCGAGGTCGACAGAAGGGCAGCCGAGAAAGAAGCTGCGGAGAAGGCCAAGGCGGAGAGAGAGGCCGCCAAGAAGGCCAAGGCAGAGAAGGAAGCCGCCGAGAAGGCGAAGGCCATAGCTGCCGGGAAGAAGGTCGCAGACCCCGAGAAGCTGCGGGCCGAGAAGGAGAGGGCGAAGAAGCGAGCCAGAGACCAAGTGCCGCCACCAACCTCAGGTGGGGCACTCGTGATCCGTGAGTCCGGCCCAATTCCCGCCGCGCTCTCGGCGGATGCTCGCGCCGCTGGCCAGCCCTGCTACCCAGAATACATGATTGAGGTGAGCCACCAGCACTCAATCGGCTTCCCTCCTCAGGACAAAGCCTTAGCTATCCAGCATGGAAGGAAGGCCGTTGCCATGAACTCCCCTCCTCCAGATCCAAGCCAACAACAGACTGCCAATATTGCTTCTCGTGGAGTCCAAGACAAACCCATAACATCCAAAGGCCTTGAGCAGGTACTGGACACTGTCGGCTTCATCGACGCCAAATGGGACAGCAAGGTTCTCGGCGTGGAGAAGTGGCATGGTCTCTCCTTTGGCGGCCTCGACCACATGCGCGTGGACTGGAACAAGGTCGACCTGGGACACAAGCCCATGACCGTCTCCACCGAGACCGCGACCCTTGCCGCCAAGATGTTCCTGCATCGCAAGAACGCCGAGGACGTCGAGCAGGCCTACGCAGTAAGTTCTCCTTATCTTTTCCGAGTTGAATTTTCCGAGTTGAATTTGCTTCTCTTTCATTCGCCTTTCTGTTCCTTTCCATCACTCCCAGTCCCCGAGATTCTAGCCGAGTAGGTGGATACTCTCCGAGTAGCCTCCTACTCGGGTTGAATCTTATCTGCTTTATCTAACTTTCTTCTTCTTCTCGCTTCTCAGGACAGCGTCCTGAAACGGACTAACTTGTACCGCCATCTCCTCTGGAACCATTCCATCGCCAGGCGGCGCATTGCTGCTTTGGAGAAGGAAAAGGCAGCTGCAGAGGCCGCCAGCAAAGATGCCAATGCCAGCACTCAGCAGCTGGCCGAAGTGCAAGGTACACTTTTAGCTGCGCGATTCGTGCGTTTTGTGTTTACGCTCGCTTATGCTTTCTTTTGTGCTAACCTTTCTTCTCTGCAGAGAAACTGAAGAGCCTTGCCGAGGAGCACAGCAAATGCCGTGCTTTCGTGCAAAATGCCGAAGCCACCATCAAACGGCTAGATGGTGAGTTTGTCGCCCACTTGGCTTAGTCTTGAATCCATGTCTTCATTGCTTCTCGTACTGATCCTGTCTGGCTCTTCGCAGAAGATCATAAGGTGTTTGCCGCAGCACACCGAGAGTGCGTCCAACCGGACGAGTTGAAGCACGAACTATCCAAGCAAGCTGGTGTGTTGCTGGACCACCATGCCAGCGAGACCGAGAAGCTTCAACTCCAGCTGCAACGGGCACTCCAGGATGCCATCAACATTGGCGCCGAGAGAGACCGAGCCATCGCCGAGAAGGCCAAGGCCGAGGGCACTTTCAGAGCCAAGGAAAGGGCCCTTGAGCAGGAATGTGAAACCTTGAAGAAGGCCAACGCTGATCTCTTCGCCCAGATGAACGGCTTGCGCATGATCCAAGAAAGGCATATCTCTAACGAGGAAGCCTGGAAGAAGAAGTTGCAGCAGCTGCGCAACGAACTGCCTGGTAAGTCTTTTCTTCACTGCTTCTTTTCTTCTCGGTTGCATATCTTCTCGGATTTTCCTCTACTCGCTTATTCTCTTCTTGGTTTTGACGTTTCCATTTGCTTTCTCAGCGATCTGGCCTCATCTTGAATCTCCCACTGCGCCTACACTGGCCAAGATCAGAGCTGCTCGCCTTGCGAAAGGTGAGGCAGCAGATCCCAGAGCCGAGATCGAGGACAGCCTGCTGGTGCTCAAGGGCTATTTTGAACAGCTGGCTGGCTTCGGAACTGATCTGATGCATGAGGGCTTCGAACTTCACAAGCTTTTCTGGCCTAACGATCCTCCGCCCAAGTCCATGAAGGGCCTTGCCCTCAAGCTGAAGAACGTGAAGAAGGAGCTGAAGAAGTGGCGCGCTTCGGGAGCCCGTGCCGGTGCGGATGTGATGCTTCTCTGCATCGCATCCTGGTACGAGAACCTTAACATGGAGCTCATCCGCGGGAAGCGCAATGACTCCAAGTGGGAGCTAGACCCCGACTGCGTGGCTACTCGCAAGCAGGTTGCCTACGAGGTCGCGGAGTGCGCCGAGACGGAGACCTACATTGATGGTCTCCCAGAGCCTGACACCGACGACGAAGACGAAGGGGAAGCTGACGAAGAAGGCGACTCCGATCTGGAAGGCTTCTTCGACTCTCCTGAGGGCAAGGCCGGGAAGCGGAAAGGCACGGCCGTCTCGAGTAGCGACGAGGAGGTTGAGCACATCGAGACTGCTCAACTCGAATTTGGCACCTCCTCGGGCGCTGCTCTCGATGACACGGTGCCCCCTCCTGGCCAGGCTGCAGGTTCCTCCTCGGCTCCCGATCCCGTCTTGGTGGCCACGGCCACTTCCGAGCAGGCAGCCACCCAGCAAGCTGCCGAGGTGACGGAATCCGCCACCGTCCAGACGGAAGCGGACGCCACCCTTGGAAGCACCGAGGAAACAGCCGTCGCGACTGCCACTGAAGAAGCAGCAGCCAAGGCCAGCGCCGAGAACATTGCTTCCTCATCTTAGATCAACCTGCAATCTTTTTCACTTTGAATATTTATCAGATCCCCGGGATGCCGGGAACAAATGTCATATACTCTCTTTGTTGTGCTTGCTACACATTTTTATACCCACTTTGTTTATTTCAATATTAATCAACTTTGAGCAACTCTGGCTCAATGCCGAGTTGCGTTTCCATGCGAGTCCCCGAGTAGCCTTTCTTATTCACCCTGTCCTTTCATCTTTGCTCTACCCGCGACTTGTCGCTTGTTTGGTATTCGAGTCACAAGAGTCGAGTAGCAGGGTTGCAAATACTTAGCCGCCAGAAACCATCATGATAACGCAGCCCAACATTTAGCCGAGAAGGCGAAAACAGGGAATAACAGTAACAAACAGTCTACTCGGCTCCTGCACTCTTTCTTCCTTAGTGATTTTCGTGTGCTCATTGACCTTTTGCTTGTTCTCTTGCTCGCCATGAAGCCGGGTTTCGGACGACAGCAGAGTCGAAGAGTTGGCATATAGGTTTAAACACAGTACTCAATACACTTATGAGTTCTAAAGTGGAGCAACCGAGTAGACAAACAGTAAAGCCGAGTAAGAAAAACACTTAGAGCAATTTTGGACGAGGGCAGTCCCCGAGAACAATTTTAGATTGCAGAGTAGAATTTCAACTCGGATGAGAGGGTACATACACATCTTTGCTTACGAATGAAAGCGACGAAGTAGAGCTACATTCCAAGGGCGCTTGGTTTCCTCTCCAGCTTTATCTGCCCTGTTCGCCTGCGACGGGCGCACATCTACAAGGTAGTACGCATCATTGTGCAGCGCTTTGCTCACAATAAAAGGCCCTTCCCATGGAGGAGACAACTTGTGCATCCCGGCTGTGCGCTGCACAAGCCTAAGGACCATGTCTCCTTCTCGGAAAACCCTTGGGTTCACCTTTCGGCTATGATAACGCCGCAGGTTTTGCTGGTAGATAGCCGAACGTGACAGAGTCAGCTCTCTTGCTTCTTCAAGCAGGTCAACGTCGTCTTCTCGAGCTTCTCTCGCCTCCACCTCTGTATAGAGGGCTACTCGGGGGGAGTCATGCTCTAAGTCTATTGGCAACACGGCCTCAGCCCCGTATACCAAGAAGAATGGCGTGTAGCCGGTTGAGCGGTTAGGGGTAGTCCTTAGACTCCACAACACCGCTGGCAACTCTTCTAGCCAACACCCAGGTGTTTTCAGCAACGGCTCGATCAGCCTAGGCTTTATGCCTGCCAGTACCATTCCATTTGCTCTCTCAACTTGCCCATTGGAGGCAGGGTGCGCGACTGACGCAACGTCTAGTCGGATATGCTTATCTCTGCAGAACCGCACCATTGCCCCCTCCGCAAAGTTGGTGCCATTGTCGGTGATGATACTGTGCGGGTAGCCGTATCTCATGATCACATCCTTCACAAACTTCACGGCTGTGACTCCATCACACTTCCGAATAGGTTTTACCTCAATCCACTTGGTGAACTTGTCCACCATGACCAAAATATGTGTCATGTTGCCTTTAGCCGGCTTGAAGGGCCCAACCATATCCAAGCACCAAACAGCAAATGGCCATGTGATAGGAATTGTTTTCAACTCGGAAGCAGGCATGTGAATCTTACTTGCAAACATCTGGCAGCCGTTGCACTTCCTCACGATATCTTCAGCTTGCTGCAGCGCAGTGAGCCAGTAAAAGCCATGCCGAAAAGCTTTCTTGACCAAAGCCCGAGAAGAGGCGTGGTGCCCGCATTCCCCTTGATGTATCTCCACCAGTATTTATTCTCCTTCTTCTGGACTCACACACCGTTGCAGCACCCCAGTGGCACTTCTTTTATGCAGCACCTCTTGGACTATAGTGTAGCCCTTGGACTTTCTCTGAATCTGCCTTGCAGTCACTTCATCTTCAGGCAAAATACCGTCCCTTAGAAAGGATAATATGGGCATAGCCCAACTCGGTGTCTCCCGTATGGGAAACACTGGTTCGTCCAGTTCCATTGGGACAGGCTCTTGCGGTTGCACAGGAGGAGTAGGAGCGCTCCTCTGCAGCCCGGACCGATTGGCGAGAACTTCTTCAATGAATGCAACAGCTTCTGGGTTGAGGGCGGCAGTCCCCGAGTACTGAGCGACAGTCCCCGAGTAGGGAGCGACAGTCCCCGAGTAGGGAACGGCAGTCCCCGAGTAGGGAACGACAGTCCCCGAGTAGGGAACGGCAGTCCCCGAGTAAGGAACGGCAGTCCCCGAGTAGGGAACGGTAGTCCCCGGGTTTCCTGCAGCACTCTCCCAGTCAATTTCCATTGGGTCAGATTCTTCATTTGGCAGAGAAGGAACAAAGATGGATTCCGAGTTGGGGGAAGGCTTGATGGATGGCTTCCTCAAATGCTCCAAGGCAATCCCTGCCGGGATGGACTGCCGAGAAGATCCCAACTTGGACAGCTCATCTGCTGCCTCGTTCTCTGCTCGGTGAATGTGCTGGAACTCACAGCCTTCGAAGAACCCAGTCATAGACTGTACCAGGAAGCGATACGATGCCATGTTGGCATCCAAAGCATCCCAGGTACCTGAAACTTGCTGCACTACCAGATCTGAATCGCCATAGCAAATAATGCGCTGCACACCAACCTCCTTGGCTACTCGCAAGCCATGCACCACTGCCTCGTACTCGGCTACATTGTTGGATGCCTTGAAGTGAATTTGCAGCACATACTTGAGTTGATCCCGCTTGGGTGATGTAAGCACAACACCAGCGCCAAGGCCTTCTTTCACCTTTGAGCCATCAAAGTGCATCCTCCAATAATTGGAGACTGAAGCAGGAGGCTCATACTGCATCTCGGCCCAGTCCACAAGAAACTCTGCCAGGACCTGAGACTTGATTGCTTCTCTTCTCGCATACGCGGGAGCGTACGCGGCTAGCTCAATCGCCCACTTGGCCACTCTGCCACTCGCCTCCTTGTTACCCATGATGTCCGAGATGGGAGCTGAACTCACAACAGTGACGGGGTGCTCCTGGAAATAATGCTTCAGCTTCCTGGCGCCCAGGTACACACCATATGTCATCTTCTGGTAGTGCGGATAGTTTTGCTTGGAACTGGACAACACTTCACTGAGATAATAGACTGGGCGCTGCACACTCTTGCCTTCTTCTTCTCGCTCCACCACAATCACCACGCTGACTACCCGGTTAGTCGCAGCAATGTACAACAGCATAGGCTCCTTGGGTAGCGGACTAGCCAAGACGGGAGCAGTAGCCAGCATTGCTTTCAACTCATTGAATGCCACGTCCGCCTGCGGAGTCCAGGCAAACTTGTCACTTTTCTTCATCAGCTGGTACAAAGGCAAAGCCTTCTCGCCCATTCGGCCCAAGAAACGGCTCAGAGAAGCCAAACAACCCGTGAACTTCTGCACATCTTTCAGTGATCTCGGCAAAGACATGCTCTCAATAGCTTTTATCTTTGAAGGGCTAGCTTCAATGCCACGGCTAGAAACCAGAAATCCGAGTAGCTTTCCAGCCGGTACACCAAAGGTGCACTTACTCGGATTCAGTTTCATTTTGTACTTGCGTAGGTTAGCAAAGGTTTCCTCCAGGTCGGCAAGCAGAGTATGTGTTTTATTCGTTTTGATGACAATGTCATCTACGTACACCTGCACATTCTTGCCGAGCTAGTCATGCAAGCATTTCTGCATGCATCTCTGATAGGTTGCACCCGCATTCCTCAAGCCAAAACACATGACACGATAGCAATAAGCCCCGTACGGGGTAATGAAAGCAGTCTTTATTTGATCAGCAGGGTTGAGTGCAATCTGGTGGAAACCAGAGTAAGCATCTATAAAAGATAGCAGTTCACAGCCAGCAGTGGAATCGATCACCTGATCGATGCGGGGTAGCGGGAAAGGATCCTTGGGGCACGCCTTGTTCAAGTCGGTGTAGTCGACGCACATGCGCCATGCAGTGGCAGCCTTGGGATCCTCCTTCTTCTTCTCGACCATGACCGGGTTGGCTAGCCAATCCGGATGCAGTACTTCCATGATGAAGTTACTTATCAGCAGCTTGGTGATCTGATCACCGATGGCCTTCCTCCTCTCATCTCCGAAGCGGCGCATAGCCTGCTTCACGGGCTTGGCGTCAGGACGCACATGCAAAGAGTGCTCAACCAACTCCCTCGGGACTCCTGGTAAATCTTCATTGGTCCAGGCAAAAACATCCCGATTCTCACGGAGGAAGTGGATGAGCTCGCTTTCCTATTTCTCCGCCAACCCGGAGCCAATAATGGCTTCGCGGTCGGGGAACTCAGGGTCGACCTGAATCTTCTTCGTCTCCTTGGCAGCCTGGAAAGCAGTGCCCTGCTGGATACTCGGCACACCTTGTGCGCCAGCTTGCGCGGACTGAGCCATAGCCACCACCTCGTACATCTTCCTCTTCTCGGCAGCAATCACCATTGACTCCGCCAACTGGGAACCAGCAGAGGCACACTCAATGGATTTCTTGTAATCCCCCGAGATGGTGATGATGCCATTGGGACCGGGGATCTTCATCTTCAGGTAAGCCACATGGGTGGAGGCCATGAACTTGCTCAGAGCCGGCCTGCCGAGTAGAGCGTGATACGGGCTCCGATGGTCCACCACCTCGAACTGCAGGCGCTCTGTGCGACAGTTCTCCCGAGTACCGAATAGCACATCAATCCACACTCGGCCAATCGGGTTGCATGAGACCCCGGGCACAATGCCATGGAAGGTAGTTTTGCTAGGCAGCATCATGTTCTCGGCCATGCCAAGCTTCTCGAGTGTATCCCTGTACACAATGTTGATGCTGCTGCCGTTGTCGATCAGCACCTTGCTGAACCTCACATTCTTCACGGGACCCAAGAAGGTAGGATCCAGCACCAAGGCATAGCTACCCGGATTGGGCATCACCTTGGGATGATCTACTCGGGACCACCTGATCTCCTTGTCGCACCAGTACATGTAGTGAGGGACAGCAGGAATCACTGCATTGACCTCCATGGCCCGCCTGTGCTGCGACTGCTTGTCGTCAGGCTCAGAAGTGAAGATCATGTAGCTCTCATGGTGCTCTTGGTACTGATTGGAGCCATTGCCCCCATTGTTGCCATTGTTGTTGTTGCCCTGGTAGTTGTTGTTGTTGCCTCTGTTGTTGTTGTTGTTGCGGTTGTAGTTGTTGTTGTTGTTGTTGCGGTATCGCTCGTTGTTGAAGTACTGGTTGGCTCCTAAAGCCACCTGGTTGACGTTCTCTCTTCTCGGGTACACTGGCGGCCGAGCTGCAGGAGCACGAGCAGGCTGCACATTGTCATTGGCATTGACGGCTGGCAGGGGAGGAGGAGGAGGCAAGCCATCACTCTTGATTGCCTCCCACCACTCGCACTGCCGAGTAGTGTGGTTAGCAGGCCTCGACGGATGGTGGGTGTGAAAGCTGCATGGGCCATCCTTCATGTCATCGAAGACAAACTTCTTCGGCTGCTCGGAGTTCCCGCTACCCGACTGGGATCCGCGAAATGGCTTCTTGTTGCCTTGGCCCTGGTTCTGGTTTTGCCCGTAGGCTCCAGCAGGTTTTTGCCTCTGGCCACCACTGCCTCCAATGTTCACTGCATTGACCTCCTCGGGATCATACCGGTTGTCCACTCGGCGCTTGTTGCGGAACTCGTTGCGCTTGCTGCCGTTGAAGTTTCTTCTCGGCTCAGAGGAGTCCATCAGCGGCTGAGTAGGATCACCGAGTGCGTACTGATCCGCAATCTTGATGGTCTCGGCCAGGGTGTTCGGCATCTCTCTCTGCAATCTCTGCCAAAGCATGCTGCCATGTCGGCAACCCTGCGCAAACCAAGTGATGGCCTGAGCTTCATTCACACCCTCGCAGGTGTTCCTCAAGGTGCTCCACCGAGTAAGATACTCGCGGTCAGTCTCGTCTTCTCGCTGCTTGCAGGCTGACAGCTGCTGTGGCCTATTCGGCCTCTTGTATGTACTCGTGAAGTTGCTGATGAATGCATCCGAGAAGTCCAGCCAGCAGTTAATGCTGTTCTTGGGCAGGTTGTTGAGCCAAGTACGGGCTGGACCCTCTAGCATTTGCGGCACATAGCGCACCGCCCATCTTCTGTTACCATTCGCGATATGGACCGCGGTAACATAATCATTGAGCCAATCTTCAGGCTTGGTGCTACCATTGTAGCTCTTGGTGCCCCTTGCAAGCTGGAAGCCCTTCACGGACGGCTCGTTCATGATGCGCGGGCCAAAGCACTCGGGGCCAGGGGGACCCGTGCTCTCCAGCCGCGCCGACAAGCTGATTCGGTCCAACTGATGCCTTGCATCTCCAACCGCCAACACACGATCACCAACACGGTCACGAATATCATAGCCGGCCATCTCCATGGCCGAGTTGCCGTCATCATACCTGTCCACCTGCACCGCCGCAGGCTGCTCCACCGGGTTGATGACTTGCGCCGCAGCGCGCGGCTGCTGCCTCTGCCGAGTAGGCTGAGCTGCGGGTTGCCGAGAAGTACCCGGACGCGCGGCTTCTCGGACACGGCTTTGAGCTTGATGGGCTTGAGAGCCTGCTCTTGCAGCATTGTGTTCCTGCCCGGGCTGCTGCGGCACAGTAATCTGTCTCGCGGCAGCAGCCGGGTCATACACCTGCATCTGCCTGTCTCTGCCCGAGCGGCCGCTGCGGCTTTTCTCGCGGCTGGGATGCGGAGATGAGGCCTGATCGTTAGATCTAGCCGCGTGCGAATGCACCATCTGCGAAGCCCCAGCCCCAGGATTGGCCTTCCGGAACTCCTCGTTCTTCCTAGCAGCCTCCAACACTAACTCATTGAGCCTCTCTTGCTGCCTAACACGCGCGTCGCCGTCTAGACGAGGCAACTCGGCAGCAACCGCCTCTGCAGCTCTAAGGGTTTTGGCGGGTGTACTATATCTGGGCCTGGTGGAGGTGTTTGCGGTGGCGGACTGAGCGGGAGCCTCTACAACCGTTGCCATCTCGGCACCAAGGTTACGACGAGTAGCACCTACTCTGCTAGGCCTCCTAGCAACCGGCGTGAAACCATGAGCCCTATTGTACTCAAGCTGATCTAGACTCAGCTCTAACCTCACCTTGTCCAACTCCGCCTGCTCGGCGAGCAGCTCCAAGCGTTGCCGTTCGAGCTGATCCCTCATGGCCAGGAGCTCGACGTCGGTGGAGGTTGGCATGCCAAGCCGCGCAGCAGACGCGGGGATGGCCGCAGAAGTGGAGGGCGGCATGTTGCTCTCCCTCTCGTAGGGCCGGTGTACCCTGCCACCAGCCGGTACGTCCACCTCCTCGACGACGGCCGCAGCGCCAGTAGCGGCTGCGCCGGCGTTTGCCGTCAAGCCCGTCACCAGCACCTCAGCGCAGTTCGCAGAGCGAGACGCGGGCCTTCCGCGAGCAGCAATCACCGCGGGAGGATCCTCCGCGTCTTGCACCTGCTCAGGATACGCGTGGTCGATGACGGTGGCGATGTAGACGAGATGAGAGCCGAAGGAGACCACCGAGCCGCCCTCCGGCATGGCCTTGCCGCCGAAACAGCCGGCGTTGTCGATGACGAAGTCGAAGGAGCCGAATCTGTGGACAAGGCCACAGACTACGCGCTCCGCTGAAGAAGATCCCGTCCGAACAGTAACTCCAGCCAGCGCCGCTGGTTGCCCCACGGTGGGCGCCAACTGTCGTGGTGGTGTCACGGCAGATGCCATAGGATGGCTAAAGTTGTGGGGACGATGGACGCTGGAGGTATTCGGGGAGGGATCACGCGACGAGTAGACGCGTGAGGTAAGAACAACACACTGCAAACAACACGATCTACCCAGGTTCAGGGCCCTCGTGAGGAGGTAAAACCCCTACTCCTGCCTCTCTATGTGTATTATGATGTTTCTCCGAGTAGCCACAGTACAAATGATATCTCAACCGGGTAGCCTCTCACTCTTCTCCGAGTAGAGCTAGGTCAAGAACTTAGGGTTCCTAGGATGAGAGCGTTGTAAGTGATAGCGTATGAGCCGTGCCGTTTCGGGTCTGCCTCGCGCAGGAGGCGGCTGGGCACCTTATATACACGATGCCCAGCCGGATACGTCCAAATACGAACAAGTGTCGACATAGTGTGCACACCGTCCTTCTTCCGGGTTCCCGCTGACAGCTTTGGCTCCCAGCCTTGGCTTCATCCGGAAAGTCGTTGGGCAAAACTAGGGAACAGGCGGCTAACACTGTACCTAGGCACAGAGTAGACCCCCCATATCCTGCCACAGCATGCTCCCATGCTGTCACTGTCAGGCACGTCGTCCCCAAATGAACAGTAGTTCGCATGCCGCCAAGTACGGACCCAGGATACGCGGGATCCTGTGTCAGAACGGCTCCTTTGACTTTCTGGCCGAGTAGATTCCCGCCAATTGTTCCCGCCAATTGTACTCGGGTCAACCTTCTACTCGAAAGGATTGAACTTGCTTGATTTCTCCTTCTGGTCATCTTGAGGTGAGACCGAGTAGCAGTCGACCGGGTAGCGAGTACCAGGTAGTCGGCTACTCGACCAAACCTCCCTTCTGTAAGCTGCCTCTACCACCTGTCTTTACCCTACTCGGGGGTAACCCCCCGACAGTGCCTATATGAGCGACCAGCCCTCAAGACCTAAAGATACACACCGTACTGGAAGTACGGATAATAACCACCTCTTTTCTTGATAATCGCCTCTTTATTTGATATGAAAAATTGGGTCAGCAGGCCGCCTCATTAAAAACCCGTCCAGTCCCCAAGGGTACCCTGGATAGGAAAAGAGTACGTCTGAAACCTGCTGCCTGTTACATCATTTAATTCCACGCGCCAACATAATCCTTGCTAAGTATAATACGGGCGTAGCTGAGCCACGTTCCATGGTCTGTCTCTTTCTTGCATGGGTGCAATGGTATGAGCGGTGTCGTTCACTGTGGCCGATTCTTCCCTTGCGTCTATCAAGTAATATGACCCATTATGCAGATTCCGGCTTACGATGAAAGGTCCTTCCCATGGTGGTGATAGCTTGTGTTTTCCTTCGTTTGACTGAACCAGGCGCAGAACCAGGTCTCCTTCCTGAAAGACCCGGGTTTTCACACGCCGGCTATGATACCTCCGTAAATCCTGCTGATATATGGCTGACCTTTCCAAGGCTTGTTCTCTTTGTTCTTCTAACATATCCACGGCGTCCTGCCGGGTCTTCTCGTTCTCCACTTCAACATAAGCTGACACTCTCGGTGAATCATGAATAATATCGCTTGGTAATACTGCTTCGGCACCATAGACCATGAACAAGGGTGTCATCTGAGTGGACCTGTTGGGTGTAGTATTGATACCCCAGACCACGGAAGGAAGTTCTTCGACCCATGCACCGGCGGCCCTGACACATGGAACTCGTAGTCGTGGTTTTAATCCGCGAAGTAACTCTTGATTTGCTCTCTCCACTTGCCCGTTGGCCTGTGGATGAGCGACTAATGCTACATCAAGCCGGATCCCATTGCTGCCACAGAATTTTTCCATCTCTCCAAGGGACATGTTGGTTCCATTGTCGGTAATTATGCTGTGGGGGTACCCGAATCGGTAAATAATTCTTTTCAGGAACTTGACCGCTGTAGCTGCTTCGCAATTAGTAACTGGCATAACCTCGACCCACTTGGTAAACTTATCAATAGCCACTAAAAGATGTGTCTTCTTGCAAGGTGACATACGAAAGGGGCCAACCATGTCCATACCCCAGACAGCGAACGGCCAAGTTAACGGGATGGTCCGTAGTTCCATAGCCGGAACATGGGTTTGGCGAGCGTACCTTTGACATCCGTCACACCTTGCTACTAACCGTTCCGCATCTGCTAGAGCCGTGAGCCAAAAGAATCCATGTCGATAGGCCTTGGCCACAAGGGATCTTGTGGAGGCATGATGCCCGCAATCACCTTCGTGGATTTCCTTAAGGATCTGTTGGCCTTCTTCTGGTGCCACGCAGCGCAAAAAGACCCCCCGCGGCACTTCTCTTGTATAATTCCCCGTTGATGATAGAATACCCCTTTGCTCGTCGTAAAATTTGCCTGGCTAACACCTCTTGCTGTGGTAACTCGCCCCGTGATAGGTAGGCCAAAAACGGTTCTGTCCATTCGGGAATAGTGCGTATAGTGGCCACGAGTGCTGCATCCGGGTCTCGGTTTGCCAGTTCCTCCTCTGACTCGGTTTTAACTGACGGTCGCCATAACTCGTCCAGGAAAACGTTGGGTGGAACCGGCTCTCTGCGCGAGCCGAGTCTAGCAAGGGCGTCTGCTGCCTCATTTTTTCTTCTATCTATATGCTCCACCTCATACCCGGAAAAACATCCCGCAACCCTGTCGACCTCCCTGCGGTACGCTGCCATGGTTGCATCCTTTCTATCCCAAGTTCCTGATACCTATTGTACCACAAGGTCCGAATCTCCAAAGCATCGTATCCTTCTAATGTTCATCTCCTTGGCTACCTTTAAGCCGTGCAATAGGGCCTCATACTCGGCCACGTTGTTTGAACATTCAAAATGAATTTGTAGTACGTAACTCAATTTATCCCCCTTGGGTGATGTTAGAACCACTCCAGCTCCTGATCCCTCGTATTGCTTCGATCCATCGAAGTGCATGGTCCACGACTCGGAATTTGGAATTATGGTAGTCATTCCGGTGTGCGTCCAATCATTAACGAAATCGACCAAGGCCTGGGATTTGATTGCCGATCTGGGCTCGTAGCTTATATGATAATCCCCCATCTCTATCGCCCATTTGGCTATTCTTCCGGTCGCGTCCGAGTTTCTGATGATATCTGACATTGGTATTGAGCTGACTACTGTTATAGGGTGTTCCTGGAAGTACGGCTTCAATTTCCGGCTGGCCATGAAGACTCCGAAGACCAGCTTCTGCCAATGCGGGTAACGCTGCTTTGCCTCGGATAATACCTCGCTGACGTAATAAACCGGCCTCTGGACTGGATAACCTTTTCCGTCCTCTTTGCGTTCCACTACCACTACCGCACTGACAGCTCGGGGGCCGGCTGCCACATATAACAACATAGGTTCTTTAGGGCCCGGGGCTGCTAGCACCGGTGCCTCGGATAGCTGCTTTTTTAGTGCCTCGAAGGCCTCATCCGCCTCTTGATTCCATACGAATTTATCGGATTTCCTCAGGAGCCGGTACAAGGGTATTGCCTTTTCCCCGAGTCTGGATATAAACCGGCTCAAGGCTGCCACGCAGCCTGCAAGCTTTTGAACCTGCTTCAAATTTTCCGGATTTCTCAGATTCTGGATAGCTTTGATTTTGTCCGGGTTTGCTTCAATTCCTCTCTCTAAAACGATAAAACCGAGTAGCTTGCCAGCTGGAACCCCAAACACACACTTTGTCGGGTTGAGCTTCATCTGATATCTTCTTAGGTTTTTGAACGTCTCCTTTAGATCGTCTATAAATGTCTCGGCCTTCCGGGTCTTAATGACCACATCATCCACATAAGCATGCACGTTGCATCCAATTTGGTCTTCGAAGCACTTCTGAATACACCGCTGGTTGGTTGCGCCCGCGTTCTTCAATCCAAACGTCATGGTTTTGTAGCAGAAGGCCCCAAAAGGGGTTATGAACGACGTTTTCTCCCAATCCTCCCTTTTGAGTTTAATCTGGTGATATCCCGAATATGCGTCCAGGAAACACAGCAAGTCGCTCCCGGCTACCGCGTCTATGATTTGGTCTATCCTTGGTAGCGCGAACGGATCCTTTGGACAATGCTTGTTGAGACTTGTGAAATCAATGCACATCCTCCACTCATTCGTCTTTTTCATCACAAGAACCGGATTTGCCAACCAGTCCGGGTGAAATACTTCCATGATGAAGCCCGCAGTTAATAGCCGCGCGATTTCCTCACCTATAGCTCTTCTTCTTTCCTCATTCATTTTTCTCAAACCCTGCTTCACGGGTCTAGCCTTGGGATCGACATGCAAACTATGCTCTGCCAACTCGGTGGGGATACCCGGCATGTCGCTGGGTGTCCAAGCAAATACGTCCGCATTTGAACGAATGAACTCTACAAGTGCCTTTTCTTGCCCGATTTCCAAGTTAGACCCTATAGTGAACTGCTTGGTGGGATCGCCTTCCACAAAGTCTATTTTCTTGGTGTCCTGTGCCGCCTTGAATTTTACTCTTTTGTCCTCGGAGTCCGGCCTTCTCAATGTTGTGCCATCATCTGGATCCACCTGAGACCGGTAATATTTGAGTTCTTCTTTTCTGCAAGCTTGCTCAGCCATCACCGAATCTCCTTCCTCGCACTCAGCGGCTATATCCCGACTCCCATGTATAGTGATGGTCTGTTTAGGGCCCGGAATCTTTAGCTGCAAATATACATAACACGGCCTAGCCATGAACTTAGCGTGAGCCGGCCTTCCGAACAGCGCATGATAAGGACTACGCAACTTGACCACCTCAAACGTGAGCCACTCCACTCGATAATTGTCCACTGACTCTCCGAAAGCAACCTCCAGTATAATTTTTCCTTCAGGGCGCGCCGAATGACCCGGAACGATTCCATGAAAGACTGTTGAACTTTTCTGCAGCTGAGATTCCTTGAGGTTCATGCGCAAGAAGGTTTCCCAATACAGGATGTTGATGCTGCTCCCGCCATCCATCAAGACCTTTTTCAATTCGTAACCATTGACCTGCGGCGCAACCACCAACGCCAAGATTCCGGGGCGTTCTATTCCTCCCGGGTGATCCCTTCTGCTCCACGTTACCTCTTGCTCCGCCCATCTCAAGTATCCCGGAACGACCGAGGAAACTGAATTCATCGCTTGTTTTAGGGCTTCTTTGTCCCTGCTAGAAGTCCCTGTAACATGCACATGATATTGTCCTTTTAAATCAAGCGTACGTACCATACCGATGAAGATACTGATCTGGCCGATCGTCACAGTAGATCCGGATTCAAGATGATCCGACTCTTGCTCCCAGCCGGAATCGTCCACCATCCTTTCTCCTTCGCCGTTGACGTAGATCTCTCCGACGACGAGGTTCCTCATGCTTTTCCGAGCTTCTCCCGTAATGTAAACACCTTTGGACGCAGGCCCCACGGTGGGCGCCAACTGTCGTGGGATGATCACGGCAGATGTTACCAGGGGTAACTGATCTTGGGGCAAGTCGACACAGGTGTTTGGGAGAGGGTTTAGCTCGAAAGAGAACATGATGATAAGCGATCTTGGAATCGGCCCTCAACTCGCCGAGTCTCGAATATGGCTCTCGATTTATACTAGATACTCGATAACAGGTGATATGATTATGTCGTGAATCTCTCTGAAACTAAGCCTAGGGGCCGGTTTATAAAGCACCCGTACCCCCCCCCCCCAGACTTGCCCTCCAAGGCGCAGCTTGAATCCTACCCGAATTCTACTTGCAAACCCTAACTTTCCTTACCGCAACCCACAATCCGGGTTACGAGGCCTACAAACTTTGGGCCTTCCAGAAGTTTCTTCATCCTTAGCCGGATCCTGTGCAACATCCTTTGGGCCGGGTTACACCTTGGAGTTGGTCTTCCGGGTTACTATCCCCCCATCACCAGGGCCCCCCCAACCGGGACCCCTAACCATCTAACCGGCTCCCGGGGAAAGCATGATGGAGAAGGCACGCCTGCAAGTGCTCGAACACTACGCCTTCGGAAAATACCCGGCCCCGGGGTGGGCACAACCCTATCTCGACTTCCACACCCAGGACACGATCCCGCAGGACGAGGTGCTTGCCCGACAAATCCAGCACCACGCAAAGGCATATACCATCATCAACAACCGCCTGCACAAGCGAAGCACATGTGGCATATATCTGCGCTGCATCGAGTCGGAACTAGGCATCCGCCTCCTGGAGGACATACACAAGGGAGAGTGCAGCCACCACGCGTCAACGAGAGCAACATGCTCGAAGGCCATCTGTTACGGATTTTACTGGCCAATCATAGTGGCCGACGCCGAGAAAATGATCAAGGCCTGCAACGGCTGCCAGCGTTTCTGAACGCAAAAGCACACGCCGAGCACGGCACTCAGAACCATCCCCATAACATGGCCATTCGCCGTGTGGGGACTGGACATGGTGGCCCGTTCAAGACAACCCGAAGCGTCATGACCCACTTGCTGGTCGCTGTGGATAAGTTCACCAAGTGGATCGAGGCCAAGCCGATCAAGAAACTAGACGGCCGGACCGTCATCACCTTCTTCAAGGACATCATCTACCGCTACGGCTACCCGCACAAAATCATCATCGGCAATGGCACGAACTTTGCCAAGGGCGTTTTCGCGCAATTCTGCGGAGACAAGGGGATCCGGCTGGACTTGGCGTCCGTTGCACACCCCCAGTCAAACGGCCAGGTGGAGAGGGCAAACGGCCTGATCCTAGCCGGCATCATGCCCCGACCGGTGGACCCGCTTGAGCGGGCGCCCGGCTGCTGGATCGAAGAACTTCCCTCCGTCCTATGGAGTCTTAGGACAACGCCCAACCGGTCCACCGGCTACACGCCTTCATTCCTCGTCTACGTTGCGGAAGCCATCCTCCCAGTTGACATCCGGTTCGACTCATCTCGATCCATTCTGTACACCGAGGAGGACGCACGGCAAGCAAACCAAGACGGGGTGGACCTGCTGGAGGAGGCGCGCGATCTGGCCTTGTCTAGATTGGCCATCTACCAACAAGACCTCCGTCGGTATCACAACCAGCGAATCTGGCAGCTTGCCTTCGGAGAGGGCGACCACAAGCTATCCTTCCCATGGGAGGGCCCATTCATCATCAGCCAGGCACTGAGCAACAACGCCTACTACCTCGTCGACATACGCGAGCCGCTCAAGAACAAGGGAGAGACCGCCTACGACGAGACGGAGCTCCCATGGAACGCGGAGCTGCTATACCCATTCCACACCTAAGTGTATCACCCTGTATAGCCGGCTCCTCCGAGCATAGCACTCGGGAGGGCCCGCCCTTTGCAGCATATCCATTGCACTTACTCCACAAACCGGCAAAAGCAGCCGGCTCATGCCTAAAAAATTAGACGGAAAAGTAGCGTGCCCGGCGCCAAAGGCCCACTCTGCGGATCGGGCTGCAAACTGCAACCCAGCAGTTCAGCCGGCCAGAGCAAAAGCCAGCAGCCCACACGCGAAAAAAATGACTAAGGCCTGAGACACAACCGGTTACTCAGCAACAGAGCGCAACCTTCACCCAAGTTCGACCATGCAAAAGTTTGCAACTATATCCCCGATAAGACGGCCCCCTCTTCGGTTCCAGATGCAGATCGCAACCCGGCTGAGACATTGGCAAGAGCAGGGACCATACGGCAAGGGACACAAACGCTAACCTAGATAGCCGGACTAGTGCGAACTATCGCCCAACTAAGTAAAAATGGCCAAGTAAAACTGCCTACCGGTCTTTCGCTTTAATAGACTAATGATTTAACCAGACTCCTCAGTATTGTCAAACAGGAGCCACTCGGCCACGAGGCGCAACCGGCCAACTTTTTCCAATGATATTTGAGATTTGGCCCGCCTACCGAGGGTAGACGGCCCCAATCTTGGGGCTGCACCTGGTGGGTAGGCTAGAATGCTACCACCGGGTAAATTGGAAAAAGTTGGCAAACAACAAGCAGCAACAAAGACAAGCCCACGAGGGACTACTTCAACATTCACGAAATAAAAGGTTCAGAGTGCGGTACAACTTCATCCAGCATATCATGGACAAACGATACGAACAAAGTTTCCTCAAACACAAGACAAATACGCCCGGCATCCCGGGACTTAATCGGTTCTTGGCGCTCCTTTTTCGACCACCTGCTCGGTCGCCACAGCAGGGGGAGGCATCACCGCCACCGGCTCCTCGACGCACGCTCCTACCGGCTGCTGCTACTTATTCTCCTCTGGCTCCTCGGGGAAGAAGACGTCGAGGTCCGCATAGCCACCCATCCGGCCCGCAGCCTGACGAACACCCAGAAGAGCCCGGAGCTCCTCAAAGCTCGTCCCCTACCGGAAGTCGCGGGTCATACGCTTGAGGCCCGCCTCATTGAAGCCACGAGTGAACCATGACATGATCATGGTCAGCGCCATCTCGGCACCAGAGCGGGCGGCCGACTCCCGTAGATGGTCGATGACGTCGGGCACTTCCTGCAGGCGCGCCGCGAGCTCCGCCAGACTATCCGGCGGCGCCTCGTCCTCCCAGGTTGCGGAGAATACGGCATGGCTGGCTTCTCGCAGAGCCTTGGCCTCCTCTCCAAGGGTGGCGACCCGGTCCTCTACGGTGGGCCCCCAGCCGGCCATCGCCTCGGCGTCGACAACCACGTTCAATTCAAGCGCATGGTTGCGGCAAAGGACGTCATCTACCTCCGGTTAATAACCTACCATGCGAGATCAGAATTCAGACGGGGAGAACCACACCGCCTCACGGCCGATGAGAAAGAAGCAACATACCTGTGGCAGCGCTGCTGATCAGGTCGAGCTGGTCCTGGAGCGGCTGCACCGCATCCTCCTTGTCCTTCCACGCCTTCTCCAGCTCCACCTCGAGCAGCCGGAAAGCCTCCCGCTGGCTGTCCATGGAGACGGCGTGCTCCATCTTCGCGGCCTGCAGGGCGGTGGACAGGCGCTCCGCCTCCGTCTGGTGGGCATCCGACCACTCGGCACGATGACGGAGCTCCACGGTGGCCTCGAAGTGCGCTTTGTCGCGCTCGTCCAGCATCCTGGCTGCCTGAGCGGCGGGAATGGAGTTCTTCGCCGCCTCATTGAGGTCGCCAAGCTCCTCTGCAGAGAAAAAGACAAAGACACATCATTGCGTGCCAAAGGGCGAACTACCCGGCTAAGGAAAAGATCGCTTACTCAGCAGCTGCTTGCTGGCTGCCCGGACGCGGTACTCCTGTTGGCTGGCGTCCTGCAAACAAGCGCAAAGTAGGGAGATCAGAACTCCTCACAATTACCCGTGAAACCAAGCCAAGGAAAGCGTCATACCAGCATCAACCCGTTCGTCACCTCGCTGGCCGCCTGCGCCAACGCCAAGTCCTTCGCCAGTACCGTGGCCGTTGCCGCCGCGGCCTCCAAGTCCTTCTTCAACGACCGCCCTGCGTCGAGCGGCTTAATGGGCACTCGGACGGTCCCAGGAGCCGGGGTGCGAGCAGCCGGCGCGTTCGGATAAGGCGCGGACGCCAACAGATAAGCCCCGGCTAGGGGCATGGCTTCGATTGCCGGCTGGCTCGGCCCGGAAGGTGCCAAGAAGGAGGGGGCATGCCCAGCCCCTGGTACGAAGCGGTGGTGGCGGCTTAACTCATCACCACTATCAAGGTGGTGCAGGTCGTCGTCGGCGGAGGCGGAGGCATGGCATTAGGCGGAGTTGTGGCCTTGTCCGGCTGGGGCGTGGCGACCGATGGCTCCACGGCCGTCTCCGGCTAGGGTACCACCACCGGCTGCGGTTGGACTTCGGTAGACACCGTCGCGGCGTCCGCCTACCTCCCAGGTGCGTCCAAGGTCGCCACTAGGGGCAGAGTCACCTCCCGAGCCGGTGAGGGAGCCAGCGTCTGCATCGGGCTCGACGGAATGGCGTCCCCGTGAAGTAAGAAGAAAGAAGATTGAGAAAGAATGCACCACCACGGAGAAAGCCGAGAAGATGGAGAAACTTACCCAGATACCATGGGAGGCGGGGCCCTCCGCTGGCGCCGGCTTCCTCCAGTCGGAGGCGTCGCGCCACGTCCTCGCTTGGCTCCCGGTTCGTCTTCCGTGGCCTGCCGGCTAGACGAGCCGGACGTTCGGTGCCGCTTGGTCAGCGCTAGCGAAGAGGCCGACAATTCTACGTCAGAATCATCGTCGACATCAATCACCTCATCACCCGGGCCTAGAAGCTTACCATCACGAGCCGGCGCAGGGTTGTCCTCCGCCTCCTTCGTGTCGCCTTCGGTCGGTTGCCTCGGCGCCGGCAAGTCCGGGAGAAACTCCGGACCGTCTGGTCCATCCTCCACCACCTGGATAGTGAAGAGTTGCATCAACCGGATGAGGTTAAAGATCACCGGTAGAAACTACGTAAGGACAACCGACAGAAATAACAAAAGATCAACCGGAACAGAGCAAGCGTTTACCTGAGGAGGGCGGCGCAGTCATGTGTATGGCGCAAGACCATACTGCCATAGCTCCGTCATCATCTCCTTGGGCGCGAGGATGCGCATCAAGCCCCTCACCAACACCCAGTCAGCGTCCGTCTGGGCCGGCCGGTTGGGGTCGTTGACCCCCGAAGTGAAGCACATCTTGTGTGCCGACGCCGCAGCGGCATCAGCCGGGGCGACATCCAGCTGAGCAGCAAATCCCGGCTGGTCAGGCCATTGTTGGCCAGCTCCCTCACCCGGGCCATCAGGGTATCGCACAACCTCGTGTTACCCTGGGACCGATTTGTCCATCTGGGTAGTCGGCAGCCGGTTGACAAAGGGGTCGCGGCCGATCTGGTTGCCGCCTAGCAGGTCCTCGACGTAAAAATACGTCTGCTGCCACATCCTCACCGACTCCACTAGGACCACCTTGGGCAGGTGGGTGTCGTTCCTGGCCACGATGATGGCGCACCCGCACTTCACCAGCGATCCCTGCGCCACCTCCGTTTCCCCTTTCAGGAAGAACAGTCGGACGAAGAGGTCGAGGTTGGGCCAAATGTCCAGGTAGTTCTCACAGAGGCTTACGAAGTAAGCCATATAGGTCATGGTGTTCGGCCCCAGGTGGCTGATCTGGAGACCGAAGTGCGTAAGGAAGCAGGAGATGAAAAAGCTTACGCGAGGCACAAGGCCGCGCTCGAGGTGAGAAAGGAAGAAGATGTGTTTGTTGGCATGCGGGTTCGAGACGTTCTCGAACTCCGGCGGCGCGTGCAGAACTGTGTGTAGTCCCTCCGCCACCTCGGTGTCCTGGGAGCGGATGTGGGCGGTCACCGCCGCCGTCGAGGCCGGGCAAGAATAGCTCACGCCCCGATAGTACCGGAGGTCCTCCAATAACACCGTCGAGCCGGCCCAAGCGCCTTTCTTGGACGCTTCAGCGGCGGCGGAGGAGGAAGCAACCTTCCTCGAATCCGCCATTGGTTCGTAGATGGGGGAGGGGATGGCAGCAGAAGGAGGAGTTCTCGCGGTGACGATGCGGCGAACAAGTCGAGGAGGTGGTTCTTCGCTGCGGCCGGCGGTGCTTGCAGAAAAGAGAGCTCGGAAGCGAGGAGGTGTGCTAGAGACGGTGAACGAGAAGGAGAACAGAGAAGACTAGAAGAGAGCCCTCCGCCCATATTTATAGAGGGAGAGGAATGCCCGATGCTCGACGCGTTGTGGAAACCGCCACCCACGATCCTCCCACGTGGTGCGAGAAACGAGGAGTCGTGGGTAGTGCACCACAAATGATTAGTAACATCGCTCTGAGCCATAAAGGATCTCAGCGCAAGAAACAAAGCGACGACATCGACTTGACTGCGGTCACATGCCCACGTGACCGCTCGCATCATCACCGACGTCACCACCAGTCGGTCGCGCGGAAAAACCGAGGCGTCGCGTGGCCAGACGGCTGGAGGAGCCGACAAGGACCAAGGGAACAGACGGAAGCTTTGCACCCGGCGCACCGGCTCCCAAACTCCCACATTCGGGGGCTAGTGTCGAGGGGATGATCCCCGGGTGCCCCAAGGAGCCTGAAAGAAGCAACCGACCGCTAGCGCTTCGCGCAAGCGTACGAAGCGTAGCACGTATGGGCACGCCCCAGACATCCTTCCGCCTGTCGGGTGGGATCTTCCCCGGCTATCGGCTGACCAACCGGACGAATAACCTGCCCGGGTGGTCGCAAAGTCAAGCAGTACGGGGAGGCATGGCGACGCACGCTAACTCCCTAGGCCTACACAGGCCACAGTGCAACTCTACGCCCCGCAGTACACCTACTCCCCGGCTTCTCGGGGTACTCGGGGATGGGCTCGGTCGTACCCGCGTACGGCCGGCTGTACTTCAATATAAAACTAGCCGGTACCAGTCTACCACCTCAAGTACCCGCCGCATGGGCTCGGAGTACCCGGTGTACGGCTCCGGTACGGCCGCATGGGCGCTCGGGCAGCCGGGAGTGGCTGCCGGGTACACCGGGATGGACTCGACTCTGTTGTGGTATGGCGCCAAGATACGACACGCGGATTCGAAGGGCGCAAGGACACAAGTAGCATTTGTCCGAGAATCTCTCCGACTGGTCTTGTACCGGCCGGCCCCCACCTGTAAGCTGGCCAGTCCACCAGTATATAAGAACTTGCCCAGCGCCCCTAGAGGGACATCAGAGACGAGAGACAAGAGATCGCATACACCTTCTATCCCACTTTCCCACTTGAACACAGCTCCAGGAGCAACTTTGTAACTTATGCATCGATAGTAGAGATACATAAGAAGGAGTAGGGGTTTTACCTCACCGTGAGGGCCCTAAACCTGGGTACATCGTGTGTCTACATGCTTGCTACCCAATCTTGCGCCAACACCACGTATTCTAGCATGTCCCCTCTTTAAACACCATTAGGAACCCCTTCTTATGCTGCCGTGATTAAACCCCACGACACGTGGGGTCAATCTTCCCAACTTCAAACCCACGGTCTTCCAACAACTCTCTAAGGTGTTCATACCACGCACGTGGTGCTTGTTTAAGTCCATAGAGCGCCTTATCGAGCTTGTAGATAATGGTTAGGCAAGTTGGGGTTCTCAAACCCCGGAGGTTGCTTAACATATACCTCCTTTTTTAGTGGACCATTTAGAAAATCACTTTTGACATCCATTTGTTGTAATTTAAAATTATGCGAAAATGCATATGCAAGAAGGATATGGATGGACTCAAGGCGAGACACGGGAGCATAGGTTTCATGATGAAGTATCAGACGCTGAGAGCTGGACATAGCAGTGTCCCTATAGTAAGCCTGATACTGCTCCTTGTGGATATCAACCTTCATGCAAAGTACATTGCGTTGGAACCAAGAAAGCTTCTTGACATTGCGCACAGTATTGGTGGAGTCAGCCTTGCGAGCACTAGAAGGGGCATCTCCCATAGAGTAACCAACCTCAGGAGGAGGAGCAGGAGCAGGAGCAGCAGCAATCGACTTCCTCTTCACATACAGCTTCTTGAAGGCACGTTCTTGCACAGGAAGCTCACGAAAGTCTCTCCCCATTGTGTCCTTGATCAACATCATGATGTATGGACCATATTATGGGATAGTGTTCCCACCAATCATAGCATTGCGGAGCTAGTGAAATATGAAGTCCATGACATCCACCTTGTATGACACAGTAGGGTCCTCGTCCTCAATGCATTGCTTTGCCAGAATCAGAAGGTTGCAAAGCGGACTGGTGAGAGCATCATTGTTGCCACAACTAGGAACCAAGAAGGACCGAAAGATGCGAACAAGTTGATCATAGAACGGGAGGATCCCTTCCACCTTACCAATAGCAAACCCTGGAGCATACATATCATCCATAAGCTTCTCACGTCGAGGTCTGTCCACACCATGCATACTGTGACCAAGTGGAGGGTGAGAGCGGTACCTGTAACCAAGAGCCTTACCCAGCTTGAAGAACTGAGCCTCACAAGGAGTGGTCTGTGTCATCCACTTCAAGCAACAGATAGCACTCGAGTGAAACACCAATGTGGACATGAACTGGACCACAAGATCAATGTTGCAAGAGAATTGAGTCTCCATGAGATGCACAAGATCAAACCTTTCAGTAATACTAGCAGCCTCAGAAAATACTTCCTTGTCCTTGATGAGCTGGAACTTGGTGGGATTCATCTGGCAGACTGGAAACTTGTAGTCGGAGTAGATGTCAAGAAAGATATAGGACTGCTCCAAGCACCAGAAATGAGCATCATCAATCTCCATGTCCCTCGGAGTGTTGTACTAGTCCTTCTGACGAATCTAAGCAAACTCTTGAGTGGTCACATCATACTTGTAGTTCTTCCTGACTTCCTTGCCTTTATTCTTCCTTGAGGATGGCTTCTTAGCAACAGACTTGGCTTTCCCCTTGGCAATAGTTTTCCTCAGAGGCCGAGAGTCATCGGGGTCCTCATCACTAGTGTCCTTGTAGGACGGACGCTTGCGGGTGCTGAACTTGTAAACCTGAGAGCCACCTTAGAATGAAGCATATAGACGGTAGCAAGGGATTAAGTGCACACAATTCAATGATATAGGAACATATAGCAAGATAATAGAGGAGCATCCGCAAAAAGATCAAGTGAAAATCCTAGAGGAAATCAAAAACAGTACTGAAATTTGGGACAGAACCCAACTAGAATTTTCGGTTCACTTCTGAACCAGCACTAGATTGATTTGGCAACTAGGTTCAACTCTAGATCGAAGACTAGGGATACTAAACTATTATCTCTAGCATGCAATAGTTGGCCTAGGGAACATCCACTACCAAGCATTAACCAAGAAATCATACATCCAAGGAGGGGTAGGGTTAGGGCACCAAGATTCAAAAGAAATGAGGATTACCCACGTCCATGGATGAAAATGCTTGGATGAGATCGATCCCAAGGAGATGGAGCACAAGATCCGGCCAAAATCACGCCAATCCCGTGGAGGAAGTAGCCCGGGGGCTAGGAATCAGTGGGGCGGCGATTTGGAGGAGGAGGAGGTTGGGGGAGAAAGGCAGGAGCTACCTCTCCATCCCGTGCCCCTCAGATTTGAGGTGATTTCGTCGGACCAGATATTCCGGTTCAAGTTTGACCGGATATTCTGGGTCCACCCGGAAATTCCGGTACAAAACTGTACCGGAAATTCTGGCTGCCTTCTGCTCCGAAACTTCCAAGTTTCAAAGGAGTGACTTGTGTGCTAGATAGATTTTGGTTTTTAGGTAGAAAGGCTTAGGATAGAAACACCAAACTGAAAGTAGTACTTATCCCACTCATTTGCAAGAATCAAACAAAATATCCAAGTGAGTGAGATTTTCTACGAAAACACTTAGCAAGGGAAAACAAGAGAAATGCAATGAAAATCAAATAAATCCAAACTAAGATCCAACTCTTCACAAAGAAGAGGTTGGTGGCCTAGGCCACCATGTAAGAGATCATGGTATGCAACCGCGAAGATATATCTTGGGTGTATTGCCAATTCTCGACATTGAAGCTCACAATTCAACATTAGAAAAAGAGAGATAACAATGAATTTTTGCTTTGGTTATAATGGGGGGAGGGAGAACCCAATGTGTTAGGATAACACTCCCCTATATACATGCCTACATCTAAACCCAAACACGTATCAACTATAGGGGTGTGTGCAAGATCTTCAAGTCAAACTCCTAGAATCGATGATATTTAGCTCATTCCTGAAGAACATGAATCTTGCATCATCAAGTGGATTCATGAAGATGTCCGTGAGATTATCCTTGGTGGGGACATATGCTAGCTCAATATCACCTCTTGCCACATGATCCCGGATGAAATAATGACGAATGTCAATATGCTTCGTCCTTGTGTGTTGCACGGGGTTGTAGGCAATCTTGATAGCACTTTCATTATCACACATGAGAGGCACCTTATCCAAGTGAACATCATAATCTTTGAGGGTTTACCCCATCCATAGCAATTGGGTGCAAGCACTAGCGGCCGCCACATACTCGGCTTCGGCGCTGAAAAGAGATATAAAATTTTGCTTCTTGGAAGACCAACTCACCAAGGACCTACCAAGAAATTGGCAAGCCCCGGAAGTAGACTTACCATCATCTTGATCACCGGACCAATCCGAGTCCATGTAGTCCTTGAGAGAAAAAATTTCCCCCTTTGGGTACGACAAGTCAAACCTTGAGGTATGAACCAAATACCGAAAGATCCTATGGACCGTCACCAAGTGGCTTTCCTTAGGAGTCGCTTGATACCTTGCACACACACCTACACTCAAAATGATATCGGGCCTAGATGCACAAAGGTAAAGCAAAGAACCAATCATAGAACGATACAACTTTTGGTCCATATCTTTACCATTCGGATTACGCTTGAGGTGGCATTTGACTTGCATAGGAGATGGCTTCTCTTTTGCACCTTGGAAATTAAACCTCTTGACCATGTCTTGGGTGTACTTGGCTTGAGAAATGAAAGTCCCATGAGCCAATTGCTTGATCTCAAAGCCAAGGAAGAATTTAAGCTCTCCCATCATGGACATCTCAAACCTGTCAGTCATAAGCTTTGAGAACTCATTATTAGAAGCTTGGTTAGTTGAGCCAAAGATAATATCATCCACATAGAGTTGGCATATGAAAAGCTCTCCCTTTACCCTTTTTGTGAAAAGGGTGGTGTCGGGGAGATGATACCCGGGTACCTCAAGGAGCCGGAAAAAAGCAACCGGTGGCTAGCGCTTTGCGCAAGCGTACGAAGCGTCGCGCGTACGGGCACGACCCAGACATCCTTCCGCCTGCCGGGTGGGATCTTCGCCCGGCTACCGGCTGAGCAACCGGACGAATACCCCGCCCGGGTGGTTGCAAAGTCAAGCAGTACGGGGAGGCATGGCGACGCACGCCAACTCCCTAGGCCTACGCAGGCCACAATGCAACTCTACGCCCCGCAGTGCACCTAATCCCCGGCTGCTCAGGGTACTCGGGGATGGGCTCGGTCGTACCCGCGTACGGCCGGCTGTACTTCAGTATAAAACTAGCCGGTACCAGTCTACCACTTCCAGTACCCGCCGCATGGGCTCGGGGTACCCGGTGTACGGCTCCGGTACGGCCGCATGGGCGCTCAGGCAGCCGGGAGTGGCTGTCGGGTACACCTGGACGAACTCGACTCTGCTGCGGTACGGCACAAAGATACGGCACCCGAATTCGAAGGGCGCAAGGACACAAGTAGCATTTGTCCGAGAATCTCTCTGGCTGGTCTTGTACTAGCCGCCCCCCACATGTAAGCTGGCCAGTCCACCAGTATATAAGGACTGTCCCAGTGCCCCTAGAGAGACATCAGAGACAAGAGATTGCATATACCTTCTATCCCACTTTCCCACTCGAACACAACTCTAGGAGAAACTTTGTAACATGTGCATTTATAGTAGAGAGACATAAGCAGCAGTAGGGGTTTTACCTCACCGTGAGGGCCCTGAACCTAGGTACATTGTTTGTCTACATGCTTGCTATCCAATCCCGCACCAACGCCACTGTCTGCTAGCTTGTCCGCTCTTTAAACACCATTAGGAACCCCTTCTGGTGCTGTTGTGATTAACTCTCACGACAGTTGGCGCCTACCGTGGGGAAGATGGCGACGGATAAGACCGTGTTCTGCACGGGACCACCTTCGTCCGAGACCGGGGGCGCGTCGTCACCGGCCTCGTGGTGCCTTCGGCACTGTTGATTGCGTGATCAATAACACTTGAGCCATCGAGGGCCCCACTCTTCCAGATAACAGCTCCGTTCTCCAGTTCGGCGAGCACCGTTTCTTCGTCGCCGTCATCCCCGAGTTTCCCACCAAGGTGCAGTCTTGCACCGACCGCCTCTAAAAGCAGGTGATCAACGTCGAAGGCGGCGAGTCGCAGGACCATGCAGAATGCATGGTCACCCATCACCCGGGTGAGATTCCTGAGGGCAGCCGAAACGCCGCAGCACGCAGTTCCGTCGAGGACGTCCTCGAGAACCTTGCCGCACCCATAAGCTCGGATGCGGACCCCGAGGACGTGGCCGCTGCGCTCGAGCAGGCGCACCAACGCCTCATCGGCAGCGTCAGAAATGTCACCTCTACCCAACGGTGGGCAGAATCCCAAGTACGTGAGTTCAACGCCATGCACAACTTCACTCATGTGCCGGTTGAGCCCAGTCGCATGGGGGCGGTGCGCCAGCACGGGGCAACCTCGTGCACAAGCTAGGGATTACCGCCAACCCAACCGTCCCACCCGGCTTCCGCCGGCCGGTCTACAGCACCCCTCCAAGAAGATGAGGGCCGCGGAAGCCGCCACGGCCGAGCTACCCGGCCTCCAAGGCGAAGACGTGTAACGACAGCAGTGCCGCCTGCAAGACCTCCTCATCGTGGCCAATCGGCAGCAGGCGGCGCAGAACCGCCATGCCACATCAAGGACTCCCAGTCAGGCTGCCGTAGCCAGGCCAGGAAGCGCCGCCCAGCCGGACGCAAGCAAACCCGACCAGCACGCGGCTGGGGCCACTCATGCTGGCCGACAGGCGCCATCGGCAAACCCACACCACGTGCCACCGCGAGGCGACGACAGCGTCAACTCCAGCTACCACCCGAGACGCCACACCGAACCAACTGTAGGAGCCAGCCGGTTCCACGGCAACGACAATTGGCAGTCGGGCCACTATGGCCCGCAACCGGCGGGCCGCTAATGTCAGACGCCTCCCCCCGGAGGCTACCAGCCGGCCACTCGAGGCGGGCACTTGCCAGACATCGACGAGCATCAGCCGGCTCGCGTTGCCTCACACGCTGGCTTCCGGCAGGCGGAGCCGGCTGCCCGGGTCACCCTCACCATCGTTCGCGACCGCCTGGGCGCATTCGTCCCAGCAACCGGCATCGACGCCCGGCAGCGCTTCAACACCCTCGAAGCGTCTAGAATCCTCGAGGAGGAGGACATGGCCAGCCACCAGTGTCTTGGGCCGTGCATCACGGCAGAACCTTTCCCGAGGGTTTTCCAGCCACTACTAGAGAAAAGATTATTGGAGGCTCGTTTTTTTGTTATTCGAGGCGCATATGGAATGAGCCTCGAACGCCAAGCCTCGCATATTTTGGCTTATTGGAGGCGCATTTTGAAATGCGCCTCCTATATATTCAAGTATACAAGGCGCATTCCAGTATGCGCCTCCTATAAGTTATAGAAGGCGCATTTAATAATGAGCCTCCTATAAGTTATAGGAGGCGCATTCCAGAATGCGCCTCGTATAAGTTATAGGAGGCTCATTTCAGAATGCGCCTCCTATAAGTTATAGGAGGCTCACTATTAAATGCGCCTTCTATAAGTTATAGGAGGCGCATTCTGGAATGCGCCTCCTATAACTTATAGGAGGCGCATTTAATATGCGCCTTGTATAACATTTTCGAATTTTAAAATTTGCAGAATTACTGCGCGTTCCAGAATACACATATACAGGTATATAGATACACAAATACAGTACAACAGTCCAGAATTTCCAGAAAGTAGCATCACTATTAATATCATCAACTTGAATCAAATCACGACATACATATATGCAACTTCATTTATACGAAGTACATCACACAACACAAGTGTTTGTGTCTCCGATCGAGTACAAGTTCACAATCACGTTACAACCGCGACGACGGATCGAGCTCTAGCTAGCTTAGCAAGTAACTAACAGGGAACACATCTCGGTAGCATCTGGACTTAATGATAACTTAAGCTACAGCCAGATTGCACTACCAACACCACTTCATCTGCAGCAAACATACCAAACCACCCGGGTACGGTGTGCTACCAAACATACCAAACAACAAGTCAGCTGGGAGTGTGAGATTGCCTTGACGCCATACTTGATAGCGATGCCCATCCTCAAAACACTTGTGCTCCAGGAAGCCCTTGTTGAGTACCAGCAACATGCCACATCCGCCGCTATGGATCTCGTCGGACAGATGGTGCAACCAGCCACCAAAGCTTTTCCTGCCAAATCGAGTCGGAAATTAGTCACCTTCGTATCATTTAAGCAAGTACAAAGATAGGAGAGAATTGGATAGGCAGAAACCAAAACAGTTGATACAAACATCACACTGGATAGCACAAGGGATTATTCCGAGATAGAATTGCTGGCTAAGGCACTAGAAAAACGCAGGAACAGGGTACAAAATTACATCTTAGTACAATTTCCACTGGATGCGGAAAATAGATCGGCCTGACAAGCACGCATTGGTTTTCAAACTAGTGCCATAAGAGTGATCAAGATCAAAGTAACAGGTGAATACCTTCCGAAGAAGCTGCTACAGGCGCTAGATCGTATCAAAAGGTCATTTAACATCCAAAACTATATAAACTAATGCCATCTAAACATGTGCTGCAATGCCATAGAGAAATTCCCTAACCTAAACAGATGTTTCCATTAGCTACTACTAGACTATGTGCAAGATACCACTGATTATATGCCATCTACTTCCACGATCGGAATTATTAAGAGGCTACATCCAAAAAAGGAGGTCATCATGGTGAAAAACGCATACACTATGACATAAGAATGCAATCTTCAATACATATGGTATACTGAGTGGCCATTAAGAGGATCGAGACAGCAAACACCTCCAGCCTCTAGTTCATTAGGAGGAATCTTTCTCCAGAATAAGTCAAGTACGCCATATACGAACCAATCAAATTTCTATTCAGCAGCACATTATTCACAATGGAGGATTAAGTACATAATGGGAGATTGATGGTTGCTCACGGGCAATGTTCTTGGTGCCCTCATCGAGCCGCTTGGTGTTGACGGATGTGCTGCTGGATGTCGACTTGCTTCTTCCAGCGTTTTCTGAAATCAGAAGAGAATGTCAGCCATTGATCAACGGAAGACCGAGAAAGAAGGCAAAAAACATTCAAACAACCAAAATGGATTAGCCTATGGTATACCATAACCTTTAGCATCCAAAATTTACATGCATAGAACATAGATGAGATATGAGAGATAGGCCTTTCTTCGTACTGATACACTATTACTTCCAAATCTAAATACCAACTGCATAGAAATGAGCATCAAACTTATCTGGAAGTAGCAATCATTCTTCTACAATATCAACTAAACCGAAAGGAAAACGTGATCATCTCAGCACCATATTTCGTCAACCGTCTGTCATTTTTCTTGGTTTGCCAATATATGTTATACTCTATTTTTTTGGTAACTATTTTTGTTGGCTACAGACACATAGAGATGGTAGTCTGATGACCCTCTACCATAGCAAGAAATTATCACAGATGACTGCTGCTGATGCTCAGAGGGAGGACAGACAATTGATGAGATCTGGAGGTGTTAGAGGGACAGAGGTGCGGAGAGAATTTAATGACGAGGATGAGCGTAAATCAATGCTTCTTGTTCATGGAGTGCTCTTTCCCAGTCACAAATTCTTTGGTGATTTCTTGTTTTCGGCGTCAAAGTTGCGACCAAAACAAGCATCACACCAGACCTTTCTGAAACCATCCCCATTTCTCGTGCATTACGGTTTCAAGGAATGTTTCTTCTCTTGAAGTGATGAAAATATTAAAGACTTCTGCAGTGTAAACAACCCAGCGCAATGCTAATAAACTAAACAAGTCCATGCAGCTATTTGTCTTCTTTCCCACCTCCATTTGCTAGTATATGCTGGCGAATTGGCTAGTAGATATATATATATAGGACCGCAAGCATCAGACCGCTCACATGTTCTGATCCTTTGTGTGTCAATTTGAAACATGTCTTTTATTAATTTGAGCGTTCTCAAGAACATTGTCAATCATTTTGTAGAAACGAATTTTCCCTAAGCAAAGTGCATGTAGCAGAAGCTGACATGAACAGACTGAAATTGAAATATACAGCAGCACAGCACAGTTTGATCATTCATGTATTTACTCTCGTCACAGGCAGCAGGGCAAGGGCCGGCAGCGAAACAGGTACCTCAAACAGTAGGCCGGGAGGAGTTGGCGGTGGTGAGGGGAAGGTGAATACCTTCATCAGCTCCTTACCCCCAGCGTCCTCGGGCCGTGCCCCGTCGCCGAGGAAGAGAAAGGTCTGGTCGGAGCGCTGGATGCGGAAGCCGTCGAACCCTGCGAGCGTCATGTCGGCCCGTAGCGCGGCGCCCCGCTTCCAGATGCGGTAGGTGTCGGAGGGCGCGATGCGGCCGATGAAGGGTATGACGGAGGACTCGAAGTGGAAGGAGATCTCCATGTAGAAGTCCCGGATGCGGCTGAGACGGAGGCGAGGACCCGGGGCAGCCTGCGGCACCACTTGGCCCAGGCGAGCGGCTGGTAGTGGCGCGCGATGATGGTGGCGATGGCGTCCTCGCGGGTGCAGACGGCCTCCTGGAGCGCGGACCAGCCGTCGGCGTTCTGCAGCGACCAGTCGGCGCCCGCGGACATGAGGACGTCGGCGGCGACGGGGTCGCGGAGGCGCACGGCGAGGTGCAGCGGGGTCTCCCTCCGCGGCACGTCGCGGCGGTCGATGACGGCGGATACCGCGTCCTCCGTGCGCTCCCCCGCGATGGAGTCCGCCTCCGTGCTCACCTCCCCGGCGCGCGGGAGGCGCGGGAGGGCCTCGACCAGCCTCCGCAGCGCCGCGTGGTCCCGCCGTGCGACGGCATAGTGGGCCGGGCTGTGCGCGTATCTGGACACGTCGTCCATGGCTAGCTCCGGCGGTGGGCGAGACAGCGGCGACCCGCCTGGTCGGCCCGGGGCGAGCGGGCGAGCGCGCGTGCGGTCGTGGCTAGGCGATTCGGATCTGGCTCGGGGGAGCCGGCATGTGGGGGCTCAGATCTGGGGCGCGCAAAGTGGTCCGCCTATTTCGGTGCAGAATACGCGAGGCGCACATGCCAAAATGCGCCTCGTATAAGTTAAGCGAGGCGCATATTGAAGATGTGCCTCCAATATATTATGCGAGGCGCATTTCCAAGATGCGCCTCCTATATGTTATGCGAGGCGCATATTTGTGGAATGCGCCTCCTATATACTCCAACTATAGGAGGCGCATCTGTGAGATGCGCCTCGACTTCGCTGACTCAGAAGCCACCCGGGCCCACACAAAATATAGGAGGCGCATATTATAGAAGTGCGCCTCCTATAATTACATTATTGGAGGCGCATATTGACAGATGCGCCTCGCATATATGCATTATAGGAGGCACATCTTGGAAATGCGCCTCGCATAATATATAGGAGGCGCATTTTGCCAATATGTGCCTCGAGCCCTCATTTTCTCCTATAGGCTTTTCTCTAGTAGTGAGCTCCCGAGGGACACGCCTCAGTACGACGGCACGACTAAGCCAGAAGACTGGCTCGTCGACTATGTCACCCGGGTGGGCATAGCCGGCGGCAACCGGAGAGTGGCGGTATGCTACGCACCGCTCATGATGAAGGACGCGGTGGTCCAACCTGCGCAACACCTTCGAGGGGGTGCAAGAGCACCAAGCCATCACCTACTTCATCAACGGATGCCTAGACGACACCATGCTCAAGCACAAGCTCTTCCATGCAGAGCCGAAATCAATGGAACACCTCATGCTCATCGCAGACAAGTACGCCACGGTGGACTCGTTCATGAAGATCCCAATCCGGCTGGACACGAACGGCGCGCTAATCGCCGGCGACCCGGATAGGACAGACGGAGCTGGCCAGAGCCACCCATCCGGCAGGCCCAACGGCCGCGACGGACGCGACCGCCCATACCACGACAACCGGGATACCCGAAAGAGGAGTGGGGATGATGGCGGAGGAGCGGTACGGCGCGGCGCAAGCCGTGAACGCCGCGGAGACAGACTAGCCGGCTCCGGCTATTGAAGGACGATACCCCAGCCCAAGGCAAGACGATGGCCAGTGAGGCGAGAAACCCAAATACACGCTGGAGGCCATGCTGAGCCAGCCATGCAAGTACCATTCCACCTTCCGCAAGCCAGCCACGCACACAACAGCGAAGTGCAGCTAGACCATCCGGCTGGCGAAGGGCGAGGGACTGCGTCCTAGGGGGCCTCCACCACTACCCCCGCCACCAGCCGGCGTACCGACTAACGCCGCCGCCAACAACAACAATCGCCCAGAGCAACCACGACCACCCCCGGCTGATGCAGCAGGAGGATCCCGCGACAACTTCTCGCGTAACCACGTGACTTACGTCATCGAGAGCTTCGACAAGAACAACGAACGCCGTCGGTACGCCGAGGTGAACACAACTGCGCCAATGGTCCGTCATTCCATGGATTGGTCCATGACCTGCGTAACATGGGGTCCGACTGACCAGCCGGACGTACTACCTTCCCTGGGCTCGTACGCCCTCCTCCTCGACACCATTATCGTCACCGAGAAGACGGCTTGCACCTTCTCCCGGGTGTTGATTGATGGGGGAAGCAGCATCAACATCATGTACAAGGATATGGCAGATAAGCTCAACATCACCGAGCACCAGCTCGAGCCGAGCCGGACGACGTTTCACGGCATCGTCCCCGGCCTAAGATGCATTCCCCTCGTAACGGTCCGGCTCGGCAGCGTATTCGGCGACGTCACCAACTACCGCCGGGAGACCATCACCTTTGAAGTGGTGTACCACGGCAACGCGTACCACACCATCCTGGGTCGTCCGGCTCTCGCCAAGTTTATGGCGGTGCCTCACTACGCCTACCTCAAGATGGAGATGTCGGGACCCTTCGGCACCATCACGGCCACGGGCGACTACCACCTGTCGATTTATTGCGCTGCAGTCGGCTCGCGCATGGCGCAAGTCCTGATGGTGGCGCAGGAGCTAAAGAAGATCAAGAGGCAGATAGCGGCCGAGCAGCTGGAAATCTCTGAGGGAAAGAGGCCCATGGGCGAGGCGCAGTTCCAGGCCCCCCGCGACACCAAGAAGGTCCCACTGAACCCCAACCAGCTAGACGGCAAGTTCCTCACCCTCGGGGGAGCACTCAGGAAGAAATAGGAAGACGAGGTCACCATCTTCCTCCGTGAGAATTGGGACATCTTTGCATGAGAACTAAGGGACATGCCGGGTGTACCGAGGGAGATGGTTGAGCACTCTCTCCATGTCAAGCCAGACACCAAGCCTGTTAGGCAGCCGCTCCGAAGGTTCGGAGAGGAAAGAAGAAGAATCATTGGGGAGGAAATTGCCCGGCTGCTAGCAGCCGGCTTCATCACCGAAGTCTACCACCCGGACTGGCTGGCAAACCCAGTCCTGGTCCTAAAGAAGAACGACACATGGCGTATGTGCATCGACTACACCAGCCTGAACAAGGCATTCCCGAAGGACCCATTCACACTTCCCTGGATCGATCAGGTCATCGACTCCACCGCCGATTGTGACCACTTGTCTTTTCTGGACGCCTAGTCCGGATACAACCAGATCCCGCTGAATCCGGATGACCAAATCCAGAAAGAATTGATCACCCCGTACGGGGCCTACTTCTACATCACCATGCTCTTCGGGCTCAAAAACACCGGCGCCACCTATCAAAGGTGAATGCAGAAGTGTCTGTATGAGCAAATCGTCCGCAACGTCCACGCCTACGTGGACGACATCGTCGTAAAGACGGAGAAGTCCACTCTCCTCGACGACCTCAAGAAACCTTCACAAACTTGAGGCGCTACAAGATGAAGCTCAACCCCACCAAGTGTGTGTTCGGCGTACCAGCCGGCCAACTCCTTGGTTTCCTCGTATCAGAACGAGGGATCGTGGCGAACCCGGAGAAGATTTCCGTCATCGAGAGGATGGAGCGACCAACCGTCCTACGGGACATACAAAAGTTTGCCGGCTTCCTGGCGTCCCTCAGCCGTCTCGGCGAAAAAGCCCTGCCACTATACGGACTCCTAAAGAAGGCGGACAAGTTCAAGTGGACCCATGAGGCGGACGCCGCGTTCCGCGACCTCAAGCAGACGCTCATGCAGGCACCTGTCCAGGCCCTACCAACCCCTAGGGAGCCCATGCTGCTCTACATCGCCACCACCAACCGGGTCGTCAGTGTCGTCCTAGTCGTCGAGCGATCAGAAGAGGGGAAGTATCAACCGGTCCAACGACCGGTATATTACCTCAGCGAGGTATTATCACAATCCAAGCAGAACTACCCCCACTACCAGAAGCTGGCTTACGGCGTGTACTTCTCCGCCAAAAAGCTACGCCACTACTTCCAGGAGCACCCTATCACTATGGTGTGCACTGTGCCGCTTGGGGAGATCATCGGAAACAAGGACGCCACCGGCCGCGTGGTCAAATGGGCCGTTGACCTCGCCGTGCACACGGTGCTCTACCAACCTCGCACCGCCATCAAGTCGCAAGTACTGGCGGACTTCATCATCGACTGGGCGGGGACTCAATAGCTCCCCCTGTTCCCGACTCCGCCTACTAGCGGATGCCCTTCGACGGCTCCCAAATGCGCGGGGGCTTGGGAGCCGGGATCGTCATCACTTCACCCAAGGGCGACCGCATGGAGTACGCCCTGCAAATACACTTCAAGGCCTCCAACAATGTGTCCGAGTACAAGGCACTCGTCCACGGCCTCCGCTGGCCAAGAAGATGCACATTCAGTGCATCCTCTACTTCAGCGACTCCGACCTCATCGTCTAGCAAACTTCCGGCAAATGGGATGCCAATGACGACAACATGGTCGCCTACCGGTTCTTCGTGCAGCAGCTCCGCACCTGCTTCGAGGATGCGAGTTCCACCATGTGCCACGGGCACTCAACGAGACGGCCGACACGCTCGACAAGCTCGCCTCCATAAGGCAAGCAATACCGCCCGACGTCTCCCTCGAGCACCTGTACAAGTCGTCCATCACTCCATCGCCGGGCTCTGACTCCATCATCCTGTCGGCTGACCCAACCGGCCCAAAGGACCCGGAGCCCGCCAGCTCCCCGCCACCACCAACCGGCAAGAAAATTCCATCCGGCTCCAGAACTGCACCAACAGCCGTCCTTACGCTAACCGGCTAGCCGGACCCGGGGGCTCGCCAGCCGGACACCGCGGATCGCCTTCTTGACCCAGGGGCTCGCCCGCCAACCCCAGGTGTCGTGGGATGATCGCGGCAGATGTTACCAGGGGTAACTGATCTTGGGGCAAGTCGACACAGGTGTTTGGGAGAGGGTTTAGCTCGAAAGAGAACATGATGATAAGCGATCTTGGAATCGGCCCTCAACTCGCCGAGTCTCGAATATGGCTCTCGATTTATACTAGATACTCGATAACAGGTGATATGATTATGTCGTGAATCTCTCTGAAACTAAGCCTAGGGGCCGGTTTATAAAGCACTCGTACCCCCCCCCCCCCAGACTTGCCCTCCAAGGCGCAGCTTGAATCCTACCCGAATTCTACTTGCAAACCCTAACTTTCCTTACCGCAACCCACAATCCGGGTTACGAGGACTACAAACTTTGGGCCTTCCAAAAGTTTCTTCATCCTTAGCCGGATCCTGTGCAACATCCTTTGGGCCGGGTTACACCTTGGAGTTGGTCTTCCGGGTTACTATCCCCCCATCAGTAGTCCCCAGAATAGCTTGGGCTTCCTGGATTCCTCCTAGGAGCGCTGGCTATTCCCTGCAAGAATATCAGGTGTACCAATTCAAGTAGGCCGGGTTAGATTTCTTCGATAAACAGTCAGGCCCAACTCCACGGTGGCCATATAATAACTCGGCCTTTTCCGAATCCATCGCTCATCTTCCCGGGCTAATACGCTGGCACGATGCTGGAGACCCAGCTCTCCTCACTTGTCTATCCAATCCGATGGCCACGGAAAAAACGCGCCTCACGTCTATTCTGGAAATCTCGCCTAACCTTTTGACGTATATCCCAGAAAATCCGGGCGGATGCGATTTTATCCGTAATTTCCGACTCACGCCCGTTGGCCTAGGTTTACTCTTCCTCACCCTATAAATAAGCACTTAAGGGTTAACCCAATCCCAGCGGCTCACTTCTCCTTCTTCTTCCCTTTACTTCCGCGCTCGAATACGCAGAGCGCCTCCACAGAGACCTCGCGCTTGCCCACGGATCCATCCTGCCGCAATTCATCCCGCGCCACCGCTGACCTCAGCCACCGCGTCCGGGAGCATCTGGTCAACAGTCGCAAAGAAGCATCCGCTCGGCGCTATCCGCCACCGCCGCGCACTACTCCAATCTTCTTCGGTGAGCATCTCGCATCCATCAATTAGATCTCACAATTTCCAAATTTTCTTTGGATTGGATCTTGGTCGACCTGCGAGCCACTGCTCTTACTGCACCAAATTAAACCACTTAGATACTTGCTAGTTCCTCCAATAACCGGGGGGTTGATCTCACACCACCCTCCTATCACTTTTAATCTCCAATTTCTTCATAGAATCTTTCGCAAATTTTCCTGACCTAGATCCATTTCGCCCAAATTTCCGCGCACATTATTAATACCCAGAAAATCCTCCTTTTCCAGTTATTTTGCTCGCAGTAGAGGCATGGGCAACCATCCATGCACGCCAAACTCACCTCAACACGTAAGTAACTAGTAATTTCCACAACCGTATTTAACACCCGGACAACTCGTAATTTTTTGCTCCGTGATACGTTACCCGGATATTTCTGAGTCCTCATGCTGTCCCTAATATTCCAACTCGGATAATCCAATATTTCCGAGTCTCATTTCCCACACCTCTTTTACTCTGCAGGTCAACCCTATGGCTCCAAAGAGGCAAGGAAAACAGTCGGCCCCGGCAAAGGCTACCCAAGCCATATCGGCAAATTGGGGTCGGTCTACAGCGACAAAGGCCAAGCTGGATGGGATGGCCGAGCTAGGAATCCTCCCTTCTCAAAAGGATATACACTGGAGGGCACCAGGCGACGAGACCCGGCCTACTCCCGCCGGAAATGAGGTAATTTGCTTCACCGAGCACGTGACCCGGGGATTCCGTCCTCCGGGTCACTCTTTCTTCCGGGAAGTTTTAAGCCACTACGGCCTCCGGGTATTCGACATAGGGCCTAACTCTATGTTGAATATTACCCACTTCATCGTTTTATCCGAGTCATACTTGTGCGTTCCGCCAAGTCTGGCTCTTTTTATTGAACTATTCCAGTGCACACCGTGCCGCGAGAGCGGCGACGGAGCGCTTCTTACTTGCGGTGGGGTATCTATCCAACGCCGCAAGCACTCACCAATGCCAACTCTCAACCTGAACTCCCACGCCAAAAACTGGCAATTATCTTTCTTTTATTGCCATGACACTTCCCCGGATGGTGAGAGGAAGTTGCCAGGTTACTCGGAGAGTCTCCTTGAGCCTTCCGAATCTTTCAGCGCTTTCGCCCCTGACTCTGACAGGGAGGCAATCCAGCATTTGCTGGCTAAGTTAGCTGCTCTCTCGGCCCAAGGCCTTCTTGGGCTTAATTTGGTGAAGACCTGGGTAGATTTCCGGGTTCAGCCCAACTCCATTCGCACCAAGTTGATGTGTGAATACTCGGGGCACATCACAGACTCGCTCCGATACTCCACCAAGAACTTTGCCGCCGGTGACACCAACAAGACCATCAAAAGCTTCCTGACGGAGAAACTAGAGGCGATAAGAAATATCGCCGGGTTACCCCCATTTACTCGGGAACACCCAGCTCCAGCGGTGAGACCTGATTCCTTTAGCTTATTTTGGCACTTTTACCTGTTACAGTTTCTAATTCTTGCTTTCATCTCTTTGATCACAGGCTGACGATCCCTTCTGGAGGATCAAAACCTCTCCTCCTTCCCAAGACCCAGAAGAGGAGGACGAGCCGGTTGAAGACGACGAAGGTATTTTCCCCAATCTTATATTCACCTTTTACCTGTGCTACCTTTCCTATCATTCATCCTTTCCTCGTTTGATACATGCTCAACTTTCAGGGTTGGATGACGAGGAGGAAAAAGAAGAAGATGACCCGGAAGCCACCGAATCCGACCAGGAAGCCACGGTCGGAACCAAGAGGAAAGCCAGAGGGGTGGTTGCAAAGGTTCCCTTCTCCTCCATGTCTTCTGAGCCTTACTCTTTTGACACTATGCATAAACTTAATGAACGATTATCACATTCACCATTCTTGAAGGATCCCCTCTCGGCTAAACGTAGGGTGACCCGGAGTTCCCCGGGGGATGATCCCCTTAACCCGGGTATCTCCACTTCACCTGCTCACCGAGTTAGCACTCCTCCACCTCAGCCTCCCAAATCTCCTCAACGCCATCCATCTCCTAATCATCCACTTGCCGGGCAATTCCGGGTACCGCAGCCGGTACCTTTATCGACATCATCTGCCTCCAGCAGCGAGCTCCCACCGGACTATGCCGTGAACACCGGGTAAGTGACCTTTATTCGATATTCTTTTGCACTTATTAACTTTTTTAATACGTGCCACTAACCACTATCTCCTTCTTTCCCTTTAGCGTCCAAGTTACCATCAGTGACCCGGATATTCCCGAAGCGGAAAAGCAAGGAGATGAGGAGCCAAATATTAACATGGATGTTGCGGCTGATGACGAGGCTGAGGACGAACAGGAACAAGACCCCTTTAAGGACCCAGCTCCACCGAAAGCCGCATCACCCAAGTCCTCTGAAGATGTAGACGAAGATATCATCTTGGAGACCAAGTCGGGTTCTCCTAACCCGGACACTCAGACGGTCCGGGTTTCGACCCCAAGACCCGGGAAAGTCCTTCAACAGGAAGGCCAATCTTCCGGCCCTTCAAGACTTCGCCCTGAAGACATGACGTTTGCCCAGATGCTTGATGCCCTCTACACTTTGAGGGCCGATGAAGAAAATATCCTAGATGCCTTGATAACCAAACACAAAGTAAACCCGAGTAATACCATCTATTTCCTCATATAGTCCCCAAGTTCGAAGTGAGTTACTAAGTAATTTGCTTGGAACTTTGCATGATATTTCCGACTGACCCTTCTTCGTGTTTTCTCGTAGGACTTCGTTGCACAATCTGAGAAGAAGCTAGCCAAGGCCGCCAAGCGTATCGAAAAGGAGACGGCCCTTCGCGAAGCAGCTGAAACTGAAACTCGTAGGAGTCAAAAAATCACGAGGAAATACCGGAAAAGAGCTCACGCGGCTGAAGATAGGCTGACGACTCTTTCAGTACAGATTGCTGATATCTATCGTGTTGCAACTGGTATGATCTTTGAATTTTAGCACTCCTGACCCGGATTCTCTCTAGATGGACAACCGTATCCCTTTACTTATTACTTTTTCTTTGTCTTTTTAACAGGCCCGTGTGACGTAGCCCCTGAAGAAGATGACACTATCAAGTTGAAACTTATCAAGGACACTATCTGGCAGCTTAGTGCCGGAATTGGTTGGATTCTTGACGAGTTGCGACTGCCGGGTATCAGGCCAAGCAACATGAAGAGATTGCTAGAATTCTGCTCCACTATCCCTGAGTGGATTCGGCACTGGAAGCGTTCCTCTTGCCGATTTGGTGTGACCCGAGGACTCGCGCTGGCTAAAGCTTATTTTCCTAAGCTAGAGCCGGCCAAGCTGATGGGCGGGTTTCCGGAGTTCAACCCGGATGGATCCAAGTTTTCGCCTAAGGACTTCAAGGCTATTCAAAAAGAAATCCGTCATCCGGCTAGCGTTATTGCCGATGGTTTGGAGATTGATGCCATTCTTCCTGCATATGATGTTAATGACAAAATCATCAAGGCGGACCGCCCCAAGCCATACGACATGCTTGCCCGGTGGAAGGAGGAGGCGGCCAAGATAAGGGAAGAAGCTGCCAAGAAGAAGGCCGAAGCCGACTCTGTGCCTGCTACTTCTACTCCTGTCGTCCCTCCACCTGCGCGAGTCGGCATTGATGCTAATCCGAGTGGCGCTGCTACCACAAGCGACGGCAAGGGCAAAGCCAAGATGGATCCTGCGGCTTAGAGTATCGAGTGACATCTATTACTTCATATGCATCAGTCGGCCACAGTGCCATTGAAACAATTTATTTTTTAACTGGTGCGCCTGTGCTCCTTTGATACCTTTTAGTAAAACTTTGTAATACACTCTAAATTCCTGATGCACCTTATGCCTCTTTGGGCTTTTGATTTATCTACTTTTGCATCTATTTGTTCTTGATATCCAACTCGCTTTATTCTTGATACCCGCACTTCTTTATTTTTCCTTTTGTGAGACCCGGCTTCCGGGTTTCATGGGTGTTTTGGCGAACGGACTTGCTTCTAAGTCCCCAAGCCCCCAAGACCCGGATGTTTGGCTTCTTGGAACTTTAGCAACTGAACAATATTTTTCTCTTTCAAAATTCGCGAGTCCCCAGGCCCGGATTTCCGAGCCTAGGACACATGATTTTTAAAGGAGAACAATTTGCCTGCTGCTAAATTCACAAAAACACCAGGACGGTTTCACATAGGATTTGAAGTTATGCTTAATAACCGTTGAGTTTCCGGCTATCAGCCTTATACTCTGCATAACTTGTGGTTTAGATGACCCTTTCGACTATCTTGTACTGTAAGCCGGCTTTCGCGTGGATACCATGTTATTACATCTATACGAAAACAGGGTCAGGCAAGTCCCATTGGGCTTCATGGCTGACTGTCATCGTAAGCGAACAAATCATGCCACTTTATTGCGAGTCACATCGAGCTTAAGTAAGAATAGCCGAGAAATTTGGACTTCTTTGTCCGGTTATAAGATTGTAGCCGCACTCGTTTTCGAGTAACCGGCCCTTATAACTCATTGGCATCAAGGCCGGGTCTTTTTGAGTTTGCAACTGTGCCTATATGAGCGACCAGCCCTCAAGACCTAAAGATACACACCGTACTGGAAGTACGGATAATAACCACCTCTTTTCTTGATAATCGCCTCTTTATTTGATATGAAAAATTGGGTCAGCAGGCCGCCTCATTAAAAACCCGTCCAGTCCCCAAGGGTACCCTAGATAGGAAAAGAGTACGTCTGAAACCTGCTGCCTGTTACATCATTTAATTCCACGCGCCAACATAATCCTTGCTAAGTATAATACGGGCGTAGCTGAGCCACGTTCCATGGTCTGTCTCTTTCTTGCATGGGTGCAATGGTATGAGCGGTGTCGTTCACTGTGGCCGATTCTTCCCTTGCGTCTATCAAGTAATATGACCCATTATGCAGATTCCGGCTTACGATGAAAGGTCCTTCCCATGGTGGTGATAGCTTGTGTTTTCCTTCGTTTGACTGAACCAGGCGCAGAACCAGGTCTCCTTCCTGAAAGACCCGGGTTTTCACACGCCGGCTATGATACCTCCGTAAATCCTGCTGATATATGGCTGACCTTTCCAAGGCTTGTTCTCTTTGTTCTTCTAACATATCCACGGCGTCCTGCCGGGTCTTCTCGTTCTCCACTTCAACATAAGCTGACACTCTCGGTGAATCATGAATAATATCGCTTGGTAATACTGCTTCGGCACCATAGACCATGAAGAAGGGTGTCATCTGAGTGGACCTGTTGGGTGTAGTATTGATACCCCAGACCACGGAAGGAAGTTCTTCGACCCATGCACCGGCGGCCCTGACACATGGAACTCGTAGTCGTGGTTTTAATCCGCGAAGTAACTCTTGATTTGCTCTCTCCACTTGCCCGTTGGCCTGTGGATGAGCGACTGATGCTACATCAAGCCGGATCCCATTGCTGCCACAGAATTTTTCCATCTCTCCAAGGGACATGTTGGTTCCATTGTCGGTAATTATGCTGTGGGGGTACCCGAATCGGTAAATAATTCTTTTCAGGAACTTGACCGCTGTAGCTGCTTCGCAATTAGTAACTGGCATAACCTCGACCCACTTGGTAAACTTATCAATAGCCACTAAAAGATGTGTCTTCTTGCAAGGTGACATACGAAAGGGGCCAACCATGTCCATACCCCAGACAGCGAACGGCCAAGTTAACGGGATGGTCCGTAGTTCCATAGCCGGAACATGGGTTTGGCGAGCGTACCTTTGACATCCGTCACACCTTGCTACTAACCGTTCCGCATCTGCTAGAGCCGTGAGCCAGAAGAATCCATGTCGATAGGCCTTGGCCACAAGGGATCTTGTGGAGGCATGATGCCCGCAATCACCTTCGTGGATTTCCTTAAGGATCTGTTGGCCTTCTTCTGGTGCCACGCAGCGCAAAAAGACCCCCGCGGCACTTCTCTTGTATAATTCCCCGTTGATGATAGAATACCCCTTTGCTCGTCGTAAAATTTGCCTGGCTAACACCTCTTGCTGTGGTAACTCGCCCCGTGATAGGTAGGCCAAAAACGGTTCTGTCCATTCGGGAATAGTGCGTATAGTGGCCACGAGTGCTGCATCCGGGTCTCGGTTTGCCAGTTCCTCCTCTGACTCGGTTTTAACTGACGGTCGCCATAACTCGTCCAGGAAAACGTTGGGTGGAACCGGCTCTCTGCGCGAGCCGAGTCTAGCAAGGGCGTCTGCTGCCTCATTTTTTCTTCTGTCTATATGCTCCACCTCATACCCGGAAAAACATCCCGCAACCCTGTCGACCTCCCTGCGGTACGCTGCCATGGTTGCATCCTTTCTATCCCAAGTTCCTGATACCTGTTGTACCACAAGGTCCGAATCTCCAAAGCATCGTATCCTTCTAATGTTCATCTCCTTGGCTACCTTTAAGCCGTGCAATAGGGCCTCATACTCGGCCACGTTGTTTGAACAATCAAAATGAATTTGTAGTACGTAACTCAATTTATCCCCCTTGGGTGATGTTAGAACCACTCCAGCTCCTGATCCCTCGTATTGCTTCGATCCATCGAAGTGCATGGTCCACGACTCGGAATTTGGAATTATGGTAGTCATTCCGGTGTGCGTCCAATCATTAACGAAATCGACCAAGGCCTGGGATTTGATTGCCGATCTGGGCTCGTAGCTGATATGATAATCCCCCATCTCTATCGCCCATTTGGCTATTCTTCCGGTCGCGTCCGAGTTTCTGATGATATCTGACATTGGTATTGAGCTGACTACTGTTATAGGGTGTTCCTGGAAGTACGGCTTCAATTTCCGGCTGGCCATGAAGACTCCGAAGACCAACTTCTGCCAATGCGGGTAACGCTGCTTTGCCTCGGATAATACCTCGCTGACGTAATAAACCGGCCTCTGGACTGGATAACCTTTTCCGTCCTCTTTGCGTTCCACTACCACTACCGCACTGACAGCTCGGGGGCCGGCTGCCACATATAACAACATAGGTTCTTTGGGGCCCGGGGCTGCTAGCACCGGTGCCTCGGATAGCTGCTTTTTTAGTGCCTCGAAGGCCTCATCCGCCTCTTGATTCCATACGAATTTATCGGATTTCCTCAGGAGCCGGTACAAGGGTATTGCCTTTTCCCCGAGTCTGGATATAAACCGGCTCAAGGCTGCCACGCAGCCTGCAAGCTTTTGAACCTGCTTCAAATTTTCCGGCTTTCTCAGATTCTGGATAGCTTTGATTTTGTCCGGGTTTGCTTCAATTCCTCTCTCTGAAACGATAAAACCGAGTAGCTTGCCAGCTGGAACCCCAAACACACACTTTGTCGGGTTGAGCTTCATCTGATATCTTCTTAGGTTTTTGAACGTCTCCTTTAGATTGTCTATAAATGTCTCGGCCTTCCGGGTCTTAATGACCACATCATCCACATAAGCATGCACGTTGCGTCCAATTTGGTCTTCGAAGCACTTCTGAATACACCGCTGGTAGGTTGCGCCCGCGTTCTTCAATCCAAACGTCATGGTTTTGTAGCAGAAGGCCCCAAAAGGGGTTATGAACGACGTTTTCTCCCAATCCTCCCTTTTGAGTTTAATCTGGTGATATCCCGAATATGCGTCCAGGAAACACAGCAAGTCGCTCCCGGCTACCGCGTCTATGATTTGGTCTATCCTTGGTAGCGCGAACGGATCCTTTGGACAATTCTTGTTGAGACTTGTGAAATCAATGCACATCCTCCACTCATTCGTCTTTTTCATCACAAGAACCGGATTTGCCAACCAGTCCGGGTGAAATACTTCCATGATGAAGCCCGCAGTTAATAGCCGCGCGATTTCCTCACCTATAGCTCTTCTTCTTTCCTCATTCATTTTTCTCAAACCCTGCTTCACGGGTCTAGCCTTGGGATCCACATGCAAACTATGCTCTGCCAACTCGGTGGAGATACCCGGCATGTCGCTGGGTGTCCAAGCAAATACGTCCGCATTTGAACGAATGAACTCTACAAGTGCCTTTTCTTGCCCGATTTCCAAGTTAGACCCTATAGTGAACTGCTTGGTGGGATCGCCTTCCACAAAGTCTATTTTCTTGGTGTCCTGTGCCGCCTTGAATTTTACTCTTTCGTCCTCGGAGTCCGGCCTTCTCAATGCTGTGCCATCATCTGGATCCACCTGAGACCGGTAATATTTGAGTTCTTCTTTTCTGCAAGCTTGCTCAGCCATCACCGAATCTCCTTCCTCGCACTCAGCGGCTATATCCCGACTCCCGTGTATAGTGATGGTCTGTTTAGGGCCCGGAATCTTTAGCTGCAAATATACATAACACGGCCTAGCCATGAACTTAGCGTAAGCCGGCCTTCCGAACAGCGCATGATAAGGACTACGCAACTTGACCACCTCAAACGTGAGCCACTCCACTCGATAATTTTCCACTGACTCTCCGAAAGCAACCTCCAGTATAATTTTTCCTTCAGGGCGCGCCGAATGACCCGGCACGATTCCATGAAAGACTGTTGAACTTTTCTGCAGCTGAGATTCCTTGAGGTTCATGCGCAAGAAGGTTTCCCAATACAGGATGTTGATGCTGCTCCCGCCATCCATCAAGACCTTTTTCAATTCGTAACCATTGACCTGCGGCGCAACCACCAACGCCAAGATTCCGGGGCGTTCTATTCCTCCCGGGTGATCCCTTCTGCTCCACGTTACCTCTTGCTCCGCCCATCTCAAGTATCCCGGAACGACCGAGGAAACTGAATTCATCGCTTGTTTTAGGGCTTCTTTGTCCCTGCTAGAAGTCCCTGTAACATGCACATGATATTGTCCTTTTAAATCAAGCGTACGTACCATACCGATGAAGATACTGATCTGGCCGATCGTCACAGTAGATCCGGATTCAAGATGATCCGACTCTTGCTCCCAGCCGGAATCGTCCACCATCCTTTCTCCTTCGCCGTTGACGTAGATCTCTCCGACGACGAGGTTCCTCATGCTTTTCCGAGCTTCTCCCGTAATGTAAACACCTTTGGACGCAGGCCCCACGGTGGGCGCCAACTGTCGTGGGATGATAACGGCAGATGTTACCAGGGGTAACTGGTCTTGGGGCAAGTCGACACAGGTGTTTGGGAGAGCGTTTAGCTCGAAAGAGAACATGATGATAAGCGATCTTGGAATCGGCCCTCAACTCGCCGAGTCTCGAATATGGCTCTCGATTTATACTAGATACTCGATAACAGGTGATATGATTATGTCGTGAATCTCTCTGAAACTAAGCCTAGGGGCCGGTTTATAAAGCACCCGTACCCCCCCCCCAGACTTGCCCTCCAAGGCGCAGCTTGAATCCTACCAGAATTCTACTTGCAAACCCTAACTTTCCTTACCGCAACCCACAATCCGGGTTACGAGGCCTACAAACTTTGGGCCTTCCAGAAGTTTCTTCATCCTTAGCCGGATCCTGTGCAACATCCTTTGGGCCGGGTTACACCTTGGAGTTGGTCTTCCGGGTTACTATCCCCCCATCACCAGGGCCCCCCCAACCGGGACCCCTAACCATCTAACCGGCTCCCGGGGAAAGCATGATGGAGAAGGCACGCCTGCAAGTGCTCGAACACTACGCCTTCGCCAAATACCCGGCCCCGGGGTGGGCACAACCCTATCTCGACTTCCACACCCAGGACACGATCCCGCAGGACGAGGTGCTTGCCCGACAAATCCAGCACCACGCAAAGGCATATACCATCATCAACAACCGCCTGCACAAGCGAAGCACATGTGGCATATATCTGCGCTGCATCGAGTCGGAACTAGGCATCCGCCTCCTGGAGGACATACACAAGGGAGAGTGCAGCCACCACGCGTCAACGAGAGCAACATGCTCAAAGGCCATCTGTTACGGATTTTACTGGCCAATCATAGTGGCCGACGCCGAGAAAATGATCAAGGCCTGCAACGGCTGCCAGCGTTTCTGAATGCAAAAGCACACGCCGAGCACGGCACTCAGAACCATCCCCATAACATGGCCATTCGCCGTGTGGGGACTGGACATGGTGGCCCGTTCAAGACAACCCGAAGCGTCATGACCCACTTGCTGGTCGCTGTGGATAAGTTCACCAAGTGGATCGAGGCCAAGCCGATCAAGAAACTAGACGGCCGGACCGTCATCACCTTCTTCAAGGACATCATCTACCGCTACGGCTACCCGCACAAAATCATCATCGACAATGGCACGAACTTTGCCAAGGGCGTTTTCGCGCAATTATGTGGAGACAAGGGGATCCGGCTGGACTTGGCGTCCGTTGCACACCCCCAGTCAAACGGCCAGGTGGAGAGGGCAAACGGCCTGATCCTAGCCGGCATCATGCCCCGACCGGTGGACCCGCTTGAGCGGGCGCCCGGCTGCTGGATCGAAGAACTTCCCTCCGTCCTATGGAGTCTTAGGACAACGCCCAACCGGTCCACCGGCTACACGCCTTCATTCCTCGTCTACGTTGCGGAAGCCATCCTCCCAGTTGACATCCGGTTCGACTCATCTCGATCCATTCTGTACACCGAGGAGGACGCACGGCAAGCAAACCAAGACGGGGTGGACCTGCTGGAGGAGGGGCGCGATCTGGCCTTGTCTAGATTGGCCATCTACCAACAAGACCTCCGTCGGTATCACAACCGGCGAATCTGGCAGCTTGCCTTCGGAGAGGGCGACCACAAGCTATCCTTCCCATGGGAGGGCCCATTCATCATCAGCCGGGCACTGAGCAACAACGCCTACTACCTCGTCGACATACGCGAGCCGCTCAAGAACAAGGGAGAGACCGCCTACGACGAGACGGAGCTCCCATGGAACGCGGAGCTGCTATACCCGTTCCACACCTAAGTGTATCACCCTGTATAGCCGGCTCCTCCGAGCATAGCACTCGGGAGGGCCCGCCCTTTGCAGCATATCCATTGCACTTACTCCACAAACCGGCAAAAGCAGCCGGCTCATGCCTAAAAAATTAGACGGAAAAGTAGCGTGCCCGGCGCCAAAGGCCCACTCTGCGGATCGGGCTGCAAACTGCAACCCAGCAGTTCAGCCGGCCAGAGCAAAAGCCAGCAGCCCACACGCGAAAAAAAAATGACTAAGGCCTGAGACACAACCGGTTACTCAGCAACAGAGCGCAACCTTCACCCAAGTTCGACCATGCAAAAGTTTGCAACTATATCCCCGATAAGACGGCCCCCTCTTCGGTTCCAGATGCAGATCGCAACCCGGCTGAGACATTGGCAAGAGCAGGGACCATACGGCAAGGGACACAAACGCTAACCTAGATAGCCGGACTAGTGCGAACTATCGCCCAACTAAGTAAAAATGGCCAAGTAAAACTGCCTACCGGTCTTTCGCTTTAATAGACTAATGATTTAACCAGACTCCTCAGTATTGTCAAACAGGAGCCACTCGGCCACGAGGCGCAACCGGCCAACTTTTTTCCAACGATATTTGAGATTTGGCCCGCCTACCGAGGGTAGACGGCCCCAATCTTGGGGCTGCACCTGGTGGGTAGGCTAGAATGCTACCACCGGGTAAATCGGAAAAAGTTGGCAAACAACAAGCAGCAACAAAGACAAGCCCACGAGGGACTACTTCAACATTCACGAAATAAAAGGTTCAGAGTGCGGTACAACTTCATCCAGCATATCGTGGACAAACGATACGAACAAAGTTTCCTCAAACACAAGACAAATACGCCCGGCATCCCGGGACTTAATCGGTTCTTGGCGCTCCTTTTTCGACCACCTGCTCGGTCGCCACAGCAGGGGGAGGCATCACCGCCACCGGCTCCTCGACGCACGCTCCTACCGGCTGCTGCTTCTTATTCTCCTATGGCTCCTCGGGGAAGAAGACGTCGAGGTCCGCATAGCCACCCATCCGGCCCGCAGCCTGACGAACACCCAGAAGAGCCTGGAGCTCCTCAAAGCTCGTCCCCTACCGGAAGTCGCGGGTCATACGCTTGAGGCCCGCCTCATTGAAGCCACGAGTGAACCATGACATGATCATGGTCAGCGCCATCTCGGCACCAGAGCGGGCGGCCGACTCCCGTAGATGGTCGATGACGTCGGGCAATTCCTGCAGGCGCGCCGCGAGCTCCGCCAGACTATCCGGCGGCGCCTCGTCCTCCCAGGTTGCGGAGAATACGGCCTGGCTGGCTTCTCGCAGAGCCTTGGCCTCCTCTCCAAGGGTGGCGACCCGGTCCTCTACGGTGGGCCCCCAGCCGGCCATCGCCTCGGCGTCGACAACCACGTTCAATTCAAGCGCATGGTTGCGGCAAAGGACGTCATCTACCTCCGGTTAATAACCTACCATGCGAGATCAGAATTCAGACGGGGAGAACCACAACGCCTCACGGCCGATGAGAAAGAAGCAACATACCGGTGGCAGCGCTGCTGATCAGGTCGAGCTGGTCCTGGAGCGGCTGCACCGCATCCTCCTTGTCCTTCCACGCCTTCTCCAGCTCCACCTCGAGCAGCCGGAATGCCTCCCGCTGGCTGTCCATGGAGACGGCGTGCTCCATCTTCGCGGCCTGCAGGGCGGTGGACAGGCGCTCCGCCTCCGTCTGGTGGGCATCCGACCACTCGGCACGATGACGGAGCTCCACGGTGGCCTCGAAGTGCGCTTTGTCACGCTCGTCCAGCATCCTGGCTGCCTGAGCGGCGGGAATGGAGTTCTTCGCCGCCTCATTGAGGTCGCCAAGCTCCTCTGCAGAGAAAAAGACAAAGACACATCATTGCGTGCCAAAGGGCGAACTACCCGGCTAAGGAAAAGATCGCTTACTCAGCAGCTGCTTGCTGGCTGCCCGGACGCGGTACTCCTGATGGCTGGCGTCCTGCAAACAAGCGCAAAGTAGGGAGATCAGAACTCCTCACAATTACCCGTGAAACCAAGCCAAGGAAAGCGTCATACCAGCATCAACCCGTTCGTCACCTCGCTGGCCGCCTGCGCCAACGCCAAGTCCTTCGCCAGTACTGTGGCCGTTGTCGCCGCGGCCTCCAAGTCCTTCTTCAACGACCGCCCAGCGTCGAGCGGCTTAATGGGCACTCGGACGGTCCCAGGAGCCGGGGTGCGAGCAGCCGGCGCGTTCGGATAAGGCGCGGACGCCAACAGATAAGCCCCGGCTAGGGGCATGGCTTCGATTGCCGGCTGGCTCGGCCCGGAAGGTGCCAAGAAGAAGGGGGCATGCCCAGCCCCTGGTACGAAGCGGTGGTGGCGGCTTAACTCATCACCACTATCAAGGTGGTGCAGGTCGTCGTCGGCGGAGGCGGAGGCATGGCATTAGGCGGAGTTGTGGCCTTGTCCGGCTGGGGCGTGGCGACCGATGGCTCCACGGCCGTCTCCGGCTAGGGTACCACCACCGGCTGCGGTTGGACTTCGGTAGACACCGTCGCGGCGTCCGCCTACCTCCCAGGTGCGTCCAAGGTCGCCACTAGGGGCAGAGTCACCTCCCGAGCCGGTGAGGGAGCCAACGTCTGCATCGGGCTCGACGGAATGGCGTCCCCGTGAAGTAAGAAGAAAGAAGATTGAGAAAGAATGCACCACCACGGAGAAAGCCGAGAAGATGGAGAAACTTACCCAGATACCATGGGAGGCGGGGCCCTCCGCTGGCGCCGGCTTCCTCCAGTCGGAGGCGTCGCGCCACGTCCTTGCTTGGCTCCCGGTTCGTCTTCCGTGGCCTGCCGGCTAGACGAGCCGGACGTTCGGTGCCGCTTGGTCAGCGCTAGCGAAGAGGCCGACAATTCTACGTCAGAATCATCGTCGACATCAATCACCTCATCACCCGGGCCTAGAAGCTTACCATCACGAGCCGGCGCAGGGTTGTCCTCCGCCTCCTTCGTGTCGCCTTCGGTCGGTTGCCTCGGCGCCGGCAAGTCCGGGAGAAACTCCGGACCGTCTGGTCCATCCTCCACCACCTGGATAGTGAAGAGTTGCATCAACCGGATGAGGTAAAGATCACTGGTAGAAACTACGTAAGGACAACCGACAGAAATAACAAAAGATCAACCGGAACAGAGCAAGCGTTTACCTGAGGAGGGCGGCGCAGTCGTGTGTATGGCGCAAGACCATACTGCCATAGCTCCGTCATCATCTCCTTGGGCGCGAGGATGCGCATCAAGCCCCTCACCAACACCCAGTCAGCGTCCGTCTGGGACGGCCGGTTGGGGTCGTTGACCCCCGAAGTGAAGCACATCTTGTGCACCGACGCCGCAGCGGCATCAGCCGGGGCGACATCCAGCTGAGCAGCAAATCCCGGCTGGTCAGGCCATTGTTGGCCAGCTCCCTCACCCGGGCCATCAGGGTATCGCACAACCTCGTGTTACCCTGGGACCGATTTGTCCATCTGGGTAGTCGGCAGCCGGTTGACGAAGGGGTCGAGGCCGATCTGGTTGCCGCCTAGCAGGTCCTCGACGTAAAAATACGTCTGCTGCCACATCCTCACCGACTCCACTAGGACCACCTTGGGCAGGTGGGTGTCGTTCCTGGCCACGATGATGGCGCACCCGCACTTCACCAGCGATCCATGCGCCACCTCCGTTTCCCCTTTCAGGAAGAACAGTCGGACGAAGAGGTCGAGGTTGGGCCAAATGTCCAGGTAGTTCTCACAGAGGCTTACGAAGTAAGCCATATAGGTCATGGTGTTCGGCCCCAGGTTGCTGATCTGGAGACCGAAGTGCGTAAGGAAGCAGGAGATGAAAAAGCTTACGCGAGGCACAAGGCCGCGGTCGAGGTGAGAAAGGAAGAAGATGTGTTTGTTGGCATGCGGGTTCGGGACATTCTCGAACTCCGGCGGCGCGTGCAGAACTGTGTGTAGTCCCTCCGCCACCTCGGTGTCCTGGGAGCGGATGTGGGCGGTCACCGCCACCGTCGAGGCCGGGCAAGAATAGCTCACGCCCCGATAGTACCGGAGGTCCTCCAATAACACCGTCGAGCCGGCCCAAGCGCCTTTCTTGGACGCTTCAGCGACGGCGGAGGAGGAAGCAACCTTCCTCGAATCCGCCATTGGTTCGTAGATGGGGGAGGGGATGGCAGCAGAAGGAGGAGTTCTCGCGGTGACGATGCGGCGAACAAGTCGAGGAGGTGGTTCTTCGCTGCGGCCGGCGGTGCTTGCAGAAAAGAGAGCTCGGAAGCGAGGAGGTGTGCTAGAGACGGTGAACGCGAAGGAGAACAGAGAAGACTAGAAGAGAGCCCTCCGCCCATATTTATAGAGGGAGAGGAATGCCCGATGCTCGACGCGTGGTGGAAACCGCCACCCACGATCCTCCCACGTGGTGCGAGAAACGAGGAGTCGTGGGTAGTGCACCACAAATGATTAGTAACATCGCTCTGAGCCATAAAGGATCCCAGCGCAAGAAACAAAGCGACGACATCGACTTGACTGCGGTCACATGCCCACGTGACCGCTCGCATCATCACCGACGTCACCACCAGTCGGTCGCGCGGAAAAACCGAGGCGTCACGTGGCCAGACGGCTGGAGGAGCCGACAAGGACCAAGGCAACAGACGGAAGCTTTGCACCCGGCGCACCGGCTCCCAAACTCCCACATGTTCGGGGGCTAGTGTCGAGGGGATGATCCCCGGGTGCCCCAAGGAGCCTGAAAGAAGCAACCGGCCGCTAGCGCTTCGCGCAAGCGTACGAAGCGTAGCACGTATGGGCACGCCCCAGACATCCTTCCGCCTGTCAGGTGGGATCTTCGCCCGGCTATCGGCTGACCAACCGGACGAATAACCTGCCCGGGTGGTCGCAAAGTCAAGCAGTACGGGGAGGCATGGCGACGCACGCTAACTCCCTAGGCCTACACAGGCCACAGTGCAACTCTACGCCCCGCAGTACACCTACTCCCCGGCTTCTCGGGGTACTCGGGGATGGGCTCGGTCGTACCCGCGTACGGCCGGCTGTACTTCAATATAAAACTAGCCGGTACCAGTCTACCACCTCAAGTACCCGCCGCATGGGCTCGGAGTACCCGGTGTACGGCTCCGGTACGGCCGCATGGACGCTCGGGCAGCCGGGAGTGGCTGCCGGGTACACCGGGATGGACTCGACTCTGTTGTGGTATGGCGCCAAGATACGACACGCGGATTCGAAGGGCGCAAGGACACAAGTAGCATTTGTCCGAGAATCTCTCCGACTGGTCTTGTACCGGCCGGCCCCCACCTGTAAGCTGGCCAGTCCACCAGTATATAAGAACTGGCCCAGCGCCCCTAGAGGGACATCAGAGACGAGAGACAAGAGATCGCATACACCTTCTATCCCACTTTCCCACTTGAACACAGCTCCAGGAGCAACTTTGTAACTTATGCATCGATAGTAGAGATACATAAGAAGGAGTAGGGGTTTTACCTCACCGTGAGGGCCCTAAACCTGGGTACATCGTGTGTCTACATGCTTGCTACCCAATCTTGCGCCAACACCACGTCTTCTAGCATGTCCCCTCTTTAAACACCATTAGGAACCCCTTCTTATGCTGCCGTGATTAAACCCCACGACACGTGGGGTCAATCTTCCCAACTTCAAACCCACGGTCTTCCAACAACTCCCTAAGGTGTTCATACCACGCACGTGGTGCTTGTTTAAGTCCATAGAGCGCCTTATCGAGCTTGTAGATAATGGTTAGGCAAGTTGGGGTTCTCGAACCCCGGAGGTTGCTTAACATATACCTCCTTTTTTAGTGGACCATTTAGAAAATCACTTTTGACATCCATTTGTTGTAATTTAAAATTATGCGAAAATGCATATGCAAGAAGGATATGGATGGACTCAAGGCGAGACACGGGAGCATAGGTTTCATCAAAGTCAATGTCTTCCACTTGAGTGTAGCCTTGAGCCACCAATCTTGCCTTGTTCCTTATGACAATACCATGCTCATCTTGCTTATTCTTGAATATCCACTTAGTGCCAATAACATTGTGGTAATCTTTGGGCTTCTCAACTAGGTTCCAAAATTTATTGCGCTCAAAGTTATTGAGCTCATCATGCATAGCTTCCACCCAATCGGAGTCCTCAAGAGCTTCAAACACTTTCTTTGGTTCCACCATGGATACGTGAGCCTGATGCTCACTAAAGTTTGCCCATTACCTTCTTGTGTATCTTCTAGCTTGAATATCTTCCAAGACCTTGTTGTCGGACGCATCAATACGCTTCAAAGCTCTTCTAATCCTTTTAGCACGACGGGCTTTGATCTCCTCATTATTGCAAGGAGGAATCACTTTATCGTCTTGATCATTTGGGTCCCCGCTTGACCGAATTGTTGGCCTTGATCATCATCATCCTCAACACTTGTATCAACTTGAGGAGAGGAGGATGAAGAAGGTTGATCTTGGCCTTCACCTTGACTGGCTTGAATGATAGGAGTGGTTTCATCTTGCATAGTAACTTGGTCAATAAGAGGAGGGTCTTGAACATGTTCTTGGGTAGGTGCATCACTTGGCTCCTTGGCTTGTTCTTCTATTGTAGAGGAGGGCTCCACTTGAGTAGAGCATAGTTCTTCTCGAGGTGCCATAAGGTGTCCCTCAATGGGGCGGAAAAATCCCACACCCATCCTTCCTATGCCTTCTTGAGGCATTTCAACAACTACATTAGAAACATGAAATTGCGCCACTTGGGAGCCATCATTTTCCTCGAAAACGACACTACAAGATTGCATGACAATCCGTGAGGCTTTTTCAAAGACTATAACTGTGGGATTCGGCACCGTAACCAAAAAAATATACCCTCGGTAGTTTTAGATTAGAATTTAGACAACCGAACACCCTTTATCAAATAGAAGCACTTAAAACTAAAGACACAGAAGTAGGATACGTTGGGTTTGTTGCAGGTGAGGATCTCATATGGAGTCTTGTCTAAGCCCTTGCGGATGTAGAGGCGGTTGGAAGAGTGGCATGCGGTGGATATGGCCTCGGCCCATAGATATTGGGGAGAAGAACACTCTGCCAACATGGTCCTTGCTATATCCAATAGAGTTTGATTCTTCCTTTCAGCTACACGATTTTGTTGAGGGGTATATGTAGCTGAATATTGATGACGAATACCCTCTTCACTAAGGAATTCGTTCAAAGTGTAGTTCTTGAACTCGGAGCAATTTTCACTCCTAATATCCATGATTTGGACATTGTGTTAACGTTGCACTTGGTTGGAGAATTCGATGATAGTTTGTTGGGTCTCACTCTTGCACTTGAACAAATAAACCCAACTGTATCTTGAATAGTCATCGGCAATCACCGAGCAATACTTCTTGCCCCCAAGACTTGCCTCGGGCACGACACCAAAGAGATCAACATGGAGAAGCTCCAAGATCCTCTTTGATGAGATAATGGTCTTGCTCTCGTGAGGGGCATCATGCATCTTTCCTTCAACATACGACCTACAAACGCGATCTTTGGAAAAAAAGAAACATTTTCTTTTAGTCCGAGTATAAGGCCACCTTTGTGAAGACTTTGCAAAGTTCTCATGTTGACATAGGATAATAGGCGATGCCACAACCACCCCACGTCCGCCTTTCCGAAAAGACACATCGCTTGAGAGTTGGCGGACTTCAAAAAGTCCACCACAAACAACTCATTTTTGACATGTCCCACGAATGCGACGTCAAGAGTCTTGCTCTTCAAAAGGACCACAACATTTTCATCAAATAAGACGGAGAAACCCATCTTCCCAAGAGAACAAACTGAAAGTAAATTGAATCCAAGGGATTCGACAAGCATGACATCCACGATAACAACATCGGGAGCAATCACAACCTTGCCGAAGCCCGTTACCTTAGACTTGGACTTGTCTCCATAGGTGACGGACGCATCATTTGTATTTGGGCGCAACTCTGTCACAATTTCTTTGCTTCCGTTCATATGATTAGTGCATCCACTATCAATTATACATTTAGACCCACCGGAAGCATAGTCCTGCAAGAGATCATTGACTAGAGTTAGGACCCGAGGAGGGTCCCCTCATGTTAGCAACAAGGGTCTTTGGAACCCAAATAGTATAGTCAATGAAACCTTCAATAGGACCAACATATTTAGCTTGCACAACACCATAATAATCAACATATAAGAAATGGTGTGGATTGTTAGTTCCCGCCGGGATGCTACGAGTAGTGTTGTCCTTAATGACAATACCACTCGAAACAACATTGTTGACTTGTGCGGGGATGCTACGAGTAGTGTTGTCCCTAATGACAATACCACTCGAAACAACATTGATGACTTGTGCGGGAGTGCTACGAGTAGTGTTGTATCTAATGACAATACCACTCGAAGCAATATTGTTGGCTTTCTTCTTGTTCTTGTTCTTGTTCTTGTTCTTCTTCTTGTTCTTCTTGGCAACATAGCCAAGACCTTGCTTACCAACTTGTTGCCTAGGAGCACTCACTTGTGGTCTAGAAGCAACCACTTGTGGGCTAGAGGCCACAACCTTCTCAACTTGAGGGCTCTTGCCCTTGAGCCTTGCTAGCTCACCCTTCAACCTAGAATTTTCCTCGACAATATTTGCATGATCACAAGAAGAAGTAGAGGTTCTAGGGGTGTACAATTGATTAAGTTGAGTTTGAAGTTGTTCATGTAACTCTTTGAGGGTAGAGTGTTGACTCTCCAAGGCCTTGTGAGCCTCGGTGAGCTTCTCAAATTCCTCGGTTAGTTTATCATGACCAACTGATGCGTGTGAACACACGTTCGTTGGGAGACCCCAAGAGGAAGGTATGCAGAGTGCAGCAGCAAGTTTTCCCTCAGAAATAAACCAAGGTTTAATCGACCAGTAGGAGGAAGGAGTAACTTCAGAAGGTGAAGCAGTTGAGATGGCAGGGCGCACTACCGGTTCAGAAGCAACATGGAACCCGCACAACACAATCAAATCACTTTGCCCCAACGAAGCAGTGAGGTTGTCAATCTCACCGGTTTTGCTGAACACAAAGAGGTTAAACGTATGGTGTGGAAAATAGTAGGAACAGTATGAGAGCAGTATGAAAGCAGTAGGTGTTTATCAGTATGAGGAAAAAGGACCGGGGTCCACAGTTCACTAGTGGTGTCTCTCCGAGAAAGATAAATAACATGTGTGGTGAACAAATTACAGCTGGGCAATTGACAGAAATGAAGTCTGCACCGTAGTGCATATCTAAGACATAAAGATTACTATGTGATTCATGCGGACATTACAACAAGATACATAGACCGTTATCCAACTGCATCTATGACTAAAAATCCACCCTTCGAATATCATCCGAACAAACGTTGGGTATTAAGTTGCAAGCAACAGATAATCGGAGTAAGAAAAGTGTGTAATGTAAACAACAACATCATCCTTAGACAAAGCATTGTTGTTTTCTCCCTAATGGCAACAATACATCCTCCATCTGTCACGTTTCTGTCACTCGAGCATGGATGAAAAGGAGGCATGAACCCACTATCGAGCATACATACTCCCTCTTAGAGTTACCAGCATCTACTTGGCCAGAGCATCTACTAACAACAGAGAGCATGCAAGATCATAAAGAACATATGCATGAAGATTACATGACAGATTGATAATCAGAAGACATAGCATTCAACGTTCATCAGATCCCAGCAAACACAACATGTAGCATTACATAGAGATGATCTTGATCATGTTAGGCAGCTCACAAGATCTAAACATGAGGCACAAAGTGGAGAGAACGACCATCTAGCTACTACTATGGACCCGTAGTCCAGGGATGAACTACTCACGCATCACTTCGGAGGAGGGCATGGTGGTGTAGACCCCTCCGGTGATGATTTCCCCCTCCGGCAGGGTGCCGGGGAGAGCTCCAGAACCCTCCCGATCTCGGGATGACTGTGACGACGGACTCCGGTGTTTCTTGGGTAAAAGTGGGGTATCTTTAGGGTTTACGCCTCGGGGGAATAAATAGGCGAAAGGGCAGAGGCGGTGGAGGCTCAGGGCCCCACACCACCCCCTAGCGCGGCCAAGGGGGCGCGCGACGCTATGGTGTGGCCCCCTGAGGCCCCCCTCCGGGTATCTTCGGGACTCCGTGGAACCTCCAGGGTTTCTAAGACTTCCGGGCTTCAAATTTTCCAATTCTGAGAACATTTCTAGAACAAATTTTCTGAAACTAAAAATAGCAGAAAACAGGGAACTGGCTCCGTGGCATCTTGTCAATAGGTTAGTCCAGAAAATCGATAAAAATGACATAAAGTGTATAGCAAACATGTGGGAAACAATAAGAAAACAACATGGAACATCAGAAATTAAGGATACGTTTATGACGTATCACGAACCCCAAACTCAACCTTATCCTTTTTAGCCTTTTTATATTTAGAAATTGCAAGGTCACGTTCCTTAGTGATTTTTGAAACAAATTCATTATGTGACACTTCAATAGTTTGGAGTTCCTCCTCGAGAGAAACCCTACCATTATGCTCTTCCTCAAGAGTCATAGAGAGATATGCTTTTTCATCCGCATCCCTTCTCTCAATCTCACCTTTCTTCTCAAGAGCTTCATGGGACTCTCTCAATTGGCTCATGAGGTGATCAAAGTACTTATTGGTCTCTCCTTGCATGTTAGACATAAAACGATCCAAAGAGGCAATTTCATCTTCTACTCTAAGACTAGCGTTGTTATTCAATTCATTTGGAGTCTTAGAGTTGGGAGAAGCTGATACCTCCAAGGCATAGGCCATGAAACACTTGGCATTGGGTTGAGGAAGATTCTCATTGGGGGATTCAAAGAGTGATGAAGATGATGGAGTTGAAGCAATAGCAAGAGCGGCCACTTCACTTGTGGATTCTTCTTCTTCATCATCACTTCAGGAATCATACTCCTCTTGAGTCACTAGCACAAACTTGGTGGGGGGCTTCTTGTTGAAAGGTTTCTTCTTGAAATGAGGTTTATTGTAAGAAAAGTTGGACTTGTCCTTGCGAATAAGATTGCCACCATGATGTTCCTATTTTCATAGGGGCACTACGCAATGAAGTGGTGCTTATCTTGACAATTGAAGCAAGACCTCACCCTTTGAGTCCCTTCTTTGCCATAGCTAGACTTGGTCTTCTCCTCTACATATGCCTTGGCCTTGGATGGATTCTTCCAAAACTTTTGCACGGCAATAGCAATGACATCTTTAAGCACGGGGTCATATTCTTGATCCTTCAAAGGAGCCAATTCCTCAATGCAATCTTCTTGATGTTCAATATCCCTTGATACAACCTTGGCCTTCAAAGCAACCAAAGCTCCTTTGTGCATTCTCATAGCTCTAACTCGATTGTCAAGAGAATTCTTTATCTACACTTGGAAGGAGCTAATTTCTTCCATCACTTGGGTTGAGGTCGAAGAAGCAAAGTCATGTATTCCTTGAAGGCTCTTTATGTACGTGGGCTCAAATGGCATGAGAGAACTAATGTACTTCCTCTTGATCCAAGCATCATCAATGTACTTGGCACCAACATTATTGAATGTTGTCGCAAGTGTCTTGAGCCTTCGATACATGTCTTCATGGTTCTCACCATCATGCATATAGAATCCTTCGGCTTCATTGCTCAGAGTATCATACCTATTCCTTTGCATGCCATAATTTCCCACAAACATGACGACAAGAGCGTCCCATGTTTCCTTGGCAGTGGAATATTGTTGAAGATGATGCATGTGGTTTGGACCCACGGCTTCTTGAATGATGGACAAGGCGGTGTAATTGAGTTGACAATTTATGGCTTCTCTCTTGTCAAGTTATTAGGTTCATGTGGCTTATATCCATATTGAGTGACTCTCCAAAGCTCAATACAAGAAGAGTTTAAGTGAGTTTCCATGTAATATTGCCAATCACCAAAAGAATGTGCGTCAAGTTTAGGAGGATCTCCTCTAGGAATTATATGAGGATGTGGGACGGGAGGATCGGGAGAGTAGTGCCCCTCAACGTAGGTGTAATCTCTCTTTCCTTTAGTACCCTTATCGGTGGAGTTCTTGGCGGAAGCATCTTTAAGTGGTTCACAATTAGCCCCATTCTTGGCACCCTCTGGCTTTTCATCCGAAGGAGATGAAGTGGAGGTCTCTGATTCCTTGGCTTTCATGAATTGCAACATGAGTGTTCGCAACTCATCCATTTTTTCCTCCATGGATGAGGTCAAGGAATTTTTCAATTCCTTGAGATCATCCATAGTGACTTGTGTCGCGGTATCAATGACAACCGTATCACCATCCATACTAAACTCTTAGGCGGTTAAGACCGATAATAAGAGCTGAGGCTCTGATACCAATTGAATGGATAGTATGGGCACCTAGAGGAGGGTGAATAGGTGCTACGACCAATTTTAATTTTCCTTCAAGATTAGGCTTGACACAAAGGTAAATTCTCTAGATAAAGCAACTACGATGAACTTACCTATATGACAAGAACAACGATAAACACAATACAATAACAAGTAAAGGGGAAGGGAACGAGGTAGTCGATATGAAGCATGCAGAGAGACGATGTATTCCCGAGTTCCTCCTTGTTAAGGGAGTACATCTCGTTGGAGGGGTGTGATCTTTGCCACAAAGTCCTACTCAACGCCACAAAGGCCTCACCCTATTCTCCGATGAACCCCGCCACAAAGGCCTAGTCCACCTTCCACTATTGATCCCCTTTGAGGCGGGAATCGAATCCTTTACAAACAAGCTTGGGGACACACACCAACAACCAAATTGGGGGCTCCCAACACCAAGAATCACCAAGTGTAGCAAGAGGTCTAGGTTCTCCACAAATGGAAACCCTAGACTTAAATCCCTCAAGTGAATGAGGGGGAAACAAAGAGCGTCTCGGTGAAGATGTAGATCGGGGCCTTCTCCTTCAATCCTCCAAAGATCAACAAGTTTGGTGGGAGGGATTGGGAGTAATTGAGGATTTGGTGAGCTCAATAAATGGTATTCAATGCAATGGATGAACTAGAGCTCAAGGAGGAAGAGGAGGGGTATTTGTACCCCCTCCCCAAATAGAGTCGTTTGAGCAGGAAAATGGAACCGAAAATTCCGGTTCAAACTTGAACCAGAAATTCCGGTTGGCTTGTATTCTTCAGATCTGATCTTCGACTGGGTTCACTTCTACCGGAAATTCCGGTTGGAGCGAATAATCCGGTTTGAAATATCCGAATAGCTTCTGTCCCGAACAGGCTCCTGGACCGGAAATTCTGGTTGATATGGAAATTTTCGGTTGGGAATTTCATGTTCACATTTGCGTCTTTAGCTTCTAGTACTTAGCCATTTTGAGCACAAACTTCCACAACAGGAAATTCCTATTGTTCCAGAAATTTCCGGTTGGAAATTTCCGGCTGATCTCTGTCTCAAAACTGGGCTGGGATCTTCCTAACCGGAAATTCCGGTTGCCCTGGAAATTTACGGTTAGAACTATTCGTCTCCTCTCTGTCCCAAACCTCAATGATCTACCTTCACCAATCTTTTGGTGAACGATGCGGATGTTGAAAATAACACCTGCACGCTCAACACCTCGATAAATAGTGTACTTAGTATTGTTAACTAACACACAAAACCAACGGGAAAACGAAATGCACTTTCACCTTAACCCTAAAAAGTTCTGGGATGGATATATTTTACACGAAACAGATAGAGAGGCGTTGTCACCTCGAAAGTCCAATCTAGGGTTTCTGTAGCCCTGTTTCGGCATCCTGTCGGAGGGGGAATCATCACGGGGGGCCTCTTCATCGCCATGATTGCCTCCACAATGATGTGTGAGTAGTTCATCTTGGGACTACGGGTCCATAGCAGTAGCTACTTGGTAGTTCTCTCCATTATTCCTCCATGTTTAGAGTCTCGTGAGATGCCTCACATGATCGAGACCACCGTTATGTAATTGTGTATGTTGTGTTTGCTCGAATCGGATGAACCATGAGACTATGATTATTTTTTTCATGTCAAAGTGAGATGCTTCACTTATATATGTAGAGAGTTTTAATGTTCTCTTGCAATACTCTCCGGTGTTTATGATTACCTTGGCCACGTAGTTGTTTTCACCTACAAGAGAGGGTTTATATGCTAGATAGTGGGTGCATGCCTCCCTTACATTTGTGCTCGAGTGACTGAAACGTGACGGGTGCGGGATGTGTTGTTGCCACTAGAGCGAAAACAGTGGTGCTCTTGTCTATGGACGAGAACCATTGGTTATATTATGTACTTTACTTAATGCAATTGTCTGTTGCACAAAAAGCAATCACTTCGTTGCTGCAACTTAATACCAGATAGATTTGCTGGATAGCTTTCTTGAGGTGCACTATTAGATATGGATGCATGCTAGATAGCGGTCCATATGCCTTGACGTAATGCCTATGATGTTAGAACTTGTGAACTATATCTCGTCATAATAGTATTGTTATACGTTCACGATTTGTCAATTGCCCAGCTGGAATTTGTTCACCCAGCATGTTTGTATTCTTTGGAGAGACACCACTAGTGAACTTATGGCCCCGGTCCTATTTTCCTCATATTTGTAACCTTCATTTAAGCACTTCCATAATTGTTTTCTTATTGTTCCGTTTTTACTTTTGTTACTTTTCTAGACTCTATACGTTTAATTCTCTCGTTTTCAGCAAGACCGGAAGATTGACAACCTTCCAGAAAGTTGGGACAAGAGAGAGTTTGTGTTTGTGTGCAGGTTCTACGCTTGTTGACGCGCCAGACAACAAGTAACCTTCTCTGAGACTACGAAGTTCTACTTGTTCGATAAACCCTGGTCCCTTAATTGGGGAAAATTTCCGCTAGACTACATCATACCTTCCGCTTTGGGTCTCCCAACGAGCGTGTGGTCATGTAAGCATCAACCACTAGTGAAACGATGGCCCCCGGTCATATTTTCCTCATTAATACAACCTTCTTTCAAGCACTTTCATCATTGTTTTCTTGCAGCACCATTTTTTACTTTTATTGCTTTTCATTACTCTATACGTTTAATTCTCTAATTTTCAGCAGGGCGATAAGACTGACAACCTTCTCGGAAAGTTGGGGACAAGATAGAGTTTGTGTGTTGTGTGCAGGTTCCACACTTATTGACGCGCCAAACAGCAAGCAACCTTCTCCAAGTCTTTGAAATCCTACTGGTCGATAAACCCTGGTTCCACAATTGGGGGAAATTTTCGCTAGACTCACGTGTAATCCCTCTTATTGATGAGCGTGTGATCACGTCTGAGAGCATCAGCGACTCACCGGGCAGCGGATTCGATGTAGTCGTAGAAGAGTTCTGAACAATCGTAGATCCTCACAACTAGGCCTAGTTGCAAGGATGTCGGTAAGTCTTCACTTGTGAAGGATCACACATATAATCTCTCTTATGGTGTGCACGTGTACGCTCATGTCAAACCATGAGGGCTCCACCGTTCAGGACCCGACACCGACGAAGAGAGAGCCTTCCGATGTTGCTAATTGGTAGGTCTAATCAACTGTGATTAGAACTATTATGAATCTGGAAGTTCTCAACACATGAGAGAAAAAACTAATTAGAGCTAGGTATAATCGGGAGAGTATAACTTAAAACCCAATTAGAAGAGGCTCTAATTCGATTAGAGATGTTTCTAATTACAGGCTCTAATTCAATTAGAGGTTCTCTAATTAGAACTCTAATTAGAGGCTCTCTAATTAGATATCTAATTTTATGAGAGAGAGAGAAGCACAAAGGCTCAATTGTTGTGTTCTCCAAAAAGGAGGGGGTGGGGATTATATAGTGGGAGCAAAGAGGGAATCTGCCATGTGGGGAGGTCGGTTTCCCTTTCCCTCCCTTGCCGCACCACCCTCCTAGGCGAACTCGGATTGGACTCCCCAATCCCCCTCCTCCTTCCATACAAATCCATATGCACCTTCTTTATGCAGACTCAGCCCGGTGAGAAGATCTACTACTATGTATTTTCCTTCCTTCGCAATGCAGCTAGGTTCGTCGTGATCGCGCATGACCTCGCACAACCCTCTGAAGAGACAAAGAGGAGAACCACTGCAGAGATCGGGGGAGCCGATAAAATCTCTCAGCGAGCTCGGCCATCGGAGGACCAAAAAGACTAGTTCTTTGCTAGGGGGAAGTTCTGCAAATTTCTTCCTCCTAACTCTCTTGCTAACATTCTTTAAAACATTTTTTAAAACTCAACACTCTTAAAAAGATTTTTTTGGTGAAGTTTGGCAACAAAAAAGTGTGGCAGAGAAAAGTATTTGGTGCGAGACGCGTTCAACCGACGCGACCCGTTAGCTGGCTCACGTTCGCGTCCGGTTATATACAACGCCACAGGTCCCAACGCAACGCCACTCTCTCCCTCGTTCTTTCTCGCGCCCCCCTCCCCTGTTTGTTCCCGTCCCCGACCTTCTCCGGCGCCGGCGAACCCACCGCGGATCGAGTGTTTCCTCCGATCAGGTGAGCGGTTCCCCTCCATTAATCCATGCCTTTCGTTCTCTCTCCCTACGCCTATGCGGACGCGCTCCTCCATTCGCTAGATCCGCCTCGGCGACGGATCACGTCGGGCGGTCGCGGTTTGGTAGATCTCGCAGGGATCCATGTTCATTCCGGCACCGGGATCTCCCCGCGTCGCGGTGGACCCCCGCGGATCCCGTGTCCGGCCCGTAGATTGCGGGCTTGGGCGCAGGGCAATCGGTGATCCTGCGGTTGATGGATTGGGGAGCCGGATCTGGCGCGAGGCGTGCAGATCTAGCGAATTGAAACGGCGTTTGACCCGTGTTGATTGCGTGTTGCAGGAGAGGCGAGGCCGGAGGAAGAGAGAGGAGAAGAGATGGGTCTGACCTTCACCAAGCTCTTCAGCCGACTGTTCGCCAAGAAGGAGATGCGGATCCTGATGGTGGGTCTCGACGCCGCCGGAAAGACCACAATCCTCTACAAGCTGAAGCTCGGCGAGATCGTCACCACCATCCCCACCATCGGTGAGCACCGGACATTCGCATCATTGTGTGCCTGTTTTTATTTACGTCTTGCTTATGTTGGGGAAATGTAGCAGTACTGGGAGAACATGCAGTTGCGCAATAACAGCCATAATATCAGTATGAATCTATTGACCGTTAGAACATTTCTGTTCATTAGGATCTCTGTACAGGTCACAAGCATTGCATTTTATCAATAGATGATACATTGACAAAACGACACAAAGTCTCAGAATTACTCTTTGATGCATTTTCTTTATAGACCATATGAACCTGGGAAAATTGACCCCGAGGTAGTCGTTTATTGGCAAAGTTTTGACTGCTTAGCAGTTGATAGTAACACTCACTCAGTTTTCCCTTTAAAAAAATGTTTACATGCCAACAGGAAGTCATTGATAGTAACACTCACTCGGTTTTGGAGCAGTATATAGTGAGAAAACCTACTGTAACCTGCAAATAGCCAGCTATGACATTATATAGTACAAGTAACTTGATTTGATATTGGGCAGTGCATGGTTTTTGAGTCGCTGACTAATCGCCGACTAATCGCCAAGTCGTTTTCTCAAAATCACGGCGACTCGCGACTATACAGCGACTTTTGGCGACTATACAGCAAGTCAGAGCCTCGGCGACTTGACTTGACTCGGCGACTCAAAAACCAATGGGCAGTGTAATCCTTTTGCTTTTGTATGGCATTGGATGATATGTGCTAGCATAATATGCCCATACCACTATACGGATTTGCACTGAAAAGAGACATTTTTTTTCTCATGCGAAGTATTAATGTACTCTTGCCTGTATATTTGAACATTTGTTAACCTGCAACATGATTTATCCCATTTTTTCTCAAACTTTACTTTCCTCCAAATTCAGGATTCAATGTTGAAACTGTGGAGTACAAGAACATCAGCTTCACTGTTTGGGATGTCGGGGGTCAGGACAAGGTACATAGATAACATACTCTGTGCCCCTTCACGAATTTATTTTTTAACGCTATCTTCAGTTTGTTGCCATTGATCTCCTGCAATGGATGATCTACTAGTTTCTCACACCTAATCTCCTAATTTGCTATGGAACAAAATAGGCTTTGTATGCTCTTCCTCTTAATTTGCGAGGCATCTTTTGTTAAAACTGGGTTCTTATGTTTGCCCTGTGTTTGTAAAAACAGATCAGGCCATTGTGGAGGCATTATTTCCAGAACACGCAGGGTCTCATCTTTGTTGTTGACAGCAACGATAGGGACCGTGTTGTGGAAGCCAGGGATGAACTCCACAGGATGCTGAACGAGGTAATTTCTTACACTGGGTGATCTCTATCTCAACATATCTAGAAATCTATGTGAAGGTAGTGTGAATGTTTTCATCTGGAATACTTGTTTGACTTTCTCCTATTGATTCTGAGTGCGGTTATCCACTGATTGCAGGACGAGCTACGTGATGCTGTGTTGCTTGTGTTTGCTAACAAGCAAGATCTTCCAAATGCCATGAATGCTGCTGAGATCACTGATAAGCTTGGACTGCACTCCCTTCGCCAGCGACACTGGTAGACTTCCTACCCTTGCTTGCCTCTTTCCCTAATTCAAGATATGATCGTAGCATTTCATCCCTGCCACTTTAGTTGGTTCATTTCCCCCCAATCTAGCCATATATGTTCATATTATCTACATTTCCACGAAGAAGATGAAATGTATACGGGCCCTTTTGTCTTGGTAATGAATATAGGTGCATATCGCTTTGGCAAAATACGACAGATCACTTGATGAATTCTTCTTGTTGCTTGCAGGTACATCCAGAGCACTTGTGCTACCACGGGTGAGGGATTGTACGAAGGCCTGGACTGGCTGTCCAGCAACATCGCTAGCAAGGTACACGTCGAACTTTCCCTTTTGGTTCTCTGCCGAGACCTTTTCTTCTGGAAAATGTGTGCATTCTCAATCTGACAAATTTATGACTAGGTTTGTCGTCTCACTCATTTTGTGCGTTCTGATCTCCTTGCAGGCCTAAATTTTCGTCAAGAATTTGGATGGATGAGCTAGGAGGTTTGGATGGACCGTTCAACTGGGTATCTAGGGATGGGTTGCAAAGGGATGTTATCCCCGTATGTAATGTGTATTTTCTGAGATCAACAGTCATTGAGCTCTAGCTGTGGTCTCACGGTTATATTGTTTTATTGTGTTTTTTAGCCCTAAGATGTTTCTGAAGTGAACAGCTAAAAGAGAGTCCTTTGTTCAATTTATCAATCTTCGTAATAATCTTTCAATCCTTTAATCTATTGTCTGTATATGTTTCTGAAGCAAACATTGCTCAGAGCAGTCTGGTCCTGTTTCATAAGAGCAGTTGCTTCTCTGCTTTTTTTTTCACACAGTTAACTTCAATCTCTTGACCATGTGCGATGGCCGGATATGCATGGTGAGGCGGAGATGCTGCCAAAAATATTAACTGGGATTCAGAAAAATTATCAGGTCTGGCGTTAACTTCAACAATGTGGTATTGCGTTTCCTCGCACCAGTTATTTTAGTGGTCACTGTCGTGGTGGTGTCACGGCAGATGCCATAGGATGGCTAAAGTTGTGGGGACGATGGACGCTGGAGGTATTCGGGGAGGGATCACGCGACGAGTAGACGCGTGAGGTAAGAACAACACACTGCAAACAACACGATCTACCCAGGTTCAGGGCCCTCGTGAGGAGGTAAAACCCCTACTCCTGCCTTTCTATATGTATTATGATGTTTCTCCGAGTAGCCACAGTACAAAAGATATCTCTACCGAGTAGCCTCTTGCTCCTCTCCGAGTAGAGCTAGGTCAAGAACTTAGGGTTTCTAGGATGAGAGTGTGGTCTCCAATGAGCATGAATCTCGTGCCTCGCGCAGGAGGCGGCTGGGCACCTTATATACACGATGCCCAGCCGGATACGTCCAAATACGAACAAGTGTCGACATAGTGTGCACACTGTCCTTCTTCCGAGTTCCCGCTGACAGCTTTTGCTCCCAGCCTTGGCTTCATCCGGAAAGTCGTTGGGCAAAAGTAGGGGACAGGCGGCTAACACTGTACCTAGGCACAGAGTAGACCCCCCATACCCTGCCACAGCATGCTCCCATGCTGTCACTGTCAGGCACGTCGTCCCCAAAGGAACAGTAGTTCGCATGCCGCCAATTACGGACCCAGGATACGCGGGATCCTGTGTCAGAACGGCTCCTTTGACTTTCTGGCCGGGTAGGTTCCCGCCAAATGTTCCCGCCAATTGTACTCGGGTCAATCTTCTACCCGAAAGGATAGAACATGCTTGATTTCTCCTTCTGGTCATCTTGAGGTGAGACCGAGTAGCAGTCAACCGGGTAGCGAGTACCAGGTAGTCGGCTACTCGACCAAACCTCCCTTCTGTAAGCCGCCTTTACCACCTGTCTTTACCCTACTCGGGGGTAACCCCCCGACAGCAGTCCCCGAAGCTGGTTGAGTCTTGCGAACTTGTTCACTAGGCTCATCCAGCTTAAAAACCAATCTTTGCATCTCAGCCCTTGAACCTCAAGATGCCGAGAAGAATCTCCGAGTAGCTGTCTAGAAAGTACCTTGACTGTTCTCTCTTCCGAGTATCACTTGCTTTCTACTCTGTAGCCGAGTAAAAAGACTCACGGAGAGTATCTTGGATTTCCTCTCTTCCAAGTATCACTTGCTTTCTACTCTGTAACCGAGTAAAAAGACTTAGAGAATTTTCTGGAATCGAGCCGTTACGGCACAGAGCACAATCCAGCCCTTCGCGCAGCAACTGCCCACGTGTCAAGCATCCAAGACCTTGTCGTTTCGTTGCCCAGGACACGACCTGCCACGCGTCCAGTTTTCACGCAGTGGGCCCACCGGCCGTCGTGTCCCATCAAGTGTAGTTATGGGCCACGATTCGGTGATGGGATCCAATGCGGCCGTTACGCGCGCAACTTGCGCTTGTGTGCGTTTCTAACCGGCCACAGGACCCACCACACGCCACGATCGATCCCACTCCCACGATGGTAACGGAATATCCGTAGAGGAGGTATAAATACCTCCCGGGCAATTTCCTTTTCCCCTTCCTCTCACTTTTCCTCCTTCGTCTCCTGCGCTTCTCCGCCTCCGTGCTCTCCGCCGCCGCGCAAGCTCTCGCGCCGCCGCGAAACCAATCTCTCCACCAAACACCTCGCACTCTCCCCACCCGCAGCAATGGCCAAGGCTGGCTGGGCCGGTTCCTCCGTCACGGCTGAGGACTGCGCGTGGCTCGTCAACACCCGGCGGGTGCCTCCCGGCGTGGAGTGCCGGGCTCCAGGCAGCGAGCTCGTGCCTACTCCGCGGGAGGGAGAGCGGGTGGTCTTCCTGTCGCACTTCGAGCGCGGCTTCGGACTGCCCGCCTCCGACTTCCTCAGGAACTTCCTCAACCATTTCGGCATCCAGATGCATCATCTTCCCCCCAACGCCGTCGTCTTCCTCGCCTACCACGCCGTGGTCTGCGAGGCCTTCCTCGGCGTCCGGCCCACCTGGGAGACGTGGCTCAGGTATTTCCACCTGCGCCAGCAGTCTACCGGGAAGAAGGACTCCGCGGGCAACGCCCGCGCCACGGACACCGGCTGCGCCATGATGGTGCAGCGGTCCGGGACGAACCACCCCCGCGTCAAGGGGCTGGACTCCGTCAAGCTCTGGCAGAAGACCTTCTTGTACGTCAAGAATGTCGCCGCCGCAGAAGGAGCCCGACTAGACGACCGCATCAACCTGCCGATTTGGAGCAACCGTGCTCCAATCGGCTTGTACTGGAAGGACAAGCCCGTCAACGACGACGACGCCATCGAGATGGAAGATCGCCTCAGCTGGTTGAAGGCGCAAGGCCTCAAGAATGACGATCCAGTGGCGTGCTGGATCCAGCGCCGAGTGCTGCCCTTGCAGGAGCGCAGCCATCTCATGTGCTACATGGGAGGCCCCCGCGACTGCACCAGGACCACCACCGTCGAGATCGACAACATCGATGTTCCTCTGCACGCCAGGAACATCATGACGACAAGCCTCGGCGACCACTGGCAGTACGGGTTCACCCCGTACAGCCGTACCAAGCCGATTGAGCGGGTACGTTATTCTTTCTCTGCACTACTTTCCGACTAGATAAGTCCTTCCCTTGCCGCGAGTAGCGATCTCCTTCTGCATCGAGTAGGATACTTAGCCGGGTTGCGTAGGCTTAATGTGCTTCGTGTTTGCACGCCTTGCCGGATAGCTTATTCGAGAACAGCTCCAAGGCTTGATGTGCTTTAGACCTGCACGCCCTTCCGAGTAATTCCCTCCCGCAAACATGCTTAGGCTTAGTATGCTTTGTGCTTGCACGCCTATTCGAGTAGAATGCTTAGTACATTGCCTAGGCTTTGTGTGCTTTGTACTTTGCACGCCCATCCGGGTAGAATTTCTTCCTGGTACTCGGCCAGTTTGTGATCTTTTTCTGTTTTTCAGGTTCTCACGCGCCAGCTCATCGAGAGCAATGACATCTTTGAGAGCAACTGGACTGCTGATCGTGAGGAGGACGACGTGCCTTCTCACGATGCCGCGGAGCAGTCCAACCCCTCTCGCTCCCCTGTTGCTGACAAGCGGGATGCTCTCCGCACCTGGTCCGATGAGGACTTTGACGGTAAGTTCTCTTTCAATTTGATTGCTTCCGAGAAGGATCAATTCCTTGATTGCTGTTTCTGACTCCTTCCCCTTTCTTCTGTATCCTCAGATGAAGGTGCCGCGGAGAAGGATGGCGAGGACGAAGGCGAGAACGAGGATGCGGCGCCCCTAGCTGCCAAGCCTCTGTCCGTCGCCGCTCCTGATATCCGAAAACGGACCGGCAGTGAGGCACCAGCACCTCCTGCCAAGAGGAAGAAGCCCACCGAGAAGAAGGTGGCAGTGAAGAGGTCCAGGCGGGAGCTCAAGTCCACCACCGCGTAAGCCCTTTTCCCGGTTGCTTCCCTTCTCACGCTGTTCTATTCTCCTTGGATCTTTTCTAACCTTTGGTTTCTTTCCACTCTTCAGACCTCCCATGAATGCGGACGCAGCTCTCGCGTCCGGCCAAGCCAAGGAAACTCCAGTGCCTCTCATCAATCTTGATGACGACGAGGCCAACACCGCCAGTGCTGCCGCTGCCAATCCGCAGACAATTGAAGCACAAAGAGCAGCGGCCGAACCAGCGGCACAGGACGCTACCGTCCGCCAGGAAAGACCCCCTTCTCCTCCGGCTAGCAATGCCGAGGAGAACCAGGACCGAGATATGCAAGACAGCGCCGCCGAGGAGCGGCCAGAAGCAGAGCCAACGCAGCCAACCACAGGGGCTGCCGCACAAGATCCACTCGCCACAGAGCAGCGAGTGGAAGCCACCACTGCCATGGACGCCACCCCAACCAACGCCGATCCACAGAGCGGCGTGCAGCCAGGTGATGCACCGAGCGGCTCTCTGCCGGGAGCTGCACAGGGCGATGGACCTGCGGCGCCACCCACCGCACAAGGCCCCACACCGCCCAGCTCCTCCTTGTCTGCGCAGCCCAAGGATGCACCTAACTCCCCAGCCGGGCGGGTAACCAGGCAGCAAGCCGCCCTGGATGCTCTGAGGAGCGAAGTGGACCGAAGGGCAGCTGAGAAAGAAGCTGCGGAGAAGGCCAAGGTGGAGAGAGAAGCCGCCAAGAAGGCCAAGGCAGAGAAGGAAGCCGCCGAGAAGGCGAAGGCCATAGCTGCCGGGAAGAAGGTCGCAGACCCCGAGAAGCTGCGGGCCGAGAAGGAGAGGGCGAAGAAGCGAGCCAGAGACCAAGTGCCACCACCAACCTCTGGTGGGGCACTTGTGATCCGTGAGTCCGGCCCAATTCCCGCCGCGCTCTCGGCGGATGCTCGCGCCGCTGGCCAGCCCTGCTATCCAGAATATATGATTGAGGTGAGCCACCAGCACTCAATCGGCTTCCCTCCTCAGGACAAAGCCTTGGCTATCCAGCACGGAAGGAAGGCCGTTGCCATGAACTCCCCTCCTCCAGATCCAAGCCAACAACAGACTGCAAACATTACTTCTCGCGGAGTCCAAGACAAACCCATAACATCCAAAGGCCTTGAGCAGGTACTGGACACAGTCGGCTTCATCGACGCAAAATGGGACAGCAAGGTTCTCGGCGTGGAGAAGTGGCATGGTCTCTCCCTTGGCGGCCTCGACCACATGCGCGTGGATTGGAACAAGGTCGACTTGGGACACAAGCCCATGACCGTCTCCACCGAGACCGCGACCCTCGCCGCCAAGATGTTCCTGCATCGCAAGAACTCCGAAGACGTCGAGCAGGCCTACGCAGTAAGTTCTCCTTATCCTTTCCGAGTTGAATTTGCTTTTCTTTCATTCGCCTTTCTGTTTCTTTCCATCACTCCCAGTCCCCGAGATTCTAGCCGAGTAGGTGGATACTCTCCGAGTAGCCTCCTACTCGGGTTGAATCTTATCTGCTTTAACTAACTTTCTTCTTCTTCTCGCTTCTCAGGACAGCGTCCTGAAACGGACTAACCTGTACCGCAATCTCCTCTGGAACCATTCCATCGCCAGGCGGCGCATTGCTGCTTTGGAGAAGGAGAAGGCTGCTGCAGAGGCCGCCAGCAAGGATGCCAATGCCAGCACTCAGCAGCTGGCCGAAGTGCAAGGTACGCTCTTAGCCTTGCGATTCGTGCGTTTTGTGTTTACGCTCGCTTATGCTTTCTTTTGTGCTAACTTTTCTTCTCTGCAGAGAAACTGAAGGGCCTCGCCGAGGAGCACAGCAAATGCCGTGCTTTCGTGCAAAATGCCGAAGCCACCATCAAAAGGCTTGATGGTAAGTTTGTCGCCCACTAGGCTTATTCTTTGAATCCATGTCTTCATTGCTTCTCGTACTAATCCTGTCTGGCTCTTCGCAGAAGATCACAAGGTGTTTGCCGCAGCACACCGAGAGTGCGTCCAACCGGACGAGTTGAAGCACGAACTATCCAAGCAAGCTGGTGTGTTGCTGGACCACCATGCCAGCGAGACCGAGAAGCTTCAACTTCAACTGCAACGGGCACTCCAGGATGCCATCAATATTGGCGGCGAGAGAGATCGAGCCATCGCCGAGAAGGCCAAGGCCGAGGGCACTTTCCGAGCCAAGGAAAGGGCCCTCGAGCAGGAATGCGAAACCTTGAAGAAGGCCAACGCCGATCTCTTCACCCAGATGAACAGCTTGCGCATGATCCAGGAAAGGCATATCTCCAACGAGGAAACTTGGAAGAAGAAGCTGCAGCAGCTGCGCAATGAGCTACCTGGTAAGTCTTTTCTTCACTACCTCTTTTCTTCTCGGTTGCATATCTTCTCGGATTTTCCCCTACTCGGCCATTCCCTTCCTGGTTTTGAAGGTTCCCTTTTCTCTTTCAGCGATCTGGCCGCATCTCGACTCTCCAACTGAGCCTTCACTGGCCAAGATCAGAGCTGCTCGCCTTGCGAAAGGTGAGGCAGCAGATCCCAGGGCCGAGATCGAGGACAGCCTGCTGGTGCTCAAGGGCTACTTCGAGCAGCTGGCAGGCTTTGGAACGGATCTGATGCATGAAGGCTTTGAACTGCACAAGCTTTTCTGGCCCAACGACCCTCCGCCCAAGTCCATGAAGGGCCTTGCCCTCAAGCTGAAGAACGTAAAGAAGGAGCTGAAGAAGTGGCGCGCTTCAGGAGCCCGTGCCGGTGCGGATGTGATGCTTCTCTGCATCTCATCCTGGTACGAGAACCTCAACATGGAGCTCATCCGCGGGAAGCGCAATGACTCCAAGTGGGAGCTGGATCCCGGCTGCGTGGCTACTCGCAAGCAGGTTGCCTACGAGGTCGCGGAGTACGCCGAGACGGAGACATACATTGATGGCCTCCCCGAGCCCGACACCGACGATGAAGTCGAAGGGGAAGGCGATGAAGAAGACGACTCCGACCTGGAAGGCTTCTTCGACTCTCCCGAGGGCAAGGCCGGGAAGCGGAAAGGCGCGGCCGTCTCGAGCAGCGACGAGGAGGTTGAGCACATCGAGACTGCTCAACTCGAATTCGGCACCTCCTCCGGCGCTGCTCTTGACGACACGGTGCCCCCTCCTGGCCAGGCTGCAGGCTCCTCCTCGGCTCCTGATCCCGCCTCGGTGGCCACGGCCACTTCCGAGCAGGCAGCCACCCAGCAAGCTGCCGGGATGACGGAATCCGCCACCGTCCAGACGGAAACGGACGCCACCCACGCAAGTACCGGGGAGACGGCCACCGCGACTGCCTCTGAAGAAGCAGCAGCCAATGCCAGCGCCGAGAACATCGCTTCCTCTTCATAGATCCACCTGCAATATTTTTCACTTTGACTATTTATCAGATCCCCGGGATGCCGGGAGCAAATGTCATATACTCTCTTTGTTGTGCTTGCTACACATTTTTTATACCCATTTTGTTATTTCAATGTTAATCAATTTTGAGCAACTTTGGCTCAATGCCGAGTTGTGTTTCCATGCGAGTCCCCGAGTAGCATTTCTTATTCACCCTGTCCTTTCATCTTTGCTCTACCCGCGACTTGTCGCTTGTTTGGTATTCGAGTCACAAGAGTCGAGTAGCAGGGTTGCAAATACTTAGCCGTCAGAAACAATCATGATAACGCAGCCCAACACTTAGCCGAGAAGGCGAAAACAAGGAATAACAGTAATAAACTGTCTACTCGGTTCCTGCACTCTTTCTTCCTTAGTGATTTTCGTGTGCTCATTGACCCTTTGCTTGTTCTCTTGCTTGCCATGAAGCCGGGTTTCGGACAGCAGCAAAGTCGAAGAGTTGGCATATAGGTTTAAACACAGTACTCAATACACTTATGAGTTCTAAAGTGGAGCAACCGAGTAGACGAACAGTAAAGCCGAGTAAGAAAAACACTTAGAGCAATTTTGGACGAGGGCAGTCCCCGAGAACAATTTCAGATTGCAGAGTAGAATTTCAACTCGGATAAGAGGGTACATACACAGCTTTGCTTACGAATGAAAGCGACGAAGTAGAGCTACATTCCAAGGGCGCTTGGTTTCCTCTCCAGCTTTATCTGCCCTGTTCGCCTGTGACGGGCGCACATCTACAAGGTAGTACGCATCATTGTGCAGCGCTTTGCTCACAATAAAAGGCCCTTCCCATGGAGGAGACAACTTGTGCATCCCGGCTGTGCGCTGCACAAGCCTAAGGACCATGTCTCCTTCTCGGAAAACCCTTGGGTTCACCTTTCGGCTATGATAACGCCGCAGGTTTTGCTGGTAGATAGCCGAACGTGACAGAGTCAGCTCTCTTGCTTCTTCAAGCAGGTCAACGTCGTCTTCTCGAGCTTCTCTCGCCTCCACCTCAGTGTAGAGGGCTACTCGGGGGGAGTCATGCTCTAAGTCTATTGGCAACACGGCCTCAGCCCCGTATACCAAGAAGAATGGCGTGTAGCCGGTTGACCGGTTAGGGGTAGTCCTTAGACTCCACAACACCGCTGGCAACTCTTCTAGCCAACACCCAGGTGTTTTCAGCAACGGCTCGATCAGCCTTGGCTTTATGCCTGCCAGTACCATTCCATTTGCTCTCTCAACTTGCCCATTGGAGGCAGGGTGCGCGACTGACGCAACGTCTAGTCGGATATGCTTATCTCTGCAAAATCGCACCATTGCCCCCTCTGCGAAGTTGGTGCCGTTGTCGGTGATGATACTGTGCGGGTAGCCGTATCTCATGATCACATCCTTCACAAACTTCACGGCTGTGACTCCATCACATTTCCGAATAGGTTTCACCTCAATCCACTTGGTGAACTTGTCCACCATGACCAAAATATGTGTCATGTTCCCTTTAGCCGGCTTGAAGGGCCCAACCATATCCAAGCACCAAACAGCAAATGGCCATGTGATAGGAATTGTTTTCAACTCGGAAGCAGGCATGTGAATATTACTTGCAAACATCTGGCAGCCGTTGCACTTCCTCACGATATCTTCAGCTTGCTGCAGCGCAGTGAGCCAGTAAAAGCCATGCCGAAAAGCTTTCTTGACCAAAGCCCGAGAAGAGGCGTGGTGCCCGCATTCCCCTTGATGTATCTCCACCAATATTTCTTCTCCTTCTTCTGGACTCACACACCGTTGCAGCACACCAGTGGTACTTCTTTTATGCAGCACATCTTGGACTATAGTGTAGCCCTTGGACTTTCTCTGAATCTGCCTCGCAGTCACTTCATCTTCAGGCAAAGCACCGTCCCTTAGAAAGGATAATATGGGCATAGCCCAACTCGGTGTCTCCCGTATGGGAAACACTGGTTCGTCCAGTTCCATTGGGACAGGCTCTTGCGGTTGCACAGGAGGAGTAGGAGTGCTTCTTTGCAGCCCGGACCGATTGGCGAGAACTTCTTCAATGAATGCAACAGCTTCTGGGTTGAGGGCAGCAGTCCCCGAGTACTGAGCGACAGTCCCCGAGTAGGGAGCGACAGTCCCCGAGTAGGGAGCGGCAGTCCCCGAGTAGGGAGCGGCAGTCCCCGAGTAGGGAGCGGCAGTCCCCGAGTAGGGAGCGACAGTCCCCGAGTAGGGAACGGCAGTCCCCGAGTACTGAGCGACAGTCCCCGAGTAGGTAGCGGCAGTCCCCGAGTAGGGAACGGCAGTCCCCGAGTAGGGAACGGCAGTCCCCGAGTAGGGAACGGCAGTCCCCGAGTAGGGAACGGCAGTCCCCGGGTAGGGAACGGCAGTCCCCGGGTTTCCTGCAGCACTCTCCCAGTCAATTTCCATTGGGTCAGATTCTTCACTTGGCAGAGAAGGAACAAAGATGGATTCCGAGTTGGGGGAAGGCTTGATGGAAGGCTTCCTCAAATGCTCCAAGGCAATCCCTGCTGGGATGGACTGCCGAGAAGATCCCAACTTGGACAGCTCATCTGCTGCTTCGTTCTCTGCTCGGTGAATGTGCTGGAACTCACAGCCTTCGAAGAACCCAGTCATAGACTGTACCAGGAAGCGATACGATGCCATATTGGCATCCAAAGCATCCCAAGTACCCGAAACTTGCTGCACTACCAGATCTGAATCGCCGTAGCATATAATGCGCTGCACACCAACCTCCTTGGCTACTCGCAGACCATGCACCACTGCCTCGTACTCGGCTACATTGTTGGATGCCTTGAAGTGAATTTGCAGCACATACTTGAGTTGATCCCGCTTGGGTGATGTAAGCACAACACCAGCGCCAAGGCCTTCTTTCACTTTTGAGCCATCAAAGTGCATCCGCCAATAATTGGAGACTGGAGCAGGAGGCTCATACTGCATCTCGGCCCAGTCCACGAGAAACTCTGCCAGGACCTGAGATTTGATTGCTTCTCTTCTCGCATACGCGGGAGCGTACGCGGCTAGCTCAATCGCCCACTTGGCCACTCTGCCACTCGCCTCCTTGTTACCCATGATATCCGAGATGGGAGCTGAACTCACAACAGTGACAGGGTGCTCCTGGAAATAGTGCTTCAGCTTCCTTGCGCCCAGGTACACACCATATGTCATCTTCTGGTAGTGCGGATAGTTTTGCTTGGAACTGGACAACACTTCACTGAGATAATAGACTGGGCGCTGCACACTCTTGCCTTCTTCTTCTCGCTCCACCACAATCACCACGCTGACTACTCGGTTAGTCGCAGCAATGTACAACAGCATAGGCTCCTTGGGTAGCGGACTAGCCAAGACGGGAGCAGTAGCCAGCATTGCTTTCAACTCATTGAAGGCCACATCCGCCTGCGGAGTCCAGGCAAACTTGTCACTTTTCTTCATCAGTTGGTACAGAGGCAAAGCCTTCTCGCCCATTCGGCCCAGGAAACGGCTCAGGGAAGCCAAACAACCCGTGAACTTCTGCACATCTTTCAGTGATCTCGGCAAAGACATGCCCTCAATAGCTTTTATCTTTGAAGGGTTAGCTTCAATGCCACGGCTAGAAACCAGAAATCCGAGTAGCTTTCCAGCCGGTACACCAAAGGTGCACTTACTCGGATTCAGTTTCATTTTGTACTTGCGTAGGTTAGCAAAGGTTTCCTCCAGGTCGGCAAGCAGAGTATGTGTTTTATTCGTTTTGATGACAATGTCATCTACGTACACCTGCACATTCTTGCCGAGCTGGTTATGCAAGCATTTCTGCATGCATCTCTGATAGGTTGCACCCGCATTCCTCAAGCCAAAACACATGACACGATAGCAATAAGCCCCGTACGGGGTAATGAAAGCAGTCTTTATTTGATCAGCAGGGTTGAGTGCAATCTGGTGGAAACCAGAGTAGGCATCAATGAAAGACAGCAGTTCACAGCCAGCAGTGGAATCGATCACCTGATCAATGCGGGGTAGCGGGAAAGGATCCTTGGGGCACGCCTTGTTCAAGTCGGTGTAGTCGACGCACATGCGCCATGCAGTGGCGGCCTTGGGATCCTCCTTCTTCTTCTCGACCATGACCGGGTTGGCTAGCCAATCCGGATGCAGCACCTCCATGATGAAGTTACTTATCAGCAGCTTGGTGATCTGATCACCGATGGCCTTCCTCCTCTCATCTCCGAAGCGGCGCATAGCCTGCTTCACGGGCTTGGCGTCAGGACGCACATGCAAAGAGTGCTCAACCAACTCCCTCGGGACTCCTGGTAAATCTTCATTGGTCCAGGCAAAAACATCCCGATTCTCACGGAGGAAGTGGATGAGCTCGCTTTCCTATTTCTCCGCCAACCCGGAGCCAATAATGGCTTCGCGGTCGGGGAACTCAGGGTCGACCTGAATCTTCTTCGTCTCCTTGGCAGCCTGGAAGGCAGTGCCCTGCTGGATACTCGGCACACCTTGTGCGCCAGCTTGCGCGGACTGAGCCATAGCCACCACCTCGTACATCTTCCTCTTCTCGGCAGCAATCACCATTGACTCCGCCAACTGGGAACCAGCAGAGGCACACTCAATGGATTTCTTGTAATCCTCGAGATGGTGATGATGCCATTGGGACCGGGGATCTTCATCTTCAGGTAAGCCACATGGGTGGAGGCCATGAACTTGCTCAGAGCCGGCCTGCCGAGTAGAGCGTGATACGGGCTCCGATGGTCCACCACCTCGAACTGCAGGCGCTCTGTGCGACAGTTCTCCCGAGTACCGAATAGCACATCAATCCACACTCGGCCAATCGGGTTGCATGAGACCCCGGGCACGATGCCATGGAATGTGGTCTTGCTAGGCAGCATCATGTTCTCGGCCATGCCAAGCTTCTCGAGTGTATCCCTGTACACAATGTTGATGCTGCTGCCGTTGTCGATCAGCACCTTGCTGAACCTCACATTCTTCATGGTACCCAAGAAAGTAGGATCCAGCACCAAGGCATAGCTACCCGGATTGGGCATCACCTTGGGATGATCTGCTCGGGACCACCGGATCTCCTTGTCGCACCAGTACATGTAGTGAGGAACAGCAGGAATCACTGCATTGACCTCCATGGCTCGCCTGTGCTGCGACTGCTTGTCGTCAGGCTCAGAAGTGAAGATCATGTAGCTCTCATGGTGCTCTTGGTACTGATTGGAGCCATTGCCCCCATTGTTGCCATTGTTGTTGTTGCCCTGGTAGTTGTTGTTGTTGCCTCTGTTGTTGTTGTTGTTGCGGTTGTAGTTGTTGTTGTTGTTGTTGTTGCGGTATCGCTCGTTGTTGAAGTACTGGTTGGCTCCTAAAGCCACCTGGTTGACATTTTCTCTTCTCGGGTATACTGGCGGCCGAGCTGCAGGTGCACGAGCAGGCTGCACATTGTCATTGGCATTGACGGCTGGCAGGGGAGGAGGAGGAGGCAAGCCATCACTCTTGATTGCCTCCCACCATTCGCACTGCCGAGTAGTGTGGTTAGCAGGCCTCGACGGATGATGGGTGTGAAAGCTGCATGGGCCATCCTTCATGTCATCGAAGACAAACTTCTTCGGCTGCTCGGAGTTCCCGCTACCCGACTGGGATCCGCGAAATGGCTTCTTGTTACCTTGGCCCTGGTTCTGGTTTTGCCCGTAGGCTCCAGCAGGTTTTTGCCTCTGGCCACCACTGCCTCCAATGTTCACTGCATTGACCTCCTCGGGGTCATACCGGTTGTCTACTCGGCGCTTGTTGCGGAACTCGTTGCGCTTGCTGCCGTTGAAGTTTCTTCTCGGCTCAGAGGAATCCATCAGTGGCTGAGTAGGATCACCGAGTGCGTACTGATCCGCAATCTTGATGGTCTCGGCCAGGGTGTTCGGCATCTCTCTCTGCAATCTCTGCCAGAGCATGCTCCCATGCTGTCACTGTCAGGCACGTCGTCCCCAAAGGAACAGTAGTTCGCATGCCGCCAAGTACGGACCCAGGATACGCGGGATCCTGTGTCAGAACGGCTCCTTTGACTTTCTGGCCGGGTAGGTTCCCGCCAAATGTTCCCGCCAATTGTACTCGGGTCAATCTTCTACCCGAAAGGATAGAACATGCTTGATTTCTCCTTCTGGTCATCTTGAGGTGAGACCGAGTAGCAGTCAACCGGGTAGCGAGTACCAGGTAGTCGGCTACTCGACCAAACCTCCCTTCTGTAAGCCGCCTTTACCACCTGTCTTTACCCTACTCGGGGGTAACCCCCCGACAGTCGCAGAACATACATCACCGTCTGTCTCGTTGGTCAACAAAATACCAGCAAGACGATTAGCACTGTCGAATGGGAGCAGAAGCCAAAGAACACTCGTGAAAGAAAAAGGCTACATGTTGCTGGGGGCGATCGCATGGCGATGAGATATGTGGAACGCGTGGGGCGAGCTATCTTTGCGAGTTAAGATATTTCCACAATGTTGCGGGTATGATCCACGGTAGTTGACAGACGTCCCCTGCCATATAAGCCATTTGGAGAAGGCCAATGGAAATCATCACCCAACGGCATGCAAGATATGCCCGAAGGCAGGAGCACAAGTAAGCAAGGGACTAGCTCTAAGCCTCTAACCATAGAGCAACAAACGGCATGTACGATATGTCCGAAGGCAGGAGCACAAGTTCGTAATGGACTCACTCTAAGCACCATAGAGCAACGGAACACGCAGCGTGCAAGATGTACATCAATTGCTACCACTAATGGCACGATAAGTACGTCCATTTCAAGTCTGTTGTCATGCTACAGGTTTCACACGGCAAACCCTACACCTCTAGAAACAGGTTAATGGCAGCTAGAGTTCTACCCCGAATCAGTATATGCCTCGGCCTGAAATCTTGGTGTAATTCCTGCTTTCTACTGGAGCACAGCATGAGCCACCCAACCCCAAAAAATTGCCACCTCTCCCCAGCTTGGAATGCACACGAACCCATGGGGCCTTCAGTAACCGAATCAATCTTCACTTTCCATGATCTCCTCTGCAGCTGCGGCTGTTATCAGTGAAGCTGACTGGATCTTGCCAGCGTGCTCCAGCCTCATCAGAATGACTCCCCTGTGGCAGACCAGAACAGTGATTAGTGCCAAATTATAAAAGTACTAGACCCTGTCCTAGATCAATGGTTGAAATTACGAACATCTGGCTTTTGAAACAGTGGACAGAGATATTTAGATTACAATATGAGAGAGAGAGAGAGAGAGAGAGAGAGAGAGATACCTTGCCCCACGACCCTGGATGGATACATCTTTGACCATGATTCTGTTCACGGTGCCCCCATGGCTTACTAAAACAACCTGCTCGTCATTTGCTTCGTCATCTGTCATTATATATCATACAAAGTGTCAAGCAACATGTTTAAAAACATACTCCCTCCGTCCCAAATTAGTTGTCATAGATTTGTCAAAATATGAATGTATCTGAATTATTTAAGTGTGTAGGTACATCTATATTTTGACAAATCCACGACACCTAATTTGGGACAGAGGGAGTAGCTTATTCAACGAAGGACTGCAGCAGAAGTTACCAGTAGATTTCCCGACGACAAACACAGCTGATAAGCGGCAATCTTCTGGAAGCTGCAAGCCAAAATAACATACTATCAAGAACTCCTTCAAAGTCTACATACATGCATGTATTTAGTCTACATACATGCATGTTTGGACAAATGGAAGTCATCTATTTTGGAACAGAGGGAGTAACATGCATCTGAAGGTTATTTGCAGGTTAAATGCACTCCATAAATTGCAAGGTGTACTACACATTTTATTAAATATGAGATACTCTAGCCAAAATTATCCGCTGAGCGTGACAGGTCAGAAACTTTATTGTACCTTGTAGCCTTGCAAGCCTATACAATTGAAACTTGTTTTCCGGAAAGCATTTAGGGACACACGCTTCCCCAAACCATTTTCAGCTATGAAGAGCAGCCACGGAGGACTCAAATCTCTGACCCTGAAAAGGCATTTTCAGAGATAATTTGGTCAGTGCTTGGGCAGTGAGTGGGTGAAAGGACTGACCAAACTGCGAAGATGCACAAACCATTGCATCAGAAAACATTGTCAAAAGGATACTTTTTAAACGTTCTGAAACATGCCAAATTTGATATAGTTCACCGACATATCGCCGATGCATTTGATTTCTCAAGAGATAACTCATTTTCTTTGTTCGTATTTTACCGAACTGTAAAATTTTAATAAACTGCATCCATCTGGTCTTGCTAATTACGAGCTATTTTACAAAATTCAAATGTTTTGGCGCCACATTACCCGCTGGTATTTTTTTCAGGCATGATCGTGGATGGGATTACATCCATGGCTGCCATCTTGTCACCATCTTTAAGCCTCATGGCACCCACGCCTCTTGTATTTCTTCCAAGCGGACGAAGCTGGGATGTAGAGCAAACATAAATATAAAGAATAATTGTCAGTAATTGAAAAATAAGAAAAAAATGGTACACGTGAGACAGCAGGCAGGAAACTGACAATCATGCTAAAGTTGGGAAAAATGAAGAGTAAATTTCCATTTAAAAGATAACAAGAATCATGTGAAATGATATTTCTGAACAGAGTCATGCTCAACTCAATTATTTCTCAGATATCTGCGAGCATGTGATTTGAGAAATCAGAATAAGCCCCAATATAGTTTTTCTCATACATAACTTTCCATCACATGGAAAAACTATCTGGTCATTGGACTTGGCAAGCATCAGTTAATCCATACGGTACGCATATTTGCAGCCTACCTTGTTGCATGTGTTGACTATAACCCTCCCGTTTTGTGAAGCCAAAGCAACAAGATCATCATCCCCACAAAGACGGACCCACTTGAGCTCATCGCCAGGAACCTAACATGTTAAGATGGTAAATGGTATATCACAGATTCAAGATAACCCAGAAGTATATGGACATATGAGATAGTATACCAGGCGTATTGAAATAATTCCCGTTGACCTGATTGCTGAGAAAACATTCAGAGGAATTTTCTTGATATAGCCGTTAACAGTCAGCATCACTAGATATTGGTCTTCACTAAATTCACTCACAGGAACAATGGAGGTTATTTTCTCCCCCTCAGACAAAGAAGTAAGAAGCTGAAGAAAGGACAATCAAAACACAGGTCTGTTAGTATGTCATCTGCTAAATTGCATTAGCATGGCATATTAACAAGCCCTGTACCTGTACCATTGGAGTCCCAGCAGCAGTTCTTGTGCATTCAGGTATCTTATAAGCACGTGCTGAGTACACTATTCCCTTGTCACTGAATCAAACACCATTCCAGTAATCCAGTTACATGAGAGCACGAAACTATGAAACATAACTTAAACTGTAAGTTCAAGCAAGCGATGTAAACTTCTTAAAGGGAGTGTACTTTGGTTTTAAAGATGCTATTTAATTGGTAGAGCATAAGCTTATGCATGGTCATTCAACTCTCACTATTCCAGCCAAGCTGTAAACAGCAGTAACGAAATTAACTAGCAGGTGTCTCATTTGAACATTCTCTAGGGCAATCAGCTAAACAATCTAGTTGGCTGAAACTACTACCGTCCACCTCCATGGGCTATATAATAAGAGCTGTCTCCAATTTTAAATCACTCTCCCACCTACACAGGAAGGCCCTATCTGAAACAGATCAATTCCGACAGGAAAAAGAGAAATTTTGTGTGTTCCAAATGAGGGCTGACAAGGTCCATTCCCTCCTTCACAGTTGTCCAAATGAGGGCTTACAAGTGTGCCCAGCAGATTGCATGCTAATTTAAATTTCAAAGCAAAAGCAAGTTCAAGAGATAACCGGAAAAATATTGTCTGTCATCACATTTCACATACAACTTTCTAAATGGTAAATTTGGTTGTTTTAACTACACACTGCTCACATGTCATGTCAGAACTTCTTTTAAGTCTGAGCTTCAAGAACATGCAGTTGAACTGAGATATGCTGGCCTGATAATTTTTAGAAAGAGCAACCAATAACTGCAAATAAAGGGGGTCCACTTTCCTAACATGCTAGAAGATTTAATGACAAGTGTGCCCTGGATCACATACCTGAAATAAAGAACATGGTCATGTGTTTGGCAGACAATGAAATCTGACATACTGTCATTATTTCGCATCTTTCCAACAGATTTTCCAATTGTCCCCCGGTGTTGTAAATTGAAGTTGTTCGGGTTCATCCGCTTAAGATAGCCTTTCTCAGTAAGAATCTTCAGGTGACAGATATGTTTCAGGTTAAGAGAGGTCCAAAGTCCAAACACAAACAAGAAAAGGAAAATGAATTCAGCCAAAATCTATCTAGGACCATAAGGGTACATTAATAAATAATTGTGTTTCTCACCAAAAGCATTTCTTCGTTAGGAATAACATCCATGTCATCAACTTCACCATCTGCTGAATCTTCCAGGAAAGAACGTCGTGGGGAGGCATATTTGTTCTTTAAATCAGCTGCTTCCTGTTCGATAAGCTAACACACCGACCAGAAACAAGAGTTAATAACAGGGAGTGTAATCACAAGACATTTACCCCAGCAAAAAAAATCAGCAGACACTAGTTAATAAACAGTGAGGAAATTACAGAGCCTACAAAACTTATTCTGTCACTTGTACATTGACTTTAAAGTGGCTCGAATGTGCACACTCAACAAGGTCACGCTTTTTCACCCTGCCTGTCCTTATTTGTGGCTGACTCCTTCTCAGGTACTATTCATGATGAGGTTGCTAGAGGACGTCTTTAAGAGCAAAAAAGCTGCCGGCAAACTGTAGGGATTTTCATTTGCCTTTTGCAGATGATAGTATGTTGTTTACGAATGGCAGTGCACACCAGGCTCAGTTCATTAAAGAAGCTCTCAACCGGTTCGAGAAAAGTGCAGGACAGTTTGTCTGCTCCTGTTTGGTAACGGTTGCTCGAGGGTGATCAAGAAAAGGTTGGGTTTGATGAGAAATATCATGGTCTTCCAACTCCGGAAGAACAAATGGAAGATTCAACCCATCAAGAAGAAGTTCGCAAAACAAACAAATAACTGGAGAGAAAACTACCTTTCTTTGGGGAGCAAGGAGGTGCTAGCTAAATCTGTGCTGAGCAAGGAGGTCTAGAGCTAAGGTAATATTTCGTGATTTGGTTCAGGAAGCAAGGTGAGGATTTGGCAGCAAGATCAAGAACTTCATTGGGCCAATCAGCAAAAGAAACCAGATGTTAAAGAGTGTGTTGAGGGTGTTGTGCATAGAACTTTCTTCATGCATGATGCCAGTGAAGTGTTAAAGATCCATTTGTCTCCAAGGCAAGAGGATCAATAAATTGCTCATGATATAGCTAGATAGTCTCTAGAGTTGATGGTTTTAAATTTCTCACTGCTGCTGCTTGTTCCGGCATGTAAGGGCATCGATTCCAATTGTAATAACTCTTATGTTGGTTGATCACTAAACTCTCTTATTCCCGCAACAACAAAAAATGCGCGATCAGTCAAAGTAAACCAGACGTCCTAGATACAGCAGTGATGCTATATTTTTGACTAACCAGTTATACAATAAGGGTGTGTTTGGTTGGGTGGCTAGCCACCGGGTGGTTAGTGGTAGCCATTTTTTAGGTGGTTAGCGCCTGTTTGGTTTGTGGTGTGGGGTCTGTGGGGGTAACCATATTCTGGGTATATTGCCTCTAAAAACTGGTTGAGCTCAACCGCCAGAAATGTGGTGGTTGGAGCCAACCACCCGCTGGCGAGTCGCTAGAATCACCACCGAAACGTTTTTCCTGCCTTCACCTCCGCCAGTCTATCTTTTCGCTCCTTTCTTTCCCCCGATGCGGCAGATCGAGCTACTCCTCACCCCAGTCAGCACTCCGGGGAACGCTGCCGTCCGACGATGAACTGAAGCGAGGGCTCAGTGAGTCAGCGTGATTATGACCTGAACGCACTAATTCCTTTCCATCCCTCTATTGTGCTCAGTGCGGCAGGCTGCAAGGCGCTAGATGCGAAGCGGGGGGCAGCAAGGAGCTGGGCGACGGGCCGGCAGTCGTTTGTGTGCGCGGCCGGCCAGCTGAAGTGCGCGCGGAGAGTGATGCGGCACTACGCGCGGCGGCGGCAGATTGCTGTGTGCGCGGCGTTGTGCCTGCTGAGCCACGCGTGGCTGCGAAGCCAATCTACATCGATTGGTAGCTGGATTAGTTATCACATAAATCATATTAGCTAGATCCGTGGACAAAAAGCTAGAGCAACTTTACATCGATCGTTTGTTCTGAAATCACTCTCTCCATAGTCTAAAATTGGTCTAACGTGGACAGGTACAAGACAAGACACATTATTTAAGTTTATCATATATGTTCTAGACGTGATGTCAAAATATAATTCAATTTCAAAATTCTTACTGCCCATACCATACTTTGTTTGATTTATGTTACCAAAAACCGATATCCGAGGGTATTCTCACCATCGTACAAAAAGGTGACCATATCACCCAATCCATCTCTCAGCCCTCAAACCAATCTCTTCAACCAAACATAAAATTGGCTCAACCAGCCCACAGAACCAAACAAGAAAAATGGCTACCACCAACCAGGTGGTTGGGGGTACCCTCAACCAGTTTTACATAGCCACCCAACCAAACACATCCTAAGTACTGAGGTGATACCATGACAGCAAGGACCGTCATATGGATCATACAAATTAGTGTCCTCTGTCCTGACTCCTGACTAAACAAGGTGGTATTTGACCTGCCATGCTATTAATTTAATGGAACAACCATGGATAGCCCTCTTATAAGTACCCTTGAACATATCTAGGAATCAGAAGTTTAGGACACAGGGGGTGAGGGACACAGAAAGTAGGGTGAAATAACAGGAGAATTGTGGAGATGCGTTTTATCGTGAAAGTCAGGACCAGTTTTATCACAGGGTTTTGTTCTCACATGTTAACATGTAACACTGATATTCTTTACCAACAAAATTGAAGAGAATTTAGAATTTTGGGTATATAGTGAATTAGTTATTACTTTTCCTATATCGAGAAAAGAGTTCATAGACTTCAGAGGATAACAGGGTATAATGCCAGATGAAAATAGAACAGACTGAAGAGATGAAGAGCCTAAAATGCTGAACCTGAAACATCAGTTTCTTGCTAGAAAGGAGTTCATTCAACTTTGAAATGCCCTCCGACAAAGAATTAGCTTCATCAATAAACTTTTTCCGCTGCAACAACAGAAGCCTGTTCAGATTCTCCAAATAGGGAAATAATTTTGATTAACGGTAAGACAACTGAATCTAAAAAGAAACCTCGAGGGAAGTAAGTTTCCTTAGTGTAATGTCCAAAAGAGCTTCTGCCTGCTTCTCAGATAGACCATATTCTGCAAATGCAATTCAGGGTAAAATACATAGATCTGCCAAAAGCTTATATAGTCAACCAATAAGTACGTTACTTTATACTCCCTCCGTCCCAAATTAGTTGTCATACATTTGTCAAAATATGGATGTATCTAGACATTTTATGTGTATAGATACATCCATATTTTGACAAATGCATGACATCTAATTTGGGACGGAGGGAGTACTTACTACTCTTACTAATAGATATTAATGTGTTCAATACATGAACAAAACATTCATAGGTGATAGCTCTTGTTCTTAATGAATAGATACTTGCTCATACTACTGAAAAAATCTAAAACAGTGTTAATTAGTATAGAAAACTGAAAGGATAAGAATACAGTGGAGCTAGTGACTAGTGCAGAACTCAATATCGAATTTCCATTCTTGAGTTTCAAAGAAAATATCAAACAAAAGATGTACTTTTGATTTGCATGATGCAGTGAAAACTGTACAGCATTCGGCTGCATCTTAATTTGCCACATGCAAATTATAGCTTGACCACCAGTTGCTACAATGGAATCTCTAGGAAAAATTGGCTAACAAATGCAACCTCCAACTAAGTTTCTTTAAGCCTGTGATCTAAAGATAACCAAAAAAAAACACTCAACAGAGTGCTTCCAGAGGAATTGTTGTAGATGTGTAGAAGGTGAGAAGCACAGAAAATAGGAGACAGTGTGAGTTACAGCATTGAAAATTTTCTAGATTTCACCTTCATTGAAAGAACCACGTTACGATAAAATGAAGTTAAACCGATGAAATTGAAATAGAAGACGTTACCCTTCGCTAAAGATTCCTTTGCCATGGTGTGATTTGATGTTTCTCTTATTATTTGAATTACAGAATCCAAATTGTCAAGGCCAATGACAATGCCCTGCAGGACCAAGCAAAATAATCATTGACCTTTGATTATCCAAACAAGGTAACAGATCCGAACGATGTAACATATCCAAACGATTTTACCTCGACAATATGTTTTCTTTCTAGAGCTTGTGAAAGCTTAAACTTTGCACGCCTTTCAATAACAGAACATCTGAAGTCAAGGAACGCCTAGAGCAAAATCAAGATTTCAATGAAAAATTAGGCCTGAAATTCATTAAGTGCTACTCCTAGATCATTTATCCTAGTAACCATTCATAATCCTGAACAGGGACATGCAGTATAAGGAATTAAGGATGCTAAATGCATGCAAATTGTAGCGACTGCGACTGTGTGTATGGGGTGGTGGGTGGGTGAAAGCTTTTCCTCAAAGATGAACTCCTGAAGACTAATTTTAATTGTCAAATGCTAGGTTAATGACTTAATGCCACATGTTCAGTAATAGCACATTAGCACTTCACCTTCAGATAGAATCTACATATACTCCCTCCGTTCCAAAATAGATGACTTGCATTTATCCAAACATGCATGTATGTGGACATGTTCTAGTCCACATACATGCATATATAGACAAAATAGAAGTCATCTATTTTGGAACGGAGGGAGTATGATCTAGTGCAATATCTGGAAACAACAGAAATACCAAGTTCATTGATCATGACATTGAATGTGAATGGACAAGATAGAGGTGAACATCATAGCACCTGAAGAATTTCCTTCAGTCCCATCAATTTTGGATGCCCATTAAGAATACTGAAGAAGTCAAGGAAAAGAAACACATGTAAGAACTGAAGTCAGGTCAAGTTAGTTACTGTTGGAAACAAACAGTAGAGCATAGTAACCATGCCACGCTTGATTAAAATCATCAAAGCATAAAAAAAAATCAAAATTTACATGCATACTTTCTTATCATTTTTTACATGTAACTGTGCACACTTGTAAGAAAGGCCAGTACATATTAAATCAAACACACTACACACACGAGCAAACTTTGAGCCTGTACATATCAATCTCAAGTTTCTCAATTTTAGTTAGAAAAACACTGCTAGGAAACTTTTAGGTAACATGCACATCTTGAGAGCGGTCAAACCCGTCGACCAAGATTTCAAATATTTTATTTGACTCCTCAGACTATCTGCATATAGGGATGCATGCATAGCTCGATACAAGGTACACTTTTGGAAGAGCTTGATAGAAGGTCTTGGATAGCTATTGCTATATTTTATATACTAAACAATTGTGGCAATTTTAGTTGTGGTGGTACTTATCATGTTTGACACATGTATTTGCATCAAAGTAACCTCCAAATCTCAACACGTGATTTTTGCAAATAAGTTGTTAATGCATGGTATGGATCAATGGATGCTTCTAGTGACTAAAGGTGAAACATGATTGAGATTGAAAGTCTCCTACCAATTATATTTTTTATATTTGCGGCAGATAGACTTAATTATGGCAGGTTCAAGGCTTGTGCAGCTAAAAAGATGTTAGATATATATCAAGCTGAAAGAATTTCAATATAATGTCTAGCTTCTTGTATACATGTTATCCTAAAATTGATTTGGTCCGGACGGGTATTTTAGAAACTGGAATTCGAGCTTATAACTGTGATATATTTCCCTAATTTTTCAAGCAATCAACAACTTGAGGAACTTTAAAGTGCAAGAGGGAGAAAAGCTGAGATGGACATGGTACTATGGTTCAAAGAGAACTATTGGCTATCAAATTTTACAGACTTTCCTCAGACAAAAAAAAAGGCAAGCATAACAGTGGGTAATGCAGTTGATTGACATAAAAATTTAGGAAGCGCCTTAAAATAGTTTAACGGTACAAATTTAAATTTGCGATAATATCCGAAGTCTGAACATACAAGAATATTTAATGAAGTGGCCAATACTAGGAAAATCAAACTGAGGTAAGAAAATATATAACTTTATTGATGTGAACTCGCGTTTTAAGATCAATTGGGCAAAGGAATAACATCAGAGAAGAAAATGAAGAACAAATTATGCATGTGTGAACAATTAACAGTCTTGCTTTTACCGTAGAACACATGACCAAACAAAACAAAATCATTAAACTGTATAAATGGTTAAAGCATACTTACGCTACCATGTTGCAGCTAAAACTAGATTGCAATGATGTATGACGGTACAGGTTGTTCAGGACTATGGCAGGATTTGCACCTCTTTTCACCTGGAAAAGTATGCAAGAAAGGTAGTGGATTCCACATAAGCAACAAGACAATTTATATCCTTGGGCCCTGGTTATTTCAGTCTTACATGATGAAGATAAGCCCAGACCAAGCAGTCAAAGATGATAGTACAAACCTCGATAACTACACGCATTCCAGAACGGTCACTTTCATCCCGGATGTCACTAATGCCTTCTAACACCTGCACCCAATAAAAAAAGGTTGTTGGTCCATACTGGTGGTACCAATGATAGCGTTCAAATTAAGCTTAAGTTGTGACCAACCAGCTAGCCAACATACTGGTTTTTTATGGATGAACCCAAACACAAAAAGGCCACAGCAGACTAATCAAAATAAGCATGTTCCGAGTAGAGAAAGAAACGCAACTAATTATGACCCAAATGATGTTACCTTGTCTTCAACAAGCTCAGCTATCCTTTGCACTAGAGTAGCTTTATTTTGCTGGTACGGAATCTGCATGTAAGCGTAAAGATTACAGATCGGGCAATATGTTCCCTATAAATTAGCCAGGTATAGCAAGACTATTCAAAGAAGCAACCAGGTACACAGGCATTGCTCTGAAAACAACGGCAAAAAATCTAACCTCTTTAATTATGATAGCAGTGCGATTGCTTTTCTTATCAATTATTTCCATTTCAGTTTTGCCTCTGACGACAACTCGTCCACGCCCTGTTCTATAAGCCTCCAGAATACTATACAAAAGGAGAAAAACATATGCAGAATCTAGCACCTTAGTGTTGAAACAGTGAAGAGAAAGAAGACCAATTAAATAAGAATCAAGTACCCATTATTTCCCATGATTATCCCTCCTGTAGGAAAATCGGGACCAGGCATGCATTCTAGTAGTTCTTGGAGCTGGCATATAACATGAAATTGCAATCAAGATTATGAAAAATCTACAAAATATAGAAGCAAAAGGAATAGAAGAACAGAACTACAGAAATACATTTAAGAGCAACAGTCCACTATTATGAATCTAAAATTTTATCCTAGCATGTCTAAACTAATGACAATGTTTTCATGATATTTTTTTTAGAGAATATGCAAAAGATGTACATGTACTTTTGGTTAAGACGAAATGTAAAATAAGCACCTTCAAGAGTTTGCCACCAATATTTATTTAATAAGAATTTGTACGTCTTAAGTGATGCTAGCTACACTCAGAGATTGGTGTTCACTTGTAATAAATAACAATCTAGTGGCGCTGCTTCTACAACTGAGATGTGTGGATGTGTATTATACATTTCAGTTCGACCAACTTAGCTATTTCAACATTTCGCAACAAAAGGCAATCATTTGAAAGGCTTTGCAGACACAATCCAAGACCAGCATAGCAGCAAGTCTCGACTGGGCAAGCCCTCTAGTATCCTGGCCCTAGTGTCTTCTGCCAAAGAACCTTCAATGTTTTAGCACAAAAGAGTGGAGGCCAAACAACAAGTATTGCAATTGTACTTGAAAGCTCTGGTCATGATCAGAAAAGGGCAACATGACCATATACTTGACATATTCTATCGGTAAACGTTTACCAGGAATCAGCTGAGTCCTGAGTGCTAGCCAGGTATGCCATCACCAACCAATAAGGGCGTGTTTGGTAGCCCGGGTGGGCTGAGAAAATCTCTCCCCGCCCCACTTTTATGTGTTTGGTAGGCCGGTTCGACCAACTGGGCAGTGCCCACCTCGCCCAGAAAAAGCTCCTCAGCCAGGCTGAGGAGAGAAGCCACGATCGAGCTTCGCACCTCAGCCCGGCTGCCCTCGACCGAAAATCCCCGCGCGGCCCCACCCCCAGACCGTGACGCTGTCCTCTCTCTCCCTCTCATTTTTCTAAGCACCAACTCTCTCTCTGAGCTCCTCCCTCACACCCGACGCCGCCACCACCATGCTCCCTCCCCCTCGCTTGGCTCCCTCCCGCCCCAACCGCTTGGAGGCCAGCCCGCCGCGCGGCTCCAGCCCCGGAGGTGGTGGCGCCCAGGGGTCGCGGCGCGACTCGCCACGCGAACACGGGAGGAGGACATCGCCGGCCGAGAACACGCGCGTGAACGTAGCGGAATCCTGGGTTTGACTCCCCCGTTCCGCCGCGAGCGCGTCGTCTACAGCTTGGACTCCGACTCGCCGAGCTCCAGGCCAGTAGCAGGAGCTCCAGCCCTAGCGGAATCCTTGGTTCGCTGCCGCGGAGGTCGCCCTCGCGATGAAAGGACGGGGACAAGCGCCGCCGCTCACCGCCACGGAGGTCGCCGTCTCGCGTAGGCGCATGCGGTGGCTCCTCTCGCCCGCCGGGCGTCTCCTCTCGCCGGCGGCGGCGCCGGAGCCCGAGGAGAACGGCCCAGGGACTCGATTGCTTTTACTTTCGTTTGTGCAGGGACTTGATTGCGTTTTCTTTTGTAATCAGGGACTGGATTGTTTTTTATTTTTGTAGAGCATGGCTCTGATCATACGACCTACCAAACAGAGTCTGAGCTGAGCTGAGCTCAGCTCATACTACCTACCAAACACAACACAAAAACCGAACTTGTATATGCTCAACATGGCTGGACTCAGCTTGTATAGGAGGAGATATGCCAACCGGGCTACCAAACACACCCTAAGTGGTTATTTATGTATTCATCGTGTTATGGACTATGATGCAATTAACAGATGGAAGTCGATTGATCGAAAGGAGATGATAGAATACTTACCGTAGCTTCAGGATTTTGAATTATAACAGACAGTGCATCAACAAGTTCACCCAAATTATGAGGAGGAATATTTGTGGCCATTCCAACCTGAGACAATACCACACATCAACAAAATCAAATCCAGAGCATCATGTTTTCTTTTTTGAATAAATATCCAGATGAGCTGAACGTTTCTTAATCTTATAAAAGAGCTCATACTGCAATTCCAGCAGATCCATTCAACAGTAGTGATGGCACACGAGCAGGCAACAATGATGGTTCTTTCTGTGAATTATCAAAGTTTGGAACGTAGTCGACCTGTCCAATGGCAAACAAGTGGCATGAAATAGGTACGAAAAAGGAACATGCGCGTTAAACAACATGTGCACACACGCACAAAGAGAATAAACATGAAGAACTGAAGCATAAAGATATACAGTATTCAGCTCCAGATCAGTCAGAAACATGGCTTCTGTTAATGGCTGCGAAATAACAAGATGGTCTGTGAGACTTCTGTTGGTGAAGAATTAGGTCACTTGACAAAATTGAAGTGAACCAAAACCTACATCCAAGCGGCACTCTGTGTATCGCATTGCAGCAGGAGGATCAGCATCTATTGATCCAAAGTTACCATGTCCTTGAACAAGTGGGTACCTCATTGAAAAGTCCTGCAAGATCGCATAGAGAAAAGGCTCTTCAGTTACAGTGAAGTAGGTAAATTGGACATATATGATGCAGCTTCAGTTGACAGCAGACTGAAATAGTGAAAGCCAAAGTAGAAAATATCCACAATCATCTGAAGTGTAGCTCGGTTTTAAATTGGAAATATGGGATATGACACAGAACATTCTAAATGCAAAAAATTATTGAAGTGCAATTTTAAATATATATAAGTATCTGCCTCATATCAACTGAACTGTTACTGCTATTTCCATATCAAGTAATACTGCCACGTTCCTTACAAGGTTGTCCAACCACTAAACTCGGTTCCTGGTCATGGATATACAAATTTACATATAATGCAAGTGCCCCAAGTTTAAATGAGGATCAATCAGCACCTGCTTATTGTGTTGACCCAAAAGGTGAATGTGTCTGGTGGAGTGCATGAATTTACAGTGTATGTCATTCTTTCGTGAAATACAAGGATAAAAACTTAAACAGATGACCCATTAATATAAATAAATATAATGATGCCATGACACCACCTACCACCCAGAGAAGGGGGGGGGGGGCGCATTAACACATTAGAATACAACATCCCCACAGTAATATTACCTGAGCCATTCGCACTAAAGTTTCATAAACCGCTGAATCTCCGTGAGGGTGGAATTTACCGAGTACCTGCAATAAATAAGAAATTTTCACCGTCATACTCCTAACAGACAGAAACGGGTCACATAAAAAAAAACACTACTGTTCAAAAAAGTTTATCGAAAGAGGTACAAAGGTAATGCTGTCCTGTGACATTATCCAACAACAGATAACATTTCTGCTAATTTATTTACATCCTATCATTTTCCAATATATCATTGTAATTATGTCCAATGTTGAAGCTCATTCTTCGACCCAGCCAAGTAAATTATACAATCTCTGGTCCTGCCGCTAAGGGTAAGGAACAAAATACAATATTATATGCTTAACTAGATAACTTCAGGATAGGTGGGCAGGCTAGACAAATATTAGAAGAGTTTTGATACCAGCAGTTCTGCAGCAAATTGAGTATGGTGCAAAATAAACTGAAAAACTGATCAGAATGGTAGAACATGTGCATGTATTGGTTTAATGGTTATTGCTGCTGTTATATGGTACCCTAGAAGCAAATAGCTTGTTCAACATGAGGATGCAAATGAACAAGCAAAATAACACCCATTAGCTTACAGTCATATCACAATAGCTGCAAGCCTGCAACCAATTGTTTGTTTTACCGAGCAGAGTTTAAAAAACTGTGAGGTGCATCATGAGAATAAATTTACTATTCAGCGAAGTCTTGGAAAGTGCTTTTATAAAGTTTGATTGTTTGAATCCTGGTTACAGCCTATCCCCCAGATTCCAAACCAAGGCTCAATTGTTTGTTTTACCGAGCAGAGTTCAAAAAACTGTGAGGTGCATCATGAGAATAAATTCACTATTCAGTGAAGTCTTGGAAAGTGCTTTTATAAAGTTTGATTGTTTGAATAGTGGTTACAACCTATCCCCCAGATTCCAAACCAAGGCTCGGAGAAGCGTAAGCATGAGCATAGTATTTGTACAACACAAAATCTTATGTACAGCACAGGCAAAAAAAAAAGGACAACGTGGTAAAACAGAAGTGGAATATATGCTTCAAATCTCCCATGAGATAAGAAGTTCCTTAATGCATACCTCACCAACAACCCTGGCACACTTCCTGTATGGCCTACGAGACGCAAGGCCCATTTCATGCATTGCATACCTGCAGCAAAAATTGAGCAAAATCACCCAGATGGTATGGAGCAAGGTCAATAACAAAATAGAATGAATCAAATCGTCAAAATGTGCTAGTTAAGCACTAGTCATACTCATAGAGATAACTTTGCGACCGGAAGAATACTCAGTGTTCCTCCAGTATTTCTTCAGAGTGGGAATTTAGAATGTTAAGTAAATATAAGATACTTCAGAATGCAGATAAGCTCAAGAAACAGATCCAGACATGACAGCTGCCATACTATACGTTCACAGAAAAGAGAGACGTCTCCAGACAGCTACTCCATACAAAGTTACTTGAGAACTGATGGTAACAACCTGATTGCTTAACTCAACAGTCTAAGGGTGATCACAGAATAATATTTTAGTTTTCAACAAAACATCAAGCTGTTTCTCTTACACGCTGGTATGACTTAACAGACAAGCAAGTATTTGCCAAAACGGCCATCAAGGCTTCTCTAACTTGTCTTACAAGCCTAGTATGAACTTTATTTTCAGAGGATGCTAGAGAAACAATCTCCCAGCCTGTGAATCCGAAGAGGCACGCATCCGAAAAGTAGTATGAGGTAACGAGGTGGTAAGGCAAAGCCAGTCGTTGCAATCGGTATGGTTGTAAAACATACTGACGCACACGGAAGCCCTAATCAACCAATAATACTTTCGAAACATGTAAATCGAGCGAAGCCTCTAGCCCAGCAAGCCAAGCCAAGCCACGCGCTGAGTGAGCAGAGTTGGGGGGGAAACGTGAGGGGCTCACAGGATCCTGCGGTGGACGGGCTTGAGGCCGTCGCGGACGTCGGGGAGGGCGCGGCCGAGCAGCACCGACATGGCGTAGGCCATGTACGCTTCGGTCGCCTCCTTGTGGAGCTCCACCTGCACGACCCGCTCCTTCACGAGCGGCCCGTCCCCGTCCGCGCGCTCATCCTCGCCGTCGCGGCGGCGCGCGCGGGGGACGGGACGCCCGGGGCCCGAGGAAGAGGAGGAGGGGGATGGGGAGGCGCAGAGGAAGCGGAGCGCGGGCGAGGGGCCGCAGGCGGCGGCTGCGGCGCGGCGGCGGGAGGCGGCCCCGGCGGCGGCGATGAGGGAGGGCCCGCGGAGGAGGCGCGGGAGCGGGATGCGGAGCGCCGCGGAGAAGGCCATCGCGGTAGGTTGAGGGGGAGGAGGTCGCGGCCGCGGGGAGGCTACTGCTGCTGCCGCGGCATTGGGGGCGGAGAAGACGGTGGGGGAAATGGCGGAAGGGGAGTGGGTTTTGCGAGGGTTTTGGGTTTGGATTGGGGTGGGGAGGGGAGGGACGGGGAAGCGAAATAAACAGGAGGGAGATGGGAATGGGACGCGGTGGTGGTGGTGGACGACAGGAGGCGGAGACCTCGGGCCTCGGGGCGAGCGACACGAATGGACGGGGCTGGGTGAGACGGCGTGGCTGATCCGACGGCTGCGGTAGCTCGCCTCGCGGTCTCGCGAAATCGGCCCTGGGTCGCCATGAACTGGACCCGCGTGTGCCTGCCTGGGCCTGTGTGGATCTTACCTGTTTTCGTGGACGTGGAGGCACAAGGCCTATCAATCTGGTAACAGAATGAAGCCGAAACAGCCCACCGATTTGATCCACTACCAGTTGTTTGTTGTGGTCGGGCCGCGTCTGCATCATCCACGAAAACTCCATGGTAAAAAAAAAAGGATTGTAAATCTCAAAAAAAAAAAAAAAAAAAAAAGGATTGTGCTACACGGCGGCGTACACAGGATGCAGCCGGCGGCAGTTTGCCCTCCCGCAAGCGAAGCGCGCCGGCGTGCAAGTAACCAAATAATGGGCCGGCCTGCGGTCCAACTAATTCCGCATAAAGTCCTAAAAAAGGGAAATTCTACTCCCACCTTCTTCCTTCCTAAGACAACAACCTGTAGAACCAGCGATCTGCCCAAAGCTCATCCCAAGAAAGAAACGAGCAAAATACCAGATCGGGGATCTTCAGCTATAACAATTTGACAACAAATTGCAGCGGTACGTCCTCCTACCCCGTTCCAGCTATTTCCCTAAGGATCAAACCTGCGATCACCCCTCCCCCCCCCCCCCCCCCCCCCCCCCACACACACACACACATCACCACCATCTCGGAGATGAGAAGTCACTAGTGGAAACAACCCCTCTCGTCCAGGGGGCCAGGGGGCACTGTCCCGGTTGCAACCAGATCCGGGACCTATGCCACGCATTGGTCCCGGTTTGTGTGCCCGGGGCAGCAGAAATCGCCTGGGGGCATTGGTCCCGGTTCGTTGGGAGATATTGGTCCCGGTTCGTACCAGGGACCGGGACCAATGCCTAGCCACAGGCCACGTGGCACGCGAATGAGAATTTGTCCCGGTTCAGGCCACGAACCGGGACCAATGTCCCCCTTCCCCTATATATACTGCCCTACCCCTCCCTTCCATCTTTTTTTTGCTTGGAGGTGTGAGGGAGGTGGGTGTTAGTGTGTGTTATTTTACTATGCACACGAGGTGTTCGACGAAATTCCCGAGCCACACATAAGCTCACTGAAAATGGTATCTTCGACCGAGGTTAACAAACTTATCTTTTTCATCTGTAACTGATACATAAAAAAGTAATATTTGTCGATGTATTGTGGTCATTTCTGTATTAATATGTTATTGTAATGTATTTTGATAAACTTAATTATACGATGCAGATGGATGCACGGCAGCGATGGATGTACGGTGACCGACGCAATTCCGAGTATATGGCAGGCCTGAATGCATTTCTTGCTGTACCCAAATTGCGAAGATGGTAGCACAAAGCTCAGTACCACACTGGAGTTGCTGAAATGGAAGGCACAGAACGGTATGACTGACAAGGCATTTGAGAGTTTACTTCAACTAATGAAGCCAAAACTTCCAAAGGATAACGAATTGCCTGAGAGTACGTACGAAGCAAAGAAAACTCTCTGCCCTCTAGGATTAGATGTGCAGAAGATACATGCATGCATTAATGACTGCATACTCTACCGCGGTGAGAAGTACGAGAATTTGGATGAATGTCCGGTATGCACTGCACTGCGGTATAAGATCAGAGCAGATGACCCTGGTGATGTTGACGGCGAGCCCCCCCCCCCCGTAAGAGGGTTCCTGCTAAGGTGATGTGGTATGCTCCTATAATACCACGGTTGAAACGTCTGTTCAAAAAAAAGAGCATGCTAGGTTGTTGCGATGGCACAAAGAAGATCGTAAGAAAGACGGAAAGTTGAGGCACCCCTCCGATGGATCGCAGTGGAGAAATATCGAGAGAGACTTCCCAGACTTTACAGAAGAGGCGAGAAACTTATGGTTTGGTCTAAGTACAGATGGCTTTAATCCTTTTGGGGAGCAAAGCTCCACTCATAGCACCTGGCCTGTAACTCTATTTATGTACAACCTTCCTCCTTGGTTGTGCATGAAGCGCAAGTTCATTATGATGCCAGTTCTCATCCAAGGCCCGAGGCAACCTGGCAACGACATTGATGTGTATCTAAGGCCATTAGTGGAAGAACTCTTACAATTGTGGGGCAAACCAGGTGTACGTGTGTGGGATGAGAACGAACAAAATCAGTTTGACCTACGGGCGTTGCTTTTCGTAACCATCAATGATTGGCCTGCTCTTAGTAACATTTCCGGACATACAAACAAGGGATACAATGCATGCACACACTGTTTGGATAAGACTGACAGTGTTTTTTTGGATAAATGTAAAAAGGTTGTATATCTGGGGCATCGTAGATTTCTTCCGATCAAGCATCCCGTAAGAAAGAAAGGAGGGAAGCATTTCAGAGGTGAGGCAAATAACCGGAAGAAGCCTGACCTCCGTAGTGGTAATGATATATTCGATATGGTTAAGGACCTAGAAGTAATCTTTGGTAAGGCTGCTGGCAGCCAACCAGTTCCGTACGGCCCTGATAAGCGCGCACCCATGTGGAAGAAGAAATCTATATTTTGGGAGCTACCCTATTGGAAAGTTTTAGAGGTCCGGTCTTCGATCGACGTGATGCACGTGACAAAGAATCTCTGTGTCAATCTGCTCTCCTTCCGGGGCGTGTATGGGAAGTCAAAAGATACGCCAGAAGCACGGGAGGACCAGCAACGTATGAAAGACCCAAGCAAAAAGCACACAAATACATTGCGCCATTACTTAAGCAGCTACGCTCTTACTAAAGCAGAGAAGGAAATATTCTTTGAAGTTCTTTACAGTATCAAGGTTCCGTCTGGCTTCTCGTCGAATATAAAGGGGATAATAAACATGACAGAGAAAAAATTCCAAAACCTGAAGTCTCATGACTGCCACGTGATTATGACGCAGTTGCTTCCAATTGCATTGAGGGGGCTTCTACCGGAAAATGTTCGAGTACCCATTGTGAAGCTATGTGCATTCATGAACGCAATATCTCAGAAGGTAATCGATCCAGAAATATTGACAAGATTACAGAGGGATGTGGTCCAGTGTCTTGTTAGTTTTGAGTTGGTGTTCCCACCATCCTTCTTCAACATTATGACTCATCTCCTGGTTCACCTATGTGAAGAGATTCATATTCTCGGTCCGGTATTTCTACACAATATGTTCCCCTTTGAGAGGTTCATGGGAGTCTTGAAGAAATATGTTCATAACCGTGCTAGGCCAGAAGGAAGCATTGTCGCACCCGGACTTCTAGAGGATACTCACAGCCCGCTAAACAGTAGATAAATGGCTTACGGGGCATACCGGCACCCGCATCTCAATATGAGTAGGCCAACACGTAAACGTGTGACAACCATCCTCTACTATTCATCATCCGCGCAAACCATCCCATAGAAATCCGACTACTTCCATTGACGTACTTCATAACATACACACATGGTACGTCAACGGCGTTTGAACAAGTGATATCACAACAAATCTCTAAGACACAAAGAAATAGAAATAAGTGGCAAATAGCTCTCACTAGAGCAGAGATAGCAAATACAATCATCCAGAGGACACATGTCCCAACAAGTCATCATTACATCACAGCGGAAGCATCCAAAGTGTCTGAGTACAGACAAGATCCAAATAGGCCTAAGAGGCCGGAACGAAAAGACGGAGCCCATCCACGATGTCTCGGATCCTGCCCGGGTCCGCTATCTACCCGTCAGCAGCCTCGTCATACTCCACGTAGTAGCCACCATGGGGATCCTCGGAAATGTAGTCAGCAGAACACGCATCCCCAAAGGGGTCAGTACAGACGAGTACTGGCAAGCAAGACGCACAAGATACCAAGGTGTACCCGGCAACACCAAGTACATATGCTTTGGGTTCAACGGAAGATAGGTGATACAAAAGTGCGGCGGCGGGCTGCCTAACCAACTACAGAGACACGCTACAACATTCCGGCTAAAAGGAAGGGATAAGATAGCGTATCGGAACCAACTACCAACAACCTCAAACAAACCCATCCTGGGTCTCGCCCCTTATCCAAAGAAGCAATCCGAGGATAACTCACACAGTTGGATTAGTGATGGATCAAGTTATTGTGTCAATAAGCTTATTACTAGTCAACTTATTATTGATTAGGTGTAAGTTGTCTAATCCTTGTTAGCCAGCCCCATCACCAAGTCATCCATAACCGCGGACAACACGGCTTCTCGAGAAGATTTAACCCTGCAGGGATGCGCCATTTTGGCCGTACACGTAAGAATATCCCGCCAGACGGGGGATCAACCCACCAAGCGAGGTACTCAACACAACCCAACTCTTCTTCGCATCAAGCCCAAAGAACCCCGTGCAGTTGAGCGCACGGCTAATCAAGCCCCACGAAGAAAAGGGGACCCTCATATCACTCTAAGAACGTGTCTCCCTAAATGTCGACTACAAAAGTTACCACCCTGGCGCCAAGGGTTCGCACCTGCATATGCATGCGGCAAATGGAAAACCCGAATTAAATGAGGCGATTTGGACGAGATGTGAATCGAATCAAAGTTGAGGGGGCGCCCATACACGCTTCCCACATGCGGTTAGCGCGCTCATCATGGATGTAGAGGACAAGAACTTTTCCTGAGTTCGACACTAGCAGGCCTCAAAACCATACCCAGCCTCCTGCCGGTGCCTTATCATCAAATTAACATTACCTCAAACATTAACAGGTTATTGTTTAAACATCGAGCCCCCAGAACATAATAAATATGGTAACAGAAATAACGGACATCAGACTCGAGCATAAACAACCCTAGGCATGCTAGTAAGACACAGGCAACAAGCAACGGGGTTATAGGTGTGGAGGATAGGCTATATCAGGGTTACAGGATAACATGTGATAGGATCGGAACACAAGCAACGAATCTTAAGGCTAGCAGGATAGACAACGGAAAGTATCGATATCCAGTGTGGAAAGGACACAATGGTTCAGGTGAGTGAATACTTGCCTGCAAACTCAGTAGCCTGGTACTGGGCTAACTCCTCTAAAGTAGTGTCGTAAACCTCGTCTGTCTCAACGTCGTCGTCTATTCGAGAAGAAGCAAACAAACAACGCAGAGAGACAAACAATCAATAACATGGCATAATGCACAAACATGGTATGATGCATGGCAATTTAATTGATGCATCAAGGATAATCTAGTGGACATGGTAAACATAATTAAAGGGGCCCATATGCAATTTTGGGTCAACCATCATGTGAAAGTTGATTAGTATGATGCATGGATGATGAAAACAATAAGAAAACAACAATAGCTTCAATTTGATATGTTGTCTACCAAGTTTGGAATTTTATTTGTTAAGTTATGAAATTTGGCTTCTTAAATGAGTTACACAAGCATTTGTTGTTTTCACCAATTTTTAGTTGTTTAAAATAGATAACAAAATTCATATTTGGAAAGAACACAAAATTTTAGGTGGAATACATGTTTCATTTGTTGACAATGGATTTAAAATGAATTAATTATGAATTAAACAAGTTAAAACAAGGTCTAAATGAATTTAATTCAAGTATGAAAATATTTGAATTTTTTATTTGTTCAAAACATTAAATAAAATTCATATTTGAAAAGATCATATTTTTCTGGTTTGAAAACATATTTTATATGTTCAAAAAGAATTTAGTTTGACCAAGTTATGATAGCAATTTTAATTGATTTAAACAAGATTTGAATTATTTAACCAATTTTATTTATTCAAAACAGGAAACAAGGTTTATATTTGGAAAGCTTGTTCAATTTTGCATGGAAAACATATTTTACATGTGCCATTTGAATTAAATTTGAATTAGTTATAAATTTGACCAAATTTGAAATAGTAGTTTGAATTTGAATTTTTGAAACTATTTGAAATGTTCAAAACAGTATACAAATGGTTTAAACATGTGGAGAATTAAATTTGGTATGGAAATCATATTTAACATATTGAATTTGAATTTGAAATGAGGGATTTATGTGAGTCTGAAATCCAGGGACCATTCTGTAAAATTACAGGGACTAGATTTTAAAAGAAAAGGGCCAGAAAGGTTTTCACCTCGCAGTGGCCCAGCCTGAGCCACTGACAAGGGGCCCTGGCCAACGTGGCGCTTGTGTGGCGTGTGTGGGCGCGCGCGTGGCTGCAGGGTCGCTGACAGGGGAGCCCCACCTGTCAGCGCGCGTTGTAAAAATGTTGGTTTTATTCCGCGCGGACGGGGACTCGATCCCGCGACCGCGGCGTGCGCGCGGAGAGGCTCTAGCCACTGGGGTGTGCTGCTGTATCGTGACAGTACGGAGGCGCGCGGGGTTTTGTGGTGCAGATTCGTCAGTTAACTGAAACTGCACAAGTTCAGTTAACTGAACTGACGACGAGGGGACAGTCGCCGGTGGCGGCTGCTGCACTGCTGCTGCTGCTCGTGGTCGGGTGCAGGGGCACCGTGTACGTGTGCGTGCAGGTGATACGAGGGAGCAGAGAGGGAAAGGAAGAGGGAAACGTGCTCACCGGGGAGAGGAAGGAGGAGGACGTGCTCGGTGAGGTGTGGTGGCCGGCGACGTCGATGAAGCGGTGGTGGTGATCGGGCGCTTCTCGAGCCCCTTCCTAGAAACGAGGAGGAAGAGGGAGGAGTGGGGATCCCGTTCCCGCGTACTGAGGACCACAACGGCAACCGCAACCACTGCTCCACCCCCGATCAAGTTCCGGCCATGGCGGCTCGACAGAAATTCAGAAGGATTCAGAGGAAGAAGGAGGGGATCTGAGAGGGAGGAGGAAGAATGGCGGCGGCTGGGAGATGGAGGAGGGAGAGAAAAGCTAGGGCACGGCCCCGGGAGGTAGATATAGGGGAGGAGGGGAGAAGGTGATCTCCTGCCGGTGGGGGAGCCTTCCCTCTCCTCTGTCTCCGTACAGAGGAGGACGAAAGGGACAGGTAAGGGGGGCTGGGCCTTGGGGCTGTGGGGGCTCAGCCCACTTGGGGTGGCCTGCCCCCCTTTTCTCTTTTCTATTTTTTTTATTTTTGTTTCTCTCTTTTTTTTTGCAGAAAAGAAAAAGGGAAGAAAAGATGGGTTTTGGGGTTGGAAAAATTTTAGGGAATAATTTTTATAGGTTATTATTTACAAAAGCCCAGTTGTGCCACTTTTTGTTTTTCAAAAGTTTAAATTTTGTTGCTGTTTGAAAATTCAAATGAATTTGAGTGAATTTGGTATTAATTGAATTATTGAAAAGAAGCAAGTTTAAAGTTTGGAATTTCAAGTTTATTGGAAACAAATCATTGGTTTGATTTGAAAGTTTTATTTGAAAAAAATGTAATAGAACAAGTATGAAGCAAGGATTTGAATTTTGGTTTGAAATCCAAATGGAAAAACAAATGAAAACAAATGCAATGCTTAAGATGACATGATGCAAAACATAAATTAACAAGGAGCAAACATTGTAAGGTTGTTTTTCATACTTGGGATGTTACAAGCATCTCGAAGGGCTATGGAACAGAGGAGGTCATTGGGTTCTGTGTTGACTTTATTCCTGACCTTAAAACGATTGGTGTTCCTGAATCGCGGCATGAGGGGAGACTGAGGGGAAAAGGAACGCTGGGAAAGAAAATAATGATACCCAGGGACGGGCATTCTTTCACCAAAGCATACTACACAGTTCTACAAAATTCTATGTTCATGGCTACGTATCTCGAGGAACACAAGAATATTGTACGCTCCGCAAACCCGGGGAAGGATGACTCATGGATTAAATGCAAACACATGGAGACTTTCGGAAGTTGGTTGCAAACACATCTTATAAATGACACCAATGTTGAAGATTAGCTGTACATGTTGGCAGGGTACCATCTTCGACTATTGGGAGTTTTCAAGGGTACGAGGTAAATGGGAATACATTTTACACGATCTCCCAAGATAAGAAGAGCACCAACCAAAACAGTGGTGTCCGCTTTGATACAACAAACGAGAATGGAAAAAATGACACATACTATGGTTACATAGAGGAGATATGAGAACTTGACTATGGACCTTCTTTTAAGGTCCCTTTGTTCAAATGCAAATGGGTCAACCTGAATGGAGAAGGGGTAAAGGTAGACCCGCTTTATGGAATGACAACAGTGGATCTCAACAATATTGGTTACAATGACGAACCATTCGTCCTAGCCAATGATGTGGCTCAGGTCTTCTATGTGAAGGACATGTCCTCCAGACCGGAAAAAAGAAAAAATAAGGAAACAAATTCATCATACGATGAGCTGAAGCGTCACATAGTTCTCTCAGGGAAAAGAAACATCGTGGGAATCGAGGACACGACAGACATGTCAGAAGATTACAATAAGTTTGTTGAAATTTCACCCTTCACAGTGAAAGCTGACCCCACCATCCCGTTAAATAATGAAGATGCTCCATGGTTACGGCCGAAGCGATCATAAGCAAGGGACACGAAGAAAATTCAGAAGACTAGATAGGGATGTTGTTGGTGATGTGTAATAATAAACGTGGAATACATGATCATAGTTCTTATAACGTAGTATGAACGAGATTTTGTTAGCCAAAATGATATTTATACATATTCTGTGATTATGAATGGAGTAGGTGCAAGTTTGACCAATAATTTGTATTGATCGGTCAAAAGCTGGCAAGCATTGAGTGCTTGACAACTATGACCAGCCTAACTTCATTATTATTCCAACCAGCGGCACACCCACCCACTTTTCTGTTTCTCTCTCCTCCGTCTGTTGGTGATGTGTAATAATAAGCGTGGAATACATGATCATATAGTTCTGTTTGATCAGTATTTTGTATTGACCGGTAAAAAGCTGACAACTATGACCAGTCTGATTTCATTATTATTCCAACCAGCGGCACACCCACCCGAGTATGAGATAACTGTAGGCAGATATTGCAGGCACACTTCGAAGTGATAGTACGGATACCATCCTGACAGATATCCTTAAAACAGAAATAGATCTTCGGTACTACCTTGGAGTTCAAATGACGCAAAGGGTTGCACCTCTGCGGTTACTTTGGCAAGCTGCTAATGCATACACTTATGCACTGTTTGAGATTTTTAGATTAGAATTTGAACTGATCTTGGATTGCGTGGTCTATAACTGTGGCGAAATTGGACCCATATCCGAGTATGAGATAACTGTCAAAAACAGGCGTCGGGGTCATTTTGTTAGATTCGACTCATCAGAATACATTTGTAGCTGCAAGAAGTTTGAAAATGTAGGTCTTCCGTGTTGCCAGATACTGAAGGTTCTTGAGATCAGAAATATCAAAGAAATTCCACCACACTATGTTTTGAAAAGATGGCGAAATGATGCTGAGAGTGAACCTTCGAAGGAGAACTATGGTTTTTCTGTTGTAGACGAAGAGGATCATTGTCGAACTTTATATAAAGTTGCAGTGATTATGAGGAGCATTGCCGAAATTGATTGGCCTTGCCTTAAATAATTCGGCTTAGTAGGTTCATCTATCCATGCATCCGTCGCGGCGATCGCAGTGATTATGAGGAGAAAAACATTCGATCGGGTCATCATCATTTGGCGACGCAGAATGCCTTGTATGCTCTGGACTCACTCGGAAGATCACAAGAGAAAACAAAAATTATACGATATTTATATTCAAATTATAAGCAAATAGTAAAATAATCAATAGTTTCAATAGTTAGAATAATTATTTTGTTAAACAAAAAATAGATTTGAATTAGTTATGCAAATTCTAGCACTTTTCATGTTGAAATTTTTGTCAAATTCGAAAGTATATAGAAGTTATTAATGTGCAAACTTAAATAATTTTTAAATTTTGGCGCTAAATTTTTTTGGCGCGCAGGATGCTACCAAATTTCGAAATAAGTATTGGTCCCGGCCCGTGGTACCAACCGGGACCAAAGGGGGGGTACCTCTAGTCCCGGTTGGTGGCACGGGCCGGGACTAGAGGCCCAATTGTATAAATATCTCGGCCCTCTCTCCAGGCCGAGCCACCACCCAGGAGAGCGGACAAGCCCTTGGCGAAGCCCTGCCGGCGGCGGGAATGGATAGAAGATCCCGCCGGTGCTGGCTCCGCCGGCGGGGTTGAACTAGGGGACGCGTTTTTGACAGAAAATCTATATATTAAAAAGGCCCGGGGGCCGTGCTTACATAGGGGCGCGGCGCGGCCACAGACGGCCGGCCGTGATTACATATGGGGCGGCGGCGCGGCCACAGGCGGCCGGCCGTTTCTTGGGGGGAGGGGGTAGCCTAGGATCTATATCTATTTGGGGGTGGGGCGCACCGGCGCCGGCCTACTCCTCATCGGAGGAGATGCAGTGGTAGGCAGGTGCCTGCCACAGGTGGGCAGGCAGCTGGGGCGGGCCCGCCGGTGGCTGCGGAGGCATCGGGGGCGCGTGCTGCGGCGGCGGCGGCGGTGGCGGCAGCTCCTCCGGCTCCGGCGCCCATTCGCCGCCGGTCCATGCCCAGGACATCCCGTACTCCAGGCCGGGGGGCAGCGGTTGTGGCGGCGGCTGGTCCTCCGACGCCTCCAGCTGGGCGTTCATGGCCTGCCACCACGGCGCAGGCGCTGGAGGGGGCGGCATCGCGTCGTCGGCGGCGGCGGCCAGGACCTGCTCCCACCGCTTGACCTCGTCCTCGATGAGGGAGCGGCGGGAGGCCTCGTAGGCTTCCTCCAAGCCGGCCTGGAGCTCGGGGTCGTCCTCTTCGGCGGGGATGTCCTCCTCGAACCACAGCTCCGGCTCCCTGCCGGGCGGTGGCGCGGGGTAGTCGGCGGCGCTCTCCTCCGGGGCCGTGGGGATGTAGGAGCGGCGGCGCTGGTCGTGCTCCTGCTGGAGCTAGACGACCCAGTAGGGGGAGCTGCGCGCGTACGCGCGGTCCCTGAGGAGGTGGGCCGGCAGGAGCGCGCGCCGGCGGTCGATCTCCTCGCGCAAGGCCTCATTGGTCGGGGCCGGCGGCACGGGAATGCGCTGCGGGTTCAGGTGCCAGCCGTCCGGGAGGTGGACGTCCGGCCAGAACACCGGCGTGGCGTGCTCCCAATGCCTCTTCCTTCCGCACATAGCGGCGGAACCGCTTGCCCGGCGCGGCGCGAGGCAGCGGGCGGGCTGCCGGAGGTGGAGTGGGGACGCGCGGCTGCCCCCCAATCTGGACGCCTCCCGGACCGAAGCCGAAGGCCTCCTGCGGCGCGCGGGGGACGCCGGTGCCTCTCTGGCCGGCGCCGCTCGAGGACCCGGCCTCTTGCTCGTTCTTCGGGCGTTTGAACCAGCGGCGGGGCGACATGGCGGCTAGGGTTCTTTGGAGCTGGGCACGACCTGGGGGGTGAGTGGGGTGTACGGGCGGCGGGGGGGCCTTTAAAAAGGACCCGGGAGGGGTTGGCATGCCAACCGGCAGCGAGAATGTGGCATGCCAACCGGTGGCGGTTGCAGGCGGCCATGAATGCGCGGGGGAGCCGAGGCGTACCGTTCGTGGCCACGCGCGCGCGGGGAAGTGGAGGCGCGGGAAGACGAGGCGGCCAGTGGGCCCTTTGACCGCGCGCGGCTCTGGTCTTACTTTAAGGACCGGGCGAGCCATCCACTAGGTCGCCGGCCAGTGGCCCCTTTGACCCCGCGTGGCCAGTGGCCCCTTTGACCCCGCGTAGCTAGTGGGTTTAATAAAAGACGCGGGCTAGTCGGCCCTTCGACCAAAATGTGGCCACTAGGCTTAATTAAATACGTGGGCCAGTGGATGCGGTTGGGGAAGGGGAGGCCGGTTGGGGTTTGCGCGACAGGATCGAAAAATTTGGGAAAAAAACGAAAAGAAACCCCTGCCGCGGCAGAGAAAGTGGCCACAATATTTTTTTTTGAGGGGAGCCATTCATCCCGGTTCCTAACACGAACCGGGACGAACTCCCTGGCCAGGTTCGCCACGTGGGCCATCCCTAACCATCCCGGGTCCTGGCACAACCAGGACCAATGTGGGAGGGCCATTTGTCCCGGCTGGCCCATCCCGGTTGCACAACCGGGACAAATGGGCCTTACCAACCGGGACTAATGCCCCTGTTTCCACTAGTGAGTGTACACATTGTGCATTTTGTTAGGTAGCATGCATTAGAAAACGGGCCACTTCCCGCATGTTGTTTGGTTTGGTGCTTTGCATGACCTAGTGCAACCAACCGAGTGTTTGGCTACATGCAACACTACGGGTACAGTAACCTCTTCTCTAGCATGGTAAGATTATCAGAGTAGAACAGAGTACTAACCGAATATGAACATAACAAGCATTGCAAAGTAATGAAGAGCATAACAGGTATGCATCAATAGGTAGCAGAACAATAAGTCTTAAACATAAGGTAGAAGTCATAACCAGGTAACATCAAGAGGTAGCAGAATCACAGGACAACATAAGGTTAAACGTCCATCATGACGTTGTCTGGATGAGGAGGGCACATTTTTACGATCTCGACACCGGTGGTGTCGAAAATGACGTCTTTGGAGCAAACTTCTTGAAGAGGAGTTGGTAGCCCATGCGTATATCGTGAGCCGTCGCAAATGGCGCCCCAACCCCTATCGAGGCATGCTCTGTCATTGATCATGTTCATGTCGATCGTCCAGACGCAACCGGTGTTCGTCTCGAGCCTAATCTTCGCCGGCAGCTCACCAGGTATGGCGTGAAGGCTTCCGGGACTAGGAGCAAGCCAAGGTTTGGGGCAACCACAGATGTCTACGCACGCTTCTATTCTTGTAGACAATGTTGGGACTCCAAGTGCAGAGGTTTGTAGAACAGCAGTAAGTTTTCCTTAAGTGGATTGCCCAAGGTTTATCGAACTCAGGGAGGAATAGGTCAAAGGTTTATCGAACCATGCAATTACGACACATGAAGTCTCTTGTGTCCCCAACACACCTAATGTCGTGGTGGTGTCACGGAAGATGCCATAGGATGGCTAAAGATGTGGGGACGATGGACGCTGGAGGCGCTCAGGGAGGGATCACGCAGCGAGTAGCCGCGTGAGGATGAATCTAGCACTGCAAACAACAAGATCTACCCAGGTTCGGGGCCCTCGTGTGGAGGTAAAACCCCTACTCCTGCCTTTCTCTCTTTGTATTCGTGTATCACCGAGTAGCCACAATACAAGTTTTGCTTATAACCGAGTAGCCACCCTTCTCTCTATGCAAATGTAGCCTCTAGTAGTGTCGTCCCTCGCGCAGGAGGAGGCAGGGCACCTTAAGTTATCACTGACACTGTCATGGGGTAGGCCCCCCATAACCTGCGACGCCCTGCTGACACCCTGGCGCGGATAAGCACGCGCTCTGCAGATGAACAGTGCTCCAGTACGGACCGAGGATACGCGGGATCCTGTGTCAGAACGGCTCCTTTGACTTCTGGCCCGAGTAGGAGACCGCCATTTCTACTCGGACCACTTCCTCTACTCGGAGGAGAATAACTTCCTTGATTCTTCCTCCTGGCCATCAGTGTGTACGGCCGAATAGCTGTCGACCGGGTAGCGAGTACAGGGTAGCCAGCTACTCTGCCAAACGTTTCTTCTGATCTTGCCCTTAGCACTTGCCTTTACCCTACTCGGGGGTAACCCCCCGACATTAGTCCCCGAAGCTGGTAGAGTCCTGCGAAGTCGTTCACTGGGCTCTGCCAGCTTAAAACCAATCTTGCCTTTGAACCTTAGGTTGCTGAGTAGAACCTCCGAGTAGCCCCCAATTCTGGCTCGAGTCTATTCTCTTCCGAATAGAACTATTTCTCTTCTTTGTCGCCGAGTAAAATGACTTCGCGGAATTCCTGGAGAGAATCTCGGCGTGGCAGACCAAATCCACCTTTCCGCACTGCAACTGGGCACGTGTCACGTTCTCGTACCCCCGATGCCTCGGTGCCCGGGATATGGCAGGCCACGCACCCATCACTGCGACCTGGGCCCACCGGCCCGTTGGGTCACATCAAGTGCAATTATTCGCCCACGATCTCGACATGGGATCGATTGCGGCCGTTACGCGCGCAAACTGTGCTGTGTGCGTTTCTAACCGGCCCACACCCCACGTCGCACGATTTTCGCGCACAAACTGATCCCACTAACTCCATCAGTAACGGCTACCCGAGGTGGGGGGGAATAAATACCCCCTCGGTAACTCCTCTTTCCCCTTCCTGCTCTCATTCACTCCCTGCCTCTTCGCATCTCTGCCGCCAGAGAGTGCTTCCGCCGCCGCGCTTCTCACCGCGCCGCTGCTCCCTGCGACGCCGGAAGGCTAGCAAATCCCACCAAGCTTCCACGAACTCCCACCAAATCTCACTTCTCGATGGCTCGCGACGATGACGCCCGCGCCGGATGGGATGGATCCGAGGTCACCCTGGCGGATTGCCAGTGGCTGGTGAATACCCGCCGGGTTCCTCCCGGCGTGCGCTGCCGGCAGCCGGACTGCGAGCTCGTCCCCACACCGGAGGCGGACGAGTTCGTCGTCTTCCTCGCTCACTTCAAGCGGGGATTCGGGCTTCCCGTCTCGGACTTCTTAAAGTCCTTCCTCGACCACTTCGGGCTCCAGCCGCATCACCTGCCGCCCAACGCCATGGTGATGCTCGCATACCACGCCGTGGTGTGCGAGGCGTTCCTGGGTGTGCACCCCACGGTGCACACCTGGGCGCGCTACTTCTTCTTCCGGAAGCAGAGCGTGCCCAAGCCGGGAAGCACGAAGAGCGCCCGCAACATGACCAAGACCGGCAGCGCGATGATCCTGCAGCGCGGCTCCACCCCTCACCCGCGCATCAAGGGCCTCGACTCGGTGCGCAAGTGGCAGCGGACCTTCTTCTACGTGAAGAACGTCCCTGACGAAGAAGGAGCGCCAATTGTGGACAGGATCTTGCTTCCCAAGTGGACGAACACGGCGCCCACCCAACAGAATTGGGGATTCAAGCCAAAATTGGAAGGCGACGTCTTCCAGATCAACAAGCGCCTCATCGAGCTGAAGGATATGGGACTCAAAAGCGACGATCCCATCGCCTGCTGGATTTCCAGGCGAGTGCTCCCGCTACAGCGCCGCGCGCACCTCATGTGCTACATGGGAGGCAATAGGGACTGCACGAGGACCACCACGTTCGAGTTGAGCAACGCGGATGTGGCCGTTTGGGCGCGCTCCATCATGAGTACCGGCCTCACCGACAACTGGCAATACGGCTTCGTGCCGTATAGCCTCGAGAAGCCAATCGGGCAGGTTAGTACTTCATACTTTATCTACGCATACTGATACCAAGTAGGTGGCTTCCCAGCTTAGTGTGCTTTAGTCTTTGCACGCTGCACCGAGTAGAAACACTCACTAGTATCTGCTAGGCTTTATGTGCTTTATGTTTGCACGCCATGTCGAGTAGAGGACTTACTAGTATCCGCTAGGCTTCATGTGCTTTATGTTTGCACGCCATGTCGAGTAGAGGAATTACTAGTATTCGCTAGGCTTCATGTGCTTTATGTTTGCACGCCATGTCGACTAGAGGACCTTAGCCAAATATGCTTTGCGTTTGCATTCCGTACCGGGTAGGATTCCTTATATTGCTCAACTGATTTGTATTGCCTGCTTGTGTTTCCAGCATCTTGATCGCCAGCTCGCCGAGAACCAAGAGCTCCTTGAGGCCAACTGGGACCCAGACCGAAAGGAAGACGACGAGACCGCCTATGACACCCACGCTACCCTCTGTGTCCCTCACACCGAACATCAGGGTAAGAACCACGTCGATGCGTCCATTTGGGATTGGTCCGAGGACGATGAAGAAGGTGACCGAGCTCGCCTCTTCAGTTGCGGGTAGCGCAATCTATCCTTTCTTTCCGCTTCTCAACCGTTGCTTCTCTACTCTGCAGATGATGCCGATGCTGATGAGGGCGACGAAGACGTCCTCGACGTCGATCCGGTTGCGGTGGCTGCTCCTTCTACCCGGAAGAGGACGGGTAGCGGTGCTCAAGAGCCCCCCGCCAAGAAGCCGAAAGCCGAGAAGAAGAAGAAAGTTTCCACCATGAGGCCAATCCCTACCCGCAAAGGGTAAGTAACTTCCCTCTAACTTATATCTTGTTGCTGCTTCTCGGTCTTCTTCTTCCCCTTCTCTTTTTCTGAGCTTCTCCTTCTCTTCAGCGACCCTTTGGACGCCGATGCTGCTGCTGCCCCCGCCCAGTCCAAGAAGAAATCACCCGTCGACCCCGAGTCGCTCATCGATCTTGATGAGGACGAGGAGGAGCCAGCCGCACGGGATAGGACGCGTGAGCCCTCTCCCGTGAAGGAAGAAGAAGAAGGCACCAATGCCCAGGACACGGGCGCTGGTGTTCAAGACATGGACACGGAGCAGCAGGCCCGCGCAGAACCAGCTGCGCAGGATGCTGCTCAAGATGAGACCCCCTCTTCTCCTCCAGCTGCCACAGCTGGGGAGAACGCTGAACAAGATGCCGAGTACCAAGACCGTGCCGCCCTTGAGCGGCAGGAAGAGAACCAGGAGCAGCCAGAAGCTGAGGCTGCTGTCCAAGATGACCCCGCGGCCCAGCCGCGGGTAGAAGTAACAGAAGATATACTGCAAGATCCCACTGTCGGGCAGCGGGTTGAGACGACCACGGTGGAGCAGAACCCGCAGAGCCAAGCGCAGCCGGCCGCTGCGCCGGGTAGCCAGCCTCCAGTGCCGCCTACACAGCGGGCTGCTCCACCCGCTGCACCAAGCTCTCCGCAGCCCGCGAAGAAGACCAAGACTGCACCGAGCCCTCCAGCCAAGCAGGTCACCAAGAAGGCAGATGCCGCCAGTAAGCAGGCCATCCAGCCTGATGCTCTAGTCCGCAAGAACCCACCGCGCAACGCTACGCTGGACTCTGCCAAGATGCCGCCACCAAAACTACCCGTGAAGCCTGCCGCGACGACTGGGCAGCTCACCATCGGCGCTACTGGCAGCTCGGCAGGCGCAGCCGCGGGATCAAGCGCTCAGGAACCGCCTAGATACCTGCCCTACATGGTGCAGATGAGCAAGCAGCATAACATCAGTCTCAGCAAAACCGAGCAGCGGCTTGCTATTACGAAGGGCAAGCAGGCCACGGCGGTGGACTCCAAGTTGCCAGCAAAGCACAAGCCCCTCTCGATCTACTCGCGGGAGGTCCAAGAGACTGAGGTGGTGTCCCAGGGGCTCGAGCAGATGATCGACCGGGTAGGCTTCATTGAAGCGGAGTGGAATAGCGAGGTCCTTGGCAACAAGACCTGGAACGGCCTGGCCTTGGGCCCGCTGGATCACTGGCGCATTGATTGGAACAAGGCGGACATGGGCTACAATCCCATGACCATTTCGTCCACCACCAGCACACTGGCCGCCAAGATGTACGTCCACCGCAAGGCCGCTGAAGATCTCGAACAGACCTATGCTGTAAGTTTTGTTTGCTTTTTTTTTTAGTTGCGGTTTCTTGTTCCGAGTTGCAATTTTCCTTCTTCTTCTATTCTTCTCTTTCTCCTTATCCATCATCCAGTCCCCGAGATTCGGGCCGAGTAGACGGGTACTCAACCGAGTTGCCGTCTTCTCGGGCCAAATCTTCAAAACAATGTCTAACTCCTTTTCTTTCTCCTTCTCAGAATAGCCTCTTGAAGAGGACAACCCTTTACCGGCGGCTGCTCTAGAACCACTCCATCGCCAAGAGGCGCCTTGAGGCCCTGGAAGCGGAGCGCAAGACCGATGCTGAAACGGAGAAAGCAGCCATGGATCGTGCCCTCCAAATTTCAGCACTCGAGAGTAAGCTTCTAGCTATTCGGTTAATGCGTTTTTTGTTTACGCCCGTATGTGCTCTTTGCTCTAACTCCTTCTACTCTGTAGGAAAACTTGAGACGCTGACAGAGGAACACAAACATTGCCATGTCTTCGTTGAATGTGCTGAAAGCAAGATTAAGGAACTTGAAGGTGGGTTGCCGTCTTCTTGGTTATTTTACTCCTTTCTCTTGGCTACCCTGCTCACTGTGCCGCTTCTGTCCGCAGAAGAGTACAAGAAGTTCCGTGAGGAGCATCTTGACTGTCTGAAGCCCGCCGAGTTGAAGCAGCAGATTGAGAGCCTAGAGGTAGAGTTCAGGGACAGACACCTCGCCAAGATGGAACCGCTGCAAGTCCAATTAAGGACTGCCCTTCAGGACGCCATAGACCTAACCGCCGAGAAGGACAAGATGGAGGCAGCCTTCAAGGCCAAGCAGCGGGCCCTCGAGTTGGAGAACGAGGTGCTGAAGAAGAGCAATGTGGACCTCATGAGCCAGCTGGCCGAGTTCCGCAAGGTTGAAGAGAAGCACATTGTGGATGAGGAGGCCTGGAGAAAGAAGCTGGAATCGCTACTCTGCGAGCTCAACAGTAAGTTCTCGCTTCTTGGCATCTGCTTGTTTCCGTCTTCTTCTGTTTGGCTTGATTTGCATCTCTTTTCTGCCTCTGTTTCTAATATTTTTCTCATAGCAATTGTAGAAACCTTCCCCGACCTCTACTCGACTTGCACGCCTGCCTTGGCTAAGGCGCAAAAGATTCGAGCAGAGAAAGGACTGCCCACGGCCACCAAGTCTTCAATTGAAGATAATCTTTCGAGCATGCAGACCCAGCTCCAGCAACTTAGGGGCTTGGGCACTGACTTGGTGCGCACCGCCTTCAACCTGCACTCTCTGTTCTGGCCACAAGATGCTGCCCCAGCAACCATCCGCGCGCTCGCCGAGAAACTTAATGGTGCCAAGGCCGGGCGGGCATCCGGAGCTCGGGCAGGCGCCGACATGCTTCTCCTCTTCATCTGCAGCTGGTATGAGAATCTAAATCTCAATACCATCCTCGAGATGCGCCGGGACTCGAAGTGGGAGAAAGATCCCGAGTGCGTGACTCGCCGCCAGGCAGTCGCGTACGAGATCGCCTCCTACGCCGATACCGCGTGCTTCATCGAGGGCCTCACTGAGCCTGACACGGAGGCGGAAAGCGAGGGTGATGAAGATGACGACGAGGAAACCGAGTCGGAAGACTTGGGCTGCTTTGAAGAAACAAGCGCCGAGAAGGGGAAAAGCAAGACCGTCGCGGGTAGCGACGAAGAGATCGAGAGCCAGGACACCACCCAGGGTGCAGCTCCCGAGATGGGCTCATCTTCCGGCACGGCAACCGGGGACGCGGTGCTACCCCGCACTCAGTCTGACCCCATCTCGGTGGCCACTGCCACCTCAGATCAAGCTGCTGCCAACCCTGAAGCGGACGCCGCCACCGCCAACTTGGAGAACACCGCTACCTCGAGCTAGTTCCTTCCTGAAACACTTATGCTTTGAAACATTCATCAGATCCCCGGGATGCCGGGTGCATATGTATGAAACAATTACTCTTCCCGTTGCTACTCAGTTTTTATTCCACTTGATGTTTTATACTTAGTAATCTGAGCAGCTTTGGCTCGATGCCGGGTTGCGTTATCATGCGAGTCCCCGAGTTGCATTTCTCATTCACTCCTCCTTTTTATCTCAGCTCTTACCTGCAACTTGTTGCTTTTTTGGTATTCGAGTCACAAGAGTTCAAAATTGGAGTTTCAAATACTTAGCCGATTGGAAACAGTCATAGTAACGCTACCCACCAACATAGCCGAAAAAAGTTAACAAAAAACAGTAAAAAACACTCTATTCGGTTGCCACACGCGTCCTTCCCTTTGCAATTTTTCATGTGTTCATTGACTCTTTGGTTTGTTCTCTGGCTTGCCATGAAGCCGGGTTGCGGACAACAGCAGAGTCGCAGAGTGTCCGGTGAGTGTAAACACATTACTTTGTATGCTTTTGAAATTCCAAGCATAGCAACCGAGTAGACAAAGATACGGCCGAATAGAAACACTTAGAACAATTTTGGACGAGGGCAGTCCCCGAGTTCAATTTTAGATTGCAGAGTAGGAGTTTAACTCGGATAAGAGAGTACATACACACTTTTGCTCATGAATGAAAGCGACGAAGTAGAGCTACATTCCAGGGGCGTTTAGATTCCTCCCCAGCTTTATTCGGCCTGTTCTTCTGGGATGGATGTGCGTCGACAAGGTAGTACGCGTCATTGTGTAGAGCCTTGCTCACAATGAAGGGCCCTTCCCACGGAGGGGATAGCTTGTGCATCCCGGCTGTGCGCCGCACGAGCCTAAGGACCATGTCTCCTCCTCGAAAAACCCTTGGGTTTACTTTTCGGCTATGATAACGCCTCAAGTTTTGCTGGTAAACAGCTGAGCGTGACAGAGTAAGCTCTCTTGCTTCTTCTAGCAGGTCAACGTCATCTTCTCGAGCTTCTCTCGCCTCCGCCTCAGTGTAGAGGGTTACTCGGGGGGAGTCATGCTCTAGGTCGATTGGCAACACGGCCTCAGCCCCGTAAACCAAGAAGAATGGTGTGTAGCCGGTTGACCGGTTAGGGGTAGTCCTTAGACTCCACAACACCGCTGGCAACTCGTCTAACCAACACCCTGGTGTTTTCAGCAGCGGCTCAATCAACCTTGGCTTTATGCCTGCAAGCACCATGCCATTTGCTCTTTCCACCTGCCCATTGGATGCGGGATGCGCGACAGACGCGACATCTAGTCGGATGTGCTTATCTCTATAGAATCTCACCATGGCTCCCTCAGCAAAATTTGTGCCGTTATCTGTGATGATGTTGTGTGGGTAGCCGTATCTTAGGATCACATCCTTCAGGAAACTCACAGCAGTAGCTCCATCACACTTCCGAATAGGCTTCACTTCAATCCACTTGGTGAATTTATCAACCATGACCAAGATGTGTGTCATGTTGCCTCTAGCCGGTTTGAAGGGACCAACCATATCCAGACACCAAACAGCAAATGGCCAAGTGATGGGAATTGTTTTCAACTCGGAAGCAGGCATGTGAATCTTACTTGCGAATCTCTGGTAGCCGTTGCACTTCCTCACGATATCTTCAGCTTGCTTCAAAGCAGTGAGCCAGAAGAAGCCATGCCGAAAAGCCTTCTTGACTAGAGCCCGAGAAGAGGCGTGATGCCCGCATTCCCCTTGATGTATTTCCACCAGAATTTCTTCTCCTTCTTCCGGTTCCACACAGCGTTGCAGCACGCCAGTGGGACTTCTTTTATGCAGCACTTCTCTGAAGATGGTGTAGCCCTTGGATCTTCTCTGAATTTGCCTTGCGGTGACCTCATCATCCGGGAGGGTGCCATCCTTTAGAAAGGATAATATGGGCATGGCCCAACTCGGCGTCTCCCGCGCGGGAAACACTGGTTCGTCCACTTCCATCGGAACAGCCACCGCCGCGTCTTTTTGTGAGTTGGGATTGACTCTCTGCAGCCCCGAACGATTTGGAAGGACTTCTTCAAGGAATGCGACAGTCCCCGAGTAAGGAGGGGCAGTCCCCGGGTTGCAGGCACCAGTCCCCGGGTCCTCCTTTGCACCTTCCCAGTTAATCTCCATTGGAACTGCTTCTTCATTAGGCAGAGAAGGAACGAAAATGGACTCCGAGTTGGGGGATGGCTTGATGGATGGCTTTCTCAAATGCTCCAAGGCAATCCCAGCCGGGATGTACTGTCGAGAAGACCCCAACTTGGACAGCTCATCAGCTGTCTCGTTCTCTGCTCGGTGTATGTGTTGGAACTCGCAACCTTCAAAGAATCCTGTCATGGTTTGGACCAGGAAGCGGTATGACGCCATGTTGGCATCCAGAGCATCCCAAGTGCCAGAAACTTGCTGCACAACCAGATCCGAGTCGCCATAGCATATGATGCGCTGCACCCCAACTTCCTTTGCTACTTTCAAGCCATGTACCACAGCCTCGTACTCTGCAACATTGTTGGATGCCTTGAAGTGGATTTGCAGCACGTATTTGAGTTGATCTCGCTTGGGTGACGTAAGCACCACGCCAGCACCAAGGCCCTCCTTCATCTTGGAGCCATCAAAGTGCATCTTCCAGTAGTTGGATACCGGAGTAGGAGGCTCATACTGCACCTCAGCCCAATCCACAAGAAATTCTGCCAGAATCTGAGATTTGATGGCTTCTCTTCTCGCATACGCGAGAGCGTAGGCGGCCAGCTCGATTGCCCACTTGGCTACTCTGCCACTTGCTTCCTTGTTGCCCATGATATCCGAGATGGAAGCTGAACTCACCACAGTGATGGGATGTTCTTGGAAATAGTGCTTTAGCTTCTTGGCACCCAGGTACACGCCGTAAGTCATCTTCTGGTAGTGCGGGTAGTTCTGCTTGGAGCTGGATAATACTTCACTGAAATAGTACACCGGTCGCTGCACACTTTTGTCTTCCTCTTCTCGCTCCACCACAATCACCACGCTGACTACCCGGTTGGTAGCGGCAATATATAGCAGCATTGGCTCCTTGGGTAGCGGGCTAGCCAAGATGGGAGCGCTACCCAACATTGCCTTCGGCTCTTTGAATTCCACATCAGCTTGCGGTGTTCAGACGAACTTGTCGCTTTTCTTCATCAATTGATACAAGGGCAGGGCCTTCTCGCCCATTCTGCCCAAGAAACGGCTCAGAGATGCCAATCAACCAGTGAATTTTTGCACATCCTTCAGGGATCTCGGCAAAGACATGCTCTCAATAGCTTTTATCTTTGAAGGATTGGCCTCAATGCCCCGACTGGATACCAAGAAGCCGAGTAGCTTGACAGCCGGGACGCCAAAGGTGCATTTACTCGGGTTCAGCTTCATCTTATACTTGCGCAAGTTAGCGAACGTTTCCTCAAGGTCACTAAGCAGAGTATGTGTTTTATTCGTTTTGATGACAATGTCATCTACGTACACCTGCACATTTTTTCCGAGTTGATCATGCAAGCATTTCTGCATGAATCTCTGATAAGTAGCACCCGCATTCCGCAACCCAAAACACATGACACGATAGCAATAAGCCCCGTAGGGGGTAATGAAAGCAGTCTTTATTTGATCAGCAGGGTTGAGAGCTATCTGATGAAAACCAGAGTAGGCATCTATGAAAGACAACAGTTCACAACCAGCAGTGGAATCGATCACCTGATCGATGCGAGGTAGCGGAAAAGGATCCTAGGGGCAGGCCTTGTTCAAGTCGGTGTAGTCGACGCACATGCGCCATGCGGTAGCGGCCTTGGGGTCCTCCTTCTACTTCTCAACCATGACCGGGTTGGCTAGCCAATCCGGATGCAGCACCTCCATGATGAAATTGCTTATCAGCAGCTTGGTGATCTGATCACCGATGGCCTTCCTTCTCTCATCTCCGAAACGGCGCATAGCCTGCTTCACTGGTTTGGCGTCAGGACGCACATGTAGCGAGTGCTCAACCAACTCCATCGGGACACCTGGTAGATCCTCATTGGACCAGGCGAACACGTCCCGATTCTCACGGAGGAAGTGGATGAGCTCGCTTTCCTATTTCTCTCCCAACCCGGAACCAATGATGGCAACGCGGTCGGGGAACTCAGGGTCAACCTGGATCTTCTTCGTCTCCTGGGATGCCTGGAACGCCGTCCCGTGCTGGGAACTCGGCATGCCAGGCGCACCAGGTTGCGCGGATTGCGCCATAGCCACCACCTCGTACATCTTCTTCTTCTCGGCAGCAATCACCATAGACTCCGCCAACTGAGAACCAGCAGAGGCACACTCCATAGACTTCTTGTAATCACCAGAGATGGTGATCACGCCATTGGGACCAGGGATCTTCATCTTCAGATATGCAGTGTGAGTAGAGGCCATGAATTTTCTCAGAGCCGGCCTGCCGAGTAGGGCGTGGTAGGAGCTCTGGTGATCAACCACTTCGAACTGCAGGCTCTCTGTACGGCAGTTCTCCCTGGTGCCGAATAGCACGTCTATCCATACTCGGCCAATCGGATTGCAAGAGACTCCCGGCACAATGCCGTGGAAAGTGGTCTTGCTGGGTAGCAGCATGTTCTCGGCCACACCGAGCTTCTCAAGCGTGTCCCTGTACACAATGTTGATGCTGCTGCCGTTGTCAATCAGTACCTTGCTGAACCTCACGTTCTTCTCAGGACCCAAGAAGGTGGGATCCAACACCAGGGCATAGCTACCCGGGTTGGGCATCACCTTAGGATGATCCGCTCTGGACCACGTGATCTCTTGGTTGCACCAGTGCATGTAGTGAGGAACAGCAGGGATCACAGCATTGACCTCCATGGCACGCCTGTGCTGAGACTTCTTGTCGACAGGCCCAGAGGTGAAGATCATGTAGCTCTCGTGATGCTCCTGGTACCGGTTGCGGTCTCCGCCACCATTGTTGCCGTTGTTGTTGTTACCTTGGTTGTTGTTGTTGTTGTTGTTGTTGTTGTTGTTGTTGTTGTTGTTGTTGTTGTTGTTGCCTTTGTTGTTGTTGCGGGTGTAGTAGTTATTGTTGTTGTTGTTGTTGCGGTAGCCATCGTTGTTGAAGCAGCGTTTGGCTCCTAAAGCCACCTGGTTCACATTCTCTCTTCTCGGGAAAACTGGAGGCCGAGCAGCGGGTGCACGAGCAGGCTGCACCGCGGCGTTCGCAGCTGGCAGAGGGGGAGGGGGAGGCAGGCCCTCATTCTTGATTTCTTCCCACCAACTGCATTGCCGAGTAGTGTGGTTGGCAGGTCTTGCAGGATGCCGAGTATGGAAGCTACATGGGCCATCCTTCATGTCCTTGAAGACAAAGTTTGGTGCCGGACCCGAGTTGCCGCTACCCTGCTGGGAAGCGCTGTATGGCTTCTTGTTGCCTTGGCCCTGATTCTGGTTCTGCCCGTACTGGGCTCCAGCAGTTTTTGGCCTCTGGCTACTCCCAGCTCCAGTAGCCACGGCATTCACCTCCTCAGGATCGTACCGGGTATCAATCCGCTCACCTATGCGCTTGTTGCGGAACTCATTGCGCTTGCTGTTGTTGTTGTAGTTTCTTCTTGGCTCAGCAGCATCGAGCAAAGGCTGAGTTGGGTCGCCGAGTGCGTACTGATCCGCAATCCGGATGGTCTCAGCATCTCTCTCTGCAGCCTTTGCCACAACATGCTGCCATGCCTGCAGCCCTGCGCAAACCAAGTGATGGCCTGGGCCTCGTTTACACCTTCACAGGTGTTCCTCAGAGTACTCCACCGAGTAAGATACTCTCGGTCCGTCTTCTCTTCCCGCTGCCTGCAAGCGGATAGCTGCTGCGGCCTATTCGGCCTCCGGTAGGTGCTGGTGAAGTTGCTGACAAATGCCTCCGCGAAGTCAAGCCAGCAGTTGATGCTGTGCTTGGGTAGGTTGTTGAGCCAAGTTCTTGCTGGTCCCTCGAGCATCTGCGGGATGTACCGCACGACCCATCTCTGGTTGCCGCCTGCAATGTGCACGGCTGTGACATAGTCATTGAGCCAATCTTCCGGCTTGGTGCTGCCGTCATAGCACTTGGTCCCCCTAGCGAGCTGGAACTGCTTCACGGATGGCTCCGTCATGATGCGGGGGCCAAAGCATTCTGGGCCAGGCGGCCCCTTGCTCTCGAGTTGCGCGGACATGCTGATCCGGTCCAGCTTGTGCCTGGCGTCGCTGGGCTCCAGCACACGCTCACCCACGCGATCCAGGATATCATAGCCAGCCAACCCCATAGCCGAGTAGCCATCATCATATCTGTCCACCTGCACGACTGCAGGCTGCTCCACCGGGTTGGCGGCTGGCGCGACTGCGCGCGGCTGCTGCCTCTGCCGAGTAGGCTGAGCAGCTGGATGTTGAGAATGGCCTGGGCGCTCTCCATCTCGGGCATAGCTGTGAGCTTTATGGGCTTGATAGCCTTCTCCTGCAGTGTTGTGTTTTTGACCGGACTGTCGCGGCACAGCGTGCTGTTTCGCGGCGACAGTCGGGTCGTACACCTGCATCTGCCTGTCTCTGCCGGAATGCCCACTTCGGTCCCTCTCACGGCTGGGATGCGGTGATGAGGCCTGATCGTTAGATCTAGCCGCATGCGAATGCACCACCTGAGAAGCTCCAGCACCCGGGTTGGCTTTCCGGAACTCCTCGTTCTGCCTAGCAGCCTCTAGCACTAGTTCATTGAGCCTCTCCTGCTGCCTAACGCGCGCGTCGCCAGCGAGGTGCGGTAACTCAGCAGCTACAGCCTCATCAGCTCTAAGGGTTTTGGCAGGGGTGTTGTATTTGGGTTTGGTGGTGGCGGTGTTTTGGCTAGCGGCTTGGCCAGCAGTTTCACCAACTGCTGCCATCTCGGTGCCTAGGTTGCGGCGCGTAGCGCCTGCCTTGGAAGGCCTCCTCACTACGGGCGTAAAGCCGTGAGCTCGGTTGTACTCGTTCTGGTCCAGGTTCAGCTCGAGCCTAACCTTATCCAGCTCCGCCTGCTCGGCGAGCAGCGCCTGGCGCTGCTGGTCGAGCTGCACCCTCATGGTCATGAGCTCGAGCTCGGTGGGAGGCGGCATGCCTACTCGCACGGCGGATGCCGGCATCGTCGATGTCGTGGAAGGAGGGATGTAGCCTGGGATGTTGTGAGGCGCGTCGTAGGGCTTGTGCGTTCTCCCGCCAGCGCTCGCGCCATCAAGATCCTCGATGACTCCCGCGGCAGCAGCCACGCCCTTCCCGGCATCAGCAGCAGGACCGGTCATCATCACCTCCACGCGGTCCGCGGAACAGCCAGTTGGCTTTCCGCGGGCAGCGATGACAGCAGGGGGATCCTCCGCGACATGCACCTGCTCGGGGTACTCGCGGTCGATGACGGTGGCGACGTAGACGAGGTGCGAGCCGAAGGAGAGCACCGAGCCACCCTCCGGCATGGCCCTGCCGCCGAAATCGCCGGTGTTGTCGGTGACGAAGTCGAAGGAGCCGAATCTGTGGACGAGGCCACAGACCACACGCTCTCCAGTAGCAGAAAAGGATCCCGTCCGAACGGAAACTCCAGCCAGCGCCGCTGGTAGCCCCACGGTGGGCGCCAACTGTCGTGGTGGTGTCACGGCAGATGCCATAGGATGGCTAAAGATGTGGGGACGATGGACGCTGGAGGCGCTCGGGGAGGGATCACGCAGCGAGTAGCCGCGTGAGGATGAATCTAGCACTGCAAACAACAAGATCTACCCAGGTTCGGGGCCCTCGTGTGGAGGTAAAACCCCTACTCCTGCCTTTCTCTCTTTGTATTCGTGTATCACCGAGTAGCCACAGTACAAGTTTTGCTTATAACCGAGTAGCCACCCTTCTCTCTATGCAACTGTAGCCTCTAGTAGTGTCGTCCCTCGCGCAGGAGGAGGCAGGGCACCTTATATACTGGTGCCCAGCCGGATACAGCCAAGATGTCGACATAGTGTGCACACTGCACACTTCCAGCTTCCCGCTGACAGCTTTGGCTTCCCAGTTTGTCTCCGTGTGGAAAGTCGTTGTGCAAAACCAAGAAGCTGATCTGTTATCACTGACACTGTCACGGGGTAGGCCCCCCATAACCTGCGACGCCCTGCTGACACCCTGGCGCGGATAAGCACGCGCTCTGCAGATGAACAGTGCTCCACTACGGACCCAGGATACGCGGGATCCTGTGTCAGAACGGCTCCTTTGACTTCTGGCCCGAGTAGGAGACCGCCATTTCTACTCGGACCACTTCCTCTACTCGGAGGAGAATAACTTCCTTGATTCTTCCTCCTAGCCATCAGTGTGTACGGCCGAATAGCAGTCGACCGGGTAGCGAGTACCGGGTAGCCAGCTACTCTGCCAAACGTTTCTTCTGATCTTGCCCTTAGCACTTGCCTTTACCCTACTCGGGGGTAACCCCCCGACACCTAATACAATTGTCAGTTGTATAGGTGCACTAGTTCAGCGGAGAGAGAGTGAAATACAAGTAATATGGATGTTTATAAGTGATAATAGCAATCTGAAATAAAAATGGCAGCAATCAAACATGTAGCAGAACAGGTTGTAAACGGTGTTTCAATGCTTAGAAACAAGGCCTAGATATCGCACTTTCACTAGTGGACACTCTCAACAATGATAACATAATTGAATGCATAAATATCTCTCTTCACTATGCTACTCTGAACCACTCTCCGGTCGAATAACAAACACCAATTCATTGCGTAGGGTTGTAACAGCACTCCTGAAAGTCGCATTCTCATGTCTAATTAACCCCACGCTATCACTATGAGCGCCCTAGAAGGTACTAGACAAAACACCACAATTTCATAGGGTTATCCAACACAAGATATAAATAGCATGGTAAACAACACGGTTAACACACTGTCACCTTTACACCGCGATCAAAGTGTATACGGAGATCTCATAACAAAACCACTTGAGTAGCATAACATATGAAAAGTAACATCTACTTATTCAACTAGATTACAAAGCTCATGATCACTTAAAGATCACACCATGGGGGAGAGAGATGAAACACATAGCTACCGGTAGAGCCCTCAGCCCCGGGGGAGAACTATTCCCTCCTCATCATAGGAGACAGCAACGGCGATGAAGATGGCGGTGGAATCGATGGAGATGGCTCCGGGGGCACTTCCCCGTCCCGGCAGGGTGCCGGAACAGAGATTTCTGTCTTCGGAAACTTGTCGGCAGCGGCGGCGGAGCTACGGAACTTTTCGGGGAAAAAGGTTGTTCCCTCTAGGATTTATGCCTCAGGGGGCATATATAGGAGAAAGGGCGATGGCGGTGGGCGCCCGAGGGGCCCACACCACCCCCAGGCGTGGACAGGGTCCACCCGCACCCAGGCATGGTGTGGGGGCTCCAGGGCCCCCCTTCAGGTCTCCTTTGGACTTCCTTGTCCCTCCCGGACTGCTAAGACTTCTGGCTTTTGAATCGTCCAATTCCGAGAATATTTCCAGAACAACTTTTCGGAAACTAAAAACAGCAGAAAACATGAATTGGCTCTATGGCATCTTGTCAATAGGTTAGTCCCAGGAAATCGATAAAATGATATAAAGTGTAAGGAAAACATGTAGCATATGGCATGAAAACAACATGGAACATCTGAAATTAAGGATACGTTTATGACGTATCAACATCCCCAACCTTAGTTCCTACTCGTCCTCGAGTAGGTAAATGACAAAACAAATAATTTCTGAGGTGACATGCTACCAACATAAACTTGATCATCATAGTAATGTAAAGCATATAAAATATGATCAAATGAATAAAGGTTGTGGTTTATAGTTGATATCAAATAGAATAATGTATAAACCATTAGGAAGAACAAATAAAACTTTTCAATGAATCAATACTAAAAGAAAATCATTCGTGCAAGGTTTATTAAAGATGATTTAAGCTTCAAGAACAACAATATAATCATCTAAGGCACCAAACTCTCACAACAACTCCTTTTAGGATCAAGTCAAGTGACAACAATATGCACGCAGGAAAATCATTAAAATATTCGTGCACTCAAAACAAGCAAGCGTTTTGTATTGGTCCCTGGCACCAGGATGTTATGGCTAAAAGAACATTATGGGGGGTTTGGATGGTCAATGTAAGAAATTCTCACACAACTGAAAGTGATCATTAGACAAGAGAAAACCTTATAATCGAAGTTATGCAAGGAGTAGTGATTGCCGCACAATGGATGCACAAAGAGCTATAGGTGTATGAAAGCTCTCCATTGGAACTAGTGGGGGTGCATCCAACTTGCTTGCTCACGAAGACCTAGAGCTCTTTTGAGGAGGCCCATCATTGGAATATACAAGCCAAGTTATATAATGTAAGTTCCCCCACATAGTTATGCAAGTCATAATATGAAAACTCTCTCCAAACTGAAGTAATGATGCTAACCAAGCACAAGTCTGGAATAAATGATAGTAGTGTTCCCCCTCTCTTTATTATCTCTCTTTTACCCTTCTTTTTTTGGGGGGGGGGGGGTTAATATATAACATCACTGGTAGGGGCAACACTCTATTTTACAATGAATCATCACACTTTTAGTACTCATAACTCAAACTGAAATATCTCTGATGTATATAAAACTAAATGCTCCTGCCAGTGTAGCAGTATGCAAATAACAGCATGAGATCAAGTAACATAATGAGGATGGATGCTGTATGTCAATATGTCTCGGAATGGCTATGGAAATGACATGGTAGGTAGGTATGGTGGCTGTTTTGGGGAAGATAATTTTTGGCTTATGTGTAGAAGAACAAAGTCCTCCCACTGGGTTTGGATGCACTGGTGGAGTTTGCACCAACTCTAAATGTGAGAATGAGAAATGCACGGTACCGAAGAGGCTAGCAAATATGGATGGTGGAAATGCTAGAAAACCGTAACATAGAACTCACGGGTTAAAAGATTACAATTAAAATCATGACCTTACAAGGCATAATGAAAATCACTCCAAGAGGGTCTATGGCAGTGACAAGTCACGGTTAGCTACCCCGACCGTAGCGCGTAACAAAAATCCATTACGATTGCTATCAGCAGAGGAAGTCATATACCATTATCCTATCAACTGGTTATTTTAGTGTGGCACAGTTTAAAGCTTTTAGACCAACCATTAATTGTTTTTACTATACTAAACCAGCAAGTTTACCATTAAGCATATTAATATCTCAAAGCACCAGCAAATAATCAAGTGAAACAGTTTAGTGATCAAACAACAAAAACTCTCCAAGATATATAGCAACGAAACAAGAGAGTACTAACATAACTCTACTAGAACTAATAGCTCTGAAAAATAGATGCATGAAAACAAGGGCTAAATGCAGTACTAGCCAAAAGTGAACACTCATAGAATAATAAGAATGAAAACTAGAGTGTTCTAAGCAATGAAAACGGAGCGTGTCTCTATCCAGGACAAGTATGATAGGATCCAATCATAAACTACATCAAATAAAAATAAACAAACTGAAAGGAAAAAAAAACTAACGCTCCAAGTAAAATTCATATGATGTGACCGAATAAAAATATAGTTTCACTAGAACTGACCTGATAAATTGTTGATGAAGAAGGGGATGCCTTGGGAATCCCCAAGCTTAGATGCTTGAGTCTTCTTATAATTTGTTGGGATGAACCACGAGGGCATCCCCAAGCTTTGACCTTGCACTCTCTTGATCACATTATATCACCCTCTTCTCTTGACCATTGAAAACTTCCTTCACACCACACTCAAAGAGTAATTCGCATTACAGGGTTAGTGCAACAATAAAAAAAAGGGTTCTGCATGGGCACAAGTGATATTGATACTTTTAAACATTAGCTACAACCACTGATGTTTCGTGAAGCAAAGAAATCCACTTGACATTGTAAAAGAGCAAATGCAAGAAAAATGGCAGAATATGCCAAAACCAAAACAGTTTGTAATGACGATATTTTTCGGAGCACTTAAGTTGCTCAAATAAAAAAAACTTAAAGAACGAAAAAGGTTTCGGAATTAGCTGAGGAATAATTAAAAAAAAAGTTTCACGTCATTTTGTGAGTTATACGATTTTTTACGATGGACAGCAGAAATCTGTTTTCTGCGCAGAAATCCAAAACTAACACCACTTTTCGCTAGAAACTTTACTTGACACAACTAATACATGAAAATAAAGATACAAATGAGTTGCTACAGAAGTATACAACCCCTTGACTCGAATAAAACCGAGAAAAATAAAGCAAAAAAATAAAACCATGGGTTATCTCCCAAGAAGTGTTTTCTTTAATGCCTTTTATCTAGGCATTATAATTTGAGAACATGCTCACGTAAGAAATATGAATTGAAGAAAAAGAGAGCATCAAGAAGAAAATGTAAACCAAATTTAAGTCTAATCCACTTCCTATGAAAAAGAATCTTGTAGAGAAACAAGTCATGAAAGCGCAAAGTGGCTAGCATAGGAAGACAAAAGAAGTGCAACTTTAGAAATTTCAACATAAAGAGGGGGAACTTGATATTGTTGAGATGCATAAAATTATGTTTCCCTCTCTCATAATAACTTTCAGTAGCATCATGAATAAAATTAACAATATAACTATCACAAGAAACATTCTTCTCATGAGCCACGTGCATAAAAGAATTAATACTCTCCATATAAGCATAGTCATCTATACTTCTTATAAACCAAAAGCCCACTAAAAGTCATTTATGATTTTTCTATCTCTACATGCAGCCCATCCACATCATCTTTTACTCAAGACCGTACAATTTTAATCTCCATCCGTGCAGGCTCCATCAATATCGATCCGACTATGCATGCCCAACCTGTACATGTACAAAGTTGTCTCTCCCATGTAACGTAAAGAAAAAAGGCACCTTCTCTCCATTTCCAAACTTTAATTTCCACAAGCAAGGCCACACGAGGCGCACTTTAACTTCCTCTATGAAGCACTGCTTCATTGCCTCATCTACTGCCACATGCGAACGTTTAATTAGTGGTTTCCGTGCTGGATTAAATCCTCCGAGCTCTCCATAGAAATCGTCCCACTTCTCTCCATTATACTATCATGTGTCTCATTATTTATTCTCCATATCCTCTAGCAGTAGCAGAATTTCTGACGAATTTCTTCTTTATTTCCGGTGAACTCCTCATCTTCCTCTGGAGAATTTGGTTGCTCCTGTTAGATTTTCTCTGTTTTCGAATTTGGATTTTAGTGACTGGCCAAGCTTGACTCAATGGTACTTCTGCAAGCGCGTCCGGCTAGGTCTCCACGGCTGCACCAGTGCGGATATCTCTGCTACTCTGCTTGCCTCTACGACGGTCAACCCATGCACATTTTGAAACAGCCGCATAGGTACGTTGTCATACTGTAGAGTGTCCATGACGTGGTATCATGGTATGCTAATTTTTCCCGTATCCGTATGTCAGACATTTTTTTCACCTTAATCGTTGTGGAGCTATCTGGCATTTAGCTTCACATGTTTATGTCAAGATTTGATGCTTACATCTTATACATCTTATAGTTAATTGTTCTTCTACATTGAGTAAAACAAACTCTGACAGCCCGTAGTTTATATCTACATTTCGATTAATTTTTATAGCCCACTTATTCCTTAGTTCATGTGGTGACAGATAACTGAACATATTTTATTGTCAGTACCTACGTGATGTTTCAGATTTCTATGGGGACCTCAAAGAGAGATGAGAACATGTAGGATTAATTGTAATCAAGCTCCCTATTACATTATATCTTCAAACTGGTATGTATTTCGAGGTTCCCATGTTTCACAAATGCATTCTCATGTATTTTCTATTGCACAAATTATCATATGTTATGTTATTGTTGTTGCGATATAAAACTTGAAGCTTTCCAATATAAACTGTCATCAAGTAAGTGGCAGGTTATGCAAATTTCCTGATGCACTCAAATTTTTGAACAACTGTTTTCATGCGTGGAAGGAAAATACATAATTACATTACTTTTTCTTTTACTTTGAAGTGCAAAAGGTTACTCTTTCATTGAAGAAAAAAAAATACATGGCTTCCCACATCTTCCCTTAATCCTTGGAAGGCAGAACATCATATCCAAGTCGTTTTTACCAAAGAAGCCGCAACTATATATCCACGACAAGTATGTCCTCCACTCAACCGTGCATGATACAATTTATAATAGATAGATGTGATGCTTCGTATCATATATATTTCAAAATAATTTATGTAACCCTCTTATTTGGGAATCAATTTCCTCGAAAATACACGATGCGTCACATTTTATCTTTTGTACTTCACTTCAGCTCAATGAATTCCATTCTGCCAATCACTATGATACCATGTTTGTAAAAGATAGTACTACAATTTGGACACGTCCTTTTTTCTAGAAATCCCCGCCGCAACGCGCGGGGCATCCTTCTAGTTCTTATTAATAGCAGTGGGAGAAAATTCAACAAAATAGCTATCATTATAATTCTCATCACCATAATCATCAAATATAGGAGGAATGTTATAATCATAATTAACTTTCTCCTCAATAGTATGTGGACTGAAATCAAGTTCATCGTTGTAAACATCATATATAGAAGGCATATCATGATCACAATAAAATTTATCATCAATAGTAGGTGGAACTATAATACCACAATCATTATAATCGTCATAGATTGGAGGCAAAATATCATCAAAGAAAATTTCCTCCTCAAAACTTGGGGGACTACAAATATCATATTCATCAAAACCAGCTTCCCCATGCTTAGACTTTTCCATAGCATTAGCAATAATGGTGTTCAAAGAATTCATACTAATAACATTGCTACTAGCATGCAAATAAAGATCCATAGGTTTTTAATTTTCTCTTCAAACACTTCATGTCCTAACTCAAGATAAATCTTATAAAACTCCCTCATATTTTTGTTGTTTTCCATTAAGCCTAATTAGTGAAATAAAAACAAGAAACAAAAAGATGTAATTCCAGAATCTAAAGAAAATAACTTCGAGCACTCATAGAGGATGTGAGAAGCTTTTACCTTACCACCCCTGCAAGGGCGCCAGAAAAGAGTTTGATGTCTACGCACGCTTCTATTCCTGTAGAGAGTGTTGGGCCTCCAAGTGCAAAGGTTTGTAGAACAACAACAAGTTTCCCTTAAGTGGATTACCCAAGGTTTATCGAGCTCACGGAGGAAGAGGTCAAAGGTATCCCTCTCAAGCAACCCTGCAATTACGATACAAAAAGTCTCTTGCATCCCCAACACACCTAATACAATTGTCAGTTCTATAGGTGCACTAGTTCAGCGAAGAGAGAGTGAGATACAAGTAATATGGATGTTTATAAGAGATAATAGCAATCTTAAATAAAAATGGCAACAAGCAAACATGTAGCAGGACAGGTTGTAAATGGTGTTTCAATGCTTAGAAACAAGGCCTAGATATCGTACTTTTACTAGTGGACACTCTCAACAATGATAACATAATTGAATGCATAAATATTTCTCTTCACTATGCTACTTCGAACCACTGTCCGGTCGAATAACAAACACCAATTCATTGCGTAGGGCCGTAACAGCACTCCTCAAAGTCACATTCTCATGTCTAATTAACCCCACGTTGTCACTATGAGCGCCCTAGAAGGTACTAGACAAAACACCACAATTTCATAGGGTCATCCAACACAAGATATAAATAGCATGCTAAACCACACGGTGCACACATTGTCACCTTTACACCATGATCAAAGTGTCTACGGAGATCTCATAACAAAACCACTTGAGTAACATAACATATGAAGAGTAACATCTACTTATTCAACTAGATTACAAAGCTCATGATCACATAAAGATCACACCATGGGAGAGAGAGATGAAATACATAGCTACCGGTAGAGCCCTCATCCCCGGGGGAGAACTACTCCCTCCTTATCATAGGAGACAACAATGGGGATGAAGATTGCGGTGGATTCGATGGAGATGGCTTCGGGGGCACTTCCCCGTCCTGGGAGGGTGCCGGAACAGAGATTTGTGTCCCCCGAAACTTGTCGGCGGTGGAGGCGGAGCTACGGAACTTTTCGTGGAAGAAGGATGTTCCCTCTAGGGTTTATGCCTCGGGGGCATATATAGGCGAAAGGGCGATGGCGGTGGGCGCCCGAGGGGCCCATGTAACATCCCAAGTATGAAAATTCCCCTTTTGCAATGTTGTTTCTTGAATTTTATTCAATGCATCATGTCATCATAATGCATTCATGTGTGGAATTTCAAATTTCAAATAAATTTAAATCAATATGTTTCACACTTGGTCTGTTACAACCTTTTCAAATAAAATATTCAAATCAAACAATTTAATTGTTTTCCATAAACTTGATTTTCCAAATAAGTGACTTGGGTAATTTTCAACTAATTCAATTATTGCAAAATTCAAGCAAATTCATTTAAATTTCATACAACAACAAATATTTAAAATTTTGAAAAACAAAACTTGGTGCAACCGGGCATTTTCAATAAGGAACTTATAAAATTATCACCCTAATTTTAGGGTCCCAAAAAACCCTTCTATTTTCTTTCTTATTCCTTTTCTACAAAAAAAAAGGAAAGAAAAAGAACCAAATAAAATTTGCTGGGGGAGGCAGGCCCAAAGGCCCACCTACAACCCCGAGCGACCCAGCCCACCCCCTTTTTCTTCCACCTCCGTACGATGTCGACATCCAGTGACGCAACAGAGCAGGGAGAGCTCCTCCCCACCTGCTCCATGCCCTCTCCTTTATCTACCCCCTTCCTCCGCACCAGAAACCCTAGCCTCTCTCCCCCTCCACTGTTCCCCGCCGCCACCATCCTTCTTCATCCTCTTCTACCTCCCTCCTCTGAATTTTATGAACTGAGAGAAAGCCCCCTCCATGGCCGGAAGTTGGAGGGGACGGCGCGGTCGCCGTGCTCGTCGATTGGCCGTGGTCTCGGCGGGAATGGAACCAGGAGGGTTCCACCTCCACTTTTGCTGAAGACGACGCGGCCGGAGACAGGCTACACCGACGACGCCGTCGAGGTCTTCCCCGGCGAGCTCCTGACTGCAGCGCCTCCGTCAGATCGCTCCCGCGCGGGCCGTCCTCCTCCGCCGGTTCCGCGACGACGCCGCGCGCGACACCCCGCGACTCCTCAAGGTGAGCACGCCCTACTGTCCTCGCCTCCCGTCCCTTCTCCCCTGCGCTGGACGAGCCGCTGTCGAGCGCCCTCTGAAGATCGTCGCCGGCCGGTTGCGTTCGGTCCGTCCGTCCGTTGTTTTGCAGTTTCGTCCGTTAACACCCGCGTCGCACAATTGATCCTTATGTGCAGCCGCATCCTAACACAAATCGCGCCCTAGCCCAGTGGCTAGAGCCCTTCGCGCGGCGCGGCACGTCCCGAGTTCGAGTCCCCGCTCCAGCCGAAAAGCCCCCCTTTTTCTCCTGTCTTTTTCGCGAATTTGCAGCCGCGCTTAGCTGAACAACAAAAGGGCCGCGCATCCCTGTTCTGCAACGACCGCGGCAGTGGCCAGATGGCCAGCGAAGCTCGCACGCAAGCGCAGCGTTGCGGGTTCGATCCCCAGGCGCTGCAAGCCGTGGGGCTTTTTGCCCCATTTTCCTCCACACCCCCACAGGGCCCACATGTCATGCTCGCTGGAGGCCCAGTCACCTCCACCCACGCACAGTCAGCGCCACACTGGCGCTGGACCCACTTGTCAGCCGGCGTGGGTTCCTTTTCCCCCGGTGTGAAAAGTTGCTGCACCTATTTTCTTTTTTTCAGAAAATGCCAGAATAAACCCCAATTTTGTAAATGCAATAACTTTGCCAGTCCAACTCCTTTTTAAACAAATAATATATGTTTTCCAATCCAAATTTTCTGTAGAATTTGAATATGCAATTTGTTTTCTGTTTTGAGCAAATAAAATTGCATATTAAATTCAATACTATATTTTAAATTGCAAAATTCATATTTAATTATTTAAAGTTCCAAATTTTGCAATTAAAGTATCAAATTAAATCTTATGTCAAATACTTTCTGAATATAAAATATATCTCTGTTTCTATAATTTAAGTTGTTGGAATTATTAAATGCATTGGTTAAATCATTTAAACTTGTTTAAATCATAACTAATTCATTTTAATTCCAAATTCAAAAAGTAAAATATGCATTCCAATCAGAATTTGATGCTCTATCCATTTATGAAATAATATCCATGTTTTGAGAAAACTAAAAAATTCCACTAATTTCAGTACTGAATTTTATTTAATTAAAATGCCAAAGTGCATAACTTAATCGTTAAAACCCCAAATTTGTCAAATAAAATATCTAGTTGAAGCTAAAACTATTTCCTTGCTATTTCTAACATTTATCATGGATATAATCCACTTTAACACAATTTTTGGTTGTAACTCATTAAACCCCCTATTAATGCATATGGGCTTTTACCAAATGCAATCCAATTGCATATGGGTCCATTTAAAATTGCTCATTATGTCTCTAGCTTATTTTGATGCACTACTTAAAATGTCATGCATCATCCCATGTTTGTGCATTATGCCATGTTATTGATTGTCCGTCTCTCTTTGTTGTTTGTTTGTTTCTTTCTCGAATAGACGACGACGTTGAGACAGACGAGGTTTACGATACCACTTCAGAGGAGTTAACCCAGTACCAGACTACTGAGTTTGCAGGCAAGTATTCACTCACATGAACCATTGTGTCCGTTCCACACTTGATACCGATACTTTCCGTTGTCTAATCTGCTAGCCTTATGATTCGTTATTTGTGTTCCGATCCTATCACATGTCATCCTGCAGCCATGAATATAGCCTCACCCCCACACCTACAACCTTGTTATTTGTTAGCCTGTGTCGTAGAATCATGCTTAGGTTTGTTTGTGCTCGAGTCTTGTTGTCATTTATCTTATCACCTGTTTAGTTTGATAGATGGGCTTGTTATAATCAATATCATGTTAATGTTTGGGGTAATAATAATCTGATGATAAGGCACCGGCAGGAGGCCCGGGTTAGGGTTTTGAAGCCTGCTAGTGTCGACCCTAATTAGGAAAAGGGTCTTGTCCTATGATCCATGATGAGCGTGCTCACCGCATCCGGGTGGTCGTATGGAACCCCCCTCGACTTTGACCTGATCCGCAGTTTGTCCGAAGAGCCACACTTAGTTTCGGGTGTTCCATTTGGCTCATACGCATGAATGGGTCGCTCCCATGGTTGATACTGATGATGTTGATGACGCACACATATAGGGCGAGGCCTGTATTGCCGGGGTGTGTTGCGTCCTGCGGGAGTTTTGCACACTTGCGCCGAGTATTCGACTGCGTGGCTGGGACCTTATAGCTCCGTGGCTCCTAGGACAGGTTGTAGAGATGGTTCGGGTCGTGTTGAGTCCACCTGAGTTTTAGTTGGTGGCTCGAGTGTGTACGGGTACTGGAGCACACCCTGCAGGGATGAATCTTCTCGAGAAGTCGTGTTGTCCGCGGTTATGTGGCGACTTGGTGAAAGTGTTGGCTAACAAGTACTCCGACAACTTACCCAAACTAATAATAATTTGACTAGTAATAGGCATATTGTTACAATAACCTGAACCTTCATTAATCCAACTGTGTGGGTTATCCTCGGATTGCTTCTTTGGATAAGGGGCGAGATCCAGGATGGGTTTGTTTGAGGTTAGTGGTAGTTGGCTCCGATGCGCTATCTTATCCCTTTCTTTTAGCCGGATGTTGTAGCGTGTCTCTGTAGTTGGTTAGTGCAGCCCGCTGCCGCACCTTTGTATCACCTATCTTCCGTTGAACCCAAAGCATCTGTCCTTGGTGTTGCCGGGTACACTTTGGTATCTTGTGTGTCTTGCTTGCCAGTACTCGCCCGTACTGACCCCTTTGGGGCTGCTGGTTCTGCAGACTACGTATCTGAGGATCCCCATGGTGGCTACTACGTGGAGTATGACGAGGCTGCTGACGAGTAGATAGCGGACCCGGGCTGGATCCGAGACTTCGTGGATGGGCTCCGTTCTTTTCGTTTCCGGCCTCTTAGGCCTATTTGGATCTTGTCTGTACTCAGACACTTTGTTTGCTTCCGCTGTGGTGTGATGATGACTTGTTGGGACATGTGTCCTCTGTATGACTGTATTTGCTATCTCTGCTCTAGTGAGAGATTTTGCCACTTATTTCTATTTCTTTGTGTCTTAGAGATTTGTTGTGATATCACTTGTGCAAATGCCGTTGGCGTACCATGTGTGTATGTTATGAAGTACGTCAATGGAAGTATTCGGATTCCTATTGGATGGTTTCACAGACGATGAATAGTAGAGAATGGTTGTCACACGTTTACGTGTCGGCCTACTCATATTGAGATGCGGGTGCAGGTAGGCCCCGTAAGCCAATTATCTACTATTTAGCGGGCTGTGTGTATCCTCTAGAAGTCCGGGTGCGACAAATGGTATCAGAGCCTGTCTGCCTGTAGGATCCCTTTTACTGGTCGCAGTTGAGTCTAGAAACTACTTTGTAGCTATATAGGAAAAATGAAACGTGAGAGTAGGAATTCTGTTCTTTTATTTCTTTCCCCACCCACCCTCCCTTTTTCTGGTAAGGAAGTGCAACGTTGTTTTTTCTCTTCTCACCTAAACTTTCAAGTTAGGATTTCACGTATCCTGGTTTCTCGAGGATGGTTATATCTACTAGACCATAGGAGTGGAGGTGGTTGTGACACGATTTTCGTGTTGCCTACTCACGATTGAGAACGGTGGCAAATAAGCCCCGGAAGCAGATCCTCTATTCCTTAAGCAGTAGATATCGATCCTCTAGAAGCCCGGATGGGTTTTTCCGTAGTACCTCAGGTGTTTGTGGTCTCGTGTTTTCCAGTTGTTGCTTCGATATCGTCCTTCACAAATTGTCTCTTCCGTTGTAACAACTTATCTGTTGATTCGTTGTTAACCTCCATCCGTTTTGTTCCGGAGATTTTCTTCTTCAACACCGCATCCGTGTGGTACGCGAACCATTTATGGTGAACGTTGAGGGTAGTATATGTTTGCTCCATGCTACCTTCTTACCGTCTGAAGTAAGCCTTGTAAGCACTTATATTGGATTTTGTTATCCGGTTAGTGTGTTAACCTTGGTATCCTCTTCAGGATGGAAAGTGGTGACGAAGAACCCACACTGCCACCCGAGATGGGGAAAGTGCTGTCTCAGATGACACAAGTTATAAGGCAGATGCATCAGAACCAAGACCTTGGGAGTAATGGCAACACCCGGGTGTCTATTCGGGAGTTCCTTGAGCTCAATACGCGCACGTTTGATACCTACTCCGAGCCATTGGATGCTGATGACTGGCTCCGTGAAATGAACCGTACTCTTATGGTAGCTCATGTGGCTGACGAGGACCGTGTTCCTTACGTGACCTACCTTCTCCGTGGACAATCCATGTCTTGGTGGGAGAACTTCCAAGAAATGAGAGGTCCTAGTGTGGCAATCACATGGGAGGATTTCAAGCAAGCCTTCGTGCGCCATCACATTCCCGATGGGCTCATGGAGAGAATGTGTGAGGAATTCTATTCTTTCACACAAGGCAATTTGGACGTTCTCGAATACCAAAGAGAGTTCAATCGCCTGGCTCGCTACGCCGGAGACGAAGTCTCCACGGAAGCGAAAAAGATGGCAAACTATCGCAGGGGTCTCAACCCGGAACTCAAGTATGCTCTCACCAACGTCAACGCCAAGAATTTTGAGGACCTCATCAACATTGCTCTGAATGAAGAGCATGGGCGCAAGTTGGTTGAGGAATCTCGTAAGCACTCTCGTGAACAGGCTAATCTCTCAAAAGCTATCATGCCTCCACAAAAACGAAGAGTTTGGGTTCCATATACCACTCCAACACCGCCCATCTGCTTGCCAAGCCCGGCAGGATTTCTTGCCCACCCTCCCACCCCAGTGGTATCTTCAGGAGGTGCTCCATCTCAGCCAAGTCCAACAACTCCTCGTTCTGTTATTACATGCTTCAAGTGCGGTCTACCAGGACACTACTCCTACAAGTGCCCGCAGAACAAGCTACCATCACTACCTATCTCTAATGTCAATCATGTGATGGTACACACTTCTTCGCCTAGGCCCCGCAACAGGAACAAGTCTGTCTTGAGAACTGTGAGGGTGAACCATGTCAAGGCCCAGGGAGCAGAAGAATCTCCAGAAGTTGTAATGGGCACACTTCTTGTGAACTCATTTCGTGCTAAAGTCTTGTTCGATTCTGGTGCTTCACACTCCTTCATCTCGCAAAGCTTTGCAAACACCAGTAAAATCAACTTCGAACAGTTGTCTAAACCTCTCCTAGTGAAATCACCAGGATCTAGCTGGCAAAGCAATAAAGTTAGCCAGAACATCAAGATCACAATTGGAAACCTTCCATTCCAGGCATCTCTGATAGCTCTCCACTCTTCAGATATTGATGTCATTCTTGGGATGAATTGGCTGGTAGCCAACAAATCAGTCATTGATTGTCCTGCTAAGTCTGTCAAAATCACACACCCTTCTAGCCAGATAGTCTACTTCCATGCTGAAAATCCAGTTGTTCAACTCTACACTCTCAATGCAAATACCCTACCATCTATTGAAACTGTTCCGGTGGTTTGTGACTTCCCCGATGTCTTTCCAGAAGAATTGCCAGGAATGCCTCCTGACAGAGCTGTTGAGTTCGTCATCGAACTTGAACCAGGCACTGCTCCAGTCTCCAAGTATCCATACAAGATAGCTCCTCCTGAACTGAAATTGTTAAAGGAGCAAATCGATATGTACATGGAAAAAGGTTACATTCAACCTAGTTCCTCGGCTTGGGGATGGCCAACTCTCTTTGTGGCAAAGAAGGATCAAACAAAGAGACTCGTTGTTGACTATCGTCCTCTTAACGAGAAAACCATCAAGAACAAGTATCCAATTCCTCGCATCCATGATCTCTTTGATCAAATTGCTGGAGCCTCTATATTCTCCAAGTTGGACTTGAGAATGGGTTACCATCAAATAAAGATCAGAAAAGAGAATGTTCCAAAGACAACCTTTGTCACTCGCTTCGGTCGCTATGAATACACCGTCATGTCCTTTGGTCTCACCAATGCACCGGCGACCTTCTCTCGACTCATGAACTCTGTCTTCCATGAATACCTCGACAAGTTCGTTGTGGTATATCTTGATGATATTCTTGTCTACTACAAATCCGAGAAAGAGCATGAAGAACATTTTCGTCTCACTCTCATGAAGCTTCGCGAACATCGCCTCTATGCCAAGTTTTCCAAATGTGAGTTCTGGATTTCTGAAGTCACTTACCTTGGTCATGTCATATCTGCCAAGGGAATAGCTATTGACCCAGAAAAGGTTAAGGCCATTGTTGAATGGAAACCGCCTAAAACGGTGAAGCAAGTGAGAAGTTTTCTTGGTTTGGCTAGCTATTGTCGTCGCTTCGTCCCAAACTTCTCCAAGATTGCCAAACCTCTCACTGACCTCACAAAGAAGGACAAGAAGTTCGTCTGGTCTCCACAATGTGATGAAAGCTTCAATCTCCTGAAGACTAAACTCACTTCTACACCAGTTCTGGTTGGCCCAGATCCTTCCAAACCTTTCCAAATATTCTGTGATGTTTCTCTCCAAGGTCTAGGTGCAGTTCTCATGCAAGAACGTCAAGTTGTGGCTTATGCTTCTCGCCAGTTGAACACACATGAGCTCAACTATCCTATTCATGACCTTGAGCTTGAGCAGTTGTATTTGCCCTCAAGAAATGGAGACAATACTTGTTGGGTAATCGCACTGAGATCTTTTCTGACCACAACAGTCTAAAGTACATCTTCAATCAGCCAGATCTGAAACTCAGACAATGGAGATGGATTGAGAAGATCAAAGACTTCGATCTCACCATTTCCGACACTCCAGGCAAGGCTAATGTTATGGCCGATGATCTCAGTCGCAAATCCTATTGCAACAATCTCATGATCATGGAAAGCCAACCTCCTCTTCACGAAGAATTCCAAAAGCTGAATCTTGGGCTTGTTCCTCAAGGGTATCTTGCAAACTTGACATCCAGTCCAATGCTGGAGGACAAGATTCGTTCTGAACAACTTCGTGATGCTGAGATCAAGAAGATCGCAAAGAACATCAAAGCAGGCAATGTGAAGTATGAGTGCTTCTCAATTGATGACAAGGGAACAATGTTTTTCCAAGGACGCATTGCAGTTCCCGAAATCCAAAGCCTGAAAGATTTGATTCTCAAGGAGGCTCATGATACTCCTCTTTCCATACACCCTGGAAGTACAAAGATGTACCAGGATCTCAAAACAATGTATTGGTGGTCTGGCATGAAGCGTGAAATTGCTAAATATGTCTCTGAATGCGATGTTTGTCAACGTGTCAAAGCAGTTCATCATAAATCAGCGGGTCTTCTCCAACCTCTGAAAATTCCTGAATGGAAGTGGGACATGATTGAAATGGACTTCGTCACTGGTTTTCCAAAGTCCAAGAGGGGCAACGATGCAATCTTCGTTGTCATTGATCGACTCACTAAAGTCGCTCATTTCTTCCCTGTTAAAGAGACAATCTCAGATAGTCAATTGGCAGAGCTCTATACAACAAAGATTGTTCCTCTTCATGGTGTTCCACTAGAAGTAAGCTCAGACCGTGGAAGCATCTTCACTTGTCATTTCTGGAAAAGCTTTCAAGAAGCTTTGGGCACCAAGCTTCTGTTCAGCACAGCCTATCATCCTCAGACTCAAGGGCAAGTCGAAAGAGTCAATCAGATTCTCGAGGATATGCTTAGGGCATGTGCTCTCTCGTTTGGCATGAAATGGGAGGAACGTCTTCCATATGCTGAATTCTCCTACAACAACAGTTTCCAAGCAAGCTTAGGCATGGCACCTTTCGAGGCTCTCTATGGTCGCAGATGCAGGAGTCCAATCAATTGGTCTGGAGCTGGTGAACGTTCACTCTTAGGTCCTGATATTGTTAAGGAGGCCGAAGAGAAAGTTCGCATCATCCGCGACAATCTGAAGATTGCTCAGTCTCGTCAGAAAAGCTACTATGACAGCAAACACAGGGACATGGTCTATGCAGCTGGAGACAAAGCATATCTCCGTGTTACTCCCCTCAGAGGCACTCATCGTTTTGGTGTCAAAGGAAAGCTTGCACCAAGATATATTGGTCCCTTCAACATTCTCTCAAGGCGTGCAGAAAATGCCTATCGTCTTGAACTTCCAGAAAAGCTATCCAAGGTGCACGATGTCTTTCACGTGTCACAGCTCAAGAAGTGCTTCAAAGACCCAGGTCGTGCAGTTGATCATGATTCCATTGAACTGCAAGAAGACCTCTCTTATGAAGAGCACCCTATTCGCATTCTCGATGAGACCGAGCGCAAAACTCGCAACAAGAGCACCAAGTTCTTAAAAGTGCAGTGGTCTCATCATTCCGATAAAGAGGCAACGTGGGAGACCGAAGAGGATCTTCGCAAGAAGTATCCGGAACTTTTCTCTTCTCAGTAAGAATCTCGGGGCGCGATTCCTTCAAGGGGGGGGGGGGCGTTTTGTAACATCCCAAGTATGAAAATTCCCCTTTTGCAATGTTGTTTCTTGAATTTTATTCAATGCATCATGTCATCATAATGCATTCATGTGTGGAATTTCAAATTTCAAATAAATTCAAATCAATATGTTTCACACTTGGTCTGTTGCAACCTTTTCAAATAAAATATTCAAATCAAACAATTTAATTGTTTTCCATAAACTTGATTTTCCAAATAAGTGACTTGGGTAATTTTCAACTAATTCAATTATTGCAAAATTCAAGCAAATTCATTTAAATTTCAAACAACAACAAATATTTAAAATTTTGAAAAACAAAAGTTGGTGCAACTGGGCATTTTCAATAAGGAACTTATAAAAATTATCACCCTAATTTTAGGGTCCCAAAAAACCCTTCTATTTTCTTTCTTATTCCTTTTCTACAAAAAAAAAGGAAAGAAAAAGAACCAAATAAAATTTGCTCGGGGAGGCAGGCCCAAAGGCCCACCTACAGCCCCGAGCGACCCAGCCCACCCCCTTTTTCTTCCACCTCCGTACGATGTCGACATCCAGTGATGCAACAGAGCAGGGAGAGCTCCTCCCCACCTGCTCCCTGCCCTCTCCTTTATCTACCCCTTCCTCCGCACCAGAAACCCTAGCCTCTCTCCCCCTCCACTGTTCCCCGCCGCCACCATCCTTCTTCATCCTCTTCTACCTCCCTCCTCTGAATTTTATGAACTGAGAGAAAGCCCCCTCCATGGCCGGAAGTTGGAGGGGACGGCGCGGTCGCCGTGCTCGTCGATAGGCCGTGGTCTCGGCGGGAATGGAACCAGGAGGGTTCCACCTCCACTTTTGCTGAAGACGACGCGGCCGGAGACAGGATACACCGATGACGCCGTCGAGGTCTTCCCCGGCGAGCTCCTGACTGCAGCGCCTCCGTCAGATCGCTCCCGCGCGGGCCGTCCTCCTCCGCCGGTTCCGCGACGACGCCGCGCGCGACGCCCCGCACCTCCTCGAGGTGAGCACGCCCTACTGTCCTCGCCTCCCGTCCCTTCTCCCCTGCGCTGGACGAGCCGCTGTCGAGCGCCCTCTGAAGATCGTCGCCGGCCGGTTGCGTTCGGTCCATCCGTCCGTTGTTTTGCAGTTTCGTCAGTTAACACCCGCGTCGCACAATTGATCCGTATGTGCAACCGCATCCTAACACAAATCGCGCCCTAGCCAAGTGGCTAGAGCCCTTCGCACGGCGCGGCACGTCCCGAGTTCGAGTCCCCGCTCCAGCCGAAAAGCCCCCCTTTTTCTCCTGTCTTTTTCGCGAATTTGCAGCCGCGCTTAGCTGAACCACAAAAGGGCCGCGCATCCCTGTTCTGCAACGACCGCGGCAGTGGCCAGATGGCCAGCGAAGCTCGGACGCAAGCGCAGCGTTGCGGGTTCGATCCCCAGGCGCTGCAAGCCGTGGGGCTTTTTGCCCCATTTTCCTCCACACCCCCACAAGGCCCACATGTCATGCTCGCTGGAGGCCCAGTCACCTCTACCCATGCACAGTCAGCGCCACACTGGCGCTGGACCCACTTGTCAGCCGGCGTGGGTTCCTTTTCCCCCGGTGTGAAAAGTTGCTGCACCTATTTTCTTTTTTCCAGAAAATGGCAGAATAAACCCCAATTTTGTAAATGCAACAACTTTGCCAATCCAACTCCTTTTTAAACAAATAATATATGTTTTCCAATCCAAATTTTCTGTAGAGTTTGAATATGCAATTTGTTTTCTGTTTTGAGCAAATAAAATTGCATATTAAATTCAAGACTTTATTTAAATTGCAAAATTCATATTTAATTATTTAAAGTTCCAAATTTTGCAATTAGAGTATCAAATTAAATCTTATGTCAAATACTTTCTGAATATTAAATATATCTCTGTTTCTATAATTTAAGTTGTTGGAATTATTAAATGCATTGGTTAAATCATTTAAACTTGTTTAAATCATAACTAATTCATTTTAATTCCAAATTCAAAAAGTAAAATATGCATTCCAATCAGAATTTGATGCTCTATCCATTTATGAAATAATATCCATGTTTTGAGAAAACTAAAAAATTCCACTAATTTCAGTACTGAATTTTATTTAATTAAAATGCCAAAGTGCATAACTTAATCGTTAAAACCCCAAATTTGTCAAATAAAATATCTAGTTGAAACTAAAACTATTTCCTTGCTATTTCTAACATTTATCATGCATATAATCCACTTTAACACAATGTTTGGTTGTAACTCATTAAACCCCCTATTAATGCATATGGGCTTTTACCAAATGCAATCCAATTGCATATGGATCCATTTAAAATTGCTCATTATGTCTCTAGCTTATTTTGATGCACTAATTAAAATGTCATGCATCATCCATGTTTGTGCATTATGCATGTTATTGATTGTCCGCTCTCTTCGTTTTTGTGTTTGCTTCTTTCTCGAATAGACGACGACGTTGAGAAAGACGAGGTTTACGATACCACTTCAGAGGAGTAGCCCAGTACCAGGCTACTGAGTTTGCAGGCAAGTATTCACTCACATGAACCATTGTGTCCGTTCCACACTTGATACCGATACTTTCCGTTGTCTAATCTGCTAGCCTTATGATTCGTTGCTTGTGTTCCGATCCTATCACATGTCATCCTGCAGCCATGAATATAGCCTCACCCCCACACCTACAACCTTGTTATTTGTTAGCCTGTGTCATAGAATCATGCTTAGGTTTGTTTGTGCTCGAGTCTTGTTGTCATTTATCTTATCACCTGTTTAGTTTGATAGATGGGCTTGTTATAATCAATATCCTGTTAATGTTTGGGGTAATAATAATTTGATGATAAGGCACCAGCAGGAGGCCCGGGTTAGGGTTTTGAAGCCTGCTAGTGTCGACCCTAATTAGGAAAAGGGTCTTGTCCTCTGATCCATGATGAGCGTGCTCACCGCATCCGGGTGGTCGTATGGAACCCCCCTCGACTTTGACCTGATCCGCAGTTTGTCCGAAGAGCCACACTTAGTTTCGGGTGTTCCATTTGGCTCATACGCATGAATGGGTCGCTCCCATGGTTGATACTGATGATGTTGATGACACACACATATAGGGCAAATCCTGTATTGCCGGGGTGTTGCGTCCTGCGGGAGTTTTGCACACTTGCGCTGAGTATTCGGCTGCGTGGCTGGGACCTTATAGCTCCGTGGCTCCTAGGACAGGCTGTAGAGATGGTTCGGGTCGTGTTGAGTCCACCTGAGTTTTAGTTGGTGGCTCGAGTGTATACGGGTACTGGAGCACACCCTGCAGGGATGAATCTTCTCGAGAAGCCGTGTTGTCCGCGGTTATGTGGCGACTTGGTGAAAGTGCTGGCTAACAAGTACTCCGACAACTTACACCTAATTAATAATAATTTGACTAGTAATAGGCATATTGTCACAATAACCTGAACCTTCATTAATCCAACTGTGTGGGTTATCCTCAGATTGCTTCTTTGGATAAGGGGCGAGATCCAGGATGGGTTTGTTTGAGGTTAGTGGTAGTTGGCTCCGATGCGCTATCTTATCCCTTTGTTTTAGCCGGATATTGTAGCGTGTCTCTGTAGTTGGTTAGTGCAGCCTGCTGCCGCACCTTTGTATCACCTATCTTCCGTTGAACCCAAAGCATCTGTCCTTGGTGTTGCCGGGTACACTTTAGTATCTTGTGCGTCTTGCTTGCCAGTACTCGTCCGTACTGACCCCTTTGGGGCTGCTGGTTCTGCAGACTACGTTTCCGAGGATCCCCATGGTGGCTACTACGTGGAGTATGACGAGGCCGCTGACGAGTAGATAGCGGACCCGGGCTGGATCCGAGACTTCGTGGATGGGCTCCATTCTTTTTGTTTCCGGCCTCTTAGGCCTATTTGGATCTTGTCTGTACTCAGACACTTTGTTTGCTTCCGCTGTGGTGTAATGATGACTTGTTGGGACATGTGTCCTCTGTATGACTGTATTTGCTATCTCTGCTCTAGTGAGAGCTTTTGCCACTTATTTCTATTTCTTTGTGTCTTAGAGATTTGTTTTGATATCACTTGTGCAAATGCCGTTGGCGTACCATGTGTGTATGTTATGAAGTACGTCAATGGAAGTATTCGGATTCCTATTGGATGGTTTCACAGACGATGAATAGTAGAGAATGGTTGTCACACGTTTACGTGTCGGCCTACTCATATTGAGATGCGGGTGCAGGTAGGCCCCGTAAGCCAATTATCTACTATTTAGCGGGCTGTGTGTATCCTCTAGAAGTCCGGGTGCGACAACCCACACCACCCCTAGGCGCGACTAGGGGTCCACCCGCGCCCAGACATGGTTTGGGGGCTCCAGGGCCCCCTCCGGGTTTCCTTTGGACTTCCTTGTCCCTCCGGGACTTCCAAGACTTCTGGATTTTGAATCGTCCAATTCCGAGATTATTTCCAGAACAACTTTTCTGAAACTAAAAACAACAGAAAACATGAACTGGCTCTGTGTCATCTTGTCAATAGGTTAGTCCCGGGAAATCGATAAAAATGACATAAAGTGTAAGAAAAACATGTAGTATATGGAATGAAAACAACATGAAACATCAGAAATTAAGGATACGTTCATGACGTATCAACCACCACTTTGCAGAAGTGGTTGGGGGACACCTCTTCCTTCATCCATCCGTAGTCGGTCTTCTTCTTCTTTGGCGGTGGGACCTGACCCATGATGACCATATACAAGTCGTAAGATCATTTACTCCAACACCTGAATTGCTAGGGTGCATAGTTATATCATTGGCCAGAAGACTCGTCAAAACATGCCTCATAAAAACAGTCACACAAACATGCAAGGAGATGACTCTTGTACAATGCTCAAGGTACTACAACGTCAGCTCCTTACAACGTTTGCGCCACCAAACTAGCCAAAGAAAGTAATATGTGATGACCCACAAGTATAGGGGATCGCAACAGTCTTCGAGGGAAGTAAAACCCAAATTTATTGATTCGACACAAGGGGAGCCAAAGAATATTTGTGAGCCTTAACAAGCGAGTTGTCAATTCACCTGCACCTGAAAGTGGACTTGTTCGCAGTGGTTTATAAGTAGTAACGGTTTTATATTAGCAGCAGTAGTGAAATAACAACATCAGTATTATGAAAACAGCAGCAGTGGTGTTTGAAGTAAACAACGGAATTAAATATTGTAGGCATAGGGATAGATGAACGGGTGTTGCATGGATAAGATAGTTCATATAATGATCAAGTGAGGGGCATTGCAGATAAATAAGATAAAGCATTCAAGTACTAAGTAACCATAGGCATGTGTTCCGTAAATAGTCGTACGTGCTCGCAATGAGAACTTGCACAACATCTTTTGTCCTACCAGCCTGTCGTGGTATTGTCACGGCAAGTGTCCTCATGCGAGAACTAGATTGCGAGGCCATTGCTACTAAGCGAAACTTCAAAAGGGTTGAGGTGGAAACGAGAGACGCGAGTTTACCCAGGTTCGGCCCCTCGATTGAGGGTAAACATACTCCTGCTTTCTTACTATCAAGGAACCAAGTCTCGATTACAAAGGGCGATTCCGGCTCTCGATGTCTCGAGTTACTTTGCTATCGACTTAGAACTTATCTTTCTACGTCCCGGGGTCTCGCCTTATATAGTGGACGAGACCTCCGGGTTACGAGGAAGTCCGGGTTCCACCCGTCTTCAGAGTCCTACCACCCTCCGGTTCCTGATCATCTAAGTCCGGCTCTTCTTATGATCCGGCCACTCCTGGGCCGGCCAAGAACTGTTCTTCGGGCTCCCGGGCTTCCGTGTCGCCTGACCTGGGCCTTGGGCCGGTTCTTCATTCTGTCGGGTCACGCTCTCCCTAGATTAACCCGGCTCTTCCTAGCTTAACCCGGCTCTGCCTAGCATAATCCGGGTTACTCATCATGAACCGGATGAGATGATTCCCGTTTATGTCAGGGGCCGGTAAGGCTCCCCCTTATCTATTCCCCCAACATTAGCCCCCAGGTTAACATGAATGTTTTAAGCCTCAAACTTAAGAAGTTCACGTTAAGCTTTATCCAGAAACTTTGAATACCACTCTTTCAATCCAAAGAAAAATAACCTCCCAAAATATCTCTTCCGGATCTCGCGGGCCGAGCTCTTTATCTCTAGGATCATATATTTTCGTTTCTTGTAAAGATAACTCTCATATTTTCATCTCCCAAATCTTCGGAACAAAGGGATCTTAACCTAGCCCAGATTCTTCTCCACGTAATCGTTCCACTTATTTAGAAAAGATCTTTTTCTGTGATCCGATCTTGCTGTACTTTTCCATGAATAATATAGTCTCGAGGGGTTTTTGTGCAAAAGTTACCGCTTAACCCTAGGTTTTTGACCCCGCTTATAAATAGAAGGCGTACGGCCCCCAGGGCTCATTTGCACCCTGCTGTCCCCACTTCATCTTCCTCCTCCGTTCTGAGCTCCAGAGCTCCGCTTTTCTTCCAGCGCCGCCGCGACCGGAGCTTCACCGGCATCCACCTCAAGATGGGAAAAGAGAAAACTTTGGCGTCCAAAGCTAGCGGAGCGGGGAAGAAGAAGAAGTCCGGAGGAGCTTCCGGTTCTAGCCCTGCCGGTTCTGGGAGGAACAAAATGCAAGTGAACTGGTGCAAATCCGAGATGACCCAAGGCCGGCTCACGAAGATGGAGGGATCCGGACTTCTGCCTTCCGATTTATCTTGGCGAGCTCCGGGAAATGAGATCCGGCCCGAACCTGGGCCGGGTGAGGTAATAATTTTCTAAGCCCATGTCCTTAATGGGTTTCGTCCACCCGGTTCTCTCTTTTTTCGCCGTCTCTTGGCTTACTATGGCCTTCATCCTCAAGACCTCCCACCAAATTCCATCTTAAATGTTAGCAACTTCGTAGTCCTTTGTGAGGACTACCTCCAAGTAGAACCAAACCTAGACCTTTTTCGTGAATACTTTTACTGTAACAAACACCCTGAGGTAGCTGGGGGTGAACTTATACACTGTGGGGGGGGGGGTCTCGTTCCAGAGACGAAAAGACATTTCCTACCCAGGTATTCCTCTTGCAAGCCATCCCAAGTTGTGGCAGAAATCTTACTTTTACATCAAAAGTACCACTCCTGAAGGTGAACCGGCTCTTCCGGGTTACCGTCCTGAAAGCTTAGTTTATACCAGCACGATGAACTCCTTTTCCAAGCCTGCCGATCGAATCAAGATCTGGCCTCTCTTAAAGCGTGTAACCTCGTTGATAGTTCACGGGCTTACAGGTTTAGATTTGACAAAAACCTGGGTAGACTGGCGCATTCAACCACTCAGCATCAGGAGCCGGTTATTCCATGAGTATTCCGATTCATTAGATTCCATGCGATATTCTGAGTCCGTAGTTTCTAAGTCTGAGATGATAACCTCCCTAAAACTCCTGGTTGGAGTGAAGCAAGACAAATTCTTCGAAGTTGGTCTGGAGCCTTTTAGCTCCTCTAACCCGGCTCCTCCCGTAAGTTCTCATATCTTTGTATTTTTGCCTTTTTCATTATTATTTTTAACTGCACAGGTTCTAACCTCGTTGTTATTTCGGTTCTCAGGCTAATGATCCTTTCTGGACTACTACCGAAGAACCGGCTTCACCACCTGAAGACGAAGAATCAGAAGAAGCAAGTGACGACGAGGAAGAGGTTTCTGAATTTGACTCCCTCGGCCAGTTGCACAACCAATTTGCTGACGCTGATTAATCGCAGGATGAGCAAGAGGAACAGGTTGCCGGGTTAGACGGTGGCCAAGCTGTTGACGAAGAACCGGCTCATGAAGTTCCGGATCAAGTCATGCCGGATCTCGACCCCTCTACTCCCATTACTGGTTCCAACCAGGTGGCCAAAAAAGAGTCCCCCGCAGGCCAGAAGAGGACCCGGCAGGCTGTCGCAAAGGTGCCTGTCTCTAGACTGTCAAAAAATCCTTTGAAAACATCCTCACACACATAGAAAACGCAGGAGGATGAGGAGGGCAGCAAGACAAGAAGGACCCGGAGCTCTGGCTCCAGCGAGTTAGAAACAGGTTTGCCTGAGAAAACTCCCACTCGCCGGGTCTCCAAAATCCGGGTTTTGCCCACTGCTTCACACCCTTTAGCCGGACAAATGAGGTCAGAACTGAGTCGTCCTTTTTCATTCAGATTCCCCGAACTCAGACTCGTCCCATTTCAGCGGGGCTAGCTCATTCTCCATTAACTCTAGGTAGGCTAACTTTCCTTTCTAGATTTGCTAATACCTTAATGTTGCAATGTAACTCAGAGTTTTTTCCCTTTTGCAACAGAACTTAAGCTGTACTAAAAGTGAACCCTGTTTCGTCTGCTGCTCCCTCCATAAACATCGAGGAGAAAACTGTTGAGGAAGAAAATGACGAGCCGGCCACTCCCTCGCCGGGTCATTTGGATGTTATGGTTGAAGAACATGAAGAGGTGAACCCGGTTGATGATATGCTAGGTAGTGATCCCCCGGTTGAGGAGGTAAATGTTCAAGACCCGGATGTAGTCATAACCGGATCGCAAGCTGTTGAGGTTACGGGACCATCCACTGTTCTTTCCAAAGTCATTGAAGACCCGAAAGTAAAGCCGGAAGAAAAAAGATCTACTCCTAGCCTGAACATTGAAGGCCAGAGCTTTGACACACTTGTTCAAGAGCTTTCTGAGAACCGGCGCCGTGCTGATGGCATTATAGAATTTCTGAAACAGAAATATGAGGTAACCTCGATATTCATAACCTGTAGCCCTCAATCTTCTAGTTTATATTCGTAATATATAATTGGAGACTTGTTACTAAATAGTCGTAGACTGAATAACTTGTAATCTGAATAACTATAACCTGAATAGTTGTTACCTAGATAGTTGTAACCTGGATAGCTGTAGCCCCCAAGGGTCGGTTTATAATGGCATTATAAGCCGGGACTTGATATGCTTTTGTTCTTAATTGTTTTAAGTAAAATTGAAACACTGTAACCCCCGAGTACCGGGTTGCGAGCATGCAGCTAGCCGAGACATAATCATAGGTTATAGCCCAACTCTTGAATTTGAAATACTGTAGCCCCCAAGTGACGGGTTGCGAACCTGTAGCTACCTGGGACTTAAATTTTCCTTAGAAACTGTAGTAAGTTCACTAGTATCCGGGTTGTAGTTGCATAATCTGGATAATTGTCAATTTACAACTTAACCTTTGAATATCTTGAATCTTTTTTGCAGAATCTGGAATCCTCGTCTCAAAAAGAGGTTTCTAATTTGAAGAACCTACTTGCACAAGAGGCCAAGAAGACCGAGGAGGCCAGGACCCGACAGAAAGAACTAGAAGAACAAATCTCTGAGGCGGCCAAGAATTGGTCTGATCTGCAGCGGGATTTTTAAACCCGGGAGAAAAATCTCGTAACCAGGGCAGAAACTGCGGAAAAGGAACTAGAGAAGACCCGGACCCATTTCACCAAGGTCACAGAGCTGCTTAGATATATCACTTGCAGTGTTTTTGATGAGTTTATCCAGCTTATCATCCCCTTCAATTTATTGTATGTCCAATGCTATATTCCCTTTGCCTTTTGATCAATCATCTTGACTTAGATCACAAATTTCTGTAACCTGTAGGCAGGATGCATGGGAATAACCTGAAACTCCCAGACCTGAAACTCAAGGCCTTGTTCACCTTGATCCGACAGCTATACATTGGAGGTGGAGAATGTATCAAACCCGTTCGGAACTGGGATGCTCCGCCTAGAAGGCTTAGCGAAATGCTTGTGGAGCTAACTCATGTCCCTCAGTGGATAGAAGAGCATAAGCTATCATCCTATTGCCGTGGAGCCATCAAGGTCATGTCACTGGCGAAAGCATATCATCCAGAACTGAAGTCGGATCTTCTTGTGGGAGGTTTCCCAGAATACAAAGCGGATATGTCAAAGTATGAGAAAAAGGATTTCGCCAGGATTGAAAAAGAGTGTCGGTTCTATGCTTGCACCATTGCTGAGAAGCTAAAACTGAAGGACATGTGCTCGGGTTATAATTCTTCTGGTGAACGAAAAATGCCTTTTACTCCTCTGGATATGGCTATTGTTCGACAAGACCCTCCCAAGAGCCGGCTCTCCATAGCCTCGTCATCTGGTGCGCCTCAGTCGGTTACTCCTTCTGTTTCTGCTCCACCACGCCCCTTATATGAACCGGAGAATGTTACTGATGCTCTGGCTCAGCTAGAGTGGAAGTACGTCCCTGCAGATGAAGTCGAAGGAGCGAACCAGGCCCCAGCTGACCCGGAGACTGAAGACCTAGCTCCTCAAGACCCGGCAGATCAGGACCCGTCCCAGCAGAAGGGAAAATCCGCTGCAGTTTGATCACGTGACTTTTTGCGAACGAAATAATTCGACCCTGTTGAGTCTGTAATAGGGTAGATAAACTGTTTCATTTCTAGTCCTATTTTTTGAAGGTGCGTGTGTGCACCTATGCTACAATTTGGTGTGTAATAAACCGGATTTCCTTTGAGGTTATGGAAATCATATTCTGGTTTCCTTTTACTTGGAGATGAAAATTTTCTTGACTTGGTTTTTCTTTGCTTTCTACCTCAGCCGGTTTTTCGCATGACTTATTCTAGTGTGCACAACTCGCATGACTTATCATAGTAACATGGTTTGTCGGGTCATAATAAACCGGTACTGCCGGGTTATATCATGATTGACTCAACCAGGCTTAAACATCTAGGTCATAAAAACGCGTGTAACCACTGACTGGCAGGCAAGTATAACCAATATATTTTGGCATATGCCAGATTCTTGAGATATAGACTGTGCTCTAGCATCAGCCCCCAAGAAATCATATAGAAATAACATTGTCTCAATTTGATAGGGATAGGCTAACAAATTTCAATAACTCATATGTTGCTAACATTGCCTTTCATTGTCAAAAGATAACATAGTGATTACAATGATACTATGTATAATATGGTCTCAACTGGGCTATGTTCCATGGTCTTCCAGTTTCTTCCTCAGATGTGCGAGATTTCAGCATCACGCATATCAATAAGGTAATAGGACCCATTGTGTAGCTTTTTACTTACTACAAAAGGTCCTTCCCATGGAGGACTTAGCTTATGCATCCCATCTTTCTTCTGAATTAGTCTTAAAACCAAATCTCCTTCTTGGAAACTCCGAGTCTTGACTCTGCGGCTATGATAGCGATGCAGGTCCTACTGATATATAGCTGACCGAGATGCTGCGAGGTCACGTGCTGTGACGCCCCGAGATCGGGCACTATGCAGATTTCAGCATTTCCGTCAAAATCCACATAATAACCGATTCCAGGTTGCCACTTGTGATAACATTACAACAATTCACGAATAATCCACAACAACAACAGAAAAGATATATACAAGACGACTCAAATGAGTCAAGGATACAACTTATACAATACAAAGATCCAAATAACGGCGGAAGAAACAACATAGCGTCCGACTACGGACAAGATACAAATTGGACTAAGAGTCCTGAAGATAACCGGTGGCGTCCAATCCCTGCCCAGGCCAAGCCGGAGGTATTCCCAAGCTAACGTCGTCAGACTTCAAACCTGTTGACTGCAATGTGGAATATGCAGCCACGAAATGGATTCGTGGGTCAGTACTATTAAGTACTGGCAAGTGGATAAACCATACTCACAAGATACCAGCGTAACCAATCATCACAAGATACAAATACTTTGGATACAACGGAAAGGACGGGATTATTGCAAAGAAGCGACAACGGGCTGCACTAACTAACTACAGAGACACGCTACAACATCCGGCTAAAGGAAAGGGATAAGATAGCGTATCAGAACCAACTACAACTACTCACCAAACAATACCCATCCAATGTTACCCCCTACTAAGGAAGCAACCCAAGGAAAACTCACACTGTTGATTAAGGTGACATCATTTTATGGTGGAGGTAATCTATATTACTAGTCAAGTTATCATCGTTAAGTGTAAGTTGTCTGAGTACTTGTTAGCCAGCACTTTCACCAAGTCATCCATAACCGCGGACAACACGGCTTCTCGAGAAGATTTAACCCTGCAGGGATGCACCAATTTGGCCGTACACGTAAGAATGACCCGCCAGATGGAAATGCACTTCCACCAAGCGAGGCACTCAACACAACCCAACTCTTCTTCGCATCAAGCCCAAAGAACCACGTGCTGTGCGTGCGCGGCTAATCGAGCCCCCACGAAGAAAAGGGGGGCCCTCATAGCACTGGAAGACCACGCCGCCCTAAATGCCGACTACAAAAGTTCCACCCTGGCGCCAAGGGCTCGCACCTGCATATGCATGCATCAATTGGAAAGCCTGAACTAAGTGTGGCGATTTGGACGAGATGCGAATCGAATCAGAATTGCGGGGGGCGCCCATACTCGCTTCCCACATGCGGTTGGTGCGCTCATCATGGATCGGAGGACAAGACCCTTTTCCTAATTAAGTTCGACACTAGCAGGCCTCAAAACCACGCCGGGCCTCCTGCCGGTGCCTTATCATCAAATTATTATTACCCAAAACATTAACATGTTGTTGATTAAGACAAGCCCAACTATCAACTAAACATGTGATGGAACAAATGACAACAGGACTAGAGCGCAAACAAACCTAAGCATGCTAGTACGACACATGCCAACAAACAACCGGGTTATAGGTGTGGAGGTAAGGCAATATTGTGGCCGCAGGGTAAACATGTGATGGGATCGGAACACAAGCATCGAAAATACTAGGCTAGCATAAAGACAACGGAAAGAATCGGTAACAAGTGAGGAAAGGGAACATAGGTAGCAAGTGAGTATACTTGCCTGAGATCCAGCAAGTAGAGGTACATCCACGGAACTTGTCGGTGCTCACAACATCTCAACGTCCTATCCGTGAAGAAGCAACGAACTAGAATAAACACCAGATGCAACAATTACTACTACGGCAAAGATCCAGCATGGTCCTAATTTTATATGCATGACATGCGAGATGCAACGCAAAAATGCAATTTAGACAATTTAATCGGAACCGGAGTCCGGACAAAATAATTATTGGTTCAAGTTGTTTATTTAACCATCAATGTTAAATGTTGATTAACATGGAGAACAATAAATAGGTGAGCTAAACAGGATTAAATGGAATAGGGCATTATTTAGTTAATACCCCAACACATTCCATATGTTGTTATTTAGTTGACATGCATAACACAGGCTAAAATGCACAATGCAAGATGCAAACAAAGGCATGGATGACATATTAATATTCCTTGCATTTTTCTGATCGAAATAGACATAAAGTTTGCAGTAATTGGATTAGTGAAACAAAAGATATGAAGATTTGAAAATTGGGGTGTTTTCTAGAAAAAGCAGGGACCTATTCGTGGTGGAAACAGAGTGTGGAAGGGCTCCGATGCAAAAACAGAAAGGCCGGGGGCCCAGATGCAAAAATGCAGATTCAGATCTCACCGCTGCGAGATCTAGCTTCAGTCAATGACAGGTGGGGCTATGTTCCACGGCGCAAAATAGAAGAAAAAGGCTAGGCAATTGCACCTCAAAGGATTCGAACCCGGGTCTCTTGGTTGTGGGACGAGAGCCTTAACCACTGGGATGTGGTGCGTTTTGTGATACAACACGAATCTGACAGAATAAGAGGTGACTCTGCGCGGTAAAAGAAGGAAAAATGCGTGGTATTTCGCCAGGTTGGGGGATCGAACTTGGCTCTCCAGCGGTGCGGAACAGGGCACAAGCCACTGGGCTACTGTCATGTTTGTGATTACATACGGATCTAGAACAAGATGACTCGTAGATGCGCGGTGTTATCTGACGAAACGGAAAGACAGACGCTGCTACTGCTTGGGACACAGAACGACGATCGGCGGTGACCTGCAACGGGCGGCGCTCGATGGCGCTGCTCCCAGAGCACGAGGAGGGTGGGGAAGAGATCCCGGAGGCGTGGCTCACCTTGGGGAAGTCGGAGAAAGGAGGCGAAGGGCTAGGCTTGGGGAACGAAGAGAAGGGACGCCCACTCGTGCGCTCCTCGCGGACGGACGAAGTTGACGACGACGATGACGATGCCATCGCTCCGGGGTGGCCGTGGCTCCGATTCTACCACGAGGACGACGAGGATCACGCGACGGCTCCATTCCCGCGCTCCGCGTGCCTCCTGGTGCTCCATGGCGGCGGCGGGGTGAAGAACTTCAGTATACGGCCATGGCTCTCGGTGGTTCAGAAAAAGCAGAGAGAAACAAGGGAGATGAGAAGAAGAAGGGGATGTGGCGGCGGAGAGGGAAGAGAGGGCCTAGGGTTAGGGTTCCAGGGGCTGCCTCGGTAGATATAGGAGGGGAGTTGTGGAGGGGACCATGGTGGTGGCGGTTGACAGCGACGTCCAGGAGGGTTCACGCATCTTGCGTGGTACCTGTACGGACGAAGGAAGGAGAAGGGCTGGGGTGGGCTGGTTTGTTGGGCCTGGTGGGCTGCTCTCTCTCTCTCTCACTCAAACATTTTTTTTGGTTATATTACTTTCAGAAAAACAAAAGGACTTGAGATATTTAGGAGTCTCAAAAACAATTTATAATTTTGCAATCTTGAGAGCTACACAAATCAGAAGTTTTTTTTTTGGTGAATTTATATTTAGGGTGATGAATGATGATGCAGGATGACATGAGATGCACTAAAAGAAAAACAAACAATTCTAATTGGGAAAAACCCCGGGTGTTATAGCCGACAGCACTAACAAGGGATTGCACCCTCACAATCCACTCACAACCACGGGAGGGGGAAGAAGTCGGAGCTATCGAATCTTCATGCTTCAAGTTGTTCTCCTCGGCACCACTAACAAGAAATTCTTGCTCGGATTGATGACGATGTTCGTCCACCAGGAATCTTCCGATGATCGAATCTATTAGGTTAACGGCTCAGAAAACGTCCACCCACGTAGGATCCTAAAACTTTGAAAGATTGAGAAGAAGAGAGACTCCAAAACAAATAAGATGAGAGGAGAAATAGAATAGAGACAAGGAGAAAACAAGAATCCTATTGAGATGTTTCCAAAATAGTTTAGCAGAAATAGTTTTTTGACACTCTAGAAACAACGACCGTTAGCGAGGTTATCCTACAGGCTTTGCGGACCCGTTGCTTCGATAACCATTCGTATCGAAACAACTTTGGGAATCGGAAACCATGCTCTGATACCATTTGTGACGCCCCGAGATCGGGCACTATGCAGATTTCAGCATTTCCGCCAAAATCCACATAATAACCGATTCCAGGTTGCCACTTGTGATAACATTACAAAAATTCACGAATAATCCACAACAACAACAGAAAAGATATATACAAGACGACTCAAATGAGTCAAGGATACAACTTATACATTTCAAAGATCCAAATAACGGCGGAAGAAACAACATAGCGTCCGACTACGGACAAGATACAAATTGGACTAAGAGTCCTGAAGATAACCGGTGGCGTCCAATCCCTGCCCAGGCCAAGCCGGAGGGATTCCCAAGCTAAAGTCGTCAGACTTCAAACCTGTTGACTGCAATGTGGAATATGCAGCCACGAAATGGATTCGTGGGTCAGTACTATTAAGTACTGGCAAGTGGATAAACCATACTCACAAGATACCAGCGTAACCAATCATCACAAGATACAAATACTTTGGATACAACTGAAAGGACGGGATTATTGCAAAGAAGCGACAACAGGCTGCACTAACTAACTACAGAGACACGCTACAACATCCGGCTAAAGGAAAGGGATAAGATAGCGTATCAGAACCAACTACAACTACTCACCAAACAATACCCATCCAATGTTACCCCCTACTAAGGAAGCAACCCAAGGAAAACTCACACTGTTGATTAAGGTGACATCATTTTATGGTGGAGGTAATCTATATTACTAGTCAAGTTATCATCGTTAAGTGTAAGTTGTTTGAGTACTTGTTAGCCAGCACTTTCACCAAGTCATCCATAACCGCGGACAACACGGCTTCTCGAGAAGATTTAACCCTGCAGGGATGCACCAATTTGGCCGTACACGTAAGAATGACCCGCCAGATGGAAATGCACTTCCACCAAGCGAGGCACTCAACACAACCCAACTCTTCTTCGCATCAAGCCCAAAGAACCACGTGCTGTGCGTGCGCGGCTAATCGAGCCCCCACGAAGAAAAGGGGGGCCCTCATAGCACTGGAAGACCACGCCGCCCTAAATGCCGACTACAAAAGTTCCACCCTGGCGCCAAGGGCTCGCACCTGCATATGCATGCATCAAATGGAAAACCCGAACTATGTGCGGCGATTTGGACGAGATGCGAATCGAATCAGAATTGCGGGGGGCGCCCATACTCGCTTCCCACATGCGGTTGGTGCGCTCATCATGGATCGGAGGACAAGACCCTTTTCCTAATTAAGTTCGACACTAGCAGGCCTCAAAACCACGCCGGGCCTCCTGCCGGTGCCTTATCATCAAATTATTATTACCCAAAACATTAACATGTTGTTGATTAAGACAAGCCCAACTATCAACTAAACAGGTGATGGAACAAATGACAACAGGACTAGAGCGCAAACAAACCTAAGCATGCTAGTACGACACATGCCAACAAACAACAGGGTTATAGGTGTGGAGGTAAGGCAACATTGTGGCCGCAGGGTAAACATGTGATGGGATCGGAACACAAGCATCGAAAATACTAGGCTAGCATAAAGACAACGGAAAGAATCGGTAACAAGTGAGGAAAGGGAACATAGGTAGCAAGTGAGTATACTTGCCTGAGATCCAGCAAGTAGAGGTACATCCGCGGAACTTGTCGGTGCTCACAACATCTCAACGTCCTATCCGCGAAGAAGCAACAAACTAGAACAAACACCGGATGCAACAATTACTACTACGGCAAAGATCCAGCATGGTCCTAATTTTATATGCATGACATGCGAGATGCAACGCAAAAATGCAATTTAGACAATTTAATCTGAACCGGAGTCCGGACAAAATAATTATTGATTCAAGTTGTTTATTTAACCATCAATGTTAAATGTTGATTAACATGGAGAACAATAAATAGGTGAGCTAAACAGGATTAAATGGAATAGGGCATTATTTAGTTAATACCCCAACACATTCCATATGTTGTTATTTAGTTGACATGCATAACACAGGCTAAAATGCACAATTCAAGATGCAAACAAAGGCATGGATGGCATATTAATATTCCTTGCATTTTTCTGATCGAAATAGACATAAAGTTTGCAGTAATTGGATTAGTGAAACAAAAGATATGAAGATTTGAAAATTGGGGTGTTTTCTAGAAAAAGCAGGGACCTATTCGTGGTGGAAACAGAGTGTGGAAGGGCTCCGATGCCAAAACAGAAAGGCCGGGGGCCCAGATGCAAAAATGCAGATTCAGATCTCACCGCTGCGAGATCTAGCTTCAGTCAATGACAGGTGGGGCTATGTTCCACGGCGCAAAATAGAAGAAAAAGGCTAGGCAATTGCACCTCAAAGGATTTGAACCCGGGTCTCCTGGTTGTGGGACGAGAGCCTTAACCACTGGGATGTGGTGCGTTTTGTGATACAACACGAATCTGACAGAATAAGAGGTGACTCTGCGCGGTAAAAGAAGGAAAAATGCGTGGTATTTCGCCGGGTTGGGGGATCGAACTTGGCTCTCCAGCGGTGCGGAACAGGGCACAAGCCACTGGGCTACTGTCATGTTTGTGATTACATACGGATCTGGAACAAGATGACTCGTAGATGCGCGGTGTTATCTGACGAAACGGAAAGACAGATGCTGCTACTGCTTGGGACACAGAACGACGATCGGCGGCGACCTGCAACGGGCGGCGCTCGATGGCGCCGCTCCCAGAGCACGAGGAGGGTGGGGAAGAGATCCCGGAGGCGTGGCTCACCTTGGGGAAGTCGGAGAAAGGAGGCGAAGGGCTAGGCTTGGGGAACGAAGAGAAGGGACGCCCACTCGTGCGCTCCTCGCGGACGGACGAAGTTGACGACGACGATGACGATGCCATCGCTCCGGGGTGGCCGTGGCTCCGATTCTACCACGAGGACGACGAGGATCACGCGACGGCTCCATTCCCGCGCTCCGCGTGCCTCCTGGTGCTCCATGGCGGCGGCGGGGTGAAGAACTTCAGTATACGGCCATGGCTCTCGGTGGTTCAGAAAAAGCAGAGAGAAACAAGGGAGATGAGAAGAAGAAGGGGATGTGGCGGCGGAGAGGGAAGAGAGGGCCTAGGGTTAGGGTTCCAGGGGCTGCCTCGGTAGATATAGGAGGGGAGTTGTGGAGGGGACCATGGTGGTGGCGGTTGACAGCGACGTCCAGGAGGGTTCACGCATCTTGCGTGGTACCTGTACGGACGAAGGAAGGAGAAGGGCTGGGGTGGGCTGGTTTGTTGGGCCTGGTGGGCTGCTCTCTCTCTCTCTCACTCAAACATTTTTTTTTTGGTTATATTATTTTCAGAAAAACAAAAGGACTTGAGATATTTAGGAGGCTCAAAAACAATTTATAATTTTGCAATCTTGAGAGCTACACAAATCAGAAGTTTTTTTTTGGTGAATTTATATTTAGGGTGATGAATGATGATGCAGGATGACATGAGATGCACTAAAAGAAAAACAAGAAATTCTAATTGGGAAAAACCCCGGGTGTTACACGTGCTTCTTCTAAAGCATCTAATGAGTCTTGACGAGCTAACTCATTATTGGTTTCCACATAAGAAGTCACTCGTGGTGAATCGTGACGAATATCACTTGGCAAAACTGCCTCTGCCCCATAGACTAGAAAGAAAGGGGTATAAACTGTTGATCTATTTGGAGTAGTTCGTATGCTCCATAAAACAGCAGGCAATTCTTCGACCCAACAACCAGCAATTTTCTCCAATGGAACCTGAAGTCTGGGTTTTATACCTTTGAGTTACTCCTGGTTAGCCCTCTCTGCTTGTCCGTTAGACTGTGGATGTGCCACGGAAGCAAGGTCTAGCCTTATATGGTTCTGTTCACAAAACTTCTGCATTGCTCCTTCTGATAAATTTGTCCCGTTATCTGTAATAATGCTATGTGGGTACCCAAACCTGAAAATCAGCTTTCTTAAGAACTTGACTGCTGTAACCGCGTCACATTTACTGATTGGTTCCGCTTCTACCCACTTTGTAAACTTATCAACTGCCACCAATAGATGAGTCTTTTTATCAGTTGGCCTTTTGAAAGGTCCTACCATGTCGAATCTCCACATTGCAAAAGGCCAGGTTATGAGAATCATACGCAAGTCCTGAGCTGGCACGTGATCCTGTCTTGCATATCTTTGACAGTCTTCACATGTTTTCACGATATGTTCTGCATCAGCATTCGCGGTTAACCAGAAAAATCCATGTCTGAAAGCTTTATTAACTAAAGATCTAGAGCTTGCGTGATGGCCACAGTCTCCTGAATGAATTTCTCGGAGAATTTCACATCCTTCTCACCATTTATAATTGTATATGACTTGGATCTTCTGGTAACCTGGCGAGCTATAACCTCGTCCTGCGGGAGCTCACCTCTCGTAAGGTATGCCAAATATGGCTCAGTCCACTGTGGTATTATGTGCAGAGCAACTACTAATTCTGATTATGGGTCTGGATTTGCTAAGTCTTCTTTTGTTGGGACTTTAACAGACGAACTATGAATTTCATCTAGAAAACATTTGGTGGGACCTGCTTTTTCTGAGAACCTAGACGTGCCAATGCATCAGCTGCTTCATTGTGACATCGATCGATATGATCCACCTGATATCCCTGAAAATGTCCAGCCAACTGGGTAACTGCCCGTCTATAAGCTGCCATGACCGGGTCTTTAGAATCCCAACTTCCTGTAACTTGTTGAGGTACCAGATCAGAATCACCCAGACATCGAATCCGGGTTATGCTCATTTCTTTCGTAATGCGAAGCCCATGGAGCAAAGCTTCATACTCTGCTGCATTATTAGTGCATTTGAATGAGATTTGCAAGACATAGCGAAACTTATCTCCTCGTGGGGATGTTAAAACCACACCAGCTCCTGAGCCTTCCAGTTGTCGAGACCCATCAAAGTGCATAGTCCAATAGTTAGTGTCTGGTTTATCCGGTGGAACCTGTAACTGTGTCCAGTCATTTATAAACTCGATCAAAACTTGGGATTTTATTGCAGTCATTGGCTCGTATTTGATATGATAAGGTCCCATCTCGATGGCCCACTTGGCAACTCTTCCTGTTGCTTCTCTATTTTGAATAGTGTCAGACAGAGGCGCTGAAATAACCACAGTGATAGGATATTCCTGAAAGTAATGTTTCAGTTTTCCACTAGCCATGAATACTCCAAAGACAAGCTTCTGCCAATGGGGGTAACGTTGTTTTGACTCTGTCAGGACCTCGCCGACGTAGTAAACCGGCCGCTGAACAAGACCTTCTTTGTCTTCCAGCTTACGCTCCATAACAACCACCGCACTCACTGTCCTGTTATTTCCTGCTATGTATAGCAACATGGGTTCTTTTTCCTCCGGCGCAGCTAATATAGGTGCGTTGGAAAGTTGTTTTTTCAAGGCCTCCAATGCCTCATCAGCCTCCTGATTCCACACAAAGGTGTATGTTTTCTTCAGCAATCGGTACAAGGGTATGGCCTTTTCGCCTAGACTGCTTATAAACCGGCTCAGGGCGGCAACACAACATGTCAACTTCTGAACATCCTTCAGGCAAACCGGCTTTTTCAGGTTATGTATGGCCTGAATTTTTTCCGGGTTTGCTTCAATGCCTCTCTCGGAAATAATCAAACCCAATAACTTCCCAGCTGGCACGCCAAAGACACACTTTGTTGGATTAAGTTTCATTTGGTATTTTCGCAGATTGGCGAACGTCTCTTCTAAGTCTGAGATCAAAGTGTCACCTTTCTGTGATTTGATTACTATGTCATCCACATAAGAGTGCACGTTCCGCCCAATTTGTCTTTCCAAGCACTTCTGGATACACCTTTGATAAGTGGCCCCTGCATTTTTCAAACCAAAAGGCATTGTCGTATAACAAAACGCTCCAAAGGGAGTAATGAACAATGTCTTCTTGATCCTCTTCCTTCATTTTGATTTGGTGATAACCTGAATAAGCGTCCAGGAAACATAGCAGTTCACAACCGGCCGTAGAGTCTATAATCTGGTCAATACGGGGTAACGCGAACGGGTCTTTAGGACATGCTTTATTCAGATTTGTGTAATCTATGCACATTCTTCAGGTTCCGTTTTTCTTGAGAGCGAGAACTGGATTAGCTAACCACTTCGGGTGAAACACTTCTACGATAAACCCTGCTGCAAGTAACCTGGCAATCTCTTCTCCTATTGCTTTTCTTCTCTCATCATTGAAACGACGGAGAAACTGACGAATAGGTTTCAAATCAGGATTCACATTTAAGTTGTGCTCAGCAAGTTCCCTTGGTACACCTAGCATGTGAGAAGGTTTCCATGCAAAGATATCCCAATTCTCACGAAGGAACTTGATGAGCGCGTTTTCCTATTTCTCTGTCATGTGAGCCCCACGCTGAACTGCTTAGATGAGTCACCGGGGGTGAAGTCCACCAGCTTGGTGTCTTGAGAAGACTTAAGTTTTAATTTGGACTCAGTTGATGGTTTTTTGAGCGACGTCATATCTTCTGGATCAACTTGCAGTTTATACAATTTCAGCTCCTCTTCAGCGCAAGCTGTCTCTGCGTAAGTTGCATCACCTTCCTCACATTCCAGAGCTATGTCTCTATCTCCATTAACAGTAATGTTTCCATTGGGACCTGACATCTTTAGTTTGAGGTAAACATAGCAAGGTCTGGCCATGAATTTGGCGTAAGCTGGCCGTCCGAACAGGGCATGGTACGGACTTTTGAATTTGACCACTTCAAAGGCTAGCATCTCTGTCCTGTAATTTTCAAATACCCCAAAAGCAACTTCAAGGAATATTTTTCCGATAGGTTGTGCAGACTTACCGGGTACAATGCCATGAAACACGGTCGACGACGGCTGAAGTTGTTTCTCTTGCAGGTTCATCCTTTTGAACGTGTCGTAGTATAATATGTTTATGCTGCTTCCTCCATCCATCAATACTTTATCTAACTTATATCCTCCAACTTGTGGAGCCACGACGAGAGCCACTTCCCCTGGATTATCAATTCGTGGAGGATGATCAGCCCTACTCCAGGTTATGGGTTGTTCTGACCAGTTAAGCCATCTAGGAACAGCAGGAGCCACGGTGTTGACAGCGCGCTTCTGTACCTTGCGCTCTCTCCTACATGCACTAGTGGTGAATACATGATATTGACCTGAACTTAATTGCTTCAGATTTGTTTGAAAGCCGGAATTTCCTCATTGGTGACTATTGCCCAAGTTAGTTCCCTAGTGACTCTGATTGGGATGACCCGGATTATGATTATCGGGTCCCGAGCTACCAGGTCCCGGATGTCCACCTCCCATATTTCCTGGGTTGCCGTCTCCACCGTTTCCTGGTCCGTAATTATTATTTCCACTGGGTCTAACACCCTGCATGATGAAGCAATTTTCCGAAGAATGATTTGCTACCTTGCCATTTTTACTATGTCGGGGGCACGGACCTTTCAGGGCTTGCTGAGCTTGTGCAAAGCTGTTTGGCCTGAAATTTTGATTTCCCCTCAAGTTGTTACCCCGACGTTGGCTTCTGTAACCTATATTCGTGTTAGCCACGAAATCTGAAGTCCCGTCTCCGTTTTTTCTCAGCCAGTGCACAAATTGGTCCCAAACCGGTCAAACCGGGAGGCCGCACCGCACCGGACCGTAATACAGGTTTATGCCGGGTTAAACCGCTTCAGACCGTGAACAGAGACCGGTTACCGGGTTGAGATGGCTTGGAACCGGTAACTAACCCACGAAACCATCGTTCCCCATCGCTGAAAAGAAAGAAACAAAATTCTCCAGCCTCTAGGGCATGGCGCCGGCGGAGGAAGGTACATCGGCGAGCTAAAGGCACGGCGCCGGAGGGGGATTGATGCAGGTCGCCGAGGTGAGGGACCGGAGGGAGGCAGCGTCGAACATGGATGGCTCTAGCACTGATGGGTTGCTAGAGGCGGCGGATGTGATGGCAGTGGAAGGCGACGATGCGAGCGAGAAGATGATGCCAAGAAGGATCTCGACCGGCGGTCAGAACTCGAGGCTCGGCATCAGGGACAGCGAAGGCGAAGGCGACGGAGAGGATGCGACGGCGAGAGAGATCTTGTCCTCGTCCTATCAGCGTCCGCCCAAGGTGTGTTTTCCCCTTAATCCAATCCTCTTGTTCTTGGTTGCAACGATTAGTAACGATTTCTGGACTGGTAACAATTATCTGTTGGCCTGACAATTAGTGCCATGAGGAGTAGCAATTATGTGTTGGCCTGACAATTTCTGGATTGGTAACAATTATCTGTTGGCCTGACAATTCCTAGTATAATGTTGGCCTGACAATTCGGTGACCGAATCCCTAGCACCCGGTGTAACTCTGTCATCATGGAGTAATGCCCAAACGAAGAATATCATCTCTAAGAATACGCTTATGTGTATCAGTTTTGTAACCTGTTCTTTGGAGTAATTCAGTTCTTTGGAATAATTAGTGCAGTCACATGGATCATGATAAAAAACACTAAGAAGGCGTGACCCAGTTTTCATTTAACTTCTGGTCATGGAGTTCGTCACTGGTGCCTCAAATTCAGTCCAAATTGGCATTTGTTACGTTTTTCTTCGAGGCTCTAGTTTTAGTGCAATCTACAAGGCATTAGTCCATATATGATTTGACTAGATCAAGAAAAAGAAATATAGCGTCCAACTGAGGCAGGTCAGAAAAGAAACATCATATGCATTTGGACCCATATGAGAAGCTCCACCAGTTATTCTTCTGGCAACATAGACCTGACCAGATCCACCTTTACCCAACTTCCTATCAGTTATATATTCTGTAGAGCTACCTACTTGAACCTGCAATAGTTAGAAAACAATCACATATTTAAGAGCTTATATCAAGGACGTAGAACCGCGTCGTGTAAAATACTACTAGTCTTTACCTAGTAATAAAGTCATTAAGGTTTCTTGCGAAATTTTCGCCCAACACAAATTTACCAATTTATCCTCCCACCAAATCCCATATTGTACCAAATTGCCACTATACCGGTTCGTGCGTGAAAATTACAGAAAGATTGCCACGTAGAGGACAATCGGACAAACCCGTCTACGCAATCTCTCTTCCTTCTTGCCTGGCACTGCGTCGATTCGCCAGGGTCCATCGATCGGGCCAGGAGGACAAGCCGACAGCACCACCACCCAACATGCCAAAGGTGGGGGCCCTCAATCTAGGACGTGGTGGCGTTCAGCGGATGGCTGGAGTTCAGCGGACCCGTGCCGGAGCATATCAACGGGAGGCAACAGACCCGCGTTACGCACGTTACAAAGGAAAGAAGACAAGTGCCATTGCCAACGCGTACACCGAGGATGTTCTGTCTGTGTCATCGTTGTTGTCGTTGCTCCGACGCGGAAAGAGCGAGCGCGTAGGGGATGACCGGCGATGGAGCTGAGGGCCGCGTGACGGTGCTGGCTGTCGAGGCGGAGTGCGGCGACGGGCTCCTATCACAGCTGGGCAGCTAGCGGCACTGGGCAGGGCGTGGCTCACGTATACCGTCGATGTTCTGGCTGTGCCGTCGCCGGTGCTGTTGCTCCAGGGCAGAGTGTCGAGGGCAGGGCTGGGAAGCCTCGACGGGCTTCGGCGCCGACGTCAGGGGCAGCTACACAAAGACGCCGCGCCAGCTGTTCCGGTGCAACACACTGCGCCGCGTGTGCCTCACAAAATGTCCGCTCGCGGCCTGCCGTACGTGCGGCGCGTACATCCTCGTCGCTGGAGACTCTCCGCCTCAAACGGATCATGACGCCGACCGAGGCACTGCAGGAGCTGGTCGCCAGCTGCCCAAATCTCGGCGACCTGACGCTGGAGGAATGCCCGGTCGTCACGGAGATCACGTGAGCAGCCCGCACCTGAGGAGCTTTGCCATGATATGCTGGCAATGCTGCCACAACGCCTCGATCTCAATTCCCCTATCGTCCGCTAATACCGCCACCGACCGGCGTTGGCACCGCTACTCCTGCACATTCCGTGCTCTTCACTTCTTCGTCAGCCGGGGAGATCGTGGCATGCCGTCCACCCCACCCCCGATTGAATGAGGTAAGAGTCGTCGCCCTCTCTCCTGTCCTCCTTCTCCCTACTTGCAGATTTCCCATCGAGGTAGATGCTTCCGAATCTTCAGGCTAAGCGATGCCGCCCCCTCTCCCGTCCTTCTTCTCCCAACTTACAGGTTTCCAATAGAGGCTGATGCATCTGAATCTGCGGGCTAAGCGATGCAGGCGCGGCTGCATTTGTTGTCATCTTGGAGAGTATTGAAGCTCAGCTCGACGTTGGTGAAGACGGAAGAGAAACTGGCATCGTCGCTACCAGCTCTATAGCACGGGAAGAGCCGAGATTATCTGTCAGCATAACCTATGCTGTGCCAGACCAGCTGTCGTTCAGTTCAGTTTGTCTATGTTGCAATAGCAGTACCAACGTGGCCAAACACTAAGGGCGGCAATCTAAAAAATGGAGCTGGCCTAGGATCTGGCCCTACTACTACCTCATGACCACCCTTCTAGCTGTTGATTTCCACCGTCGTTTTACTTTAGTTGTGCCAAGAGGGAAGACAAGCAGCAAAAAAAAAAGGTAGAGTACAAAGTACAAAACGATCAAAATAGAGCAATGGTTTTGTACTAAATTCTCACCTATGATGGATCACCTATTCCGAAGATAAGTCCGGAGGGAGTACCAACCATTTGACCACGGTGGTGTTATCAAAATAGTTATGTTCAGTCTTCGAGAACTATATATAAAAAAGCTACTTGCCAAAGTAAGTAAATACGTCATTATTTATTTTTAAGATCGAATACCCTGATTGTATTGTATTTATACTAAGCGACTCAATATAAACTGACGGGAAATTGTAACGGAACTTTTTTTTTACATATTTCGAGTCGTGTCTCAAAAGTAAAAAGAAATTGTAGTTCCATAGCAACCAAAAGAAATTATAGTTCCGTAGCAATGCACATGCTATGTCGTTTACAACCGCGGACATGAAGGAGCCGCGGAGCTTCGGCCGGTCCTTAGTGGCCACATTGGCTATGTGAAGTGATTATAGTCGTGAAGGAGTCACTGCTGGTCGACAGTTGCCACATCGGTTACGGTCATCACATTAGGATTGTCATGGGGACAAGTCTGTGAAGGCAATAGCCGTTGTGGGAGAAACGGGCGTTGCCGGCCACCGCTGGGTTGTGTGAGGTGGTCGAATAGATGTGTATTCAAATTTAACCCGTAGCAACGCACGGGCACTTTTGCTAGTAGATTTATAATGATACCACCTCAAGGACAAACTAAGCTGAAATATAGAAGTACAGTGTAGCCTGTACTGAAACCGCCTAGTGATGATGGAGTCCTTGGATTCTGTATTTTTTTTGGGCGCGGCTTGATTCAGTTTCCCTCTTGTTGGAAGCGAAAATGGGTCGTGCACTTGACGATGTGGCGTGGGGTCTGTAGTGTTCGTTAGTTAAATTAAACAGAAACTGGGAGCAGTGCGCGAAAAAAATATGTCCAGTTCGTTCTTGACTAGTTGCACTCGTTGGTGCAAGGCCGGCATTATCGCTAAGCACTTCTTTTTTATAAGTGGCAAAGCTACACGGAGTACTTTAATATTTTTTAATGTACAAATTGGAAGTTAGTGAAATATCTGTAAAGATGAATATGTAGCCTGTAGGTACTAACATGTAAGGCAACGTATCCTAATATCCTATGCATCCTGACTACTTGCTGTGTCCTTATACCCCCTTGATCCAAGCCTTCTGAATCTGATCCTTATTCAAGGGGATAGAAGAATACACCAAGGATCCTGAATCCTGACGCATAGCATACCGATATATTTCTTGCCTAGGGATAGAGGAATACACCAAATGTACTACTATGCTTTCTGACCAGATCAGGGGATTCGTTCAGGGGTTCAACTCCTTCACAGGCACTGGAATACAGGAGTCTCGCCCCAATCTTCGGAAAATAACAATGCCTAATTAATTTCAGAGTTCCTGCATAAGGGGGCAACCGAATTTTACAAAGTTTGTTTTCTGTGCTTGACTTGTTTCTAATATCTCTGTACTTCATGCAATACGATCAACGGTGAGAGGCGTGAATATGAACTAAACATTGTTAAGTGAGTCACCAAACTTATAGGTTTTGTGTGTCCCTGTTTGATATCATGATTTCAGCCAAACTGTTTGAAAATTTTCTTTCTATTGTATATTATTAATTGGAATGGCTGCGTATTTATTTCAGTTTTGGAACGGCATGACAGAAGATGGGGGTGCGATGGACGTTGAAGGCGACGGCAAGGGCGAAGAGGCGACGCCAAGAAGGAGCTTGAGTTCTTCTACTAAATCCTCTCAGCGCCCAACAAATTACCAAAAGAAATTCCTCACTCCAAGGGTTCGTGCCCCTCTCCCCTTATTGACCTTCCCCATCATGCGTTCATCACTAGTATAACTTATTTAATTAGGTTATTTCATGTTCCTCTTAGGTTGTTAGTCAATGGATGCACATGAATTTCAGGTTTTCATTCACGGCATTCTGTGTCTAAAATTCATATTGTTATTTCAGGACATGAAAACTGAAATGCGAATGGAGAATTCGCAACTTCAACCCGGTGATCTTCAGTAGTCACCCTTTGGCCAGAATTTGGAAGATGAAACCGAGTCAACTGCTTCATCACCAGAACCACCTTTACCTAGAGGGAAATCTAATTCTTCACTGCCAACAATCGCTAGACCCGAACCAGCTGGGATAAGAAGACCTGAAAATAGGCCAGCTCGTGATACCTCGGCGAAGACATCTCCCATAAAAGTTAGCAAGCCTGTCAAGATAAGGAGAAGATCTTCAAGGACAACCTCTGATGTTTGGGATTACTTTACTCAAAAAGACACCGAGGATGGTTCTATTGCCACATGTAGCTTTTGTGGACAGGTATACCAGTGTGACCGTTCTTTTCATGGAACTAGCACTTTGCAGGGTCATTTGCAGCATCGTTGCCCAAGCTGCCCGTTCACGGACCATGATAAGAGAAGAAAAGTTTCTTTACGAGATAATCCTCGCTTCAGTGAAGAAGATTGCCGTCGAGCTCTTGCAAAGATGATCATCATGGATGAATACCCTTTCAGTGTTGTAGAAGGTGAAGGCTTTAGGCAATATTCAAAAACCCTTCAACCACGGTTTGAGCCTCCTTCTCGTTACACTGTTGCTAGAGATTGTTTGAATCTGTATTTGGAAGAGAAGGCAAAATTGAAGGAAATCTTGAGGCATCAGCGGGTTTGTTTGACGACAAATACATGGGCGTCAATTCAGAATCAAAACTATATGAGTTTGACTGCTCATTGGATCAATAGTCAGTGGAAACTTGAAAGGAAAGTATTGAACTTTTGCTTTGTGCCCAATCATGCAGGTGATACTCTTGGTAGAATGGTAGAAGAATGCCTTCTTGAGTGGGACATTGGTCAGATCTTCACCCTAACCGTTGACAATGCAGCGTAAAATAATACAACAATTCAGTATTTGAAAAGAGTTACCAAGGATTGGGAATCAACTATATGCAATAATGAGTTCTTGCATGTGAGGTGTTGTGCACACATTGTGAACTTAGTTGTGAAGAAAGGTTGGGAAGCCACAAATGCTTCGGTTGCAAGAATTAGAACAACTGTGTTATTTGCGAAATCATCACCTGGAAGGCTTGGTCTATTCAAGAGATGTGCGCTGAAGGAGAAGATTATGGAGACAAGTCTCTTTTCATTAGATGTCGATACAAGATGGAACTCCACCTATCTTATGCTCGAAGATACAATTCCCTTTGAAAAAGCTTTTACAAGATTGGGTGAAGATTCCAAGTACTATAAATCATACTTCTCTCGAGTTGGTGTCCCTCCAAGTGCCAAAGATTGGTTGGAAGCTCGAAAACTGATTTCGGTCTTCAAATTGTTTTACAACGTGACAATGAGGTTCTCTAGGCAGATGTATGTCACGTCCACTTCCTTTTTGCATGATTTTCTGTTGACGCATAATAAGATAGCTTTGTTGATTCATGGAAAAAAGAAGAACCTGGTCTAGGATTAATGGCAGAAAACATGAAGCAGAAATTTGATAAGTATTGGGATAATCATGATGGATTGAACCTTATACTCTTTATTGCCGTTGCTCTTGACCCTCGGTATAAACTTAAGTATGTGGACTTCTGCTTTTCCAATATTTATGATAAAGATAAGGCAAAGAGTTTCACAAGAAAGATTGAAGATGGCTTGACAAGGCTATTTGAGTGGTACGCCGAAGCTGAGTCAACTGCAAATAATACAGAGGCTCATCATGCACCAGTGCTAGCCAATCTTGAAGAGTATGCCGATGATCCTAGAAAGTTATGGGCATCCAATTTTAAGGAACATTTGCAAGTCATAGAAAGTAAGGCAACAAACACCGAGTTATCAAGATTTCTGTCAGAATTTTGTGAAAAGTACACGGATGAATTCGATATTCTAGATTGGTGGAGAAAGCAAAGAAGCAAATATCCAACATTATCCAAGGTGGCCAAGGATGTATTAGCTGTTCCAGTTTCTACAATTGCCTCTGAATCTAGCTTTAGCACTGGTGGTAGAGTAATTAGTCCACAAAGGAGTTTGTTGTCGCCAAAGATGGTCGAAGCACTAATTTGTGGACAAAGTTGGCTAAGATCGTCTCCAAAAAAAATTGATATACGTCAAACACTCGACGATTTACACAAGTACGAGGAGCTTGCACAAGGTAAAAAAAAAAGATCCTGCCTCTTAGTTCTGTTTGTATTCATATACCGAATTCCTACGATCTTCAATCTGGTAGAGCTCGGTTGTTTGGAGTATGGGGATACATGACATCAGCAAGATTTTCAGTGTATCAGGTATTCGGTTTCCCTTCCGTATTACTGTTGTGTATTTTGGAGCTTTGGAGTGTGGAGTACTGCGGTAATTGTGTCAGTTAGAAGCAAGATTATAATGGATCAGTCATATCTGAGATATTTCATGTTTTAGTTACTGCCTTAGCAATTTTATCTACATATTGCCTGGAACGTTTGCTCAAGCCAGTTAGAAGGACACTGTTGTTGGTGTCTGTATAGTATGCATGACTTGGTTGGCTCACAATAGTATGCATGATGCCTACTTTCATAGTCTCTGCTAAACTTTGTGGATGCCATCTAGTCTGTGTATGATTCCGAAATCTACCAGAAGGTTCATCCCAAGTTAGTTAAAACAGGGGAGGGACCAAGCACCGACAGTTAAAACCGACACATCTTCTTCATGTAAACACCATATCTGCTATCCCTGTCTACAAGTTCTCGTCATTGATCCGTAGCTGCGTGTTGCGTCAGGTCTAACCTTGTTCCAGTGTGAAACGATACCATTAGATTCAGAACATAAAGATCTAAAAAAAAGATTCGGAACATAAGAACATTGTCAGTAGTACCATGCAGTTTAGTGCCCTTACTATAGATAAGTAGCCTTTTTAATTCGCATGTGGTGCGTTCTAGGAATCTGACCACTAGTTTTTGCTCTAGTTAGTACTAAAGAATTTTGTATTATTTTATTCCAGGAATGGGAGCACTAGTTTGTTTGGCATTTTGGAAATCTAGATTAACTGAAAGCAGAACATTTGATTGCAAAATACAACCCTGTGATGTCTGTGTTGCTGCAATTATGTGATCTTTGTATGTGTGCTACATGTTGTTGCTCTGTACAAAATTGGAATGTGTGATGTTCTGAATCTTGTTTTATATTAGTAATTGACACGGCTGCACATGTATTTCAGTTTGGGCACGACACGACGGAGACTGGGGGTGCGATGGATGTGCAAGGTGCCGACAAGGGTGAAGAGGCTACACCGTATTTCTGAAATGCAGTTTGTTATGAAGTATGGTTCACCATAGGCCTTACTGAAATTTAAATGTGAATCTGCAGGTGCAGAAGATGTTTGCTTTTGTTCCTAATTGCTTTGCTCCTGGGAATCTCTAGTGTGAAGAATTAAACCATTATGTGTTGAAGTTATTCTTGATGTTTAGAATTGCCGTCAAATGGCATGTAATATTCTTGAAGTCATACTCAATGAATAGCCCAGTACTACGCTCCCATTGTTTTGGTTAGAATATTCAGCTGATTTCCAATGATGATTCTCTGAAATGGATTGATGAACATGTATTTTAGCTAAATTAATCTGTTCCTCTAGAGAAACTTGATGAAATGTTCTGTTTTTTAATAAATGGAAGTTCTATTACGTACTGGCAAAGACAGTTAGACAGAATCATCCTTCACTAATGTGTACACGTCAAAGTAAAACTGGTGCCAAACCGTTCACACCGGGAAACCAGTCCGCACCAACTCGGCCAGACAACCTATGTCTAAACGGTGTAAACCAACCTCAGCCCAGTTAAACTGGTGGAAACGGGCTGGTTTGTGGAACTGTAGACACCGGTTTAAACCGGGGATGCCCAGCCTGAGTTTTTTTGTTTGTTATTGTTCTGGTTCCGAGGATTGTTGTTGCTCTGACTCGGGTTCTGACTACCCTTAGTTCCAGTTTTCTTTCCTTTGGCGGACTTCTCGTCATCTGAGTCTGCATCTTTCGTTTCGTCAGACTCCGATACTTGGTCATGGCATCCATCAGCTCGCTCATGTCACTTACGTACCGCTTAATGCGTCCCAGCTTATGCTTCAAAGGGTCAAACATGCAATTTCTTTCCAAAGCTATCACAGCTTGTTGCGCGGTGAGTCCAACAGACGAGTGTACGATCTCTGCCACACGTCGAGACCAATGTTGAGCGGACTCCCCCTCTTTCTGAACACAACTTTCCAGGTCTGTGATCGTCGTTAGTCGTTTACATGTGCCCTAAAAATTCTTGATAAACTGGTCCTTCAACTCCTGCCAGCTGTTGATTGAATTGGCGGGTAAGTTCTTTAACCAAGACTTTGTTGTCCCTTCTAACATCACACTTAAGTAGCATGCGCACACCACGTCGCTTACTTCCAATATTTCCATGGCCATCTAATAACCCTCTATCTAGTCTGCAGGTTCCATGTTAGGCATATAATTCACAACTCTGCGAGGTCCTTTAAAATCAGCTGGTATTCTCTCGTTCCTAATTGCAGGACCGAGGCACTGGATTCCAATTCTACGAGACCCGGCTTGAGCTGGGTTTGAGACCGTGGCTTGCACTGGGTTCTGGACATGACCTTGATTCCTGTTTTCAGGTTCTGTGGTTCTATGTCCTGTATTTAAAACTCCAGGTGCATATGATACAGCTTGCCTGGGTGGGTTGGGATATCGGTTAGCATTGCTGGATCCTGCTGGAGCTGGAGAATTTCCATGATGACTCCGGGGCAAAGTTGTCCTGCTGTGATAAGGTGTTGAGTGTATCCTGTCCTGGTTACTGTAGTTTAACTGCTGGACCACCACTGTTTGTAACATCTCAATGGCCCTTCGAGCTTCAACTGCTATAGGGTTATTAGGGTCAACCGGAATCTGTGCCAGACTGGTGGTTGCTGCCCAAATGTTATCCATCGGATTATTGAAGTGACCCGGCGGCGTATGAAACCTTTCTTGCACAGGCTGTGCTGGGGCTGATACTGGATTTGGGCTCCCAAGCGGTTGAATGGGTGGCTGAAAACGTGCTGGAAGGACTGGAGCAGGGATAACCGGCGGGTTCGTATTATAACCTGGACCTGCCGGGTTATGAGCTACGGGGTTTCCTGTCGGAGATGTAAACTGATTGTGTAGATTAGTAGGCTCGAGTCCTACCCCGAACTCGTTATTCAGGCGAGTATGATGACGTCTGTTCTGTATTGATGCTAGCTCTCTTTGCCTGAAGGTCAGGTGGATTCCTTCCCTCTCCAGACGTGTGGCCTCTTCCAAAACTTCTAACCGGGCTTTGTTTATGCAAGTGGACTCTTTCTCAATCTCTTGACGAGCGTGATTTATTTCCTGCCGGAGTCTTGTTATCTCTGTGTTATGTTGCTCCAGGTTCTCCGGGGTGATCGGTGTTGCCAGGATTTCGTTTAAAGAATCCATTGCAGCCATCAGCTCTGGTCTGGGGTGGTACGACGCAAGCCCGGTCAAGTCAATCACGGCTTCCCCTGGTCTTGTTGCTCCAGGTATTTTCGATGGCGTCATCTCTAGTGCTCCTGGGGTAGCCGCTGGTCCAGTTGGTGCTGTGACTGTAACACCTGGTGCTCCAAGAACCGGATTTGAGGTCGAAGCCTCGTTAGTAATTAAGTTTCTTTCCAAGTCATACCTGGGCTCGGTTGGCCGCGTGGGACCAGCCATGTAAACGGCAGCGTGGTGAGTTCTCTCATCGAAACCTGGCGCGTCCAATTTCAGGTCTACTCCTAAACGGTCTCCAAAGAGCTGGTGGATCGAGCCTGTGTCATCGTGATCGTCATTGTTCCCAACTGAGGACTCTCCATCGGAGTCCACCGCCATGGTTTTCTCAGACATCGAATCTGAAAGTTGGTCTAGTTCTGGATTTGTTGTCCCAACGTATCCAATGAAGACATGGATCTTGCCGAAGGGGGACGTGAAGTCCCCGAATCCACGGAGTCGAACTCGGGGCCCCATGTGCCATGATTGTAGTAGTTTCCACGTCGGCTCCTCCTGAGCCGGCCTATCGCGAGCTTCACGATCCCAGGTAGGGCTCCTTCCGAAAAGACGACGCTTCCGCGAGCAGGCCCCACAGTGGGCGCCAACTGTCGTGGTATTGTCACGGCAAGTTTCCTCATGCGAGAACTAGATTGCGAGGCCATTGCTACTAAGCGAAACTTCGAAAGGGTTGAGGTGGAAACGAGAGACGCGAGTTTACCCAGGTTCGGCCCCTCGATTGAGGGTAAACCCACTCCTGCTTTCTTACTATCAAGGAACCAAGTCTCGATTACAAAGGGCGATTCTAGATATCGATGTCTCGAGTTACTTTTCTATCGACTTAGAACTTATATTTCTACGTCACGGGGTCTCGACTTATATAGTGGACGAGACCTCCGGGTTACAAGGAAGTCCGGGTTCCACCCGTCTTCGGAGTCCTACCGCCCGCCGGTTCCTGATCATCTAAGTCCGACTCTTCTTATGATCCGGCCACTCCTGGGCCGACCAAGAACTGTTCTTCGGGCTCCCGGGCTTCCGTGTCGCCTGACCTGGGCCTTGGGCCGGTTCTTCATTCTGCCGGGTCACGCTCTCCCTAGCTTAACCCGGCTCTTCCTGGCTTAACCCGGCTCTGCCTAGCATAACCCGGGTTACTCATCATGAACCTGATGAGATAATTCCCGGTTCATGTCAGGGGCCGGTGTGACGCCCCGAGATCGGGCACTATGCAGATTTCAGCATTCCCGCCAAAATCCACATAATAACCGATTCCAGGTTGCCACTTGTGATAACATTACAACAGTTCACGAATAATCCACAACAACAACAGAAAGATATATACAAGAGGACTCAAACGAGTCAAGGTTACAACTGATACAATACAAAGATCCAAATAACAGCGGAAGAAACAACATAGCGTCCGGCTACAGACAAGATACAAACTGGACTAAGAGTCCTGAAGATAACCGAGAGCGTCCAATCCCTGCCCAGGCCAAGCCGGAGGGATTCCCAAGCTAACGTCGTCAGACTTCAAACCTGTTGACTGCAATGTTGAATATGCAGCCACGAAAAAGATTCGTGGGTCAGTACGGTTAAGTACTGGCAAGTGGATAAACCATACTCACAAGATACCGGCGTAGCCAGTCATCACAAGATACAAATACTTTGGGTTCAACGGAAAGGAAAAGGATTATTGCAAAGAAGCGGCAGCGGGCTGCACTAACTAACTACAGAGACTCGATACAACATCCGGCTAAAGAGGGGGATAAGATAGCGTATCGTAACCAACTACAACTAACATCAAACAAACCCATCCTGGATCTCGCCCCTTATCCAAAGAAGCAATCCGAGGATAACTCACACAGTTGGATTAATGATGGATCAAGTTATTGTGTCAATAAGACTATTACTAGTCAAATTATCATTAGTTAGGTGTAAGTTGTTCTGAGTACTTGTTAGCCAGTACTTTCACCAAGTCATCCATAACCGCGGAAAACACGACTTCTCGAGAAGATTTACCCTGCAGGGGTGCACCAATTTGGCCGTACACGTAAGAATAACCCGCCAGACGGGGATCAAACCCACCAAGCGAGGTACTCAACACAACCCAACTCTTCTTCGCATCAAGCCCAAAGAACCACATGCTGTGCGTGCGCGGCTAATCGAGCCCCCACGAAGAAAAGGGGGACCCTCATAGCACTCTAAGACCACGCCGCCCTAAATGCCGACTACAAAAGTTCCACCCTGGCGCCAAGGGTTCGCACCTGCACATGCATGCATCAAATGGAAATCCCGAACTAATTGTGGCGATTTGGACGAGATGCGAATCGAATCAAGTTGAGGGGGGCGCCCATACTCGCTTCCCACATGCGGTTAGTGCGCTCATCATGGATCAGTAGACAAGACCCTTTTCCTAATTAGGGTCGACACCAGCAGGCCTCAAAACCACGCCGGGCCTCCTGCCGGTGCCTTATCATCAAATTATTATTACCCCAAAACATTAACATGTTGTTGATTGAATTGAAACCCAACTATCAACTAAACAGGTGATAGGACAAAGTACAACAGAACTCGAGCGCAAACAAACCTAAGCATGCAACTACGACACGAGAGCCAACAAGGTAAACACACAACAGTTAATAGGAAGTGGAAGGAAGGCTATATCATGGCTGCAGGGTAAACATATGATAGGATCGAGACACAAGCATCGAATCAACAAGCTAGAATAAGAACAACGGGAAGAATCGGTAACAAGTGATGAAAGGTAGCCATATGGCAGCAAGTGAGTATACTTGCCTGGAATCCAGCAAGTAGAGGTACATCCGAAGAACTTGTCGTTGCTCACATCATCTCAACGTCCTATCCGGGAAGAAACAATGAACCTCGAACAAACACCGGATGCAACAATTACTACTACGGCAAAAGATCCAGCATGATCAAGATATGGATGCATGACAAGTTTAAAGATGCATCAACGATAAACTAGTTGACATAAGGAATCAATTTAAATGAACCCATATGCATTTGAGATGCATATGGCAAAGTCCATGGTGCATACATAGTTAATGTTAGTAAACTAATAGCAAACTTTATGTTCAAGTGATTAAATGGCAAGATGCAACATGAAAACAGCAAGAAAACAAGTTTAGCTTCAAGTTGGTAATTCATTTGTCATTTTTGGAATTGTAATTATTTAGTTACGAATTATTACATTTTAAATGGTTTAAGTAAAGCATTAATTGGTTCACCACTTTTAATTATAGAAAACTAAGATATTATTTTATAAACAGAGAGAGCACTGAAGTTTGGATGGAAAACATATTTTATTTGTTGGAAAACAATTTTAAATGATTTAGTTAAGCATATTACCAATTTAAATGCATTAAATAAGAGGTGAAACAATTATTCAATTTAAATGTTGCAAACCAGAAAACAAAGTTGATATTCAGAAAGGTGGTTTCATTTTGAGTGGAAAGCATATTTTATATGTGGCATTTGAATTAAATTTGAATTAGTTATGTAATTAACCAAATTTGTAATGAGGTGTTTGAATTTGAATTTGGAAAACATTTGGGATGTTCAAAACAGTTAACAAATGATTTAAACAGATAGAGAATTAAATTTGGTTTGGAAAACATGTTTTATTTGTTGAAATTGGAGTTAAAATGAGTTAGTTATGATTTTCACAAAATTGAATGAATTAATTAAGGCATTAAGTAATTGCATTAATTTTATTTATCCAAAACAGAAAACAAATGTTATATTTGGAAAGAGCATTTAATTTTCACATTTTATTTGTTAAAAACTGATTCAAAATGGGGAAGATACGATTTTTACAAGTTTTAGAGTTAAAGGGCATTTTTTGGAAAAGAAAACAGGGGCTGGGAAAAGTTACACCGGAGGGGAGGGAACCCACACTGGCTGACAGTGGGTCAGCCGCCCAGCTGGCGATGGTGGGGCGCGTGTGTGAGATGATGTGGCAGGATGGTGTATGACGGGTGGGGCCGAGGTGCTGCGGTGGTAAAACAAAGAAAAGGGTGGCCTTTTGCGGCCGAGGGGGATCGAACCCGTGCCTTCCGTGCGCGCGCGGGAGGCCCGTGCCATTGCGCTGCGATTCATTTGGTGATACACGATGGAACTGACAGAAGATGTGGTAGCTCATCGACTGTTAACTGAATTTTTCCGACAGAGCGGTTCTCTGAACCTGTCGGAAGCAGGGAAACGATCGCCGGCAGAAATCCAAGGCGGCGCACGATGGCGGCTTCACAGAGCACGAGGTGAGGAGGGAAAGGGGCTGTCTGGAGGTGTGGCTCACCTCGAGGGGGACTTGGCGGCGCGGAGGCTCGAGGCCGGAGCCGCTGCCACGACAGTGGACGCCGGTGTGCAGGAGGCGACGGTGGCGTGGCCCTGGCGCCTCTCCGGGTTCGTCGAGGCAGCGTGGAGGAAGCTGGAGGCGCCAGGTGTCCATTCCCGCCTCTGCCGGGCCCCGACAAGGGTGTAATCGGCGGCGCCATGGCTCTGAACTCGCGGCCGCTGCTGTTGTTCGAGGTGGAAGTTCAGAGAAGTAGCAGAGCAGGGGGGTAGAAGGAGAAGATGGCGGCGATGGAGGAAAGGAGGGTTAGGGAGTGGCTAGGGCACGCAGGAGGGGGCGGAGGCTAGGTTTATGGAGGGCCTAGGCTCGTACGGCAGCACATCGGCTGGAGGAGAGGGGATCACACGGTGATGGGATGGTTCGTACTGCTGTGACGCCAGCAGGAGGAAGAGGGCGACGCTGGGTGGGCTTGAGTGGAGACTAGGTGGGCTTCCTTCGGGGTGGTAGGTGGGCTGCCCCTTGTGGGCTGGCCTGCCTCCCCCACAGCTCACCTTTGTTGTTTTTTTATTTTTCCTCTTTTTTTTTTCTTTGTAAGAGTTGAAAGAGAGAGAGATAAATAGAAGGGTTTTAATTCTTTATTTTATGAATAAATTTTCTAATGAAACAACTAACAGCAAGATTAAAGTCATGTTAATATTATTTCCAAAAATTTGAAATGGCCAAAGATTTAAAATGGCTACTGGGCTACTGTCATGTTTGTGAACAGGGCACAAGCCACTGGGCTACTGTCATGTTTGTGATTACATACGGATCTGGAACAAGATGACTCGTAGATGCGCGGTGTTATCTGACGAAACGGAAAGACAGATGCTGCTACTGCTTGGGACACAGAACGACGATCGGCGGCGACCTGCAACGGGCGGCGCTCGATGGCGCCGCTCCCAGAGCACGAGGAGGGTGGGGAAGAGATCCCGGAGGCGTGGCTCACCTTGGGGAAGTCGGAGAAGGAGGCGAAGGGCTAGGCTTGGGGAAGGAAGAGAAGGGACGCCCACTCGTGCGCTCCTCGCGGACGGACGAAGTTGACGACGGCGATGACGATGCCATCGCTCCGGGGCGGCTATGGCTCCGATTCTACCACGAGGACGACGAGGATCACGCGACGGCTCCATTCCCGCGCTCCGCGTGCCTCCTGGTGCTCCATGGCGGCGGCGGGGTGAAGAACTTCAGTATACGGCCATGGCTCTCGGTGGTTCAGAAAAAGCAGAGAGAAACAAGGGAGATGAGAAGAAGAAGGGGAGGTGGCGGCGGAGAGGGAAGAGAGGGCCTAGGGTTAGGGTTCCAAGGGCTGCCTCGGTAGATATAGGAGGGGAGTTGTGGAGGGGACCATGGTGGTGGCGGTTGACAGCGACGTCCAGGAGGGTTCACGCATCTTGCGTGGTACCTGTACGGACGAAGGAAGGAGAAGGGCTGGGGTGGGCTGGTTTGTTGGGCCTGGTGGGCTGCTCTCTCTCTCTCTCACTCAAACATTTTTTTTTGGTTATATTATTTTCAGAAAAACAAAAGGACTTGAGATATTTAGGAGGCTCAAAAACAATTTATAATTTTGCAATCTTGAGAGCTACACAAATCAGAAGTTTTTTTTTGGTGAATTTATATTTAGGGTGATGAATGATGATGCAGGATGACATGAGATGCACTAAAAGAAAAACAAGAAATTCTAATTGGGAAAAACCCCGGGTGTTACACGTGCTTCTTCTAAAGCATCTAATGAGTCTTGACGAGCTAACTCATTATTGGTTTCCACATAAGAAGTCACTCGTGGTGAATCGTGACGAATATCACTTGGCAAAACTGCCTCTGCCCCATAGACTAGAAAGAAAGGGGTATAAACTGTTGATCTATTTGGAGTAGTTCGTATGCTCCATAAAACAGCAGGCAATTCTTCGACCCAACAACCAGCAATTTTCTCCAATGGAACCTGAAGTCTGGGTTTTATACCTTTGAGTTACTCCTGGTTAGCCCTCTCTGCTTGTCCGTTAGACTGTGGATGTGCCACGGAAGCAAGGTCTAGCCTTATATGGTTCTGTTCACAAAACTTCTGCATTGCTCCTTCTGATAAATTTGTCCCGTTATCTGTAATAATGCTATGTGGGTACCCAAACCTGAAAATCAGCTTTCTTAAGAACTTGACTGCTGTAACCGCGTCACATTTACTGATTGGTTCCGCTTCTACCCACTTTGTAAACTTATCAACTGCCACCAATAGATGAGTCTTTTTATCAGTTGGCCTTTTGAAAGGTCCTACCATGTCGAATCTCCACATTGCAAAAGGCCAGGTTATGAGAATCATACGCAAGTCCTGAGCTGGCACGTGATCCTGTCTTGCATATCTTTGACAGTCTTCACATGTTTTCACGATATGTTCTGCATCAGCATTCGCGGTTAACCAGAAAAATCCATGTCTGAAAGCTTTATTAACTAAAGATCTAGAGCTTGCGTGATGGCCACAGTCTCCTGAATGAATTTCTCGGAGAATTTCACATCCTTCTCACCATTTATAATTGTATATGACTTGGATCTTCTGGTAACCTGGCGAGCTATAACCTCGTCCTGCGGGAGCTCACCTCTCGTAAGGTATGCCAAATATGGCTCAGTCCACTGTGGTATTATGTGCAGAGCAACTACTAATTCTGATTATGGGTCTGGATTTGCTAAGTCTTCTTTTGTTGGGACTTTAACAGACGAACTATGAATTTCATCTAGAAAACATTTGGTGGGACCTGCTTTTTCTGAGAACCTAGACGTGCCAATGCATCAGCTGCTTCATTGTGACATCGATCGATATGATCCACCTGATATCCCTGAAAATGTCCAGCCAACTGGGTAACTGCCCGTCTATAAGCTGCCATGACCGGGTCTTTAGAATCCCAACTTCCTGTAACTTGTTGAGGTACCAGATCAGAATCACCCAGACATCGAATCCGGGTTATGCTCATTTCTTTCGTAATGCGAAGCCCATGGAGCAAAGCTTCATACTCTGCTGCATTATTAGTGCATTTGAATGAGATTTGCAAGACATAGCGAAACTTATCTCCTCGTGGGGATGTTAAAACCACACCAGCTCCTGAGCCTTCCAGTTGTCGAGACCCATCAAAGTGCATAGTCCAATAGTTAGTGTCTGGTTTATCCGGTGGAACCTGTAACTGTGTCCAGTCATTTATAAACTCGATCAAAACTTGGGATTTTATTGCAGTCATTGGCTCGTATTTGATATGATAAGGTCCCATCTCGATGGCCCACTTGGCAACTCTTCCTGTTGCTTCTCTATTTTGAATAGTGTCAGACAGAGGCGCTGAAATAACCACAGTGATAGGATATTCCTGAAAGTAATGTTTCAGTTTTCCACTAGCCATGAATACTCCAAAGACAAGCTTCTGCCAATGGGGGTAACGTTGTTTTGACTCTGTCAGGACCTCGCCGACGTAGTAAACCGGCCGCTGAACAAGACCTTCTTTGTCTTCCAGCTTACGCTCCATAACAACCACCGCACTCACTGTCCTGTTATTTCCTGCTATGTATAGCAACATGGGTTCTTTTTCCTCCGGCGCAGCTAATATAGGTGCGTTGGAAAGTTGTTTTTTCAAGGCCTCCAATGCCTCATCAGCCTCCTGATTCCACACAAAGGTGTATGTTTTCTTCAGCAATCGGTACAAGGGTATGGCCTTTTCGCCTAGACTGCTTATAAACCGGCTCAGGGCGGCAACACAACATGTCAACTTCTGAACATCCTTCAGGCAAACCGGCTTTTTCAGGTTATGTATGGCCTGAATTTTTTCCGGGTTTGCTTCAATGCCTCTCTCGGAAATAATCAAACCCAATAACTTCCCAGCTGGCACGCCAAAGACACACTTTGTTGGATTAAGTTTCATTTGGTATTTTCGCAGATTGGCGAACGTCTCTTCTAAGTCTGAGATCAAAGTGTCACCTTTCTGTGATTTGATTACTATGTCATCCACATAAGAGTGCACGTTCCGCCCAATTTGTCTTTCCAAGCACTTCTGGATACACCTTTGATAAGTGGCCCCTGCATTTTTCAAACCAAAAGGCATTGTCGTATAACAAAACGCTCCAAAGGGAGTAATGAACAATGTCTTCTTGATCCTCTTCCTTCATTTTGATTTGGTGATAACCTGAATAAGCGTCCAGGAAACATAGCAGTTCACAACCGGCCGTAGAGTCTATAATCTGGTCAATACGGGGTAACGCGAACGGGTCTTTAGGACATGCTTTATTCAGATTTGTGTAATCTATGCACATTCTTCAGGTTCCGTTTTTCTTGAGAGCGAGAACTGGATTAGCTAACCACTTCGGGTGAAACACTTCTACGATAAACCCTGCTGCAAGTAACCTGGCAATCTCTTCTCCTATTGCTTTTCTTCTCTCATCATTGAAACGACGGAGAAACTGACGAATAGGTTTCAAATCAGGATTCACATTTAAGTTGTGCTCAGCAAGTTCCCTTGGTACACCTAGCATGTGAGAAGGTTTCCATGCAAAGATATCCCAATTCTCACGAAGGAACTTGATGAGCGCGTTTTCCTATTTCTCTGTCATGTGAGCCCCACGCTGAACTGCTTAGATGAGTCACCGGGGGTGAAGTCCACCAGCTTGGTGTCTTGAGAAGACTTAAGTTTTAATTTGGACTCAGTTGATGGTTTTTTGAGCGACGTCATATCTTCTGGATCAACTTGCAGTTTATACAATTTCAGCTCCTCTTCAGCGCAAGCTGTCTCTGCGTAAGTTGCATCACCTTCCTCACATTCCAGAGCTATGTCTCTATCTCCATTAACAGTAATGTTTCCATTGGGACCTGACATCTTTAGTTTGAGGTAAACATAGCAAGGTCTGGCCATGAATTTGGCGTAAGCTGGCCGTCCGAACAGGGCATGGTACGGACTTTTGAATTTGACCACTTCAAAGGCTAGCATCTCTGTCCTGTAATTTTCAAATACCCCAAAAGCAACTTCAAGGAATATTTTTCCGATAGGTTGTGCAGACTTACCGGGTACAATGCCATGAAACACGGTCGACGACGGCTGAAGTTGTTTCTCTTGCAGGTTCATCCTTTTGAACGTGTCGTAGTATAATATGTTTATGCTGCTTCCTCCATCCATCAATACTTTATCTAACTTATATCCTCCAACTTGTGGAGCCACGACCAGAGCCACTTCCCCTGGATTATCAATTCGTGGAGGATGATCAGCCCTACTCCAGGTTATGGGTTGTTCTGACCAGTTAAGCCATCTAGGAACAGCAGGAGCCACGGTGTTGACAGCGCGCTTCTGTACCTTGCGCTCTCTCCTACATGCACTAGTGGTGAATACATGATATTGACCTGAACTTAATTGCTTCAGATTTGTTTGAAAGCCGGAATTTCCTCATTGGTGACTATTGCCCAAGTTAGTTCCCTAGTGACTCTGATTGGGATGACCCGGATTATGATTGTCGGGTCCCGAGCTACCAGGTCCCGGATGTCCACCTCCCATATTTCCTGGGTTGCCGTCTCCACCGTTTCCTGGTCCGTAATTATTATTTCCACTGGGTCTAACACCCTGCATGATGAAGCAATTTTCCGAAGAATGATTTGCTACCTTGCCATTTTTACTATGTCGGGGGCACGGACCTTTCAGGGCTTGCTGAGCTTGTGCAAAGCTGTTTGGCCTGAAATTTTGATTTCCCCTCAAGTTGTTACCCCGACGTTGGCTTCTGTAACCTATATTCGTGTTAGCCACCAAATCTGAAGTCCCGTCTCCGTTTTTTCTCAGCCAGTGCACAAATTGGTCCCAAACCGGTCAAACCGGGAGGCCGCACCGCACCGGACCGTAATACAGGTTTATGCCGGGTTAAACCGCTTCATACCGTGAACAGAGACCGGTTACCGGGTTGAGATGGCTTGGAACCGGTAACTAACCCACGAAACCATCGTTCCCCATCGCTGAAAAGAAAGAAACAAAATTCTCCAGCCTCTAGGGCATGGCGCCGGCGGAGGAAGGTACATCGGCGAGCTAAAGGCACGGCGCCGGAGGGGGATTGATGCAGGTCGCCGAGGTGAGGGACCGGAGGGAGGCAGCGTCGAACATGGATGGCTCTAGCACTGATGGGTTGCTAGAGGCGGCGGATGTGATGGCAGTGGAAGGCGACGATGCGAGCGAGAAGATGATGCCAAGAAGGATCTCGACCGGCGGTCAGAACTCGAGGCTCGGCATCAGGGACAGCGAAGGCGAAGGCGACGGAGAGGATGCGACGGCGAGAGAGATCTTGTCCTCGTCCTATCAGCGTCCGCCCAAGGTGTGTTTTCCCCTTAATCCAATCCTCTTGTTCTTGGTTGCAACGATTAGTAACGATTTCTGGACTGGTAACAATTATCTGTTGGCCTGACAATTAGTGCCATGAGGAGTAGCAATTATGTGTTGGCCTGACAATTTCTGGATTGGTAACAATTATCTGTTGGCCTGACAATTCCTAGTATAATGTTGGCCTGACAATTCGGTGACCGAATCCCTAGCACCCGGTGTAACTCTGTCATCATGGAGTAATGCCCAAACGAAGAATATCATCTCTAAGAATACGCTTATGTGTATCAGTTTTGTAACCTGTTCTTTGGAGTAATTCAGTTCTTTGGAATAATTAGTGCAGTCACATGGATCATGATAAAAAACACTAAGAAGGCGTGACCCAGTTTTCATTTAACTTCTGGTCATGGAGTTCGTCACTGGTGCCTCAAATTCAGTCCAAATTGGCATTTGTTACGTTTTTCTTCGAGGCTCTAGTTTTAGTGCAATCTACAAGGCATTAGTCCATATATGATTTGACTAGATCAAGAAAAAGAAATATAGCGTCCAACTGAGGCAGGTCAGAAAAGAAACATCATATGCATTTGGACCCATATGAGAAGCTCCACCAGTTATTCTTCTGGCAACATAGACCTGACCAGATCCACCTTTACCCAACTTCCTATCAGTTATATATTCTGTAGAGCTACCTACTTGAACCTGCAATAGTTAGAAAACAATCACATATTTAAGAGCTTATATCAAGGACGTAGAACCGCGTCGTGTAAAATAGTACTAGTCTTTACCTAGTAATAAAGTCATTAAGGTTTCTTGCGAAATTTTCGCCCAACACAAATTTACCAATTTATCCTCCCACCAAATCCCATATTGTACCAAATTGCCACTATACCGGTTCGTGCGTGAAAATTACAGAAAGATTGCCACGTAGAGGACAATCGGACAAACCCGTCTACGCAATCTCTCTTCCTTCTTGCCTGGCACTGCGTCGATTCGCCAGGGTCCATCGATCGGGCCAGGAGGACAAGCCGACAGCACCACCACCCAACATGCCAAAGGTGGGGGCCCTCAATCTAGGACGTGGTGGCGTTCAGCGGATGGCTGGAGTTCAGCGGACCCGTGCCGGAGCATATCAACGGGAGGCAACAGACCCGCGTTACGCACGTTACAAAGGAAAGAAGACAAGTGCCATTGCCAACGCGTACACCGAGGATGTTCTGTCTGTGTCATCGTTGTTGTCGTTGCTCCGACGCGGAAAGAGCGAGCGCGTAGGGGATGACCGGCGATGGAGCTGAGGGCCGCGTGACGGTGCTGGCTGTCGAGGCGGAGTGCGGCGACGGGCTCCTATCACAGCTGGGCAGCTAGCGGCACTGGGCAGGGCGTGGCTCACGTATACCGTCGATGTTCTGGCTGTGCCGTCGCCGGTGCTGTTGCTCCAGGGCAGAGTGTCGAGGGCAGGGCTGGGAAGCCTCGACGGGCTTCGGCGCCGACGTCAGGGGCAGCTACACAAAGACGCCGCGCCAGCTGTTCCGGTGCAACACACTGCGCCGCGTGTGCCTCACAAAATGTCCGCTCGCGGCCTGCCGTACGTGCGGCGCGTACATCCTCGTCGCTGGAGACTCTCCGCCTCAAACGGATCATGACGCCGACCGAGGCACTGCAGGAGCTGGTCGCCAGCTGCCCAAATCTCGGCGACCTGACGCTGGAGGAATGCCCGGTCGTCACGGAGATCACGTGAGCAGCCCGCACCTGAGGAGCTTTGCCATGATATGCTGGCAATGCTGCCACAACGCCTCGATCTCAATTCCCCTATCGTCCGCTAATACCGCCACCGACCGGCGTTGGCACCGCTACTCCTGCACATTCCGTGCTCTTCACTTCTTCGTCAGCCGGGGAGATCGTGGCATGCCGTCCACCCCACCCCCGATTGAATGAGGTAAGAGTCGTCGCCCTCTCTCCTGTCCTCCTTCTCCCTACTTGCAGATTTCCCATCGAGGTAGATGCTTCCGAATCTTCAGGCTAAGCGATGCCGCCCCCTCTCCCGTCCTTCTTCTCCCAACTTACAGGTTTCCAATAGAGGCTGATGCATCTGAATCTGCGGGCTAAGCGATGCAGGCGCGGCTGCATTTGTTGTCATCTTGGAGAGTATTGAAGCTCAGCTCGACGTTGGTGAAGACGGAAGAGAAACTGGCATCGTCGCTACCAGCTCTATAGCACGGGAAGAGCCGAGATTATCTGTCAGCATAACCTATGCTGTGCCAGACCAGCTGTCGTTCAGTTCAGTTTGTCTATGTTGCAATAGCAGTACCAACGTGGCCAAACACTAAGGGCGGCAATCTAAAAAATGGAGCTGGCCTAGGATCTGGCCCTACTACTACCTCATGACCACCCTTCTAGCTGTTGATTTCCACCGTCGTTTTACTTAGTTGTGCCAAGAGGGAAGACAAGCAGCAAAAAAAAAAGGTAGAGTACAAAGTACAAAACGATCAAAATAGAGCAATGGTTTTGTACTAAATTCTCACCTATGATGGATCACCTATTCCGAAGATAAGTCCGGAGGGAGTACCAACCATTTGACCACGGTGGGTGTTATCAAAATAGTTATGTTCAGTCTTCGAGAACTATATATAAAAAAAGCTACTTGCCAAAGTAAGTAAATACGTCATTATTTATTTTTAAGATCGAATACCCTGATTGTATTGTATTTATACTAAGCGACTCAATATAAACTGACGGGAAATTGTAACGGAACTTTTTTTTTACATATTTCGAGTCGTGTCTCAAAAGTTAAAAGAAATTGTAGTTCCATAGCAACCAAAAGAAATTATAGTTCCGTAGCAATGCACATGCTATGTCGTTTACAACCGCGGACATGAAGGAGCCGCGGAGCTTCGGCCGGTCCTTAGTGGCCACATTGGCTATGTGAAGTGATTATAGTCGTGAAGGAGTCACTGCTGGTCGACAGTTGCCACATCGGTTACGGTCATCACATTAGGATTGTCATGGGGACAAGTCTGTGAAGGCAATAGCCGTTGTGGGAGAAACGGGCGTTGCCGGCCACCGCTGGGTTGTGTGAGGTGGTCGATAGATGTGTATTCAAATTTAACCCGTAGCAACGCACGGGCACTTTTGCTAGTAGATTTATAATGATACCACCTCAAGGACAAACTAAGCTGAAATATAGAAGTACAGTGTAGCCTGTACTGAAACCGCCTAGTGATGATGGAGTCCTTGGATTCTGTATTTTTTTTGGGCGCGGCTTGATTCAGTTTCCCTCTTGTTGGAAGCGAAATGGGTCGTGCACTTGACGATGTGGCGTGGGGTCTGTAGTGTTCGTTAGTTAAATTAAACAGAAACTGGGAGCAGTGCGCGAAAAAAATATGTCCAGTTCGTTCTTGACTAGTTGCACTCGTTGGTGCAAGGCCGGCATTATCGCTAAGCACTTCTTTTTTATAAGTGGCAAAGCTACACGGAGTACTTTAATATTTTTTAATGTACAAATTGGAAGTTAGTGAAATATCTGTAAAGATGAATATGTAGCCTGTAGGTACTAACATGTAAGGCAACGTATCCTAATATCCTATGCATCCTGACTACTTGCTGTGTCCTTATACCCCCTTGATCCAAGCCTTCTGAATCTGATCCTTATTCAAGGGGATAGAAGAATACACCAAGGATCCTGAATCCTGACGCATAGCATACCGATATATTTCTTGCCTAGGGATAGAGGAATACACCAAATGTACTACTATGCTTTCTGACCAGATCAGGGGATTCGTTCAGGGGTTCAACTCCTTCACAGGCACTGGAATACAGGAGTCTCGCCCCAATCTTCGGAAAATAACAATGCCTAATTAATTTCAGAGTTCCTGCATAAGGGGGCAACCGAATTTTACAAAGTTTGTTTTCTGTGCTTGACTTGTTTCTAATATCTCTGTACTTCATGCAATACGATCAACGGTGAGAGGCGTGAATATGAACTAAACATTGTTAAGTGAGTCACCAAACTTATAGGTTTTGTGTGTCCCTGTTTGATATCATGATTTCAGCCAAACTGTTTGAAAATTTTCTTTCTATTGTATATTATTAATTGGAATGGCTGCGTATTTATTTCAGTTTTGGAACGGCATGACAGAAGATGGGGGTGCGATGGACGTTGAAGGCGACGGCAAGGGCGAAGAGGCGACGCCAAGAAGGAGCTTGAGTTCTTCTACTAAATCCTCTCAGCGCCCAACAAATTACCAAAAGAAATTCCTCACTCCAAGGGTTCGTGCCCCTCTCCCCTTATTGACCTTCCCCATCATGCGTTCATCACTAGTATAACTTATTTAATTAGGTTATTTCATGTTCCTCTTAGGTTGTTAGTCAATGGATGCACATGAATTTCAGGTTTTCATTCACGGCATTCTGTGTCTAAAATTCATATTGTTATTTCATGACATGAAAACTGAAATGCGAATGGAGAATTCGCAACTTCAACCCGGTGATCTTCAGTAGTCACCCTTTGGCCAGAATTTGGAAGATGAAACCGAGTCAACTGCTTCATCACCAGAACCACCTTTACCTAGAGGGAAATCTAATTCTTCACTGCCAACAATCGCTAGACCCGAACCAGCTGGGATAAGAAGACCTGAAAATAGGCCAGCTCGTGATACCTCGGCGAAGACATCTCCCATAAAAGTTAGCAAGCCTGTCAAGATAAGGAGAAGATCTTCAAGGACAACCTCTGATGTTTGGGATTACTTTACTCAAAAAGACACCGAGGATGGTTCTATTGCCACATGTAGCTTTTGTGGACAGGTATACCAGTGTGACCGTTCTTTTCATGGAACTAGCACTTTGCAGGGTCATTTGCAGCATCGTTGCCCAAGCTGCCCGTTCACGGACCATGATAAGAGAAGAAAAGTTTCTTTACGAGATAATCCTCGCTTCAGTGAAGAAGATTGCCGTCGAGCTCTTGCAAAGATGATCATCATGGATGAATACCCTTTCAGTGTTGTAGAGGTGAAGGCTTTAGGCAATATTCAAAAACCCTTCAACCACGGTTTGAGCCTCCTTCTCGTTACACTGTTGCTAGAGATTGTTTGAATCTGTATTTGGAAGAGAAGGCAAAATTGAAGGAAATCTTGAGGCATCAGCGGGTTTGTTTGACGACAAATACATGGGCGTCAATTCAGAATCAAAACTATATGAGTTTGACTGCTCATTGGATCAATAGTCAGTGGAAACTTGAAAGGAAAGTATTGAACTTTTGCTTTGTGCCCAATCATGCAGGTGATACTCTTGGTAGAATGGTAGAAGAATGCCTTCTTGAGTGGGACATTGGTCAGATCTTCACCCTAACCGTTGACAATGCAGCGTAAAATAATACAACAATTCAGTATTTGAAAAGAGTTACCAAGGATTGGGAATCAACTATATGCAATAATGAGTTCTTGCATGTGAGGTGTTGTGCACACATTGTGAACTTAGTTGTGAAGAAAGGTTGGGAAGCCACAAATGCTTCGGTTGCAAGAATTAGAACAGCTGTGTTATTTGCGAAATCATCACCTGGAAGGCTTGGTCTATTCAAGAGATGTGCGCTGAAGGAGAAGATTATGGAGACAAGTCTCTTTTCATTAGATGTCGATACAAGATGGAACTCCACCTATCTTATGCTCGAAGATACAATTCCCTTTGAAAAAGCTTTTACAAGATTGGGTGAAGATTCCAAGTACTATAAATCATACTTCTCTCGAGTTGGTGTCCCTCCAAGTGCCAAAGATTGGTTGGAAGCTCGAAAACTGATTTCGGTCTTCAAATTGTTTTACAACGTGACAATGAGGTTCTCTAGGCAGATGTATGTCACGTCCACTTCCTTTTTGCATGATTTTCTGTTGACGCATAATAAGATAGCTTTGTTGATTCATGGAAAAAAGAAGAACCTGGTCTAGGATTAATGGCAGAAAACATGAAGCAGAAATTTGATAAGTATTGGGATAATCATGATGGATTGAACCTTATACTCTTTATTGCCGTTGCTCTTGACCCTCGGTATAAACTTAAGTATGTGGACTTCTGCTTTTCCAATATTTATGATAAAGATAAGGCAAAGAGTTTCACAAGAAAGATTGAAGATGGCTTGACAAGGCTATTTGAGTGGTACGCCGAAGCTGAGTCAACTGCAAATAATACAGAGGCTCATCATGCACCAGTGCTAGCCAATCTTGAAGAGTATGCCGATGATCCTAGAAAGTTATGGGCATCCAATTTTAAGGAACATTTGCAAGTCATAGAAAGTAAGGCAACAAACACCGAGTTATCAAGATTTCTGTCAGAATTTTGTGAAAAGTACACGGATGAATTCGATATTCTAGATTGGTGGAGAAAGCAAAGAAGCAAATATCCAACATTATCCAAGGTGGCCAAGGATGTATTAGCTGTTCCAGTTTCTACAATTGCCTCTGAATCTAGCTTTAGCACTGGTGGTAGAGTAATTAGTCCACAAAGGAGTTTGTTGTCGCCAAAGATGGTCGAAGCACTAATTTGTGGACAAAGTTGGCTAAGATCGTCTCCAAAAAAAATTGATATACGTCAAACACTCGACGATTTACACAAGTACGAGGAGCTTGCACAAGGTAAAAAAAAAAGATCCTGCCTCTTAGTTCTGTTTGTATTCATATACCGAATTCCTACGATCTTCAATCTGGTAGAGCTCGGTTGTTTGGAGTATGGGGATACATGACATCAGCAAGATTTTCAGTGTATCAGGTATTCGGTTTCCCTTCCGTATTACTGTTGTGTATTTTGGAGCTTTGGAGTGTGGAGTACTGCGGGTAATTGTGTCAGTTAGAAGCAAGATTATAATGGATCAGTCATATCTGAGATATTTCATGTTTTAGTTACTGCCTTAGCAATTTTATCTACATATTGCCTGGAACGTTTGCTCAAGCCAGTTAGAAGGGACACTGTTGTTGGTGTCTGTATAGTATGCATGACTTGGTTGGCTCACAATAGTATGCATGATGCCTACTTTCATAGTCTCTGCTAAACTTTGTGGATGCCATCTAGTCTGTGTATGATTCCGAAATCTACCAAGAAGGTTCATCCCAAGTTAGTTAAAACAGGGGAGGGGACCAAGCACCGACAGTTAAAACCGACACATCTTCTTCATGTAAACAACCATATCTGCTATCCCTGTCTACAAGTTCTCGTCATTGATCCGTAGCTGCGGTGTTGCGTCAGGTCTAACCTTGTTCCAGTGTGAAACGATACCATTAGATTCAGAACATAAAGAACTAAAAAAAAGATTCGGAACATAAGAACATTGGTCAGTAGTACCATGCAGTTTAGTGCCCTTACTATAGATAAGTAGCCTTTTTAATTCGCAATGTGGTGCGTTCTAGGAATCTGACCACTAGTTTTTGCTCTAGTTAGTACTAAAGAATTTTGTATTATTTTATTCCAGGAATGGGAGCACTAGTTTGTTTGGCATTTTGGAAATCTAGATTAACTGAAAGCAGAACATTTGATTGCAAAATACAACCCTGTGATGTCTGTGTTGCTGCAATTATGTGATCTTTGTATTGTGCTACATGTTGTTGCTCTGTACAAAATTGGAATGTGTGATGTTCTGATCTGGTTTTATATTAGTAATTGACACGGCTGCCACATGTATTTCAGTTTGGCACGACACGACGGAGACTGGGGGTGCGATGGATGTGCAAGGTGCCGCAAGGGTGAAGAGGCTACACCGTATTTCTGAAATGCAGTTTGTTATGAAGTATGGTTCACCATAGGCCCTTACTGAAATTAAATGTGAATCTGCAGGTGCAGAAGATGTTTGCTTTTGTTCCTAATTGCTTTGCTCCTGGGAATCTCTAGTGTGAAGAATTAAACCATATGTGTTGAAGTTATTCTTGATGTTTAGAATTGCCGTCAAATGGCATGTAATATTCTTGAAGTCATACTCAATGAATAGCCAAGTACTCGCTCCCATTGTTTTGGTTAGAATATTCAGCTGATTTCCAATGATGATTCTCTGAAATGGATTGATGAACATGTATTTTAGCTAAAATTAATCTGTTCCTCTAGAGAAACTTGATGAAATGTTCTGTTTTTTAATAAATGGAAGTTCTATTACGTACTGGCAAAGACAGTTAGACAGAATCATCCTTCACTAATGTGTACACGTCAAAGTAAAACTGGTGCCAAACCGTTCACACCGGGAAACCAGTCCGCACCAACTCGGCCAGACAACCTATGTCTAAACGGTGTAAACCAACCTCAGCCCAGTTAAACTGGTGGAAACGGGCTGGTTTGTGGAACTGTAGACACCGGTTTAAACCGGGGATGCCCAGCCTGAGTTTTTTTGTTTGTTATTGTTCTGGTTCCGAGGATTGTTGTTGCTCTGACTCGGGTTCTGACTACCCTTAGTTCCAGTTTTCTTTCCTTTGGCGGACTTCTCGTCATCTGAGTCTGCATCTTTCGTTTCGTCAGACTCCGATACTTGGTCATGGCATCCATCAGCTCGCTCATGTCACTTACGTACCGCTTAATGCGTCCCAGCTTATGCTTCAAAGGGTCAAACATGCAATTTCTTTCCAAAGCTATCACAGCTTGTTGCGCGGTGAGTCCAACAGACGAGTGTACGATCTCTGCCACACGTCGAGACCAATGTTGAGCGGACTCCCCCTCTTTCTGAACACAACTTTCCAGGTCTGTGATCGTCGTTAGTCGTTTACATGTGCCCTAAAAATTCTTGATAAACTGGTCCTTCAACTCCTGCCAGCTGTTGATTGAATTGGCGGGTAAGTTCTTTAACCAAGACTTTGTTGTCCCTTCTAACATCACACTTAAGTAGCATGCGCACACCACGTCGCTTACTTCCAATATTTCCATGGCCATCTAATAACCCTCTATCTAGTCTGCAGGTTCCATGTTAGGCATATAATTCACAACTCTGCGAGGTCCTTTAAAATCAGCTGGTATTCTCTCGTTCCTAATTGCAGGACCGAGGCACTGGATTCCAATTCTACGAGACCCGGCTTGAGCTGGGTTTGAGACCGTGGCTTGCACTGGGTTCTGGACATGACCTTGATTCCTGTTTTCAGGTTCTGTGGTTCTATGTCCTGTATTTAAAACTCCAGGTGCATATGATACAGCTTGCCTGGGTGGGTTGGGATATCGGTTAGCATTGCTGGATCCTGCTGGAGCTGGAGAATTTCCATGATGACTCCGGGGCAAAGTTGTCCTGCTGTGATAAGGTGTTGAGTGTATCCTGTCCTGGTTACTGTAGTTTAACTGCTGGACCACCACTGTTTGTAACATCTCAATGGCCCTTCGAGCTTCAACTGCTATAGGGTTATTAGGGTCAACCGGAATCTGTGCCAGACTGGTGGTTGCTGCCCAAATGTTATCCATCGGATTATTGAAGTGACCCGGCGGCGTATGAAACCTTTCTTGCACAGGCTGTGCTGGGGCTGATACTGGATTTGGGCTCCCAAGCGGTTGAATGGGTGGCTGAAAACGTGCTGGAAGGACTGGAGCAGGGATAACCGGCGGGTTCGTATTATAACCTGGACCTGCCGGGTTATGAGCTACGGGGTTTCCTGTCGGAGATGTAAACTGATTGTGTAGATTAGTAGGCTCGAGTCCTACCCCGAACTCGTTATTCAGGCGAGTATGATGACGTCTGTTCTGTATTGATGCTAGCTCTCTTTGCCTGAAGGTCAGGTGGATTCCTTCCCTCTCCAGACGTGTGGCCTCTTCCAAAACTTCTAACCGGGCTTTGTTTATGCAAGTGGACTCTTTCTCAATCTCTTGACGAGCGTGATTTATTTCCTGCCGGAGTCTTGTTATCTCTGTGTTATGTTGCTCCAGGTTCTCCGGGGTGATCGGTGTTGCCAGGATTTCGTTTAAAGAATCCATTGCAGCCATCAGCTCTGGTCTGGGGTGGTACGACGCAAGCCCGGTCAAGTCAATCACGGCTTCCCCTGGTCTTGTTGCTCCAGGTATTTTCGATGGCGTCATCTCTAGTGCTCCTGGGGTAGCCGCTGGTCCAGTTGGTGCTGTGACTGTAACACCTGGTGCTCCAAGAACCGGATTTGAGGTCGAAGCCTCGTTAGTAATTAAGTTTCTTTCCAAGTCATACCTGGGCTCGGTTGGCCGCGTGGGACCAGCCATGTAAACGGCAGCGTGGTGAGTTCTCTCATCGAAACCTGGCGCGTCCAATTTCAGGTCTACTCCTAAACGGTCTCCAAAGAGCTGGTGGATCGAGCCTGTGTCATCGTGATCGTCATTGTTCCCAACTGAGGACTCTCCATCGGAGTCCACCGCCATGGTTTTCTCAGACATCGAATCTGAAAGTTGGTCTAGTTCTGGATTTGTTGTCCCAACGTATCCAATGAAGACATGGATCTTGCCGAAGGGGACGTGAAGTCCCGAATCCACGGAGTCGAACTCGGGGCCCCATGTGCCATGATTGTAGTAGTTTCCACGTCGGCTCCTCCTGAGCCGGCCTATCGCGAGCTTCACGATCCCAGGTAGGGCTCCTTCCGAAAAGACGACGCTTCCGCGAGCAGGCCCCACAGTGGGCGCCAACTGTCGTGGTATTGTCACGGCAAGTTTCCTCATGCGAGAACTAGATTGCGAGGCCATTGCTACTAAGCGAAACTTCGAAAGGGTTGAGGTGGAAACGAGAGACGCGAGTTTACCCAGGTTCGGCCCCTCGATTGAGGGTAAACCCACTCCTGCTTTCTTACTATCAAGGAACCAAGTCTCGATTACAAAGGGCGATTCTAGATATCGATGTCTCGAGTTACTTTTCTATCGACTTAGAACTTATATTTCTACGTCACGGGGTCTCGACTTATATAGTGGACGAGACCTCCGGGTTACAAGGAAGTCCGGGTTCCACCCGTCTTCGGAGTCCTACCGCCCGCCGGTTCCTGATCATCTAAGTCCGACTCTTCTTATGATCCGGCCACTCCTGGGCCGACCAAGAACTGTTCTTCGGGCTCCCGGGCTTCCGTGTCGCCTGACCTGGGCCTTGGGCCGGTTCTTCATTCTGCCGGGTCACGCTCTCCCTAGCTTAACCCGGCTCTTCCTGGCTTAACCCGGCTCTGCCTAGCATAACCCGGGTTACTCATCATGAACCTGATGAGATAATTCCCGGTTCATGTCAGGGGCCGGTGTGACGCCCCGAGATCGGGCACTATGCAGATTTCAGCATTTCCGCCAAATCCGCATAATAACCGATTCCAGGTTGCCACTTGTGATAACATTACAACAGTTCACGAATAATCCACAACAACAACAGAAAAGATATATACAAGATGACTCAAACGAGCCAAAGATACAACTGATACAATACAAAGATCCAAATAACAGCGGAAGAAACAACATAGCGTCCGACTACGGACAAGATACAAATTGGACTAAGAGTCCTGAAGATAACCGAGAGCGTCCAATCCCTGCCCAGGCCAAGCCGGAGGGATTCCCAAGCTAACGTCGTCAGACTTCAAACCTGTTGACTGCAATGTGGAATATGCAGCCACGAAAAAGGATTCGTGGGTCAGTACGGTTAAGTACTGGCAAGCGGATAAACCATACTCACAAGATACCAGCGTATCCAATCATCACAAGATACAAATACTTTGGGCTCAACGGAAAGGAAAGGATTATTGCAAAGAAGCGGCAGCGGGCTGCACTAACTAACTACAGAGACTCGATACAACATCCGGCTAAAAGAGGGGGATAAGATAGCGTATCGTAACCAACTACAACTAACATCAAACAAACCCATCCTGGATCTCGCCCCTTATCCAAAGAAGCAATCCGAGGATAACTCACGCAGTTGGATTAATGATGGTTCAAGTTATTGTGTCAATAAGACTATTACTAGTCAAGTTATCATTAGTTAGGTGAAAGTTGTTCTGAGTACTTGTTAGCCAGTACTTTCACCAAGTCATCCATAACCGCGGAAAACACGGCTTCTCGAGAAGATTTAACCCTGCAGGGGTGCACCAATTTGGCCGTACACGTAAGAATATCCCGCCAGACGGGAATCAAACCCACCAAGCGAGGCACTCTACACAACTCAACTCTTCTTCGCATCAAGCCCAAAGAACCACGTGATGTGCGTGCGCGGCTAATCGAGCCCCCACGAAGAAAAGGGGGACCCTCATAGCACTCTAAGACCACGCCGCCCTAAATGCCGACTACAAAAGTTCCACCCTGGCCTCGGGTTCGTACCTGCATATGAGTGCATCAAATGGAAAGCCCGAACTAAGTGTGGCGATTTGGACGAGATGCGAATCGAATCAAATTGAGGGGGGCGCCCATACACGCTTCCCACATGCGGTTAGTGCGCTCATCATGGATCAGTAGACAAGACCCTTTTCCTAATTAAGGTCGACACTAGCAGGCCTCAAAACCACGCCGGGCCTCCTGCCGGTGCCTTATCATCAAATTATTATTACCCAAAACATTAACATGTTGCTGATTGAATTGAAACCCAACTATCAAACTAAACAGGTGATAAGACGGACAACAAGACTTGAGCGCAAACAACACTAAGCATGCAACTACGACACGAGGGCCAACAAGGTAAACAAACAACAGTTGATAGGAAGTGGAAGGAAGGCTATATCATGGCTGCAAGGTAACATATAATAGGATCGAGACACAAGCATCGAATCAACAGGCTAGAATAAGAACAACGGAAAGAATCGGTAACAAGTGATGAAAGGCAGCCATTTGGCAGCAAGTGAGTATACTTGCCTGGAATCCAGCAAGTAGAGGTACATCCACAGAACTTGTCGTTGCTCACATCATCTCAACGTCCTATCCGCGAAGAAGCAACGAACCTCGAACAAACACCGGATGCAACAATTACTACTACGGCAAAAGATCCAGCATGATCAAGATATGGATGCATGACAACTTTAAAGATGCATCAACGATAAACTAGTTGACATAAGGAATCAATTTAAATGAACCCATATGCATTTGAGATGCATATGGCAAAGTCCATGGTGCATACATAGTTAATGTTAGTAAACTAATAGCAAACTTTATGTTCAAGTGATTAAATGGCAAGATGCAACATGAAAACAGCAAGAAAACAAGTTTAGCTTCAAGTTGGTAATTCATTTGTCATTTTTGGAATTGTAATTATTTAGTTATGAATTATTACATTTTAAATGGTTTAAGTAAAGCATTAATTTGTTCACCACTTTTAATTATAGAAAACTAGGATATTATTTTATAAACAGAGAGAACATTGAAGTTTGGATGGAAAACATATTTTATTTGTTGGAAAACAATTTTAAATGATTTAGTTAAGCATATTACCAATTTAAATGCATTAAATAAGAGGTGAAACAATTATTCAATTTAAATGTTGCAAACCAGAAAACAAAGTTGATATTCAGAAAGGTGGTTTCATTTTGAGTGGAAAGCATATTTTATATGTGGCATTTGAATCAAATTTGAATTAGTTATGTAATTAACCAAATTTGTAATGAGGTGTTTGAATTTGAATTTTGAAAACATTTGGGATGTTCAAAACAGTTATCAAATGATTTAAACAGATAGAGAATTAAATTTGGTTTGGAAAACATGTTTTATTTGTTGAAATTGGAGTTAAAATGAGTTAGTTATGATTTTCTCAAAATTGAATGAATTAATTAAGGCATTAAGTAATTGCATTAATTTTATTTATCCAAAACAGAAAACAAATGTTATCTTTGGAAAGAGCATTTAATTTTGATTGGTGTACATATTTTATTTGTTAAAAACTGATTCAAATTGGGGAAGATATGATTTTTACAAGTTTTAGAGTTAAAGGGCATTTTTTGGAAAAGAAAACAGGGGCTGGGAAATGTTACACCGGAGGGGAGGGAACCCACACTGGCTGACAGTGGGCCAGCCGCCCAGCTGGCGATGGTGGGGCGCGTGTGTGAGATGATGTGGCAGGATGGTGTATGACGGGTGGGGCCGAGGTGCTGCGGTGGTAAAACAAAGAAAAGGGTGGCCTTTTGCGGCCGAGGGGGATCGAACCCGCGCCTGCCGTGCGCGCGCGTGAGGCCCGTGCCATTGCGCTGCGATTCATTTGGTGATACACGATGGAACTGACAGAAGATGTGGTAGCTCATCGACTGTTAACTGAATTTTTCCGACAGAGCGGTTCTCTGAACCTGTCGGAAGCAGGGAAACGATCGCCGGCAGCAATCCAAGGCGGCGCACGATGGCGGCTTCACAGAGCACGAGGTGAGGAGGGAAAGGGGATGTCTGGAGGTGTGGCTCACCTCGAGGGGGACTTGGCGGCGCGGAGGCTCGAGGCCGGAGCCGCTGCCACGGCAGTGGACGCCGGTGTGCAGGAGGCGACGGTGGCGTGGCCCTGGCGCCTCTCCGGGTGCGTCAAGGCAGCGTGGAGGAAGCTGGAGGCGCCAGGTGTCCATTCCCGCCTCTGCCGGGCCCCGACAAGGGTGTAATCGGCGGCGCCATGGCTCTGAACTCGCGGCCGCTGCTGCTGTTCGAGGTGGAAGTTCAGAGAAGTAGCAGAGCAGGGGGGTGGAAGGAGAAGATGGCGGCGATGGAGGAAAGGAGGGTTAGGGAGTGGCTAGGGCACGCAGGAGGGGGCGGAGGCTAGGTTTATGGAGGGCCTAGGCTCGTACGGCAGCACATCGGCTGGAGGAGAGGGGATCACACGGTGATGGGATGGTTCGTACTGCTGTGACGCCAGCAGGAGGAAGAGGGCGACGCTGGGTGGGCTTGAGTGGGGACTAGGTGGGCTTCCTTCGGGGTGGTAGGTGGGCTGCCCCTTGTGGGCTGGCCTGCCTCCCCCACAGCTCACCTTTGTTGTTGTTTTTTTATTTTTCCTCTTTTTTTTTGTAAGAGTTGAAAGAGAGAGAGAGATAAATAGAAGGGTTTTAATTCTTTATCTTATGAATAAATTTTCTAATGAAACAACTAACAGCAAGATTAAAGTTATGTTAATATTATTTCCAAAAATTTGAAATGGCCAAAGATTTAAAATGGCTATTTGAATTTTAAATAGGATTCATAAGGATTTGATTTCTTAAACAATTTTATTCCATAAACTCAAACAATTATGAAAACATTATTGAATTTAATTGTTTGCAAGAATTTAATTTTTAAACCCACATTTGAAACATGCCAAGCATGGATGGATTTGATTTGAATTTGAATTTACCATTTGGGGTTAATAAAAAGGAATTTTTATTAACAGGCAAATTAAATAAATTCAACTTCAAACTATTTGAAAACAAGTTGAGGTGTTTAGGTTGCAACTTTTAATTGGAAATTTTAGACATGTTTTGAAAGTTTAAATTGGTTTGAACTTTTGAGTTGTTTTGAAAAACAGAGTGCAATGCTTATGATGCATGTGATGCAATGCAAAAAAAAAACAAAAAAAAACAACCAACTTTCTATTTAGGGGGAACACCCCAGGTGTTACAGCCGGTAAGCCTCCCCCTTATTTATTCCCCCAACACAGCCCGTGTCAGCGGGGCCTCAAGGGAACTACTGGTAATTAAGGTGTTCCTTTTAATAGAACACCGGATCAAAGCATTAACACTCCATGAACACGTGTGATCCTCACATCACAGCCATCCCCTCTGGTTGTCCCAATTTCTGCCACTTCGGGGCCTCGGGTTTCGGACAACGATATGTGTAAACAACTTGCAGGTATGATCAAGAAACAATAATTATCATCATGATTCAATAACATGTTCAGATCTGAGATCATGGCACTCGGGCCCAAAGTGGAAAGTATTAAGCATAACAAGTTGCAAAAATGTCAATAACACTAATAGAGGATACTAGGCACTATGCCCTAACAATCATGGCATTATTACATAAACGAACTCATCCAATCCCTACCATCCCCTTCAGCCTACAACGGGGGAATTACTCACACATGGATGGGGAAAACATGGATGGTCGATGGAGAGGCGTTGGTGATGATGGCGGCGATGATCTCCTCCAATTCCCCGTCCCGGCAGGGTGCCAGAACGGAGTTTTTGAACCCCGAAAAAGGATTCGCGCCGTGCGTAGAGAGGAGACAGATCCGTTCCCGCGCGCCGCCGTTCTCCGGAGAGCGCCCGAGTGCCTCGAGATATTTACTGCGCGACGTGGTCATCCTCGACCTCGCACCGCCGTCGCTGTTCGACCGCGCCGCGTCTCCATCTCCATCTCCTCCTTCCAGATCTTCCTCATCGGAGAAGCCACGATGGCGCTCGAGCCTGTCGCAGATCTCAATCCGGAGGGTCCTTCCTCAACGCGTGCCAACTGGGAGGGATCTGATGTCAAGGCCAGCGACTGCCGGTGGCTAAAACACTCGTGGGGTGCCGCCCGGGGTCATCTGCAGGCCACCCGGCAACAAGCTGGAACCAACTCCTGGTCCTGGTTAATATGTTGTGTTTCTAAGCCACTTCAAACGTGGTTCGGCCTTCCCCTTTCTAGGTTCATGCAAGATTTTCTCCGCCATTTCGGCCTCCAACCCCACCATCATCCGGCCAATGCCGTGGCCATGTTATCCACTTTTGTTACTTCCTGCGAGGCATATCTTGGTGTCTACCCCACGGTAGACATATGGGCCAAGTACTTCTTCTTCCGCCAGCAAGTCCTTCCGAATAAAGCCAACCGGACTGCCAGTGATGACTCAAACCTGGGCGGCCATGATCATCTGTCGCACTCCCTGCACCTACCCCCGGGTTCTGGGATTGGACACCTGCCAGAAATGGCAGAGAGGGTTCTTGTCAAACTGCCGACCTTCGAGAACACTCCTCCAACTGCCATGAGGAATTGGGGATATCACCCCAAGAAGACAGTGTCGGATGTGAACCATGTCGATGGCCGGCTGAAGCAGTTGATCGAGCTGGGACTCCGCAGGGATGATCTGATCGCTACCTGGGTGGAGCACCGGGTTCTTCCTCTCCAACATCGAGCGCACAAGATGTGTTTCATGGGCGGAGCCCGTGACTGTACCCGGACAACTACCTTCGAGCTCACCAAGGAGGAAGTGGCGATCTGGGCCCCGTCCATCCTCAAGGCCACGCTCTCGGACACGTGGTTCTACGGTTTTGCGGCGTACAGCCGAGATCGTCCAGCCCCCAAAGCAAGTTCTCTTCTGCGTGCGCTTAGTTGTTTTTGCTTCCTGTCTCTCCTACTTCACCGAGTAGAATTCATCCTGGTTCATCTTGAATAGGCTTAGCTATCTATGCTTCGTGTTTGCATGCTATGCCGAGTAGGATTTCAACCTGGTTCCCTCGGTCAGGACTTAGCCTTGTATGCTTTATGCTTGCATGCTATACCGAGTAGAGGCTCAGCCCGGTTCCCTCTGGTAGGACTTAGCATTGTATGCTTTATGCTTGCATGCTGCACGTAGTAGAGTCTCAGGCTAGTTACCTTAAGTCCAATCTGTCCCTTATGCTTTGTGTTTGCATCTTTAGGTTATTCCTCGCCAAAAAATAGAGGATAAGGCTATCCTCGAGCAAAACCGGGAGGCATACCGGACTGAGGATGATACAAAGCAATTCGATGTCCAGGACACGCTCTGCATTCCGCTTGCCGGCCAAGATGGTAAGTCCCGAGTTTCATCTTCAATCCGGGACTGGTCAGAGGATGATGAAGGTGACCGAGACCACCAATGCACACACTCTAACACAGTCCGTCTTCTTTCGTTACTTATGTTTGCATTTGCTCTTCTTGCTCGCAGATGAGGTGGAGGAGGAAGAGCCAATTGACGCGCAGCCCGTGTCAATGGTTGCCCCTGCCGGATCGAAGAAGAGAGCTCGCAGTGGTGCCGTTGATCCCCCTGCTGCGAATAAGTCGAAGAAGACCTCAAAGCGCACCTCTGGGCACAAGAGGCCAGTACGTCCCACCACGGACGGGTAAGTTTAGCTGAAATGCTATATGCTTTGTGTCTGCATTCTTCTGTCTTCTCGGTCTTCTCTTATCTGTGTGTTTTGTATTTGCACCTACCTCATTTTCTCTTCTCTATTTTCTTCCCCTCAGTGATGCGCTTGACGCTGAACGCTACCAACGCGCCACCCAAGCCGAGTGTGCCCCTGGACGTCGTGGATCTTGATCCCGATGAGGGAGAGTACCAGCCAGAGGAGACAACCAAGATGCCCTCTCCCGTTAAAGAAGAGCAAGACCTCGGTGCCGACAACACTGGCGCCGAGATGGATATTGACCGGGTTTCGGTGCAACCGGAGCCCACTTCTGAGCAACCCGCACCGGAACCCGCTGCCGAGAGGCAGCAGCCACCGCCGGGAGCCCCCACCGAGACGCGGCAGGAGACCCCCACCAGCGCAGGGCCAAGCTAAGGAGAAGTAGCCGCCCAAGAAACAAGTCCAACCTGGCGCTGGGCAGACTGGGCAGCAGCAGCCCAAGAAGCCACAACCAGCACTGTAGGCACCGCCCCCGCAGCCGAAAGCCCCTTCAGCAGCAACCGGAGCGGCCAAGCCACCACTCTCGCTAAAGCAGCCCAAACCCTTGGAAGCTGCGGCGACAGCCGAGAAGGCCGCTACCAAGACCACCAAGACCGCCAAGACCGACGCCAACAAAACTCTAAGTCCCACCTACCGGATTCCTGCAGCCACCGCCGCAACCGCTCCAAGCCCTCCACCGCCAAGCAACACACTGATGCCTGCCAAGAGTGGCCCCATTACCCGTAGCTCCAAACTTGTGCAGACGAACATCCAGTTTGGTCCCAAGGATAAACAGGCTGCAGGAGCGGGTATCAGTGGAACCGCTGCCCCTGTAAGCTTCCCGGATCACTGGCGCGAGCTGCAGGAGGAGCATCAGAAGCGGCAGGAGCGTGAAGCCGAGTAGCGAGAGGAACTGAAGAGTAGGAGAAAATTAGCCACCACCGGATCCAAGGGCAAAGCCTGTGCTCTGACCATCCAGTCCGCTGCCCCACTGACGGAGCTTTCCCATGAGCTTCGAGAAGACATGGAGGCCGTCTTGGACCGGATAGGCCACATTGACATGGACTGGGACAACAAGAAGTTTGGCCATCCGGATTGGGATGGCAAGAGGCATGGCAGTCTGGACAACTACCGGAAGGCTTGGAACAAGGCCGAAGTTGGCCCAATCTCAATGGCCGTAGCCGCGTCTAGCAGCACCCTGGCGCACAAGATGTATTGTCAGTGCAAAGCTGCCGAGGATGCCGAGAACACCAAGAGGGTAACCAATTTTTTTCTTTTCTATCCGGATTTCCGAGTTGCAAATTTTTCCATATGTCTTCTATCTCTTTTCTATATACCATCCAGTCCCCGAGATTTGGGCCGAGTAGGCAAGACTCGACCGAGTTGCAGTCTACTCGGGCCGAATCTTCCCACTCATACTGTCTCATTTTTCTCTTCAGGAATGCATCGAAGCCCGCACCAAGATCTTCCGCCAACTCCTTTGGTCCCACCGGGCCGTCAAGGCAAAGAACCGGGCACTGGTGGAGGAGAAAGGCCAAAGATGTAACTTTAATTCTCGCCGAGTTACTGCTTATGCTTTACCGGCATCAGCTTTCTAACCTGGTTCACATTTTCCAACTCATAGCTGTCTTGGAGCAGAGTGTCACTGATGCCATTACCAAGATCTCCTCTTTACAGAGTAAGTGCAAGTACTTTGGTTTGTGCGTTTTGTGTCTACGCCCATTTTTTTTTATCTCTAGTCAACTTTTGCTTCTCTGCAGGTGAATATAAAGCCCTTGCTGATACGCACCAGGATTGCACTATGCTGGCCGAGTCAGCGCAGAGAAGAATCACCTCTCTGGAGAGTAAGTTACCTTTTATCTTTTCTTATCCGGCTTCTGCCTTTTTTCTTCCTTGCTAACCGGGTTAGCTTCTTCACAGATGAGCACAACGTCTTCCTCGAGCAGCACCAAGGGTGCGTTACCCCAGCCGAGGTGCAACAGCAAGTGCAGGCTAGGGAGGCCAAGATGGAGGCAGATTTGGCTGCCGAGAAGGAGGAGGTACTCAAGCTGAAGCGGGAGCTGGCTGATGCCCTCAAGTCGGCGCTGCAGGCTGGAAATGACAAGACCGAGGCGCTGAACCAAGCTACAGTCGATAAGCTGGCGCTAGAAAGGGATATTGAATCCCTCAGGGCACGAAACAACGACCTCAACACCATGCTGGTCAATTCCCGAAGTCTGCTGGCCAAAGAGTATTCCCTTGCAGAAGGATGGTCCGGCCGGCTTAAGGATGTTGTTTTGGAAATGCGTTGTAAGTTACTGCCTTTCACTAACTTATTGCATCTGGTTTCTTCCACTAAGCCTCTCTTCTCCGGTTTTCCTTATCTGGTTTCTTGACTCTACCCAGCATCACCTCTCTCAAGGACCTTCCGAGATCTCAATGCAAGCGCTGAGAAAGCTAAGGCAAATGCCAGGACGTTGCGGAAGGAGCTTGGCCACGATGTGACTTATTAGGTCTTGATTGATGACCAGATTGACAACATCAAAACCCGGGTTCACCTTCTCAAGGGCCCGGGTACCACTCTTGTATCCACCGGCATGCGTCTACACAAGATCTTCCGGCCGGATGTTCAGCCTCCGACCATAATCAACAGGCTAGCCTCCAATTTGGACTACGTTAAGGAGGAACTAAAGAAATGGCGCGGCTCAGCGGCCCGAGCTGGCGCAGATGAAGCCCTCCACTTTGTGCTATCCTGGTACGAGAATTTGGACCTCAACAGGATCAAGGATCTCTGGAACAATTCCAAGTGGACTGAGAGGGAGGAATTCGTCCAGCGCCGGAAGGAGACCACCTACCGGCTTGCATCATACGCCGACACCAAGGAATACATTGACGGCCTCCCAGAGGCGGATACTGATGTTGAAGATGGTGATGACGAAGATGAGGATGGTGAGGACGGGAGCATAGGCGATGAGGAGGAGGAGCAGGATGAAACAAGCGACAAAGGAGCCGAGCAGAACGAGGCTGGCGAGGAGGAGGCCGAGATGGGCGGCGGTCAGGATGCGACCGAGTTAGGAGCTGGCTCCGAGGAGGTCCAGACTGACCCGCAGCCCACTACCTCGTCCGGAGCTGTTACCACCGAGATGGTGATTGACACTCCTGCTCCCGAGTTGGGCGCAACGGAGGCCGCGACTGAGAACACCGCATCCGGGCCCGCTCCTCCAACCGGCGACTCCACGACTCCGGCCTCTACTGCTGCTTCCGAGCCCGTCTCCGCGCTCATCTCCTAGTCCTTGGACCTATCCAGCGCAGAAGCCAATTCGACTCCCTCGACAACGGCCTAAGTTTCTGTTTCATCTTAACTTCAAAATTTTTATAAGATCCCCGGTATGCTAGGTGCAGATGTATCCAACAATTTATTGTTTCAAGTGCTACTCAGTTTATTAAGCTTCTTAGCAAGATTGGCTTAATGCCGGATTTCGCTAATTCCGAGTCCCCGAGTTGCTTTTCTTATCCGCCCGGTTCCTTTTGTCTTTGCTCTTACCTGCCACTTGTGGCTTTTTGGTACTCGAGTCACAAGATTTCAAGAACCGAGTTTCTGATACTTAACAACTTTGAGATTTGAAATTAACACTGCCCAGTACTTAGCTGCAAAAACAGAAGGAAAAAACACTCAACTCGGTTGATACACTCTTTTTTCCCTAGCATTTTTTCATGTGTTCATTGATCTTTGGCTTGTTCTCTTGCTTGCCATGAAGCCGGGTTGCGAACATGAGCAGAGTCGAAGAGTTGACCCTTAGGTTTAAACACATTACTAGACATGTGTATGGAATTCCGAGTAGACAAAGTAAAGAATGTAATTGACACAAGGTAAGTTTGGCACAGGCAGTCCACGAGTTAAAATAGGAGTGCCGACTTGGAATTTTAACTCGGTAAGGGATACATACAATGTTTGTTCAGGAATGAAAACAACGCAGTAGAGCACATTCCAGGGACGCTTGGATTCCTCTCCGGATTAATCCACCCTGTTCTTCTGTGCTACCTGTGCGTCAATGAGGTAGTACGCATCATTGTGTAGAGCCTTGTTCACAATGAAAGGTCCTTCCCATGGAGGGGAAAGTTTATGCATCCCGGTGGTGCGTTGCACAAGCCTAAGGACCATGTATCCTTCTCGGAAAACCCTTGGGCTTACTTTCCGGCTATGATAGCGTCTCAGATTCTGTTGATATATAGCTGAGCGCGACAGAGTTAATTCTCTTACTTCCTCGAGCAGATCAACATCATTTTCTCGGGCTTCTCTTGCCTCCGCCTCAGTATAGAGGGTTACTCTAGGTGAGTCATGTTCAAGGTCAGTGGGTAACACGACCTCTGCTCCATATACCAGGAAGAACGGTGTGTATCCGGTTGATCGGTTAGGGGTAGTCCTTAGACTCCACAATACCGCCGGCAACTCGTCCATCCAACAACCAGGGGTTCGCTATAATGGATAAATTAGACTTGGCTTTTTCCGAATAGGACCATGCCATTAGCTCTTTCAACTTTCCCATTTGAAGCCGGATGGGCGACTTATGCAACGTCCAGCCGGATCCGCTCCTCCTTGGATAATCGAGCAAAAGCTCCCTTAGCGAAATTTGTTCCATTATCTGTGATGATCCCATGCGGGTATCCATATCTGAGGATGATATCCTTCAAGAAGCTTACTGTTGTGTTTCCATCACACTTCCAGATTGGCTTCACTTCAATCCATTTGGTGAACTTATCAACCACGACCAAGATGTGAGTCATGTTGCCCCGAGCTGGTTTGAAAGGACCCACCATATCCAAGCACCATACAGCAAATGACCAAGTGACGGGGATGGTCTTCAACTCGGATGCTGGCGTGTGTATCTTGCTCGCATATCTATGGCATCCATTGCACTTCCTCACTAGATCTTCTGCTTGTCGCAAGGCAGTGAGCCAAAAGAATCCATGCCGGAAAGCCTTGTTGACTAGAGCCCGAGAAAAGGCATGGTGCCCGCAATCTTCTTGATGTATCTCTCTGAGAATTTTTTCTCCCTCTTCTGGCTCAACGCAGCGTTGGAGCATGCTAGTAGGGATTCTCTTGTGAAACTCTTTGTTGATGATAGTGTATGCCTTGGATCTTCTTTGTATCTGCCTGGCTGTGATCTCGTCACTTGGCAGAGTGCCATCCATCAGGAAGGATAGTATGGGCAGAGCCCAGCTCGGCGTGGGCCGAGTAGGAAATATTGGTTCATCCACCTTCATTGGATCATCCACCAAGACTTGCTATGAGTTGGAGACGAGTCCCCGAGTACTGAAAAATGATCCTCTTGACGAATGCGACAGTCCCCGGGTTAAGAGGAGCAGTCCCCGGGTTCTTCTTTGCGCTCTCCCAGTCAATTTCCATGGGAAAAGCCTCCGAATTCGGCAGAGCTGGGATGAATATGGACTCCGATTTGGGTGATGGCTTGATAGAGGGTTTTCTCAAATGCTCCAGAGCAATCCCAGGTGGGATGAATTGCCGAGAAGACCATAATTTGGATAGAGCATCCGCTGCATCATTTTTAGCTCGGTGGATGTGATGGAACTCACACCCATCGAAGAATCCGGTCATATTTTGGACAAGGAACCGGTAAGATGCCATACTAGCATCCAATGTGTCCTAAGTCCCCGAGACTTGTTGGACTACCAAATCCGAGTCGCCATAGAATACGATCCGTCGGATTCCAATCTCCTTGGACACTTTCAGGCCATGGACCAGGGCTTCATACTCGGCTACATTATTGGATGCCGAAAAATGAATCTGAAGCACATACTTGAGTTGGCCCCGCTTGGGTGAGGTGAGTACGACACCGGCACCGAGCCCTTCTTTCACTTTAGAGCCATCGAAATGCATCCTCCAGAAATTTGTTTCCGGCAAGGGAGCCTCATACTGCATTTCGGCCCAATCAACAAAGAAATCGGCCAGGGCCTGGGATTTGATGGCTTCTCTTCTCGCATAAAATGGGGTGTACGCGGCTAGCTCAATTGCCCACTTGGCCACCCGGCCACTTGCATCCTTGTTGCTCATAATCTCCAAGATGGGAGCAGTGCTCACCACTGTAATTGGATACTCCTGGAAATAGTGCTTGAGTTTCTTGGCACCCAGGTAGACCCCATAAGTCATCTTCTGGTAGTGAGGATAATTTTTCTTGGAGCTGGATAACACTTCACTGAGATAATAAACCGGCCTCTGCACCGTTTTGCCTTCTTCTTCTCGCTCCACTACCACCACCACGCTCACTACCAGCATGTGTTCCGTAAATAGTCGTACGTGCTTGCAATGAGAAATTGCACAACATCTTTTGTCCTACCAGCCCGTGTCAGCGGGGCCTCAAGGGAACTACTGATAATTAAGGTGTTCCTTTTAATAGAACACCGGAGCAAAGCATTAACATTCCGTGAACACATGTGATCCTCACATCACATCAATCCCCTCTGGTTGTCCCAATTTCTGTCACATCGGGGCCTCGGATTCCGGACAATGATTTGTGTAAACAACTTGCAGGTATGATCAAGAAACAATAATTATCATCATGATTCAATAACATGTTCAGATTTGAGATCATGGCACTCGGGCCCAAAGTGGCAAGCATTAAGCATAACAAGTTGCAACAATGTCAATAGCACTAATAGAGGATACTGGGCACTATGCCCTAACAATCACGACATTATTACATGAAAAAACTCATCCAATCCCTACCATCCCCTTCAGCCTATAGCGGGGGAATTACTCACACATGGATGGGGGAATCGTGGATGGTCGATGGCGAGGCGTTGGTGATGACGGTGGCGATGATATCCTCCAATTCCTCGTCCCGGCAGGGTGCCAGAACGGAGTTTCTGAACCCCGAAAATGGATTCGCGATGGAGGCGGAGCTACAAACTTTTTTTTGGAAAACTATCGAACCCCCTCGTGTTTTAGGGTTGAAGGCTATTTGTAGTCGAAAGGGGAGTCCGCGGGGGGGGGGGGGGGGGGGGGGGGGGCTGTGGGTGGCCCACACCATAGGCTGGCGCGACCAAGGGGGGGCCGCACCAGGGGGTGGTGTGGCAACCCCGTGGCTCTTTTCCTGGACCCCTTCTGGCTCCCGGGGTCTTCCGGGGTGAAAACATCAATGGGGCCTTTTCTGGGCAATTTTCCGAAAGTTGATTTTTCTGCAAAAAAAACAAGACCCCAAGGTAATTATGCTGAAAACAGCGTTAGTTCGTGTTAGTTGTATGCAAAACACACAAGTTTAGAGGGAAACAATAAGAAAAGTGTTCGGAAAAGGAGATACGTTTTCGACGTATCAATATGCAAGGTCTCAGTGATGATCGACAATGGTTTGCGCCACCAGACTAGCCAACAAAAGAAATTAGATGCCAGTAGTAGTGAATTCTTAATACTTTTGATGGCTGTCAGGCGGCACTGTTGACCACATTTTCATTGAACGAAACAGTAAGAAAAACAGAATATGCCTCATAAATAACAAACACATATATCTGAAGGAGAAGATTTTTTCAGATTTTTCCAGAACATGAAGAAATGCACAATGAAGTTAAGGGCGCGTTTGGTAGCCTACAATCACCACAACTATAAGGTTGTACATTTCGCAAAGTCCTGAAAAATCACCTCCTAAGGTACGAAGAGCATTGTGATGTGCGACATTCTAATCATTGGGCATGTACTGAAGAGCATAACTTGCACTGCAAAGTACTGAAGAGCATAACAAGCATTGCAAAGTACTTACACCACTATGTTGTGCCTCATTATATCATTCCAAGTGTGGGAACTAAAGGACCAAGTGAAATGGACAGCATAGCTGATAAGATCATAAGGTCATTTAATCCAACACTTGGACTTGGATGCTCCAAACTTTCATCATTGGCACGAAATCACAGTCTCAGAACATGAAGGAAACACGGTAGAAGTGTTTCCTCCTCGAGGAAAAGATACCACCAACAATACCATGTCCTCGTTTCCAAATCGAGGAAAAGAGACTACACGATATTGTTGGACTCTCCTTTCCCCAATTGTCTTCATCACTAGCTGAACTGAACCACTAATCTTACACGCAGATCGAACCCTAAAACACCCTAGATCTACTCTGCATGTCTCTCTATCGCTAAGAAACAAGGTTGATATATAACACTTTATAGCATAGGACTCATCTGGTTGTGTACATATCATGGAAAATATGACTTAGAAATCTCAATTTCAATTTTGCTCACCATGTGTCAAAACACTTGAATATTGCTTAATTTCTTTTCATGCACCAAGAACCCTTTCTTGTCGTTTTTATATTGACTTATTTCAATACTTCATATATATACTTTTTAGCCTAAACCTCTCATCAAAATGAAATCTTATCCGTGTTTAATTTAAAATACATATTTTCCAATCCAGTATATGTCATCTACATAGAGTATTAGAAATATGTCTTAGCGCTCCCACTTAATTTCTTGTAACTATGCAAGCATCCTCACCGTTCATGATAGAATCAAACTCTTTTGATAACTTCATCAAAGTAAAGAATCCAATTTCGTTATGCTCATTACAACCATTGAAGTTTGCATGTCTTTCTAGCAACCTTTTGAATTTTACAAAACACTCGAACTGTGTCACGTACACATTCTTGATCAACCTTCCTAGAGAGGAAAGTTATTTTGTCATTCAACTGCCATATCAACATATGTAACTTTTGGTAGAAACATATGTAAAGACTAAAGTATCACTACGGAAGATCAAAATCTTGTCATAGTCAACTCATTGAACTTTGTCGCCTTTTCGACAAGTCAAACTTTTAATGGATGTAAACGTCCACTTTTTGTTTCTATATAGATCAGTTCGCGATCGTCAGGCTTCATGGCTTCCGAAAAGACTATCAAGTCACATACTTGACATTCGTTCATGGATACTATCTCGGATATAACGACTCATAGCTAATTTACGAAGTTAGGGACCATTATTTGCTTCCTTTATAAGTTGCATGTCCTTTTTTTCAAAACAACAACACATTGGTATAAGTACAAAGTTTTACGACATTCGTGGTTCAGTTTGCAAACTCTTTCGAAGTTTCTACAACATATGTAGTTTCTTCAACTTAGTCAAAAAGGAAACAGCGGAACAACTTCCAGTGTTGCGCTACTTTTGACATGATAATGATGATTCTCTAATCTCGTTGAACGTCCTCCCACTCACTTATTTCGCAAGAACTACTTTCTCAAAAAAATTACCCTTTTGACAAACAAACATTTGTCTTTGGTGATAGGAGAAATACCCAACTATTTCTTTGAGAAATACCCAACTAGTCTTCATTTGAACATCAGAAGTGCCCTAGTATTTATGTTTTGCTCCACTACTAAGGGAAATCGAGTACACTTTATCATACCCTATTATGAGCATTGCAATCCTGCAGATTGATATACTTTATGTTGTTTATAATTAGTTTGTTGCTATCTCTTCATAGTTTGCATAACTGCTAGGTGACTTTTATCTCACATACATCTTATTATGAATTGCCTAAGCACCTGGTCATATAGTGAGTATATTTACATCATATGAAACAAATGTGTTCTTAAAGTTCTTTTATCGCACTCAGTTGTCACTGAATTACTTGAGGACAAGCAATAAGCTAAGCTTGGGGGGAGTTGATACGTACAAAACGTATATCCTTTTCTGAACACTTTTGCTATTGTTTACTTCTAAACTTGTGAGTTTTGGATACAACTAACACGAAATGACGCTGTTTTCAGCAGAATTACTTTGGTGTCTCGTTTTTGTGCAGAAAAAATCAATTTTCGGGAAAATGTCCAGAAAAGATCCTGAAGATCTTAAAACACCATAAGACCCCTGGAGCCAGAAGGAGACCCGGAGAGGGGCCAGGAGGGGGCCACACCACCCCTGGGTGCGCCCCCCTTGGCCGCGCCGCCTGGTGGTGTGGGCCCCCTAGGCACCCCCTCGGGATCCCCTTTCGACTACTTATGCCCCCTAAACCTAAAACGCGAGAGGTTCATCATATTCCAAAAAACCACCACAGAGCGCCGCCGCCTCGAAACCCAAATTGGGGATCAGAAGTTCCTGTTCTGGCGCCCTGCCGGGACTTGGATTAGAAGTAGATCATCGTCATCGACACTGCCACCACTTCTCCATCAAGCATCCATGATTCCCCCGTCCATGTGTGAGTAAACTCCGTTGTAGACTGAGAGGGATGGAGGGGATTCGATGATATCTTTCATGTAATAATGCGAGATTTTTAGGGCATAGTCCTAGTATCCGTTGTTAGTGCTATACACCCTTGTTGCAACTAGTTATGCTTAATGCTTGTCACTAGGTCCCGAGTGCCATGATTTCAGATTTAAACATGTTATTGTTTCATGAGTATAATTATGTTTCTTGGTCATACCTGCAAGTTGTTCACACACAATTTTGTCCGGAACCCGAGGCCCCAAAGTGACATAAATTGGGACAACCGGAGAGGATGGCTGTGATGTGAGGATCACATATGTTCACGGAGTGTTAATGCTTTGCTCCGGTGCTTTATTAAAAGGAGCACCTTAATTACCAGTAGTTTACCTAGAGGCCCCGTTGCTACGGGCTGGTAGGACAAAAGATGTTGTGCAAGTTTCTCATTGCGAGCACGTACGACTATATTGGAACACATGCTTATAGTTTACCTAGAACTTCGATGCTTTACTATTATTATCCTCCCATGTTATTATTACTACATGAACTATCTTATCCATGCAACGCTCGTTTATCCATCCTCTACGCCTACGCTATTTTCATCCTGTTGTTTTCACAATTGCTACAGTTGTTTTCACGATTGCTACTATTGTTACTATTTTACTACTGCTGTTATTTCACTTATGCTGCTGCTATAAAACTGTTAGCACTGAAAAATTGTTGCGAGCAAGTCTACTTTCAGGTGCAGCTGAATTGACAACTCAGCTGTTAAGACTAATAAATATTCTTTGACTCCCCTTATGTTGAATCAATAAATTTGGGTTTTACTTCGCTCGAAGACTGTTGTGATCCCCTATACTTGTGGGCTATCAACAGTCCTTCCCCGTATAAAATTGTCTTGTTTCTTCCCTTCTTCACCATAATCCAGTATGTGGTCCCGTAAACATCGAAATCCACCACATTTTCTACTAACTCGTTGAACTGCTCACGAACGTTGCATGAAAATTTCGGCATGACCATTTTCGAAAGTAGAATATTTTCTATGCCCAAAATTTACAGCAACAAAAGTGAATCGACATTCCGGTAAATACAATAAAACAAACAATTAACCAATATAATACCAAGCTATAAATGGATCCGAGATGGCGTCAGGGGAGAATAGGTCGTGAACGCTCACCGAGGGAGATCAAGGGCACAGAGGCGGCGCACGCGCACGTCGGTGGCGATGCAGGTGTGGAGGCCGGTGTCGGGAGCATATCAATATAGATCGCAGAGAGAGAGATATTATAGATCGATAACTACCCGAAATTAAACGTCGGTGTTATGTATATGGCTACTAGGTAATATTAGAAGCGGCTCGATAAATAAACACACTTCTACTAGGAGGACACTCTACACTATGAATCGCGTAACTACACATCGGTGTGTACCAATAATCGCACGCTTCTGATAAGCCCCACAGTCGCAACGTGTAGTAGCCATCACATGCTGTCAGTAGTACCCAAAATCCCGAATTCCCCCACCAGTTACACGTAGCGCGTAGAAGCGTGTCTTCAGGGAAAACGTTGCTAGTAGATATTTGCAGCGTGTGGCTAAACCGAACGCTGCTAGTACGTATTCCCCTATAGACTTTTTCCTACTGTGTTGCCCATGTTGCCTATATGGTCTAGCTATTGGGCTGGCCCTTGCAAATTTTCGTGAAAAAATAACATTCTTGGCACTCTATATGAAAAAAAAATTAGTGCTTATTTTTTGCAACAACATATCCGAAAATTGAGTATTTTTTTTTGCAACAACCTAGGTTCAGAAAACCAACCTGCTGAGAATGTGTGGTTTAGTCACGAAGTTGCGAAACGTAAAATTTAGATCGCAAATTTGCCACGCGCAAGCGTTTTGGTCACTCCGTGGCAGCCTGCGTTTTTGCAAATCGCCCCCTGAATTTTATATTTTTGACAAATCCCCCTAAAAAGGTAAACAAAAAACTGTTGAAAAGAACCTACTAATTGGAATAAATAAAAATTCATGGGATGATTCGCAAAAAACCCAGTCTGCCACGTCACGGAGTGACCAAAACACTCGCGAGTGAAACCTTCGTGACCTGAATCTCACGTTTCGCAAATTGGTGACCAAAGCGCACATTCTCGACAAGTTGGTGTACTAAACCTGGGTTTTACTCTTTTTCTATATACTTGGTAAAATTATAAATGTTTGACTTTCAGTAAAAACCATAGACATCCTATTTTAGGACCCGGGGTAGGGGGGTATATACTCCAGCCAACCACAATGAAGTAGACAACCACATACTCGAAGCGTTCCCATCTTGTCACGTAATACTTCTGTACAAAAATAGATGACTTCTATTTGTCCAAATATAAATGTATTTAAAGATATTTTAGTATCTACATACATTTATATCTTGACAAATTAAACTCATATATTTTTAAACGGAGGGAGTAGTTCTATTCAGATTCGATCACAAATTCACAGGCAACATGGCCCAAAACCTCCTCCCATGTGGTTTGATAAGAAAAGAAGAAACGAAAAAACAAACATTAGAAAACTCCTTCTGAAGCCAAGCAAATCAACCTCAATGAGTAAAGTGCTAGTTTGATTAAAGCGAGAAAATCGTTGAAAACTATTGCTTTGCGATTTAAATTTGCTATTTGGTACCAGTTTATGCATATAACACATAGATCTACCACATTTTGCGACCTAATTCGTAAAAAAGAAGCCGAATTGACACTGGAACTAACAAATGGGGCCCACTAGTCAGGCTGACGTGGCCTGGAGAGTCAAACAACTTTGTTGAGGTGGAGATGGGTCGCACCTAGGTGAGGCGGCCCCACTTGTCAGCCAGCTAAAAAAAATCAAAAGATAAAACTGGGAGCCGATCAACTCTCCATGCTCGCCGTCTTCCTCCTGAGCACTGAAGCACTCATGGCCGCCATGTCCATCGTCGATGGAGCGCCACGATATCTGCTGCCACACACAGTCCCGAGGCGCGTACGGAAGGCTCTCCACTTCTCCGGCAGACGGAAGCCTCTCCTCCGGCAAGCGGACGACATCCTTTGAGGCTCTGGATATCGCTGCCTCTCTCTCCCCCTACACCGGCCTAACCTCGTGACGATGCCTTCTACCATTGTCCCTCCCTCTCTCTTCTCCTAGAGCCCTGCAAAGCGGAACACTAGGAAACATCCGCACAAACATCTCCTTCCCCGACCAGGGTGACCGCCTCTACTCGATATCCTCCTCTGCAATTCCCATGCCCTTTTGAGACATGTGTCATGTTCAGGGTGAGCTTCCGGTGCTCCCTGCCTTCCTCCCTCTCCCTCCCTTTCTCTGTCGCGCTTGCACCAATCGTCGCCGAGCCACACCGCGGGAGGTCCTATCCGGAGCCCTTCCGGTGGTCAATAAAGGGCGGAGCCGCCATATTCTGGCTCGCCATCACTTTCTTCATCGAACGCAACCATCGCCGTCCTGGCACACGTTCTGGAGCGACGAGTGTGTGCTGGACTGAGATCGTCGTGCTGGCCGGAGATCCTGGGGACAAAGGAACACGGCCAGGGTGGCACTAGTGGAGCAGTGGGGCGGTGGCGCTAGCCTTATGGAGGTGGGCGGAGTTAGGAAGTGTGGTGGCGCTCAGCCTCGAGCAGGGGCACGCCAACGGCGGTGCCAGAGGCAGCGGACAGAAGCTCTACAAGGGCAGGTCAATGGAGGGGGAAAGGCTTTTTTTCATTGAGCTGATACGTGGGTCCCATTCCATGTAATCAAATGTGTGGGCTTCTTTTGTCAGTTTCAAATCAGTCTTTTCTGCGAATTCTTGCGAAAAATCTTATGTGCTATATGCGCAAAGTGGTACCAAGCAACAAATTTAATATACAAAGTGGTAGTTTTATGCGATTTTCTCGATTGTAGCTCTATCAAGATAACGGCCTAATTGTAGTTGTGCTAGCTAGGACCGGTCAAATGTTTAGCGTCAAGTGGTAGTTTTATGCGATTTTCTCGATTGTAGCTCTATCAAGATACCGGCCTAATTGTAGTTGTGCTAGCTAGGACCGGTCAAATGTTTAGCGTCTCCGAACCGGGATCAATTAGATCGTTTGCCTCTTGACAGTTCTGCTAAGAATTACGACTTGGCTGCCATACTAATTGATTAGCAACACATGAAGACTATAATTATTCAATTTTAGTCAGCTAAACAAGATATGCAAGGCAAACATATTCTTAATCTAGCAAAATGTTCACAAACAATAACAAACATTTTGTTTAAACTCAAGCAGGATGTGCAACAAATAATAATAGCAAACAAATTCTTTATATCAAGCAAAATGTGCAGAAATAAAAAAACAAGCTCATTCTTAATCTAGTGAAATTAATGCGGAAAAATAATGACTCAAATTCTTAATCAAGCAGAATGTGCAAAAGTAACATCAGGTAGGAGTAGTGGTACTAGACTCTTTTGCCATCTACTCTATATCAGGCGACTCTTTTGCCCGAGACCATTCAGTGTGTTGTGCGCAGAACTTGACACCAAACAGGCTAGGCATGTCAGGATGGAATCGTTTGGAAGGTTGAACTTCCAGCGGCGGAAGCAAGCCGTCGGTGATCGGACGACTGCTGCAGGACAGGAGACACTTCCTGCGCATGTCGATGCTGATCACGCACTCCATCGTCCTGCATAGCCGGGCATGTCTGTGCCGATCAACGTAGTAATCTCCCAGCAAGAGGTAGAGGACGCCATCCTCGTCATCCTTCAGCACTGGGTTCATTGGGATCGCCTCCGGCAGCCTCCCCTGCTTGTAAGTATCCGACTCCCAGAGCAGCGGCAGGGGCAGCTCCATGTCGTCGTCTCTCGTCCACGAGCGGAAGTCCGGCGCCAGGGTCCAGCTTCGCAGCACGACGTCTCTGGCGTGCGTGTAGTCGTCGGGGGTGTCGCCGTCAGTGGTGACGACGGAGATGAGCTTTATGGAGTCCCCAACCGGGCCCATTGTCCGACGCTCCCTGGGGTAAGCATCCTCGAAGGCGTGCCGGTAGTAACCTTCGTCCTCCAAGTCCTGGCCTTGGCACTCCTCTGGAAGATGGATGAAGCCCAGCTCCACGCTGTCCTCGTCGGCGCAGGCGCTGGTGTCACAGACAATGGCGCCAAGCAGGAGGTCAGCCCAGAAAACCTTCCCTTTGAAAGTGAAGACCACTTCAGCGTCGTACATCGGCCGCTTGGTGTGTCGGCGCGGCAGCAGGGTCTGCGGGTTGAAGCTCGCGTCCTGCTTTGTCCACTTCGTCACCGCCGACGACCACCGGAAGAGAATGCCCGACCCCTGCAGCACCTGGTCACCGCGAAAGAAACCATCAAACAGGAGCCCCAGGTTGAGCAGATCGTAGGAGCCGTCGTCGCGCTGCAGGACGGCAGGTTGCCTCTGGAACTCCAAGGGCACGGGGGGATCTGTCCGTGCGAAGTCGTGGCCGGCGAAGGCGCCCATGGTGGCGGGGAGCAGCGAGAGCGAGTTCTTGGCGGCGTCGTAGACGAGCCCGTACGCGCCGGTGTCCCACAGAACCAGAGTCATGAAGACGAGATTCTCCACAACGGAATCGAGGATGCAGACAATGCCGCGTTGCTGCACCTCGAGCTTGGCACGAACGTACAAGGTGGAGAGCTCGGGGGGCTCGACGAGATGCGCGTCGAGCGAGAACTTCTCTAGTATCAAGGGACCCGTCCTTGATGTCTGCCCAGTCTTTGCTCGCGTTGGCCATGACCAGGTCTTCCTGAGTTTTCTTGTCGGCGTCGAAGATCGGGATGTGCTTCCTTAGCACTACCCAGGAAAACCTCCCCGGGAAGCTCGGGGAGGACATGGCGGACGATCGCCGGAGATCGATGTGGTTTGAGAATTGAGATTGGCGTGGATCGAGAGAGGGTGCGGCGGCTTCCCGAACAGAGTCCCGAAGGGGAATCGCTCACCATAGCTCGAGCGATTTCAGGTTCTCGTTTCGCTGAAGGTTTTCGCCATCTGGGCTTGGCCCATTTAAAGCTGGGTGCGGATCTGTGCTTGGCACGATCACCTTGCGGGAACTAGGTACGAGGCTCTTTTTGTTTCTTTTCTTTTGAGGAAGCGTACGGGGCCTAGTTGATCGTGTATGCAAGTACCAGTTTTACTCTAGTCCAGATAGATCTAGTCCAAACTAGTCAATTTTTTTCCTTTTTTTTTCATAACTCTTTTGTCTTTCTATTTTCCTTTTTAATTATTTTCTTTTTATTTTTTCATTCTTTTTTTCCTTTCTTTTCCATGTTCTCTTGAAGAATTGGTCCTCGAGCTACATTTTAAATTCCACAGGAACTTGTATTTGATTCAAGGTCAGTAAAATTACGTTATCTAAATTTTTTTTACTTCGGAAATAAAATTTTGTTACATGGTACTCAGCCGCAAAATATTTTCACGTCTAGTGGTATTTTGTTCCGCAGTCGGTATAATTTTGTTCCCGAGAAACTATTTTTTTGTTTCATGGTGCTCAGTTGTTATATTTAAGTTTTACCTTACTTATTACTTATATTTGATCCGTGGCCGGTAAATTTTTGCTCCATCTTATCTAAAAATTTGTTTCCCGGGAAGTAAAATTTCTATTCCATTGTCCTTAGACACAAAGTTGTGTTACACTTTTGTTCCTATGTCCATGGATATTTTTGTTTCTACATTTTTTCGTATGTCTATGAAATTTTGTTACTCTGTCTATAGAGTTTCTGCTCCTATCTTTATGGAGCTTTTTGTTTCTAAGTTTGTTCCTAGCTTTGTTTCCAACTTTTTGTTCATATCTCTTTTGTAGTTTTTTGTTCCTAGCTTTTTTCCTCATACCCTTGTTCTGACATTTTGTTCCTATGTCCATGAAACTATGTTCCTCCTATCCTTGTTCTGAGATTTTGTATGTGCATGAAACTTTGTTCCTACCCTTGTTCTGATAGTTTGTTCCTTTGTCCATGGAACTTTGTTCCTACCCTTGTTCTGAGATTTTGTATGTGCATGAAACTTTGTTCCTACCCTTGTTCTGATAGTTTGTTTCTTTGTCCATGGAACTTTGTTCCTACCCTTGTTCTGATAGTTTGTTCCTTTGTCCATGGAACTTTGTTCCTACTCTTGTTCTGATATTTTGTTTCTTTGTCCATGGAACTTTGTTCCTACCCTTGTTTTGAGATTGTTTCCTATATCCATGTAACTTTGTTTATACCATTGTTCTGAGATTTTGTTCCCATGGAACTTTGTTCCTACCCTTGTTCTGATAGTTTGTTCCTATGTCCATGGAACTTTGTTCCTACTCTTGTTCTGATATTTTGTTCCTTTGTCCATGGAACTTTGTTCCTACCCTTGTTTTGAGATTGTTTCCTATATCCATGTAACTTTGTTCCTACCATTGTTCTGAGATTTTGTTCCCATGGAACTTTGTTCCTACCCTTGTTCTGAGACATTGTTCATTCGTCCATGGAACTTTGTACCTAGTTCTGAGGATTTTCCTATGTCCGTGGAACTTTGTTCCTATCCTTGTTATGAGATTTTGCTCGTGGAACGTTGCTTCTCTTTTTTTAGAAAGCGTACGGGGCTCAGTTGACATGGAATGCCCTCGGTAGATTTTTGTTCCGAACTTCTGTTTCTAGCGTTTTGTTCCTATCTCTCTATAGCTTTTTGTTTCTAGCTTTTGTTCCTATCTCTATATAGCTTTTTGTTTCTAGCTTTTGTTCCGAGATTTTGTTCCTATAATTTTGTAGCTTTTTGTTTCTAGTTTGTTCCTAACTTTTAATCCAAGCTTTTGTTCCTATCCGTCTCTAGATTTTGGTTCCTAGCTATGTTCCTACCATTGTTCGAAGATTTTGTTCCCATAAAACTTTTGTTCCTATCTCTGAGGAGCTTTTGTTCCTGTCCCCGAAGAGCTTTTATTATTGTATCTATAGAGTTTTTATTTCTATATTTCCATGGAGCGTTTTTTCCTAAATTTGTTCCTAACTTTTGTTCCAAGCTCCTTTTTCCTATCTCTCTGTTATTTTGTTCCTATCTCTCTGTTGATTTTTGTTCCTAATTTCGGTTCCTATCTCTCTGTAGTTTTTTGTTACTACCTTTTGTTCCTATCTCTTTGTAGCTTTTTGTTCTAAGTTTTCGTTCTTAACTATTTTCCTACCCTTATTACGATAATTTTTTCTTACATCCATCGGAATTTGTTCCTATCTCTCAAGAGCTTTTGTTCCTATCTCCGGGAAGATTTTGTTCCTATCTCTGCGGAACTTGTTCCTTCATTTAGAATTTGTTTCTCATACTCTACGAAATTAGTTCCACTAAATTTGTGTTCCTCTATGTACTTTTGAATTATAATTCTTGTGGTTTTGCGGCATTTTTCTCTGGTTAATATTTTTTGTGTTCCACATGTATTTGTAATTTTTTTTGCGATCGGTAATTTTTTCCTATTTTTTTTTCACCGGTAACTAATTCTTTTCCATGGTCTTTGAGCTCTAATTTATGTTTTGCTTCACCTAGATTTTTGGTTTTGTGTGACCCAATTTTGTTTCTTTTTATGCCGCAACAGAAAAATAAATATGGTGTGTATTTTTGTTCTTTTGATTTGTTTCTACTTTATTTATTACCCATAAAGATAGATTTTTTTTCTTTTCCAAAATATTATTTGAAGGTATTTTTGGTTTGACTAAATTGTATTTTTATTGTATATTTTATATAGTCGATCGTTTTTTTTTAGATATATCATACTTACGTACACATATTTTTTGGTGGAAGTACAGCACTTGATGAATGGAGACATGTAGTCATGTATGTGCACCCATTGAGCTAAGCGAGGGGGAAAAACCAGAGCAGCAATTTGGTATGGCCAGCGCAGCGCACATGTGCGGCCATGTCCCTACCAGGCCCCACATCCAAGTTAATTAATTCATTAACATCATGGAGTATGTAGCACTCACGACCGTCATTCTATGCAGCGCAAGCCGCAAGAGTCCGTCTTTCGGCGCACACAGACAGGTGAACTTTTAGTCCCACATCGTGAGTTGGCAAACACATACATCAGTTTATATAGCTCGCTTTGCCAACTCTGTACCAGCAATATCAGAGAAGCATCGATGTATGTCTGACAACATGGGCCTAGGCTCAGCGAATCAAGCCTGCGGAGTACCGGTGCACAGCGAATCAAGCGATCCTGTTCAAGATGAAAGGAACACCCAGATAAATGGGCCTCCTCCATTAGGGCCCAACAGGTTGAAAGCTAGGATCGCCCACACCCAGATAAATGGGCCGCCCGGGCGTGAGGGAGGGGCACCCTCCGTGAATTAAATGTCACAAAGTTTGACAAAAATAGATGTATCTAACACTACATTGGAAGTTTGAGGATTGTGGAGTGTTGTAGAGACTGTATGTGAGTGAGAACAAGAGGGCCTCTCCCGCACTCCGCTGCTCGACACGACACGACACGTTTCGTGAATCGAGTCTTGAGTCGAGACAATACTTATGTTTATTTTGTTGTTTTGGAAAATCGATTTCGTAGTCGTGACGGACGCGTCACAGCTGAGGCGGTTCGGGTCGCTCCCGTATCGCGTGCTGCAACCGACTCGGACGTGTGGCGTGGGCCTCCCACGACGCACACGTTAGGGTTTTCCGAACCGCACTATAAAATACACGCACCGTGGGCGTTATACACACCGAACCAATCTAGGTTTTGCCACACCTCGTTCCTTGCGCCGCCACCGTAGTCTACTCCATCCCGAGCGCCAGCGTCCACCGGCGAACGGAAGAGCATGTCTCCGGAACCAGTCGCCCTTGTGATCCTGTACGGGAGAGGGCGAATTAGGTTTTTGGGAAGCGCTTCGCGCGACTGCTCGCTGCTTCCACGACGGCTCGTCTGCCTAGCAAGTCAGGCGGTGCTGCGTACCGCCGTCTCAAGCGTCGTCTACTCCGACCCGTCATCGCCAACGTTGTCATCAACAACGTTACTACAAACGAACAGTACGGAATCTGCGTCCTGATCTGTCTATTTAACATGTCTGCTGTAACAGCCCAAGTATGAAAACCTACCATTTAGAATGTTTGATTTCTTGTTATTAAAGTATTGCATCATGTCATCATATTGTTGCATTTGTTTATTTTGTTTGCATCTGTTATTCTTTGTTTTCACAATGAAAATCAAACAATTTCAACTGCTTTGTTTTCATACTTGTTCTGTTACAACTTTTGGAATAAAAATCACAAATAAAAACAACCAATTGTTCTCATTTTATTCCATGTTGATCAACTAATAAAATGGTGCTTTATTTCAATTAATTAATTCCAATTGGTTTTCAAATTCAAAGCAAAATCATCATCAACACCTCATTTGGAAATTGTCAAATATCAAACCATTCCAATGTTTCTAATCCAACTAATAATAGGGTTCACCGTATTAAGTGGTTGTTTTCTATATTAAATTAACAAAATATTCCAATTTCAAATCAAATTCATTCAAACAACACCCAAGTTGAGTTATAACCAATTTATAAACATTATCAATTCAATCAACTAATTTTAATCTTTTAATTCATAGGGGCTACCCTATCAAAATGCTTTTATTTCATAAGGTTTACTTAATATGAAAATTCATCCAAGGTTGGTTGAAATACAAATTCAAACTTTTGACAATGGAAGTTGGCATCTGTTTGCTTTTGAGCTAACAAGCATAACCTAATCTTTTCTAGAATTTTCATTAAGCTAAAAGCTATGTTTTTCTTCTAAAACCAAACCTTACAAAAAAAAAGCAGTAAAACAAAATAAAATAAAATAACAAAGGGAGAGAGAGAGAGCACAGCAGCCCATACCTAGCCAGCCCACTTTTTCCTCTCTGGCCCAAAACCTTTTTTTTTCTCTGCGAGGGAGTCATCTTCCACCTACGTCACGCTGTACGAACTGTTCTGCACCGTGTGATCCTCACCTCCTCCCACCGATGCGCTGCCGTACAGCCCCAGCCCCTCCTTAAAACCACCTTTCCCCCCTCTGTAACCCTAGCGCCTCCATCTCCCTAACCCTAGCGCAGCGGCGCCTTCCTGTTCCTCTGCACCATCGTCCCCTCTGCATCACCTTCTGAACCTGAACACCACCGTGAGCCACCGAGCACAACCCCTCTGCCTCCTCTTCGCGCCGCCAGCACGGCCCCCTCGAGGCAGCCCCGTGGCCGGGAATGGAACCACGGCGACTGCCTCAGCCGCCCCGTCCACTCGCCGGTTGCTGGGAGCAACCACGGCGTCCGCGCCGTCGCCGGCAACCTCCGCCGTTTCTGCCTCGACGACGAACGACGACAGCGAGCATCAGGTGATCGCCACTGCTCCTTCCCCTCTCCCTCCGATCCGTCCTGTACCTCACGCGCACGTCGCCCACTTGCACCGTCCACACACATCACCAGCACCCGCACACCGACGAGCAGCCGCTAGACGCCGGCGTCGAGCTCTGTTCCGTCAGGTTCAGACAGCAGGTGTTCTCAAGTTCAGTTAACCTCGCCTGTTATTTTACCTTGTCTGCGTACCTGTTCGTATCACAACTTCAGACACACCGCAGTGGTACTGCATCCCGTCCGCGCAGAGCAGGTCCTGGGTTCGAAACCCAGCGGCGCGCCCCTTTTGCGTTTATTTTTCCCACCGCGCTGACAACGGGGTCCCACCCGTCAGTGCCTCCTCTTGCCACGCAAGCGCACAGTCACCCCGTGGCCCACTGGCAGTGGCTGCGGCTGGGATGCTGTTCGGTGCAAAACATTTTAACACGTTCTGTTTTATTTTTCTAAATCCTTTTAAATGGTAGTAATAAACCCTAAACCAAAACCTTAATAACTTTTAATCTAAAACTCCAAACAATACAAGTTATATATGTTTATTGCTCCAAATTTAATAATCTTTCCAAATAACTTATTTGTGTACTGTTTTGGAATTGCCAAATGCATTTAAAATTCAAATTTGAATAATTCAAATGCAATTTCTTAAATTCCATAACTAATTCATTATTAATCCAATAAATGCAAATAAAATATGTTTTCCATACCATTTCAAATAACCTTTTCAAATATAATTTTTGTTTCCTGTTTTGAATAATTAAAATTGCCTAAACCATTTAATCCTTGTTTAATTCAATTAAATTTGATAAAATTATAACTTGCTCAATATAAAATATTTTGAACATGCAAAATATGTTTTCAAACCACCAAAGTGTGAACTTTGCAAATGTGAATTTGAATTTATGTTTTGACCAAATAAAATTCAATTAATATTCAAACTTGCTTTAAATTCAATTAAAACTTGTTTAATATTGTTTAATTCATAATAAATTCATCCTACTTCCAATTTCAATATTTGAAACTTGTAATCCAACTAAAATTTGATGTTATTTTCAAATATAAATTTTGTTTGCTGTTTTGAATAATTTAAATTGCTGAAAACAGCTGTTTCTTAATTATTGCATTTAAAATTGCCAAAATAATAACTTGCTCATTTTAAATCCAATTTCAACAAATGACATATGTTTTCCATGCAAAATTAAACCACCTTTCCAAATATAAAATTTGTTCATGTTTTGAATAATTAAAATTGGTTAAATAATTTAAACCTTGTTTAATTCATTTAAAATTGGTAATTTCATAACTTGATCAAAACAAATTCTTTTGGGACATATAAAATATGTTTTCCTACCCTAAAAGTATAAACTTTTCAAATATGAATTTGGTTTAATGCTTTGAACAAATAAAAATTCAAATAAGTTCATGTTTGAATTAATTTCATTTAATTCTTGCTTACACTTGTTTAATTCCTAAATAAGTTATTCCAAATCCTTTCCCAACAAGTGAAACATGTAATCCACCCAAAATCTTGTGTTCTTTTCAAATATAAACTTTTTTATCTATTTTGAACAATTAAAATTGGTGAAAACAACAAATTCTAGTGTAACACCTTTAAGTAACCAAAATTCCATAACTTAATAAATGAATTTCCAAACTTGGTCAACCCTATTTCCAATTGCTTCTATTGTTGTTATTTTGTTGTTTTCCTCATCCATGCATCATGCTAATCCACTTTCACATGTTGCTTAGTTGTAAAAACAATTAATTCAACCATAAATCATGGATCTTTTCCATATGCAATCCAATTGCATATGGGTCCAATTATATTGTGTTATCTTGTCAAGTAGTTTATTCTGATGCATCTATTAACATGACATGCATCATCCCATGTTTGTGCACCTATGCCATGTTATTGATTGTTTATCTTTCTGCATTGTTTGTTTGCTTCTTCTCGGATAAACGACGACGTTGAGACCGACGATCCTTACGACACCCCTTCTAAGGAGTTAGCTCAGTACCAGGCTACTGGGTTTTGCAGGCAAGTTATCACTCACATGAACCACTGTGTTCCTTTCAACATTGATTACCGATACTTTCCGTTGTTCTTTTCTGCTAGCCTTAGTAGTAGATGTTTCTGTTACGAACCCATCACATGAATCCCTTAACCTTGATATTGCCTCACCTCCCCTCCCATCACCCCTTTGGTTGAGCCAGTGTCTTACTAGCATGCTTAGGTTGTTTTGCTCGAGTCTGTTACCCGTTACTTTCAGTTACTATCGTTATTATGTTCTGGGGGCTCGATGTTTAATCAATCAATCATGCTAATGTTACTATTAATAATAAATTTGATGATAAGGCACCGGCAGGAGGCCCTGTGTGGTTTTGAGGCCTGCTAGTGTCGACCCTAATAGGAAAAGGGTCTTGTCTACTGATCCATGATGAGCGCACTAACCGCATGTGGGAAGCGAGTATGGGCGCCCCCCTCAATTTGATTCGATTCGCATCTCGTCCAAATCGCCTCATTTAGTTCGTGTTTTCCATTTGCCGCATGCATGTTTTTGCGAGCCCAGGCCAGGGTGGAACTTTTGTAGTCGGCATATAGGGGGACACGGTCTTAGAGTGCTATGAGGGTCCCTTTTCTTCGGGGCTTGATTAGCCGTGCGCCCAAGGTTCTTTGGGCTTGATGCGAAGAAGAGTCGAGTTGTGTTGAGTGCCCCGCTTGGTGGGAGGCATCCCATCTGGCGGGTTATTCATGCGTGTACGGCCAAATTGGTGCAACCCTGCAGGGATAATCTTCTCGAGAAGCTGTGTTTTCCGCGGTTATGGATTACTTGGTGAAAGTACTGGCTAACAAGTACTCAGGACAACTTAAACATAATGATCAAACATGTTACACCCAATGATTAATAACTTGACTAGTAATAGGTGGATGACACAATAACTTGATTCACCTTTAATACAACTGTGTGAGTTATCCTCGGATTGCTTCTTTGGATAAGGGGCGAGATCCAGGATGGGTTTGTTTGAAGTTATCTTTCAGTTGGTTACAATCCTCGATCTTATCTCCTTTCTGTTAGCCGGAAGTGGTAGAATCTCTGTAGTTGGTTAGCGCAGCCAGTTGCAGCATCTTTTATATCCCTTTCCTTCCGTTGAACCCAAAGCATCTGTGCTTGGTGTTGACGGGTTACACTTTGGTGAACTGTGAGTCTTGCTTGCCAGTACGTTTATGTACTGACCCCTTTGGGGCTGTGGTTTCCGCAGACCTACGTTTCCGAGGATCTACATGGTGGCAACTACGTGGAGTATGACGAGACTGCTGACGAGTAGATAGCGGACCCGGGCAGGATCCGAGACTTCGTGGATGGGCTCCGTCTTTTCGTTTTCCGGCCTCTTAGGCCTATTTGGTTCTTGTCTGTACTCAGACATGTGGAATGCTTCCGCTGTGATGTAATGATGATATGTTGGGGCAGGTGCCCTCTGAATGATTGTATTTGCTATCTCTGCTCTAATGAGAGCTATTTGCAACTTATTTCAATCTTTTGTGTCGTAGAGATCTGTTGTGATATCACTTGTTCCAAAGCCGTTGACGTACCATGTGTGTATGTTTTGAAGTACGTCAATGGAAGTATCCTGATTTCTACGGGATAGTTTACATCGACGGTGAACAGTAACGGTTGGTTGTCGCACATAAGTGCTGGCCTACCCGTAAGGGGACGCGGGAGCCGTTAAGCCCCGTAATCCAACCAAAATACTGTTCAGTTCGTACGGTGAGTATCCTCTAGAAGTCCGGGTGCGACAAATGGTATCAGAGCCTGTCTGCCTGTAGGATCCCTTTTTACTGGTCGCAGTTGAGTCTAGAAACTATTTTGTAGCTATATAGGAAAAATGAAACGTGAGAGTAGGAATTCTGCCATTTTTCTTCTTTCCCCACCCACCCACCCTTTTCTGGTAAGGAAGTGCAACGTTGTTTTTCTATTCTCATCTAAACTTTCAAGTTAGGATTTCACGAATCCTGGTTTCTCTAGGATGGTTATATCTACTAGACCATAGGAATGGAGGTGGTTGTGACATGATTTATCATGTTGCCTACTCATGATTGAGAACGAAGGCGTGTAAGCCCCGGAAGCAGATCCTCTATTCCTTAAGCAGTAGATATTGATCCTCTAGAAGCCCGGATGGGTTTTCCGTAGTACCTCAGGAGTTTTGTTCTCGTTTTCCCCGATGTTGATATCCTGTTCTTCTCAACATCCTTTTCGTCCGTTGAAATCTTGTTGTTCTTTTCCAATTCAATTCTTCTACCGGCGTCTAATCAAAACTTCCTCGTAAACTCTTATCTAGTTAAAGTGTTATTTGATACCGGAGCATCAAATTCCTTTGTGTCAACAATCTTTTCCACAACATACAACCCAATTCTGGTTCCACTAAGCAATCAAAACTCTGTTCACTCCCCGGGATCTCAAATGTTGACTTCCAAGATAAGTAAGAACAATCCAATTCTAATGGGAGGCCACATATTCCTCGTTACTCTCATGTTGATGATTCTGACATTGATGATTATTCTTGGTGTTGAATTGATGTCAATAACTCTGTTCCACCCTTATTACAGATAGTCTATTCTCCAAAGGAATCAAATTCTTATCAGCTATACACCCTAAATACAAAACCTCTACCTTTACTTCAAAATGTTCCGGTGGTTTGCAAATTACCTGACGTCTATCCAAGGTGCACGATGTGTTTCACGTGTCACAGCTCAAGAGGATCTTCCCAAGAAGTATCCGGACCTTTTCTTTTCTCAGTAGGAATCTCGGGGCGCGATTCCTTCAAGGGGGGGCGTTTTGTAACAGCCCAAGTATGAAAACCTACCATTTAGAATGTTTGATTTCTTGTTATTAAAGTATTGCATCATGTCATCATATTGTTGCATTTGTTTATTTTGTTTGCATCTGTTATTCTTTGTTTTCACAATGAAAATCAAACAATTTCAACTGCTTTGTTTTCATACTTGTTCTGTTACAACTTTTGGAATAAAAATCACAAATAAAAACAACCAATTGTTCTCATTTTATTCCATGTTGATCAACTAATAAAATGGTGCTTTATTTCAATTAATTAATTCCAATTGGTTTTCAAATTCAAAGCAAAATAATCATCAACACCTCATTTGGAAATTGTCAAATATCAAACCATTCCAATGTTTCTAATCCAACTAATAATAGGGTTCACCCTATTAAGTGGTTGTTTTCTATATTAAATTAACAAAATATTCCAATTTCAAATCAAATTCATTCAAACAGCACCCAAGTTGAGTTATAACCAATTTATAAACATTATCAATTCAATCAACTAATTTTAATCTTTTAATTCATAGGGGCTACCCTATCAAAATGCTTTTATTTCATAAGGTTTACTTAATATGAAAATTCATCCAAGGTTGGTTGAAATACAAATACCAAATAAAAATTCAAACTTTTGACAATGGAAGTTGGCATCTGTTTTCTTTTGAGCTAACAAGCATAACCTAATCTTTTCTAGAATTTTCATTAAGCTAAAAGCTATGTTTTTCTTCTAAAACCAAACCTTACAAAAAAAAAGCAGTAAAACAAAATAAAATAAAATAACAAAGGGAGAGAGAGAGAGCACAGCAGCCCATACCTAGCCAGCCCACTTTTTCCTCTCTGGCCCAAAACCTTTTTTTTTCTCTGCAAGGGAGTCGTCTTCCACCTATGTCACGCTGTACGAACTGTTCTGCACCGTGTGATCCTCACCTCCTCCCACCGATGCGCTGCCGTACAGCCCCAGCCCCTCCTTAAAACCACCTTTCCCCCCTCTGTAACCCTAGCGCCTCCATCTCCCTAACCCTAGCGCAGCGGCGCCTTCCTGTTCCTCTGCACCATCGTCCCCTCTGCATCACCTTCTGAACCTGAACACCACCGTGAGCCACCGAGCACAACCCCTCTGCCTCCTCTTCGCGCCGCCAGCACGGCCCCCTCGAGGCAGCCCCGTGGCCGGGAATGGAACCACGGCGACTGCCTCAGCCGCCCCGTCCACTCGCCGGTTGCTGGGAGCAACCACGGCGTCCGCGCCGTCGCCGGCAACCTCCGCCGTTTCTGCCTCGACGACGAACGACGACAGCGAGCATCAGGTGATCGCCACTGCTCCTTCCCCTCTCCCTCCGATCCGTCCTGTACCTCACGCGCACGTCGCCCACTTGCACCGTCCACACACATCACCAGCACCCGCACACCGACGAGCAGCCGCTAGACGCCGGCGTCGAGCTCTGTTCCGTCAGGTTCAGACAGCAGGTGTTCTCAAGTTCAGTTAACCTGATGGGTTTGTAGTAAAAGGTGAAGAGAGAAAGGTGTGCAAATTGTTAAAATATTTGTATGGACTGAAACAAGCACCTAAGCAATGGCATGAGAAGTTCGACAGAACTTTAACTTCTGCGGGCTTTGTCATTAATGAGGCTGACAAATGTGTATACTATCGCCATGGTGGGGGCGATAGTGTTATATTATGCTTGTATGTTGACGACATACTGATTTTCGGTACAAGCATAATTGTGATCAATGAGGTCAAGTCTTTTCTATCAAAGTGTTTTGATATGAAAGATCTGAGAGAAGCTGATGTAATTCTGAACATCAAGCTTATTAAGGATGAGAGTGGGATTACGTTGACGCAATCACACTATGTTGAGAAGATCTTGAGCCGTTTCGGCTTTATTGATAGCAAGCCTTCTCCAACACCTTATGATCCTAGTGTGACGCTTCGAAAGAACAAGAGGATTACGAAAGATCAATTGAGATACTCTCAAATAATCGGTTCACTCATGTACCTTGCGAGCGCGACGAGGCCTGACATCTCTTTTGCTGTGAGCAAATTGAGCAGGTTCATGTCAAACCCGTGTAATGATCATTGGCATGCACTTGAAAGGGTCATGCGCTATCTGAATGGTACTATGAGCTATGGGATTCATTATTCAGGGCACCCTGCTGTGCTTGAGGGATATAGTGACTCCAACTGGATCTCAGATGTAGATGAGCTCTACGCCACAAGTGGATATGCATTTCTTTTTAGAGGTGGCGCAGTGTCATGGAGGTCTTGTAAACAGACCATATTGACGAGGTCAACCATGGAAGCAGAACTTACTGCTTTAGATACAGCTACTGTTGAGGCAGAATGGCTGCGTGAGCTCTTGATGGACTTGCCGGTGGTTGAGAAACCATTACCGGCTATCCTCATGAACTGTGACAATCAAACGGTGATTGCCAAGGTGACCAGTTCTAAGGATAATGCGAAGTCATCAAGACACGTCAAAAGACGATTGAAGTCTGTCAGGAAATTGAGAAACTCTGGAGTAATTACTGTTACGTATATTCAAACAGACAAAAACCTGGCAGATCCCTTTACGAAGGGACTATCACGTAATGTGATAGATAGTGCATCGAGTGAGATGGGTATGAGACCCGTCAGCGTTACACCATAGTGGTAACCCAACCTATGTGATCGGAGATCCCGTGAATTAGGACCTGGGAAGAACAAGCTAGTGGTTTGACTGAGGAGAGTATTTGGTAAACCCTCTCTAAGTGATGATGCATAACTCTCAAAGAGCTGTAAGGAAGGTTGGCAACATGCCTTAATGTGTTTATGTTGGTTATTCATAGCAAAGATGCTGTCCTACAGAGCATTCTTGAAAGAACACACCTATATGAGTCCGACTGTAAAACGTCGCAGTCTATGAGATTTGGATGATCTCTAGTAAACACATGAAGAGACCACGGAGTATGACGCATATGCTCCACCCGTGGGGTAGGCTACTGGCAGCCAAGTACTAGTTATGACTTTGAGTAAAGTCTATTGGCACAAAACTTGCAATTCAAGGCATAGTCCATTGTTCAAGTTGCTGATAGATGTAGCTTAAGGCTCTAGGCGGAAGTTCAACTTAACAGTCTCTGCTGAAACACTGGTATATAAACAAGTAGCGAGGATTGGCAAATCTTCAAATGGGCATTTGAGATCTGGTGGGGGATTGTTGGAAATTCAGCCCATATGTGTGTGCTGAAATATTGGGCCCATGTGTGGATAGCCCAATAGACAAATCCTGAAATCTCAAAATGGCCCATGTGTACAAGTGAGTAGTGGGAGTGGGAAGTTTAGTCCCACATTGGAAGTTTGAGGAGTTGCACACCACCTTATAAGGTGGAGTGTTGTAGGGATTGTATGTGAGTGAGAACAAGAGAGCCTCTCGCGCACTCCTCCTCCTCCGCCGCCGCTCGCTCGACTCGACTCGACTCGACACGACACGACACGACATGTCGCGATCGCGTTTCGTGAATCGAGCCTCGAGCCGAGACGACGCACACGTTAGGGTTTTCCGAACCGCACTATAAAATACGCGCACCGTGGGCGATGTACACACACCGAACCAATCTAGGTTTTGCCACACCTCGTTCCTTGTGCCGCCACCGTAGTCTACTCCATCCCGAGCGCCGGCGTCCACCGGCGAACGGGAGAGCAGGTCTCCGGAACCAGTCGCCCTTGTGATCCTGTACGGGAGAGGGCGAATTAGGTTTTTGGGAAGCGCTTCGCGCGACTGCTCGCTGCTTCCACGACGGCTCGTCTGCCTAGCAAGTCAGGCGGTGCTGCGTACCGCCGTCTCAAGCGTCGTCTACTCCGACCCGTCATCGCCAACGTTGTCATCAACAACGTTACTACAAACGAACGGTACGGAATCTGCGTCCTGATCTGTCTGTTTAACATGTCTGCTGTTTACATGTTTAGAGAGATCGTGTTGCTATTATTCATGTTATCTGCTGCATCTAGTATGTTCGAGTTACACATGTTAATAGCTGTTGTCAACATGATTTATACTCTGGAATTAATCGTCGAAATTATGCCTAATTATTCAACAGCTTGGCCGGTCCCGATCCAGCCACAAACCCACAACAAACAGATGGTAACATGCCAAATTGGTGGGCCATTTTGCCAAATCATGAGCTTTAGGACGTGTTTGGTTCACTATTTTGTAACATAATCAGTAGGGGACCTCCTATACGCCGCCTTCTGCGAGTCGAAACCCCGACTCGCCCGCCTTTCGCGCGTGGCTTCTCAGGATTCCACCTACGTGGGCCGGCCCAAATAGCATTGTTGGTGCTATTGCTTAACGCGGAAGGTGCTACTGCTTAATGAGCTCGTCCAGGTTGTGTACCGTGACTACTTTGCCACCCGCATTGGTTAAGCTATCGTTGGTAGCATCGTTGGTAGGTACACATTGCTTAACGCGGAAGCTAGCACGTTCCGCCATGGAGAACAGCATTGCGAGCGCTCGCATTCCGTGCAGCAGCCTCGAAGCCCTCGCGCGCTCCATCCGTAGCGGAGCCGTTTGGGATGGGATCCATCCAGTACCTATTGCTTTTATCAACTAGCCCTTGAACCAACTGAAGAAATCGCGTCCTATCATGCAGAGATGATAACACTGACACCGTACGTTTTTGCACTAACACTTGACAGTTTATCCCTAGTGCCTTTAAAAAATATGAACAAATTTCATATGTGAACAATTTCCAAATATGAACCATTTTCAAATACGAACAATTTTCAAAATGAACAAATTTTAAAAATGAACAACTTTTAAATTTGAACATATAAAATGGTGAACATTTTTTTAGAATGAACAGTTTTTTAATATGAACAGTTTTTTAAAATAAATCCATTTTTCAAAATTGTTTCATATTTCAAAACGTTCAACTTAAAAAATGTAAAACCGAGAAAAATTAAAAATAAAATAAAAACAGAAACGAAAAAAGAAAAATGCAGATGCACCAAAAATAATGGTGAACCAAAAAAAATAGTGAACCAAAATTTTCGGTGAACGAAAACTAACAGTAAACAAAAAAAATTGGTGAACCGAAAATAATAGTGAACCAAAATTTTCGGTGCACCAAAAAAAAAATAGCGAAACAAAATTTCGGTGAACCAAAAATGGTTTTGATTTTTAAAAATAGTTTTAAACTAAAAATGGTTCAATTATTTAAAAATTTCCGCATTTGGAAAACGTTCATTAAAAAAGAAACGAAAAATGATTCAAATTTTAAAAATATCAAAATAAAAAATATTTTCAAATAAAGGAAAATAAAATAATAAAGTTGTTAAAAAGTGAGTATGTACAACAAAGTGTGCATGGCTTGCTGGTTACGGAGGTCGCAGCTACTCCCGAAGCTCCTAGGTTCGAATCCCCTCACTAATTCCGTTTTACTTCTATTTCGCTTCACGTAATGGGCCGGCCCACCTTGCACCGTAGGCTACGAATACACGGGCGAGTCCTTGTTCGGACTCGCTATAAGTGATAGATAAGGTTGGTGATCAGTAGAGCATCTCATCCAGTAGACCCTTATCGCCCGGTTCCATAATGATGGCCCGGAAAACGTGTTTTGATGGGGATGCGGCTGAGCAAATCCCGCAAAGCCAGGTGGTTCTATCTCGTAGCGTAAGACCTCAAACCGATTTTTTTGTTGACAATTACGCCGCAATTTTGGCAATTAACCATAAATCCGACAGAAGTACGATAGTTAAACATAATTTGAACAAAAAAAGATGACAATCAACATAGATTTTCACACCACCTCCTAAAATAACAAATGCTCACAACATCATTATAGTTCATCACAAATTTCTTGTAATTAGGTGGTAGAGATTGGAGAACACTACGTATCCCTAGCTCAATGGAGATCGTAATTCCCAACGCCATGAGCTTACCAGCGAACCCATACATTCTGAGTATGTGCTCACTAACAGAGTTGTTCTCGTTCATCATGCAGCTAAAGAATTTTTCAGAAGCGTCATAACTCTCCACGACAGCATGGGTATCGAAGATCAATTTCAATTCTCCCACTATATCAAAAGCATTGATGTTCTTGAAAAAAATTCGTGGCTCTGGCTCTAATATATACAGGATGCCGCACTGAACTATATTGTGGTCTTCTTGTTGAGTGAGAAAAATATTTTTCTCTTTATCAGAAGAATCAGAAGCGGGTTGGTCACCCAGCGGTGCATCAAGCACATAGAGCTTCTTGCAAGAAGTGAGAAGAATCCTCAGGTCTAGTGCCCAATTGGTAAAGTTGCTACCGTTGTTCGCTAGTTTCTCTTTCTCCATGAACATATTAAAATTGTAGGTAGGTGGTGCCATGATCTACAACATATTTGCACAGATTATTTAAACTAAGTTTATGATAAATTAAGTTTAAGTAATTCTAAAATTATCCCATGAACTCCCACTCAAACATAACATCACTCTAATATTTTTAGTGATTACACGAACCAAATTCACTATAGCAAAACCGATCATCGTGTGAGACGGTGTAGTTGCAAAGGAGAACATCGACATGTTTATTCATGCTTTACCTTTAGGTTACGTGCTCTGAGGCCATCTCTGTACATGCTAGACTCGCCAAGTAGAACCATAGTATTGTGTGTGTTTCGAGGCCATGTACGTACATGCATGATCTTCATCATTACACCGGCGTGGCACCAAGGTCCATGGCGGCTCCATCTTGATTGTCTATCAAAATTACAACATATCACATGGATATGATATACATCACACAAACCATAAATAATAAGACAATCATATGGCTCCTGCCGGTATGTCAATAATTTATAAAAGAGATCATTTCATACATTAAATTTGTAATATTGACCATATCACATCACATGCACTGCAAAAAATTAGACGTATCTAGTTTATTTTTGCATATTTTACCCTACCTACGAACATGAACCACAACGTTGTTAATTTTTTTATTAACAACCTGTTGTAGGTTAGATCTTAACTATAATAGGATAAACTTGACACCCTCTTACCCACAAGTGAGACAGGTCTCGCGGACAAGTAGGCGTAAAGTTAGTCTAGGGCCGCTTCAACCTACTACGTCACTAAGATCATAAAATACTCAAGGAGGCAATAACATGATCTTCAACGCCCACATACACTTATGTGTTCTACCCGTACAAATCATCTTCTCACAGATACGACTCTGATACTACTGTAGGGTTCGTAGCATAGAAAACAAAAAATTTCTTACGCGAAGGACATCCGAAGGGCCAACATCTAATATAGGAGATGAAAGTAACGAGGAGAAAGAGTATTAGTGTCGAGACATCGTAGTAGTTTTCATAGACGGGGGTGCCATGAGACTACGGTAGAGACGTGGGGTAACGGGATCGCGTGGTGGACAGTGAACACAGGATTTACCCAGGTTCGGTACGTCGCGACAGTACAACGTGCCTACTCCTGCACTTCTCACTAATCAGGACTAAAGCCTCTAAACAGGGTTACAATGTGAGGTTTAGATCTAGCTACTCGCAGAGGATCAACTTCTCGGCGAGTTAGTCTAGAGCTTCTCTGTTACTCCTTGTTTAATCTATCTCCCGTCCGGCTTTATATAATAGCCGGATTAGGGCTTACAGAATAGGAAACCTAGAAGACTACGGTAACTCTAACTTGGAAAGTAAGGAATCCATCTTCTCCTCCAAGCCCGATCACGCGGGCCGTGATCCGGGTTCTTCTAGAATCCGGCTTCTGCGCGTCGAGTTACTGGGCCGCCCAATGGACCATAGCCCACTACCACTTGGGCCACCCTGGTAACCGGGCACTTTGACCACCATCTTATATACCCCTATGCGGTATATATCCGACAGTAGCCCCCAAGAAGGATTAAAACTCTGATTTGCCGTCTTTCGCCAAATGTGCTTTGTCCGAGAAATTTCAATCAGCAGTCTTGATTCTTCTTATTCTTCTTCTTTTGAAAGAGATGGTAACGTGAAACTCGGAATCCTGAAAATCCGGCTTTTCTCTCACGATCCTTCGTGGAGAAGGAACTTCTTACGTCAGCGCTTGAGTCATGCTGATGTAAGGGACGTTTGGGTTTCACGCGGGAAACCCTGTAACGTATCTCTGACAGATTTTCACGGGAAACGAGGAGATAGCCATCATTACCCTGTCGTTTCATTTCCCGGATTTTCCGGCGAGTGACACGCGTTGATCATCCAACGGTCAAAATAGCCGTTGGGACGTATCTTGACGGATTTCTGGCTATAAGTAGCCGTCTTCGTCCCCGCTGAAAATCTTCCGCACTCTCACTGTCCACGCCATTGACGCGCACAAGCTCTCGAGCGAAGAACCGTCCCGAGCGCACATCGCACCCAGAGCACACCGGAGACGCAACGCGCCGCCACCAAATGGCAACCTCGCCGTCTTCCCCCACTCGCTCCACCGCAAACACCATCGACGAACTCATCAGTGACCTAGATCCACAACTAGGGTCACCAAAGCACGCCGGCGATGAGCCGGAGAAAACCGCGGCCTCTGCGGCGGGCGGAGAGGATCTTTCCGCCGCCGTGAACATTGCGGGCTCAAGCTCCGCACCCCCTCCGTTGTTTGCTTCCGAAACGGTGGAGGAGAAGATCCAGCTTCTCGGCAACGAGCTCGCCGCTGCGGAAGCTGCTGCGTCCGCCGCCGCCGGAGGAGATGAAGAGGTGGAAACTGCAGGCAATTGGATTGCCTGCAGCATTCCGCCGGCCCTCCTTCCAAACCTGGAAAAGGAGGGTCTAATTCTTAAAGGGAAATGGCGGCTCCCTGAAGACGAGAACGAGCCGATGCCGAAAGACGGCGAAAGAGTTCTCCTTTCCTCCCATCTCTTAAGAGGTATGGGGCTTCCGTCTTCTTCTTTCTTCCTCCAAACCCTCTCCCACTACAACATCCAACCCCATAACCTGCCACCCAACTCCATTCTCTATATGGCCGGGTTTCAGGCTTTATTCGAGGGTTAGTTAGGCTTAGAACCTAGGTTAGATTTTTGGATGTATTGTTTCGGGGTTAAGCGGAACTCCTCGGAGGGCGCACTCCCGACTTGCGGAACCATCTCCTTTACTCTTAGGAGATTTAGGGAAGATTGGTTCCCCAAGATCAAGACATCGGAATCCGTCAAATTTTGGACGGGTTCCTTCTTCTATCATCCCGATGTGCCTTTCCCAAAAAAGGCCATCGGGGTTCCACCTTTTTCCAACACAAATGCTGTTCCCCAAGATAATTGGGGAACGGAAGCCGTCTAGGTTCTGCCGCCTGATCTTCTAAGGATCACGCGGTGCATCGCCAAACTCACTTCCTCCAATCCCCCTTTAACCGGCATGGACACGGTCCTTTGCTGGTTAGATAGGCGGATCCAGCCGTTGGCCAACCACGGTGGCCGCCTTATGTGCGACTACACGGGTGCCAAGGAACCTATGCGGACCGCCATCAAGGATTGGTCTCCGAGGGAACTTTGACGGCGCGTAAACCAGTTGGTCGCATCTCGCGATCAATACGAAGCGAGTCGGCCAATGTATACTGCCGACAATCCGGCTCCCAAGGTATTTTTTTTCCGTCATTTGGGTAAAATCTTAACATTCTTTCTCAGATTTTCCTGCTTCTAATTCTGATTTTTCTTTCCAACAGTTCGCTGAACTTCCAGACTCGGAGCTAGCCTCCGAAGCTGAGCTGGATGCCTTGCATACTGCCACTACAGGTGGGCGCAAGCGCAAGAAGATTTCTTACTCAGAGGAAGTTATCGACCTTGACGGAATTCCCGTCGCCACTTCCAGGTTAGATCGTCCGGGTTCTTTTCTTTTATGGAAACTTTTCTTCCATCTTCGGAGTTTGATCTTTTCCGGGTTTTTTGTTTTTAGCCTGCCTCCCTCCAACCTAAAGCCGAAGAAGCTGAAGAAACACAAAGTTGTTTCCAGCCGAAGCGGTCAGCCTTCTCCCGTCATCGCCCCGGACACACCGTCCATGATGGCGGAAGAGCACGTTGCAGCCCCCACCACCAAGCCGCTGGAGCCCAGCCAACCCGTTGTGTCGAACACGGACACGAGGGAAAGGGCGGCTCCAGAGGTGGGAAAATCTTCTCGGACTTTCGACGAGGAAATTCCCACCTTTGACAAGGACTTCAAGATTATCAATGACGGCCTAAGCGCGGCCGGAACTCTTTTTGCGGAATACGCAAAAGGGTTCAAAGAAAACTTGGCGAGTTTGCAACGAATGAGCCAGGTATGTAACCCTAACCCCCAAGCATTAAACAAAATGCATGCTTTTTTGCTTTCATGCTTTTTGTAATCATTCTTTTCCTTGCTATGTTCCAGCAAACCGCCGAAGCCATTAACATGGAAGTTTTCAACAAACTCTCCATCAAGAATAAGGAAGTTAGAAGTCTCCTTTCTATTCTTGAAGAGAGAGAGGCGGAGCTGGCATCATCTCAGCTCGCGTTGTCGGAAACAACAGGTAAACATTTGTCCTCTGCAGTTTCCGATTTAACTTTTTGTCTAAGTATTTTTTCCGGGAGTGTTCTAAACTCGGAATTTTCCTTGCTTTTCAGCTGCTTTGGTCAAGGCCAAGCAAATAGCTGAAGACGCCGGCAATGCCGAGAATCTCCGAAAGGAGAATTTGGATCTTCACAAGGATCTTGTGAAGACTCAAAAAGAGTTGGAAGCCAGTAATCTGGCCCTTGGAGTTGCTAATCCAAGGCTTCCGAACAGGCGGAGAAGGACAAATCCACCATTCAGGATTTGGAAAACGCTCTGAATCTTCGCCTGGAGGAAGTTTCCGAGATCGACAAGCTTATCGGTAAATTTCTTATTCATTTACCATTTGTCCATGTCTTGCTTTCTTTCTCTGTTTTTTCACCTAACCCTTTTGGTTGTTTTGTTGGAAAAACAGGAGACACCCTAGATGGCACTCGGATTGAAGGGATCCGAGCCTTTGGGAAGACATGGACTTCGATCAGAGTTGCTGGAATGCAGCTGGTCAATAAGTTCCTTCCCGCAAGGACTAGGGAGTTCTCGGAGGTTGAAAAACTTCCGGGTGCCATCATGGAGGTGGCGGAATCCAGGGAATCCACCCTACGTTCCGCTGCACGGGGTGGTGCACGCATGGCACTCGGCCCTATGCGTATGCACTACCCTGGTGCTAAATCTTGGCGCGTGGCATCCGGTGTCCCTCAAGGATACACGGATACTCAGCGGAATACAATCTTTGATGAAATCAAAGGCCACGCCACCCAGATTGCCTCCATGGTGAATATCTCCGTCAATTATCCAGAAGAAGAGATCCCTCCAATCCCCGAGGATGATAGCAGCGAGGAGGAGTCGGATGATTGAAAACCTGGATAGTGAAAATAGACAATAGGAGCATTACTGTTCTTTCAATGTAATTCAAATTGTAATGCTTCTATTTGTATGAATGAAAACTCCGTCTTTTGCAGTCTTAATTATGAAATTCTTTGCAATGTTTTCGGATTTTACTATTCCTTTATCTTCTAAGTTCTCTGGCATATATGTTTTAACTGTCCTTAGTGTTTGAAATGGCTCAAATAGCAATATGAATCATCATGCCGAGTAACTGGGTGTACCAATCAGTTGAAACTCGGAAACATGGATCATGCTAAAGGCATTTTTACTAACTAGCTCCAGTAACCCAACATATATGCAATCAGATAATGCTCAGAGAAACAAGGAATTTTTTAAATGAAACTTGGGCACGCAGGCAATTCAAGTTCCCTTTAGCCGTTTAAGCAGGCTGAAAATCATTCAGTTTTGTAACACCGAGTACGCAGGCACAATTCGGGTTAACATTGAGCACTTTGTATGATCATTGGGAAATAGATAAGGTGGAATCATGCTTTGTACTATAATAAACTTGTAAAAACATGGATACCAGAATTCCGACAACTTTATTTCATGATCTCAAAAGATGTTTACATAGATATTGAACTAAGTATAAAAGGGACATAACTGCTAGATACTTCAAGGATTTCGCTATCCACTTGAACTTATCGGATTTCTTCAGCATCTTGTAGAGTGGTAAGGCTTTATCCCCCAACCGACTGATAAATCTGCTGACGGCAGCGGAGGAACCCGTCAATCTTTGGACATCTTTTACGCACGTAGGCTTCGAGATGTTTAAGATGGCTTTGATCTTTTCCGGGTTAACTTCTATTCCTCTGTGAGAGACAATGAAACCCAGAAGTTTTCCTGAGGGAACCCCGAATACGCACTTAGATGGATTTAACTTCATCTTGTAAGTGCGCAAGTTTTCGAAAGTTTCTCGTAAATCCTCAAGGAGTGTATCTTTTTCCTTGGTTACGACAGCAATATCGTCCACGTAAACATGGACGTTTTTGCCCATCTGGCTATGCAGACAACATTGCATGCAACGCTGGTAGGTTGCACCTGCGTTCTTCAGGCCAAATGGCATGGTTACGTAATAGTACGTCCCATACGGGGTTATGAAAGAAGTCTTAATTTGATCTTCCTTTTTCATGCGTATTTGGTGGTACCCGGAGTATGCATCCAAAAAGCACAAAAGCTCGGAGCCTGCAGTGGCATCTATTATTTGATCGATTCGTGGTAACGCGAACCTATCTTTCGGACACAATTTGTTCAAGCCTGTGTAATCTATACACATTCTAAGAGCAGTACTGTCTTTCTTTGGTCCTAATACCGGGTTTGCGGACCAATCAGTGTGGATTACTTCCTTGATGAAATCCGCTGCTAGAAGCCGGATAATTTCCTTGCCAATAGCCTTCGTCTTCTTCCGTCAAATCGACGGAGACCTTGTTTGACGGGTTTTGATCCTGGAATCACCTTAAGTTGGTGCTCAGCAAGTTCCCTGGGTACGCCTGGCATGTCAGCTGGACACCAGGCAAAAATATCCCAGTTCTCACGGAGGAACTTGATGAGCTCGCCTTCCTATTTGTCAGTCATCCCAGTCCCTACAACGACGAATTTTGTCGGATCTTTGGGATCTAGGATTACCTGTCTTGTATTCTCGGACGCCATGAAGCTGTCTGTTCGCTTCCGCGTTTCTTTTCCTGCCGGCATTTCTGTCGTGATACCTCCTTGGCCAATTCCTTCAGTTCTTCCTTTGCTATGACTCTCTGAGCGCAAAGGGCGTTTTCTTTCTCCAACTCATTTGCTAGCTTGAAATCACCGGCTATGGTGATTACTCTCCTTTGGGTCCTGGCATCTTCAGCTTGTTGTAGATATAACAGGATCTTGCCATGAATTTGGCGAAAGCTGGACGTCCGAGTATTGCGTGATACACGCTTTCGAACGACACTACTTCGAAGGATACTTTTTCCTGTCGGAAGTGATCTTTATCTCCGAATGTGACATCTAGGGAAATTTCTCCTAGGGATCATGCTTGTCTGCCAGGAACAATGCCATGGAAGCGTATGTTGCTGTAATTGAGCTGGGACTCGGAAATCTTCAGATGCTTCAGTGTATCCAGGTACATTATGTTAATGCTGGATCCTCCATCCAACAGCACTCTTCTTAGCCTGGTGTTCTGGACAATAGGGCTTACAACAAGAGCTTGTGTGCCGGTTTCAGGGATATTCCCGGGATGATCAGACTGATCCCAGGTTATTGGTGTGTTGGAGTACCTCAAGAATTTCGGGGTTGCCGGAACAACCGGGTTTATTTCTCGAAGTGTTCTTTTGGCCACCTTTGCTGACGGAGTTGCTAAGAAGGTTAGCATTGCTTCTCCATCAACTCTCGGAAATTTGGGTTCGCCCTTTCGCTGTTGTTCCTGGATTTTTTCATCAGTGTCCGATTCACTGTCTTCTTTGTCAGCTTCTGGCTTTTGTTTAGCGGGTTTCCTCTTGGAACCCTTCCCCTTACTTCCGGATCCTGCACTGCCTTTCATGTTCTTATTTAGCCGGCATTGCGCGTTTGTATGGGTGGGTTTCCCAAATTGTGAATGATCGACACAGGGTTCCGACTTAATCCTCTCCCACTCCTCTGGAGTGTAGTTGTTTTGTTCTGGGCTACGCCCTTTCCACTTATTCCCCTTTTCACCTCCAAAGGCTATGTTGACCTCTTTGGGTTTTGTCGTTGCTTCTGGAGTTCCTTTTTTGTCAGAACGAGAGGTTTTCTTAGCAAGTATCAATGACTCAATATTGCCTCCTCTTGCTCTGATGTCGTCTTCGGCTGCAGCATGTTCGTTGGCGGTTGTAAGCATAGATCCGAGATCTTTGTGCTGTTTGGAACCAACCATGAATGGCACCAGTCCGGGTTTAGGCCATTGACGAAAGCGTGCATTGCTTGTACGTCAGTTACTCCAGAGCAACTATTCTTCATTGCCGTCCATCTGGAGATGAAATCCACGTACGGTTCATCCTCAAACTGAGTGCAACGGTTCAACTGGTTGATGCTGTTTGGGCGTTTGTACATTCCCCGGAAATGCTGAGTAGATACTCTAGCCATATCGTCCCAGCTGTCCACGGTTCTTGATGGTAATCCATTGATCCAATCTCTGGCTCCGTCTAGCAACATTAGGGGAAGAAACTTGACAGCTTCCAGGTCTGTCCCATTGTTGATCTGGACGGCTGTATAGTAGTCTGAGAGCCAGGTATCCGGGTTTGTGCTGCCGGTGTATTTCTGGTACGTTGGACCGACCTTGGCAAAGCCAGAATGTAGGGTTATCCTTCGGATCCTGTCAGTGAAACACTTAGGTCCAAAGTATAGATCATCCTTTTCTGCTCTATCAATGTGTGCAGATATCTTCCGGCTGAATGGACGGAAGGGGATCTGCTCCTTTCCTTTCATTGTTGCGCGGACGCGCTTTTCCGGGATTGTTTCTATCTCTTCCGTGATCGCGCCCTTTTGGATTAGGCGGAGTTCTGCTCCTGTGCCTTTCTTTATCCTTAGGAGGTGTCCGAGATCTCTCACGCCTGTGAGGTATATCATATCTTCCGGCTTTTTCAGCTGGGTTTCTCGGAGGTGGCATTGTTTTGCCGTCGTTCCGGTATTTTTCTTCCCGGTCGTGGGGTTTATGCCCATCTTTCGGGGGATGGGATCCGGTTCTAGATACTTCATCCCTATTGTATGGGTTTTTCTTGTCCTTTCTTGGATCCTCTTTTTTGTCTTTTGAATTGCCTAAATCTCCAGGTTCTTCTGGTCCAGTGCTCCAGCAGCGCAAGTAGCTGTTTTGCATAGGGCGGAGTTATCATGCAGCCTCCCTGATCGCTCTTGGCCCCGCTGTTGTTGTTGCAATGCTTTTCCTAAGAAAGCATACACCCCTTGAAGTTTTTCACCATTGGAGTACATGTCATTATTCAAGATGGCGAACGCTGCTTCCGCGTTTTCTGCTGCGGTTTTGTATATTGGTTCGCCCCTGGCATCTTTGCCGTTTACTTGCTTTTGCCAAGATGGGTTATGGAACCTTTCTTTTGGCGGCAATACTTCTGGTCTTACGATTCCGGGTAACCTTATAGGTTTTAAGGCAGATCTATTCTTTCTCTCGTATTCCTCTATTTCTTCCTTCATGACTTTGATGTCATTCTGGGTTTGTTGAAGGTGTTGCCGAGATCTGAGTAGATGTTGCTGTTGCCGCTGGAAGGCTTGTCTCCTGGCTTCCAGCATTTCAGGGGGTTCATCTGGTCCCACTGGTGTTTGCAACAGCTCTTGTTCTTCTTGTTCCGTCATTGGCGGAGCAAGGGTTTCTTTGGTTTTCTTCTCCGCAGGTTTTGTTCTGCTAGCATCTCCTATCTCGAGGTTTTCATCAACTTGATCAGCTGATTTTTTCTTCCGGATTTTATATTGGAGTTTCTTAGCAGCACAATGCTTTTCATTGGAAGAGGGAGGCTTTTTGACAGGTTCATCTTCGGTCAATTCCTTGACATTAGGAAATACCGGAGAAGTTTCTGAAAGTAAAGTATAGGCACCTAGAGGGGGGTGAATAGGTGCTACGACCAATTTTATTTTTTCTTAAGATTTAGGCTTGACAAGAAGGTAAATTCTCTAGATTATGCAACTAGGGGTGAATTTACCTATATGACAATGCAAGCAATTAAGGCAACTAGAACAACACTTAATACAACTAGTACAACAATAAATGTAACAAGTACTAGTAAGTAAATAGGGAGGAACGAGATAACCGATGGAAGCACACGGAGACACGATGTATTCCCGAGTTCCTCCTTGTTAAGGGAGTACGTCTCGTTGGAGGGGTGTGAGCTCGCCACGAAGGCCTACTCAACGCCACGAAGGCCTCACCCTATTCTCCGATGAACTCCGCCACAAAGGCCTAGTTCACCTTCCACTATAGAACCCCTTTGAGGCGGGGATCGAATCCTTTACAAACAAGTTTGGGGCACACACCCACAACTTAATTGGGGGCTCCCAACACTCACAAATCACCAAGAGTAGCAAGAAGCCTAGGTTCTCCACATGAGGAAACCCTAGGCCAAGATTCCTCAAGCAAAGGAGAGGGGAAATGAAATCCGGTTGGTGAAGACGTAGATCGGGGCCTTCTCCTTCAATCCTCCAAAGATCTAGGCTTTTGGGTGGTTGGATTGGGAGATCTAGCAAGGTGGTTGAGCTCCAACAATGGTGTCTTTAAGTCTGGTCGAGCGAGCTGAAGGTAGGTGGAGGGGAGGGGGTATTTATACCCCTCATCAATGCAAAGAGCCGTTGGAGCATTTCTGGCGAAAACACACCGGAGACTCCTGTGTAAAGGCCGGAGACTCCGGTCTGGGCCGGAGACTCCGGACAGTTTCCGGTGTCCCAATTCTTCAGAGAAAATCCACTCCGGAGACTCCGGTCTGGCGGACCGGAGACTCCGGTCTTGGCGCTTCGAATAGGCACAGAGGGAGTCTGTGGTCTTGCGGTTGAAGGAAAAATGTACTCACACCGGAGACTTCGGTAAGTATCCGGCAAGTCTCCGATGTGGGTACAGTGCGCGACACCACCAAGTCCTTAGCGAAATTCTTGAAGAATATCCCACACCGGAGACTCCGGACAGTCTCCGGACACTCTCCGGTGTGGGTACAGTACGCGACACCACAAGTCCATAGCAGAACAAACCAGGGAAAAATCTCCACACCGGAGACTCCGGTCTGGTGGGCCGGAGACTCCGGCCTGAAGAAAACTCCAGTGAACAGACTTGGATATCTAGCTCCTTTTTGTACCACAGCACCACCATCGATAAATAAGTTGAAGTAAACCCCTGAAATACATCAACACTTATTAGAGTACATGTGTTGTTAACAAACACCAAAACAAGGTGATTTAAGCGCGTTTGCACTTTCAATCTCCCCCTTTTTGGTGTTTGATGACAACACACATATTTTAGCAATTTAGAGCATAGCTAGGCTAAGTTTGTAAAAGATAGAGCACTCACAAAGTGAGCTCCCCCTATTTTTCACAAACCAAGCCCTACTAGAGCAAGCATTTGAACAATAACAAATAGAGAGACAAGGATAAGGCATAATGAATAATGATAAATAAAAGATAGTAGCTTCACCACAAGGTCTCTCACAAATAACAACCATTGTTCACTAAACACGCAAATCGAAATCAACTAAGATAGTGGGAACACAAGTCATAAGAGGCAAATCAAGTTCAACGACTTGTGTTCCGAAGCAAATAAAGCAAAGTGGAGAAGACACAAAGCTACTTCTCCCCCTTTGGCATCGAGACACCAAAAAGGGGCGAAGAGAACAACGCGGTCCAAAGGCTCAGTCCTCATCCTCGTAGTCCTCATCATCATCCTCCCCTGGTTCCGTGTCACCATCATCATCATCAGCTCCACTCCCATCATCATCATCATCGTCACCGGAGGCGAAGTCACCAAGGTCCTCATCCTCTGGATCATCCTCAGGCTGATCATCAACAAAGTATTCCTCAATCTCCGGGGTCCTAGCATGGTGAGTCGAGGTAGAAGGAGCCGAGGTGACATCCTCAAAGTCACCCCACGGAAACTGATCAATGTTCCACCCCTCATAGGACATAGTCACAGAAGCGGTGGGAGGGGTGGGTGGAGTAGTGGGAGGAGTACCCATAGGAGGTGTAGCACCAAGGCCCGCATGGTCATGCAGCTTGGTGATCATCTTCTTCAGCTCGCGTCTCTCCTTATAAGCAGCATGGTTCTCCTTGTGCACAGCCACAGTCATGCATAGAATGTTACGCTGGAACCACGTGAGCTTCTTCATCTCATCCTGAGTCTCCTCCCTGCTAGAGCGGCGAGAGGGAGGATCGGCATTCTTCCTCCTAGAGCGAGAAGGTGCCTCAACATCCCCCATGGGAGTGTCATCATCACGAGAGCGGCCGGTCAGAATCTGGAGAGAGCCAACAGGGTGCATAGTATCGTGAGCTAAGCCAGGCAGCTGGTCAAGAATGAGCCTCATCACATATGGAGCATAGACAGGCACCTTCTTGATCTCGATCATAGCACAGTAAATCTCCTCCTTAATAAAGTGCATCACATCAATCTCAAAACCCTCTCCATCAGGGCCAGCAAGGTGACACTGGAAGGCCTGATAAAGGAGGTTCACTAGGCCACCACGAATAGCATCTACATTCCCAACCTTGGGAGCAATGTTGCAGCGAAAGAGACGAAGACAAATGTTGTATACCCTTTTCAGATTCTTGGCAGTGCCGCAGCTGGAGAGCTTGTCATACATAGGAGCCATGCGCTTCTTATCATAAGCAACTCCATGAACGTGCATACGCTCACCATTCCCTTCTCCCCAAGGGTAACCAAGAAGCTCAGCAAATCGTTCCATGGACGACTCGCACTCCACTGTCCCAGACATCCACTTCATAGTGACCTTCTCATCTTCAGCAAGAGTGACAGTGGCAAAGAACTGCTGAATAATAGGAGGGTTGTAGTTTTGCTGAATGCCCACAAGATGCTCGAGACCCAGCTTCCTAGTGATCCATACTGCCTCCTCAAAGTACTCAGAGCTGCCAAGTGCCTCTAAGTCAAGGACTTTCTGTGGACACACGGGCTGCCTGAACCGAGTATAGATCTCATCCATGATCAACTCGGACTCCCTCCTCCAATAGTGGGCTGTAAGAGCAGTGCGGGGCATCTCGAAGAAAGGACGACCCCTCATAAGCCTGTACTCCTTCTTGCTCAAGGATACCACTGAGGATAAAGAATCATATCTTGCCTTCTTTGCAATTTCAGCATTCACTCTGTGCTCGTGCTTGTTTTTCTGACGCCTCTCACTCTCAAAGGCACCCCTCTGACCATAAAGACCGGTGGCTTCATCAGTAATCATGTAGTTGCGGGAGTGAGGACGAGAACTACGCTTGACCACGGCCTTCTGCTTTGTTCCTGAAAGCAAACACAAACAAAACAACAACAGAGAAAACAAAAAAAATGAGCATACATGTCCAACGAGGTGCAGAAACACTACAGATGCACCAGAAGACGCAGCTGAAAGAACCACACCGGAGTCTCCGGTCCGAGACACCGGAGTCTCCGGTATGAGACACCGGAGTCTCCGGTCTGATAAACATCAAAGTGCAGGGTTCTTAACAGGGGGTACTACTGGTGAATCTAAGCATGTTCTTTACACAAAAACTAGCCAGAGGAAGTTCTACCAACAGTAAGTGCAACATCCCCAAAGAAATCACCTAGTTTTTCAGATCTAGATGCAAAACAGAGAAAAAACGTGGGGAGATGTTGTACCCTTGCTTCCTTGGCCTGCCATTGTCCCTCCCACGGATGGGAGAGGCAAGGGGGAGGTTGGGGGACGACTTTGGGCGGAGGAAATCGCCTGGGACGGCTCCTGGCGGTGGCGGCGGCGCAGCAATGCTTTGGGGGGCGTGGGGGAAGTGGGGAATGAAACCCTAACTTCCCTCAGCCCCCAGCTTAAATAGCACCCGCAGCACACCGGAGTCTCCGGTGTTAACACCGGAGTCTCCGGTCTTTCGCCAGAAACACTACCCAAAAGTACATGTAATGCTCAAAAAACAACAAACATGAGATTTTGGCAGGAAAAACAGAAGCAACACAAGGAGGGAAAAATGTACTAAAAAACAACGAGAAAAAACGAAGAACATCAAATGGTGAGTACATCCCTTAACAAAAAATGCCAAAAGCTCGCAAATAAGAACCAATTCTTCACTGAAGAGGTTGGTGGCCTAGGCCACCATGTAAGAGTTCATGGTATGCAACCGCGAAAATATATCTTGGGGGCATTGCCATTACTCAACATTGAAGCTCACAATTCAACATTAGAAAAAGAGAGATCACAATGAATTTTTGCTTTGGGCATAATGGGGGGAGGGAGAACCCAATGTGTTAGGATAAAACTCCCCCTATGTCCATGCCTACACCTAGACTCGAAAACGTTTCATCTATAGGGGTGTGTGCAAGATAATCAAGTCAAGCTCCTTGAATCAATCACATTTAGATCATTCCTCAAGAACAAGAATCTTGCATCATCAAGTGGCTTCGTGAAAATATCCGCAAGATTGTCCTTGGTGGGCACATAACTTAGTGCAATGTCTCCTCTCGCCACGTGATCACGGATGAAGTGGTGGCGAATCTCAATGTGCTTCGTCCTTGTGTGTTGCACCGGATTGTATGCAATCTTGATCGCACTTTCATTGTCACATAGAAGAGGTACTTTGTCCAAATGAACTCCATATTCCTTGAGAGTTTGCCTCATCCATAGCAATTGAGTGCATGCACTTGCGGCGGCAACATATTCGGCTTCGGCGGTGGAGAGAGAAATGCAATTTTGTTTCTTCGAGGACCAACTTACAAGGGACCTACCAAGAAATTGGCAAGCCCCGGAAGTTGACTTCCTATCATCTTGATCACCCGCCCAATCGGAATCCGTATATCCATTGAGAGAAAATTGTGCCCCCTTTGGGTACCACAAACCAAATCTTGAGGTATGAACCAAATAACGAAAGATCCTATGAACCGCCATTAGATGGCAATCCTTAGGAGCCGCTTGATACCTTGCACACACACCTACACTCAAAACGATATCGGGCATAGATGCACAAAGATAGAGCAAAGAACCAATCATAGAACGATAAAGCTTTTGGTCCACATCGTTACTCCCTTTTGGATTACGAGAGAGATGACACTTGACTTGCATAGGAGATGTCTTGATCTTAGCATCTTGGAAGTTAAACCTCTTGATCATATCTTGGGTGTACTTGGCTTGAGAAATGAAAGTCCCACGAGCCAATTGCTTGATCTCAAAGCCAAGGAAGAATTTAAGCTCACCCATCATAGACATCTCGAACCTGTCAGTCATAAGCTTAGAGAACTCATTATTGAAAGCTTGGTTAGTTGAGCCAAAGATGATATCGTCCACATAGAGTTGGCATATGAAAAGCTCTCCCTTTACTCTCTTGGTGAAGAGAGTGGGGTCAATCTTCCCAACTTCGAAACCACGATCATCTAACAACTCCCTAAGGTGCTCATACCAAGCACGAGGTGCTTGTTTGAGACCATAGAGAGCCTTGTCAAGTTTGTAAACGTGGTTGGGAAAGTTGAGATTCTCGAACCCCGGAGGTTGCTTGACATATACCTCCTCTTTTAGTGGACCATTCAAGAAAGCACTTTTCACATCCATTTGTTGCAATTTGAAATTATGTGAGGATGCATAAGCAAGGAGGATACGGATGGACTCAAGGCGAGCCACGGGCGCGTAGGTTTCATAAAAGTCAATGCCTTCAACTTGGGTGTAACCTTGAGCGACCAATCTTGCCTTGTTCCTAATGACAATGCCATTCTCATCTTGCTTGTTCTTGAAAATCCACTTGGTGCCAATAACATTGTGGCAATCCTTGGGTTTCTCAACCAATCTCCAAACTTTGTTGCGCTCAAAGTTATTGAGCTCATCATGCATAGCTTCAACCCAATCGGAGTCCTCAAGAGCTTCATACACTTTCTTAGGCTCCACCATAGAGATATGAGCTTGATGCTCACAAAAATGAGCCAATTGCCTTCTAGTGGATCTTCTAGTTTGAACATCCTCCAAGACCTTGTCATCTTGGGCATCAATTTGCTTCAAAGCTCTTCTTATCCTTTTGATGCGACGGGCTTCGATCTCCTCATTATTGCGAGGAGGAATCACTTGATCATCTTGATCATTCGGGTCCCCATCTTGACCAACATGGCCTTGATCATCAACATCGTCATCAACAATATCTTCAATACTCGCTTCAACTTGAGAAGAGGATGAATAGGATGATTGATCTTGGCCTTGATCTTGACTCGCATTAGTGAGAGGAGTGGGTACGACTTGCGGAGTCACTTGATCAACGAGAGGAGGGTCTTGAATATGTTCTTGGTTAGGTGTAGTAGTTGGCTCCTTGGCTTGATCTTCTAATGTAGAGGAGGGCTCCACTTGGGTAGAGCATAGTCCTTCTCGAGTCGCCATAAGGTGTCCCTCGATGGGGCGGAAGAATCCCACACCCATCCTTCCTATGGCTTCTTGAGGCATTTCAACATCTACATTTGAAACATGAAATTGCGCCACTTGGGAGCCGTCATTTTCCTCGAAAACCACACTACAAGATTCTATGACAATCCGTGAGGCTTTGTAATAGACTCTATAAGTGTGGGATTCGGCACCGTAACCAACAAAAATACCCTCAATAGTTTTGGATTGAAATTTCGACAACCTAATACCCTTGATCAAATAAAAGCACTTACAACCGAATACACGGAAGTAGGATACGTTGGGCTTGTTGCCGGTGAGGATCTCATATGGGGTCTTGCTCAAGCCTTTGCGGATGTAGAGGCGGTTGGAGGAGTGGCATGCGGTGGATATGGCCTCGGCCCATAAATATTGGGGAGAAGAGTACTCCGCCAACATGGTCCTTGCCATATCCAAGAGAGTGCGATTCTTCCTTTCGGCAACACCATTTTGTTGAGGAGTGTAAGTGGCGGAGTATTGGTGGCGAATGCCTTCTTCACTAAGAAATTCATTCAATGTATAGTTCTTGAACTCCGATCCATTATCACTCCTAATAGCCATGATTTGCACATTGTGTTGACGTTGCACTTCGTTGGAGAAGTCGATGATGGTTTGTTGGGTCTCACTCTTGCACTTGAAGAAATAAACTCAAGTGTATCTTGAATAATCATCGACAATCACCAAGCAATACTTCTTGCCGCCAAGACTTGCCTCAGGCACGGCACCAAAGAGATCAACATGGAGAAGCTCCAAGATCCTGTTTGATGAAATAATAGTCTTGGCCTTGTGCACAATGTCATGCATCTTCCCTTCAACACACGACCTACAAACACGATCCTTTGCAAAGGAAACATTTTCTTTTAGTCCAACAATAAGGCCACTTTTGTGAAGACTTTGCAAAGTTCTCATGTTGACATGGGATAGGCAGCGATGCCATAACCATCCCAAGTCCGCCTTCCCGAAAAGACACATTGCTTGAGTGTTGGTTGACTTCGAAAAGTCCACCACATACAACTCATTTTCAACATGTCCCACGTGAACGACGTCAAGAGTCTTGCTTCTCAAAAGGACCACAATATCACCATCAAAGAAGACGGAGAGACCCATCTTACTAAGAGAGCGGACGGAAAGTAAATTGTAACCAAGGGATTCGACAAGCATGACGTTCACGATAGTGATATCGGGAGCCACCACAACCTTGCCAAATCCGGATACCTTAGACTTGGACGAGTCCCCATAGGTGACGGTTGCTTGGATGTCATTTGGTTGCAACTCCGTCACAAGTTCTTTGCTTCCGGTCATATGATTAGTGCATCCACTATCAAGAATCCATTTAGTCCCACCGGAAGCATGGTCCTGCAAGAGATCATTGACTAGAGTTAGGACCCAAGTTGGGTCCCTTTATGTTAGTAACAAGGGTCTTTGGGACCCATATAGTGTAGTCAATGAACCCATCAATTGGACCAACATATTTAGCTTGCACAACACCATAATAATCAACATATAAGAAATGGTGTGGATTGTTAGTTCCCGCGGGTGCTACGAGTAGTGGTGTCCCTCATGACATTACTACTCGAGGCAACGTTGCTTGCTTGTGCGGGTGTGCTATGAGTAGTGTTGTCCCTAATGACAATACCACCCGAAGCACCATGTTGGTTCTTCTTCTTGTTCTTCTTCTTCTTGTTCTTTTTCTTGGCAACATAGCCAAGACCTTGCTTACCCACTTGTTGCCTAGGAGCACTCAATTGAGGTCTAGTGATGACCGCGTTTGAGCTTGGGGCAACCACTTGTGGGGTGGCGAGCACCACTTTTTCGACTAGAGTGCTTTTGCCCTTGAGCCTTGCTAGCTCATCCTTCAACCTAGCATTTTCCTCAATAATATTTGCATGATCACAAGAAGAAGTAGAAGTGCTAGGATGGTTAGATTGAGTAAGTTGAGTTTGGAGTTGTTCATGCAACTCTTTGAGGGATGAGTGTTGGCTTTCCAAAGCTTTGTGAGCATTGGTTAGCTTTTCAAACTCCTCGGTTAGTTTACCATGACCAACCCCAAACTCGACTTTATCCTTTTTAGCCTTTTTATATTTAGCAATAGCAAGATCACGTTCCTTAATGATTTTAGAGACAAGTTCATTATGAGTAGTTTCAATAGTTTCAAGTTCATCCTCTAGAGAAACTCTACCATCATGCTCTTCTTCAAGAGTCATTGAGAGGGATGCAATTTCATCCGCATCCCTTCTCTCAACCTCACCTTTCTTCTCAAGGGCCTCTTGGGCCTCTCCCAATTGCCTCATGAGATGCTCAAAGTACTTCTTGGTCTCCCCTTGCATGTTAGACATAAAACGGTCCAAGGAGGCCCTTTCCTCTTCTTCTCTAAGACTAGCAATATGTTCTAGTTCACTAGGGGTCTTAGAGTTAGGAGAAGATGATACCTCTGTGGCCTTAGCCATGAAGCACTTGGCATTGCGTTGAGGAAGATTTTCATTGGGGGATTCAAAAAGAGATGACGAAGATGGAGTGGAGGCAATAGCTAGAGCGGCCACTTCACTTGTTGTTTCTTCTTCTTCATCACTCCCGGAATCATACTCCTCTTGAGTCAAGAGCACAAACTTGGTGGGGGTTTTCTTGTTGAAAGGTTTCTTCTTTAAATGAGGTTTCTTGTATTCAACCTTGGACTTGTCCTTGCGGATGAGCTTGCCGCTATGGTTCTCTCTATTTTCGTAGGGGCACTCCGCAATGAAATGGTACTTGTCTTGGCAATTGAAGCAAGATCTCACTTTTTGAGCCCCATCATTACCATAACGAGACTTGGTCTTCTCCTCAACAAATTTCTTGCCTTTAGGGGGATTGTTCCAAAACTTTTGCACGGTGAGAGCAATTAGATCCTTTAGAACGAGATCATATTCGTGTTCCTTCAATGGAGGCAAAGCTTCTTCACCATCTTCATCATTCTCAACTTCTCTTGACAACACCTTGGCCTTCAAAGCAACGGAAGCTCCTTGATGCATTCCAATAGCCCCAGCACGGTTGTCAAGAGCATTCTTGGTTTGCACTTTGTAGGAGCTCAATTCTTGCATGACTTGGGTAGAGGTCATGGTGGAGAAATCATGTCTCCCTTGAATGCTCTTCATATCCGTGCCCTCAAAAGGCATCACGGCAATTATGAACTTCCTCTTGATCCAAGCATCATCAATATGTGTTGCACCCGCATTAGAGAAAGCGGTGGCAAGAGATTTGAGTCTTCGATACATGTCAACATGATCTTCTCCATCACGCATGAAAAATCCTTCGGCCTCATTGGTCAAGGTGTCATAGCGATTTCTTTGCATGCTCTCATTCCCAACAAACATGATGACAAGTGCATCCCATGTTTCTTTGGCGGTGGAGAAGTGTTGAAGATGCGGCATGTGATTGGGGCCCACGGCTTGATGAAGGATGGATAAAGCGGTGTAATTGAGTTGGCAATCTACAACCTCTCTTCTTGTGAGATTCTTGGGATCATATGGCTTGTATCCATCACGAGTGATTCTCCAAAGATCTATACAAGAAGAGTTCAAGTGAGTCTCCATGTAGTATTGCCATTCACGAAAAGAATATGCATCAATTTTAGGTGGATCTCCCCTAGGAATTATATGAGGAAAAGGGATGGGAGGATCGGGAGAATATTGGCCTTCAACGACATGATATCCTTCCTTTCCACTCGCACCCTTCTTAGCGGATTGTTCGGCGGAAGCAGTTTTAAGTGGTTCACCATCAACCCCTTTCTTGGCACCCTCCGTTTCCGGAGGGGATGAGTCGACCACCTCCGGTTCTTTGGCTTTGAGGAGTGTTGTCATGAGTTGACGCAACTCCTCAAATTTAGTGTCTATGGATGAGGTCAATGATTCTCTCAAAGCATTGAGATCATTCATGGACACATTTCCATCGGACGGAGCGTCATCTACCTCATCTCCCATACTTAAACTCTTAGGCGGTTAAGCCCGATAGAAGAGCCGAGGCTCTGATACCAATTGAAAGTAAAGTATAGGCACCTAGAGGGGGGGTGAATAGGTGCTACGACCAATTTTAATTTTTCTTAAGATTTAGGCTTGACAAGAAGGTAAATTCTCTAGATTATGCAACTAGGGGTGAATTTACCTATATGACAATGCAAGCAATTAAGGCAACTAGAACAACACTTAATACAACTAGTACAACAATAAATGTAACAAGTACTAGTAAGTAAATAGGGAGGAACGAGATAACCGATGGAAGCACACGGAGACACGATGTATTCCCGAGTTCCTCCGTGTTAAGGGAGTATGTCTCGTTGGAGGGGTGTGAGCTCGCCACGAAGGCCTACTCAACGCCACTAAGGCCTCACCCTATTCTCCGATGAACTCCGCCACAAAGGCCTAGTTCACCTTCCACTATAGAACCCCTTTGAGGCGGGGATCGAATCCTTTACAAACAAGTTTGGGGCACACACCCACAACTTAATTGGGGGCTCCCAACACTCACAAATCACCAAGAGTAGCAAGAAGCCTAGGTTCTCCACATGAGGAAACCCTAGGCCAAGATTCCTCAAGCAAAGGAGAGGGGAAATGAAATCCGGTTGGTGAAGACGTAGATCGGGGCCTTCTCCTTCAATCCTCCAAAGATCTAGGCTTTTGGGTGGTTGGATTGGGAGATCTAGCAAGGTGGTTGAGCTCCAACAATGGTGTCTTTAAGTCTGGTCGAGCTAGCTGAAGGTAGGTGGAGGGGAGGGGGTATTTATACCCCTCATCAATGCAAAGAGCCGTTGGAGCATTTCTGGCGAAAACACACCGGAGACTCCGGTGTAAAGGCCGGAGACTCCGGTCTGGGCCGGAGACTCCGGACAGTTTCCGGTGTCCCAATTCTTCAGAGAAAATCCACTCCGGAGACTCCGGTCTGGCGGACCGGAGACTCCGGTCTTGGCGCTTCGAATAGGCACAGAGGGAGTCTGTGGTCTTGCGGTTGAAGGAAAAATGTACTCACACCGGAGACTCCGGTAAGTATCCGGCAAGTCTCCGGTGTGGGTACAGTGCGCGACACCACCAAGTCCTTAGCGAAATTCTTGAAGAATATCCCACACCGGAGACTCCGGACAGTCTCCGGACACTCTCCGGTGTGGGTACAGTACGCGACACCACAAGTCCATAGCAGAACAAACCAGGGAGAAATCTCCACACCGGAGACTCCGGTCTGGTGGGCCGGAGACTCCGGCCTGAAGAAAACTCCAGTGAACAGACTTGGATATCTAGCTCCTTTTTGTACCACAGCACCACCATCGATAAATAAGTTGAAGTAAACCCCTGAAATACATCAACACTTATTAGAGTACATGTGTTGTTAACAAACACCAAAACAAGGTGATTTAAGCGCGTTTGCACTTTCAGTTTCTCCGTCTTCTCTCTCGTCCTCTGGCGGAGGGGTTTTGGGGCTTTCCTGGCTACCGGCATCCGTGACTTCAGCCGGTTTTGCCATTAGCACTTCGTGGAATCCCTCTTGAAGAGATTTTACCTTTCTTTCGAAGGTATCCTCATCTTTGTCTTCAGAATCGAAGTTATCCGATCCGGTTTTCGACTCCAATCTTGCCTCAATGGCGGCTAGCACGGACTCGGCTTCCGAGTTCATCGTCATGCTGACGGGTGTCGGATCTTCCTCCTGTAAGACGGGTATCGGGTCTTCCGTCTCTGTGACGGGTGTCGGATCTTCCGTCTCTGTGACGGGTGTGTTGTTGTCTGCCTCTTGCACGAGATTTTCGTCATCCGTGTTTTCGGCGACTTTGTATTGCACCATGCCGATAAAGTATGTATCACTATTTTCTCGGCGATCTGAGCAGAATCCGGGATCATAGTCATCCTCGACTGGGTATAGGGCGGGTGGGATAAACTTGCTTCCACCGCAAAACCCCATTGCTTCTGCGGTTAATCCGATAAAGATGTTAGCAGATCCAATCGGTAGCACGCAGGCACTTACCAGGTGGTTTTGCGCCGGTATGTAGGATCCGTTGTCGAGGAAGTGTCCGACGTCGTCGTCGAACTCCAGGCTTCCGACAGTGATTGATCTTCCGATTCCGCCGAGTATCCAGATCGGAACTTCACGCCTGACGTCGTTTGCCCCACGGTGGGCGCCAACTGTCGAGACATCGTAGTAGTTTTCATAGACGGGGGTGCCATGAGACTACGGTAGAGACGTGGGGTAACGGGATCGCGTGGTGGACAGTGAACACAGGATTTACCCAGGTTCGGTACGTCGCGACAGTACAACGTGCCTACTCCTGCACTTCTCACTAATCAGGACTAAAGCCTGTAAACAGCGTTACAATGTGAGGTTTAGATCTAGCTACTCGCAGAGGATCAACTTCTCGGCGAGTTAGTCTAGAGCTTCTCTGTTACTCCTTGTTTAATCTATCTCCCGTCCGGCTTTATATAATAGCCGGATTAGGGCTTACAGAATAGGAAACCTAGAAGACTACGGTAACTCTAACTTGGAAAATAAGGAATCCGTCTTCTCCTCCAAGCCCGATCACGCGGGCCGTGATCCGGGTTCTTCTAGAATCCGGCTTCTGCGCGTCGAGTTACTGGGCCGCCCAATGGACCATAGCCCACTACCACTTGGGCCACCCTGGTAACCGGGCACTTTGACCACCATCTTATATACCCCTATGCGGTATATATCCGACAATTAGAATAACATACCATCGAAGACTCTAAGCGTTACGAGACCGAATCTCGTTGGTGGTGTAGTCGTACTCACGTCGATCTCAAGATCGTGAAGATGTGCGCCGCAATCTGGCGACACCTCCATGATTGGTCATGCGTTCAGCTTGATGACGATCTCCGTTCACTCGATCCAGCGGGGCAGCGTAAGTAGAGGATCCTCCGGAACTCCAGCAGCAAGACGGTGTGGTGTGGTGAAAAACTTCGCGGATATGGCTTCTCCAAGCGGGTGAACGTGAAATGGAGCAACGGGTGGAGGGAGAGGAGATGGCACAAGTGTGTGGAGAAGAGGGAGGTTACACACTCCTTTTATAGGGGAGGGGGAGGCAGCCAAAAAGGGGGTGCGGATAAGGCCATGGTGCCCCCACCTCTTCCCCTCTTCATGTGAGTGGACACTCTTCTCACACCCACTCATCCTCCAATAATTTCCCACTAAAAAATCAAAGAGTTTTCTTTATTAAATAAATAAAACATTTTCATTTCTTTTATTTCATATTTGTTAATTCTATTAACAAACATTTGCACATAACCCGTCGAATCATTTGTTAGCTCTATTAATAGCCATTCGACTGAAAACCCCTTGAACTATTTCAAATTTACCCGAAACAATTTCGGTCCTGTCCAAAGTTTTCTCCGATATTTTGTATCCTCTAAAATTCGTCGTCGAAACTTAAGTGTGTCACCATATGATTCGCGAATAATACAGACATGATCGAGACACCTCTTCGATCAATAATCAATAGCAAGATGACTCCTATATATTTAACGATGAATCTTGTGATCGTGTGAACCATCAACGTCATAACTGGTCCCCTTTGTCTCACGATATTTAATTTGTCCGAGATCCGATTATAGGTATCAACCATACCTCGTTCGGTGTCGTTACCGACAAGTACTCTTTTACTCATTCCGTGATATGAAAACCATGTGACCTACTCACGTGCTTGCAAGCGGTGTCGATGTGATGTCACCGAGAGGGCCCAGAGTATATATATCTCCGTCATTTTGGATGGAAAAAATATCACTCTTGATTCATGAGCCTCAAGTAACACTTTCTGAATACTTAACGCCACCTGACGTTTGATGTCATCAAAGCACCCTTTCGGTATTAGTGATTGACATGATCTCATGGTCTAAGGTTACTTCGTACGCAAGATATAACGATATAAACTAAATGACTTGATCGTGTTGTTATACTTAATTTTGGGTCTATGTTCATCACATCATTCTCCTGATGACATGACCCCGTTCTTAACAACATCCAATATTCATTCTCAAAAACCTTGATCATCAGTTAATCAACGAGCTAGTTAAAAGGTGAGGCGTTAGTAGGAACCATTGTTTGTTTATTAAACACACATGTATCAACGTTTCCGGTTAATATAATTCTAGCATGAGAAATAAACATGCATCATAAATAAGAAATAAGATAATAACCACTTTATTATTGCCTCTCAGGCATATTCCCTTCACCTTGGTCCCACGTTTGCCAAGAGGCGTCGGGGTCCCCGACCTCCATCGTGCGCCATCGGGAGGCGCTACACCTCCAGCGCCGCGCTCACTCCATAGAGGTTCACTTCGTCCGCCAGATATTCACTTCCTTTTATCTACAAGTTCACTTCTTCCACTAGAATTCCGTTGAGAAGTTTTCATTTTCTTTGCACAAAAACCCATTTTTAATTTTCGGAGTGCCAAAACTAGGATTTTTTTTTGAAGCGCACATAAAATATTTCTTGCAAAATCGTACCACACTATTTAAAACATTATACCATATTTTATGTATAAATAAAGAAATGGTTGCGGATGAATTTATTTTCATCCACCTCTCATGAAAATGATAAATTTATGTCGATTCGACTAAAACTGGGTCAAATTTGAACTACTGCTCCTTCATAGCTCCTTCTATTTGTTGGAGATCCACCGAGAGTTTCACAAGATTTAACACCTAAATATAAATGGTCATGAGGACGATTTTGACCGCATCATGCATAAAGTGTCAAAAAGATCTAGAAAATGAAAAACCTTTGCATTATGTCATTTTTTGTGACCTGGTAACAAGGAATAAAAACAAATTTGGAATAAGCCAAATATCTCGTAAAAGCCTTCTCATAAATGAGTCACCATGTACGAAAATTCATGCATTTCAAGCCAGATGACCACTGCTATGGTCACATTCATGTCACTGTTTGCTTAAATAATCTCATAGTGTGCACAAGTGTGCAATATTTGAATGGCGAACAATGTTCACAAAGAGGGTTTTCATTTCCTTTGCACACACAAAAATTCAATTTTCATTTTTCGAGTATCAAAACTAGGTTTTTTTGTGAAGGGCCTACCAAATATTTGTTGCAAAACTGTACCACGACATTTTTCAAAAATATTATACCATATTTTATGTGCATATAACAAAATTTTGCGTGTAAACAACTTTCCATCCGCCCCTTGTCAAAATGAAAATTTCCGTCGATTCACGTGAAACCGGATCAAATTTACACTACGGCCCCTTCATAGTTTGCTCATAATATTTTTTACAAAAACCATTTTTAGCTACATAAGTTGCTTTCATCAAATATCCACCAAATGTTTTGCAAGATTTATGTAAGAACAGTCATGCCGACAATTTTGGATCTCATTTTGGCCACTATTTTTTTTGCGGAAAACATCAATTTTTTTATTTAATTACCAAAATTGGGATGTAAGCACACTTTTTGTATATGTTCGCCATACAAAAATTTCAGATTTTTTAAAATTATGTTTTTATTTATTTATTTTGGCAGGAGCATCGAAGAAAAAAAGGTACTATATATGCCAACAACTCTCTGAAATGGCGGAAACTACTAGCGTTGTCAGAAGCAAACCCATGGGCAGGCCATGCTGACGGCAAGCATGACATCAGGCTAAACCTCACCATGCGTTGCTTGCCGTGAAAATCATTTTTTTTCAAACGACAAAGTCGAATTCCACTATCGTGAGATAACATAACAAAGGTCTTATTACAAATTGAAAACGAAAACACGCCTAAGCTTGGAAACAGGCATCTCACCCCCACAAGGGAGGAAGAGATCCCCCAAGCAAAACAAACAAAGTAGCCCACAACAAACAACTGCCAAAGTTTACATCACTCCAGGTAGAGACGACACTACCAAAGGGGGCAAGACTCTTAAGGCAAGTAGCAAGACAAAACAAACGGCCGCACACAGGCGGACACCCAAGCCGCAGCAGCAAGAAGAAGGATCATCCAACGAAGTCAACGTCCTCATCAGCATCATCCTCTTGGTGGATCATCAGGCGCGACCTAGTACGAGCATGTTGGCCCAGCGCTGCTTCTTGAATTATCCTGACACCATCCTCAACATACGTCCTGTCATCCGCAAGACCTGCCCAATATCGAAGAAAAGCACACATATAGCAAATAAGTTCAAAAAGAGAGGAAATGAGTTTTTCTCAAAGCAAACTCTATTCCTAGACTTCCACATTGCCCAGCAAAAGTCAGCAATCCCAACAATACGTAGATTTGTTTTACGAGGAAAAAATTTGGCAATCCACCAAAAATACTGAGTAAAGTTAACAGGTCAGAACACACAATCCCCCACATATAAACAACAATGGGACAAGAGAAAAACAAATGAGGAATTGATTCAGCTCCATCTTGATCGTTCATATCCCTGCATCAGGTTGCACCTTTGCACGTTTATATGTAGCCCATAGTTCTACTCAGATCGATCACAAATTCACAACCAAAATGGCCCAAAACCAGGTAAGAACACGCAAGGATAGGAAAAGAAGAAACCAAAAAAAAAACTCCTTCTAAAGCCAATCAAATCAACACCAACAAGTAAACTTCTAGTCTCCAAATTGGGATAAATTAGATCGTTTGCCTCGGTTCTGCTAACTAGAGTTATCACTTGGCTAACAGACACTAATAGATTAGCTAAACATGAACACTTTGATTATTCAATTTTAGACAACAAAACATGACATGCAAGGCAAGCCGATTCTTGATCTAGCAAAACGTTCACAAACATTTTGTTTAAACTCAAGCAGATCTGCAACAACAACAATAATAATAATAACTAACTAATTCTTTATCTAGCAGAATGTGCAGGAATAACAACAAGCTAATTCTTAATCTACTAGCAGAATGCGGAAAAATAATGACACACATTCTTAATCAAGCAGGATGTGCAAAAGTAATATCAGGTATAGGAGTAGTAGTAGATTCAGATTCAAATTACCATCTACTCTATAGCAGGCGACTCTTTTGCCGTAGACCATCCAGTGTGTTGTGCGCAGAACTTGACACCAAACAGGCTAGGCATGTCAGGATGGAATCGTTTGGAAGGTTGAACTTCCAGCGGCGGAAGCAAGCCACCGGTGATCGGACGACTGCTGCGGGACAGGAGACACTTCCTGCGCATGTCGATGCTGATCACGCACTCCATCGTCCTGCATAGCCGGGTATGTCTGTGCCAATCAACGTAGTAATCTCCCAGCAAGAGGTAGAGGACGCCGTCCTCGTCATCCTTCAGGACTGGGTTCATCGGGATCGCCTCCGGCAGCCTCTCTCGCTTGTAGGAATCCGACTCCCAGAGCAGCGGCAGGGGCAGCTCCATGTCGTCGTCTCTCGTCCACGAGCGGAAGTCCGGCGCCAGAGTCCAGCTCCGCAGCACGACGTCCCTGGCGTGCGTGTGGTCGTCGGGGGTGTCGCCGTCGGTGGTGACGACGGAGATGAGCTTTATGGAGTCCCCAACCGGGCCCATGGTCCGACGCTCCCTGGGGTAAGCATCCTCGAAGGCGTGCCGGTAGTAACCTTCGTCCTTCAAGTCCTGGCCTTTGCACTCCTCTGGAAGATGGATGAAGCCCAGCTCCACGCTGTCCTCGTCGGCGCAGGCGCTGGTGTCACAGACAATGGCGCCAAGCAGGAGGTCAGCCCAGAAAACCATCCCTTTGAAAGTGAAGACCACGTCAGCTTCGTATGTATGCCGCCTGAGGTGTCTGCACGGCAACAGGGTCTGCGGGTTGAAGCGCACATCCTGCTGCTTTGTCCACTTTGACTCCGCCGACGACCACCGGAAGAGAATGCCCGACAGCTGCAACACTTGGCCACGGCGAAAGAAACCATCAAACATGAATCCCAGGTTGAGCAGATAGTAGGAGCCGTCGTCGCGTTGCAGGATGGCAGGTTGCCTCATGAATTCGAAGGGCACGGAGATATCTGTCCGTGCGAAGTCGTGGTCGGCGAAGGCTTCCATGGCGGTGGGGAGCAGTGAGAGCGAGTTCTTGGCGGCGTCGTAGACGAGCCCGTACACTCTCTGGTCGAAAACCAGAGTCATGTAGACCAAGTTCTCCACAACGGAGTCGAGGAAGAACTGGATGCCGCGGTGTTGCTGCACCTCGAGCTTGGCACGCACGTACAAGGTGGAGAGCTCCGGGGGCTCGACGAGGTGCGCGTCGAGCGAGAACTGCTCCAGTATCGAGGACCCGTCCTTGATTCCCGCCCAATCTTTGCTCGCATTGGCCATGACCAGGTCTTCCTGATTTTTCTCGTCGGCGTCGAAGATCAGGATGTCCTGTCGCAGCACTACCCAGGAAAACTTCCCCGGGAATCTCGATGAGGACATGGCGGAAGGTCGCCGGAGATCGATGTGGTTTGAGATTGGCGTCGATTGAGATTTGAGAGAGGGTGCGGCGGGCGGCGGCTTCCCGAGTCCCGAACTCCAGATCCCCAACTTCTCTTTTTTTTTTCTTCTTTTGACATGTCCGATTCTATTTTTTTTTGAGGGAAACATGTCTCTCTTGCAGATGATGAGATGCAGAGTTGCGTGGACGGTCCAGATGCGGCCACAAGCCCACAGCAAACCGGTGGCAAGAGCATCTCAAGTGGCTCCTCTAAATTTGGTCCTCTATATCATCTAAAAATATTTCTTTTTAGAGGTTCCTAATTTTTCAGTGGATCCTCTATATTCAGGACGATTATATTCTCTCTCGTATTTTTAATAATATATTATAACTACCGTTCACCAGTTTTTTTAACGGCAGTATCAACGTATAAAAAAAATCCAGCTAGCTACTACATCTAACACATTCGGTGCAAATTTAGCTATCTACTGCATCTAGCACATTCAGTATATACACGTTCACCTAGCTAGACGGTGATCTGACCAAATAAATCAGATTCATCTAGCAGTTTCAGCTATCTACTGCATTGTGGCCAAAATAAACAAAGCACGAGTAGAGCCCGAGGTCCACATGAGCACACATCCGAACTCCACACGAGCACAGGAGCCATCGAGCAGGGGCAGGGGCGGCACATGGCCATGTCCGCTGCGCGCGGGAGCAACCTCGAGCAGGGGGCACGGGCAGCTGCGCACGCGGGAACCACCTCGAGCAGGGGGCAGGGCGGCTGCGTACGACGAGCTCCCACACCGAGTCAACCGCCGCCGGCCGCCTCCTAACCCCGAGATCTACCTCCCGCCGGCTGCCTCCGAGCCAGAGATTGACCACCGATGGCCGCCTCCCAACCCAGCGTTCCACCCCTGCCTGCCGCCTACCAACCCGAGCTCCCACCCCGAGCTCCACCCGCCGTTGGCCGCCTCCCAGCCAGAGCTCGACCCCTGCCGTCTGTTTCACAGCCCAAGATCCACCGGCCGGCACCCCTACCAGCACGAATCCGGCCTGAATCAAGCGGCAGCGGCGGCCGGATTCGACCAGGACGCTCCCGACCCACTCCCCTCCGTCTCTCACAAAATTTCTCGATTTGGTGCACACGTATAAGGCTGGCGCGGGGAGGAGGTTGGGGGAGAGCTCCGGACGGGCGCGGGAGGGATTCTCGGGAGAGCAATTGACACTGGAGGATCCTCTATTCGTCGTCCAGGGCTGGAGGACGCGAACTGGTCCTCACGCCCAGATAGATGATCCACTCGAGATGCTCTAGCGGGGCCAAATTGGTGGACCGTTTTGCCTTCCTCTCCCTATAAAACTCCTCCACCGGTAAAAATTGTTGTGCCTTGAAGTTGTATGGCAGTTATTTCCTCCCGACATTTTAAACCGAGACATACCCCCCAAAAATCCGTACAAAGTTGTTTCAAAGCCTCCCGTGAAATAAAACTGGTTCCCACATATGCCACCCAACCCGTTACCAATATTTCTTAGTAACTAATTTGTCATCGGTGAATTTTAGATTCATCCGTCAATCCGCTCATCTTCTTTTCCCGTTAATCGATTGACATAACCCAACCCGCGAGGCTTCCCGCTACCTCCTTGGTGTCCCCTCTGTCGAATCTACATCTCAACAAGTCCCTCGGGTGAACCCATAGGGTTTTGAATAGGAGAACCTGTAGGCGCTGGTGACGATCATTGGCTAGACAGGAGGCACGATTTACCCAGGTTCGGGGCCCTCGTAGAGGTAAAACCCTTACTCCTACCTTTATCGATCTGTATTATCGAATAGATCGGTTAAAATGGGGTTCGCTCAAGTCGAGAGTGTGATCTCGAGCTCAAGGCTTGGTGGTGCGGTATTGTTTGGTCCTCTTCTGGTGGTTCTCCTGGCCTTATATAGATGGCCAGGTCTCAAACCGTACCCGGGGAGGACTCGAACTCTAACCCTATGCCGGTTACAAGTTTCCTATCTTAACCTGCAAGGCATTCCGGGTGGGCTTCAACTGGGCCTTCTAGAATAGTCCAAAGGCTTCCCTTCTTGGGCTCCAGTCTTGGGCCTAGGACCGGGTGTCCTTACTCGTCGGGTCCAAGGTTCATCCCTTCGTCAGTAGCCCCCGAGCGTTTGCTCGATTGGGATTTTCCCAGTCAGGTAGACGCTCAGATTTTTCGTCTTGCTTTCCTTCGGATAACCATTATGGTTGTTTTCCGTTTGGAGGGTGTATACCCTGTGTGATGAGTTTATTATACCCGAGTATCGAGTGATGAAAGTGCCTGTGTTTTTGGCTATTTTCGCAGAAGGATGTAGCACAGTAGCTTGGCTCTCCCGAAAGATCAATGCCAATTAATTGCAACTAGGGCAAAAACAGTTCTGGCCTACACAAATTTGAGACCTCCGGCTCGAACCCGATGAGGTGATCATTGCGAATGGGCCGTAGAGGTCTTACCGAGTCGAACTTAACCTATAGGGGTACCCGACGCGTCCGCTAGGATTTTTCTTCGTCTTGTTGACACGGAATTTTACCGGAGGACGCAGCTTGAGTGCGATTCTAGGCCCTCAAGAGAGATCTTTTGGGTCTTGCATCCGGATGTGCCTAGTCGGCTGAACGATCCAGGTCTGTGATGTGTAGACATCGTGTGATGGAGTGGCAGGATCTACGCACCCGCGAAGTTTTAGGTCTGTGATTTATCGAGTAAGGAAATCAAGCTATTTTGTCCATACGAAAGAGTTTTCGTGTCTGGAATTTTTATGCCTATACGAAAGAGTATTCGTGTCTAGGGTCGAATTTTCGCGTCACAATTTGTCCATACGAAGTTATTTCGGGTTTGGAGCTTTATACGAAGGAGTTTCCGCGTTTTGATTTGCCCGTACGAAGTCTACTTCGTGTTTGGGGCTTTTATCCGAAGAATCTCCCAGTTTGATGATGTGCGCTATGACGTCACGGTGCACTTTATCCTCCCGATGGGACGTGACGGAGCGAGAGCAGAAGCGCTGGCCCACCTTGTCAGCTTTTGGACCGAAAACGAGACGTCGTTTCCGGTTTTTACGCGAACTGCGTGTAGTAATTGCGCACGATCTACTGTTGGGATCGTGGCACGAAACATTTTCCGCCGCCCTTTCGTTTCAACTTCACACGTGGCAGCTGCGATGGGCGCCACGTTGCTCGATGAGCGGCCAGGATTGGGCGGCTTCGTGTATAAATGTGGCACTTAGGTAAACGGTGAAAATTTCCCGTCATTCGCTTCCATCCTTCGTCTTCCTCGCGCTTAACCCTTTCTCTGCGAGCTCGCACCAGCACCCATAACGGGAGGCAAGAAACGCAGTGCAGCTGTTTCCTCCTCGAGGGAGACGGAGGAAGTTCCCGCGTCACCTGCTCCGCGCTCAGGTGACTGGCGCTCACCCAACACGACAAACAAAAGCATCAAGGAGATGCAGAGGGAGGGACTACTGCCTTCGGAGACCGAGAAGCTGGTGCGCCTCGGTAAAAAAGAAGAGGTACCAAATCCCCGCGCGAATGAACGCGTGATCTTCGTGGATCACATTTTGCGCGGTCTCTCCTTCCCCCTCCATCCTTTCCTCGTGGCGTTGCTGTATGTCTATGGCATACAGCTCCACGACCTGCCTCCAAATGCGGTGCATCACATCTCGTGCTTCATCGTTTTTTGTGAGTGCTTCTGGGCGTCCGCCCTCACTAGGGACTTTGGAAAGCCCTCTTCAAGGTGCGGGTCTTCGGCGAGAAATTGCGGGTAGAGACTGAGCTCGGAGAGCCGCTGCGCATCGGCGGCTTTGGAATCCAGGTAAAATCGGACAGCTGCTACTTCGGGATGCACTTCATCGACTCCGCGCAAGGATGGAGAAAGAAGTGGTTCTACGTCGTCGACAACAACGTGGGTGGAGTTCACGAGTTCCACCCGTTCGCTGTCCTGAAGAGGCGGAAGTCCTGGGTGCACAAGCTTTCAGTCGAGGAAAACCGGATTGTCGCCCCGCTGCTCGCCAAGGTGGTCGCCCTTCGTGACCAAACCGCAGGAGTTGTGCTGAACGGCTTGCACCTGGCGAGCGTATTCCTCAAACGCAGGATCCAGCCTCTGCAGGAGAGGCCTTTCACGATGTGGGAGTATCAGGGTGTTGAAGACCCCAGCCGCGTGAGCCGAGAAGAAATTTTGAATGTTGAATTCGAGAAGAAAATTGCGGCCATCACCAGTTTGAAAGTGGGCGAGACCTTCCCTGACTACTCTGTCGCAGCTTTTGAGGCATCGAGACCTCCTCCACCCGAAGTAAGTTCAAAATTTTCCTTGTCTTTGTCTCTTTCTTGCTCGAAAGTTTTGTCGACTGAATTTCTTCTTCTGTTTTCTTCTTGTAGAGTTTAGCGGTGGTCACCTGCTACCCGCCAGTCTCCGGTGAGGAAGCCTCGGACTTGTTGGCGAGCAACTTCGATGTCCCAGCCGACACCAGCGTTGCCGAAGCCGATTCGAGTTCTGAGCATGATTCCTCGGATGACGTGGAAGAATCGGGTAGTGATCTCCACCACCGTAAACGCCGCCGCGCGGAAGACGATGAGGCCACCTCCAAGGATAATTCCTTGGGTAGGGGATCTGACAAAGAGCCTCTCGTCGTGACTCCGTTAAGTGCGCGCGCCCCTTCTGCTTCTTTGCCAGAGATCCATACCGCCTGGAACGCGGATATGCTGGATGACGAAGATGACGAGTAGGTTCTTTCTTTTTTGTCCTACTCGAACGTTCCCTTTTTGTTTCTTCTGACATCTGTTGTTTTCCTTCATGATAGCCTCCAATCCATCAGCCCCGGCCGGTTCGCCTCTTCCCTTCCTCTTGAAAAAAGGAAAGGAGCTGCTGCTGCGGGTGGGACCCCGACTACTGGCACCGTCCAGAATTCACCGAGTCCAGCCCCCACAGCGTCGGCTACGGAATATAGGATTCCTAGCTTTGTAGTTGGGGCCTCGACTTCGAAAGAAGTGTCGGGTAGCTCGGTTGATCCTCTCTACATTGCTCAAGGCCAGGTAAATCTTGCTATTTTCTTTTGCATCTTGTACTTTGTCTGTTTGGGATTTTTTATCGGGTGCACGGCAGTGCTCCCGATGGGAGTAGCCCCCGAGGCTGTAGTCAATCGCGGACGATTGGCTACATGCTCAAGAACTTAAGCTCTCTCTTCTCTTCATTTTATCGGGTGCACGGAAGTGCTCCCGATGGGAGTAGCCCCCGAGGCTATACTCGAATGTTTGCAATCGTTTATAGGCTCAATCTTCTCCTCTCTGACTTTTCATCTTCATGTTCTTGCAGTCTCTTCTTGACTCTCTTGCAGCCGTTGTCCGTCGCCTTATTTCGGCCGAGATAGAATGCGTGACCCTTCGGGCAGATCGCGATCGACTCGTCTCGGAAAGCGAGCTTCTTCGAGGTAAATTTATCTACTCCTTCTATCCACTACTAGAGATTTGCTTATAGCAGCATATCCTACCACAGGCGAACAAGGAAAACTGTGCGCCTGGGTTAATTAGCGCAGGCGAAGCATAAGTTGGTGCGCCTGGGGTAGGCCAGTTACCCCAGGCGAACAGAAACCGGAAGCGCCTGGGGTAAAGTGTGGCAGAGCCAACCACGGCGGACCCTGGCACGCTTCCTTTACCGCAGGCGAATGGCCTCTCGGTTCGCCTGCGGTATAACAGATACCACAGGCGAGTAAGTACAGAAGCGCCTGGGGTAAAAAGTGGACTGGGGTAGCTCCCTTTAGCGCAGGCGCACAGGTACGTTGTTCGCCTGGGACAAAGAATAGCCTGGGGTAGCACCACTTAGCGCAGGCGCTTCCCAGAACATATATATTCGCGTGGTAATATTATTTGTCCCCAATATAAGTGCGGCCAGCCACCCACCACCACCCCCTATCCACCACACTGCATAATTTACCGTAACGAGCACGCGGACCAGATCAAATGTCCGGTGTGCGGTGCTGATCGTTACAAGAGGGGGACGAAGAAAGCTCCTACGAAAGTTGTGTGGTACTTTCCACTCATTGATCCCGGCCGTCTGCAGCGGTACTTCGTGGACCCCAATGAAGCAAAGCTCATGCGCTGGCACGAGGACAGAAAGAAGGCGGTGCTGAGCGATCCAGAACGTGTTCAAAAATCAGTGCTAAGTACACACCCTTCGGATGCACGTCAGTGGAAAGCATTAGACGCATTCGATGAGGAATTCGGGAACGACCCAAGGAACATCAGGCTTGGTGCGAGCACCGACGGTCTCAATCCGTTTGGAAATCAGAGCAGCAAACATAGCACCTGGCCCGTGTTTGTATGGATGTACAACCTCCCCCCGTGGCTGTGTCTGAAGCTCCTCTTTCGCGACATGGTTCAAGAAGCAGATTGATGCCGATCCCCCGCCAATGACATGTGGAGAAAGATAAAATTGTATTGGCCTTGTCATATGGCCCCTATCCATACGACATCAATGGGTACACATTCTACACGGAGGAAAGAGACAAAAGTAGCGACTATCAAAACTCGTCTATAACGATGGAATCTTACACGGGCGAAGAGGTTAGAAGATACTACAGAAAGATCGGGGAGCTTGACTACGTTGGGGTAAAGCTGCCGATGTTCCATGTCAGATGGGCTACAAACGTCACGAAAGAAGACGGATATTTCACCACTATGTCGATGTCTGTAGCCAACAAACCCAAGTCCAAGAACCCCACCGCGCAAAATGAGCCCTGGGTATTGGCTAAGCACGTGGAGCAATGCTTCTTCATAACCGACCCGGCAAAGCCTAGTCGTGTTGTCGTAAGGAGAGGAAAAAGGGCCCTCGTCGGAATGGATGGAGTCGCCGATGAGAAGGACTTCGACGGCTTAGTCGGAGACCCGATGATGGAAGAACCCGGTGAAGACGATACACCACAAGAAGAAGCAGGACCACACTACCTAGGGCAGGTCTTCCATTCACAAGAAGAAGTCACAATATGGCGGTCACGTATTCAACATCGACCAAGAAAGGCAAGACTAATATTGTGACGAAAGGTTGAGAGAGGGAAATACTCGCGATATAACATGCTAATAGCTACTATGCATACAATGTGTTTTTAGAGAGAAACACTTGCGGTATCTCGCTAAACCAATCTATTTACGCTCGATGCGACATTAAATATTTTTGCACATGTTAACTTTCATATGTATGTATTTTTTAAGTGAAAACCAACGTGGGGGAGCCACATATTATAGCATTCGTATTGCTCGATGTGTCCCAGGCCGGGTACGTGGGGCTGTGTTAGAATATCTAAGCACAGGCGCATCATCTGGAAAACGCGCCTGGGGTAATACATATCACAGGCGCTTTTGATAGGACATGCGCCTGGGGTAATGCCATGTGGGACCGCGCAAACCAAAATCCTACGAAATTTAGCGCAGGCGCATTACCTAGATAATTCGCCTGCGGTAAGGATCTGTGGGGCCGCGCATAACAGGGCATCGAGCCAAGCACATTAGAACCGGTTTGTATCACAAACCGGTTCTAAAGGGTCTGTCCCCTGGCCCCCCTACCTACAGGCAGCAAATGGCCGCAGGCCTTTAGGACCGGTTTGTTATACAAACCGGTCCTAAAGGCCCGCGGCCATTTGTGCGGGTATCTAGGTGGGCCCAGGGGACATACCTTTAGAACCGGTTTGTGATACAAACCGGTTCTAATGCTTAGCGCAGGCGCACCTCTCTTTGTTCGCCTGGGGTAAGGGATAGCGCAGGCGCATTTCACTCGTTGTGCGCCTGTAAGTCCTCGATCTGCTAACTCAGAACCCGCATAATCACTCTGTTTCATATCGAGCCCTAACCGCACGCCGCCGTCGCCTCTCTCATCGCACGACGCCGTCGCCTCTCTCATCGCACGCCGCCGTCGTCGTTGTCGAGCAGGAGGAGGAGGAGGAGCGGGAGCAGCAGCAGGAGGAGGAGCAGGAGCAGCAGCAGGAGGAGGAGCAGGAGCAACAGCGGAGGAGGAGCGGGATCGAGCAGCAGGGGAGGAGGAGCGGGAGCACGCCGCGCGCGCGCGCCGTCCCTCTCATCATCGTCGTCCACGCCGGCCGTCGTCACCCACGCCGCCGTCGCCCACGCCCACGACGAACCCAGGTCAGCCAACCCCCCCCCCCCCTCTTCCAACGCCCTCATACTACTGCTGCTACATGCTTTAGCTAGAACTGGATCTGATCATGTACCATTATTTCTGGATTCTGGTAGTTCAGCTCATAGTATAAAATTAAGTGCAGTATTTTACTTTGATCTGATCATGTACCTACTAATTACATGTGAATAGAACACTGAAGCCTTGGACACTGCTAGAATTCTCCGTGATTTGTTATTAATTAAGTGCAGTATTTTACTTTGATCAATATATATGAAGGTTTTTTTTGGCATGATATATGAATTTCCTGGGAGTTTTTGTGCCATGTGATGACAGCAATGCAAGAAACTGTTTTTGTGGTCATGCATGTGTGCATTCAATTTCTGTTGCAGGTACATTGAGTGCCAATGTTTTGTCGGAACGTTGATTCATTTCCGTTCCGGCGAATTTCTGGCACTCCTGCATGACCATTTATATATAGCCGAGGTCACGCCGAATTTTTCCGGTGACTAACAGTATACGTTTTGTCTACTGCTAGCTAGGGCATGTCTTCTTCTACTACGGATCCGGCTTTATTGGACCACTACATCCTTATGGCCCGAGAGTCGCAAGAGGAAGATCGGACAGAAACTGACCATGATGTCGATCCCCACAATGATGACGGGCTCACCGGTGGCGAGGAGGAAACCACTGATAGTGGCGCGGGGGGTCCCTCAGGGAGCAGCACGACGGGAAACAAGCGTCGAAAGCGAGCTCCGAACAAGGTCGGCACCGTTCGAGAGAAATTCACGGAGGTGGACCCTTCCAGTGGCACGCCTCTAATGCCATTGGACCTTGTGAAGGGGTACTTCCTCCAACTTGGCGCGATACTTCGAGACGTCGTCAATGTCAACGAGCCGACTCTCAAGAAGAAACTAACTCTGCGCGCCCAACTCATCTCGAGGCTGCACGCGCGGTACGAGTTCCCTCCCCCCTACAACAACGAGAATCTGAAGGGCAACCTCGTGAACAAACTCGCCCTCACTAGATTCACCAAAGCCCTGAGCAATTACAAGACTATGGTGAGGGCGATGATTAAGGAATCGACACCATTCGAAGAGATCCATCGCCACTTCCCGCGGATTACGCCCGATGACTTCAAGACTTTCCTAGATAACGAGTCGCTTGATGTCACTAAGAAGCAAACGGGATGGGGGAAGGATCTAGCGTCGAAGAACATCGGTCACCACAATCTCGGTTGTCGTGGCTACGACGGGAAGGAGCCAGTTTGGGCGAAAGAGGACCAGGCCTACATTGAAAAAGGGATTGAGAACCCTTACGCCAAGTATGCCCATGACCCGCAATTCCAGAAATTCATGAGGTCGAGGTACAGAAAAGTAACTCCGACCGGGGAACTTGTCTCGGACCCGAAGATGGTGGAGGGTGTTATTTTGGTCACGGACGATAGCGTGAAGAATGTTGAGAAGCTAGTGGTAAGAAATTTACCATTTCATGCAACTCATCATCATCAAGTCCATGATTTCATTCTAGTACGAAACCAATTCTAAACCGTTTATATGTTGCTTCTGCAGCTAGAAGAACAACAACTTGAATCTTCCTCGTCGCAGACGTCGACGGCCAAAGTCGCGTGGGATAAGCCTTTCATCAGGGGGTACAACAAGGCAAAGAGCCAGGACCCTCTGAAAAGGCCGCACTTAGGCCGTATCACCGGCGGCGGACTTAATAAGAAGCACGCCAACTATGGCTTGGCTGAGCCCAGCACTAAGGAGTCGAGGGCGGCGAAGAAGAGCGAGGAGACGGAGGAGCTGAAGAAGAAGGTCCATGACTTGGAAACAAACATGGAGAAGAAGATTGAGAAAACGGTGGGGGAAAAGATGAATGCGCTCATCCAGCCGTATTTGAAAAAATATGTGGCTACATCGCCGGCGGCTCACAGGGGCCGTTACCGACGTTCAACATACCGTCGATGTTGGTCGTGCCCGCCGCGGCCGCCGCCGGTGGTCCGTCGACGTCGGCCGTGCCTGTCGCCCCCGCCGTGCCTGCCCCCGATGGACCGTCGGCCGTGCCCGACGCGCCTGCCCCCGATGGGACCGTCGGCCGTGCCCGACGCGCCTGCCCCCGATGGACCGTCGGCCGTGTCCGGCGCGGCCACCACCCCGTTGCTCGACGAGCCCACCATCACCTGTGGTCCGTCGACGTTAGCCGAGCTCAATGCCCTCACGGTAAATTATTGACCGTCTCAAAAGCTGTAGCCAGTTCAATATAACCCTACTCTCTGACCTATCCATGCATGTTATCGCAGGCTGACGCGACGGGATGCACCTTCCTGCTAAAAGTGGGCAGCGAGTTGAAGGATGTTGCAAAGGGGAGCATCTTGCAGCCACTATCCCGCAAGTACCATTGCAGAGATATACCGGACAACGAGCTTCGGGTTCGCGTCGATCTGGTGCTACCGGGATTCGAGAACTTGTATCCTCCTAATCAACCCGCCGATGCCGACAGCGAGCTGAATCTCGGCAACTGACAATCAAATCTTGCTATGGCCGAAAGCCCTTATTCGGCTGAACACGACGTCAGGGTCGGCGCCAAGCCAAGCCATGACCGTCACCACTACACCGTTTGCGCCCGCGGCAAGCCAACAAGACAAGGTCCAACATGGCAATGTCCTCTCTCCACCTCCGGTGGATCCTCCTCCTCCCGAGCACGAGACGTCCAATGACGAGCAACATCACGAGCATGAGACCCATGACGAGTACATGGATATTGAACTTGCTCCCATTGACGATTTCATAAATCAGTTGGATGGCGAGAAGCCGGTTCCTCCGAAGTTACCCGCCAGAACTCTTGATATCCAGAAGAAGGTAGATGGCGGAGAGGGCGGTTCTTCTGAGTTACCCACCAGAAAACCGGATATACAGAAGAAGCTAACCTATTCCCAAGAAACTCCCGAGGAGCAGACGGCCTTTACGGCTCCACAGCCTACGCTGGTTACCCCGAATACACTCCGTGCTACGGCCGCGGAGGCGGTAAAACAAAGCGGCACTCCCATCTGCTTGAGGCCGAAGAAGAATCGGAAGAGGACGGTAGCCAAGAAGAAGAAAGGTGGTGCCTCCTCTAGTAGCCAGCCAGCGGCCGCCCGAGTCCTGGACCGTTTGCCGCCCGCCGTCCCGTGGAGGAAGGTGCATGAGATAGGTGAGCCGATGCTGCCGCCAGAGGTTGTCGCTGTCATGGGTGGTGACATGAGGACCATCCACGACGGGATTTTGTTCAAAGAGAATGAACTTCTACGTGAGAAACATCCCTCCTGCCCGCTATACGTGGTCAAGGTGCCCCGATCCTTGGGCTTTGTGGATTCAAATCCCGCAGAGGTGTTCTTCATCAGATACGAAGACATATTCAGGGTCTTCCACTTGGGTAAGCTCGACCGAAGCATTGTCCGCCTGGTATCGCTCAGCATGGCGCATGATATGGTCATGGAGAATACCCCGCACATGGCGATTATGGACCCGTACTACATGAATGAGGACTACTTGCGGTCACATGCGGACCGAGTTCTTATCACGACTTACATAATGGGGTTTTTGATAGATAACAAGGATAAGAACGCCATTCTCATGCCATACTTTCCCAAGTAAGTAGTCCTCTCCGCTTCACGTCGTTACATTCTTTCTAGAATCTCCTTAGTATTCCGATTGATGATATTGATGGCTCTTGTTCGAAATGTTCTGCGCAGAAACGGAGGATGCGTACTCATCGTCATGGAACCGCATTGGTCACAATGCACTTATCTTGATGCGGGTAGGGCGGTGCAGAAGGACTACACCGACATAAGAGCTGTTCTTAATAGTGCCCTCAACGGCTTCGCCGCCGATTTAGGCAAGCCCCTAAAAAAGGAGAAAATAGTCCGAGGCGCCTACGTGTGCACCCACGTAACAAACTTCCCCTGCCTCAAGCAATCGGAGCAAGAATCTGAGTTGGAAGCTTGGTATGTCATCTTTCAGATGAGGGAGTACTTAAAGGATGCCCAACAGGCCCATCTACCAAGTGATCTCCGAGACCTGACCACAAAAATGGCCAACACCGCCTCTGAATATGTGCGGGCTGAGTTCCGTCGCATCCAGCGGAGGATCTGCACGATACTATCGTCGGATGTCATCACTCGGGGTGGCTTGTTCTTCCACGGCCACGCACCACCGAGCAACCGTGACATAGAAGCACACCTACGAGAGCAACGTGACACCCGGATATTCAACACGCTACAAGGCGTTCGTCCGTTCCCGCCGAGAATATAGGATTGACAAAATGTTAGTATACACTTGCATCATATAACTTTTAGACCTTTATTTGTCGTGTTTTATTCGTAAACCTTGATGCTTCTATTTTTTGATAGTTATTTGCGGTCTTATCACTTTCGATGCTAAACTCGTATTTTTGTCCTATGCACAGATGACATGGTATGTTGTGTATGTCGGTAGGGTTCCCGGAGTCTACGACGACTGGGACCAATGCCGAAGACAGGTGCACGGTTTCAGCGGCAACAGCTACAAGGGGTACAAGACCATGGTGGAGGCGGAAGCTCGATACGCCACTTACCTAGCGAGAGAGAAGACGGAGAAGACGAGGGCCCGGATGACCACATTCGCCATCGCCGTGCTTATACTCCTTGTACTCCTAGTGTTGATGCTACTTGTTGTTTTGCTTGTCTAGATAACTAAACTATCGATTTGTTTGGACTATGTACTCTTAGTGTTTGAACTATGCTTGTAACTAAACTATTCGTTTCGAGACTATTTGGTGATGATCGAGACTATTTGGTGATGATCGAAATATTTCTGTTATTTTGCTGTCATTTTCATATTTATTACTGTCAATTTGCTGTAATTCTGTTATTTTCGTTTCTTTTATTTTTTGACACAGCAAAACCATACCCCAGGCGAATAGGGAAGCATACCCCAGGCGAACATGTACCCCAGGCGCACAGCGCTTGTTCGCCTCAGGTAAGAGGCTTACCCCAGGCGCACAAGGCTTGTTCGCCTGGGGTATGTCAAGATACCCCAGGCGCATTTGGTTATTCGCCTGCGGTAAGTCATTACCGCTGGCGAGGTGGTCCCAGGCGAACAAACATTCGCCTGCGGTAGGCTAAATTGGTTCGCCTGCGGTAGCCTTTTCCCTACTAGTGATCCAATCTTTCCGTTCATGCGAATTCCTTTGAGTTTTAAACTTGTTGCTGTGTAGCTCAAGCCGGCGCGCTGAAGGCCGAAAAGATGGATGTTGTCACTCGGGTAAGCGCCCTGGAGGCTCAGTTGGAAGCCGCTCGAAAGGAGCTCAAATCCTCTCGTAAGAAGTCGACTGACCTTGAGGGAAAGCTTGCGGATGCCCAGGACGCCCTGAAAAAATTGGAGGAAGCTGGCACCAAGCAGGATAACGATCTTGTTGACTTGCTTCGTCCTTTGGCCCAGCGTTTTGCAGGTAAGTTGCATTTATCCTTTATTTTTAGACTGGCTGGTAAGTTCTTTGAATTTTGACTTCTCTTTCTACAGATCTTCCTTGCGTTGTTGTTGAGCTTCCCGGGGTTCAACGAGTGGACGCCTTGACAGATTCTTGCGCTCACCTTCGAAAGGATTCTAGCGGGATTTGCACCCTGATTGGGGATGCTACTCGAGTGTTGACGCAGCTTCACGGGCGTCTTCTGGTCGACGCTGTGGTTCCGCCCACGCTGAATGATCTTCTGAAGGTTTTTCTGAAGGGCAATCTCCTTGATGCCTACTCGGTTGCTCAGTCAGAGTCCTGGGCGAAGACTGCTATCCAGTTTGCACTGGCGCACGGAGTCGCGGGCTTGGAGGAGGCGTACTCGAACCTTCCTGTCGATGCTACTACGGGCAAAAAGGTAGCGCTTCGTCCTTTTGTCGATCCAGCTGGAGTCCTTGCCCGGAAGTTATCTGATTTGATCGCCCGTGCTAGTCGCAGGGGGCAAACTGCCGCGAGTGGCAGCACGTCTGCAATTCCTTAGGATAGTTTTTTCGTAGTTTGTGCTTCTGATGTAATGAACCCTAGGATGTATTCCCGTATTCTACCTTTAATCGAAATGTTCTTTTTATATCTGAGATGCTTCATGTGATTGATTGTCGTGAGTTTCTCCCGATGGGAGTAGCCACCGAGCACCTGTCAAATAGGTGGTTTTATTTCTCGAATGGAGCGTCTTATTCCTTAACTTTCCTTATCTTCTTCCAGGTAACCATAGTTGTCGCGGAGTCTTCGAGTGGATCTCCTGCCCAAGTAGATCCTCTTGTTGCTGCTGTTGGTACTTTTGCCGGACTCAGTGACCGTGTTGCGGATGGTGAGCGCAAGCGAAAGGTTCTGCGTGTGGTGGCGGATGTAGCCAAGTCCAAACAGAAACTTGCGGTTGAACGTGAGCAGTTTGTGATGGATGAATTGGCGGTCGTAGCCAAGGATTTGCTCTGTAAGTATCTCAACCTCCTAACTTTCTGTGTCTTCTTTCTTTCTTTGACTTTGTAGCTTTCTTTGCAGTTGTTCAGCCTGGCGATAGGTGTGAGAAACATTGGGTGGAGAACCATATTCTTCACGAAGCTGGTAGTTCAAAACCCCATGAAAACAACTTTTGGTCCGATCGTAGTCGAGACTTCGTTCTTGCTACTTTGAAGTATCGAGTAGTCCAGGCGAAGATACTTGTGAATTCCTGCCATGAAGCTTTGATCGCTGTGAACTCAGCTTTTTATCCTATTGGAGAGGGGTCCCGAAGATTTGAGCCATCTCCTCAGAACTTTCGGGCGAGAAGGTGAGATTCGCGAGTGTGTCCGCAATCAGATGATTTGCGGGTCCGTCGTAGCGCTTTTCTTTGTCCGATCGTGGCATCCTGAGGTGAATTTTAGCTCTGTAGCTATGCTCCCTGATGGTCTAATCGACACGGCCCCTCATTATAGAGTTGTTCGACCTGCAGCAGAGGAGATTATTCGATTGACCTCGGAAGAGGTGGATCGGGTATTGGCCGAGGAAAATGCTCGTCGACATATGTAATCGTAGGATGTATGTATCATGTTACTTTGTACAGTTGCTCAAAACGTTGTAAGGTGTCTACCTTGTTTGTAAATTTGTGTATATGAAATTCTTCCTGTGATGCTAAGTTAGGCGTAGCCCCCATGTATTTGGTGTGTATACCTGTTTTTTAGCATGCAAGGATGGAGAATGCGAGTAGCTATGGTTGAAGAACCATGTATTTTTATTGAAATGACTGAGAAGTAATGTGTTTCTTTCGAGCTACAAGATGGCTAATATAGCCTTATTTGTATGAGTAAAATAAATCTAGGGATAGAATTTGCGGAGGTGTGCAACATTTCATGGGCTGGAGTAGATGCCACCAGTCGTCGGGTTCTTCAGTCGATAGGCGCCACCTAGGATAACTTCGTGTATTATGAAGGGTCCTTCCCATGGTGGTTCGAGCTTGTGCCCTTCCTTCTGCTTGAGCCGTAGAACCAAATCTCCCACCGCGAAGGCTCTGTGATGTATGCGGCGACTGTGATAGTTTCGCAACGACTGTTGGTATACTGCGGATCTTGCGAGTGCAATATCGCGTATTTCGTCGAGTGCATCCATATCATCCGCGAGTGCCCTGTTAGAGGTTTCTTCACTGTAAGAAACGACTTGTGAGGCGCTGAATCTGACGTCCTCGGGAAGGACTGCTTCAGCCCCGTATACCATGAAAAATGGTGTGTATTTTGTGGATCGATTTGGAGTTGTGCGGAGACTCCATAGCACGGAGGATAGCTCTTCTTCCCAATGTCCCGCTGTTGAGTGTAGGCGGTCGAGTAGTCGTTTCTTGATGCCAGTCAAACCAATCCGTTGGATCGTTCGACCTGGCCGTTGGTTTGCGGATGAGCCGCTGAAGCGAATTTGAGGATGATTCCCTTTTCTTCGCAGAATTGTTGTGTTTCCTTTGCCGTGAAGTTGCTGCCATTGTCGGTGATGATGTTGTGTGGTATGCCAAATCTGCAGACGATGGAGTCGAGTAATTTGACGGCGCATTGGGCGCTAGCCGAGGTTATTGGCATTGCTTCGATCCACTTCGTAAATTTTTCGAGTGTGACCAGCAAGTGTTTGTATCCACCTGGTGTGGACTTGCGTAATGGCCCTACCATGTCCAGCCCCCATTGTATAAAGGTCCAGGTGATAGGTATCATATGTAATTCCGTAGTGGGGGGCGTGTGGTTTGGGTGCAAATCGCTGGCAAGTGTTGCACCTGTCGACCAAATCCTTTGCATCTCTGGCCGTTGTAAGCCAGTAGAATCCTGCTCGAAAGGCTTTGCCCACAATTGCTTTCCAGCTGGCATGATGTCCACAATCTCCTTGGTGTATTCTCGCAGTAATTTCTTGCCATCTTCGGGTGCTATGCATCTTTGCAATATGCCTGAGATGCTCTGTTTGTATAACTCGCCGTTGAGTACCCGAAAAGATTTGCTGCGTCGGACTATTTGTCGAGCCTCGCGAGCGTCTGCTGGGAGTTGTTTGGCGGACAAGTAGTCGAGGTATTTATGTGCCCAGACTTGCTCGACATGAAAAACTTGTCGCGAAGTACCATGGCTGAGCTCGATGATAGCGACTTGCGGGCTGACCTCTGTCTCTAATGTTGCGGGTGCTCCTGCGGTTTTCTTGACCTTGACTGAACGCTTGGTCATCCGCTCGAAATATATTCCTGGCGGTATGGGTGTGTTTGTGGACCCCATGTTTGCCAGCCTGTCTGCTTCTTCGTTGTTGGATCTCGCAATGTGCTTCAGCTCGCATCCTTTGAAACTTCCTTCGAATAGATTGTGCATGTCCCGATAGGCGACCATGTTTTCTGCGATAGCGTCGCACTCCTTCATTGTCTGTTGCACGATGAGATTGGAATCGTCATAGATCATCAACTGGGTGGCTCCACACGCGATTGCCATCTTCATCCCATGCAACAGGGCCTCGTATTATGCGTCGTTGTTTGATGCTGGATCGTCGGGTGGGAAGTCCAATCGTAGGACGTACTGCAACTTGTCTCCTCTGGGTGATATTAGGACGATCCCAGCTCCAGCTCCTTCATTCCTTTTAGACCCGTCAAAGTACATGATCCAGTTACTCGTATATTCTGGTGGTCCAGGTGTTTGTAATTCTGTCCACTCGCTCAGAAATTCTACGAGTACCTGTGACTTCACGGAATTGCGTCATGCATAGATAATGTCCCAGGCGCCTAGCTCAATGCTCCACTTTGCTATTCTTCCGGATGCCATTGGATTGTTCATGATAGTACCGAGTGATGCGTCGTTTAGCACCGTTACGGTATGCTCCTGGAAGTAGTGTTTGAGCTTTCGAGCTGTGAGAACGACTCTGTATGCAAACTTCTGGTAGTGGGGATATCGTTGTTTGCACGGCAAAAGTACCTCACTGATATAGTAGATTGGCCTTTGAACTCCATATGCCTTGCCTTCCTCCGGTCTTTCGACTACGATGGCTGTGCTGATGACCTGGTTCGTTGCGGCTAGGTATAGTTATAACGGTTCTCTATCGTGTGGTATAGCCAGGATACGCCTGCTCTATAGCGCTTCAGATCTGCGAATGCCTTCTTTGCTTCGGGCGTCCACTCAAATTTATCCGTCTTCTTCAACAGCTTGTAGAAGGGTAACGCCTGCTCGCCCAATCGCGCGATGAATCTGCTCAAGGCGGCTAGTCGCTCTGCGAGCTGTTGGACTCCACGTAGATTGGTGGGCTCCTTCATTGTCAAGATTGCCTGTATCTTCTCTGGGTTGGCTTCGGTTTCTCTGGCAGATACCAGGTACCCGAGAAGTTGTCCTGCTGGGACGCCGAAGACGCATTTTTTCGGGTTGAGCTTAATCCAGTATGCGTTTAGAGCAACAAACGTTTCTCTGATGTCCTCGCGGAGCGTATCCTCCACTCGAGTCTTGATGACGATGTCGTCAACGTACACTTGTAAGTTCTTGCCAATGAGCTTGGTGAGGCATTTTTGCATGCAGCGCTGATATGTCGCGCCTGCGTTTTTGAGCCCGAAGGGCATTGTCGTGTAGCAGTATACACCGTGAGGTGTGATGAATGCTGTCTTTTCCTCGTCTTCCTGTTTCATCCTGATCTGGTTGTACCCCGAGTAGGCGTCTAGGAAGGAGAGGCGTTGGCAGCCTGCAGTGGAGTCCACGATCTGGTCAATCCGCGGGAGGGGAAAGTTATCCTTGGGGCAGTGCTTATTTAGCGACGTGTAGTCGATGCACACTCGAAGGATGCTGGTGTTCTTCTTTGGGACCAGCACTGGGTTTGCTAACCAAGTGGATATTTTTATTTCTCTGATGAATTTTGCTGCGAGCAATCTGTTTACTTATTCTCCAAGCGCTTTCTGCTTGGGTTCTGAAAACCGTCGGGTGGTCTGCTTGATGGGCTTTGCGTCTTTGTAGACTTCGAGTGAGTGCTCGGCGAACTCCCTGGGTATTCCTGGCATATCTGAAAGCTGCCAGGCGAAAATTTCCCAGTACTCACGGAGGAGTTCGACGAGCGCGCTTTCCTATGCTGGCGAGAGGGTAGTGGAGACCATCGCTGTTTTCGCAGAATCTGTCGAGTGCACTTGATGTTTGCGAGTGTCGCTGTTGACACTGAATTCCATCTCTGGTGCGTTTTTCTTTGTGAGGGGCATCACGGAGTGGTCCGTGGTCTTTGCTATTTCCTCTAGTTCTTCTTGCACCCCGAAAGATTTTGCGATCTCATTGAACTCGATGTCGCACTTGTTGGATTTTTGGAAATCTCCGTCGAAGGTGATTGTGCCATATTCTCCAGGTAGCTTGAGCTTCAGATATGCGTAATGTGGTACTGCCATGAATCGTGCGAACGCTGTTCGACCAAGAATGACGTGGTACTGTGAGGGCCAGTAGACTACTTCAAAGTCGAGGAACTCTCTCCTGTAATTGCGTCGATTGCCCAACACCACCTCCAGATTGATTGTTCCGAGTGGACGGATCGCCTTTCATGGAACTATCCCGTGGAAGGATGTTTCTGATTCTACGAGTCCCTCCAGGTTCCTGTTCATCCTACGGAGCGTATCCGCGTAGATGATGTTGATGGCGTTGCCCCCGTCCATGAATACACGAGCTAATTCGTAATTGCCAATTTGTGCTTGGATTACTAGGGCAGCGTGTCCTGGTCGATAGACTCGCGGGGGGTGGTCTTCCTTGGAAAAGGTGATTGGCTGATCCGCCATCTTCAGGTACTCGGGTCTTGCTGGTGGGGTTTGCACAACGATGCATAGTCGTCGTGTGTTTGTCTTCTGAGCTCCGCGGGATGGGCAGACCTTCTGTATCATCCCCAACAGTCCAGCCGGGTTTGGGTATACGTTGGCTCCGGCGTTTACGACGGGTGGTGCAGGTAGTGCGGCTAGCACCGTGTTCTGATTTCCTGGTGGAGGCAAGGCTTGTGGCGGTTGGAACCCTTGGTGTCGAGACATCGTAGTAGTTTACATAGACGGGGGTGCCATGAGACTACGAGTAGAGACGTGGGGGAACGGTATCGCGTTGAAGACAAAGACACAGGATTTACCCAGGTTCGGTACGTCGTGAATATACGACGTTCCTACTCCTGCAATCTCACTAATCAGGGCTAAAGCCTGTGTATACAATTACAATGTGAGGTTAGGTTTAGCTATTCGCTGAGGGTCAGCTTCCCGGCGAGTTAGCCTATAGCTTCTTGTCTATCTATCTTATCTCCCGTCCAGATTTATATAATAGCCGGGTTAGGGCATACAGAGTAGGAAACCTACAAGACTACGGTAACTTCTAACTTGGAAAGTAAGGAATCCGCCCTCTCCTCCAAGCCATATCACGCGGGTCGTGATCCGGGTCCTTCTAGAATCTGGCTTCTGTGCGTCTGCTTACTGGGCCGCCCAATGGACCATAGCCCACTACCACTTGGGCCACCCTGGTAATCAGGCACTTTTGACTACCATCTGATATACCCCTATTCAGTATATATCCGACAGTAGCCCCCAAGAAGGATTAAAACTCTGATTCGCCGCCTTTCGCCAAATGTATAATGTCCAAGAAATATGGGCTAGCAGTCTTGATGCTTCTTATTCTTCTTTTAAAAAGAGATGGTAACGTAAAACTCGGAATTCTGAAAATCCGGCTTTTCTCACACGATCCTTCATGGAGAAGGAACCTCCTACTTCAACACTTTAATCCTGCTGACGTAAGGGACGTTTGGGTTTCGAGTGGGAAACCCAGAAACATATCTCTGACAGATTCTCGCGGGAAACGAGGAGATAGCCATGATCACCCTGTCGATTCATTTCCCGGATTTTCCGGCGAGTGACACGCGTTGATCATCCAACGGTCAAAAGAGTCGTTAGCACGTATCGTGACGGATTTCCGGCTATAAATAGCCTTCTTCATCCTCCCGGTAAACCTTCCGCTCCCACTTCCAACGCCATTATCGCGCCCAAGCTCTCGAGCAGAGAAACACTTCCGAACGCACACCGCGCCCAAAACGTCACCGGAGACGAGCCAGCGCCGCCACCCAATGGCATCTTCGCCGTCTTCGCCCGCACGCACCGTTGCGCAGGACATCGAGGACATAATCAACACAATGGATCCTTTATTGGATTCCCCGACGCGCGCCGGCGACGATGTTCCGGTGAAGACCGCGAGCACCGCGGCGGACGAAGGGAATCCTTCCGCCGTCGCGGATCTTGCGGGCTCGAGCTCCACGCCCTCTCGGCCGTTCGCTCCCGAGACGGCGGAGGCGAAAATTACGCTCCTTGGCGACGAGCTCGCCGCTGCAGAAGCTGCCGCGTCCGCCGCCGCCGGAGCTGACAAAGAACTGGAGACTGCCGGCAACTGGGTTGCCTGCAGAATTCCCCCGTCCCTCCTTCCAAACATGGAAAAGGAGGGGTTAGTGCTGAAAGGGAAGTGGCGGCTTCCGGAGGATGAGAACGAACCCATGCCGAACGACGGCGAACGGGTTCTTCTCTCCTCCCACCTTCTAAGAGGTATGGGTTTGCCACCTTCCGCCTTCTTCCTCCAAGTCCTCTCCCATTATAACATCCAACCCCACAACCTGCCACCAAATTCTATTCTTTATATGGCCGGCTTTCAGGCCCTCTTCGAGGGTTTCCTAGGCATAGAACCTAGGTTAGACTTTTGGTTATACTGTTTCGGGGTTAAGCGGAACTCTTCGGAGGGCGCACTCCCGACTTGCGGAACCATCTCCTTCACTCTTAGAAGATTTAGGGAGGATTGGTTCCCCAAGATCAGAACTTCGGAATCCGTCAAATTCTGGACGGGTTCCTTCTTTTATCATCCCGATGTCCCTTTCCCGAAAAAGGCCATCGGGGTTCCACCTTTCTCAAACACTGTTGTCGTTCCCCAAGAGAATTGGGGAACTGAAGCCATCCAAGTTCTGCCGCCTGATCTTCTAAGGATCAAGCGGCGCATCGCTAAGCTCACTTCCTCTGATCCGCGTCTAACCGGCATGGACACAGTCCTTTGCTGGTTGGATAGGCGGATCCAGCCATTAGCCAATCATGGCGGCCGTCTCCTTTGCGAGTACACGTGCGCCAACGACAAAATGCGGACAACCAGCAAAGACTGGACTGCGAGGGATCTGCGGCGGCGCGTGAACCAGTTGGTCGCATCACGCGACCAATATGAAGCGAGTCGGCCGATGTATACAGCCAACAATCCGGCTCCCAATGTATTTTTTCCGTCATTTGGGTGGAATTTTCTCATGCTTTCTCGGATTTTTTTGCTTCTTACTCTGCTTTTTCTTTTCGATAGATTGTTGAACTTCCTGACTCGGAGCTAGCCTCCGAAGCTGAACTGGAGGCGTTGCGCGCCGCCTTTGCAGGTGGGCGAAGCGCAAGAAGATTTCCTCCTCTGAGGAAATCATCGATCTTGACGGGATTCCCGTCGCCACCTCCAGGTTAGAAAGTCCGGGTTATTTTCTTTTGTCGAAGTTTTCTTTCCTCTTCGGAGTTTTAACTTTTTCCGGGTTTTTGTTTTTTGCCTTTAGCCTGCCTCCCTCTTCCTTAAAGCCAAAGAAGCTGAAAAGGCACAAGTTTGTGTCCAGCAGAGGCTCTCAACCTTCTCCCGCCATCGCACCGGACACACCATCCACGATGGCGGAAGAGCATGCCACATCCCCCACCACCAAGTCGTTGGAGCCCAGCCAGCCCGTTGTGCCGGACACGGACACGAGGGAAAGGGCGGCTCCAGAGGTGGGAAATTCTTCTCGAACAACCGATGAGGAGATTCCCACCTTCGACAAGGACTTCAAGAACCTCAACGACGGCCTAAGCGCGGCCGGAATTCTTTTTGCGGAGTACGCAAAAGAGTTCAATGAAAACTTGGCGGGGTTGCAGCAAATGAGCCAGGTATTTAACTCTAGCCCCCAAGCATTAAGCAAAATGTATACTTTTCGTCTTGATGCTTTTTAATTACTCTTTTCCTTGTTGTGTTCCAGCAAACCGCTGAATCCATTAACATGGAAGTTTTCAATAAACTTTTCGTCAAGAATAAAGAAGTTAGAAATCTTCTTTCTATTCTTGAGGGGAAAGAGGCAGAGCTGGCATCGTCTCAGCTGCAGCTGTCAGAAACAACAGGTAAGCTTTTTTCATCTGAAGTTTTCGTTTCAGCTGTTTGTCTAAGTAATTTTCCGGGATTTTTCTAAACTCGGAATTTTCCTTGCTTTCCAGATGCTTTGGCTAAAGCCAAGCAAATAGCTGAAGATGTCGGCAATGCTGCCAGTCTCCGTGAGGAGAATCTGGACCTTCATAAGCAACTTATGAAGGCCCAAAAGGATCTGGAAGCCAGTAATCTGGCCCTTGGAATTGCTCATTCCAAGGCTTCCGAACAGGCGGAGAAGAATAAGTCCACTATCCAGGACTTGGAAAATGCTCTAAACCTTCGCCTGGAGGAAGGCTCCGAAATCGACAAGCTTATCGGTAAGTTTTACTTCATTTACCATTTTTCCATGTCTTCCTTTCTTTCTGTGCCTTTTTGGTTGTTTTGTCTGGAAAAACAGGAGATAACCCAGATCTCGCTCGGATTGATAGAATCCGAGCCTTTGGGAAGACGTGGACTGTGACCAGAGCTGCTGGCATGCAGCTGGTCAACAAGTTCCTTCCCACAAGGACTGGGGAGTTCTCGGAAGTTGAGAAACTTCCGGGTGCCATCATGGAGGTGGCGGAGTCAAGGGAGTCCATCCTACGCTCCGCTGCACGGGGTGGTGCACACATGGCACTCGGCCTTATGCGTATGCACTACCCTGGTGCAAAGTCTTGGCACGTGGCGTCCGGTATCCCTCAAGGATACACGAAAACCCAGCGAATCACCATCTTTGATGAAATCAAAGTCCACGCCACCAAGATTGCCTCCATGGTGAACATCTCCATCACCTATCCTGAAGAGGAGATCCCTGAAGCCCCCGAGAATGACAGCAGCGAAGAAGACTCGGATGCTTGAAGGGCTGCCGTGAACCTGGATGGTGGAAGTAGACAATAGGAGCATTACTGCACTTTTAAAATGTAATTCATATTGTAATGCTTCTATTCCTTTTGTATAAACAAGAACTCCGCCTTTTGCAGTTTTAATTATGAAATTCCTTGCAAGGTTTTCGGGTTTTAGTATTCCTTTATCTTCTAAGTTCTCTGGCTTATATGCTTTAACTGTCCTTAGTGTTTGAAATGGCTCAATAGTACTTTGAATCATCATGTCGAGTTACTGGGTATAACCAATCAGCTTAAACTCGGAAACATGGATCATACTAAAGGTATTTTTACTAACTAGCTCCAGTGACCCAACACATAAACAATCAGATAATGCTTAGAGAAAAGTAAGGAATTTTTTGAATGAAACTTGGGCACGCAGGCACAATCCAAGTTTCCTTTAGCCGTTAGTAGGCTGAAAATCATTCAGTTTTTAAACACCGAGCACGCAGGCACAATTCGGGTTAAATTGAGTATTTTGTAAGATCATTGGGAAATAGATAAGGTGGAAACATGCTTTGTACTATAATAAACTTGTAAAAACATGGATACCAGAATTCCGACAACTTTATTTCATGATCTCAAAGATGTTTACATAGAAATTGAACTAAGTATAGAAGGGACGTAACTGCTGGATGCTCCAAGGCCTCTTTGTCTCTCCTAGTTCATCATCTATTTTTCTCTTTCTTTTGCGATTCGGCTTTTCGGGATCGTCTTCCGTGTCCCGAATATCTACAAGATAATATGAACCATTTTTCATAGCTTTGCTGATTACAAATGGTCCTTCCCATACTGGGGCCAATTTATGCTTTCTTTGCTGCACCAATCTCAGCACTAAGTCACCTTCTTTAAAAGAACGATGCCTGATTTTCCGACTATGGTAACGTCGTAAACCTTGCTGGTAAATGGCGGATCTTTGAAGCATAAGTTCTTGTTCCTCTTCTAAGAGATCGACGGCATCCTGTCGTGCTTCTTCGACATCCGAGTCATCGAAATCCTGCACTCTTGGGCTATCATGGATCATGTCCGTTGGAAGAATAGCTTTCGCACCATAAACTAGGAAAAACGGGGTTTGCCCAGTTGACCTATTTGGCGTCGTTCGAATACTCCAAAGCACGGAAGGTAGCTCTTCTACCCATGCTCCAGTTGTTCTGTGAAGAGGAGATTCGAGTCTTGGGCGTATTCCTTGCAGGATTGAGATATTCATTCTCTCAACCTGTCCATTGGATTGTGGGTGTGCCACAGATGCGAGATCTAGGCGAATTCTTGTTTGTCGGCAATATTTTGCCAACGCTCCAATGGAGAAATTTGTCCCGTTGTCGGTTATTATGCTGTGTGGAACGCCATATCTCATGACTATGTCAATGATGAAATTTCTGGCAGTTACACCGTCAAGTTTTTTGATGGGTTTAGCCTCCACCCATTTGGTATACTTATCCACAGCTACAAGTAGGTGTGTAAGTCCGTCTCGCGCAGTTTTAAACGGTCCCATCATATCTAGCCCCCAGACCGCAAACGGCCATGTAATTGGGATAGTTTTGAGTGCTCTGGCCGGCATATTGGTCTGCTTGGCGTAATATTGACACCCTGCACATGTATTAACTATGTGCTCCGTATCTGTCTTTGTTGTTAGCCAGAAAAACCCAGCACATAATGCTTTTTTGACTATGCTTTTTGATTGAGCATGATGTCCGCAATCTCCGGCGTGGATTTCTTGCAGGATTTCTCGTCCTTCTTCTGGTGAAATACATCGCAGAAAAATTCCGGAAGTACTGCGTTTGTACAGGCAATTGTCAATTACCGTGTATCCTTTGCATCGACGCTGGATTTGTCTCTGCAAGACTTTGTCTGCTCCTTCCGGGTACTTCTGGTTGACTAAGAAGTTTAAATATGGAATTGTCCAGTCCGGGGTGACGAGCATAACTTCAATTGACTCGAAAGCCAGAGGATAATCAACATCTCCACCTTTTATGGATGGTTCGTGCAAATGTTGGACGAATACACCTGGTGGTAGGATTTTTACCCTTTCTGACCCCATGCGGGCTAACGCATCCGCGTTCCAATTTTCCTCCCTTTTAACGTGGAGTACTTCGAATCCCAAAAAACAAATGGCGAACTCGTCCACCGTTCTCCGGTATTCGGCCATTATAGGGCTTTTTGCATCCCAGGTTTGGTTAAGCTGATGCTGCACCAAATCCGAGTCGCCGTAGCACAAGATGCGTTTAACCCCTATTTCTTTTGCAATGTGCAAGCCATGAAGCAAAGCTTCGTATTCTGCCACGTTATTGCTGGCGTTGAAGTGTATTTGTAATACGTACTCTATTGTATCTCCTTTAGGGGATTTTAAGACTATACCAGCTCCAGCGCCCTCCTTCATCTTGGATCCATCAAAGTGCATGATCCAGTACTCGGACTCCGGCATTGGTGTTTTCTCCATTGCTTCCGTCCAGTCGACGACAAAATCTGCCAAAACCTGTGATTTTATTGTCGTCCTTGGCTGATACTTAATGTCGAAGTCTGCTAGCTCGATACCCCATTTGGCTACCCGGCCAGTTGCCTCCGCATTGTTTATTATATCCCCTAGTGGTGCTTTACATACCACTGTTATAGAATGTCCTTGGAAGTAATGGCGCAATTTTCTAGATGCGAAAAATACGCCATATGCCATTTTTTGATAGTGTGGGTACCTTTGCTTGGACTCGGAGAAAACTTCGCTGATGTAATATACCGGATGCTGATCTGGTATGCTTTGTTCGTCTTTCTTCCGTTCCACAACAATTACTGCACTAATAACCCTGTTTGTAGCCGTGAGGTACAATAACATAGGTTCTTAGTCTTTTGGGGATGCCAAAATCGGAGCTTTCATCAAAGTTTCCTTTAACTGGGTTAACGCTGCATCGGCCTCTTCTGTCCACTCAAATTTGCCGGATTTTTTCAGCAACTTGTAGAGTGGCCAGGCTTTATCCCCCAGCCGACTAATAAATCTGCTGACGGTAGCGGGCGGAACCCGTCAATCTTTGGACATCTTTCACACATGTAGGCTTGGAGATGTTCAAGATGGCTTTGATCTTTTCCGGGTTAACTTCTATTCCTCTGTGAGAAACGATGAAACTCAGAAGTTTTCCTGAGGGAACCCCGAATACGCACTTTGATGGATTTATCTTCATCTTGTAAGTGCGCAAGTTTTCGAAGGTTTATCGCAAATCCTCAAGGAGTGTATCTTTTTCCTTGGTTACGACAGCAATATCGTCCACGTAAACATGGACATTTTTGCCAATCTGACTATGCAAACAACGTTGCATGCAACGCTGGTAAGTTGCACCTGTGTTCTTTAGGCCAAATGGCATGGTTACGTAATAATACGTCCCGTACGGGGTTATAAAAGAAGTCTTAATTTGATCTTCCTTTTTCATGCGTATTTGGTGATACCCGGAATAAGCATCCAAAAAGCATAAAAGCTCAGAGCCTGCGATGTCATCTATTATTTGATCGATTCGCAGTAACGCGAACCTATCTTTTGGACACAGTTTGTTCAAGCCGGTGTAATCTATACACATTCTAAGAGCAGTAGTGTCTTTCTTCGGTACTAATACCGGATTTGCAGACCATTCAGTGTGGATTACTTCCTGAATGAAATCTGCTGCTAAAAGCCGGATAATTTCCTTGCCAATAGCCTTCCGTCTTCTTCCATCAAATCGACGTAGACCTTGTTTGACGGGTTTGGAGCCTGGAATCACATTGAGTTGATGCTCAGCAAGTTCCCTGGGTACGCCTGGCATGTCAGCTGGACACCAGGCAAAAATATCCCAGTTCTCACGGAGGAACTTGATGAGCTCGCCTTCCTATTTGTCGGTCATCCCAGTTCCTACTACGATGAATTTTGTCGGATCTTTGGGATCTAGGATTACCTGTCTTGTATTCTCGGATGCCTTGTAGCTATCTGCTGGCTTCCGGGTTTCTTTTCCTGCCGGCATTTCTGTCGGCGATACCTCCTTAGCCAGCTCCTTCAGTTCTTCCTTTTCTATAACTCTCTGAGCGCAAAGTGCGTTTTCTTTTTCCAGCTCGTTTGCGAGCTTAAAGTCTCCAGTTATGGTGATTACTCCTCCTTTGGGCCCTTGCATCTTCAGCTTGTTGTAGATATAACATGATCTTGCCATAAATTTGACAAAAGTTGGACGTCCGAGTATTGCGTGATACACGCTTTCGAACGGCGCCACCTCGAAGGATACTTTTTCCTGACGGAAGTGATCTTTTTCTCCGAAAGTGACGTCTAGGGAAATTTCTCCTAGGGACCGTGCTTGTCTGCTAGGGACAATGCCATGGAAGCGTATGTTGCTGTAATTGAGCTGGGACTCGGAGATTTTCAGATGCTTCAGCGTATCCAGATACATTATGTTAATGTTGGATCCTCCATCCATCATCACTCTTCTTAGCCTAGTGTTCTGGACAATAGGGCTTACAACAAGAGCTTGTGTGCCGGGTTCACGGATGTTCCCGGGATGATCAGACTGATCCCAGGTAATTGGTGTGTTCGAATACTTCAAGAATTTCGGGGTTGCCGAAACAACCGCGTTTATTTCTCGAAGCGTTCGTTTGGCCACCTTTGCTGACGGAGTTGCTAAGAACGTTAACAGTGCCTCTCCATCAACCCTCGGAAATTTGGGTTCGCCTTTTCGCTGTTGTTCCTGGATTTTTTCATCAGTGTCCGATTCACTGTCTTCTTTCTCAGCTTCTGGCTTTTGTTTGGAGAATTTCCTTTTGGAACTCTTCCCCTTATTTCCGGATCCTGCACTGCCTTTCATGTGCTTATTCAGCCGGCATTGCGCGTTCGTATGGGTGGGTTTCCCAAATTGCGAATGGTGGACACAGGGTTCTGACTTAATCTTCTCCCACTCTTCTTTAGTGTAGTTGATTGGTTCTGAACTACGTCCTTTCCATCTATTCCCTTTTTCACTTCCAAAGGCTATGTTCACTTCTTTGGGTTTTGGTGTTGCATCTGAAGTTCCTTTTTTCTCAGGGCGAGGATTTTTCTTGGCTAGTATCAGTGCGTCGATATTGCCTCCTCTTGCTCTGATGTCGTCTTCGGCTGCAGCGTGTTCATTGGCGGTTGTAAGCATAGATCCGAGATCCTTGTGTTGTTTGGAACCGACCATGAACGGTACAAGTCCGGGTTTTAGGCCGTTGACGAAAGCATGCATTGCTTGTACGTCAGTTACTCCAGAACAACTATTCTTCATTGCAGTCCATCTGGAGATGAAATCCACGTATGGTACATCCTCGAATTGGGTGCAACGGTTCAGCTGGTTGATGCTGTTCGGGCGTTTGTACGTTCCCTGGAAATGCTGAGTGAATACTCGAGCCATATCATCCTAGCTGTCGACGGTTCTTGATGGCAATCCATTGATCCAATCTCTGGCTCCATCCAGTAACATTATGGGGAGAAACTTTACAGCTTCTAGGTCTGTCCCATTGTTAATCTGGACGGCTGTATAGTAGTCTGAGAGCCAGGTATCCGGGTCTGTACTGCCGGTGTATTTCTGGTACGTTGGACCGACCTTGGCAAAGCCAGAATGCAGGGTTATCCTTCGGATCCTATCAGTGAAACACTTAGACCCAAAGTATAGATCATCCTTTTCTGCCCTATCCATGTGTGCGGAACATCTTCCGGCTGAATGGACAGAAGGGGATCTACTCCTTTCTTTTCCATTGTTGCGCGGACACGCTTTTCCGGGATCGTTTCTACTTCTTCCGAGATCACGTCCTTTTGGATGAGGCGGAGTTCTACTCCTGTGCCTTTCTTTGTCCTTAGGAGGTGTCCGAGATCTCTCACTTCTGTGAGGTACGTCATGTCTTCCAGTTTTTTCAGCTGGGTGTCTTGGAGGTGGCATTGCTTTGCCGTCGTTCCGGTGTTTTTCTTCCCGATCGTGGGGTTTGGGTCCACCTTTCGGGAGATGGGGTCCGGTTCTAGACGCTTCATCCCTATTGTCGGGATTTTTCTTGTCTTTTCTCGGATCCGCTTTTTTATCCTTTGAATTGTCTGAATCTCCACGTTCTTCCGGTCCAGGTGCTCCAGTGGCGCAAGTAGCTGTTTTGCATAGGGCGGAGTCGTCATGCAACTTCCCTGATCGCTCTTGGCCCCGCTGTTGTTGTTGCAATGCTTTTCCTAAGAAAGCATACACCCCTTGGAGTTTTCCGCCGTTGGAGTACATGTCATTGTTGAGGATGGCGAACGCTGCTTCCGCGTTTTCTGCTACGGTTTTGTATATTGGTTCGCCTCTAGCGTCCTTGCCGTTTACCTGCTTTTGCCAAGATGGGTTATGAAACCTTTCCTTTGGCGGCAGTACTTCCGGTCTTACGATTCCGGGTAACCTTGTAGGTTTTATAGCAGATCTATTCTTTCTCTCGTACTCCTCGATTTCTTCCTTCATGAGCTTGATGTCATTCTGGGTTTTTTGGAGGTGTTCTCGAGATCTGAGTAGATGTTGTTGTTGCCGTTGGAAAACTCGTCTCCTAGCTTCCAGCATCTCAGGGGGTTCGTTTGGACCCACTGGCGTTTGTAACAGATCCTGTTCTTCTTGTTCTGTCATTGGCGGAACAAGGATTTCCTTGGTCTTCTTCTCCGCAGGCTTTATTCCGCTTGCATCTCCTACTTCCGGGCTTTCATCAGCTGGATCAGCCGATTTTTTCTTCCGGAGTTTGTACTGGAGTTTTTTAGCGGCCTTGTGCCTTTTCTTGGAAGAGGGAGGCTTTTTAGCAAGTTCATCCTCTGTCAATTCCTTGACGTTGGGAAATATCGGAGATGTTTCTCCATCTTCTCTCTCTTCCTCTGGCGGAGGGGTTTTAGGGCTTTCCTGATTGCCGGCATCCGTGGTTTCAGCCGGTTTTTCCATTAGTACTTCATGGAATCCCTCTTGAAGAGACTTCACTTTTTTCTCGAAGGTGTCCTCATCTTCATCTTCGGAATCGAAATCATCCGATCCGGTTTCTGACTCTAATCTCGCCTCAATGGCGGCTTGCACAGAGTCAGCTTCCGAGTTCATCGCCATGTTGACGGATGTCGGATCTTCCACCTCTGTGGTGGGTGTGCTATTGTCTGCCTCCTGCATGGGATTTCCTCCATCCGTGTTTTCGGCGACTTCGGATTGCACCATACCGATAAAGTGTGTATCACTTTTATGTCGGCGATCTGAGCAAAATCCGGGATCATAGTCATCCTTGACTGGGTATAGGGCGGGTGGGAAAAATTTGCTTCCACCGCAAAACCCCATGGCCTCTGCAGTTAGTCCGATAAAGATATTAGCAGATCCGATCGGTAACACGCAGGCACTTACCAGATGATTTTGCGCCGGTATGTAGGATCCATTGTCAAGGAAGCGTCTGACGTCATCGTCGAACTCCAGGCTTCCGACAGTTATGGAACTGCCGATCCCGCCGAGTATCCCAGATTGGAACTTAACGCCTGACGTTGTTTGCCCCACGGTGGGCGCCAACTGTCGAGACATCGTAGTAGTTTTCATAGACGGGGGTGCCATGAGACTACGGGTAGAGGCGTGGGGGAACGGTATCGCGTTGAAGACAAAGACACAGGATTTACCCAGGTTCGGTACGTCGTGAATATACGACGTTCCTACTCCTGCAATCTCACTAATGAGGGCTAAAGCCTGTGTATACAATTACAATGTGAGGTTAGGTTTAGCTATTCGCTGAGGGTCAGCTTCCCGGCGAGTTAGCCTATAGCTTCTTGTCTATCTATCTTATCTCCCGTCCGGCTTTATATAATAGCCGGGTTAGGGCATACAGAGTAGGAAACCTAGAAGACTACGGTAACTTCTAACTTGGAAAGTAAGGAATCCGCCCTCTCCTCCAAGCCAGATCACACGGGCCATGATCCGGGTCCTTCTAGAATCCGGCTTCTGTGCGTCTGCTTACTGGGCCGCCCAATGGACCATAGCCCACTACCACTTGGGTCACCCTGGTAATCAGGCACTTTTGACTACCATCTGATATACCCCTATTCAGTATATATCCGACACTTGGTCTCCTCCTCCTGAAAGTTGCGGGTAGCCTTGACTAGCTGCTGATCTACTCTTCTTCGAGACGGCCTCGTGGATTTCAATGAACTTTCGGCAATCCTTGAGAAGGTGTGTTGCCTTAGTTTTGCCCGTGCGCTTATCTGTAAATAGATGTAGCGAGCAGTATCCGTCGAGGTCCTCCTCGGGAGTTTTGTCCCCAGTCTTTGGTTTCCACTTGCGATTTCCACGGCGTACGTTATCGCGATTTCGCGTGAATTCCGCTGCTACCGATTCTTCTCGGTCGTCGTGATCGTAGTATTTCCTTCTTTTCGACCGTGGCGGTCGTCCTCGGGTGCGGGCGAAGATGCCCTCTCGTTGCGCACTGAGTCCTCTCTGTTAGCCCATCTATCGGCTATGATCATCAGTTCTCCAATAGTCTTGGGTGCGGCTCGTCCCAGTTCTTCTCTGAAAGCAGTTCGTCGAGCGCCTTTTGCGAAGGCTTCACCTGATACTTCCTCTTATATGTTTCCTGCGGTGTTCCTGAGCGTGGTCCATCGCTGGATGTATTCTCGAGTGGACTAGCCACTCTTTTGTTTGCAGGCTCGCAGTTCCTCGATGGTCATCGGTCTTTTGTAGGTGGCTTGGAATTTTTTGCAAAAATCGAAGTGTAGATTGTCCCATGATGCGTAGTAGGACTTCGATCTCGCTTCCTGCCAGCTACGTGCCGCTCCTACCAAGTGTAGATTGAGGTACTGCATAGCCGTGTTCTTGTTCCCACGTTGGCATTTCACTGCCGTGAGGTAATCGTTTAGCAATGACGAAGGTTCGAGTGAACCATCGTATTTTGTTACTTCTGTGCTGGGCTTGAATCTTTTGGGTAGAGGCGCCTCGCGGATGCTGCGAGCGAAACACAGTGCGCCGCAGGTCTCGTCATCAGAAGAACCAGATGAGGAGCGCGCGCGGTTCCTTGCTGCTCTTGCCATGTCCACTCTATTTTGCGCGATATCCGACCGTGCATTATAACCAGGCTAATCGCGATCAATTTCTTTCCTTGGTTCCTTGCTGCGTTTTCGCGAGCGGCTGTTGTGATGTCGCGAGCCGAGATCTTTATTCCTTGGGCTACCTTTGCTGATGCTTCGGCTGTCATCACGTCGCCAGGCTTCTTTTCCTCGACCACGCCGAGGCAATTTTTCTCTCCTGTGCGAGGCACTCCTGCGCCTACGCGACGCTTCATTCTCCTTCTCCTTCTGTGCGGCAGCTTTCCTTAGATCATAGGAGGCGAGCATTGAGGTCGCCATGCCTAATCCTTTCCGAACCTGCTTGTATTGCTCCGCTCGGGGGTCGTTTTCCCCTGGTTGATTCATCTGCATGTAGGTTGTTGCGGCTAAGGCTGCGGCAGCGGGAGTTTGCGGATAGACATTTCCTTCCTCGTCAACCCGCATGAGGGAAGGTCCGACTGATCTGCTGATCCCGCCTAGGGACTCGTCGTCGATGGATGCGGTTCTCGATGCGTATCCCTTCCTTGCGGGTCGGGTTCCGACATAAGGTGTTAGGGATAGCTTGGCCCGGCGTTGACTTGATTCGTCCGCTAATTTTTTCCGATGGGCCAGATCTATCCGAGCTTCTTTGATTGCGGTGGCCGCTCTCACTAGATGGTAGTGGTAGGCGACCATGTCTTCGTGTGGGGCTCCGGCTGCAGGTGGTTTGCTCGTGCGGATGGCCTCCTTTGCTCTGTCCCAAGCGTCTCGCGAGACGCCAATCTCAGCGCGTTCCTTTGTACTGTGTTCCGTTTGTGGGGGTGGTTGTTTCGATCCTGCCATGCAGACCTGAGCCAGTCGTGGCTCGTGAGTCCTAGGCGTAACTTGGAAAGCTTTCTTGACCCGAGAGGGTTCTTCTGTAGAGAGGGTATGGAAGTTGCTGGCGTTGAAGCGGATGGACTCACCACTTTTCTCCAAGTAGGGTCGCGAGTCGACAGCTCCTGACTCAGATCCTGATTCCTCAGGGAAGTGGAGGATCCCGTCTTTGTTGGTGTAGAACTTGAAGCTTCCGAACGTCAAGGTGACGCTCTTCTCGAGATCGCCGAATACTGGGCGTGATTCCGGCGAGTGAGGGGTGACCACGACAGATCCGATCCGAATAGGTTTGGTCAGAGTCGAGGTCGAAGGTTTCCAACGTGAGTTGGTTGATGAAGCCGAAGATGCCGGAGATCCAGCGCCCGTCGTTGCCACAGACGGCGCCAATTGTCGAATATGCATCTCAACAAGTCCCTCGGGTGAACCCATATGGTTTTGAATAGGAGAACCTGTAGGCGCTGGTGACGATCGTCGGCTAGACAGAAGGCACGATTTACCCAGGTTCGGGGCCCTCGTAGAGGTAAACCCTTACTCTTGCCTCTGTCGATCTGTATTATCGAATAGATAGGTTACAATGGGGGTCGCTCAAGTCGAGAGTATGATCTCGAGCTCAAGGCTTGGTGGTGCGGTATTGCTTGGTCCTCTTCCGGTGGTTCTCCTGGCCTTATTTAGATGGCCAGGTCTCAAACCGTACCCGGGGAGGACTCGAACTCTAACCCTATGTCGGTTACAAGTTTCCTATCTTAACCCGCAAGGCATTGCGGGTGGGCTTCAACTGGGACTTCTAGAATAGTCCAAAGGCTTCCCTTCTTAGGCTTCAGTCTTGGGCCTAGGACCGGGTGTCCTTAATCGCCGGGTCCAAGGTTCATCCCTTCGTCACCCTCCACCACACCATGGTAGGCCCGTTGGATTCCTCCGACTTGCAATCTTTCTCAGTGCCCTTTTGTGAGCGGCGAATCTGACTGTATTTGGCCGCCCACTCTAAGCCGCAACCATTACTGTAGATCGACAAGCTCTTGAGGGCTATATCTGTTGGCTCTACCATCACAAGTCCTACATACATACGGTGCCAGTTAATTATGCCATGGACCCCGAAGTTGACGATAATACACATACCCCATTGCTCCCTACACCTCGTGTAATATATGACATGTGACGATCATGATTGGCCCGAGGAGGTAGGCAACCAACGCAAGGTCAAATCACTCCATTGTTTCCCAGCCGAGTTGTGTGTGCAAGTAGATCTGAGGAATGATGCGGGTCTTTCGATTCCCAACAGTGAAGGAGGTGTTCCCATCAGTGAACAATGTGGTTGCTCCCTACCACCCAAGCGATCTCTTCATTGTGCGGTTGCTCCCTACAACTCAAGCGATCTCTTCATTGTTCTCATCATATACACTCCAAAAATTTACGGAGCGGATTTTTTTTTACTATAATTATCATTGGGGTAGATGTATCTATACACATTTTTATGTTAGATACATCTATTTCAATCCATTTCACCGACAATTATTTTGTGACGGGGAGAGTATACACTCCAAGCGATCCCTTTATTGTTCTTATCATACAATAAGACATCTACAATATCTAAATGGGAGTAACCCACTAAGTTTATTTCTCTTGACAAGCAAGCTATCCACCTCATCAATCATCCTCGAGCAATCCTAACTTGCCATGTCATGCAAGACTACACATCATCAGCTACTATTTCTTAGTTTTATTTATCAATTTAATTTAATCTCCATCGTGACCATACCAATCATCTCTTTGTCTCCTCAACTCCCCGCCTACGAGAAACTTCGGTGGTACTCTCTTTGTCTCCACAACCCACCAAAGCAGTCGAGCGGGCAGACCTCACTTTATTACCTCTATCCACCAGTTACGTGCAGAAATCAACTTCCTACCCACACCATTCTCCCCTACAAATGTTGCAGACTAAACCAGCTTCCTCATCACCGTCTACACCACACGCTTTGCGCTTCTGCGCCATGTTTTTCCCTCCCATGGTTCGCACATATCTTCTCCACGTTACCGCCATCTGCAGCACGCCGTTCGCTACTCCCGTTCCACGGAGCGGAGGAAGTTACAAAGCGAGACCGTCCTGGTGTTTCATGGGTGTCGACACAAAACACCGGTCGGGTCGTTCGGCTCTGTAGTTCGTTTTTTCTATTCTGGAATTCGTGGAAGAGGCCAAGCCGCCAAGGAGACAAGCGCGGGACGCCTTTCCGTCTTATACATAGCCCTGGCTGCGGTATGCTGGAGATCCAAATCTTCTACCTATGTAGGTTAAACTGTTTTTTTTTAACCCGCAAAACGGGTGCATCAAAGGGTTACTCTGTTTTCACATATACATAGTATTTAGTTACTATTGGATACTTTTCTTTCATTTAATCTCCAAGATAATCATTATCACTTGATGCTGGCAAATTGCGGCTATGCATCTACAAGACTGAAGCTGTGCCATTTGTGGAATGTTCAATCGATGAACTCAATAGTTTTTTGTTGTTGAAATATGTGCAATACTAATTTCTGATGTTATCGAGCATTGTACATTGTGGCAAGCAAATTGTTGTTGATTTCTTTGCTATTGTCTGCTCCATTTGTCATCTAACATATTTTATCACCTCTGTTGCCATGTCCGGATATACTTCTTTTTTCAGTGGAATGTACATAGAGCAATTTTACTGTCCAGTGTGCAATTTATGGTCTTAAATTTCTATAAGAAAACTCTTAAGTCTTAATTATAACAGAATAATTCTACAGGTTCCCACAGCAACGCGCGGGGTGTCATCTAGTATGTTCAATACTTATATAATTTTGTGATTTCGCGGGTGTGAATCGGACATTGCACTCGCATGCTTACACGGTTTGGCCATGATATCTATTTACATGGAACAAAAACCTAAATAAAATTAACTTGGTCAAAATTAAATGAATAAAAAATCTACTATATTATTTGAGAGACGTGCGCTGCACCAGGTGCACATTTACTAGTAAGCACAAATGCACAAAGGCTTTATTTGATGGCGAACCGTATATTGAAGCATTCGTAATTGATACCCGGTAAAAGGAAATGGGTTCGTCCTCGGTATGTACAGAAGACCAAAACGCCACGTGTGTTTGATGTTGACTTGTAGCTCCTTTTCACGAAGATGAAACGTGCTTTGGAGAACTTACGATCCTAGAAATAATGCAAATACAGTAAAAGGAAATGGGTTCAACGCGATTAAGCCGATGAATTTTTTTAGACGTGCAACAAATCAGGAGCTTACCAAAAAAATAGTGTGGACTGACACGACGAGAGTCTATAAGATATAACTTTACCTGTGGAAATATTTTTTAATTTTTTCCTTGGCGTTGATGATGATGTGCCCACGTACCATTATTTTTGTTGGTTTTAGCCGGCCCGACGACGTGTGACACGTGTCAAGCTGAAAGAAATACAGCAATGGCAGCCCCGACGCGTACTTAATTATAACTAGCCAGGGTCTGGCGCGGCGCACGCCGCGTGGTGTTGGTTTCTCTTGACTGGTTCGCACTATGTTTTGGAGCGTTTGTTTATGTAATACGATGTCAGGGGTGGTTCACATGGTTATATCTAGTAACTAAACACCGTTTGCAAATCATAATGGGAAAGAATGTTTACCACATTCAGTCAGAAACAGAAGAAGTGTTGTTACAGAAAGCTTCAAGTTAACAACTTCCAGTAAAAATTCAAAGGAAGGTTAGCAAGACACCGACGAAGTGGTTAAATTTCAAAATAAATATAATGATTACATAAGCCAGAAAAATTAGTCATTTTTTTTATCGGAAAGGGCTAGCAACTTTGGCAGAACAATCTTGCTGAATGCAAATTCCATCGTTCACTTCGCTTGAATATATTTGCCCAATCTACCTTAAACAGATGTTCGAGCACCAAAAGACGGAACACCGAAAATAACCCAAAATAAAGTAGAGCAAAAGGAAAGTTTTCAGAAGTTGGAGAAAAAAACTTGCCGCTCGAGTTTGCTCGGATACATAAAGTACAACTAAATTACTATATCATCTCACAAGAAGATAGATGGTGATTAGGCCTAGGAACAGCACCCAAAATAAAGCATTTCATATGAAATAAATGATCACTTCTTGAACTCCCATTTGCTCAGCAAAATTGACAAAGTTCACAGGGCACGATCAAATCAGAAATGCCTCTTGGTTGAAATTAAGTTCACAGGGCTTGTTGAGCGGCTTCAGGTGTGGATGCATCATCATTAAGAACTAATTGCTAGAGCCTCTCACAAAGACCTAATAATCATGCTGAAGTCGACAAATGAAACCAGCCCGCCAATGAGTATCCATCCCCTCGTTCATTTGTAGAATGCCTTCACTTTCTTCTTCATGTTATCACCTCGATGTCAAAGGGGTATTAGACAAAGCTACTTTGAACATTGACAACATTAGTAACTCATAAACTTCAGGTAAAAGTTAAAAATCGCTTTATTTCATAGTTACCATCAGTCAATGCTATAACATGTCTAAATGAAAAAAAATCAGCAAACTCATAAGAGTGGACGGAATTGCATACTATAAAAGGAACTATAAGACACAGTTCACTAAAAATAATCACATCTCTAAAGAATGGTGACTATTTATAAATTAGTAAACCAATCTTTTGCAATAATTAATCATACTTGCACATTAAGGTGCAACAAAACTCTGGTTACTTCTGAATTCGTAGTAGACCATTCAAAACAAAGAAAAATACTCATCGTCTCATCAGATTGATAAATATTAAAATAATTTGCCTTTCATCTATTTGTAAGGTGGTAAGATTTCTCTGACGAAGATATAAACAGTGATAAGTGGATTTTGTGCACATCGAATATATATTACTCTATGTAGAAAATAAACAAAGCATTAGTATGTCGATTATAAATTTATTCAAGCATGTGTTAACTAATTTTATCAACACAACTTCAGACATAGATAAGTACGTAAGCTTTTAACTAATGTCATAGAGAAAAATAGTCAACATTGATAGAAGGGAGTTATGTCCATTGTAATTTATCGATAAACAATTGCATATAGTAAGCTACTGATTGGTGAAAGATGAATTGAATGCTACTTTCAGGCAAGATTCTTGCACTCACTATTAAGATAAACCAGAATATTATTTTCCTCACAGGTAAGATAATTGTAATCAGAAAGATATAGCATACCTAGGCCTTTAGCTCGATGGACCAGAAAGCTCGATTCTACTTGCGGAAGCCACTGGTGGTGTATTCTGCAAAATGCAGATAGGGGATGCGAAGCTGACACAACCAAGCCTTGCTATATTGAGGAGAGTGGAGTCTTCATACCTCGACCTTATCCTGGATAAAGAGTACACAATTTAACTGATAATCGTATAATGAGAACGAACATATGTATCATTTAGCTGACCAAACATTCATAACTCTTCAGTGAATGAAGACATATAGTAGGTTAGTTTATAAACGCTAGCTATTTTATAGTAACATACTATAAATACTGTCTAATAGAGCATTTCATCGTTCGTCATGCAACAGTAGGTAGATTTCATCTGTACGCTTTTCATCATCTTTAGTTGGTCCTGACAGTATCGAACTATATTAATAATATTGTCATGCATTCAGATAAAATATTTAAAAGTAGTGCTTTTCATCATCTTTAGTTGGTCCTGACAGTATCGAACTATATTAATAATATTGTCATGCATTCAGATAAAATATTTAAAAGTAGTGCTATCAGGTTGGTAGGCTCGCCGGTTTGAAAACGATGATTTACTTTCCGGGGAAGAGTTCCTTGGCTGCCATCATTTTTCTGACGAGATGTACTGTGTATACAAATTGCAGTTGCATAGTAAGAGATAAGTATACTACAACTCTTCTTTGCCACTGGTGATTGCTAATATCTTGATTTTACTTCTCTTCTTGTCAGTCTAAAAAAATTCCAAGCAACCAATACCAAAGAGTCTTTAAGCAGAACAAACAATAGAATAGGAAAAAATTCAGATAATTACCTTGTCTTACTCTTACTCTGTAGGCATATCAAGCAATTTAGAATCAAATGTGAAGGAAGGGGTCATCTTCGATTGCATACATTGACTGAAATCTACACACAAACATGGATAGACGCAAGTAGGAACTATTTGTTAGACGGCAAGAATCTCATCGAGCTTACTTTGAAAAGAAAGATAAACCCAACTAATGCTCCAAGACAGAAATAGTGACATACTTTCTCAATGGTGTAGGATGAATAATGCCGCAGGACAAAGAAAACACTCGATGGCTGGAGAACATCAGAACTCAAAATCCTACAGTTCGAGGAAAGGCGTCAACTGAATGAACGAAACAAAAACTCATACATTAGTAGAACATGAATAGACTGTTGAGCCGCACCATCTCCATAGGAACGCTGCAACTGCAAGAGGAGTGCTTGTTGTTCAACTTAGAGAACAGTCTACTTCAAGGGATACCTGAAAAAAGAGCCAGAAAAGAACAAAAGGACAATCTCCGATGGCTTCAGGCCGCTGTTGTCGTCTCCTCCCCTGAACCGCGCGCCCAACTGCTTAGTGGCCGGAACACATTAGCGCGTAGGTCACCGCCGCAACGTCGCCATGTGCCGGCTGCAGCGCGTGCGCCGAGTGCCACCCGAGGAGCACCAGGCGCTCCAGCGTGTCATTCGCGCTGCGAGCAGCTCCCAGCTCCACAAGGACCCGCTAGAGAGCTCCTCAACGACGGACCGATTCCTGCCCTCATCCTCGTGAGTCCTGCCTCGCGACGACATCACTATGCTCTAATGGCGTGACCTGCACAAAAATAAAACAAAAAAGTTCTCAGAAAAGAATAGGTAACAGAAGGAAAAAATTGGAGCTAAGCAGGCTGACCCTGCCCTTAATTCCACTCACCTGCATCTGCCGATGTCGTCATCTCCGCCCCTGGAACGCGCGGCCAGGTGCTCGGTGGGCGGAAGACATTTGTGCGTAGGTCTCTGCAACAACGCCGCCCTATGCCAGATGGAGGGCGCGCGCCGACTGTCGCCGGAGGAGCCCCAGCCGTTCCAGCGCGTCATTCGCGCCGCGTGCCGCGGCCAGCTCCAACAGGAGCCGCCAGAGCTCATCTCGGCCAGTTCGGCGATACGCCGGAGCTCCTCCACGACTGCCCGATTCCTGTCCTCCTCCTCCTCAGTCGTGCCTCGCGACAACAACACTACTTTCTAATGGCGTGAGCTGCACAAAAAGAAATAAAAATCTCAGAAAAGAATGGGTAACTGAAGAAATCGCGGGATGTAAGAAACGGGTAGAGGAAGGAGCACCTGAGGAAAAAGACGGGAAGGCCTGAAGCCAAGCATCTGAAGAGAAACTGAGGAAGAACAACAACAAATCAAGAAGTAAGCAGCAACCTCAGATCTAGAAAGAGGCAGAGAGCACGTCGGGCACTCCGATATCCAAACTCAGAGAGCCTAATGTCCAAGAATGAGGAAGAGTGTCTACTGTTCTACCGCCTTGACCGGATGAACCTGAAGCACCGCTTTGACCACGTAAGAGACAAAACAAAATGGGGATAACGTGGCCCACCACGATCGCAATGCGTGAAACTCGAGATGGGCAAGCAACGGAGAAAGTCTCACAGGTGTCGCCACCTAAAATGAGGACGTGACCACCAAAATTCAGAGAAATCGGGAAACGGACGCAGTTTAGGATATTACTTATTATCTGTTGCTAGCTTTGCAACGAACTAGTACTGGCTAGTAGCCATCCATTTTAAAACACGGATCTAACTTATCACAAGAAATGCAGTATTAAGTCAGCATTTTAAATGGACACGACTCGCTATCAGAGAAAAATGTCATGCAACGCCTTCGATGAACACGTATTTTAGTATTCGCGCCTCAACAAAGTCGTCTTGTAAGGGTACTAAAGATTCTCTTAGATTGTACTAAGAAAAATTAGCGTTGTGTAAAACAAGATAAAACTAGGATCCATGTATAGTGGAACCGAAAGAGAAAACACTAATGAATATAGGGAAGAACTACACAAAGAAGACTCGGAAAAATGGCAAACGGATGGCGACCATGTCAGACGGGGCGCCCGTGTCGGCCGCGCCTCTCCTCCGATGAAGCTGCCGACTTGGCTCTTCCTTGCGCTCGTGGCCGATGGCCCCTGGTCGGGTGGGTGTGACGGTGGATGCTACAACGGCGCTATCGTCGCTTGACCCGGTGAGGGGACTTCGGTGGTCGGACTTCGCCGATGAGGAGGATGCAGTGGAGGCGGAGTGCCTGGAGGTGGAGCGTCGCTGCTCGCCACCGACTCTGTCCATTCTTGCGGATTTCCTCACGGTTGAGTCACTCTCACCACGGCGAGCTCCGGTTCCTCGCAAATCCTCCGTGACGTGGCGGTGGCATCCCGACGGACGTTCCCAGGTGGTGGTGGCGGCTGCCCTGTTAGCTAATGGGGACGCTCCTGAGAGGGAGAAGGCGGTGACTCCGTGGTCCGCCCCTGGAGACGCTACCCCTAGGTCGCCAACGGCCGACGTGGTGGTGGCGCGCTGCCGCCCGGGTTGGGCTCCGTTCGTCTCCGGTTTGGGGACGAGGGAGAGGGGGCGCTCGGCTCCGTGCTTGGGCCTGGGCGGGAAGACGCGTGGAACCCAATTCCTGCATCGGCGGGCCTGGTAGCCCGGCCTATTATGGGCTGGCGCAGCCAGGACCCCTGAGTGGTTGGTGGGTTGCCATCGGCCCAGCAAAAAAAGGCCCATCGCATCCTCACCTTGGACCCCGAAGGGTTCTCGGGCCTTGGAGTCATGGTTTCCTGGACAGACAGGTCGTTTTCGCTCCCAGGCGCGCAGGGTTGTCTCTATGCCACCGCCACCGCCGCTCCTCCGCACTTTTGTCGCCGTTGTCACCGACTCGATGAAGCTTACAAGGGAGGAAGGCTCCCCCTCTTTCGTAGGCGCTCTTCGGTTCCTCGATCCCCGCCACCTGTGCGTGTGCTGCCACAGCCGTATAGGCCTCCACGCCGGCCAGGTCGCCGAAGGGCGCGCCTCCCCTGGTTGCCGGTTGCGGACGGGCCGGGTGTAGTCCCCTCGTCGTTCCCCTAGGCGTGGCGGCTCGGGGTGGGGCGAGCGCAGGTCGGGTGGATCACCTACGCATAAGGGATCGCCGGGGTCGCAAAACCGTGAGGCTTCCCTGCACAATGAGCTGCTACGGGTAGAGAGTTCCCGTGCATCTACTGGGCAGGGACAGGGGCGCTCCGTGGTGGGTCGGCGCTGGACCGACCGGTGCAGGGTGCTGCCCGAGGCGCGCCTCGGTCGGATTCTCTGAGTTCACGGTGCGATACCTCGGGGGAGGGGGTTGTTCGTGGCGGACATATCGTGGTTAGTCCCCTCGTGATGATGCTCGGCCCCCGGTGGGCGAGGGTCCGACGTCGATTCCTAAGAAGAAGAAGTAGAAGAAGGTCGTGCATGTGGATGGGGTTGTTGCGGCTAGCTCGTTGGTGCTCGCGGGCATGATGACGGGGGGCTACCAGGTGGTTCCTCTCGCCCCATGGCTCCCGTGGGGACGTCCCAGCCGTTACGGAGAGAAACTGTAGCGCTCCTAGGCCATGGCATTGATGCACGATTTTACTACATCGACCTTGGGGGGATCAAGCTCTCCATGGTCCTTCCGGACCCAGCCAAATCACCATCTGTGGAGATCTCCGCTGAGTCGATTCGCGCGGAATTCGTGATGCTTGAGCCGTAGGCCCTTTGGGTGGTGACTGAGTTGTCACCCTCAGAGTTTGTTGTGGAGTTCCATTCTATGGCGCTGCTCAAGGCCTTGTCCTGGGGCGAGGCTACCACGCTTCCAGCGCGAAACCTCAAGTTCTCCATCGAGCAGTCCTCCATCGACTTAGCTCCGCTCTCCACTCTCGCTTATGTCTGGATTATAATTCACGGGATCCTACCTGAGGCGAAGATTGTTCCTATTGTGGATCAGATCTCTCAGGCGGTGGGTCGCCTTCTGGAGGTGGACGAGACCTCGCTCCCGGGGCGTGGTCTTGTGCGTCTGCGGATGATGGTCCCGGGTGTGTCAAAGATGGATGGTACTCTGCCTCCCTTCTACTTCGATGGGATGGAGAAGATCATGAGCGTGGAGGTGGAGGCGGAGGGTGCTCGGCTAGGATCCTCGCCTTCGCCTTCTCGCCGGTCCTCGTCCCCACCCTCATAGCTCCTCGGAGGACGAGATGACTCATTGGGTGACGACTCCGACACCGTGCCTCGGGAGGATGTGCCCCCTGCTACAGTCACGACTCCTCCACAGTCGCGCCTCAACTGGGTGGGGCGACGGTTAACTCTTCTGCCGCTGCGGTGAATATGTACTCGACACGGCGGACGGAGTAGACGAGGTGGACGAATTCGACGCGGTGGAGACGTGCTCGACACGACGGACGAAGTCGACGCAGATTCATGTAGTCGATGAGGTGGACGGAGTCAACGCGGTGGTCATGTAGTCGACGAGGTGGACGGAGTCGACGCGGTAGAGGTGTACTCGACACGGAGAATGGAGTCGCCGCGGTGGAGATATACTCGACACGACGGACGGAGTAGACGGGGAGGTCGTGTAGTCAACATGGCATGGTCGATGAAGGAGCTAAGTCGCCCGATTAATCGTAGTGATTAAGTGGTTGTCGTTGTTGATTTCGAAAAGCCAGCCCCGAGCGCACATGGTGCCCTTCAAAGGAGCGGGCTCTCGGGTTTTTATGGCGTCACCATCGGTGCTAACCGCCACGTGGTGGTCGATGAAGTCGAGGGAGTCGAAGTTTGTCTGCAGCAGACGTAACGCGGCAAAGTTGGAGTCAACCGCGATGATTGTCGCGATGGTCGGCATGTTTGCCGTGTCTTCGCCGATGAATCGAGCTGGGGGAGTCCGGCCTACACAACAAGATGGATTTGTAAAGTCAATAGGAATATCTTATTTGAAAATTGATCTAGGTAGCCTTGCCCGCGAAGTCGACAAAGAGCGGCAAGGCAATTTCCGAGGCTGCTGAATAGGAAGTCCGCGCGGCTCATGCTTAAGTTCATGTCGTCAAGCGTCAAATCGACGCTCTCGTCGAGGGCGCCGAACGCTGGTCTAGCGCCAGCGAGTGTGGCATGAGGTTGAATCCTTGTGAGTTGCTTTCTGGAGAGTCGTGTTTAAGTAGAAGCCTGGCGAGCCGCCCGTTTGGAGCCCCGGGTGTCGAGTACGGCGTGTGTACGCGCAGGGTAATGTCGACGTCGAGCCCCGAGCGTTTAGTACAGCGAGTCTCCCACGACTTAGTTGATGTTGTACCCGTGGTTGGACATGTTGAGGTTGATCTTAGCCTTTTTCTTGACTCGCCACTTCATCGAATTATGTCTTGAGTCCGAATCTGCAATTTGAATTCGCGGACTCGCAGAGATCGAAAAACCTGTCACGGTACGCGAGCCGCTGACGAAGATCTAACCGTTAAAATTGGCTAAAAAAAAGGGGTTGGTGTGAGATTATTTCTGCACGTGTTCAACGGTGGGATTATGAATTGATGCTCGATAATTATTTTCCCGAAGTCGCGCGGAGTTCCGTCAGGTTCTGACAGAGATTAAGTGTTCGAGTCATCCACGGAGATCTAACCGTCGGAATTCGCCGATTCTTTTTTGAGCTAATAGATAATTTGATTTTGAATCTTTCCAGGGAAGGAATTGTCCAGATGAGTTCCGATTCGCCGTCGATGGCTTCCGCAATACAGACGTTGCTGTTGTCCTGCAACATGTGCGTGAAGAATGATGCCGATGTAGAGCGTTCAAGAGCGGGCGTGATGTCAGCGAGTGCTCGATGAAGTGGAAGGAACAAAAGTAGATTGAGTTCGACGAAGTCGAAGATCCGAACCTTGAGCTTGATGTGGATGAAGCCGGCGAGATGGTAGATCCAGCGCGTGTCGTTCCCACATACCGCGCCAACTGTCGAGACCTTGACTCGGCAGATCCCTGATGACCCACAAGTATAGGGGATCGCAACAATCTTCGAGGGAATCAACAAGTATAGACTTCTATCTGGAAATCTATCGAACCCCCTTGGGTTTTAGGGTTGAAGGGCATATATAGTCGAAAGAAGAGCCCGAGGGGGGCTCTGGGTGGCCCACACCCCTAGGTGGCGCGGCCTAAGGGGGCACGCCAGGGGGTCGTGTGGGCCCCCTATGGATCTTCTCCTGGCCTCCTTCTGTATCGGGGGGGGGTCTTCTGGTGTTTTAAGACCAATGGGGTCTTTTCTGGGCAATTTCCCGAAACTTGATTTTTCTGCACAAAAACGAGACACCAAGGTAATTCTGCTGAAAACTGCGTTAGTCTGTGTTAGTTGCATTCAAAACACACAAGTTTAGAGAAAACAGTAAGAAAAAGTGTTCGGAAAAGGAGATACGTTTGCGACGTATCACCCCCCCCCCCCCAAGCTTAGCCTATTGCTTGTCCTCAAGCAATTCAGTGACAACTGAGTGCGATAAAATACTTGTACGAACATATTTGTTTCATATGATGTAAATATACTCACTATAGGATCAAATACTTAATTATGCTCATGATAAGACAAATGCAAGATAATGTCACTTAATAGCTATGCAAACCATGAAGAGATAACAACATACTAATAATAAACAACATGAAGCATAACTATTTGCAAGATTGTAGTATTTATAATAGGATCTGATAAAGTGGTATCTCGCTTGCCCTTATGTGTGGGGAAAAATATAAATGTCAGGGAACCTCTGAAGTTCAAGGGAAGACTAGAAGTAAAGATATCAAAGATGCAAGTATCAAGATTATAGCACAATGAACCGTGCTTTGGGACAAACACGTCACACTAAGAATGACAATTATGCTCTCAAGAAAGTGCTCAAAGAATATGGCGGATACTCAACATAAAAGTAAAAGAAAGACCCTTCGTGGAGGGAAGCAGAGATTACTCGTGTGATAGAACTTTTATTTTATTAAACAGAGGTATTGAAAATATTTTTAAGAGAGGTGTATGCTTATGTCAACGAATGGTAAACAGAAAATACAGTACGTCACAAGCCAACTGGATTCAAAAGAGCAGCTCCCATTGTGAAGCACGCAGCTGGTATAAAAGGTCATTGATGTCTACGCACGCTTCTATTCTTGTAGACAGTGTTGGGCCTCCAAGTGCAGAGGTTTGTAGAACAGCAACAAGTTTCCCTTAAGTGGATTACACAAGGTTTATCGAATTCAGCGAGGTAGAGGTCAATGATATCCCTCTCGAGCAACCTTGCAATCAAGATACAAGAAGTCTCTTGTGTCCCCAACACACACAATATACTTGTCAGGTATATAGGTGCACTACTTCGGCGAAGAGATAGTGAAATGCAAGTGATATTGATGATAATAAGTGATAATAGCAATCTGAAATAAAAATGGCAGCAAGCAAACATGTAGCAGAACAGGCGGAAAACGGCATTTCAATGCTTGGAAATAAGGCCTAGGGCTCATACTTTCGCTAGTCGACACCTCTCAAAAAATTAAAACATAATCGAATGCATAAATATCATTTCTTCACTATGCTACTCCGAACCACTCTCCGGTCGAATAACAAACACCAATCATTGCGTAAGGCTGTAACAACACTCCTCAAGTCTATATTCCCTCTCGAGGGCACCCCACGGTATCACTATGAGCGCCCTAAATTAGTACTAAACAAACGCCACGATTTCCTAGGTTCATCTTCCAACACAAGATATAAATATCATGCTCAACCACACGGTGCACACACTATCACCTTTACACCGTGATCAAAGTGTTTACGGAGATAACAAAACCACTTGAGGAGCATAACAGATGAAGATCACATCTACATATTCAACTAGATTACAAAGCTCATGATCACATAAAGATCACACCATGGGAGAGAGAGATGAACCACATAGCTACCGGTAGAGCCCTCAGCCTCGGGGGAGAACTACTCCCTCCTCATCATAGGAGACAACAACGGCTATGGAGATGGCTTCCGGGGGCACTTCCCTGTCCCGAAAGGGTGCCAGAACAGAGATATGTCCCTCAAAACTTGTCGGCGGCGGCGGCGGAACTACAGATGTTTTTGGTGGAAAAGGCCGATGTTTTTATGGTTTTCCCTCGGAGGAGTATAAATAGGCGAAAGGGCGATGCCGGTATGTGGCCATGGGTCCCACACCCCTAGGTGGCGTGGCCAGGGGGACCCGCGCCACCCCATGGTGTGGCCACCCTGTTGCCCCCCTCCGGGGCTCTTCGGGACTTCTAGAAGCTTCCGGGACTTCTAATACTTCTGGCTTTCTAATTTTCCAATCCCGAGAATATTTTCAGAACAACTTTTCTGAAACTAAAAACAACAGAAAATAGGGAACTAGCTCTGTGGCATCATATCAATAGGTTAGTCCGGAAAATCGATAAAATGACATAAAGTGTAAGGAAAACATGTGGGAAACAACATGAAAACAACATGGAACATCAGAAATTAAGTATACGTTTATTACGTATCAAGCATCCCCAAGCTTAGTTCCTACTCGTCCTCGAGTAGATAAACGATAAAACACAATAATTTCTGAGGTGACATGCTGCTATCATAAACTTGATCATTATAATGTAAACGCATATGTACGCTTAGATCATAGAACTTCAAACACAAACATGATAAATAGAACTTTAATAATAAAGCATAGCAATCACTTTGCATCATGAAGAGTATCTTAAATAAAGGATCATAGATAATAATGCAAAGAAAGATAAATGTTTGTTTCAGGTATAGAGAAAGCATGACAAAGTGGTATTTCGCTAGTCCTTAAGAGTGGGACAAAACATAAATGCCAGGACACTTTCAAAGTTCACGAGGAAGACTAGAGAAAATAATTTAAGAACAAACAATATCACATCATGAATCAATTATTGATGTTTATGGGACAAATGCAGATAAAACTCAGAATGGCAAAAATGCTCTCTCAACCGTGCATAAAGTTAGAAGATGGAGACTCAACATAAAAGTAAAAGAAAGACCCTTCGCAGAGAGAAGCAGGGATCACTCATGTGCTAGGGCTTTTTATTTTATTAAACAGAGGTATTAAAAGTTAGACACCGTGGAGGAGTGTCTATTTTTTAGGAGAGATGTATGCTTATGTCAAAGAATGGTAAACATACAATACAGTACGTCACAAGCCAACTTGATTCACGAGAGAGGCTCCCATGGTGAAGGACGCAACTAGTGTAGAAGATCATCCCTCTTTCTCTTCTGTTTACACAATTATGTTTTGACTGATAAATCAGGGGCAAAAATAGTGAAGAGAATTTGTTTGTATTAATTTAGGGCTGGGCACCCCGCTGCCAGCTCTTCTATCATTTGGATAAGCGGGTGAAGCCACTAGTCCAGGGTGTGAAATCCAATCAACAAGTGAGATAAAGATTCTCTATTGACGTCCTCATGAGCAAAAATAAAAACACAAAACAGGAATAATTTTGAAGGTTTTAAAGGTAACACATGAGCAATTTACTTGGAGTGGCAGTTAAATACCACATGTAGGTAGGTATAGTGTACACAAAGGTAACACATGAGCTTTTCATTCGTTGCCATCAATCGAACTGTGTCTTCCTCATTGGGGGCTCTCAGATATGTAGGGACGAAGACGCAGATGATCACTTTGGCAAAACGGCAGACAAATTCGATGGTTGTATTTTCCCCAATGCGAAGATACTCGTCGGCATAGTCTGCCGGGATACCATATGCAAGCACTCTTATCGCCGCCGAGATCTTTTGGTACGAGCTAAACCCCCAAAACCGGCAGGATCCTAGGGCGGGTAAAATAGCGACAATTCACCTCGCAAGCTTCTACTATCTTCATAAAGAGGGAGCGGCGCATTCTGTACCTTATGCGGAAGATGTGCGGCGGATAAGTTGGGAAGTCGGCGAAGTAGTCCCGCATCAGCAGTTCGATGCCATACACTCGATTCCGGGAGATGTAGAGGCGGCCAAGGGTTGATCCTGTGCGCCTTTTCCTTCTTGATTCCTCGAACTCCTTCACGGCGAGGACTACCACCAACATCTGTTGCCGTCGCGTCGCCAGCATCGACTCCACATCAGAGTCGTCAGAGGAGGAAGAATCCTCCAACAAAAATTGCACCTCCGGGCTAACTTTGTATAGGAAAAAAAATCCACCTCCTAGTGAACTATGTATCGACGAAAAGCAAAGGAGGCGGGGAAGGTAAGCAGAGGCGGCAGCGGGAAAGTTACGACGGAAAGCAAAGGAGCGGAAACGGACTCACCGACGGATTCCGGGGTGGCGGCTCTAGGCGCGGGTCTGGGCGCGGGGACGTCTTCCCGACGGCTGAGGAGTAGCTAGGGTTTCGATCGGAACTTGGCAGTGCGGCGGCCGGGGAGGGTAGGGCGAAACGGAAATTGGGGCGAAATGGGGGAGGGAGCGCAGCGGAGCTGAAATGTCCCTCCCGCTAGCCGTTCTTCCCCACTCGGGGGCACACTCAGATCGTCGCTGAAACCTGTGCATTCATGGGCTCGAGGGCGGAACTCTCAGTCGTCCAGGAAATCGTTTACGGGCCGTCACAACTTACTTGCTATGGTCTGGTCGCTTTTTTTCACTCGCAAACCGTATGCAGTAGTTATTTTTCAGTTTCGGACCTTTTACGGCTCTGCTAGAGTTGCTTTTATATGAGGTATATAAAAGGATAAATCCTAAACAAGTTAGAATCCGGAACCAACTCGTCAACAACTCCTACCGCACCTCCGAGGACCAGGAGCGAAGCCAGAAAAACTAGTCGCTGGGGTCAGAACAGCTAGTAACACACGCTTTCATCAAGTTTTAATGGGGTCATTTCTTGATTATACACTATATCTTAAAGGGAACACGTCTAAGGCGTCGGTGTCATTTGACACCAGCCAATACATTGTAGCTTCACCCCTGCCGATGACTGGACTCGCTTCGCTCTGTCCGAACTTTCCTTTATCTTTATATTTCATATGAATCTGGATCACCATAAAATAACAATGCTATGCTTTGAGTGTGAGGGTACCAATGATTTAGAAGGAATTCAACCCAAGTCAGTCCATGGATCCCCTGTCAATCAAAAACATTTGTTACATTTTCCTCACATAGGCCACATGTCTGGTTTGGAACGCGCAATCCACGCGGAATTAACATACTTGCTTAAGATCGAAAAATACAGATACTAAAATGCTGGCGATCGTCACGGCAATCTTACAACAAATGATGCACTCGTAGATACGCAAGCAGACACCTACTCGCACCAACTATTTATAACACATGCCAACCGGTTCGAATGCGCATCGCACTCTCGCCGGGAATATTTTACATTCAGACCTCGCTTGGTTTTTTTTGAACAAGGAGGACCCCCGAAGGGGCTGGAAGCCTCATATCATACATATAGTGGGTGTACATGTAAACTTACAAAGGACCTCATAAAATTCGAAATAAAACATAGGCCCCTCGGATAAGCAGAAAAGCCCCTACTGAAAGATCTAAAAAAGCAATCGAGGCCATCTCTTTCCCCACCACCGAGCTCGAAGAAGATGGAGTCGAACTTGCCGTCGTCAGACACCGTCGCGGGGACCTGGCCACTTGCTTCAATGCCGACGCGCTCCATAGCAACAGTTGACTCCAAGGAAGGCCTCACAATGGAGGTTGACTTGGCGCTGGAGCTCACCAGCTTTTCCTGCCGGCCATCATCGACCGGAGCGTTGCTCGAGAAGAAGACGGCTTCACTCCTCCAAGCCCGTTGCTCCACCAGAACCACCTCATCTTCGCATCTTGACTCCACCCCCTTGGTGGCTAAAAAGCTGCAAGAAGATCGGGAGGAACTGAAGAACAACAGAGCCAGGACTCTCCCCTGCTGTTCAATGATAGCGAGGCCGCCATCAGAACTCTGAAGCCTGCCACGGATCGGAGGAGGCAAGGCAAAAAAATTACAGCAGCTTCGAATCCGATAGATGCGCTTTATGCAAGAGCCGGCGCCATCATCTCCCATCACCTCCTCCCACCTCGGAAGCAAATCCGGAAGAGACAACCGCCTCCGCTCGGCGCGGCGCAGAAACGCCAGAGCGAAAGAGCTCGACACAACCTTATTCGAGGAGATCTCCACGACCAGCACCGCGAGCATCCATCCCTCCTGCCACCGGAAGAACCACTCGCCAGAACACGATCGAGGCCCGCCCTGGATCCGGTTGGGAAGATCCAAAGCTCTACTCCAAAATGCCAAGAAGGACAAAAAACAACTAGAACTATACCTACTGTACAGGAAGAGATCACCGGCGCTTCTCCTCCGCCATCTCCGGCCGGCAGCACCGCCGAAAGAGGCTCGAGATCGGCCCGGCAGCTCACGAGAGACTCTCAAGTACTGTAGCTCTAGCTACCAGAGAAATGGGAAAGTGAGAGCCCCCAGACCTCGCTTGGTTCGTTGTTTATATTTCCAGTTCCGTATAATATTTCGGAACTCGTACTGTCCGCGCCGGATTTTCAGCAGGAGCTCGGATGGTCCGTGAAATTTCACCTCCGTAACTGGTTAAAATACTGGGAGCTAAGAGCACCCACAACGCATTGACGCTAGTGGTGGCGCTTATTGAGTCAGTTGCTATTTGTGGTAAGCGCCGGCAGCTTCATAGCTCTATTTTGCTTTGATTAATTAAGCGCCAGGCTCTTACTTATGCGTCAGGCGCTTATTTATCACCGGGAATTATGCAAAACGGCCCGGATTTAATCCCTAACGCTTACTTATAACCGCCCCATTGTGGATGCTCTAAGCGGGCCCTCACGGTTGAAAATTTGGGTGGTTTTGCACAAGTGGATCGATGTGGGGTACCCTACAATACAAGAGTGTTGCTACACGTACGATAAAAGTTGTCCGATTCCTGTACGACACAGTATCTCGACCCTTGGTTGAAATTCCGACAATACAATGGAAGCAAAATGACGCGTGTACAGTATAACGCGGGCTAATTAATGCATCGGAATCCCGAGGCCCCGCCACGCCCACTGGTGCAAAATCAATCCGTGCCCAGGTGTCAGCTGCGTAAAATACTACTCGTACTCCTACATAGATTATTTACAAAGCGGTACCTCCAATGACGTATAAATTACTTCACCAAATCACGACCCTGGAGGTCTTTGTCCTCCACACGACTTATCCTTCCCTTTCCATTCCCCTCTGTCTCTCTCCTCCCACAATCGCCAACAGACAACACTCGCGCCGGCGGAACCTCAGCTCAGCTCCGCGGAATCATGGCCTGAGCCGGACCCCCGACGACATGGTTTGCGCCCCTGCTCCCTCTCTCGTGCTTAATTAATTCCCTTCTTCGTCAGTCCGTTCGATCGTCTGTAGTTCCCCTTCCGCGGGAGCCGCTGCAGGGGTCGTCTAGTTGTTGCGTGCCTGCGATCGCAGATCCTGGGTCGTCGCTTGCTCATGCTCGTTCTGCACATGGATCTGTAGCGAGCAGCAGGGTAGTGGTTCGGACTATCCACTCGGTAGGCGTGGGTTCCGCTTCTCCGACTCGAATCTGAGGGCAGGGCAGGATCCTGGGTTTCACCCTTTGGTTGTTGTATGTAGTAGTCGAGGTGAACTATTTTTTTTTTAACGAAAAGAAGTCCAGGTGAACTACGCTTGTCTCGGTTTCTTGATAGGCATGCCTGCTCCGCTTGTGGATAGACGTGCCGGTGTAGGAAGCTTCCGAGAAGAAGTGCTCTGCCTTTGCGTGGTTAGCAGGAACTCGTTAGATCTCTTACTTTTCCGTGTTGGTGCAAATCTAAGGGTGTGTTCGGTTTCAGAATCTGCTGGAATGGAACAGCACGGTTCCGTTCCTAGGGACGATTCTTGCGTTCGGTTCCGGGATGGAATGGAATCAAGTGGTTCCAGAAAAGGGAATATGCTCCCAATATGCGGAATGCACAGATCCGGCCGATTCGGCCGGACGAGGTGGAACGGGGTGGAACCGAGCCTCGCTAATCACTCATTAGTTATAATTAATCAAGTTTTGGTATAATTAATCACGTTTAGGTACAATTAATCACGTTTAGGAATAATTAATTAAGTTTATGAATAATTAATCTCATCCCATTCCATTCCATCCTCACCCCATTCCAAAACCAAACACAAGAACGGAACGGTTCCATGACAATTTTTTTGTCCAAACCGAACACAAGAATGGAACGGTTCCATTATACTAGAATGGAATGGTTCCATTCCATTCCATCCCATTCCACAACCGAACACACCCTAAAGGAGGTGCTCGTGTAGAAAGCTTCCACCAGATATCCTGCCTTTCTTGATTACATGGAAGTGTGTTTCTCAATACTAGGAACTGCCGGTTTGTCTCTTTTCTGTTTCGGATAAGTAATCCTGCCTTTGCTGATTGTGAAGCGTGTCCATCACTACTAGGAACTGGTTTTGTCTCTTTTTTGTTAGATCTGTTACTTCTTGCGTTAGTGCTAAATTTAGCCGAGATGCTCATGTGGAAAGTTTGTTTCAGGGTGCCAAGGATAGCTTTGCTGTGGTGCTGAAGGAAGGAACATCGTCTTGACCGCGTAATCAGTTGCTTGGATGCTATAAAGTGCTTCGGCGGTGGTTAAGATTGGAGGGTACGGTAGGGAGAGGGAGGAGGGAAGTGTTTGCAGGCTTGCACGATGGAAGAAGCTCAGGAAACCACGTACTGGTGCCACAACTGCGAGGAGGTTGTCGTTCCCGTGGAGCCGGACAAGAAGTGCCCGGACTGCGATGGCGGGTTCGTGGAAGAGATGGGGTCCGAGGGCTTTGAGCCGGCGACGAACGTGAGGTCCGAGCACAACCTCTCGCTCTGGGCCCCGCTGCTGCTTGGGATGATGGGCGGTTCGTCGCGGCGATCAAGGCCACGCAGGGATATGATGGATTCTTCTGATGAGGAGGAGGGACGGCAAGCGAGGATCCGCAGGGCGTTGAGGGATACTGATGACGAGGATGAAGAGGAGGATGACGATGATGATTCGGACCGTGAGCTTGAAGACTTGATTAGGAGGCGGAGGAGGAGGGGCTCGTCGCTCGTTAGGCTGCTCCAGAACCTCCGTGATGACTTAAGGGGCTTGGACGACATTGGCAGGGACAGGGACAGAGGCCAGGACGGCCTGAGAGAAAGAAGGGAGAGGGAGAGGGCTAGAAGAGACAGGGAGAGGGAAAGGGAGAGGGCGAGGGAGAGAGAACGAGGGAGAGAAAGGACGGAAAGCTTAATACTGATCAACTCCAACAATGAGGCCATTATTCTCCAGGGAACATTTGGACCTGCTGACAACCAAGAGAACTCAAGCAACTCCAATACCGGCGTTTCACTTGGTGACTACTTTCTTGGTCCTGGCCTAGATCTTCTCCTGCAGCGTTTGGCAGATAGTGACCTGAATCGTTCCGGCACGCCGCCTGCCAAGAAGGAATCAGTAGCAGCATTGCCAACTGTGAACATCCAGGAAATACTGGGCTGTACAGTCTGTCTTGAGGAATTTGAAATGGGGACAGAAGCAAAGGAGATGCCTTGTCAACACAAGTTTCACTCCCATTGCATCCTTCCATGGCTGGAGCTCCACAGCTCTTGCCCAGTTTGTCGCTTCCAGTTGCCGACCGATGAGTCAAAGAACCCATGTGAGTCAGGCAGCGGCGGTGGGACAGTGAGCGCTGATGAAGATCATGCTGAGTCAAGTGGTAGTGATATAGAAGGTACTGACCATAACGGAGGCAGCCAGCCTGGGAGTCCTATATTTCCAGAAGTGACTGATAGTGCTGTACAATCTGTTTTGGATAGGCTCTTCCCAAACCAGTCATCATCGTCCTCGTCTGATGAAAATATTCCTCATGATTCCGAGGGCTGAAGGTAATTAGGCTGCTAGATCACACTGATGGGAGCAATGGTATGAATTTGCTCCTTTCCCTTATCCAATATCGTGCTAAGTGGTTGCGTCATCTATATTGTAGCCAGCATCCCCCCGTGCTTCCAACATGCCGAAGGAGTTTCGAAAGGAGATTCCTGTGAGGCCGGGCGTTTTAAGCTGTGGTGTCCTGTAAATATATGTTTACTTAATGTGACTCTGCAAGAACAAGCTGTTATGTTCGCTTTCTTTTCTGAAACCTACATGGATTGTAACCTGTTCGCCGCCGCGTTTACAGTACGACGCAGTATTACCTATGTGAAATAAAAGTACTCTAGTATGCTTATGTGCACGGGATAGTTACCGGTTCGGTGGCTGAACCAAAGGAAACCAGCTCCTGCTGAATAGTTATGTGGGGAGCATCTGTTTTTTTGGCATCAATAAAGCTTCTCTTCCTGTGAGAAGTCTTCTGAAAGTGATTTGGAGAAGGTTTATCAATGAGAAGTGACTTGGCTTGGCCCTCATGTTCCAGATGGAATCAGGATATTGATCCAAAGTTTGGTGGCTGTATCTTGCTTACATGACTATCCAGGTGTTGCTTCTTCTTATCTTGCATCCTTGCATGTCTATGATGAGGTACCGATACCAACTTTATCATCACTCAAATAGGTCAGGCTGAAGGAGTTTTCGCCTTATTGGTAAAGGATCATCATAGATGGATATGTTTGAACTAAGTGGGATACTGCTTCTAGTTCATTTTGAGGTTTCTAGTTTAGACCTTGCATCATTTTTCTGAACTAGAAATCTCAAAATTAACTAAAAAACTGAGATTTCGGTGGGATGCCGCTTTGCATGATTGCATCTGGCACTGGTATTCTGTACCTATGTTCCCACGGCTGTTACCAGCAGCAGGAGTTTATCTATCAAACATGGTAATGATCTTTTGCCGCGGCTGCTGATGTTTGTTATGATGAAGCAAGTTCTCAACTTGACTGGCTCATTTTTTTTTTCTGGGATTGTTTATTTGCAAAAAAATTTCAGCTTAAGATTAGACAAAGGATACAATGCTTGGGCGAAAAATGGGGGCAGCTCTCCCTTCTTGTATGGCAAGGTACTCGGGCTGATATCAAAACCTGCTTATGGTGCGATCCTGGATCAGTATTCAGGTTGAGATTGGGGAAGGTGCACCTTTTTGAGCAAGAACAGGCTAGTATTTCGCTAGTCTGTCTGTCTGTCCAGCTACCTTCGAGGTTTTCATTGTTCGCATCTGGATCATGGGACAACTGGTTACAGGTCAGAGTCGGGGATGTACTATCTAGAAACTCGTACTAGTAGAATTCTACTACTCCACTCTACAATCATACGTGTCCAAACTTAGATTCTGCCTAGATTTAGTTTTGGTGCAGGTTGAATTCCGGTGGCAGTTGTACACTTTTACACTTTAGGCTTAAGCGGAGTACCGAACCTGAACAATCGATGTCCCCACACGGCAATGAGATGCCACTTTCTGATGGAAAGCCATGGGGGTGCAAGGTCAAGTCCACCTGGTCCTGGGAAAGACCTCGAGTCAAGCCAGGACCTGGGAAACAAAAGTCACGAGTCGTTGTCCCTTCCCGTGGGCACACTCTAATGGTAAGTGAACCAGGTTTTCCCCAATAAACTTCATCGGGCGTACTGTACATGCGTGCTAGAGGAATGATGACTGCTGATGTCTACTACGTACTGGATTAGGCCGTTGGAGGGTAGCACAGAGTCACAGACGAACCGTGTGTATACAGTACTGGCAACCTGCCTCGGCGCGTCTCAACTTTGAAGTGCAGTGGGTGAGGATCGGTGCGAATTTGGATGTTCGTCTCACTCGCGTCAGCTAAACCAACTTCAGTTCGTCTTGCGTCTACCAGGCCTTGCCTACCTAGCCTCGATCGGATTCGTAATCTGTATGAGAATTCTAAGCTGCAGCATCACGCAATAAAGGGGGACCACGTACGTGACATACTGACATGGGACCTAGCGAGCTACTAGGAGCATCTCTAACCAGATCCCGAATAAGCCCCTCCTCGTCCGGAAAATTTCGAACGATATACGGGTTTTACCATTTTTACGCTCCGGACACACATCGCATATCAGCCCAGCTCGAAAATTTCTTTTTTGGGGAGTTCGTATCGCAGGATTTAGGGTTAGCCCCTCGGTTCTTTCCGCCGCAATTTCGTCACCGCCGTTGCTAGGATTAGCTTTCTCCGGCGAGCAATTTCTCTCGACACCGCCGCCAAATGGAGCACGGATTCGGCGGTGCACCACCGTCGGGCGATGCTGGGCACGATGGTGCACCTCCTCTAGACCGTGCCGGCCTCGGCCATGTGCCGGAGGGGTCGTCGCTGCAGGCATTCGACTTCTTCGACTCCCTCGACGACTCAAACGAGATCAAAGAAAAGTGGCAGATAACCAACGACGACGGCATGGATGAGTTCTCCGTGATCACCAACGAGGACGACCTCGTTAGGCAAAAGTCATTGCACTCTATCGCTCGCAAAGAGGCATGCCACTGTTTGAAAGACCAGTGGACCGCATGGTTCAATGACGAGCCTCCGGTTGAGCGCCGAGCACGCAGCGCTCCGCCGGGAGTGGGAAAGGGAGGTTGGCTGCCATCGCCTGTTCCCGCATGACATCCGACGCAAGTCTGGCAACTAGTGCAGCGCTGTGACCTCCTGCAAGTCGAGATCTAAGTTTTTTAGCTATGAACATTGTTATCTGTATATGAACTACGTTTGTGATCGCCCGATGGACAATTTCCAGCACGATCCTATTTTTTCACTTTCCCGTATGTGCTCCGCTTGACGATTTTGCAAACCGAAAAACAGTTTGGAGATACCCGAAACAAGTTTTCTGGTTTGGGATTATTCGGGTTACGCTAAAGATGCTGCAAGTCAGTGGACTAATTTCCGGGAAGTTTCCTATAGTAGCTACTAATTAGGCTGGTGCCAATGTACCGCCCACTATTCACGGGCTATAGCCCCCGCCACGTCACCTTCTCTCACCACTCTCACGCCACTCTCACGGGCACGGTGCCAGTGCACGGGCTATAGCCCACACTATCACACTCCTCTCCCCACTATCGCCCGGCCTATCGCCCCCATTGGCACCGCGTCGCCCCGCTATCGCCCCTCCCTACCGCCCCGGTCCTGCGCTACCGCCCCGCCTATGCGGGCGGCAAGGGCTATAGCCCGGGCGGCAGCGCAGCCGCCCGCCGGCACCTACCGCCTCCTCCTACCGCCCCCTCTCGCCCGCCACCGGGCGGTAGCGCCGCTACCGCCCCCTCCTATAGCCCCCGTTGGCACCAGCCTAAAGTCAGTGGATAACGAAAGCGACTTGTGGGGTTTGGCCGGGCACACGCGCTTGCCACAGCTTTGGATTCGAAGCTTGCTTGCCGCGCAGTTGTCACTCAAAACCGTTGACGACGAGTCACGCGTGCACACTTCGACGGATCCAAGGGCGCGCGCTTGCGTCCTCCCTACTCATCATCATCAGTGCGCACCTTGCATTTGTACACGCGACTCTGCTTGCGTATAATTTCATGGCTATTTTACTCGAAAATCCACGAAAAACATAATAACATATGAAATGACATTAAGAATGACGATGTGATGAATATTGAAAAATAGCTTATACTTCGATCTTATATCAAAAGAAAGAAAGACGACACATCTACTATACAACTATATACTTGAACCAACTGAGCTAATTAACCTTGTCCCAAACTCCGCTTATATATATATGTCAATCGAGCTACATTTATTTCCTTTCCTTTTTTTTTGGAGAAAGATCTGGATTTGTTGTGTAAGTTTACAAGAAGTATAAAACACCTCAAACATAATAAAAATTACCTGGAGATTCTTGTACTACCTGACGCCCATTACAACCGTTGGACCAATTAGCCTCCGATGCATCGCTACCGCCGTTCTCCTATCGGAGTTTTTACCTGACGTGGTTGATGACAGCAGGGAAGTCTTCGTCCACATGTCTTTAAGTACAAAACACCTCAACATAATTAAAATTACCTCGAGATCCTTGTACCACCTAACGATACCACCGTTGGAGTGAGCCACCGATGCATTGCTGCCGCCGCTCTCCTACCGGAGATGGCATGACCTTGTTGACGACAGCCGTGAAGTCTTCGTGCATATGTATTTAAGGACTAGCGCCTTAGAACCGAAGTCGTCGCCAATGAACTCTTCATTTGATCTGAATCTTATGACAACAAACCTGTAACACATGTAGACTGCACGAGATACACCATTTCACGGGTGCAGCGACCAGACGAATCCCCACCCTCCTCAACGCCATCAGCGAGATTGTCGCCGACGAGGTGGACAAAGAAGCGGTTATACCTTGTTCTTATCCTGCCCAGCAGCGCCATAGCTACCATAACGTCATAGTCGGTCGACCAAATTATAAATTTAAAGAGCTTAGTACATCGTCGAGCATGGGTCTGAGGTCTCCACTCTCCACCCCCTCCCACCGCCGGAGCGGCAACTAGAGGAGCCGCGGACCCATCGATTTACAGTCGGAGACGGCAAAGACGAGCCAGATGGCGGAGGAGGATAAGGTGGAACTCTAGGTCGCCCATTATTTTTCGAGTCAGGGAGGGAAAAAAATAGCTACTTTTCGATTCGTCGGTCTCGAGTCAAGCTAACATATGAGTAGACCTAGGAAGGCTCACAAGCATCTAGATTTAATTTTTAGCCCTAGTAGCGTCTAGCCAGAGAGACTTGACGCCGGCCTGCCGAGTCAGCATGGAAAATGTTGGAGTCTCCGTCCTCTGATCTTGTACTATCACTTTGGTGAAGATTTACGTATGACTCCAAGCTAGGGGACGTACGAATGTAGCATTGCGCGAGATGACAATCGGTCGGCTGGTAGACCTCGGACGACGAGTATGATAATAGCAAGCATGGGTCCGTTGAGCATTCAGAAATTTTCAGGGTATCGTACCAGGGTTCACAACACCGGCAGGAACCCGGGTGATCTCCGGCTAGCCGGTCTGAACTCTGAGCATTCAGACGCTCACACATTAATTATGGTTTTCCCTACATACGAGTACTAGTATACTCCAGTATAAAATACTTTTTTGTTCTAGCTTGCTACTCCATTCGGCGCGAGAACTGCCGGGAAACTTCCACAGTGACTTACGACGCGCCTGTGATGTGCTAGCCTGTAGCGCACGGACGGACGTACGCATAGCTAGCTAGCTTGAGGAAATGAACCATCGTCCACACCAAGTCATCATCAACGAAGATCGGTACTAGCAGTGGATAACGACAAGGGGAAAGACTACAGGCACTATCATATTCCTGCCGAGTTGCCACGAACTTCCGACCCCATTTGCATTTGCACTCCATCTCCAAGCTTGCTCCCTGCCCGGCCGCGGCCGGCCTCTATATATGAGGTCGGTCATCGTCCATGGATACGCCACCATTACAAACGTAGCTCCAAAGCCACGACCTGTTTTGCGAGTTAAGAATCTGCCCGACTGTCTGTCCGGATCACACGGCTGCTTTGTCACGGCCGGGGCCATGTGGCGACCAGCTTTCTGCTGCCAAGACGGTCTGCTCATGTCGGTGTCATCTCTCCTGATCGCGCTCGTGTTCCAGCCCCTGGCCAAGAACGCCATCCTCATGGGCCGTAGCATCCTCGACCTCCTCGCGCGCGACGGAGGCGACGACGCATACGCACGGCCACATTGCGAGCAGTGCGCCGCGAGGAATGACGGCGACGGCCTGTCGGGCTCCGACGCCGCGGCGGTCACGGCGAGCCTTGGCATGACGCTGTCATCGCCGACGACGCTCGTGTGCGGCGGGTGCGAGGCGATGGGGGTGGTGGAGGAGGTGGCGTGGGGCAGCAAGGAGGCCGGGGAGGCGGAGCTGCGGGAGGCGTTCGGGGTGTTCGACCGGGACGGGGACGGGTACGTGAGCGCCGCGGAGCTGTGGGGCGTGCTGCGGAGGCTCGGGATGCCCGAGGGCGCCAGGTACGAGGACTGCGCGGCCATGGTCACCGCCGCGGCCGCCCGCCACGGGGACGGCGACGGCCGCGGGGTCGGGTTCCGCGAGTTCAGGGCCATGATGGAGCACGCGGTTTGATCAACGGACCGATCGAGTCGAGTCCGTGGCTCTGCATGGCCTAGTTGAAGTTGACTACTCCTAGTAGAGTAAACATTGCCGCCGTACGTTTGAGTGCTTTCACTTCTGTTCATATTTCATTGTGTTCGGTCTAGGCTTTTAATTCGCCGTAGAGGCTCAAATCCGTTCGGACTTGTCCGTAACTCATTATGTACAGTATGTTATTAGCGTTGAAGAATGAATAATAACACGTGTACCGGAAAGTTGTCTTTGCCACCTTTTAAAAAATTCCAAAATCATATTTTGCGAGTTTCAAGAAAATCTTTAAAAAAACCATGATGTATGCCATAAATGTTCAAAATATCGATTCAAGTATGATGGGCTCCATATAAAAATAACAAAAATCTTATAAAATTTAGATATTTGAAAGAGGCATACTTAGACTTGCACTTTTTTCATTTCTATGTAGCCTAGAAATACAAACTATTTGAAAAAAAATTGCACTTCTGGGAAAAACATCATTGGCTACCTCTGAAGTTCTTTTAGAATTTTAAAAAAAAATTATAAATATGATTTTCGATTTTTCTAAATGGCGGGATCATGAATGTCCGGGGGCATCCCCCCCCCCCCCCCGCCCCGCACGAGACAACAGAAAGCCACGACTCGCGTTCGACCTCGCGAGATCCCGACCTGGAAGCAACCGACGACGGCGGTGGTGGCAGCAATATCTCCTTCCCTCCTCTCCCTCCCATCTGTCCCCTCCCTCCTCTCGCCCTCCTTCCTCGCCATGGCGTCGCCCCCTCCGGTGAGGCCCTCAAACCCTAGATGCGGTAGGGGAATCGAGGCAGCTTGAGGTCATACGTAGGGGAAAGACGGCGGGAGTGGCTCCATCACCTCCCGTGTGTGAACGTCAAACTCTTCCCGGCTCTCCCCAACCAGGTTTCCTTTGTTGTTTATGTTCCTTGGACCGTCCAATGCAATTTGGTAATTTCTGCCTTGGTGATTTCTATTGGAAAAGAAGAACCCTGCCTTGGTAATTTCTATTGGTATTAGATTTTTCATATGGCACATATACTTAATTTTTTATATGGTTTTCATGTCCACGCAAGTATATAGTATCCAAACTAAAAAACATCCAATTCCATGGTTTGTACAGACAAAAAGGAATTGAAATTTTGTGCCACTCTTTGTTTCCAACAGCTAATACCAAGCACATTCGAACAATAAAATTTGAATTGGAGGTCATTTTCTTTTCATCTTTGATTTGGAATTCCCGGCCCAATTCAATTCCAAGTATTTTTTTTTTCCTACATCCAAACAGAGCGCAAGAGAATATACAAAGTTCAGTTAATCATAGTATATATTTTAAATTATTAATATGGATAATTGTATGGTTTAATAAATGGATAATGTGTAGGTTGCATGTAGTGATTAAATATAAGTGGAGATGACATGGACAATTGATTGGCTAGAAGAATAGATGATATGGATAGATTGCATGTTGAGATAGAAAACCATTAATGCATGTTAGTGGAGTTTTGCTTTATAAGAAGTATAGATAACTTTATCACAGCCTCTATAGTCTCAGAAAACTAGCATCATACAAAGATCTGCATGGGATAATATAGTCAATAGTGAAAAATTCGGCCTGAGGTGTGATGCCTCCCAGTCGTTGGGCCGAAGCAACACGGCGACCATAGACAATTTATGGTCAAATTTGGCGAAATTTCGATAAAAAAAATCAAATTGCTCACTTCGTCTCAAATTAATTGTCACAAAGTTTGATAAAAGTGGTTGTATCTAGATATAATTTAGTGTTAGCCTTAGATACATCTACTTTTTTCCAACTTTGTGACAATTAATTTGAGAAGGAGGGAGTAGATTAATTTCGTTGATAAAAGGACGAATGCAGGACAGTTCGTTACAAATACGAATTTTAAAAACTAAACTAAAACTACATGTCGAGGTTGCGGAAGATCGCTTCTTCGATGTTGCTGATATCGCCATCGTTGGGCGGCTCGTCCTTCGGGATGCGGCTGGAGCCCTGTCCCAAGTCGTCAGAGCGAAAGTGTTTCTTCGCCGGTGGCTCATCGTCCTCGCAGTCGTCGGGGACTATGATGCCGCCCTCGTCACGCTGCGGCGGCGAGCTTCAAACGTCGGCAGGGCGGCCTTCTGGCGCACAATCTCGGCAGCGATGCTCTGCTCCTTGGACAAGGCGAGGTTGGCCTCGAGGTCGGCAGCCATGGCGTCTTACTCCTTTGGCGAGGCGACGGTGCCCTCCTCACGGTGACCACGGGCTCCGTCTTCACCAGGCGCGCCCTGCCGATGGTGATGTCCACCTGGCGCGCCGGGTCGGGGGACTGGCCCTTTCCGTCTTCACCCTGACAGGCATCACGGAGGCGGTATAGCGGCACGCCGATGAAGACGAAATCGAGGCCGACATCCTTGACGTGGGCCTGGGCGCGGAGGAACGGCGTCGTGGAAGAGGGGTGCTGCTATGGATGGCGACTGTTGTGGGAGGAAGTCTTCTTATGTAAGTTTTTTTGTTCCCTGGCAACGGCGTCAGAAATTCTTTGTTACGCCTTGATGGTGCCAGAAATTCTTGATGCTTGTGATGGCGTGTTAGGAACCCCAAGAGAAGGGTGTGATGAGCACAACGGTAAGAATTTCCCTCAGTTAAGAACCAAGGTTATCAATCCAGTAGGAGAAAGAGGATCTTCGGAAGGTTGATGCCACTAACGGTGGTGATGGCGCCTCACCGGTGTCAGCAACATCGCGGAACCTGCACACAACACAACCAAAATACTTTGTTCCAATGGTATAGTGAGGTTGTCAATCTCACCGGTCTTGCTGGAAACAAAGATTAGACGTATAGTGTGGACAATTGTGTATGCTTGCAGTAAGTAAAGAAAGTATAGAATTGTAGTGGTTTGTTTAACAGTGTAAGAAAATGGACAGGGGTTCATATGTTCACTAGTGGTGTCCTCCATAAAAGATAGCATGATGGGTAAACAAATTACATATGGGCAATTGACAAATAGAGGTTGCACCGTCTTGCACATTCATGACATGATGACTACTATGACATTTAGTGCGGGCATTACAACAATATACATAGACCGTAATCCAACTGCATCTATGACTAATAATCCACCCTCGGGTTATCATCCGAACCCCCTTAGGTATTAACTTGCAAGCAACAGATAATCGCATTAAGCAATGTGTGTAACGTAAGCAATGATTATGCACGCGGGCACTCACACCGTTGTTTTCTCCCTAGTGGCAACAGCACATCCTCCCCCGCCACGTTTCTGTCACTCGAGTCGAGCATAAATACTCCCTCTTAGAGTCACTAGCAACTACTTGGCCAGAGCAACCACTAGCAACGGAAAGCATGCAAGATCACAAATAACTTATGCAATAAATATTATAATCAACTTGGTATAAGTTCAATATTCATCGGATCCCAGCAAACACAGCACATAGAATTACATAAGAACAATCTCGATCATGTTAGGCAGCTCACGAGATCTAAACATTGAGGCATAGGAGGAGAAGACAACCATCTAGCTACTGCTATGGACCCATAGTCCAAGGATGAACTACTCACGCATCACTCCGGAGGCACGCATGGTGATGAAGAGGCCTCTGGTGATGATCTCCTCACCGGAAGGGTGCCGGGAGACAGATTCAGAACCCCCCTAATCTAGGGTTGACGACGACGGCGGTTGCGGAACTTTTCGGGGATATTTTATCAGGTGCTAGGGTTTCCTTCGGAGGGGAATAAATAGGCGAAAGGGCGACATCAGTGGGCCACCAGGGTGGCCTCACCACCCCGGGCGCGGCCAAGGGGGGCCGCGCCTAGCTATGAGGGCCCCCTGGTTCCCGTCTTCGACTCCTCTTCGGACTTATGGATGCTTCTGGGGAAAATAGGAACTTCGGGATTCGTGAGGTCCAATTCCGAGAATATTTCCAGAACAACTTTTCTAAAATCAAAAATATCAGAAAACATGACTGACACTTGGCATCTTGTTAATAGATTAATCCCAGAAAACGTGTAAAAATGCTATAAAGAAGGAAGAAAACATGTAGCAATTGGCATAATATCAACATGGAACATTAGAAATTATAGATACGTTGGATACGTATCAAGGGGCGGTGGGGACATTCAGCCAGTCCAGCGGCAGGTTGTTGTCAGCCTCATTGTGGGCGAGAACGGCAGCGAGCATGCACCCTTGGCCGCTCCACCACCGTGTCCGCCCAGCTGAGTTCTTGTTCGCCGTCAATGGGTACGGCCCGTCGTGGTCGGCCAGATGCTCCTCGCGGCGGTCGCGGAAGAACATGCGCCACCACGGGAGGTTGAGGCGCTGCCTCGCTGGTTCCGCACGCTACGCCGGCGTCATGTCGGTGCGGGCTTCGTCAATCGCCACGGGCAGTTTGCCCGGCGTCAGCACGGGTGGCACAGGATAGCCCCGCTGCGCTGATCCTCCACCCGCCACCGACGCGGGTATTAGGCGGGACGAGGTACCCCGCCGCATAGAGTAGGAGGAGTTCGTTCTCCTGCAGCCAGCGGCGGCCGAACCCGTTGGCCGCGGCGTCGTCTCCTGGAAACCGCTCAGCCATCGCTCTTCGGCGAGAAGTTTGGTTGCGGCGGAGATGGGGAAGGCGAGAAGAAGAGTGCGGACGGCAAGGCGCTATTGTGGTCCTTTTAAGGCGGCAAAGGGAGGACGGGAATGCGTGGCGGCGCCATTACTCGCCTCGGGGAACTGACCGGCAGCCTCCATTACGTCGGGATGGGAAACATGGCGACGGGGTAGCAGGAAAAAATGATGCGGGCATTTCCCCTTCAGCCCAATCCGGCGGTTTTTTCGGCTGCTGGGGGGCTGAGTGGGCGATTTCCCATTCGCCGGCGTGCCGACAGGCCAAAAAATCGGCCTAGGGGGCGCCTTGGCGGCGAGTGGAGATTCTCTTAGTCCCGTTTGTAACAACAATCGGGACTAAAGGACTCCACATGTCATCGGCACAACACGTGGTTGGAGGTCCCTTTTGTCCCGATTGGTGTTACAAACCGGGACTAAATATCCCGTGGGTTTTGGAGTTTATTGTTTTAGGGATTTGGGGTTTAGGCTTTTAGGTTTTTCATTTGTGTTTTCCAATTAATTCTTGCTCATTTGAAACAAATTTTCATATACATATTCTACCCTCCTATGTACATATTATACACGTTGATGCATACATATAATATAATATCTCCTACAAGTGTGCATACATATACAATTTTTGTATTACACATGGAGACTCATTATCGGCTTGTCCTTCTATATCGTATCATCGTTCTCTCTATCGGCATAGATATTACACATGGAGACTCTCCGGCTGTACTTAGACCTAATAGTCGGTGTAGTTGAACTCTCTGGTTCGAGCTATGGCATGCTCAAGCATAAAATCCCGCCAACTCCACTTAAATTGCTTGTATATGTTTCTGTGGTAGGAGTTTCTCCCGCATGCTTTCCATATTTAAAGAAGGAGAACAATATGAATATATGAGTTGTGTGCATATATGAATGAAACTCAACACAATTGCTGATAATATAATAAAACCGTGAATAGTGTTTACATACTTCAGTTTGTCTTACATCCTTGCACCGCTCACTGGTCGTCATGCGAATGTACTCGCAAATATACTATCGACGTAACTTATTCCCTTGTTCCCGTCTTAACCACTTTACGAGAATAGAATTCAATCAAATAATAATCAATCATGATAACGGTATTGAAACTAGAATTAAATAGATGTGTGGACCTAGCTAGTACTACTTGCCATGGTAGGTTTAAGAGTCGGTTTCGATTTCCATTCACCGGTAATCTCCTTGATGAACTGTTGCCAACAAATATCCCGGAAAGAAAATGAACAAAAGAGACCTATATAGTGTGATAATGATTTATTAAACTTACCTCTGGGCAGCGTAAGTAGGTTTTCGTATAGTTTTTTTTGTCTTTACCTAATAGGTCCAATATTTAAACTACTCCCTCGTCAAATTTAATGATTAGCAGTATCCAGTGGAAGCTCTGCACATTTATATAAGCATGCATGTATGACACTTGACATCGAGTAAGCAAAATAGAATGTGTACAATACGGTAACACTCACCCGAAATTGTAAGGGAATAGTATTTATGTTCTGGTATTTTATTTCGTTAGAAACCTTAGCAAGTTAGCCTTTGTATCCCCCATAAAATGTAGTACCGTATGCTCATTGATGATGTCTGGGTCAATGAACCCAACGTCATAGATTCTGTTTAGATTGCATCGCGAATCTTTATTCTGCATAATAGCGTACAAAAGAATATAGTGAATATATACAGGCAATGAACGAGCTGAGCTAGAGAATTAACTTACATGAATAAATCACTTACATACAAGAGAAACCGACGAGAGTTTTGTCGAGGGCGTATTGATAAAAATAGATATATCCTAGTTTTTAATGAATTAATACTCCTGAGGAACTTTCAACATGAGCAATGTTCGATTTTTCTTTGTGACTTCCATGTACCACTCATGCAATCTCTGCATTTGTGTTGCCAGATGCGGGATCTCCTCATGTCTGGTCAAAGGCTCCCCGAAGACATATTTCCATGCTAGATCAGCTTCGAGGATATGTCTGCTGGCTAGGAGTTCATCAACACTCATACCAAGGCCGCTAGCAAGTTCTTTACATGTATCCATACCCAGGTGCTTGAGCAGGGGCACCGGTTGTACTTCCTGGGTACCCAACGGGAGTAAGGCCTTAAGCGGAGGGGTTTCTGTGTTCCCAGCTAGGGAACTGTTTTCCCCACCTTGAGCGGGGGGGGGGGGGCACCGATTGTCATTTTTGTGTTCCTAGCTGGGTAACTGTTTTCCTCACCTTGAGCGGGGGAGTCGATTGTGCTTCATGTGTTACCAACAGAGGAACTATTTTTCCTACTTGTACTGTTGCTTCTCGTATGTTGCACTTGTGCTTTATACGTCTTCGCAATACAACGGTCATAGTCTGATGGCATATTATCCACATGTAGCGGTGTTCAACGGTTTTCTCAGGTATTTGCGCCTTTGTCTCAGGCCTTTTTGTTGCTAAACGGTGTTTCACGTAGGCATCCATGAACACTCTGGTTTCCTCATCATCCATATCGTAAGCTAACTTGGCAGGAGGCTCCTTGTCTTATTTATTTATAACTGTCTTCCGACTAGTAATCGGCAGATCGATGTTCTTCCTCTTTAGCACCCCATGGGAGTGCTTAGTGGGCGCAGTCGGCTTACGCAACGGAGATCGACATGGACTCGCGTCCCTGTGAGGACTAAGAGTCGAGATGGAGAAGTCGGCTGACATGGCGGAGATCGCGATGGAGGAGCGGATGGCCCTAGAGCCGAGTTTGGAAACACAATGTTTTTTTATCCCATAGAATGATACCCCTCGTGACTTCTCCAAGTGTCGTCTCCCCTTCACATGCAGGGTAGTCAAGCTCGAGTGAGTCATATCCTTGCATAACATCATCCACACCGACATGAACATGGCCAACTAGAATCGGACGGCCATGGATGCATGCTCTAGGTTTAGAGGGTAAAGCAAAGCCGGTAGCCACTGATGGTACAGATCGTGCACTCGTTGGGAGACCCCAAGAGGAGGGTGTGATGAGCACAGCGGTAGGAGTTTTCCCCTTAGTTAAGAACCAAAAGGCTGATGCCACTTACGATGGTGCTGGCGCTTCACCGGTGTCAGCAACAACGTGGAACCTGCACACAACACAACCAAAGAACTTTGCCCCAACGGTACAGTGAGGTTGTCCATCTCACCTGTCTTGCTGAAAATAAAGATTAGACGTATAGTGTGGAAAATGATGTATGCTTGCAGAAAGTAAAGAAAGAAGAAAATTGTTATGGTTTGTTTAACAGTGTAAGAAAATGGACCGGGGTTTATAGGTTCACTAGTGGTGTCTCTCCATAAAAGATAACATTCTGGGTGAAAAAATACAGCTGGGCAATTGACAAATAAAGGTTGCACCGTAGTGCACATTAGAACATGATGACTACTATGATATTTAGCGCGGGCATTACAACAAAATATATATACCAAAATCCATCTGCATCTATGACTAATAATCCACCATCAGGTTATCATCCGACCCCCTTAGATATTAAGTTGCAAGCAACAGATAACTGCATTAAATAATGTATGTAATGTAAGCAATGATTGTACACGCGGGCACTCACACCGTTGTTTTCTCCCTAGTGGCAACAACACATTCGCCCCCGTCACATTTCAGTCACTCGAGCACGGGCGAAAAGGAGACATGAACCCACTATCTAGCATAAATACTCTCTCTTTGAGTCACTAGCAACTACTTGGCCAGAGCAACCACTAGCAAAGGAAAGCATGCAAGATTACAAATAACATATGCAATAAATACTATAATCAACTTGGCATAAGTTCAATATTCATCGGATCCCAGCAAACGCAACATATAGAATTACATAAGTTCAATCTCGATCATGATAGGCAGCTCACAAGATCTAAACATGGAGGCATATGAGGAGAAGACAACCATCTAGCTACTGCTATGGACCCGTAGTCCAAGGATGAACTACTCACGCATCACTCCGGAGGCAGGCATGGTGATGAAGAAGCCTCCGATGATGATTTTCCTCTCCGGCAGGGTGCCAGGAGACAGCTCCAGAACCCCCTGATCTAGGGTTGACGACGACGACGGCTGCGGAACTTTTCGGGGATTTTTTATCACGTGCCTAGGGTTTTCCATGGGGGGAATAAATAGGTGAAAGGGCAAAGGCGGTGGAGGCATGGGGGCCCCACACCCATAGCTGGCGCAGCCAAGGGGGAGGGTGCGCCACCCTATGGTGTGCCCCCCTGGTGCCCGTCTTCGACTCTCCTTCGGTCTTCTGGATGCTTCCGGGGAAAATAGACACTTCGAGCTTTGTGGGGTCCAATTCCGAGAATGTTTCCAGAACAACTTTTCCTAAACCAAAAACGGCAGAAAACAGGGAATTGACACTTGGCATCTTGTTGATAGGTTAGTTCCGGAAAACTTATAAGAATGTTGTAAATAAGGGAGAAAACATGTAGCAATTGGTATAATATGATCATGGAGCATGAGAAATTATAGATACGTTGGAGACGTATCAAGTATCCCCAAGCTTAGTTCCTACTCGTCCTCGAGTAGGTAAACAATAAAACACAATAATTTCTGAGGTGACATGCTACTATCATAAACCTGATCATTATATGTAAAAGCATATGTAAGCTGAGATCATAGAACTTCAAACACAAACATGATAAATAGAACTTTAATAATAAAACATAGCAATCACTTTGCATCATGAAGAGTATCTTAAATAAAGTATCATGGATAATAATGCAAAGAAAGATAAACGTTTGTTTCAGGTATAGAGAAAGCATGGAAAAGTGGTATTTCGCTAGTCCTTAAGGGTGGGACAAAACATAAATGCCAGGACACCTTCAAAGTTCATGAGGAAGACTAGAACAAATAATTTAAGAACAAGTAATATCACATTATGAAGAAATTATTGATGTTTATGGGACAAATGCACATAGAAATCAGAATGGCAAAAATGCTCTCTCAACTGTGCATAAAGTTAGAAGATGGAGAGTCAACATAAAAGTAAAAGAAAAGCCCCTCGCGGAGGGAAGCATCGATCACTCATGTGCTAGAGATTTTTATTTTATTAAACAGAGGTATTAAAAGTTTGACACTCCTCCCATCCATCTTTCACAAACCATGGATAATCGAATCCTCGGGTGCCTGCCAACAATCACATACCGTGGAGGAGTGTCTATATTTTAGGAGAGTTGTATGTTAATGTCAACAAATGGTAAACAGACAATACAGTACGTCACAAGCCAACTGGATTCACAAGAGCGGCTCCCATTGTGAAGAACGCAACTGGTGTAGAAGGTCATCCCTCTTTCTCTTTTGTTTACACAATTATGTTTTGACTGATAAATCAGGGGCAAAAATAGTGAAGAGAATTTATCTGTATTAATTTGGGGCTGGGCACCCTGCTGCCAGCTTTTCTATCATTTGGATAAGCGGATGAAGCCACTAGTCCAGGGTGTGAAATCCAGTCAACAATTGAGATAAAGATTCTCTATCGACGTCCTCATGAGAAAAAACAAGAACACAAAACATGAGTAATTTTGAAAGTTTTAAAGGTAACACATGAGCAATTTACTTGGAGTGGTAGTGAAATACCACATGTAGGTAGGTATGGTGTATACAATGGGAAAACTTTGGTTTAAGGGATTTGGATGCACGAGTAGAATTCCATACTTAGTATAGGTGGAGGCTAGCAAAAGACTGGGAGCGATAAATCAAGAGAGCATAAGAGCCATAATCATGCATAGGGACATAAGCATCATTAATTAAAGCATAAGCGGTATCACAAGTTCAAAAATTAAGTGTTCATGGAGGCTATTCGTGACTGGTTCGTAGTCATAAACATGGTGTGAGCATGCGCCAAGTCAACCAAATAAAACATTCGAAAGAGAATACCATAAATTGATGCTTTACTATGACAAGAACAACAAGACATATTAAACACTCTCAGCTATTTGAGGATATTCATGCTACTCAATAACCACAAGGCTTTAAAACTAAAATAACATTTAGCATGGCATGAAAAAGTTCTAGCCACAGTCTATACAAGCTTCTACTTGCACTGTTATAAATTTTACATCAAGCAACAGCTTCTTTTCCCAACAAGCACCATACAAGATATGTTTTAAAAAAAATACTCTTTATGATACAGAAAGCAAACATGAGAGTACTCATATAACACTACTAAAACTAATAGCTCTTATAAGAGATGCATGCAAGACAGGAGCTAAATAAATGCAACAGCCAGACAAAGATTCAGAATACAAAGTATTCCCATGAAAAAGAGGAGCGTGTCACTCTCTAATAAAAGAATGCTGTGGTCCAACCAAGATTATTCGAATAAAAAAAACAAACTGAAAGCAAAAAAAATAAAAGACTCTCCAAGTAAAGCACATAAGGTGTGACCGAATAAAAATATAGTTTCACTATAAGTGACCTAGTAATTTGTTGATGAAGAAGGGGATACCTTGGGCATCCCCAATCTTAGAGCTTGAGTCTTCTTGGAATTTGCTGGTATGTACCACCGGGGCATTCCCAATCTTAGGCTATTCACTCTTCTTGATCACATCATATCATTCTCTTTTCTTGGCCCTTGATAAGTTCCTTCACACCGAACTTCTCACAATGTTCATTAGCAACGTTAGTGCAATCGAAATAATAAATTCACATCGTTCAGTTTCAACACAAGACTAACAGTCATAAACACATTAGCTACTGTCAGAACTTATTTTAAAACTCTTTTTCTGAAAAGAACACCAAAAGAAAGAGATTAAGATGCAAATGCAATTATACATATGTCAAAACATAACAGCAGGTAAAGATCGATTTTTTCGAAAATATTTTGTTGCACAAATTAAAAAGTGGTCAGCTAAGAAAAGTTGTGTATATATATTAGGATTACGCAAAAAAAACTCAGGTCATTTTGATTTTTTTGTGATTTTATACGTATTTAAAGTGGACAGCTGAAATATGTTTCCTGCGCAGAAATCCGAAATATAGTCTCAACTTTCCACTAGAGGTTTTAATTGTCTCAACAAAAACACAAAAGAAAATATACACCAGGGTTGCTAAGGAAATAGAAAACACACAGATGCAAAGCACACAAAAGAAAACAAAGGAAAACTGATTGAAAACAGAGAAATAAAACGGTTTGTCTTCCGGTAGCGCTTTTCTTTAACGCCTTTCAGCTAGGCATAGAAAGCAACTCAAGTTTGTTTCAAGTGAAGAAGCATCAAAATCGTAAATTCTCTAGTAAAAGAGTCAAAAGGTAGCTTCATCCTCTTTCTAGGAAAGTGTTCCATACCTTTCTTGAGGGGGAATTGATATTTAATACCCCCGTCTTTCATATCAATAATAGCACCAACAGTTCTAAGAAAAGATCTTCCCAAAACAATAGGACAAGAAGCATTGCATTCAATGTTCATAACAACAAAATCAACAGGAACAAGGTTATTGTTAACCATAGTAAGATTATCATCAATACTACCAAGAGGTTTCTTCTTAGCATTATCAGCAAGATGAACACCAAAATAACAGTGTTCCAACGGTGGTAGATCAAGCATGTCATAAAGCTTTTGAGTCATAACAGAGATACTAGCATCAAGATCACACAAAGAATTGTAATCAAAATTATTTACTTTTATCTTAATGATAGGCTCCCAACCATCATCTAATTTCCTAGGGATAGATGTTTCAAGTTCCAACTTTTCTTCCCTAACTTTCATGAGAGCATTGGTAATATGTTTAGTAAAGGCCATATTCATGGCACTAGCGTTGGGACTTATAGCAAGATTTTATAGAAACATAATAACTTAAGAGATATTGCAATCATCAAAATAAAAGTTATTATCATCAAAAGTAATGGGACCATTATCTCCTACATCTCTAAAAATTTCAGCACTTTTATTAGAAGCAGTTTCAGCAATTTGAGGCAATTTAGCACGTTTCACCGAAGGGGTGGGGACTTTGTTAACACCAACTACTTTACCATTGATAGTAGGAGGTTTACTAGCACTTGGGGCTTCACTTTTACTAGTGGTTGTGATAGTGCAAACTCTAGCAATATTATTCTTTCTAGCCAATTCATCTTCTCTTTCCCACCTAGCACTTAATCCAGCCATCAACCTAACATTATTGTCTATTTAAACTTGGATGGAATTCAAATTTTTACTTTGTTTAACATCTTGTGGAAAAACCTCCAGTTTTAGAAAATCAACATCAATAGCTAGGCTATCTACTTTAGAGGCAAGAACATCTATTTTACCAAGCTTTTTCTCAACACATTTATTAAAAGCAGGTTGTGTGCTAATAAATTCTCTAAGCATGTTTTCAAGATCATAGGTAGAGCTTTTATTGCTATTGTAGGAGTTGCCATAGGAATTTCCATAACCATTATTAGGAGGATAGGGCTTATAATCGTTTCCACCAAAATTATTTCTATAAGCATTGCTATTAAAATTATTATTTGTAATAAAGTTTACATCAACATGCTCTTCTTGAGCAACCAAAGAGGCTAAAGGAACATTATTTGGATCAAATTGAGTTTTACCATTAACAAGCATAGACATAATAGCATCAAGACTTTCACTCAAATAGGAGGTTTCCTCAACAGAATTTACCTTCTTACCTTGTGGATCTCTCTTAGTGTGCCACAGTGAATAATTTATCATCATATCATCAAGAAGATTTGTTTCATTTTCCAAAGTGATGGACATAAAGGTACCTCCAGCAGCTGAATCCAATAAATTCCTTGAGGATAAATTCAGTCCCGCATAAAAAGTTTGTATAATCGTCCAAGTAGCCAGTCCATGAGTGGGAAGATTCTTCACCATAGTTTTCATTCTTTCCCAAGATTTAGCAACATGTTCATTATCAAATTGTTTAAAATTCATTATATCACTTCTCAGGGATATAATCTTAGCAGGAGGATAATATTTTCCAATGAAAGCATCTTTACACTTAGTCCATGAATCAATACTATTTCTAGGCAAACATAGCAACCATTCTTTAGCTCTTCCTCTCAAAGAGAAAGGGAATAATTTCAGTTTAATAATATCTCCATCCACATCTTTATATTTTTGCATCTCACATAGTTCAACAAAATTATTAAGGTGAGCAGCAACATCATCAGTACTAACACTAGAAAATTGCTCTTTCATAACAAGATTTAATAAAGAAGGTTTAATTTCATAGAAAGCAGCGGTAGGAGCAGGTGGAGCAATATGTGTGCAAATAAAATCATTGTTGTTTGTGCTAGTGAAGTCACACAACTTAGTATTCTCATAGGAACTCATTTTATCAAAATAATAGCAAGCAAATAAATAACATCTATAAAGTAAACTATTTTTTGTGTGTTTTTAATATAGAGAAGAAAAATAAGATAAAAATAAAAACAAGACAATAAAGAAAATAAAGAGGTTGACAGTGAGAGCCTCCCCTTGCCAGAAGACTTCCTTCTCCCCAGCAATGGCGCCAAAAGAAGTCCTTGATGGTGCAGATCATGCACTCGTTGGGAGACCCCAAGAGGAGGGTGTGATGAGCACAGCGGTACGAGTTTTCCCCTTAGTTAAGAACCAAGGTTATCAATCCAGTAGGAGAAAGAGGATATTCAAAAGGTTGATGCCACCGACGGTGGTGCTGGCGTTTCACCGGTGTCAGCAACAACGTGGAACCTGCACACAACACAACCAAAATACTTTGTCCCAACGGTACAGTGAGGTTGTCAATCTCACTGGTCTTGCTGAAAACAAAGATTAGACGTATAGTGTGGAAAATGGTGTATGCTTGCAGTAAGTAAAGAAAGTAGAAAATTGTTGTGGTTTGTTTAACAGTGTAATAAAATGGACCGGGGTTCATCGGTTCACTAGTGGTGACTCTCCATAAAAGATAACATGCTGGGTGAACAAATTACAGTTGGGAAATTGACAAATAAAGGTCGCACCATAGTGCACATTATAACATGATGACTACTATGATATTTAGTGCTCATTACAACAAAATACATATACCGAAATCCATCTGCATCTATGACTAATAATCCACCCTCAGGTTATCATCTGAACCCCCTTAGGTATTAAGTTGCAAGCAACAGATAACTGCATTAAACAATGTGTGTAATGTAGGCAATGATTGTACACGCGGGCACTCACACCGTTGTTTTCTCCCTAGTGGCAACAACACATCCTCCCCCGTCACGTTTCTGTCACTCGAGCACAAGCGAAAATTAGACATGAACCCACTATCTAGCATAAATACTCCCTCTTGGAGTCACTAGCAACTACTTGGCCAGAGTAACCACTAGCAACAGAAAGCATGCAAGATCACAAATAACATATGCAATAAACACTCAACTTGGCATAAGATCAATATTCATCGGATCCTAGCAAACGCAGCATATAGAATTACATAAGATCAATCTCGATCATGGTAGGCAGCTCACGAGATCTAAACATGGAGGCATATGAGGAGAAGACAACAATCTAGCTACTGCTATGGACCCATAGTCCAAGGATGAACTACTCACGCGTCACTCCGGAGGCAGACATGGTGATGAAGAAGCCTTCGATGATTATTTCCTCTCCGGCAGGGTGCCGGGAGACAGCCCCAGAACCCCTTTGATCTAGGGTTGACGATGGCGGCGGCTGCGGAACTTTTCGGGGATTTTTTATCAAGTGCCTAGGGTTTTCCATCCCGGGGAAATAAATAGGCAAAAGAACGAAGACATTTGAGGTCTAGGGGCCCACACTCATAGCTGGCGCGGCTAGGGGGCACGCCACCCTATGGTGTGGGCCCCTGGTGCCCGTCTTCGACTGTCCTTCGGTCTTCTGGATGCTTCCGGGGAAAATAGGCACTTCGGGCTTTGTGGGTCCAATTCCGACAATGTTTCCAGAACAACTTTTCTGAAACCAAAAACAACAGAAAACAGGGAACTGGTACTTCGCATCTTGTTAATAGGTTAGTCCCGGAAAACGTATAAAATGTTGTAAATAAGGGAGAAAACATGTAGCAATTGGCATAATATGATCATGGAGCATCAGAAATTATAGATACGTTGGAGACGTATCAACCACCTTCAAGGATATGTTCTTCATTGGCAAATATAGCTCACAATTTTTCCTCTACTGGATATCATCCACAGGGTAGCGAGCCATCGGTGCATCATGCAGCAATGCATCATCATCAGCCGGGGCAGCCCTGGAATCCACTCTGCTTTTCCGATGAGATGGGATGGTGCTATCGAATGCAGGAGATTGATGAGATGTCCTTTGCTGGCTAATTGTATCCAGGTTCTCATGCTGCTGCTGTAATATTTGTTCTATCTTCTAAATCCGACATGCCTCCTGCTTTTTTTTTCTCTCGAGCGGCTTCTATAACTATCTTCCCACTCCATATAACCAATTTTCCACGGAACAACGCCTTTGCCTCGTGTTCGTCCATAGTTTTCAGGATTCTCAAGGACCTTTGTCAGTTCGTCATATTCACTATGGGGAATTAATTTTACCTCTTTAACATCCTTTATTGCTTCAACAAGATTGGCGGTGATTATTTTAATTGTTGTTGAGTGATACGTCCATTTTGCATCACTATTTTATATCATAATTTTCTATTATTCATCGATATATTTCATGTTATGATGCATCTCTTATGTTATTTTATCTTATTTTGCATGTTTTATAATTTTTGGAGAATAAACACCGGGACCAGGAATCTGATGGAAAAAGCACCATCGGGATACCATATTTTAGAAGATCAGAAGAAGAAGTTGGACACGAGGGGTGTCCTAAAAGTTCAGAGGAAGAACACAGCCAGAAGGAGAGCCAAAGGGGGGCCACCATGGGCACACAACATGGGGTGGCGCGCCGCCCCTTGACCGCGCCACCTATAGGTGTGGCCACCCTAGCCCACCTATGGGATATTTTTGGCGTGCCTGTCCCCCAGGAAACCCTAAGTCTCGTTCCAATGTCGAAGAATTATCCCGCCGCCGCCTCAGGGTGGAAAACACCGAGAGAGAAAAACTCTCTGGCAGGGAGAAATCTGCCGGGGAAATTCCTCTCGGGAGAGGGGAAATCACCGCCATCGTCACCGTCATCACTCCGGGCATCATCAAGATTGTCATCATCATCATTGTCATCACCACCAGAACCACCACCCTCATCATCCACCTTCATCCCTATGTATCAATTAGGGGCCTTTATCGTTGTTTTGCATTAGATCTCTCTCCCGGTGTGGATTACTTGTTAGTAGTTGATGCTTGTGAGATTTATCGGTGTTTGCACTTTATGACCAGATTGTTATCATTCACTATATCACCTCTGATCATGATCCATATGATGTGTTGTGAGTAGTTCGTGTTGTTCTTGAGGACATGGGAGAAGTCAAGTTGTTAGTAGTGAAGTAATGTTGAGCAATATTTAATGTTTGATATTTAAGTTGTGGGGTTATTCTTCTGGTGGTGCCATGTGAACGTCGACTACATGATACTTCACCATTTATGGTCCTAGGGGAATGCATCGTGTATTTGGCTACTAATTGTGGGGTTTCCGGAGTGACAGAAACCTAAACCCCCTTTAGGAAACCATTACACGAGGGAGCGTAAGATCCCGGAGTTTAAAGACGCGGTTAGATTTATTTATTAATTACTTTCTTGTAGTTTCGGATGCTTGCAAGGGTTATAATCACAAGTATGTATTAGTCTTGGATGGGACGGTACATTCGCATAGGTTCACCCACACAACACTTATCAAAACACCAAAATTATTCAACTTCATGGAACAAAAGCACTTGACAGAAACCTCCCGTGTGTCCTCGAGAACGTTTGCTAATCATAAGTAAACTCACCGGCTTGTACTTTGATGAAGAAAGGATTGGGCCACTTGTTGCAATTATTATTACTGCATTTTATTTACTCGCACATTATTTATCTGCAATATCAAAAAAACCTACAAATCTGTTTTCCAGTATTTACAGTATTTCCTTCATTAAAACTGCTTGTCAACACCTTCTGCTCCTCGTTGGGTTCGACACTCTTATTTATCGAAAGTAGTACGATACACCCCTATACTTGTGGGTCATCAAGACTATTTTCTGGTGCCGTTGCCGGGGAGTGAAACGCTATTGGGAAGTGGAATTGATAAAGGAAGCTTCTGTTGTAAGTGTTGTTTTTATTACTGTCTACTGCTTTATTACACTATGTTTGGAACTCCTTTTGAGTCCTTATTTTCGGGCACTGCTATCACTGCTAGGGTAGCAAGTGACCCACCGCCTGATGATTTGGATCCTTATAAAAAACCTATTAAGATTGTTAAACATGTTATGGATAACTTCTATTTCAGGTGATGGAAATGTCCATCCTGGTGATCATTTGCTCTTTTTACATGAATTATGCGAGTTGTTCAAGTGTGAAGGTATTACAATGAGCCAAGTGAAGAGGAAATTATTCTCTATATCATTGACAGGCCGAGCCGCTGAATGGTTCAAATTGCTGAAAATAGACAGACTATTGAATGGGAGGAAATTGTACCTCTGTTTTATTCTAAATTTTATCCTCCAAGTGAAATCCATAGAGATCGGAATTATATATAATTTTTGGCCTCATGACGGAGAGAGTATTGCCCAAGCATGGGGGAGATTGAAATTACTAATGCTCAAATGCCCCATTCATGAGCTCCCCAGTAATATTGTTATTAATAATTTCTATGTAAGGCTTCCTCTTCATGATAAGGATTTATTGTATGCTTCTTGTTCTGGATCATTTACACGTATAAAGGATGAAGCTAAATGGGATCTTCTTGACCGTATTCAAGAAAACACTGAAGCATGGGAGAATGACAAAGGTAGAAAGTCATGTGTAAATTATGACTATGAATGCATTAAAAAAATGTCATCCAAGGATTTTCATAATGTTAGTGTTGTTTATGGTCTTGATTCTCAAGTTGCTGCAAATTTATATAAGGATTTTGCTTCTTACATTGATATTCCTAAAAAGGAATGGGATAAGTACAATGCACCTTATAAAGATACTATTAATTGTGTTCCTGCTAGAGATATAGAATTTCATACTGTTGATTCTATTGTGCTTGAACCTTATATTTAGAAAATGCCTTTGCATGCTAAGGTAAAAGAAAATTCTATGTTAGCCAGTGTGATTAATAAAAGTGCAAGGAAACTTGTAGAACCCGAGGAACAAATAACTGTAGAACCTAAAGTAGCAATAGTAAAGGACCTTGTTTCTGAAAATGTAAAGAGGGACACATTATATTTTGTGAAGATGCTTCTAATATTGCCTCTTATCCTAGTAAATCTAGGAAACCTAGTGTTCCCGTGCTATCTGTTAGGATATGTGATCATTGCTATTATGGTTTATGTGATATTGGTGCTAGTTCTAGTGCTATTCCTTATGAGCTTTATAAATAAATCATGCATGAAATTGGTTCCTGTGAACTTGAAGACATTGATGTGATTATTCAACTTGCTGATAGCGAAACTATTTCTCCGATTGGTATTGTTAGAGATGTGGAGATCTTATGTGGTAAAACTAAATATCCTGTTGATTTTCTAGTAGTAGGCACTTCTGCCAGTGATACTTGTCCTATTATATTTGGTAGACCTTTATTAAACACTTGCGGTGCTGTGATAGATTGTAAAAAGGGGAAAATACTTACAAAGTTTGACGGAGAATCTTATGAATTTTAATTTCACCAAATTTGCTAAAACACCTTATGAAGCTGAATTATCTAATGAGAATTATAGAGTTGAACAATTGGCTGCTAATGCTCTTGCTCCTAACAATCCTCTGCAGCAATACATGGAAGACCACGAAAGTGATGTCTTTATGGAAGAAAGGAATGAAATTGATGAGATTTTCCTACATCAGCTAGCAATACTGAAACATAATTTACCTGTGGAAGACTTGGGTACAACATTACCACCCCAGCAGGATCATGTGTTTGATTTAAAGCCTTTGCCTGCTAATCTTAAATATGCTCATATTCATGATAAGAAATCATATCATGTTATTATTAGTTCTCAACTTTCTGATAAAAAAGAGGAGAGATTATTGGGGATATTAAAGAAACATAGAGGTGCTATTGGTTATACTCTTGATGATCTGAAGATTTCTCCTGCTATATGTCAGCATGCTATTAATATTGAACCTGATGCAAAGCCAGTTGTTGAACATCAACGCTGTTTAAATCCTAAGATGAAGGATCTGGTAAGAAATGAGGTATTGATACTCCTTGATGCTGGCATTATTTATCCTATTGTTGATGATAGATGGGTTAGCCCTGTGCATTGTGTCCCTAAAAACGGAGGGATGACTGTTGTGCCAAATGAAAATAATGAACTTATTCCTCAAAGAGTGGTAGTTGGTTATAGGATGTGCATTGATTTTAGGAAGGTTAACAAAGTCACTAAGAAAGATCATTATCCTTTACCTTTTATTGATCAAATGTTAGAAAGGTTGTCTAAGAAAACTCATTTCTGCTTTCTTGATGGTTATTCTGGGTTCTCTCAAATTGTTGTTAAAAAGCTTGATCAAGAGGAAACAACTTTCACTTGTCCTTATGGAACCTATGCTTATAGACGTATGCCTTTTGGTTTATGTAATGCTCCTGCTACTTTTCAAAGATGCATGTATGATATATTTCATGTTTTTTGTGAAGAAACTGTGGAAGTTTTCATGGATGATTTCTCCGTCTATAGAACTTCTTTTGATAATTGTTTGCATAATCTTGATAAAGTTTTGCAGAGATGTGAGGAGACTAATCTTTTTCTTAAATGGGAGAAATGCCATTTTATGGTTAATGAAGGAATTGTTCTTGCACACAGAATTTCTGAAAGAGGTATTAAAGTCGATAGAGCTAAAGTTGAAGCTATTGATAAAATGCCCTGTCCCAGGGATGTCAAAGGTATTCGTAGTATTCTTGGTCATGCGGGTTTCTATAGAAGGTTTATTAAATATCTCTCTAAAATATCAAAGCCACTTACTAATCTTATTCAAAAGGATGTGCCTTCCGTTTTTTATGAAGATTGTAGAGAAGCTTTTGAAATTTTAAAGAAGGCTTTAATGTCTGCCCCTATTGTTCAACCACCTGATTAGAATTTATCGTTTGAAATTATGTGTGATGCTAGTGATTATGTTGTAGGTGTTTTTCTCGGACAAGGGATAGATAAGAAGTTAAATGTTATTCATTATGTTAGTAAAACTCTTGATGCTGCTCAAAAGAATTATGCTACCAATGAAAAAGAATTCCTAGTTGTAGTTATTGCTTGTGATAAATTTAGGCAGTATATTGTTGATTCTAAAGTTACTATTCACACTGATCATGTTGCTTTTAAGTACCTAATGGAAAATAAAGATGCTAAGCCTAGGCTTATTAGATGGGTGCTTCTTTTACAAGAATTTGATTTACATATTATGGATAGGAAGGGTGCTGAAAATCCTGTTCTGATAATCTGTCTAGATTTGAAAATATCCCTGATGACCCCTTCCTGTTAATGATTGTTTTCCTAATGAACAGTTAGCTACAATAAAAGTGAGCTCTCAAGAGAGTCCATGGTATGCTGATTATGCTAACTTTATTGTTTCCAAGTATTTGCCTCCTACCTTACAGCTCAGTAAAGGAGAAAATTCTTTTATGATTTGAGGCACTATTTTTGGGATGACCCACACTTATATAAAGAAGGTGTTGATAGTATTATGAGAAGATGTGTTCCTAAAAATGAACAACGAGAGATATTGAAGAAATGTCATAGTAGTGCTTATGGAGGACATCACGCTGGAGATAGAACCACACATAAGGTTCTACAATCAGGTTTTTATTACTCTCTTTAAAGATGCTAGAAATTTTATTTTATCTTGTGATCAATGTCAAAGGGTTGGAAATATTTCTAGACGTAATGAAATGCCTATGAATTATTCTCTTGTTATTGAACCGTTTGATTGTTGGGGTTTTGACTTTATGGGTCCTTTCCCTCCTTCACAAGGCTACACTCATATTCTTGTTGATGTTGATTATGTTACTAAATGGGTAGAAGCTATACCTACTAAAAGTGTTGATGGTGAAACCTCATTAAAAAATGCTTAAAGACATTATTTTCCCTAGGTTTTGGTGTACATAGATATCTTATGACTGACGGGGGTTCTCATTTTATTCATGTTTTTTAGAAAAACCCTTGCTAAATATGATGTTAATCATAGAATTGCTTCACCCTATCATCCTCAAACTAGTGGGCAAGTAGAATTATCAAATAGAGAAATCAAATTCATCTTGCAAAAGATTGTTAACAAATCTTGGAAAAATTGGGCTAAGAAATTAAATGATGTTATGTGGGCTTATAGAACTGCTTATAAAAATCCCATGGGCATGTCTCCTTATAAAATGGTTCATGGAAAATCTTGTCGCTTGCCTTTAGAATTAGAACACAAAGCTTATTGGGCAGTGAAAGACCTAAATAGAGATTTTAAACTTGCTGGTGAGAAAAGGTTGCTTGACTTAAGTTCTTTAGATGAATGGACGAGTGAAGCATATGAAAATGCTAAGCTCTTTAAAGAGAAAGTTAAAAGATGGCATGATAAGATAATTATTAAAAGAGAATTTCATGTTGGTGAAAAAGTGCTATTGTATAGGTCTCGTCTCAGATGTTTTGCAGGAATATTACTCTCGAGATGGGAAGGACCTTTTGTTATAGAAGAGGTATATTGTTCGGGGGCAATTAAAATTGTTTCCCTTGAAGAAAACACATCACAAGTGGTGAATGGCCAAAGACTCAAGCATTATATCTCCGGAGACCCTTATAATGAAAATTTTGATTGTATTCAAGCCATGATCCTAGAAGAATTTATTAAGAAGCATATTTCAGAAACTGCAGAGTCAGTTTTTGAATAGGTACCGGTTTTGGTAAGAAAACGTTCGCGAAATATCTTCCAACTTTTATTTTTACTTTTTTTTGGAAAATATGAAAAAATATGAGCCGGAAACGAGGCAGAGACAGACCCCGGAGGCTCCACACCATAGGGTGGCGCGGGCCCACCCCTGGTCGCGCCAGCCCATTGTGTGGGTGCCCCAGGGACCCTCTCCGACTCGTTTTCGACCTGTACTTTCCTTTCATTATGAAACTTTCTGCTATATAATCCCCCATATCCCCCGAGGTCCGTATATCATTTTCTTCTCGTGTTTTTTTTCGAGCTGTTTCTGCCAGGATCTGTTTTTGGTTTTAGAAGCATCATGGCCTCTGCCAACGACAACAAGGGGAAAGAGCCAATGGAAGATGATATCCAAAGTCCAAAGCGCAAGAATGTGGATCAAGGTGTCGAGAAAGAAACAAAAAGGACGTCATCAAGTAGTGTTTATTCTTATAGTGTGCAAGGACCAAGACCATCAGTCCCGGGCCTCAGTCCCGGGCCTGGAGTAGAGGAATCTCTTTGGATTGCAGATGAGTATTGAAAACGTTATCGAGCTTTAAGGACGGAGGTAGAGATTCTTCAAGAGGAAAACGACATGTTTCGTGAGATGCTGCAACGTTACCACGCCTTGCTTGAGAAGAGTATATCACCATCACCACCGAAGAATTAATTCATCATTGGGTTTGGCATCCCCTTAGCTTGTTCCAAGATTGGGGGGAGTGTCGCGTTATCACATCACTATCTTTCATCTTTTTACCTTTTCAGTAGAGTCATATCATGAGTAGAGAAGTTATCATATAGGATGGTTTGCAGTATGGAAGTGTCTCTCCCTAGTTGGTTATCGTTTTATCCGTTGGTGTGAGTTGCCGGTTTGAAATATTAATGAGAAGTTTCATCATTTATTTTCTGCACACATTATTCTAGTTTTCAATTTCTGTCATATGGTTGAGCTTGTTATTAGTATTTGGTATCACTCTAGAGATCATCAAGTTAATCTAGTTTGTTTTGGCAAACTTAGCCTGGGTCAGCAGAAATAATAATTTGAGATGCTAGTATAAGAAATAGAAATTTTCCTATTAGCTTGTAAACTTAGTATTCACAAGTTAAGATCGTTTGGGATTTCAATGAAGATTGCACGATTGGTTTCATCATATGCATATTTGTTTGTTTTCCCTCAGCTCTTATGCTTGCTACCCAACCTTGCTATCCAAAAACCCTGTACTGAGAGGGAATGCTTCTTGTGCATCCAAAAGCTTAAGCCCCGAAACCTTGCCATTGTGTACACCATACCTACCTACATGTGGTTTTTAACTGCCACTCCAAGTAAATTGCTCATGTGCTACCTTTAAAACCTTCAAAATTATTCCTGTTTTGTGCAACTGTTTCAGCTCGTGAGGACGTAAATAGAGAATCTTTATCTCACTTGTTGATTGGACTTTAAACACCTGGACTAGTGGCTTCATCCGCTTATCCAAATGCTAGAAGAGATAGCAGCGGGGTGCCCAACCCCAAAACTAATACACAAATTCTATTCACTATTTTTGCCCCTGATTTATAAGTCAAAGCATAATCGTGTAAACAAAAGAGAATGAGGGATGAACTTATACACCAGTTGCGTCCCTCATATGGGAGCCGCTCTTATGAAGTCTAGTTGGTTTGTGACGTACTGTATTGTATGTTTACCATTCGTTGACATAAGCATACACCTCTCTTAAAAATGTTTTCAATACCTCTGTTTAATAAAATAAAATAAAAGCTCTAGCACATGAGTGATCCATGCCTCCCTTTGCGAAGGGCCTTTCTTTTACTTTTATGTTTAGTCAGTAAACCCATTTCTCTCTATCTCCGGCAAGCATTTGAGTTGTTGTGATCTCACCATATATATGTTGATTAATTCAGTTATGTTTTCTATCCTTCTTTGTTTAGCATATTCTTTATTATCTGAATGAATATTACTTTGAAAAGCTATGAATCAATGCAAAATAATTGTTATAATTAAATATGTTAAGCTCTACAAGACGAGCCTTATTATAAAGACTTCACCTAAGATAAGCAGGATATCATTAAATGTTCTCTGACCAAGAATGAAGTTTGCCATTACCAATTTTGATTCTCTCTTTTGTATCTTTGTTTGTGACTCCCGTTACTCGTTTCAAGTTAGGTTATATGAGAGGAAGTTGATGTCTATAATAATTGGTGCATAGATAGATGTGATGCTTCTTGTCCGTATTCTATTTATCGACTCTTCACTCCACAAACCAGTGGTCATATTTTCTGATTTCAGTTTCTCTTCGGGACAAGCGAGGTCTAAGCTTGGGGGGAGTTGATACATCCATTTTGCATCACTATTTTATATCACAATTTTCTGTTATTCATCGATATATTTCATGTTATGATGCATCTCTTATGTTATTTTATCTTATTTTGCATGTTTTATGATTTTTAGAGAATAAACACCGGACCAGGAATCTGATGGAAAAAGCATTGTCGGGATACCATATTTCAGAAGATCAGAAGAAGAAGTAGGACACCGGGGGTGTCCTAATAGTTCAAATGAAGAACACAGCCATAAGGAGAGCTAGAGGGGGCCCACCATCGGGTGGCGCCCTCCTTGGCCGCGCCACCTATAGGTGTGGCCACCCTGGCCCACCTCTGGGGATATTTTTGGCGTGCCTGTCCCCCAGGAAACTCTAAGCCTCATTCCATCGTCGAAGAATTATTCCGTCGCCGCCTCAGGGCGGAAAACACCCGAGAGAGAAAAGCTCTCTAACAGGGAGAAATCTGCCGGGGAAATTCCTCCCCAGAGAGGGGAAATCACCGCCATCGTCACTATCACCACTCCAGGTATCATAAAGATCATCATCATCATCATCATCACCACCAGCACCATCACCCTCATCATCCACCTTCATCCCGCTGTAACAATTAGGGGTCTATATCGTTGTTTTGCATTAGATCTCTCTCCCGATGTGGATTACTTGTTAGTAGTTGATGTTTGTGAGATTTATCGTTGTTTGCACTTTATGACCAGATTGTTATCATCCATTATATCACCTCTGACCATTATCCATATGATTTGTGGTGAGTAGTTCGTGTTGTTCTTGAGGGCATGGGAGAAGTCAAGTTGTTAGTAGTGAAGTAATGTTGAGTAATATTTAATGTTTGATATTTAAGTTGTGTTGTTATTCTTCTAGTGGTGTCATGTGAACGTCGAATACATGATACTTCACCATTTATGGGCCTAGGGGAACGCATCGTGTATTTGGCTACTAATTATGGGGTTGCCGGAGTGACATAAAGCTAAACCCCCTTTAGGAAACCATTACACGAGGGAGCGTAGGATCCCGGAGTTTAAATCCGTGATTAGATTTATTTATTAGTTACTTTCTTGTAGTCGTGGATGCTTGCAAGGGGTATAATCACAAGTATGTATTAGTCTTGGATGAGATGGTACATTAGCATAGGTTCACCCACACAACACTTATCAAAACACCAAAATTATTCAACTGCATGGAACAAAAGCACTTGACTGAAACCTCCCGTGTGTCCTCGAGAACGTTTGCTAATCATAAGTAAACTCATCGGCTTGTCCTTTGCTGAAGAAAGGATTGGGACACCTGCTGTAATTATTATTACTGCATTTTATTAACTCACACTTTATTTATCTGCAATATCAAAATCCCCTAAAAATCTGTTTTCCAATATTTACAATATCTCTACTACTTAAAAAAAGAATTTGGTTCTGTCGTACGTCAGGCGAAGTGCTTCGTCCAACAATCCCGGAGAAACATACACGCACGGACGCACACTCGTCGCGCAGCCGTAGTGGGAAAAAAATCATCCGTGCGTCTTCTCCTCGCCGTAATTGCCGGCGGTTTCTCGTTCCCTTCCTCGCCTCATCCACAAGCTGCACGACAATATACAAACTTAGGTAATTTCAACGAATCCCTAGGTCGCCCCGAGGCCACTCCGAGGCGCCAGCGCCGCCGCTGCAGAAACCTCCCACAGATCACCCACAGCCCACGCGCCGCCAGAGGAGGTCGTCCCACGGCAGACGGCCGCGGCGTGGCGTCTCCTTCGGTCATTCAATCCCAGAAATCCAGCCCTCACCTATCTGGTCTATGCCGGCCTAGATCCTGCCGCGACTGTGCGTCGCCATGGGAGGCCCGTGTGCGCCCCGACGGCGACTGCGTGCGTACCTGCTCCACCGTTGAGCTCCCTGCTGCTCTCCCAGGAGCGCATGGCTCGGCCAGCCATTCTCAATCGGGAGGCCTATGCTGATCCAGGTTGCCTCGCGCCCGCGGTAGTACTCTACCACGGACTCCGATGTGCACACGGCTCGGCCACCGTGGCCTCCGCACCAACGGCGCGCCTCCATTCTCCTCCAGGGAGGTTGCGCTGCTCTCCTCTGTCGCGCGTGGCCCATCCCTCTGGCCTCCTCTACAACGCCTGCTCTTAGCCTAGCGGCAGCAGCTCTGGTTTTGCCAATCTGTTGCCGGCAAGTCAGTTACTCATCCTGTCTGGCTTCCGGTCTCAAGTTCGTGAGTTTGCTTCGTGACTTCGTCTCGCTGGGAAGTCCATGCTCGAGCTATGTTGAGCTGACCACGGCAGATTTTATAGTTATATTTATACAGTTAGTTGGATTTTTGAGTCCCCAATTCTCTCTCCAGTCCCATCGGATAGGGAGCAACAGTTCCTTATGTTTGATGTGAAATGAATGACACCAATTTTCCTTTTGTCGATGACTAGGAGCCTGTCTGGTTGTGTGTCCACCTACCAGGTTCTCTAGATCCAGTGCTTCTTCATCCCTTTGTGCTTCTGGATTTGGAAGACAATAATTTGGGTGGAGGTTGATACCGACTGTGAGCTTATGTAGGTGCTTCTCAGCAACAATGGATGTGGATCGACGGAATTGAAGGCAATATGACGTACTGTGCAACACGTGGATCTAGAATGCTATTCCTTTATCGCCTACATTATGTAAGGTTTGTTCAATATGTTGTTCATCGATGTTTGTTTATAGCCATCAAGACTATCTTACTGGTTGTTGGCTCTAACTTTCATCGGGAGTGTTTTTTTCTTTTCGGTTGAACCATTTATGGACACAAACTAAGGATATATGAGCACTTAGAAGCAGCAACCAGGAGTAATGGTCTATTGACACTAAGTTTGGTGAAAATCTAGCGAGAAGTAACGCTTAGTAGGTACTGTTTCGAGAATGCATAATTTTTCAATTTGTATTGGAAAATGCCTAAATAAGCCAGTGGTCAGAGAATGTTTATTTACTGTTGTCAGAAATGTAGGAAAGGTTGTCATTATTTATGTAGATTAGCTAGATGTAGTGTGGATCGAGTGGTTCTTTTGGTCATAGTGGGTTAAATTGTTTCACATTATGATTCTTTGCCTCATGCTACAAAATAAATTATAATCTTCCGTAGTAGGCTAGGTGAGCGAATTTGGATTGGTCATTGTAATATTTTTAATATGCTACATGGGAAGGATTATGTGTGAATACTTTATCATTCAGAATATCATATGAGATAACTCTTAATGCTTCTGGCATAGGGTTTGAATGCATAGTTTCAGTTTCAGCTTGCTCATAGTTTCAGTTCACGCGTGTTGATGTCATATTCAACTATTTGTCCTTTGGATATTCAGGTTTTCATACTCTTCTTCACTGGAGTTTCAACCTGTACGATTTTTTGTGTGTAAGAAAGTAAAACAAAAGTTCTCAAAAGCACACCATTGTTGCCGACAACCTCGCCTTCTTTGATGCCGGACGGCCCTCCTCAAGTCGTAGGGGGAGGGCGGCCGGAGATTGCAAGCAGAGGTGGGAGGCACTCGTGGCGGAGTGCAGGATGATGCATCAGTATTCCTATGCAAGGTTTCATGACACTCTGAACAAGCCTCCCGAAATCCCCCTATGTAGCCTTTGTGTGTCCCTGCCACACCGACGGACCTATCGCAGGGTATGGCCTGTCGGCGCGACGACGCCCAACTTTGGGTACACGAGTCTGACGACTCCTACAAACCATTACAGAAGACAAATTGGAGGATGGATTTGGGGCTTAAGTGGCATGGATGCCGGACCGCAGCCGAGGTAGCTGAGTATATGATGGGGGATAAGACAACGGTGGAGAGCGTAGGGCAACGACGGTCAACGACGACCTCCATACATCATGCTTGAGAACAAGATTGAGATCTAGCCCCATATGTTAGTGAATGTCTCACAACGTTATCTGGCTCGATTTCTCTTTAGATTATTTTTTGCTCTGCCACTATGGGTTATGAACTTATAATGATTCTTCGTATGTGTGCTGCAGGGGAATCTGATGAACTCTGACGGGGCGACAGCTACGACACACGTCGATGTACTTGCTTCTGCCTAACCGACTACATCATGCACTCGAAGTGGTATGATGTCTCGTTTATCATGGTGGCCACTCGTGAAATGAACTGTAACTCACACTGGAGCATTGGTGGCTTCAATCTTGTGTGTGTGGATAATTGATGGAAAGGAACTCCTAAATGAGAGGACAAAATAGAGATTCGTTACCCGAGGAGTATTACCTTTTTGGCTACCGAGCATTTGGGAAATGGCTGCTTTTCTACTGTCCCCTTTGTATTACCTTTTTGGCTGCCGAGCATTTGGGAAATGGCTGATTTTCTACTGTCCCCTTTGTGCTTCACATGCAGAGGACGTAATTGATGTGCACTTTCTCTCACTGTAAATTTCAGATATTGGATTCATGGAGGCTTACTTGCCATAGGATCGTCTAAAATATAAGAACTCCGAGTAAGATTTAGATGACCTCATGTGGCGCCATTTCTCGCGAGTTAACGATAGTCCTTCTGATAGTATTACATTTTTGGTAGTTTATGGTACAGAAGCTGCCCCAGTGGAGGAAATAATTGCACAATCTGCACGTTGGATGTATTAATAGCATGTGATCCTGAGTAAAGAGATTCAGTTCCATATACATCGTCGCGCGTTCTATCGAAAGGTTGCGCATTGCTTTCCTTACCTTGTTGCCATGTGCACACGTTTATAAAGTTTATTGCACATTTTGTGTGTGTCCCTTCTAATTTTTGTGGCCACATGAAAAGTTGAGCACAAGTGGAGACGAAAAGATAATAATTTAGTATTTTGTTAGTATTTTTGGATTTGTCCACAATTATCATTATGTTCAAGGAATATGATACCGCATATTTATTTCAAATTGGATCTCATTTTATCTCTAAATGCACGCTCTTTTAGTGGATATGTTCTAGCCTTTAGAATTTTAAACGAGTTATCATTCTAAGGAAGCAATATGTCCAACAAGTCCCTGGATTCACATTGAATTTTCATATAGACGAATACAAAGTAGTTCACATTAAAAAAATTGAACGCTTGTAGTACCGATCATTATCTACGTCCAGATTGTTTTTGCATTTTTTTTTTGGAAATTTAAAATATGATACTTGATTTTTAAAAATCCCTTAGGGTTAGAGACATGCAAATTTCTTGGCAACTGCAATGGGGCAGAATTTAAGAAATGAGGCATTATGTATGTTTGGCGCATTATTTTTGAGATTTTGATCTGGTTCCCTTCTGATTTTTTATTAACGTTGCTTCTATATTTTATTATGTTATTCTATATCCTCTTCGAAATCAGGCACTATGGGAATGGTAATTTGTTAGAGGAAACACCTAGCTAGCACACATGGCGAGTGACATGTTGCTGGAGTACAGGACTTGCGGATACACTTACGATATCTTGAAGGGCGATGAGTACAAAGCATAATGTCATCGAGAAAAGGAGTTGAGTACCCGTAGCAACGCACGGGCATTCAACTAGTTTCCTTCATTAAAACTGCTTGTCAACACCTTCTGCTCCTCGTTAGGTTCGACACTCTTACTTATCGAAAGTACTACGATACACCCCATATACTTGTGGTTCATTATTGAGTACACAATCTCCCCTGTTTCTGGGTGCAACGATTCCCCATGCCCGTTAAACCAATTCTTCGACCTCCCGTCCCAGGCCCATGTAGCTGGAGTGATCCCTTTTTCAAGCAGGGTGGCCTCCATTTTTTCCAACTTAAGAATGTCACTCTTGTAGCCACATGTCCCAAGTTTATAGTGATATTTATTTTTCGAAGCATTTCACATCAATTTTTTTTGACTTTTCCACAAATTCAGATGATTTTTTCTGCTCCACAAATGCCTCGCAGTGACTTCTTATCTTCTCTACTGCTGCAGTGAATGTTGGAGTTTCTGTTCAAGTTTCCTAATTCTCTTGGGAATTGAGCCGAACGACACTCGGCTCTAATTCTTCAGGATTGGGCCCATGCGTTTAAGCGTCTCCAACGTCGAGTGGAGGGAGGGAGAGCTTACACCACTTTCGGCCCAACAAACTTCCACCATTTCCTTGAACTCCGGGGCCTTTCGCCACATCGCCTCATAGCGAAAACCGTGAGAAACCGGAACTCGCCGTTCCCCTCTCGACGCCATAGAGAGAGACAGACCAATACCGCATAATGGTCGGAAGAAGTGGTAATGATGTTCTCCACTGAGCAATTCTCAAACAGCTGAAGAAAATCACCGTTTGCGACTGCTCTATCAAGCCTCACTTTCACATACGTATATGCACCTTGTCGATTAGACCATGTGAATTTCGGCCCTTCAAAGCCGAGATCCATGAGGCCGCAATCTTGTGAACAATCACGGAAGGCCTCAATCTGTTTCTCCGTTCGTTCTCGTGGACCAACATGTTCATCTTGGTTGATAACTTCATTGAAATCTCCACAACAAAGCCATGGACCCTTCCAGCTTGTTTTCATCGATCGGAGCTGAGCCCAAAATTCATGCCAAAGTTATCTTTTGGGTTCTCCATAAATAAAGGTTGTTTGTGAGGACCTCCCCGTTTCCGGTGAAACAAGAGCGTCGATGCACCGGTTATTAAAACCCTCAATGGAGACGGTCATGGTAGACAACCAGAAAAGGCCCAAACCTCCGCTCAAGCCATCACTGCTTACCGCAAAGCAACTAGAGTATCCGAGTGACCATAAAACCCCTCACTCTATCCTCACTCATCTTTGTTTCAGAGAGGAAGAGGAGGGCGGGACGATGAGCTTTCAGAAGATAGCGAAGCTCACCAACTGTCGCATCCATCTCGAGACCACAAAAGTTCCAGCATAGAAGACTCATTGCGTGCGGCGGGCCTACTCCGCAGTACCCGCCAGATCCGCCGATCGTTCGTCAACACCTTCCTTGAGTTTCTTGTTAGAATACGAACTTGGATCCTCATCAGAGTGGTATGAACCGGTGCCCCACCTCGCCGCGCCTTGGTGAATCACGAGAGCCAAAGAATCATCGGCCACGTTTGTCTCGGTAGGGGCCTTGGCACGGTACACCAATGGAGTTTTCCTCCTGTTGCCCACGGTGACGTTACCGTCCCCCCGATTGAGGTCCTTCTCCTTAATCTTCACCATTTTTGTATTAGTACGGCGAGGCGGTCGCTTGTTCATGGGTGAGGAGACCTCAACCTCGCTACCTTTGTTCTGATTCGCTGCCACCCCACTCTTGCTAGCAGAGAAAACATACCGCTCTGTAGCTTGAGGGGAGGAGCGCACCCGGTCGGTCGACATCGAGTTGCTCGATGACCGTGCCCCCTGCATCTTCTGTTTTCTTTCATCCAGGGCACATAGCCGATCAGCAGAGTACAGTAGTCTACCATCTTCATCACGTTCACCTGGCGTCTTGCGCTCAATGGACGAGTGGCCAACAATACAACAAGAGTAGCAATAATGTGGCAGATGTTCATTTTGAACGTCAAACCACTCCGATGTGTTACGGCGTTGAGAGAAGATCGTGACTCCCCGCATCAGCGGTTTGTCGACGTCAGCCTCAACCCTAACTCGCATGTGGCTTCCCCAACACTTGCCAGCAGCATCACGGTCCACAATCGGGACAGAACCTTCCATGCCTAGCGAACTGGCAATCGTTGCACCATGTGTCTTGTGCATATACCCAAATGGTAAATCAAGAATCCTGGCCCAAATCTTCATACCATTGAAGTTCATGTCCATTGGCCTCAGATCCACATCAAACTCGCGAAGAAGGACCGCGTGTTTGCCAACAACCCAGGGAGGGCCATCAAGCACACGGGTTTTGTCCGCCTTCGTCGCGAACTCGGCCACAAAAAGATAGTCTCCGGCCGGATTCAGAAGTAGACCTCGTGGATTACCCCACGTCGCTCTCTATGTTGCGGAGATCGTGCTTATATGCAGCTTGTTGGGCGCCAACACCTTGCCAACAAGCGCCCACTTGGAGTAAACCGGAGCACCATTGGTGCCATCGTCCAGCACCACCGAAGTAGCCTCCGCTGCCGTCAGTCGGAGTCGTCCCATCATTTCCGACACGAGATCGGATCCGTTCACCGTCTCCCCGGCTGGGGGAACTAGGTCAGCGGTTCCCAAAACCGATCCATCCTCCCCCACACGGGGAATCGCCACCACCGGGATGCCACCTCTAGCCGGTCCCGACGTACCCGCCATCGGCAAAACCTCCAGATCCCGTAGCTGACCAAGGGCGGGCGACAATCTATGAGAACCCCTTATCGCCCCAAGTAAGCGCAGAGAAACGGAAGGTCTTCGAGGGGCGTGTCAGGGAGTCCAGGAGAGCACAGAGAGATCGTACCCACGAGCACAACTCAGACCGAGCCCCAAACCCTAGCAGAAGGTCATCGCCATGGCGATCGCCTAAGCCCTAGGTTTTCGGAGCAAAACGGTAATAGAAAGGCCTCCTCAATGATATTGTTGTGCGTAAAGTAAAGCAGAAACGGAGCTACCATATATTGCCTATTATTTCTCCTAGTGAGGAAGTTTGACATATATATTTTTTATTTTTTTAGTAGACTACCAAATTTTTTATAGGAGAAATTTAACACTTTGATATGATATTTTGTACAAAACAACAATGGAAAATAATTATATGAAACCTGGTCTACAAATTTAGACCCGTGGACCAACTCCATCAATTGACACGTGGCAAGAAAATAGAGAAAAAACAAAATCCGGTTATCTATTTTCAGATCTAAACTGCTTTCTGGCCACGTGTCAATTGCTGAAGTTGGTCCACGGGCTAAATTTGTAGACCAGATCTCATATAATTACCACTTCCATAGTGTCCTCCGATTCACCCGCAAAAAAATAGTGTACTCCCATTGAGCCTTTTGAAAATAAAAAAATGGGTAATGTCTCCGATGGAGCTACTGCATATGCAACTGCCAAGCCACCGAGCCCACTAGGCCCATCTTACCCGCAACAGTTCTCGAGCAACTAGGCTAACTCTGGGGCAGGCCACAAATCTGCCCATCCGGGCTTGGACGACCCCGGCCGATACTCTCCAAGCAGCCAAGGACCATATAAAAATCTAGGGCCAGCGGCTCCTGGCGGAAACCCTAGCTCGTGAATCGGCGGCAGCAGGAGAGCGGCAGCTCGCGCGCGCGCACTCCCATTCCACGCCGCAGCCGGAGCCCGCCGCTTCCAGTCCAAGGTGAGAGCTCCTGTCCCCGATCCCTTTGCCCAAGGAATCACTCGATGTTTGTTAGATTCGTGGTTTATGGTTTTACTTCCTTGTCAAATTCACCCGTGCGAAATCCATCTTCGTCGATCTGCGGAGTACGCCCTCGTGGCGGGTTGGTTTGTTCACGCCGTCTGAAGAACTAGTTGGAATTCTGTAGTCGTTGCCGTGACTTACTTCAGTTATGAGATGTGTTGATTGCCAGTTTTAGAACTTTAGATCCGTGTGCAGTTTAGAACACAGCTTCCCCCGTAGTTTGCACGAGATTTTTTTTAACAAGTACATTGTTCTTGGGAGGTGGTTCTGTTGTTCTTCTAAACCCTAATATGATGTACTAGTCTGTTAATATGTACATTCTTCTGAGGTCCTCCTGGTGTTATTCAGAACCCCTCTATGCTGTACAGTAGTCCAATTTAGTCTGTTAATCTATTGAATATGCTCATCGATGCACTGCTTCTTATTTCAAGTGGTGTTATTTGAGGGCGATGTTTGTTGGCACCGGTTGACATGGACTGATTGTTGTGATATTAGAGTCTTCACCTGAAAAAGTACTCTGTAGTCTGTTGGTGTGATTTACTTCACCTATGGTATGTGTTGCTTACCAAGTTTGCAGGAGTTGGTGGTGTGATTTACTTCATACTATATTTCCATATCCTCGGATCTGAACATTGTTCCTTGAATTTGTTCCTGTTGTTACATGCTTCCCATGATGCACTGTAGTTCAGTTTAGTTTGGTAATCTCTTGGTTATGATGTGCACGACCTTACAGCGTGGTTTTGTCTATGAAGTGGTGTCTTATCATAGGGCAATGCTTCTTGATATTATTGATTGATGATACTGTTGATGCTGATAGCTGTACATGTTATTTCTAGGAAGAGCTTTGAAGGTTTGTCAGGGCAGACAAGATGGTGCTCAAGTATGTTACTCTCCCTTTATCAGCTTGCCACTTCTTTCAATCTTATGTTGTCCCTGGATGTTCATGATTTGTAAAATTGCTTCTTACAATCTTACTTATTAGCATGCGTATCCTATTTCTGCAGGACCGAGCTCTGCAAGTTCAGCGGTGCCAAGATATACCCAGGAAAGGGTATCAGATTCGTCCGTTCAGACTCTCAGGTAGGTTCTTTGGGTCACTGTCATTATTCTGCATATAATCAAAAGAAATGGAAATGTGCTGAAGTTTGTGTGCTCGTTCCCAAAATCAGGTCTTCCTTTTCTTCAACTCCAAGTGCAAGCGCTACTTCCACAATCGTCTCAAGCCTGCCAAGATTACATGGACGGCCATGTTCAGGAAGCAGCACAAGAAGGTACATGGAACTACGGAAATTCTCTTATGCTAGTTCAGCTTTTATTTTATAATGTTAATTATATGCGCTATTAGTGTGATCTGCTTACTTTTTGGCTAGTGCACGACTTGCGATGATCTGGTAGTTAATTTGCCTGCCTTACTGTTTTCCCAGAATTAATGGTATACTTTGTGAATTGTTAGTAGCAGTCCAAGAAATCGACATGTCTATCTGTCGAAGGGACTTGAATGATGTTTATTTACTACATTTTCTGATAGCCTGTTGACAGCATAAAGGAAAAATACTTAAATCATGTGAAAGTTTCCATTTTGGTATATTGCAAGCATCCATGCTATCTCCAGTTTGTTGCCCTGCTTCACCAATGGTTTATGCACTAGTTTTGACATTTCGAAGTAAACCACGATCTGGGTGTAGTCCATATGGACCTGTGCTTATAAGTTGTTTGTCTGGTTGTAGGATATTCACGCTGAGGCTGCCAAGAAGAGGCGTCGTGCCACCAAGAAGCCATACTCCAGGTCTATTGTCGGTGCTTCCCTTGATGTCATCCAGAAGAAGAGAGCTGAGAAGCCCGAGGTCCGCGATGCTGCCCGAGAGGCTGCTCTCCGGTAATTCTTCCTCGTTTGCCCTCAAGCTTGCATTTTTTATTTTGTTGAGAGACATATAAAACCAGTTTGGCTGAGCATGCTACCGTATAAAAGATTATTGTTTTATTTGTTCTCATCCACTTATTGAGCTATGCTGTTAGTTTTAGAGGCACAACCAATCACACCAGTGTTTTTTTCACATTAACGATGTGACAAGTGATAGTTACGGTGAGAAAAAAAGACTAATTTGATTTGATCTTTGAGAAGCCATGTTTTAGAGGCATAACCTGAATGGACGATGTCAGTTGAACGACATCACATAATATACACTATGCTTTTCGTTCCTGTTGATTGAGTCACTTTACATCATCATCTATGGGGTACTTAGAGTGGTGACTTGTTTATGACAGTGAGATCAAGGAGCGCATCAAGAAGACCAAGGATGAGAAGAGAGCGAAGAAGGTGGAGGTGACCAAGTCCCAGAAGGCCTCTGGAAGAGGCAACGCCCCCAAACCCGGGAAGGCCCCCAAGCTCGGCGGTGGCGGCGGGAAGCGCTAGGCGATGCATGCTGTTCGACCTGAGTTCAGAACCAGTTAGATGATGATGTTCTAGCGCCTTATCTTTAGAAAGTATTTTTTTGGCCGCTGGTACTGCCAGTCAGTATGCCGCTTTGTGGGTTACACAAACCTGTGATGCATCGTTGTGAAGATTGCTCTATGTTTAATCTGTTTGATGTTTTTTCCCTCCTGGTCGATGTTTGTTTGTAAATTTTCTGTGCTGTTGTGCACGTAATGGATGCCGGTGAACTGACGCCATGTCCGTCAGATTGCAACTTTGTGTTGCTCTTTGCTTTGCTTGGGTCAAAGCGGCTGCGGAGCCTGGTAGGTAGGTGGTGAACAGATTCTGCTGAATTGTACAGTTACGCGGCGGCTAGGTTCAGTGCACCCCTGCTCTGAAGAAAATGGACGTCGTACCATCACGAAAGATCAAACCCGTGGAGCACGTGTGTTGTCTTTTTTTTTTCTATTTTTCCTGGCGTGATATAAATTTATTTGGATAAGGTCGCTGGACTGGATTGATATGCCAGCAGGCTTATCGCTGTCCAGACAAAGTCCCCATCGTACGGCTAGTCGGCGCCGAAACATAGGGTACGTGGCAGTGTACCACATAGTTGGTCAAACTTGATGTTCAAACCACGTGTGGTTAGAGTTTGTTTTTAGCTTGGGATCAAGACCAAATACATTGTCATTTCCTTTGCTTTTTGTAGCCCGCCTGTATGTACTGTACAGCAACACTGTTCACATGCTCTTTTTTTTTTTTTTTAAACAAAGGTGCCCCCAAAGGGGCTGCAATCACTTCCATTGACAAGCGCACATTACAACATTGTGATTACAAAAGTCATCCTGATAGAGAAAACCAAAGAAGATACATCGAAGATGAACTACAAGAGCAATGTAACAACTATGCCTGGGAGCACAAAAGGAGTCTATCAGGGGGTCCGGCGAGAATTCGGACTCACAGAACCTGCAAATGTACTCTACGAGGGCCTCGAACACCCTGTCGAACCGTAGTGCTGGCGGCTCAACCAACAATCGCATTGCCAGGGAATCATGAGGTAGAAAACTGAGCTATAGATTTGTAGGGTGCATCACCGAGCCTAGTTGAGGAGGATCTTTGCCATTCAATCTGAGAAGCCGCCGCAGAGACGATCTCACCCGCCTCCGGCATGTCCCGAATAGCAAAGAGGCATAATTGAGACTCCCAATAGTTGACAGTAAAGTAGATGCATGGCATGTAAACTTATGGAGTTGTAGCTCACAGGATGATTTTGGATGCCCACAACAAAATTCGTGAGGGAGGATCTGCATCCAGGAAGAACCGACAGAGATGATCATAGTGCAACCAATATTACCTCTTGCAAAGGAGATCGCCTTCTCCAACAGGCAGAAATCAACCAGAGCACCGACCCCTGAGCTAAACATCTCCATCTGAAAACCATCTTCCATTAATCCCACGAGAAAATAACCGTCAGCACCGGTGGGAATCCGAAGATCGAAGGATTGGTGAAGGCCCACGAAGCCAGCGCCAAGACGTAGCCGCCGCAGATCCAGCAGGACGCGATAGCAGAGCTCCCGCTTCGCACCCACGGCCAGCAGCGACTCCATCGTCGCAGTCAGCAGCACGGACCCCCTCATCCTCGCACGAACCGCACCCAGCTCCCTTCCTTGAGCAACCAAATCAGTTCTTCTTCACAACCTGGCGTCATCCCCTCGATGACCTAGCCAGGATTGCATCGAACGCTCCAGTGCTGAAGGAAGCGAACCACCAAGGGGATCCAAGAATCGAGCCCCCACCGCGAGCTTATTCAGAGGAGGAGGAGTGGACTCCTCACCCCCCTCCCCCCGTCTTCGGCTCCGACCACCAGAGCACCACGAGGAGCGAGGTCTTCACCGCCGGCGAGCCAGCGCCGCTCGAAGCAGCCGGCCACCATGCCCTCCACGGCATAGTACCAAACCAGGAAACAACAACACAACTCAAAAACCTTAATTTAAAACTAGATCCTACAGCTAGTATGCACAGCGGGATACCAAGCTCCTCTCCCATCCCATCCCCATCCGGCGGCGCCTGCGGCAGAGGTCCGGGATCGGGCCGGCCCCAAGAACGAACACTCACCTTTCGCCTCCTTATCCGCTAGAGCTTACTGTAGCCAGCCGTGTAAGTGTCTGCTCTTACATGCTCGTTTGTGACCAAGTGAAAGGCTAGATGCATGGAAGGTGCAACATACTGCTGAGTGCTGACTTATGCACAGATTTGACACCCAAAGTCGGAAACAGGTACGTTTAGTGTTTCTCTGGTCTGCATTTTACTAGTTTAATAGGAGTACTATATCTAATTTATGTGAAGTAGATTAAAAAACGCAACAGGAGATGAGCCAATGTAGCACTTGGGCTTCAGTTTGCACACACAAATTAAGGTTGGAAGCGTGCACAGCAGCACAAGAACAAACCATCCATAACCAGAAGGCTTCAAACCGAAACTGGCTCATCAAATGGATGGAGCTGTCTGCCCTAGACTTGTCGTCTGAAAAAAGAGAAAATATCTTTGGTGCATCGATGTTGTGGGCTCGTGGCGCGAGCTCAGGCCCCGTTTGGCTAGCGGTCGACATGTGCGTGAGAGACAGCGACCGCCCGCAACCAGCCGGACACGACGTCGGGCCACGTACGGAGCCGCGCTTTTTCCACGGCGGGCAGACCCTGCACGCGGCGGCGCACGACTTGAACTCCACTGTTACGGCGGCGTGCATGTGTCCGGTCGGGTCAGGTTCGGTTCTTCGGTTTGGTCTGCACGTACGCGCGTGTAACAGTCATCAGTGTGGCCGTGTGGTGGCAGAAGAAGCGTCAAACTTGTGCCAGCGGATAAGCACGTACCGCCCGGAGGTGGTGACGTAGCGGGCGGATCTTCTCGACTAATGCCGAGCTTGCAACTGCGGTGACCGTGACACCAGCTGTGGCCGTTTCCGGCGCTCCATTATTGCGTTGCATGCTCGTCCACCGCTCCGCACAAAGAAGGCAAGAAAAAGGTTGCTGCCGACTTGAAGCCCTTTTCACCACTCACCACTTGCACGTACAATTAATCGGGACACTTTTAGTACCCCCTCCATCTCAAACTAAGTGTCTCAAAGTTTATCAAAAGTGGGTGTATCTACTACTACTAAACTATGTCTGGAAACAAATTTTCAATTTTACGAACCTGCAAGCTTAATAATCCGGAAACATCAGACACATGAATAAAACCGTCCGCGTTTTGCCATTACCAGAGTCTCTCGACAAAAAAAGGCTACGTCGACATTCGTGTTGACATCTTTGGCATTCTCAGCGTACGCATCATTCATTCGGATAGTTTATTCAAATGCATGGTTTGGCCCTAGTTTGGGTCCTTGTGAAAAAACGCCATCATAAATTCCTAAATGACATTTTTGGGAGGAGCTTGCACGTTACTAGCTATGGGTAGTAGCGCTTGGACGTGGTGTTCACCACGATGGCGATGGCGCCACTGCTGTTGGACTACCGCTGGTCAACCTGAGTTCTCCTCGCTGTCCAAACAAACAAAAAACTGAGTTCTAAACCAGGATTTAGAATTTTTTTTTTCTTTTTTGGCTTAAACCTGCTGTTACTGTCAGTCCAAACCTGTCATGGATCAATGAGAAACAGTACTATTATGTTTTCTGTACTTTATGTTTTGTTCGTCCATGACCTAACAAGTCTGCTCGCCGTAAATCCTTCGGCATGACTCTGTAATACTATTAACTCCGCGGTTTCCACGTAATTAACCGGATGTTGATCGATGCGGCGCACGGAGGGGAAGCCGATGTCGTCTGAATGCGACCGCGACCGCGATGTTGTTGCCTTGGTCAAGCCGCCGCCCTTAGATTAGCCATGCTAGGTAGCAGGAGCAGTAGGTGTCCGTTGATATGCACGGCATGGCAGCGTCTAGGTTCAGCGTACCTTGCTCTAAAGAGATGGTTCAGTGTACCTCGTACCAACCCGAGTAGTAGCACGCACGTTGTTAATGTTGTTAATTAGCTTAGCGTGGTTGTTTGGAATAGAGCGCAGCACCAGGCCTGCGTTGACGAGGCTGGTCACAATGGGGAGGAACATACGCTAGTAACATACACGCTTTCCTAGACTATGTTACTACCTCCACAGTGGGTAGTAACATATATGTAGTGTCATGCAACGATGCATTTATTAGTCTATAGACTCATTGTTTCTTGGAGTGTGTGATGTTCCGGTAACTTAGGGCATCTCCAATAGTTGTAAGATAGACGTTGGTAGATTTTGCCACATAGGATTTTTGATGATGTGTCATAGAATAAATGAGGAGAGAGAGTGAGGTTGTATGTAAATTAACCAACAACCCTTGCACAAGCTCCGAGGTAGAATAGAGAGAGGTCTTGCACATTCTCTCACCTCCTATTGGTCAAACTACATACAACCATTGGAGTGGTTGTAAGATGTGTTGTTGGTTGATGACATGTCAAATTTTACCAACAAGTTAACCAACAAACTGTTAAAGATGCCCTTAGCTAGTTACCACAAGCACCTCTCTCTTCATTAAATACGTGCCATATAAGCAAAGTTGTATTGAAACGTGTGATGTTACTGCTAAGTTCCTCCCTATTGTTACCAACCTGATACACCAGACAGACTTCTTAAAATTTGTACGGCTAGTCGGCGCCGTAATAGCGATTAGCCGACAGCTATTTTTTAAATAATATTCCCTGTTCCTAAATGTAAAATATTAAAACTCTTTTCTACATTCACACATGTCTATACTTTAGTGTATATGTTCACTCATATTAGTAGGTATCTAGACGACAGAGTATTAGCTGCAACATCTTATATTTAGAAACGAAGGAAGTACATTTTTATTACTATTTTGCATAATAATACATGAATTTTATTTTTTTCAGAAATAATACATAGTCGCAATCCGAAACAACGATAGGCACTAATCGCATTGCCACACTGCGACTAGACCTTATCGGTGTTAATTAATCAAGTCTTAATTAGTCAGACTTAATTAATCCATCTGATTTAGCGAGCACATATTGCTTATTTCTCTAGTACTATCTGAAATAAAAGTTTGGTTGCTCTTTCTGGCTCTCTAGCGTTTCGCCCCCCCGCTTCGTCAAGCCTCACTCGGTTTTCCTCCTAACGCTTTCTGCAGACCATCATTCAATCTCGCCATTAATCATGCAGGGATACGCTCTACTTTAATCACGCTAAGCCTTCCATCTGCTCCGCCTTCCTCTTTCCTCAGTTTATATCCTTTTTCAACCATTAATCTCTTCGATTCTACTGCCGCAACAGCAAGAATCGAGGGACGCCTTTCCGAAGGAGGCAACCATTACGCAAGAAATCCCGCTGGTGCACCTTCAGAGAACTGCCACCCCAACCACGACTACATGGGAACCGAGATCCCGAACCTCTCCTCCCGCCTCCACCACCTCCGCACCTCCGCACCTCCAGCTGGCACAAGACAGGGAGTTTCAGCCTTGGCCGATGAACACGTTGCTGCAATGCCCTGCGGGCGTGCGGTAGCAGCAACAGCTGGGCGCCCCCGCCAGCCGTAAGAGCAAGTACAATAAGATACAGTCAGCAGGCTGCAAGCATTTAACTAATATATTTGTGCTTAGGTGGAGGAGAGAGGAGAGGAGAGAGAATGGAAGCGGGCTCTCATGCAAGAGCCAGCTGCAGCGCGTGCTCCTAGGCACTATGTGAGAGTGACATGTGGGTCATACATTGATAAAGTAGCACATTCTTATAGCTAATTGTTGTACATGTTGGCTATAACTAGGCTATAAATGACATGGCGTTTTCTTATAGCCAAGAGCCGGCTATACTATTGTTCTTACTCTAACCTGAAGACGATCAAGGAGCCCCACATACAGAGCGGCTGCGCCATCATCCTCGGGTCGATGGAGATCCAACACGGCATCAGCGGCAAGCCGCCGCTGGTAGCATCACGGCTCAAGAGTCAAGACTCTCTCCAAAAAGCAGAACGCCATCCGAGAAGATAGGAGGTTGTAGCAGAAGATGGTTTGAGAAATGAGCAGTGGTATGGTTTTGATCCATCCCTTCATGATTGTTACTTTAGAGTGCCTGCTTAATTTGAGCATAGCGGTGAGGCTTTTTGTAGTATGTTACATAGTCTACCGTGTTACATTCATATCTCTGTTTTGAGAAAGTAGTAGCATCATGTTGTTCTATTCGTCTCGAAAGCTTTCTAAATTGTTGTTGTCTGTATGCATTTCTTATTGAATAATTGTGCACGAAATCACTTGAGCAGGCGTGTGTTCTGGTTTAAACTTTAGCTTCAGGTTTGGTTCTTCCCCTTTTGTGGTTGGATTGACCTGATCACACCACTTTATTGCAGTACGAAAGAAAAAACCTTGTTATCTGTGATCTTGGTGCTTCATCGGGTGATTGCTCATACCTTGGAGATGTACATATAAATCCTGAAGTGAGATCCTTGGACATCGACAAGAAGTCGAGCGATGTGTTCATTATTACAGTGGCAGTGACGGTGATCAGAAAATGGGCAACTGTCAAGCAGTCTCCTCTTCTAGAGTTACCACCTACTCCCTCCATCCCAAAATATAAGGCGCCATTTAATTTAGCGGGTCAACGATGTCCAACTTTAACCATGATTTATAATTATAATATGTCTAAAAAATTGGTATAACGATATAGAAATGAAACAATATTTGGAGACGAATCCAACGGTACCATCTATACACTCTCACTCCATATAATTTATTATATATTCTTGGTCAAAGTCAGGCATCAAAGATCAGCATAAAAATAGCGCGTCTTATATTTTGGGACGGAGTGAGTATTTGATAGTTTAACTTAATAGTTTTTGTTTGATCCCCACGACTCTATCGGTGAGATAACGATCTAAATCTTGGTACAGCCGCCATGAACTACGATAGATATTTGGTGCATACGCTAAATATTGAGATGCATAACTACATAACGAATTTTTGTCATGGTGAGGACGCATGCACAAAGGACATAACAATAATTGCATGAATTCTTCTAAATATATTCTACTTCCCTTACACCACACGGGCATTTAGCTAATAAATTAATATAGATGTCTGACAACGAGTTGACCTGCATGCATGCATGATTAACCAAACATGCACTCGCATTCCCCCACTGCGACTGCATGTGGCTACGATTAGTCCCAGTCGCAGTCGCGTACCGCGACTAATATTATTTGTACAAAAAGTAAATTCCGTGTACTATTTTGCGAAATAGTAATAAAAAATGTAGTATTTAAAAAATATTAGCCAGAAAGCACGTGGCGGGTGACAATGCCTCGTCGGCAGAGTATGTGTTTAGGCTAGCCATAATGGGGAGTATCATATCTTAGTATGCCTCGTCAACAGAGTATTTCTCATCAGCACACATGTTGTTAATTAACTTATATACTCAGAGTGGGGAGTAACATAGACTATAGTAACATACAAGTTATCCTAAGCTATGTTATCACCTCCATAGTAGGTAGTAACCAATATATGGTGTCATGCAAAACTCCATTAATTATCGTATAGACTCACACTCTCTTGAGAGTAGTACAAGCCTCTCTTTCGTCATTAAATACTTGCCATGTTAGATTTTTGTCCTACGTAGCATTTATGTTACTACTAAGTTACTGCCTAGTGTGACTAGACTTAGTGCGATTGTTTAGATTAGACCGCAGGACTGCGTTGATGATATGTAGTATCCCAGTGGACTTAAAAGAAGAGATCGCAGTCTTCTTGCCGAAACATGTTTTCACCCTGCTTTATAAATAAAGCCATAACGGTCAAACCGATACAAAGTTACGAAGGACATCTCTTACAACGCAAGCATATCAAAGATACAGGAAAAAAAACAGGGAGACCCAAACTTGCCACCAAGGACACTAGAACGAATCCAAAGGACGAGGCTTCACAAAGACGCCCCCAAGAGGGTAGCGAAATATCACGTCATCGACATCGAGACAGGGATGGTCAAGGGTTTCCACCCGTAGCCGGACGATACTCCACGATGACGCCCCCAAGAGAGTAACGACGTAATACATCGCCGATGTTGAGACCGGAGAGGTCTAGTGTTTTCACCCGGAGCCACCGCTGGTGAAGGTAGCCACAAGAGCTCCACCCACTGGTAGAAAATAGGCCTATAGTCCCGGTTCGCCAGGGCCAGTAGTCCCGGCCGCGCAACCGGGACTAGCTATGCGCGACTAAAGACCCCCCTATAGTCGCGCCGCTTACGAATCGGGACTAAAGGCCCGTCCACGTGGGCGCCAGGAGTCCGTCGCGGCGGAGGACCTTTAGTCCCGGTTCTTGTGGCTAGCCAGGACTGAAAACCTCCTGCGCAGGTTTAGGGTTTTAGGCCCCCTAAACCTGGTTTCTTTTCAATTTGTTTTGTTTTATTTCTTTTATATTTTATTTTGTGTTTTATTTTAATTTTGATGAAGTTTCAGTACACATATATATATATATATATATATTTTACACTACTATATACATGCATATATATATATGAAATTTCAAACAAGAAGAATTCAATAGGAATATATAATATATATTCAATCTCGGGTGACCATATACAACTTCGAACAAGTTTCTGTATACACAATTAAGATAGATGACCATACACAACTTCGAACAAGTGTCAATCTCGGAGATGCATATAAGCATCATCGTCGGTGGACGCATGGTGTTCTCCTTTGGAATCGACGACATGCCTAAGGAAAAATCCTGCTATTTCCTCTTGAATTGGTCGGAAGCGAGCTTCTGGAGTAAGCGCCATCCGCAAGTTATTGAGACTCCTCCGCGTGCTCTCGTCCTTCTTCCTCTCAGAGATTTCTTTTCGTATGTTCTCACAAACATAGTATCCACATAGACCGGTCCCCGCTGGCTGCTTATCCACACCACGAACCACATTTTTAAATTCTAGCTGATGTTTGAATCCACCGACATGTTCATGTGAGAACCGTCTCCAAACTCTACAGTGCAAATAAAATTAAATGAACAAGGGAGTTATTAGCTACTGCATATTAGGAAATGAACAAAAGAGACCGATCGATATAGAGCGGAAATGATTGAAAATAATTATCTTTGCATCATTTTTCTCATGTCGATCCAAAGCTTTGTACCTGAATTCGTAGAGTCCATGATAAAAACTGTGGAGCTCTGAAGTTCAATTTTTAGCAGAATCCAGTGGAACCTGCGGACACGTTACATGCACAGGCATAACTTATCGATTAGACATACCATGCATGGAGTAAACAAAAGAGAATGGGCACAAGAGAGAAACACTCACCCAAAATGGTAAGGAAATAGAATATGACTTTTGAGTTCATGTTTTTTAAGAAAATTGTATAAGTCTTTCTCCACGTCTTTGGGGTGATGCTCTAACATAGTTCCATTAATGATTTGTGGGTCAATGAGTCTTATTTTGCATTCCCAAATTTTCAATCTGCATAATAGCGTACGCAACAATATAGTTAGGACAATATATATATATATATATATATATATATATATATATATATATATATATATATAGTGTAGGCAATGAAGAACGAGATGAGGTAGAAATAAATCACTTACAGAACGTAGCAACTCAGGATAGATTTGTCGAGCTCGCGCAGATTGAATAGCTGGAACAATTCACTCATCTCAACTGGTACAATGTACTTTTTGGTGTGATGCTCCTCTGTAACATCCACATACACAAAGTCTCTTTCGGACCATGATATGAATTCTTTGTACCAACGTAGCAGATTTTGCATTAGTGGTGGTAGATCCTTTTCCTGCGTAGGCTCGACGAGAGGCCCTTTCTTCGCATATTGTAATGCTACCTCAGCCATTGGCGCATCGTCCAGGCCTAAAAAGGCACGAAGAGACATACTGGCTTCGGACGCATTTTTCATGGCAGTAGCTACAGTCAATCCCATTGCTGCCACAGCTTCTCTGACCTCGGGGTCCTGTTCCGGACCGGCTTTCACTATGGGCGGGGGGATCGATTGTTTACTCTGCATCCCGAGCTGGTCAACTTGTTTCTCGCTTTTTTTCATTTTTTCTTTCTCCTCCGCCAATGCTTTTGCTTGTGTACGAATTTCATTATCATAGTCTTTAGGCAAATTCTTCTCGGCTTGGGACGGTGTTGACAAAAAACCCGTAGCCCACTTGTCTACTATCGGAGGGTATACTTCCTTGGGCTTAGGTTCCTTTCGCGCCTTCTGATGGGCCTTCCATTTCTCAAGGTCAGCCTTCGCGGCCAATTTGGTTTCATCATCACTAAGTTCCCAAGGCCTTGGGGGGATAGGCTTCAGTGATGGCTCCGGTACCCGTGTGGTCTTAGGTACATAAGGCTCCGGGTTAATAGTCCAAGAGCAGCTTCCCTTGCTGTCCGCCTGCTTCTGTTTCTTCGCCGGAGGAGGAATGGGGGGCGTCGAATGCTTATCCTCCGGAGGAGGAATGGGGGGCGACGGCTGCTGCTTATCCGCCGGAGGAGGAATGGGGGGCGACGACTGCTTCTTATCCGCCGGAGAAGGAATGGGGGGCGACGGCTGTTTACCCGCCGGAGATTGTGGATCGGGGGACGGCGTCGAATGGCGTGAAGGAGGCGTAGGTGAACCAGCACCACCACCACCAGCACCTGCACCATCGGAGGGGGGTGGACTTGTTAGCCTTGGCGTCTCGCCTGGAAACACTATGTACTTATTTTTCCATAGAATGAACTGGCGCTTGACATCTCCAAGTCTTCTCTCCCCTTCGGGTGTAGCTATGTCAATCTCCAGGTCCTCAAACACTTGGACTATGTCTTCCACCATGACACGAGCATAGCCATATGGAATGGGGTTGTTGTGATGGAGTGCTCCAGGTGTATAGGGTAAAGCACTGTCTGTAGCTACCTTCATGGAAATGTTCCCCACGGGATAATGCAGATCACATTCTTTCATCTCCTTTACATCATCCACGGGGTAGTGAGGCTCCGGTGCACGACTCTCGATCATCGGTGCATTAGCACCTGCAGGAGGGGCCTCCGTGGAAGCCACGCCGCTTCTCCGCTGATGCTGGCTTCCGAGATCCGCTGCATGTTCTTCATGCGGCCCTGCAGCCGCCGTTGTTTCTTTCTCAAGTATTCCCGCCACGGTCTGCTTCAACTCACTAACTTCCGTTGCAAGCTTCGACAGAAGATCTACAGCCCGGTCTGTATTTCTCTTACGGCTTCTGTAACAGTACGGGTCACCCTCCTGGGAAAACCCTACTTTCCACGGCAATCTGCCTTTGCCTCGTATATGTCCTCCGTGTTCAGGATTCCCGAGGGCATGGGTCAGTTGGTCTCTCTCTCTGTTGAACGTGATCCAGCCCTGTTGAGTTTTGGTCATTGCGTCAACAAGGTTTTTTGTGGGAGCAAACGTTTTCTGCCGATGAACACACGCCCCTGTTTCCGGGTCTAGCGACCCCCATGCCCGTACCACCACATTTTGGCTCTTTCGTCCCATCCCTCTGTACCTAGAGGGATTCCTTTTGCCCTCAGGCCGTCCTCCATCGCCTGCCACTTAGGCGCCGAAACGCGGTATCCTCCTGGCCCCATAACATGATGATACTGTTTCTTATCCGCATTAGCCTTATTTTTTTTCGACATTTCCTTGAAATGCTCCGATTTCTTCTGCGTCACAAATTCTGGCCAATCATCTCTCAGTTTCTCATGTTGTCCAGTGAAAATCGGAGTCTTGCCCTTGCTGACATATTCACGGAACAATTTTTCCTTGAAGTTCCGGAATGCTTCGGCCATCTTCTGAAGAGCGAACTCTTTGACTAGCCTCCTCCTCTGACGTCCACCCGGAACCTCTTCACCGAATTCATCTTTTTTGTTGTATTCCGGAGGTAGAATGAAATGTACCATAAGCTTTCTGAACATCTCCTTTTTCATTCTCTTGTGGACATAACTGAAACCAAGACGTGCTTTCTTTGGCTCCTTCCATTCCTGGACGGTGATCGTGACGGTGTCTCTAACAATGACTCCGCATTGGTTGATAAACTTTGTGGTGTGCTGTAGGGGCTTGCCGGTTTCACCGACTGATTCGCTGGTATATGTTTCTCCATCTTTCATGGCCTTGGATTTGCCACGCGCTGTCGTACTCGATCCGGTCGAGGGCTAAAATAAGAAAGAGAGTCGCGCGCGTTAGTGCATATGTATTCACATTTCAGTAAGTTTGTATCACGAGAGGCTCAATGTATGTATATATATATATATATATATATATATATATATATATATATATATATATATATATATATATACTAGTAAATTGGCCCGTGCGTTGCTACGGGCAGAATGCGTAAATTTTTGTAGTTTTAATTGTAGTCCAATTAGCCCATTTAGCATCTTTTTAGCAAAGAATATAAAATAATAGAAATGCATCAATCACAATATCCACATAAAACCCGTTTGTAAGAATTACAGAAAGACGTCGATAATGTGAGCTCATATTTGGTCACCAAGTAAGCCGCTAAAATTTGGTTCTTACAGGTCAAAACTCGGAACCCTTTGCAACAGCAAGCAACATGATATTCTTATGTAATTGTAGATTTCTTCAACGAATCAGGAGACCAATAAGATATCGTAAGGCTTATATGTCATCAAGAAATTTGCTCAAATCTAGTCCAGCAAGTTCAAGTGGTAAGGACTTCCTTGTAGACTATGTTCATCGTGGTCGTTACTAAGGACTCGGTTCGTTTTCTCTTCTTTGAATTCTTGGTTTTATCCTTTCCGTTGGCCTTTATGGCGAGGATCTTGATATTACTTTTCGCGGTGGCTCTGGACAATGCGACGTACAGCTGGCCGTGAGAGAATACCGGTTCCGGTAGGTATACACCTACAACTGGGATGGTCTGTCCTTGCGCCTTGTTGATCGTCATGGCGAAGCTAAGCCTGATCGGGAACTGCTTCCTCTTGAATCTAAATGGGAACATGTCATTGTCAGACGGACAGAGAGGTATCCTAGGAAGGAACACCCTCTGACCAGCGTGCCGTCCCACCACGATCTCCGCATCGATGGCGTTCTTCTCGAACCCACGTATCACAAGCCTGGTGCCGTTACACAACCCGTTAGCTGGGTCTATGTTTCTCAGGAGTATAACGGGGCAGTTTATCTTCAGTTTAAGCGCGTGCGGGGGCATCCCAGTAGGAGTGAGGGAGTTAAGAAACTCTTGAGCATAGTAGCCATGCGGATCGTCCTCCGCCCTATCGAAGCTATGGTAGATCCTCTCGTCGCCCTTAAAACGCTCAATCAAGCGCATGTTTATTCCATCGACGTTGTCGTTCTTTGTGGACAGGATTGCTCGAGAAGTCATATAGTCTGGATTTTCCATGTTTTGGTCTAGGCCAGGAAACACATGGTCGATTAGCTTCTCTATGTCAGCCGCGTCGCCCGTAGATGGCACGCAAATATCTTCTGGAAGCTCGATGTTTCCTTCCTCGTTAGTTTCCTCGGTGCCGTTACCTATCCTTAGCAGGTAATCTGCAAACCACTTATCACTTTGCGCCCGCATGTTCTTTACGAGCCTTAGTTGGCGCATGCCCTTCCATAGGTTCGAACTCCGGAGGCTCGCGTCGATTATCTGACCTCGTGACCCTTTCCTCACTACCGGAAGCACCTGCCTGAAGTCCCCTCCGAACACAACGGTCTTGCCCCCGAAAGGTCGGTCTGGGATTTCCATGACGTCACGCATGCTTTTTTCCAACGCTTCCACCGCGTGTCGTTTTGTCATGGTGGCCTCGTCCCATAGTATGAGCTTAGCCTTCTCGAGGAGCTTGGCTGTCCCACTTTGCTTAGTGAAGCGGCATGATGCCCTTTCTTCAAGGTTAAGTGGGATCTTGAACCTCGAGTGAGCTGTCCTGCCTCCAGGCATGATTGAAGCGGCGACACCTGACGTCGCTGTAGCCACCGCGATATTTCCCTGTCCACGAACCGTAGCGAGCAGTGCCCTATAAAGGTAGGTCTTCCCAGTGCCTCCTGGGCCATCAACGAAGAATACGCCCCCTTTTCCACTATCAACTGCCTCTAGTATCTCGTCATAGGCAAGCCTCTGCTCGATGTTTAGTAAGTCCACCAGATAAGTGTCTTCGTTGTCAACCTTGATGTTGGTTTCCTCAATTATCTCTACTATATAATACGTCCTACGGTGGCGGTCGTACGTCGCGCCTATTTTTTATTTAGCCCCCTCAGGAATTCCATATTCAGCCCGCACTCCCGTCTTCTCCCTGTAACTCTCCCTGTAACTCTCGAATATTGCACAACGTCCCTTCCGTTTAGCCTGCGCGGACGCTGTCAAAAACAGAGGGGAGAGTAGAGGATTCCGAGAAGGATGCGCCGACGCCGCCGAACAGAGGGAAGAGAAGATGAGGCCGGTGAGGAATGGAGGATGTCACGCGCTCAACCGGAAGCGCTAGACGGACACCCCTTGCCGCAGACACCTCTAGATCCCCTGCGCGGTCAGGTGATCCCCACGGCTATGAGCGGTGGCCGGCATCCGCACGCCTGTCCGTGCTGGAGTTGCCCTCGGTGGCCGTCCGCCGGATCGTAGGCGGAAGCCGACCACGCGGGAGAGAGCTACCTGGTGGGCTCATTCGGCAAGGTAGGTCGTGCCATGGTGGTTGGCCTTGACCGTGGCGATTTGCCCCCAAACTCCAGATCCCGTACCTCAGCAGCGGACCTTCAGGTGACGCATCTTTGCTTCTACAGACCTTCAATCGACCCGTGGCCTTGGCTGAGTGCGGCGATGTGGGTGGCTGCTGTGGGCTTCGAGGCGGGATGTAGCGTTCTCCTTGCCACCGATGTGCTCCCTTCGAGGTCTAGCCAGCTCGAGATCCCTGAGTCCGAGCTCTCCTCCATGTATGCTGTTAGCCAGGTACTGAGCAGCCCATAAAGAGTTGTTATTATGGTTGATCTGTTACACCAATTCATTGGGGGCAGCGAGCAGATGTCCGTCCAATTCGATAAGTTCAGTGCAAATATATTGTTCCTTATTTAGCAATATAAAATGAGCTGCTGCAGTTTTCTTGTTTTGGTTTCATTTGCATTCAGAAAATCTTAGATTGTTGGTTGTCTAGGAAATTCGGAACCGGAGAACATGCAGTTTCTGTGCAGGCATGAATAGAAACTTACGGATTCATTTGTTTAGGACTAGAAGCTTATCAAGTATTGAATGCTGAATTTTGTAGTGCTGTCTTGAATGTTTTGCAGTAGTTGTTCTGCTTGATCTCGTACGTTTGTGGAATATCTTACTTTTGTGAAATAGCAGTAGCTCATTTGCTTGCTTGCTGCTAGAGTAGTCGATGCTCATGTACTCTATGGCGAATGATGATAAACTGAAATTTGATAAACCAAATTTGATACTGCGGAGTAGGAGTGGATGCTCATGTACTGCTGCAGCTGAAATTTGATAAACCAAATACTCCATGTAGTGGGCAAAGCTGTGCTGCTGATTTGGCACCGCACTCTGTTATTCGTGTAGATTTGTGCTATGTTTCCTGTCATATCGTGCCTGAAAGAACAGAAGCATACATATTCTTGTAGGTAATTATTGTTGCGATTTAGACGCTGTGCGCAATAGCCAGAGTTGAACAGGAAGGCGAGATGGCGGCGCTGCAGGAGGCCTTATGTAATATCCCAGTATTAGAGTCCAAAATAAGAGTGGACACAGAAGTGTGCATTGCATTCATGCATCAGAAAATCCGAAGAATTTTCGCGCAATTGTTTTCAAAACACTAAGTGATTGAAGTTTCACTTGAGTTGGTGGAATTGAAGTAGATCATCAACTTGAGCGTTATAAACTTTGATATGATCTTGGTTTAAAACTATTTCTGGGTAGAAGAGGTATCCGATAAAATTACGAAAACTAGAGGGGACATAACTTGTTACACCCAAAACATTACTTCAGGAGTTGTGTGCTGTGACTAATCGATCCGGTGATGTGCAGGGATCAAGGTCGGCTCCGGCCGGTACACCGCGCACTTGACGGGGGACAACGCCGCCATGAGGCGCACACCACGGGGGCGCCCATCGCGCGGCCGCTCTTCTTCTCCTATCCGGAGGATATCGCCACGTACGACGTGGACAGGCAGTTCCTACCACGCCGCGGTGTGCTCGTCTCGCCGGTGCTCGACCAGGGCGCCAATGCCGTCGAGGTATACTTCCCCTCCGGTCGGTGGTTCTGCCGCTACGAGTACTCCCTCGCCGTCGGTACGCACTTCGGCGAGCGCGTGACGCTACCGGCGCCCTGTCGTCGTCTCCTCCTTCCATGGGAGATCACACCCGCGACCTGGCCTTCCCGCCGCCCGGCCACTGACTGCCCAGGACCTCGTCGATGAGCGTCACGGACTCCGTCACCGCGGTCCACGACTTTAGGCTCGCCGGCTACTCGCTGCTCGACGGCATGGCCGTCGGCAGGTACGTCAGCTCCAGGGTCTTCATCGTCGGGGGCTTCGACTGGGCCGTCAGGTACTACCCGGACGGCTCCACCGCCACCTGCGTCGGCAACGCCTCCGCCTTCTTCTATTACTTTTGATCTCTGTCAAGTTCTACTGTCGTGTCCTGTGTAGTGTGTGTGCTGATAGGATTACACGGAGAGAGAGTAGGTGAGAGAAAAGCTATTTTTTTCGACTTCTTTCCGTCTGTACGAGTCCTGATTGAGTCGGAATGCCTGTGGATAATTTTCTTGAGTTCGTACCGTCTCCGAATCAGGATCGATGGAAACCAACCATGTGAAATACATGGTTAGCAAAAAAAAAAAAGGATCGATGGAAACCTACCGTGTATGGAACCCTGATCGGGTCCGATTCTACTCGGGAGGAGCCAATACGTCAGATTTTAGCAACCTTTGACATTATATATACACGACACTAGAGCTTGAAGAGCGTACAATGTTCTGCGCTGAGTTCAGAGATAGATCTCCCAGGTCCGAGGGTTCTAAGTAAACACTAAGAAGAGCAAAGCCCTTCCAGCGACGCCTCCCGATCGGAAAAAAGTCTCTGGTAATGGCAGAGCAAAAGCAACCAATTCTAAGCACTCCGGAAGACAAAAATCAAGCAAGACGTGAACGTGATAGAGCTCGGCGAAATAATTTGACAGACGAGCAAAAGGAGGAGATTAATGCACGTAGAAGAACATCTTGGCAAAGGAAAACGCAAGATGAAAGGAACATACATAGAAGAGCAAACAGGAAAAACATATCTGTAGAAGAAAGGCAAGAAGAGAATGCACGACGACGTACATATAGGCAAAACAAATCCGAAGAGGAGAAGGCAAAGCTGCTAGCTCGGCGCAACGCAAACGCTGCGTCTAAGAGGAACACTCCATGCGCTCAGTCAATCGCGATGCCGTGCCCAAATGCATCAACTTTACCTACGATAAACCTAGCATCGAGCACACTTGGATCACCGGCCAGAGAGGGAATTGCTTCACTTTCAACGAGCACGCCAGAGTATACCATCAAAACCATTGGTAACATATTGTCTTTAATCCCTTTATTATTTATGTTATCGCGCATTAATGCATGATACTTACCAAATCGAGAGTGTTGTAGGCGACATGGAGGCCATCCTTAGTGGTATCATGGACGAGAATACCATACCCGACGACATCATGGACAAGGAGTGTAACATTTATGCCCGTGAAGGTAATTATGTCGGCCTTTCAATCGCCCCTCTCGTTTGTCCCTCTTGTTTGCGAATTAAATATGAACATAATGATTTGACTTCCTATACATTTAGGTTTTGATGATGATGACGTGGACATCAATACACCGATGGACTCATCCGGTGATGGTGATATTGATCCTTTCGACTTTGTGTACTCAAACCTTCCAGATAGCACACACATACTAGAGCAAGTCCCCAACTGCAATCACTGTCATGCCAAGAGGTTTGAGGATGAGACCCCTGGTTTCTGCTGTCGAAGCGGACAAATCCAGTTGGCTGAACCAGAGCCTATCCCGGAGCTGATGAGGCTATGGACTTGCACTGATACGGAATGTCGACATTTTCGGGAGAGCATACGATTCTTCAACGGCCACTTCTCATTCACAACCCTCGGCGTTAATCTCGACAATGACTGCACAAATATGAGATCTGGGGTATACACATTCCGGGTGCAAGGCTCGTTGTACCATAAAGTGCATTCGTTCGGACCTGGCTCTCGACCGGAACATCTACAACTATACTTCTACGACGACGATACAAGCTTGATCCATCGCAAGGAAGCCACCAAGGAACTAGACCAACAAGTTGTCCGTAAGGTTGTGGATATAATGAGAGAAAACCCCTACTCCAAACAGTTTAGGAGTTTGGGTGCCCATAAGGATAACCTTGAGGACTACCGTATAGACCTTAACACAGACAAGAAGTTAGATCAACGAAGATACAACACACCAATGTCATCTGAGGTGGCTGCAATCTGGGTCGAGGGCAGCAACCCTGAAAATAGGTTTAAGCGCAGAATTACCCTCTATGGTAACAACAACGAGAGATATAGTATACATGCCACACAAGGATGCTATGATCCTCTCTCCTACCCGCTCTTCTTCCCAAAGGGGGAACTGGGCTGGCATCCGAATATACCTAAACGTAATAAGTCTTGGAACCTTGCACAACTATCAAGAGCAGAGCGTGAAGATGATCCAGGTTCGGTTATCTCACATACTTCTGCATTTATTTTTCTACCCTTATCGTTTGTTGCATAACCTTCTTTTTCTGTCACAGAGAGGGGTGGCAGTTTATGCGTCTCCGTCAGGGACTACTATTGTTACCGTCTACAGATGCGTCCTGCTATATTCAACCCCATACTACATGGAGGACGACTGTTACAAAAATGGGTGGTGGACATGTACATAAAAATAGAGGGCTGCAAGTTGAATTGGTTCAGGAAGCACCAGCCGGAGATACGTGCTGATCTATATAAAGGCATCGTCGATAGCATTACGGCCGGAGAGACTCGAGCAAGCGCTGTTGGTACAAGGATTGTTCTACCCTGGAATTTCCAGGGGTGCTTTCGAGACATGAAGCGGAGGCATATGGATGCCATGGCACTGGTACAGACATACGGCAAGCCTGACATCTTTCTGACTATGACATGCAACCCAAATTGGCAAGAGATACGTGATGCCCTGCTACCGGGCCAAACCCCGCAGGACCGACCAGATATTGTGGCCCGAGTGTTTAAGGCCAAGCTGGAGATGATGAAAGACATGCTGACCAAGAAGCACATCCTGGGCGTTGTGAAGGCGTACGTCTACGTGGTCGAGTTCCAGAAAAGGGGTCTCCCACATGCCCATTTTCTATTGATTATGGATTCTGAATATAAGCTCGTTGTGCCAGAGCAGTATGACCGCCTCATATCTGCCGAGCTCCCGGACAAGGATAAATACCCAGAGTTGTACGCCATGGTCGTGAAGCATATGATGCACGGCCCATGCGGTGTCCTAAAGCGAGACAACGTGTACATGCAAGATGGGTCGTGCAAGTGTAGGTATCCACGAGCGTTCACCGAGACCACCATACAAGGGAAAGACGCATACCCCATTTACCGAAGACGAAAGGACGGCCGCTCGGCGAAGGTGCGTGGTGCGACGCTCGACAATAGATGGGTTGTGCCTTATAACCCTTACCTCTTGCGGATGTTCAACTGCCACATCAATGTGGAGGTGTGCTCCAGCATAAAGGCAGTCAAGTACCTATATAAGTACATATACAAGGGCCACGATCTTACTTCTTTCAACATCGACAAGCCCGACGCCGATGGTAACATAGACGAGATCAAGAGATACATTGATGCAAGGTGGATTACTCCACCTGAAGCCATGTGGAGGATATTCGGCTTCAAATTATGTGAGTGCCACCCATCTGTACTACAGCTACCGCTTCATCTCCCAAATATGCAAAGTGTCATGTTCAAAGGGGGAGACAACCTGAACGACATCGCTGCCTAGGAGCACAGATCCATGCTAACCGAGTATTTTGTGGCTAACCAAAAGCACGAGTGGGCTCGAGATATTCTCTATCGGGATTTTCCAGGAAGGTTCACATGGCAACCAGAAAAGTATTGGAAGGAAAGGAAAAGAGATCACCAAGTAGGCCGAATCGTGACAGCCAATCCTGCCGAGGGGGAGCGATACTTTCTTAGGGTGCTTCTAAACCACGTACCCGGCTCGACGTCGTTCGAAGATCTAAAAACTGTGGATGGTGTCCTATGTGATACCTTTCGTGAGGCTGCGGAAAGGAAGGGTCTAATCGAGGCCGACAACACGCTTGACGAGTGTCTTACTGAGTCGGAGCAGTTCGCCATGCCAGCCTCACTCAGGAGGCTATTCGCAACGATATTAGTATTCTGCGAGCCTAGCGACGTGCGCGGTCTTTGGGATCGACACCTTGAGGCCATGTCTGACGACTACCGGAGGAACAACACGTGTCAAAGAGCGGTGGAGCAAATGGTGTTACTTGATATCAGGGGCATGCTACAATCCATGGGCAAATGCATAAAATAATTCCCTCTTCCACACATTGACGAGACGTATGACACCACTAGAGGCGAGTTTAGGGAGATAATTGAGGAAACCAACATCAAGGTTGACAACGAAGACACTTATCTGGTGGACTTACTAAACATCGAGCAGAGGCTTGCCTATGACGAGATACTAGAGGCAGTTGATAGTGGAAAAGGGGGCGTATTCTTCGTTGATGGCCCAGGAGGCACTGGGAAGACCTACCTTTATAGGGCACTGCTCGCTACGGTTCGTGGACAGGGAAATATCGCGGTGGCTACAGCGACGTCAGGTGTCGCCGCTTCAATCATGCCTGGAGGCAGGACAGCTCACTCGAGGTTCAAGATCCCACTTAACCTTGAAGAAAGGGCATCATGCCGCTTCACTAAGCAAAGTGGGACAACCAAGCTCCTCGAGAAGGCTAAGCTCATACTATGGGACGAGGCCACCATGACAAAACGACACGCGGTGGAAGCGTTGGAAAAAAGCATGCGTGACGTCATGGAAATCCCAGATCGACCTTTCGGGGGCAAGACCGTTGTGTTCGGAGGGGACTTCAGGCAGGTGCTTCCGGTAGTGAGGAAAGGGTCACGAGGTCAGATAATCGACGCGAGCCTCCGGAGTTCGAACCTATGGAAGGGCATGCGCCAACTAAGGCTCGTAAAGAACATGCGGGCGCAAAGTGATAAGTGGTTTGCAGATTACCTGCTAAGGATAGGTAACGGCACCGAGGAAACTAACGAGGAAGGAAACATCGAGCTTCCAGAAGATATTTGCGTGCCATCTACGGGCGACGCGGCTGACATAGAGAAGCTAATCGACCATGTGTTTCCTGGCCTAGACCAAAACATGGAAAATCCAGACTATATGACTTCTCGAGCAATCCTGTCCACAAAGAACGACAACGTCGATGGAATAAACATGCGCTTGATTGAGCGTTTTAAGGGCGACGAGAGGATCTACCATAGCTTCGATAGGGCGGAGGACGATCCGCATGGCTACTATGCTCAAGAGTTTCTTAACTCCCTCACTCCTACTGGGATGCCCCCGCACGCGCTTAAACTGAAGATAAACTGCCCCGTTATACTCCTGAGAAACATAGACCCAGCTAACGGGTTGTGTAACGGCACCAGGCTTGTGATACGTGGGTTCGAGAAGAACGCCATCGATGCGGAGATCGTGGTGGGACAGCACGCTGGTCAGAGGGTGTTCCTTCCTAGGATACCTCTCTGTCCGTCTGACAATGACATGTTCCCATTTAGATTCAAGAGGAAGCAGTTCCCGATCAGGCTTAGCTTCGCCATGACGATCAACAAGGCGCAAGGACAGACCATCCCAGTTGTAGGTGTATACCTACCGGAACCGGTATTCTCTCACGGCCAGCTGTACGTCGCATTGTCCAGAGCCACCGCGAAAAGTAATATCAAGATCCTCGCCATAAAGGCCAACGGAAAGGATAAAACCAAGAATTCAAAGAAGAGAAAACGAACCGAGTCCTTAGTAACGACCACGATGAACATAGTCTACAAGGAAGTCCTTACCACTTGAACTTGCTGGACTAGATTTGAGCAAATTTCTTGATGACATATAAGCCTTACGATATCTTATTGGTCTCCTGATTCGTTGAAGAAATCTACAATTAAATAAGAATATCATGTTGCTTGCTGTTGCAAAGGGTTCCGAGTTTTGACCTGTAAGAACCAAATTTTAGCGGCTTACTTGGTGACCAAATATGAGCTCACATTACCGACGTCTTTCTGTAATTCTTACAAACGGGTTTTATGTGGATATTGTGATTGATGCATTTCTATTATTTTATATTCTTTGCTAAAAAGATGCTAAATGGGCTAATTGGACTACAATTAAAACTACAAAAATTTACGCATTCTGCCCGTAGCAACGCACGGGCCAATTTACTAAGTCCACATAAAACCCTCGATGTTTAGTAAGTCCACCAGATAAGTGTCTTCGTTGTCAACCTTGATGTTGGTTTCCTCAATTATCTCCCTAAACTCGCCTCCAGTGGTGTCATACGTCTCGTCAATGTGTGGAAGAGGGAATGATTTTATGCATTTGCCCATGGATTGTAGCATGCCCCTGATATCAAGTAACACCATTTGCTCCACCGCTCTTTGACACGTGTTGTTCCTCCGGTAGTCGTCAGACATGGCCTCAAGGTGTCGATCCCAAAGACCGCGCACGTCGCTAGGCTCGCAGAATACTAATATCGTTGCGAATAGCCTCCTGAGTGAGGCTGGCATGGCGAACTGCTCCGACTCAGTAAGACACTCGTCAAGCGTGTTGTCGGCCTCGATTAGACCCTTCCTTTCCGCAGCCTCACGAAAGGTATCACATAGGACACCATCCACAGTTTTTAGATCTTCGAACGACGTCGAGCCGGGTACGTGGTTTAGAAGCACCCTAAGAAAGTATCGCTCCCCCTCGGCAGGATTGGCTGTCACGATTCGGCCTACTTGGTGATCTCTTTTCCTTTCCTTCCAATACTTTTCTGGTTGCCATGTGAACCTTCCTGGAAAATCCCGATAGAGAATATCTCGAGCCCACTCGTGCTTTTGGTTAGCCACAAAATACTCGGTTAGCATGGATCTGTGCTCCTAGGCAGCGATGTCGTTCAGGTTGTCTCCCCCTTTGAACATGACACTTTGCATATTTGGGAGATGAAGCGGTAGCTGTAGTACAGATGGGTGGCACTCACATAATTTGAAGCCGAATATCCTCCACATGGCTTCAGGTGGAGTAATCCACCTTGCATCAATGTATCTCTTGATCTCGTCTATGTTACCATCGGCGTCGGGCTTGTCGATGTTGAAAGAAGTAAGATCGTGGCCCTTGTATATGTACTTATATAGGTACTTGACTGCCTTTATGCTGGAGCACACCTCCACATTGATGTGGCAGTTGAACATCCGCAAGAGGTAAGGGTTATAAGGCACAACCCATCTATTGTCGAGCGTCGCACCACGCACCTTCGCCGAGCGGCCGTCCTTTCGTCTTCGGTAAATGGGGTATGCGTCTTTCCCTTGTATGGTGGTCTCGGTGAACGCTCGTGGATACCTACACTTGCACGACCCATCTTGCATGCACACGTTGTCTCGCTTTAGGACACCGCATGGGCCGTGCATCATATGCTTCACGACCATGGCGTACAACTCTGGGTATTTATCCTTGTCCGGGAGCTCGGCAGATATGAGGCGGTCATACTGCTCTGGCACAACGAGCTTATATTCAGAATCCATAATCAATAGAAAATGGGCATGTGGGAGACCCCTTTTCTGGAACTCGACCACGTAGATGTACGCCTTCACAACGCCCAGGATGTGCTTCTTGGTCAGCATGTCTTTCATCATCTCCAGCTTGGCCTTAAACACTCGGGCCACAATATCTGGTCGGTCCTGCGGGGTTTGGCCCGGTAGCAGGGCATCACGTATCTCTTGCCAATTTGGGTTGCATGTCATAGTCAGAAAGATGTCAGGCTTGCCGTATGTCTGTACCAGTGCCATGGCATCCATATGCCTCCGCTTCATGTCTCGAAAGCACCCCTGGAAATTCCAGGGTAGAACAATCCTTGTACCAACAGCGCTTGCTCGAGTCTCTCCGGCCGTAATGCTATCGACGATGCCTTTATATAGATCAGCACGTATCTCCGGCTGGTGCTTCCTGAACCAATTCAACCTGCAGCCCTCTATTTTTATGTACATGTCCACCACCCATTGTTGTAACAGTCGTCCTCCATGTAGTATGGGGTTGAATATAGCAGGACGCATCTGTAGACGGTAACAATAGTAGTCCCTGACGGAGACGCATAAACTGCCACCCCCCTCTGTGACAGAAAAAGAAGGTTATGCAACAAACGATAAGGGTAGAAAAATAAATGCAGAAGTATGTGAGATAACCGAACCTGGATCATCTTCACGCTCTGCTCTTGATAGTTGTGCAAGGTTCCAAGACTTATTACGTTTAGGTATATTCGGATGCCAGCCCAGTTCCCCCTTTGGGAAGAAGAGCGGGTAGGAGAGAGGATCATAGCATCCTTGTGTGGCATGTATACTATATCTCTCGTTGTTGTTACCATAGAGGGTAATACTACGCTTAAACCTATTTTCAGGGTTGCTGCCCTCGACCCAGATTGCAGCCACCTCAGATGACATTGGTGTGTTGTATCTTCGTTGATCTAACTTCTTGTCTGTGTTAAGGTCTATACGGTAGTCCTCAAGGTTATCCTTATGGGCACCCAAACTCCTAAACTGCTTGGAGTAGGGGTTTTCTCTCATTATATCCACAACCTTACGGACAACTTGTTGGTCTAGTTCCTTGGTGGCTTCCTTGCGATGGATCAAGCTTGTATCGTCGTCGTAGAAGTATAGTTGTAGATGTTCCGGTCGAGAGCCAGGTCCGAACGAATGCACTTTATGGTACAACGAGCCTTGCACCCGGAATGTGTATACCCCAGATCTCATATTTGTGCAGTCATTGTCGAGATTAACGCCGAGGGTTGTGAATGAGAAGTGGCCGTTGAAGAATCGTATGCTCTCCCGAAAATGTCGACATTCCGTATCAGTGCAAGTCCATAGCCTCATCAGCTCCGGGATAGGCTCTGGTTCAGCCAACTGGATTTGTCCGCTTCGACAGCAGAAACCAGGGGTCTCATCCTCAAACCTCTTGGCATGACAGTGATTGCAGTTGGGGACTTGCTCTAGTATGTGTGTGCTATCTGGAAGGTTTGAGTACACAAAGTCGAAAGGATCAATATCACCATCACCGGATGAGTCCATCGGTGTATTGATGTCCACGTCATCATCATCAAAACCTAAATGTATAGGAAGTCAAATCATTATGTTCATATTTAATTCGCAAACAAGAGGGACAAACGAGAGGGGCGATTGAAAGGCCGACATAATTACCTTCACGGGCATAAATGTTACACTCCTTGTCCATGATGTCGTCGGGTATGGTATTCTCGTCCATGATACCACTAAGGATGGCCTCCATGTCACCTACAACACTCTCGATTTGGTAAGTATCATGCATTAATGCGCGATAACATAAATAATAAAGGGATTAAAGACAATATGTTACCAATGGTTTTGATGGTATACTCTGGCGTGCTCGTTGAAAGTGAAGCAATTCCCTCTCTGGCCGGTGATCCAAGTGTGCTCGATGCTAGGTTTATCGTAGGTAAAGTTGATGCATTTGGGCACGGCATCGCGATTGATTGAGCGCATGGAGTGTTCCTCTTAGACGCAGCGTTTGCGTTGCGCCGAGCTAGCAGCTTTGCCTTCTCCTCTTCGGATTTGTTTTGCCTATATGTACGTCGTCGTGCATTCTCTTCTTGCCTTTCTTCTACAGATATGTTTTTCCTGTTTGCTCTTCTCTGTATGTTCCTTTCATCTTGCGTTTTCCTTTGCCAAGATGTTCTTCTACGTGCATTAATCTCCTCCGTTTGCTCGTCTGTCAAATTATTTCGCCGAGCTCTATCACGTTCACGTCTTGCTTGATTTTTGTCTTCTGGAGTGCTTAGAATTGGTTGCTTTTGCTCTGCCATTACCAGAGACTTTTTTCCGATCGGGAGGCGTCGCTGGAAGGGCTTTGCTCTTCTTAGTGTTTACTTAGAACCCTCGGACCTGGGAGATCTATCTCTGAACTCAGCGCAGAACGTTGTACGCTCTTCAAGCTCTAGTGTCGTGTATATATAATGTCAAAGGTTGCTAAAATCTGACGTATTGGCTCCTCCCGAGTAGAATCGGACCCGATCAGGGTTCCATACACGGTAGGTTTCCATCGATCCTTTTTTTTTTGCTAACCATGTATTTCACATGGTTGGTTTCCATCGATCCTGATTCGGAGACGGTACGAACTCAAGAAAATTATCCACATGCATTCCGACTCAATCAGGACTCGTACAGACGGAAAGAAGTCGAAAAAATTAGCTTTCCTCTCACCTACTCTCTCTCCGTGTAATCCTATCAGCACACACACTACACAGGACACGACAGTAGAACTTGACAGAGATCAAAAGTAATAGAAGAAGGCGGAGGCGTTGCCGAAGCAGGTGGCGGTGGAGCCGTCCGGGTAGTACCTGACGGCCCAGTCGAAGCCCCCGACGATGAAGACCCTGGAGCTGACGTACCTGCCGACGGCCATGCCGTCGAGCAGCGAGTAGCCGGCGAGCCTAAAGTCGTGGACCGCGGTGACGGAGTCCGTGACGCTCATCGACGAGGTCCTGGGCAGTCAGTGGCCGGGCGGCGGGAAGGCCAGGTCGCGGGTGTGATCTCCCATGGAAGGAGGAGACGACGACAGGGCGCCGGTAGCGTCACGCGCTCGCCGAAGTGCGTACCGACGGCGAGGGAGTACTCATAGCGGCAGAACCACCGACCGGAGGGGAAGTATACCTCGACGGCATTGGCGCCCTGGTTGAGCACCGGCGAGACGAGCACACCGCGGCGTGGTAGGAACTGCCTGTCCACGTCGTTACGTGGCGATATCCTCCGGATAGGAGAGAGAAGAGCGGCCGCGCGATGGGCGCCCCCGTGGTGTGCGCCTCATGCGGCGTTGTCCCCCGTCAAGGTGCGCGGTGTACCTGCCGGAGCCGACCTTGATCCCTGCACATCACCGGATCGATTAGTCACAGCACACAACTCCTAAAGTAATGTTTGGGTGTAACAAGTTATGTCCCTCTAGTTTTCGTAATTTTATCGATACCTCTTCTACCCAGAAATAGTTTTAAACCCAAGATCATATCAAAGTTTATAACGCTCAAGTTGATGATCTACTTCAATTCCACCAACTCAAGTGAAACTTCAATCACTTAGTGTTTTGAAAACAATTGCGCGAAAATTCTTCGGATTTTCTGATGCATGAATGCAATGCACACTTCTGTGTCCACTCTTATTTTGGACTCTAATACTGGGATATTACATAAGGCCTCCTGCAGCGCCGCCATCTCGCCTCCCTGTTCAACTCTGGCTATTGCGCACAGCGTCTAGATCGCAACAATAATTACCTACAAGAATATGTATGCTTCTGTTCTTTCAGGCACGATATGACAGGAAACATAGCACAAATCTACACGAATAACAGAGTGCGGTGCCAAATCAGCAGCACAGCTTTGCCCACTACATGGAGTATTTGGTTTATCAAATTTCAGCTGCAGCAGTACATGAGCATCCACTCCTACTCCGCAGTATCAAATTTGGTTTATCAAATTTCAGTTTATCATCATTCGCCATAGAGTACATGAGCATCGACTACTCTAGCAGCAAGCAAGCAAATGAGCTACTGCTATTTCACAAAAGTAAGATATTCCACAAACGTACGAGATCAAGCAGAACAACTACTGCAAAACATTCAAGACAGCACTACAAAATTCAGCATTCAATACTTGATAAGCTTCTAGTCCTAAACAAATGAATCCGTAAGTTTCTATTCATGCCTGCACAGAAACTGCATGTTCTCCGGTTCCGAATTTCCTAGACAACCAACAATCTAAGATTTTCTGAATGCAAATGAAACCAAAACAAGAAAACTGCAGCAGCTCATTTTATATTGCTAAATAAGGAACAATATATTTGCACTGAACTTATCGAATTGGACGGACATCTGCTCGCTGCCCCCAATGAATTGGTGTAACAGATCAACCATAATAACAACTCTTTATGGGCTGCTCAGTACCTGGCTAACAGCATACATGGAGGAGAGCTCGGACTCAGGGATCTCGAGCTGGCTAGACCTCGAAGGGAGCACATCGGTGGCAAGGAGAACGCTACATCCCGCCTCGAAGCCCACATCAGCCACCCACATCGCCGCACTCAGCCAAGGCCACGGGCCGATTGAAGGTCTGTAGAAGCAAAGATGCGTCACCTGAAGGTCCGCTGCTGAGGTACGGGATCTGGAGTTTGGGGGCAAATCGCCACGGTCAAGGCCAACCACCATGGCACGACCTACCTTGCCGAATGAGCCCACCAGGTAGCTCTCTCCCGCGTGGTCGGCTTCCGCCTACGATCCGGCGGACGGCCACCGAGGGCAACTCCAGCACGGACAGGCGTGCGGATGCCGGCCACCGCTCATAGCCGTGGGGATCACCTGACCGCGCAGGGGATCTAGAGGTGTCTGCGGCAAGGGGTGTCCGTCTAGCGCTTCCGGTTGAGCGCGTGACATCCTCCATTCCTCACCGGCCTCATCTTCTCTTCCCTCTGTTCGGCGGCGTCGGCGCATCCTTCTCGGAATCCTCTACTCTCCCCTCTGTTTTTGACAGCGTCCGCGCAGGCTAAACGGAAGGGACGCTGTGCAATATTCGAGAGTTACAGGGAGAGTTACAGGGAGAAGACGGGAGTGCGGGCTGAATATGGAATTCCTGAGGGGGCTAAATAAAAAAATAGGCGCGACGTACGACCGCCACCGTAGGACATATTATATAGTAGAGATACCTCGCCGGAGGTGGTTGTTCTTTGCAATTGGAGATCGTCGTTTGTCGACGGTTGACCTCCGTCATCAATGTCCATTCCTTCACCTCCTTGATCATCCACAATGTCCGTTGCTTCACCTCCTTGATCATCGATAATGTCCGTTCCTTCACGTTCTTGATCATCAAGGTTCAGATAAGAAGAGATTACATCATGTTCTCCGGCTATGATATCTAATAGATAACCTTCAGCCTTCTGTTCTGTCAGGTCTCTATTGTCCGCCATATGTCACTCCTGCAGACATGCATGTAGTAAAAATTAATTAAGTATATAGGAGACTTAGCAAATATTGTCGTAGAAGGAGGGAAACCAGATTGCTAGGGTTTTGGGTGGAAGAACGATGACCACCGGAGGGGGAAAACCATACTTTAGAGGTGTGTCCAAGATTAGTTTCTCAAATGACTTGGAGAACCCCATAGCTAGGTTGCATTTGCTTTCCTGGTCATTTTGGTATATTACACTTAATATTCTGAATTTATTGAATTAAAACTTATTTTCATTATTTTTAATGAATTTAATAAAAATTCAAATATGGTCTCATTTTGAACTTTGTCAAACATGATTGAAAATGATATAAACAGATAGCTTACATTTTTGTGAACATTTTGCATATTTTTCCATAATTTTTGGAATTATAAATTAAAAGTTATTTAATTTAGAAGATTTAACTATTTTCTGTAATTCCATATACAGTGGGCCCCACGTGTCATGATGACGTCATTAAAAAAACTCGACAACACGTGGCCAGGTGACGTCATCATGACGTCGCCCCTGGCGTCACACGGTGGCCACGGTGGCAGATTCGGTCGCCGGTGGCGATTCCGGCCACCACAGGACACGTGGTTGGTGTCCTTGGAACCGTCTCGACGCAATCTACCTCTACGTGGCGGCGCCGCCCTCGGAAGGTCGACGACGGTGAGCCGCCGTGAAGTAAACGCGGCGGGGCTCTCGGGTCTCCGGCGAACGTGTCGATTTCGGCCACGGGGGAGGGAACGGAGACGACGGGGAGGAGGCAGAGACGAGGAGCGCCGACGAGGAGCGGCGGGAGGACGGTCACGGCGGGCGGATGTCGTGGCGGCGGGAGGACGGTCACGGAGGGCACGGCCGAGGAGCAGCGACGGGAACGGACGACGGGGATGACGGGCGCAGGGGCGGCGGGCACCTACCGGAGATGACGGCGGCGCGTCCTCTGTGTCTCTGCGGGCGGAATCGGCGACGGCGGCGCGGAGAAGACGAGCAGTGCGGCGCGGAGAAGACGATGCGGTTGGTCCTTAGAAAAATTTCAAGGGCGGGCATATATAGGGCCAGCCTTTAGTCCCGGTTCGTGACAGCAACCGGGACTAAAGGTCCCCGGGGTACCCTCCGCGGGCCTTTAGTCCCGGTTGGTGTCACGAACCGGGACTAAAGGTGCAATTTTTCGCGGCTTTTTCGTTCCCGCGCAGAACGAGCCTTTAGTCCCGGTTCGTGACACGAGCCGCGACTAAAGATGGTTATTCAAATACTTTTCCTTTTCCCAAACTTAAAAATACAAATAATATATCAGAAAATTCAGAAAAATAAAACTAATTCTTTTTAAAATCTTAAAAATACAAATAATATATCAGAAAATTCAAAAAAATAAAACTAATCATAAAGATTATATAATCATAAAGATTCACACACATCTTGAATATATATATATATATAGATAAAAAAGGCAGTACATAATGACTAGAGTGGATCTAAACCTAAACGGAGAGCATAGATGCATGATCTGATATCTGCTAGTCATACTACTGCCTAGGCCTATAGTACATGTACTCGTAGTCGTCGTAGTCGCCGCCGCCGTCGTCGTCACTATCGTCTGACGGTGCTCTGCACTCTCTCGGAGGATCACGACTCCAGGACTGGGCCTGAGGGTAGCGCAGGCGGGGGATATCGCCGGCCTTATGTAGTCCATGACGCTCTGTAGAGTCCGGCCGGACCACCATAGCCGACGACCGGCCTCGTGAAAGTTCCCAGGAGGCAGGCCGTCCTCCTCATACCTGGCGAGCGCCCTCTCACGCCGATTGATGAAGAAGGCATCCCAAGTATGCTGGTTATCGGGATGCCAACTGGGATTCCTCCGCTGCTCCGGCGTGAGCTCGTGATAGTAGTGGTTCGTGATGGCCGCCCGACGCGCCACACCTTGAGGAAGAGGAGGGACCGGCACTCCTCCGGCGCTCAGCATCCAACCAGCGGGAACGTTGTAGCCGCACGGGCATGGGTAGTTCGAGGCGGAAAGTGCCTCCGCCTGGATGAATGTTAGAGTGGGTACGGTAGAAGCCATGAGAGAGTGGTGAGTTTGTATGTGTTTATGCCAATGGTGTGGCAATGCATACATATATATATAGCAAGAAGAAAACATCCCTTTAGTCCCGGTTGGGGACACCAACCGGGACTAAATGGGTTAGGGTTTCGTTTGGACCAATCAGATAGAATCACACGGATCGTGTGTTTCTTTAAAGCGCTTGTGAGTCGTTGGATCCGGGGTGTGTTTCTTTCGAGCTGTTGTGAGCCGTTCGATCAGGGCTACGGTGTGTTTCTTTCGAGCTGTTGTGAGCCGTTGGATGAGGTGGTTTCTTAACCGTTGGATCAAAACCCTAGCACAACACTTTGTGAGCCAGAGGACCCTATATATAGCCCACCTTCATACACCGGTCAGTTCATCGAGCAAATACAAAACATCCGGATTCGCCATCATGCGTCCTGCCGTGCATTTGGTATGCATATTGCACCCAGTAGCCACGGTGGGGCTATATGATGGCGATACCGATTGTTTTGTTCTACATCCCCCTTTAAGGTTTGATACATCATATATTCAGTTTATCGAGCAAATACAAAACATCCGGATTCGCCATCATACGTCCTACCGTGCATTTGGTATGCATATTGCACCGAGTAGCCACGGTAGGGCTGTATGATGGTGATACCGATTGTTTTGTTCTACACCCCCCCTTTAACACATCCATCTATGCTTGTGTCAGTGTTCACTTTGAGCTCGGGTAGTAATGTGCAACTATTTGCTTGGTTGTGTTAGGGTGGCGCGTGGCGCGGGAGTTGTGACGCGTGGCGCGGGAGTTGTGACGCGTGGCCAGGAGGGCGCGGTATAAACTGTCGCGCCTCGAGCGCGTCTTCTCCTCTCCACGCGCCCACTCCTGTCCACGCACCGTCGCGCTTCCACCATGCCTCCAAGGAGGAACAGCACCACCGGCTTCCGCGGCGTCCGAGCACGGCAGAACGGAATGTTCAGCGCAGATATCCGCTGGGGGACGACCGCATCCCCCTCGGCTCCTTTGCGACGGCGGCGGAGGCCGCCCGCGCCTGGGACGCGGCGGCCTGGCGCCTCAACCGCCCGCGGTCGCTGATGAACTTCAACGACTGCCACACCGTCTGGGAAGCGGAGGCCAGGGCGCCGAAGCCGCAGATTGTCACTGCCGCCGACCACCTCCACCTCCGTCACCGCGCGTTTCAGGGCCTAGTCGACGCCAGGGAAGAACGCGTCGTCCGCGAGTATTACCGGAACAACCCGGGGGAGGAGAGCGCCGACGAGGAGCTCTGGCAGACCCGCGCGGCTGAGCGGGCGGAGCGCCGCCTCGAACGCCACCTCGTGTTAGATGCCGCTCGGGAGGCAAGGACGAAGGCGCTGCCAGAGCTTCGTCGGGCCGACCGCGCCGGCGAAGTCTGGGCCTCCAACGATCCGAGGTGGGGGCCTATCTCGGACATACCATCATGCACCTCCGACGACGACGAGGAGGTCACCGACGAGTTCGCCGCCGACGATGACCCGGAGGAGGTCACCGACGAGTTCCCCGACGACGACGACGAGGAGTAGTGTTCGTATGTTCTCTCTTTTTAATAAAAGAATTTGAATTCCGGCGACACTGCGGCGCGCTAGCGCGTCTGTTTTCTGTTTTTAATAAAAGTTATGAAATCAGATATTTTATCTCACAAGGTTTTGAGACATTTAAGTAACCTTCTGTTTTCCATGCTTTCCACTCGTTTTCTCAAATATTTTGCAAAGGAGTTAGTCTTAAACACATCAGAGATAATATAATTCACATGATCCATTCAAAAAAGTTTGGTACACAATAAATTATTACACATCAATTCTTCCCTTGTGTCCACGCTTTCTTACGATTTGGCCGTATCCATGGAGCATCCTCATCATTTAACTTAATGCTTGGGTCAGTGTTGACTTTGAAGGGCGGAATTTCACCAAACATATTATAATCTTCTGACATGTCTGTCTTGTCCTCCACTCCCACGATGTTTCTTTTCCCTGAAAGAACAATGTGGCGCTTTGGATCATCGCATGATGTACTGATCGTTTTCTTATCTTTCCGTTTCCTCGGTTTGCTACTCATGTCCTTCAAATAGAAAACCTGAGCGACATCTTTGGCTAGGACGAATGGTTCGTCAAGGTAACCAAGATTGTCAAAAACCACCATTGTTATTCCGTATTGCTCGTCCACCTTTACCCCACCTCCTGTTAGCTTGAACCATTTGCACCGGAACAAAGGGACCTTAAAGGAGGGTCCATAGTCAAGTTCCCATATCTCCTCTATGTAACCATAATATGTGACCTTTTGCCCAATCTCGGTTGCTGCATCAAAGCGGACACCACTGTTTTGGTTGGTGCTCTTTTTATCTTGGGAGATCGTGTAAAATGTATTCCCATTAATCTCGTACCCTTGGAAAGTCGTTATAGTCGAAGATGGTGTCTTGGCCAACATGTACAGCTGATCTCCAACATCATTGTCATTCATTAAATGTTTTCGCAACCAACTGCCGAAATTCTCCATGTGGGCCTTTCTAATCCATGATTCAGGCTTCCCCGGGTTGTCCGAGCGTAAAATATTCTTGTGTTGCTCGAAGTACGGAGCCACCAAGCTCGAATTTTGCAGAACTGTGTGATGTGCTTCAGTCATAGAATGACCGTCCATACATATCGTTGATTTCCTTCCGATCGTGCCTTTTCCACTTAGTCTCCCCTCGTGCCACGATTGAGGAATACCAATCAGCTTAAGGTCAGGAACATAGTCAATGCAGAACTCAATTACCTCCTCATTTCCATAGCCCTTTACGATGCTTCCTTCTGGCCTAGCACGGTTACGAACATATTTCTTTAATACTCCCATAAACCTCTCGAAGGGGAACATATTTTTTAGAAATACAGGACCGAGAATGGAAATCTCTTCGACTAGGTGGACCAGGAGGTGCGTCATGATATTGAAGAAGGATGGTGGAAACACCAACTCGAAACTGACAAGACATTGGACCACATCGTTCTGTAACCGTGGTAGATCTTCTGGACTGATTACCTTCTGAGAGATTGCATTGAGGAATGCACATAGCTTCACAATGGCTACTCGAACATTTTCCGGTAGGAGCCCCCTCAAAGCAATCGGAAGCAATTGCGTCATAATCACGTGGCAGTCGTGAGACTTCAGGTTTTGGAACTTTTTGTCCGCCATGTTTATTATTCCCTTTATATTCGACGAGAAGCCAGACGGGACCTTCATACTGCTCAGGCATTAAAAAAATGACCTTCTCTTCTTTGGTAAGAGCGTAGCTGGCACGACCTTGAAACCATTCCGGATGCCGGTCATCTGGGTCTTTCAAAAGTTGCTGGTCCTGCCGTGCTTCCTTTGTATCATTTGTCTTCCCATACACGCCCAAGAAACTTAGCAGGTTCACGCAAATATTCTTCGTAACATGCATCACGTCGATTGCAGAGCGGACATCTAGGACTTTCCAATACTGTAGCTCCCAAAATATCGATTTCTTTTTCCACATGGGTACGTGCCCGTTAACTCCCAGCGGAACTGATTGCCCGCCAGGACGCTTTCCAAAGATGACTTTCAAATCCTTGACCATATCAAATATCTCAGCTCCAGTACGTTCCGCAGGCTTCGGCCGGTGATCTGCCTTGCCGTTGAAATGCTTGCCTTTCTTTCTTACGTTATGATTTCGGGGAAGAAATCGACGATGACCGAGGTACACGTTCTTCCTACAATTATCCAAAAATACACTTTCAGTCTCATGTAAGCAGTGCGTGCATGCTTTGTATCCCTTATTTGACTGTCCCGAAAGGTTACTGAGAGCAGGCCAATCGTTGATGGTTACAAAAAGCAACGCTCGTAGGTTAAATTCCTCTTCTTTGTGCTCATCCCACACAGGTACACCAGGTCTGCCCCACAACTATAAAAGTTCATCAACTAATGGCCTTAGGTACACATCGATGTCGTTGCCGGGTTGCTTCGGACCTTGGATGAGCACTGGCATCATAATGAACTTCCGTTTCATGCACAACCAAGGAGGAAGGTTGTAGAAGCATAGAGTCACGGGCCAGGTGCTATGGCTGGAGCTCTGCTCGCCAAAAGGATTCATGCCATCAGTACTTAGACCGAATCTTATGTTCCTTGCGTCAGCTGCAAAATCTTTGAACTCTCTGTCGATCTTTCTCCATTGCGTTCCATCAGCGGGGTGTCTCAACTCCCCGTCGGACTTACGGTCCTCTTTGTGCCATCGCAACAACTTGGCATGCGCTTTGTTCCTGAACAGGCGTTTCAGCCGAGGTATTATAGGAGCATACCACATCACCTTGGAGGGAACCCTCTTCCTGGGTTTCTCGCCCTCAACATCGTCACCAGGGTCATCGCCTCTGATCTTATAACGCAATGCGGTGCATACAGGGCATTCATCCAAATTCTCGTATGCACCGCGGTAGAGGATGCAGTCGTTAATGCATGCATGTATCTTCAGAACCTCTAAACCTAGAGGGCAGACAACCTTCTTTGCTTCGTACGTACTGGCGGGCAACTCGTTATTCTTCGGAAACATATTCTTCAACATTTTCAGCAAATTTTCAAATGATGAGTCAGCTACACCTTCCCGTGCCTTCCATTTCAGCAAATCCAGTCTGCAGCCCAGCTTTTTAAGACTATTATCGCATCCTGGGTACAGCGACTTCGTGTGATCCTCTAACATGCGATCCAAATTCTCCCTCTCCTTGTCAGTTTCGCAGCGTCTCCATGCATCAGCAATGGTCCGACCAAGATCATCAGCGGGCTCATGATGTGCCTCTTCTTCACCTTCACCAAACCCTTCCCCACCTTCAGCATCATCCTCCATGAAAGTATCACTGAAAGCGTCATGATAGTTGAAATCGATATCATCCTCTTCTTCATCTTCTTCCATTCTAACCCCTTTTTCTCCATGCTTGGTCCAACAATTATAGCTTCGCATGAAACCGTGCCGAAGCAGGTGCATGTGAACGACTTTTGAGGAGGAGTGACCCTTCTGATTCTTACATTCAGCACATGGACAGATAATAAAACCTCGCTGCTTGTTCGCATTTGCCACTACGAAGAAATCTTTCAAACCCGTAGTGAACTCGCCGGAGAGTCGGTTACCGTACATCCATTGCCAATTTATCTGCATTATTATTATAAAAAGTATATAATTAACCATCATGCATTTGTTAAACTAACTAGCTAGAAATAATACAAATCATGAAAGGTTCAAGTTGCTAACCGCGATCGCGGAGGTAAAATAAATGAAAACGCTCAAGTGCGGCTCGGACACTTCATATCATGTGTGTTTCATGCTCTCGGGCATTTCATCAAACACCTTGTGTGCATAGGAGGAACAAAAAGCAAACCCACCACCCCTTGTGAATATTGTGAGTAGAAGTGACACCAAATGTGGCTAAGTGCAGCCACCTGAGCCCTATATATAGGGATGGGCCTTTAGTCCCGGTTCACCTGGACAACCGCGACTAAAGGCCTTGGGGACCTATTAGTCCCGGTTGGCCTGGCCAACCGGGACTAAAGCCCCTCCCGTCCGCCAGCTGTGGACCGAGCGCGCTGGGCCCAGACTGTTGGTCGCGGGTCTCCTCCCGAACTGCGACTAGAGACCCCTATAGTCGCGGGTCGATACTTTTGGGGCCTAATGGGGGCGTATGGAAGGCCTATTTTCTACCAGTGACCAAGAGGGTAACGACATAATACATCGCTGAAGTCGAGACCTGAGAGGTCCAGGGTTTTCACCCGAAGCCAACGATGGCGAAGGTAGCCACAACAGCACCCCCAAGAGGGTAATGAAAGACGAAGCCATCTCCACCGCAACATCGCTCGTTGTAAGAGACGCTCGTGTAGTCCACCTTCCAGGGCCGCTGTCCTGGCGTCCGCGACTTCAAGCTGAGCGACTAGCCGGCTGCGACTTCAAGTCGAGCGAGTAGCTGACATGGCAGGTGATTGGGGCCGGCCACAGATCTAGGCTCACGAGGGAGATATCCGCATCCAATGGGAGGAGACCTCCGTCCTCCACCGCCAGCGGCGGTCGCTGAGCGAACGCAATAGCAGGGTCGGTCAGGCCCAGATCAGCCTCTTAGGGCCATATCAGGCCCCACCATCCCCGCCATTGCACTGTAGGGCCAAGGTTGAAGTTTCCCTCTCTAGAACGGAACATGGACGTGGGCACCAACATGGGCTGAAAAACCTAGATCCGGCCCATAGGGCCCAGATCTGGGTCAAGCAACCATGGCTAGGGCCACCTCCAGGCACCACCTCTCCCCATCGTTGTGCTGCCCCCAATCACCACCATCCTAGAACCATCGCCGCAAAGAACCAATTCTGGCACCAATTGGACCACCCTAACCGCTGCCCGACCCTAGTCAACGCCGTCGCCGCCCTGATACGTCATAAACTTGTCCTTAATTTCTGACGTTCCATGTTGTTTTCATGTTATTTCCTACAAGTTTTCCTTACACTTTATGGCATTTTATCGATTTCCCGAGACTAACCTATTGACCAGATGCCACAGAGCCAGTTCCTGTTTTCTGCTGTTTTAGTTTCAGAAAAGTTGTTCTGAAAATATTCTCATAATTGGACGATTCAAAAACCAGAAGTCTTTGAAGTACCGGAGGGTCAAGGAAGTCCAAAGGAGACCCGGAGGGGGGACCCGGATCCCCCACACCATGCTTGGGCGCGGGCTAGCCCCTGGCCGCGCTAGGGGGTGGTGTGGGCCCCTCGGGCGCCCACCGCCATCTCCCTTTCGCCTATATATTCCCCCGATGCATCAACCCTAAAAGAATCGGCCTTTTCCACCAAAAACATCTGTAGCTCCGCCGCCGCCACCGACAAGTTTCGTGGGTACATAAATCTCTGTTCCGGCACCCTGCTGGGATGGGGAAGTGCCCCCGGAGCCATCTCCATCGACTCCACCGCCCTCTTCATCGTCGTTGCTGTCTCCTATGATGAGGAGGGAATAGTTCTCCCTCGGTCTGGGGACTCTACCGGTAGCTACGTGTATCATCTCTCTCTCCCATGGTGTGATCTTTATGTGATCATGAGCTTTGTAATCTAGTTGAATATGTAGATGTACTCTTCATCCGTTATGCTACTCAAGTGGTTATGTTATGAGATCTCCGTAAACACTTTGATCACGGTGTAAAGGTGACAGTGTGTGCACCGTGTGGTTTAGCATGATATTTATATCTTGTGTTGGATGACCCTATGAAATTGTGGTGTTTTTCTAGTACCTTCTAGGGCGCTCATAGTGACAGCATGGGGTTAACTAGATACGGGAATGTGACTTTAAGGTGTGCTTTGTACCCCTACGCAATGAATTGGTGTTTGTTATTCAACCGGAGATTGGTTCAGAGTAGCATAGTGAAGAGAGATATTTATGCATTCAATTGTGATATTATTGTTGAGAGTGTTCACTAGTGAAAGTATGACCCCTAGGCCTTGTTTCTAAGCAATGATACACCGTTTACAATCAGTTCTGCTACATGTTTTATTGTTGCCATTTTTATTTCAGATTTGTATTATCACTTACACACATCCATATTACTTGTTTTTCATTCTCTCTTCTCCGAACTAGTGCACCTATAAAACTAAAAAATTGTATTAGGTGTGTTGGGGACACAAGAGACTTCTTGTATCGTAATTGCAGGGTTGCTTGAGAGGGATACCTTTGACCTCTTCCTCCCTGAGTTCGATAAACCTTGGGCAATCCACTTAAGGGAAACTTGCTGCTGTTCTACAAACCTCTTTACTTGGAGGCCCAACACTGTACGAAATAATAGAAGCATGCGTAGACATCAAGCTCTTTTCTCGCGCTGTTGCCGAGGAGGTAAGGTAAAAGGTACTCACATCCTCGGGTGTGAGTGCTCGAAGTTATTTCCTTTAGATTCTGCAATTATATCTTTTTGCTTCTTGTTTTCACTACTTAGGCTTATTTTTACTTGTTCCTTGTTTTTAGTTTTACTAGTTAGGATTAATGGAAAACAACAAAAATATGAGAGAAATTTATAATATTTATCTTGAGTTAGAACATGAAGTGTTTGAAGAGAAAATTAAAAAACTTATCGAACTTTATTTGCATACTAGTACAAATGTTATTAGTATAATTTATTTGAACACCATTATTGCTAATGGTATGGAAAAATCTAAGATTGGGGAAGCTGATTTTGATGAATATGATACTTTTAGTCCCCCAAGTTTAGAGAAGGAAATTTTCTTTGATGATACTTTGCCTCCAATAGATGATGATTACAATAATGAATATGCTATTTTCTCATCACCATAATCATCAAATATAGGAGGCATATTTTAATCATAATTAATTTTCTCCTCAATAGTAGGTGGACTGAAAATATCATATTTATCATTGTAATCATCATATATTGGAGGCAAAGTATCATCAAAGAAAATTTCCTCCTCAAAACTTGGGGGACTAAAAATATCATATTCATCAAAACCAACTTCCCCAAGCTTAGAATTTTCCATAGCATTAGCAATAATGGTGTTCAAAGAATTCATACTAATAACATTGCTACTAGCATGCAAATAAAGCTCCATAGGTTTTTTAATTTTCTCTTCAAACACTTCATGTCCTAACTCAAGATAAATATTATAAAGTGCTATCATATTTTTGTTTCTTCCATTAAGACTACTAGTAAAAGATAAAAACAAGAAGCGAGTAAAAATAAGCCTAACTAGTGAAAACAAGAAACAAAAAGATAAATCGCAGAATATAAAAGGAAATAACTCCGAGCACTCACACCCGAGGATGTGAGTACCTTTTACCTTAACTCCCCGGCAACGGCGCCAGAAAAGAGCTTGATGTCTACGCACGCTTCTATTCTTGTAGACAGTGTTGGGCCTCCAAGTGCAGAGGTTTGTAGAACAACAGCAAGTTTCCCTTAAGTGGATCACCCAAGGTTTATCGAACTCAGGGAGGTAGAGGTCAAATATATCCCTCTCAAGCAACCGTGCAACTAAGATACAAGAAGTCTCTTGTGTCCCCAACACACCCAATATACTTGTCAGGTATATAGGTACACTAGTTCGGCGAAGAGATAGTGAAATGTGAGTAATATGGATTGTTATAAGTAATAATAGCAATCTGAAATAAATATGGCAGCAAGCAAACATGTAGCAGAACAGGCGGAAAACAATGTTTCAATGCTTGGAAACAAGGCCTATGGATCCTACTTTCACTAGTGGACACTCAACAATGAAACCATAGTTGAATTAATAAATACCATCTCTTCACAATACTACTCCAAACCACTCTCCGGTCTAATAACAACACCAATCCATGCATAGGGATTTAACAACACACCCCAGAGTAAGCACTTTCCCAACTAAGTAACCCCCGCACTATCACCATGGGACCCATATGGTTCCGCACAAACACCACAATTTCATGGGGTTATCCAACAAAAAATATAAATATAATGCTAATCCACACGGTGCCCACATTGTCACCTTTACACCGTGATCAAAGTGTTTACGAAGATCTCATAACGAACACTAATCATTGCGTAGGGCTAAAAAAACATTCCTTAAAGTAAGCATTCCCATGTCTAGTTAACCCCATGCTGTCACTATGAGCACCCTAGAGGGTACTAGACAAAGACCACAATTCATAGAGGAGACACACACGATGTGCACACTTTCACCTTCACACCGCGGGACATGGTGACTCCAAAGTTCATATTAATAAAACACTTGAGTAGCACAAGATGAAGAGTAACATCTACTTATTCAACTAGATTACAAATCTCACGATAGTAGCACTTCCCCGTCTCGGCAGGGTGCCAGAACAGAGATCTGTTCCCCGAAACTTGTCGGCGGCGGCGACGGAGGTACGGATGTATTTTGTGGAAAATGTCGATCCTCCTAGGGTTTTCCCTCGGAGGAGTATAAATATGTGAAAGGGCAAAGGCGGTGGAGCCCTGGGAGCCCCACACCACCCCCCGGCGCGGCCAATGGGGGGGGGGGGGCTGCCCTATGGTGTGGCCCCCCCGAGGGCCCCCTCCAGGTCTCTTTGGGACTCCGTGGAACCTTCAGTAATTCTAAGACTTCCGGGTTTCGAATTTTCCAATTCCGAGAATATTTCCAGAACAACTTTTCTGAAACTAAAAACAGCAGAAAACAGGGAACTGGCTCTGTGGCATCTTGTCAATAGGTTAGTACGGAAAATCGATAAAAATGACATAAAGAGGGGAGAAAACATGTAGAAATTGACATAATATCATCATGGAACATCAGAAATTATAGATACGTTGGAGACGTATCATGCATATACCACACATATTGGTGCAATCGGGATAGGAATGATTCTAAGACGCGTTGACGGTTCCATCATATTTTTGGCCCGTAGAACTGTACAATTCTGCTCTTCCGTGCTTGATTCAAACTTAGCACGTGAATGGAAGGAGTTCAAATGGCGTTGGACTCAAGTCAGGATAATATTACCGTCCAAACAGAGGTTGCATGGAACTGGTAACAATTTCGAGGAATGATGGTAGAGATAGCTGGAAGACTTGGTGGTGGATCTTCGTATGTTGCTTAATTATTCTCATATTGTATTATTCAGTAATATCCCAAAGGGGAAAAAATTGCAACTCGTCAGCTAGCTAGGTTTTGTGCGCTTCAAAATAGAACCAAATTTGGGTCAAGTTTGGCTCCGGGAGCTTTAACGAGCCGTATCGTTTAGGATTGTAATGGCACTATTATTTAATCAATACAATCCAGTTTTCTCCGTAAAATTTATTATATATTATTTTATCAAAAAAATGTCGATTGCGCGAAGAATCTTGAGACACATTATACAATCCAGAATTTTATAATTGCTTTACAACTATGATGCCTCCGCCAAGATATTCGACAAAAGTAAAATATAGGCGAACACACATGAACATATATACACACACTACAAGTAATATGTGACACACATTGGTTGTGAAATGTTAAGGCATCGGATTGTTTTGCCCTCCTTATAATTTGAATCCAGTATTATACGGTCTAAAGCAGGATTTAATAGAATTTTTTTCGAGAAAAATTAGTTACAGTCAAGAAAATTCTTTTAATAAAGAATTGTGGATTTGCATTTTTTTAAATAGACCTTAAAATGTATAAATAAGAATATCGTAATCCCACCAACCTAAAATACAATGTGTACCCTCACATTTTACGTATTAAGTTTGGTCAACTAGTAGACCAATGATATGTGGGAGATATAGCTTTTATACAATACAAATCTAGAGCAACTTCTTGTACAGTGTAATTTTGCCTCGCGTAACCTTGACTAGCCGTTATAAAATTGGAAACTCGGTGCATGGAGAATTTTCTATAAGAGACGGCACGCATCATGATACTTGGAGTATTAATATGTGGTTCATTGTCATAATTGTACTAGAAGGACATTATTTAGAATTATATGTTGTTAATTTTAATTACAAATAAGTAAACAAGTTCAATATAAATAACAGATGGATGTTTATATTAAAAGTTATAAGCATGTAAGAGAAGTGGATTACTTTTGCATTAACTCAACCATATGAGGGATATAACAAGACTGAGTTTAGTGTGGTGTCAGCCTTTCCTACGTGGGCGGTCTCGTCGTCGACATGTGTGGAGCGTGGCCCATGGTCAGTGTGGATGTCGGAGCGGCGGCTCCGGTTTTCGCCTCCGCTGTTGCGTTGAGGAGTAGAGGTGTCGGCCTTGGCCGCTTGGGCGGTTAGGTCGTCGACTTGTGTGGTGCGTGGCCTCGGGGCCGGCGTGGTGCGTTGTGTTGTTGTATCTGGTTTTTGGCCAGTTTTCCTTATAAACTGGTCAATTCACTTCTTCTATATCAATAAAAAGGAAAGCCTCTTGCTCGGTTTAAAAAAAAGATAGTGCAAGACAAATATGGCGAATAATTAGGATTCCTGACGAGGTTATAGCGAAAGAAAAATATGTCTGACTTGAAAAAGAAATACATATCTTTTATAATATTTTTAGTAATGAGAGTCGGTATTGGAATAAACTTGCAAATATATTAAAATATAATTCAACTAATATGATCTTATATGAGAATTAATAAGTCTAGTGGAATTGATTTATAGAAAAATATTCACGTCGAAATGTCTTGACTGATCAATTATATATAAAAAATTAACCACATGACGGTAATGGTCACCGTTTCAACCCCTCGCCGACCCACACATTCAACTATATCTCACACATAGTGAAACTATTGTGTGGCGTTGCATCGATCGCGAAAAGGGGCGCATTGCAATCTCAACTCTTGGTATCTATTTGGTTGCCTCTAAGGAAAACAACATGGATCGGAGCAAGAGAAACAAGTAATCATAATTACTACAGTAATAAAAAATCCTAAAAATAATTTATCTCTTGGTGTTAACTACAGTAATTTATTATTTGCATGATATATATTAATCCTGATAAGCATGTACACAATTGTACATGGAGATAGTACATCTTTTCTCTTAAAGAACATTAGAGATCTTTTAATGATGCGAAGTTGGAAAATGGTCATGTTTATCGTGTCCCTTGTAACATTCGAGGAAGTTCAAGTGATGCCAAGTAGTCCGTCTAGTAGGCAAAATGCAAGTGTAGTGCGTCAACTCAACTTCCTCCAAGCTCCGATTTAGAGAGTTTGGGACGGTCCATGTGTAGATTTTTTCGCTTGGTTGATAACGCGATACATATGATTTGAACAGAAAATCTTTATGGACAAATTGTGGGGATTGCCCCCTTTAATTTCCAACCAAGTCGATGAAACAGAGGCTCGGCTCGTGTTGAAGAATCCAAGACCAGAATGCTTCAAATCGTTCTTTCAAGGAAAAAAATGCTTGAAACCGGAGCCGACGTCCATTGAATGGATGGAAGTGGCCCAGAAACGTTGTCAAACATGATGCACCGTCATCGATTTTCAGTCGCATCAGTGTAGTACACCTAGGTGACCGACTTGTTTGGCTAGGACATAGCTGGCGAGCTAAAGCTTGATAGAGCATCGGTGGCACATGGGCCCATCACCTGACTCTAGTAGCTAGGCATGGACAAAAGTCGGATATTCGTGGCCCGATCCTCAGCCGGTAGCCGGTGCCCTTTACGGCGGCCTGTGTCAGGTTCGGTTCTTCAGTTGGTCTCCACGTACGCGCGCAGTGCCATGTGGTGGCAACACGAGAAGCGTAGAACATGTCGACCGGATAAGCCGTCAGGTGGAGGCCTTCCGTAATGCGGAACGACGTGACCGTATCTAAGACTAGCCACAACGGGAGTAACATATGTGATATCATAAGTGCCACGTAGGCAAAAAAGATGATGTGGCACTCATGTAATGAGGAGAGAGGTGTTAGTGGTATCATAGGTAGATACCGTAACATAACGCTTTCCAAGACAAAATGAGTCTATGAGCTAATAAATATACTAGTATATGATACCACAAATATGTTACTATGCATTGTGAAAGTGGTACCATAGACTAGTATCATATGCATGATACTAGTATATGATACTCCTCATTGTGACTAGTCTAAAGTAGTCCATGTCATCACGTGAAATTAGGAGACGGCAATATTTCCTGTACTAGATCGTTTCTTAACCTCTCCTTTGCATTTAATGCTTTTGCATCTTTCCATGGTCAATCCCGGTTATTGATTGGTCAAACGGTGCATGCATCACTTGTTAAGCAATGAAATTTATTATTTACTTTGGATACTGTGATAAGAGCCGTATGCATAGTAAAGACTGTGCCACCTAAGCAAAAGTCTTACGTGGACATGCTAGATACGATCCACTCTGTAGCACTACGGATGGCCAAAGTGGTGAGGTAGCGGGCGGATGTTGCCGACGAATGCCGAGCTTGCAATCCCGACAGGAGCTGTGGCCGTTTCTGGCGCTCCATCATTTCGCTGCGTGGTCATATCCAGAATCCACACTCCACTACTCCCCAGACGAGAAAATAAGGTCGGTACGGCTGCTCCCGACTTGGAGCCCTTTTCACGACTCATTACGAGTGGTAGCACTCCGTACTAGTAGTACATACAGTATCAAATTAACTGTCACGTAGATAGACAAAAGATGATGTATTTAAAGACAATTAATTGTTAGAAACATACGTTTTTGTACTTCTTTATGACAATTAATTTAAGACGGAGTGAGTGCATACTACGGTAGTACTCACCTCGATTACACTGCTGTTGGAAAGCTGACCAACCGTGGATATGCCTAGAACTGGCCCTTTTCACGCAGCTGCTAGGAGTCGGCGCCCGATATATAACTTTCTATCGGACCAGTTTCTGGCCATACGATAAGAAGCATGATGGCCGTTGGATATTCAACAAGGGCATGTGCGTCTCCGTGAGACGAGGGCGTGATTGACTCTAATAACTGCTCCCATGCCTTTCTTAACTGAACCGCTAATTATTGGGCTGCGCAAAAATTCTCCACAATCTAAATCTGTCGGGCTTTTAGGAAACTATATCCTATTACGAAGGAAACTAACACTTCAGCAAAATCTCACGCATGCTACATATCTGCTTCCGTTCATAGAATTTTTTTTTGTTTCTCATATTGTTTAATTTGGCTTGCTTCCTGTTGACCAGAAGTTTGCTTCTATTACAACAGAATTTTACTTCAATATAAAATGGTTTTAAATACATCGTTATGTTTCATAGATATTGCTTCCATGGTGAATATAATTTCGTGGATGTAGCATAGAAAAAAATTGGCATATGTAATGGGATATATATTTTATTTTTTTTCACAAAATCTTGGGATGTACCACCATGAAATTCGAATGGTTTCAAACATAATGCACTAATGTCGTAACCACATATTATGTGATTAGTGTGTCCGAAGATTCATTCATATTCCCAAGAAGCATAGTGCATTAGTGTTAGAAGCAATCATTATTGTGTTAACAAAATTAACTTTGCTTAGATGCTTAAGCATATGGATATTGTGATACCTACAACATTTGTTTTTCTGTGACAGTAGAAGGTTCATTCCTATATTGGGAGAAAACTTTAATGCTTCATATATTCACTTGGCATATTTCGGAGAACATACATATTTGCCTCCTTCAAGTCGTTAAAATACTCAGCTTCTTATGTTCGCATAACATGTTTTATACATGCTGCAACTTTGCATCTTTCTACACGACGATATGTTTCCTCGATGCATCGTATGTTAACCAACAATTTGTTAGAAACGTCGAATTCATTTCCTTCTATGCATGGAGATACAATCCAGAAGGCCTTATCCTCTGAAGGACACGATGCAGTCGCACCCCCTTGCGTTGTTGATCCTCTTGGTCAACCATGGCTACCGCCGTCGGGGTGAAATTTTGACGAGTTGGCTGGAATCTAGAGGAAGAGCGTAGTCCTAATCTCGTAGATACCATCCACCTAATTTGTAATAGGCACCGGCATCAAAACAATGATCAAATATCCAAGAAAACATGGTCAAATTTTAGACCACAATAATACTGTTCCACAATGTTTGGTGCGGAAGTTGCATGCTCCTGATGCAGCAGCACGTTGCAGATGTCGGCCGGAGCACAGACTAATCTGCTACTGACCTTAGTCCACCGATGGCCAGGGCTTGAAGACGATTCCCCAACATGTGTTCCAGTACACGAGTTGATCTGGGAGAAGGCGCATATACCGGAGAAGGCGCAGTTATCGGCGGCGGATGGAAGTGTGCGGCCTGCGGCCAGGCGGTGAGAGCTGAGGCTCGGTGGGGGAGAGAAAAGTAACGACGGCAGTACGTGTGCAATGGGGTTAGCAGATGGTGTCAATCATGGGCTCAATTTGAGGAGCCACATCACCGGCCATAAATTCTGGTATTTACGTGAGAAAGGTGTAGTGTTAACGGTTGAAAAAAACGTGGGAATCTTGACCTGTTCGATGGAAACGAAATGGATGGCATCGGAAGGGTCCGGAGATTTTCTTCCCATCGGACTAGGATACATAGTATTTACCTTTTCTAAAAGCTCAATACAGAATAAACTAGACTTGAATCTTTTTACGTGTGATCAGAGAACGTGTTTCGTCCCTGGGATCACAACATAATTTCACAATGTCAACCTTGTTTTCATTAATTATTTGAATGGTCGTCAAATTTGTAGCCTGCCGATGCTTGTTTGTCCCACCCTGTTTTCTCTGCTCCAGTACTAGTCCAACCATGAGCACACAGTTAAATTGACTCAGCTCGGCTTGGTAAGTTATCGGTAGCAGGAGGATCGCTTTCTGTTGACGCGGTTATCACACAGTTACAAATATTGGTCCCTTCGGAGCAATTTAAGTGGGATGTCACACACGTTGGAGAGGAAGTCTTCAAAGTGTCCTTCCCTTCGAGAGCTGAGTTAGACCGCATGATTGTCTTTAGGGCATGTCATGTTCCAAACAGCAGCTATGTGTTGACAGTGGAAGCGTGGGCTACTCAAATGAAACCTTTGTGGATGTTACCGGAGATTTGGGTTAGGGTCTCGGATATCCCTCCACCAAATCGAGGTGATTTCTTGCTATTATGGAGCCTTGGGTCTTTGTTTGGTAAAACTCAAGAGTGGACATGAAATTTACGAGGAAACATGGGGTGTTGAGGATTCTCGTGGGGTGTATGGATTATACACTTATTCCGGATAAATGGCCTGTTTTTATTAAAGATGGGTTTTATGAGCTCAAATTTTCGGTGGAGAACCCCAATTCCGATGATGATGACAGCATGGTTGTGGATCAGAAGGATGATGATCATCATGATGATGGGGAGGATAATGGGAGTTCCAAGTCAAAGGATAATTCTAATGGGGGTAATGCTGCATCTAAAACGAAAGATAATGACGGTGGTATGATGTCTAGTGGTCCTCTTGTGCAGACTGAGGTGAACGGGGGGAATAAAACGTTTTCTCCTGGTGTCACTCTTTCCCCCATGGTTGCTAAATCTATTTTGGAGGCGTGTGCATATCTGTTTGCTTTGGGGTAGCAGCTATCCTCTCCGACGTCTCTGTCTGACGCAGCGACGAGTCCCGTTGGGGACATGGCCACTGGTTCTAGCAAGGGTGATGTTGTCCATATGACCGCGGCGGCAGTACATGCGCCCACTTCGCGAATGGAGGCGTGGAGTTATCACCTTCCAATGGGAAGGATGTTTTGGTGGATGACGGAGCTGTTCTTCATCAGGTGGCGGGCACGGACGCCGGTGTGTCTCCCTCCCGTATGGTGCCTTCGGAGCAGCGTGTGACTGGGAAGTCGAACGGACTGCCCCAGCCATTTATCCACTCTTCGCCGTCCAACGGACCACGTGGCGGGGCTGCTGATCTTTCACCGTGACGCCTAGAGGAGGCGTTCCGCGGGTCTGTGCCAGTCCAACCTCAACCAGGCGGGTTGGGGTGGGGCGTCTCGGACGCTACTCTTACGGGGGACGGGTACTGCTCACCTCAACCGGGCGGGTTGGGGTTCGCAGCAGTACCGTCATCCGCACGTCGTCCCTCCCAGGCGGAGGTTATGGCTTACGGCGGGATCGCCGCGGAAGAAATGGAGGTACGCTCCAGTGCTCGTCTTCGAGCTAAGCCGGACACGGATATGCCACAAACGCAGAGGGCGATGGAGCTTGCACAGAAGAAGGACTTGTCCTTCGTTGCAGGTAATTACTCGCATTATAAATTATCGTTATTTTCGTTTTTGGATTCAGAGATTAAATCTAGCGCGGATAAGTAGGTGTCTCATTAGGTAAAAATAAAGAACAAATTTCAGCTTCTATTTCGGGTATTTTGGATCAGGAGCGTACTAGAACCATTAATTACCTTAAGAACAACATGCCGGTTGTTTTAGATGATAACAGTTTTAGCTTGGTGTTGAGAAAGGCTACTAGTTTGTGTGATGACCTTGATAACGAAATTGACACGCCCGAAGATCATACGGATCTTCTAGCAGTCTCTAAAACGGTTAAATGTAATCGTAAAAAGATTGTTAGCTGTCAATCTGAACCCCGTAGAAGTGCTAGACTGAAATTATTTAAAAAGTAAAATGGGAGTATTAAGTTGGAATAGCAATGGTTTCGGTGATCATGCAAAGCATCTTGCTGTTAATGAATTTGTTAAGCGGCACAACCTGGATTTTATAGTTCTGCTAGAGACGGGGAGATCATCGTTTTCTACCCATTTCTTGCGGTTCCTAGTTGGGGGTAGAGACTTTACCTGGTATTATTTACCACCGCATGGTCGTTCTGGAGGGATGTTGGTGGGTTTCAATAACGACTCTCTAATAGCACAAACAGTTGTGTCTGGAGATTTTTGTGCGAAGTTTCATGTGAAGACTAAGGCCGATGGTTTCTTTTGGGCTTATACTGTAGTTCACGGGGCTGCACAAGAATATACAAAAATTTGATTTTTTTTTTTTAGTTGAGCTAGTTCGAATTAGTGAAAATGAACCGCTTCCGATGTTAATTGGGGGTGATTTTAATATTATTAGACGGCAAGAAGAAAAGAATAATGATAATTTTAATGCCCGTTGGCAGTTTATTTTTAACACTATTATCGAGAGCTTAGATTTAAAAGAGTTAGAATTATCGGAGCGTCAATATACGTGGGCGAGTAGGGGAGAGGTTCAGACTTACGAAAAACTGGATTGTTTCCTTGCTAGTATTGAATGGGAGCAGAAGTATCCCCTAGTGACGGTGCATGGTTTGACTCGAGCGGGGTCGGATCATACACCATTAATTTTAGACTCCGGAGATCAAGATCATATCGGTAATAAGAGCCACTTCTCATTTCAATTATCATGGATGCGTCATGATGGTTTTTATGAGTTAGTGCGCCGGGAATGGATGTCGATAAAAGAGGAAAACACTATGGTGGAACGTTGGCAAAATAAAATCAGACATCTACGGCAATTCTTGCGTGGATGGGCAAAAAATTTGAGTGGCCAATATAAATTTTTGAGAGATAAACTCGTGTTATTGATTGATCAGTTATACATCAAAGCTGAAACAACCCCTTTGAGTGATGCCGAGCGGGCTGCTAAAAAGGAGGCTGATGAGTGTTTAGCTAAATTAAAACGGGAGGAGGAATCTAAATGGGCGCAAAGGGCCAAGTTTAAATACATTCAAGAAGGTGGGAGTAATACGAAATATTTCCATCTGATTGTCAATGGTAAACATAGGAAAAAGCGCATTTTCCAATTAGAACGAGATGAGGGTACCATTGTAGGTGCAGCAAATTTAAAAGTCTTTATAACTGAATTTTATAAGAAATTATTTGGGGCACCGGTCCCGAGTAATGTATCATTGGTGGAGAACATGATAGATGATTTGCCTCAAATTTCGCCGGAGGAAAATGACATTCTTACCTCTCCGTTTACGGAAACGGAGGTTTTCGATGCAATATCCCAAATGGAACATAATAAAGCTCCAGGACCAGATGGGTTTCCTGCTGAGTTTTACCAGCGGTTCTGGGATGTCATTAAAATAGACCTGATGAGTATGTTTGCCCAACTGCACGATGGTGACTTACCCTTATTTAAACTCAATTTTGGGATCATTACGTTGCTGCCCAAAAAAGAAGATGCCAGCAGGATAGAACAAGATAGACCCATTTTCCTCTTAAATGTTATCTTTAAAGTGTTCACCAAAGTGTGAACTAATCGTGTGACCTCTATTGCGAGTAGAGTTATCTGACCGACTCAATCGTCATTCTTGCCAGGAAGGAATATCTTGGAAGGGGTAGTAGTTCTGCACGAAAGCATCCATGAGATTAAAAGGAAGCAGATGGATGGGGGCTTATTTAAAATCGACTTTGAGAAGTCATATGACAAAGTGAATTGGTCTTTTCTTCATCAAGTGTTAAGGATGAAAGGTTTCTCGCCGGTTTGGTGTGAATGGATAGCTCGCTTTGTTCAGGGAGGTAGTGTTGGTATTAAGATAAATGATGGCATCGGTCATTATTTCCAAATGCTAAAAGGTTTAAGAGAGGTAGACCCGATGTCACCTATCCTTTTTGACCTCGTCGTTGATATGTTGGCTATCCTCATTGAACGAGCTAAAGAGAATGGTCAAGTGGGAGGACTGATACCACACCTTGTCGAAGGCGGGGTATCAATCCTTCAATATGCGGATGACACTATTCTCTTCCTATAACATGATTTACAGAAGGCCTTGAATATGAAACCCATTCTTGCGATGTTTCAGCTACTTTCAGGCCTTAAGATAAACTTTCACAACAGTGAAATTTACTGTTTTGGGAAGGCTAAGGATGCTGAAAATGATTATCGTTTTTTTTGGTTGTGAGGCTGGAAATTTGCCTTTTAAGTATCTTGGGATCCCAATTCACCATAGGAGTTTGTTAAATAAGGAGTGGAAAATGGTGGAAGACCGGTTTGATAAGAAATTATGCTCTTGGGCCGGTAAATTATTATCATATGGGGATCGCCTCATTTTAATAAACTCCGTCCTCTCGAGTTTACCAATGTTTCTATTATCCGTCTTTGAGATCCCCGTTGGCGTCAGGAAGAGATTAGATTTTTATCGTTCGCGGTTCTTTTGGCAAAGCGATGCTAAGAAGAAAAAATATCGTCTTACTAAATGGAATATTGTGTGCCGTTCGAAAGATCAAGGCAGGTTGGGTGTCGAGGTTTTAGAAATTAAGAATGTGTGTCTGTTAAGAAAATGGTTGTTTAAATTACTAAATGAGGAAGGGGTTTGGAAAGAACTCCTCTCTAATAAATACCTAGGGGATAAAACGTTATCTCAGGTTCAGGCTAAACCAGGGTACTACTTCCACCATAGAATCCCATTGCTTCTGCAGTTAATCCGATAAAGATTTTTGCGGATCCAATCGGTAAAACGCAGACACTTACCAGATGATTCCGTGCTGGCATGTACGATCCGTTGTCGAGGAAGCGCCCGACGTCGTTGTCGAATTCCAAGCTTCCGATAGTTATGGTACTGCCGATTCCGCCGAGTATCCCCGATCGAAACATAACGCCTGACGTCGCTGGCCCCACGGTGGGCGCCAACTGTCGAGACATCGTAGTAGAATTCATAGACGGGGGTGCCATGAGACTACCGATAGAGAAGTGGGGGACGTGATCGTATGACGAACAATGATACCAGGGTTTTACCCAGATTCGGTACGTCGCGACTGGGCGGCGTTCCTACTCCTGCAATCTCACTAATCAGGGCTAAAACCTGAAGCATACAGAGTATAATGTGAGTTTAGGTTTAACTACTCGACAAGGATCAACCTCTCGGCGAGTTAGCCTCTAGCTTTGATGGAGGGATGATAACCCGGTAGGCCAACGCCAAGGTGTAACTCGGCCCAAAGGACGCTGCGCGAGACCCGGCTAAGGATAAAGGAGCTTCTAGAAGGCCCAAGATCGTAAGCCTGGTAACCCGGACTGTGGGTTCCGGTAAGGAAGTTTAGGGTTTTATAGGCAGTGTCCGGGTAGGATTCAGAGTACGCCTTGGAGAGCAGGCCAGGAGGTCCGGATGCTTTATAAGCCGGCCCCTAGGGTTATACGAGGGAGATCCAAGAGTTAGAGCAATATCGTTAGGTATCGAGTATCCAGTGTAATACGAGAGTTGAGTTAATATATCTAGATCGGAGACCCGGCGACTTGATCGCCGGCTACCAGATCGCATATCATCATGTTTTACCTTGAGCTAAACCCTCTCCCAAACACCAGAGTCGTCTTGCCCCAAGATAAGTTACCCCCGGTAACGTCTGCCGTAATTATCCCACGACAGTTGGCGCCCACCGTGGGGCCTACGTCCAAGGGTGTTTACATCACGGGAGAAGCTCAGAAGAACATGGAGAACCTTGTCATCGGCGAGATCTACACTGACCCCGAAGGAGAGAAGATGGTGGACGATTCCGGCTGGGGGCCAGAGTCGGATCTACTCGAATCCGGATCTGTTGTAACAATCGGCCAAATCAACGTCTTCGTCGGCATGGTACGTACGTCCGGTTCAATCCCTGACGATTTCGAATTTGATTCTGTGTCAGGGGAGGCCACCTACGCTCAATCAGATGGAGAAGAATCGGTCGGGACGGTAGATCCGACAGAAGAGCCCCCACGAAGAGGGAACAGCCGGAGGAGCCGGCATGGACCCCGTGTGGCCGGGTCATGAGAGAAGATGATACCGAGTCTATCTTGCACCTACTAGAGGATCGGCACGAGTCTATCCACCACGTGCATGTCACAGGAATTTCTAACAAGGATAAAAAGATACTGAAGCAAGCGGTAAACTCGGTTTCCTCAGCTGTACCGAGATACCTGAGATGGTCAGAGGAGGACGTAACATGGAGCAGAAGAGATCACCCGGAAAGGATAGAACACCCGGGAGTCTTAGCATTGGTGGTGGCACCACAGGTTAATGGTTATGAGCTAAAAAAGGTCCTAATGGACGGTGTAAGTAGCATCAATATCTTGTATTGGGAAACCTTTCTACGCATGGGTCTCAAGGAGTCCCAGCTACAGAAAAGTTCAACAGTCTTTCACGGGATAGTGCCGGGTCACTCAGCATGCCCCGAGGGAAAAATCGCATTGGAGGTAGCTTTTGGAGAATCAAAGGACAATTTCCGGGTTGAATGGCTTACTTTCGAGGTGGTTAAGTTGCGCAGTCCTTACCACGCGCTATTCGGAAGACCGGCTTATGCTAAGTTCATGGCCAGGCCATGTTATGTGTATCTACAACTAAAAATCCCGGGTCCCAGGCAGACCATCACCATACATGGGAGCCGGGATATAGCGGCTGAGTGTTATGAAGGAGATGCGGCAATGGCCGAACAAGCTTGCAGAAAAGAGGAACTCAAGTATTACCGGTCTCAAGTAGACCCGGATGACACAACAGCGTTGAAAATACCGAATACTGAGGACGAAAGAGCAAAGTTCAAGGCAGCACAGGACACAAAGATGGTGGATTTTTCCGAGGGTGATCCCTCCAAGAAATTTGCTATAGGATCTAACTTGGACAGCGAGCAGGAGAAAGCACTTGTGGAGTTCATTCGTTCAAATCAGGATGTGTTCGCCTGGACGCCTAGCGATATGCCGGGTATCCCCACAGAGTTAGCAGAGCACAGTTTGCACGTCGATCCCAAGTCCAGACCCGTGAAACAGGGCTTGAGAAAGATGAATGAGGAAAGAAGGAAAGCTATAGGGGAAGAAATTGCTCGGCTGCTTACAACCGGCTTTATTATGGAAGTGTTTCACCCGGGCTGGTTAGCAAATCCGGTTCTCGTGATGAAAAAGACCAATGAGTGGAGGATGTGCATTGATTACACGAGTCTCAACAAGCATTGCCCAAAGGATCCGTTTGCTTTACCAAGGATAGATCAGATCATAGACGCAGTAGCTGGCAGCGACCTATTATGTTTCCTGGACGCTTATTCCGGGTATCATCAAATCAAGCTCAAGAAGGAGGATTGGGAGAAAACATCGTTCATAACCCCTTCCGGGGCCTTTTGTTACAAGACAATGACATTTGGACTGAAGAACGCTGGCGCAACCTATCAACGGTGTATTCAGAAGTGCTTCGAGGACCAAATTGGACGCAACGTACACGCTTATGTAGACGATGTGGTGATCAAGACCAGAAAGGCGGAGACATTTATTGATGATCTAAAGGAAACGTTCAACAACTTGAGAAGGTAACAGATGAAACTCAACCCGACAAAGTGTGTTTTTGGAGTCCCAGCCGGAAAATTACTCGGCTTTATCGTTTCTGAGAGAGGGATTGAGGCAAATCCGGACAAAATCAAAGCCATCCAGAGTCTGAAAAAGCCGGAAAATTTGAAACATGTCCAGAAGCTCACAGGGTGCGTAGCAGCGCTCAGCCGGTTTATATCTAGACTCGGAGAAAATGCAATACCTTTATACCGGCTCTTGAAAAAATCCGATAAATTCGTATGGGACCAAGAGGCGGACGAAGCGTTCGAGGCACTAAAAAAGCAGCTATCTGAGGCACATGTCCTAGCAGCTCTAGGTCCCAAAGAACCTATGTTACTATACGTGGCAGCAGGGCCCCGGGCGGTTAGCGCAGTGGCTGTTGTCGAGCGAAAGGAATATGGAAAAGGATACCCAGTCCAGAGGCCGGTTTACTACGTCAGTGAGGTATTATCAGGAGCAAAACAACGCTATCCACATTGGCAAAATCTGGTTTTCGGGGTCTTCATGGCCAGCCGGAAATTGAAGCCATATTTTCAGGAACACCCCATAACAGTGGTTAGTTCTATACCAATGTCGGATATCATCAGAAACTCGGATGCAACAGGTAGAATAGCCAAGTGGGCGATCGAGATGGGAGATTATCATATCAACTACGAGCCAAGATCAGCAATTAAATCTCAAGCTCTAGTCGATTTTATTAATGATTGGACACACACAGGCATGCCTACCATGGCTCCAAACTCCGAGTCTTGGATCATGCACTTTGATGGCTCCAAGCAATACGAGGGGTCAGGAGCTGGAGTGGTGCTAACATCACCCAAAGGAGACAAGTTGAGCTACGTATTGCAGATTCACTTTGATTGTTCCAACAACGTGGCCGAGTATGAGGCCTTATTGCACGGCTTAAAGGTAGCCAAGGAGATGAATATTAAGAGGATACGATGCTTTGGAGATTCGGACCTTGTGGTACAGCAGGTCTCAAGAACTTGGGATAGAAAAGATGCAACTATGGCAGCATACCGCAGAGAGGTTGATAGAGTTGTCGGGTGTTTCTCCGGGTACGAGGTGGAGCACATAGACAGAAGAAAAAATGAGGCAACAGATGCACTCGCCAGACTCGGCTCGCGCAGAGAGCCGGTTCCACCTAATGTTTTCCTGGATGAACTATGGCGACCGTCAGTTAAAACCGAGTCTGAGGAAGAACTGGCAAATCAAGACCCGGATTTGGAGCTCGTGGCCACAGTACGTGATGTTCCCGAGTGGACAGAGCCGTTCTTGGCCTACCTATCACGGGGCGAGTTACCACAGCAGGAAGTGTTAGCAAGACAAATTCTGAGACGAGCAAAAGGATATTCTATCATCAATGGAGAGCTATACAAGAGAAGTGCAGCAGGAGTCTTTTTGCGCTGTGTAGCACCAGAAGAAGGCCGACAGATCCTCAAGGAAATCCATGCAGGTGATTGTGGGCATCACGCATCCACAAGATCCCTGGTGGCCAAAGCTTATCGACATGGTTTCTTCTGGCTCACGGCCCTAGCAGACGCGGAGCGCTTGGTGGCAAGGTGTGACGGATGTCAAAGGTACGCTCGCCAAACCCATGTGCCGGCTATGGAACTACGGACTATCCCGTTAACTTGGCCGTTTGCTGTTTGGGGGTATGGACATGGTTGGCCCCTTTCACATGTCACCTTGCAAAAAGACGCACCTCTTGGTGGCCATTGACAAGTTTACCAAGTGGGTTGAGGTTATGCCAGTTACCAACTGTGAAGCAATTACAGCAGTCAAGTTCCTGAAAAGGATTATTTATCGGTTCGGGTATCCCCATAGCATAATTACCGACAATGGAACAAATATGTCCCTTGGCGAGATGGAGAAATTTTGTGGTAACAATGGAATCCGGCTTGACGTAGCTTCAGTGGCCCATCCACAGGCTAATGGACAAGTAGAGAGGGCAAATCAAGAGTTGCTTCGTGGATTAAAGCCACGATTGCGAGTTCCGTGTATCAGAGCTGCTGGCGCATGGGTTGAAGAATTACCTGCAGTGGTTTGGGGTATCAACACAACACCAAACAGATCCACTCAGATGACACCGTTTTTCATGGTTTATGGTGCAGAGGCGGTGTTGCCGAGTGATATCATCCATGACTCGCCTCGAGTCTCGGCTTACGTCGAGGTAGAGAACGAGAAGACCCGGCAGGACGCCGTGGATATGCTAGAAGAAGAAAGGGAACAAGCACTGGAAAGATCAGCCATATATCAGCAGGATCTGCGGAGATATCATAGCCGGCATGTGAAAACCCGAGTCTTCCAGGAAGGAGACCTGGTTCTGCGCCTAGTACAGTCAAAAGAAGGAAAACATAAGTTATCACCGCCATGGGAAGGACCGTTTATCATAAGCCGGAATCTGCACAATGGATCGTATTACTTGATAGATGCAAGGGAAGAGTCGTCTACGGTTAACGACACCGCTCATACCACTTCATCTATGCAAGAGAAAGAAAGACCATGGAATGTAGCTCAGCTGCGTCCCTACTATACCTAGTATAGACCAGACTCACAAGTGGAATTACACGATGTAACATGCAGCAGGTTTCAGACGCACTCTTTTCCTATCCAGGGTACCTAAGGGGACTGGAGGGTTTTTAATGAGGCGGCTTGCTGACCTAACTTTCTCATATCAACAAAGAGATGGTTAAGCGATATATCTCCTTCACATGTTTTATCAAGTTCTATTTTTCTGTTACGTTTCTTCCAGTTAAGTATTATTTATTGTTTCCTTAGAGCATTAGTTTCCTTAGTATGTTGCATATATTTAGGTCTTGGGGGCTGATTGCTTGAATAGCACAGTTACAAACTCAAAGACCCGGCCATGATGCCTATGAGTTATAAGGGCTGATTACTCGCAAACGAGTATGACTGCAATCTTATAACCGGACAAAGGAGCCAAATTTCTTGACTTTTCTTACTTAAGCTCGATGTGACTCGCACTAAAGTGGCATGATTTGCTCGCTTACGATTACAGTCAACCATGATGCCCAATGGGACTTGCCTGACCCTGTTTTCGTACAGATGTAACAACATGGTATCCACGCGAAAGCCGGCTTACAGTACAAGAGAGTCAAAAGGGTCATCTAAACCACAAGTTATGCAGAGTACAGGGTTAATAACCGGAAACTCAAAGTCTATCAAGCATAACTTCAACACCTATGTGAAACGGCTCTGGGTTTTGGGCTTAGCAGAAACAACTTGTTTTCTTTGAGAAACCTCACACCCCAGACTCGGAATTTCGGGCCTTGGGGACTGGGGATTTTGAAAAAAAAAAGGCAAGTTATCTAGCTATTAAGCACCAAAAACCCACAAATCCGAGTCTTGGGGACTTGGGGACTTAGAGAAAAGTTCACCTGTCAAAACCCATGTGACCCGGAAACTGAGTCTCACAAAAGGAACCATAAAGTAAATCGGAGTATCAAGAGTAAATAAGCTCAAAGGCAGATAGATATCAAATTCATCCAAAGGCCGGAAGGGCCAAGAAAGCTATTAAAGCTTCATAATGTATTCACATGATGCGATGATAGTATCAAAAGTGCACATCTGCACTATCAAAAGAATATCTGTCTTTACAAGGGCATCGAGTGAACAAGGTATTAGGATGGCATCAGATAATAATTTGCTCGGCCTCCTGAGTTGGGTCCACATCCTTACCCTTGCCCTCCGGGTCTTATTCTCGGGTTCGCTTCTTAGAAGAGTTCCCAGCATCATCATCCGGTTTTTCAGCGTCAGGGCGAACAGGTGGACGGACAGCTGGTGTAGAGGTAGTTGGTGCTGATTGCAATTCGGCTTCCCTCTTTGCAGCTTCCTTCCTCTTCCTAGCCGAGTCAGCATTCCACTTTTCTAAAATGTCGAAGGGCACGGGCGTATCTTCCTTCACAGCCTTGTCCTTAGCATCGTATGGAGACATAAACCTACTCAAGTCCATACTGTCGGCAAGAGCAGTTGCCGAGTGACGTACCTCGGATTGTACAGCTTTGAAATCCTTGGGGGGAAATCTCGAGCCATCGGCCTTGAACTCCAGAAATCCGGCCACCACCGTTGCCGGCTCAAGCTTAGGAAAATAAGCTTTCGCCAGCATAAGTCCCTGGGTCATCCCAACCCGGCATGCTGAGCGTTTCCAGAGCTCAATCCAGGCAGGGACAGTAGAGCATGCATGGATTAGGGTCTCCATACCCGGATATAGATCAGTCGGCCACTGAATGGCGTCTAGTATCCACTTGGTGCCGGCACAGAACCTCCGGAGGACATTCTTCAATCTTTTTACCTTTTCGATATCATCCTCTTCTGAAGGCGCAAGGTTGGAAGCTGCAATATGAGCAACAAAGGTTACATCAAGGTATTCCGGGTATCATGTATCAAGAAAACAAGAAACCAAGGCACGAACCAATAAGTAGCGAAATCTCACCAACGAGGACACGGTAAGTGTCGGCCACTTGGGCCGATAGCTTCTTCAGCGCAGCTTGAGCAGTGGCGTATTTGTCTTTGTATTTCGTGACATCTTTCTCCAAGGCTGCCACCTCAGACTCAAGTGCTTCCCTTAGCTTTATCTCGGTGTCCAGGAGCTGCTTGGTCTTGGCCAAAATCTCCTCGGACCGAGACGCCTGCGCCTAAAAGAATGGAGGGTTAAACATTAGTCGGATATCACAATCAGCCGAGTATTGCAAAGAGTACCGAGTGTAACTTTGACAAGTTAGACTCGGAACTTGGGGACTAGGTGGACACTAAGAGATATCAACTAGCGTACCTGATGCTCCGCGGCCATACGCTCCAACATGCTGCTCTCTGAGGCCTTCATGGCAAGGAGGGCGCTCATCATTTGGTCGAAGGAATGGTTGCTCGAGTTAGAAGACCCGGGGTCTTGATAACTTGGAGTGGAGGTTTTCTCCTTGGCAGGGGAAGGTACCCCAGTCGTCCGGATGTCGGGGCTCGGTACGCCTCCTCCCGTGCCCAAGACGGCGGCTTCTCCCTCCTCGCGTGCATGTGAGGCTATCGGGTACTCGGCTTCCTGATCAGCCGGGTGTGTCGGTGACACTTGTTGTTCTTCGTCGCCAGCTGCAGCCGCCATATCATCAATCGGGTTCTCCTTACCCAGGTCATCGGTCTCCATATTTTCTTGGTCACTGATTGTGACCGTGGCTCTGTCGACAGTATAAAATAGCGGTTAGCATGTAGACTGGAGTAAATTATGGCAAAGTGATGGAACATCAGGAGAAGAACCTTGCCCGGGATTCACCGCGAAGTCCGAGGGAAACGCGCTGCTGGACCCGGATGAAGCTGAAAAATATCAAGAAAGTAAGACATGGAACTGCTCTGCTGAGGGGTGATCTGGAAAAACTTTGATATTCAAGAAAGGATGAGATGAATACCAGAGCGTCGAGTTGGAGATGAAGGAATACCCGGATTAAGAGCGCCTTCACCCGGAAAATTCCGAGTCATTCTACGCTTGGTCAGGGGTGGATCCTTCAGGTACGGCCAGTTGGATAACTCTCGGTTTAGCTTGTGCATGTTATCAAAGGAGAATGGTTTAGAAGTAAGGAAGCGGTATGGAACCTTGAAGACGACCCCTCGAGGTTTCCTCTTTGCTCCGACCTTGATCGTCGGCTCGACTAAATCTTCGTCACTTGCTGTTTCCACCCTGCCTTCCGGTTCTTCTTCTTCTTCGCCCTTGTCCTCTGGTTCTGAAAGTTATCAAAGTATACAGTCAGAAAAATACAGAATGAACAACAACGAGCTTACTGGAATTAAGAGAGACTCGGGATGTACCTTCTTCCGAGTTAATTGCGTCCTCTTCTTCCTCTGGACTTTCGGAGTTAGGGGGAGTCTCGGTTTTCCAAAAGACATTATCAGCCTGAGGAAAAGTCATGGAGATGAGAGTTAGCAACTGTATCAAAAGGAAAAGCATGGAAGTAAAGGTATGAGAGCCGGATCTTTACCTCAGGTGCTGGGTTCTCGCGTGTAAAGGGTTCCAACCTGGATATATTCCGGATTACCTCCAACTTCTCCGTCAAGAATCCCTTGATGGTCTTGTTGGTATCACCGGCCGCGTAATCTTCAGATGAGTATCGGAGGGAATCTGTGGTGTGCCCCGAGTACTCGCACATTAATTTGGTGCGGATAGAGTTGGGTTGGATCCGGAAGTTCACCCAAGTTTTGACTAAGTTGAGCCCGAGGAGACCTTGGGCGGAAAGGGCGGCTATTTTTGAAAGGAGTGGTTGGATGGCCTCCCTGTCCGGCTCAGGGGCAAAAGCGTTGAAAGATTCGGAGATATCGAGGAGGCCCTCCGAGTAACCCGGCAATTTCTTCTCGCCGGGTGGGGAGGTGTCCCGGCAGTAAAAGAAAGAAAGTTGCCAGTGTTTAACATGAGAATTCAGGTTAAGAGTTGGCATTGGGGAATGTTTGCGGCGTTGGGTGGAAACCCCGCCGCAGGCAAGAAGCGCCCCGTCACCGCTTTCGCGGCACGGTTTGCATTGGAAAAGTTCGATAAAAAGAGTCAAATTTGGCGGAGTGCACAAATATGACTCGGAAAGAACGATAAAATGGGTTATATTCAACATAGAGTTAGGCCCTATGTCGAATACCCGGAGGCCGTAATGGCTCAAGACCTCACGGAAGAAAGGGTGACCCGGAGGGCGAAACCACCGGGTCACATGTTCGACGAAGCAAATTACCTCGTCATCAGCAGGCGTGGGCCGGGTCTCATCACCCGGCACCCACCAGTGGATGTCCTTCTGAGGGGGGAGGATCCCTAACTCGACCAGCTCTTCTAGCTTGGCCTTCGTGACCGTGGATCGCGCCCAGTTGGCGGATATGCACTGGGTTGACCTTGCCTTTGCCAACTGTTTCCCTTGCTTCTTAGGAGCCATGGGATCAACCTGCAAAGCACAAGACAAAAAGGTACAAGGCATAAGACTCGGAAATTACGAACTGTCCGAGTATAGACAAGCGGTATCAGCCAGACGAAGAAATTAAGAATCATCCGGGTATCATTGAACACAGCAAAAATATGAGTTATCCGAGTATCGAGTATCAGTATAGAAACTATGGGGCGCTTACGTATTGGAAAGTGTTTGAGGAAGAAGGATGATTGCCCATGTATCTATTGCAAGCAAAGGAACCGGAAGAAGTAGGTTTCCCGGGTGTCAATGACAGTTGCGGAAATTTTTTGGCGAAATGGATCTAGATTGAAAAATTTGTGGATGATTTTGTGGAGGAATTGGTGATTAATGGCGATAGGGGAGTGATATATGACCGTCTACCAAGCTAATGGATGAACTAGAATGGAATTGTGCGGCCTAATCCGGCGCGGCGAGAGAAATGGTCCGCGGTTGACCTAGATCTAATTTAGATTTAATCGAGAGATTGCGAAGCCAAATTAATAGAAACGAGGAGCTTACCGGAGGAGATTGGAGTAGTGCGCGGTGGCGGCAAATGGCGCAATCCGAATGCCCCTTTGTGACTGCCGGCAAGCTGCTCGCGGACGCGGCGGCGGAGGCCGGCGGCGCGGGACGAGCTGTGGCGGAACGTAGCCGGCGGCAGATCGGTTCCGGTGACGCGCGCGAGGTCGCCGTGGCGGTGCTCTATAAGCTCGAGCGCAAGAGTGAAGGAAAGGAAGAAGAAGGAGAAGTGGACCGTTGGAGTTAGGTCATCCTCAAGGTACCTATTTATAGGGTGCGGGTGGATAAACTTATGCCAACGGTTGAGAGCCGGAAATTTCGGGATAAAGGATATCCGCCGGATTTTCCTGGATATGCATTAAGTGCTAGACGGGATATCCGGAACAGATGTGAGGCAAATCTTTCCCGTGATACTTGGATCGGTTAGATAAGTGAAGTAAGCCGGATCTTTGGCATCATTATCAGGGCACTGACCCGGAGAAATAAGCGATAGACTTGGAGAAAGCCGGGTTACTATATGGCCACCATGGAGTTAGGCCTAGCTGTTTATCAAAGCAATCTAACCCGGCCTCTATGAACTTGAATGTTGATATTTTTGTAGGGAATAGCGTGCGCTTCAAGAAGAATCCCGTGAAGCCCAAGCTATTCTGGGGACTACTGATGGAGGGATGATAACCCGGTAGGCCAACGCCAAGGTGTAACTCGGCCCAAAGGACGCTGCGCGAGACCCGACTAAGGATAAAGGAGCTTCTAGAAGGCCCAAGATCGTAAGCCTGGTAACCCAGACTGTGGGTTCCGGTAAGGAAGTTTAGGGTTTTGTAGGCAGTGTCCGGGTAGGATTCAGAGTACGCCTTGGAGAGCAGGCCAGGAGGTCCGGATGCTTTATAAGCCGGCCCCTAGGGTTATACGAGGGAGATCCAAGAGTTAGAGCAATATCGTTAGGTATCGAGTATCCAGTGTAATACGAGAGTTGAGTTAATATATCTAGATCGGAGACCCGGCGACTTGATCGCCGGCTACCAGATCGCATATCATCATGTTTTCCCTTGAGCTAAACCCTCTCCCAAACACCAGAGTCGTCTTGCCCCAAGATAAGTTACCCCCGGTAACGTCTGCCGTGATTATCCCACGACAAGCTTCTTGTCTATCTTTCTTATCTCCCGTCCGGCTTTATATAATAGCCGGGTTAGGGCTAACAGAATAGGAAACCTAGAAGACTACGGTATGTGCTAACTTGGAAGGCAAGAATCCGCCTTCTACTCCAAGCCGTACCACGTGGGTCGTGGTCCAGGTTCTTGTAGAATCCGGTTTCCGCGCGTCAGCTTACTGGGCCGCCCAATGGACCGTGATCCATTACCATTTAGGCCACCCTGGTAATCCGGCACTTTAGAGCACCATCTGATATACCCCTAATCGGTATATATCCGACATTCGGATTCTCCATTTGGGAATAGTATTATGAAAGTAAAGTACGAGTTTTTCTCGCGTGGAGCGTTCTCGTTAAGAAATGGGCAGCAGGTGAAGTTTTGAGAGGACACTTGGCTAGGTGATGAACCGTTATCACAAACCTATCCATCCATCTATAACATTGTTTTACACAAAAATGTGTTGGTGGCTGATGTTTTGGCACATAATCCTCTGAATATTCAATTCCGGAGAAATTTTATCGGTTATAGGAGACAACTTTGGTTGCATTTAGTAGAGAGATTGATGAGCGTATCACTGACCAATGAGGAAGATTCGTTTCGTTGGAAGCTAACTGATAATGGGCGATTTTCTGTTAAATCGTTTTATGCGGATTTGCTCCATGGTTCCACACGATTTTTGCGAAAATACTTGTGGAATTTAAAGATATCATTAAAGATAATTTTTTTCTTGTGGTTCCTCAATAGATAAGTTATTTTAACCAAGGATAACTTGATTAAATGGAATTGGATGTGATGTACTAAATGTGGCTTCTGTGATTCGAAGGAGTCTGTAGAACATTTGTTTATATCATGTCCTTTCGCTCGTGATTTTTGGCGTCTTATTCACTTTACGTTCAACATTTATCCACCAACTAGCATTGCGAATATGTTCGGTAGCTGGCTAAATGACATTGACAAGAAAACAAAAGCGCGTATTCGAGTGGGTGTTGCGGCGTTTCTTTGAACGATTTGAAATTGTCGTAATGATGTTGTTTTTAATAAACAGAACAATATTCATTTTTTGCAGGTTGTAAACAAGGCGGTGTACTCTATTCAGATGTGGTCCTTCCTCCTCTCTGTCGATTAGCGAGGACTTATGGATACAGACCGTGCTCGTATGATGGCGGTCGTTCGGGCTATTTACAACCGGGCTGGGTGGCTTAATGCTAGACGACTAGATATTTAAACTAGCCTTTTTTCAGTGGCTGATCTTTGTAGCCACCTTAAGTGATCCGTGGAATATATTCGGATGGATATCTCACTTTGTTTTAAAAAAATCAGGCTGTGTGCATCGTCCTGGTGCAGAGGCCGGTGCCACGGTTTCCATTTCAAAAAAAAAAAAAACCATGAGCACGGGTAGTCTTCACCGATTTTCCTTTTAAACATACATCGTCCAAAAACCTAAAGCTCCATTATAACGCTCACTTTTCCTAAAACCAAAGTATATCAATACCGTAGTATTTCAGTGTCTGGCGGTGTGGTACTTCAGTTTTTGAGCTTTCTCTATTTTGGAAAAAAAAAAGGTCGGACGACTTTTTGCAATACTAGAAAAAAACAGTTTTGAAGATACCATGGTTTTGAAAACTGCAGTATTTATCTGAGCCAAACACTTGAAAGTATAAACCATAGTATTTTTGTAAACCATAGTATTGTGAGAAAACATTAAAAGTACTTTACCACCAAACGCACCCTAACTCTTTATGGAGTAAACATGGATTCAGACAAAACACAGGACCGTAAAACTCTTCCACCCTATTTGTAAGCACAATTTCTCCCAATTAAAAATAGTGTCAACCAATATGTTAATAATCATTAACGCTAGTATAAAGATATTTAAAAGTAATAGAAAAATCCAAATAGGTTTTTATACAATCTAGCGACAGCTACAAACGCTAGAGCGAGTCAAAGACGCGCCATCATCCCCGCCCTCCCCAGAAACAAGAAAATCTAGTAGTAGTGAAGTTTGTAATAGTAGATGAATGAGATGTTGTCATGTTAAGCCTCTATAGGACCAGCAAAACAGTGTAGCAACCATCTCAAATGAAGCGGACCTTAAATCAGAACCTGCAACCACAACAACGGATACGAAAAGGGACCATATCCAGATATTGGCATGACACGCGACTCCATGTGCCCCACCACCAACAAGGGGGATAGAGTTGTGAATACCTTATTCTAACATTGGGATGTAGCCGCCGCCTCACCTTGCAGAAAAAAGAAATGGGAACCTTTGACCGAAGAGAGGTCGGGGTCCGCTACACCTCCAATGCCTGAATGTCCATTTGAGGCTAGACAAACCGGTGGTAGCTTCGAGGGACCTTATCCTTTCCCCTTCTCCCCTTGCTACAGTAGTTTGAGGGTCTCCTGTGAGCTCCCGCTCGCTCTCCGGCGGCGTTGCCGACCGGCGTCGAGTAGGATGCTACGCACGGGTTGTACATTGTAGAAGTAGGGTCTCTTTCGTTGTTGTTGCTCTAGCTTTGATGAGTTTCGACGCTATGTCATTGAGGTCGCGCTTGCTTTTGCGCCCGAGTCGCACAAGTGCGCCGCTGGCCCTGCTCCTTCCTCGGGTGGTTCTCCGGCGGTCGGAGGCGCTAGAGGAGAATCACAACGCTTCCTCTCTCCCTCATAAGCTCGCGGGCCGGCTTCTGGTTCTAGAAGCTGGACTTGGCTGCGCTGCAGCGAGATGGTACCTGGTGGTGGCTCTTCTACCGGCCGGCCGTGGAGGCGAGGGGTGGAGGAGGTGCTGCAGTTGCTCGATCTCTTTTGCAGGGCGGTTCGATACCTTGCTGCATCTTTGCCCGTATCAAGATGAGGCCATGGATGACTCACTTATCTTTGGCCGAGAGGACGGCCCAATCTTCTTCTCATGTATGGAGGTCACCGGAATCCTGCGCCGGAGCTCAGCGAGGCGAAGTAGCCAAGTGGTTCGTCCCCGGCCGCTCTGTCTCTGCCGGCATGTGAGGTTCATCGCCGGAGGACCTGGTCCAAGAGAGACCCCGAGCACCCTCCTCTTCGATCTCGGCGGTCCTGGCGCCTTGAGGTCGCCGGCGATTGGTGGCAGTGATGGCCTTGGACTGGATTGCTTCGTATCTCTTTATTCTAAGGTGTTTTCTGTAAAAGCGAAGGACCTTACTTCAAAGTTTAGGTTGTTAGAGAAACTAATGTCAAAGGTCCTCTTTGCACTTTGTACCTGCCACATGTTTGATAATTCAGCAGCATAGGGGCCTCGCCCCACCTCTTGTTCAAAAAAAAAAAAAAACCCGGTGGTAGCACCGTTGGCATGATGTAAACCCTAGTCTTGTCTAGATCGCCATTTTTTCTCGGTCCAATATGTATTAAGGCATGTGCAATTGTGATGACTCATAACAATCCCTTAATATGTAAGCAACCCTGACAAATGGATAAAACACAATACCAGACGTGCATGGGCACACGCACACCCCTCTAAGGGGTGATGGACGATACACACATTAGACTTGAGCATAACAGTTACTTCAGGCCTCGCTTCCATGTTAGACACCGGAGGAGACCTAACACGTCGTATCCACACTCTTAAACGCTCAGAAAGAAGTGGAAAGACGCCCCGTTAAAAAATAGATGGCCGAGATTGCGCAAGAACGTCAATTTGCATTGATTGTCCGATATTGTTGACGAGTCGAAATTTCTATTTTCTTGCGAGGTGTTGACCCAACATGGCAGACGTTTACATTTGTTTAGATCAAGTTCAATAGTAGAGCTAGCAGCTGGCTATAAGAAATTGCCACGTCACATATAGCCAACGTGTACAATAGTGAGCTATAAAAATGGGTTACTTTATTGATACATGGTTCACCTCTCACTCTCACAAGGTGTCTAGCAGCACGTGCTACAGCTAGCTCTTGCATGAGAGTCAACTCCCCTTCTCTCTCCTCTTCTATCTTCTATCTCATTACAAAAATATTATTCTAATCATTATAGCCCGATTACATAAACTTATTGTACTTGCTCTTATTGGGTACATCCATTGATGTCTCTAGGCGGACGTGGAGTTTCATGCTTTGGGAGTAGTTAGCACGTGTTTTTATTGGTTTTCGTTCGATTTCCATAAATAACTGGGGAAATTCTCTTATTCTTAATTAATGGTTTGGGACAATTCTTTTTTACCCTATTAAAGAAAAAAAATCAATTTCTGCTCACTGACATAGTTAATGATTCGCGCCATCATGGGTCCACTTGTGCTCCCATTGTTTTGTCTACAGGACCTAAGACTAGTCACAATGGGGAGTATCATATACTAGTATCATGCATATGATACTAGTCTATGTTACCACTTCCACAATGCATAGTAACATATTTGTGGTATCATGTTTATTAACTTATAGACTCATCTTGTCTTGGAAAGCGTTATGTTACGGTATCTACCTATGATACCACTAACACATCTCTCCTCATTAAATGAGTGCCACATCATCTTTTTTGCCTATGTGGCACTTATGATACCACCTATGTTACTCCCATTGTGGCTAGTCTAACTGAGGCACGTTTTAAGATGTGCATGAGTTCATTGCACTATCAATAGTAAAGGCAGGGAGTGTGGACTCAATATTCCGGCGCAAGAGCGTTTACACTTTACGCACACAGTGACACACCTACTCCTCAAGTCGGCGTAGGTGTAGTGCACCTAGATCGACCTCCCAAAACCCCTCTGCCATCGTACGTGCGTCGCAAACTCGCAATATTGCACTCTTAACGCAGACACATCGGTATTGGTTTGTACCTCGCCTACCCATGTACCTGCCGTGCGACCGGCCGCTCATCCACGTACACACACTTTTCTCCCAGAACCTTTCCGACTCCGAACCGCCATGCCGGCCCATCCGCGTCCCACTCGCGATCAATCGACATAAGAGAGATCAAGCACACGAGAACATCCACACACAATGAATGCAAATCTATGCGGAATCTTAGAGGGCATGCGGAGGGGTGCACTTGAATCCGGAGAGGATTCCGGCGCCGCCGGTCCCCAAGGATGGCCTGGAGCGGGAGAATGATAAAGAATAAAATTATTCGCCGCCGGGAGGAGCTGCCGGAGGACCTCCACATGCATCCGGCCTTCACGCTGGACTCCCGCCACTGGGACACGTGGTTCACGGAATGGCACGACCTCCGCCGGCGTACCTTCTTCGGGGCACGCACCGCACGGGGAGCCCGCAGTACCCACCGGAGAACCTCCCACGACGCCACATCTGCCGAGCCGCTTTCGGGACGCTGCGCATCGGCAGCCTCCCGCGCCACCCGGTCAAGGAGGCGGACGAGGACCTCCCCGACGAGGTCACCCGAGTGGGAGGGCCTGGGCATGGCTCTCCACGACTCTGCCATGGAGGCCAAAGAGCGACATGGGGAGGAGGACCGCGGGGCCGCAACGGCGGAGGCAGCCCTGGCTCAAGCGGAGGCCATGCAGGAGGACCGCGCCAGGCAGGCGGCTCAGGAGGAGCGGGTAGAGGCGCTGTGGCGCTGTCCCAAGTGGTTCTGACCACTCTTAGGGAAGTCCTGGCACCGGTAGAAAATAGGCCTTTAGTCCCGGTTCGCAAAGGCCATTAATCCCGGCCGTGCAACCGGGACTAAATATGCCCGACTAAAGCCCCCCCCCCCCCCCCTTAGTCGCGCCTCTTACAAACCGCAACTAAAGGCCCGTCATGTGGGCAGCTGGCGTGCGCCGGAGGCGGGAGGATCTTTAGTCCCGGTTTTTGACACGAACCGGGACTACAAGCTATTTCATTATTTCTTTAATTCATTTGGCTTTCTAATTATTTTTCACTCCAATTTTTCACTCCCTTTTTTTCACTCCCTTTTTTTTCACTCCAATTTTTCACTCCCTTTTTTTCAGAATTTTTATTATTTGCTTAGTGTAGTTAGAAACCCAAGTTTGCAGATCCATATGGTTTAGATTTCATATGGTTTGGTTCATGAAATCTAAACCATATAAAATTTGCAGATCCAAGTTTGGACTATTATTTTGGACACAAGAACTGTTTTGGCAATGACTATCTGTGAGAATGATTTGAACCTAACTTTTAAAATACATAACCAAAATGGACAAACTAATATGTTCTGGATAGATATTGAAAAGATCTATCCACAGCACTTATCCTCACATCAAGGTCAGCAACCAAATGAAAATATCATCCTTTTTAATAAAAGACCAGTAGACTCTTCTATGATTTTTAGAATAAGTTCAAAAATGAATTTTGAAGTAAATCCAACTGGATGAGTTTGGTATTGACTAGATCTATGTTTTCCTGGCTTAGATTAATTTTTGGAGCTCTAGATTTATTTTTGGTGAACAGATATAGAAACAGTAGTTTTTCTGTTTTGTTTTCTTAATGTGTTTTTGTTTGTTTTGAAATGTGTGTTTGATCTTATCTTGTTTCCTAGCTTGTATAGAGTGTTAGGACTTGATATTAGGTTGTTTGCTTGCAGAACATCTACCTTAGAAAGTATGTGCATGATTGGAAACCCAAATAAAAATGGAACTAGCATTTGTTACTTTCTAGTTTTATTATTTTGGAATTGTGTGTGAGCTAGATCTTTGTGTGATTGCTTTAGTAAATTTTGTGCTATGTTTAACCCGTGATTTTATTTGAGCCATTACATAACATAGCGGTACATATATCCATTACATAATATAGAAATAATATAGAAATTAATATAGAAATAATATAGGAATTAATAGAAAGACATATGTCCATTACATAATATATCCATTACATATCGAACGCAACATAGCGGTACATAGATGCGGTACACAAACAAAATCTACTCGAGCTCCGAAGAGTAGAAGCGGAACAACTCGAAGGCACGTATGTATCTATTGCTGCATACTCGAGATTGATCTGGTCAAGTGGGTTCTTCCCCCAATACATGTGATTCCTCGAGGGGAAACAAGTCTTCATGGTTCTGTAGTCGTGGTGGATGAAGGCAGTTGCCATCTGAGCCATCCCGGTTTTGTGCCCGTACAGCTCATCAAAATGGATCAAGTCCTGAAGATCAATGTAGTGATCTTCAGGTATCTCAATACCCAACGTGCGCATCAACTTCTGCCGGTCATTTGTGATGTCGACGCTATAGAAGTCGTAACCCTTGTTGACAAGAAAATCAACAAGTTCTGGAGATTGCTTTGAACTACTGCAACAACAAAAATGTAACATGTGTTAGATATTGTTGCAACACGTGTATTCTTCCAATGCAACAACAAATCTAAAATGCAACAACTATCCTACAAGAGATTGTACGTGTGCGTACCTTGCCCATTGGAAGACCAAAACGGTTTCCTTGTAGGCAATCTGGATGACGGTCACATCCTTTTGATTGGCCGTATACTCTAGATCAAGCCCGAAGAACTTGTGGTGTTCATCGGCTTCATAGAGATTGCTCAAACGGTTAAGAGCTTCGGGGAGCCTCTCGCATCTATTGGTATAGACGACGTGGAGATTCTTGCCGCATGGTGTGGGCACACGGAGAACGTTCCAAACGGGAGAATCCATGGGTGGTGGGTGGAGGAAGAAGAGAGGAAGAAGAGAAGAGAGGAAGAAGAACAGAGAGCCCGCGCGCGCACTGTAGCAATGGTCTTCTGCCTCTCGCTCGCGAAATAAAACCGCGCGGGAGGCGAGCAGTTTGGAACTTTAGTCGCGGGTGGCCAGGCCAACCGGGACTAAAGACAGGGAGGCGAGCAGTTCCGACCTTTAGTCGCGGGTGGCCAGGCCAACCGGGACTAAATCTCTCCGCGCGCTACCCCAACCGCCACTCAAGACCTTCAGTCGCGGGTCGCATCCCGAACCGCGACTAAAGACCCCTTTAGTCACGGTTCGGACATTTTGAGGACTGAAGGGGCGTATGGAAGGCATTTTTTCTACCAGTGTGGCAGCGGACTGGGCCTCCACCGGAACTGCTGGAGGCGCCACCGGCTCCTACCTAGTCGGCTACGCCGCCGCACCCTTTTGGCCTGGCCGGCCAACTCTTCAGCGAGCCCGACTACATCATTCACGATGATGATGAGTAGCTCCGGCGAGCGGTGGCCGGCCTAGTTTAGAGTTCTCCTTTTTATTTTTTTATGTAAAAACTGGCCGTTTGTGGCCCCTACCCCTGAAGTAAACAACCATGTAGGGTAGTTTCTATTTTCGCCGTGTCCTTCTATCGGACCGCTGCTCAAACGGACACATTTGTCTTGTTTTTGTCTGGGCAGGGATGCCTAACCGTGTGTCCACGTAGGCATGGAAATGCTCTGATCTTTTCGCATGAAATCAAAGTAATATCCACTCCCTCCCAAATTAAATGCCTCAAAGTTGGACAAATTGAATGTATCTAACACAAAAATATGTATAGATATCCAGTTTTGTCCAATTATTAGACAATTAATTTGGGACGGAGCAAGTATTTTTTTTTTCCCATTGATGCCGTACGTGGCGCGAGTTCTCGCTCGCGGTCGACATGAGAGACAGCGACCGCCCGCCACGAGTCCGTTCCGTCCTGGGTCTCGGTCGACCGATCCCACGTCCGCGCTTTTTCCACGCGCAGGCGCGCTCGTGTCCACCGGCAAGCCCCTGTCGACGATCCACGCGCCGGCGGACGATTCGGGCTCCGACGCTCGGCTCGATTGGACACACTTGCGCCGCGACAAGGCCTGCTGCTCTTTAGTCTTTACGGCGGCATGTGTCTGGTCGGGCCAGGTTCGGTTCTTCGGTCGGTCTCCACATACGCGCGCGTGCGCCAAATTAACCAGCAGCGTGGTGGCAGAAGAAGCGTAAAACATGCGCGAGCGGATAAGCACGTACGTGCGCTGGCCGCCGGGAAATGGAGATCGAAGTGGTGAGGTAGCCGGCGGATCTTCTCGAGGAATGCCGAGCTTGCAACTGCGGTGACCGTGACACGAGCTGTGGCCATTTCCGGCGCTCCATAAGAATTCTCCATTATTGCGTTGCATGCTCGTCATCGTCTTCGTCTAGAGACTCCACTACTCCGCACAAAGACGGCAAGAAAACGGTTGCTGCCGACTTGGAGCCCCTTTCACCACTCGCCACCTGCGCGTATAATTGGGACACTCAGATATTTTCAAAGGTTCGGACGAAGCTTAATTATCAGTCATTGAGTAAAACCGTCCGCGTTTTGCCATTAGCAGAGCCTCTGGACTGGACAAACAAAGGATACGTCCACATTCGTGTTGACGTCTTTGGCATTCTCAGAGTACGCGCCATTCATTCGGATAGTTTTATTCAAATGCATGATTTGGCCCTTGTTTGGGTCCTTGTGAAAAACACCATCCTAAATTCCTAGCACACGTTGTTTAGAGGGGCTCGATACGATTAAAAGTCTTTTTTAGAGCCATTAGTCTAGCCCAGAGTTCGCCAAAGTCCATTTACTCAAAATTATACGGCTGTGCTGCCCACTTGCAGGTTACCAGGTGTACTGCCAGAGGACGTGGTGTTCACAGGTGTACTACCGCTTGTCAACCTGACTTCTCCTCGTTGTTCAAACAAAAATGAAACTGAGTTCTAAACCCGGATTTAGAAAGACTCTTTTTTTTGGGGCTCAAACCTTCTGTTACTGTCAGTCAGTGCCGAGTCTGGGTAGAGAAACCTGTCGTCGATCAGTGAGAAACAGTTTTATGTTTTCTCTAGTTGATGTTTTGTTGGTCCATGACCTAACGAGTCTGGTCGCTGTAAAACCTTTGGCATGCATGCCTCTGTAATATTATCTCCGCTGTTTCCACGTAATTAACCGGATGTTGATCGATGCGGCACACGGAGGGAAAGCCGATGTCGTCGTAATGCGACCGCGATGTTAGATTAGCCATGCTAGGTAGCAGGTGTCCGCCTAGCTTGCTGAAACAGAGGTTCGACAGGCGACCACCTAGCGCGCTGCCGGCGGTTTCCAGGGCATCTCCGAGCAAGTCTCCGGCGTCGGAGCCGATGGTGGCCACTTCGAGCGGTGTGCAGGGGAGGCCCGAGATCGCCATCGATCGCTGGGTGCCTCGCCCGCATATTCCCGGCGATTGGCTCAGGAGTTCGCGGGAACGGGAGTTCCCGGAGCTGGTCTCGCGATGGGAGGCGGATTACGTGTCGTTGCTGACTCCGGCCACCTCGCCGGAGACGCTCACCTCGGGCACGCTCATTCTCCGTCATGATGCATCGAGATTGGTGCTCATCGACAAGGGGGAAAGGGTCCTCGATGCCCGATGTCTTCGGGAGGCAGAAGGAGTTGAGATTGGAGCTACGATTGCGTTCCCGGCGCATGTTGCGAAGCCGTGGGCGCTGCTTCCATCGTCGGCGGCGATCGTGCCGATCAGGACCGCTCCCATCGCAGGCGGGAGTTCGACTGAGCCCAAAGGGCAAAACGGACAGGAGGCGTCTGATGGCGGCCCAAGCCCAGCGGCAACAGTGCTAAGCCCAGCTAATTCACATAAGGACGCGGACCTAGGGTTCGATCTAGTCATTCCATCGTTCTCGCTCCCCATTCTCTTCTCCCACTTCTGGAGCGAACCTAGGGTTTCGCAGGCGGTGGACCCGGCGGAGACCTTCGGGTGGTGGAAGGGGAAGGCAGGAGGAGACTCACACTCTTCCTAATAAACAATGTCCATGGTCAAGAAAACAAAGTCATCAAGTATCCAATACATTAGTCGTAAAAGATAAGACTAGAGTTTGATACTTCGTTCATGTTATTACACTTGAACGTGAGCTTTTTTCTGAATCTCATATTAAGGAGACACGTCAGTTATAGCATAGTACTATTGTTATGTTCATCCAGTTTATGGTGTGACACTAGATAGTACCAAGTAAATCTACAGAATATACCATTCGATAACTTTATGGTAAAATGATATGTTGTAATATAACCGTGATGTGATATGCCGCTAAAGACAAAAGATGTCTTAATGGAATCTCTTAGAATATCAACTATTAGGTTATTTCCCAGCATATTAGTCTACAATAAACAATGTCCATGGTCAAGAAAACAAAGTCATCAAGTATCCAATACATTAGTCGTAAAAGGTAATACTAGGGTTTGATACTTCGTTCATGTTATTACACTTGAACGTGAGTTTTTTTTTCTGAATCTCATATTAAGGAGACACGTCAGTTATAGCACAGTACTATTAAACAAAAATACAATTATTATTACATTTTAGGCATACATCCAAGAGGGGCCAGATCAGATTAAAAGTTTTTGAGTCGTAAGTAGCCGAAAGTTTGCCAAACTCCACTTAGTCAAAATTATACCCACTCACACGACGTGATGTTCACCTCGATGGCGATGCGCCAGTAATTTCCGACTACCGCTCTGGTCGTTAACCTGAGTACTCGTTCTTGAAAGCGAATATACAAAAAACCCAAAGACTTGTTTGGATCCCATCATTTGAGGCCTAACATGTGGAGTTAATAAAAAATTCTATATTAGAACTGTTTGGCTATCACATAATTGGACATGTCAGTGATTTCATTTAGAATTTTAGCAAACGACTATTATATGGTCTGTCAATTCATATCCACTTTTCTACCATTTCTACCAAATAAAACGGAATGATGGGCGCCAAATGAGATCTGAGCTCGCAATAAGATTTTGGAAGTCTTTGTTTTTATTTCGTCGAACCAGGTGTTACTATCGGTCAGATCGAGTATGCTGCATTTAGTTACATAAAAGCAATCTTGGATAAATGATAGGTCGTCTTATATTTTTCTACTCCCAATTAACTCAACCTTGTCTAACTATAGATGTGTGTGTAAGTATATACTAAACACGTATAAATACATTCATAGAGATAATATGTAACAGCCCAAGTATGAAAACCTACCATTTAGAATGTTTGATTTCTTGTTTATTAAAGTTTTGCATCATGTCATCATATTGTTGCATTTGTTTCTTTTGTTTTGCATCTGTTATTCTTTGTTTTCACAATGACAAATCAAACAATTTCAACTGCTTTGTTTTCATACATGTTCTGTTACAACTTTTGGAATAAAAATAACAAATGAAAACAACCAAATTGTTCCATTTTATTCCTTGTTGATCACTCATTAAATTGTTGGTTTCAATCAAACAATTAATTCAATCATTTATCTCCAAATCAATTCCAAACTCACACCATTTCTCAAAATCTTCACATTCTTGAATCCATGAAATTCACCACTAATTTGAATTCATTAAATCACTTTTAAACCCTAAAGAAAACCCTATTGAAAATACCTTGTTTTTCTAATATTAATTAATATTGCAAATTTCATTCAAATTGGTTTCAAATACAAACATTAATTTAAAATGTCAACTTTTGCAAACCAATCTTGGAATATGGTTCCTTTTCACCTAATTAACTTAAACTAATTTTTCTGAAATTTTTAACAACCAAACCATTAACAATTTCTCTCCAAAACCCTTTCAGCAAAAAAAAAATAAAAATAAAAATAAACAAGAGGAGAGGAGAGAGAGCACCCAGGCCACCCCTTTTTCCCCTTTGGCCCAACTCCATCTGGCCCAGTACCTTTTCCCTCCCTGTCGCTGTCGTTCTCCTCTGAATGTCGACATCTTCTGTACGAACCTGTCGATCACCGCAGGATCTCCTCCATGCCAACCCGATGCCCTGCCGTACAGCCCCAGCTCCCTCCTTATAGCTCACCTGCTCCCCCTCGGCTGCAAACCCTAAGCCCTAACTCCCTCCATCGCCGCCATCCTCCTTGCCCTTTCTACTGATCATCTCTCTGCACCTGAACATCACCGGAGATCACCACCGCACCCCACTTTTCTTCCTCACCGCGGCAGCGACATGGTCACCGGGGGAAGCATCTGGTGGCGGGAATGGAGACGCGGGTGTACCCCGGTGCTCACCATCTCCTCGTCGTTTGCCGGGAAGCAGCACGGCGGCCGCGCCATCGCCGGAGAATCCCTCCGATTGCGGCCTCGACCATCTGAACCACGACACCGAGCAGCGCGGTGAGCACGTCGTCCTGCCCTCCCCTCTCCTTTTCTGCTCGCTGGCATCCGCGCCACACATCGACCACGTACCTCCTGCACTCGAGCCACCACAGCAGCAACGAGCACCAACGGCCAGGGCGCTGTCGCTCGCCGTCTGCCCCGCTGAGTTTCAGTTCCGCGTTACCTGCAGCGAAGTTCAGAACAGTTTCAGTTAGATGCAGTTAACGCACAGCACACATGTTAACCTCCGTCGCACCCTGTATCTGTCACGAATCGATCGCCAGCGCAGCTGGCCTGTTCCTTGCGCGCAGCGGGCAAGTCCCGTGTTCGATCCCCGCGGAGGGAATAACCACCACTTTTTTGTCAATTGCGCGCACGAGGCAGGCCCACTGGGCAGTCACCCCTGTGCCACCTCACCTCCTAGCCTTGCCACGCTGTCCAGTGGCCCACTGGCAGTGGCAGTGGTTAGATGACAATGCGGTAACACAAGCCCAAACACGTTTCTGTTTTATTTTCTATTTCTTTTAAAATGGCAGAACTAATCCCTAAAATGCAAACTTTAATAACTTTTAATATAAAACTCCAATAAATAAAAGTTATATATGTTTTCTGTTCAAAATTTCCTAATCTTTCCAAATAACTTATTTGTGTACTGTTTTGAAAACTCCAAATGCTTTTAAATTTCAAATTTGAATAATTCAAATGCAAATTGAAATAAATCATAAATAACTCATGCTATTTCCAAATAAGTCAAATAAAATATGTTTTCCATACCATTTTGAATAACCTTTTCAAATATAAATTTTGTTTTCTGTTTTGAATAACTAAAATTGCCTAAACCATTTAATTCTTGTTTAATGCAATTAAAAATTGTTTATTATTGTTTAATTCATAATTAAATAATCCAAAGTCCAATTCCAATATTTGAAACATGTAATCCAACTAAAATTTGATAACCTTTTCAACTATCAACTTTGTTATTTGTTTTGAACACTTTAACTTGTTGAAAACAACAATTACTTGTGTGACATCAATAAGGAACCAAAATTCCTAACATAACAAATAAAAATCCCACACTTGTTTTACTCCTTTTCCAATTGCATCTAACTTGTTTACTCCTTGTTATCATCATGCATGCATCATGTTTAACCACTTACACTTGTTAATCAAATGTAGATCATTGCTTCCACCTTAACCACTTGCATCCATATGCAATTCACATTGCATATGGGTCCAATTAAATTGTGTTATATTGTCAAGTAGTTTATTCTGATGCATCTATTAACATGACATGCATCATCCCATGTTTGTGCACCTATGCCATGATATTGATTGTTTATCTTTCTGCATTGTCTGTTTGCTTCTTCCCGGATATACGACGACGTTGAGACCGACGATACTTACGACATCCCTTCTAAGGATTTAGCTCAGTACCAGGCTACTGGGTTTTGCAGGCAAGTTATCACTCACATGAACCACTGTGTTCCTTTCAACATTGGTTACCGATACTTTCCGTTGTTCTTTTCTGCTAGCCTTAGTAGTAGTTGTTTCTGTTACGAACCCATCACATGAATCCTTTAACCCTGATATTGCCTCACCTCCATACCTATAACCATTGTTTGAGCCCGTGTCTTACTAGCATGCTTAGGTTGTTTTGCTCGAGTCTGTTATCCGTTACTTTCTGTTACTATATCATTTACGTTGTGGGGGCTCGATGTTTAATCAATCAATCATGCTAATGTTACTATTAATAATAAATTTGATGATAAGGCACCGGCAGGAGGCCCATGAGAGGTTTTGAAGCCTGCTAGTGTCGACCCTAATAGGAAAAGGGTCTTGTCTACTGATCCATGATGAGCGCACTACCCGCATTTGGGAAGCGAGTATGGGCGCCCCCCTCAACTTGACCTGATTCGCATCTCGTCCAAATCGCCTCATTTAGTTCGTGTTTTCCATTTGCCGCATCATGTTTTTGCGAGCCCAGGCCAGGGTGGAACTTTTGTAGTCGGCATATAGGGGGACACGGTCTTAGAGTGCTATGATGGTCCATTTTCTTCTGGGCTTGATTAGCCGTGCGCCCAAGGTTCTTTGGGCTTGATGCGAAGAATGGTTGGTTGTGTAGAGTACCCCGCTTGGTGGAAGTGCATTTCCATCTGGCGGGTTATTCTTGAGTGTACGGCCAAATTGGTGCAACCCTGCAGGGATAATCTTCTCGAGAAGCCGTGTTTTCCGCGGTTATGGATTACTTGGTGAAAGTACTGGCTAACAAGTACTCAGGACAACTTAAACATAATGATCAAACATGTTACACCCCATGATTAATAACTTGACTAGTAATAGGCTTATTGACACAATAATTTGAACCATCATTATTACAACTGTGTGAGTTATCCTCGGATCGCTTCTTTGGATAAGGGGCGAGATCCAGGATGGGTTTGTTTGAAGTTATCTTTCAGTTGGTTACAATCCTCGATCTTATCTCCTTTCTGATAGCCGGCAGTTGTAGTATGTTTCTATAGTTGTTTAGAGCAGCCAGTTGCAGCATCTTTCATATCCCCTTTCTTCCGTTGAACCCAAGGCATCTGTGCTTGGTGTTGACGGGTTACACTTTGGTGAACTGTGAGTCTTGCTTGCCAGTACGTCTATGTACTGACCCCTTTGGGGCTGTGGTTTACGCAGACGACGTTTCCGAGGATCTTCATGGTGGCTGCTACGTGGAGTATGATGACGAGACTGCTGACGAGTAGATAGCGGACCCGGGCAGGATCCGAGACTTCGTGGATGGGCTCCGTCTGTTTGTTCCCGGCCTCTTAGGCCTATTTGGTTCTTGTCTGTACTCAGACATGTTGAATGCTTCCGCTGTATTGTAATGATGTATTGTTGGGGCATGTGCCCTCTGAATGATTGTATTTGCTATCTCCGCTCTAATGAGAGCCATTTGCAACTTATTTCAATCTTTTGTGTCGTAGAGATCTGTTGTGATATCACTTGTTAAACGCCGTTGACGTACCATGTGTGTATGGTTTGAAGTACGTCGACGGAAGTGCCTTTGATCTCTAGTGGAAAGTTTACATCGACGATGGAATAGCAGGGCTTGTGTTGTCGCGCATAAGCGCAGGCCTACCAGGAAGCTGGGACGTGGGAGCAGTTATGCCCCGTAATCCAAGCATCTGCTATCCAGTTCGTACGGTGAGTATCCCCTAGAAGTCAGGGTGCGACAAATGGTATCAGAGCCTGTCTGCCTGTAGGATCCCTTTTTACTGGTCGCAGTTGAGTCTAGAAACTATTTTGTAGCTATATAGGAAAAATGAAACGTGAGAGTAGGAATTCTGTTCTTTTTCTTCTTTCCCCACCCACCCTCCCTTTTTCTGGTAAGGAAGTGCAACGTTGTTTTTTTTTCCCTTCTCATCTGAACTTTCAAGTTAGGATTTCACGAATTCTGGTTTCTCTAGGATGGTTATATCTACTAGACCATAGGAATGGAGGTGGTTGTGACATGAATTATCATGTTGCCTACTCACGATTGAGAACGGTGGCAAATAGGCCCCGGAAGCAGATCCTCTATTCCTTAAGCAGTAGATATTGATCCTTTAGAAGCCCGGATGGGTTTTCCGTAGTACCTCAGGAGTTTTGGTCTCGTTTTTCCCGGTGTTGCTTCGTTATCCTGTTCTTCTCAACATCCCTTTCGTCCGTTGAAATCTTGTTGTTGTTTTCCACTTCAATTTTTCTACCGGCGTCTAATCAAAACTTCCTCGTAAACTCTTATCCAGTTAAAGTGTGTTTCATACCGGAGCATCAACTTCCTTTGTGTCAAGATCTTTTCCACAACATACAACCTATTTCTGGTTCCACTAAGCAATCAAATCACCGTTCACTCTCAGGAATCTCAAATGTTGACCTCCAAGATAAGTAAGAACAATCCAATTCTAATGGGAGGCCACATATTCCTCGTTTCTCTCATGTTGCTGATTCTGACATTGATGTCATTCTTGGTGTTGCATTGATGTCAATAACTCTGTTCCACCATTCTACCCAGATAATCTATTCTCCAAATGAATCAAGTTCCATTCAGCTATACACCCTCCATACAAAAATCCCTTCCTCTATTTGAAAATGTTCCGGTGGTTTGCTAATTCCCTGACGTCTATCCAAGGTGCACGATGTGTTTCACGTGTTACAGCTCAAGAGGATCTTCCCAAGAAGTATCCGGACCTTTTCTTTTCTCAGTAGGAATCTCGGGGCGCGATTCCTTCAAGGGGGGGCGTTTTGTAACAGCCCAAGTATGAAAACCTACCATTTAGAATGTTTGATTTCTTGTTTATTAAAGTTTTGCATCATGTCATCATATTGTTGCATTTGTTTCTTTTGTTTTGCATCTGTTATTCTTTGTTTTCACAATGACAAATCAAACAATTTCAACTGCTTTGTTTTCATACATGTTCTGTTACAACTTTTGGAATAAAAATAACAAATGAAAACAACCAAATTGTTCCATTTTATTCCTTGTTGATCACTCATTAAATTGTTGGTTTCAATCAAACAATTAATTCAATCATTTATCTCCAAATCAATTCCAAACTCACACCATTTCTCAAAATCTTCACATTCTTGAATCCATGAAATTCACCACTAATTTGAATTCATTAAATCACTTTTAAACCCTAAAGAAAACCCTATTGAAAATACCTTGTTTTTCTAATATTAATTAATATTGCAAATTTCATTCAAATTGGTTTCAAATACAAACATTAATTTAAAATGTCAACTTTTGCAAACCAATCTTGGAATATGGTTCCTTTTCACCTAATTAACTTAAACTAATTTTTCTGAAATTTTTAACAACCAAACCATTAACAATTTCTCTCCAAAACCCTTTCAGCAAAAAAAAAAATAAAAATAAAAAATAAACAAGAGGAGAGGAGAGAGAGCACCCAGGCCACCCCTTTTTCCCCTTTGGCCCAACTCCATCTGGCCCAGTACCTTTTCCCTCCCTGTCGCTGTCGTTCTCCTCTGAATGTCGACATCTTCTGTACGAACCTGTCGATCACCGCAGGATCTCCTCCATGCCAACCCGATGCCCTGCCGTACAGCCCCAGCTCCCTCCTTATAGCTCACCTGCTCCCCCTCGGCTGCAAACCCTAAGCCCTAACTCCCTCCATCGCCGCCATCCTCCTTGCCCTTTCTACTGATCATCTCTCTGCACCTGAACATCACCGGAGATCACCACCGCACCCCACTTTTCTTCCTCACCGCGGCAGCGACATGGTCACCGGGGGAAGCATCTGGTGGCGGGAATGGAGACGCGGGTGTACCCCGGTGCTCACCATCTCCTCGTCGTTTGCCGGGAAGCAGCACGGCGGCCGCGCCATCGCCGGAGAATCCCTCCGATTGCGGCCTCGACCATCTGAACCACGACACCGAGCAGCGCGGTGAGCACGTCGTCCTGCCCTCCCCTCTCCTTTTCTGCTCGCTGGCATCCGCGCCACACATCGACCACGTACCTCCTGCACTCGAGCCACCACAGCAGCAACGAGCACCAACGGCCAGGGCGCTGTCGCTCGCCGTCTGCCCCGCTGAGTTTCAGTTCCGCGTTACCTGCAGCGAAGTTCAGAACAGTTTCAGTTAGATGCAGTTAACGCACAGCACACATGTTAACCTCCGTCGCACCCTGTATCTGTCACGAATCGATCGCCAGCGCAGCTGGCCTGTTCCTTGCGCGCAGCGGGCAAGTCCCGTGTTCGATCCCCGCGGAGGGAATAACCACCACTTTTTTGTCAATTGCGCGCACGAGGCAGGCCCACTGGGCAGTCACCCCTGTGCCACCTCACCTCCTAGCCTTGCCACGCTGTCCAGTGGCCCACTGGCAGTGGCAGTGGTTAGATGACAATGCGGTAACACAAGCCCAAACACGTTTCTGTTTTATTTTCTATTTCTTTTAAAATGGCAGAACTAATCCCTAAAATGCAAACTTTAATAACTTTTAATATAAAACTCCAATAAATAAAAGTTATATATGTTTTCTGTTCAAAATTTCCTAATCTTTCCAAATAACTTATTTGTGTACTGTTTTGAAAACTCCAAATGCTTTTAAATTTCAAATTTGAATAATTCAAATGCAAATTGAAATAAATCATAAATAACTCATGCTATTTCCAAATAAGTCAAATAAAATATGTTTTCCATACCATTTTGAATAACCTTTTCAAATATAAATTTTGTTTTCTGTTTTGAATAACTAAAATTGCCTAAACCATTTAATTCTTGTTTAATGCAATTAAAAATTGTTTATTATTGTTTAATTCATAATTAAATAATCCAAAGTCCAATTCCAATATTTGAAACATGTAATCCAACTAAAATTTGATAACCTTTTCAACTATCAACTTTGTTATTTGTTTTGAACACTTTAACTTGTTGAAAACAACAATTACTTGTGTGACATCAATAAGGAACCAAAATTCCTAACATAACAAATAAAAATCCCACACTTGTTTTACTCCTTTTCCAATTGCATCTAACTTGTTTACTCCTTGTTATCATCATGCATGCATCATGTTTAACCACTTACACTTGTTAATCAAATGTAGATCATTGCTTCCACCTTAACCACTTGCATCCATATGCAATTCACATTGCATATGGGTCCAATTAAATTGTGTTATATTGTCAAGTAGTTTATTCTGATGCATCTATTAACATGACATGCATCATCCCATGTTTGTGCACCTATGCCATGATATTGATTGTTTATCTTTCTGCATTGTCTGTTTGCTTCTTCCCGGATATACGACGACGTTGAGACCGACGATACTTACGACATCCCTTCTAAGGATTTAGCTCAGTACCAGGCTACTGGGTTTTGCAGGCAAGTTATCACTCACATGAACCACTGTGTTCCTTTCAACATTGGTTACCGATACTTTCCGTTGTTCTTTTCTGCTAGCCTTAGTAGTAGTTGTTTCTGTTACGAACCCATCACATGAATCCTTTAACCCTGATATTGCCTCACCTCCATACCTATAACCATTGTTTGAGCCCGTGTCTTACTAGCATGCTTAGGTTGTTTTGCTCGAGTCTGTTATCCGTTACTTTCTGTTACTATATCATTTACGTTGTGGGGGCTCGATGTTTAATCAATCAATCATGCTAATGTTACTATTAATAATAAATTTGATGATAAGGCACCGGCAGGAGGCCCATGAGAGGTTTTGAAGCCTGCTAGTGTCGACCCTAATAGGAAAAGGGTCTTGTCTACTGATCCATGATGAGCGCACTACCCGCATTTGGGAAGCGAGTATGGGCGCCCCCCTCAACTTGACCTGATTCGCATCTCGTCCAAATCGCCTCATTTAGTTCGTGTTTTCCATTTGCCGCATCATGTTTTTGCGAGCCCAGGCCAGGGTGGAACTTTTGTAGTCGGCATATAGGGGGACACGGTCTTAGAGTGCTATGATGGTCCATTTTCTTCTGGGCTTGATTAGCCGTGCGCCCAAGGTTCTTTGGGCTTGATGCGAAGAATGGTTGGTTGTGTAGAGTACCCCGCTTGGTGGAAGTGCATTTCCATCTGGCGGGTTATTCTTGAGTGTACGGCCAAATTGGTGCAACCCTGCAGGGATAATCTTCTCGAGAAGCCGTGTTTTCCGCGGTTATGGATTACTTGGTGAAAGTACTGGCTAACAAGTACTCAGGACAACTTAAACATAATGATCAAACATGTTACACCCCATGATTAATAACTTGACTAGTAATAGGCTTATTGACACAATAATTTGAACCATCATTATTACAACTGTGTGAGTTATCCTCGGATCGCTTCTTTGGATAAGGGGCGAGATCCAGGATGGGTTTGTTTGAAGTTATCTTTCAGTTGGTTACAATCCTCGATCTTATCTCCTTTCTGATAGCCGGCAGTTGTAGTATGTTTCTATAGTTGTTTAGAGCAGCCAGTTGCAGCATCTTTCATATCCCCTTTCTTCCGTTGAACCCAAGGCATCTGTGCTTGGTGTTGACGGGTTACACTTTGGTGAACTGTGAGTCTTGCTTGCCAGTACGTCTATGTACTGACCCCTTTGGGGCTGTGGTTTACGCAGACGACGTTTCCGAGGATCTTCATGGTGGCTGCTACGTGGAGTATGATGACGAGACTGCTGACGAGTAGATAGCGGACCCGGGCAGGATCCGAGACTTCGTGGATGGGCTCCGTCTGTTTGTTCCCGGCCTCTTAGGCCTATTTGGTTCTTGTCTGTACTCAGACATGTTGAATGCTTCCGCTGTATTGTAATGATGTATTGTTGGGGCATGTGCCCTCTGAATGATTGTATTTGCTATCTCCGCTCTAATGAGAGCCATTTGCAACTTATTTCAATCTTTTGTGTCGTAGAGATCTGTTGTGATATCACTTGTTAAACGCCGTTGACGTACCATGTGTGTATGGTTTGAAGTACGTCGACGGAAGTGCCTTTGATCTCTAGTGGATAGTTTACATCGACGATGGAATAGCAGGGCTTGTGTTGTCGCGCATAAGCGCAGGCCTACCAGGAAGCTGGGACGTGGGAGCAGTTATGCCCCATAATCCAAGCATCTGCTATCCAGTTCGTACGGTGAGTATCCCCTAGAAGTCAGGGTGCGACATAATAGCATAAAACCACCACATTTCTGCCAAAATTCCGAAAAACCACCACTTTACGTTTATTTCCCCAAAAACCACCACTATTGTACCAATTTTTTGCAATTCGCGCTAAACGTCGATTTGAAGCGAATTGACGCTGGAACTGACACGGGGGGCCACCAGGGGTGCTGACGTGGAAACGTTGGGAGACGACCGTGAAGCTGCCGTTAAGACATAATAGCATAAAATCACCACATTTCTGCCAAAATTCCGAAAAACCACCACTTTACGTTTATTTCCGCAAATGTGGTGGTTTTTCGAAATTTTGGCAGAAATGTGGTGGTTTTATGCTATTATCTCATTGATGGCAGACGTTTGGTGTATCTTCAACAAGGGTGACTGCATGCATACTTTTCTGCAGAGTAGTGCATCGTTATTATGCCCTTGTTCAATTCCTAGTTAGCTAGGACTACTAGTAGTGCATTATTATACGGGTTCTAGAAAATATTCCCTATAAAATCTACAAAGAAGATTTCTTACGTACATGTACTATATGCACTAACGCCGTGTACACGTACGTGGTGGTAGCACATTTGAACGTCGAATCTAATGAAACTACACACGTACGTACGCATGTTAGCATGAAAATCAGGACCACCAATTTACTGTGCATGTTCAGCCAACGTGAGCTAGCTCCGAAGTAGGCGTACGTACGTACGAACCCCACTAATGGAACCTAGGATGAGCGATCCTTTGACACGGCCGGCGCGGCAACAGGGATGACAAGATTGGCCAATGGACGTCCGATACGGGCTGGGGTATTGCTGCATCCGGTACGAGTAATCCATCACTTCATGCAGGATACAGTAGTTGTTGTACTGCGCTGATGAAAATTATTGAGTACTAGACCAGCCCCAGGAAAGAAACTTAATCAGCCCTACTCGTGATAGCAGTGCGTAAGTACGAGTGGACGTCAGAACGTACGCATCATCGTGCCATCAATGAGATAATAGCATAAAACCACCACATTTCTGCCAAAATTCCGAAAAAATACCACATTTGCGGAAATAAACGTAAAGTGGTGGTTTTTCGAAATTTTTGCAGAAATGTGGTGGTTTTATGCTATTATGTCTTAACGGCAGCTTCACGGTCGTCTCCCAGCGTTTCCACGTCAGCACCCCTGGTGGGCCCCTGTGTCAGTTCCAGCGTCAATTCGCTTCAAATCGACGTTTAGCGCGAATTGCAAAAAATTGGCACAATAGTGGTGGTTTTGGGGGAAATAAACGTAAAGTGGTGGTTTTTCGAAATTTTGGCAGAAATATGGTGGTTTTATGCTATTATCTCACATTCATATCTAGACAAATCTAAATTAATTATTTTGAGATGAAGGAAGTATTAGTTATGTTTTTTTCCATGACGGCATGACCCAATGAATCTGGTCTCACCGTCTAGTAAAACCTTTGGCATGCCTGTGCAATTATATTCCCGGTTTCGTCGTGCCTTTGTAATTACCTCAGCGGTTTTGACGTAACCGGATGTTATTGTTGATCGATGCCGCGCACGGACGCAACGTCGTCAGGACTTGACCTTGATGTTGTTGCCATGGTCAAGCCGCTGCGAAATGTGTCGGTTCAACGGTCGTAGCCGTCGCCCCTAAATTAGCCATGCTAGGTTAGGAGTAGTAGTTGTTGGCAGTACCTTGCTCTGGGGAAATGGTTCAGTGTACCTTGTACTACCACCAAAGGAACCAACCCGAGAGGCACGCACGTGTTTACCCTTTTTTATTTCTTTCTGGCGTGTTGTGTTAATTAGCTTAGCACGTTGGTCAACCTGAGCTCTCGCTGTTCAAAAAGAGAAAAAAAACTGAGTTCTTAGCCCGGACTTTAGAAATTAGATAGTCTTTTTTGGGGGGGCTCAACATGCTGTTACTGTCAGTCGGTGCCGTGTCTGGGTACCGAAACCTGTCGTGCATCAATGAGAATAGTTATATGTTTTGTTCGACCGTGACCTAAGGGCATCTTCAGTCGTTCGACCCCCCGTTTTCAGATCGGCGCTTTTTAGCGATAGCGCCGGCCCGCACCAAAACCTAGGGGGCGATTTCACCAGCCGTTCGGCGTCCCAGAAAATAAAGCACCGATACCATTCGAAAGTTTCTTCCCGCCCCCGAAAAATAGAGCCCTAGTTCGGCGATCGGCAGCCATAGTTTCGGGCGATCATATTACAAAAAACGCCACAGGTGGGCGATCAAATATAGTTCAGATCGAATCACACAGACGGGCGCGCGCGGCGTTGGCAGACGTAGGCGATCAGACAGACGCGTCGGCCGGCGTCGGAGCAGGCGGCGAGCTCGGCGCAGCATCCAGGTCGATGACGGCGTCGGAGCGGACAGCGGGCTCGCCATTCTCCAGGTCGACGACGGGCTGGGCATCCATGTCGACGGCGGCATCCCCCTGGTCGGCGTGCGGGCTTGTCGGCGCGGTGGTGTAGCTGGCGCCGCCAGACGATGTCGGGGCCGGGGGCGCGCTGATGTCGGTCGGGATGAGGTTGCACTGCGCCAGGAATCAAGCTCTCACCTCGGGGGTCATCGCGGTCGGATCGCCGCCCGTGAGGAAGGCGAGGTCGTTGTTCCTCTTCTTCGCCGCGGTGCCAGTCCGGAGGAGGTCGATCTTGACCTGCGAGTTGGCCATGAGCGCCGCCCATCGCTGTTTGGAGACCTCCTCCCTCTTGCCGGCCTGGACCTGAGCGTCGGCGATGCAGGTCTCGATGGATGCCTGGAGTTTTGCCGCTGCAGGCGCGCCGTCCCTAGCCAGCTTGGCTTTCTTGTGGCCCATCGGCGGACGCCCTTCGGATGCGCACGCAGCCACCGCGTCGGGGACGTACTCCTTGCCCTTGCCGATCGAGCGACGCACCTCCGCCCACTTCTCGCAACTCTCGATGAGGACGAACACGTGGAGGAACTTGAAGTCGGTTCCCTCGTTGTTCTTGTACGCCTCGAGCATGCGGACGATCTCCATCTCGCGGTTGGCGCCGCTCTGCGGCCTCGCCGAGATCTCCTCCTGGATGCCGTGCCACTTGTTGCACGACGCCTGGATGTTGGCCCAATGGTTCGCCATGGCTTTCTGGCCGCGGTCGAGGACGCATGGGGCGTAGTAGGGATCGATCATGCGGCGCTCGTCGTAGGCCGTCTTCACCCGCTTCCAGTAGTTGTCGGCGTGCTGGTTCGCGCCGACGATCGGGTCCAAGCTCACCGTCTTCCACGCCTCGGCGAGGAGCGAGTCCTCCCTGTTCAGCCACTTGATGCGAGGCTCGGCGGGCGGCAGGGGCACCTTGGGCTCCTTGCGGGGGCGGCCAGGGCCACGGCGCTTCCGTCCTTCGCCGGCCGGATCTGTACTCTCTGGCACCACGGGCGTCTCGTCCACGTCGTCCTCTTCGCCCTGCTCCTCCGTCGCCTGCGTGCCGGAGCCGCCTTCGCCGTAGTCGCCACCGACCTGCGTGAAGAACTCGCCGCTGGCATCGAGGAAGCCCGGGCTCGCCGCCGCCGCCATCGAGCCGGACGCGATGATCTCCTCCATGTAGCTGTCCTGGGGATGCAGTCCGGCGAGAATCGCGCGGCGGTGGGATGGGGAAGCTGCGTAGCCCGGCGCGTTGCCATACATCATCGGCGGGTGGTAGGGGAAGGTGAGGTTGGGGTTGAAACCTCCCAGCGAATCACCTTCGACGAACCATGCTGGCGGCGGGTGCGGTGACATGCGGGGCGACGGTGACGACGACTGCTTCCAGCCGGCGAAACGTGGGCCGAAAGGGCCCTTCTTCTTGGCGAGAGGCGCCGCGGCCGGCGTAGGTGGCTCGTTTGGGACCTCCTCCTCCTCCTCCAGCCCGTCTTCCTCGGCGGCTGCCTGCTCCTCCGCTTGCAGCTGCGCCATGAGCTGCCTCTGCCGCTGCGCCGCCTCCCTACCCCGGCGCTTGATGTTGGCTGTCTCCAGACGCGACCTCTCGGCGATCCACTCCTTGTTCGACATGCCGGGTGGTCGCTCCTTCGGTGCTCTTGGCTTGCGGGGTTTCTTGGCCGCGGGAATGGAGACGGCGGCGGCGGCGGCGCGGGGTCCTGTAAATCGAGCGGGAGCCATGGCGCGTAGATCTCGGGTGCGGGGGGAAATGGCGGGAATGAACCGGGGGGAGAGGTACATGTGGGGGGAAAGTGGAGGGAAGCGTCGAAAAAAGAGAGGGAAATCGTCTTCCGTCGCCGACAGGCGTGGCCCACGCGAGCATTTCGCCCTCCCAGGCCGAACCCAGCGCGCTGGGTTTGGCCTGGGTTCGGCGGCGCCAAACGGCGCGAAAAACGGCGGAAAGCGGCGCTAAATCGATTCCTGGGGGGCGACTGGTGCGAAACGGCGCGAAACGGCGCCAAAAACGCCGCTTGGGGGGCTCGGGGGGGACGGCTGGAGGCCCTAACGAGTCGATTTGATCGCGGTAAAACATTTGGCATGCCTCTGTAATCATCTCCCCGGTTTCGTCATGCCTCTGTAATTATGTCCGCAGTTTTAACCGGATGTTGATTGATGGGGGCGCAGGCACGGAGGGGAAGCCAATGTCGTCATAATGCGACCGCGATACATACAGCAGCCAAGGAGAGGCGATTGTGCGTGCGGCTCTACAAACCCATCTAGGATTCCGTACTCCTCGCCGGCGACGCTGCTGCTCCGTCCCGTCTCCGGTGGCCTTAGGCCTTGGAGGCGCGGCGGATCAAGGCCTCTCGCCGGCGAAAGATTTTTTCGTTCTTTGTATAGATTTTTGTCCAGTGTCTTCTTCAAGACGGTGAGGCGGCGGCTACGTCTTAAAGTTAGAATACGGTCCTTTCCGTCCTATGCTTGCTTTGATGGTGCATATAGCACCGACAGAGGGCGCGTGGAGGTGTTTGTCCCGAAGATCTCCTAGGATCTAGTTCGTTTTGGTTTTCGTGGTCATCTGTGTGGTTACAGGTCTGCCTTTTGGATCTACTGTTGTCATCTTTGGCGATGGTTACTGCTCTGTTGCGCTGGTTTTCGGCGTCTTAGCACGATGACTACTCGGCAATCTACTACAACAATCTTTACTACGACAAGCTTTACCCGGCTCCAGTGAGGGAGGGGTGAGGACGACGGCGCGCCTTCGGCTTACTTCAGTGTTTGTAGTCGTCGCTAGGTGGTTCAAAAACCTATTTGTAATTTTTATTACTTTTAGAATTCTTTGTACAGTCGTAATAGATTGGTTTGTCTTTTCGCAAAAAAAGAACGCGACCGCGATGTTGTTGCCTTGGTCAAGCCGCCGCGAAATGTGTATTAGACGCCGCCCCTAGATTAGCCATGCTAGGTACTCAAGTACTGTAGTGTTTTTTTGAACGGGGAAGGGTCCCGGAGGACCTAGAATCTGCATTGATAAGTCAAAGCGGTGCAACGAATTACAGAAGAGACCTTACAGAAAATAACAATTGCTAACAGGTCCCTGGGAACAAAGAAACAGAAAACGAAAACAAGCAAGGAAACGCAGACGCCTCCATCGCCGTCTCCGCCGTCGCCGCTGAACTCGTGGCCTCTAGCAACGACTCCCCACACCAGCATCGGGGACGCAACCACTTGATGCAGGATGGGAATAAACGCCTTTGCGATTCCACCAAAGGGCCTCCCATGGAGGTTGAAGATAACCCGACGACACGAAGTCACCAGGTCTCGGAGCAGCTGCCTATCAGCTTCAGAAATCGGCCGCCAAACATTGGTCACCGATGATAGACTCCGGGCTTGAGCAGAAACCAACACTTCCCGACCTCCTCCATCGCCAACAGCTGCCGAATCTGGCCGCCTCCTCTTCTCACCACCACGGCGGACGAGAGGCAGAATCCAAGTTACCGTAACCGTAGCCTGAAGGAAGCATATGTGATGCTTATTGAAACGAGTCGATGCAGAAACCTCCTCAGCCAGCTTCCACCATGGAAGCCAACCATCAGAAGCTCGGCGCCGCCACCCCACACCGCACCACAGCAGGGCAGACAAACTCGAAGAGGGGAAGACGGCCTGAAACTCGAAGATCTCTCGCTGCAGCACCACTCCTAGCCCCCACTCCTGCCACCAGAGATGAGCATCAAAGTGAACTGAAGCAAGCGCGTCCCAGATCCGGCCGATGGGATCCGGCACTCCACTTCGAAACACTACATCGAAAAAGCAACAAGAAAACGAAAACCTATCCCTACTATCAACAGCCCAAGCATCACATCCTTCACCACACCAGCCGCCGGAGCCGCCGGAGGGGAAAAGAACGCGCGCCGGGAAGCTCCCCTGAGTACTGGAGTCGACTCTCAAGAGGCAGGAGGTGGGGAAAGAAAAAAGATCCAAGTACTGTAGTGTACTGTAGGTGTTTATATGCACGGTATGGCAGCGTCTAGGTTCAGTGTACCTGCTCTGGAGAAATGGTTCACTGTACCTCGTACCAACCCGAGAAGCACGCACGTTGTTAATTAGTTTAGCAGGACTGCGGTTGATGATTCCTATCCTAGTGGCTAGTGGGCATGATGAAGAGATCGGACAGGCTTGTTTAAATTTGTAGTACTAGCTGAATACCCGTGCGTTGCCACTAATTAAAAATAAATGTTTTGATAGTACATTTATGTGTTGAATAGAAGTGCTATAAGCAATATAATCTACAATGTCACAAAAAAGCATCATGTTTTGTCTCGATTTCTTACTATCCAACGACCACTCTCGACCCTTGTCGTGTTCTTTATCCTCTTTAATAAACTTCGGCGTGCTTCTGTCCTTGCTTCATTTCGGTATCTTGTCTCAATACTAACATGTGACTGGGAATTTCAAAGAATGCTCCACATAATATGGATCATAAAGAGTGGAATTGGCAACTTTCAGCACACAGCTCAAACCCTCTACAACATGCATGTGTGCCTTCTGACAATAAATTATCAAACACCAGAAAATCAGCGGCGGAGCCAGCTGCCAAGAGCTGTGGGGTCACACAGAAGCTGTGGGGTCATTCGTTCTATAAATCATGGGCTATTATGCAAATACTGATAAATGGAAGGGGGTTTCAGGAAAAGCTGTGGGGTCGGCCGACCGCACAGCTTACACGTAGCTCCGCCACTGCAGAAAATAATAAGGACATATATGGTATTGTTTTCTTTAATTAATTGTATGGACCCCTCGCACAAAATTCATACACAATAAACTGTTGTCATCCCTATTTGACAAGGAGATCTTGCTAGAGCTGATGAAAATATCTCTGCCCTTCCTATTCTATAAAAATTTCTCCTCTTGAACTTTACAAAACATAATGAGGTGAACACAAAAAACTCACCTCATATCAGTCATCCCCATATTGGACAAGGATTTCTTGCTGGAGATGGTCCTGCACGGCTTTGAATAACAAGTGTCCAAGACATCCGCCGGCAGCCTGAATATGACAGCATGCAAAGAATCATATCTTTTGGAAGGAAGGCAGCGGCGCTGCTTCGATTCATTAAGAGGTAAAATGAATCGAAGCAGCGCCGCTGCCTTCCTTCCAAAAGATGTGATTCTTTGCAAAGAATCATATCAATCAAACGGGTGCTGTGTTCTCATTCACGCTAGGCCAGTGACCTGCTAGAATCGTGAAGTGGTGCAAAGTGCATTGCGTGTAGAAATTACACGTCCAAAGCTGCCTGAATACGTCGTCAGTAATTAAAGAAACGGACATCAACCAATGAAGATTATGTCGGAATCTCTCCTCGGAGGATGGTTGCAGGACGGGGATGAGGGCTTCAGGTGATCGCGTTGGGGACGGACGGCGAGGCTTTAGGCTTTAGCAGTGGCACCATGGAGCCACCTCCACTCGGACAGTGTCGAGGAAGCAGGTCAGCAAGACCCGTTCTGATCTCGAAGTACATGCTCTAGTGTGGTAGTTGAGCGAGCCTGGTGTTGGATGCGTGCCGACGACGAAGCGGTCGGACGCGGCGTTATGGATGGCGTAGCATCTACCTCCGCGTCGCACCAGGTGGGCCCGCGCGAGGCCGCGAGGGAGAGAGTGATTTCTGGTGCCTGCGGATGCGAGGCCATGGCCGGTGCGAGGGACAAGCAGAACGGTTGTTCTTCTGCTTCCGGGGCTTCCTCCCATGGCGTCGTAGGTATCGGCCACCCGGCGCCTGAGCGCTGTGAACCAGTTTGGGAGACAACCAGCAACCGGAAATACAGCACCGCGCTGGTATCTTTCAACTTCCCGTTGATTACGAGGATTCCCTTCCAAATCTGTTACGAGGAGATGGACATTGCTATGATGAAGGGACGGCAGGCGGGATCGGCGGCCCGAGCGGGGCGAAGAACGTGAGGAGCGGTTTTTTTTAGGTTCGTGTGCGCGGCTGCGGGGAACGATTAGGATGGGTTGCGAGCGGTTTCTCTATGTTTTGGTTTGCGCCAGTTCTCTCTGATTTTCGCACGCGATGACAGGGAGTAGGACGTACCATGGGACACGGACTCCACCAAGAACGCTTTAATAGTAAAGATACTGATAAATGGAAGGGGGTTTCAGGAAAAGCTGTGGGGTCGGCCGACCGCACAGCTTACACGTAGCTCCGCCACTGCAGAAAATAATAAGGACATATATGGTATTGTTTTCTTTAATTAATTGTATGGACCCCTCGCACAAAATTCATACACAATAAACTGTTGTCATCCCTATTTGACAAGGAGATCTTGCTAGAGCTGATGAAAATATCTCTGCCCTTCCTATTCTATAAAAATTTCTCCTCTTGAACTTTACAAAACATAATGAGGTGAACACAAAAAACTCACCTCATATCAGTCATCCCCATATTGGACAAGGATTTCTTGCTGGAGATGGTCCTGCACGGCTTTGAATAACAAGTGTCCAAGACATCCGCCGGCAGCCTGAATATGACAGCATGCAAAGAATCATATCTTTTGGAAGGAAGGCAGCGGCGCTGCTTCGATTCATTAAGAGGTAAATGTCAGATAACGTAGTCTGTACTAGGTCGTTATCCCATGTAACGTGTACATGTACATCTAGTCGTAGGCTAGTCCGGATCGATAGGATCCAGCGCTACGTGCGCTAGCGCTTCGTGCGCCTCTCCTGTGTATAACTGAACCAGGGCCTTCGTGCCTCAGTGCGCAATACAGACAGAGTGAACAACCTAACCTATCTCGCCTTCTTGGTATCAGAGCAAGACGCTCCATGGCCGGCGACGCCGCCGCCGCCTCTCCTCTCGACATGGATCCACACACACCTCTGCCTTCATCGTCTCGTTTCCCTCCAATCCCTCGGGCATCTCTCTCTCCTATCGGGCCTACAGACTCCCCTGCTACTCCAATCTCTGTCGCACCAATTTCCTCTGTCGAGCCGATCTCTGTCCCGATCTCTGTCGCCCCCATCTCCACAGCCCTAGCCCCGATCTCTGTCGCCCCCATCTCCTACCGCCCGCCCTCGATTCGCGACGACAGCATCCACCATTACGTCAAGTTCAAACTAGATGCCTCCGCCTCCAATCTCTCCAAATGGCGTCACTTTTTCCTCGTCGTTCTTGATCGCCACCACGCCCGCAGCCACATCGAACCAGGCAATGATCACCGCCACGCCGACGAGGAATGGCATCAAGACGACGTCGACATCGCCCTGTGGATTGTCACCACACTCTCGGACTCGCTGCAAGAGGTTGTCATGTCCGACAACCTGACGGCCTACTCTGCGTGGACGCGTCTCCACGAGTTCTTCTTCGACAACCAGGAGGCGCGGGCGCTGATGCTCTCCCGCGAGTTTCGGCAGCTCCGGCGCAACGACCTCAGCATCGATGAGTACTGCCGCCGTCTCAAGCAGGTCGCGGATGCATTAGGTGATGTGGGCGCCCCCGTGTCTGACCGCGATCTCACCATGCAAATGGTTGATGGTCTCGGCAAAAAGTTTGCCATACAGGCGGAGTTCATCGAGGGCACTCGTCCGTTCCCCTCCTTCAGCGCCGCCCATTCTCGTCTTCGCCTAGCCGAGATGAAGCTCGACGCCGCGGCCAAAGAGGAAGCTGCGGGCGCCCAAGCCCTTGCCGTGCAACATGGAGACCGCACCGGGAACCGATCTGATGCTGGAGATCGCGGCCACGGGCGTGGCAACCCTGGCGGTGACCGCGCCCAGCCAGGCGGTGATCGCGCGCATCCGGGCGGTGACCGCGCCCCTCAGGGCGGCCGCGGCGCGCCCCACTTCCAGCAAGGTGGCTACCAACAGCAGCAGGGAGGCTGGCGCGGTGGCTACCAGCAGCAGCAGCCGGGCGGCTGGCGCGGTGGCGCCGGCGGCCGTGGCCGCGGGCGCGGCCGTGGACGCGGAGACAACCACGGCAACTTCGGTGGACGCGGAGGTGCGCCCCAGCAGCCCTGGCTGGGGTATTTTGCCCCGATGGGCGCACCATTCCCTACCCGTCCTCCCTGGCAACCTCAGCAGATGCCGCCGCCTAGCATTCTTGGTGCCGCTCCGGGTCACCCTCACCAGGCATACCCCGTCTATCCTGCCAACTACGGGTCAGCCCCTCCAGTGTACCAGCAGCCTTCGTGGGACAATAATGCTATGGTGCAGCATGCCTCCAACTATGGCTCCGCCCTGCCTCCACATGGTGAATGGTTGATGGACTCCGGCGCATCGTCACACATCACAGGTGATCAAGGTATCCTTGCCTCGTCTCATTCTCCTTTAGAACATCAATCTCGACATATTGTTGTTGGTAATGGTTCACGGTTACCTGTTGTCGCCACCGGTACTGCTCACCTCACATCACGCCCTTTTAAACTCCACAATGTCTTAGTCTCACCACACATTGTCACAAATCTTATTAGCACTCGTCAATTTACTCGTGATAATGCTTGTTCTGTCGAGTTTGACCCATTTGGCTTCTCTGTGAAGGATCTCGCCACCAGGACAATGCTCATGAGATCCAATAGCTCTGGGGATCTATATCCTTTCTTCGGCAATCACAACAGCTCTTCCTCAGCTCTCTCGGTGACTGGCGACCTTTGGCATCGCCGTCTTGGCCACCCCAGCTCGAATGCATTATCTCATTTACCTCTCAAATTTCTTTCTGAATGTAATAAACCTTCACTTAGCACCTCCTTTTGTGATGCATGCCAACTAGGAAAACAAGCAAGACTTCCATTTGCTACCTCTCATTCTCGTGCTATTGCACCATTTGATTTAATACATTGCGATTTATGGACATCCCCTATCATTAGTTTCTCTGGCTATAAATATTACCTTGTGATACTTGATGACTACTCGCATTTTTCATGGACTTTCCCTCTACGCCAGAAATCGGATACTTGTGACACCTTGTTTGCCTTTTTTGCCTTCATCTCCACCCAATTTCACAAAACACTACGCTGCTTACAATGTGACAACGGTGGGGAGTTCCTCACCACACGCCTTCGCACCTACCTTACCCAACATGGCATCTCCCTACGCCTTTCTTGCCCATACACCTCCCCCCAAAATGGCCGCGCCGAACGTCTCATTCGAACCACAAACGACATTGTTCGCACCCTCCTATTCCAATCCACCTTACCACCTCCTTTTTGGGTAGAGGCACTTCACACAGCCACTCATCTTCTCAACATTCGTCCCTCTCGTGCCATCAACCACCTCACGCCCCATTTCCTTCTTCATGGCCAAAACCCCACGTATGATCACCTTCGCACTTTTGGATGCCTCTGTTTTCCCAACGCGTATGCCACTTCTGATCATAAACTCTCTCCCCGCTCGACTCGTTGCGTTTTTATCGGGTACCCACGCGAACACAAAGGCTATCGGTGTCTTGATCTGTCCACTCGCAAAGTTATTATCTCTAGGCACGTTATTTTTAACGAATCCTGTTTTCCCTATGTTTCTGCTGCAGATTCGGTCGCAAATCCGTCGCCCACAAACGATCCCGCCCAGCCACAGCTGATCCGCCTTGGATCTGCCGCTGATCCGCCTGGGATCCGTGCGCAATCATTGGCGCAATCAACCACTCAGCCAACAACCCGACCCCGCCTCCAGCTACCGCCCCCGCAGCCAACCACTCACCCACCGACACTGCATCACTCCGCCCCGCACCGCACCCACGCGCCCACGCGTTTTCCTGCATGCACGCCTGACGCGCCTGACGCGCCAACTCCCCTGGCCCCGACCGCGTCCTCGGGATCCACCGGTGGACAAGATGGACCAGGCGCATCCACCTCGGCCTCCCCGCCTTCTCCTGTCCGCATGCACCTTCCGCCCACTCCCAGGCCGCCACCTCAGCTGCATGCACTGCCACCCAAATCAATTCCGGTAGCTCCACCCATAAATGCCCACCGAATGTCCACACGCAGCAAACATGGGTATTCAATGCCTAAAACAATCTTTGACCTCCACGTCACCACACCAGTTTCTGCTATCCCTTCCTCGTACCGTGTCGCCCTCAAAGACCCCCATTGGCACAACGCTATGTTAGAAGAATTTGATGCTCTAATCCAGAATGACACTTGGTCTTTGGTTCCTTGTCCTGCAGGTGTAAATGTCGTGACGGGCAAATGGATCTTCCGCCACAAGTTCAACTCTGATGGCTCCCTCGCCCGTTACAAGGCTCGATGGGTGGTACGCGGATTTACTCAGCAGGCGGGCGTTGACTACGATGAGACATTCAGCCCGGTGGTCAAACCTTCCACTATTCGTGTTGTTTTGAGCATCGCCACCACTCACTCTTGGCCCATTCATCAGATGGATGTCAAGAATGCCTTTCTCCAGGGTGACCTCGAGGAAACAGTATACTGCCAGCAGCCCTCGGGCTTTGTTGACTCCACACACCCACATCACGTCTGCCGCCTCAACAAATCTCTATACGGTCTTAAGCAGGCCCCTCGCACATGGTTTAGCAGATTCACCACCTTCCTCAAGACACTTGGTTTTGTTGCCTCCCGCTGTGACTCCTCCTTGTTCATCCTTCACCGTGCCTCCACCACCGCCTATCTCCTCTTATATGTCGATGATATCATCCTCACAGCTAGCACCACTACTCTCCTCCACCACATTATTTCTTCCCTTCATGGGGAATTCCGCATGAGTGACCTTGGTGACATTCATCATTTCCTCGGTGTCAATGTGCATCGTACCACCACTGGGCTCTTCCTCTCACAGCAGCAGTATGCCCTTGAGATCCTCGCGCGCGCCAAAATGCTTAACTGCCATCCCATATCCACTCCCATAGACACCAAATGCAAACTTTCAGGTCACCATGGACAGCCTTTCTCTGACCCCACACTATACCGCAGCATTGCTGGTGCCCTACAGTATCTCACCCTCACTCGCCCTGATCTCTCATATGCTGTTCAGCAGGTCTGCCTTTTCATGCATGATCCCCGTGAGCCACATTTCAGTCTCATCAAGCGTATTCTCCGCTACATACAGGGCACTTCTCACTATGGTCTTCAGCTCTACACCGATTCCTCACGTGAGATCATCGCTTACTCTGATGCTGACTGGGCTGGGTGTCCTGACACACGCAAATCCACCTCCGGCTATTGTGTGTTCCTTGGCAGCAACCTGGTCTCCTGGTCTTCTAAACGCCAGCAGACGGTCTCTCGTTCCAGTGCGGAGGCCGAGTATCGTGCAGTTGCCAACTGCGTGGCTGAGTCCTGTTGGTTACGCCAACTTCTGCAGGAGCTTCATCGTCCAGCTTCTCGGGCCACTGTTGTCTATTGTGACAACATCTCCGCCACCTATCTCTCCACCAACCCTGTTCAGCATCAGAGGACCAAGCATGTGGAGATTGATCTACATTTTGTCAGGGATCGTGTTGCTCTCGGAGAGGCCCGTGTGTTACATGTACCCACCAGCTCACAGTACGCCGACATCTTCACTAAAGGACTGCCTACGAGTGTCTTTGAAGAATTTCGGTCCAGTCTTAACGTCATTGCTGGTGCCGTTCCGACTGCGGGGGGCTGTCAGATAACGTAGTCTGTACTAGGTCGTTATCCCATGTAACGTGTACATGTACATCTAGTCGTAGGCTAGTCCGGATCGATAGGATCCAGCGCTACGTGCGCTAGCGCTTCGTGCGCCTCTCCTGTGTATAACTGAACCAGGGCCTTCGTGCCTCAGTGCGCAATACAGACAGAGTGAACAACCTAACCTATCTCGCCTTCTGTAAAATGAATCGAAGCAGCGCCGCTGCCTTCCTTCCAAAAGATGTGATTCTTTGCAAAGAATCATATCAATCAAACGGGTGCTGTGTTCTCATTCACGCTAGGCCAGTGACCTGCTAGAATCGTGAAGTGGTGCAAAGTGCATTGCGTGTAGAAATTACACGTCCAAAGCTGCCTGAATACGTCGTCAGTAATTAAAGAAACGGACATCAACCAATGAAGATTATGTCGGAATCTCTCCTCGGAGGATGGTTGCAGGACGGGGATGAGGGCTTCAGGTGATCGCGTTGGGGACGGACGGCGAGGCTTTAGGCTTTAGCAGTGGCACCATGGAGCCACCTCCACTCGGACAGTGTCGAGGAAGCAGGTCAGCAAGACCCGTTCTGATCTCGAAGTACATGCTCTAGTGTGGTAGTTGAGCGAGCCTGGTGTTGGATGCGTGCCGACGACGAAGCGGTCGGACGCGGCGTTATGGATGGCGTAGCATCTACCTCCGCGTCGCACCAGGTGGGCCCGCGCGAGGCCGCGAGGGAGAGAGTGATTTCTGGTGCCTGCGGATGCGAGGCCATGGCCGGTGCGAGGGACAAGCAGAACGGTTGTTCTTCTGCTTCCGGGGCTTCCTCCCATGGCGTCGTAGGTATCGGCCACCCGGCGCCTGAGCGCTGTGAACCAGTTTGGGAGACAACCAGCAACCGGAAATACAGCACCGCGCTGGTATCTTTCAACTTCCCGTTGATTACGAGGATTCCCTTCCAAATCTGTTACGAGGAGATGGACATTGCTATGATGAAGGGACGGCAGGCGGGATCGGCGGCCCGAGCGGGGCGAAGAACGTGAGGAGCGGTTTTTTTTAGGTTCGTGTGCGCGGCTGCGGGGAACGATTAGGATGGGTTGCGAGCGGTTTCTCTATGTTTTGGTTTGCGCCAGTTCTCTCTGATTTTCGCACGCGATGACAGGGAGTAGGACGTACCATGGGACACGGACTCCACCAAGAACGCTTTAATAGTAAAGATACGATCTAGTCGGCGCCGTAACATCGATTAGCCGAAAGAAAGCACGTGGTGGGCGACTTGCATGACCGAATCACGTGTGATTAATTAGATTATGTGTTTAGTCTGGGATCAGAACGTAATTTTAAGAACATCGCCAAATCTTGTTTCTATTATTTGGACGCTCGTCAAATTGTAGCCTGCCGAGATGCTCGTTTGTACCCCATGTTTTTTCTCTGTTCTAGTATTGGTCAAACCATGAAAACGAAGAGTCTTCACCGATTTTTTTTTTTTAAACATAAGTCGTCGAGAAACACACTACTCGCACAAGTTCACGCACCCCTTCGTCCGCGGCTCCCAGGAAAAAGGCGATTAGGGCATCCGCCTCCTGCCGGCGGCTGTGGCCGATCTGCTCGGTCTCCCGTGGCCTAGGGCCATGGAGACTTGGTGGATCTGGTTACTTGCCGGCGGGAGGGCTCCGTTTTCAGCTGTTTTTTTGTGTTTTGTTAGGGTTTGTGTCCCATCGAGGAAGGCGAGGCGGCGGCTCCTTGAAGTTGGAATAAGATCCTCCCCGCCTAGCCCCCGTTTCGGTGATGCGTCTAACATCATCCGAGGGCGTGTGGAGGTGTGTCTCCGGCGGATCTCATGGGATTCGGTCGGCGTTTGTGTTTGGTGGATCCACTTGGATCTAGTATTTGTTCGTCTATGTTCGTGTGTCTACAAATTGGATTCTCCTGATCTACGCTTCTCTTCATCGGCGATGGTTGCTGGTCTGGTGCGTTGGTCCTTTGTGGCCGTAGCACGACGACTTCCCGACTGTCTACTACAACAAGGTTTGCCCGGCTCCGGCGACGGAGGGGCGATGACAGCGGCGCGCCTTCGGCTCGCTCCAGTGCTTTTAGTCGTCGCTAGGTGGTCTACGGACCTGGATGTAATTTCTATTATTTCTAGTGTTCTTTATACTACCATGATTGTTGATGAATAGATTGGAAGTTTTCTCAAAAAAAAAAAAGAGAAACACACTACTCTTCTGTGGAGTAAACATGGAGTCAGACCAGACAAGACTGTACAACTCTTCCACCCTATTTGTAAGCACAATTTCTCCGAACCAAAAATAGTGTCAACTAATATATTAGTAATCATTGACACTAGTATAAAGAAATTTAAAAGTACTGTTTCCGACTCAAAATAATTGGCATGCATCTGTATACATGACAATTTATTTTCAGAAGGAGGGAGTAATAAAAAAATCATAATAGGTTTTTTATACCATCTATCGACTCCTACAAACACTGGAGCAAGTCAAAGACGCACCGTCATTATCGTCCTCCCCGGAACCGGGAAATAAGAAGTCGTCGTGTTAAGCCTATGTAGGACCAGCATAGCAGAGTAGCAACCATCGCAAATAAAAGTGATCCTAAATTAGAAGAGTCAAAGCCTGCAACCACATCGACGGATACGAAAAGGGAGCATATCCAGATATTGCCATAAGAGAGAGCGAGCACACGACAACTGATGGAGGGATAATAACCCGGTAGGCTAATGTCAAGGTGTAACTCGGCCCAAAGGGAGCTGCGCAAGACCCGGTTTAGGGAAAAGGAGTTTCTAGAAGGCTCAAGAGTGTAGGCCTCGCAACCCGGATTGTGGGTTTCGATAAGGAAGCTTAGGGTTTGTAAGCGGTACCCGGATAGGACTCCGATTCTGCCTTGGACAGGAAGCCAGGGAGCCCGGATATTATATAAGCCGGCTCCTAGGGTTAGATTACACACACAAGATTCACCAGCTATTCGAGTATCCCCTGTAATACCAGAGTTGAGATAATAAATCTAGAACGGAGACTCGGCGACTTGATTGCCGGCTACCAGATCGTTTCATCAGCATGATTTCCCCTGAGCAAAACCCTCTCGCAAACACCAGAGTCGAATTGGCCCAAGATAATTTACCCCCGGTAACGTCTGCCGTGATTATCCCACGACAACAACAGCCACACACAACGAATGCAAATTTATGTGGAATATTAGAGAGCACACGGAGGGGTGCACTTGAATCCGGAGAGGATTCCAGCGCCGACCATCCCCCAAGGATGGTCTGGAGCGGGAGAATGAAATTATCCGCCGTCGGGAGGAGCTGCTGGAGGACCTCAGCATGCATCGGGCCTTCACGCTAGACTCCCGCCACTGGGACACGTGGTTCACGGATGAGTACGACCTCCTCCATCGTGCCTTCTTCGGGGCACGCACCGCACGGGGGCCCGCAGTCCCTGCCGGAGAACCTCCCACGGCGCCACATCCGCCGAGCCGCTTTTGGGACAATGCGCATCGGCAACCTCCCGCGCCTCCCGGTCAAGGAGGAGGACGAGGACCTCCCCGACGAGGTCACTCGAGTGGGAGGGCCTGGGCATGGCCCTCCACGACTCTGCTATGAAGGCCAAAGAGAGACAGGAGGAGGAGGACCGCGAGGTCGTAGGGGCGCTGGAAGCTGTGGCGGCGGCAGAGGCAGCCCTGGCTCGGGCGGCGGCCTTGCAGGAGGACCGCGCCAGGCAGACGGCTGAAGAGGAGCGGTTAGAGGCGATGCGCGCTGTCCCAAGTGGTCCCGACCACTCTTAGGGCAGTCCTGGCTGCGGACTAGGCCACCACCAGAACTGCCGGAGTCGCCACCGGCTCCTACCCAGCCGGCTACGCCGCCGCGCCCTTCCGGCCTGACCGACCAACTCTTCAGCGAGTCCGACTACATCATCCTCGATGATGATGAGTAGTTCCGGCAAGCGGTGGCCGGCCTAGCTTAGGGTTTTATTTTTTTAATGTATAAACTGGCCGTTTGTGACCCCCACCCCCTGAAGTAAGCAGCCACGTATGGCAGTTTCTATTTTCGCCGTGTCGCTCCAATGGGACCGCTGCTCAAACGGACACATGTGTCTTGTTTTTGTCTGAGCGTAAGGATGCCTAACCGTGTGTCCACCACATAGGCATGGGAATGCTCTGATCTTTTCGCCTAAAATCAAAGAAATACCCCTTCTCTCCCAAATTAATTGTCTTAAAATTGGACAAATTAAATACATCTAACACAAAAATATGTATAGATATCCAGTTTTGTCCAATTATTAGACAATTAATTTGGGATAGAGCAAGTATTTTTTTTTCCATTGATGCCGTACGTGGCGCGAGTTCTCGCTCGCGGTCGACATGAGAGACAGCGACCGCCCGCCACGAGTCCGTTCCGTCCTGGGTCTCGGTCGACCGATCCCACGTCCGCGCTTTTTCCACGCCGGCGGACGATTCGGGCTCCACCGCTCTATTGGACAAACTTGCGCCGCGAGCCCGCGACAAGGCGTGGTGCTCTTTACGTTCGGTTCTTCGGCCGGTCTCCACGTACGCCAAAGTAACCAGCAGCGTGGTGGCAGAAGAAGCGTAAAACATGTGCCAGCGGATAAGCACGTACGTGTGCTAGCCGCCGGAAGCTGGAGATAAAAGTGGTGAGCTAGCCGGCGGATGCCGAGCTTGCAACTGCGGTGACCGTGACACGAGCTGTGGCCGTTTCCGGCGCTTCACAATCTCTCCAAAATTGCGTTCCATTTCCGGCGCTTCTCAATCTCTCCAAAATTGCGTTGCATGCTCGTCTACAGACTCCACCACTCCGCACAAAGACGGCAAGAAAACGGCCGGTATGGTTCCTGCCGACCTGCAGGAGCCCTTTTCACCTCTCACCACTTTCACGTAGTGTACTAGTATAATTTTTCGTAAATGGCAGATTTTCACCGCTCAGAAATTTTCAGCAACGTGTGTTAAGATGACGGTTTTTACAGATCAAACCTACTCCATCCGTTCGGAATTAGATAACTAGGTTTTGTCTAAGTAGGAAGGTATCTTTTAGTATATAGATACATCTCTATTTGGTCAAACACAAGTCATCTAATTCTGAACGGAGGGAGTAGGTCAGAGTCTCCGATCTCGGTTAGACGGTCCGCGTATATGTTCCGAGGTTTTACATATGGTCCACAGAATGACGAGCCGGTTAGAATAAAGGGCAGCATCACGCTAGACATAGACGGTTTCAGTTTGTACCCGACTCTTCATTAACCGGAGGGTCCATTGGCGGTTGCACTTTTTTTTTTGCACCATTCTTAAGTCGGTTATTTAAACCTTCACGGAATTTTGCAGTCTGCTTGGGATGGAACAAATGGATGGCAAATATGCCAACTGTTTTGAGATTATTCCAAATATTTAAACTATGCAACGAATTTGTAAATATATTTATAATTAAGCTTAACTCTATTGCATAACGCGGAGTTTACGACATGAATTAACGGTGCATGAACCAAAGGGTAGAACATTCGAATAACGTCACAACAACACAACTTGGAACATCATGATCACTCTGTAAGTATATATACGTTGTCATATGTCATCTGGCCCTTCAGCCATCACCTTCTGAACTAAGAAATGACACATATCGTCATGCAACATTCGTTGCTTGCTGATCGCCACTTGCTTGCCGTCGAGTTCCGGATGTTGTTGATAATTTTTACGGTCTAATGAGCATGATATAAAGCACACAAAATCTTAAGATGTTCGGAAAATGAAAATAGAATTTTTTTTTTACTACCTCCGATTTCGTATCCAGGGACCAAGCCATCATCAAATTGATATGATGGGTAACATAGAACCCGCTGAACTGCATATTTTGGTGGTAGAACTGGTCATGATACACACTAAACTTGTTGAAATCCGATGAGTGTTGGTGGCACTAGGCAAAATAGCGTACATATATAAGACTTTTATATCCAACAGAAAAAACAGAGCTAATGCATTAGAATGTGGCACGTGGAAACTAACATAATATTTCAGGAGGTGGGTAAATCTGATATAACCCTTCTGACTTATAGGTTCATTTGACACTGAGAAAGTCGAATGCTGTAATGGAGTAATAACAACATTAATTAACATATGGATATCGTCTGATGTGTATATATTAAACATGATATGTCTGTGCAGTATGTGGTCGCCATTGATCTTATGATCTGGATGAGAATCAAGATAATACACATCACCTTTTACAACTGAGATGGCGATAAGAATGCACCGATCCCTACAAAATATGTACTTAATTTAAGTTACTAGTGAACTGAATCAATGGTTTGTAATCATAGTTTAGATAATGAATACTCTACCTTCCCATGAATGGACATAGGATTAGAACGTTGTCCTCGATATTCTCCATCGTATGGATGAAGTAATCCTCGACATGCCTCTCCTCAAGATCAATCACTTGTTTCGAAGTACGAGCAAGGTCCATGACGACTACTTTAAGGGATATTCCCTCGTCTGACTCATACATTTCCTCCATAATAAGCATATAAGTATTAGTAATGTGTATATATAGATTTAGTTTCATCGGTAAAAAAAAACTTGTGTTTACTAGTATAGATATGGAAGCATATATTGAGGGTAAGTATTTACAGCGTGAAACATCTCAGAATGGTGTCGTCCAAGGATGTCAACCGCATCATGTTTAACATGGCATCCCACGTGACCATGAACTGACCAGCGTCCTCTTCATTATGAATATCTTTGTAATTGACTATAATTTTCGTGTCATCCTCTTTGGCCCAAATGTTGGTCTCCAAATTCAGCGTAGCCACACGGATAGCTTTGCACATCTTCAGCTGCTTAATATTCTTCTAGACTCTTGTTCTCATGTCTGCAATGCTATGCCCCCCTGCCTGATAGACAACATATTTTGGCCCCAGCTCCTATGAGGGGTATTTTCCGAGCAACATGACCCTTCACAATGAACTGGGACGTCATCTTTAACTCCACAAATTGGATCCACTGATCATAAATGATATACGGATATGCTGTCACAGACTCATTTTCGAGTGTACGTATTCTGTCACGAGCTTGATTTTAAAGTTCCTCCATGTTGTGCCAGCACACTTTAGAGCCACCCATGAGCCACCCGTTCTGCACAGAACCTGCTGCACGGAGGATGGACGAAGTAGCTAAGGATCTCGTTTGTGATATTGTTCCGATGCGTCAGTGATACATCCTTCCAGGTAGGAAGGAGGATATAAACTCGTTCCCGACCGACGATACAACAAATGGTCCTGAACTTTTTTCTAACTATCTCTGGCTGAAACGGAGCTACGATAATGGGAAAGATTGATGTGGCGTTCATCACCAACAGCGGCCGTCTGGATGACTTCCGACTATTATGCTTGCAGGTTATGTATCGTTGTGCACTTGTCGAAATTCAATGCTACAGCCACATTTGTAGAATTGATTCCAATGAGAAAACCTACTATATGGGAACCAAATAGTTAACATGCTGATGACAACTAAATTAAAAAAACAAGTTCGTAACTAGAAGCAGTAATATAGAGCAAACATATCATGTAAATGGGAACTAATTAAAATGTTGATAACTAGTTTAACATAGTACTTGAAGTAATATATTTTTCCGATGCATGTTTTCAGTTGGGCAAGGTGAGAAGTGATGAGTTGGGAGTACCAATTACGAAGAAATCAACAAGGGGATTAACAGATGATGCAGAAAACTTCACATTATCGGTGATAGCGCGTTCACACCGACTTTCTCGCCAATGTTTGGTGCGACGAAATTGACCGTGGTGTTCGATGCGTCCATCGCACACATAGTGGCGGGAAGACCGCGTCTTTGGCGACGTAATCGTCCACGGTGGGCTCGTCAGGTGCGGGGGTTCAATCTAGGAGAGCGCCGCGTGGGAGCGACCGCGCTCTAATGTCTACGCACGCTACTATTCTTATAGACACTGTTGGGCTTCCAAGTGCAGATGTTTGTAGAACAGCAACAAGTTTCCCTTAAGTGGATCACCCAACGTTTATCGAACTCGGGGAGGAAGAGGTCAAAGATATCCCTCTCAAACAACCCTGCAATTACAATACAAGAAGTCTCTTGTGTCCCCAACACACCTAATATAATTGTTAGTTGTATAGGCGCACTAATTTGGCGAAGAGAGAGAGTAAAATACAAGTAGTATGTATGATTATAAGTAGTAAGTGCAATTTGAAATAAAAATGGCAGGAAGCAAACATGTAGTAGAACTGATTGTAAACGGTGTTTCAATGCGTAGAAACAAGGCATAGGGATCATACTTTCACTAGTGGACACTCTCAACAACAATAACATAATTGAATGCGTAAATATCTCTCTGCACTACGCTACTCCAAACCAATCTACGTTCGAATAACAAACACCAATCAATGCGTAGGGCTGTAACAACGCTCCTCAAGTCTGTATTCCCTCTCTAAGGTATTGCTACACTTTGTTGGAAACCCCAAGAGGAGGGTTTGATGAGCATAGCGGTATGAATTTCCCTCAGTTAAGAACCAAGGTTATCAATCCAATAGGAGGAAGAGGATCTCGGGAAGGTTGATTCCACTGACGGTGGTGATGGCGCCTCACCGGTGTCAGCAACAACGTGGAACCTGCACACAACACAACCAAAATACTTTGTCCCAATGGTACAGTGAGGTTGTCAATCTCATCGGTCTTTCTGAAAACAAAGATTAGACATATAGTGTGGAAAATGGTGTATGCTTGCAGTAAGTAAAGAAAGCAAAAAATTGTATTGGTTTGTTTAACAGTGTAAGAAAATGCACCGGGGTTCATAGGTTCACTAGTGATGTCTCTTTAGAAAGATAGCATGCTAGGTGAACAAATTACATCTGGAAAATTGACAAATAAAGGTTGCACCGTAGTGCATATTATAACATGATGACTACTATGATATTTAGTGCGGGCATTACAAAAATATACATAGACCGAAATCCCGCATCTATGACTAATAATTCACCCTCAGGTTATCATTCAAACCCCCTTACGTATTAAGTTGTCAGCAACAGATAACTACATTAAACAATGTGTGTAATGTAAGCAATGATTGTACACGCGGGCACTCACACCGCTTTTTTCTCCCTAGTGGCAACAGAACATCCTCCCCCGTCACGTTTCTGTCACTCGAGCACAGGCGAAAAGGAGGCATGAACCCACTATCTAGCATAAATACTCCCTCTTGGAGTCACTAGCAACTACTTGGCCAGAGAAACCACTAGCAACGGAAAGCATGCAAGATCAAAAATAACATATGCCATAAAGACTATAATCAACTTGGCATAAGTTCAATATTCATCGGATCCCAACAAACACAGCATATAGAATTACATGAGATCAATCTCGATCATGATAGGCAGCTCACAAGATCTAAACATGGAGGCATATGAGGAGAAGACAATCATCTAGCTACTACTATGGACCCGTAGTCCAAGGATGAACTACTCTCGCATCACTCCGGAGGCAGGCATGGTGATGGAGAAGTCTCCGGTGATGATTTCCTCTTTGGCAATGTCGTGGTATCGTTCATGGCAGCACCAAAAGGGAGATCCTAGAGGTGTTTAAGGAGGGGATAGACTAGCAAACGGTGGCTTGGCGTGGGATTGGATAACAAGCGTGTAGACACACGATATACCCAGGTTCAGGGACCTCTTGTCGAGGTAAAGCCCCTACTCCTGCTTTTCTCTCTTTTCTATTGATGTACATGTTACAAGATTGTTCTCTGAGCTTTCAGTCTCTCGAAGGTGGAAGGAAAAGGGGCTCGGTCTCCTGCTACTGAGGCCTGGCCAGCCCTTATATACTGTCGGTCTGGCCGGCTTACAACTGGGCCCGGCTAGTACGAGACCAGCCGGGGAGATTCTTGGCACAAACGCCTTCGTCCTTTGGTCCTTGCGCCCGGTTGGTGCCGTACCGTGCATCATAAGCTGGCAGCGCCTTGCCCATCTTGGAGTACCCGGTTGCCCGACTGCCCATGCCTCTGTACCGTGCTCGTACGCTGGGTACCCTGAGCCCATGCGGCTGGTACCGGGTGGAGTGGGCAGGTACCGTCTATCTTGAGTTGATATATCGTGGGCCTTACGCTGGTACAGCCCAGCCCATGCTGGAGTACCCCGAGCAGCCGGAGAGTAGTTGTACTTTGCCGCGTAGGGTGGCACTGTGGCCCTCGTGAGCCTAGGAGTTGGCGTGTTGGCCATGCACCTCCGTACTGGTTGACCTTAGTGAGCAGCCGGAGGGCAGCAACGCTCGGCTGGTTAGTTCGGTTGTTTCTTCCTGCCGTCTGCCCAGCCGATAGGCGGGCATCTGCCTCCGTCCGGATGGAGCGTAGAGGCTTGATCGCGAGCCTACGCACTTGCGATATGGAACGCAGGCATCCAGCCTCTCTTACCCGCTTTGTCAATGCACCCGGGGACCATTCCCCCGACACTAGCCCCCGAACATGTGGGAGTTAAGGAGCCGGTGCGCCAGGTGCGAATCTCCCGTCTGTTCTTCCGGCCTTTGCTGGCTCCCCTAGCCGGTGAGGCGTATGATGCCTAGGCATCTTCGCGGGGCCGGCTTGGGGTGATGTCACGGTTCGCCCGGGAGACGTAGATGATGACGCGAAGGGTCGCGTGGGCCTGCGGCCGTAGTCAAGTCGATGTCGTCCCTTCGTTTCTCGCACTGGGATCTTCTGTGGCTTGAAGAGCCGTTGCAGATCTTTTGCGGCGCACTACCCGCGACCCCTCGTTTCTCGCGCCACGTGGAGCGATTGTGGGCAGCGGTTTCGCCACCCGCCGCGCATCCGTCGGCCCCAGGCCGCTATAAGTAGGGGCGAAGGACCCGTTCGGATTCTTCTCCGCCACTCCTCCATTCTCGAGCGCTTCTCCCTCTTTTGCGCCCTTTCTACTGCTCGCTGTGCCGCTGCTGCGTACCGGCCTTCAACCTCCTCCACACCTTCAGCGAGGTCCATAGCCGGCTCGAGAAGGGCGATGGCCGTCGCCGACGAGGCGCCAAAGAAGGGCTGCTGGGCGGGCTCTTGCGTGACGCGGGGGGACCTCCGCCACTACCGCGCGAGGCATGGCCTTCTTTGGCCCAGCGTCGACGGTGGCGGTGACGAGCTGCACCCGCACGGAGGAGACCGAGCTCGACGAAGGGATCCGGACGGTGCTGCGCGCGTCACCGAAGTTCGAGCCGTCGATGCAGCCGCGGCCGAACGAGCACGTGTTCTTCCTCACCCACCTCGACCGCGGACTCGTGCCCCGGGTGAGTGTCTTCATCATCGCCTTCCTCTCCAACTTCGGGCTCCAGATCCACCATCTGGGGCCCAACGCGATGACGTACCTGGCTTACTTTGTAAGCATGTGCGAGAACTACCTGGGCATCGTGCCCAGTCTGGATCTGTTCGTCCGCCTGTTCTTCCTCAAGGGGGGAACCGAGGTGGCGCAGGGGCCACTGGTGAAGTGCGGCTGCGCCATTATCGTGGCCCGGCAGGGCACCTATCTGCCCCGTCTGACCCTAGTCGAGTCGGCGCGAATGTGGTAGCATACGTACTTCTACGTCGAAGACCTGCAGGGCGGCGAGCAGATCGGCCTCGAGCCCTTCGCCGACCGGCTGCCCAGCTCCGCCAACTGGACGGATAGGACCCGGGGCAACACGCGGGAGTGCGAGGAGACGGTGGCCCGGATCCAGGAGCTCGTCATCAACAGCCTGACCAGCCAGGATTTAATGCTCACGTGGATGGCATCCCGGTTGATTCTCCTTCGCCACCGGTCGCACAAGATGTGCTTCACCTCCGGGTAGAATGACCCCAACCGGCTGGGACGGGAGGACGCCGACTGGGCGTGGCTGCAGAACCAGATGCGCGCCCTGGCGCCCAAGGAGGTAGTGGGAGAGCACTGGGAGTACGGCGTGCAGCCCTACAACCGCCAGCGTCGCCCTCCCCAAATAATAATCTTCTTCGCCCGGCTGGTCCTCTTTGTCTTTTCTTCCGGTTCGTTTTCCTTGTCTTTTCCTCCGGCTGATTCTTGACATCTTGCGGTGGGTTCTAGCTCTTCACGATCCACCTCACGGAGGACGGGCCTGACGGCCCGCAATTCATCGCGGATCTGCCGCTGCTACCCCTTCCATCCCAACCGGCGGCGGATGCCACGGGAGGGGCGGAGGAGCAGCCTGCGCCAACCCGTGACGGTAAGCACCCCGGACCGGACGATGAAGTCATTGATCTCGACGAGGGTTCTGACGTCGATCCGCCGGCTTCTTCGCCAGCTCCGATCAAGCGGCACCAGGGCTCCGGCTCGAGAAGGCGGCAGAGGTGGACCCGAGGGCTAAGCGCAGACGCGGTGCGTCGCCTCCGGCTGGGAGCAGCCGGCGGCTGAGGAGGGGCCCGCCTCCCGTCGTGTCGGGGTAAGCTTTCTCGTATGCTTTTGTTCCTTCTCCCGTAAGGCGCGTTTTCATACTTGACCGCCAGTTTCTTCTTCGTTGCAGGGAAGCAGTCCCTTCCAGCCCGATGCCGACTCCGGTTCCCTCGCCGGCCCGGTAGGTCGCCCCTCCGACCGTGGAGACGTTGGACGCGGCGGGGGGTCAGGTTGTCGTTGCCGCGGCGGCCCTGGCGAACCCGCCGCAGTCGGAAGCCGCCCCGAAGTCGGAGGCGGTGATCGAGCCGCAGGCCGCCACGCCGGTGCCCACCACGGCCGTGGCGTCGCCTGCCGATCCTGTCCCGGCCGCTCCAAGTGCTGCACTCCCGCTGATGTCCTCCTGCACTACGCTAGCGGTGGTGACGACCTCCTCTGGCGCGTACCGGGGCCTGGGCATGTCGCCTTCCTTCATGGCGCCGACAGGGGCTTTCCCCTTGCCCTCCGCGTCCGGCTCAACGATGCCGGTGGTCCGACCACCGGCTGCCAGGACCATCCGGGTCTCCATCAAACCGCTTGACGTCGGGCGGTCCCTAGAGAAGGACTTGGAGGCGGCAGCGGCGACGATGGCGGTCTTGGCAAAGGATCTGGCATTGGCGGTGGAGGCCAGCGAGGTTACCAACGGGCTGATGTAGGTACAGGTTCCTTCGTCCGTCTTAATCTTGGCAGGTGACCGCGCGACGTGCTCATCCTCTTGCTTTTTTTGCCTCGGGACGCCTACCACCAGGAGGGTCGCGTCCGGAATGCCGGCCAACTGGTCATGAGTAAGTTTCCTCCCCTCAATCTGTCGGTTTTGCTTTCCCTGGGTGGGGCTGATGTGCCTGCTTTCTTTTGCTCCGCAGAGGAGCTCAACGAGCTGAAGGAGGCGATGAAGAACTCCATCCCGGCTGCCCAGGCGGCCCGGATGCTGGATGAGCGCGACAAGCAGCACTCTAGGCCACCATCGACCTCCATTGTCGCGCCGATCAGTCGTACGCCTACCGAGCCGTGGCGGCGCGCCTGGCCACCGCCCTCGCGACTGTCTAGTTGGATCATGCCGCCGCCATGACCAGCCAGCGGGAGGCCTTCCGGCCACTCGAGCTGGAGCTGGAGAAGACGAGGAAGGACAAGGAGGACGCGGTGCAGCCCCTCCAAGACCAGCTCGACCTTATCAGCAGTGCCGCCACCGGTATGTTGCTCCTTTTCCGTCGGTTGTGAGGCGGCGTGGGCTTTCCCGCCTGAGCGTTGCTTTCGTATGCAGGTTACTACCCGGAGGTGGACGACGTCCTTCGCTGCAGCCGCTCCCTTGACCTCAACGTGGCCGCGGACGCTGAGGCGGTGACCAGCTGGGAGCCCACCGCAGAGGACCAGGTGGCCGCCCTTGGCGAGGAGGCGAAGGCACTGCTGGAGGCCGGGCAGGCCATCTTCTCGACGGTCTGGAACGACGGTGATGCCGGACAGCATGGCGGACTTGGCGACGCATCTGCAGGAGGTGCCCGAGGTTGTTGACCGCCTCGGGGAGTCGGCGGCACGGTCGGGTGCCGAGATGGCGCTAACCATGATCATGTCATGGTTCACCCGCGGCTTCGACGAGGCGGGCCTCAAGCGCATGACCCGCGGCTTCCGCCAGGGGACGAGCTTCGAGTCGCTCCGCGTGCTTCCGGGTGTTCGCCAAGCCGCTAGCCGGCTGGGCGGCTACGTGTACTTCCACGCCTTCTTTCCCGAGGAGCCGGAGGAAGATGTAGCCACGCAGCCGGAGGTGTCTGCCGATGCCGCGGCTGGGGCCTGAGTCAAGAACCCATCCGCGGTGGTGCCTCCTGCTCCTTCTGCCTCGGCGCCGGCTGCTGGTGAAGAGTCTTAAAGGGCCGACTGAATCCTCGGGATGCCGAGCGTAACTGTTTTACCGTATGTCTTGTGACGTTTGTCCCCGGGATGTCGGGTGGAACTGTAGTAATTTGGATATTTTTTCTTCATAAGTGCTGAGTGGTTTGCTCCTCTTATTGCTTGTTGTTTGTTTTCCATCCTTTTTCTTTACCCGTTGATGGCGTTCTAGCCCGCCCACCTTGTATAGCCCCCGAGATTGCGGCCGGCTGCCCTAGCCAGGCGGGCCTGATCTCAAAACACGGTGAGCTGAAAAAGTTGGCCGATTGCGCCTTGTAGCCGGGTAGCTGCTGTTCTGTCAAAAAAATTAGATTGTTAAATCGTTAGTTATCAAAGCAGAAAGTTGATGGGCACTTCTCACTTTTAGTTATTTGTCTTAGGGGAAAGTCGCGCTAGTTCAGCGGGCAGGGTTTAGCGTGTGTGTCCCTTGCCGTCTGGTCCCTGCTCTTGCCAACGTGTCAGCCGGGTTGCGTCTACAGCTTGAACCAAAGAGGGGGGCCGTCTTATCGGGGGCACAGTGGCGAATGGCCGCGTGGTCGAACTTGGGAAAGTTTTTTGTTGTGTCGCTCGGCGACCGGCTTTGCCTTGGTCCTTAGTCGTTTGGTTTCGTGTATCGGTTGTTGGGCTTGTGCTCTGGCCGGCTGAACTGCCGGGTTGCGGTCTGCAGCCTGATCCGCAGAGTTAGCTATCGGTGCCGGGTACGCTACTTGTTCGACTAACTTCATGGGCGCGGGACGGTTGCTTTTGCCAGTTGGTGATGTGAGTTTAGCGAATGTGGTGCAAAGGGCGGGCCTCCCAAGCGGTCAGCTTCAAGGTGCCGGCTGATTTTATTGATAACCGGGGTACATGGTGTTACACTTAGGCGTGGAACAGACATAGTAGCTCTGCGTTCCACGGGCGCTCCGTCTCGTCGTAGGAGGTGTCCGCCTTGTCCTTGCGCGGCTCTCATACGTCGACGAGGTAGTAGGCGTTGTTGCTCAGAGCCCGACTGATGAAGAAAGGGCCCTCCCAGGGGGAGGATAGCTTGTGGAGGCCCTTCGTGTCCCGGATCAGCCGGAGTACGAGGTCGCCTTCTCGGAAGGCGGGCGGCCTGATCCTCCGGCTATGATACCGGCGGAGGTCATGTTGGTAGACGGCCGATCTGGACAGGGCCAGGTCGCGTTCTTCCTCGAGCAGGTCCACCCCGTCCTGGTTTGCCCACCTTGCATCCTCCTCGGTATACATGATGGCCCAGGGGGAGTCGAATTTTATGTCCGCCGGGAGGACGGCTTCCACGCCGTATACAAGGAAGAAAGGCGTGTAACTGGTGGACTGGTTAGGTGTTGTCCTCACACTACTAGGAAAAGGCATATAGCCGCATCCCATAGCGCCGGCGCACATGCATTCGTCTCCGCCAGCAGTAAGTACCGCCGGCGCGCAAAATGGGCATTCGCCGGTGCTAGCGCGTTACCCCCGGCGCGCACGCAACGCCCCGCGCCGGCAGTAAAGGCATGCCACCCCCGACCCTCTGATAAACGTACCCCCGCGCCCAGCTTCCCCGCGCGTCGGCGGTAACTGCACTTACCCCCGCCGCTTGTGTGGCCACTGCGCCGGCGGTAACCCTGCACTTACCCCCGGCGCGCCTGCATGCATACGCGCCGGCGGTAAGTCCAGGATTTTTCTCTCCACACAGCCCCTGGGAACCGCATTTTTAGTTTTCTTAAACCTAAACAAAAATGATAAAATGTTCAAAAAAAATAAAATCCTTTGATCTATGGGTAGGTTGTAGTGTCTAGTTGATATAGAAATTTTGAAATATTCCATTTGACCTTTTATGCAAAATTTGAAAATAAAACATAAACGGGCATAACTCTTGCATACGACGTCGAAAAAACGCGTTTAATATATCAAAAAAAATCGTGAGCCAGGCCGGTGACGACGCGGCCTCTGCTCACGGATGAAGGTTATCCCATGCAGAACTCAGACCCAGCCGTCGCCATCTGCCCCACGGTGGGCCCCAACTGTCGTGGTATCGTTCACGGCAGCACCAAAAGGGAGATCCTAGAGGTGTTTATGGAGGGGACAGACTAGCAAACGGTGGCGTTGGCGTGGGATTGGATAGAAAGCGTGTTGACACACGATTTACCCAGGTTCAGGGCCCTATTGTTTAGGTAAAGCCCCTACTCTTGCTTTTCTCTCTTTTCTACTTATGTACAGGTTACAAGATTGTTCTCTGAGCTTTCAGTCTATCGAAGGTGGAAGGAAAAGGGGCTCGATCCCCTGCTACTGTGGCCTGGCCAGCCCTTATATACTGTCGGGCTGGCCGGCTTACAACTGGGCCCGGCTAGTACGAGACCAAACGGGGATATTCTTGGGACAAACGCCTTCGTCCTTTGGTCCTTGTTCCCGGTTGGTGCCGTACCGCGCACCGTACGCTGGCAGCGCCTTGCCCATCTTGGAGTACCCGGTAGCCACTCCCGGCTGCCCGACTGCCCATGCCTCTATACCGTGGCCGTACGCTGGGTACCCTGAGCCCATGCGGCTGTTACGGGGTGGAGTAGACAGGTACCGGCTAGCTTGAGTTGATATATCGTGGGCCGTACGCGGGTACGGCCCAGCCCATGCCGGAGTACCCTGAGCAGCCGGAGAGTAGGTGTACTTTGCCGCGTAGGGTGGCACTGTGGCCCTCGTGATCCTAGGAGTTGGTGTGTTGTTAATGCCCCTCCGTACTGGTTGACCTTAGTGAGCAGACGGAGGGCAGCAACGCTCGGCTGGTTAGTTCGGTTGCTTCTTCCTGCCGTCTGCCTAGCCGGCAGGCGAGCATCCGCCTCCGTTCGGATGGAGCGTAGAGGCTTGATCACGAACCTGTGCACTTGCGATGTGGAACGCAAGCATCCAGCCTCTCTTACCCGCTTCGTCAATGCACCCAGGGACCATTCCCCCGACAGGCAGGGTGCCGGGAGACAGCTTCTGTCGCACCCGGACTTCTAAAGGATACTCGCCGTTCCGTTGAACAGTAGTAGATTGGATTACGGGGCTTACCGGCACCCGCGTCCTCTTACGAGTAGGCCAACACACGTATGTGTGACAACCAACCCCTACCTGTTCAGCGTCAACGTAAACTATCCCATAGAAATCAGGATACTTCCATTGACGTACTTCAAAACATACACACATGGTACGTCAACGGCATTGGAACAAGTGATATCACAACAGATCTCTACGACACAAAAGATTAAAATAAGTTGCAAATAGCTCTCATTAGAGCAGAGATAGCAAATACAATCATCGAGAGGACACATGTCCCAGCAATTCATCATTACATCACAGCGGAAGCATCCAAAATGTCTGAGTACAGACAAGATCCAAATAGGCCTAAGAGGCCGGAAACGAACAGACGGAGCCCATCCACGAAGTCTCGGATCCTGCCCGGGTCCGCTATCTACTCGTCAGCAGTCTCGTCAAACTCCACGTAGTAGCCACCATGTAGATCCTCGGAAACGTAGTCTGCGGAAACCACAGCCCCAAAGGGGTCAGTACATAAACGTACTGGCAAGTAAGACTCACAGTTCACCAAAGTGTAGCCCGTCAACACCAAGCACAGATGCTTTGGGTTCAACGGAAGAAAGGGGTATATGAAAGATGCTGCAACTGGCTGCTCTAACCAACTACAGAAACATACTACAACTTCCGGCTAACAGAAAGGAGATAAGATCGCGTATCGTAACCAACCTATCAACTAACTCCAAACAAACCCATCCTGGATCTCGCCCCTTATCCAAAGAAGCAATCCGAGGATAACTCACACAGTTGAATTAATGATGGTTCAGATTATTGTGTCAATAAGCCTATTACTAGTCAAGTTGTTAATCATTGGGTGTAAGGTTGTTAATCATTAGGTTTAAGTTATCCTGAGTACTTGTTAGCCAGTACTTTCACCAAGTAGTCCATAACCGCGGAAAACACGGCTTCTCGAGAAGATTTATCCCTGCGGGGGTGCACCAATTTGGCCGTACACGTAAGAATATCCCGCCAGACGGGAATCAAACCCACCAAGCGAGGTACTCAACACAACCCAACTCTTCTTCGCATCAAGCCCAAAGAACCTTGGGCGCACGGCTAATCGAGCCCCGAAGAAAGGGGACCCTCATAGCACTCTAAGAACGTGTCCCCCTATATGCCGACTACAAAAGTTCCACCCTGGCCTGGGCTCGCAAAAACATGCATGCGGCAAATGGAAAACACGAACTAAATGAGGCGATTTGGACGAGATGCGAATCAAATCAAATTGAGGGGGGCGCCCATACTCGCTTCCCACATGCGGTTAGTGCGCTCATCATGGATCAGTAGACAAGACCCTTTTCCTATTAGGGTCGACACTAGCAGGCCTCAAAACCACACAGGGCCTCCTGCCGGTGCCTTATCATCAAATTATTATTAACAATAACATTAGCATGATTCATTGTTTAACATCGAGCCCCCAGAACATAATGAAATAGGAACAGAAAGTAACGGGTAACAGACTCGAGCAAAACAACCCTAAGCATGCTAGTAAGACACGGGCAACAAGCAATGGTTATAGGTATGGAGGTGAGGCAATATCAGGGTTAAGGGATTCATGTGATAGGTTCGTAACAGAAACAACTATTACTAGGGCTAGCAGAATAGACAACGGAAAGTATCTGTAACCAATGTTGAAAGGAACACGATGGTTCATGTGAGTGATAACTTGCCTGCAAACCCAGTAGCCTGGTACTGAGCTAACTCCTTAGAAGGGGTGTCGTAAGTATCGTCGGTCTCAACGTCGTCGTGTATCCGAGAAGAAGCAAACAAACAATGCAGAAAGATAAACAATCAATATCATGGCATAATGCGCAAACATGGGATGATGCATGACCATTTAATTGATGCATAGAAATAAACTAGTTGACATGGTAACATAACATAATTAAATGGACCCACATGCAATGGGATTGCATATGGAAAGCCCATGAATTAAGGGTGAAACAATTGTTTTACAACTAATCATCTTGTGGAAGTGAATTAGCATGATGCACGGATGAGGACAACAACAAAATAACAACAATAGAACCAATTGGAAATAAGGTTTACCAAGTTTTGGAATTCATTTATCAAGTTTTGGAATTTTTGGTTACTTAAAGGTGTCACACAAGCATTTCTTGTTTTCATCAAGTTTAATTGTTCAAAATAGATAACAAAGTTTATATTTGAAAAGACAACAAGATTTTAGTTGGAATACATGTTTCACTTGTTTAAAAAGGTTTTGGATGAATTACTTATGAATTAAACAAGTTTGAACAAGTTTTAATTGAATTTAATTCAAACATGAACTTATTTGAATTTTCATTTGTTCAAAACATTAAGTGAGATTCATATTTGAAAAGCTTATACTTTTATGTTTTGAAAACATATTTTATAGTTTCAAAAAGAAATTAATTTGACCAAGTTAGGAATTTAACAATATTAAATGATTTAAACAAGGTTTAAATCATTTAACCAATTTTAATTATTCAAAACATGAAACAAATTTTATATTTGGAAAGAGGGTTTAATTTTGCATGGAAAACATATTTCATTTGTGGAAATTGGATTTAAATGAGCAAGTTATTATTTTGGCAATTTTAAATGCACTAATTAAGAAACAGTTGTTTTCAGCAATTTAAATTATTCAAAACAGCAAACAAAATTGATATTTGGAAAGTACATGAAAATTTGATTGGAAAACATATTTAGTTTGTGGAATTTGGAATTTTTATGCCCAAGTTATGATTTCTGCAAAATTAAGTGAATTAAACAAGTTTTTAAATATTTCACCAATTTAAAATATTCAAAACAGCAAACAAATTTTATATTTGGATAGACAATTCAATTTGGGACAGAAAACATATTTAAAAAGTTGGATTTGGAGTTAAAATGAAATAGTTATGCATTTTTAGGTTTTTGGTGCTAATCTGCCATTTTTATATGAACTAGGGACTTGGAAAATATTTTTCAGGGGCCTAGGAAGAAAGTACAGGGACCTGTGTGTGATTACCAGTTTGTTTGGGCTGTGAAGAATTAAAAGGAAAAAATGGGATGTAATCCCGTGGGGGGTGGGATTCGAACCCACCCCCTCTGCTCGCAGCGCAAGGAACTGAACTGGTGGGGTGGATGTGTGTGTTGTGACAGGGTAGGAGGAGCAGGGGGTTATGGTTTCAGGTCGTGGTTTACTGAATTTTTGGCAGGCTCCTTTCTGAATTTCGACGGAAGGCACAGCGGCCGGGCTGCTGCGCTCGCGTCGAGCTATGGGCGGTGGTTGTGCGCCTGTGGGTGCGTGGCTGGGGTGGAGGAGTGCACCGAGGGGGAGAGACAGAGGGAGGAGAGGGAGGCGAGCGAGAGGGAGATGAGGACCTCACCTCGAGGCAGAAGGAGGCGGGGCGGAGCAGAGCTGCGGTGGTGACGGGCGGCAATGGGGAGGACGGCGGCGGAGCTCTGGGGCGTCCCGGCCCAAGCCGAGGGGTGGAGGAGGGAGAGGGAACCCTGGGGGTTCCATTCCCACGTCCAAATCGGCCGGAGGGCGACCACAACTCTGATGATCGCCGGAGGGAGAGGGGCTCGGTGGAGGAATTCAGTTACAGAGATGAAATTCAGAGAGGTGGAGAGAGGGAGAAAAGAGAGAGGACGGCGGGGGAGAGGGAGAAGGAGGAGAAAGGAAGTAGGGTTAGGGTTAGGGGCTAGCCATGGAGTTATAGGAGGGAGGGGGAGAGCTCAGCCGTTCCCTGTAAGCTCTCTGCTACGTGGAGGTGCTGGATGGTGATCGTACAGAGGAAGAAGAAAGACCGAAGGGGTATGGGCTTTGGGAGAAAAATGGGCTGGGCTGCTGGTGCTCTCTCTCTCCCTGCTAGCTTTTATTGTTTTTGTTCTATTTGTTTTTTTTTTGCTGCAAAGAAAATGGAAGGAGTTGATAGGCTTTAGGGCTAGGAAATTTTTTAGAAAATGTTGGTTGAGTTAGTTTTTGCAATAGCAACTAAATGCCAACTTTTTTTTCCAAAAGTTTCAACTTTAAATTGCTGTTTGTACTTTAAATCAAATTTGGATGAATTTTTATTATTAAGTGCATTATAGAAAACAAGATTTTAAATAGGGTGCACATTAGTGTTTAAATGGAACAAATAGATTGGAATTGTTTTGGTAATTTTCATACTTTCAAATTGGGTGCTGTTTGTATAAATTATTTGAATTTGAAAGTAATTTGGAATTAAATGGATTATTATAGAACAAGTTAATAGTTGATCTTTTTAATTTTCATGGAAACAAAATGGATGTTTTTGATTGAACCTTTTAATTGGAAAGATTGTAACAGAGCAAGTATGAACAAAACATTTGAAATATTGTTTGAATTTCAATTGTTTTTGGTATTAGATGATTTTCTGTTAGAAACAAAACAACAGTTTGGAATTACAACTTTAATGGAAACAATTGATTGTTTTGATTTGAAACATTCATTTTGGAAATTGTAACATCACAAGGATGAAACAAAAGGTTTGAAGTTTGGTTTGAAATTCAAATAGAAAACAAAGGAAAACAAATGAAATCAGTTGGAAAACAAAGCAAAACAGAGGAAAACAAATGGAAAACAAGCAAAACAAATGCAATGAACATGATGTCATGATGCAAAACATAAAATAACAGAAAGCAAACATTCTAATGGCTATTTTTCATACTTGGGATGTTACAAAACGCCCCCCCTTGAAGGAATCGCGCCCCGAGATTCCTACTGAGAAAAGAAAAGGTCCGGATACTTCTTGGGAAGATCCTCTTGAGCTGTGTCACGTGAAACACATCGTGCACCTTTGATAGTTTTTCTGGAAGTTCAAGACGATAGGCATTCCTGGCAACTCTTCTGGAAAGACGTCAGGGAATTTGCAAACCACCGGAACATTTTCGAGTAAAGGTAGAGGTTTTGCATTGAGGGTGTATAGCTGAATGGAACTTGATTCTTTCGGAGAATAGATTATCTGGCCAGAAGGGTGGAACAGAGTTATTGATTAGACGCCGGTGGAAGAAATGAAATGGGAAGCAACAACAAGATTTCAACGGACGAAAAGGATGTTGAGAAGAACATGATATCAACTTCGGAAAAACACGAGATCAAAACACTCCTGAGGTACTAAGGAAAACCCATCCGGGCTTCTAAAGGATCAATATCTACCGCTTAAGGAATAGAGGATTTTCTTCCGGGGCTTACACGCCTCCGTTCTCAATCGTGAGTAGGCAACATGATAAATCATGTCACAACCACCTCCATTCCCACGGTCTAGTAGATATAAATATCCCAGAGAAACCAGAATACGTGAAATCCCAACTTGAAAGTTTAGATGAGAAGGGAAAACAACGTTGCACTTCCTTACCAGAAAAGGGAGGGTGGGTGGGGAAAGAAGAAAAAGAACAGAATTCCTACTCTCACGTTTCATTTTTCCTATATAGCTACAAAATAGTTTCTAGACTCAACTGCGACCAGTAAAAAGGGATCCTACAGGCAGACATGCTCTGATACCATTTGTCGCACCCGGACTTCTAAAGGATACTCGCCGTTCCGTTGAACAGTAGTAGATTGGATTACGGGGCTTACCGGCCACCGCGTCCTCTTACGAGTAGGCCAACACACGTATGTGTGACAACCAACCCCTACCTGTTCAGCGCCCACGTAAACTATCCCATAGAAATCAGGATACTTCCATTGACGTACTTCAAAACATACACACATGGTACGTCAACGGCATTGGAACAAGTGATATCACAACAGATCTCTTCGACACAAAAGATTGAAATAAGTTGCAAATAGCTCTCATTAGAGCAGAGATAGCAAATACAATCATCGAGAGGACACATGTCCCAGCAATTCATCATTACATCACAGCGGAAGCATCCAAAATGTCTGAGTACAGACAAGATCCAAATAGGCCTAAGAGGCCGGAAACAAACAGACGGAGCCCATCCACGAAGTCTCGGATCCTGCCCGGGTCCGCTATCTACTCGTCAGCAGTCTCGTCAAACTCCACGTAGTAGCCACCATGTAGATCCTCGGAAACGTAGTCTGCGGAAACCACAGCCCCAAAGGGGTCAGTACATAAACGTACTGGCAAGAAAGACTCACAGTTCACCAAAGTGTAGCCCGTCAACACCAAGCACAGATGCTTTGGGTTCAATGGAAGAAAGGGGTATATGAAAGATGCTGCAACTGGCTGCTCTAACCAACTACAGAAACATACTACAACTTCCGGCTAACAGAAAGGAGATAAGATCGCGTATCGTAACCAACCTATCAACTAACTCCAAACAAACCCATCCTGGATCTCGCCCCTTATCCAAAGAAGCAATCCGAGGATAACTCACACAGTTGAATTAATGATGGTTCAGATTATTGTGTCAATAAGCCTATTACTAGTCAAGTTGTTAATCATTGGGTGTAAGGTTGTTAATCATTAGGTTTAAGTTGTCCTGAGTACTTGTTAGCCAGTACTTTCACCAAGTAGTCCATAACCGCGGAAAACACGGCTTCTCGAGAAGATTTATCCCTGCAGGGGTGCACCAATTTGGCCGTACACGTAAGAATATCCCGCCAGACGGGAATCAAACCCACCAAGCGAGGTACTCAACACAACCCAACTCTTATTCGCATCAAGCCCAAAGAACCTTGGACGCACGGCTAATCGAGCCCCGAAGAAAGGGGACCCTCATAGCACTCTAAGAACGTGTCCCCCTATATGCCGACTACAAAAGTTCCACCCTGGCCTGGGCTCGCAAAAACATGCATGCGGCAAATGGAAAACACGAACTAAATGAGGCGATTTGGATGAGATGCGAATCGAATCAAATTGAGGGGGGCGCCCATACTCGCTTCCCACATGCGGTTAGTGCGCTCATCATGGATCAGTAGACAAGACCCTTTTCCTATTAGGGTCGACACTAGCAGGCCTCAAAACCACACAGGGCCTCCTGCCGGTGCCTTATCATCAAATTATTATTAACAATAACATTAGCACGATTCATTGTTTAACATCGAGCCCCCAGAACATAATGAAATAGTAACAGAAAGTAACGGGTAACAGACTCGAGCAAAACAACCCTAAGCATGCTAGTAAGACACGGGCAACAAGCAATGGTTATAGGTATGGAGGTGAGGCAATATCAGGGTTAAGGGATTCATGTGATAGGTTCGTAACAGAAACAACTATTACTAGGGCTAGCAGAATAGACAACGGAAAGTATCGGTAACCAATGTTGAAAGGAACACGATGGTTCATGTGAGTGATAACTTGCCTGCAAACCCAGTAGCCTGGTACTGAGCTAACTCCTTAGAAGGGGTGTCGTAAGTATCGTCGGTCTCAACATCGTCGTGTATCCGAGAAGAAGCAAACAAACAATGCAGAAAGATAAACAATCAATATCATGGCATAATGCGCAAACATGGGATGATGCATGACCATTTAATTGATGCATAGAAATAAACTAGTTGACATGGTAACATAACATAATTAAATGGACCCACATGCAATGGGATTGCATATGGAAAGCCCATGAATTAAGGGTGAAACAATTGTTTTACAACTAATCATCTTGTGGAAGTGAATTAGCATGATGCATGGATGAGGAAAACAACAAAATAACAACAATAGAACCAATTGGAAATAAGGTTTACCAAGTTTTGGAATTCATTTATCAAGTTTTGGAATTTTTGGTTACTTAAAGGTGTCACACAAGCATTTCTTGTTTTCATCAAGTTTAATTGTTCAAAATAGATAACAAAGTTTATATTTGAAAAGACAACAAGATTTTAGTTGGAATACATGTTTCACTTGTTGAAAAAGGATTTTGGATGAATTACTTATGAATTAAACAAGTTTGAACAAGTTTTAATTGAATTTAATTCAAACATGAACTTATTTGAAATTTTTATTTGTTCAAAACATTAAGTGAGATTCATATTTGAAAAGCTTATACTTTTATGGTTTGAAAACATATTTTATAGTTTCAAAAAGAAATTAAGTTGACCAAGTTAGGAATTTAACAATATTAAATGATTTAAACAAGGTTTAAATCATTTAACCAATTTTAATTATTCAAAACATGAAACAAATTTTATATTTGGAAAGAGGGTTTAATTTTGCATGGAAAACATATTTCATTTGTGGAAATTGGATTTAAAATGAGCAAGTTATTATTTTGGCAATTTTAAATGCACTAATTAAGAAACAGTTGTTTTCAGCAATTTAAATTATTCAAAACAGCAAACAAAATTGATATTTGGAAAGTACATGAAAATTTGATTGGAAAACATATTTAGTTTGTGGAATTTGGAATTTTTATGCCCAAGTTATGATTTTTGCAAAATTAAGTGAATTAAACAAGTTTTTAAATATTTCACCAATTTAAAATATTCAAAACAGCAAACAAATTTTATATTTGGATAGACAATTCAATTTGGGACAGAAAACATATTTAAAAAGTTGGATTTGGAGTTAAAATGAAATAGTTATGCATTTTTAGGTTTTTGGTGCTAATCTGCCATTTTTATAGGAACTAGGGACTTGGAAAATATTTTTCAGGGGCCTAGGAAGAAAGTACAGGGACCTGTGTGTGATTACCAGTTTGTTTGGGCTGTGAAGAATTAAAAGAAAAAAATGGGATGTAATCCCGTGGGGGGTGGGATTCGAACCCACCCCCTCTGCTCGCAGCGCAAGGAACTGAACCGGTGGGGTGGATGTGTGTGTTGTGACAGGGTAGGAGGAGCAGGGGGTTATGGTTTCAGGTCGTGGTTTACTGAATTTTTGGCAGGCTCCTTTCTAAATTTCGACGGAAGGCACAGCGGCCGGGCTGCTGCGCTCTCGTCGAGCTATGGGCGGTGGTTGTGCGCCTGTGGGTGCGTGGCTGGGGTGGAGGAGTGCACCGAGGGGGAGAGACAGAGGGAGGAGAGGGAGGCGAGCGAGAGGGAGATGAGGACCTCACCTCGAGGCAGAAGGAGGCGGGGCGGAGCAGAGCTGCGGTGGTGACGGGCGGCGATGGGGAGGACGGCGGCGGAGCTCCGGGGCGTCCCGGCCCAAGCCGAGGGGTGGAGGAGGGAGAGGGAACCCTGGGGGTTCCATTCCCACGTCCAAATCGGCCGGAGGGCGACCACAACTCCGATGATCGCCGGAGGGAGAGGGGCTCGGTGGAGGAATTTAGTTACAGAGATGAAATTCAGAGAGGTGGAGAGAGGGAGAATAGAGAGAGGACGGCGGGGGAGAGGGAGAAGGAGGAGAAAGGAAGTAGGGTTAGGGGCTAGCCATGGAGTTATAGGAGGGAGGGGGAGAGCTCAGCCGTTCCCTGTAAAGCTCTCTGCTACGTGGAGGTGCTGGATGGTGATCATACAGAGGAAGAAGAAAGACCGAAGGGGTATGGGCTTTGGGAGAAAAATGGGCTGGGCTGCTGGTGCTCTCTCTCTCTCCCTGCTAGCTTTTATTGTTTTTGTTCTATTTGTTTTTTTTTTGCTGCAAAGAAAATGGAAGGAGTTGATAGGCTTTAGGGCTAGGAATTTTTTTAGAAAATGTTGGTTGAGTTAGTTTTTGCAATAGCAACTAAATGCCAACTTTGTTTTCCAAAAGTTTCAACTTTAAATTGCTGTTTGTACTTTAAATTAAATTTGGATGAATTTTTATTATTAAGTGCATTATAGAAAACAAGATTTTAAATAGGGTGCACATTAGTGTTTAAATGGAACAAATAGATTGGAATTGTTTTGGTAATTTTCATACTTTCAAATTGGGTTCTGTTTGTATAACTTATTTGAATTTGAAAGTAATTTGGAATTAAATGGATTATTATAGAACAAGTTAATAGTTGATCTTTTTAATTTTCATGGAAACAAAATGGATGTTTTTGATTGAACCTTTTAATTGGAAAGATTTTAACAGAGCAAGTATGAACAAAACATTTGAAATATTGTTTGAATTTCAATTGTTTTTGGTATTAGATGATTTTCTGTTAGAAACAAAACAACAGTTTGGAATTACAACTTTAATGGAAACAATTGATTGTTTTGATTTGAAACATTCATTTTGGAAATTGTAACATCACAAGGATGAAACAAAAGGTTTGAAGTTTGGTTTGAAATTCAAATAGAAAACAAAGGAAAACAAATGAAATCAGTTGGAAAACAAAGCAACACAGAGGAAAATAAATGGAAAACAAGCAAAACAAATGCAATGAACATGATGTCATGATGCAAAACATAAAATAACAGAAAGCAAACATTCTAATGGCTATTTTTCATACTTGGGATGTTACAGCTTCAGAACCCCCTGATCTAGGGTTGACGACGACGGCGGTTGCGAAACTTTTCGGGAATATTTGATCAGGTGCCTAGGGTTTTCCAGCCGGGGGGGTATAAATAGGCGAAAGGGCAAATGCGGTGGAGGCCTGGGGGGCTCACACCACCAGCTGGCGCGTCCAGGGGGAGGGCGCGCCACCCCATGGTGTGGCCCCCTGGTGCCCGTCTTCGACTCTTCTTCGGTCTTCTAGATGCTTCCGGGGAAAATACGCATTTCGGGCTTTGTGGAGTCCAATTCCAAGAATGTTTCGAGAACAACTTTTATGAAATAAAAATAGTAGAAAACAGGGAACTGGCACTTGGCATCTTGTTAATAGGTTAGTCCTGGAAACGAGTAAAAATGCTATAAAGAAGGGAGAAAATATGTAGCAATTGGCATAACATTATTATGGTGCATCAGAAATTTTAGATACGTTGGATACGTATCAAGCATCCCCAAGCTTAGTTCCTACTCGTCCTTGATTAGGTAAACGATAAAACACAAAAATTTCTGAGGTGACATGCTATTATCATAAACTTGATCATTATAATGTAAAAGCATATGTACGCTGAGATCATAGAACTTCAAACACAAACATGATAAATAGAACTTTAATAATATGGAATAGAAATCACTTTGCACCATGAAGAGCATCTTAAATAAAGTATCATGGATAATAATGCAAAGAAAGATAAACGTTTGTTTCAGGTATAGAGAAAACATGGCAAAGTGGTATTTCGCTAGTCCTTAAGAGTGGGACAAAACATAAATGCTAGGATGCCTTCAAAGTTCATGAGGAAGACTAGAACCAATAATTTAAGTACAAACAATATCACATTATGAATCGATTATTGATGTTTATGGGACAAATGCACATAGAACTTAGAATGGCAAAAATGCTCTCTCAACTGTGCATAAAGTTAGAAGATGGAGACTCAACATAAAAGTAAAAGAAAGGCCATTCGCGGAGGGAAGCAGGGATCACTTATGTACTAGAGCTTTTTATTTTATTAAATAGAGGTATTAAAAGTTTGATACTCCTCCTATCCATCTTTCACAAACCATGGCTAACCGAATCCTCGGGTGCCTGCCAACAATCACATACCGTGGAGGACTGTCTATATTTTAGGAGAGGTGTATGTTAATGTCAACGAATGGTAAACATACAATACAGTACGTCACAAGCCAACTGGATTCACAAGAGCGGCTCCCATATGAAGGACGCATCTAGGTAGAAGGTCATCCCTCTTTCTCTTTCGTTTACACAATTATGCTTTGACTAATAAATCAGGGGCAAAAATAGTGAACTGAAGTTGTGTGTATTAATTTGGGGCTAAAAACCCCGCTGCATGCTCTTCTATCATTTGGAACAGCGGATGAAGCCACTAGTCCAGGGTGTGTAATCCAATCAACAAGTGAGATAAAGATTCTCTATTTACGTCCTCATGATCAAAAACAAGAACACAAAACAGGAATAATTTTGAAATTTTAAAGGTAACACATGAGCAATTTACTAGGAGTGGTAGTGAAATACCACATGTAGGTAGGTATGGTGTACCCAATGGGAAAACTTTGGTTTAAAGGAGTTTAGATGCACGAGTAGAATCTCATACTCAGTACATGTGGAGGCTAGCAAAAGACTGGGAGCGACAAATCAAGAGAGCATAAGAGCCATAATCATGCATAACGACATAAACATCATTAATTAAAGCATAAGCGGTATCACAAGTTAAAAAAATAATTGGTCATGGAGGCTATTTGTGACTGGTTCGTAGTCATAAACATGGTGTGAGCATGCGCCAAGTCAACCAAATAAAACATTCGAAAGAGAATGCCATAAATTTATGCTTTACTATGACAAGAACAACTCATGAATATTTCAAGGCATATTAAGCACTCTCAGGTATTTGAGTCTATTCATGCTACTCAATAACCACAAGGCTTTAAAACTAAAATTACATTTAGCATGGCATGAAAAAGTTCTAGCCACAGTCTATACAAGGTTCTACTTGCACTGTTACAAATTCTACATCAAGCAGCAGTTTCTTTTCCCAACAAGCACCATAAAAGATATGTTTTAACAAAAATACTCTTTATGATACAACAAGAAAATATGAGAGTACTCATATAACACTAATAAAACTAAAAGCTCTGATAAGAGATGCATGCAAAGAAGGAGCTAAATAAATGCAGCATCCAGACAAAGACTAAGAATACAAAGTATTCTCATGAAAAAGTGGAGCGTGTCACTCTCCAAAAAAATAATGCTGGGTCCAACCAAGCCTGTTGTAAAAATAAAAATAAACTCAAAGCAAACATAAAAGACGCTCCAAGTAAATCACATAGGATGTGGCCGAATAAAAATATAGTTTCACTAGAAGTAACCTGATAATTTGTTGATGAAGAAGGGGATGCCTTGGGCATCCCCAAGCTTAGACGATTGGGTCTTCTTGGAATTTGCTGGGATGTACCACCAGGGAATCCCCAAGCTTAGGATCTTCACTCTTCTTGATCGCATCATATCATCCTCTTCTCTTGACCCTTGAAAACTTCCTTCACACCAAACTTACAATCTTTATTAGCAACGTTAGTGCAATCGAACTAATAAATTCACATGGTTCAGTTTAAACACAAGAATAAGACTCAAAAACACATTATCTACCGTCACAACTTCTTGTAAAACTCTTTTTCTCAAAACAACACTAAAAAAAGAGATTAAGATGTAAATGCAATTATTGACAGAAATCTGTCAAAACAGGGCAGCAGGTAAAGATGATTTTTTTTAGAAAATCGTATGTTACTCAGATCAAAAAGTGGTCAACTAAGAAAAGTTGCGTATATATCCCAGTATTACGCACAAAAAGGTCAGGTCATGTTGAATTTTATGTGGTTTTATACGAATTTAACAGTGGACAGCAGAAATCTGTTTCCTGCGCAGAAATCCATAAATATAGTCTCAACTTTCCACTAGAGGCTTTACTTGGCTAAAAAAACACAAAACAAAAAATACAGAGGGTTTGCTAAGGAAATATACAAGACCCAGGTGCAAAGCACACAAAAGAAAACAAAGGAAAACTGGTTGAAAACAGAGAAATAAAACGGGTTGTCTCCTGGTAGCGCTTTTTTAATGCCTTTCAGCTAGGAATAGAAAGCAACTCAAGTATTTTCAAGTGAAGAAGCATCAAAATTAAGCTTAAAAATCTCCTCAATAATGAATGGTATTTCATCTATAAAAGTTTTAGATGTCCCTTTATCAGCACTTTTAGGCACACTACTTTCATCAAATGGGTTTGCAGGAACAAGCCAATCAAAATTCTTTCCTAGAGTTTCATGCATTACCACCAATTTAAAGGGTATTGGTATTTTAATTTCCTTATCGTTGGCTTTACGCAGTGTGCTATTAACATCTACACATGATCCTGACATCTCAAATCAATTAGAAACTTTTCTAGCCTCAATGGCAACATCACCAAATACTTTAAACAAAGTTTCTAGGATAAACTCTCTTTTTTCGCTATCCTTAATGTTATCAAGGTTGAGGAACATTTTCTGTATAATGCGATTAAGGTTAACAAACCTAACTTCCATCATACGAACTAGAGATGCTACAGCGGTTTCATAATCTGGAGCAAGTTCAGCTAAGGATATATCCTCAAATTCTTTGTGCTTACTAACATAATTAAATAATTCTCAAATATTATGTTTCCCAATTATATCACCACTACCTATTGGTGCATCTTTCAAGGTAAACTTGGGAAGAATCATGATTAGAGATTAAACTAAGAGCAGAGAAGCAAAAAATAACAGCTATAAAGTAAACTATTTTGTGTGTGTTTTTTATATAAAAAGAAGCAAAACAAGATAAAAAAATAAAAACGAGACAAGAAACAAAATAAATATGTTGAGAGTGAGAGACTCCCCTTTCCAGAAGACTTCTTTCTCCCCAGAAACGGCGCTAGAAATTCTTTGCTAAGCTTTGTTGGAAACCCCAAGAGGAGGGTTTGATGAGCACAACGGTAAGAATTTCCCTCAGTCAAGAACAAAGGTTATCAATCCAGTAGGAGGAAGAGGATCTCGGGAAGGTTGATGCCACTGACGATGGTGATGACGCCTCACCGGTATCAACAACAACGTGGAACTTGCACACAATACAAACCAAAATACTTTGTCCCAACGGTACAGTGAGGTTGTCAATCTCACCGGTCTTGCTGAAAAAAAAAAGATTAGACGTATAGTGTGGAATATGGTGTATGCTTGCAGTAAGTAAAGAAAGCAGGAAATTATAGTGGTTTGTTTAACAGTGTAAGAATATGGACCGGGTTCATAGGTTCACTAGTGGTGTCTCTCCATAAAGATAGCATGCTGGGTGAACAAATTACATCTAGGCAATTGACAAATAAAGGTTGCACCATAGTGCACTTTACAACATGATGACTACTATGATATTTAGTGCGGGCATTACAACAATATACAAAGACCAAAAGCCTGCATCTCTGACTAATAATCCACCCTCAGGTTATCATCCGAACCCCCTTAGGTATTAAGTTGCAAGCAACAAATAACTGCATTAAACAATGTGTGTAATGTAAGCAATGATTGTACACGTGGGCACTCACACCGCTGTTTTCTCCCTAGTGGCAACATCACATCCTCCCCCGTCACATTTCTGTCACTCAAGCACATGCGAAAAGGAGGCATGAACCCACCATTTAGCATAAATACTTTCTCTTGGAGTCACTAGCAACTACTTGGCCAGAGCAACCTCTAGCAACGGAAAGCATGCAAGATCGCAAATAATATATGGAATAAAGACTATAATCAACTTGGCATAAGTTCAATATTCATCGGATCCCAGCAAACACAACGTATAGAATTACATAATTTCATGATAGGCAGCTCACGAGATCTAAACATGGAGGCCTATGAGGAGAAGACAACCATCTAGCTACTGCTATGGACCCGTAGTCCAAGGATGAACTACGCACGCATCACTTCGGAGGCAGACATGGTGGTGGAGAAGCCCCCGTGATGATTTCCTCTCTGGCAGGGTGCCGGGAGACAGCTTCAGAACCCCCCATGATATAGGGTTGACGACGACGGCGGCTGCGGAACTTTTCGGAGATATTTGATCACGTTCCTAGGGTTTTCCATCCGGGGGTAATAAATAGGCGAAAGGGCAAAGGCGGTGGAGGCCTGGGGGCCCCACAACACCAGCTGGCGTGGCCAGGGGGAGGGCGCTCCACCCAATGGTGTGGCCCCCCTAGTGCCCATCTTTGAATCTTCTTCGGTCCTCTGGATGCTTCCAGGGAAAATAGGCACTTCGGGCTGTGTGGAGTCCAATTCCGAGAATGTTTCCAGAACAACTTTTCTGAAATAAAAGCAGCAGAAAACAAGGAACTGACACTTGGCATCTTGTTAATAGGTTAGTCCCGGAAAACGAGTAAAAATGCTATAATGAAGGGAGAAAATATGTAGCAATTGGCATAATATTATCATGGAGCATCAGAAATTATAGATATGTTGGAGACGTATCAGGTATCCCACACTATCACTATGAGCGCCCCAAATTAGTACTAAACAAATGCCACAATTTCATAGGGTCATCCAACACAAAATATAAATATCATGCTAAACCACACGGTGCACACACTCTCACCTTTACAACGTGATCAAAATGTCTATGGAGATCTCATAACAAAACCACTTGAGTAGCATAACAGATGAAGAGTAACATCTACTTATTCAACTAGATTACAAAGTTCGTGATCACATAAAGATCACATCATGGGAGAGAGAGATGAAACACACAGCTAACGGTAGAACCCTCGGCCCCTAGGGATAATTACTCCCTCCTCATCATAGGAGACATCAACAGCGATGAAGATGGCGGTGGAGTCGATGGAGATGGTTCCGAGGACACTTCCCCGTCTCGGAAGGGTGCTGGAACAGAGATTTCTGTCCACCGAAACCTGTTGGTGGCGGCGGAGAAGCTATGAAACTTTTCGTGGAAGGAGGCCGATATATTTAGGGTTTTTTCATCAAGCGGACTATACAGGCGAAAGGGCAACGTCAGTGGGTGGCCAGGGGGCCCACACCACCTGATGGCGCGGTGAGGGGAACCCGCACCACCCTATGGTGTGGCCACCCCGTGACCCTCCTCCGGGTCTCCTTTGTACTTCATTGACGTGTCGGTAATTCGAAAACTTTTGGCTTTTGTTTCGTCCAATTCCGAGAATATTTCAAGAAGAACTTTTCTGAAACCAAAAATAGTAGAAAATGGGAACTGGCTCTGTGGCATCTTGTCAATAGGTTAGTCTATGAAAATGTCCAGAAAACGAAGGAAAACATGTGAAAACATAAAGGTATTGGATAGAAAACAAGCATGGAGCATCAAAATGTATAGATACGTTTGAGACGTATCAAGCATCCCCAAGCTTAACTCCTGCTCGTCCTCGAGTAGGTAAATGATAACAAAATAATTTTAGAGGTGACATGCTACCAACATAATCTTAATCATCATATTTGTAAAAGAATTTGTAAAGCTGAGATCATAGTACTCTAAACACAAGCATGGTAGATATAATACTAACAATGAAACTTAGCAATCACTTTGCGCCATGAAACGTAACACAAATAGAAGATCATGAATAATAATGCATTTTAAAGTTATACGTTTGTTTCGAGCATCAATAAAACATTGCAAAGTGATATTTCTCTTGTCCTTAAGAGTGGGGAAAAACATAAATGCCAGGACACTTTCAAAGTTTAAGTGGATGACTAGAACAAATAATTTGAGAGCAAGTAATAACATAGTATGAATCAATCAATAATATTTTTGGGACAAATGCACATTAAACTCACAATGAAAACTATGCTCTCTCAACTGTGCATAAAGTTAGAATACGAAGACTCTAAATAAAAGTAAAAGAAAGACCCTTTGCAGAGGGAAGCAGGGATTAACTCATGTGCTAGAGCTTTTTATTTCGTAAACAGAGAAAGCATAAAATACTTGACACTCCTCCCAACCTTTCTTACACAAACCATGGCTAACCGTATCCTCGGATGCCTGCCAATAATCACATACCATGGAGAAGTGTCTAATTTTTAGGGTAGGTGTGTATGTATATGTCAACGAATGGTAAACAGAAAATACAGTGCGTCACAAGCCAACTAGACCTTACAAGAGCGGCTCCCATTGAAATACGCTATTGGTGTAGTACATCATACCTCTTCTCTTTTGTTTACACAATTATTCTTTGATAAATTAGGGGCAAAGATAGTGAAGAGAATTTAATAGTAACCAATTTTGGGGCTGGGCACCCCGCTGCCAGCTGTTCAATCATTTTTGGATAAGCGGATGAAGCCACTAGTCCAGGTGTGTGAAGTCCAGTCAACAAGCGAGATAAAAATTCTCTAGTCACGTCCCCATGAGCTAAAACAGGGGCACAAAACAGGAATAATTTTTAAAGTTCAAAGGTGGCACATGAGAAATTTACTCGGAATGACGGTTAAATACCACATGTAGGTAGGTATGGTGGACACATCTGGAAAACTTTGGTTCTTGGGAGTTGGATGCACGAGTAGAGCTCATACTTGGTACAGGTGGAGGCTAGCAAAGACTGGGAGCGACAGATCAAGAGAGCATAATTGCCGTACATGCATAGCGACAAAAACATTATTAATCAAAGCATAAAGCACTACTAGGAAAATGGCTATAGATGGATTAGCATCAGCGGCGCACCATGTAGCCGTGCGCCACTGATATGGTTGGGAGGAAACAGGTCCAGGCATCAGTGGAAGACCATGTATTCATGCGCCATTGATGCTCATAGCATCAGTGGCGCACCGTGCACAGGTGTGCCACTGATACCTGGCACCCATGTATGTCCATTAGTATCAGTGGCGCACCAGTGCATGGTGCACCCCTGATTCTTCATAGCATCAGTGGCGCACCGTGCACAGTACGCCACTGATACCTGACACCCATGTATGTCCATTAGTATGAGTGGCGCATAGTATATGGTGCGCCACTGATAGTAATGGACATACATGGGTGTGAGGTATCAGTGGCGCATGGTGTACTGTGCACCACTGATGCTATGGAGAATCAGTGGCGCACCGTGCATGATGTGCCACTGATATTAATGGACATACATGGGTGCTAGGTATTAGTGGCGCACCAGTGATCAGTGCGCCACTGATGCTATGGTCAAACTAGTCAAATGGTGGTCAATTTATGATCAAACTATTGAAATTTTGGTCAAACTCTGGTCAACGGGTGGTGAAACTAGTCAAACTAAGGTCAACATGTGGTCAAACTCTGGTCAAACTATTCAAACGCTGGTCAAACTATTCAAACTATGGTCAAACGCTGGTCAATGTGTGGTTAATGTATATTCAAACAATGGTCAAACTATTCAAACTATGGTCAAACTCTGGTCATACTCTAGTCAATGTGTGGTCAAGCTATTCAAACTTGGGTCAGACTTTTCAAATTATTTTTATCAAACTCAAACGGTAAATGTGGGACATCATGCTCAAAGGCTTAATAGGATTGATATGATACATATATAAATAAGGTATAAGTTCTTTTCCGGGACTACAGTCGAATGGAACTAAGATGTTAAGCATGCTAGGGCTGGAGCAATTTGAGGATGGGTGACCTAGTGGGAAGTTGACCAAAATTGGGCTAGAGAAATTTGAGTGAAGAAAAAAAACATTTAAAAAAATTGGGGGAATCAGTGGCGCACCACACTGTTGCGCCACTGATGCTATGGGGAATCAGTGACGCACCACACTAGTGCGCCACTGATGGGGAATCAGTGGCGCACCACACTGGTGCGCCACTGATGCTATGGGGAATCAGTGGCGCACCACACTGGTGCGCCACTGATGCTATGGAGTATCAGTGGCGCGATAGTAGTGGCGCACCATGGTGCGCCACTGATTGTCAAAAGTGGTGCGCCACTGATGCCCTTTTTCCTAGTAGTGAAGGGTATTACAAGTCAAAAACTAAATGATCATAGAGGCTACGAGTGACTGATTTGTAGTCATAAACATGATGTAAGCATGCGCCAAGTCAACCAAATAAAACATTTGAAGGAGAACACCACAAATTTATGCTTCAATGTGATAAAATTAACTCATGTTATTTGAGACAAGTCATGCTACAAGACCAACTAGTAAGCATAGAATTAGATAACATCTAACATTACATGAAAAACTCTAGGCATAGCCTAAACAAGCTTCCTTTTGCTCTGTTATAAGCATGAAATAGTTTACTCTTCTACAACACCAATTAGCTTGTTTGAAACAACTCTCATTGAAAATATCCATCAAAGACCATAGATATAATAATATATAACTGAATCAAACTAACAAACTTTGAACAAAATACGAATGGAAAAAAGGGCTAAACGCAGTACTGCCAAAAGGTGAACACTCACAAAACAATAAGAATGAAACTAGAGTGTTTTAAGAAATGAAAACAGAGCGTGTCTCTCTCACAAAAAAGAATGATAGGTTCCAACTAAGCTTATTTCAGCAAGGAAAACAAAATAAAACAAAATGAAAATAAAAGACGCTCCAAGTAAATTTCATATGATGTGACCGAATAAAAATATAGTTTCACTAGAAGTGACCTGATAATTTGTTGATGAAGAAGGGGATGCCTTGGGCATCCCCAAGCTTAAACGCTTGAGTCTTCTTAGAATTTTCTGGTATGAACCACGGGGGCATGCCCAAGCTTTGACTTTACACTCTTCTTGGTCTCAATATATCACCCTCTTCTCTTGACCCTTGAAAACTTTCTTCACACCACAGTCAAAGTAATTTGCATTAGAGGGTTAGTGCACAATAAAAAATTCACGTGTTCTGCATGGGAACAAGTGCTATTGATACTTTTAAACATTAGATACAGCCACTGATGTTTCGTGAAGCAAAAAAATCCACTCGACATAGTAAAATAGCGAATGCAAGAAAAACGGCATAATCTGCCAAAACCAGAACAATCTGTAATGATGAATTTTTTTGGGCACTTAAATTGCTCAAATAGAAAAACATAAAGAACAAAATTGTTTCGAAATTAGCTCAGGAATAAGCAGCAAAAATTTCAGGTCATTTTGATCTTTCTGTGAATTATACAATTATTTACGGTGGACAGCAGAAATATGTTTTCTGTGCAGAAATATGTTTTCTGTGCAGAAATCCAAAACTAACTTCACTTTTCGCTAGAAACTTTACTTGGCACAACTAATATACGAAAATAAAGATACAAAGGAGTTTTTACAGAAGTAAACAACACCGTGACTCAAAGAAAACAGAAAAAACAATGCAAAAATAAAACCATGGGTTATCTCCCAAAAAGTGCTTTTCATGAATGCCTTTTAGCTAGGCATGATAATTTGAGAAAATGCTCACATAAGAAATATTAATTGAAGCAAAAGAGAGAATCAAGAAAAAAATGTAATTGTTTTAAAATTCTAACCCACTTCCTATGAAAAAGAATCTTGTAGAAAAACAAGTCAATAAAGCACAAAGTGGCTAGCATAGGAAGGCAAAACAAGCGCAACTTCAAAAATTTCAACATAAAGAGAGGAAACTTGATATTGTTGCTATGCATAAAACTATGTTTTTATCTCTTATAATAACTTTCATTAGAATAATGAACAAAATTAACAATATAACTATCACATAAAACATTCTTATCATGAGCCACATGCATAAAAGAATTATTACTCTCCACATAAGCGTAGTCATTCTCATTAGTAGTAGTGGGAGAAAATTCAACAAAAATTGCTATCATTATTATTCTCATCAATGCCTAACTACAATAGTGTGATGGGGAGAGTGTTTTATCGAGCAACCGAGGACGCACGTGTCACGACAAAATGGTTAGGGTTTGGTATACCATGGGCATATGATTATACCCAATGCCCTCCTCGAAGTAGATTATAGCGGGAGCAAAGACCTTAGCCGAAATTATGTGTAACGTGTGTTTGTTGTGTAGTGTGATTTTTTTTACTATGTTTACTCCTCCTTAAGTGGAAACATAGATCCACTACCCAGTTTAAAAAATAGATGATCTAGATTACGCATGGGCGTCAAATTTCATTGATCGTGTCCGAGGTTGTTGATGAGTCGGTGTTTATATTTTCTGCGAGGTGTTTGACCCAACGTGTTAGGAGGTTGTTGATTGGGTATGTCAATTGATGTCTAGGCGAAAGCAGAGTTTATGCTTCTGGGGTAGTTGTGTAACGTCCCAGTGTTTGGGAGGTTATAATATGTGCATGTGATATTTATAAGATGTATCTTACAAACCAAGTCGTTTGATAAGACAAACCATAATTGGTTATGATCAAACACAAACTCTCAACAACCTTAACCACAAGTCTATAAGTGACTTGGGATAATTCACTAGGTACCTACAACTCAAAGAGGGGTGAGTATCGAAATCACATAAGTGATAATCATACTTCCACAAATGAGTAATACACAATCGAACCATCTCATCAACAGAGATGTTATGTCCCATAAAAGAACAACTCCCTAAGTTATCAATTCATTTACCCAACATCTTTCTAAATAATATAATAACTATTAAGTGAAACTCCACAAGTAAATAACAAAGGTTCAATAGAACAAATGATACAAACAAGTATTAACTCAAACCCCACAAGTGGGAAATGACATAGTAATTTAAGTAACATATTTATCGAATATGTACATATATCATCCACCATAAAAGAAGTACCTAAAAGAAGAAATAAATCTTCTGAAACTACTGTTAAACCTTGATCACCACATATGATATTCCTAAACCTCTATATCTGCATTATGAATTACAAATGTAATAAAGAGAAGAATATAAAGTAACAACTATGACATAAATCATTAAACCCTAATAACCTTCACATGCTCATTGTTTCAATCATCTTATATGAAATCTCAACACATCAATGAACCAATTGATCAACTTACTATTAAGTCATCATTCCATAAGAATTCCACACTTCTATTCAAATCAACCTTCAACCATTAAAGTATCTCTAGATACAAGTAATAAGTAACAACAAGGTATGACCTTTATTAAAGTAATTGAATGGATAGCTAAGTAACACCAAGCATATATGAACAAGTAAATATCCTATGGGATATAAAATAAGAAGTATATGGAAGGAGAATAAAAGCATGAACTAACTCTTAATCTAGATATTGTTACGAAGGGAATATGCCCGAGAGGGAATAATAAAGTGGTTATTATCTTATTCCTTGTTTATGATAAATGTTTATTTCTCATGCTAGAATTGTATTAACCGGAAACGTTGATACATGTGTGTTTAATAAACAAACAATGGTTTCTAGTAAAGCCTCTCGTTTAACTAGCTCGTTGATTAATAGATGATCAAGGTTTCTTGATCATGAACATTGGATGTTGTTAATAACGAGGTCATGTCATTAGAAGAATGATGTGATAAACACATACCCAATATCAAGATAACAATATGATCAAGTCATTTAGTTTATATTGTTATATCTTGCGTACGAAGTAACTTATTCCTTAGACCATGAAATCATGTCAACCACTCATACCGGAAGGGTGCTTTGATGTCATCAAACGTCACACCGTAACAGGGTGACTATAAAGGTGCCGTTAGGTATTTGGAAAGTATTAGTTGTGACTCATGGATCAAGAGTGGGATTTGTCCATCCAAAATGACGGAGAGAAATACTCTGGGCCCTCTCGGTGATATCACATCGACACCGCTTGCAAGCACGTGATATGATCACAAGGATGTCATATCACGGAAACGAGAAAAGAGTACTTGTCGAGAACGAGATCAAAACAAGGTATGGGTAATACCGATGATCGGATCTCATACAAGTAAAATATCGCGAGACAAAGGGAATAGTCATGACGTTGATGGTTCACACGATCACGAGAGTCATCGTTGAATACATAGGAGTCATCACGGATCTCCCGATCCCGTTGTTGATTATTGATCGGAGAGGAGTCTCGATCATGTCTATGTTATTCGCGAACCGTAGGGTGACACACTTAAGGTTCGATGACGCATTTGAGAGTATATGGAATATCGGAGAAAATTTTGTACAACGCCGAAATTGTTTCGAGGAATATTGAAATAGTTACCGGAATTGTTTCGGGGAACATTGAAATAGTTCAAGGTGGTATATGTCAATGTTTGATTAAGAAATAGTTCAAGGGGGTAAGTGTTAATGTTTGTTAATAGGATTAACAAATATTAAAAATGAAGAAATAAAATTGTTTTATTTATTTATTAAAGAAAACCCTTGGAATTTTGAGTGGGAATTGATGAGAGAATGAGTGGGTTGAGTGAAGACTCCACCAACATGATGAGGGGAGAGGTGGAGGCACCAAAATTTTGTGGCTGCCTCCCCTCCTATAAATGGAGGGCATGAGATCCCTCTCCCTCACACACTTGGTGTCATCTCAATCTCCATCCTCTCGCTGATCCACCTCATGTTCATGCGCTTGGCGAAGCCAGTTTTCTCCACCACACCACGCCGTCGTGCTGCTGGTTTCCGAGGGATCCTCCACTTCCGCTGCCCCGCTGGATCGAGAGAACGGAGGTCGTCATCAACCGTACGTGTGATCAATCACGGAGGCACCACCGGATTGCGGTGCACATCTTCTCTCTCTCGGGATCGATGTGAGTACGACTACGCCAACAACGAGATTTGATCTCGTAACGCTTTTTGTCTTCGTGGGTATGTTCTTCTTAAGACTCTCTCTATGCCCGTTTCTTTCATCTCCTAGATTAGATCTTGGCCTTTTCGGGTGTCTATCACGTAGGATCTTGTATTGCATAACTGGCTTGCAGGTGTCTGTTTCTCCTACTATAGTTAAGATCTAATCTACGAAGGGTTGTTAAAAAACATGTTTTATCAACGTTGTGGCTCTTGTACGTAGGTATAAACGGTTCTATCCTCGTAAGCCCAAGCCACGTAAAATATGAAAAAATAAATTAGGGGCGTCTAACTTTTTTTTGCAGGGCATCTGATGTGATATGGTCAATGTTACAAACGTTATGTGTGAGATGATATATTTTGTAAATTATTGACATACCGGCTGGAGCCATATGGTTTTCTTATTTTTATGGCCTACGTGATGTATATCATATCCATGTGATATGCTGTAATGGACAATCAAGATGGACGTCCCACGAACCTTGGTGCCACACCGGTGGAATGATGGAGATCATACCATGATGCACATGATGGATATCAAATGCAAGAAGGACCATATCATATCACATTATCCATGCATGTGATGTTAATCCTTTTATGCATTTTATTTTGCTTAGATCGCGACGGTAGCATTATAAGATGATTCCTCTCACTTAATATCAATATAATAATGTGTTCTTCCTTAAGTATGCACCATAAAGAAATTCGTAGTTTCGAGACACCACGTGATGATCAGGTGTGATAGACTAAACGTTCGCATACAACAAGTGTTTTCAAGCCTATCATGTAGAGACATGGACTTGAAACACACGCAATACTACGGTTCTACTTGGCGAGCCTAGCATGTATAGACATGGCCTCGAAACACATAACTGAAAGGTAAAGCATGAGTCAGATGGATGATATGATGAACATGTTGATGTTCGCCTTTACAACTACACCGTCTCACGTGATGATCGGTTTCGGTATAGTGAATTTGGTTCGTGTAATCACTAAAGACGACTAAGAGGGATATTGTTTTTGAGTGGGAGTTCATGGGATAATTTTAGAATTAACTTGAATTTAATTTATCATAAACCTAGTCTAAATAGTATTTGCAAATATGTTGTAGATCATGGCACCACCAACCTTCAATTTCAATATGTTCATGGAGAGAGAAAAACTAACAAACAATGGAAGCAACTTCACCAACTGGGCACTTAACCTAAGGATTCTCCTCACCGCTTGTAAGAAGCTCTATGTGCTTGATGAACCGCTAGGTGACCAGCCCGCTGATGATGCTTCTGATGAAGATAAAAATATTTATCTGACTCAACAAGAAGACCACAGTATAGTTCATTGCGTCATCCTTTATGGATTAGAGCCAGAGCCGCGAAAACATTTCGAGAAGAGCACTGCTTATGCTACAATGGGATAATTGAAAATGATTTTCGATACCCATGCCGCAATTGAGAGTTATGACACTTCAGAAAAGTTTTTTAGCTGCATGATGGAAGAGAACAACTCTGTTAGTGAGCACGTACTCAAGATGTCTGCGTACACTGATAATCTCATAGCCTTGGGAATATCGATTCCCATTGAGCTAGGGATACATCGTGTTCTCCAATCTCTGCCACCTAGTTACAAGAACTTCGTGATGAACTATAATATGAAAAGTATGAAGAAGTCTCTTCCTCAGCTTCTCTCGATGCTTAAAACTGCTGAAGTGGATATCAAGAAAGAACATCAAGTGTTGATGATCAATAAGACCACTAGTTTCAAGAAAGGCAAGAAAGGCAAGCCAAGGGTAAACTTCAAGAAGGGTGGCAAATCTGTTGCTGCACCTGAGGAGAAAATCAAGTATAGCCCTAAGCCTGAGACTAAGTGCTTTTATTGCAAGGGCACTGGCCACTGGAAGCGCAATTACCCCAAATATCTGGCAGATAGGAAGGCCGGCAAAGTGAACAAAGGTATATATGATATACTTTTTATTGTTGTGTACCTTACTAGTACTCGAAGTAGCACCTGGGTATTTGATAATGGTTCAGTTGCTCACATATGTAACTCGAAACAAGAGCTACAGAATAAGCGACCACTAGCAAAGGATGAGGTGATGATGCGCGTAGGCCATGGATCAAGAGTTGATGTGATCGCCGTCGGGATGCTACCTCTAAGTCTACCATCTTGATTAGTTATAAACCTCAATAATAGTTATTTGGTGCCTGTATTAAGCATGAATATCTTTTCTAGATCTTGCTTAATGCAGAATGGTTATTCCTTTAAGTCCGAGAACAATGGTTGTTCGATTTATATGAATAATATATTTTATGGTCATGCACCTGAGAAGAATGGTTTATTTATTTTGAATCTTGATAGTATTGATACACATATTCATAATGTGAATGCCAAAAGAATTAAGTTAAATGATGATATTGCTACTTACATGTGGCATTGCCGCTTAGGTCATATTGCGGTTAAACGCATGAAGAAGCTCCATTCTGATGGAATCTTAGAATCACTTGATTATGAATCATTTGAAACATGTGAACCATGCCTTATGAGCAAGATGACTAGAACCCCGTTTTCCGGAACCATGGAACATGCGACAGACTTACTGGAAATCATACATACTGACGTGTGTGGACCAATGAGTGTATCGGCGCGCGGTGGATATCCTCATTTTGTCACTTTCACAGATGATTTGAGTAGATATGGGTATATTTACTTAATGAAACACAAATCTGAGACATTTGAAAAGTTCAAAGAATTTCAGTGTGAAGTTGAAAACCATCGTAACAGAAATATTAAATTTCTACAATCTGGTCGCGGAGGTGAATATTTAAGTTACGAGTTTGGCATGCATATGAAACAATGTAGAATAGTTTCACAACTCACGCCTGCCGGAACACCACGGCGTAATGGTGTTTCCGAACATCGTAATCGTACTTTATTGGATATGGTTCGATCTATGATGTCTTTTACAGATTTGCCACTATCATTTTAGGGTTATGGACTAGAGACCGCTGCATTTACTTTAAATAGGGCACCATCTAAATCCCTTGAAACGACACCGTATGAATTATGGTTTGAAAACAAACCTAAATTGTCATTTCTAAAAGTTTGGGGATGCGATGGTTATGTGAATAAGCTTCAACCTGATAAACTCGAACCCAAATCGAAAAAATGTGTCTTCATAGGATACCCTAAAGAAAGAATAGGGTACACCTTCTGTCACAGATCCGAAGGCAAGATTTTCCTTGTCAAGAATGGATCCTTTTTAGAGAAGGAGATTCTCTCGAAAGGTGTGAATAGTAGGAGGGTAGAACTTGATGAGGTTACTGAACCTTCTCTTCTTGGAATGGCGAGTAGAGCAGCGCCGGAAGTTGTTCTGGTGCCGAATCCGTCAGTTGAAGATGGAGCTAATGATCAAGATCATGAAACTCCAGAACAGGAAACTACCGCACCTTGCAGGTCAACTAGGGAACGTACAGCTCCTGAACTGTATAGAGATCCCGCATTAAACTTCATGGTAGATCGAGGTGATGACCCTGCGACGTATGATGAAGCGATGATGAGCCCAGATTCCAATAAATGGCTTGAAGCCATGAAATCCGAAATAGGATCCATGTACGAAAACCAAGTTTGGACTTTGGTGGACTTACCCGATGACCGCAAGGTCGTTGAGAACAAATGAATCTTTAAAAAGAAAACTGACGCTGATGGTAATGTGACCGTCTATAAAGCTCGACTTGTCGCAAAAGGTTTCCGACAAATTCAAGGAGTTGAATACGACGAGACTTTCTCACCAGCAGCGATGCTAAAGTCAGTTACGATTATGTTAGCAGTTGCTGCATTTTTCGATTATGAAATCTGGCAGATGGATGTCAAAACGACGTTCCTTAATGGTGACATTGAGGAAGAGTTGTATATGATGCAACCCAAAGGTTTTTTTTTTGATACTAAGGATGCTGACAAGGTATGAAAGCTTCAACGTTCCATTTATGGACTGAAGCAAGCATCCTGGAGTTGGAACCTCCATTTTGATAAGGTGATCAAAGGGTTTGGATTTGTCTAAACATACGGAGAAGGTTGTTTTTACAAGAAAGTGAGTGGGAGATCTGTAGCATTTCTAGTACTATATGTGGATGACATATTGTTGATTGGAAATTATATAGAACTTTTAAAAAGCATAAAAGGTTATTTGAACGGTAGTTTTTCGATGAAAGACCTCGGTGAAGCAGCTTATATATTAGGTATCAAAATCTACAGGGATAGATCAAGACGCTTAATTAGACTTCCGCAAAGTACATACCTTGACAAGATTCTGAAGAATTTCAGAATGTAAGATAGTAAGAAGGGATTCTTACCTATGTTGCAAGGCAAAACGTTGAGTAAGACTCAATGTCCATCTACAACAGAAGATAGAGAGATACTGAATAAGATTCCCTATGCTTTAGCCATAGGTTCTATCATTTATGCTATCAGTTTGACTAGTAGGTACCAATCCGATCCAGGTTTGGAACACTCGACGGCGGTCAAAAATATCTTTAACTACTTGAGAAGAACTAAGGATATGTTTCTAATATATGGCGGTGAAGAAGAGCTCGTCGCAAGATGTTACATCGATGCTAGCTTAGACACTGATACGGATGACTCTAAGTCTCTATCCGGGTACGTATTTGTTATGAATGGAGGAGCAGTAAGCTCGAGGAGTTCCAAGCAATCCGTGGTGGCGAGATCATCAACAAAAGCAGAATATGTTGCTTCCTCGGAGTCAACACAGGAAGCAGTTTGGATGAAGGAGTTCATATCCGAACTAGCCGTGGTTCCAAGTGCGTTGGATCCAATGGTTATCTATTGTGACAACAATGGTACCATAGCCAATGCTAAGGAGACAAGGTCTCACAAGAATTCCAAGCATGTCAAGCGCCGTTTTCACTCCATCCGTGAACATGTCGCAGATGAGGATGTGAAGATTTGCAAAGTACATACGGATCTGAATGTGGCAGATCCATTGACTAAACCTCTCTCAAGGGAAAAACATGATCAACACCAGAATTCAATGGGTGTTAGAATCATCACTATGTAATATAGATTATTGCCCCTAGTGCAAGTGGGAGACTGAAGGGAATATGCCCGAGAGGCAATAATAAAGTGTTTATTATGTTATTCCTTGTTTATGATAGATGTTTATTTCTCATGCTAGAATTGTATTAACCGGAAACGTTAATACATGTGTGATTAATAAACAAACCAATGTTCCTAGTGAAGCCTCTCTTTTAACTAGCTCGTTGATTAACATATGATCAAGGTTTCCTGATCATGTACATTGGATGTTGTTAATAACTGGGTCATGTCATTAGGAGAATGACGTGATGAACTTAGACCCTAACTAAGTATAACAATACGATCAATTTATTTAGTTTTATTGTTATGTCTTACTTTCGGAGTAACATTGTTCCTTAGACCATGAGATCATGTTAATCACTAATACCGAAAGAATACTTTGATGACATCAAACGTCACACCATGGTGTTAGGTATTCGGAAAGTGCTAGTTGAAGCTCATGGATTAAAGTGGGATTTGTCCATCCAAAATGACGGAGAGATATACTCTGGGCCCTCTCGGTGATATCACATCGACACCGATTGCAAGCACGTGATGTAATCACAAGGATGTTATATCACGGGAACGAGAAAACAGTACTTGTCGGGTAACGAGATCGAATAAGGTATGGTTGATACCGATGATCGGATCTCGAACAAGTAAAATATCGCGAGACAAAAGGAAATCGTTACGACTTGAAAGGTTCACATGATCACAAGAGTCATCGTTGAATATATATAGGAGTCATCACGGATCTCGAGATCCCGCTGTTGATTATTGATCGGAGAGGAGTCTCGATCATGTCTATATTATTCGCTAACCGTAGGGTGACACACTTAAGGTTCGATGAAGCGTTTGAGAGGATACGGAATACCGAAGAATGTTTTGGGCAGCGCCGAAATTGTTTCAGGGAAAATTGAAATAGTTCAAGTGGTTTTTCGTTGAATGGTTGTTAATAGAATTAACAAATGATTCGAGGTGCTATACGAAAATGTTGTAAATGGAATTAACAAATATAAATAAAGAAATAAAAATGTTTTATTTATTTATTAAAAAAACTTTGGATTTTCTAAGTGCAAAAATTAAGGGAGCATGAGTGGGTGTGAGTGGAGCTTCCACTCACATGAAGAGGGGAGAGGTGGGGGCACACCATGGCTGGCCGCACCCCCTCTTGGGCTGCCTCCCCCTCCCCTATAAAAGGAGGGTGAGAGCTCCTCTTCTCTACACACTTGCCCACCTCCCTTTCCCTCCACCCGCTGCTCCATTCCATGGTCTCCGGCTTGGCGAAGTCCTGACTGTGGGATTCTTCACCACCACCACGCCGTCGTGCTATTGGAATTCCCGGGATTCTCCACTTCCGCAAGCCTGCTGGATCGAGGGAACGGAGCTCTTCATCGAGATGAACGTGTGACCGATCATGGAGGCACCGCCGGTTTGCGGTGCACATCTTCTCTCTCGGGATCGGTGTGAGTACGACTACGCCAACAACGAGATTTGATCTCGTAACACTTTGAGTCTTCGACGGTATGTTTTCTCAAGATTCTCTTTCTCCCCGTTACCTTTCATCTCCTAGATTAGATCTTGGCCATTCGGGTATATCGCGCGTAGGAAAATTTTTGTTTTCTATGTAACGTACCCTTCATGCGTCGTGCGAAGAAGCATGGTTTGGCTTGGACCAACAACCGGGCCCCACACCTATGTGGGCGTGGACAGGATCCCGAGCCTGGTTGTGCAACATGGTCTTGGTCGCCCATGGGTAAAGTAACGCACCTCTGCACAATGTAAAAGGACGTGGCATGTTACCCCCAGTTCCGGGAAGTAGCTGCGAACGCCGCAGGAAAGGCATCTCCATGAAGTTCTAATCATGTGAAGATCTAGCGGGCATAGTCTTGAAAATTAAAAGCAACCTCTTGATGGACGATTTTCAAATAACTTGCATTAGCTTAAGACTTTTTTTTAGTCTAAAGTTGTAGATAGTGCATCAAACTACCCACTGCATATCATAAACTTACTGAGTAACGCTCGTTACTCATTCGTTCCGGTTTGACCCCCTGCTTGGAGGTGAAGCCTTATGGAAGTCGTCATCGTGAAGCCATCGCTATCTAAGGAAGCTAAGTGGAGTCATATCTTACTTAGCCAGCGAAGCATCATCATCAACAACGCTGGTGGAGGAGAAGCTATCAAGGTGTAGGTGGAGACAATTCTTGGACTTAGTTGTTACAAGCCATAGATTAGGGATGACATCGGCCGTAGTGGATTAAGTTCTCAGCTAGAGTTCTTCTCCAGGTTGGATCTTCGAATTGCTTCTTCTGATGTATCATTCGCATGAGATCTTCTTTGATTCCTCAAGGAGATTCTCAAGATTTTGTAATGAAATTTGTATCCTATATCTTTGCGTGGACCTGCTATGTTTCTGTTGTACCACTCCGAGGGACGTAATATTCACAGATAAGTCCTTCCGTGTGTATTATATCAACCACTTGCGCACTACACATGGAGTGGTGTGCGGGGTCGCCACAAGCTGGCACGTGTTTTTTTAACAATTTTCATCTGGTTTCTATTAAATTAACTAGAAAATTCTCTTATTCTTAATTAATGGTTTGAAACAATTCTTATACCCTGTTTAAAAAAAATCATTTCTTGCACCATCACGGCTTCACTTGTGCTTCAATTGGTTTGTCTACAGGACCTAGCTGAGGCATGTCCGAAGAGGCGGATCGGCGCATGTGTTCACTGCACTATCGATAGTGCATTCACGGAGTATGGACTCAATATTCCGGCGCAAGAGCGTTTACACTTTACGCACACAGTGACACACACTTACCCCTCAGGCCGGCGTCAGTGCAGTGCACCTAAATTGACCTCCCAAGACCCTATGCCGGTGTACGTGCGCCGCAATATTGCAGTCTAACACCTACACATCGGAATTGGACACATTATGCAATCCAGAATTTTCTAATTGCTTTAGCACTATAATGTCTCTGCCAAGATATTAGACAAAACTAAAATATAGGCGAACACACATGAACATAATACACACACTAGAACTAATATGTGACACAAAATGACTGTGAACTGTTAAGGCATCAGATTGTTTTTCCCTCCTTATAATTTGAATCCGATATTATATGGTCTAAAGCGGGATTTAATAGATATTTTCTCGATAAAAATTAGTTAGGAAATATTTAGTTACTGTCCAGAAAATGCTTTTAATAAAAAATTATGGATTTGCATTTTCCACAATAAACCTTAAAATATATAAGTAAGAATATCGTAATCCCACCGACCCCAAATACAATGTGTACCCTCACATTTTATATATCAAGCTTGATCAACTAGTAGACCAATGATATGTCGGAGATATGGCTTTTATACAATACAAATCTAGAGCAACTTCTTATGGTGTAATTTTGTCTCGCATAACCTTGACTAGCTGTTCTAAGATCTGAAACTCGGTGTGCATGGATAATTTGCTATAAGAGACCGCACACATCATGATACTAGGAGTATTAATATGTGGTTCGTTGTCATAATTGTACCGGAAGGATACTTTTTAAAATTATAGGTTGTTGATTTAATTTACAAATAAGTAAACAAGTTCAATATAAATAACTTACAAATGTTTGTGTTAAAAGTTATAAGCGTGCAAGATAAGTGGACTGTCGTTGAATTAACACAACCATACAAGTTATATAACAAGGCTGGGTTATTGGAAGTAGACAATGCAAGAAAAATATGGCGAATATTGAGGATTCCTAATAAGGGTACAAAGGAAGAAAAATGGAAGTTTTCCGAAATCAAAAGATCAATAAATCTATTTTGTATTATTCTTATTTCTTGAAAACGTTTCCATGAGACTTCCTTTCATTGAAGAGGTCCATAACTTGTTCTAGGTGATATGAGGTTGAACAGGCTTTAGAAAAGAAATACAAAAAAGGGTACGTGAGGGTGGAATAAAAAAAAAATGACGCCTTCTTTCTTGTGATTGGCCAAGCCAATCCCTATCCCCGGACCGCAGGAGCTCCCGTGTCAATTACTTCCATTCCTCTCATCAACACGTCTGTAGCACTCATAGCTATAGCTCTAACTCGATTATTTCCTAATTGTTGTACCTCACAATTTTGATTCACTTTTAGATTCCAGTGAACGAGAAATGCCCGCCCTGGTGGGACCGAGAGAAAGAAAGGACTTGGGACAACCATGCGTGGAACTTCTCAACCGTGTCTCCGAGGGACAGTTGAACAAGCGACTCATGAATGCTGCCGAGTTGGATGATGGCTGACTTGATAAAAATGCATATTTTTTTTACAATTTCTGTATTAATGAGAGTCGGTATTGTAATAAACTTGCAAAAATATTAAATAAATAATTCCAACTAATATGATCATTTATGAGAAGTAATAAGTCTATAGAACTGATTTATAGAAGAATACTCACGTCGGAAAGTCTAGTAAACTGATCAATTATTAAAAAAAATACCCGCATGAGGTCACCGTTCCAACCCCTCGCTGACCCTCACATTTCAACTGTATCTCACACATAATGAAACTATTGCGTGGTTCTGCATCGATCGCGAAAGGGGGCACATTGCATTCTCCACTCTTGCTATCTTGATGGTTTCCTCTAAGTAAAACAACATGGAGCAAAAGAAACAAGTAATCATAATTACTACAGTAATTAAAAATAATCCTAAAAAATATTTTATCTCTTGGTGTTAACTACATTAATTAATTATTTGCATGATATATATTAATCCTAATAAGCATGTATACAATTGTACACGGTGATACGTGTTTTCGCTTAAAGAACATTAGAGTTCTTTTAATGATGCGAAGTCGGACCTGCTCCATATTCCAAATGGTAAATGCCTAAAATGGTCATGTTTATCATATCCGTGATAACATTCGAGGAAGCTCAAGTGATGCCAAGTAGTCCGTCTAGTAGGCAAAATGCAACCGTAAAGCATCAACTCAACTTCCTCCAAGCTTCGATTTAGAGAGTTTGGGACGGTCCATGTGTAAGTTTTTCGCTTGGTTGATAACGCAAATATGATTTGAACAGAAAATCTTTATGAATAAATTGTGGAGTTTGCCCCCCTTTCCAACCAAGTCGATGAAATAGAGGTTCGCCTCGCGTCAATGCATCCAAGACCAGAACGCTTCAAATCGTTCTTTCAAGGGAAAAAATGGTTGAAACAGGGGCCGACCATCGAGTGGATGGAAGTGACCGAGAAACGTTGTGAAACTTGATGTCGCGTCAGTAGTGTAGTACACCTAGGTGACCGACTTGCGTGGCTAGGACATACTCCCTCCGTTTCATATTCGATGACTTTGATTTAGATGTATCTAGACATATTTTAAAGCTAGATACATCCATTTCAAAGTAATCTAATACGGAACGGAGGGAGTAGCTGGCGAGCTAAACAAAAAAGCTTGGTAGAGCCTCGGTGGCACATGGGCTCATCACCTGACTCTAGTAGGCATGGACAAAACTCGGATATTCGTGGCCCGATCCTCAGCCGGTAGCCGGTGCTCCCCGACCTCCCAAAACTCATCACACGTACGTGCATCGCGTGATTTGCACCACTGCCGTGCAACCACCACGTATCTTTCGACCATCGACGTCGCGTGGGCTCGTGGCCCGTCTCGCTAGCAGTCGACAGCGACCGGCCGCAACCAGGCGGACACGACGTCGGGCCACGTACGGAGCCGCGATTTTTCCACGGGCAGGCAGACTCATGTCAGCCGGTGAGCCCCTGCCACGCACGACTTGATCTCTACTGTTGCGCCGCCACGAGCCTGGAAAAGCGTGCATGTGTCCGGTCGGGTCAGGTTCGGTTCTTCGGTTGGTCTCCACGTACGCGCGCGTGCGCCAAAATAACCACCAGTGTGGTGGCAGAAGAAGCGTAAAACGTGCGCGAGCGGATAAGCACGTACGTGCGCTTGCCGCTCGGGAGATGGAGATCGAAGTGCTGAGGCGGATCTTCTGGACGAATGCCAATCGAGCTTGCAACTGCGGTGACCGTGACACGAGCTGTGGCCGTTTCCGGCGCTCCATAAGAATAAGAATTCTCCATTATTGCGTTGCATGTTCGTCCACCACTCCGCACAAAGAAGGCAAGAAAACGGTTGCTGCCGACTTGAAGCCCTTTTCACCACTCACCACTTGCGCCTAGTACAATAAATCGGGACACTTTTACTACTGACAAATTTTCAATTTTACAGACCTGCAAGCTTAATTATTCGAAAACATCAGTCACTTGAGTAAAACCGTCAGCGTTTTGCCATTACCAGAGCCTAATTTGGACAAGCAAAGGATACGTCGACATTCGTGTTGACGTCTTCGGCATTCTCACAGTACGCGCCATTCATTCGGATAGTTTTATTCAAATGCATGATTTGGTCCTAGTTTGGGTCCTCGTGGAAAACACCATCCTAAATTCCGAGCAGACAGACGTTGTTGAGAGGGCTTTTTTAGGTAGGGATAAACAAACATGAACCGTCCAAGTGATAAGATTTAACAGCCCAGATTTATCAATACTTGTTGACCAAACGACTAGTATTTTTCCACTGAAGGGCATATTCGGTAGCTGACAAAGTTAAAAAAGGAACATTTCGCATAAACGGGCAGACCCAATTGGTGACAATATCGGCAAAGCATGTTGCCATATCTTAGACCTTCCTTATGCTGCAGCTTCTTAGCTTAATCTTGAACGTAGTAGTTTATTCTTTTGCGAAAAATAGTTATGCGCTACAGATAACTAGTGCATGTCTTACAAATATGATAAACACGTTTCGAATAGTAGAGAAAAAAGAAGGAAAAAAAATACATGTTCAAATACTATCTTTCATAAATGGATGGAAGAAGTTTTAAAAGAATTAGAAACTTTTGTACTCCATGACAAAATATAAGGTGTAGTTATTTTCACTAGTCAACAAATTATAATTTTGACTATGATTTGTAAATAGAATTTGTCCAGAAAATTAGTAATAAAAATATATGAAATAAAAGGTCGTTGTCTCTATGTCATCCAATTGGGACCAATACCACCCACTGTGTCATCTCTCCCAGGTGACTCGGGGGGAACTTTAATCTAACGTCATAGCCTCTCCCCCCGGCAGTACGCCATTTGTTCCCTCGACTCAGCAGGAGGACACCGTCGGGAAAATCTTGTGTGGCCAGCGATGGTGGCAGGGCCATGTCCTACTCGCGCTGGCCTCTTGGTCATCCAGCTACTTGTCGGCGGTCAGCCGTGCCTAGTCTCCCTCGCGACGGCTCGGCCGACCCATGACAGTCAACATCGAAATTGCCAACAGCCTCTGGGATCACAACAAGCAGGTGCCATAGCCGGACATCAAGCTCCTAGACCATTGGAACCTCAATGGCCACCGCATACCGCGGCCGCCCGTGCCCGCCTACGGGCCGACGCGTCGCAGAGAGATAGCATGCCACGATACTTTTCTGTCGTGGGATCCGCATGATTATCACGCGTTCGGTTTCGACATCGGTCTCTGGGGCCGCTTGTTCCTCTCCGGCGCAGTCCCAGTCCCAGACGCACGCCGCCACGCCTTCTCCGCGTCGCGTGGGCTACTTCCCAAGGAGTTGGTGCAGGGGATGGGTGATGTCAACGGCCCGCGGGCCTGCGTCGCTGCCCCATCAACCGCCGCCCGAGCTCGCCCCGCCACAGAACAAGGAGGAGGACGAGGAGCAGCTCTGGCTCGACATTGAAGCGTCGGTGATGCACGAGCCGGGGATGTGTCCCCAGCTGGCTTCGTCTCTACATATCTCCGTGGCGGAGGAAGGCCTCACCCCTGCGGTGCAGCAGGTGCACCAGGGCCCGCCAACTCCAGTGTGGGCGCAAGCGCCATCCACGTCGCAGACGGTGTCGGCGGGGCCTCCGGCGCGCATCTACAAGCCTCCGTCGTAGGTCATCCTCGACGACAACAAGGAGGAGTAGGCCGGACGGCCAAGTCGGTGACCGTGGAGAACCCTAGATGTAGGGGTTTTTGTCTATGTTTTGCGTATGTATGGAATCGACTTCGGCCGTATCTATAAAGCTAAGTAAATTTTAGTTTAATTCAGTTCGGTTCGTATTTTCAGTATAGTTTGTTTTTTTATATGAGGGCCCTTTGGGATGTATCCATCCCAAATACAATGTCTAAGCTTACATTTGTCCACGGACCATCCCAAAAGGACTAAAAGCGGAGGGAAGACGTTGGGTTTGCCCTTAGATCGTTCAGGGGATTCCGAGCGGTATGCTGAAAGTAAAAAAAAAAATACCATGAAAAAATAGGTACATATTCACAAGTTGACTTGCATGATGGGTAATATTTTTTTAACATACTCCCTCATCCATTTTTGTTAAACTTTGTGACATTTAATTCCGGACGGAGGGAGTATTATTTTTTACACAATATGTTAACTTAATGGTACCACTAAGTGGAGTTGCTTGAAGTATGGGGATTGATCGAGCGTCGTGCATGGTAAGCACATGTCAAATATCAGATCGTGATGCACTTACCCAATAACAAATTAAATCAAATCTCTATCCTGATTTCTTACCTAGAAAATACCCCTACATCTAATGGTGGATATAACTCAATACTACTAGTTTAAATGACTAGTAAATTGCACCGTAAAAGACCCCTGTTGAGAGGGGCTCGATACGATTAAAAGTCTTTTTTAGAGACACTAGACCACCTATACTGGAGAGGAGATACCGGCGATCACCGGAATAGATCGAGGGCCCGCGCCCAAGGAGGAGGGGAGATGGAAGGACATCTTCTTCACGACTCAGCGACGAACGCGGGCGAAGTTCGCCGGATGGATTGACATAGATCCAGGCAGAGAGGTGATGGTTTTCGATCTGCGCAACTCCGTCAAGGCGCGTCGACGGCGAGCGGCGGGGGAGAGCATACGGATGGGTTACACGTTGTGTATCCAGGATGTCGTGGTCAAGGTGGGACCCCACATCGCTGGGGGGACGTGTGATACACCGATAGTTTGTTCCGACCCGGGTGACACGGCCACAACGCCCTTGGTGCGGTTGTGCGACGTCGTCTACCTCGGGAGGCAACGCGTGGCAGGATCGACGCGCGCCGCCGATGGCTCGGACCCCATTGTCAGCGACCCGGAGCTAGGCTCTAGAACACAAGGGCCACTCGCATCACCGGTGGCTAGCAGATATATTCCACCGCCCGTTTCCACCCCTCGCGCAAACCCTAATCAGTTGGGGAGGTACGGTGTGGTGTTCGTCCACCTCCAGCACCCCGCCAGATCTACATCTCCTACAGTGACACAACCTAGAGAGTGGAGAGGAGTCGAATCGGGTGATACAAGATCATTCGCAGAGGTGGTCAAAGAACAGAGCAGGATGGATCGAAGATTTGGGGGGGCTAGGCGTTCTCCGCCGCGCAACTTCCAGAGGACCAATCCCTATGGGAACTCTAGGCAAAGGATGAATCCGGAAGCAGAGAGGCGTGAGCAGCAAAGGAGACGGGAGGAGGAGCGAAGGCGGGAGGAGATCTGGAGAGAGGAAGAACAGAGACGCTTTGAAGAAGACAGAAGGAGATCTGAAGAGCGGCGCAAGGCGGAAGATAGACGGCGGGAGGAGGATGACCGCCGCCGTGCTGAAACTCTCTTGAACACCAAGAATCTGGCGAGGGAAAGGGCCATGGTGGAACGGTGACGCAGGGAGATGGAAGAGGATCACAATCGCAGAGATCTGCCAGATAATCCCCCGAATCCGGTTGCTGCCACGGGGATCTCTTCAACCAGACCTGCAGGTGGCGCGAGAGGACCGATCGCTTCCTCATATGCGGTAAGTTCTTCGATCCCTGCTAGTTCTCCGTCATTCCAGCGAGCAGCGCAGTTGCAGGAAGGAGAGGATGGAGGAGGTCCGATCTCTACGACCAGGGATGATGCTCCGATGGGGTCCTGTGTACCTCCATCGCCATCCCCTGCTGTGCGTGTATCAGGAATTCGTGAGGAGTTGATTGATTTGACGCTGGTACCAGAGCTGAGATGTGGAGTTTGTGGAAAGAAGCATAGGACTGATGCATGTCAGGAGAGAGAGCCATGGGAATATAATGCTAATTTTTTTGGTAGTTTGGAATTTGATCAAGGGTTCTATTCAATACCTGCAGTTGAATCTGAGGTGCAACCGTTAGAACAGCTGAACTACGCACACATAATTGTAGAGAAAGGAGAGGTCAATTGTAGAGATATTGAACATGAGTTTCAGCTCTCGGCAGATTCACTCAAGATAAACTGGAGGTTCTTTGCTAAAGTTATTTCTGAGAATGAATTTATGACCAGGTTCCCTAATGCAAAAAATATTGAAGAATTGTCACACTTTGGGAAATTCTTCATGAAAACGGTTCCTGATGCAATTATCAAGCTGCAGAAGTGGTCACGAGACATTCAACCTTTCGCGATGCTGGAAGAGACTTGGTTTAGAATCAAGGGGATACCTATGAGATACAGGAACAGATCCACTGCATTCTATGTTGAAAATTTGGTGGGAAAACCTCTAGCACTGGACAAAAATTTCCTGAGGAACTTTGCTTATATTAGGGTCAAATAGGTGTGAAAGATCCAAGCCTAGTACCAAATGTTAGAGTGGGGGAGATAAACAATGGGCTTTATGAGTTCCAGTACACCAGGGAAGTGTTTGATCCAAACACTAAAGCAACCAATTTCTATGCTGTAACAGCTGAAGATGGTGATAGAGGGGAGGGACAACATACTCCCAAGAAACAAAAAACCAATGCCGGAGGGGAGATTGCTGGTGGGGGAATTGGCTCTAGATCAGCACCCATAACAAATGGACATAGGAATGTAGGATCACACAGATAGCATGATGACAGCTTGTGTTAGGAAAAACGAAGAAAAAAGCATAAAGATAAGCAGGATGGCAGTGGAGAAGAAGGAAATACTTCTTCTTGTTTCGCTAGAAAATGGTGTGTTTTTAGCGGAAACTATTCCCGGGATTCTAGGGGTTTTCCCTAGATGTGTACATGAGAGTACAAATTGCGGGCGTGCCATCTTGTTAATAAAACAAGCAAATAAAATAACAAAAGACAATAATAAACACAATATATGGGAACACTGCATTTTTATTCATAGCATTGGATTGTACAAATACAAAGTGCATATTCCCATGAACTATATCTATTCCGCCTTCTGCGTCGCGCTCATGGAGTATCGGACTCAGGAGATTGCGTAGTTCATTGATTCCCGGAGCTTTTTGTAAGCATCCGGTTAATTACATCCGTAGGGTGGAGCCTACGGAATACCTCCGATTAAGCTGCGCTGATGGTCGTCGTGATAATTGGATTGCTCATCCATATGCATTGTGATATTTATCAATGTATTGTGTGGGTGGCTTTGTTTCGTCGATACCCGGTCACGTGCAATATCGTCACGTTGGTGTGACCAACAGGATATGTCGATGAAAGGGATGACTTTCGCCTCGTCGATGCCCAGTCATGTAACGCCCTGATTTCATCAGACGTGGACATGTGTGTGTTGCTATCGCCTCGTCGGTGCCCAGCAACGGTGTGTCCGTTCCCGTAGGTTTGGAACATGTAAATAAAGTAGTGACATGGTCTCGTCGGCACTTGGCCATGATTTCGTCTAGCCTCGTCGGCACCAGACGTAAGAAGAAATATGATGTGAAGATGGCCTTCATCTTAATCGATATTTGGCCAAGATATTGGTGAAGAAAATATCATGGATGCATGGTGGATGATGCTTATCAAGTATTTTAATCTCGCGTCCTTGTAGGAGCAAGATCAATGTTGTTTCTATGGTCTTCGCCTCCTTTTGAGGGGCGGTGTAGATGGAAATATGACCAATCATGCCTCATGGTGAAGGGCAATATCATCTTGGTGATTTGATTTCTTCGTACTTGGTCTTAGCCGCGTACGCTCATCGTAATTTACACAAAACCACAGTCGACTACCCTCGGTGGAGTAGACGTCCTGCGGCCAGGTAATTTTTGTCGCCAATTCCGTCTCATCGGGAAGCTTTGATTTAAACCTCACATCGACGATGGGATTTATGATCGCAGAAATTCGCCTTTCACCATCGAATCGATCGGCGATGATGACGCCATAGAATAATTTGTCCATAAAGAGAGTTTAATAAACCACCAAGATTTGGCTAGACTGCTTACCAGTAGGGAAGCATGCGATGATCGTCATCAGGCCGCGGCGGGGATTTTCGTAGATTTTTGTTGGACTGGATTTGATCTTACTTGAGGTATCGCCTCGTGGCGAATCAACTCAAGACGGATCGGTGTGACCGTCGTCCTGCGATCGCCCTTTGTGTTGCAGCGATTTAGATGCAAAACGACAGCCTGTGCGTGGTTGAATTCGCGGCGAGAGGTTAGGCGTGTTTTTGCCTTGCTCTCGCGGCGCGTGCGTGTCTTTTTTCTCGGCAAGGAGCTTTTCGCGTGCTATGCGTCAGCCCCCCGCGTCCGTGTGCGATTGTGCGATCCTTCCTCTCGTGCGTGCGTGGGTGCCTTTATATAGGCGGTGCAGCGAAGCTATCCAGGTCGGTTCCCGGAAACGCGTTGTTCGTTTAAAACCAGCTTTATCTCCTGTCATCCGATGTCATGGGTGAGATCAACAGGTAAAGTACGGCCGTATGCCGGTAGGATCGGACCAAACGAGAGTCCCTCTTTAGGTATATTCAAACCTGGGAGTGCATGCATCGATACGTGCATGGCACGGCTTCATTTGAGCCAATCCATTCAAAAGTAGCTAGCTTTGTACATCTCCAATTCAAACTTCTGAGCACCATCCTTCTTAAATGGTGAATCAAAATTTTGATCCGTCCGCACCATCGTGATGTGCATGACGAGCTCTATACAGAGATACCAATATCGGATATAGAGATTTTCATAAATATTTTGCATGGCGTGAGCCCCACACGTCATTGAGAAGAATTTTGCTATTTTACGTGTACTTATAACATGGAATTCCTTTTTCTTTGTACAAAAAATCGTCAAACAAATCCCCCCACCGAGTATAGTTCATGTGCGAAGCAGAAAGGACTAGACTCGGTGAAAAAAATCCATCACTTAAATGAAAGCCGGGTTTTCTTTGAGACCTAGAAAGTTTCCGTCTCCAACTCTCCTTCCAACAGAGAAAAGGAGAAGGTATACCTGTATACCATGTGTTGCACGATTGGTCAGGTCGGCTAGCAATCGGACAACTTATGTATGCCTTTAAAAAAGGTGGGAAGGTTATTTGCTCCCGTACCAAAATATTCCAGCGCATAGTTTACGCCAACAGCCCATTGGTTGCCAAGGACAAACCCATTGCTCTGCTCCTGAACGCGAGACGACGAGCCAGGGTAGCATGAATCCGCAGGGCGATCACCATCGCAGTCCAGATGCTAAATTGGAGGTATCGGCAGGAGGTCGGAAGAGGGGTGTCGTCCGCAAATTTAGTCAAGCATCCCGAGCTCGAGCGGCAGCGGCAGCGACCGCGAGTAATTCACAGACCAAGACACGCCCTGGTCCGAGCGATGTACAGACCAGCATGATCGTTGCCAGAAGGAATTCGCATGCAAGGAATCCCGTCGATGGCAAAGAACGACAACGCTCTTCTGACCATAGTGATTCGAGCAACTTGAGCCCGCCGGGTCACCTGGTATGACATTATTTTTTATTACATACATATACCATCGGCGGACGAACCTTTGCTCGGCCGTAGTCTTTAATTCCTCTTTTATCTATCGTGGTTTTTTTTTTTTAGGGTACCCGTAGCTCTTATGCAACAATTTACACGCTCTTTAGCGGTTATGTCAAAGATGGGCCAAAAGAGGCAACCGGTGAAGTGATATTTTGGCGCGAAGAATTTGACCTTTTCATGGATCACGAGAGGCCGGCCGAATCTGATGAGATTTCTATGGAGGATGAGGAAGGTGTCGATGAGAGGATGTCTGAAATTGCAGAATATCTAAATCTTAATCGTGGCCTGACACTTATCTTCCAATCAGTCGAAGACTTCTGGCAGAAAATCCACGCCCGTAATTATGACCGTTATACCATCTTTCCGAAGCCTCCGGTGCTACTGACCCACGTGATTCATGAATATTCACTTGGAAAACAAAATAGACCAGGGGTGCCGCCGGAAAGGATGGCAACACCTCACCCAGTCATTAGTCTGAGCCCATGTCAATCTGGCTATGGTGGCAAGTTTGTGGAGGCCAGACGTACTTCCACCCTGGCCCAGAAGTTCATTGACTTACCCTCCACAAGATGGATTCAGGACTACCCACATCGCATTCGTACGGATGTGACGGGGTGCCGCAAGCTACTGATATGGGCACGTATGATGTTGTTAAGCCCGGAAGATGCCGAGTATTTAAAAAGAGCTGATATTGTTAGAGGAGTCATGGCTTCAATTTATCATTGTCACGTTGAGCCCTCTCTAGTTGCTGCCTTCCTGACATATTGGAACGTTGATGGACACACCATACTTACTGGCCAGGGGGAAATGGGTTATCCACTCCATACTATATATGATGCTATGGGCATACCATTCTCAGGGCGGCTTTATGAAGAGTACATCCCGTTACCAGGGGCAGTGCGAGGACATGTAAAGACACTATACAACATCTACATAGATCTGTGTCCACTAATGCGTACTTCCCGCGCCGGGATTGTAACCATCGATGCTTGGGTTGATCACTTTTTCGAGGACAAAACCCGCTCATTTGGATCCTTATTGTCGCACTGTTATGCCGACCCCGACGACCCGTTGTTGCTAAAACGGGGTCTTCGAGTCGAGGTTCAAGATGGCCGCGTGTCCGCTCTCTTGGGAGACCAAGCAATGCATCACCGCTCAGGCTATCCTTCGGTGGTAATTCGTGCAGCCTTTATTGCCGCGTGGCTTTGCACTTATTGTGTTCCTGTGGAGGCTGGAGAATACATCCGCCCTGAGGTTTTTATTATGGCTGTGAAGCTCGCAGGTGGGAGTCGTCGAGCTATTGGGGCAACAAGTTTGTCCTTCTTGTACCGCAGCCTTGATGAATTTCACGATAACATTGTGATGGGATCAGCATCTGCTAGCAAATGCAACTTATTTATTCCGGGTCATTTTATTATGGGATGGTTTGCCTCGTTCATGAGAGGATTTCCCACGGAAGTATCTTTGAAGTGTTCAATTCCCTTTGCACCTTTTGTTGTTGATTCAGTTCGTCGGGAACCACGGTCTCTCTTAGATGCGCATAATATTTTCTGGGAGTTTGATGTTACTGGAGCAGGCCTACGCTTCTTGGACTTCCTTGGAAGGTCCACTATACGTTTTCCAAAATCTGGGAGAGCGTTTCGCATTTGGGACGCTCAGCGTTATGGTCCCAGGCAAATTTCTATTGCAGCTACTGATTTTCTTATCAGTTGCACGCTTGGTGGAATCATGCACAGACAGGGCGAGCGCTACGACAACCGGGTATATTGTCCGCACCGGTTTGCTCGCATGTTCAATTGTGATCAACATGTTCCAGAGTTAGACATGCCTTCAGAGGACAGGGAAGTAGTGATAAACAGACTCGACTTTCGTAGCTATTTGACCAATTCTCGTGACGAGTCATTGGAGCTTCTTGGTCGGCGACATCTTTGTTTTCATCGACCGACTGGTCACCAGTTCTTTGTGCAGCCTACTAGAAGGAGACCAGGGCGCACGATGGAGTATATTGCTTGGTATAATAAGTCATTTGCCTTTCTTCAGCCACCTGGATTATTTTGTTCACGTCCAGCGGCGTCGGACGTTATACAATCAGAATCACATGGCTCAAGCCCACTAAGAGGTATGGCCATCGTGCATAATTCCCTACTTTCACGTGCATCTTATCCTGTTTATTTTTTCTCTCCCCTTTTTTTAGTAGACTATATTTTGTTAAATAGACCACATGTGTTTGATGCAACACACTCTCTAACTCTGCTGAATACAGCTAGTATGAAAACTCCGGAGGCTGTTCCACATGGACAACAAACTCCTGAGGCGCCTGCACAGTGTGACGCAAGCATCCCATGGAATGGCCGACCCGGGAAAAACATCGATGTGGTCAAACAGCGCATAGCCGGTGAAGTTAACGATGTGTCCGAGCAACTTCTTGTATCTCCGCGAGATTCAAACATAGAGACGGCTCCGACTGCTTCCGAACACATTGCGACCACGACCAATTCTGATGGCGGGCTGCATGTACCCACTGGTGACCCGTATTTTACCCTTGAAAATACTTTGGATTCTGAATTATTTGATCTTGACCTTTCGGATATTGGGCTTGCGGACGATGACCTTTCGGGTCTTGGGATTGATGAGAGTTTATTTCAGACATCGCTGAGTACCATCGTCGGCGATATACCATCATCGTCGATGCCAGAGGCTACTTCAGGATGTTCATCGAAGAGTCATATGGTGGCACCAAATGTAGATCCCACATCCACGCCCAAGCGGAGCGTAGGTGACCCAATTGAAGATATTGCACCACCATGCAAGAAGATAAAGGTCACAGGGCAAGGGAAAGGTATATGTATTTATATGTTTCATGGTGTTTGCTTTGTATGAATATTTTCACGTGTACGCATGGTCCAGTCATGCTCATACCTTTTTTTTTTTTTTTTTTTTTTTTTTTTTTTTATATGTAGACTCGCTTGCGGACAAGTCTACAGAGCTTTACGCTTCAGTTTCGGTGACGAACGCGCAGTATGTCCCCAAAGTTGACCAATTGCGTCAAGAAATAGAATTACACAGAAATCGCCTTGCCGAAGCAGGGCAGCCTCATGAGGAGTTTAAAGCTGAGAATCCCGTGCGTATCTCGCTCACAGGAGACACTAATTCACGCTTCATAAACTATGTTCGCGGAGATATTACGTATCTTCTAACTCTCCTGAAGGATGCTTCAACCAACAAGCAAAGACTGATTACAGAGATAGATACTAGCTTGAAATTTTGGAAGCAATGGTTTGCTAGTCCACGACCGGACGTGGAGCATCTTGCGAATTGTCTCGCCGCATTGAGGGAAGACTTTACGAAGGACCCTTCATCCTTAACCCAGGAAGTCGATTCATGGCGGGATGCGGTCAGCAAACGAGTGAGTGTCGTAAATAATTACCACAAAGAGATGGCGACTACCCGTGATTCTATGGACAGTATCACCTCCAATTTTGAGAAACAACTCTCGGAGGTAGAGATCAGGAAACGTGGACACTCGCATCGCACTCAAGAAATAAAGGACCAAATTAAACGGTTGGAAAGTGAGCTGGATGCCGTGCAGAAAGAGTACTCCCATGAGGAATCATTGGCAGAAGATTTGTCCGGTAATTTGAGTGATCATCGCAAGCGTCATGGGGATGTGACTCTTATATGTGAACAACTTGAGCTACTTTCATCACAGGATCGTGACTGGCTGAACCAGGCTGATAAGTTACTAGACTGTGTCAAGCCCGACGAGTCGGGTCTATCTGCCCGCTCTCGAGCTTTACGTGATTTTCTCATGGCTTGTGATATAGCCTAGGTTCAGTTTTGTATTCAGGCGCATGGAGGGCTTCCCATGTTCTCTCTTTTAAACCCAAAAACTCATTTTCTTATTGTATAGACCACATTTGCTGTAAACGATCTTCCTCTATCTAGTAAAAAACACCTTTATTTGTTTGATCTTATAATTTTAGAATGTGGTATTTCGGACAGAGAACGACCCTGTCATCATTTTTTCATCAACGTTGTTTTGATTCATGATGCTGATCGCCTAGCTGCTCACGGTACGCACATCCATCAGGTATGCTATGCATCGGAAACAAAATCCCTAGTACGTGCCTCTTTATGTACTAGGCAATCCGCAATTTGTTTGCTCGGGGCATCAAAATTACTCCAGCCCGCGGCTTAGACCAACCACAAACCAAGTTTCCGTCGATCAACAAGGCGATCAACACGACGGTACGGAAGTTTGGTCGAAGACCATAGCGAGAGGCCGTTGATCCATCATGAGCCGAAGGATTTAGTCGTCGAAACATAAAAGAGTCTTGGCCTAGACAAAAGCCATACGTGGCATCAGCTAATACCGAGACTACTAGTGGATTGATTATGACCATATAAAGTGAAATATTTATACCATATATGTCGAGCGAGATACGTGAGAGAAGAAAGAAAATATTGATAGCAGATGACCATGCTATTATTCAATAACACCCATTAGGGAGAGTATAGTTAAAAACAAATACGCGAAATACTCATGCCATATGCTGAAATAGAAATAATGCTTTTATCATCGCGACCAGATACAACATGGTGCCAGCCGATGGTGAAAGTCTTCAATCGCATGAGTATTTCAATTAGGAAGAAAATTTGCTCATGCGTAAAAATGATTTATCAAGTCAAATGCGACCATAAAACGATGCATGGTGCCAGCCATTAGACTTGAAGGGTTTCACAGCTTAGCACTGGCCGCACTGGCGCACCTTGCTGCTCCCAATAGTTGTTTCCCGAGTTTGATGCGATCGTAAGAAAATGAACGATGCCAGCCATCAGACTCGAGGGGTTTCACAGCTTAGCACTGGCCGCACTGGCGCACCTTGCTGCTCCCAATAGTTGAAGCGTCGGAACGTCGTCGATGATGTAGATGAACTAGGCAACAATGGTGCCTCCAGGGTGGTCGGTATGATCAGTGGAGGGAAAATACCCCCAGCGTTGTTGATATGATTAGTGGAGGGAAAACGCCCCCAGCGTGGTTGGTGTGATCAGTGGAGGGAAAATGCCCCCAGCGGCGATACATACGTTTGTATAGTCTGTAGTTGGTGGACGACAAACAATGACGCCTTGCATGCACCGAGCAAGGTTGTTTTAGTATAGAAGTAGTTGCATGAGCCTCATGAAGAAACGTCATGGATCATGAGCATACATAAGAAACACACGGAAGAAACAAAACCATGAAAAGCAAAACAAAGGTTTTTTTTTTTTTGTTTTATTGGAGATTTTGGCTTTTCCGCTAAACACTAGCTATGAGTGTGATATCAGAAAAAGGCTGCCGAAGGACTTTGTCATTGGGAACCGTCGAAGAACCATGACGGTTATGATTCCATAACCTTTCATTTCATGTGTGTATGTGTGTGCATAGGGATGATGTGTTTGGTGTAATCCCGAGAGGCAACAAAGAATCGTACCCTAGCCCATCGGGGCAATGAGTAGCCACATAGCTCCACCACGCTTCCTTCCATGCTTCAAGAACGCAGAAAAACATGGGTGAGGAGGAGTTAGGATAACTGGTTTCGGGACAGCAGCTTGTGAAAGTTTATCATGCCTTTGATGAGGGGTGGTGAATGACTACCAACCGCCTTCTTTCCAGTGATCCCCTTATTTCCCGGAACCGCTGGTCTTGCTTGGAACTTATGGAGACTTCTCTTTCTATGAGGATTGCTTGTATGACCCCCCTTTTTTTTTACTTCACGGTGTATTTTTCTTCTGAACTTGCTTGGAACTTGCTTCATTAGCTTTATTGCTTGAATTTGCTGGAAGATCATTGATATTTCTTCGGGGTACCACTTCGAGAACTTGGAAGGTAGCCATCCACCTTGGTGGACTAAAAAACAAAAACCTCAGGCATATTATGTGGGGCTTTTGGTGGCACACCCCAGGGTTGCCAAGTGGCTACACACCAAGTCCAACTTATGTTGGATTGGGCAGCCCTTTCCTGATCTTTTCCTAGGATCTTCCCCGGGGTGAGGTGTCTCTACGAACCCGAGGCACATCCAGAAGCATGGGGATATGGGACCTCATTACTCGGAAGTCTCCCAAGTAGTCTCCTCTATTGCCTCTCAGAACATATACAGTGTTGTGTGTTGTGGGTTGTGGGTATAGGTGCCGCTCCACTTACCACGATTTACACCGTGCTTCCACTAGGCAAGTCATAGGGCAGCCAAATCATCAGTCACGAGCTTTGTGTGATTGGGGAAAGCCATTTTAATGTAGGACCTGATAGTCCATGGTTTAATAAAACATTTTTTTTTTAAGCAAAGAAAACAAAAAAAGAGAAAAAAATGAAAACAAATGAGAGAGAAATGTCGGTATGCGGAAATAATCACGCGTAATATTTCTTTAGATACCTCCCATTAATAGGTGGCATTGGGCGTTCACCATGTTGATCGATCAGCTGGTAAGCACCGCCATCGTACACTTGCTCAATGACAAATGGCCCTTCCCATTTAGGCTCAAGTTTTCCCTTCGCTTTACCTTTTACCACAATGGGGCGCCGGAGTACAAGAACTAGTTCTCCCTTACGGAAAACTCGTGGTTTAACGAGCTTATCATATGCGCGTACCATGTTTCGGCGATATAGCTCTAAATCTTGGAGCGCGTTGAGTCTATCTTCTTCCAAGGAATCCAGCTGCTGAAATCGTAGCCGAATTTGCTCGTCTTGGGTAATATCATCATGTATGGCCACTCTTAGAGATGGGATTTCCACCTCTAGAGGGAGAACAGCCTCACTACCATAGACTAAAGCATATGGAGTGGCTTGGGTTGGTGTCCGAACCGTAACACGATATGCCCAAAGAGCTTCATAGAGACGATCATGCCAGTCACGGTGATGTTTGTTTACTGTCTTTTTCAAGATTTGCCCAAGGGTCTTATTAAATGCTTCAATTAAGCCATTGGCCTGTGGATAGTACCCTGTAGAGTAATTCCACTGAATCTTATACTTGGTCATGAATCGGACCATCTTATGCGACTTAAAAGCCTTGGCATTATCGGAGGTAATGCGATGTGGGACTCCAAAGCGATAAATGATATTACGCTCTAGAAAGTTTATAACATTGTCAGTTTTTACCTCATTTAGTGGTACTGCTTCCGCCCACCTAGAGAAATAATCTGTGGCAGCAAGTATAAATTTGTGCCCCTTAGAGGATGGAGGATCAAATGGACCAACAACATCTATACCCCATGCATCAAAAGGCCATGCGGGTACGGTTGGGTGTAGAGGGACTGGTGGTTGGTGTTTTATAACACCGTGAATTTGACAACTGTGGCATGACCTCGCTATGTTAAGGCAATCTTTCATGACCCCAGGCCAATAGTAGCCACTCAGTTTGATACTATGATACATTTTTGGTCCACTTTGATGCCCACCGCAAACACCATGGTGGACCTCTTGCAAAACATGGTCCGCTTCATTTCTAGACACACACCGTAGTAGCATCTCTTGTCCAAAAGCTCGCCGGTACAGAGTTCTTGCTTTAACTACATAGGAAGGCAGGCGTCGCTGCAACCTGCGCCTTTCCACTCTATCACTTGGGAGTATTCCATGGTTGAAGTAATCTAGAAATGGTTTGCGCCAATCGTCATCATGGCTGACATTGGAAACCACGTGGTTCACTTCATATTCTGGTGGGATTAGTTCCAGTACAGCTGGAAGGAGCCACCTTTCCTCTATCCGTACATGAGCGGGCTCCCCTTGGGGGAGCACTAACGCTGCTGCAAGTTTAGCCAATGCGTCTGCTGAAGCATTTTTACTCCTTGGAACATGCGATAATTGTATATGCTCGAATTTCCTCATGAGAACCTGGGTTGCCGTGTGATATGGCACCAGTTCTGGTTTACGTACTTCATATATATTATTTACTTGGCGAACGATAAGCTGAGAATCACCATATACTAATATGTTCCGCACATCCATGGAGAGTGCTAGTAGAAGGCCAAAAAGAAGGGCTTCATATTCAGCCTCATTGTTGGTGCACTCTTCTTTGAGGAGGGAAAACGAGTGGTGTATGGTGCCCCCTTGGGGGGTTTTGAAAACCAAGCCTGCGCCGGCTCGCCGCTTAGCTTCGCCATCGGGATCCATCTCTGTGCGAGAGGCTCCATCAAAATATAATTCCCATTGGGAATCTATGTCGATGGTAAATACTTCCTCATCAGGCAACTCGACAACCAATGGAGAGTCGTCGGGCAGTGGATGTGCTGCAAGAAAATCAGCCAATGCTTGACCTTTAATTGCTTTTTGTGGAACATAAGTAATATCATATTCCATCATGGACACAGCCCATTTACCGAGGCGTCCCATCAGCACGGGTTGATTTAGCACATGTTTTAAGGGATCAGCACGTGCTACAAGTTGTATTTCGTGGGCCAGCATGTAATGTCGTAACTTTTTTAGAGCAAAAATTAGCGTTAAACATAACTTTTCTATTGCCGAGTAATTGTGCTCAGCACCAGCCATAGTACGACTTAGATAGTAGCATGCTACTTCTTTCCCTTCATCGTTGTGTTGAGCCAGTAGTGCACCAACCGAGGAGGGCTGGGCAGCAATATAAAGAATAAGTGGCCGTCCTCTAGTTGGAGCGGCTAAGACAGGAGGGTTTAATAGATATCGCTTAATACTTTCAAGCGCGTTTTGACATTGCTCGTCCCATTCAAAGGGGACACCTTTCCTCATTAGTCTCGTGAAGGGTTGGGTACGCCCTGAGAGGTTAGATATAAAACGACGTATGTACGCCAAATGACCTTGTAAGGATTTTAACTCTTTCAAGTTCTTAGGTGGCGGCATGTCTCGTATTGCTTTAATGTTCTTTGGTGAGATCTCAATGCCACGGTGATGCACAATGAAACCCAAGAATAGACCGGATTGTACGGCAAAGGCACATTTTAGAGGATTCATCTTGAGGTGATGTTTCCTTAGACGATCAAAGACGACTCTTAGATCATCCTGATGCTGCAGGCGATCTCTGGTTTTGACAACCATGTCGTCGACGTAACATTCCACGGAGTCATGAATAAGGTCTCCCAAAACATAAGTCATAGCGCGTTGATATGTTGCACCTGCATTTTTTAGTCCAAAAGGCATTACAGTATAATAGAAATTCCCCTTGGGCGTTCGGAAGGCAGTGTCAATTGCATCGTGCTCATCCATCTTAATTTGATTATAGCCGGATGATCCGTCCATGAAGGACAAGGCACCATAACCTGTAGTAGAATCAATAACGATCTCAGTGATGGGTATAGGGAAATCATCTTTGGGGCAAGCACGGTTTAGGTCCCGGAAGTCGACACATATCCGTATTTGCCCATTCTTTTTTTCTACCGGGACAATATTTGCTAGCCAACGAGCATATTGTACCTCTTTTATGAAGCCGGCGGTGATGAGTTTGTCCACCTCGGCGATGATACTATCTTGTAGTTCTGAGCGAAAGCGGCGTGGTTGCTGCTTTACTGGCCTGAACTGGGGATCAATCGCTAGCTTGTGAGTGGCGACCTGGGGGTCAAGCCCTGGCATTTCCTTATATGACCACGCAAAGCAGTCCCGAAACTCTATCAAGAATTCTCGGTAACTTTCACGTTCTTGCAGTGTGAGAGAGGCACTGACGAAAGTAGGGCGTGGGTCATCCTCAGTACCCAAATTAATCTCGACGAGCTCATCAATAGTGCATTGCCCACCATCCTCAAGCTGTAGAGGGGCGGGAGCGGCATCAAGAACCTCTCCTTGATTAATTGGCATGGCTCTATGAACCTGAGATAGAAGATAATTTTCATTTTTTATTCCATCATGTGCATTTAGAGCAGCATAGAAAGAACGAGGTTGGTGTGAGGTTTGATAGAAATAAGTACCATCATCCACGTGAGATGTCGGTTTTTTCTTTCCATCATCTTGAGAATCATATACATTAGTCATATGGCATGTAAAATGTTGCACAACGCCATACTCTTCGTCCTTGTTTTCACAAGATTCAGAGTGGATATAGCCCAAGCCGTACTTCGGTTGTGTCTTCTCCTTACTCTTAACAAACTTCTCGGCTTGTTCCCACCACTCCTCGCAAATGGCGGGTGGTGATGGTAACCTGAAATTTGTTTGGAGTTTAATTCCTGCTTTTTCCAATAAGCGAACCATTCTAGGTTCTGCTTTCATAGTAGTTGAAACTACATCAATGCCAAAGCAAGAGGGAGAAATATTAAGTATAAAGTCACAAGGTTGTGACCGTGGTACCTTATAAAAGAGGGTAGAGTCAGAACCTCTGTGTTGTCCAGGGACCAAACGGACCTCCAATGGCATTGTTACTGATACATACATAGACGGGGGCTGTTTAATTATAGCTCCCCTTGATTTCTCTATCTCCTCAACCCTTTTCTTTACAGTTCCTTCCGATGGCGTGGAACCTTCAGTTGTGGGCAACTGTAGCACAATGGGGTAGGGTGCTTTGCCCGCGTTGTTAAGGAGTTTAGGAACTCCTGCAGACGCAGAACTTGTATTAGATATAGTGTCAGTTGGAGACATTGTTAAAAGGGTGAAAGAATCTTTATTTTTAAGACCATGCACATTAGAAGGCTCAGAGACGGACCTCAATACGAGCGGAGCTGTAGCGGAAGCTTCCACACTCGACAAGGGTGATGGTGTTTGTAGTGTAGCAGTGGGGAAGTCCACACTGTCTAAATAGGAGCGACCATAATTGCGAGGCATTGTCATGGGGGTTCGTCCTCTCCCGCGACCTCTACCTGAGGATTTTCTCGAGGAAATGTGGTTTCCTAAGGACTCGGTTCCCAAAGAAGGGGTGGAACTGGGTGTAATGAGTATATCTACGGGAGGGGCCACCCTTCCTTGTTGGGTTTGCGGCTCCTCGCTCGGGAAGTAATATTTCGCATCAGCATGATGTGCTTCTTGGATGGTGTAAGGATTTGGATTACCGGCTATGCGGTGTTGTTCACCACTTCCATCCACAAATTTTAAGCATTGGTGTAGTGTAGAGGGGACTACTTGATACTTGTGTATCCATGGTCTACCCAATAGTGCTGAATATGAGGTCTTTGCTTCAATAACAAAGAAGCGCACCTTAAAACTGAAGGTTGACATTTGAATTTTCAGAGTAATAGAGCCCAATGCCGACCTTCCTTGATTATCGAAACCACAAATGACAACTTCAGTTGGCTCCAAGTCATCCAACGTGAAGCCAGCACGAGTTAAGCTTCGAACCGGCAAGATATTTACGGCTGAACCAGGGTCAATGAGAATGCGTCTCAAGTGAGCCTTTCTAATGTTGCCTTCTATATAAAGTGGGCGATTATGATTATCATCTCCAATCACTTTATCTTCCTCTGTGAAGGTAATCTCATTTGTGCTCAAGAAGTTGCACAGTATATTATGCTTCGCCATTGTTACTTCATAGCGTTTTGGGTCTTCCAAAGCTTGAATAAGAGCTTGCCGAAGTTCAGGCACCAACATTAGTGCATCATACACACTTAGAAGTGCGGGAATACGTTTCAGGTGTGCTACTATGTTGTAATCTATGTTTGGAGATGTGCCATCACCCTCTGCGGGTTCTTCCTCCGTATTACGCTTTTCGGCGACAACCTCCTTGGGGTCACCTATTTTTCCTCCCACAACCTTCTTGGGTTGGATTTTATGGAGCTGTTGCAGAACCTTTCCCCCTCGAAGGTTCATATTCACTTCAACTTGAGACTCGTGTGATGCACTTTCTGCATGTAGAGCCTCTCTTTCGTGTGGTGTTATTGCGTCTTCAGAAGAGACGCTAGTATCTGAAGAATAGTCAAGTATGACATTGCATGCAGCTTGGCTTGGTAAAGGTTGAGGAGTATCTTCCTCCGTCTTCTCTTCCGTGGAACTAGATATTGTCCCCCAAGTGTGTGGCATGAACTGCCCCAAGGTGGGAAGTATCCTTGGTCGAGGGTATGACTCATCCCCCTCGGACCTTGGAACAAACCTTGGTGGCATGCGGCGCTGGTGTGGGTTGTACCATCTAGGAGGCTTTGGATTGTGGTAGTAAGGAGCCAGGAAAGGCGTTCCTTGTTCACGTGATCTTCTAAGCAAAGGCCTATATGGCTTGGCCTCATGTGTTGTGGCTCTATTGCCAACTCTAAGAGTCGTGTTGCTTACTCTTAGGTTGGATAGATTTTCCTCGACTTGGGACAATGGTACCCATGTCTCCTTTCCTTGTTTACACATAGGACCATTCTCTACGGTCACCATATTTACAGCATGATAGTTTGGGTTTCTAGCATCAGGTTGTATTTGAAGTCTCTTCTCATCAATGGCTCGTTGGAGCCATTCCTTAAAGGCAACACAATCCTCAATGACATGACCCACATATTGATGGTATGGACAATATAAATGGTTATCCTTCATGTGAACCTGATCGGGACGTTTTGGATCAGGCAAGGCCAAGTGGTTGTGCGCAATCACTTGATTGAAGAACCCCTTTATCATTTCTCTTCGGAATATGTATTGTTTCCTAAGGAGCTCTTGCAGGCTGGGACGTTGCCTTACCCCTCCTGGTTCATTTCTCATGCCTAACATAGGCACGGGATTTACTTGCATAACCCTGGTTGTATTCACCTCATTGGGTGTCTTGGGTTTGTTCATAATGTTTGGTTTTGTTGTTGAGTTGAAACGCTTGGCATGATCTTGTGTACTAGCATTCTTATACAACTCCATAATTTGAGGAGATTTTTCAAACTCCAACTTAGTCGCGGCCACTGCCGAGCTAAGTGCACTGAATGTTTTAGGTTCCCGTCTGGACACCTCAAGAGACCAATGTTGTTGCATTCCATGGACGCACATTTCAATGGCATCTTCTGTGTGCATTTCTCTCGCAAGTCGCACAAAGCTATTGCGAAACCTTACTATATAGTCATCAATCTTTTCATCATGTTTTTGTCGAACTTGAGCAAGCTCGACCACTGAGAAATCTTTTTTCATTGTTACAAAATGAGCTCGGAATAGATTTTTCATACTTTTCCAATCAGGAATAGAACCGACAGGAAGGCGACTATACCAGTGAAAGGCAGCGCCTGTCAAAGAACCTGAGAACTGCCGCAATAGGAGTGAAGGATTGCGAGCAGTATCTCCACATGTTGCCTCAAAATAGGCTAGGTGTTCCCTTGCGTCTCCCGTTCCATCAAATTGACGAAACTTGGGTGGATGCCAGCCTGCCGGGAAGCCCACGAGATCATGCCATGACTCATATGGCTTATCAAGCTCACTTTCAGAACTTTGAGGAGTCTGCTCCACATTCATCTGCTTTACCTTCTTGTTAACCATGTCCTCAATAATACTATGATAATCTCTAAGCATATCTGGTTGGGGTGTTGGACTATTTGGTAAAACAGCAACACTTGTAAGAACTTGGGGCGCTTGTTTAGCGGCCTCCGTCATTCTAGATGCTTCCAACTCTTCCATTTGTGGATCCGTGACTTTTGGGGCCACGACATTGGGTAAAACTTGGTCGGATCCAGTAAGGAATTTCACTAGTTGATCAAACTTTGTTGTTAGTTGATCTAACTGTTGTTTCTGAGAGTTTAACTGCAACTCTAGTCGCTGATCACGAGACCCTGATGCAGCCAGATCAGTGTTCAATATGGTTTCAGCTCCATTATGTGGACCACCATCCTCCGTACCAGTTTTCTCTTCCGAGATCACATGGGCGGGTACGGTGTTTCCATCTTCGAGTTCGCATTCTTCCTCTGACACCATAGAAGGTGCCAACTCGGAGTAGCGAGGAGATTCTGATAGTTTCTGTAATGAGGAGTTAGAATCTATGTCAGAATCATCCCTTGCGTGACCCTCTTCTCCTTCTGAATGAGTAGAGCTACTTTCCACTCTTTGTGATGCGATGGATTTTAGGCGAGTCGCCATCCCTTCGCGCTCTATATATTGCTGGAGCAAAACAGGGTCTTGCGGAAGTCGTGATAACAGCGACACATAAGGACGAGAATATTGTGTTTCCTCATTGGTGATGAAGGTGCATCTGTAATAGGAAGACAAGGTGCGGCCGATGAAGACGGCGCTTCCTTGTCATTATTTTCTCGTTCCGAGCTCTTGAACCAATCACGCACTTTCCCAAGATGCAAGAAATCTTTGGAAAATGAGGCTTTAGGATTTGGGACGATCTCTTCATCGGAAGGATACGAGAATTCTTTTTCGACTGGCGGGGGAACCCAGTTTTCCTGATGAACATGTTCATTACGTTCACTCAAAGTGCCACATATCACTGTGTCCTTTGCAGTATTGCATTTTACTTCTCCCTCAACACCATTCATCTTTTGTTTCCCAACATCGTCTCCACCTTGTGGAACCAGATTCATGGGGCTGTTTGACAGCTCGTTTCTGTGAGATGGTGATGAAGCATTTTGTTCTGGTATTGCAACATGTGCTAAATCATGGGTTTCCTTCCCAACATCCTCCAAGGGAGTTGGTGAAGGCATTCTTGTCTCATCTATCTCCATGAGCTGAATAGACGTTTTAGACTTTAAGCTAGTAGTTCCCTTGTGTGGGGTCACTACCTGTTCTTTCTCACAAGTATCCCTTTGATGGGGCACTGTTGAATCATGGGGAGGCGCCTCTGGCCTCTCGCTTGTTTCCTCATTTTGTTGTGGTGGTTTTGGTACAAGGCGTTCAACAAGGTACTTGTACCTCTGATCTTGCAACAGTGTTGGTGACAGTCTCAAGGTGATTTTATCATAGAAAGGATGAACGCGCCCATCCGATCTGACCCGAACATGGACATTACCAAGCACAAGTTCTTGAAGTTCTTGGTAAAGAGCTCGTCTGTTTCTTCTACGTTTATCGCGCTTATGATGGTTTACCGAAGGAGGGTATGGAACTCTTGGAGGGATAGAAGGTGTTGGAAGGAGAGCTGCTCGAGCTTCCACAGTAGGAGGAGCTTGAGGATGGATGTTCTCAGGACGCCGCTCAATGGGCTGCGGATGTGGTATTTGATACCCATGCCCCCTGCTCAAGGTTGCATGCGGTAATATAGTGTGGTCTTGGCGATGTTCGTGATGTTGTTGGTTTTCTCTTGGGGATTTGGGCCGCCATTCTTGACGCGTCCAAGAATTCCAATGAGGTGGAGGTTGTTGTTGCCTTAACCGATGTGTAGGAGGTGGTGGAGACCGCCTTCGTGGAGCCAACGTGCTCCGTTCATGTTGCGGGCGATAACTAGGGCGTCTAGCTTCACCTTGCCGCGATGACTCGGGCGCTTGTGTATAAGGGCCACGAGCTTGAAATCTTGGCATATTGCCATTATGTGATGTTGGCTGGGAGTATTGCATGGGCGCATGGTGGCTTGGCATGCCCCCAGTTTGTGAAAGTGGCTCACGGCCATGGACTTGCTGTTGCAGCGTCCTCAACTGATTTTGGAGCTGCTGCAACTGACGTTGCACATCATCAGAGCGAGGCGCTGGGGCCTCATTGGATAATACATCAAACTTATTTCCATTCTTCTCATTTTCGGCAGTAATGTGACATGCCGAAACTAGCATGGCTGGATTGAAATGGTTTAGCTTATTACCAACAGAAGGATCGCATCCTGGAAAGGTAGCGACGCGCTTCAAAGTCCGAGTCCAAAACTCGTTCATGATTGCTTCCCGCACCGATTTCTTCAATCGGTGTGGCTGCCTAGTAAAAGGATCTGGAAAAACGGTGTAAGGCTCACCCACAGGATCAGGATATTTTATTCCTTCTTCCTGAGGTGGCAGGTCATGTTGAGTAGCATTGTTGCTCAACCGAATTCTCATTTTCTTAATTTGACTGCGCTTCCTCTTGAAGTTGCGCAGTGCATTGGCATTTTTTCTTGATCGGGCATTGCTCACCGACCATGATAGAACATAAGCGGCTTTATCAAGCCCTTCAAGGAGTTCAGCTTTCTGGTGTTCAAAAGCTTGAACAGACAGATTATCTTTTGACATGTCAGAGGTTGCCTGGGAATTCTCCAAGCTACCTAACATGTTGCGAGCTTTGAGCATCAAAGTATTTCTGTCCTCTCTAGTCTTGACAGCTGCATCTTTACGCTCTTTTTTGAATTCAGCAACAGGACATGACGGATCTTGCGTCCGGTGCGCATAGATCTTTCCCCCATGCTCGATGATAGCCATTGGTGGCATTGACCCGAACTGGATGAGGGATGAAGCTGAAGAGTGCTTCATGGCCTCCTCAATGGTGATTGTCGGTAAGGACTCACCTACACAAGGGAATCCTCTGATCAGTACATTGCAGAGAACTTGTGAACCATAATAATAAACAAATTGCACTAGCAAGTTGTCAAACATGTAATACTTTTCCCTCTTTTACTCTTATATGCACAAGTCTCTTAATATATATCCAACACGATGTGCTTTTACAACACGGGAGATTTGACCATCATCGTATGCGACGAATTTATATATGTGTAAGTCGACCGCTCTAAGCAGGACTTGCATGTTTAGGTCACAACCTTGATGACATTTTGATGAGCAGAAGAACATAGATTTTGACGACCTTCAGAGCGCAGCAAAGATGGGAGGAGAACAAGGTCCCACCGGGCGTGCCAATTTTGTTTCGCTAGAAAATGGTGTGTTTTTAGCGGAAACTATTCCCGGGATTCTAGGGGTTTTCCCTAGATGTGTACATGAGAGTACAAATTGCGGGCGTGCCATCTTGTTAATAAAACAAGCAAATAAAATAACAAAAGACAATAATAAACACAATATATGGGAACACTGCATTTTTATTCATAGCATTGGATTGTACAAATACAAAGTGCATATTCCCATGAACTATATCTATTCCGCCTTCTGCGTCGCGCTCATGGAGTATCGGACTCAGGAGATTGCGTAGTTCATTGATTCCCGGAGCTTTTTGTAAGCATCCGGTTAATTACATCCGTAGGGTGGAGCCTACGGAATACCTCCGATTAAGCTGCGCTGATGGTCGTCGTGATAATTGGATTGCTCATCCATATGCATTGTGATATTTATCAATGTATTGTGTGGGTGGCTTTGTTTCGTCGATACCCGGTCACGTGCAATATCGTCACGTTGGTGTGACCAACAGGATATGTCGATGAAAGGGATGACTTTCGCCTCGTCGATGCCCAGTCATGTAACGCCCTGATTTCATCAGACGTGGACATGTGTGTGTTGCTATCGCCTCGTCGGTGCCCAGCAACGGTGTGTCCGTTCCCGTAGGTTTGGAACATGTAAATAAAGTAGTGACATGGTCTCGTCGGCACTTGGCCATGATTTCGTCTAGCCTCGTCGGCACCAGACGTAAGAAGAAATATGATGTGAAGATGGCCTTCATCTTAATCGATATTTGGCCAAGATATTGGTGAAGAAAATATCATGGATGCATGGTGGATGATGCTTATCAAGTATTTTAATCTCGCGTCCTTGTAGGAGCAAGATCAATGTTGTTTCTATGGTCTTCGCCTCCTTTTGAGGGGCGGTGTAGATGGAAATATGACCAATCATGCCTCATGGTGAAGGGCAATATCATCTTGGTGATTTGATTTCTTCGTACTTGGTCTTAGCCGCGTACGCTCATCGTAATTTACACAAAACCACAGTCGACTACCCTCGGTGGAGTAGACGTCCTGCGGCCAGGTAATTTTTGTCGCCAATTCCGTCTCATCGGGAAGCTTTGATTTAAACCTCACATCGACGATGGGATTTATGATCGCAGAAATTCGCCTTTCACCATCGAATCGATCGGCGATGATGACGCCATAGAATAATTTGTCCATAAAGAGAGTTTAATAAACCACCAAGATTTGGCTAGACTGCTTACCAGTAGGGAAGCATGCGATGATCGTCATCAGGCCGCGGCGGGGATTTTCGTAGATTTTTGTTGGACTGGATTTGATCTTACTTGAGGTATCGCCTCGTGGCGAATCAACTCAAGACGGATCGGTGTGACCGTCGTCCTGCGATCGCCCTTTGTGTTGCAGCGATTTAGATGCAAAACGACAGCCTGTGCGTGGTTGAATTCGCGGCGAGAGGTTAGGCGTGTTTTTGCCTTGCTCTCGCGGCGCGTGCGTGTCTTTTTTCTCGGCAAGGAGCTTTTCGCGTGCTATGCGTCAGCCCCCCGCGTCCGTGTGCGATTGTGCGATCCTTCCTCTCGTGCGTGCGTGGGTGCCTTTATATAGGCGGTGCAGCGAAGCTATCCAGGTCGGTTCCCGGAAACGCGTTGTTCGTTTAAAACCAGCTTTATCTCCTGTCATCCGATGTCATGGGTGAGATCAACAGGTAAAGTACGGCCGTATGCCGGTAGGATCGGACCAAACGAGAGTCCCTCTTTAGGTATATTCAAACCTGGGAGTGCATGCATCGATACGTGCATGGCACGGCTTCATTTGAGCCAATCCATTCAAAAGTAGCTAGCTTTGTACATCTCCAATTCAAACTTCTGAGCACCATCCTTCTTAAATGGTGAATCAAAATTTTGATCCGTCCGCACCATCGTGATGTGCATGACGAGCTCTATACAGAGATACCAATATCGGATATAGAGATTTTCATAAATATTTTGCATGGCGTGAGCCCCACACGTCATTGAGAAGAATTTTGCTATTTTACGTGTACTTATAACATGGAATTCCTTTTTCTTTGTACAAAAAATCGTCAAACACTTCTAAGAGTGAATCCTTTGGGACTAAGATGCTACAGATCTTGGGGGGAGGGAAAGATGGACTAGGACTCAACCCGGAAGGGGAAAGCAGTAGCAAAAACCCTTCTGGTCTTTTTGCTATGGAAAACAACAACCAAAAACTGTCAGAGGTGCACATGGAAGTAGTGCAAGCAATGGGTAGCAATGATATACACACTGCAATCCCTCAGGATAAAAGTCAAGAAGAGACAGTTAAACAGCAGAATGACAAGCTGGAGTACAGGAAATTTCTGCAGGGGCTTATGAATTCTGGAAGTGATAAGGCTGGTTTAATTAAACAGAATTATTAAATAGCTCTGGAAACAATTGAAGAAAAGGAGGATCAAGATGATGAAGATATGTCTGAACAGGTGGATTATGGAACAAGTGATTCTGAGGAGAGTATAATTGGAGATGAGGAGGAGGACGAGATGTCCCCTACCAGATTTGTGCTGGCTCTACCTGCCATTCCACTTAGGGATGAGACAACTCTTGTGGTGATACCTGTAGATGGAGGGCAACCTGAGATTGATCTGACTCAAGAAGATAATAACATGCAAGTAGATGAATCCCAAGAAGATAATAGCAAGATAGATTTGAAGGGGAAAGGACCAGAGGAAGCTGTGAGAGCAAGTTCAAGATTGGCTGTGGAGCAAAAGGCCATCAAGATTGGGAAAAAAACTGAGGAACAGGCTGCAACAAGAAACTTGGAAGGTACAAACTTAAACTCAACTAATTCTTTTGCTGTCCTTGATGATGATGACATTATAAATAGAGCTCTAGAAATTGGTGTAGATCCTAGTACTTTTATTCTAGAAAATGTAAATTGTTTGAAAGACCTGGAAGTTGCTAGACATAAACTTGAGGAGAAGAAACAAGTGATTACAATAGAACCTGAAGAAAGTTCACAGAAAGTTTTGTTGCTTGGGTGGAGAGAAGAACAAGATGAAGATGGATTTACTCCAGTCATGTCAAAAAGTAGCAGGAAAAAAAATGAAAAAAGCTGTAAAATTAAAAAATGCTGGCTGGAACAAATAGTGATGGTTTCAGAGGTTCTGGTGCTGCCTCAGGGAAAATTCACAATCACCACCCTTTGAGTGGGATTGTGTCTGGACCCAGGGTGAGAAAAAAGAATCCTAGATATCTATGATTGGTGTTAGTTTAAATTGCAGAGGGATTGGTAAGAAAGGTATGGGTAAGTTCCTTTCTGAACTTATCATGGAATACAAGCTGGATTTTGTTGGGATTCAGGAAACCATCAAGAAAGATTTCAATCAGGCCTTTTTTAAGAGAATTGATCCTTTGAATCAATTCTCCTGGAATTGGTCTCCTTCTATTGGCAGAGCAGGTGGCATCCTTGGTGGTGTCAGAAAGGACAGGTTTGATGTAATTACTGTAAATACTAGTAGATTCCTGGTGAAGTTGACAGTTTTTGATAAAAAAATCAAGCAACAATGGAACTTGGCTGTTGTATATGGTGCTGCTCAGGAAGATGATAAAGAAAAATTCCTTTATGATCTTGGGGAAGTTTGTGGTGATACGTCACTACCTTTACTTCTGGGAGGTGACTTTAATATTGTCAGGTTTGCTTTTGAGAAGAATAAAAATTGGAGGGCGAGCATATGGTCTGATATGTTCAATTTTATTATAAATACATATGAACTAAGAGAGATTGAGATGTCAGGAGGACTCTACACGTGGTCAAATAACCATCCTGATCCTACCTTAGAGAAACTGGATAGATTCTTGATGAACAAAACTTGGGAACATATTTTTCCTTTAGTAACTGTTCATAAATTAAATAGGGAGATTTCAGATCACAATCCCTTGGTGCTAGATACTCAGGAGAATAGGGAACAAAGTAGCAGAATTTTCAGGTTTGAAAAAGGGTGGCTCAAAGATGATACTTTCCTGAAGAGAGTATCAAGAGTTTGGCAAAAACCTGTATCTGCTAAAGATAGCCTGGGTATTATTCAGGAGAAGCTAAGAGCTGTTAAAAATTACTTGAAAGGATGGGGTGCCAATGAGAAGGGGAAGGATGGGAAAAAAGGAAAGACTTATCTGATGAGTTAGGAGTCTTGGAGAGAGAGGAGGAACATCAGCAGCTTCCATTGGAAAAACAACACAGAAGATGTCAGATACATCAGGAGATGATGAAGATGCTGGAAAAGGAAGAAGACTATTGGAGACAAAGAGCAAATGAGACATGGTTGTTGCAAGGGGACAATAATACTGAATTTTTTCATAGAGCGGCCAATGGTAGAAAAAGGAATAAAACAATCTTTAATCTAAAAGATGGAGAACATGTGATTCAGGGGACTCCTGACCTGCTTAAACATGCTACAGCTTTTTACAAACAGCTTTTTGGACCTGAGCAGAATACAGGGATAAAGATGGATGGAAGGGTTTGGCTTGAGACTGAAAAGTTAAACAGGGAAGATAGGGAAACTTTAGACATGGATTTTTCTGCTGAAGAAATTAAGGAGGTGATTAATTCAATGGAAATTAACAAAGCACCTGGGCCAGATGGTTTCCCAATTGAATTTTTCCAACATTGCTGGGATATTATTAAGACTGACATGGTACAGATGTTCCAAGACTTTCACCAACACAAGTTTGACCTGAGTAGGATTAACTTTGGAGTTATTACACTAATCCCCAAATCTGAAGAAGCTGATGTAATTCAAAAGTACAGGCCCATTTGTCTCCTGCAGGTGCTTTTCAAGATTTTCACCAAAGTCCTGACAACTAGGTTGGATAATCTGATGAATAAACTGATTAGTACTTCCCAAAGTGCCGTTATCAGAGGGAGATACATCACAGATGGTATTATGCTGCTACAGGAAGTTTTGAGAGAGGAAAAAGTAAGGAAAAATCAGGGTGTGGTCTTGAAGCTGGATTTTGAGAAGGCTTATGATAAAGTTAACTGGGAATTTTTGTTTACCTGTTGTGAACAAAAAGGTTTCAGTAACAAGTGGTTGAGATGGATTAAGAATGTTGTGACTCAGGGGACCTTGAGTGTGAAAGTTAATGATAAAATAGGGCCTTATTTCCCTAGTTGTAAAGGGGTTAGACAGGGTGACCCATTCTATCCTTTCTTGTTTAACATGGCTAGGAATTGTTTGTCTAAAATGATTCAGAAGGCTCAGGTGAGTGGCAGATTGATGGGCTTGGCAAGTAATTTGGTGGACAGAGGCCTGGCAGTTCTACAGTATGCTGATGATACAATCATGTTCATTGAGGATAATGTTGAGATGGCTAGGGACCTAAAGTTAATTCTGTAGAATTTTGAAGCTATGTCTGGTTTGAAAATTAACTTTGAAAAGAGTGAGATACTGTTAATTCAGGATGATGAAGACAACTGCAATTTTTATACTGGGCTTTTCAACTGCAAAAAGGGTCTTGGCCCATCAAATACCTGGGTACACCTATTAATCATAGGAGACCTACAGTTGCAGAAATGGAGTTTGTGGAAGATAATATGAAGAAAAGTATGGGGGGTTGGATGGGAGGTACCATGTCGATTGGGGGGAGGGTTACCAAGATTGATGCCTGTTTATCAAGTATTGCAGTATACCAGATGTCTCTCAGATTAATGCATAAGACAAATCTGGCAAGAATGGAGAAGGTGATGAGATCATTTCTATGGTCTGGGGGGACAAATAAAAGGAAATATCACTTAGTGAAATGGAAACTAGTGTGTAAACCAAAAAGCAAAGGAGGTTTAGGAATAAAAAAAACATGACAAAGTTCAATCTGAGTCTGATCTGTAAATGGTGGTGGAAACTTGAGCATGATGAGGGAACCTGGCAGGATTTGATGAGACAGAAATACTTGGGAGAGAGGCACATTCATTCTGTGAAGAAAAAACAATCAGACTCGGCTCTTTGGAGAGATATGCTGGCTGTAAAAGATTTATATGCATGTGGAAGGAAAATACAGGTGGGGAACGGAAAGAGAACTAGTTTCTGGCTGGATGCTTGGTGTGGACATACTTCTATTAAGATAGCCTATCCAGATTTGTTTGACATTTGTAATGAACAAGGGATTTCAGTTAGTGCGGCAGCAGGTAAAAGATGGCAGCTATCTTTTAGAAGATGGCTGACTGTTGAGCTACAAGAAAAGTGGAGGGAGATACAGAATAAGCTTGCTGTGATGGCTTTGAATGGAGAGGATGATAAACCAATCTGGAAATGGACAAAAAATGGCGTGTTCTTTGTAAAATCGATGTATAAGAACCTCTGTAGCAATGGTGTGGATCAATGTTTCAGACACCTATGGAAGGCAAAAATACCGCTAAAAATAAAGATATGGCTGTGGCTAATTTGGCACAATGCAATTGCATCAAAAGATAACATGTTGCGAAGAAATTGGGTGGGCAACTCGAAATGCCAGTTTTGTGATGAAGAGGAGACGATAGTCCACGTGTTTTTTACTTGTTCTTTGGCTAAATTTGTCTGGAGCATCATGGCAAAGACAATTGGTGCGAGAGATAGACCTGGGTCTTTCTCTCAGGTTTTCTGGTGGCTTCCTAAACATGTCAGTGCCAGTAGGCATATACAGATCGCCTGTGTGGCTGCTGTATGCTGGGCTATCTGGAAAACAAGAAACAATGCTCGCTTTGAACGGAAGTTTTTGAACTCTCCTTTGGAACTAATTTGCTACATTTGTGTGTTTATAAAATACTGGGCAGGCTTACATAACTCGCAGGACAAGAGTAAACTCAAAGACGGGGCGGATGCGCTGTTGGCGGCTGCAATGGAGGTCGAAGGAAGTGCCAGGAGAAGCAATGCTAGGGCGCAACTACAGGGGTGGCCTGATGAAGATCATGATGAAGATGATGGCAGTGATGACGAGGAGGATCCACGTCAGACGAATGTGCAAGATGCTGATGCAAGTTGAGAAGTGTATGATGTTTCCCTGGGATCTATCTGCTGGGAGGTTTTTGCAGCTGAAAAAACAGCCTATCCCTAGGTGCTGGACGCTGGGGTTTAATTTGACAGCTTGGCTTGTTCGCGAAATCGCTAGTTGGTTTCTAGTTTTGTATATATACTGGGCTGTAGTGGCAACACTAGCCGTGTGCGGTGTGGCACTGGGGACGTTTCGTTTTTACGTTTGACCTTGGATGCTGGTGGTTTCTGTTATCTGCTGGTAATGGAAATTCGGTGTCCCTCGTGAGAGGGGTATCGCTGTTCAGAGCCACTAGTAAACGTGCACGTGCCAAGCACGTCTCAACTATTGCAAGTACACACTACGCTTAATATGCCTTTTTTTTTCTCTATATTATGCACATACGTGTACTCAAATATTGCCTCTACACTTTTTGAAAATGTCTTATTTATTTGTTTAAAACAAATAACAAACAAAATATTTTAATCCACTGCAAATATAAACCTCACATAATGAAATGAATTTACATGGCATACTGAAACAATCATGAACCTAGCATAAGCACGACACTTGCATTTTGTAATCAAATAGTACAAAAGAGAAGGATTCTTTTATTTTACATATATAAAAAATATCACAGTCCAGCTCACTGCGCCGGAAGGAATGAAATACTCTGACGCGTCATTTTCGCAAAAAAATTGAGACTTCTGCACCATTAGACAAACTTGCAGAGCAGTGCACACAACCCTTCGTGCTCCTTGGCGTTCGAAAGAATCTGGAAAGCTAAAACCCGGAACTGTTATTTAAAGAGGCAGTGAAGGTACACAAGGTCAATTACCAACTTAAACAATTTTCTATCGTTTTTCAGTTTCTAATACAGTGAACTCCTTCACTTGTTTCCCCCATTTTTAGATGATATGCTACCCTACCAGAAATATTAACAGCATGAGTTGGTTTATATAAGCTAGAAACAAGATCATTTTTTCGAGAATTTAGCAACAAGATCGTGAAGGCAAACCATGCGTGCAATGGCTAGCTATATGAAGGTGATTTCCAGTAGACATGCTGCAAATTGTTGCAGCGACTCCAATATTGCAGGACACATACAGCCATACTGACCAAAATAACCATCTGATACTCATAATTTCCAGTAGTATTACTAATTTGTTTGGATAAGGTCGAAGGACTGGATTGATATGCCAGCAGGCTTATCGCTGTCCAGACAAGATTAGTCCCATCGTACGGCTAGTCGGCGCTGAAACATGGAGCACGTGGCAGTGTACCACATGGTTGGTCAAACTTGTTCAAACAACGTGTGATTAGAGTGTTTATTTTGGGATCATTTCCATTCGCGGTATCACTTGCATCAGTGCAGTGGAGTATATGCTTCACCTAGATGTCCAGTTTGTTTGGCCAGCAAAGATCATCTCCGCGGCCACCCCTAAAAGGCCCGGATCAAAAAAAAAAAAAAAACCCGCCGCAGCGACATTACTTAAAGGTGTCCACCGGCCAATTTTGTGTCCGGTTCCCCCAGCCCACCCGTCAAAATTGGGGGCCTGTCTGGGGGCGCCGGCATTTCCGGTCACCCCACCTCAGACGGCCCAGTCCGTCAGTGAGGCAAACCGCCATCCGACGTGAGTTAAGGTGTCGTGCACGCGGCCGGTGCGCATTAATGCCGCTTGCCAGTTCTCATTGCGGCGGGACGCCGGCAGGCAGCACGCCAGTGAGTTACCCCGGCGACACGACGCGATGCTTCCGGTGCTGGCGTTGCGCCTTCCCTACGCGAGGCATTTACGGCGCCGCCGCTCTTCGGCCAAGGATAAAAGGCGTCCCCTCCCCCTCGCCATGCACATCCTCTCGCCTCCCCTCCTCGCCGATGCCTCATTCAGGGGGAAAAGTCATTGTGCTCGTCGCTAGCAATGACGACAACGAGTAGGTTAGGGTTAGGGTTAGGCCTGCGGCGGCGCATTTGCAGTTTTATCCACATTATGTAAAATATTTCTAAATTTGAATGGAATTGCAAATTTTAATCGCCGGTTTATAACGGCGTGCATAATGTGTTTGTGTTTATAACGTAGAAAAGATGATCGCCAGTTGAGGGGCACCGCTGTGGCACCCGTCCACCAAATTCGCGGACACAGGTCCGACGCTGCTAAAGGGGGTCCAATTGAAGTGTGTCGGACACGAATTTGATGGGTGCCGGAGAAGATAGTCTAAAACATGTTAAGAGGCTGGGAGGCATATGGGTTGAGTTGACTTTAGTACTAGGAACGGACGAAACTCTGATATTTTTGGTACTAGTTGAATGCCCGTGCGTTGCTACGGAATTAATATTTTGTTATAAAATTGTTAATATAATACAAGCAAATATTTCATCCATAAGAAAAAGACATCCATAAGATTTTTTATAAAACCATAAGAAAAGATATCACTGGAAGTATATATTTATGCTGACAAAAACGGATAATTTGAAATCGTTTCTCCATGAAATAAACACTTGACTAATACTTCTCCGTAATACTATTTAGGTATTGTCGTACAATGTCAGGAATGTTGTCTCGGGCTTCATTTCCGTCGTACTTGAGCAAGTGTAACAAAAATTTCTTTCTCAACTTAAAACCATCCTGCACAAACATTTCTCGTCGTTAGCTTGAATATTTCATGTGAAAATGACGCAAATACGCATGGTAAATACCCACCGTGCGTATTGGATGAACCAATGTTGTACCATTCCATGAGAGCATAATGTAGAAAACAAGATATCCAGACAAATTCCTGTAAATGAATGTCTCATCATTATATTAAATAGTAAATAGACAAAGTAAAACACTTGCGTTTATTTGATAAGATAGAGGGTTACTCACATGGACCTAATATTTGGAACAACAAATGATTTACGTGGCCAGGAGAATACGTCAGAATTCCAACCGGGCTGTGCTAATGCGAGTGCATCATTTAGGTAGATGGAAATTCTTAGTAGTTTCAATTCCATGTCGTGTTTTTGCATCATCTTGTTCTCCGGCGATGCCGCTACAGAAAGAGGATCCAAAACGTATTCACGTGATGCGTCTTTATCGATGGAAAACAAGATGAAGTGGCCCATGTACGCAGAGGGAAGAAATAGCTGCATATGCACAATCATTAGAAAGAATAAAACATGACAATGAGGTGAGAAGTGAACTATCATTACCAATTTGCGTGATGAGATATTATATTGTATTCCAGGACAACTATTTAACAACGTTGCCAGCGACTGAACATTTGGCTTTGTGCGCCACTTGGCACCTCGTGTGGAATCAGCCATCGCCGTCTAAGAAAAGCACCTATTTAGAAACATGGAAATAGCATTGATAAAACACAATTACATCAACTTACCGAAAACCGTAGGTCCATGTAATGCACATCGGTCTCTACCAGCTGCAGGAGTTTGTCGCATGCAACTATGCGTATGGCCAAATTGAAACAATCTGTATCCATAGGCTGGTCCATCTTAATTATGTTCTGGATTTTCCTAAGGCTCAAACCTATTGGATAAGGCTGGGAGCTCCGCACCCATTCCTTCCTGTATATGAAATGTCAATAATTATGAAATATAAAATATACAATAATGCATATTTAAAATTACAGTTTAACGGGTAGCTTACTCCAAACACTCCGCGTCTTGAATTAACATTATTTGCTTGCGAAGCCCATTATATAATTCGCGTGCATCTGTTGGTATGACGTGTACTGGAATAGGACACTCTTCTCCAACTCCATGAGGCAACTCTAATCCACTCGGATTGTCCACAATCATACATTCAGAATTAGATGCATCAGAATTAGATGCGACTATTTCATATACAGGTGCTCCTTTTATCTCGTTTAAAACAGATTCGTGCAGAATAATAGCTACATGCTCCCTAAAGGCTCGGATACCCTCCTACAAAGTTGAAGTAAAATTAATTTACGGTATCAATGTATTTCCCATATGAATATACATTGGTGATGACTTTGAAAATACATGTGTTACATCATGTGAAAGATCTTCACCCGTAAAGTATTCCATGAATTGTAACGTGAATAAGCCACATGATGTGCTGCAATATTAATATGTGACTATGCATAAAATAAGGAATTATCTTACATAAAATAAGTACCCATATTACTATGCATATTAATATGTGATCATATAATAAGATTTTAACATACCCATCAAATTGTATTTCCTTTTGAAGATACTCAATGATTGGCCATTCAGTTATTCGAAGGTCCACCCATTTGGCGCCTATGTTGAAATCATTCATTTGAGAAGCGATCATAAAATGCTTCTCAAGCCCCTTGAGCTGTTAAATGAAAGAGAGCATGATAATATGTAGAACATATATTTTATTAAAAAAATAACAAATGAGTACGATTGTAGTAAATTCTCACCGTAAAATGTAGCTCTACCCGACTAAACTCGGGACCAAGTGAGTCCAATACATTTATCCGACATTTTTTGGCATCGATATGGCATAGATACCAATGGGAATTTGTCACATTAATTGGAACAAAAAGCTGAAAAATTAATGTAAGTCATATCTAACTAATATCACATTAAACCCATATAAATTTATGTACAATCTTACCATGTCATGCTCTAGATAATTTATAGTCATTTTTATAATTTTACGATGATCCTCTGGGTTTATAGGAATTTCACCATCACGCTTTAATTTTACGGAAATATGTGTATCCACCAAAAATGCATTGCCACCCTCTCTCTTAAGGGGATCTTCCTGGGTCCGCATGTAGTAAATATATGCGGTTATAACCTATAGTTTGAAGCAAATGTTATAACAAATAAATCACACATTTTTCATGTACATAAATTTGAAAATATGCACAAATGTTATCTTACCTCGCCATCCAACCATCTACGATCATGTAACAAACATTCTAAATCTTTCCGTGTCAACCAAACATTCTGGATCTGCACCAATATGGTTTTTGCTGAGAAGGACATGAGGTAATCCTTCAATTTTGTAAAATCAACCTCGGCATCGACCATATTTTCCATGGAAACATCAACATCCACCATACTTTCCATGGGAACCTCGGTTGATACCCTCTAAAACAATATAAAAATCTTATGTGAGAAAGATAATCAAATTAGAAAATCACTCTAGAAAATAAGCAATGCTTAGTATACCTCTTTTGACTTTTTGAGACTCTCTCCGTTTTTAATCTCTTCCAACAACATCTTATCGCGGTCTATGTCGGTTGGTTCATTAGTAGTATCCGTGTTACTCATTTCGATATGGTCCATGATCTAAAAAAATGATTGTATAACATATGTATATTATTCTGAAAAATACAATTATGAACACTTTTAATTATGTATAACTCACCACTTTTGATTGTGTAAAACTTGTTAAGTTTTCAGTCTCTTCCACCATCATTGATTTGGACTCTATGTTTGTAGATTCTTTCGGAGGGCCGACGGTATCTATTTCCGCCACATCAACAATCTACAAAAGAGGAAAACCATTCAAAAATTACAATATATAAATCCTTCAAGAAAGAGCGCACAGGGGGTACTGCACCTCTTTTGATTGTGTAGGCCTTGGTAAGTTTTTGTTCCCGTCCAGCGGCATCGTGTTGGTGCCAATTGCCTCCATAACTGCATATAATTGAAAACCACATATATTAAAAAGAAGGGATTATTTGTAAGTACAGAAAAATCAATCAGAGACCAATATGTCTAAATTAGGCTATTTTGTGAGGGATGTCTAAATTTGCTAATTTGTCTTTGGCCGAAAAAGAAAGAAAACGTTTTGATGGTTTCTACGAAATTTTATGCTGAATATAATCTGATATATATGAGGATTTTATTTATGCTGAACTGCTGAAGCAAGTAACAAAGACACGTTCCTTTTCATTTTGATGCAAAAAATAAATAAAAACATCTATGTGTCTCTCCGTTGACCTCTGTAGCCCCCAATCCCCACTTCATCACTCTCACTCAGCTCGCATCGTCTTCCACCGATAGCTAATCTATCCGGAAGAGCAGCACCATCCAGCCCCAACCACCGATCCCCATCCTCCCCTCTGCCCTATCGGCGCTCGACCGGCCGCCAACCTCCATCACAGTGCGGCCAGCCACCGATCCCCGTCCCCATCTCCATCACTGCCGTCGCTCGACCGGCCATCCGCCATGGACTCGCGGAGGAGAACCTCCGCCTGCCCGGCCCAGCGGCGCTCGCACTCGCCCAGCGGCCCAGCGGCGCCTCCTTCCCCGTGTCATCACGGATCACGACTGCATCGCGGCGCAACACGTGTTTGCTCCTCCTGCCTGGCCCAGCGGCGCTTTCACTCGTCGGCTGCTCTCCCACGGCCTCCGCCGCCTTGCACGAGGTCGGCGATGGCGCACGTCGAGACAGGTTGCCGCACGCTCCCGCCCCCGCTGATGCAATACCCCCTGTGCGCCGTGCCTGGATCGATGGTGACAGAGACATTGGTGAAGGACCAAACCTGTCTCCGATTCGTCCTGGTGCAAGATTGACGACGCTATAGAGGATTGATTAGCCAGGAAACACAACGGGTAATCTCAATTTATATTGGTACATGCTGTTTAGGAAAATATGATTTTTGGTAGGTTTGGGATCACATATTTCTCTTATTGCCTTCTTTATTTGATCCGGCTCCTGATATATAGGTTAATTTCTTTTATAATTGATAATTGATCATTATTAGGCATAAGAAATAATCAGGAATAGAGAATGTTTGACGACATTCATTTTTCTGGTAATATTTAGTGCGCTGCACTATATTCAGTTACGGGCATTCGAACATCATGATGGAGAGATTGCAGCAGCTGTCTGCACAAATAAATCATCGATTGAACTAATAAGCACTTATTTTAAGTAATGGTATCTGAACATATTCGTTCACTGGTGCTTTGAAGGATGCTACTATAGAGCAGACATTGACTATGATTTCTGGCTTTGTTGAGCAGGAAAGCTTTGGGATGCCGTAAATCCAAGGGCAGAGCCATTGTTGTTTGGTATAATTGAGCTTCCTGAAGACATGGTATAAGAAATCATCGGGATGCCGTAAAGCCAATAAAAAGCATCGGGATGTTGTTGCTGACATGGTATAAAGATCACTTCAGAAATTGTATGATTCTCTGCTGAGAACCCGGGTGTTTGATGCTTATGCTTTGGGGACTCAACTGGTGGAGGCATCATTCTGAAGGTATCATACCTTGTGACTTGATCCATGTGAATTGTACCACACTTTTGCGTCTGGATGCACCTCCTACATTTTATACTTGTCTTGAATTTTTCATATGTTGTATTTGATAGGTAGATGCTCGTGTGAATGGCATCATCCTAACATCACCAGTTGTTCGTATTCAACCTGCCCACCCACAGGATATGCACTGAGTAGAGTATGCATAGAAGCTTTGTTCATCTATATTATACTTCGAAGACTATCTCAGAAGGTATGAAACTGAATTTATTGTTTTTGCTGTGTGGTGAATACATCGAGCAATTGTATCACCTTTCACTTGTAATGTTTGGTAGACTGACAATCTCATCTTAGTGGAGCTACATTATGTTTGTATTTAAAATATGAATTCAAACTAAGATGTAATCAAATATAAACTCCCAAAATAGTAAAGAAAATAGTCTGTAATGATAACATATAAGGCATCCTTTAGTATTACATATAAGGTGTCGAGGGCCTCTCTGACTTGGTGTGATAAGGATCCTCTAGCTGCAACAAATGTTTCACGAGACGCCACCAGTTCATCTTTAATTCCTTTTTCCATCACAATGTTTCATCTTCAATGGGGGGGCATCTTCAGTGGGATCGACGTTGTCCCTTGTATATGTCTCTCCTATATAGCCACCAGCCTTTTAACATGCTCCCGTATGACATGTCATCACATACATCCACCCTCACTAATAAGTCAGAAGCAAAAAAAGCTTTAGATTAGTTTCTTACGTTTTATTCGTGTGAAGAAAATTAATCCTTTGGTTGAATCCTTGTAACAGAATGGAAATCAGGAAAATGTCTATATTCGAGTACTTACGTTGGAAAAGATTAAACTCCGCAGATGTTGAGTTTATTACAAATTTAGAATAGTCCCATCTGTGTTATCAAGTGACCCTGAGAAATCATTTGATAAAAAATATGTCAGTATTGTTAAATAGTGAATATTTATGTATATATCTATACATAAATACGATGTCTTACTTGATGAATGATCAACTTGCATATTGTAAGGTATAAGAATGGTATTATTCTTTTCGGCTAACAGTAGATCATTGCCAAAGTCATAAGCCCATCTCCCAAAAATCCGAAGAAAGATGATGTTGTGGCAGCAATCTACTACAGCCACCTTCTCTCAACGCCGCTAGGGGCACAGAAGTCAGTTTCGTACGGGCCAACATACATCACAACGCCGGCCAGACCTAAGAATAAATGTATAAGTAGTACAATTTTTTTTATGATGATCTATCGGGGGAATGCGAGTATAATACTATTTTTTACCTGTTAGGGAGCCATTTGGGAGGGCATAAATATCAGCCATCCTACAGCTCCAATGATTCGTACGCGGACCTTTCATTAAACAAAATCAAATGTACAGAAATACGAAAATAATTTAGTGGTGCAATTCTAATGAACTTCAAAGATTGTAGATGGTAGAATTGATATGCATCAAACCTTTGAACGTGTGGCGAAGGGTAGAGAAGATCGACCGGTCGATCTGGAAGAGGTAGGCCTGGAGGAGCTTGAGGTATTTGAAAGGGGGGACTGAATCAGGTTGATTGCAATGGGACTCCTCTTTTCGCTAGGAGGGCATGGACACATGGTCCATTTTATAGATGCTCTGATGGCTACTGGCGGGAGAGAAATATCTTTTTAATTTTATTGGCGGTTCAATTATGTGCTGGAAGTGATATATTGTTTAGGTGCGTATCATGTTTGTCTGGAATTTTTTTGGCGCTGCACGATACTGGATCACGGGCCTTCCTGGAATCACAAACTGAGTAATTAATGAAAAAAATCACGCACGATCAGCAGTTAATTGCCGTGCCATACTCAACCAGGAACATTCCAAATAACGAATATTCCAATAATGTAGATTCCAAATATAATTTTCGTGTGATAGTCAATCAGGCGATACTTATCAGGCACATTCAAAAAAATCAGGAATAGCAAGATTTATTCATCATTCCTTTTGCGTTAAAATTATTCTGTGTGATTCCGGGTCATATATTTTGATTTTTGATTATTGCCAATGTATGGCGCCGCGAGCATGGGATCCTTCGTTATATTGAATGTATTTGCACTTTTTTTTTCTTTTTCTGTGGTCTGCACGACCAAAGTTAATTCTATTGGTTGAAATCTATTTTGTTCTCTGTCTACAAATATATGATATGACTGGTTGCATATCCCACGAAAAATAATTAAATGGTCACTTTTTTCAGGATTTGTATGAGAACATCTCATACTGTACTTTTGAAAATATCCTCTCTGATATTGTACTATGAAATTAACAGCTCTGACCAATTAAAGTAACGAAACATGCATGTACACCAAAAATACAAACTGAAACTACATGTATAAGAATGATGGAAGAACAATCTCAGTATTAACTTGCTAGTTCAGCATTTGAGTGACAATACATATGTAACTTTACATGTATCCGTCCCAGAAAAGACCAGAATATATATTGTCGGATATATACTGAATAGGGGTATAGAAGATGGTAGACAAAAGAGCCGGACTACCAGGGTGGCCTACATGGTAGTGGGCTTAGGTCCATTGGGCGGCCCAGTAGTCCGACGCACAGAAGCCGGATTCTAGAAGAACCCGGATCACGGCCCACGTGATCTGGCTTGGAGGAGAAGACGGATTCCTTACTTTCCAAGTTACAAGTTAAACGTAGTCTTCTAGGTTTCTTGTTCTGTAAGCCCTAATCCGGCTATTATATAAAGCCGGACGGGAGATAGATTACATAAGTTCTTTTAGTTCCAAGGTTCTAGGTTCAAGCTCAAGCGCTACGCAACTCGCCGGGAAGTTCATCCTCGTCGAGTAACTAGATCTATTCCCTCACATTGTAACTCTGTTATACGGGCTTTAGTCCCAATTAGTGAGAAGTGCAGGAGTAGGTACGCCGTACTGTCGCGACGTACCGAACCTGGGTAAATCCCGTGTTCTGTGTTACTACGCTATCCCGTTACCCCACGTCTCTACCGTAGTCTCATGGCACCCCAGTCTATGAAAACTAATACGATGTCTCGACAGTTGGCGCCCACCGTGGGGCAAACGACGTCAGGCGTGAAATTCCGATCTGGGATACTAGGCGGAATCGGAAGTTCGATCACTGTCGGAAGCTTGGAATTCGACGACGACGTCGGGCGCTTCCTCGACAACGAATCATACATACCGGCGCAAAACCACCTGGTAAGTGCCTGCGTTTTACCGATTGGATCTGCTAACATCTTTATCGGATTAACCGCGGAAGCAATGGGGTTTTGCGGTGAAAGCAAGTATTTCCCACCCGCCCTATACCCAGTCGAAGACGACTATGATGCCGGATTTTGCTCAGATCGCCGACAAAACAGTGATACGCATTTTATCGGCATGGTGCAATCCGAGATCGCCGAAAACACGGATGACGGAAATCCCGTGCAAGAGGCAGACAACAATACACCCGTCACAGAGACGGAAGAACCAATACCCGTCACAGAGACGGAAGATCCGACATCCGTCAACCAGACGATGAACTCGGAAACAGAGTCCGTACTTGCAGCCATAGAGGCAAGATTGGAGTGGGAAACCGGATCGGATAACTTCGACTCCGAAGACGAAGACGATGATGCCTTCGTAAGAAAAGTTAAGTCCTTTCAAGAGGGATTCCATGAAGTGCTAATGGCAAAACCAGCTGATACAACGGGTGCCGATAGCCAGGAAAGCCCTAAAACCCCTCCGCCAGTGGAAGAGAGGGAAGACGGAGAAACTTCTCCGATATTCCCTAATGTCAAGGAGATGACAGAGGAGGAACCTGTCAAAAAACCTCCGTCTTCCAAGAAAAAGCACCGTGCTTCTAAAAAACTCCAGTACAAACTCCGGAAGAAAAAGTCAGCTGATCTCGCTGATGAAAACCTGGAAGTTGGATATATTAGTGGCACAAAGCCTACGGAAAAGAAATCTAAGGAAATCACCGCTCCGCCAATGACAGAACTGGAAGAGCAGGAACTATTACAAACTCCAGTGGGACCCAATGAACCCCCTGAGATGCTGGAAGCCAGGAGACAAGCTTTCCAACGGCAACAGCAACATCTGCTTAGATCTCGGCAACATCTCCAACAAACCCATAATGACATCAAAATCATGAAGGAAGAAATAGAGGAGTACGAGAGAAAGCATAGATCTGCCTTAAAACCTACTAGGTTACCCGGAATTGCAAAACCGGAAGAACTGCCACCGAAAGAAAGGTTCTATAACCCATCTTGGCAAAAGCAGTTAAACGGCAAAGATGCCAAGGGCGAGCCAATATACAAAACCGCAGCAGAAAACGCGGAAGCAGCGTTCGCCATCCTAAACAATGATCTGTACTCCAACGGGGAAAAACTCCAAGGGGTGTATGCTTTCCTAGGAAAAGCATTACAGCAGCAACAGCGAGGCCAAGAGCGATCAGGGAGGCTGCATGATAATTCCGCCCTCTGCAAAACGGTTACTTGCGCTGCTGGAGCACCTGGACCGGAAGAACCCGGAGATTCGGATAAAAAAGAGGATCCGAGAAAAGACAAGAAAAACCCCGACAACCGGGACGCAGCGTCTAGAACCGGACCTCATCTCCCGAAAGATGGATATAAACCACACGATCGGGAAGACAAACACCGGAATGACGGCAAAATAATGCCACCTCCGAGAAACCCAGCTGAAAAAGCTGGAAGATACGATACACCTCACAGACGTGAAAGATCTCGGACACCGCCCAAAGACAAGGAAAGGTACAGGAGCAGGACTCCACCTAATCCCAGAGGGCGTGATAACGGAAGAGATAGAGATAACCTCGGAAAAACGCGTCCGCGCAACAATGGAAAAGAAAGGAGCAGATCCCCTTCTGTTCATTCAGCCGGGAGATATTCTGCACATATTGATAGAGCAGAAAAGGATGATCTATACTTTGGTCCTAAGTGTTTTACTGACAGGATTCGAAGGATAACCCTGCATTCTGGCTTCGCCAAAGTTGGTCCAACCTACCAAAAGTATACCGGCAGTACAAACCCGGATACCTGGCTTTCAGATTATTACACAGCCGTCCAAATCAACAACGGGACAGACCTGGAAGCTGTCAAGTTTCTCCCCCTAATGTTGCTAGACGGAGCCAGAGATTGGATCAATGGTTTACCTTCAAGAACTGTCGACAGTTGGGATGATATGGCGAGAGTATTTACTCAGCATTTTCGGGGAACATACAAACGCCCAAATAGCATCAACCAGCTGAACCGTTGCACCCAATTTGAAGACGAACCATACGTGGATTTCATCTCCAGATGGACTGCAATGAAGAATAGTTGTTCTGGAGTAACTGACGTACAAGCAATGCACGCTTTCGTCAATGGCCTAAAACCCGGACTGGTACCGTTCATGGTTGGTTCTAAAAAGCACAAAGATCTTGGATCTATGCTTACAACCGCTAATGAGCACGCTGCAGCCGAAGACGATATCAGAGCAAGAGGAGGCAATATTGAGTCACTGATACTGGCCAAGAAAACACCTCGTTCTGATAAAAAAGGAACTCCAGAGTCAACAACAAAGCCCAAGGAGGTTAACATAGCCTTTGGAGGAGAAAAGGGGAACAAGTGGAAAGGCCGCAGTCCAGATCCAATCAATTACACTCCCGAAGAATGGGAGAGAATTAAGTCGGAACCCTGCGTCCACCACTCTCAGTTTGGGAAACCTACCCATACAAATGCGCAATGCCGGCTAAACAAGCATATGAAAGGCAATGCAGGATCCGGAAATAAAGGGAAGGGTTCCAAGAGGAAACCTGCCAAACAAAAGCCAGAAGCTGAAAAAGAAGACAGTGAATCGGACACTGATGACAAAATCCAGGAACAACAGCGAAAAGGCGAACCCAAATTTCCGAGAGTTGACGGAGAAGCAATGTTAACTTTCCTAGCAACCCCGTCAGCAAAGGTGGCCAAAAGGACACTTCGAGAAATAAACGCGGTTGTTCCTGCAACCCCAAAATTCTTGAAGTACTCCAACACACCGATAATCTGGGATCAGTCAGATCATCCTGGAAATATCCCTGAACCCGGCACACAAGCTCTTGTTGTAAGCCCTATTGTTCAAAACACTAGGCTAAGAAGAGTGCTGATGGACGGAGGATCCAGCATCAATATAATGTACCTGGATACACTGAAGCACTTGAAGATATCCGAGTCCCAGCTCAACTACAGCAATATACGCTTCCATGGTATTGTTCCTGGCAGGCAAGCACGATCCCTAGGAGAAATTTCCCTAGACGTCACCTTCGGAGATAAAGATCACTTCCGGCAGGAAAAATTATCCTTCGAAGTTGTGCCGTTCGAGAGCGTGTATCACGCAATACTCGGACGTCCGGCTTTCGCCAAGTTTATTGCAAGATCTTGCTATATCTACAACAAGCTGAAGATGCCAGGACCCAAAGGAGGAGTAATCACCATTGCCGGTGATTTCAAGCTGGCAAACGAGTTGGAGAAGCAAAACGCCCTTTGCGCTCAAAGAGTTATAGCTCAGGAAGAACTGAAGGAGTTAGCCAAGGAGGTATCGCCGAAAGAAATGCCTGGCAGGAAAAGAAACTCGGAAGCCAACAGATAGCTTCAAGGCGTCCGAGAATACAAGACAGGTAATCCTAGATCCCAAAGATCCGACAAAATTTGTCGTCGTAGGGACTGGGATGACCGACAAATAGGAAGGCGAGCTCATCAAGTTCCTCCGTGAGAACTGGGATATTTTCGCCTGGTGTCCAGCTGACATGCCAGGCGTACCCAGGGAACTTGCTGAGCACCAACTCAAGGTTATTCCCGGATCAAAACCCGTCAAACAAGGTCTCCGTCGATTTGACGGAAGAAGACGGAAGGCTATTGGCAAGGAAATTATCCGGCTTTTAGCAGCGGATTTTATCAAGGAAGTAATCCATACTGACTGGTCCGCAAATCCGGTATTAGTACCGAAGAAAGACACAACTGCCCTCAGAATGTGTATAGATTACACAGGATTGAACAAGTTATATCCGAAAGATAGGTTTGCGCTGCCGCGAATCGATCAAATAATAGATGCCACTGCAGGCTCCGAGCTTTTATGCTTTTTGGATGCATACTCCGGGTACCACCAAATACGCATGAAAAAGGAAGATCAAATCAAGACTTCTTTTATAACCCCTTATGGGACGTATTACTATATAACCATGCCTTTTGGCCTGAAGAACGCAGGCGCAACCATGCAACGCTGTTTGCATAGTCAAATTGGCAGAAACGTCCATGTTTACGTGGACGATATTGCTGTCGTAACCAAGGAAAAAGATACACTCCTTGAGGATTTGCGAGAAACCTTCGAAAATTTGCGCACTTACAAGATGAAGTTGAATCCATCTAAGTGCGTATTCGGGGTTCCCTCAGGAAAACTTCTGGGTTTCATCGTTTCTCATAGAGGAATAGAAGTTAATCCGGAAAAGATCAAGGCAATCTTGAACATCTCAAAGCCTACATGTGTAAAAGATGTCCAAAGATTGACGGGTTCCGCTGCAGCCGTCAGCAGGTTTATTAGTCGGCTGGGGGACAAAGCCTTACCACTCTACAAACTGTTGAAGAAATCCGACAAGTTTGAATGGACAGAGGAGGCTGATGCAGCATTGGCCCAGTTAAAGGAAACCTTGATGAACGCTCCCATCTTGGCATCCCCAAAAGACGAAGAACCCATGTTACTATACCTTACGGCTACTAATCGGGTTATCAGTGCGGTAATCGTGGTGGAACGGACAAAGGAAGAACAAATCATACCAGACCAACATCCGTTATACTACATAAGCGAAGTTTTCTCCGAATCCAAACAAAGATACCCGCACTACCAGAAACTGGCATATGGCGTATTTTTTGCATCCAGAAAACTGCGCCATTACTTCCAAGGGCATTCCATAACAGTGGTATGTAAAGCACCACTAGGGGATATTATAAACAATGCGGAGGCAACCGGCCGAGTAGCCAAATGGGGCATCGAGCTGGCAGCCTTCGACATCAAATACCAGCCAAGGACGGCAATAAAATCCCAGGTTTTGGCAGATTTCGTCGCCGACTGGACAGAAGCAATGGAAAATACGCCGATGCCAGAATCCGAGTACTGGATCATGCACTTTGACGGATCCAAGATGAAGGAAGGAGCTGGGGCCGGCGTAGTTTTAAAATCTCCCAAGGGAGACACAATGGAATATGTATTGCAAATACACTTCAACGCCAGTAATAATGTGGCAGAATACGAAGCTCTGCTTCATGGCTTGCATATTGCAAAAGAAATTGGGGTCAAACGCATCTTGTGCTATGGAGACTCAGATTTGGTACAGCATCAGCTTAACCAAACCTGGGACGCGAAAAGCCCTATAATGGCCGAATATCGGAGGACGGTGGACGAGTTTGCCATCTGTTTCTTCGGGTTCGAAGTCCTTCACATAAAAAGGGAGGAAAATTGGAACGCGGACGCGTTAGCCCGCATGGGATCAGAGAGAGTAAAAACTTTACCACCAGGGGTATTCGTCCAGCACTTGCATGAACCGTCCATAAAAGGTGGAGACATTGATTACCCTCTGGCATCCGAAGCAATTGAGGTCATGCTCGTTAAACCGGATTGGACAATCCCATACTTAAACTTCTTAGTCAATCAGAAGTACCCGGAAGGAGCAGACGAAGTCTTGCAAAGGCAAATACAGCGTCGATGCAAAGGATACGTGGTGATCAACGACCACTTATACAAACGCAGTACTTCTGGAGTTTTTCTGCGGTGTATTTCACCAGAAGAAGGAAGAGAAATATCGCAAGAAATCCATGCCGGCGATTGCGGACATCATGCTCAATCGAAAAGCATAGTCAAAAAAGCATTCCGAGCAGGGTTTTTCTGGCTAACAGCCAAGACAGACGCCGAGCGCATAGTAAATACGTGCGAAGGATGTCAATATTACGCCAAGCAGACCAATTTGCCGGCCCAAGCACTTAAAACTATCCCTATCACATGGCCGTTTGTGGTCTGGGGGCTAGATATGATGGGACCGTTCAAAACTGCAAGAGGTGGACTCACACATCTACTCGTAGCGGTAGATAAGTATACAAAGTGGGTGGAGGCCAAACCCATCAAAAAGCTGGATGGCGCAACTGCCAGAAACTTCATTATTGATTTAGTAATGAGGTATGGCGTCCCACACAGCATAATAACCGATAACGGGACAAATTTCTCCATTGGGGAGTTGGCAAAATACTGCCAACAAACGGGAATCCGCTTAGATCTTGCATCTGTGGCACACCCGCAATCTAATGGACAGGTTGAAAGAATGAACAGCTCAATCCTGCAAGGAATACGCCCAAGACTCGAAACTCCTCTCCATAGAGCAGCTGGAGCGTGGGCAGAAGAACTACCTTCCGTGTTATGGAGTATTCGAACGACGCCAAATAGGTCAACTGAGCAAACCCCGTTTTTTCTAGTTTATGGTGCGGAAGCTATGCTTCCAACGGACATGATCCATGATAGCCCAAGAGTGCAGAATTTTGACGATTCGGATGCCGAGGAAGCACGACATGATGCCGTCGATCTCCTAGAAGAGGAACGAGAACTTGTGCTTCAAAGATCCGCCATCTACCAGCAAGGTTTACGACGTTATCATAGTCGGAAAATCAGGCATCGTTCTTTTAAAGAAGGTGACTTGGTGCTGAGATTGGTGCAGCAAAGGAAGCACAAATTGGCCCCAGTATGGGAAGGACCATTTGTCATCAGTAAAGCCATGAAGAATGGATCATATTATCTTGTCGATATTCGAGATACGGAGGATGATCCCAAGAAGCCGAATCGCAAAAGAAAGAGAAAAATAGATGCTGAACTAGGAGAGACAAAGAGGCCTTGGAGTATCCAGCAATTACGTCCCTTCTATACTTAGTTCAACTTCTATGTAAACATCTTTGAGATCATGAAATAAAGTTGTTGGAATTCATATTCATTATAAGTACAAAATATTTCCGCCTTATCTATTTCCCAATGATCTTACAAATACTCAATGTTGACCCGAATTGTGCCTGCGTGCTCGGTGTCTAAAAGCTGAATGATTCGGCCTGTTAAAGGTTAAAGGAAACTCGGATTGTGCCTGCGTGCCCAAGTTTCAGAGCAGTTCTTTGTTTTCTCCAAGTTTTATCTGATTGTGTATGTGTTGGGTTACTGAAACTAGTCAGTAAAAATGCTTCTAGCATAATCCATGTTTCTGAGTTTTTAAAAACTGTTTGGTTCGTCCACAGTTACTCAGCATGACGATAAATATTGCTAATAGAGCCATTTTTAAACACTAGAGCAGTTAAAACACAAATGCCGGATTATTTAGAAGATAAAAGAAACAGTCAAACCCGGAAAAACTTTGCAAAAAACTTGAAATTGCAGAAGGCGGAGTTCTTGTTTCGACAAATGACATAGAAGTATTACAATATGAATTACATTGTAAAAAAGCTCCTATACATATCCATCATTCGGGTTAAGTGTATTCCCTCAAGCATCCGAGTCTTCATCGCTGCTATCATTCTCGGGGGCTGCAGGCACTTCTTCTTCCGGATAAGTAATGGAGATATTCACCATGGAGGCAATCTGAGTGGCGTGGCCTTCAACTTCTTTAAAGATTGCATTTATTTGTGCTTCTGTACATTCTTGAGGAATACCGGATGCTACGCGCCAGGATTTTGCATCAGGGTAGTGTAAGCGCATGAGGCCAAGTGCCATTCGCGCACCACCCCGTGCAGCAGAGCGAAGGAAAGATTCCTTCGAATTTGCTACCTCCATGATGCCATCCGGAAGTCGGTAAACTTCTGAAGATTGTATACTGCTTATGGGAAGGAATTTATTAATTAAATGCATTCCTGCATTTCTGATTGAATTCCATATCTTCCCAAAGGCCCGGATTTTTTCCGTCCGAGAAATCCTTGGAAAATTTCCTGCTTTTTTGACAAAGGCAAAGATTAGAAAATACAAGAAATATGACATGAAAGTATTGGTAAAAGAAGTCAACTTACCAAGAACCACGTCAATTTCATCGCTTTCTTTCATACGAGGGAATAGCATACTTTCTAAATCATTGATAATAGATTTATCCTCTGCTGCCTGCAAAGAAGCCTTGGATTGCGCAATCCCAAGGGCTAGATTACTGGCTTCCAGTTCTTCTCGAACTTTTGAAAGTTCTCTTTGAAGGTTGGAGTTTTCTTCACGAAGTTGAGAAAAATAAGCAGCGTTTGCTGTGAGCTTCTTGGCTTTGGTTAAAGCAGCTGAAAAGCAGGGACAAAATAATCCGACATTACGGCAAGATCTAGCAATGATTTTCCAGCAAAAATCAGTAAACACGAAGTAAAATACCGGTGGCTTTTGATAATTGCTTTTGAGTCGACGCCAGTTCGTTGCTGTTTGACTCAATAACAGATTGAAGTGTTTTTACTTCTCTGCTTTTGAGGCTAAGTTTTTCAAAACTTCCAAGTTTATGGCATCTGCGGAATGCTGAAACATGGAAATGAAAGCCAGATGCTTAAGTTTGAACAAGCATACAAAGAAGCATTAAGAAGAATTTAGATTTTCAACTTAATGCTTGGGGGCTAGAGGTATTACCTGGCTCATTTCTCGCAAATCAGTTAAGGTCTCCTTGAATTCTCTGGCATATTCCATGAAAAGAATTCCTACGTGGTGAAGGCCATCGTGTATGACCTGACGGGGCGAGAATGCGATATTGTTGCGGATAACTAATCCATTTTGTGGCCAAGGGCGAACCAGAGGCGCAGGAGCAAAAAATTTCTTAGCTTCCGGACGAATATATCCGAGGTCGTCGAAAGGTTCTTCTTTCACCCGGATATCATCTGGAGCAGGAATGAATTCGTTTCTGACAGGTGATTGAAAATTTCCGCCCATTGGCATATTCGTTTTCCCCCTTTTACCCGTAGCTGCAGAAGGAAATTCTTCTTTGATAGTAGTTTGCCTCTTGCGCTTTTGGTTGTTGTAAAACTCGGCATGTAATTTGCTGATTTCAGCATCAGAAGCAAGATCATTTTCTCCAAGTTCGTCAAACTAGGAAAGAATTAACAGTATGTTAAAAAATGAAGAGAGAAGATAATCTGAGGAAACTCAGAAACAAGGGAAGGAAAGTACCTTAGGAACCAGATTTTCCGCATGATATATGGCTAGACTTTCCTCAATCTGGCTATCGGCGGCAACTATCTGATGAAGGCGTTCTATAAAATCCTTCTTGCTAAAGGACCTATCGGTGCCTCTCATGCTATCTTCCGGTCCCGTGTACTCGCAAAGAAGTCGGGAACGAAGGGATAAAGGTTGTACGCGACGTCCAAACCAGCATAAAACGATATCCTTCCAAACCAAAGGTGGTTGAGAAGAAGAAAGTCTGGCAATGCGCCGCTTTATTTTCATCAGGCTTTCAGGCAAATCCTCTGTTATTGCAAGTGTCCAATTCTCGTGAGGAATAGCAGCAGAATTAACAAAGGGAGGAATTCCGGTTTCTTTGCTGGGGAACGGAATATCTTGGTGATAAAAGAAAGAACCTAGCCAAGATTGGTCAGGTTTCGGCATTCTTATCTTTGGATACCATTCTTCCCTAAAGTTTCTGAGAATAAAAGATATGGTACCGCAAATGGGCGAAACACCGTTTGTGATGTTGTGTTTTACCTCGAAACAATAATGCCAGAAGTCTAAATTGGGAGTTATTCCAAGATACCCTTCGAAAAGAGCTTGGAAACTAGCTAATTGAAGGATGGAATTTGGAGAGATATTATGTGGTTGAACACCATAAAAGTTGAGGACATCTAGGAAAAAGGCGGAAGGGGGAAAACCCATACCTCTCGTGATATGAGAGGTAAGGAGGACGCGTTCTCCTTCCTTTGGCTTGGGCTCTGGCTCATTCTTCGAGATTCGCCATTTGCCTTTAACTATTAATTTATCCCTTGACATCCGACGAAGGAGGACGAGTGAAGTATTACTCTGATTCCAAATTCCGACAAATTCCGTTTCTTCATCAGCTCTGGTGGAGAGGCGCTCAGTGCCACGGGAGTGAATCTTGGCCCCCGCCGTTTCAGGTGCGTACGGCGGGGTTGTCGTGGTGCTTGGGCCCGCTACGTCCGCGGCGGTGGAAGCGTTTCCTTCGCCCGCCGCGGATGCCGTGGCCTTTTCCGGCTCGCCGCCGGCATGCTTGGGCGACCCTAGCTGTGGATCTAGGTCGCCCAAAAGCTCGTCGATGGAGGCGCGAGCCGGTGAGGACGACAGAGAGGCCATCTTCTTTGGTGGCGAATGAGCGCTCCGGCGTGCGAAAAGTTCGTCGGGGCAGGGTCTTGCTCTCGAGCTCACGGTTGCGTCAATGGCGTGGGCAGTGTGGAGTGAGGAAAGATTTCCGATGACGACGAGGACGGTTATTTATAGCCTGAAAACCTCTAGATACGCGCCAACGGCTCTTTTGACCGTTGGATGTTCGACGCGTGTCGCTCGCCGGAAAATCCGGGAAACGGAACGACAGAGGAATGATGGCTATCTCCTCGTTTCTCGTGAGAATCTGTCAGAGATACGTTGCAGGGTTTCCCGCGTGAAACCAAGCGGCGCTTGCGTCAGCATGATTAAGGCGCTGATGTCATAAGTTCCTTTTCCTCGAAGGATCGCGAGAAGAAAAGCCGGATTTTCATAGTTCCGAGTTTTATGTTACCATCTCCTTCAAAAGGAAAGAAGAAAGAATCAAGACTGCTGAATCAGGTTTTCCCGGACAAAATGTATTTGACGAAAGGCGGAGTTTCAGAGTTTTGATCCTTCCTGGGGGCTACTGTCGGATATATACTGAATAGGGGTATAGAAGATGGTAGACAAAAGAGCCGGACTACCAGGGTGGCCTACATGGTAGTGGGCTTAGGTCCATTGGGCGGCCCAGTAGTCCGACGCACAGAAGCCGGATTCTAGAAGAACCCGGATCACGGCCCACGTGATCTGGCTTGGAGGAGAAGACGGATTCCTTACTTTCCAAGTTACAAGTTAAACGTAGTCTTCTAGGTTTCTTGTTCTGTAAGCCCTAATCCGGCTATTATATAAAGCCGGACGGGAGATAGATTACATAAGTTCTTTTAGTTCCAAGGTTCTAGGTTCAAGCTCAAGCGCTACGCAACTCGCCGGGAAGTTCATCCTCGTCGAGTAACTAGATCTATTCCCTCACATTGTAACTCTGTTATACGGGCTTTAGTCCCAATTAGTGAGAAGTGCAGGAGTAGGTACGCCGTACTGTCGCGACGTACCGAACCTGGGTAAATCCCGTGTTCTGTGTTACTACGCTATCCCGTTACCCCACGTCTCTACCGTAGTCTCATGGCACCCCAGTCTATGAAAACTACTACGATGTCTCGACATATATATACTTGCTCCGCCTCTTTTTGGACAGATCTCATGTTGGCATTGTCTGAACACATGAGGATCCTCCTCTTTTATGTGTTGATGCTCCTCCTCTTTTATCCATGTTCACTGCTGATGCTCCTCCTCTTTTATCCTCGTTGGCACCTCCAGCATTATGAAGGTTAGTTCCATAGTTCACTGCTGATGCTCCTCCTCTTTTATCCGTGTTGTTTTAGACTTGTATGGAAACCTCCGGTTTTACACTACACACGTATCAGTAAAATAGATTAACAATTAGCTATCATTTTGCATCAAAAGAAGCGTAGCTAGGAAATAGAATGGTCATCGTAACACGAGAATCTGATTGAAAGTGGGCATATATAAAGCATTGTACTAACTAACCTGGTGGTGTACGCAACGCTGACTCAAGTTGTAAGGATTTCCTTGTAGACTATGTTCTTCATGGTCGTTACTACCTCTTCAGATCTTTTTCGCTTATTTGAATTATTCGTCTGCTCTTTGCCCTTGTCAGTACCCTTTTGCTTTTCCTTGACAGCAAGGATTTTAATGTTAGCCTTTGCAGTAGCTCTGGACAACGCGGCATACAACTGTCCATGTGAGAACACGGGCTCCGGTAGGTAAATACCGACAATAGGGATCGTCTGACCTTGCGCTTTGTTTATCGTCATGGCAAAGCTGAGCCTGATTGGAAATTGCTTTCTTTTGAATTTGAACGGGAACAAGTCTTAGTCAGAGGGACAAAGAGGTATCCGAGGAAGGAACACCCTCTGTCCAGCGTGTTGTCCTACGACGATCTCTGCGTCGATAGGATTCCTTTGGAACATCCGTAAAACAAGCCTTGTGCCGTTACATAGTCCGTTAGCTGGGTCAATGTTTCTAAGTAGTATGACGGGACAATTTATCTTCAATTTAAGCTCATGGGGCGGCAGGCCATTAGGAGCTAACGAGTTTAAGAACTCGGGAGCATAGTAGCCATGCGGATCATCTTCCGCGCTGTCGAAGCTGTGGTAAATTGTATCCTCGCCACTAAAACGCTCTATCATGCGTTTGTTTATCCTCTCAACATTGTCATTTTTGGTGGCTAGGATTGCTCGAGAAGTCATGTAATTCGGATCAGACATGTTATCATCAAGAGAAGGAAACACATGCTCAATCAGCTTCTCTAGGTCTTCCTCCTCCCCTGTGGACGGTACACATATATCTTCCGGGAGACGTATGTTCCCTTCGTCATCAGCTTCCTCGGTGCCATTCCCTACCCTCAACAAGTAATCCGCGAACCATCGGTCATTATGCGCCCTCATGTTTCTTACAAGCCTTTGCTGACGCATGCCCCTCCAGAGGTATGAACTCCGCAGGGCTGCGTCGATTATCTGCCCCCGTGTCCCCTTTCGTACAACGGGAAGCACCTGCCTAAAATCACCACCAAAAACGATAGTCTTTCCGCCAAACGGCAGGTCCTTTACCCGTCCCTCCAACTCGTCATCTTCCATGCTGTCACGCATGCTTTTGTCCAGGGCCTCAACTGCCTGGCTCTTTGTCATGGTGGCCTCGTCCCATAAGATGAGTGAAGCTTTTTGTAGCAGCTTGGCAGTCCCACTTTGCTTTGTAAAGTTACAAGACGCTCCATCTTCAAGATTCAGTGGGATTTTAAACCTCGAGTGTGCGGTTCGGCCTCCAGGCATGATGGAAGCAGCGACACCCGACGTTGCCGTTGCCACAGCGATATTTCCCTGGCCTCGAACCGTAGCAAGGAGTGCCTTGTACAAAAAGGTCTTCCCCGTGCCCCCAGGGCCATCGACAAAGAAGACACCTCCATCACCACTGTTAACTGCCAACATTATTTCATCATAGGCACGCCTCTGCTCGGCATTTAGTGCATCCACCAGATTAGCATCATTGGGGTCAACCTCGATGTTAGTCTCTTCTATGATCTCCTGGAACTCACCTCCTGTGTTGTCATACGTCCCGTCCATGGCAGGTAGAGAGAATGACTTTATGTCTTTGCCCATGGATTGCAATATGGCACTAATGTCACGCAACACCATCTGCACAACTGCATTCGGGCATGAGTGATGCCGCCGGTAGTCATCAGACATTGCCTCTAGGTGCCTATCCCACAAACCTCGCACGTCACCAGGTTCGCAGAATACCAATATTGTTGCAAACAGCCTTCGAAGAGAAGCTGGCATCGCGAACTGCTCAGACTCTGTAAGGCACTCGTCGAGCGTGTTGTCGGCCTCGATGAGGCCTCTCCTCTCAGCAGCCTCGCGAAAGTTGTCACACAAAACACCATCTACAGTTTTGATATCTTCGAACGAAGTCGATCCTGTAACATGGTTTAGCAACACCCTAAAAAAATATCGTTCCCCCTCAGCTGGATAGGCTGACACGATTCGACAAACTTGATGACGTTGCGTCCTTGGTTTCCAATACTTTGATGGCTGCCACGTGAAGCTTCCTGGGAAATTCCTGTACAAAATAGTTCGAGCCCACTGATATTTCTGGTTCGCTACAAAATACTCTGTCAGCATGCTCTTAGACGCATTATCCCGTGCGATAACATCGTTCAGGTCCTCTCCTTCCTTGAACGTGACCCTGTGCATATTCGGAAGATGAAGTGGCAATGTACGGACCGATGGTGAGTTTTCACAGAGTTTGAAGCCGAATATCCTCCACATAGCCTCTGGTGGAGTAACCCACCTCGCGTCAATGTATCTCTTGATTTCATCTATGTTTGCGTCACTGTCGGGCTGATCAATGTTGAAGGAAGCCCGATCGTGGCCCTTGTATATGTACTTGTAAAGGTACTTGACGGCCTTGATGCTCGAGCACACCTCCACATTGATGTGGCAGTTAAACATCCGCAACAAGTAAGGGTTGTAAGGCACAACCCATCTATTGTCCAGAGTGTGACGACGGACCTGTGCCTGACGTCCGTTTTTCCTTCTACGGTAAACGGGATAGGAGTCCTTTCCTTGTACGGTGTTGTCATTGAAGCTTCGGGGGTATCTGCACTTGCATACCCCATCTTGCATGCATACATTATCGGGCTTGAGAACACCGCACGGGCCGTGCATCATATGCTTTACAACCATGGCATAGAGCTCCGGGTACTTATGCTTGTCAGGGAGCTCGGCGGATATGAGCTGGTCGTATTGTTCTGGCACAAGAAGCTTATGCGTTTAATCCATGATCAAAAGGAAGTGGGCATGGGGGAGGCCTCTTTTCTGGAATTCGACGACATATACATATGCTGCAACATTACCAAGGATGTGTTTCTTCAGGAGAATCTCTTTCATCGCCTCCAGCTTGGCCCTAAACACACGAGCAACAAGATCTGGTCGGTCTTGCGGGGTCTGTCCAGGATACAAATTATCAATTATCTCCTGCCAGTTCGGGTTGCAAGTCATTGTGAGGAATATGTCTGCCTTTCCGTAGGTCTGAACCAATGCCATGGCATCCATATGTCTCCGCTTCATGTCTCGATACCCCCCTGAAATGACCATGGGAGCACTGTCCTTATGCCCACCTTGCTCCCTCGAGATTCACCCGCGGTGATGCTATCAACAATGCCTTTATATAAATCAGCACGAATTTCTGGCTGATGCTCCCTGAACCAGTTCAATCTGCAACCCTCAATTTTGATGTACATGTCGACGGCGAATTGCTGAAACAATCATGCTCCATGCAATATAGGGTTAAATATCGCAGGACGTGTCTGTAGCCTGTAGCAATAGTAGTCCCTGACAGAGACACACAACCTGCTACCTCCATCTGTGGATGGACGAGAACGGAAAAGATTAGGCATCATATTGGGTTGTTATGAAATCATGTAAAACTAACAACACATGACAGGATTACCTTCATCTCGGTTTGCTCTTGACTGTTTCGTAGCAGCATAAGGTATTTCATGTTTATTGATATTTGGATGCCAACCGAGCTCTCCATTTGGAAAAAAAAGGGGGTACGATAGGGCGTCATAGCAGCCCTGTGTGGACTGAATACTGTATCTTTCGTTGTTGTTACCATGTAGGATAATGCTGCGTTCAAACCTCTTTGCTAGGTTACTTCCCTCAACCCAAATAGCAGCCACTTCTGATGACACAGGTTTGTTATATCTCCTTTGATCTAGCTTCTGATCCGTGTTCAGCTCTATTCGCCACTCGTCGAGGTTCTCCCTGTGTTCTCCGAGCCTCCTAAATTGTGCAGAGTATGGGTTTTCCCTGAGTATGTCCACCAACATCTTGACGACAGACTGATCTAAGTTCTCGGTGGATTTCGTGCGATGACTTAGGGTAGGATCATCATCATAAAAATATAGTTGTAGATGTTCCGGACGCGAACCTGGCCCGAATGAGTGCACCTTGTGGTACAGAGAGCCCTGTGCGCGAAAGGTGTACACCCCCGACTTCATATTTGTGTAGTTGTTGACGAGGCTTACACCAAGGGTTGTGAGTGAGAAGTGGTCGTTGAAGAACCGGATGCTCTCTCGGAAATGCCGGAAGTCCGCGGTGTAGACCATAGCCTCATGAGCTCAGGTATAGGCTCCGGTTCAAGCAACTCCGTTTGCCCGTTCCGGCAACAGAACCCATCGGTTTCATACTCGAATCTCTTTGCCTGGCAATGCTCGCAGTCGACAGCGTGCTTCAGGATGTGTGTGCTGTCTGTGAGGTTAGAGTAGACAATGTCGAAAGGATCATTGTCCATAGAGTCCAGAGAGTCGGTGCTTGAGGAAAAATCTGGTTTATTCTCATATATGACATCATCGTTAGTACATGCACGCAATTAAGAGATACTAATTACTCTACAAAGAGGTAGACGTCATATATTGTAAATAGAGGATAAATCGATAGGCGTGTAGTAATACCTTCATATTCAAATGGTAAATACTCATCATCCATGAGGTCAGCAGGGTGGGAATTCTCCTCCATGAGTCTAGTAAGCATCAACTCCATTTCACCTACACCATAATTGAGTTGTTAAATATTTAGTACTACTAAAGCCTCTCTATAAAAACAAGTTAAAAAAAGGTTTGTACAGAAAAATAACCGAGTTGTTAAATAATTAGTACTACTAAAGCCTCTCTATAAAAACAAGTTTAAAAAAGGTTTGTACAGAAAAAGAGGCCCGTGCCATTAGTGTTACCGTCAGTCCCAATGGTGTAATCTTGTCTGCTTGCTGAAGCAGAGATGGGATGCGACGAAGATGTGGCATGGGCGGCGAAGCTAGCATTAGAACGTTGTTGTTGTGCATGCCTCTCGCCGTGTGTTATGCTTTTCCTACTTGCTCTTCGGCTTGCACTATTCTCTCTCGTCTCCTTCATTGCCATAAATTTTTTTGAGCTTGCTCCTGAGACCTTCGCTGAGCTCTGTTTTTGTAACATCCCAAGTATGAAAAACTCCATTAGAATGTTTGCTTTTGTTAATTCATGTTTTGCATCATGTCATCATAATGCTTTGCATTTGTTTTCCTTTTGTTTTCCCTTGTTTTCCATTTCAATTTCAAATCAAAATTCAAACCTTTGTTTCATACTTGTTCTGTTACAATTTTTTTTCAAATGAAACATTCAGATCAAACCATTTGTTTGCTTCCAATAAACTAGATTTTCCAAACTATTAACTTGCTTAAATTTCTATAAGTCAATTGTTGCAAATTTCACTCAAACCCTATTAGAATTTAAATAGCAATTTCAAATCTTTTTGGCAATTTCAAAATTTTGGAAATAAGCACACATACCTTTGTTCTTACTGTTTTGAAATTCAATAAAAATTATTGTCAAAATAAAACCCCAAAAAAATCCTATTCTATTTCTCTCTTTCCCTTTCCTACAAAAAAAATAAACAGAAAAAAATAAAAAACAGAAAAGAAGAAAGGGAGGGCAGGCCAGCCCAATTGGGCCAGCCCACCACACCCCCACGAGCCAGCCCGCTCTCACCTTCCCCCACCTCCGTACGTGCTGACGCCATCCATGGAGGAAAACGACAGAGCCGCTCCACCACAGCATCCACCGCACCCCCTCCTTATCTACCCCCCCCCCCCCGAGGGAAACCCTAACCCTAACCCGAGCTCTCCTCCCACTTCCTCCATCTCCACCGCCGCCATTCCCCTCTTCCTCCTTTCTCCCTTATCTTTGTAATTTTTCTCTGAACCCCTAGCACCTCCATGGCCGAGACTTGAGGGTCCCCTCGCCGTCGCCCTAGGCCACCTCGACGTCTGCTAACCTCGGGAACGGAACCGGGAGGTATCCCTCTTCCCTTTTGCTGAAGGGAGCAAGGCCAGAGGGCGACTACAACTCGCACGCCGTCGAGCTCCTCGCCGTCGCTGCCGACTGTCCGCCACCGCCATCTCCTCCCTGTCGCTGCCTCCGATCGGGCCCGAGGTGAGCTCCCCCTGTCGCCCCTCTCCTCTCCTCCTTTCCCCTCCGGGGCGCACACGGACGCGCCACTCCCGCGCGCGCGGCAGCAGCCGCAGCGGCGCAACGACCGCCGGCCGTCGTTTCCTCCCCGATCGGTGCAGTCTGCACTTCGTCAGTTCGACAGTAGGCCAAAAAAACCCACCTCAAAATCCCGCGCACCCTATAGCTATCAACAACCCGATCACTAGCCCACTGGTAGCACCCGTGCACGCACACCCAGCAGCCCCGGGTTCGAATCCCCTTAGGCACAAAGCCAACCCCTTTTTTCCTCTTTTTTCTGTTATTTCTCGAATTCCAGAAAACAGATCTGAACCCTTATTTGTAAAATCCATAACAATTTGAATATTGCTCCAATTTTGATGATTCAAGTTTCTGTGGATTCATAATCTTGTGCTCTTTCTATTAGTAACAAAATTGCAACATGTTTCTGTATTAATGTTTGCACTAAATAATCAAATACAGAAAATGCACTTAAAATTTGAAACTTTGGGAATTCATAACTTGAGTTCTGTTCATCCAATTTGAGCAAACTTGGGCTCTAAAAATTTGTCTTAAAAAACTCTACGCATTGGTATTTTATTTGGTCACAATTGAATTAAATTTGAACATGTTTCCCTCTGTTTACTAAAAGGGGCAGAATAAAAATGACTATGAAAAATTGCATAATAAATTCAATAATGATCCAAAAATTATGTTTAATAGACCAAAATGTTCAGTGAAACATTTGCTACATGTTTACAACCTTTTCAATACAATTTGTTTACTGTTTTTCCTAATTAAAAGTGGTGCAATAATTCAATGCTTTAATTAAACCTTTTAAATTGCAAAATTCATAACTTGGGCAATTCAAATCCAATTCCAACATGTAAAATATGTTTTCCATGCAAAATTGAATAAGCTTTCCAAATATAAACTTTGTTTTCTGTTTTGAATAATTTAAATTGCTGAAAACAACTGTTTCTTATTTAATGCATTTAAAATTGTCAAATTAATAACTTGCTCATTTTAATTCCTTTTTCAACAAATGAAATATGTGTTGCATCAAAAATTTTGTGTTCTTTCCAAATATAATTTTTGTGATATATTTTGAACATTTAAAATTGGTGAAAACAACAAATTCTTGTGTAACTCATTTAAGAAGCCAAATTTCATAACTTAATAAATAAAATTTCCAAACTTGGTAAACAACATTTTAAATTGAAGCTATTGTTGTTTTCTCATTGTTTTCTTCATCCATGCATCATACTAATCAACTTTCACATGATGGTTGTTGGTAGATCACTTAATTCAACTTAAATTCTTGGGCCTTTCTATATGCAACCCAAGTTGCATATGGACCCATTTAATTATGTTACCATGTCAACTAGTTTATCTTTGATGCATCAATTAAATTGTCATGCATCATCCCATGATTGTGCATTATGCCATGTTATTGATTGTTTGTCTCTCTGCGTTGTTTGTTTGCTTCTTCTCGAATAGACGACGACATTGAGACAGACGAGGTTTACGACACTACTTCTGAGGAGTTAGCCCAGTACCAGGCTACTGAGTTTGCAGGCAAGTATTCACTCACATGAACCATTGTGTCCTTTCCACACTGGATATCGATACTTTCCGTTGTCTATCCTGCTAGCCTTAAGATTCGTTGCTTGTGTTCCGATCCTATCACATGTCATCATGTAACCCTGTTATAGCCTATCCTCCACACCTATAACCTCGTTGCTTGTTGCCTGTGTCTTACTAGCATGCTTAGGGTTGTTTATGCTCGAGTCTGCTGTCCGTTATTTCTGTTACCATATTTATTATGTTCTGGGGGCTCGATGTTAAACAACAACCTGTTAATGTTTGAGGTAATGCTATTTTGATGATAAGGCACCGGCAGGAGGCCGGGTATGGTTTTGAGGCCTGCTAGTGTCGAACTCAGGAAAAGTTCTTGTCCTCTGGATCCATGTTGAGCGCGCTAACCGCATGTGGGAAGCGTGTATGGGCGCCCCCCGCAACTCTGATTCGATTCGCATCTCGTCCAAATCGCCACACTTAGTTCGGGCTTTCCATTTGATGCACTCATATGCAGGTACGAACCCTCGGCGCCAGAATGGAACTTTTGTAGTCGGCATTTAGGGCGGCGTGGTCTTCCAGTGCTATGAGGGTCCCCCTTTTCTTCGTGGGGGCTCGATTAGCCGCGCACGCACAGCACGTGGTTCTTTGGGCTTGATGCGAAGAAGAGTTGGGTTGTGTTGAGTGCCTCGCTTGGTGGGTTTGATCCCCGTCTGGCGGGGTATTCTTACGTGTACGGCCAAATTGGTGCACCCCTGCAGGGTTAAATCTTCTCGAGAAGCCGTGTTGTCCGCGGTTATGGATGACTTGGTGATAGGGCTGGCTAACAAGGATTAGACAACTTACACCTAATTAATAATAATTTGACTAGTAATAGGCTTATTGATACAATAACTTGAACCATCTTTAATCCAACTGTGTGAGTTATCCTCGGATTGCTTCTTTGGATAAGGGGCGAGATCCAGGATGGGTTTGTTTGAGAATAGTGATAGTTGGTTACGATACGCTATCTTATCCCCTTCCTTTTAGCCGGATGTTGTAGCGTGTCTCTGTAGTTGGTTAGGCAGCCCGCTGCCGCACTTTTGTATCACCTACCTTCCGTTGAACCCAAAGCATCTGTACTTGGTGTTGCCGGGTACACTTTGGTATCTTGTGCGTCTTGCTTGCCAGTACTCGTTTGTACTGACCCCTTTGGGGTTGCGTGTTCTGCAGACTACGTTTCCGAGGATCCCCATGGTGGCTACTACGTGGAGTATGACGAGGCTGCTGACGAGTAGATAGCGGACCCGGGCAGGATCCGAGACATCGTGGATGGGCTCCGTCTTTTCGTTTCCGGCCTCTTAGGCCTATTTGGATCTTGTCTGTACTCAGACACTTTGGATGTTTCCGCTGTGATGTAATGATGACTGTTGGGACATGTGTCCTCTGGATGATTGTATTTGCTATCTCTGCTCTAGTGAGAGCTATTTGCCACTTATTTCTATTTCTTTGTGTCTTAGAGATTTGTTGTGATATCACTTGTTCAAATGCCGTTTACGTACCATGTGTGTATGTTATGAAGTACGTCAATGGAAGTAGTCGGATTTCTATGGGATGGTTTACGCAGACGATGAATAGTAGATGGTTGGTTGTCACACGTTTACGTGTTGGCCTACTCACATTGAGATGCGGGTGCCGGTATGCCCCCTAAGCCATTTATCTACTGTTTAGCGGGCTGTGAGTATCCTCTAGAAGTCCGGGTGCGACAAATGGTATCAGAGCCTGTCTGCCTGTAGGATCCCTTTTACTGGTCGCAGTTGAGTCTAGAAACTATTTTGTAGCTATATAGTAAAAATGAAACGTGAGAGTAGGAATTTTGTTCTTTTATTTCTTTCCCCACCCACCCTCCCTTTTCTGGTAAGAAAGTGCAACGTTGTTTTCTCTTCTCATCTAAACTTTCAAGTTAGGATTTCACGTATCCTGGTTTCTCTAGGATAGTTATATCTACTAGACCATAGGAATGGAGGTGGTTGTGACATGATTTATCATGTTGCCTACTCACGATTGAGAACGGAGGCATGTAAGCCCCGGAAGCAGATCCTCTATTCCTTAAGCAGTAGATATTGATCCTTTAGAAGCCCGGATGGGGTTTTCTGTAGTACCTCAGGAGTGTTTGGTCTCGTGTTTCCCGATGTTGCTTCGATATCATGTTCTTCTCATGATCCTTTTCGTCCGTTGGAACCTTGTTGTTGCTTGCCACTTCAGTTTTTCTACCGGCGTCTAATCAAAGCTTCCCCGATCATCTGCAGATGGATCTCAGGTTCTACCCGCAGGTGGTTCGTATGACTCGTTGCGAGAGCACTGCCGGTTATCCGGAGATGCTGAGAGACATGGTCACTTTTATGGGTTTCCGTTGGGCACCAGAGTACCAGGTCTACGAGTAGCAGCGAGAGTTTGACCAGACCTACTACCAGGCTATCGTCTACATTCTGTCAGATGATGGCATGAGCGTAGTTCACCGCTACGAGGCAGTAGGTTCCACAGTGGATATGGCTGTGCAGCAGGCAGCTTATGTGAGCCTCACCGTCCTTCGTGCTGACTACTGGGGATTTGACGATTCTATCTATCGCCACATCCCCCGTGGTTACATCACTTCGGAGGGAGCTCACTTCACTCTCTACGACAACTTGGATGTTTACGAGCATGATAACTCCAGGCTGCACACCACCGCTCAGTTTGTGAGGCACAGTGACGCAGTTGCCCGCACACTATCTCAGGAGTTGGCTTCAGTCAGAGAGCAGCTTTACCTTGCTTTTACTCGTCTGGCGACTTACACCATAGACTTTGTTGGAGACGAGCATTTCGCACGTTTCGATCAGCCAGTTGGGCGTCGTCTGCCAGATGCTGGAGGTTACGAGCCGATCAGAGGTCCACTCCTTAACCTTGGTGCTGGTTACACTGGGATTCCATGCTTTGGAGCACAGGGAGTCGACGCTATGTACTTCACCACGCCTAGAGTCGGTCTCAGACCACATCAGATCTACGTGGATCGTCGTTCCACCTACTTTCGTGGGCGTCCTCCTCACCATACCTCTCGCCGTACTCCTAGTCGCCATCCTGCGTGATGAGCATGGGAGTACCGATGTATCCATTCTTAGCTATGATTAGTTATCCTTTGGCATTCGAACCATTTATGGTGTGTTGGATATTCTGATGTATTTGAACATGTGATGATGTACCTGTTGGTTATCTATTCATGCGTCGGAATAATCTCTCTTTCGGTTTCCAAGTCTATCTTTTTCTATTGTTGTGCTAAAATGCATTTCCATTTAGGATGCCGCCAACAAGGAACAACACGCCTGAGCCACCGCCAATCGCGGAGCTGTTGACTCAGATGACCCAAGTCATGACGCAGATGGCCCAGTTTCAGACTAATCAGCACATCAACCAGACAGCTCCACGGGTCAGCATAAGGGAGTTTCTCAGTCTGGGCCCAAGAGCTTTCGTGGCCACACGCGAGCCTCTGGACGCTGATGACTGGATCTGTGAGATAGCTAAGGCTCTGGAGATTGCCCACGTAGCTGAAGAAGACAAGGTCAAGTATGCCTCCTATCTGCTGAAGGGTCAGGCAGCTACTTGGTGGGAGAACTTCCAGGCCATGAGAACTGGGATGCCAGTCACGTGGGATTGTTTCAAGGAGGCCTTCCTGAAGCACCACATTCCAGATGGTCTCATGGAAAGGATGCGTGAAGAGTTTTGCTCTCTCAAGCAGGGCAAGCTGGACGTCATCGGGTATCAGAGTGAGTTCAATCGCCCCGCTCGATACGCTGGAGACGAGGTGTCCACTGAAGCTAAGAAGATGGCAAGGTTCCGCAGAGGTTTTAACCCGGAACTCAAGTATGCCCTAACCAACGTCAAGGCCAACAGCTTCGAGGATCTCGTTAACACCGCGCTCAATGAAGAAAATGGGCGCAAGGCGTTCGAGGAGTCTCACAAGCACTCGCGTGAGGGTGGTTCCTCCTCCAACATGACCACCCCTCCGCAGAAGCGCCGCATCTGGGTGCCAAATGGTGCTGTCACTCGGGCTCCATACGCCCAAACTTCTCCAGGCTTCGCTCCCCGCCCACCCAACCCTGCTCAGATGCATGATCAAAGGGCTTCGATGGGGCAGCCAAGGCCAGGGCCTCCTCGTGTCGTCACATGCTACAAGTGCAAGCAGACGGGGCACTACGCCGACAAGTGCACGCAGAGGCAGCTACCTCCACCACCACCTCGTCCTAACACAAACCGGGCAATGGTGCGCGCTCCCCCGCCTAAGGCCTTCAACTCCAACAACAGGCCTGTCGGGAGGACCGCAAGGGTGAATCATGTCAAGATCGACAAAGCTGAGGAAGCTCCTGACGTCGTTCTCGGTACATTTCCCGTAAACTCTATTCCAGCTAAAGTGTTGTTTGATACCGGAGCATCACATTCTTTCGTGTCAAAGATCTTTGCGACAGCAATTAAACTCCCTTTTGTTGGTTTGGGTTCCCCGCTAGTGGTCAACTCCCCTGGAGCAACTATGCAAACGTCCAAGATCAGTCACAAAAATCAAATTCTAATTGGAGGCCACATATTCCTTGCTTCCCTCATACTGCTTGGCAATTCTGACATTGATGTCATTCTTGGTATGGATTGGCTGAAGGCCAATAAAGCAAGGATTGACTGTGCTCAAAAGTCAATAACTCTGTTCCACCCTTCTGGCCAGATAGTATATTCTCCACATGAATCAAGTTCCATTCAGCTGTGCAACCTCAATGCAAAACCTCTACCTTCACTTGAAAATGTTCCGGTGGTTTGCGACTTCCCTGACGTCTTTCCAGAAGAGTTGCCAGGAATGCCTCCGGACAGAGCTGTTGAGTTCGTGATCAAACTTGAACCAGGTACTGCTCCAATCTCTAAGCATCCCTACAAGATAGGAACTCCCGAGCTGAAGTTGTTGAAGGAACAAATTGATATGTGCATGGAAAAAGTGATGTAGCCCACCGTATTCCACCAAGCACAACATCGAGACGCAACAAGGTGAACTCACTCCTATCTCCGTACGTTTCCGGTGACTTGGTGAACGGTGCTCTACCTCATGAAATACCCCTCTACATGCATAGGTGGGATCACCACATGGAGACCCAAGATGGTGCCCAAGATGCTCAAGAACACATCCAAGAAGGTGTGCATGAAGCTAGGAAGAACGTGGGTGAAGACGGCGTCAAGATCGGAGTTCCGAGGAGGAAGAACGGAGGGAAAAGGGGTCTCCCGGCCTACCACCCCGGCCAGGCCGGCCTCCCCCCTGCCCAGGCCGGCCCCCTACCCGAGCAGCCCGGCCTACAGGCCGGCCTGCCTTTCCCCCACCCCGGCCCTAGGCCGGGCACCCAACAGAAGGGGCCGGCCTGCAGGCCGGCCTGCCTCCCTCCACCCCGGCCCCAGGCCGGGCACCCAACAGAAGGGACCGGCCTGCAGGCCGGCCTGCCTCCTTCCCACCCCGGCCCCAGGCCGGCCACCCCTCCAGGCCGGCCTCTGCGCCCCCCAGGCCGGCTCCCAGGCCGGCGTGGCCCCAAAATGCACGGAATTGGTCCGTTTTTGCACCGTTTCGACCCCCGTTTCGACCCCGAGCTATATAAGGGACCCCGGTGGTTAGATCTAGGGTTTAGGAATGATTTGAGAACTTTGGGCTTTGCCCTTGTATCCCTCTTGTGAGGTGACTCCTCTTACGAGGCTACTCCTACGATGTGTATCTAGGACCGTATCAAGATCTCTCCAAGGAGCTACTCTCTCACATAGTGATTCTAGTAGCGCTTGCCAACCTTCCCCTTTGGGCTTCTGTTGGATCGGTGGACCGACCGGTGAGAGGAATCGGTTTCGATTAGCGTGTTGTTGACTTGGGTTTGCGATCCCTCGTAGGCTTCACGAGTTATCTTCCCCCTTTTGTGTTTCCGCGCGTTTGCCCTCGATTTCCCCTCTCGTGTTCATCGCGTTCTTCGTGTTCTTCGTGCGTTCTTCGTTCGTTCTTGTCGATTCGTGAAGATCGGGCCAACTTAGAGGTCAGCACATTCATCATCTGGTATCCAGAGCTAGATTGACACGAATCCGACACCCCACCCCCTCCCCTACCACCAATTTTTCTTCTATCCACCATAAATTCGAAAATTTGACCAAAAATAGCCGAAAGGGATTTCGACCGATCTCTTGATTCGTTGCGTTTTTCGTGGTTTTGTTTCATAGATTTGTTGCCAAAAACCATTCCCCACCTTTCTATTCAGCCACATTTCTCAAATTTGTCCAAAAATTTTCTTGATTTGGGAGAAATTTCGAATTTGAGCAAAAATTACAGAAAATTCCTGCTCTTCGATTCTTGGACAGATTTTGTATCTTGTTTTTCTTTGTCGTCGTTGCTCCGATTTGAGTGAGGCAAGTTCCTACGCGTCGCCATCGCTCTCGCCTACGCATCTACATCATCGGATCCACACGACATCGACATCCACCGGTCGCAAGTCCGAGATCATCCACCGCATAGGTATAACTTGCTTCCGCTTGAACTAACCTTTTCCTTTGTGTACCTTACCTACTTGGACTAGTTCTTTTACACCGCTTGGCATCGCATTGTGGCACCGAGAGTGCGAGTTTTGCGCTTGTGAGAGTCTAGCTACGAGTAGGCATTGGCATTTGGGAATCATCTCCGCATCATCCATCAAAAAGCGAAAAATCAAAAAAAAAAGAGACGAGAAAGAGAAAGAAGCAAAAAGAGCCAAAAAAAGAAAAGATCGATGCCAATTGCTATCATTTGTAGGAACACCTAGCTTCGAGTTGCGAGAGAGAAGAGAGTGACCGGTTGCCACATTGTGAATCTTGTTGCCTCTTGTTAATTGCGGTTCGAGCTAGCGTCCTCCTTGCGTTGGTGTGGCATTGAGCTTAGTCTTCGATAGGTACATTTCGTCTCCGCTCGTCCATTGGCCGCACTAACCCCATTTATCACTTGTGTGTGTGTGTTTTTCGTTTCCACCATAGCATTTTCCTCCACTAGGTTTGGTTATCGTGCTAACTTTTCTTTGATTCTTCTCCACGTTTTACAACAAACTTTTCTTTGGATTTGTCGTTTTCTCGCCACATTTCTAACCCATTGCCATCCACCCATAAGCCGTGTGTGTTTTGGAGCGTGTTTTTGGGATCTTTCGAACTCAAGTCACTTCATTCTTTTTGCTATCGGTTTCTCTTGGCTTGGTCCACTAGTTTCCAACATTTGCTAAAAGGTGAGGGTTGAGCTCTTAGGTCCTCACACTCCATATATACATTTGTGCTTGTCACTAACCATGTATAGCGAGAGCGAAGACTTTGGAGGCCATGATGATCATGATGAGTCCATGATGGACCACTACGACTACAACGAGCTAGACATGGACCTCCACTCCTACGAGCATGACGTGGTGGACGACCACTACTCCGAGCACGACATCGTGGATGACCACTACTACGAGCATGACATGGTGGATCACCACCACTACTATGACCACGATGTCGAGCTCTACACCGACTACTCCTCCCCAAGCGTCATAGACATGGAGGAGTACCACAACCACCACGCCGACTTCGACTCCACGAGCTCCACCGACATGAACCACTACTACAACTACGACATCGCAAGCTTGGATGACGAGATGGAGCCATGCTACACCGACAACGCATCCACAACCATGACGGAGTACGACACCAACAACGACTCTCCAAGCTACTACGACTCCGACATGGATGAGCTCACTTACAAGAAATTCCTCGCCAAGCTTCGATTGTCAAGAAACTCCGATGGTTCATGCTCGCCACCAAGGAACTCCTCGGAGATTGCCAAGGCCAAGACACGACAACGACCTTCAACCTCAAGATGGCGCAACGACAAGAAATCCGACAAGTTGGCAACGTCAAGATGGTCTCCCTCAACATCAAGACGGCGCCACAAGAAGGACATCATCGAGGCTCCATCAAGCGAGAAGGCCAAGAAGCCAAGGCATCCGAATGAATTGCGGAGTCATCCCACACATGAAGTGCGGGAGCGCCGCAAGCTTCGTCATCAACCACGCCATCATCACCAAGCTCATCACCAAGATCGCCGCCATGATCATCATCGACATATGGAAGAGAGTGGTACACCCACCTCACCGCATCTTCCACCACAAGCTCCGCGACGACATTGGTTTGAGCATCGCTCGCCATCACCACTACCTCGACCTCGACACCGACAAGGCCGTGGTGACCCTCTTCAAGATCACCCTCTACGACCGGATATTCTTCATCATCCACCTTCTCCAAGCTCGACTCATGACATTGGTCTAAATGTCTTCATGGACGGTGCTCGCCCACATTCAAGGCTTCCAAGGCAAAATGTGTGTCACCACCACAATGACCACCAAGACCAAGGCCATTATCAAGAAGGTGCTCCCGACATGGCTTCTAGTGCATGCCTCCCTCAACTCCACCACAAAGACCACCGGCGCCATCCTCTCCATCATGATCGCCATCGCCAAACCAATGAGGATGACCCAATTGAGCTTCCACCGCCTATCTTTGATGAAGACCCAAATGAGAGCCTTTCTCAACATCAAGCGAGTGCGAATGCTCCCTATGGCTTGTCTTTCCCCATCTTCGAGGAAGACCCCATTGAGCGCCACCATCGACAACAATCAAGTGGGATTGCTCAACATGCTACTTCACTTCCCATCTTTGATGAGGACCCCTATGAGCGCCCACTTCGACCACCACTAGGCACGGATGCTATGAGCCTACTTTCTCCTCTCCTTCAAGATGAAGACCTCTTATGCCCCATTTGCAAGGGCCATGGTCACATAATGTGGGATTGCCAAGGCGGTGACCAAGATGGTGCGTCAAATGGAAAGGCCATCCATGATTCTTCTCCTACCACATTGGATGAAGCACCGCATCACCTTGACCACGGATTTCCATCGCATCATCAAGGCCATGAAGACAACGACTTGAGCGCCGTTTGCCTCAATGTTACAAGGTGCAAGGACCATGAGCGTCATCATCCATATGAGGAATTGGAGCCGCCACCTCATCTTCACCAAGATTGTGCTTTCTATTCGCACCCCGCCTTCGACAAGGATCAAGATCATCCTCGCCATGGAAACTATGATACCAATACTTCATCAAGGAAAGAGGCAAGAGACACTTCATCACCGACACCCATCCACAACTTCCATGAGCGACATTCTATGAGGTTGAACAATGACCTTCATGATCAAGACCATGAGTCTCCTTCATCGCCACAAGCGCAACACAAACATCAAGAGTGTGAAGCTATTCCTCCCATGACACAAGATCAACATCACCATATGCATGAGGAGACCACTCTACCACTCTACGATGAAGACGTTGATGCATGTGACATTGTCAATGAGGCTCATCCCTTGCCATCATCTCTAAGGCATTCTTCTTCTTCGTCTCCAATGACACAAGTGACAACTCCGACCATCCGCAAGAGAGCTTCCAATGCTATCAACGAGATGATCATGGTTGCCAACCAAAATGGTGTCCATGACTACATGAGTGAAGGCCAATACTATGCCTTGCACCAACTAGCTCTCAATTCCTTGGACATGCCGACCAATGGTGACGAAAGCGTCTATTGCAATGAGGCCGCGAACTCATCGCGAGTGTTGACACGAGTTCTTCAAGCCTATCCTCAAGATAAGGACCAACGATGCAACCTCTCTAGAGCCGGCGTCAATGGCCCATCTATCATTGATGGAGGTAATGACGAATTGGGTGAAACTCTCCGCTTGACTTCAAAGCATCTCATGCCAACCTCCACAAGGCCACTCTCAAGCCACCATTCTAGCCAAGGAAATTTTCATCATCATCATCATCAACCATTTGAGGATGCTACAAGGCATGGCTTACATTACCAATTGATGGAGCTTCCTTCGACACAAGCCATGACCCTACCTCCTCCTCCAAGAAAGCCACCCTTTCCTCAATTGGAGCTCAACTCAAGAGATGAGATGATCGAGTCCTCCTTACCACATGCTATGACACTACCGACTCCAAGCAATGCAACGACATCGACAAATACGCACACCTCAAGTGCCAACACTTTGGAGCCTTCTAGTGTCCCCTCTCAAGCTTCTAGTGAGATGAGTGGTGAGAGAGCGATCCACCATCACGTGAGTGAGAGCCACAAGCCCATAATGAGTGGAAAAAGCATGAGTGTTCGTAGAGGCCTTGCCTTGATAGCCACCCAAAGTGAGATGAGAGTTGAGAGCAAAACCCCAAGTGTGCTTATCGACACTAACTTCTTACCAACTTTCTCTCCATCTTTGTTGTCTATTTTGCAGAGATTTGGTGACCCTATCAAGCATCCTCGACATCATCGCCTTCTCCACATACAAGGCTCTCCACATCGCATGAACATCGACACCGACTTGAAGGGTTGGAAGGAGCACATTCCGCTCATCATGATCCACATGGAGATTGACAAGAGCTTCTACGACAAAGCATACTCCATCCACATTCCTCAAGTCAAGATCTACACGGCGCGTCACAAGAACTTCGACATCAACGCCTTCGACGCCTACATTCCACATGTCAAGAGGTGCATGGAGTACGACAAGCACGTCAACGACAATGCCTTCTACGCCTACATACCACATGTCACGATGTGCATGGAGTTTGACAAGCGCATCCACGACAACGACTTCTACTCCTACAACCCTCATGTCAATATGTACTTGGAGTTCCACATGCGAATCCCCGACAACGACTTCTTCATCTACATCCCCTACGTCAAGACGTACTTGGAGTTCGACAAGCGCGTCAACGACAATGACTACCACGTCTACATCCCCTTCGTCGAGATGCACTTGGAGTCCAACAAGCGCGTCAACGACAATGATCGCCACGACTACACTCTACCGCTTCCGCAAGCTCATCCTCATCCACCCATGGAGGATCATGTCAAGATCGTCATCCTCTTTGGACCACACCCTCCACGAGCATACCTTGGCATGATCTTCGATAAGAGGCTCAACTTCAACGACTACACCGCCTCGCAAGATCTTCACCAACCTTCCAAGGAGGGACATTTCATGATCTTCATCACCTTTGGACCGTCCCCACTACGAGCCTACCGTCACATGGACTTCAACAAGCGGCTCAACTTCAACGACATCTTCGTCGTCGACATTCCTTCTCCCGCTCACATATGGATGGAACGAGAGTCGAGGACGACTCTTTTTCAAGGGGGGGGGAGATGATGTAGCCCACCGTATTCCACCAAGCACAACATCGAGACGCAACAAGGTGAACTCACTCCTATCTCCGTACGTTTCCGGTGACTTGGTGAACGGTGCTCTACCTCATGAAATACCCCTCTACATGCATAGGTGGGATCACCACATGGAGACCCAAGATGGTGCCCAAGATGCTCAAGAACACATCCAAGAAGGTGCGCATGAAGCTAGGAAGAACGTGGGTGAAGACGGCGTCAAGATCGGAGTTCCGAGGAGGAAGAACAGAGGGAAAAGGGGTCTCCCGGCCTACCACCCCGGCCAGGCCGGCCTCCCCCCTGCCCAGGCCGGCCCCCTACCCGAGCAGCCCGGCCTACAGGCCGGCCTGCCTTTCCCCCACCCCGGCCCCAGGCCGGGCACCCAACAGAAGGGGCCGGCCTGCAGGCCGGCCTGCCTCCCTCCACCCCGGCCCCAGGCCGGGCACCCAACAGAAGGGACCGGCCTGCAGGCCAGCCTGCCTCCTTCCCACCCCGGCCCCAGGCCGGCCACCCCTCCAGGCCGGCCTCTGCGCCCCCCAGGCCGGCTCCCAGGCCGGCGTGGCCCCAAAATGCACGGAATTGGTCCGTTTTTGCACCGTTTCGACCCCCGTTTCGACCCCGAGCTATATAAGGGACCCCGGTGGTTAGATCTAGGGTTTAGGGATGATTTGAGAACTTCGGGCTTTGCCCTTGTATCCCTCTTGTGAGGTGACTCCTCTTACGAGGCTACTCCTACGATGTGTATCTAGGACCGTATCAAGATCTCTCCAAGGAGCTACTCTCTCACATAGTGATTCTAGTAGCGCTTGCCAACCTTCCCCTTTGGGCTTCTGTTGGATCGGTGGACCGACCGGTGAGAGGAATCGGTTTCGATTAGTGTGTTGTTGACTTGGGTTTGCGATCCCTCGTAGGCTTCACGAGTTATCTTCCCCCTTTTGTGTTTCCGCGCGTTTGCCCTCGATTTCCCCTCGATTCCCCCTCTCGTGTTCATCGCGTTCTTCGTGTTCTTCGTGCGTTCTTCGTTCGTTCTTGTCGATTCGTGAAGATCGGGCCAACTTAGAGGTCAACACCTTCATCAAAAAGGTTACATTCAACCTAGTTCCTCGGCTTGGGGTTGCCCAACTCTGTTCGTTGCGAAGAAGGATCACACAAAGAGACTCGTTGTTGACTATCGTCCTCTTAACGAGAAAACCATAAAAAACAAGTATCCAATTCCTCGTATCGATGATCTTTTTGATCAACTTGCTGGAGCCTCAATATTCTCCAAGTTGGACTTGAGAATGGGTTACCATCAAATAAAGATCAGAAAAGAGGATATTCCAAAGACAACCTTCACCACTCGCTACGGTCTATATGAATTCACCGTCATGTCCTTTGGTCTCACCAATGCACCGGCGACCTTCTCTCGACTCATGAATTCTGTCTTCCATGAATACCTCGACAAGTTCGTTGTGGTATATCTTGATGACATTCTTGTCTACTCAAAATCCGAGGAAGAGCATGAAGAACATCTTCGTCTCACTCTCATGAAGCTTCGCGAGCATCGTCTTTATGCCAAATTATCCAAATGTGAGTTCTGGATTTCAGAAGTTGTTTACCTTGGTCATGTCATCTCTGCCAAGGGTATAGCCATTGATCCAGAAAAGGTTAAAGCAATTGTTGATTGGAAACATCCAAAGACGGTGAAGCAAGTAAGAAGTTTTCTTGGCTTGGCTAGCTATTGCCGTCGTTTCGTCCAAAACTTCTCCAAGATTGCCAAACCTCTCACTGACCTCACAAAGAAGGACAAGAAGTTCGTTTGGTCTCCACAATGTGATGAAAGTTTCAATCTCCTGAAGACTAAACTCACTTCTACACCAGTTCTGGTTGGCCCAGATCCTTCCAAACCTTTCCAAATATTCTGTGATGCTTCCCTCCAAGGTCTAGGTGCAGTTCTTATGCAAGAACGTCAAGTTGTGGCTTATGCTTCACGTCAGTTGAACGCAAATGAGCTCAATTATCCCACTCATGACCTTGAACTTGCAGCAGTGGTGTTTGCCCTCAAGAAATGGAGACAATACTTGTTGGGTAATCGCACTGAAATCTTTTCCGATCATAAGAGTCTGAAGCACATCTTCACTTAACCAGATCTAAACCTCAGACAAAGGAGATGGATTGAAAAGATCAAAGACTTTGATCTTACCATTTCTTACACTCCAGGCAAGGCTAATGTTATGGCCGATGCTCTCAGTCGCAAGTCGTATTGCAATAATCTCATGATCATGGAAAGCCAACCTCCTCTTCATGAAGAATTCCAGAAGCTCAACCTTGGTCTTGTTCTTCAAGGCTATCTTGAAAACTTGACAGCCAGTCCAACTCTCGAGGACAAGATTCGTTCTGAACAACTTCGTGATGCTGAAATCAAGAAGATTGTAGAGCACATCAAAGGAGGCAATGAGAAATTTGAGTGCTTCTCAATTGATGACAAGGGAACTGTGTTCTTCGAAGGACGCATTGCAGTTCCTCGAATTCAAAGTCTCAAAGAGGTCATTCTCAAGGAGGCTCGTGAAACTCCTCTCTCCATACACCCTGGAAGTACAAAGATGTACCAGGATCTCAAGACACTGTATTGGTGGCCTGGCATGAAACGTGAAATTGCTCAATACGTTTCTGAATGCGACGTTTGTCAACGTGTTAAGCCAATTCATCAGAAAACAGCCGGTCTTCTCCAACCTCTGAAAATCCCTGAGTGGAAGTGGGACATGATTGAAATGGACTTCGTCACTGGTTTTCCAAAGTCCAAGAGGGGCAACGATGCAATCTTCGTTGTCATTGATCGACTCACTAAAGTCGCTCACTTCTTTCCTGTCAAAGAAACAATCTCAGCTAGTCAGTTAGCAGAGCTCTACACAGCAAAGATTGTTCCTCTTCATGGTGTTCCATTGGAAATAAGCTCAGACTGTGGAAGCATCTTCACTTCCCATTTCTAGAAAAGCTTTCAAGAAGCATTGGGCACCAAGCTTCTGTTCAGCACAGCCTACCATCCTCAGTCTCAAGGGCAAGCCGAAAGAGTCAATCAGATTCTCGAGGATATGCTCAGAGCATGTGGTCTCTCCTTTGGCATGAAATGGGAGGAATGTCTTCCATATGCTGAATTCTCCTACAACAACAGCTTCCAGGCAAGCCTAGGCATGGCACCATTTGAGGCTCTCTATGGCCGCAGATGCAGGAGTCCAATCAATTGGTCTGGAGCTGGTGAACGTTCACTCTTAGGCCCTGACATTGTTAACGAGGCCGAAGAGAAAGTTCGCATCATTCGTGACAATCTCAAGATTGCTCAGTCTCGTCAGAAAAGTTACTATGACAGCAAGCACAGGGACATGGTCTATGCAGCTGGAGACAAAGCATATCTCCGTGTAACTCCCCTCAGAGGCACTCATCGTTTTGGTGTCAAAGGAAAGCTTGCACCAAGATATATTGGTCCTTTCAACATTCTCTCAAGGCGTGCAGAAAATGCCTATCGTCTTGAACTTCCAGAAAAGCTATCCAAGGTGCACGATGTGTTTCACGTGTCACAGCTCAAGAGGTGCTTCAAAGATCCAGGTCGTGCAGTTGATCATGATTCAATTGATCTGCAAGAAGATCTCTCTTATGAGGAGCACCCTATTCGAATTCTCGATGAGACCGAGCGCAAAACTCGCAACAAGAGCACCAAGTTCTTAAAAGTGCAGTGGTCTCATCATTCCGATAAAGAGGCAACGTGGGAGACCGAAGAGGATCTTCGCAAGAAGTATCCAGACCTTTTCTCTTCTCAGTAGGAATCTCGGGGCGCGATTCCTTCAAGGGGGGGCGTTTTGTAACATCCCAAGTATGAAAAACTCCATTAGAATGTTTGCTTTTGTTAATTCATGTTTTGCATCATGTCATCATAATGCTTTGCATTTGTTTTCCTTTTGTTTTCCCTTGTTTTCCATTTGAATTTCAAATCAAAATTCAAACATTTGTTTCATACTTGTTCTGTTACAATTTTTTTCAAATGAAACATTCAGATCAAACCATTTGTTTGCTTCCAATAAACTAGATTTTCCAAACTATTAACTTGCTTAAATTTCTATAAGTCAATTGTTGCAAATTTCACTCAAACCCTATTAGAATTTAAATAGCAATTTCAAATCTTTTTGGCAATTTCAAAATTTTGGAAATAAGCACACATACCTTTGTTCTTACTGTTTTGAAATTCAATAAAAATTATTGTCAAAATAAAAACCCCAAAAAAATCCTATTCTATTTCTCTCTTTCCCTTTCCTACGAAAAAAAAACAAACAAAAAAAATATAAAAAACAGAAAAGAAGAAAGGGAGGGCAGGCCAGCCCAATTGGGCCAGCCCACCACACCCCACGAGCCAGCCCGCTCTCACCTTCCCCCACCTCCGTACGTGCTGACGCCATCCATGGAGGAAAACGACAGAGCCGCTCCACCACAGCATCCACCGCACCCCCTCCTTATCTACCCCCCCCCCCCCCGAGGGCAACCCTAACCCTAACCCGAGCTCTCCTCCCTCTTCCTCCATCTCCACCGCCGCCATTCCCCTCTTCCTCCTTTCTCCCTTTTCTCTGTAATTTTTCTCTGAACCCCAAGCACCTCCATGGCCGAGACTTGAGGGTCCCCTCGCCGTCGCCCTAGGCCACCTCGACGTCTGCTAACCTCGGGAACGGAACCGGGAGGTATCCCTCTTCCCTTTTGCTGAAGGGAGCAAGGCCGGAGGGCGACTACAACTCGCGCGCCGTCGAGCTCCTCGCCGTCGCTGCCGACTGTCCGCCACCGCCATCTCCTCCCTGTCGCTGCCTCCGATTGGGCCCGAGGTGAGCTCCCCCCTGTCGCCCCTCTCCTCTCCTCCTTTCCCCTTCGGGGCGCACACGGACGCGCCACTCCCGCGCGCGCGGCAGCAGCCGCAGCGGCGCAACGACCGCCGGTCGTCGTTTCCTCCCCGATCGGTGCAGTTATCTGCACTTCGTCAGTTCGACAGTAGGCCGAAAAACCCACCTCAAAATCCCGCGCGCCCTATAGCTATCAACAACCCGATCACTAGCCCACTGGTAGCACCCGTGCACGCACACCCAGCAGCCCCGGGTTCGAATCCCCTTAGGCACAAAGCCAACCCCTTTTTTCCTATTTTTTCTGTTATTTCTCGAATTCCAGAAAACAGATCTGAACCCTTATTTGTAAAATCCATAACAATTTGAATATTGCTCCAATTTTGATGATTCAAGTTTCTGTGGATTCATAATCTTGTGCTCTTTCTATTAGTAACAAAATTGCAACATGTTTCTGCATTAATTTTTGCACTAAATAATTAAATACAGAAAATGCACTTAAAATTTGAAACTTTGAGAATTCATAACTTGAGTTCTGTTCATCCAATTTGAGCAAACTTGGGCTCTAAAAATTTGTCTTAACAAACTATACACATTGGTATTTTATTTGGTCACAATTGAATTAAATTTGAACATGTTTCTCTATGTTTACTAAAAGGGGCAGAATAAAAATGACTATAAAAAATTGCATAATAAATTCAATAATGATCCAAAAATTATGTTTAATAGCTCAAAATGTTCAGTGAAACATTTGCTACATGTTTAAAACCTTTTCAATACAATTTGTTTACTGTTTTTCCTAATTAAAAGTGGTGCAATAATTCAATGCTTTAATTAAACCTTTTAAATTGCAAAATTCATAACTTGGGCAATTCAAATCCAATTCCAACATGTAAAATATGTTTTCCATGCAAAATTGAATAAGATTTCCAAATATAAACTTTGTTTTATGTTTTGAATAATTTAAATTGCTGAAAACAATTGTTTCTTATTTAATGCATTTAAAATTGTCAAATTAATAACTTGCTCATTTTAATTCCTTTTTCAACAAATGAAATATGTGTTCCATCAAATTTTTTGTGTTCTCTCTAAATATAATTTTTGTGATCTATTTTGAACATTTAAAATTGGTGAAAACAACAAATGCTTGTGTAACTCATTTAAGAAGCCAAATTTCATAACTTAATAAATAAAATTTCCAAACTTGGTAAACAACATTTTAAATTGAAGCTATTGTTGTTTTCTCATTGTTTTCTTCATCCATGCATCATACTAATCAACTTTCACATGATGGTTGTTGGTAGATCACTTAATTCAACTTAAATTCTTGGGCCTTTCTATATGCAACCCAAGTTGCATATGGACCCATTTAATTATGTTACCATGTCAACTAGTTTATCTTTGATGCATCAATTAAATGGTCATGCATCATCCCATGATTGTGCATTATGCCATGTTATTGATTGTTTGTCTCTCTGTGTTGTTTGTTTGCTTCTTCTCGAATAGACGACGACGTTGAGACAGACGAGGTTTACGACACTACTTCTGAGGAGTTAGCCTAGTACCAGGCTACTGAGTTTGCAGGCAAGTATTCACTCACATGAACCATTGTGTCCTTTCCACACTGGATATCGATACTTTCCGTTGTCTATCCTGCTAGCCTTAAGATTCGTTGCTTGTGTTCCGATCCTATCACATGTTATCCTGTAACCCTGTTATAGCCTATCCTCCACACCTATAACCCCGTTGCTTGTTGCTTGTGTCTTACTAGCATGCTTAGGGTTCTTTATGCTCGAGTCTGATGTCCGTTATTTCTATTACCATATTTATTATGTTCTGGGGGCTCGATGTTAAACAACAACCTGTTAATGTTTGAGGTAATGCTATTTTGATGATAAGGCACCGGTAGGAGGCCGGGTATGGTTTTGAGGCCTGCTAGTGTCGAAATCAGGAAAAGTTCTTCTCCTCTGGATCCATGTTGAGCGCGCTAACCGCATGTGGGAAGCGTGTATGGGCGCCCCCGCAACTCTGATTCGATTCGCATCTCGTCCAAACCGCCACACTTAGTTCGGGCTTTCCATTTGATGCACTCATATGCAGGTACGAACCCTCGGCGCCAGGGTGGAACTTTTGTAGTCGGCATTTAGGGCGGCGTGGTCTTTCAGTGCTATGAGGGTCCCCCTTTTCTTCGTGGGGGCTCGATTAGCCGCGCACGCACAGCACGTGGTTCTTTGGGCTTGATGCAAAGAAGAGTTGGGTTGTGTTGAGTGCCTCGCTTGGTGGGTTTGATCCCCGTCTGGCGGGGTATTCTTACGTGTACGGCCAAATTGGTGCACCCCTGCAGGGTTAAATCTTCTCGAGAAGCCGTGTTGTCCGCGGTTATGGATGACTTGGTGATAGGGCTGGCTAACAAGGATTAGACAACTTACACCTAATTAATAATAATTTGACTAGTAATAGGCTTATTGATACAATAACTTGAACCATCTTTAATCCAACTGTGTGAGTTATCCTCGGATTACTTCTTTGGATAAGGGGCGAGATCCAGGATGGGTTTGTTTGAGAATAGTGGTAGTTGGTTACGATACACTATCTTATCCCCTTCCTTTTAGCCGGATGTTGTAGCGTGTCTCTGTAGTTGGTTAGGCATCCCGCTGCCGCACTTTTGTATCACCTACCTTCCGTTGAACCCAAAGCATCTGTACTTGGTGTTGCCGGGTACACTTTGGTATCTTGTGCGTCTTGCTTGCCAGTACTCGTCTGTACTGACCCCTTTGGGGTTGCGTGTTCTGCAGACTACGTTTCCGAGGATCCCCATGGTGGCTACTACGTGGAGTATGACGAGGCTGCTGACGAGTAGATAGCGGACCCGGCCAGGATCCGAGACATCGTGGATGGGCTCCGTCTTTTCGTTTCCGGCCTCTTAGGCCTATTTGGATCTTGTCTGTACTCAGACACTTTGGATATTTCCGCTGTGATGTAATGATGACTGTTGGGACATGTGTCCTCTGGATGATTGTATTTGCTATCTCTGCTCTAGTGAGAGCTATTTGCCACTTATTTCTATTTCTTTGTGTCTTAGAGATTTGTTGTGATATCACTTGTTCAAATGCCGTTGACGTACCATGTGTGTATGTTATGAAGTACGTCAATGGAAGTAGTCGGATTTCTATGGGATGGTTTACGCAGACGATGAATAGTAGATGGTTGGTTGTCACACGTTTACGTGTTGGCCTACTCACATTGAGATGCGGGTGACGGTATATGCCCCGTAAGCCATTTATCTACTGTTTAGCGGGCTGTGAGTATCCTCTAGAAGTCCGGGTGCGACAGTTTTCTGGCCTATGCTCATCTACTTGGCTATGCATGGCATCTGTTTGATGGCCATTAGTACGATTATTGACGTCAATGAGTTCGCCGGGGCTGATGTTTTCTCCCAGGGTCCTAGTAACGTACTCGCCTGTATAATGGTCGAGCCAGTAAGAAGTTGTTCGACACATCTATTGTTCAGAATTAGAGAAAAGACGATATAGTACCGTCGGTTTCTATTCTGCACGCCGATGAGGGTGAGCCGTGAGGTGAAGCACAAATCTCGTTATGTGTGCTCACTGCTGGACATGGCATTGCGAGAGATGCAGCACACGGGGTTTTCCTCCTAGTCTCGTAGTTTTCCCTTTTCCGAGCTAGTAACTTTTGCTCCTCTTCGGCTGTTAGTTTCTTTCGTCTTGATCTTCGTTCTGCGGACATTTCTTCTTTCTGCTCTGGTGTTAATAAGTTTCGATGTTTGCTATCTCGCTCATGTCTTTCTTATTTTTCACGGGCGTGTATATCAGCCAATTGCTTGGCAGTTAAGTTACTGGTTTGATATTGTTTTCTTGTCTGCCTTGCTTCTCGTCGCCGTGCGTTTATCGTCTCCCTCTGCTCACCAGTTAAATTACCTTTGCGTTCTCTATCTTGTTGCCGTCTGATTTGATTCTTATAGCCTACATCCTCAAACTGGGAAGGTATTTGAGCTTCAAGAAAAATAACACACAAGTTAGCTCACAATTGATATGAGTAGCTGGAAAATACAAATCTTCTTTCCATTTACATGAAAGTGTCTCCTGGTCAATCGAGATGATCATCGACCGCTCCCAATCTGTATGTATACCTCTTGTATTTTTATTCTGTTGTTCGGAAGGCGAAGCACATGATTGCAGACCAAAAGTGGCTATGGCTGCATCTGTTTTGAAGACTAACAACAGTTAGTGTCGTTATCGTTTAATATAGAAAAAATGTTTGATAGGCAACAATACCTTCTACAATTGGTGTGATGCAATTGGATGACCGACGAGTCGCATGTAGCCAGTATCCTGGTGTTTAATCCTGCTGCAATAATATTTGATAGTGGTGTACATAATTGAGTTTGTTTTCCACCCGGAAGGACCCCAGATGATTCATTTTCCTCTGTACATATGCAATAAAAGTTAGTGTTGGTATCATATTTGAAATTTGTATGTACATAATTGAGTGTGTTTTCCACCAATAAGGACCCCAGATGATTCATTATGCTCTGTACATACCCAAGCTATTATAGGCTCGAACTGGCGTTTCAAACCCACATCCTTGCATAGACCCATTACTATAATAATCAGCATCAATCAATTTTTCCTTGTTAGAATAGTTACTCCCTGTTGGCCTCAAGGAGTTTGTTCTATCTCCTGTATTTTCCCCTGACGGCATGACGACAGTAGACATGCCTACATAGCCATTTTCATACCATCAGTACTGATACCCAAATCATGGCGATCTTAATAGTAGTTCACATCACCTTCCGTAGTTGGATTGTATTGCAGTTGTGTGAAAGATGATTGCCCAGTCCCATTCTCTGCCGTGTGAAAGCCTGAGATAGAAATTGCTTGATCATTAATTGAGAGCGTGAAAGGGTGACAACAAGAATGAATCGCCCAAGTGTTATGGCAATGGGGTTGTTAGATGTACCATGTTTTTCATTGATCCCAGGTGTTGTAGATTTTTTCAGTTGGTACGCCTCGCGTCTCTTTCTATTAATATCTTCTTTATTTCTTGCATATCTCTCCATGTCCCTTTGCCTCTTCAATTCTTTTGGATCTCTTTGCTCTGTGAGGTAAAAATATTTAGGTTATACAAAGTCCATTCACAAATACATTATGTAGGTAAGAGGCGATGATACCTGAATTGCTTTCGTTGGTACGGTCTTGGAATGGAGTCCGTACCCTAGTACGATTTGGGGAATCCATACGCAAGACGAACGCGACTGTTATCCTACGAGGACAACAATAGATCAAGTACAATGAAAGACGAACACTTGGTCAAAATGTATGCCATTCACCTAGGCCAGCCCCAGTACAAGTGTTTGTGGTATGAGCCTCCGGTGGGCGGTGTACTTTTGCCTTAGATGACCTTAACCATGGATATTAATATGATTCATGTGACAGAGACAATGATTTCCTCACCGTGGCTATTTGTGACGGAGACGGCGCGACGGTGTCTATCTGTCCTAGAGACGGCGAGTTGGTGAATTGGGTGTCCTGCGACCAGGTCGAGAATGGCGTCGAGAATGAAGCTAGGGTCCTTGGCCGGAATGGGCGAGGACCATGGTCGAGAGCGTTTGACGATTATTTGGCAGATTGATTTGGCGATCCTGCCATAAGTGTTTTTTCTGTGATCCTGTATTTTGAGGGTGAACAAGATTGATTTGGCGATCTCCCTTTACAGGAAAGAGATGGCCCTTATTAGTGCGCCATAACTGTTTTGATTTGGCGATCTTTGTTTTTCCCGTGCGTTCAATCTGTGCAGGAAAGAGATGGCCATAGTGCCTTGGTTGTCATCTGGGCTTTTTTATTTTGCTGGGCCTTTTGTTCTGTTATTACCGTACGAGTATCTATCGAGCTTAGCCTGACCGAGCGTACGTTGGTCGAGCGGACGAAAGGGAGTTGGACGTACCAAGGTACGTCCAACTCCCATTTAATAGTAAAGATAGTCGGGTCGGTGCTCCCCGCCTACCCAAGAATTCCCAGGCATAAGGCTCAAAAAAAAAATCCCAGCTATACGTGCATTGCGTGATTCGCATCATTCCATTTTTACCGAAAGGACATGGTACCTGCTACCTAGCCGTGTGGCCACCACGTACGCGCGCATGGAACTGCTCTGATCTTTTTGCGTGAAAAGAAATATGTTCCCCCCATTGATGCCGTACGTGGCGCGAGCTCAGCCCCTGTCGACGTGAGAGAGAGCGACGGACCGCCCAGAAGCAGACGTGACCTCCCCCGCCACGAGTCCATTCCGTCCTGGGTCTCGGTCGATCGACCGCGCTTTTTCCACGGGCAAGCCAAGCGCACTCGTGTCCACCGGCGGCTGATTCGCCCCACGACGCTCCATTGGACACACTTGCGCCGCGACAAGGCGTGGTGCGGTGCTCTTTAGGACATCTCCAGCGGGGCTGCTCAAATGCGGACCAGTTTGGTCCGCATTTTGTCTGTTTGAGCAGCCGTCCGCTGTCCTCGGACACGGCCCGGACCAGGTGCCCCCAGTGGGGCTGCTCATACCAAATAGGACATTGCATAGATTTAGTAGGGCCCAAAGGGGCCCATAGATTTACAAACTAAAAAAAAACAAAAAACAGGAAATTAAACGTCTAGCCCTAGCTAGACGGCCACTGGCCAGTGGCATGGCGGCGCCGGAGTTGCCCCCGGAGCTCCTAGTCATCTAGGATGACGTAGTCGGGGGTCTCGGGGGCGAGGTGGGGTGGCAGTGGGGCGGCCCTGGCCCCCTGCGGCGTGGGAGGCTGGGTTCGCGGCGGCGGCGTGGCCGGCCGGGGCGGCGGCACGAGGTGCTCAGGCGGTGGCGCCTCCCACCTCCACCGCATGCCCACAAGGGGCTCGAACCAGGCCGGCACCGGCGCGTTCTCATCGCGCCCGTCGTCGTCTACCTCCTCCTCGTAGGGGTAGTCGTCGACCTGCTGGGAGTGGATGGCCGCCACGGCCTCGTCCACAGCCCGCGCGCCGGCTGCGCGGGCCTCTGCCGCCTCCGCCGCCTGCTGCGCGGCCACCGCCGCGAGGGCGTCCTCCAGCGCGCGGGCCTCCGCCTCCGCCGCTGCTTCTGCCTCCCTCCTGGAGGCCTCGATGGCCATGGCCAGCTGGAGCTCCTCGTTGGGCTCGGGCTCGGCCATGGGGACGTCCTCGTCGTCCTCCTCCTCGTACCATTGGGGGGGGGGGTCCTCCTCCGGTTCCTCCTTGACGACCGGGGCGCGGCCGCCGATACGGAGGGGGCGTTGGGGGGGCGGTGGAGGGGCGGCGCCACGCCTCGCCTGGCGTGGAGGTGACGGTGGCGGGAGTTGTGCCACCCCGCGGGCGCGGCGCGCATCGAAGTACGACCTGCGGCGCAGGTCGTGTTCGTCGGTGAACCACGTGTCCCAGTGGGGACTGTTCACCGCGAACGCCGGGTGGGCGCGCAGGTCCGGTGGCAGCTCGTCGCGCCGGCGGTGGATCTCCACCTCCCGCGCCGCGCCGGACCGCGGAACCGGCGGCACAGGGATCCTGTCCCTGTTCAGATGCCACCCATCGGGGAGGTGGACATCTGGCCATGGCACTGGGATCGCCTGATCCCAGTACCATTGGCACCGCGCCTTGTTCAGGTACGGGCGTTCCCGCACCCTGGCGGGCACCAGGCGGAATGGGGCCGCCGGGCCCTGAGAAGAAGGAGGAGGAGAGGCCGGCGGCGTGCGCACCTGCTCGGCTTGGGCGCGCTGGGTGCGGGTGAGAGGTGGCGGAGGAGGGAGCGGGGGAGAGGGCGAGGGCTCGCGGCGGCGGCGTGAGCCGCCGGCCTCGTGGTCGTTCTTTCCGCGGCCCCAGTTGAGCCAGCTGCGGCCCATGGCCGGCGGCGAGGAAGGCGAGGGGAGGAGGCGGTGGTGACTGCGAGGGCAGTGATGGTGATGGTGACTGCGAGGAGACGGTGCGCGTGGGAGGGACGCGTGGCCGCGGGTCCCATTTAAATAGGACCCCGTGGGTAGCCGAGCCGTCGCCGCGGTCACTAGCCGGCGGGCCACCACCTTTGACCGAAACGGGACACGACCGAGCGCGCGCGTCCGTTTCGTGTCCGCGGGCTGCTCAAATCTGACCCAAATTTGGTCAGGATTTGAGTATCCGCGGACTGAAAAGGGACCAGGCCGTGGGTTGCGCAGCCCCGCTGTGACCTGGTTTTGGGCCAGGCTGCTCAAAACGGACCAGTCCGGGGCAAATGAGCAGCCCCGCTGGAGATGTCCTTACGGCGGCGTGCATGTGTCCGGTCGGATTAACCAGCAGTGGTGGCAGAAGAAGCGTTAAACACGCGGGAGCGGATAACCACGTACTCCTACGTGGGCTGGCCGCCGGGAGGTGGATCGAATCGAAGTGGTGATGTAGCGGCCGGATCTTCTCGACGAACGTTTGATCGAGCTTGCAACTGCGGTGGCCGTGACAGGAGCTGTGGCCGTTTCCGGCGATTAATAACTCTCCATTATTGCGTTGCATGCTCGTCTACAGACTCCACCACTCCGCCCGCACAAAGACGGGATATGGAAACGGTCGCTGCCGAGTGCCGACTTGGAGCCCTTTTCACCACTTGCATGTACGGTCGCTGCCGAGTAGTATAATTTGTCCCAATCAGCCAACTTTTATAGCACCACCAGTCACTCGAATAAAACCGTCCGTGTTAGAATTTTTTTAAAAACATGCCCACTGCCAAATCACATCGTCAGAAAAACCCACCTCCAAATTTTATTGTCAAAATTATCTTGACGGGTGGGAGAAAAAGCGACATGTATCATTCCACCGTATGGGATTGCGGGAAGTACTTCCCGCCAAAGGGTATGGCGGAAAGTGGTGAGGTGACGCAGCTTCATGTAACAGGAGGTGGGCCACATGACCGGCAAAAAAGCCCTTCCCGCCATGTGGGATAGCGGAAAGTCGCATAAGTATGCCATAAGTGCCATGCATCCTCTTTTCTCCCTTTTGATAGGGTATTTTTGAAAATCAAATTCGAAGGTGCGTGCTTCTGATTATACAATTTGGCAGGTGTGGAGTTTGAGGAAAAATCTCAACGGTAGGGTTTTGCTATTATCAAAGCCTTTGAAACAAACAAATAATACGTCATTCACGTACGTTAGCTTTATTCGAATGATTTGGGTCGTTTACGCCTAAGTTTGGGTTGTCAAAAACATCCTAAATTCCTTACAGACGTTTTTGAGAGTGGACTGATCCGATTACTAGTAGACGTGCACGTGCAACGCACGTCTACTTTAACACGCATAAAATTGAAAAAAATAAACATAGGATAACTTTTTGAAAAATTCAAAATTTCATACAAAGTGCATAATCCCTAAATGCTGATTCATATAAGTATACTGAATTTCAGTTTCCACGAAGATCTGAATTCTACTTGTAAAGGGCGATATTTTATATACAACATCCACCAAACTGTTTGTTAACTAAACACTTAGCCGTTAGATCAACCGAGATTAGTAATACTAATAAAAAAGATTATTCTAATGACGTGATTAACAAATATTTGTTCTTATTAGTCTTGTTACTCCGGTCCTTGATCCACGAATAATTTTGGTGATAGAAAGATCTATGTTAATTCCGCCAAAACTCTTTCCCACGTCCAAACAACATTATTGTTTGCTAGTAAAAATTGGTAGTTATATAGTTTGATATCATCATTACTCAGTCATTAAATCAACTACACATAGCTTAGCTAGCTTAGATGGTGCAACTACTTTCATGCCTAGCAGCTGCCAAATCAATTACAGATAGATCAGCAGATAGCTTTTTTCCTTTTTTTAAAAAAAATTATACTTTACAATTTTACTTTGTTCATAAATTCAGTCAATTTAAGTAATGCCACTTTGTTAAGAGATTCACATTGCAGAGCCATGTAAAATTAGCAATTAAGGTAAAAGAATATCAAAATGTACCGACTCGTCAGTAGTTTGTCGAAAAGGTGAACTACCTATGGATGCATAACATTCCTTAATCTATGGTGCCGTTTGTGCTAGCGGCTTCTTGAGAAAACGTCCTAGGAAGATGGATAATATCTTGTCATTATACATCATGAGAAATCTAGTGAGTATAAGAAAACAAATTGTAATGTGACTTCCTAAAAAACACAACCAAGGCATATTTGAACCATTTCTACATTAGCAACAAAATTTATACCATGATAACACAACATTAGATAAGCTCAATGATTGATTTGGAACTTTGCAATTTTATGATAAATGGTTGAAAATTTGCAGGAAAAACGATAATTTGTCATAACGACGTGAAGTAAGATGCCATGAATCGCAGTCGGTCGGGCCGAGGAATTCGATCGCAAGGGTCGCCGTTGAGACATAGAAAAAACGATCTATTGGGAGTAGGGTTCTTCGGGTCTCTAGTAATTTATATGCTCGATTCAGTGAAATTCATTCGATGGGTGAATTTGCTAATTACTCTCTCTCTCTCCGTTCAGAGTTATAAAATCTTCTTAATATTCCAACTTCGACTACGGAGCAAAATAAGTGAACATACACACAGTAAATCATCTGGATATATTTTACAAAAAGTTAAAGCATCTTATAAATTATGAACGAAGGGAGCGACTATATCGAAATACTTCTTTTATATATAGTATTATATTCAGTCGGCTCTCATTTTCCAAGCTTGGGTATGGATGAAAAATTTATCACTAAGAGATTTCTAAATTAAGATTAATTTTTAAAGGGCAGGGTAATCATTTAAAAAAAAATTGTCCGTTAGAATGTATTTTTCCAAAATATACCACCGACAAACACGTACACATAGTCCTGTGGTGACCATAATTAAAGTAATCCGATCGGAACAGGTCTCGTACATGGCGAGGGTGTGATTTCCTTTTTTTTTCTCGTACATGGCTGGGAGGTTTTCCTTTTGTTGCTTTGACATGGTATATGTCTTGTACGTGGCCCTTAAGGACACAACTTTTTTTTACAACGGATCATGTGTGAGAAGGACGCCTGGATTTTTAATGTTGGCTTCAACTCAACATTATGACGATCTAGATCGTTGGTTGTAGGCTATTGTACGCCTCAGATTAAATGTATCCCTATAAGTAGTAAAGATACATGGCTGGGAGGTTTAGATACATGGCTGGGAGGTTTTCCTTTTGTTGCGTTGACATGGTATATGTTTTGTACGTGGCCCTTAAGGACATTTTTTTTTTACAATGGATCATGTGTGAGAAGGACGCCTGGATTTTTATTGTTGGCTTCAACTCAACATTAGGACGATCTGGATCGTTGGTTCTAGGCTATTGTGCGCCTTAGATTAAATGTATCTCAACATGTTTGCTCTTTTATAAGTAGTAGAGATGACCAAACAAGTCAATCTGGTCGCGGTAAAACATTAGGCATGCCTGTAATCATCTCCCCGGTTTCGGCATGCCTCTATAATCATCTCCGCGGTTTTAACCGTGATCGATGCGACGCACGGAGGGGAAGCCGATGTCGTCAGAATGCGACGGCGATGTTGTTTCCATGGTCAAGCCGCCGCGAAATGAGTCTTAGACGCCGCCCTTAGTTTAGCCATGCTAGGTACTCCTTATATGCAAGGTATGGCAGCGTCTAGATTCAGTGTACCTTTCTCTAGAGAAATGGTTCAGCGTACTTCGTACCAACTTGAGAAGCACGCACGTTGTTAATTAGCTTAGCGTACTACTTCCTCCGTTTCTAAATACTCCGTATAAGATGTTTTAGTCTTTTTCATATTCGCACATGTCTACATATATCAAGACAACTAGATACAACTTTTAGTGTATATATGTTCACTCATATTAGTTTGCATCTAGACAATATGAGCAATAGCTAGAACATCTTATATTTAGAAACAGAGGGAGTAGTAGTATTCCCTCCGTCCCAAAATAATTATCTGAAAGTTGGACAAAAATAGACGTATGATCTGACACCAAAACACTATATACATTCACTTTTATCCAACTTCGAGACAAATAATTTGAGACGGAGGAAGTAGTTGTTTGGATTAGACCGCAGGACTGCGTTGATTATATTACTATCCCAGGGGACTTAAAGAAGAGATAGTTGTTTCACACAGTCTTCTTAAAATTTGTACGGCTAGTCGGCGTTGGAACATCAATTAGCCGACAGAAAGCACGTGGTGGGCGACGATGCCTCGTCAAGATTTTGCATGTCCAAATCACGTGTGATTAGAGTATGTGTTTAGTTTACATCGTCAATCTTGTTTCTACTCTTTCCGTTCAACAATAGATGGCTTCCATTTGTCTAGAAGTGAATGTATTTAGACATGTTTTAGTGTCTACATACATCCACTTCTAGACAAATGAAAATCATCTACTGTTGAACGGAGGGAGTATTATTTAGATGGTCGTCAAATTTGTACCCCCTCCCCCTTGTTTTCTCTGTTATAGTATTGGTCAAACCATCAGCATGGGCTGTCTTCACCGATTTTCCTTCTTTATACATATGTCATCCAAAAAACACAACAACTCTTTTGTGGACTAAACATGGATTCATACTGGAGTGGATCCACCGACAAAGACAAATAAGTAAGAATACCGTAATCCCACTGACCCAAATACAATGTGCACCCTCACATTTTATGTATTAAGTTTGATCAACTAGTAGACCAATGATATGTGGGAGATATGGCTTTTATACAATACAAATCTAGAGCAACTTCTTATGGTGTAATTTTGTCTTGCATAACCTTGACTAGCTGTTATAAAATCTGAAACTCGGTGCATGTAGAATTTGTTATAAGAGACATCACGCATTGTGATACTAGGAGTATTAATATGTGGTTCGTTGTCATAATTGTACTGGAAGGACACTATTTAAATTTATATGTTGATGATTTTAATTACAAATAAGTAAACACGTTCAATATAAATAAATCATAAATGTTTATGTTAAAAGTTTAAGCGTGCAAGATAAGTGGACTATCGTTGACGAGGAAAATGACTACAGGGCCTGTCGGGTGAGCCTACCTGGTCCATGGCCCAGCACTGAAGTCCAGCACAAAGGACTACCCCGTGGCTCTAGATGACCCAACAGCGGCCCACCCGCAAGACTTGCGGGGCAAGATGGAAAGCTTCCACCGACTAGAGCTAGGTTTGTAACCCCCTCGGGTACGACTTGAGACCCGGCCATCTATTTAAAGGCTGGGAGAGCAACCCGAGGGGGACATCCAATCTCAGTGTTTTCACCACCATTGCCATAGCTCGAGATCCAATTTCTCGGCTAGCACACCCACCATTGTACCAATCCTCATAATACAAAGACAGACAAGCATGTGCAAGGATTTTACCTCTACGAGAGCCCCGAACCTGGGTAAATCGTGCCCCCTGTTAGCCGCTGTTGTCACCAGCGCCTACTTTGTTCTCCTACTCGAAACCCTACCGGACCATCCGAGAGATTGGTCGACAATTCGACATGACTAATCGACAATCGTTGCATTAACACAACCATACGAGGGATATAATAAGACCGAGTTCATTGGAAGTAGATAGTGTAAGACAAATATGGCGAATATTGAGGATTCCTAATGAGGGTATAGTGGAAGAAAAATGAAATGTTCCAAAATCAAAAGGTAAATAAATGTATTTTGTATGGTTTCGTTGAAAACGTTTCCATGAGACTTTCCTCCATTGAAGAAGTCCATGACTTGTTTAGGTGATATGAGGTTGAATAGGCTTTAGAAAAAATGCAAACAAGGGTACATGAGGGTGGAATAAAAAAATATGACCCCTTCTTTCTTGTGATTGGCCAAGCCAATCCCTATCCCCGGACCGCAGGAGCTCCCGTGTCAAGTACTTCCATTCCTCTCATCAACCCGTCTATAGCACTCATAGGTACAACTATAACTCGATCATTTCCTAATAATTGTTGTACCTCACAATTTTGATTCCCTTTTAGATTCCAGTGAACGAGAAAGACCCGCCCTGGTGGGACCGAGAGAAAGAAAGGACAAGGGGTGGGGGGTGACTATGCATGGCACTTCTCGACCGTGTCTCCGAGGGACAGTTGAATGAGCGACTCATGAATGCTGTTGGGTTGGACGATGACCGACTTGATAAAAAATGCATATTTTTTATAATATTTTTATTAATGAGAATCGGTATTGGAATAAACTTGCAAAAATATTAAAATAAACAATATCAACTAATCAGATATTTTATGAGAAGTAATAAGTCTAGTGGAACTGATTTATAGAAGAATATTCACGTCGAAAAGTCTTGTAAGTGATCAATTATTAAAAAAAGTTAACCCCATGACGGTAATGGTCACTGTTCCAACCCCTCGCTGATCCACACATTTCAACCGTATAATCTCACACATAATGAAATGTGCAGTTGCATCGATCGTGAAAAGGGGCACATTGCAATGTCAACTTTTGCTTATCTTGTTGGTTGCCTTTCATGAAAACAGCATGGAGAAGTAATCCTAATTACTACAGTAATAAAAATACAACCCTAAAAAATACTTTATATCTTGGTGCCAAGTACAGTAATTTATTGTTTGCATGATATAGAATCATCCTGGTAAGCATGTACTATACAATTGTACACGGAGATACATGTTTTCTCTTAAAGAACATTAGAGATCTTTTAATGATGCGAAGTCGGACCTGCTCCATATTCCAAACGGTAGATGGTCATGTTTATCATGTGGAGGAAGTTCAAGTGATGCCAAGTAGTTCGTGTAGTAGGCAAAATGCAGCTGTTAAGCATCAACTCAACTTCCTCCAAGCTTCGATTTAGAGAGTTTAGGACGGCCTAAGTGTGTGTTTTTCGCTTGGTTGATAGCGCAAAATATGATTTCAACAGAAAATCTTTATGTGTAAATTGTGGAGTTTGCCCCCCTTTCCAACCAAGTCGGTGAGACAGAGGCTCGCCTCGCGTTGAAGCTTATCCAAGACCAGAATGCTCCAAATCGCAGCAATGGATCGAAGTGACCCAGCAACGTTGCTAAACTTGATGTACCGTCATCGGTTTTCACTTGCATCAGTGTAGCACACACTTAGGTGACCGACTTGTTTGGCTTGGAGAGTAGGACATAGCAGGCGAGCTAAAGCTTGATAGAGCCTGGGTGGTACATGGGTTTATCAACTGACTCTAGTAGGCATGGACAAAACTCGGATATTTGTGGGTTGTGGAAAAGCGTGGTGGTCTTTACGGCGGCGTGCATGTGTCCGGTCGGGACCCCACAGGCTCGGTTCTTCAATTGGTCTCCACGCTAGTACAGTACATATTAACCACCAGTGTGGCGACACAAGAAGCGTAGAACATCATGTGCGACCGGATAAGCACGTACGTACTCCGGTGTGCTGGCCGCCGGGAGGTGGATCAAAGTGGGCGGATGTTCCCGACGAATGCCGAGCTTGCAACCGCGACAGGACCTGTGGCCGTTTCTGGCGATCCATCGCTCGTATCCAGAATCCACACTCCACCACTACTACTTCGCACGGAGACGAAAAAAAAAAAGGTTTTATGTGACATAATTTAGTGCTATATGCATACACTTTTGACCTTTTGTGACAACTAATTTGAGACGGAGAGAGTACGTACTACTCCGTCCGTCCCAAAATATAAGACGCGCTATTTTTGTGAGGGTTTTTGTTGGTCAACTTTGATCATAAATACTCCCCTTTTCATAAATAGATGACTTCCATTTATCAAAAACTGGATGTACATACATCCACTTTTGGACAAATGGAAGTCATCTACTTGTGAACGGAGGGAGTATATACCAAATTATAGGGATTAAGAATGTATAAATGGTATCGATGGACTCGTCTTATAAAGTTCTTTCATTTCATATATTTTTTGTATTAATTATGTGGACATATTACAAGGATAAATTATGCTCAAAGTTAAACGTCGTCGTCGTTGACCAGCGAAAATAAACAACGCCTTGTATTTTGGAACGGACGGTACTCACCAAGATGGCGATGCACCGCTGCTCAGGTTGCTCCCTGTACCGCTTCATATCCTCTGTCAAGATCGGCGATGGCGTGCGCACGGCGTTCTGGCTCGACAATTGGCTGCCAGAGGACGCCCTCTGCAGCATCGTCCCCGAGCTCTTCTCCCATGTCACCGCCCCCACGGCTACTGTCTGCCAAGTGCTTCGCAACGGGGTGGACGCCTGCCTCGTCCCCCGTCTCTCCCCCACCGCGGCGCAACAGCTGCTCGGGCTCCGATCGTGGGTCTCCCGTGTGGTGCTCACATCCCACCCTGACGCGCGATCTCTGTCGCTCTGCGGCAAGCCTGACGGACGCCTGGAGACGTCTGCTCTCTACCGCCTCTCCACAATTGGTGGCGTGTATTGCGAGTTCGCGGAGTTCGTCTGGGAGAGCCGTGCTCCCTCCAAGGTGCAGTTCTTCACCTGGCTCCTTGTGCAGGGACGGATTCAGTGTCGCTCCAACCTGCTGCACAAGAAAATTCTGGACGAGGATGCTAGCGGCTGCGCCATCTGCAACGCTGCTCTGGAAACGCCTGAACACGTGATCTTCGACTGCCCGTTCGCGCAGCAGTTTTGGCGCGCGCTCGGTGCCCCCGCCACTGCCAGCGTCAGGTGCAGCGACGCTGGGTCCTACCCTCTTCCTCCAACCATCCCAGCTAGGACCGCGTCGACGCTGCGTCAGCTGTGCTTCTGGCACATTTGGAAACACCGAAATGGCGTTGTCTTCAGTGCGCTCACCCCCTCCCTTTCACTAGCCCGCAAAAACTGTAAGGATGACGCAGTCTTGTGGCGTCAGAGACTCCCGGTTGATCACCGATCGGATGTAGATATCTGGATCACACTCCTCTCTACCCCCCCTCTGTAAATCTTGTGCTGTAAAAACAGTGGCGCAGGACTCCACCCGTGCCTCATACTATAAAATGAAAAATTCAGGTGAGAGCCTTTGTGCTCTCTCCGGTGATTTCTCGAAAAAAAAAGCATGCGTCAGCAACAAGTGCCGAGCACTATATTGGAGGCGCCGCCGAAGATGATCTTAGGCTTTGATCGACAACGGCAAGCGACATTGTGAATACATCACGACCTAGGGGCTTAGGCAATGTAGCACCGCCCCAAGGCGTGATGCAAAGATGGATCAGACTGCAAAATTTTATAAATCTAGTTATTTGGTGCTTCAGTTTCAAAATGCTCAAATCTTTCAATTTGCCGGACCGACATGAGTTCTCAACCGAATTTTTGACAGATGAGACCACCTCAAAAAGTGAAATGCCAGAAAGGACCACGTGCGAGTGCAAATGCCAAATCTACCGTGGCGGCAGGCTGGCCAGCCAACGCGTGGCACATGCTGCCACGGTCGGAGGCGGCAGGGCCTGCCGCCACGGCCAGAGGCGGCACGCCGTATTCCGCGCCACACGACGAATCTCACCTTCCTCTGCGGCCGACAGCTTTAGCGCTGAATCCCGGGCGCGGGCCTTGCCGCCTTAGGCGGAGGCGGCACGCCCGTTCGTCGAGATGGAAAGAAAACGGGGTGGGCGGCACCCTCTGCAGCCGACAGCAAACCAGCGCTGATTCCCAGGCGTTGCTTTATTCACTGCCATCGTTTTTCTGTGAGGATGAATGCGTTGCGCTGCTGCTTTCGGACAAAAGGACGCCGATTCTTAGGCCTAGCCTGATTGCATGATACCTGTACAGAAAATAAATTGCCCTCATTCCCAGGCGTTAGATTCTTTTGCTGTGTGCGCGGAAAGTTGATTGAGCTGTGTGTGCACCGCTACTGCATCCGACACCATCACCGCGAGGAAAAAAACTGGACATACACCATCGGCTCTCCATACGCGGCGGAACCAGCTGTGGTTGCGAACCTCATGTACGTCCTCCAGTTCCCTTCCGATTTCACCTCCTTTAAACCCCAGCGGGGAACCCCATCATACCCTTCTTCCACGATGAAGGCCTTAACCCTCATCGTGTTTCCATACTCATGCTTAAATTATCTGCGGATGCGTTTTCTTGACCATGTCTTTAACTAATACACTTAACGAGTCACAGTTTGACACGTCGACACTAGCTATATCGTCGCGTGAAATGTCCCCATAGAACACTTTCAATATTTCCATCGTACCTACCGAACAATCATATTTAGAAGACCAAAATTAATAACATCGCAACTCAATTATTTCATTATCATATTTTTTTATATAGCTGACCCGACTGAGATTTTTTTAGCTTCGTCATGGCTCACATTTTATAACATCATAGTTACTTTTTTATACTATTTTACATATTAAATTTTATATTGCATGCGGTTATTTTATTATCACGTTTAAATATATCTAACCCGACTAAGATTATTTTTTAGCTTCGTCCTGGCTCACATTTTAAATAACTGACCGTACATATTATGACTTAACGATAGCTTCGTCATGGCTCCGATGCAATTTATAATATCCTAGTTCAATTATTTTGTACACTTATACTTTTTGGGCATAAAATAAACCATTATCATATTTCTAAAAATATCACCGCTCGTTATATACGTGTGAGTACGATATCCATAAATATATACTGTAACAATGACTATTCTGCACCTCCCTGCATCTTCCATGGAAAACATAATACCATACACTAATTGCAACATATCTCGTCCGACAATATCTATCAAATTTCTAATTACCACATGTCATAGCTAACTACGAGATGTAGTACCAACTAATATACGTTCTACAAACTGATACTATAAGTGTACGTAAAATCTGTCAATATATCAGAAAATTCGTACCTTGTTGTAGTACTTGTTGGTTCACAAAATAGTGAAGAAATGTTACGTGCATGAACCTCACGAAGCACAACCAGCATTGTTAGGACTAGCTAACTCAGGAACCACAAACAGTGTTGAGAGGAGCAGAGAGTAGAGAGAAGTAGAGAGCAGAGAGGACTAGACAACAGTATATAAGGAGGGATGCTCTCTTCGGCGTCGTCTGTCTGCTCTCCTCGGAATCAGTAGCAATCACAGCAGTGCCAAAATTTGTCCAGGTCGGAAGGAAATGCACCGCTTTCGGCCGTTCGCGCGTGGCCCGTGACTCAGAGCCGAAATCACCGCACTCTCCAGCGAATAAAGCATGCACGCGCGGGATTCAGCGCCGAAAGCTGTCGGCCCCAGAGCGTGCCGCCTCCGCCTCAGGCGGCAGGGCCCGCGCCCGGGAATCAGTGCTCAAGCTGTCGGCCGCAGAGGGAATCAACCACGGCCAGAGGCGGTATGTGCCACGCGTCGGCTGGCCAGGCTGCCGCCATGGTAGATTTGGCATTTTCACTCGCACGTGGTCCTTTCTGACATTTCACTTTTTGAGGTGGTCTCATCTGTGAAAAATTCTACTCAACCCGGTTCTTTAGAAAGTCTTTTTTTTTTCTGGGGCTCAAACGTGCTGTTACTATCAGTCAGTATTCCGGGGTGTAAGTGGACAAACCTGTCATGGATCAACGAGAAGTAGTTTTATGTTTTGCTCGTCCTTGACCTAATCAATCTGGTCTCAGTAAAACCTTTGGCATGCCTCTGTATAATTATCTTCCCGGTTTCGTCATGCCTTTGTAATTGCCTCCGCGGTTTCGACGTGCTACCCCGGATGTTGATCGATGTTGCCGCGAAATATGTCGGGTTTCATCAGAACGCGACCTTGATAGATGTTGCCGCCAAATATGTCTGGTTTCATCGGTCGTAGCCGCCGCCCTTAGATTAGCCATGCTAGGTATAGTAGGTGTTGATATGCACGGTGTGGCCGCGTCTAGATTCAGTGTACCTTGCTCTGAAGAAATGGTTCAGTGTACCTCGTACCAACCCGAGAAGCACGCACGTGTTTTTCCTTATGCTTTTCTTTCTGGCGTGTTGTTAATTAGCTTAGCGTGGTTGTTTGGATTAGACCGCAGGATTGCGTTGATGATATATGCCCCGGTGGGCTTAAAGAAGAGGTCGTTGTTCCAGACAGGCTTCTTAGAATTTGGACGGCTAGTCGGCGCCGTAACATCGATTGGCCGACAGAAAACACGTGGTGGGTGACAATGGCTCGTCAAGACTTTGCATGACCGAATCACGTGTGATTAGAGTACAACTAGTCAGCAACCCGTGCACTTGCGCGGGCCAGTATTTTCAAAGAGAACACAACTATTAATGAAAATTGAATATTATTCATATATTAAATCTGAAATTTTTTTAAGAGATAAAACATATTTGTCATATAGATAAGTGTTTTCTCGTTAGAATGTCTAAACTACATACCATAAAAAATGCAGCGGCTTGTAATTCTAGGATATATTAGAAAAAAAAACCCTATTTTGCATTGAATTTTACATATAAATTTAGTGGATCATCCTGTATCTTCGGAAATTTTATCTTAAGCTTTGTACCACAAAAACATTTTGTGACGCCGTTATATCTATTTAACGACTCTACCTTAGCTTAGAATTTACTAAATATGACAGATCAAAATTCGATTCACTTCTAACATTATCTATGTTTTTCTCTTTCCATATACAAATGGCATAATTACACATGTGTGACCAACAGCTTTTCTCCGATAAGTTAGTTTATGCCTCTCCGGTCAAGTGTTCATAAGTTCAACATGTTGGTGAGTTGTGCACCTCTCATGGGTCACACCTAGTTCAGCCATATATTATTTTAAAATGTTTGGAATTAATATTGTTGAACTTCTTGAAGTCAATTTCTGAACTTGTAAAAGTTTGCTTTGTCTTTTCAATAGTTTCATCTATGTTGGATTATCGAAACTATTCCGTTCTTACTTGAAATGGTTCATTTTTAAGGAATCCAATTTGAAATTAAAAGTTTATATTTTTTGGAATATTTTTGGGCTGATCTGCAAATTTCTAGGAGTTAGCCCTTCAGTTATTACTGGATGCCAACCTCTAAGATTTGACAAATTAGTTCATATATTTTTAAATTCTATCCTTCTAATATCCAACTGAGCTGAGCTATTGGGAAAAAAATGATGCTAATTTTCTGACCACTGGTCGACATCCTAGCCCATGAAATATTGCTTTATCCGGCCGAACCCTATGACGTCTACTATTATATAAAAATTATTTTAAGTGTTCTCGCATTCTTCTGCGCTTATTCCTTAAATGAACTAATTTTGAGAGTTAAACTTGTTTGGCAAATTCAATTATATGTATAATCTAAAAAAAGTAGTCTCTATTTAAAACATTTTCGTAATTAATTATTTATATTTTCCAAAAATACTACGTGCATGTCACGTATGAATTTATAGTATACACTAGTGGAAACAGGGGCTTTAGTCCCGGTTCGTAGGCCCCCTTTTGTCCCGGTTGTGCAACCGGGACGGGGCATCCGGGACAAATGCCCCTCCCCATTGGTCCCGGTTGTGGCAGGACCCGGGACAAATGGGGCTGACCACGTGGCCCGAGCGCTGGAACCTGGCCAGGGCTATTAGTCCCGGTTCTGAATACGACCCGGGATGCATGCCCCTTCTGCCGCGGCAGGGCTTTTGCCCTTTTCTCTGCCGTGGCAGGGCTTTACAATTTCCGTTTTTTTGGTCCCCGAGACCTCCTGGCGGCCCCTCCCCGGACCTCGAGAAGAGTACCCTCCACCGAGCCCCCGGATCGCACGAGTGAATAAGTATATAAAGCAGAATAAGAAACACTTATATTACAGAAGCAAAGTATATCGATCATATTACATGACCGATGGAGTGTATTACAAAATCAAACTTAGTTCCAACCGGAGGCATGGTACTCTCCATGTACGTTTATGACCTCTGCATCTAAGAAGCCCGCAATTTCCTCCTGAATTGCTCGTATGCGGTCCCTAGGTAGAAGACCGTCCCGAAGCCGTTCGATCTAATATAAAGAAGAGTGGTCACTAAAATATATGAAGCTAAGTAACTAAAATAGATAGTAATAAGAAGAATTGACGATTAACGTACATGAAGTTGTTTTAAATTTCTGCCCTTGGGAGATGTGGTCTGACGAATGAACTCGCAAACGTAGTATCCACACAAGTTATTCCCGTCTCCTTGTTGCAGGCACTATACGAGAAGATTGTTTCAATCAAAATAATAATCAACCAGGCATGATAATGGAGATGGGCACGAATCTAGATAGTACTTACTTGCACAACATCAAATGTAAGTTGTTTTTCCCATTCACCGGGAGACTTCCTTATGAACCTCTTCCAAACCCTACCCGAGAAAGAAAAAGAATAAAAAGAGTTAGTAATTACTTGATATCCGAAAATGAAACAAAGTAGTCGATATATTGCAATATATAAATACTGAAATTAATAAAGATTGAAATTACCGCTGGATCATTTCCTGCATGTCAGCCCACATTGAGAGGGGTTTACGTTTTGAGTCCATTACAATTACTTTTCCTTTGTCAATTTGGAAGATTAGCAGAATATAGTGGAAGCTGCGCACACAGAACTCATCAATTATACAATGAACATCGAGTAAGGAAAACAGAATGTTTACAACAGAGTAACATACTTACTTGAAGTTGTAAGGAAATAGTATTTCCCGTCGGTGTTGGTTAAATATTATTGCCCTCAGAATATTATTTTCTGTATCCTTGGGAGATTGCCGAAGAATCTTTTCATAAATAATATTTGGATCAATGAACCCAATATCATAGATTCCATCTTTTTTGCATTCGAGAATCTTCATTCTGCAATTATAATATATGAGTGTACTATATATATATATATATGAATATATATGCAATTGAATGAGGTGAGCTAGAGAAATAAGTGCTTACAGACAATAGGCACTAAGGATAGATTTGTCGAGGGCCTGCTGCTGGTATAACTGAAACAATTCCTCAAATTGAATCATAACCATTCCATTTCCAGTTCCATAGTGCTCGTCCTTAACGCTGAGACATAGCCAGTCCTCAGATTCATTAGCGGCTTGCATATACCAATTATGCACTCTTCGCATTTTCGTTGGTAGATTCTTTATCTCCTTGGGTTTGACAAGAGGCTGCCCGGACTTGTATTTGTACGCACATTCAGCTGCGGGGAAGTAGTTCACTGTTTGCATATACTCAGCAATGGACAAACCCGCATCAGCTGCCTTGTCTGCGTACAGTGTTATAAACTCCGGATCAATATCCTCATCAGCAATATTAGTGCTCGGCCCCACCTGGGTATTGGAAATCACTTTGAGCGGGGACGTGGATTGTTTTTTCTGCTCTCCGAGTTGAGCAACTGATTTCCCCCTTTTCCCGCTTGCGCTACTACTCTTCGTTGACCGCACCATTTCCTGGTGTGACTTCAGAATAGAGCGGTCATAGTCAGATGACAGACTCGGCTCGGGTTGATGAAGAGTCTTCACCATTTTCCAAGCTCGTTCTATCTCTTCTTCGGTCTCAGGGAAATCTGGCTTTTGCTTCTCCTTCCGCTTTGATTTCCACGCATCGTATTCGTCCTTTGCGATTTTCTGGGTTTCCTCGGGAGTATAGTCGTAAGGTAACTTGGGTACCTCTTTTGGTACCTTCGGGAGGGGTGACCGTTGACGTTTCGGTGATTTTTTACGTTTCGGCAGAAACTTAGTGGGCGGAGAGGGCTGACGCGGCGGCGTAGGCGACCGCGCTGGAGACGTGCACGGCGTAGGCGACCGCGCCGGAGACGGCATGCGTTGCGAAGACGACCGCGCTGGAGAAATGCGAGAATTCGATGGCTTTGCCGTCTGATTTGTGAGCACAATGCATTCCTTTAGCCATAGAACGGTCGAGTTCTTGGCTTCTCCGAGTTCAGTCAACTCTTCGTCTTCACCTTCAGGAAAATCAAGCTTTACCCGCTCGAATCCGTTGGCAACTTCATCGACCCCAACAACAGTGTAGCCCCGTGGAACCGGGAGACAATGGTGAGTTGGTTCGTTGCCAATCGGTAAGACATATCCGGCCGCCGCCTTGATGGTTATATTGACGACCTTCACGTGGAGCTCACAGGATGTCATTTCCGTGATCTCGTCCACCGGGTAAATCATCGGTGGTGCATCATCATCCGGTAGCTGCGTGGACGCAACGCTGCTTTTGCGATGAGAATGTGCGGCGTCGGGAGCCTCAGCTTCAACTTCTAGCATGTGTACTGATGCGCCGGTAGACACTATCTGCTGGCTAAGTGTGTTAATTTGGTCTTGCTGCTTCTTTGCTACATCCTGTGTCAGCTTTACCATTTCTTCAAGTTGACGCCTCCAGTTTGCCTGATTCTCTGCTTCAGCTGCCTCCTTGTCCTTTTTACGTTGACGGCTTCTATCTGGGTATAACTTTTTGGTGGAGTCGAACGCAACACTCCACGGAGGAGTGCCTTTTGTGCCTCGTGTACGCCCTCCGTGTTCCTTATTCCCTAGGGCTCGTGTGAGCTCGTCGTTCTCTCTATCTGGCACGAACTTCCCATCTTTAACGTCCTTTATTGCGTCTCTCAGCTTCTCTATGGGTAGAGGATGACTCTTTTTATGCCTTAGGTTATATATTGCTTTTCCTTCGGCGTCCAACCTGCCCCCATGCCCGTAGAACCATGACCTTGTCCGCTCGACCCACAAGAACGGCTCGGGAGTGATCCCCTGCTGAATCAGGTTGTTCTCCCATGTCTCCCACTTGGGACTAGAACCCTTGTAGCCACCTTGCCCCATAACATGGTGATATACCTTTTTGCCGGCGTTTTTCTCATTTGTTTTCGTCCTTTCCAGTTCATTCTCTGCCAGCTTGTACTTCACGAAGTCTGCCCATACGGGTTTTATTTTCTCATACCCTTGAGTGAAATCAGGAGTCTTCTCCTTCTTAACATAATCAAGGTTCAATCTTTTCTTCCAGTTTTTGAATTGCTCGGCCATCTTTTTTAGGGTCCACGCTTTGACCTTTTCCCGTATCTCATGTCTCATTCTAGTAACATCGGCCTCAGTCACATCCGCTTCATTCTCGTCCACCTCCGGCACGGGTAAGTTGAAATTAGCCAAAATCTTTGAGAAAAGATGATCTTTGGCTATTTTGCCGACATATGAAATTCCTTGTTTCCGCGGATCTTTTGGCTCATTCCACTCATTAACAGTGATCGGGATGTGATCTCTAACTAGCACTCCGCATTGCTTCACAAATTTTTGGGCAACATCAGCGGGAAGCTCGGGTGCGCCGTCTGCTGTGATCGTGTCGATCCTGTATCTTTCAACTTCTTTGTTGCGCCTCGTTTAGTCTTTTTTCCGGTTGATATATTTGAACCGGATGGCTAAAAATATAAAGACTGTTAATACATGTATATAGACAACGGATGCTTCATTAATTAACATATATATATATATGCACCTCGGAGCCGGTGTTTGTAATTTGTATGGTTCCACCGGAGCCGTCGGCTGCTCCCATATCGGAGCCGTCGGCTTCTCCCTCATCGGAGTCGTCTCCCTGGGTGAGCACCGGATCTCCCTCACCGGAGTCGTTCATCCACTGGCTCACATCGGGCTCTACGTCGGGCCCGCGGATTAAACCCTCGATCATATTTTCGGCATCTTCGTCTCTTGGCTCCATACTGTACAAAAAGAGTAAGTATATATTTCAGATCCAATTCATTAAAATTGCACATGCATAATAATATTTAAACATACGATAACATTTCTAGCATTCTTAAATTTCTAAGAGCATGTCTAACGGACCCCTTATATGTTTTCGCCCCCTAAGAGCATGTCTAACAGACCCCTTATGTTTTCGCCCCCTAAAACGCGTGTACAGGGTTTTGGACATTTTCATGCATAGCCTGGTGAGTACCTATAAAATCTTCTTTTTTGGGGTTTCCTCAAGTTTGTCCGAGTATTTTCACTGCCTCATTCTCTTTTGTTTTTCACCTGTTCCTGCGTGCTACAGGTCATACCAGAGTGGTTTCTGAACTATTTTGGAGGAAAGATACCAGGAACTGTCAAATTACAAGCCCCTAATGGTATTGCATTTGATGTTGGAGTTATGGAGAACATGAACAGAACAATCCTCAAGTATGGGTGGGCGGAACCCATACTTGAGGATTATTCTGTTCATGTTCTCCATAACTCTCCAACATCAAATGCAATACCATTAGGGGCTTGTAATTTGACAGTTCCTGGTATCTTTCCTCCAAAATAGTTCAGAAACCACTCTGGTATGACCTGTATAGCAGGCAGGAACAGGCGAAAAACAAAAGAGAATGAGGCAGTGAAAATACTCGGACAAACTTGAGGAAACCCCAAAAAAGAAGATTTTTTAGTAACTCACCAGACTAATGCCCGTGTTAGAGGAGAGCAAAGCAACACTAAAACGAAGAAAACAGATATTGCTGCTGTATGAATGTGTTGAAGAAGCAAAGACGGGACCAAAGGTTACCAGCAAATTTGGTAACCTTTGGTCCTGTCTTTGCTTCTTCAACACATTCATACAACAGCAATATCTGTTTTCTTCATTTTAGTGTTGATTTGCTCTCTTCTAACAGGGGCATCAGGGATGCCTCTTCATATCTGAATTTTAATTGATGTTGTTATTTCTAGACAAAGTAAACTCTGTCCATACTCTCAAAAGATCTTCAGCGCGCCCTAGCTCGCACGAGCTAGAGGGTTGGCCCTCTATATCCCCTCCCGACCCGCACATGTAGGGGTCGACGGGCCGCCCCCTACCCAAACTTGTAAAAAATCGTTCGGGGTGGTCCATTTACGGGGTCTGCTAGATGGCCGGGTATAGCCCAAACCCGTATATCAGCGGTTATTATACGGGTTTTGGGCCATATATATAGGGGTCTGTTAGACATGCTCTAACATTCTTAAATTTTTTATATCAATTCTAAACAAATTTAAAGTAAATAAGTCTAATCTAAAATTTCTAACATTCATAAACTAAAATTTCTAACATTTGTAAACTAATAATTCTAACAATAATAAAAAACAGTAATTAAGTAAAAAAAAAGGAAGAAAAACAAAAAAGGCCCCAGATTAGGGCGAGATGGAGGCAGGCCTTTTACCTCCTCTTGGGGCAGCGGCGGGCCGGCGGCGCGGGGCAGCGGCGGCGCGGGGCAGCGGCGGCGCGGGGCAGCGACGGGATCGAGGGGCGGCGCGGGGCAGCGACGGGATCGAGGGGCGGCGCGGGGCAGCGACGGGATCGAGGGGCGGCGCGGGACAGCGGCGCGGGGCAGCGACGGGACCTAGAGGGGCGGCGCGCGGCCGAGGCGAACGGGAGAGGGGCTAGGGGGGGTGGATGCGCTCGACGGAGTCGGGAGCGGCGCCACAGAGGAGGATGCCGACGGGGCGAGGGGGCGGCGCGGATGCCGACGGGGCGAGGGGGCGGCGCGGGGGGACGGAAAAATTGGGCAGCCTGGCGGCGTCGATTTGGTCCCTGCGCGCGGTCTGGAACTGAAAGGAGCGGGGACGTGTTTATATCCTATGACCCTTTCGTCCCGGTTGGTGGCAACAACCGGGACGAAAGACCCTTCCGTCCCGGTTGGTGGCAACAACCGGGACGAAAGACCCTTCCGTCCCGGTTGGTGCCACCAACCGGGACGAAAGACCCTTCGTCCCGGTTGGTGGCACCAACCGGGACGGAAGGGCCCGGCTGGTCGCCCGCGCCAGAACCAGCTGGCCGGCGCGCCAATTGTTTTAGCGCCAAATTTTGAATATCTTAAATATGTAAGTGAATAACTTCTACATACTTTCAAATTACGAAAAAATTACAACATTAAAATTGTTTGAAATTGCGTAAATAATTCAAATCCGTTTTCTGTTTTCCTAAATAATTATTCTAACTGTTCTAACTATTAACTATTTCACTATTTACACTTAATTTAAATATAAATATCTTATATTGTTTTAAAATTAGTAATAATTACATTAAAAGCAGTGTCGCCGGAATACAAATTCTTTTATTAAAAAGAGAAAACAAACGAATACCGAGGGGGATGCGGTAAGCATTCTGTTCTGCACATATATTTAAGATTTACCATGTACTGTCGTGTGTATTGTCGAATGAATACGGAACACTTATTTTAGCCCTGCACTCAGTTTTGCACATTCATTGAACAGGTGGTAGCTCCTCACTGAGCCAAGCATACAATGAAGCCAGCGGATGAAGCTCAGATTTGGGCAAACATACTGGCTGATCCTCTTGATTGGCCTCCATCTACTATTCCTCTTCCTAGCCAGGTAATAATAAGAAATATAAAACTATTACCATTTTTCTTTCTTGATCAACTATCTCCCTTATGCTGGTAGCCACCATGCATTTACAAACCGGTGTATTAGGATCTGTAATGCACGAAACTCCTATAAACCATCCAACCATCTGCACAATCGTCATCAGAAACATAATATCAACCGATACTTCATTTGTATTCTACAGGTCGAAAATTACCACTTCATGGAAGAGCCCAAGCCATGGCGATACTTACAGAATGTGCCTTCGGCAGGGAGGTCAATATAGGAAAGATGACAAGCACTGGACATAGGACGAAGTGATTAAGCTAGCCAAGGGTGTTGAGAAATATGGCGCTGGGCAATGGAAAAAGATCGAGCTTCATTACTTCTCACTACCTGACGGAGAACCAGTCCGATCAAACGAAAATCTGAATGTATATATAGAAGTCTACTCCAAAAAAAAAGTGGTTATTGGCAAATATGGAAGTTGTTTTATCTAGCAGATGAATAATAAAGTGGGTGTAGAACAAAACAGACGGTATCGCCATCACACAGCCCAACCGTGGCTACTGGGTGCATATATATATGCATACCAAATGCACGGTTGGACGTATGATGGCGAATCCGGATGTTTTGTATTTGAGAGATGAACTGACCGGGGTGTATGAAGCTGGGCTATATATAGGGTCCTCTGGCTCAAAAAGTGTTGAGCTAGGGTTTTGATCCAACGGTTAAGAAACACCTCATCCAACGGCTCACAGCAGCTCGAAAGAAACACACCGTAGCCCTGATCGAACGGCTCACAACAGCTCGAAAAAAACACACCCGGATCCAACGACTCACGAGCGCTTGAAAGAAACACACGATCCGTGTGATTCTATCTGATTGGTCCAAACGAAACCCTAATTCCCATTTAGTCCCGGTTGGTTTCCCCAACCGGGACTAAAGGGATGATCCGTTTCCCAATGAAACCCTAACCCATTCAGTCCCGGTTGGTGTCCCCAACCGGGACTAAAGGGATCGATGTTCTCTTCTCGCTATATATATGTATGCATTGCCACACCATTGGCATAAACACATACAAACTCACCACTCTCTCATGGCTTCTACCGTACCCACTCTAACATTCATCCAGGCGGAGGCACTTTCCGCCTCGAACTACCCCTGCCCGTGCGGCTACAACGTTCCCGCCGGTTGGATGCTGAGCGCCGGAGGAGTGCCGGTCCCTCCTCTTCCTCAAGGTGTGGCGCGTCGGGCGGCCATCACGAACCACTACTACCACGAGCTCACGCCGGAGCAGCGGAGGAATCCCAGTTGGCATCCCGATAACCAGCATACTTGGGATGCCTTCTTCATCAATCGGCGTGAGAGGGCGCTCGCCAGGTATGAGGAGGACGGTCTGCCTCCTGGGAACTTTCACGAGGCCGGTCGTCGGCTATGGTGGTCCGGCCGGACTCTACAGAGCGTCATGGACTACATCAGGGCCGGCGATATCCCCCGCCTGCGCTACCCTAAGGCCCAGTCCTGGAGTCGTGATCCTCCGAGGGAGTGCAGAGCACCGTCAGACGATAGTGACGACGACGGCGGCGGCGACTACGACGACTACGAGTACATGTACTATAGGCCTAGGCAGGAGTATGACTAGTAGATCGATGCACTTTTGCCATTATGTACTGCTTTGTTTATTTAGATCTATGCTCTCCGTTTAGATTTAGATCCAATCTTGCCATTATGTGTACCGTGCCTTGTTTATCTATTGAAATACATGTCCCCCTCTTTTTAACGTCTATCGAAATGCCATTAGATCTGAATCCAACAAATCAGGAAAAACCACACGGAAAACAGAAAACAGACGAGCTAGAGGGCCACTGTTTGCCGGAATACAACAAATTATTTTATTAAACAGCCAACAGAAAACAGACGCGCTAGCGCGCTACTCTTCGTCCTCGTCGTCGTCGGTGACCTCCTCGTCGTCGGAGGAGGTGCATGATGGTATTTCCGAGATAGGCCCCCACCTCGGATCGTCGGAGGCCCAGACTTCGCCGGCGTGGTCGGCCCGACGGAGCGCTTGCAGCGCCTTCGTCCTCGCCTCCCGAGCGGCATCTAACTCGAGGTGGCGTTCGAGGCGCCGCTCCGCCCGCTCAGCCGCGCGGGTCTGCCATAGCTCCTCGTCGGCGCTCTCCTCACCCGGATTGTTCCGGTAGTACTCGCGGACCACGCGGTCGTCCCTGGCGTCGACTAGGCCCTGAAACGCGCGGTGCCTGAGGTGGCGGTGGTCGGCGGCAGTGACGATCTGCGGCGTCGGAGCCCTGGCCTCCGCTTCCCAGAGGGTGTGGCAGTCGCTAAAATTCATCAACGACCGCGGGCGGCCGAGGCGCCAGGCCGCCGCGTCCCAAGCGCGGGCGGCCTCCGAGGCCGTCGCAAAGGAGCCGAGGGGGATGCGGTCGTCCCCGAAGCGGATAGTCGCGGTGAACATTCCGTTCTGCCGCGATCGAACTCCGCGGAAACCGGTAGTGTTGTTCCTCCTCGGAGGCATGGTGGTGGCACGACGGTGCGTGGAGTGGAGGTGCGGCAGTTTATAACGCGCATTCATGGCCACGCGTTACAACTCCCGCGCCACGCGGACAGACAATACCACCCATGCGCCACGCGGACAGACATACCACCCATGCTTAAAAAAAAAAGGGACGGGGCTGTGGCCGCATTTGTAGGGGAAGGGATATTGGTCCCGGTTAGGGGTATGATCCGGGACCAATGCCCATGCGCGCGCCACGTGGCCTGTGGCTAGGGATTCGTCCCGGTTCGTGCCACGAACCGGGACCATTGGCTCCCCACGAACCGGGACAGATGCTCCCAGGTGGTTTCTGCTGCCTCGGGCACACGAACCGGGACCAATGCATGGCACTTGTCCCGGTTTTTGGTGCAACCGGGACAGATGCCCCCTGCCCCCCTGGACGAAAGGGGTTGTTTCCACTAGTGATATATAGATGAGTGTATTTTCCGACATACATATATGCGTTGTGGTCGCGTGCGTGGTAATTTTTTAATGTGATAACACGTACCTAGATGAACAAGTTTGGTCCATGATACATATATTGCTACCCGTGTCGTGTATGCATGGGGGTCTTCATTGTTAAACCCTAGGCCGGAACGGTGTAGCCCCTTGGGGTCACCGGTTGCATGTTAATATGGTGAGAAAGAGCCCCTCATGTGGCATGTACAGGTGGGGTACGTATACAATTGGTGTACTACACCATATTGTATACGTACCGATATTACAACTCTAATACCCCCCCTTAATCGAAACCTGGGAGAGGTTGAGATTACGTTTAAACTCATCAAGTTTCTTGGTACACAAAGTTTTAGTGAACCCATCTGCTATTTGATCATTGCTGGAGATGAACCTGATATCCAGTTGTTTATTTGCAACACGTTCTCTGACAAGAAGAAATCAATCTCAATATGCTTAGTACGAGCATGAAAGACTGGATTTGCAGACAGGTAGGTAGCACCAAGATTGTCACACCAGAGACATGGTTTCTCTTTTAAGTGAACACCAAGTTCACGAACTAGAGCCTCAACCCAAATGAGTTCAGCAGTGGCATTTGCAAGGGCTTTGTATTCAGCTTCTGTACTAGAACGAGACACAGTAGGCTGTTTTCTAGCACTCCAGGAAATAAGATTTGGACCAAAAAATATAGCAAATCCACCAGTGGATCGTCGATCATCTAAATCACCTGCCCAATCAGCATCAGAAAAAGCACTAAGAAGTGTCGAAGAAGACTTCTGAAAAGTAAGACCAATACTGCGAGTGCCATGAATGTATCTGAGAATCCTCTTAACAGCTGACCAATGAGCAGTAGTAGGAGCATGAAGATATTGGCATACTTTATTAACTGAAAAGAGAGATCAGGTCGTGTCAGTGTAAGATACTGTAGTCCTCCAACAATGCTCCTGTAATTTACTATATCATCTGGACCAAGAGGAGAACCAGCTGTCAATGTCAGGGATTCTGTAGTGGAGAGAGGTGTGGGACAGGATGTGCAGCCTTGCATACCAACTCGAGTTAACAAATCATTTGCATATTTTTCTTGATTTAAAAGCAGTCCATCAGCCTGCTTATGAACTTCCATACCAAGAAAATAGTGGAGATCTCCTAAATTCTTGAGAGCAAACTCAGTACTCAAATGATGAAGAAGAACTTGAATAGCTTGGTTGGAAGAACTGGTCACAATGATATCATCAACATAAATGAGAATATATACTGTGATACCTGACTGATCATAAAGAAATAATGATGTATCTGCCTTGGATGGTGTGAATCCAAGTGTTTGTAGTTTGTTGCTGAGACGAGAATACCATGCTCGAGGAGCCTGTTTAAGACCATAGAGAGCTTTATCAAGTTTGCAAATGTAACTAGGAGTAGCGGAAGACTCAAAACCAGGTGGTTGTTTCATGTAAACATCCTCTTCCAGAACACCATGAAGAAACGCGTTCTTTACATCTAGCTGCCTTAAGCCCCATCCTCGAGAAACAGAAATAGCAAGTACAGTCCTGATAGTAGCAATTTTAACAACAGGACTGAAGGTATCTTCATAATCTATACCATACCTTTGCTTAAAACCCTTCGCAACAAGACGTGCTTTATACCTGTCAATGGTACCATCAGCCTTTTTCTTGATACGATAAACCCATTTACAGTCAATGACATTTTTAGTGTTGTTGGGAGGAACAAGATGCCAGGTATGATTAACAATAAGAGCATCATATTCCGTTTGCATAGCAAGTCTCCAATTATCATCCTTTAAGGCCTCAGAAAGATTTCTTGGTTCCCCTGTAGACGTAAGTAAAGCATACCTAATAGTGCCATCAGTAAATTTTTTCGGATGACGTATACCTTTCTGAAGACGAGTTTGTACGCCAACAACTGGTGGTGGCGCAGAAGATCCTGACGTGGGCTGGTTTGGGTGTTGATCTGCAAGAGATTCCGTGCCAGAATCAGCACGAAAATCCGCGTTGTCAGGTGACAGCGAGCTGTCCGGAGCAGGGGAGCGCTGGGCTGTCTCAGGAGACAGCAGAGGCGACGTGGCGTGCGGAGAGGGCATCGGAGTCCGCGCAGGAGACAGCGAAGGTGACCGCGGCCTCGTGGGCGTCGAAGTCCGCGCGGGGGACTATGTAGGCGACAGCTGCCGCGTGGCTGTCACAGGGGACAGCGAGCGGGACCGACGCGACTCGGCGCCAGCGGAGGAAGGCGAAGTGTCGAGCTCTGGCTGGGCGGGACGGGAGCTGACACCGCTGCCAACGCTGGCATCATTAGCAGATGCAGAACCGCGATCCGAGGCGGATTTTGCCAGGGAATCGGCCTCGGGATCACCGTGCGCAGCACCTGGTTCTCTGTCTTGTAGTGGACTATGATCACATGTCCTGTTTTCATCATTTTCTTCGGCGTTTGACGCAGAATTTTGAGAGGAATCCACGGCGGGTGCAATAGGGGGTACCTGGGTAGAGGGAGCAGCAGGAAAGACATGCAAATAATGGTCGTTAGTGTGCACACCCCTATTATGTGGCGCCGAGGATGGTTCATCTAACGGAAGAAGCATAATTTCTTCACGAAGACGACGTCCTGCATTTGGATTCATGGAGGCAAAAGGAAAGATGTTCTCATCAAAAACAACATCACGAGAGACATAAACACGTCCTGTATCAGTGTCTAGACATTTGACTCCTTTGTGACGAGGACTATAACCCAGAAAAGACACATTTTTTGGAACGAAACGAGAGTTTGTGTTTGTTGTAGGGACGAAGGTTGGGCCAACAAGCACAACCAAAAACACGAAGAGACTCATAGTTGGGTTTGATTTGGAGTAGGCGTTCTGTAGGTGTTTCAAGATTGATAACTTTGGAAGGAAGCATGTTTATGAGATATGTGGCTGTAATAAAGGCATCATCCCAAAACTTGAGAGGCATGGAAGCATTAGCTAATAAAGCAAGACCCACTTCTACTATGTGACGATGTTTACGCTCAGCTGAACCATTTTGCTGATGAGCATGTGGACAGGAAACATGATGAACAATGCCAACACGTTGAAAGAAGCTATTTAGTTTCTCATATTCACCACCCCAATCAGTTTGCATGGTGAGAATTTTGCGACCAAACTGGCGCTCAACATATTGTTGGAAATCAAGAAACACTTGAAACACCTCAGAACGTTTCTTAAGCAAATAAATCCATGAAAATTTACTAAAATCATCGATAAAGCTTACATAATATGCATGTTTGCCTACAGATAGAGGAGCTGGACCCCATACATCAGAAAAAACTTGCTCCAAGGGAACAGTGGAAACACTAGTAGAAACTGGGTATGGGAGCTGATGACTCTTAGCCTGTTGACATGGATCACATATGTAAGGATTTATTTCTGGGGAATATGAAAGTTTATTCTTTCTAAGAATCTGCTGAACTATAAAGGATGAAGGATGTCCTAGACGACGATGCCATGTAGAGGATGAAGGTTTGATGGTGGCGAGAGCATGCTTGGATGACTCCGAGACGGGAACAAGGGGGTATAGGCCACCATGACAAGGACCCCTAAACATGATTTCCTTCGTGACCTAATCCTTTATCAAGAAAAAGAATGGGTGAATTTCCATGAAGGCATTATTGTCTAGTGTAAGATGATGAGCAGAAACTAGATTCTTTGAAGCATCAGGAACATGTAAAATATTACGGAGTTGAAGAGAGTTATTAGGGGTGTGCAAAACAGAATGACCAATATGTGCGATATCCATACCTTGACCACCAGCAGTGTGGATTTGATCACGTCCCTGATAATTTTCCTGAACATTGAGCTTATTGAGCTGTCCAGTAACATGATTTGTGGCTCCTGTATCAACATACCAATTTGTGTCAACTCCATAAGCACCCTTGGGCTCCTTTGGTGGTGGTGGTGGTGTATCATCATCATCATCGCCATAGCGCGACCAACAATCACCTGCAGAGTGCCCCTCTTTCTTACAAATCTGACAATAGACTCCATCTTGCCATGGTGATGCTACTCTGTCTCTCTTTCCTCCTTTCGGCCTACGCCCTTGTGGGCGTTGCTGTGGCTGTTGTGGTTGTGGTGGGTTTTGGGGACGTGGTGGTCGGTAAGGGATAGGGGGTGGCGGGTATGGATGAGGGTTATATGGCATCGGTGGGTGCGGGTATGGAGTGTATGGGCTCGGGTAAGGGGTAGGTGGATAGGGTGTAGTGTAAGGGGATGGAGGATATGGGTGCGGTGAGGGGTTATATGGCATCGGTGGTGGTGGATATGATGGTGGTTGTGGCTGGTAAGTAGGTTGGGGTGGTGTATAAGGTATCGGGTGTGGAGCATAGGCGGTATAGGTAGGTGGTGTAGGGGAAGGCCGAGGCGAATTTCCAACATATGGAGCGTGATTCCGAGCAGCAACGTTGATGGAGGAAACAAAAGAACCCCCTCCAGACTGTCCCGAGGTCTGAAGCATATGACCACGGGTCTCACAAGACAGTATTTGAGAACACATATCGTTGAGGGAGGTTGAGGGAACAGCGTTGATAGCAGCCACCAGATTATTAAACGAGCCATCAAGACCGTTCATGATGTAATCCTTCAACTCATCATCATCAACGGGTTTGCCTGCAGCAGCAAGTTGGGACGCAAAACCCCTCATCTTGGTGATGTAGTCCTGAGCAGTCATATCACCTTTTTTTGTGTTTGTCAACGCACCACGGATAGTGGATACCCGTGACTTGGATTGAGCTGAGTACAGATCATTAAGAGCACGCCAAATGGAAGCAGATGTGGAGAGACCAAACACATGTGGAAGAACATCCTCTGCAAGTGAATTTACCAAAAAACTGACAACCAACTGATCTTTGGTGATCCAGGCATCATACGCAGGGTTGGGAACGGATGATTTTTTGTGATTTTCATCCTCCACCTCAAGAAACTCGGGCGGACAGAGATCTGATCCCTCCAACAGCCCCATGACACGAGCACCCCGGAGTGTGGGAAGGGCCTGCGTCTGCCAGTACATGAAGTTCTCGCGCGTTAGCTTGATGGCCGGGGGCGAGCCAATGGAAGCCGTCACTGGGTTGGTCGATGAAGATGCCATGACAGATGCATGTATGGAGACCGAAGAAAAAAAGAACAGCAGACTGAAAAACTTTCCTAGCCGCAGAAGAGCAGCGGTCGTGGTCGTGGTCGCAGAGAACAGCGACAAAACTCCTGGCTGGCGCAAGATCCGATCGCAACACAAGGCGTGGGCGGACGGGCAGCAACAGAAAACTCCTGGCTGGCGCAAGATCCGATCGCAACACAAGGTGTGGGCGGACGGACAACGACAGAGAAATCCTGGGCGATCAACGATCGCAGCGTGGTGCAGAGCCGAAGAGAGGACGGCAGTCGTGATCCTGGTCGCAGCAAGGCGACGAAGTCCTGGATGTAATCGGAGCAACCGAGGCGGCGCAACGGCGGTGGCGGCGCAGCAACGGCGGCGGCTAGTGTAAGGGAAGAGGTTTGGCTGATACCATGTTAAACCCTAGGCCGGAACGGTGTAGCCCATTGGGGTCACCGGTTGCATGTTAATATGGTGAGTAAGAGCCCCTCACGTGGCATGTACAGGTGGGGTACGCATACAATTGGTGTACTACACCATATTGTATACGTACCGATATTACAACTCTAATATTCATATGTACGTTTCTCCAAAAATAAATATATTTTAGGTGTTTTTAGCTTGCACGTTTCATTCGTGGTGTACGAACACATGGAGTCTTAGAAGGTCTCTTTTAAACAAACGTACCTTCATACTGTTTTGACCGGATAGAGTATCCATATCTCATTTAATCCTAGACACGAAATTAAGATCTAACGGTTATGTGTAAGTAGTTTTTGAGGATTAACGTGGAGCCTCCTTTGGTGCCTCCAATTAGTAAATATAAGATATTCCCTCAATCTTAAATTAATTATCGCAAAGTTTGACAAAAGTGAATGTATCTAACACTAAATTATGTCTAGATACATTCATTTTTAACAAATTTTGTGACAATTAATTTGAGACGGAGGAAGTATGTGTTTAGTCTGGATCAGAATGTAATTTTAAGAGCATCGTCAATCATGTTTTCATTATTTGGATGGTGGTACAATTTGTAGCCCCTCCCGTCCTCGTTTGTCCACCATGTTTTCTCTGTTCCGGTATTAATTGGTCAAACCGTGAGCATTAACAGTCTTCACCGATTTTACTTTAAACATTTGTCGTCCAAAAACATAATAACTCTTTTTGTGGACTAAACATGGATTCCGCTTTTCGAGTATTGCGTGATACACACTTTCAAATGATACTATTTCGAACGAAATCATCTCGTGGCGAAAGTGTTCCGCCTTTCCAAGGTTACTTCTAGGTAAATTTCTCCTAGGAAATGTGCTTGTTTGATGGGAACAATGCCATGAAAACGTACATTGTTGTGCTTGAGCTGGGTCTCTGAGAGATGCAGTTGCTTCAGAGTACTTAGGTATATGATATTGATACTAGATCCTCAATCCATCAGCAGCACTTTTTAGCCTAGTGTTTTGAACAATAGGACTTACGACCAAGACGTGTGTGCCGGGTTTTGGGATATTACCGGGATGATCGGACTGATCCCAGGTAATTGGCGTATTTGAACACTTCAACTACTTTGGGGTTGGAGGCACAACCGTGTTGATTTCTCGAACCGTCCGTTTTCCATGTTTTGCTGATGGAGTTGCAAGGAAAGTTAGGTTACATTCTCCTTCAACTCTCGGGAATTTAGGTTCGCCCTTCCTTTTCTGCTCCTGGATCTTGTCATCAGTGTCAGACTCACTTTCGTCATTTTCAGCTTCCGTCTTTTTCTTGTTGAATTTATTTTTGGAATTCTTTCCTTTATTCCCGGATCCTGCATTCCCCTTCATGTGTTTATTAAGCCGGCATTGCGCGTTTGTATGGGTAGGTTTCCCAAATTGCGAATGGTGGACACAGGATTCCGATTTAATTTTTTCCCACTCTTCCTTGTAGTAGGAGATATGTTCCATGCTTTCTGTGTGTTTTTGCCCTTCCATATGTTGTCATTATCCTTTTCAAAGGCTATGTTCACTTCTTTGGATTTTGGCTGTGTTTCTGGAGTAGTCTTCTTTTTAGAACGAGAAGTCTTTTTGGCTTGAACAAAAGCATCGATGTTTCCGCTTATCGCTCTGATGTCGTCTTCGGCCGCTGCATGCTCATTGACAGTTGTGAGCATAGAACCTAAGTCCTTGTGCTATTTAGAACCAACCATGAATGATATGAGACCGGGTTTTAGGCCATTGATGAAAGCATTTATTGCTTGTACATCACTTACTCAAGAACAACTATTCTTCATTGCAGTCCATCTTGAGATGAAGTCGACATACGACTCGTCTTCGTATCGGACGCGACGGTTCAGCTGGTCGATGCCATTGGGGCATTTATACGTACCCCAAAAGTGTTGAGCGAAAACTCTAGCCATATCTTCCCAGATGTCGAATCCCTGACTCAACAAATCCCTTCGGTGAACCTATCGGGTTTCGATTAGGAGAACCCATGAGCGCTGGTGGAATCGTCGGCTAGACAGGGGGCGAGATTTACCCAGGTTCGGGGCCCTCGTAGAGGTAAAACCCTTACTCCTGCCTCTTGTCGATCTGTATTGATGATTAGATCGGTTACAAAGGTGGTGCTCAAATCGAGAGTAGGTCTCGAGTTCAAGGCTTTAGGTCGTGCGGTATTGCTTGGTCCTCTCCCGGGGGGCTCTCCTGGCCTTATATAGGTGGCCAGGTCTCGAATCCTACCCGGAGAGGACTCGAACCCTAACTATGTCGGTTACATGTTTCCTATCTTAACCCGCAAGTTAGAGCGGGTGGGCTTCACGCGGGCCTTCTGGAGCATTCCAAGGGCTCCTCTTCTTGGGCCTTAACCTTGGGCCTGAGAGGGGGTGTCCTTATCCGCAGGGTCTAGGATCTATATCTTCGTCAGTAGCCCCCGAGCGTTTGCTCGAGTAGGATTTATCCAGTCGAGTAGACGGTCAACCCTTTCTTGGCCTTGCTTTTTTGGATAAGCTGTTTGGCGGCTTGCTGTTCAAAAGGGTGTGTTCCCTGTGCAATGAGTCCTTTATGCTCGAGTGTCGAGCGACTTAAGTGCCTGTTTTCGCGGCTTTATTTGCAGAAGGATGCGGCACAGTAGCTTGGCTCTCCCGAAAGATCAGGGCCAATTAATTGCGACTAGGGCAAAAACATTCCTGGCCTACACAGATTCGAGACCTCCGGTAAGGTGATTGTTGCGACTGGGCCGTTGTGGACTTATCAAGTCGAACTTAACCTATGGGGGTACCCGGCGCGTCCGCTAGGATTTTTCTTCGTGTTGTTGACACGGAAACATACCGGAGGACGCAGCTTTTGAGTGCGATTCCAGGCCCTTTAAGAGAGATCTTTTTGGGTCTTACCTTCATATTCGAAGAATATGGCATCCGGATGTGCCTAGTCGGCTGAACAACCCAGGTTTTTATGATGTAAGATATCATGTGTAAAAAAGAGGAAGGTTATATCTACCCGAGTGACTTTTTGAGTTTCAATCGAAAGAATTTCCGTGCTGAGGAAAGTTATGTCCGCATGAAAGAGTTTTCATGCTTGGAGTGATGTGCCCATACGAAAGAGTTTTCGTGTATAGGGCATTTCTCTCTTGTCTTAAAGAGGTCTTGTGTTATGATTTATTTCTCAAAAGGAATTGCTTTTAGTCGAAGAAGTTTTTGTACGAAGTTGTTTTTCGTGTTTGAATTTCCATTCGACAATTCTTGAGCTTGATGTCGCGTGCCATGACGTCATGGCGCACTTTTCTCCTCCCGATGGGACGTGACGGAGTGGTAGCAGATGGGCTGGCCCACTTAGTCAGCTTTTTGACCGGGAAACAAGACGCCGCTTCCGGTTTTTACGCGAACTGCGCAGTAAATGCGCACGATCTTCTGTTAAGATCGTGGCACGGAACAGTGTTCACCGTCCCTTCGTTTCATCTTCACACGTGGTGGCTGTGATAGGTGCCACGTAGCGCATCGAATGACTGGGGCTGATTCGCTCCGTGTATAAATACGGGACTTAGCGCTGCGGTAAAAACTTCCCAGCCTTCGTCTTCAATCCATCTCCTTCCTCAAGCTCGAGCTCGTGCTGTCAACCATGGCTGGAGGCAAAAGACGTGGCACGGCCACCTCTGCAACCGGAGAAGTTTCCGCGCAACCTGCGCCTCGAGCTGGCGACTGGCGCTCGCCCAATACCACCGCGAAGAGCATCAAGGAGATGCAGCGGGAGGGGCTGCTGCCGGCTAAATCTGAGAAGCGGGTGCGCCTCGGGAAGAAAGAAGAGGTACCAAACCCGCAGTCGAACGAGCGCGTGGTCTTCGCGGACCACGTGTCTCGGGGTCTTTCCTTCCCTCTCAATCCTTTTCTCCTCGGGTTGCTGTATGTCTATGGCATACAGCTTCACGATCTTCCTCCGAACGCGGTGCAGCACATTTCGTGCTTCATCGTGTTCTGCGAATGCTTCCTTGGCATTCGCTCTTATTGGGCGCTTTGGAAGGCCCTCTTCAAAGTCCGCATCTTCCGCGAGAAATCGCGGGTGGACTCCGAGCCTGGCGAGCCGCTACGCACAGGTGGCTTCGGGATCCAGGCGCGACTGGAGAGCAGCTACTTCAACATGCACTTCGTCGACTCCGCCCAAGGCTGGCGGAAAAAGTGGTTTTACGTCATCGACAACAGCTCGGGTGGGATCGTGGAATTCCACCCGTTCGCTGTTTTGAAGGGGCGGAAGTCCTGGGCGCACAAGCTGTCAGCCGAAGAAACCCAGGTTGTCACGCCCCTACTCGCAAGATTGTCCGCTCTCCGGGATCAAACCGCTGGAGTGGTACTCAACGGGCTGCACCTGGCGAGTATTTTTCTGAAACGCAGGATCCAACCGCTGCAGCAAAGGCCTTCCACCATGTGGGAATACCAAGGCGCTGAAGATCCTAGCCGAGTGAGCCGCGAGGAACTTTCGAACGTTGAGTTCGAGAAGAAAATCGCGGCTGTCACTAGCTTGAAGGTGGGGGAGAAGTTCCCCGACTGCACAGTCGAAGCCTTCGACGCTTCGAAACCTCCACCAGCCGCGGTTAGTTTTATCCTTCCCGTCTGTTATTATTTTCTTCTTTGCTTTGAGCTTTGGTCGACTGAAATTTTTCTTGCCTTCTTTGTAGAGCTTAGCAGTGGCGAACTGCTACCCGCCAGTTGCGGGAGAGGACGCCTCGGAGTTATTGGCGAGTCACCTGGACGGCTTAGCCGATACCAGTGTAGCCGATGCTTCCTCGAGTTCCGAGGACGATTCTTCGGATGGCGCGGAGGGTTCGGATGGCGGCCTTCGTCATTGCAAGCGTCGTCGGGTAGAGGACGATAACGAGGCTACTTCCAAGGATAATTCCTTAGAGGAATCGCCCGGGAAGGCCCCTATCTCCGCGACTCCACTTCGTTCCCTTGCCCCTTCACCTTCATTCCCAGTAATCGCAACCGCTTGGAACGCGGATTTGCTGGATGAAGATGAAGACGACGAGTAAGTTATTTTCCTCGTTCTTAGTCGAACGTTTTTTTCTTCTGCGCTTATGTTTGATTCCTTGTTCTTCTTTGCTGTAGTGTGCAGGCCATCAGCCCTCGCAGGTACGCTTCTTCTGTTCCTCCCGAAAAGAGGAACAAAGCAGGAACTGCGGGTGAGACTCCCAATGCTGGCACCGTCCAGAATTCTCCCAGCGCAGCCCCCAATGCGGCGACTGCGGAACGTGAAGCTCCTAGCTTTGCCGCCAGGACTTCAGCTTCGAAAGAAGTGACGGACAGCTCCGCAGATCCTCTCTCCCGCGCCACGGGCCAGGTAAACTTTGTAATTTGTCTTCGAATTTTTATCGGGTGCACGACAGTGCTCCCGATGGGAGTAGCCCCCGAGGCTGTAGTCGATTGCTTGCAATCGGCTACAGGCTCAAAATCTTGTTTTATTTTCTTCGTCTTGATTTTTATCGGGTGCACGACAGTGCTCCCGATGGGAGTAGCCCCCGAGGCTGTAGTCGATTGAATTCAATCGGGTACAGGCTCTAATTTATATCTTCTAATTCTTCTACTTCTGTGCTTTTGCAGTCGCTTGTTGACTCGCTTGCGGCGATTGGTCGCCGCGTTGTTCTTGCCGAATCGGAATGCGAGAGGCTTCAGTCAGACTGCAGTCGATTCCACACCGAGAACGAGCTCCTTAAGAGTAAATCTTATTGTCTTCTCTTGTTTCTGTTCTTGTATCCATTCTTGATGTCTAATAAATGTTATTGCGCAGCTCGACTCGAATATTCGGAGTCCGAGAAAGGCAGGCTCTCTGAGCGGGCAACCACTCAGGAAACTGATTTGGCGGCTATTCGACAAGAGCTGGAGGCCTCCCGCATGCGGTCGGAGGATCTTGATAGGCAACTTGCGGATGCGAGAAAAGTTTTGAAGGATCAAGAGGAAGCTAGCAATAAGGCCGATTCTGACCTTGTCACGTTCCTCCGTCCCCTTGCTGAGCGTCTCGCGGGTAAGTGGCCTAGGCTCTTGCAATTGTATCTTTTATCTTGGTGAACTTGCGAAATTTTGACATTCTTTTCCTTTGCAGGTCTTCTGGATGTTCCTTTGGAGATCCCTGGGATCCAGCGGGTAGATGTGCTAACCGACACACTTGCTCAACTCAAGAGGCACGCCGAAGGAGTGTGCTCCTTGGTTGGCGATGCCACCCAAGTGTTGTCGCAACTGCACAATCGCTTCCTCGCCAACGTTGTACCTCCATCCGCGCTAGACGACCTGCTGAAGATCTTCTCGGGGGGCAATCTCCTGGATGCTTACGCAGTCGCCCAGTCGGAGTCTGGCGCGAAGACTACGATCCAGTTCGCGCTGGCACACGGAGTCAACGGTTTGGAGGAGGCCTACTCGGCTCTTCCAGTCGACCCCTCGATGGGCAAAAAGGTACGGCTCTCTCGTTTTGGCGAGCAGGCCACCATTCTTGCTCGGAAGCTGTCTGAGCTATTTGCTCGACTGAAAGGAGGGACGACTGCCGCTAGTGGGAGCACCACTGTAGCTTCGTAGTTTTGTTCTTCTTTTTCCTTTCCTTCGTGAATGTAATGAACCTTGGGATGTATTCCCGTATTTTCATTGTCTTTAATCGAAGTGTTCGTTCTGGAAATTGCTTCCCGTAATTTGTGTATTTTTTCTCCCGATGGGAGTAGCCCCCGAGCACTTTTGTCGGATGTGCGACTAGAAATACTTCGAATAGGGCTTCTTACTTCTTTCCTTGTATTCTTCCAGGCTACTGGGATAGTTGCAGAATCTTCAAGTGGACATGCTACTTCAGTAAATCCCCTTGTTGCCGCTGTTGGCACCTATGCTGGTCTTCGTGATAAGGTCCGGGAGGGTGAGCGTCAGCTTAAAGCTATGCGCCGTATAGCCGATGTGGCGAAGTCCAAGCAGAAACTGGCGGCTGAACGCGAGCAGTTTCTGATGGATGAATTATCTTTGGTTACGAGGGATTTGCTGTGTAAGTAATACAGCCCCCGTGTCTTCTCTTTGCTTTGTTTCCTTAGCTGATCAAGCATGCTTGCTCTTCAGTTGTCAGACCGGATGACAGGGAAGAAAAGCAGTGGGTGGAAAACCACATTGTTCAGGAGGCTGGTAGCTCAAAACCTCATGCGAGTAACTTCTGGTCTGATCGCAGTCGAGGATTTGTGATGGCCACCTTGAAGTTCCGTGTTCTGCAAGCTAGAATTCTCGTGAGTTCTTTTCATGAGGTCCTGATCGTGATGAACGCTGCTTTCTACCCACTCGAAAGGGGTCCCGAAGACTGGAGCTATCTTCTCAGATTGTTTGGACGTGAGAGAGAGGTTCGCGCGTGTGTGCGCAATCAAATGACATGCGGCGCGGTTGTAGCTCTATCCTTTGTCCGAATATGGTATCCTGAAATAGATTTTAACTCCGTAGCCAGGCTCCCGGATGATCCAATCGATGATATTTCCCCCTTCTATGATGATGTTCGTCCCGCAGCGGAGAAAATCATCCGATTGTCCTCTGAGGAGGTAGATAGAGTTTTAGCGACTGAGAATGCTCAGCGCTTTGATTGATTGTCGGATGTGCATATCCTGTAACCTTGTATAGTTTGTAAAACTGTTTGTAAGGTGTATAACCTTGTATGTATGCTTTTTTCCTGTAATGCTTAGTTGTAGGTGTAGCCCCCGTGTGTTTGTGGGGTGTGTTCCTGTAACTTTTGAGCGTGTAAAAATAGGAAGTTGTGAGTGAATATGATGGAAACCATGTTTTTATTGCGATGACTGAAAAGCCATGTATTCGATCTACAAGAGTGTCTAGCATAGCCTTATTTGTTATGAAAACAAGTAAACCTAGGGATAAAATTTGCGGAGGTGTGCAATATTCCAAGGATTGGAATAGATTCCTCCAGTCGATGGATTCTTCAACCTGTAGGCTCCACCTGGGATGACTTCGTGTATGATTAAGGGTCCTTCCCAGGGTGGTTCGAGCTTGTGTCCTTCCTTCTGCTTGAGTCGCAGCACTAGATCTCCAACCGTGAATGCTCTATGGCGTATGCGGCGACTATGATAGTTTCGCAGGGATTGCTGATATACTGCGGATCTTGCGAGTGCGATGTCCCGCATCTCGTCGAGTGCATCCATATCTTCCGCAAGTGTCCTGTTAGAGGTTTCTTCGTTGTAGGCCACAACTCGTGGGGCGCTGAATCGAACGTCCTCGGGGAGGACTGCTTCTGCCCCGTATACCATGAAAAATGGCGTGTATTTTGTAGATCGGTTAGGAGTTGTGCGGAGGCTCCATAGTACGGAGGGTAGTTCGTCTGCCCAATGTCCTGCGGCGGGGTGTAGACGATCGAGTAGGCGTTTCTTGATGCCAGCCGAAACTAAGCCGTTGGATCTCTCGACTTGTCCGTTCGTTTGCGGGTGGGCAACCTAAGCAAACTTGAAGTTGATGCCCTTTTCCTCGCAGAACTGTTGCGTTTCCTTTGCTGTGAAATTTGTACCATTGTCTATAATGATGTCGTGTGGCACACCAAATCTGCATACAATGGGGTCGAGGAACTTGACGGCGCATTGGGCACTAGCCGAAGTTACTGGCGTGGCCTCGATCCATTTGGTGAATTTATCGACTGCGACCAGCAAGTGTGTATATCCTCCAGGGGTGGACTTGCGTAGTGGTCCAACCATGTCTAGCCCCCATTGTGCGAAGGGCCAGACAATGGGTATCATGTGCTATTCCGTAGCAGGTGCATGTGGTCTTGGTGCGAATCGCTGACAGGCATCGCATCGTTCGACCAGGTTCTTTGCATCGGTAGCTGTTGTCAGCCAGTAGAATCCTGCTCGGAAGGCCTTTCCCATTATTGTTTTCTAGCTAGCATGATGTCCGCAGTCTCCTTGGTGGATGTCATGGAGCAATTCTTTGCCATCTTTGGGTGCGATGCAGCGCTGGAGTATTCCCGGGATGCTTTGCTTGTATAATTCCCCATTGACTATCCGAAAGGATTTGCTGCGTCTGATTATTTGTCGAGCCTCGCGTGGGTCAGCCGGGAGCTGTCTGTCGGTCAGATAGTCGAGATATTTCTGCGTCCAGACTGGCTCGACCAGAAAAACCTGTCGTGATATGTTATGAATGAGCTCGATGAGGGCAATTTGCGGGCTGACCTCTGTTTCTGGCACTGCTAGTGCTTCTGCAGCTTTCTTGATTTTGACCGATCGCTTGATCATCCGTTCGAAATATATTCCTGGTGGTATGGGTGTATTCGTGGAACCCATGTTTGCCAGTCGATCTGCTTCTTCATTGATGGATCTTGCGATGTGCTTTAGCTCGCATCCTTTGAAACTTCCTTCGAGTAGATTGTACATGTCGCGATACGCGATCATGTTTTCGGCGATTGCGTCACACTCTTTCATCGTCTGTTGCACAATGAGGTTGGAGTCGCCGTAGATCATTAATCGAGTAGCTCCACAGGCGATTGCCATCTTCATCCCGTGCAACAGGGCTTCGTATTCTGCGTCGTTGTTTGATGCCGGATCATCTGGTGGAAAGTCCAATCGTAGGACGTATTGCAGCTTGTCTCCCCGAGGGGATATAAGAACAGTTCCAGCTCCCGCTCCTTCGTTTCTCTTGGACCCGTCAAAGTACATTATCCAATTGCTCGTGTACTCGGGTGGTCCTGGTGTTTGCAGTTCTGTCCATTCGCTTAGGAATTCAACAAGTACCTGGGATTTGATTGCGCTGCGTCCTGCGTAAGTGATGTCCCAAGCGCCCAACTCGATGTTCCATTTTGCTATTCTTCCGGATGCCATAGGGTTGTTCATGATCGTACCGAGTGACGCATCATTAACCACTGTAATGGCGTGTTCCTGGAAATAATGTTTGAGCTTGCGGGCTGTAAGAACGACTCCATATGCGAGCTTCTGGTAGTGAGGGTAGCGTTGCTTGCATGGTGAGAGCACTTCGCTGATGTAATAGATTGGACGTTGAACTCCGTACGCTTTGCCTTCCTCAGGTCGTTCGACCATGATTGCTGTGCTGATGACCTGGTTTGTGGCGGCTAGGTACAAGAAAAGTGGCTCCCCTTCTCGCGGTGTTGCGAGGACGCGCCTACTTTGCAATGACCGCTTCAAATCTGCGAATGCTTGCTTAGCTTCTGATGTCCACTCGAATTTGTCTGTCTTCTTTAACAACTTGTAGAAGGGTAGTGCTTGCTCCCCCAATCGTGCGATGAATCTGCTTAGGGCGGCTAATCGCCCTGCGAGCTGTTGGACTCCGCGCAGATTGGTTGGCTCCTTCATGGTTAAGATGGCTTGTATTTTCTCCGGGTTGGCTTCAATGCCTCTGGCGGATACCAGGTACCCGAGAAGTTTTCCTGCCGGAACGCCAAAAACACATTTGGTCGGATTGAGCTTGATCCTGTATGCATTGAGGGCGTCGAATGTTTCTTTAATATCCTCGAGGAGTGTGTCCTCAACTCGAGTCTTGATGACGATGTCGTCAACATACACTTGCACGTTCTTGCCAATGAGGTTGGCGAGGCATCTTTGCATGCAGCGCTGATATGTTGCGCCTGCGTTCTTCAGCCCGAAGGGCATTGTTGTGTAGCAGTAGACACCGTGAGGTGTGATGAATGTTGTCTTTTCTTCATCCTCCCTTTTCATTCGGATCTGATTGTATCCCGAATAGGCGTCCAGGAAGGAGAGACGTTGGCAGCCTGCTGTAGAATCCACGATCTGGTCGATTCGTGGGAGAGGAAAATTATCCTTGGGGCAATGCTTATTTAATGACGTGTAGTCGATGCACACCCGAAGGATATCCGTGTTCTTTTTGGGGACCAACACCGGGTTTGCTAACCAAGTGGATATCTTGATCTCCCTGATGAATTTCGCAGCTAGCAATCTGTTTACTTCTTCTCCAAGCGCCTTCTGCTTGGGTTCTGAAAATCTTCGCGTGGTCTGTTTGATGGGTTTAGCGTCTGGAAAGACTTCGAGTGAGTGCTCGGCAAACTCCCTGGGTATTCCTGGCATATCTGAGGGTTGCCAGGCGAAAATTTCCCAGTACTCACGGAGGAGTTTGACGAGCGCGCTTTCCTATGCTTGCGAGAGGGTTGTTGAACCCATCGCTGTCTTCGCAGAGTCTGTCGGGTGCACTTGATGCTTTCGGGTGTCGCAGTTGGCGCTAAACTCTAGTTCAGGCGCGTTTTTCTTCGTGAGGGGCATCACGGAGTGATCCGTGGTTTTTGCCAGCTCTTGAAGTTCTTCTTGCATCCCGAAAGATTTTGCGATCTCGTTGAACTCAATGTCGCATTTGTTGGATTTCTGAAAGTCTCCGTCAATGGTGATCACGCCATGTTCGCTAGGTAATTTGAGCTTCAGGTAGGCGTAGTGAGGTACTGCCATGAATCTGGCGAACGCTGTTCGACCCAAGATGGCGTGGTACTGTGAAGGCCAGTCGACAACTTCGAAGTCGAGGAACTCTCTCCTGTAGTTGCTCTGCGTGCCTAGCACAACTTCTAGGTTGATTGTTCCGAGTGGACGGACTGCCTTGCCTGGAACTATCCCGTGGAAGGATGTTTCTGATTCCGGGAGGCCGTCCAAGTTCTTGTTCATCCGACGGAGTGTATCCGCGTAGATAATGTTGAGGCCGCTGCCCCCATCCATGAATACGCGGGCTAAGTCGTAGTTGCCAATTTGTGCCTGGATGACGAGGGCGGCGTGTCCTGGTCGATAAACTCGTGGTGGGTGATCTTTCATCGAGAACGTGATTGGCTGGTCTGCCATTTTCAGGTACTCGGTCTTTGTTGGCGGTGTCTGCACCGCCATGCATAGTTGCCTTGTGTTAGTCTTTTGACCTCTGCGAGAGGGGCATACCTTCTGGATCATTGCAAGTTGTCCTGCCGGGTTCGGATACGCGTTGGCTCCGGCGTTCTGCGGTGGTGCGGGTACTGCGGCTAGCGCCATGTTTGGATTTGTAGGTGGAGGTGGTGGTGGTGGCGGCTGGAATCCTTGGTGCCCTCCTCCTGGAAGCGGCGGGTAATTTTGAGTGGAGGCAGATCTTTTCCTCGCGAGTGCGTGCGAGATGTCATGGAACTTTCGGCAATCCTTAAGCAGGTGTGTTGCCTTAGTTTTGCCCGTGCGCTTATCTGTGAATAGATGTAGCGAGCAGTATGCATCGAGGTCTTCCTCGGGGGATTTTTCTTCAGCCTTTGGTCTCCACTCGCGACTTCCACGGCGACCGGAATCGCGGTTTCGCGTGAATTCCGCGGCGACCAGCTCCTCTCTATCCTCATGATCGTAATATTTTCCTCTTTTTCTTCGACCATGACGGTCGTCATCGTGTGCGGGTGACGATGCTCTTTCGTTGCGCACCGCATCTTCTCCGTTAGCCCATTTTTCGGCTATGATCATTAGCTCTCCAATAGTCTTGGGTGCAGCTCTGCCTAGCTCCTCTCGAAAAGTAGTTCTTCTGGCGCCTTTTGCAAAGGCTTCGATCGCTACTTCTTCTGAGATAGTTCCCGCGGTATTCCTGAGCGTGGTCCATCGCTGGATGTACTCGCGTGTGGACTCGCCACTCTTCTGCTTGCATGCTCGTAGTTCTTCGATGCTAGCTGGCCTCTTGTAAGTCGACTGGAAATTTTTGCAAAAATCGCGGTGCAAATCATCCCACGATGCGTAGCAAGATTTTGGTCTTCTTTCCAGCCAACTGCGGGCCGCGCCGGTAAGATGCAAATTGAGGTGTTGCATAGTCGTGTTCTTGTTCCCACGTTGGCATTTTACTGCCGTGAGGTAGTCGCTTAGCCACTGAGAGGGCTCGAGTGAGCCGTCGTACTTCGTCACCTCCGTGCTGAGCTTGAACCTTTTGGGTAGAGGTGCTTCGCGGATGCTGCGAGCGAAACAGAGTGCTCCGCAGGTTTCGTCATCCGAGGAGCCGGACGAAGAGCGATCGCGATATCGCGAAGCCCTTGCCTTATCCACCCTTTTTTGAGCGAGATCTGATCGCGCGTCGTATTCTGGCCGGTCGCGGTCGTCATCTTTCCTTGGTTCCTTGCTTCGTTTTCTCGAGCGGCTGCTATGGTGCCGCGAGCTTCTGTTTCTCGGGCTATCTTCACTGCTGCTTCGACTGTCGTCGCGGCGTCTAGCTTCTTTTCCTCGACCGCGGCGCGGTGAATTATCCTTCCTTGGTGAAGAGCTTCTGTGCCTGCGGGGCGTTTCTTTATCTTTCTCTTTCTCCCGTCGCTCCTTCTCCTGCTACTCCTCGGCCTTCTTGCGATCGTGAGAGGCGAGCCTTGCGGCCGCCAGTCCGAGTCCTTTTCGTATTTGTTTGTATTGCTCTGCCCGAGGGTCGCTTTCCGTCGGTTGGTTCATCTGCATGTAGTTTGCCGCGGCTAGAACCGCAGCAGCGGGGGTTTGCGGGTACACGTTGCCGTCGTCGTCGACTCGCATGAGAGAAGGAGTGATTGATCTGTTTGTTTCGGGTATGGATTCATCGTTCCTGGATGTGGATGTGTGTCCCTTCCTCGCGGGTCGGGTTTCGACCGAGGATGTTACGGACAGCCCAGCTCGTCTTTGGCTTGATTCGTCCGCCGCTTTTCTTCGGCGGGCCAGATCTACCCGAGCATCTTTGATAATCGTGGCTGCTCTCACTAGGTGATAATGGTAGGCAACCATGTGTAACATCCCAAATTTGCTAACAAAAGTGTGTGGTGTTGTGTTCATATCATACATGCATGAAACCACAAATTTAAACCATGTTTTAACCAATTTAAATTGTGAATTTAAATGGTTTAAGAAAGTCCCACAAAAAGTACGTCTTTTGGTTCCCAAAAATTTGTGTTGGAAAATAATTCAAATACCTCAAAGAAAAACATGGCAAGGTTGGAAATTTTGTGAGGTTTTCAAAATATATTTTTGCCAATTTTTATCTTCACAAAAAGGCCCTCAAATTTTAGTTTTCTGTTCTGTTTTGTAATGGAAAAGGACTAGACTGTAAAACTCAAAACAATTAGGGGGTTTTTGCAAAATCGTCATCTTCAACCTCTGCCAGTAGGAGCTGCTCTGTGCCGCTGCACCGGCCGTCGATCCCGCGAGGGGATCCCCACCGTTGTCGTTTCCTGCGAGGAGGATAAGGACCGGGCGCTCTCCCTCCCTCTCGAGCTTCCTCCTCTCCTCTGTACCTTCATACCGAGAACCAAACCCTAGCCCTTCTCTGTACCGTCGCCACCGGCGAATCGCCGTCTACTCCGGCCATCTCCGGCCCAACAGAAAGCACCAGGAGGAGTGCCTCGTCCACCTTTACCCCCCCTCCAACCTCGCTTGCCGGGAAGCCTCCATCCGCCGGGATTTCGCGCCACCGTCCGCCATGGCCGCCGGCCTCCTCCGCGTGGCGCCATCGATGGAGGCCCCCTCGAGCCTATCCGTCCCCTCCATTAGCTTCCTGGTGAGCTAACGGTCCTCATGGACCCCTCCGTTTCCTCTCTCTCCCTCTAGAACTCCCGGTCGCCGTGCAACTATGGCCGCCGCCGCGCCGTCGCTTGCCGGCGAGGTTTCCGGTGACCTCTTGGCTCACCGGCGCCACCCCTGGGCTTCCCTCGAGCCCCTCTCCCTCGTGGTGTGCTCGGATTCGCGAATTGCGCGCGAATTCGATGGATTTCGAGTGCACCCGTGAGGAGCAGAGTAGGATGATGCCACCCTTGTGTCACGCTGATGTCAGCATGGGTTTTCTAAGTTTTAAAAGGAATAAAAATATGCCACGTGGGCCCCACCTGTATTTAAATTACAGAAAATGAATAAAATTTGCATAATTAATAACTTTATTTCTGTACCTCAGAAAAATATGGAAAAATATTTAAAATGTTCAGAAAATTATTCTCTACCTAAATATGTCACTTTCATACATGTTTGCCAAAGCTGAAAATTGAACACTATTTGAATTTAATTAATTCATTTAAATTAGAGAAAAAAAGTTTTTATTCAATAAAATTAGAAAATTAAAAGTTATATACCAAATTGCTCAAAATGACAAATGCAACCTATTTATGATGTTTTCAAACCAATTTGAGCAACTAAAATGGTACTCACCTTCATAATCGGCCGAAACCCCCTCCGGGGTCTATTTCGGACTAATTCAGTAAAAATGCTTAACTGCCATACGAATTCTAGCAACCCAACGGACATGTTTAGTGCTTTATTTCAGTGCATTAATCTGCTCATGCATACATATTGCGCATTGCATCGATGCCATGTGTTGATTGTTATTTCTCTTTCGGTGTTTGTTTCCCCCTCGGTAGAACGTGACTCCGAAGAGAAGGCCAGCAATCCAACGACGAATACTTGGTCTTAACCGACAAGTCAAGCACTTATTCCTGAAGTCTCTATCTGGTTTTCTTATAACCAAGGCAAGCATAACCTCTTATCTGCTCATATATGGTTTCAACGTGTTTTGAATCTCGTACTTTGCATTCGGTTCCAAACTATTTGATGTCAGTAGATAGAGTTCTCCTATATACTGCATAACCTAGATATCATGTTCCACTGCTCCTAGCGGCTATAGGTTTGCTTGTGCGCGCTCCGCTAAACCCTGTGAGTCTTGCTTAGCCATGCCTAGTCGTGATCTGATCCATCCGGTTGATGAATCTGGTCAAATGCGTGAATCTATTATGTCAGGTTGTTGTGATTTAATTTATCTTTGATAACTTGATTAAACAACGGCATGGATGTGAGGCCACAATGGGTTGTGGCGTTTTGTCCTGTTCATGTCCCTAGGAGCGAGTTCTCGCCTTCGAAGCCAAGACTGAGCGTGCAACCACACGCGGGGCCTAACAGACCGCGCTCGACCAACTAACTTGTTTGGCCACGTCCATGAGTCACGTAGTTTGATCTTTCCATCTGCGTGTGAGTCAGAAAACGATTTGAAGAAAACTTAGGGCGTGACCGGGACAAGTGATGGACGTACTCGGATCTTGATCCCGACTCACAGAACAGGTGCCGTCAGGAGGTGGCCAACTCCCTGTTGACGGGGTGGCCCTGTTTGGGTTGACTCATGGATAGGGTCGAGCAAGGTAAAGGTCGTGGCCAGCCACCCTCTGTCGCGCTCCATGGACGAGCGTACATGTGGCGTTAAGAGTCGGATGGTACATGTGGGTAAAGTGTACCCCCTGCAGGGATAAATCTCCTCGAGAAGCCGTGTCCACGGTTACGGACGACTTGGCAACGGATTCTGTGATCATAGATAACTTCAACGGAATGACTAAAACTTGTCAACCATGATTGAAGGGTGCCTCCTCGGAGATGCCGAGAGGGGTGATCCTTGTAGCATGAGATAGTGTGGGAATGAGAAAGACTTGGTGGAATACAAGAAGATGATGATCTCAGTAGTTGAGTACCTTTCTCATCTGTTTTGAAAACACTCTCCGAGACGTGCTATTCTTCCTCAACTTGCAAAACAAAGATTGCTTTACGCAAATCAGCCTTCATGAAACCCTTTTCAAACTAGCAGATATATAATAGGTTAATTAAGTCTTGTTGAGTACCTCCCGTACTCAGGTTTGCTTAATGTTGGTTCTGGAGAAGAACTCCATCGGTGGTGATTCAACGTGGACATCGACGAATAGTTCGGGGTTCCCAGGTAGCAGACTGGAATCTATGGGCTGGGACGTCGCCTTATGTTGCGGCCTCTTAGGCCTTTTTGATTCTTGTTGATTAGCAACATAATTTGCCTTCCGTTGTCTGATGTAATGTTGGGTCATGTGACCTCTGTTTGTAAGCTATACTCTAGTAACACCTGTTTATTAAAGCTTCATGTTTAGAGTACTGCTTTGATCGGTTGTTGGGTTCGAGCTCATTGTTATACAGTTTTGGCTATGCCTGCATAGTTGTCGCAGTCGAGGGGTTGTGGAGCCGATGATCCATGTCCGAGCCCGCCTGTCGATGTGATCGGCCTGGGGCGAGGTAACCCTCGATTGTTGTTGCACTTTCCGGACACATAGCATCTCTGTATAGCTTTGGTCCCGTTTCCTTCAGTTTCATTCGAATTCGTGGACGCTTTGATATGCATAGTTGGTTATGACTAGCATGGATACAAGGAGTAGTAGACTGGGGATCCGGACTACGTGCCAATGAATCCAGTCTGCCTGTCGTTGTTTGTTGCGGCCGGGGCTGGTAACCCTGAAGCCCTTGTGAGTCCATGGCTAGGAGCACATAACAGTATGTATATCTCTGGGTCCGGGGTCGTGACACCATGTCTTCGTGTGAGGATCCGGCTGCGGGTGGCTTGCTTGTTCGCATAGCCTCCTTTGCTCGTTTCCAGGATTCCCGCGAGACGCCGATTATGTTGCGCTCTGTCGCGCTGTGTTCTATTTCCGAGACTTGTTCCGATCCTGCCATGCAGACTTGAGCTAGTCGAAACTCGTGCGTCCTAGGCGTAGGTCGAAGGTTTCCTTGAATTCTTGATGGTTCCTCTGTCGAGAGGGTGTGATAGTCGTTGGCGTTGAAGCGGATGGACTCGCCACTTTTCTCCAGGTGACGGCGTGAGTCGACAGCTCCAGGTTCAGTTTCCGATTCATCCGAGAAGTGGAGGATCCCGTCCCTGTTCGTCACGAATTTGAGGCTCCCGAACGTCAGGGTGACGCTCTCCTCCAGATCTTCAAATACCGGGCGCGATTCCGGCGAGTGCGGTGTGACCACGACAGATCCGATCCGTACAGGATTGTTCGGAGTCGTAGTTGTCGGTTTCCAACGGGAGTTGGTTGTCGATGAAGCCGAAGATGCCGGTGATCCAGCGTCCGCCGTTCCCACAGACGGCGCCAATTGTCGAATCCCTGACTCAACAAATCCCTTCGGTGAACCTATCGGGTTTCGATTAGGAGAACCCATGAGCGCTGGTGGAATCGTCGGCTAGACAGGGGGCGAGATTTACCCAGGTTCGGGGCCCTCGTAGAGGTAAAACCCTTACTCCTGCCTCTTGTCGATCTGTATTGATGATTAGATCGGTTACAAAGGTGGTGCTCAAATCGAGAGTAGGTCTCGAGTTCAAGGCTTTAGGTCGTGCGGTGTAACACCTGGGGTGTTACCTTTGGTAGAAAGTGTTTGTTTTCTTTCTGCTTTGCATCACCTGCATCATATTGCATTGCACCATGTTTGCATCACAACTGAATAATTCAAATCCAATCAATGCTACTTGTCATATTTCAATATGGGTTTAAAGATTAAAATTTGGCAAACAAATTAAATTCAATAATGTTTGTTTAATTGCTTGAGCTTATTAACTAGAATTTGCTTATTTCCAAAATTCCCAAATCAAACATTATTTGAAATCCAACTAACCACTTAAAAATCAAACTAATATTTCCAATTTTGAAATTATTAACTAACATTTGCTTTTAATTATTGTTTTGCAACTTAATGAAATTAATTATCAAATAAAAACCCCAACCTCTATTTGGAATTCAAATAACAAATTAGAAATCAAATTAATACTCTAAATTTTGAAGTTAATGTTAACATTACTTTTAATTGATGTTTTGCAAATTAACAAAATTTATTTATAAAATAAAAAGAAAACCCTAACCCTTTTCTATCTCTCTCTCCCTTTTATCCTTTACAAAAAAAAAATCAGAAGGAAAAAAAATAACAAAGGAGAGGGCAGCCCACCCCATCCCTTTTTTTTTCTTCCCCAAGCCCAATTACTTCCAGCCCGGTACCCTTCATCCTTGTCGTCTTCCTCCTCCCACGTCACCTTCCCTGTACGATCATCAGCAGCACCATCCGATCCCCTCTCCCCCTCTACGATGACTGCCGTACCATGCTCCTCCCTCCTTAAAACCTACACCTCCCCCCTCTGCTAGCCTAGTCCTAACCCTAGCGCCGCCAGTTCCTCCTCTCCCTTCCACCTACCTTCTGTTCTTCTGAACCTCGACCACACCGAACACTCGCCGTCAGAACCTGCCTCCCGTCGCCCCCACCGCCATGGTCGCCTCGAGGATGCACCGCGGTCGGGAATGGAACCGCGGCGATCCCCTCTACCGCCTCGCCCCTTCGCCGTCTGCTGGAAGTCCCTGTGGTGGCCGCGCCGTCGCCGGCAAGACCTCGCCGCGGCTGCCATCGACAGCGCCTCCTCGACCTGAACCCGGTGAGCACCCATCCCCTTCCGTCCTCCTCCCTTTCCCCGCAGTCGCACCGCACTCACGGTCACCACCGCGCACTGCAAGCACACGCGCACATCGCCAGCACCCACCCCGTCGTGCACCACCGGAGAACCGCCGTCGATCGGTGCTGCTGTTCCGTCAGGTTCAGTTCGCTATAAAATTCAGTTACAGCCGCAGTGTACACTACTTCTTTCGTCAGACTCACATCCCAACAGCAACGAAGCAGTAGCGCATTGGTAGGCACCCTAGCGCGCACTCCCCAGGTCCCGGGATCGATCCCCGCGGCCGCAAGGGCCATTCTTTTTCGCGAATATCTCCGCGCGCCCAGGCCCACCCGTCATACTCCCTACCGCCACGCACTGCTCACCCGCGCCAGTCAGCGTTGCGTGGCCCTCGGGCCCGCGCGTCAGCGGCAGGGGCTGACTGCAGCCCGGTGAGAAAAGGACCAGATCCATATCTAGATCTGGAAATTGCACCGAGGCCCCTGTCCTTCCTCTGATTAGCACAGAGCCCCTCCGTTTCTGTTTTTCTTTCACATTCCAGCCCCTGTTCTATTTACAGAAATAACCCTAAAATTCAAATGGCTATAATTTCTAATTCATAAATCCAAATAATACAAACTTTATATGTATTCCACTCCAAATTTCCTGAACTTTTCAAATATGCTTTTTGTTTTCTGTTTTGATTATTTGAAATACACTCAAATTTCAAATTCAAACAATTCTTTTCCAATTTGGTTAATTCCATAATTAATTCATACTTAATTCAATTAACTCAAAATAAAATATGTTTTCAGTCCAAATTCAATGTACTTTCTCTTTATCAACTTTGTTTTGCAATTTGGGCAATTAAAATTAATGTTATTTAATAATCCTTAAACATGACCAATTAAATGGCATAATTAATAACTTTCAAATGTTTGCTCCAAATTAAATACTCAAAACATGAATTTCATCCAAAATCACATGCCACACTTGAATATCAACTTTGTTTTCTGGTTTGCAACAATTAATTTGAATAATTGTTTCATCTCTTATTTAATGCAATTAAATTGGTAACATGCTTAATTAAATCATTTGAAATTGTTTCCCAACAAATAAAATATGTTTTCCATGCCATTTTGAACCACCTTTTCAAATATAAGTTTTTTTCATGATTTGAATAATTTAAATTGCTTAAATTATTTAAACCTTGTTTAAATCATTTAAATTTGCTAAAATCATAACTTGCTCAAAATAAATTATTTTTGAACATGCAAAATATGTTTTCAACCCATCAAAGTATTAACCTTTTCAAATATGAATTTGAATTTATGTTTTGAACAAATAAAATTCAAATAATATTCAAACTTGAATTAAATTCAATTAAAACTTGTTTAATCTTGTTTAATTCATAATTAAATCATTGTAATTCCTTTTTCAATAATTGAAACATGTAATCCACCTAAAATTTTGTGTTCTAATCCAATATGAACTTTGTTATCTGTTTTGAACAATTTAACTTGATGAAAACAACCAAATGCTTGTGTGGCACCTTTAAGTAACCAAAATTCCCAACACTTAATAAGTGAATTTCAAAATGGGTAAACCTTATTTCCAATTGGTTCTATTGTTGTTATTTTTCTGTTTTCATCATCCATGCATCATACTAATCCACCTTCACCTGATGATTAGTTGGAAAACAATTGTTTCAACCATAATTCATGGGCTTTTCATATGCAACTCAAATTGCATATGGGTCCATTTAAATCTGTTTATCTTGTCAACTAGTTTACCTTGCTGCATCTTTAAACTTGTCGTGCATCCATATCTTGATCATGCTGGATCTTTTGCCGTAGTAGTAATTGTTGCATCCGGTGTTTGTTCGAGGTTCATTGCTTCTTCCCGGATAGGACGTTGAGATGATGTGAGCAACGACAAGTTCTGCTACCTTGCGGGATCTCAGGCAAGTATACTCACTTGCTGCCAAATGGCTGCCTTTCATCACTTGCTACCGATTCTTTCCGTTGTTCTTATTCTAGCCTGTTGATACGATGCTTGTGTCTCGATCCTATTATATGTTTACCTTGCAGCCCTGATATAGCCTTTCCTTCCACTTCCTATTAACTGTTGATTGTTTACCTCGTTGGCCTTCGTGTCGTAGCTGCATGCTTAGGGTTGCTTGCTCGAGTCTGTTGTCGGTTACTTCTTTTACTATCTTTATTATCGTTCTGGGGGCTCGATGTTAATCAATCAATCCTGTTAATGCTAATGGTAATACTAATTTGATGATAAGGCACCGGCAGGAGGCCCTTTGTGGTTTTGAGGCCTGCTAGTGTCGACCCTAATAGGAAAAGGGTCTTGTCTACTGATCCATGATGAGCGCACTACCCGCATGTGGGAAGCGAGTATGGGCGCCCCCCTCAATTTGACTCGATTCGCATCTCGTCCAAATCGCCTCATTTAGTTCGGGGTTTCCATTTGCTGCATGCATGATCTTGCGAGCCCTTGGTACCCGGGTGGAACTTTCGTAGTCGGCATATAGGGGGACACGTTCTTAGAGTGCTATGAGGGTCCATTTTCTTCTGGGCTCGATTAGCCGTGCGCCCAAGGTGCTTTGGGCTTGATGCGAAGAAGAGTTGAGTTGTGTTGAGTACCTCGCTTGGTGGGTTGATCCCCCGTCTGGCGGGTTATTCTTACGTGTACGGCCAAATTGGTGCAACCCTGCAGGGATAATCTTCTCGAGAAGCCGTGTTTTCCGCGGTTATGGATTACTTGGTGAAAGTACTGGCTAACAAGTACTCAGGACAACTTAAACCTAATGATTAACAATCTTACACCCAATGATTAACAACTTGACTAGTAATAGGCTTATTGACACAATAATCTGAACCATCATTAATCCAACTGTGTGAGTTATCCTCGGATTGCTTCTTCGGATAAGGGGCGAGATCCAGGATGGGTTTGTTTGAAGTTATCTTTCAGTTGGTTACCATACTCGATCTTATCTTCTTCTGTTAGCCGGAACTCGTAGTATATCTCTGTAGTTGGTTAGAGCAGCCCGCTGCCGCTTCTTTGCAATAACCCCTTCCTTTCCGTTGTACCCAAAGTATTTGTATCTTGTGATGACTGGCTACGCCGGTATCTTGTGAGTATGGTTTATCCCCTTGCCAGTACTTAACCGTACTGACCCACGAATCTTTTTCGTGGCTGCATATTCAATATTGCAGTCAACAGGTTGAAATCTGACGACGTTAGCTTTGGAATCCCTCTGGCTTGGCCTGGGCAGGGATTGGACGCTCTCGGTTATCTTCAGGACTCTTAGTCCAATTTTGATCTTGTCCGCAGCCGGACACTTTGTTGTTTCTTCCGCTGTTATTTGAATCTTTGTATTGTATCAGTTGTATCTTTGGCTCGTTTGAGTCTTCTTGTATATATCTTTTCTGTTGTTGTTGTGGATTATTCGTGAACTGTTGTAATGTTATCACAAGTGGCAACCTGGAATCGGTTATTATGTGGATTTTGGCGGGAATGCTGAAATCTGCATAGTGCCCGATCTCGGGGCGTCACAAATGGTATCAGAGCCTCGGTTCCGATTCCCGAGATTGTTTCGATACGAATGGTTATCGAAGCAACGGGTCTGCAAAGCCTGTAGGATAACCTCGCTAACGGTCGATGTTTCTAGAGTGTCAACAAAACTATTTCTGCTAAACTAGTTTGGAAAAGCATCTCAATAGGATTCTTGTTTTCTCCTTATCTCTATTCTATTTCTCCTTCTATCTCATTTGTTTTGGAGTCTACTCTCGTACTCAATCTTTCAAAGTGTTAGGATCCTACGTGGGTGGACGTTTTCTGAGCCTTTAACCTAATAGGTTCGATCATCGGAAGATTTCTGGTGGAAGAACATCGTCATCACTCCGCGCAAGAACCCCTTGTTAGTGGTGTCGAGAAGCCCTTGTTAGTGGTGTCGAGGAGATCAACTGGAAGCACGAAGAATCGATAGTCGAACTTCTTTCCCCTCCCGGGTTAGCAGGTGGATTGCGAGGGCGCAATCCCTTGTTAGTGGTGTCGTCTGTAACACCTGGGGTGTTACCTTTGGTAGAAAGTGTTTGTTTTCTTTCTGCTTTGCATCACCTGCATCATATTGCATTGCACCATGTTTGCATCACAACTGAATAATTCAAATCCAATCAATGCTACTTGTCATATTTCAATATGGGTTTAAAGATTAAAATTTGGCAAACAAATTAAATTCAATAATGTTTGTATAATTGCTTGAGCTTATTAACTAGAATTTGCTTATTTCCAAAATTCCCAAATCAAACATTATTCGAAATCCAACTAACCACTTAAAAATCAAACTAATATTTCCAATTTTGAAATCATTAACTAACATTTTCTTTTAATTATTGTTTTGAAACTTAATGAAATTAATTATCAAATAAAAACCCCAACCTCTATTTGGAATTCAAATAACAAATTAGAAATCAAATTAATACTCTAAATTTTGAAGTTAATGTTAACATTACTTTTAATTGATGTTTTGCAAATTAACAAAATTTATTTATAAAATAAAAAGAAAACCCTAACCCTTTTCTATCTCTCTCTCCCTTTTATCCTTTACAAAAAAAAATCAAAAGGAAAAAAAATAACAAAGGAGAGGGCAGCCCACCCCATCCCCTTTTTTTTTCTTCCCCAAGCCCAATTACTTCCAGCCCGGTACCCTTCATCCTTGTCGTCTTCCTCCTCCCACGTCACCCTCCCTGTACGATCATCAGCAGCACCATCCGATCCCCTCTCCCCCTCTACGATCACTACCGTACGATGCTCCTCCCTCCTTAAAACCTACACATCCCCCCTCTGCTCGCCTAGTCCTAACCCTAGCGCCGCCAGTTCCTCCTCTCCCTTCCACCTACCTTCTGTTCTTCTGAACCTCGACCACACCGAACACTCGCCGTCAGAACCTGCCTCCCGTCGCCCCCACCGCCATGGTCGCCTCGAGGATGCACCGCGGCCGGGAATGGAACCGCGGCGATCCCCTCTACCGCCTCGCCCCTTTGCCGTCTGCTGGAAGTCCCTGTGGTGGCCGCGCCGTCGCCGGCAAGACCTCGCCGCGGCTGCCATCGACAGCGCCTCCTCGACCTGAACCCGGTGAGCACCCATCCCCTTCCGTCCTCCTCCCTTTCCCCGCAGTTGCACCGCACTCACGGTCACCACCGCGCACTGCAAGCACACGCGCACATCGCCAGCACCCACCCCGTCGTGCACCACCCGAGAACCGCCGTCCATCGGTGCTGCTGTTCCGTCAGGTTCAGTTCGCTGCAAAATTCAGTTACAGCCGCAGTGTACACTACTTCTTTCGTCGGACTCACATCCCAACAGCAACGAAGCAGTAGCGCATTGGTAGGCACCCTAGCGCGCACTCCCCAGGTCCCGGGATCGATCCCCGCGGCCGCAAGGGCCATTCTTTTTCGCGAATATCTCCGCGCGCCCAGGCCCACCCGTCATACTCCCTACCGCCACGCACTGCTCACCCGCGCCAGTCAGCGCTGCGTGGCCCTCGGGCCCGCGCGTCAGCGGCAGGGGCTGACTGCAGCCCGGTGAGAAAAGGACCAGATCCATATCTGGATCTGGAAATTGCACCGAGGCCCCTGTCCTTCCTCTGATTAGCACAGAGCCCCTCCGTTTCTGTTTTTCTTTCACATTCCAGCCCCTGTTCTATTTACAGAAATAACCCTAAAATTCAAATGGCTATAATTTCTAATTCATAAATCCAAATAATACAAACTTTATATGTATTCCACTCCAAATTTCCTGAACTTTTCAAATATGCTTTTTGTTTTCTGTTTTGATTATTTCAAATACACTCAAATTTCAAATTCAAACAATTCTTTTCCAATTTGGTTAATTCCATAATTAATTCATACTTAATTCAATTAACTCAAAATAAAATATGTTTTCAGTCCAAATTCAATGTACTTTCTGTTTATCAACTTTGTTTTGCAATTTGGGCAATTAAAATTAATGTTATTTAATAATCCTTAAACATGACCAATTAAATGGCATAATTAATAACTTTCAAATGTTTGCTCCAAATTAAATACTCAAAACATGAATTTCATCCAAAATCACATGCCACACTTGAATATCAACTTTGTTTTCTGGTTTGCAACAATTAATTTGAATAATTGTTTCATCTCTTATTTAATGCAATTAAATTGGTAACATGCTTAATTAAATCATTTGAAATTGTTTCCCAACAAATAAAATATGTTTTCCATGCCATTTTGAACCACCTTTTCAAATATAAATTTTGTTTCATGATTTGAATAATTTAAATTGCTTAAATAATTTAAACCTTGTTTAAATCATTTAAATTCGCTAAAATCATAACTTGCTCAAAATAAATTATTTTTGAACATGCAAAATATGTTTTCAAACCATCAAAGTATTAACCTTTTCAAATATGAATTTGAATTTATGTTTTGAACAAATAAAATTCAAATAATATTCAAACTTGAATTAAATTCAATTAAAACTTTTTTAATCTTGTTTAATTCATAATTAAATCATTGTAATTCCTTTTTCAATAATTGAAACATGTAATCCACCTAAAATTTTGTGTTCTAATCCAATATGAACTTTGTTATCTGTTTTGAACAATTTAACTTGATGAAAACAACCAAATGCTTGTGTGGCACCTTTAAGTAACCAAAATTCCCAACACTTAATAAGTGAATTTCGAAATGGGTAAACCTTATTTCCAATTGGTTCTATTGTTGTTATTTTTCTGTTTTCATCATCCATGCATCATACTAATCCACCTTCACCTGATGATTAGTTGGAAAACAATTGTTTCAACCATAATTCATGGGCTTTTCATATGCAACTCAAATTGCATATGGGTCCATTTAAATCTGTTTATCTTGTCAACTAGTTTACCTTGCTGCATCTTTAAACTTGTCGTGCATCCATATCTTGATCATGTTGGATCTTTTGCCGTAGTAGTAATTGTTGCATCCGGTGTTTGTTCGAGGTTCATTGCTTCTTCCCGGATAGGACGTTGAGATGATGTGAGCAACGACAAGTTCTGCTACCTTGCGGGATCTCAGGCAAGTATACTCACTTGTTGCCAAATGGCTGCCTTTCATCACTTGTTACCGATTCTTTCCGTTGTTCTTATTCTAGCCTGTTGATACGATGCTTGTGTCTCGATCCTATTATATGTTTACCTTGCAGCCCTGATATAGCCTTTCCTTCCACTTCCTATTAACTGTTAATTGTTTACCTCGTTGGCCTTCGTGTCGTAGCTGCATGCTTAGGGTTGCTTGCTCGAGTCTGTTGTCGGTTACTTCTTTTACTATCTTTATTATCGTTCTGGGGGCTCGATGTTAATCAATCAATCCTGTTAATGCTAATGGTAATACTAATTTGATGATAAGGCACCGGCAGGAGGCCCTTTGTGGTTTTGAGGCCTGCTAGTGTCGACCCTAATAGGAAAAGGGTCTTGTCTACTGATCCATGATGAGCGCACTACCCGCATGTGGGAAGCGAGTATGGGCGCCCCCCTCAATTTGACTCGATTCGCATCTCGTCCAAATCGCCTCATTTAGTTCGGGTTTTCCATTTGCTGCATGCATGATCTTGCGAGCCCTTGGTACCCGGGTGGAACTTTCGTAGTCGGCATATAGGGGGACACGTTCTTAGAGTGCTATGAGGGTCCATTTTCTTCTGGGCTCGATTAGCCGCGCGCCCAAGGTGCTTTGGGCTTGATGCGAAGAAGAGTTGAGTTGTGTTGAGTACCTCGCTTGGTGGGTTGATCCCCCGTCTGGCGGGTTATTCTTACGTGTACGGCCAAATTGGTGCAACCCTGCAGGGATAATCTTCTCGAGAAGCCGTGTTTTCCGCGGTTATGGATTACTTGGTGAAAGTACTGGCTAACAAGTACTCAGGACAACTTAAACCTAATGATTAACAATCTTACACCCAATGATTAACAACTTGACTAGTAATAGGCTTATTGACACAATAATCTGAACCATCATTAATCCAACTGTGTGAGTTATCCTCGGATTGCTTCTTCGGATAATGGGCGAGATCCAGGATGGGTTTGTTTGAAGTTATCTTTCAGTTGGTTACCATACTCGATCTTATCTTCTTCTGTTAGCCGGAACTCGTAGTATATCTCTGTAGTTGGTTAGAGCAGCCCGCTGCCGCTTCTTTGCAATAACCCCTTCCTTTCCGTTGTACCCAAAGTATTTGTATCTTGTGATGACTGGCTACGCCGGTATCTTGTGAGTATGGTTTATCCCCTTGCCAGTACTTAACCGTACTGACCCACGAATCTTTTTCGTGGCTGCATATTCAATATTGCAGTCAACAGGTTGAAGTCTGACGATGTTAGCTTGGGAATCCCTCCGGTTTGGCCTGGGCAGGGATTGGACGCTCTCGGTTATCTTCAGGACTCTTAGTCCAATTAGGATCTTGTCCGTAGCCGGACACTTTGTTGTTTCTTCCGCTGTTATTTGGATCTTTGTATTGTATCAGTTGTATCTTTGGCTCGTTTGAGTCTTCTTGTATATATCTTTTCTGTTGTTGTTGTGGATTATTCGTGAACTGTTGTAATGTTATCACAAGTGGCAACCTGGAATCGGTTATTATGTGGATTTTGGCGGGAATGCTGAAATCTGCATAGTGCCCGATCTCGGGGCGTCACATGCGGTATTGCTTGGTCCTCTCCCGGGGGGCTCTCCTGGCCTTATATAGGTGGCTAGGTCTCGAATCCTACCCGGAGAGGACTCGAACCCTAACTATGTCGGTTACATGTTTCCTATCTTAACCCGCAAGTTAGAGCGGGTGGGCTTCACGCGGGCCTTCTGGAGCATTCCAAGGGCTCCTCTTCTTGGGCCTTAACCTTGGGCCTGAGAGGGGGTGTCCTTATCCGCAGGGTCTAGGATCTATATCTTCGTCACCAGATGTCTACCGTTCTTGACGAAAGGCCGTTAATCCAGTCTTTGGCTCCATCCAAAAACATTAGGGGCAAAAACTTCACCGCTTCTTGGTTTGTCCCTTTGTTGATTTGAACGGCAGTATAGTAGTCAGAGAGCCGTGTATCCTGGTTTGTACTTTCGGTATACTTTTGATAAGTTGGCCCAACTTTGGCAAAGCCAGAATGTAGACTGATTTTCTGGATCGTGTGTGACGAAGGGATGGATCTTAGACCCTGCGGGTAAGGACACCCTGTCTCAGGCCCAAGGTTAAGGCCCAAGAAGGGAAGCCCTTGGAGTATTCTGGAAGGCCCACATGAAGCCCACCCGCAATGCCTTGCGGGCTAAGTTAGGAAACTTGTAAACGACATAGGGTTAGAGTTCGAGTCCTCTCCGGGTAGGGTTTGAGACCTGGCCACCTATATAAGGCCAGGAGAACCACCGGAAGAGGACCAAGCAATACCGCACCACCAAAGCCTTGAGCTCGAGATCGTACTCTCGACTTGAGCAACCACCATTGTAACCGATCTATTCGATAATACAGATCGACAGAGGCAGGAGTAAGGGTTTTACCTCTACGAGGGCCCCGAACTTGGGTAAATCGTGCCCCTGTCTAGCCGACGATTATCACCAGCGTTCATGGGTTCTCCTATTCAAAACCCTATGGGTTCACCCGAGGGATTTGTTGAGTCACAGATTCGACAATTGGCGCCGTCTGTGGGAACGGCGGGCGCTGGATCTCCGGCATCTTCGGCTTCATCGACAACCAACTCACGTTGGAAACCTTCGACTACGGCTCCGACCAATCCTATCCGGATCGGATCTGTCGTGGTCACCCCTCACTCGCCGGAATCACGCCCGGTATTCAGCGATCTGGAAAGGAGCATCACCTTGACGTTCGGAAGCTTGAAGTTCGTGACCAACAGGGACGGGATCCTCCACTTACCTGAAGAATCAAGATCCGAGTCAGAAGCCGTCGACTCGCGCCCTCATCTGGAGAAAAGTGGCGAGTCCGTCCGCTTCAACACCAACGACTACCATACCCTCTCGACAGAGGAACCTTCCTGATTCCAGAAAGCTTTCCGAGCTACGCCTAGGATGCACGAGCCACGACTGGCTCAAGTCTGCATGGCAGGATAAAGATGTTTCCACCATAGAATCCCATTGCCTCTACAATTAATCCGATAAAGATGTTTGCAGATCCAATCGGTAAAATGCATGCACTTACCAGATGATTTCGTGCTGGCATGTACGATCCGTTGTCGAGGAAGCGCCCGACATCGTTGTCGAATTCCAAGCTTCTGACAGTTATGGTACTGCCGATTCCGCCGAGTATCCCCGATCGAAACATAACGCCTGACGTCGCTGTCCCCATGGTGGGCGCCAACTGTAGAGACATCATAATAGAGTTCATAGACGGGGGTACCATGAGACTACTGATAGAGACGTGGGGGGAACGTGGTAGTATGACGACCAAGGACACCAAAGTTTATCCAGGTTCGGTACGTCGCAACTAGGCGGCGTTCCTACTCCTGCAATCTCACTAAATCAGGGATGAAGCCTGAAGTATACAAAGTACAATGTGAGTTGATTTACCTACTCGATGAGTATCAACTTCTCGGCGAGTTGGCTTATAGCTAATTGTATGTATCTTTCTTCTCTCCCGTCTGGCTTTATATAGATAGTCGGGTTAGGGCTTACAGAAAGGAAACCTAGAAGACTACGGTAAATTTCTAACTTGGAAAGCAGGAATCCTCCTTCTACTCCAAGACGTACCACGTGGGCCATGTTCCGGGTTCTTCTAGAATACGGCTTCCGTGTGTCAGCTTACTGGGCCGCCTAAAGGACCGTAATCCATTACCATTCAGGCCCTGGTAATCCGTCTTTGAGATACTATCAGATATACCCCTAATCAGTATATATCCAACATGTGAGCTGCCTAACATGATCAAGATTATCTATCTGTAATGCTATATGTTGTGTTTGCTGGGATCCGATGAATATTGAATGCTATGTCAAGTTGATTATAGATCTATCTTTTATATGTTATTTGTGATCTTGCATGTTCTCCGTTACTAGTAGATGCTCTAGCCAAGTTGATACTTGTAACTCCAAGAGGGAGTATTTATACTCGATAGTGGGTTCATACCTCCCTTATATTTGTGCTCGAGTGACAGAAACGTAACGGATGGGGGATATGTTGTTGCCATTAGGGAGAAAACAATAATGCTTTATCTAAGGATAATTTTATTGTTTATATTACGCACTTTACTTAATGCAATAATCTGTTGTTTGCAACTTAATACTCAAAGTCTGCTTGAATTATGTTCTGAGGGTGGATTATTAGTCATAGATGCAGTTGGATCACGATCTATGTATCATGTTGTAATGCTCAAATAAATATCATAGTAATAATCGTGTCTTTCATATGCACTATGGTGCAGCCTCTATCTCTGTGTGATGACTAGTGAGATACATTATACAATCTAGAAATTTCTAATTGCTTTATCATTATGATTTCTCTAACAAGATATTCGACAAAATTAAAATAGAAGCGAACACACATGAACATATATACACACACTACAACTAATATAAGTGACACAAATTGATTTTGAATTGTGAAGGCATAGGATTGTTTTGCCCTTTTCGTAATTTAAATCCAATATTATATGGTCTAAGCGGGAACTAGTGGATAGTTTCTCGAGAAAAAATATTTTAAAATTTATTTAGTTGCAATCTAGAAAATGATTCTAATAAAAATAGTGGATTTTTATTTTCCATAATATACCTTAAAATGTATAAGAAAATCATAATCTATCTGACACCATATGCAATGTGCACCCTCACATTTTATGTGTTAAGTTTGATCAACTAATAGACCAATGATATGTGTGAGATGTGGCTGTCATAAAATACAAATCTAGAGCAACTTTCTTATGGAGTAACCTTGACTAGTTGCTATAAAATATGAACCTCAATTTATGTGTAGATCTTTATTATAAGAGGCAACAAGCATCATGATACTAGGAGTATTAATATGCGGTTCATTGTTATAATTGTAATGTAAGGAAACTATTCAAAAATGTAATTTGTTGACTTCAATTACAAATAAGTAAAGAAGTTCAATATAAAATAACTCCTAAATGTTCATATTGAAAATTATAAACGTGCAACATAATTGGAGTATCTTTGCATTAACACAACTATATGAGGGTTATAACCAAACTGAGATTATGGGAACGAAGTAGTCCCAGACAGTATGACAAATAATGAGGGTTCATAATGAGGATACTGGAGGACAAATATGGCCGTATTGATAAAAAAAGGCAGAACTTTTCTAATATTTTTATTAATAAGAATCGGTATAGGATTGAACTTGCAAAAATATTAAAATAAATAATTTCAACGAATTAATAAGTTTATTGAAACTGATTTAAAGAAGAATATGCACGTCAAAAAGTCTAGTAAATTAATTAATTATAAAACCAAATATAGAAACAATATTTACATGCGTGACGGTAATGGTCACCGTTCCAACCCCTCGCTGAGCCATGTTTTTCAACCGTATCTCGAACAGAATGAACTCTTGTGTTGTGCTGCATCGATCGCGAAAAGGGGCACATTGGGAGCTCAACTCTTGCTATCTTGGTTGTTGCCTCTAAGGAGAAAACATGGATCAAGAGAAACAATTAATCATAAATACTATAGTGATTAAAAAACCCTAAAAAATATTTTATCTCTTGGTGTTAACTAGAGTAATAAATATCTGCACGATACATATTAACCCTGATAAGCATGTATACAACTGAACATGGAGATATGTGTTTTCTCTTAAAGAACATTACAGATTTTTTTAACGATGAGAAGTACGACTTGCTCCATACTCCAAATGGTAAACGGTCATGTTTATCACGTGCCAGATAACATTCGGAGGAAGTTCAAGTGATGCCACGTACTCGGTCTAGTAGGCAAAATGTAATTCTAAGGCATCATCTCAACTTCCTCCAAGCTTCGATTTAGAGAGTTTGGGACGGCCTAAGTGTAAACTTTTGGGTTGCTTGATAATGCGTGATATGATGTGAACGACCACTCTTTATGGTTAGATTGTGGGGATTGCCCCTTTCCAACCAAGTTGATGAAACAGAGGCTCGTCTCCCATTAAAGCATCGTTTCACTACATGGTTTTGGAAGCAAATGCTATCCTGATTTTGTGTCCATGACATAAATCTGGTGATCTGGACAATTGAGTATTCAGTCAAAAGTGGACCCGGAAAAAGGAAAAGAACGAAATTTCTATAGCCTTGTTGCTCGTGTTTATATGGCGGAGAATTTCTAAGGAACGGCGCTGGTATTCAACCATTACGCGTCCCGCGCGCACGGATGTCCTTATCATTATGACTTAGGATGAGGAACACAACGGCTCCGAGGTCTAGTGCCCCCTATTTGAAAATTAGTTTTACATGTTGTAATGATATATGCTACAAACATGGAAAATTGCGACGCAAAACTATCTGTATGAGAGACTATGGAAAAATGAGAAAATCTGGTAAAATTTAGAGATTTGAAAATATGCATACTTATATTTACGCTTTTGGCATGTTTGTCGGATACGCCATTGGCTACATGCATGTGCTGTTTAATTTTTTTAAATGTAGATTCGTAAAATATGTTTTTAGAATATATTTATAACAACCGGATCCCTGGACCTCGATCGAGAGAGATCTCCACGCAGTGGAGTGGGCGGGCTCCTTTTTGAAGTTGTAGCTAGGGAGTGTACTTGCAATAGTTGGAAACTGTAAATTACCTTTCTGCTCGGTTTCTGAAAAGTAAAATCCTTCAAACTTGCTATGATACTACAATTCGCATCAAATCCCCTTGACATGTCGGCCGGCCTCGTGCTCACGGCTGAATTTGCAATGACGTGCCGGCGTACGTGGGCTCGTAGAGTACGCTTGGATAGGTGTAACATGGGGCCTAGCTAAATGTAGTGTGGAATTGTTTTCGCTGGGAGATTGATGAGGCATGTCGGGAAAGGCATATGCTGTGGGTTGGAAGGGGGTTCGGGCGTAGAAGCGCTCACACTCCTCAGGCCGGCGCCCGTGCAGTGTACTGCACCCCGATCTACTTCCCGGAGCGGGGTTTAGGGCGTACTAGCTACTGATTGCACCAACACAGGGTGCGCGTACCTAGCCGACCGATGGAGCAGCCATTTTGTCCGGAATAATCCTTGGCGACTAGTCCATGCTGCCGTGGCCCCGTCCCGTCCCGCTCGCGGTGGATCGACATGAGCGGACAGCGACGGCCACCGCACGGGATCAGACCAAGCCGGAGACCACGTCGCGCACCGGCAACGGAGCCACGCGCCCCCGGCCGTTCACCTGTCCTCTGCCGAGCCGCACGCGCTGTTCCCGACTGACTCGTGTCGACCGCTGGCAGCACCGTGCCTATGGGCTATGGCCTCGCCATCGACACGCGCCGGCAGCTTATTGGTCGCGACGAGACAGTGAAAAGCGCGCTGGTCTTTGCGGCGGGCAGGTGTGCGGTTGGGTCGGCTTCGATTCGGTCGGTCTCCACGTAACTGCAATACCCGCCAAATTAACCAACGGCGTGGGCAAGAAAAGCGCGGTCCGATCGAGGGGATAAGTACGTGCGTGCGTGGGCTGGCCGCCGGCCGCGAGATGGATGCAAGTGCGGCCGAATCTTCCCGACGAATGCCGAGCTCGCGATTGCGGTGATGGCGACCCCTCTGCGGTGGTGCTGATTCGATGGCCGTTTCTGCAGCTACACTGACTCTCCATCCATCATTGCGTTGCCTGGTCGTCTCCAGAAACGCAGGGAAAAGGGCTCCTTGTCGACCGGATCGCTAGATCTTTTACCAATTCTATACCGTCTACGTGTTATTCTCACCTCTCTTTTTTTGTGAGATCCGAAAGGCTATTACAAAGATTTCGATCGAGTGCATGGTTGTTGATGCCAACTACGTAAAGATTAACCATTCTAGATCAGGTCTCTAGGATGTGAATCTTCTAAAAAAACGCAACGCCGGCTCCATAAAATTCATTGCGGCGTCTTCTGCTCTCCTCTTCCACGCAAACTTCATTGCGGCGTCCTCTCCTCTTCCATGCTCCTTCTCTTCTCCCCGCCGTTTTCGCGTCGCAACCGCCTCTGCGCGACAATGCCGCCGCGCCAGAGGAACGACACCAACTACGCCGGCGTCTGCGCGCGCCCGGACGGCTCCTACGCAACCATCATCTGCTACCGCATGGACCGTGTCCATCTAGGCTCGTACCCGACGACGGTCCAGGCCGCCCACGCCTACGACTCACCGACGTGGAGGATCGGCCGCCCGCGCTCGTCGATGAACTTCGACGACCGTCGACTTCTAATTAAGTTTAGTTAAATTTTGTCTTTATAGGTCAAATTATGATTTAAATTTTTGTATATTTTTAATTTTTGTTTAATTGTGTTTATTAGACGCGTCAATTTAGTGCTTCTGTATGTAAACCAACGCTGCCACGGGTTTAGCGCTCATGCTAAAGACATCCTCAATGTTGCGCATTATACGGCCTAACAGCGCTAAAATATAGCGCTACCGCTGGAAATGCTCTAACCCGTTAACTTAACATTACTCGATATTCTTGTAGCTGGTACTCCGTACAAATATGTGCGAGCGAGCATTGAACGAAAGGATAAGATGCTGAGGTGAAAGGACGTCCGACGTGATAAATGCTTCCTTCGTGACAACGCATGCTACTGTCACTACCGTGCATGCTTATCTGGATGGTCTAATTTGACTATGCTGCTTGTGATGTGCGCATGCACGCTACGTCGTGGCGGAAGAGCGATCCCGCGCAAGACAAAGCACTAGCCACGTCCAGAATTTCAACTGACCACCCAACCGAAGAAGAGCAAGTCCATATGCTGGCGACTTCCGTACCATATATTTCCTAAACCCGTCGTGTAGAGCAATCTTCTACTGTTTTTTTTTTTGTCAAAGGTATTATGAATTTCTGAAATTTGATGTTAAAATACTTGTTACGATCATTCTTTTTATTTTTTTATACACGAAACAAAAAATATCGATTTTTGTGAAATATTTCGCACACATATTATGTTAAGATCTATGCGTGAATCTTTTTTTTTACATTTCAAAATATGTCATTTAAATTCTAAAAATGTCTTTGAAATACCGGTTACATATGAATATGGGAGTAAAAATGGATTTCTCCTCATGTGCCAAGTTTATATTGCTCTCGAATGGCAAGTTGTTTGCACCACAAATGTTTGTTACTCCCTCTATTCTGAATTATAAAATGTTTTCGATATTTTTATTTGGATTACATACGGACTAAAATGAAATGAGTGCAAAGAGATGCCTAAACACGTACTAAACGATTCAGAAAAGTTAGTGCATCATATAATTCATAACAAAGAAAAGTATACTATTTCTTGTTTATGTTTTCTTATGTTATTTATTCTCAAGGAAGATCCGGCTTTAGAGCATCTCTAGCAAATACTCAATAAGCCCCTTGACCTGAAAAACTTCCGTGTGATAAGTTGTCTGGGTCATTTTTACGTCCCAACAGACACCGCATATCGGTCAGACTCGAAAACATTTATCCAGTTTACCCGAAATACGCTCCCACTGCTGCTATATGAATGATACCGGGTGCCATTTAAGTTTCGCATTCGCGAGCCCTCCACCGCGAGTTGGTCTCCGCCGCCGTTAGGGTTAGCTAGCTCCGACAAGAAATTTCTCGCGACTCCACCGCCAAATGGATCATGGATTCGGTTTCGCTGGCCTTGGCACCGCTCCTAGAGCGGGCTTCGGCACCGCATCACCTGTGGGTGGTCATGGCCTCGGTGCCGCGTCTCCTGCGGCCGGTGTCGGCCTCAACGACGTGCCGGTGCTGGACGAGGACTCCTCCAATGACAATCCCAACTCCTCCAGCGACGACCCCGCATACTTCATCACCGACGATGAGGCTGGGCTCACCATGGTCACGGACATCTCTGAGCTCGTCCGACGCGTCAACGCCAAGTCGATCCGCTCCGAAATTCGCACGGTATGGCGGAAGGAGACGTCTCGAAAGCGGATCGAATGGTGGAACCGCGAGGATCTCTAATCCGGGCTTGAACACGTAGCTAAACAACGGTACTGGGAAAGAGAGTACCGCCTCCAGCGCGTCATCCAACACAACCATCGTCGAGATCTGGCGATCGAGCAGCACGGCGGTCTAGGACGTAGATTTAGATTTACGTTGATGTTGTTTGGTATGTTCGCGTTGTTTTATCTATGTTTTCGAACAAACTATAATAAATTATGAATCTAAGCGTGAAATTTTAGTTTAAACATTCGGTGTCAATTTGCAGCTTCTGTTTTATCCGACCAATTTTCATACTGGAAAACTCGTTCCCGATGGACCTAATACCAGTTTTTTCGGTTTTATTTTATTCTGATATTTATAATCAACCAGTATGATTGCGCTCGAAAAAAAAATTATGATTGCTACTACCAGCATATCCGAAATCGGAACCAGAGGATTCTCCCAATCCAGCTGACACGATAAACATTCCGAAAGAAAGAAAACACACACAAAAGGACAGCTGCAGAGCTGAGACGCCATCCACGTAGTGGCGAATCCACAGTCTTCACAGCCTCTCGTGACAATCCGCGGTGGCCACAGAAGAAGGTCGGCCGACCACCGCACGCCGCACGCGTCCCGCCCAGCGGAGCTGAAGTCGGCCATGACCTCATCCCGGATCCGTGGCCAATCCCGGCCGCCGCACCTTCCCCGAAACCCTCCACCTCATCCACCACACGTGCCCTTTTCCTCCCCAAGTAAACACCCCCGTCCATCCACGCAGCCGCCGTCGGTACCGTCCCCTGCTCCACTCGCTCACCGCCTCCCCCGAACCTTCCAGACCACCACGCCTATTTATCCCCCCAAGCCCACGGTTCTTCTCCTCCATTCATCACCACCACAGCAACCACTCACCATTCACTCACAACAACAGCCAGCGGAATCACATCATCAGCATCAGCAGCGGAGCGATTTCAAAGCCGGCAGCTTTCTTCCAACAGCCGAGGATTTCACCTACAGACATGGGGATGGCCGTGCGCAGGAGGGAGCGGGACGCGGAGGCGGACCTGAACCTGCCGCCGGGATTCCGGTTCCACCCGACGGACGACGAGCTCGTGGAGCACTACCTGTGCCGCAAGGCCGCCGGGCAGCGCCTGCCCGTGCCCATCATCGCCGAGGTCGACCTCTACCGCTTCGACCCCTGGGCGCTCCCCGACCGCGCCCTCTTCGGCACCCGCGAGTGGTACTTCTTCACGCCCCGCGACCGCAAGTACCCCAACGGCTCCCGCCCAAACCGCGCCGCCGGGAACGGGTACTGGAAGGCCACCGGGGCCGACAAGCCCGTCGCGCCCCGCGGCGGGCGCACCATGGGGATCAAGAAGGCCCTGGTGTTCTACGCCGGGAAGGCGCCCAAGGGGGTCAAGACCGACTGGATCATGCACGAGTACCGGCTCGCCGACGCCGGACGGGCCAGCGCCGTCGCCAAGAAGGGCTCGCTCAGGGTAAGCACACACGATTTGTTTGTTCTTTCTTTTGGGTTCAGAAAGTAGATCCCTTTCTTTGATTGATCTGATAGATCAACTGAAAAGTTGTCTGAAGCTGATTTTGATTTCTGAATTCTGTTGCAGTTGGACGACTGGGTGCTGTGCCGGCTGTACAACAAGAAGAACGAGTGGGAGAAGATGCAGCAGCAGCAGGGGCAGGGGGAGCAGCAGAAGGAGCCCAAGGCGGAGGAGGCGACGACGGCGTCCGACATGGTCACCTCGCAGTCGCACTCGCACTCGTGGGGCGACGCGCGCACGCCGGAGTCGGAGATCGTGGACCACGACCCGTCGTCGATGATGTTCCAGCACGCGGCTGCGGCCGCGGGGGCGGGGTTCCAGAGCCCCGCGGCGGCGCACCAGGAGATGATGGCCACGCTGATGGTGCCCAAGAAGGAGGCGGCGGACGAGGCCGGGAACGGGGGCAGGAACGACCTGTTCGTGGACCTCAGCTACGACGACATCCAGAGCATGTACAGCGGCCTCGACGTGATGCCACCCGGGGACGACCTGCTCTACTCGTCGCTCTTCGCCTCGCCCAGGCTCCGCGGGAACCAGACCGGCGCCGGCAGCGGCATGCCGGGCCCCTTCTGAGCAGAACGAAGACTGCCGAGACGAGACATCGATTCCGAGAGATGCGGAATCGCTTCTGCGCCGGCCGCGATGCTGCGAGCTCGCGGACGGGCCAGTGTAAATACAGGATAGGCACCGAGAGAGAGAGAGGACGTGTCGTGTCGGAGAGGGCCGTGGTGCGGCGCCGGCGCCGGGGCGTGTTGCTGTACATGAGAGCCTGGTGCTGGGGCTGGGTCATTCTTTTGTTTTACCTTCTACTCAGATACTCCTACTCTTTTCAGTGGAACCGACCAAATTTTGCTGTTCTTTTCTACTGCTCGCTATCAAATGTAGCACTACTAGTTTAAGCATCTTAACTTTGGTGTCGGACGGGATGGTTATGCAACTTGAGCAGTTTTTGCACTTCCTGCGATTCATCGAAAACGCTGGGTACCATATGGGTGGTGCTCGTCTGAAATGTGCTCACCTGGTTCTCTACTTCTACCATGTCTCATTTCCGCAGAGCACAAATGTGCACAGGCACAGGTAGAAACCGAGCTTCTGTTTTCATAAAATTTTGTACGGGGAAGTGGCCGTTAACACGGTTCTTTTTTTTATTTTTGAGTATACACCTCTCAAATTCATACCCTGTGGTTCGAACTTTTTTTGTTGTCGAAACACAGTTTAAATTTGAACGAGGGTCAGCTTTAAGCAGTTAACCTGAGCTTCAGCTTTCAGACATACTGCCTTTTACTGTAATGCGTCAGGCGAGGCGAGGATAACACAAGAACTCAAATTTCTTATTGATATTGGACGATTTGGGTAAATCAATACAAATCATGGAAAATCAGACTAGATAGAGTGGACTCCAGCGAGGGACGGTCAAATGCGCAAAGCTCTCTCTAAGAGATGGGACAATGTAGCCTTGGAGTAGTAGCACTGATGAATTTTACAGGCAAGAAGAGATTGGGAGACAGCAAGGTAGTTTCGTCGATGATATCAGATCGCCTTGAACGCAGCGAAGAGGTCCCCCTGGATGTAATCGTTGTCCACCAGGCTCACCAAGTAGTAGCTCTTCTGAACCTGCTCTAGCAGCTCCCGAGAAGAGTCGCCCTCGGGGAACAGGCAAGCCCACCCCTTGGACCAGATCTCGAACGCCTCGTCCTTCCACACCAAGAAGCTCGCCGTGTCGACGACGGTCGGCTGGATGATCTCCTTGCCGGGGAACACGCCCCAGGTGACGGCGTTCACCGCGTTCGCGGGGATGTTTGAGAACGTCTCCCCGTCCTTGTTCACGGCGATGTATGTCAGAGAAGGGAACGCCTTGCTCTTCTCGATCAGCTGGTCCAGCTTCTCCTTCGCGCAGAAGAATTCAGCGTAGGCCTTCTGGTAGACGTAGCCTCCTGGACCGCCCCATCCTGCGAAAACAGAACCGAAATTAAACCAGGTTTGCCAACCAAAGTTCTTAGTGAGTCGTGACTGATAACTGAAATGGGCACAACCTAGAACATCCTGAGACACTGGAATACAGTACCCAGTAGTTATCGAACCTGTGCGAAATTCAGCATCGGGACACCCTTGGACTATTTCATATAGTTCCGAAACAATTTGACGTTACAGTGGTTAACATCCTGTATATTCTATGCAAGTACTCCCTCCGTTCGGAATTAGATGACTTTTGTCTAAATACGTACTAAGAGATGTCTAGATACATTCATATTTTGACAAACACAAGTCATCTAATTTCAAACGGAGGGAGTATGCATTTACTATGAAGGATTGGGACACGAAAAGCCTGTGCACAACATAGCTTTCCATAAATTCACGAGTAGCATAGGCTTCTCACCAGAAATGAGCTTCAGGCCCACTACTTTAAATAAACGATAAACAGCATACTAACTGTGGAATCAAAAATTCAGAGACTCGCGGCCTTAACCGGTGCATGGACTAGTTATTTCTAATTATCACTGTAACAAAAGGTGTTATGTCTGAAAACACACCCATATGCTTGGACTTGCTTCCAATAGTACCACAGGAAGACTGAGCATACCACAGATAGATTTAACGTACCAACACTAGGAGAATCGGATTTCTCTGCATTTACAGCAGGTTGGCTGTTGATGGTAAGGAAACCCTTCAGGTTGATCTTCACCAGCTGATCGTCAATTATCTTTGACTCTGGCTGAAGACCGTCTAACTCAGACCAAGGGCTGCTTTTAAGTTTTCCTTCGCAAAAGTAACTGAACCGCTGCAAGTGAGAGAGACAAAAAAATAGCATAAACAATGACAATGTGAATTTCTTATTATGACATGCAGAGCGATAATTTATCATGAAATTCAAGAGTTTCACCTCATTAATGTCTTGCACAGATTTCAGAGGAACAGCCCATTCCTCTTGGAGCTTCTTACCACGCCCACGCGGCCGTGTGAACTGTGAAGAAAAAGGTACATTATACAACTACAACTTTATAAAATCAACTTCACAAAAAGCAGCATCACTACTCTAGAATTTTGGAAACAGAGAATAGCCTATGCCCAAAAACTGAATTATGTTGCATGGGAAGACAGTGGTCTTGGAACTAAGAAACACAGCCCAATAAGGAAACACTGTTGGGGAACCATAATGATATTTTTCTGCTGATCTCTCGATAGTTTTAAAATGTTCACTGTTAGGTAACCAGCTCCACTACTCTAGTTATCTTGGGACTAAGAAATACGGCCAATCAAGAAAGCAATGTTGGGGAACCATGATAAATTTTCTGCTATACCAATACCTCTGAATATTATGCAATTGATCACTTTTTACTAAATTTCTTCCGCGAAGTACACAAATTCTGGATGATCAGCCTAAAGCTCAGTGCCTAGGCATTTTAGAGTATTATGAAAATGTTGTATGCAGTTTCTGCACAAAATGTTGTGAACACCATGATTATTGATTCGAACAAAAAGATGATTAATTACCTGGTAGTCAGTAAGTGCTCCATATGATGGGTTCCGGGAATCACCCCACCGACCATGTGGGTACTGATCCCAGCCTATGGTCCTTGAAATGTAACTCTTTGGTCTGTTAGCCCTGCTCAGTTTCCATCATGACAAGACTGAGTGAGTGTGTAGCACTATTACCATCAGCTAGACAATAGAAAACTTTTACAATAACTACCAGAATATAGGGCGAACATCTTCTTTGACACGGAAAATGTTAGTTGGAGGCCTCCAAGGTAAAGTTCTTGAGAGCTTGGACTCCTCAATTAAACCAAGATTCTGGAGAAATTTGAGTTGTTAGCAACACATCAGAACAAAAAATATAAATCAAGCAAAAGAAGTAGATTACCATCAAAATTGCTAAAGCAGTTTTTTCCATGTTTAGTGTGTACAGGTGCAGAGTGTTAATCCCACTAGCTAGAATTTTCTTGCACATCTCAGTTCCGAGGTGGATTCCATATGCTTTGACAGCCTCCTCGTTGTCTTTAATAGGATCCAAGGCAGCAGTAATCTCAGCTGGTATCTGTTGTTACATTTAAAATGACATTCTATGAGAAACCACATTCTGAAATTCAGTTAATGAAAATATATCGAATTCCACAAGTTGTGTATGCATGGTTCAATGTTTTTTGGAGTTATCTACATGAAAGAAGGTGATAAAAGCAATCCACCCCTCCAGGTGCACCCAGGCATCCCTCCTTAAATACGGTGCAAATGGAATGGTCAAAGAAAATTTCGAAAGAAGCGGAGAACATTAAGGAAAAATAAATATAGCAGACTATTCAGAATTGAATCTATATCCACATGAATATGCAAAGTGTGGCAAGGAAACCAGAAATTAAAATGGAGACAATAAAGCTACTATTCCCTACATATGAACTTTTTTCTCCTGAAATTGAATGATTCCAGGATGGATTACTATGTAATGACCTAACAAACCAAATAATAGTGAAAATATTTCATGAACATTTACAGTGTGTTTGGAGGATGGATGCACAGGTAATGACCTAAGAGTGGGATGGACAAGATACACCTTCCTGCATGCAATTACTTGTGATGGAGCCATAGCAACAGACCATACCTTAGTTTTGCAGAATCCAGTCATTCGGATGAAACCTTTGTAGTTATTAATTGGCATTATGCCAGGAACGATGGGGCAGGTTATGCCAATTTGACGGCAGTCGTTCACAAACTTGAGAAAGATATCAGTATCATAGAAAAGCTGCGTAACTATAAGGTCAGCACCAGCATCAACCTGTAGAGAAAATGTCGAATGAGAATGAAGCTGAAAAATGGAAACCTTATGCTCAACCAGTATCCAGGGATGCAACAGGTCACGTTATTACTGAAGATGATTGTATTGAAGACCATGCCCAGGTGATCAATCAACAAAAATAAACCCATACAGTTTTCAATTTCAACTTAGAGAACCAATATCAAGAACAAGGAGAACCTTTCTCTTCAAATAAGCAAGATCGTTGCTATATGCCTCCTCCGTAGCTCCTTCCTCGCCTAATATTACCTCAGGGTGTGCCTCTGACATTTGAAGAAATATATTAGAAATGCATATGGCTTTTAAGGTTGAAAGCATCCACTCACAGTACAGAAAGTTCTGCTCACCAGGATAGCCAGCGACAGTTATGCCAAAGTAATCACCATACTTGGCTCTGATATGCTGCACCTGTAATGAGAAAACAGAAGGCAAGTTTGAATAAAGAACAACTTCTTATCAGGACTTAAATGGGTTTATCTGCGATCTTATGTGGCTATGTATCAGAAGTAGCAGCATCAGCTTACCATCATGCACATTGACTTAAATGAAATCATGAAGTAAAATATATTTACCAGATCTAGTGCGCAAGAAAATCCGCCAGCAACTTGAACAAACTTGTCCTGACCATGTGGAGGGTCTCCTCTCAGTGCCAAAACATTTTGAATCCCATTGGTCTTAATGGCATCCAAGGCACTATCGATCTTCTCTACCGGCATGTTGGTGCATGTCAAATGCATCATTGTTTCCACGCACACCTGCAAAATACAATTGCTGACGATATTAATGGGAGCAATGTATAGAAACAATGAAATAAAAAACAAGCCTCAGGGATCAATTTGAAACTATCCAGAGCAATATACTGGCACCCTAAAGAGTGTTCATACTAAAAATAAACATCCAATGAGTGACGTCCAAATGACACCGGTTTTAAACAACAACTAACCACTGCTTTTCGTGGAGTAACGTTCTTAAAACCCTTAATATGCGCACATTCCCCTGTCGGTAGATAAAAGAGACACCCAACAGTGAACACATCATATGCAAGCACCTGATGGATCTTATAAATCAGGAAATTCAAACCACCATGGCATGAAACCTTGATGGACACAGGCCCTCTTCTGAGGGGTTTCGTTGTGTAAAAAAAAATGAAACCTTGATGGAGAAATCCTATAAATGTGACTCAGCCTAGACAAGTTATTCAGGTATCAGAACTGCTATATGGCGCTCTGATTTGGCATGATATTCCACATTTGAACACCTTGTGCATATAACAGCAGAGCTATAATTCAGAAAACACAAACCCCAGCGAGAAGATTGGCTCGGAATGGGTGAAGTCAATGTGGCTCAACACATTATTTGTCCTCCCAACACGTTATCAGAGCTTAAAGGCTTAAGGCTCTGGCTAGGCACTAAACTAAGCACCACATGCACAAAAAAATGAAATCCATGCCTATAAAACACTCCCTATGTGGCTATGGACGTCAGAGCTTAAATTGGTCATGAACTAAGTATTATGTTTCAAACATGATCAACATTCATCGGACACACTAAACAACTGACTGAACCCATGGGAGCAGATTAACAGTTATTCAACACCAGGTAGTACATCCTAAATCAGCTGTTTGCATCAAATGGTACCCATTTAGCAAGAGCAATCTGCAGTGATTAGTATCTTGGCATAATCCCAAAGTGCTACACATTTACACCAAACTGAAACAAAGGCAACAATTGGCAGAATTAAGCATATCTAACCACCTCAAACAGAACACATCCCCCATATCCTTGCACAGATTAGTTACTAAACCTCGCAATGCGCCTAAATTCGCGCCGTATGAAGCCAAAACATAGCCAGGCAAACCAAAGCCAGCTCATCTCGCCGAACTGAAGGCGCGCAGAAACAGATCACGGATCAGATCGCTGGAGCGGCAGGCGGACAGAGACGTACCATGTTCTGCATGCGGTTGGCGATGTCGAGGGTGACGTCGGCGGTAGAACCCCCGGCGCCCCAGGTGATGTCGCAGAAGTTGGGGCCGTGCGCCACCATGCGGTCCATGCGCTCGAAGAGGTTCTCGACCCCCTCCTCGGTCTTGGGCGGGAAGTACTCGAAGGAGAAGGCCGTGCGGCCATTCGCCGCCGCCTCCTGGATCTTCTCGATCACCTTCATCTTCCTTCTTCTTCTTCCAGAACCTTCCCCCTCCGCAACGCCGCTGCTCTAATGGCGTCCGTCGTGGTGGGGGTGTGCGCGGGTGGAGCTGGTGGCGCCGAGTGGGTTTATAGGAGGAGATCTGACTCCACCAACCACGCTTGTTTCATGGACGCGGTGCATCGTGGTGTTCCATTCGCTGCGGGATGGGACCCGGTTCTGGTTGCAAGTGCTTTGGCGTTTGTGAGGAGGGGTCCAGGGAGGGGCTGGTGGGACGGGTGCACGGTCACCGGCGTCGCTATCCTGCACCAACCCAAATGTGTGGGCAGGACACTGACCACTGAGGAACCAGGATCCGAAAGCTGGCTCGCTGCCACTGGCTTGTGGGACCATGGGCACTTAAGTTCGTGCGCAATTTTTTTCTGCGCGACTTCATGGGTTTGGAGTGGTAGGAAACGGCATGGTTGTACCAACCCTCCCAGCTACCTTTCGATTCTCGTGAGATTCTTCCACGAGCGCTCTGGACTTTTGTTTATTTGGTGGATCTTTCTTCTTTGACACGCGTTACGGATCACCTTTGAGTTTTGGTAATGTCGTCATGTGAATATTTTGCTACTCCCACTGTCCCAAATTAGTTGTCATGGACTTGTACTTGTATACTAGAACATGTCTAGATAGTAGATACATACATATATTTTGACAAATACATGACAACTATTTAGGACGGAGGGAGTACTAAATTTTGGAACTGATAGAGTATCTAGCAAATGAACACATCTCTACTAATATAAAAAGCCCGAGTGAGGTTCCATCCAAATAACACCACCCATCGGATTATTATCATTGAACAATCCAGATTTTCCTAATGATGTGCAATTTCTCATCTCTGTCGACAGCCACGCACGCCCCAGTAACCTGAAAGAAAAAAGAGGTTCCACCCACGTTCGAAGATAAAACAGACACGTACATCAAGTTCCCCAGGATCGCCGCCTTCCACCGCGCCGATCTCCCACTCCAAACACCGCCTTCCCCGTGCGCTCGGCTCTGTCCATCCGCTCGCCGCGTCGCTCGCCCACTCCGAACGTCATATTCCCCGTGCGCTCGGCTCCGTCCATCCGCTCGCCGCTCGCCCGCTCCACTTGCCGACATTCCGGCGCTCGGTGCCGTCCATCCGCTCGCGTCGCCGCTCGCCCGCTTAGCTCCCAGCCATCCCAGCGCTCGGCGTCGTCCATCCCCTGGCCGCCACGCCGCTCGCCTCCATCTCGGCGCTTGGCGCCGTCCATCCGCTCGCCATAGTGATGCAACTGCCCCGCCCCATCTATTCCTGGGATAGCGAAGCCTCCGCTCAACGGGCAACACCGTCGTTCCCCACGCACCATGTCGATGTTCCCCCACGCGCTTCCTCCTCTAGCAGCGGCTTCCATCCACTGCAAGAGGAGCAGCAATCTGTCAGGACGGGCACACGCCAGTCCACATCTCGAGGCCAGAAATAGAGTGTTTCGCTCCGTCCATTCTCGCTTTCCCTGCTTCCCAGGCAGCGACAACCTTGACCTTTGGCTCTACACCTCACTGCCATGTTGCCTGCGAGCTTCCTCTATGCTCAATGCATCGACAAACCTTGACCAGCCTTCTAAATTTGTTGAAATTTGCAAGCTTCATGTATTCCATTTCCTCTTAAACATTCAGACTGGGGGCCCATTTGATTGATTCTCTGATATAAATTTGAAGCTTGGAGTTATTTGGCTTTTAGAGATGTAATCTATAGTGACAATATAAGTTGTTTGGATTCTAGGTCCAACTCTAGGGAATGTTATTCTATGCCCCAATGTGGCCGATCCAACCTTAGCTACCAATGCTCTACAATTTTCATAGTAGCCTTGCAGTTTACAATACCAAGAAAGTATTGGTATGGGTAGTATTGTTGAGTAGTTTCTCTGGGATACTATCTTTTTCCATACATTCTGTATCAACAATTAACTTTTTGCCTTTTTCATATTACATCATGTTTGAAGCGGGAAGTGCATTTTCTTAGTGCTTTCATATATATTTATGCACAAATTGTACTTTCGGAATATAGGTTCTTATGTTGCCACTAACCAATGGATCGATTTTCAATTTCGAATTTTCTCCGCGTCCGATACTCTGTGTGCTGCCATCCGTCGGACCACATTGATCATTAGATGCAATTGAATGGCCATGAGCCTGCGTCGGACAAACTTAGGATGGGAATCATCGAACGCATAGTAATCCTCTTTCAGTTTTTATTATTTTCATATTGCAAGCTAAATTATAAAAGGTTAGTCTGAGCTATTCCCGAGTTTCCTTTAGGTTTCTGCCAATAATTTTGTGTTCTTCGAGTTATTATGAGGTGAATGCAGCTGCTGGTAATACCTTACCTATGGAGTTAGATGAAGTAGATTATAAAGACAGTGTATTTGTAAGTTTCAACAAAAAATTGTACCTGGAATTATTTTTCAATATGGGAAACCGAGTATTTTGTTCGTAAGATGATATCCTGAATTCCAATTATATACTATGGAGCTTCTGTAGCACTTCCAACTTTTGTTTCGACGGTGCAAGTAAATAATGTGCAGTATCGATCTTTTCATCGCTCCACGTTGATGCCGCAGCAGCCTAGATCGACTGTGGGCCGCAATCAGCTTAGGGGGGCAAAAAATGCCGGCTCCGCTTGCCTCAAGGCAGCGAATCACGCCTGCCTTGAATGGGCCTAAAGTTAGTTTTTGGTGATATTTACCACAGTACAAATTTTATGTTATACATACTTTGGAAGTAATATTGTGTGATATATTATATACTGCACAAAACATGTTTTTTTGCTACAAGGATAAAACGTGCATTGCACGTGCACAATTACTATCTGTGAAACGAGCAGCTCGCTCCGAGATTCAGTTAGTTTTGATTAAAGCAACACTTCCACGGTAACTGATCTCCAAACCAATGGAGAAAATGTCAGCTTCATATGAAATTTGATACTTGGTTCTGACCTTCTGGTAGAATCATGTATCCTGGAGACCGCTCTTGCTTACTAATTTATTGGAGATATATACTTTTGTTGTTAGGCCGTACATCCTTTCACCAATAGCAGTCTTGATCATAACAGTTCCCGATTGATACGTACCATTATCCTGTTGGTTGTTAATTCTTATATGAGTGGCTGTTAGCATATTTAGCTATATCATGTCTAGGAAGTTGGGTTTGCGAGAAAATTATCGATAGTCAGCCGGGTTGGGATCTCTGCTGCAGTGTTTAGGGTCACATTACAACAGTCATCTACACAGATCTCTTGTTATCTCCCGTCATTTATATTTAGGCTTGTTTATTTTAGGAAAAAATATCATCTGCAATTTGATTAAAATTGTTCTTTTACATGCAGTGACTTACATTCATGGGCACAGGTTTGGGTCCGGACACTTATTACCTTCATGTCATCCGCCTACGATCTCGGTCATTTTCTCACTGAATACTTGATACATCATACCGTAGCTGCAGCAAACCTGAGAACAGTTGGCTTCTTTGCATGTACTGAACTTTACCATTAATGCATCGTTCGTTTCACTTCCACATTTGTCATCTTTTCTTACTGTGCATTTCCCATCTATTTAGTTTTAGCCTAATAGTATTTTCTTGAGTTCTGCATGCTACACTTACTATGATTACGTCAATTAACCTGGTGCTACTCTATAATGTAGGAGGGTGCTATTCTATGAGCATGCCACGTTTCAAGGTCAAATCTGGTCACATTTGGGAGGTATGAAAAAAGAAAGAAAGAAATGTAGTGGGAAGTGAAAAAATCAAGTATTCAGTGACGATTTATTTTTTCCTACCTTCCAAATGTAATATGTGATTTTCCTTACATCTACTATTTTTCTTGGACCTTACATGTACTACAGTCTATCATTTTCCTTACATTCTATTCCTGGACCTTACATGTAGTATGTAATAGAAGACACATTTAATTTCACCTCAAGATAGTTCATACCACGAATTTAAAAAAAAAAGGTAGCTTTGACAATCTGACTGGTCTTATTAAGGTTGTGTCACATATTGCCTTTTCGTGTTATGCATTTTTATTTCTTCTATTGAGTCGGAAAAGGGATCCACTTCCATATTTCCAATCCTGTGAAAACCATTATTTGGTACTATTTTTTATCCACTTTTCTAGAGGATGTTGTGTACTTAAGTGTGGAATTTTAATAGAGTGAGATTGTTCTCTTGAAGTCTTGTTTTCTCTAGACACTTTGCAAGTAACTCTTGTATCCTATTTAGATTTACCTTCCAACCCTGCAATCAGATTTTAGTCAGATATAGAGGCCTCCAGTTTTTTTACTACCAAAAGCTTAATTATGTTTCAAGGAACACTATTTGTTAGAATATTTGGCCCAAATGAGTGAGCTGAAATATTGGGCCCATATGTGGGTAGCCCAATAGCAAATTCTGAAATCTCAAAATGGCCCATGTGTACAAGTGAGTGGTGGGAGTGGGAAGTTTAGTCCCACATTGGAAGTTTGAGGAGTTGCACACCACCTTATAAGGTGGAGTGTTGTAGGGATTGTATGTGAGTGAGAACAAGAGAGCCTCTCGCGCACTCCTCCTCCTCCTCCGCTCGCTCGTCTCGACTCGACTCGACACGACACGACACGACACGACACGATCGCGTTTCGTGAATCGAGCCTCGAGCCGAGACACGACACGACACGATCGCGTTTCGTGAATCGAGCCTCGAGCCGAGACAATACTTATGTTTATTTTGCTGTTTTGGAAAACCGATTTCGTAGTCGTGACGGACGCGTCACAGCTGAGGCGGTTCGGGTCGCTCCCGTATCGCGTGCTGCAACCGACTCGGATGTGCGGCGTGGGCCTCCCACGTCGCACGCGTTAGGGTTTTCCGAACCGCATTATAAAAGACGCGCATCGTGGGCGCTGTACACACACCGAACCAATCTAGGTTTTGCCACACCTCGTTCCTTGCGCCGCCACCGTAGTCTACTCCATCCCGAGAGCCGGCGTCCACCGGCGAACAGGAGAGCAGGTCTCCGGAACCAGTCGCCCTTGTGATCCTGTACGGGAGAGGGCGAATTAGGTTTTTGGGAAGCGCTTCGCGCGACTGCTCGCTGCTTCTACGACGGCTCGTCTGCCTAGCAAGTCAGGAACGTCGTCTACTCCGACCCGTCATCGCCAACGTTGTCATCAACAACGTTACCACAAACGAACGGTACGGAATCTGCGTCCTGATCTGTCTGTTTAACATGTCTACTGTTTACATGTTTAGAGAGATTGTGCTGCTATTGTTCATGCTGTCTGCTGCATCTAGTATGTTAGAGTTTCACATGTTAATAGCTGCTGTCATCATGATTTATATTCTGGAATTAATCGTGGAAATTATGCCTAATTATTCAACAATCCAAAAACCTAATTGTAGGCAATTTCCTGAACTGACTATGGCCCACTTAAGTGATTCGATGAAACCGGATAGGTTCAATGGTACCACCTTTAAGAGATGGCAACTGAGAAGCCAACTGTGGCTCCAGTCCATGAAAGTGTGGGACATTGTTATGAGTGGCCTTCCTGAAGGAGCTTCTGACGAGGTTCAGAATAAGTTCAAGGAAGCCAATAACAATTTCAGAGGCTGTATTCTGAGTGTCCTGGAGGGACGTCTGTGCGATGTGTATATGCACATCGAAGACGCTAAGGAGCTCTGGGATGCACTGAACACTAAATTCGGTGCGTCCGATGCTGGCAGTGAGCTGTATATCATGGAGAGCTTTAACGACTACAAGATGGTGAATAACCGTTCTGTAGTCGAACAGGCTCATGAGATACAGTGCATTGCGAAGGAGCTTGATCTGCTCAAGTGTGTGATTCCTGATAAGTTTGTGGCTGGATGCATTATTGCAAAACTGCCTTCTTCATTGAGGAGTTTCGCCACATCTCTCAAACATAAGAGACAGGAGATATCAGTTGAAAATCTGATAGCGTCTCTTGATGTTGAGGAGAAAGCTCGGGCAAAGGACACAACTGAGAGAGGTGGTGATTTGCAGTCTAGTGCCAATATGGTGCAGAAAAATCATCACGTCAAGAATAACAGCAAGAACAAAGGGAACTATAAGCCCCAGTTCAATGGCCCTGTGAACACTACTGCCTTTAAGAATAATAAGAAGAAGAAGGTGCTGAACAAAGCTGGGCTCGAGTGCTTTACGTGTGGAGCGCTCGGCCACTTTTCTGTGGACTGCCCAGACCGTGCAGACAAGAAAGGGAAGAAAGGCTCCAAGAATGTCAACGTGGTGACCGCTAGCAACACTGATGGGTACGGTAATATACCGATGGTACTTTCAGTTCTTCAATCTCCATGTTGGTGGATTGATACGGGTGCTAATGTTCATGTGTGTGCTGACATCTCTATGTTCACTTCTTATCAGGTCGCACGGGATTCCTCCGTCCTAATGGGGAATGGGTCACATGCTTCTGTTCGTGGTGTTGGCACGGTAGATCTGAAGTTTACTTCGGGGAAGATCGTGCAGCTGAGGAACGTGCAGCATGTCCCTACTATGAATAAGAATCTCGTCAGCGGCTCCCTTCTTTGAAGAGATGCGTTTAAAGTAGTGTTTGAGTCCAATAAAGTAGTTGTGTCGAGATTTGGACAATTTATTGGTAAAGGCTATGAGTGCGGAGGCTTGTTCCGCTTTTCTCTTTCCGAATTTTGCAATAAGTCAGTAAACCATATTTGTGGCAATGTTGATTCAGATGCTAGTGTTTGGCACTCTCGTTTATGTCATGTTAATTTTGGTTTACTGTCGCGGCTATCCAGTTTAAGTTTAATTCCGAATTTCACCATTGCCAAAGGTTCTAAGTGCCATAGTTGTGTGCAATCTAAGCAACCTCGGAAGCCTCACACGGCAGCTGAGGAGAGACACTTGGCACCTCTAGAACTCATACATTCTGATCTATGCGAGATGAATGGTGTGTTGACAAAAGGTGGAAAGAGATATTTCATGACACTCATTGATGATGCTACTAGATTCTGCTATGTTTATTTGTTGCAAACTAAAGATGAGGCTTTAGACTACTTTAAAATCTATAAGGCTGAAGTTGAAAATCAATTAGAGAGAAAGATCAAGCGTTTTAGGTCGGATCGTGGTGGAGAGTATTTCTCTAAAGTATTTGATGAATTCTGTGAGGAACACGGTATTATTCACGAGAGGACGCCTCCCTACTCACCACAATCAAACGGAATTGCTGAGAGGAAAAACCGCACGCTGACCGACTTGGTGAACGCCATGTTGGACACTGCTGGTTTATCTAAGGCATGGTGGGGGGAGGCTCTGTTGACTTCGTGTCATGTCCTGAATAAAGTTCCTAACAAGAATAAAGAGAAAACCCCTTATGAGGAGTGGGTTGGGAGAAAACCATCACTTTCTTATTTGCGTACTTGGGGATGCTTGGCAAAGGTCAACGTTCCAATTCCAAAGAAACGCAAACTCGGACCAAAAACAGTGGATTGTATCTTTCTAGGTTATGCTCAGCGTAGTATTGGTTATATATTTCTAGTGGTTAAATCCGAAGTACCTGATATGCATGTTGATACTATTATGGAATCTCGTGATGCAACATTTTTTGAGAATATGTTTCCTATGAAAGGATATGCATAGCTTTGCTGAATTTTCTTCTGAATTAATTCCGGAATCTAGTACATCTAGTGATCATACTGAACAACCACATGATGAGAACGTCCTTGAGAAGGATGACAATGAAGCTCCTAAACGGAGTAAGAGACAGAGGATTGAAAAATCCTTTGGTGATGATTTCATTGTGTACCTTGTGGACAATACTCCTACGTCTATTGCAGAGGCATTTGCATCTCCAGATGCAGATGACTGGAAAGAAGCTGTCCATAATGAGATGGACTCCATTCTTTCTAATGGGACGTGGGAGTTATCTGAACGACCTTATGGTTGTAAGCCAGTGGGCTGTAAATGGGTGTTCAAGAAGAAGCTAAGGCCTGATGGTACTATTGAGAAGTACAAGGCACGGCTTGTAGCCAAGGGCTACACTCAGCGAGAAGGCGAAGATTACTTTGACACCTATTCACCCGTTGCTAGACTGACCACCATTCGTGTACTACTTTCCCTGGCTGCCTCCTATGGTCTTATCGTTCATCAAATGGACGTAAAGACAGCTTTCCTTAACGGAGAGTTGGAAGAGGAAATTTATATGGATCAGCCTGATGGGTTTGTGGTAAAAGGTGAAGAGAGAAAGGTGTGCAAATTGTTAAAATCTTTGTATGGACTGAAACAAGCACCTAAGCAATGGCATGAGAAGTTCGACAGAACTTTAACTTCTGCGGGCTTTGTCATTAATGAGGCTGACAGGCGTGTATACTATCGCCATGGTGGGGGCGATAGTGTTATATTATGCTTGTATGTTGACGACATACTGATTTTCTGTACAAGCATAATTGTGATCAATGAGGTCAAGTCTTTTCTATCAAAGTGTTTTGATATGAAAGATCTGGGAGAAGCTGATGTAATTTTGAACATCAAGCTTATTAAGGATGAGAGTGGGATTACGCTGACGCAATCACACTATGTTGAGAAGATCTTGAGCCGTTTCGGCTTTATTGATAGCAAGCCTTCTCCAACACCTTATGATCCTAGCGTGACGCTTCGAAAGAACAAGAGGATTACGAAAGATCAATTGAGATACTCTCAAATAATCGGTTCACTCATGTACCTTGCGAGCGCGACGAGGCCTGACATCTCTTTTGCTGTGAGCAAATTGAGCAGGTTCATGTCAAACCCGGGTAATGATCACTGGCATGCACTTGATAGGGTCATGCGCTATCTGAATGGAACTATGAGCTATGGGATTCATTATTCAGGGCACCCTGCTGTGCTTGAGGGATATAGTGACTCCAACTGGATCTCAGATGTAGATGAGCTCTATGCCACAAGTGGATATGCATTTCTTCTTGGAGGTGGCGCAGTGTCATGGAGGTCTTGTAAACAGACCATATTGACGAGGTCAACCATGGAAGCAGAACTTACTACTTTAGATACAGCCACTGTTGAGGCAGAATGGCTGCGTGAGCTCTTGATGGACTTGCCGGTGGTTGAGAAACCATTACCGGCTATCCTCATGAACTGTGACAATCAAACCGTGATTTCCAAGGTGACCAGTTCTAAGGATAATGCGAAGTCATCAAGACACGTCAAAAGACGATTGAAGTCTGTCAGGAAATTGAGAAACTCCGGAGTAATTACTGTTACGTATATTCAAACAGACAAAAACCTGGCAGATCCCTTTACGAAGGGACTATCACGTAATGTGATAGATAGTGCATCGAGGGAGATGGGTATGAGACCCGTAAGCGTTACACCATAGTGGTAACCCAACCTATGTGATCGGAGATCCCGTGAATTAGGACCTGGGAAGAACAAACTAGTGGTTTGACTGAGGAGAGTATTTGGTAAACCCTCTCTAAGTGATGATGCATAACTCTCAAAGAGCTGTAAGGCAGGTTGGCAACATGCCTTAATGTGTTTATGTTGGCTATTCATAGCAAAGATGTTGTCCTACAGAGCATTCTTGAAAGAACACACCTATGTGAGTCCGACTGTAAAACGTCGCAGTCTATGAGATTTGGGTGATCTCTAGTAAACTCATGAAGAGACCACGGAGTATGACGCATATGCTCCACCCGCGGGGTAGGCTACTGGCAGCCAAGTATTAGTTATGACTTTGAGTAAAGTCTATTGGCACAAAACTTGCAATTCAAGGCATAGTCCATTGTTCAAGTTGCTGATAGATGTAGCTTAAGGCTCTAGGCGGAAGTTCAACTTAACAGTCTCTGCTGAAACACTAGTATATAAACAAGTAGCGAGGATTGGCAAATCTTCAAATGGGCATTTGAGATCTGGTGGGGGATTGTTAGAATATTTGGCCCAAATGAGTGAGCTGAAATATTGGGCCCATATGTGGGTAGCCCAATAGCAAATTCTGAAATCTCAAAATGGCCCATGTGTACAAGTGAGTGGTGGGAGTGGGAAGTTTAGTCCCACATTAGAAGTTTGAGGAGTTGCACACCACCTTATAAGGTGGAGTGTCGTAGGGATTGTATGTGAGTGAGAACAAGAGAGCCTCGCGCGCACTCCTCCTCCTCCTCCGCTCGCTCGTCTCGTCTCGACTCGACTCGACACGACACGACACGTCGCGATCGCGTTTCGTGAATCGAGCCGAGACAATACTTATGTTTATTTTGCTGTTTTGGAAAACCGATTTCGTAGTCGTGACGGACGCGTCACAGCTAAATTTGGCAATGGTTCCCCATTCCCCGTTCCCCGGTGGATAATTCACCTATTAGGGGACGGTGATGGTACACATTTAATCCCCGTGGGGATGTTAACAGATACAAAACACTCCCCAGTGGTTATGCCGGAGCGGTTATGGTTTAGTGATCCCCATACCCGATAATATCCGTCCCCGGTATGACCAAGTATTTTGGGCATTTGTGCCTTTGGAAACTCCCAATGATGTTCTGTAATGATAAAAATTGATTCTGGTATGTATCCGTATGCTTGGTATTTCTGTTTTAACACTTCTATTTGTGGCAATGTGCTTCTGTGCTATCAAATTTGATATATTATGTTGCGATGATATATTTGGTAAACTGCTATTTATTTAGCTAGATATAGGAATATGTTGTCCAATTGTTTTAATCCATGCTCTGGGGAACCCGATGGTTATTTGCTACCCGATGGGGGGCGGTTATGGTACAACAACTGTCCCCGTGACAGTTAATGGGGATGGGGACGGTAAAATTTTTGTTAGATGGTGATGGTTATGGTTGAGTGATAACCGGTGGTTAGTGTCCCCGTTGCCAAATTTGGTCACAGCTGAGGCGGTTCGGGTCGCTCCCGTATCGCGTGCTGCAACCGACTCGGATGTGCGGCGTGGGCCTCCCACGTCGCACGCGTTAGGGTTTTCCGAACCGCATTATAAAAGACGCGCATCGTGGGCGTTGTACACACACCGAACCAATCTAGGTTTTGCCACACCTCGTTCCTTGCGCCGCCACCGTAGTCTACTCCATCCCGAGAGCCGGCGTCCACCGGCGAACGGGAGAGCAGGTCTCCGGAACCAGTCGCCCTTGTGATCCTGTACGGGAGAGGGCGAATTAGGTTTTTGGGAAGCGCTTCGCGCGACTGCTCGCTGCTTCTACGACGGCTCGTCTGCCTAGCAAGTCAGGCGGTGCTGCGTACCGCCGTCTCAAACGTCGTCTACTCCGACCCGTCATCGCCAACGTTGTCATCAACAACGTTACCACAAACGAACGGTACGGAATCTGCGTCCTGATCTGTCTGTTTAACATGTCTACTGTTTACATGTTTAGAGAGATCGTGCTGCTATTGTTCATGCTGTCTGCTGCATCTAGTATGTTAGAGTTTCACATGTTAATAGCTGCTGTCATCATGATTTATATTCTGGAATTAATCGTGGAAATTATGCCTAATTATTCAACACTATTTTGGTGACGTACATAGCCAATTTTTTCCACGCTTAAGATTTATGATTTTTTTACTACAAGACCATATATTGTACAATTCATTTGTTGCATGGTTTAGAAGATAAATTCACCTCCTCCAACCGTTTTTATGTGCTTGGCATGGTTTAACTAGATTCATTCTTTCCAAATGGGGTGTCGGTGATGGTTTCAAGGATCTGGAACCTTTGCTTGTCTCAGTTCGATGTCTTTCTTTCTAAACAAACCTCTACTTAATAGAATTTTTATGTTTAAAATCATGTGTTTAAATAAAGCATATATTCCGCACATATGATGTTGTTTTTTGTTAGCTTAAGTACATTCGATGAGGTTTGGTTTAGAATGTTTGGAAAGGTTAAATAATGCTAGAACTTTATGGTTATCTCATTATTCATATTCAGAATGAGCTTCAACATGATGGGAAGGGGAGGGAGCATAGTTGGAAATTTTATATGGTTGATGCAACATCATGATACTCACTGCCAATTTATTCATATCATTGGAGAAGAAATTCAAAATATTACACGTGCGTGCACGGGCACTTTTACTAGTGGTGATAAAGTTGAGAAGACCGCTCCTTCCAACTCACTCAAATTTTCTCGCGGAGGAAGAAAATAATATTTGGACGAAAAATTGTTGACACAATCCAAATTTTCTCGCAAAGTCGATCGACCAACATCACACTAATCTCGGTTTTCGCTTTCATCTCAATTGTCAATGCTAATTACTACCTTTGTCACCGACCCTAAAATGTCTTATATTTATGCACAAATATAGTATCTGACCCTAAAATGTCTTATATTTATGCACAAATATAGTATCTTATTTATCTGATCTGCTCTTTTGTACCTTTTGGTTTGTTTTATTCAATATATCTTGCCAAAACGTTTTATATTAGGGATAGACTCAACTTTTAATTTTATTATATTTTATATAAGTATTATAATCTAATTTTATCTTTCTCCCATATTTCATTTTTCTGAAATGGGGAACGAAGCCCCGGACTCTCATCGAAACACAACTTTTTCATTGCAATTTTTTTACACATTACAAAATAAACATACCCGAGACTGCGTGCCTCACGACAGTCACTCCATCAGACTACCAGTATGTCTATGGTAAAAGATAACTTCAACTTCAAGTTGACACAGGATTTTCATCCCCAAAACGAGCTTCGAGCCATCACCTTCGGCAAGAGCACGAAGCAAAGGTGCGTTAACATTTCCAAATATGTTTCCACCGTAGTGTGTGCAACCTCAATGTTGAAGCATCTACCATCATCTCATGTCCGGCAAACGACACGTCGTTGAATAGATGTCATTGGAGGAGAAACTAGAAGCCGATGATGTCCCATACCGCCACGCCTCCAGCCGTTGCCGCACCACATTCGAACGAATAGCAACATGCATGACTTACACCGCGAAGGTGATGGGTTTGTTGCATAGAAAACAAAACAAAAAATCCTACGTGAAGAACACCCGAAGGGCCAAAATATAATCTAGAAGATGTAAGAAATAGGTATAGAGAGAGTGTTAGATGAACTTACCCTCGAAGAACAAAAAGTGTTACGATATCAAATCTCGTGAATGATGAAGACGATCACTTTCCTATCTCAAGATCGCGAAGAAGAGGGCTGCAATCCGGCAGCGCTTCCGCACTCGGTCACACGCACAGCTCGATGACAACCTCTGCTCCCTCGATCCAGTGGGGTAGTGGAAATAGAGGATCCACGGGAATCTCCAACAGCACGACGGCGTGGTGTGGTGAAGAAAACTTTGCTCGGGGTTTCTCCAAGCGCATGAACATGAGGTGGAGCAGCAGGAAGAGGAAGATGGAGATGACACCAAGTGTGTGTAGGAGAGGGAGCTCTCACCCTCCTTTTATAGGAGGAGGGGTAGCCAAAAGACCCATGCGGCTAGGCATGGTGGAGCCCCCACCTCTTTCCTCTTCATGTGAGTGGACACTCACACTCACACCCACTCATGTCTCCAGTTAATTTCCACCCAAAATACCAAAGATTTTTCTTTAATAAATAAATAAATAAATTATTTCTTTGGGATAGTAGTTAATTATATTAACAACCATTTGAAAAAAATCCCCTCGAACTATTTCAAAATTACTCAGACTAATTACGATGTTGTCCCAAACTTTTCTCCGATATTCCCTATCCACTGAAACGCGTCATCGAACCTTAAGTGTGTCATCCTACGGATAGTGAATAATATAGACATGATTGAGACACCTCTCTGATCAATAGTCAAAAGCGGGACTTGGAGATCCGTAATGACTCCTACACATTCAACGATGAATCTGGTGATCGTGTGAACCATAAACGCCGTAACCAATTTCCTTTATCTCGCGATATTTTACTTGTCCGAGATCCGATTATTGGTATCAACCATACCTAGTTCAATATCGTTACTGACAAGTACTTTTTTACTCGTTCCGTGATATGACATTCTTGTGACCTAGTCACGTGCTTGCAAGCGGTGTCGATGTGATATCACCGAGAGAGCTCAGAGTATATCTCTCCGTAATTTGGATAGAAAAATCCCACTCTTGACCAATGAGTCTCGACTAATACTTTCCGAATACCCAATGCCACCTTTATAGTCACCTTGTTAAGGTGTGATGTTTGATGTCATCAAATCTCTATTCCGGTGTTAGTGATTGACATGATCTCATGGTCTAAGGATTAGGATTACTTTGTATGTTTGATATAACAATATAAACTTAACGACTTGATCACATTTCTATATTCACTTTGGGTCTATGTTCATCGCATCATTTTCCCAATGACACTACCTCGTTATGAAAAACATACAATTTTCATGATCAGAAAACTTTGATCATAAGTTAATCAATGAGCTAGCTTAAACAAGAGGCGTTACTAGGAACTCTTGTTTGTTTATTATACACACATGTATCAATTTTTCCAGTTAATAAAATTCTAGCATGAGAAATAAATGTTTATTATAAATATACAATAAAATAATAACCACTCTATTATTGTCTCTCGGGCATATTCCCTTTAGAAGGAGATGCCATTCATAGCACCTGCCAGGATCATGCATAACATGGCATCTCCGAATGAGACATCACATCACAACCGCCGGCCAGGCATGACTTGACAGCTTACCCAAACTCGTCATGCATAGCACCTACCGCCTCGAATCGAACCTGATCTTGACGTGGAGGGCACGTCCCATACCGCTATCGTCCTCGAATCTCCGCCACATAAAGCATGAGACTATCACCAGATCAAAGATCTTCCATCGCGGTCACCGCGATCACCGTAGAGCCATCACGGTTGTCTCCGTAGCGCCCATCACGATCACCATAGCACCCATCGCGGTTGTAGCGTCCATCCCGTGGGGCATCACATCCTTGACGAGACGCTGAATTAGCTGATGAAGTAAAGCCAGCCTGACCCGATTCGTGAAGCATGTCCTGCCGCATATCGTACGCACAAATCTACGCATAGAGGTCATGTAAGGTGATCATGTCATTGTTGTTGACAACAGACACAATAGAATTGTATCTTGCGTCAAGACCATTGGTGATGTAGTCGATCATCTCATCCTCCTCTACACCCTTGCCGATGGCAGCTAGCTCCGAGGTGTGTCCTTTCATCCAAACAAAGAATTGAGCAGCAGTTTGATCGTTCTTCTTCGTGCTATTGAGAGCTCCTCGCAGCTGATTGATTCGAGTGCGAGAGTGATGCACCCAAAATGCATCTACTTTTCCAAGCACTTTGCATCGTATTTCTCTCCGGAGTCCCCCCATAATTGAATAAATCTGCAGAATCTGACGCTGTTTTTAGCAAAAGTCTTATTTCCGTCTATTTTCGCAGGACTTTTCACAGGGGACGAAAACCACATAACTTTTTATGGAAAAGAAGGGGAATGAGTACCAGATGGGGCCGGGGGGCCACCCGAGGGCCAAAAGGGGGCCCCACACGCGGCCAAATTCCTTGGCTGCATGGGGTCACCCCTTTTGGGCCCAGATGGCCCACTCCGGCTAGGTATTCGACGTACCCCTCCATATATACGAGAAACTGACGGGTTTCGAAGGAGAGGGCTGTTCGCGAAACGGAGTGCCGCCGCCACCACGATCTTCGATTTCGGAGTCAGATTGATCCGGGATTTCACCCCCGGAGGTGGAATTCGAGGGGCTTCGTCACCATCATCATCACCACCATCATCTCCATCAACCATGAGCTCCATCACCCCCTCCATGTGTGAATAGTTGTTGTAGGCATGTGAGGTGTGAGGGGTTTTGGATGAGATTGATCATGTAATTGCTATCCGGTATGCGGGATCTAGGGGTTTGTCTTGAGAATTCTTATGTCTTATGTTGATGCACTATTGCTAGGCTTGATGCTTGTTACTAGGGCCCAAGTGGCATGATTTCAGTACTGAACTTACATTGCTACATCATATATTTGAGTTTGGTATCTATCTGCAATGTGTATTACCTGTTATTATGTTGAACCTGCGAACCCTAAAGTGACAGCTAGGGAAAACAAGGGGGATATGTTCTAGTTTGAGGATTATGTGTGTTCATGGAGTGTTAATGCGTTGGTCCGGGCTATTCGAAAGGGTAGACCTTAATTACCTATAGTTCCAAATTGGCCCCGGTGAAATGGGCAGGTAGGACAATAGGCTTTGTGCAAATTCTCTTGGTTAGTACGCACAATAATTTATGGAACACACACCTACATAAAACTGAGATAGAGAAAGGCCCCGCTGCTAGCAAAACATTATTACATGATCAATCTTATCCGTGCAACACCCCGCTGTCACCTCATGCCTGCGTTTTAGTCTTTGGTTTACTTTCACTCTTTTCCGGTGAAAACTGGGAAAACACTTGCTCTCCATTTACTTTCTGTTTGTTTACTTTCACTGCATTATTACACTCACCACTCTCGCTGCAAGTTTGTTGATACACAGGTGTGGTTGGGAGTGACGTCCCAATTGCTAAAGTCTCACCGGTATTCTTGTGTTCCCACTGAGTCGAACTACAAATTTGGGTAATACTTCCCATCGAAGACTACGATTGATCTCCTGCACTTGGGAGCCATCAAGACTGTTTTCTGGCGCCGTTGTCGGGGATCCTAGCTTTATTGGTAAGACCACTTGTTATTGTCTACTTGCTGCACTTTCTTGTTCCCTACAATGGGAAAGGGAAAGGACACTTCGATGGAGGTAATGCCTTCGACTACTCGTTCTGGTAATGATTTGCCTAGTAGACCAAAATTTTCACCTAATATTGTTTCTACTGTGGCTGCTAAGAAAAAGAAAGGAATAGCTGGTAAATCACCATTGTCAAAAATGTCTACTGGTACATTTAATGATCAAACACTTGATAATGTAGACAAAGAACTAGCTTCTGAAATTCCTGAAACTATTGAAACACCTGAGGCAAATGAAACACCTGAAACAACTGAAATTCCTGAATCTTCTGTAGATGAAAATGTAGAACTTGAGCTAGAAAGAAATGAGACTCGTAGAGAGTATGAATATGGGGCCTCTTCTGAAGAAGAAGAAGCATTTGTTGAGGCCTTTATATCACCTGATTATACAAAACTTGATAAACTCTCTATTTATGATGATGCATCTCTTGGAAACTGTTTTGCTGCTACTAGGAATTTGTGTGGCCCAGCTATTAGAATTAGAGATAAAGATTATGAATTCAATGTTAATCCTGAGATAATTGAGATAGTTGAGAAGTCTAGATTCTGTGGAAAGGATGAGGAGTCTCCTCTTGATCATATTGCCGAATTGCATGCTTTATCTACTACATTTGGAAATGATGAAATCCGTCAGCATTATTTATTCTTAAAATTGTTTCCTTTTTCTTTGGGTGAAGATGCTAGAGTTTGGTATAATCGTTTAGGACCTGCATGTATTACTAGTAAGGAAGAATGCTTGCAATTGTTTTCAATAAATATTTTCCCGCTGAAAGGATACATGCATTAAGTGTTGAAATTGGCAATTTTAAACAAGATAAGAAAGAGAGTCTACCCCAAGCTTGGGGGAGATTTGGTAAAATGTGTAAGAAATGTCCTGGTCATGGTTTTAAACCTCATGAATTGCTTGATATATTCTATAATGGACTAATGGGGGAAACAAGAGACTACCTTGATAGTATTGCATGGAATATCTTTAGGGACAGAAGTGTTGATGAAGCAATTGAATTACTGGAGTCTATTCTCGAGAATGAAGCTGATTGGACCATTGAGGAGATAGATAAAAATGAGACACTCCCAGAGAAGAAAGGAGGTATACTCGAATTGAACCAAGAAACAATGGATGAAGCTTCCAAGGATATGAAAGAGAAGGGAATTAAAACCTCTCATCTCAAGGAATTATCTGAAATGGGTATTAAACTTCCTACTGATGAACCATGCTTTCCAATTCAAGTGAACTCTATACTCCCTATGGAAGGTAATGAGGAGGTAACACCTCCTGTCGATGTCTCTTATGTTAACAATTTTGCTTATCATGATAATCCTGAGGAGCGTAAAATTAGAATGACTATCATGGAAAACCATCATAAAATTAATTTCCTCCGTGAAAATTTAAATGCTAGTGTAGGGGAAGTTAAAAGAATTGTTAAACATTGTGAAATGATGAACAATCAAGTTGAGAAAATGATTTCTTTACAAAATCAATTGTATGAAAATCTGAATAAACAAAAACAATTATGTGGAGTTAATACAAGGGGAGGTGCAAGCACCCAGGATCCTGATTATCCTGATGATCATCCTAAAAGAAAATAGCAAGTTGCTCTTAAAGATAAATCTTTTGCAGGAAAATCTCCCAATGAAAATGAGCATGATGATGACTCCAATGAGCAAGACAAGGATATTTCTATTTCTGATGCTGAAACTGAGGATGATAATAATGAAGAAGAAGAATCATCTCCACCTGATATTGAACAACATGATGATAATAATGAAGAAGTTGCTGGTAAGGAGGATCCTCAGCCTCCTATTGAGAAGACCAAGAAGAAGAAGAAACCAAATAAAGATAAAGATAAAGGTAAAGAAAGGGATCCATGGGTACAAAGACCCATTCCATATCCCCAAGAGGTATCAAAAACAAAAGATGAAGAGAGGTATGGGCAATTTTATGATATGATTAAGAATATGAAATTAGAGATTCCACTTATTGATGCTATTAAGAATCCTCCATATTCAAAATACATGAAAGATATTGTCACTAATAAAAGAAAGATACCTACTAATGCTATTACTGCTATGCTTGCTGATTATTCATTTAAAGGAAAATTGCCTGAAAAACATGGAGATCCTGGTATTCCTACTATTCCTTGCAAAATTAAAGAAGCCTATGTAAAATATGCATTATGTGATTTAGGAGTTGGTGTTAGTGTTATGCCTTTCTCACTATATAAGAAGCTTAATTTGAACAAACTAGTTCCAACAGAAATATCTTTACAAATGGCTGATAAAACAACTGCTGTACCTATAGGAATATGTGAGGATGTTCCCATCTCTATTGCTAATGAGTTGATACCTACTGATTTTGTTATATTAGAAATGCCTGAAGATGATAATCTATCTATTATTCTTGGTAGACCTTTTTTGAATACTGCAGGAGCTGTGATAAATTGCACTGAGAGCAAAGTGACATTTAATGTTAAAGGCAAAGAGCACACTATTTATTTTCCCAAGAAGAAACATGTTACAAGTATGAGCACAAGTGTGAATGCTATACAAATAAATTCCATTAAGATTGGTAGCATTGAAATACCCATACCACCTCCAGCACCAAGGTATGAAATATTGATGATTGGGACCATTCCAATCAAATATGAGGTAACTTGATTTATTGTTTTATAATAAGTAATAATAAGAATCATGAGCTATATTCTTTACATGTTGCTAATGAGACCTGATCAACCTCATTACTAATGTGGAAATGATAAAGGCATGATTCACAAACATTTAAATTGCATTTTTTTATGTTATTTGCTTTAAAATTGTGAGACATAGACATAGTATTAAAAAATTTAGAATCAGAAATCACAGAATATGAAGTTTTAGAAATTCTCTGTAGAAAAGTTTCACGTAAAATTCCAGAAAAATTAGGGGGGCAGTTTTTTGCCCGAAGGGACCAGCAACCAGTGGGGGAGCACCAGCAGGCCACCAGGGGCCAAAATAGGTACCTCCACGCGGCCAGATTCCTTGGCCACGTGGGATACCCCATTTTTGGCCACAAGTGGATGCTGGGGCCCATCCAATGCTTATCTGCTCCCTTTCGACCGAAAACCAACCCCAGTTCATCTCCTCCATTTTTCCCGTGCTCTATTTCTCCGTCAATCCTCGATCTCCACATTTGAGGCAGTTTGATGGAATCACTCCTTGGTATGTAACTCCTTCACTCATCCAATTACTTTTTGCTCCCATGCTTTGTGTATGAAGTATTTTGCTGCACTAGGTGTCACCTATTATGTCTAAGAACTCCATGAATTTAAGTTTTCTAGTTGATATGGATGCATGATATTGATTAGAGGACTAGTTATGGATGCCTTAGCAATGTTTTAGAGTGATACAATTTAATTTCTGTTGAATTTTATTTTGGTACAGCAAGGTAACATGCTGAACAAGGGAAAGGCATTGCTTGGGATGTCCTCAAGGACAAGGAGAAGAGAATCAAGGGTGTCCAACAATCATGGTGATAATCAGTTATGGGAGGATGAATTGGTTTTTGCAGGTGAAAATCTGCGTGTCCATACCACAAGATGGCAAGACCCCGAAGTTCTTGAACATTGGGGGATTGCTGAAGATTTCCAAGCCTTTGCTGCAACTACGGGGCTGCTTGAGTTCTCACGCCATCCACACAACACATATGTGGAACTCTCGAGGGAATTCCTCTCTACATTCAGGTTTGAGGGACCGGTGGTGCACCGGAAAAGTAAGTCTAAGAACCCTCCTCCAGCTACTTTTATCATTAAATTTACAATGAGGGGGCAGCGTTTAGTCATGTCATTAGAGGAATTCTGTAAGGCTATACGTGTACCAACTACGGGGTTATGGGATGAAACATATGTTGATTCTAGAGAAGAACTTGTCACATTATGGCGTAGCATTGCTAAAAATATTCCTGAAAGAATGAATAGAGGCAAGCTCACATGCATCCAACACCCGGGCCTTAGATATTTTTCATTGTTTCTTGCTAGAGGATTCCTTGCTAGGGATAACACTTCTGCTTGCACTGGTCCTATGATCTATTTATTAAAATGTGCAATGGAAAATACAACACCTATATATAACCTGGGAACCATACTTGCTAGAACTTTGCATTTAGCTGTGAGTAGGAATGGCACGGATAAAACTCCTTTATATGTTGGTGCCATTGCCACTTTAATCCATGAATACATTATGGCAGAACGAGGTTTTAATGATAACTTGGGTACCATGGTAAATGAGTCTCGACTGCTGGATTTTGGTTTACTTTTTCGCATGGATATGAGCAGGGCTGAGAAAGGATATTTTTCATATTGCTATAAGGATTCTAATGGGCACATTGTGTCTGTTAGGCTCCCTTGTGCTGACTTGTTTGACAGGGAGACAAAGTGGACTGTGCAAGAAGAGCCACAACAAGAAGAGCAACAACAGGAGGAGCCCTAATACCAGGCGCCTATGGCATATCCCTGGGGCTTCCCTGAACCACACCTTGGAGCACAGGCATGGCAGGATCCATCCTTCTTCCAGGGAGGTTCGTTGAGTGGTGGACATGATTACCACCCAGGATACTAGCTTGATCACAAGCTTGGGGGAGTATTTCTCTCCCTCCTCATTCGTTGTGTTATATCACTTGCATGTTATTTGTTGTTTTATGTTCTTTAAATCTGAAAAACACAAAAATATTTTTGTTATTTGTTAGCTAGTTTACTTCTGGTTATTTACATTATGTTTCTAAAAATCAAAACCACAAAAATATTTTTGTTTTCTTTAGTTTAGTATAAATACGGAGCTGCATGAATTGCTGAAATATGTTCACTGTTATATGCTTTAATATTTACTTGTGACTCCGTTTGAGCTGAAAATTTAATCACTGCTGCAACTTTTTATGGCCTTCACCTCTGTAAAACATGAGAAACTTTTGAGGTGTTTAGGTAGGTAAAAAAATTGCTGAATGCAGTAACTTTTTATAGCAAGATTTGAGTTTTTATTGAGCAGTTCAAGTGGGGAGAGGAGAACAACAATGATATGATAATGTGCTTGAAGTGATGAAAGGTATGACACCTTTGCCATGCTTATGTATGCTTTTTAATAACAGCAAGTGCACACCTTATGATTCCCTTAACACTTAGTGACATAATAGCCATTGTTTATCTTCTCCGTGGTTTAGTAGAATATATTCTGATGCAACTGAAATATTGTTTAGTGTCATTACTTGGCTGATGGATTGAATAATTGTAGCCTTAAGCAAAGGTTTACGCATCCCATTGTGCTTACTGAACTTGCCAACCAAGGAAATAATTAAAAGATAAAAATTTATGAATGATAAAAGTGGAGTCTTATGCTTGACGAACTTATGGTTGGGGGTTAGTCTAAATGTGTATCACATGGAAAACTTTCAACGCTGCACTAAGAATTTTATATTCAAGTTGATATCATGTTCTTTTAACTGTGGATGCCTGTCATGCCGAAATGAGGTAGAGGAATAGTAAGTCTTGATGAGTAAGTATATATGATTAGAGAGACGCATTGGGCCGCTAACCCAAGCCATGCGATATCATGGTGGAAATTTACTTATAGCTAGAATGGACTCTGCAACATATCCTATAATAAAATAAGAAGCTATGCATATAGTGAATGAAATAAAAAAAAGGATAATGAGTCCATTCCATTTGTTTGTCTTAACATTTTGACATGGGCTGGTTTCCATGTCATGGGGTAAGAGGTACCCCAATTGTTGCTCTCTATGATGTCATTAATACTTACAATGATTGTACAAGGCTTATTAGGAATCTAGAGTTGAGTAATCATGGTGCGGGACTTCGCTTTTAAGGGGCATGGGGCTTTCAACTTGTAGTTTGTCAAGCATAAGAATCAAAATGAAAAATTAATGCTTTAGCAAAACTGAGAGCAAGGTAGTAAGCACAATGATTTTACTTGTCAACATATGAAAGAATCAGAGATCTCAAAAATCTTGATATGATTTAATCATCAGCGATGCACAATCCTTTGTTTATGTCTACAATTGAGCAAACTCATTCAAGTATTAACACTTCATGTTATTTCTATTGCAACAAGTATGTATGCTTCAACAGTGAGTAGATGCACACTTGCTAGTATTTTGCTACTTGTTACAGGAATCATGTCTTGGGTATTTGCTAGTATTAATTGATGATGCATATGCAATGCAAAGTTCTTGCCAAAGTTTTTATCGCTTCTGCACTGCGTTTGAGTTGTTCGAGGACAAACAACGAGCTAAGCTTGGGGGAGTTGATGCACCCAAAATGCATCTACTTTTCCAAGCAATTTGCATCGTATTTCTCTCCGGAGTCCCCCCATAATTGAATAAATCTGCAGAATCTGACGCTGTTTTTAGCAAAAGTCTTCTTTCCATCTATTTTCGCAGGACTTTTCACAGGGGACGAAAACCACGTAACTTTTTATGGAAAAGAAGGGGAATGAGCACCAGATGGGGCCGGGGGGCCACCCGAGGGCCAAAAGGGGGCCCCACACGCGGCCAGATTCCTTGGCAGCGTGGGGTCACCCCTTTTGGGCCCAGATGGCCCACTCCGGCTAGGTCTTCGACGTACCCCTCCATATATACGAGAAACTGACATGTTTCGAAGGAGAGGGCTGTTCGCGAAACGGAGCGCCGCCGCCACCACGATCTTCGATTTCGGAGTCAGATTGATCCGGGATTTCACCCCCGGAGGTGGAATTCGAGGGGCTTTGTCACCATCATCATCACCACCATCATCTCCATCAACCATGAGCTCCATCACCCCCTCCATGTGTGAGTAGTTGTTGTAGGCATGTGAGGTGTGAGGGGTTTTGGATGAGATTGATCATGTAATTGCTACCCGGTATGCGGGATCTAGGGGTTTGTCTTGAGAATTCTTATGTCTTATGTTGATGCACTATTGCTAGGCTTAATGCTTGTTACTAGGGCCCAAGTGGCATGATTTCAGTACTGAACTTACATTGCTACATCATATATTTGAGTTTGGTATCTATCTGCAATGTGTATTACCTGCTATTATGTTGAACCTGCGAACCCTAAAGTGACAGCTAGGGAAAACAAGGGGGATATGTTCTAGTTTGAGGATTATGTGTGTTCATGAAGTGTTAATGCGTTGGTCCGGGCTATTCGAAAGGGTAGACCTTAACTACCTGTAGTTCCAAATTGGCCCCGGTGAAATGGGCAGGTAGGACAATAGGCTTTGTGCAAATTCTCTTGGTTAGTACGCACAATAATTTACGGAACACACACCTACACAAACTGAGATAGAGAAAGGCCCCGCTGCTAGCAAAACATTATTACATGATCAATCTTATCCGTGCAACACCCCGCTGTCACCTCATGCCTGCGTTTTAGTCTCTGGTTTACTTTCACTCTTTTCCGGTGAAAACTGGGAAAACACTTGCTCTCCATTTACTTTCTGTTTGTTTACTTTCACTGCATTATTACACTCACCACTCTCGCTGCAAGTTTGTTGATACACAGGTGTGGTTGGGAGTGACGTCCCAATTGCTAAAGTCTCACCGGTATTCTTGTGTTCCCACTGAGTCGAACTACAAATTTGGGTAATACTTCCCATCGAAGACTACGATTGATCTCCTGCACTTGGGAGCCATCAGAGAGCGGGTACTAAACATGTTGTTTATAACAGCCCAAACAACGGTCGTCGTATCAAGACCGACGACATGGGAAATGATTCCCGATGAGAGGGCATTGAGGATCCAACTCAACACAGTTTGATCTTGTTTGAACCAGGTAGTCTTTGTTATTTTTCAGCATGTTCCACCTCCAGAGACTTCACGGAGGAAACCTCGGTGCCATCTTGGAGCTCAATCACTTGGGAACTACGGAGAGCTGGCGTCACCAATGTTTTCCAAAAATGAAAATTTGATCTTGTGAACTTTTGAGAGGGAGAGCTTCTGAGGGCAGAGGACGGCATCGGAGCTCGCCATTCGGGAGAAGAATTTCTGATCAACTGATGGTGACGTTCTTGAGGATTCCGGGTTTGAGGGTTTCCGATATGAGAGATCGTAGAGAGAGGCTTTGATTATTTATCAAAGATCATGATTTTCGATCGAGGAAGGAGTCGGTCGTGGATTTTTCCTGGCGTGGTGTTTCGGTGTTTTGACGACTAGTCATCGAGGCGTATCTCTCTTTGATACCATGACAAAGTAACGAAGCAAAGTTGTGCCTACGATCGAGGCACGGGTGCATGTTAATACTAGGTAGGAACAACCCCTACGTGGCTTTCACGGGTACCTATAGGATTCGGTATACAATACTGTATACATGTATGGACTTTGTTACATGTTCAACAAGATGTACTGGCTAAGTATGCACCTACTCTTAATGTGATAAAGGGAAATGCACAACACAGAAGAGGCTAGAAAATATGGCTAGTGGAAGTGACAGAAAACTAAAAAAAAGTATTCGCAAGTTAAAGATTACAACTAGCGTATGATCTTGCAAGACATAATGAATATCACTCCAAGAGGGTCTGTGGCAGTGACAAGTCACTGTTCGCTACCCCGATTGTAGTGCGTAACAAAAACTACCATCATTGACATCCACGATGAAAGTCAAATAAAACCATGCTATCAACTGATTATTAGAGTGTTGCACAGTTTCAAGATTTTAGACCGACCACTATTTTTTTTTTACTTTGCTAGACCAGAAAAGATTATACATTAAGAATATTAATTTCTCAAAACTTCAGCAATGATTGAAGTGATTTTTTTTATCATCTATAAGATTATGCAGTTTCTTCTCATACCACTACTACATGCATGACAATTTTTGGCCCAATCAATCACCAAGGAACTTGAAACAACTCTCTAAACAAATTTTCAGAAAAGACCAGAGCTAATCATATCTAAATATAGGAAACAAACACGTTATAAACAAAATAAGAAAGAAAAATAAGAGCTAATAACAGCATTAGCAAAACTGAACACTCACAACATGATAAGAGTGAAAACTAGAATGTTCTAGACAATAGCGGAGTGTGTGTCTCTCCAACAAAAAATGTTAGGATCCGACCAATTTTGACCAACAAGCAAACAAAACAAAATTGAAAGAAAAATAAAAAAACGCTCCAATAATAACACATATTATGTGAAGCAGTAAAAATATTGTGTCTTGAGAGATGACCAGATAATTTTGTTGACGAAGAAGAGGATGCCTTGGGAATCCCCAAGCTTTGACGCTTGTACTTTTTGGATATTTCTTGGGGGTGACACGTACATCCCCAAGTTTAATTTTTTTCCATACTTTATATTCTCATATCATCCTCCTATCATTAACTTGAAAACTTCCTCCACACAAAACATCTCACAATTTTCATTAGCGGGGTTAGTGCACCAAGTAGGTAAATCCACTTGGTTCAATTTTAACAGAAGAAAAACACTCAGTTAAAACATTACATTACCGACTGTCACAACTTCTTTTACACCTCTCCACCCCTAGATAACACAAGAAGGAAAATATTAAGAGGCAAATGCAAACAAAGGAAGAAATGTGTTAAAATAGAACTGACTATAAAGACGAATTTTTTTCGAGGCACTTCCGAAGCTCAAATAAAAAAGTGTTCAACTAATGAAAGTTATATAACAACCTGGGGTAACTGTCTAATTGTTTTTAGGATTTTTATTCGCACTCTTGCTGATAGATACAAATTTTTTGGTGAGGCGCAAAAATCTGGACAGAAAACAGCAAGTTGCACTTCCTCTCAAATAGAGGTTACTCTGGTACAAAAAAACGAAATAAATAAATAAAGAGAGGTTGTTACAGAGGTAACAAATTCAAGACTCACGTAAAAAACAAAAGGAAAACAAGAGAAAACAAAATGGGTTTCCTCCCACAAGGCGCTTTTATTTAACGCCTTTTGGCTAGGCAAGAAGCAAAAATCAAGTACTCATACTTGACCCCGTGTCTTCTTATCTTGGGACTTTTGATTTCCCACAATGGTGGTTTGGAATCTAATGGACCCCTCATCTATACTAATAATAGCCTTCACAAGCTTGAGAAACGGCCTCTGAGTATTTCACGTCCATTACCTATGTAATCAGTGACAATAAAATCAATAAGTATGGACTTATCATTTATTTTGACGAGGACTTCATCAATTAAACCCAAAGGAGTTTTGATTGTCCCATCAGAGAGGCACAATTTAGTTTCATAGAAGGATAATTCTCCTCCCCTAGATTATTGTATATAGCTTTAGGTAAAATTGACACTCCTGAACATTTTTCTATATGAGCTTTAAATCATATGTTCTTTATAATAATTTTAATAGTTGGCTCGAAAGCTTTCTCAGTAGGTCCAAAAGCTCATGTCTTAATGAATTTAATGGATTTCTCTAGTGTTGCACTCTTCATACCATAGAGTTGCTTATCAAGTTCAGGTAGGCAAGTTTCTATAGTTGCAACTATTTTAGTAAGGTTTTCCATAGGAGTTCCTTTAAGATTTTTAGATGGAGGCATATTCATAAAAATTATCAAAGTTTCGTTATCCTAATCAACATCATGTTTAAAAAATCACCTCCCACTAGAGTATCAAGAACAATTCTGTAACAAAGAATGATTCTCAAGTAAAAGCACCTAAGAAGAATTCCACTTTTATATTTCGGTTCAATATTCTCATGGGAATAAAAATTCCTTGACCAAGCATTGATGTCTACGCACGCTTCTATTCTTGTAGACACTGTTGGGCCTCCAAGTGCAGAGGTTTTAGAACAGCAGCAAGTTTCCTTAAGTGGATTACCCAAGGTTTATCGAACTCGGGGAGGAAGAGGTCAAAGGTATCCCTCTCAAGCAACCCTGCAATTATGATATAAGAAGTCTCTTGTGTCGCCAACACACCAATACAATTGTCAGTTGTATAGGTGCACTAGTTCGGCGTAGAGAGAGTAAAATACAAGTAATATGGATGATTATAAGTGATAATAGAAATCTGAAATAAAAATGGAAGCAAGCAAACATGTACCAGACCTGATCGTAAATGGTGTTTCAATGCTTAGAAACAAGGCCTAGGAATCATACTTTCACTAGTGACACCCTCAACGATAATAACATAATTGAATGCATAAATATCTCTCTTCACTACGCTACTCTGAACCAATTTCCGGTCGAATAATGAACACCAATCCATGCGTAGGGCTGTAACAACACTCCTCAAGTCTGTATTTCCTCTCTAAGGCACCCCACGCTGTCACTATGAGCACCCCAAATTAGTACTAAACAAACGCCACAATTTCATAGGGTTATCCAACACAAGATATAAATATCATGCTAAACAACACGTCACCTTTACATCGTGATCAAAGTGTCTACGGAGATCTCATAATAAAACCACTTGAGTAGCATAACAGGTGAAGAGTAACATCTACTTATTCAACTAGATTACAAAGCTCATGATCACACAAAGATCACACCATGGGAGAGAGATATGAAACACATAGCTACCGGTAGAGCCCTCAACCCCAGGGGAGAACTACTCCCTCCTAATCATATGAGACAGCAACGGCGATGGAGATGGCAGTGGAGTCAATGGAGATGGCTCCGGGGGCATTTCCCCGTCCCGGGAGGGTGCCGGAGCAGAGATTTCTATCCCCGAAACTTGTCGGCAGTGGCGGCGGAGCTACAAAACTTTTCGTGGAAAAAGGCCGATTGATCTAGGGTTTATGCCTCAAGGGGAGTATATAGGCGAAAGGGCAACATCGATGGGTGGCCAGGGGACACAGCACCTGGTGGCGCGGCCAGGGGCACCCGCGCCCAGAAATGGTGTGGGGGCTCTAGGGCCCCCCTCGGAGCTCCGGGTCTCCTTTGGACTTCCTGGACGTGTCGGGAATTCTAAGACTTTTGGCTTTTGTTTCGTCCAATTGCGAAAATATTTCCAGAACAAATTTTTTGAAACCAAAAACAACAGAAGACATGAACTGGCTCTGTGGCATCTTGTCAATAGGTTAGTCCATGAAAACATTTGGAAAACGAAGGAAACCATGTGAAAACATAAAGGTATTGGATAGAAAACAAGCATGGAGCATAGAAAATTATATATACATTTGAGACATATCAAGCATCCCCAAGCTTAACTCCTGCTCGTCCTCGAGTTGGTAAGTGATAACAAAATAATTTTTGAGGTGACATGCTACCAACATAATCTAATCATCATAGTAATGTAAAGCATGTAATCTAGGATCAAATTAATAAAGGATGTGGTTTATAGTTGATATCAAATAGAATAATGTATAAACCATTAAGAATAACAAAGTAATACTTTTCAATGAATCAATACTAAAACACAATAAGCCATGCAATGGTCTATTAAATATGATTTAAGCTTCAAGAACAACAATATAATCATCCAAGGCATCAAACTCTCACAACAACTCTTGTTAGGATCAAGTCAAGCGATAACAATATGCATGTAGGAAAATCATTAAGATATTTGTGCACTCAAAACAAGCAAGTGTTCTGTATTGGTTCCCGACACCAGGATGTTATGGCTAAAATAACATTATGGGGGGTTTGGAAGGTCAATGGAAGAAAGTCTCACACAACTGAAAGTGATCATTAGACAATAGGAAGTCTTATAATCGAAGTTATGCAAGGAGTAATGATTGCCACACAACGGATGCACATAGAGATATAAGTGTATCAAAGTTGTACAATGGAACTAGCGGGGGTGCATCCAACTTGCTTGCCCACGAAGACCTAGAGCACTTTTGAGGAGGCTCGTCATTGGAATATACAAGCCAACTTCTATAACGTACAGTTCCCCACATAGTTACGCAAGTCATAATATGAAAACTCTCTCCAAACTGAAGTATCGGTGCTAAATAAACACAAGTGTGGAATAAATGATAGTAATTCTTCCCCCTCTCTCTTTATTATCTCCCTTTGGCCCTTTATTTTTTTTTTGTTTTTTTTAATATATAACCTTACTGGTAGGGGAAACACTCTATTTTACAATGAAACATCACACTTTTAGTACTCATAACTCAAACTGAAATATTTCGGATGTATATAAAACTAAATGCTCCTGCCAATGTAGCAGTATGCAAAATAACAATGAAGCATGACATCAAGTAACATAATGAAGATGGATGTTGTATGGCAATATATCTCAGAATGGCTATGGAAATGCCATGGTAGGTAGGTGTGGTGGCTGTTTTGAGGAAGATAATTTTTGGCTTATGTGTAGACGAACAAAATTCTCCCACGTGGTTTGGATGCATTGGCGAAGTTTGCACCAACTCTCAATGTGAGAATGAGCAATGCACAGTACCGAAGAGGCTTGCGAATATGGATGGTGGAAGTGACAGAAAACCGCAACATAGAACTCACAAGTTAAAAGATTACAATTAAAATTCATGATCTTACAAGGCATAATTAAAATCACTCCAAGAGGGTCTCTGGAAGTGACAAGTCACTATTAGCTACCCCGACCATAGCTCGTAACAAAAAGCCATCACGATTGCTATCAACAAAGGAAGTCATATACCATTATCCCATCAACTGGTTATTTAAGTCTGGCACAGTTTCAAGCTTTTAGACCAACCATTAATTGTTTTTACTCTACTAAACCAGCAAGTTTACCATTAAGCATATTTCTATCTCAAAACAATAGCAAATAATCAAGTGAAACAGTTTAGTGATCTACAAGAATATGCAAGTTTTCCCGTTATACCATCTACCACATGTAGCATTTTTTTCCATCAAGCACCATTCAATATATATTTTTAACACAAACTCTCCAGATGATGTAGCAATGAAACAAGAGAGTACTAATACTACTATAGAAAAACTAACATCTCTGAATAAGAGATGCATGAAAAAACATGAGCTAAAGGGATTGCAGCAGCTAGAAGAAAAACTAAGAATACGAGCATAACGAGTATTCATATGAAAAAGAGGAGCATGTCTCTCTCCCACACAAGAATGATAGGTTCGAACTAAGTTTACTGCAACAGTAAAATAAAAGAAAAAAAAGAAAAACAAACAGACACTCCAAGTAAAATTCATATGATGTGACCAATAAAAATATAGTTTCACTAGAAGTGACCTGATAAATTGGTGATAAATAAGGGGATGCCTTGGGAATCCCCAACCTTAGACGCTTGGGTATTCTTGGAATTTTCTGGGATGAACCACGGGGGCATCCCCAAGCTTTGTCTTTACACTCTTTATCACATTATATTACCCTCTTCTCTTGACCCTTGAAAACTTCCTTCACACCACACTCAAAGTAATTCGCATTAGAGATTTAGTGCACAATAAAAAATTCACATGTTATGCATGAGCACAAGCGTTATTAAGACGTTTAAACATTATCTATAGCCACTGATGTTTCGTGAAGCAAAGAAATCCACTTGACATAGTAAAAGAGAAAATGCAAGAAAATGGCAGAATCTGCCAAAACCAGAAGAGTCTGTAATGAAGATTTTTTTTGGGGGCACTTAAGTTGCTCAAATAAAAAAACATAAAGAACGAAAAAAATTGGAATTAGCTGAGGAATAAGCAGAAAACGTGTCAGGTCATTTCAATCTTTATGTGAATTATATGATTTTTTATGGTGGACAATGGAAATCTGTTTTCTGCGCAGAAATCCAAAACTAACACCACTTTTCACTAAAAACTTTACTTGGCACAACTAATACATGAAAATAAAGGTGCAAAGTAGTTTCTACAGAAGTATACAACACCTTGACTCAAAGAAAACAGTGCAAAAACAAAAAACATGGGTTATCTCCCAAGAAGTGATTTTCTTTAAAGCCTTTTAGCTAGGCATGATAATTTTAGAAAATGCTCACATAAGAAATATTAATTGAAGCTAAAGAGAGCATCAAGAAGAAAATATAAAACTAATTTAAGTCTACCCCACTTCCTATGAAAAAGAATCTTGTAGAAAAAACAAGTTAATAAAGCACAAAGTGGCTATCACAGGAAGGCAAAACAAGTGCAACTTCAAAAATTTGAACATAAAGAGGGGAAACTTAATATTGTTGAGATTCATAAGACTATGTTTCTTTATCTCATAATAACTTTCGGTAGCATCATGAATAAACTTAACAATATAACTATCACATCAAACATTCTTATCATGAGCCACATGCATATAAGAATTATTACTCTCCACATAAGCATAGTCATTCTCATTAGTAGTAGTGGGAGCAAATTCAACAAAATAGCTATCATTATTATTCTCATCACCATAATCATCAAATATAGGAGGCACATCATGGTCACAATAAAATTTATCATCAATAGTAGGTGGAACTAGAATACCACAATCATTATAATTATCATATATTGGAAGCAAAGTATCATCAAAGAAAATTTCCTCCTCAAAACTTGAGTGACCAAAAATATCTTATTCATCAAAACTAGCTTCCCCAAGCTTATACTTTTCCATATCATTAGAAATAATGATGTTAAAGTAATTCATACTAATAACATTGCTACTAGCATGCAAATAAAGTTCCATAGGTTTTTAAATTTTCTCTTCAAACACTTCATGTCCTAACTCAAGATAAAGCTCTCTCATATTTTTGTTGTTTTCCATTAAGCTTAACTAGTAAAAATAAAAACAAGGAACAAGTAAAAATAAGACTAACTAGTGAAAATAAAAACAAGAAACAAAAAAAATATAAATGTAGAATCTAAAAAAAAAATTACGAGCACTCACACCCGAGTATGTGAGTACCTTTTACCTTACCTCCCCGACATGTAGCAATTGCGAGAAAAGAGATTGATTTCTACGCACGCTTCTATTCTTGTAGAAAGTGTAGGGCCTTCAACTGCAGAGGTTTGTAGATCAGGAGCAAGTTTCCCTTAAGTGGATTACCCAAGGTTTATCGAACTCAGTGAGGAAGAGGTCAAAGGTATCCCTCTCAAGAAACCCTGCAATTACGATACAAGAAGTATCTTGTGTCCCCTACACACCTAATATAATTGGCAGTCGTATAGGTGCACTAGTTCGGCAAAGAGAGAGTAAAATACAAGTAATATGGATGATTATAAGTGATAATAGAAATCTGAAATAAAAATGGCAGCAAGCAAACATGTACCAGAACTGATGGTGTTTCAATGCTTATAAACAAGGCCTAGGAATCATACTTTCACTAGTGACAACCCTCAACAATAATAACATAATTGAATGGATAAATATATCTCTTCACTATGCTACTCCGAACCAATCTACGGTCGAATAACGAACACTAACCCATGCGTAAGGTTGTAATAGCACTCCTCAAGTTTGTATTCCCTCTCTAGGGCACCCCACGTTGTCACTATGAGCACCCCAAATTAGTACTAAACAAACGCCACAATTCCATAGGGTCATCCAACACAAGATATAAATATCATGCTAAACCACACGGTGCACACAGTGTCACCTTTACACCGTGATCAAAGTATCTACAGAGATCTCATAACAAAACCACTTGGGTAGCATAACAGATGAAGATTAACATCTACTTATCCAACTACATTACAAAGCTCATGATCACATAAAGATCACACCATGGGAGAGAGAGATGAAACACATAGCTACCGGTAGAGCCCTCAGCCCCGGGGGAGAACTACTCCCTCCTCATCATAGGAGGTAGCAACGACGATGGAGATGGCGGTGGAGTCGATGGAGATGGCTCAGGGGGAACTTCTCCGTCCCGGCAGGGTGCCGGAATAGAGATTTCCGTCCCCCGAAATTTGTCGGCGGTGGCGGCAGAGCTACAGAACTTTTCGTGGAAAAAGGCTGATTGATCTAGGTTTTATGCCTCAGGAGGAATATATATGCGAAAGGGCAACGTTGGTGGGTGGCCAGGGGGCCACACCACCTGGTGGTGCGGCCAGCGGTCACCCACGCCCATGCATGGTGTGGGGGCTCCAGGCCCCCCTCCAGGTCTCCTTTGGACTTCCTTGACGCTTCGGGAATTCTAAGACTTTTGGCTTTTGTTTCGTCCAGCTCCGAGAATATTTCCAGAACAACTTCTTTGAAACCAAAAACAGCAGAAAACGGGAACTGGCTCTGTGGCATCTTGTAAATAGCTTAGTCCAATTAAAATGTTTGGAAAACGAAGGAAAACATATGAAAACATAAAGGTGTTGGATAGAAAACAAGCATGGAACATCGAAAACTACATATACGTTTGAGACGTATCAAGCATCATTAGGACTTTCCCCGCGTTTTTAAGGTGGGGACCTCAGCTTCAGGGAACATAACAAAGGTAGCAAGGCTATACATACTAACAAAACAAAGATAAAAGTAAACTAACAAAGCAAGTAAAATACTAGAAAAAAGAGAGATATTTTTTTTTGGATTTTATTATATAAGGGAAACGAAGCTAAACAGAAGTAAACTAAGCAATAACAAAACAAAATAGAGAAAGTGGAAGTGTGTAACTCCCCTAGCTGAGAGCTTGAAGTCCGCCGCAACGGTGCCAGAAAAAGAGCTTGATGGCTTGAAATCACACACCCATTGGGAAACCCCAAGAGGAAGGTATGATGTAGTCAAGAAACATTTCCCCCCAGTTATGGAACTAGGGTTATCAAACTAGAAGGACTTCAAAGTCTCTCAGTAGGTTGCTTGTATCAACGATGCCGTTTATCAATGTTTACCAAGCATGGACCTGCACACAAACACAAACCCTCTCTTGCTCCCAACTATTTGAGAAGGTTATCAATCTTCTGGGTTTTTTTTGGAAAGACGGTACAAACGCAAGCGCTTGTGGCGCCCCTGAATCGGGTACTATGGGGGTTTTAACGTTCCTACCAGAATCCACATAATACTGATCCCAGCTTGTCAACTTTTGGTAATCATTACAATAGTTCACGAACAAACTGAAGGGAATATGCCCGAGAGGAAATAATAAATTGGTTATTATCTTATTCCTTGTTTATGATAATTTTTTATTTATCGTGCTAGAATTGTATTAACCAAAAACGTTGATACATGTGTGTCTAATAAACAAACAAGAGATCCGAGTAACGCCTCTCATTTAACTAGCTCGTTGATTAACTGATGATCAATGTTTCCTGATCATGAACATTGGATGTTGTTAATAAGGGGGTCATATCCTTGGACGAATGATGTGATGAAAATATACCCTAAGTGTATATAACAATGCAATCAAGTCATTAAATTTCCATGGTTATATCAGACATACGAAGTAAATCTAATCCTTAGACCATGAGATCATGTCAATCACTAACACTGAAAGAATGCTTTGATGTCATCAAATGTCACGCCGTAATAGGGTGACCATAAAGGTGTCGTTAGGTATTAAAGAAGTATTAGTTGAGGCTCATAGATCAAGAGGGGGATTTGTTCATCCAAATGACAGAGAGATATACTCTGGGCGCTGATACGTCTCCAACGTATCTACTCCATGAGCCTCAACGCATCAAGAGTGGGTTTATGGCAATTTCTACATGTTTTCTCCCTTATTTATAACATTTTTTATACGTTTTCCGGGACTAACCTATTAACAAGATGCCAAGTGCCAGTTCACTGTTTTCTTCTGTTTTTGGTTTCAGAAAAGTTGTTCTGGAAACATTCACGGAATTGGACCCCACAAAGCCCGAAGTGCCTATTTTCCTCGGAAGCATCCAGAACACCGAAGAAGATTCGAAGACGAGCATCAGGAGGGCCACAACATAGGGTGGCGCGGCCATCCCCTGGCCGCGCCAGCTATGGGTGTGGGGACCCCTGGCCTCCACCACCTCTGCCCTTTCGCCTATTTATTCCCCCCGGATGGAAAACCCTAAACACCTGATAAAAATCCCCAAAAAGTTCCGTAGCCACCGTCATCGTCAACCCTAGATCAGGGGGGTTCTGGAGCTCTCTCCCGGCACCCTGCCGAAGAGGAAATCATCACTGGAGGCTTCTACATCACCATTCCTGCCTCCGGAGTGATGCATGAGTAGTTCATCCCTGGACTACGAGTCCATAGCAGTAGCTACATGGTTTTCTCCTCCTTATATGCCTCCATGTTTAGATCTTGTGAGCTGCCTATCATGATCGAGATTGGTCTTATGTAATTCTATATGTTGTGTTTGCTAGGATCCGATGAATATTGACCTTATGCCAAGTTGATTATAGTCTTTATTGCATATGTTATTTGTGATCTTGCATGCTTTCTGTTGCTAGTGGTTGCTCTGGACAAGTAGTTGCTAGTGACTCCGAGAGGGAGTATTTATGCTAGATAGTGGGTTCATGCCTCCTTTTCGCCTGTGCTCGAGTGACAGAAACGTTACGGGGGAGGATGTGTTGTTGCCACTAGGGAGAAAACAGTGGTGAGAGTGACCGCGTGTACAGTCATTGCTTACATTACACACATTGTTTAATGTAGTTATCTTCTGCTTGCAACTTAATACCTAAGGGGGTTCAGATGATAACCTAAGGGTGGATTATTAGTCATAGATGCAGATGGGTTTCGGTCTATGTATTTTGTTGTAATGCCTGCACTAAATATCATAGTAGTCATCATGTTATAATGTGCACTGCGGTGCAACCTCTATTTGTCAATTGCCCAGCTGTAATTTGTTCACTCAACATGTTATATTTATGGAGAGACACCACTAGTGAACCTATGAACCATGATCCATTTTTCCACACTATTAAACAAACCACAACAATTTCCTGCTCTCTTTACTTACTGCAAGCATACACTGTTTTCTACACTATACGTCTAATCTTTGTTTTCAGCAAGATCGGTGAGATTGACAACCTCACTGTACCATTGGGGCAAAGTATTTTGGTTGTGTTGTGTGCAGGTCCCACGTTGTTGCTGACACCGGTGAAGCGCCAGCACCACCGTCAGTGGCATCAGCCTTCTGAAGGTCCTCTTTCTCCTACTGGATTGACAACCCTGGTTCTTAACTAAGGGGAAAACTCCTGCCGCTGTGCTCATCACACCCTCTTCTTGGGGTTCACAACGCAAGCATCAAGGATTTTTCTGGCGCCGTTGGCGGGGAGGAAGAAGTCTTCTGGCAAGGGGAGTCTCTCACTCTCAACCTCTTTATTTTTTTATCGTCTTGTCTTTATTTTTTGTCATGTTTTTCTTCTCTATATTAAAAACATAAAACAATTAGTTTACTTTATAGATGTTATTTATTTCCTTGCTATTATTCTGTTAAAATGAGTTCCTCTGAGAATACTAAGTTGTGTGACTTCACTAGCACTAACAACAATGATTTTATTTGCACACCTATTGCTCCACCTGCTCCTACTGCTGCTTTCTATGAGATTAAACCTGCTTTACTAAATCTTGTTATGAAAGAGAAATTTTCTAGTATTAGTACTGATGATGCTACTTCCCACCTTAATAATTTTGTTGAACTATGGGAGATGAACAAATATAAATATGTGGATGGAGATATTATTAAACTGAAATTATTTCCTTCCTCTTTGAGAGGAAGAGGTAAAGATTGGTTGCTATCTTTGCCTAGAAATAGTATTGATTCATGGACTAAGTGTAAAGATGCTTTCATTGGAAAATATTATCCTCCTGCTAAAATTATATCCCTGAGAAGTGACATAATGAATTTTAAACAATTTGATAATGAACATGTTGCTAAAGCTTGGGAAAGAATAAAAACTATGGTGAAGAATTGTCCCACTAATGGACTGACTACTTGGATGATTATACAAACTTTTTATGCAGGATTGAATTTCTCCTCAAAGAACCTATTGGATTCAGCTGCTGGAGATACCTTTATGTCCATCACTTTGGGCAATGCAACAAAGCTTCTTGATGATACGATGGTAAATTATTCACACTGAGAGAGCTCCACAAGGTAAGAAGGTAAATTATGTTGAGGAAACCTCCTCTTTGAATGAAAGGCTTGATGCTATTATGTCTATGCTTGTTAATGGTAAAGCTCAAGTTGATCCAAATAATGTTCCTTTAGCCTCTTTGGTTGCTCAAGAAGAGCATGTTGATGTAAACTTTATTAGAAATAATAATTTTAACAACAATGCTTATAGAAATAATTTTGGTGGAAATAATTATAAGCCCTATCCTCCTAATAATGGTTATGGTAATTCTTATGGCAATTCCTACAATAGCAATAAAATCTCTACCTCTGGTCTTGAAAACATGCTTAGAGAATTTATTAGCACACAAACTTCTTTTAATAAATCTGTTGAGGAAAAGCTTGGTAAAATAGATGTTCTTGCCTCTAAAGTGGTTAGCCTAGCTATTGATGTTGATTTTCTAAAACCGTAGGTTTTGCCTCAAGATTTTAAAAAAAGTAAAACTTTGAATTCCATCCAAGTTCAAATAGATAATAATGTTAGGTTGATGGCTGAATTACGTGCTAGGTGGGAAAGAGAAGATGAATTGGCTAGAAAGAATAATGTTGCTAGAGTTTGTACTATCGCAACCACTAGTAAAACTGAAGCTCCAAGTGATAGTAAACCTCCTACTATCAACGGTAAAGCAGTCGGTGTTAACAAAGTCCCTACCCCTTCGGTGAAACGTGCTAAATTGCAGAAACTGCTTCTAATAAAAGTGCTGAAATTTTTAGAGATGTAGCAGATAATGGTCCCATTACTTTTGATGATAATAATTTTGATTTTGATGATTGCAATATCTCTAAAGTTATTATGTTTCTACGAAATCTTGCTAGAAGTCCCAATGCTAGTGCCATGAATATGTCATTTACTAAACATATTACCAATGCTCTCATGAAAGTTAGGAAAGAAAAGTTGAAACTTGAAACATCTATACCTAGGAAATTATATGATGGTTAGGAGCCTATCATTAAGATAAAAGTAAATCATTTTGATTTTGTCGAGACATCGTAGTAGTTTTCATAGACGGGGGTGCCATGAGACTACGGTAGAGACGTGGGGTAACGGGATAGCGTGGTAACACAGAACACGGGATTTTACCCAGGTTCGGTACGTCGCGATAGTACGACGTGCCTACTCCTGCACTTCTCACTAATTGGGACTAAAGCCCGTAAACAGGGTTACAATGTGAGGGTTTTAGATCTAAACCACTCGGCGAGGATGAGCTTCTCGGCGAGTTGGCGTAGAACTTCTCTGTTTTTTTTTTGTTTTTTTTATCTCCCGTCCGGCTTTATATAATAGCCGGATTAGGGCTTACAGAATAGGAAACCTAGAAATCTACGGTAACTTGTAACTTGGAAAGCAAGGAATCCGTCTTCTCCTCCAACCCAGATCACATGGGCTGTGATCCGGGTTCTTCTAGAATCCGGCTTCTGCGCGTCGGATTACTGGGCCGCCTAATGGACCTAAGCCCACTACCACTTAGGCCACCCTGGTAATCCGGCACTTGGCCTACCATCTTCTATACCCCTATTTGGTATATATCCGACAGTAGCCCCCAAGAAGGATCAAAACTCTGATTCTCCGCCGAAGACTGAAAAAACTCTTTGTCCGAGAAATATTGATTCAGCAGTCTTGATTCTTCTTATTCTTCATTTGAAAAAGATGGTGGCATGAAACTCGGAATCCTGAAAATCCGGCTTTTCTCTCACGATCCTTCGCGGAGAAGAAACTTCCTACGTCAGCGCACTCAACCATGCTGACGTAAGCGACGTTTGAGACTTACTCGGAAAAACCCAGAAACATATCTCTGACAGATTCTCGCGAGAAACGAGGAGATAATCATCATTACTCCGTCGTTTCATTTCCCGGATTTTCCGGCGAGCGACACGCGGCAAACATCCAACGGTCAAAATAGCCGTTGGCACGCATCTAAACGGCTTTCCGGCTATAAATAGCCGTCCTCGTCCTCAACGAAAACTTTCCACACTCCTCACTGCCCACGCCATTGACGCGAACGAGCTCGAGAGCAAAGCACCATCCCAAGCGCACTTAGCCTCCAAGCACGCCGGAACGCATCGCGCCACCACGAGATGGCCTCCTCGCCGTCCTCGCCGACCCGCGCCGCCATCAACGAGCTCATCAGCGATTTAGATCCGCAACTGGGATCGCCCAAGCACACCGGCGGCGCGCCGGAGAAGACCGCGGCCTCCGCGGCCGGTGAAGCGAATTCTTCCGCCGCCGCGGACGTTGCGGGATCGAGCTCCGCAGCCTCCCCGCCGTTTGCTCCAGAAACGGCGGAGGAAAAGATCCAACTCCTCGGCGACGAGCTCGCCGCCGCGGAGGCCGCCGCCTCTGCCACCGCCAGAGCAGACGAAGAGGCGGAGTCTGCAGGCAATTGGATTGCCTGCAGCATTCCTCCGGCTCTCCTTCCAAACCTGGAAAAGGAGGGCCTGGTTTTTAAGAAGAAGTGGCGGCTTCCAGAAGACGAGACCGAGCCAACGCCAAAAAATGGCGAAAGGGTCCTTCTTTGTTCCCACCTTCTTCGAGGTATGGGACTTCCACCTTCTTCCTTCTTCCTCCAAATCCTTTCTCACTACAACATCCAGCCCCATAACCTTCCTCCCAACTCCATCCTCTACATGGCCGGCTTCCAGGCTTTGTTCGAGGGCTACTTAGGGCTAGAACCTAGGTTAGATTTCTGGACTTACTGCTTTGGGGTTAAGCGGAACTCTTCGGAGGGCGCACTCCCGACTTGCGGGACCATATCTTTCACTCTTCGGAGATTCCGAGAAGATTGGTTCCCCAAGATAAAAACGTCGGAATCCGTCAAATTTTGGACGGGTTCCTTCTTTTATCACCCCGACGTGCCTTTCCTTAAGGAAGCCGTCGGGGTTCCTCCTTTCGTGAACTCTGCCGCAGTTCCCCAAGACAACTAGGGAACGGAAGCCGTCCAGGTTCTGCCGCCAGATCTACTAAAGATCAAGCGGCGCATCGCCAAGCTCACCTCCATGGATCCGCCTCTAACCGGCATGGACACGGTCCTATGCTGGCTGACTAGGCGAATTCAGCCATTGGCCAACCACAGTGGCCGTCTCCTGTGCGAATACACGGGAGTCAAGGATCCGATGCGGACAACCACCAAAGATTGGCCCGCAAAGGAGCTTCGACGGCGCATCAACCAGTTGGTCGCATCACGCGACCAATACGAAGCGAGCCGGCCAATGCATACGGCCGACAATCCGGTTCCCAAGGTAATTTTTCAGTCATTTGGGTACAGTTTTATTTTTTCTCGGATTTTCTAACTTCTGATTTTGATCTTGTTCGTCTGAAAGTTCGCGGATCTTTCAGATTCGGACTTGGTCTCTGAGGCTGAGCTGGACGCGCTACGCACCGCCGCTACAGGTGGACGCAAGCGCAAGAAGATAACTTCCTCGGAAGAAATTATCGACCTTGACGAAATCCCCGTCGCCACTTCCAGGTTCTTTCTTCTGGATTCTATTTTCCTTTATGGGAACTTTTCATCCATCCTCGGTTTTTTAACTTTTCCGGGTTTTTTGTTTTTAGCCTGCCTCCCTCCAGTTTAAAACCAAAGAAGCTGAAGAAATACAAGGTTGCTTCCAGCCGAGGCGGTCAACCTTCTCCCGCCGTTGCCCCGAACACGCCGTCCACAATGGCGGAAGAGCAAACTGCAGCCCCCACCACCAAGCCCTCAGAGCCCAGCCAGCCCGTTGTGTCGGACACGGACACGAGGGAAAGGGCGGCTCCAGAGGTGGAGAAATTTTCTCGGACTTTCGACGAAGAAATTCCCACCTTTGACAAAGACTTCAAGATTATCAACGACGGCCTAAGCGCGGCCGGAACTGCTTTTGCGGAATACGCAAAAGAGTTCAAGGAAAACTTGGCGGGTTTGCACCGAATGAGCCAGGTATGTAACTCTAGCCCCCAAGCATTAAACAAAATTGCATGCATGTTTTGCTTTGATGCTTTTTGTAACCATTCTTTTCCTTGCTATGTTGCAGCAAACCGCCGAAACCATAAACATGGAAGTTTTCAACAAACTCACCATCAAGAATAAGGAGGTTAGAAATCTCCTTTCTATTCTTGAGGAGAGAGAGGCGGAACTGGCATCGTCTCAGCTCGCTTTGTCGGAAACATCAGGTATACATTTTTCTTCTGAGGTTTGCGATTCATTTTTTTTTAAGTACTTATTCCGGAAATTTTCTAAACCCGGAATTTTCTTTGCTTTCCAGCTGCTTTGGCTAAGGCCAAGCAAATAGCTGAAGATGCCGGCAATGCCGAGAATCTCCGAAAGGAGAATTTGGAGCTTCACAAGCATCTTGTGAAGGCTCAAAAGGATCTGGAGGCCAGCAACTTGGCCCTTTGAGTTGCCAACTCCAAGGCTTCTGAACAGGCGGAGAAGGATAAATCCACCATTCAGGATTTAGAAAATGCTCTGAACCTTCGCCTGGAGGAAATCTCCGAGATCGACAAGCTTATCGGTAATTTTCCGTTACCTTTTTTATTTTTCCATATCTTGTTTTTCTTCTCTGTTTTTTGCCTAACACTTTTGATTGTTTTGTCGGAAAAAACAGGAGATATCCCAGATGGTACCCGGCTTGAAGGGATCCAAGCCTTTGGGAAGATGTGGACTTCGATCCGTGCTGCTGGAATGCAGCTGGTGAACAAGTTTCTTCCCGCAAGGACTGGGGAGTTCTCGGAGGTTGAAAAACTTCCGGGAGCCATCATGGAGGTGGCGGAATCCAGGGATCCTATCCTGCGTTCCGCTGCACGGGGTGGTGCGCGTATGGCACTCGGCCTTATGCGCATGCACTACCCCGGTGCTAAATCCTGGCGCGTGGCGTCCGGTGTCCCTCAGGGATACACGGACACTCAGCGAAATACCATCTTTGATGAAATCAAAGGCCACGCGACCCAAATTGCCTCCATGGTAAATATTTCTGTCAACTATCCAGAAGAGGAGATCCCTCCAATCCCCGAAGACGACAGCAGCGAGGAGGAATCAGATGCTTGAAGGGCTACCTTTGACCTGGATATCAAAAATAGAAAATAGGAGCATTACTGTTCTTTCAATGTAATCTGCAGTGTAATGCTTCTATTTGTATGAATGAAAAATTCCGCCTTTTGCAATTATTAGTTATGAAATTTTTTGCAAGGTTTTTCGGATGTTACTATTCCTTTATCTTCTAAGTTCTCTGGCATATATGTTTTAACTGTCCTTAGTGTTTGAAATGGCTCAAATAGCAATATGAATCGTCATGCCGAGTAACTGGGCGTAACCAATCAGTTTAAACTCGGAAACATGGACCATGCTAAAGGCATTTTTACTAACTAGTTCCAGTAACCCAACACATACACAATCAGATAATGCTTAGAGAAACAAGGAATTTTTTGACCGAAACTTGGGCACGCAGGTAATTCAAGTTTCCTATAGCCGTTAGCAGGCTGAAAAAACATTCAGTTTCTTAACGCCGAGTACGCAGGCACAATTCGGGTTAACATTGAGTATTTTGTAAGATCATTGGGAAATAGAGAAGGTGGAAACATGCTTTTACTATAATGAACTTGTAAAAAACATGGATACCAGAAATCCAACAACTTTATTTCATGATCTCAAAAGATGTTTACATAGATATTGAACTAAGTATAGAAGAGACATAACTGCTATGTATTCCAAAGCTTTGCTATCCACTTGACTTTGTCGGATTTCTTCAACAACTTGTATAGTGTTAAGATTTTAGCCCCCAGCCGACTAATAAATCTGCTAACGGCCGCTGCGGAACCCGTCAATCTTTGGACATCTTTGACGCAGGTAGGTTTTGTGATGTTCAAGATTGCCTTGATCTTTTCCGGGTTAACTTCTATTCCTCTGTGAGAAACGATGAAACCCAGAAGTTTTCCTGAGAGAACCCCGAATACGCACTTAGATGGATTCAACTTCATCTTGTAGGTGCGTAAGTTTTCGAAAGTTTCTCGCAAATCCTCAAGGAGTGTATCTTTTTCCTTGGTTACGACAGCAATATCGTCCACATAAACATGGACATTTTTTCCAATCTGACTATGCAAACAACGTTGCATGCAACGCTGGTAGGTTGCACCTGCGTTCTTCAGGCCAAACGGCATGGTTACGTAATAATACGTCCCGTATGGGGTTATGAAAGAAGTCTTAATTTGATCTTCCTTTTTCATGCGTATTTGGTGGTACCCGGAGTATGCATCCAAAAAGCATAAAAGCTCAGAGCCTGCTGTGGCGTCTATTATTTGATCGATTCGCGGTAATGCAAACCTATCTTTCGGACACAATTTGTTCAAGCCTGTGTAATCTATACACATTCTAAGAGCAGTAGTGTCTTTCTTCGGTACTAATACCGGATTTGCGGACCAGTCAGTATGGATTACTTCCTTGATGAAATCCGCTGCTAAAAGCCGGATAATTTCCTTGCCAATAGCCTTCCGTCTTCTTCCGTCAAATCGACGGAGACCTTGTTTGACGGGTTTTGATCCAGGAATAACCTTAAGTTGGTGCTCAGCAAGTTCCCTGGGTACACCTGGCATGTCCGCTGGACACCACGCAAAAATATCCCAGTTCTCACGGAGGAACTCGATGAGCTCGCCTTCCTATTTGTCAGTCATCCCCGTCCCTACGACGACAAATTTTGTCGGATCTTTGGGATCTAGGATTACCTGTCTTGTATTCTCGGATGCCTTGAAGCTGTCTGTTGGCTTCCGAGTTTCTTTTCCTGCCGGCATTTCTGACGGCGATACCTCCTTGGCTAATTCCTTCAGTTCTTCCTTTGCTATAACTCTCTGAGCGCAAAGGGCGTTTTCTTTCTCCAACTCATTTGCCAGCTTGAAATCACCAGCTATAGTGATTACTCCTCCTTTGGGTCCTGGCATCTTCAGCTTGTTGTAAATATAACAGGATCTTGCCATGAATTTGGCGAAAGCTGGACGTCCGAGTATTGCGTGATACACGCTTTCGAACGGCACTACTTCGAAGGATACTTTTTCCTGCCGGAAGTGATCTTTATCTCCGAAGGTGACATCTAGGGAAATTTCTCCTAGGGATCGTGCTTGCCTGCCAGGGACGATACCATGGAAGCGTATATTGCTGTAGTTGAGCTGAAACTCGGAAATCTTTAGGTGCTTCAGTGTATCCAGGTACATTATGTTAATGCTGGATCCTCCATCCATCAGCACTCTTCTTAGCCTAGTATTTTGAACAATAGGGCTTACAACAAGAGCTTGTGTGCCGGGTTCAGTGATATTTCCGGGATGATCAGACTGATCCCAGATTATCGGTGTGTTGGAGTACTTCAAGAATTTCGGGGTTGCCGGAACAACCGCGTTTATTTCTCGAAGTGTTCTTTTTGCCACCTTTGCTGACTGGGTTGCTAAGAAAGTTAGCATTGCTTCTCCATCAACTCTCGGAAACTTGGGTTCGCCTTTACGCTGTTGTTCCTGGATTTTTTCGTCAGTGTCCGATTCACTGTCTTCTTTGTCAGCTTCTGGCTTTTGTTTGGCTGGTTTCCTTTTGGAACCCTTCCCTTTATTTCCGGACCCTGCAGTGCCTTTTATGTGCTTGTTCAGCCGGCATTGCGCGTTTGTATGGGTAGGTTTCCCAAATTGCGAGTGGTGAACGCAAGGTTCCGACTTAATCCTTTCCCATTCCTCTGGAGTGTAATTGATTGGATCTGGGTTGCGTCCTTTCCATTTATTTCCCTTTTCTCCTCCAAAGGCTATGTTCACCTCTTTGGGCTTCGTCGTCGTTTCTGGAGTGGCTTTTTTGTCAGAACGAGGGGTTTTCTTGGCGAGTATCAATGATTCAATATTGCCTCCTCTTGCTCTGATGTCATCCTCGGCTGCGGCATGCTCATTGGCGGTTGTAAGGATGGATCCGAGATCCTTGTGCTTTTTGGAACCAACCATGAACGGTACAAGTCCGGGTTTTAGGCCATTGACGAAAGCATGCATTGCTTGTACGTCAGTTACTCCAGAGCAACTATTCTTCATTGCTGTCCATCTGGAGATGAAATCCACGTATGGTTCATCCTCAAATTGCGTGCAACGGTTTAGCTGGTTGATGCTATTCGGGCGTTTGTATGTTCCCCGGAAATGCTGAGTAAATACTCTAGCCATATCGTCCCAGCTGTCGACTGTTCGTGACGGTAATCCATTGATCCAATCTCTGGCTCCGTCCAGCAGCATTAGGGGAAGAAACTTGACAGCTTCCAAGTCTGTCCCATTGTTGATCTGGACGGCTGTATAGTAATCCGAGAGCCAGGTATCCGGGTTTGTGCTGCCAGTGTATTTCTGGTACGTTGGACCGACCTTGGCAAAGCCAGAATGCAGCGTTATTCTTCGGATCCTGTCAGTAAAATATTTAGGACCAAAGTATAGGTCATCTTTTTCTGCTCTGTCAATGTGTGCAGAATATCTTCCGGCTGAATGGACAGAAGGGGATCTGCTCCTTTCTCTTCCATTGTTGCGCGAACACGCTTTTCCGGGATTGTTTCTATCTCTTCCGTGATCACGCCCTTTTGGATTAGGCGGAGTTCTACTCCTGTGCCTTTCTTTGTCCTTAGGCGGTGTCCGGGATCTCTCACGCCTGTGAGGTGTATCATGTCTTCCAACTTTCTCAGCTGGGTTTCTCGGAGGTGGCATTATTTTGCCGTCTTTCCGATGTTTGTCTTCCCGATCATGGGGTTTATACCCATCTTTCGGGAGATGGGATCCGGTCCTAGACGCTGCATCTCGGTTGTCGGGGTTTTTCTTGTCTTTTCTCGGATCCTCTTTTTTATCTTTTGAGTTGTCTGAATCCCCGGGCTCTTCCGGTCCAGGTGCTCCAGCTGCGCAAGTAGCTGTCTTGCATAGGGCGGAATTATCATGCAGCCTCCCTGATTGCTCTTGAGCGCGCTGTTGTTGTTGCAATGCTTTTCCTAGGAAAGCATACACCCCTTGGAGTTTTTCCCCGTTGGAATACAGATCGTTGTTAAGAATCGCGAACGCTGCTTCCGCGTTTTGTTCTGCGGTCTTGTATATTGGTTCGCCCTTGGCATCTTTGCCGTTTACCTGCTTTTGCCAAGAAGGGTTATGGAACCTTTCTTTTGGCGGCAGTTCTTCCGGTCTTGCTATTCCGGGTAACCTAGTAGGTTTTAACGCGGATCTATTCTTTCTCTCGTACTCCTCTATTTCTTCCTTCATGACTTTGATGTCATTATGGGTTTGTTGGAGATGTTGCCGAGATCTGAGTAGATGTTGCTGTTGCCGTTGGAAAGCTTGTCTCCTGGCTTCTTGCATCTCAGGGGGTTCATCTGGTCCCACTGGTGTTTGCAATAGCTCTTGCTCTTCCTGTTCCGTCATTGGCGGAGCAGTGATTTCCTTAGATTTCTTCTCCGCAGGCTTTGTTCCGCTAACATCTCCAACTTCCAGGTTTTCATCAGCGAGATCAGCTGATTTTTTCTTCCGGATTTTGTATTGGAGTTTTTTAGAAGCACGGTGCTTTTTCTTGGAAGAGGGAGGTTTTTTGACAGGCTCATCTTCTGTCATCTCCTTGACACTGGGGAATATCGGAGAAGTTTCTCCGTCTTCTCTCTCTTCCACTGGCGGAGGGGTTTTAGGGCTTTCCTGGCTGCCGGCGTCCGTGGTATCAGCCGGTTTCGCCATTAGAACTTCATGGAATCCCTCTTGAAAGGACTTAACCTTTCTTACGAAGGCGTCCTCATCTTCGTCTTCGGAGTCGAAGTTATCCGATCCGGTTTCCGACTCCAATTTGCTTCAATGGCGGCAAGCACGGATTGTGCTTCCGAGTTCATCGTCTTGGTGACGGATGTCGGATCTTCCGCCTCTGTGACGGGTGTTTGGTCTTCCGTCTCCACGACGGGTGCGTTTTTGTCTGCCTCTTGCACGGGATTTCCGTCATCCGTGTTTTCGGCGATTTCGGATTGCACCATGCCGATAAAGTGTGTATCACCTTTTTGTCGGCGATCTGAGCAGAATCCGGCATCATAGTCATCTTCGACTGGGTATAGGGCGGGTGGGATAAATTTCCTTCCACCGCAAAACCCCATTGCTTCTGCAGTTAGTCCGATAAAGATGTTAGCAGATCCTATCGGTAGCACGCAGGCACTTACCAGGTGGTTTTGCGCCGGTATGTAGGATCCGTTGTCGAGAAAGCGCCCGACGTCGTTGTCGAACTCCAAGCTTCCGACAGTGATTGATCTTCCGATTCCGCCAAGTATCCCAGATCGTAATCTTACGCCTGACGTCGTTTGCCCCACGGTGGGCGCCAACTGTCGAGACATCGTAGTAGTTTTCATAGACGGGGGTGCCATGAGACTACGGTAGAGACGTGGGGTAACGGGATAGCGTGGTAACACAGAACACGGGATTTTACCCAGGTTCGGTACGTCGCGACAGTACGACGTGCCTACTCCTGCACTTCTCACTAATTGGGACTAAAGCCCGTAAACAGGGTTACAATGTGAGGGTTTTAGATCTAAACCACTCGGCGAGGATGAGCTTCTCGGCGAGTTGGCGTAGAACTTCTCTGTTTTTTTTGTTTTGTTTATCTCCCGTCCGGCTTTATATAATAGCCGGATTAGGGCTTACAGAATAGGAAACCTAGAAATCTACGGTAACTTGTAACTTGGAAAGCAAGGAATCCGTCTTCTCCTCCAAGCCAGATCACATGGGCTGTGATCCGGGTTCTTCTAGAATCCGGCTTCTGCGCGTCGGATTACTGGGCCGCCTAATGGACCTAAGCCCACTACCACTTAGGCCACCCTGGTAATCCGGCACTTGGCCTACCATCTTCTATACCCCTATTTGGTATATATCCGTCAGATTTCAATGCTTTATGTGATCTTGGTGCTAGTATCTCTGTTATGCATCAAAAGCTTTATGATATTCTTGATCTACCATCGTTGGAACACTGTTATTTGGATGTTCATCTTGTTGATAATGCGAAGAAGAAACCTCTTGGTAGAATTGATGATGTTCTTATTATTTTTAACAATAACCTTTTCCCTGTTGATTTTGTTGTTATGAACATTGAATGCAATACTTCTTGTCCTATTGTTTTGGGAATACCTTTTCTCAGAACTGTTGGTGATGTTATTGATATGAAGGAGGGGCGTATTAAATATCAATTCCCCCTCAAGAAAGATATGGAACACTTTCCTAGAAAGAGGATGAAGCTACATTTTGAATCTATTATTAGAGAAACTTATGATGTTTATGCTTCTTCACTTGAAAATACTTGAATTGATCTTTCATGCCTAGCTGAAAAGGCTTTAAAGAAAATCGCTACCGGGAGACAACCCGTTTTATTTATCCGTTTTCATTCAGTTTTCCTTTGTTTTATTTTGTGTGATTTGCACCTGGGTCTTTTCTATTTCCTTAGCAACCACGCCGTATCTTTTCTTTTGTGTTTTTGTTGAGCCAAGTAAAGCCTCTAGTGGAAAGGTGAGACTATATTTCGGATTTCTGCATAGGAAACAGATTTCTGCTGTCCACTGTTAATTACGTATAAAATCACAGAAAAATTGAAATGACCTGAGCTTTTTTTTGCTTAATCATGGGATATATACGCAACATTTATTAGTTGACCACTTTTTTATTTGAGAAACAGAAGATTTTTGAAAAAAATCGATCTTTACCTCCTGTTCTGTTTTGACAGATTTCTGCCAATTATTGCATTTGCATCTTAATCTCTTTTTTTTGGTATTTTTTGAGAAAAAGAGTTTTAAAATAAGTTGTGACAGTAGATAATGTGTTTTTTAGTGCTAGTATTGTGTTGAAACTTAACCATGTTAATTTATTATTTCGATTGCACTAACGTTGCTAATGAAGATTGTGAGAATTTTGGTGTGAACGAAGTTTTCAAGGGTAAAAAGAAGAGGATGATATGATGAGATCAAGAAGAGTGAAAAGGATAAACTTGGGGATTCCCCGGTGGTACATCCCAGCAATATCCAAGAAGAATCAAACATCTAAGCTTGGGGATGCCCAAGGCATCCCCTTCTTCATCGACAAATTGTCAGGTCACTTCTAGTGAAACTATATATTTTTTTTAGTCACACCTTATGTGCTTTACTTGGAGCGTCTTTTATTTTTGTTTTCAGTTTGTTTTTATTTATATAATAAGCTTGGTTGGACCCCAGCATTCTTTTATTGGAGAGTGACACGCTCCGCTTTTTCATGACAATAAGTTGTATTCTTAGTCTGTGTTTGTCTGCTGCATTTAATTAGCTCTCGTTTTGCATGCATATCTTATCAGAGCTGTTAGTTTTAGTAGTATTATATGAGTACTCTCATGATTGCTTACTGTACCATAAATAGTATTTTTGTTAAAACATATCTTGTATGGTTCTTGTTGGGAAAAGAAAACTGCTGCTTGATGTAGAATTGATAACAGTGTGAGTAGAAGCTTGTATAGACTGTGACTAGAACTTTTTCATGCCATGCTAAATGTTATTTTAGTTTTAAAGCCTTGTGGTCATTGAGTAGCATGAATAGCCTTAAAAATATGAGAGCGTTTAATATGTCTTGAAAGATTCATGAGTTGTTCTTGTCATAGTAAATCATCAATATATGGTATTCTCTTACGAATGTTCTATTTTGTTGACTTGGCGCATGCTCACACCATGTTTATGACTACAAACCAGTCACGAATAGCCTCCATGAAGAATTAGTTTTTGAACTTGTGATACCTCTTATGCTTTAATTAATGAAGCTTATGTCGTTGTGCACGATTATGGCTCGTATGCTCTCTTGATTTGTCGCTCCCAGTCTTTTGCTAGCCTCCACCTGTACTGAGTATGGAATTCTACTCGTGCATCCAAACTCCTTAAACCAAAATTTTCCCATTGTGTACACCATACCTACCTATATGTGGTATTTAACTGCCACTCCAAGTAAATTGCTCATGTGTTACCTTTAAAACCTTCAAAATTATTCCTGTTTTGTATTCTTGTTTTTGCTCATGAGGACGTCAATAGAGAATCTTTATCTCACTCGTTGATTGGATGTCACACCCTGGACTAGTGAATTCATCCGCTTATCAAAATGATAGAAGAGTTGGCAGCGGGGTGCCCATCCCCAAATTAATACAAACAAATTCTCTTCACTATTTTTTTCCTCTGATTTATCAGTCAAAGCTATCGGTGGGATTTGGTTAACCATTTATCTTTTTGGTTTCGAACCTAAAAAACCATTTGGTATAAAGGCGTAAAATAGGTTAACCATTAGGTTATTAGGTTAGAAAGGGTTTACCGTTGGTTATTTAGGTTCGAACCATTATGCGATGATGGTAAATACTATTAAAACTTGGCTTTCCGATCTGAATGCTAGGTACATAAAATTTTGCCATGACCTTTACTAAAAAACTAAGAATTCACATGCATATTCAACAATTGACAATCATAATGCATATTTAGGTATAAATCGATCACAATCATACGTGCAATAAGGTTCAATATCAATAATCATGCATGTCTTTCCACCAATATCATCATTCATACAATTATTTGGACAAGTTTCAAGTCTCATAAACATGGAATAAAATAAAAAACACCACTCCATAGATCCATGAATGTACATAACCAGTAGTTTTATAGTTGCATCATCACTCCATAGCTCCATGGCATCACTCTGCATCTGCATTAAGGAACGACAATGAAATAAGAAACACAAATAGCCATACCGACATAATCATTTCAACGAGACAAAATATTTGTTACAGTTGTGTTTACTGTCAAAGGTGGAGATGTGAATGTACAGAACGTGCGCGTGTTATATTAACTGCGCTGCAGATGATGTAAAAAAATGCGCTTCAAATAGGACAAAGGCATGCGCAAGGTGTTTTCATCTAAGTGGAAGCTGTTGCATCCATGGATTATAGATGGTAATGAGCACACAAGGAATCGTATATATCGATGCTAAATCATTCAGTTCAAGTCCCAGTAGACAAATACACTGATAGTGATCTCCAGCCCACACCAAACATAAATCCGTGAGCTATTCTTTGATAATAACTATCCACCCATTTGGTACAAGCCATTGATATCGACATACATAGCTCTGATGTGAGTGTTGCTGTGTTCTTGTTGACTTTCTCCCAAATTTTCACTAACGTCTGAGGAATTACTCAGGTAGAATATTTTTTTTCCTAATTTTGTTGAGCGCAATCTGTACCATTGTCACTGAGAAGGCGCAAGCCCTACGGAGAAATTACTCGGCTGCAAGTCTTTCATACTCACCAAAATCGTTCTTATCCATACATGGGGTTCACCCACATTGTTACTCGTTATTAATTGAATAAGAGGTAAAGTTGGTAGCGAGTAAAACACATGATATAGTGGTACTAATTAGACAACAGAGACCGGTTCCTCCTAGCAATGCAAAGATAAATGTACGATATTTATTTAACAGATGAAACTATATACGAGTAACTGGCAGTAACGAGAAGGAATAACTATATACGAGTAACTGGCAGCAACGAGTAAAGTGGTGTTGAGCTAAGCTACCACACCATTAAATTACTTTGGTTCCATGCAGTAAAGTTTACTGTAAGGCTTATGGTGCTGTAGCTTGCTTGTTCAGCTCGAGTAGAATCTTATCTTATTTTCCTTTTTCCAGGGAGAACCATGGTTCAGCTCGAGTAGAATCTTTAGAGATATTCACAAAACTATTCCAGGTGATAGTAACATACGGTGAATATTCTTGCTAACGCATGCTTCAGTTCATCAGTTGTTTGTAGAAAGCAAACAGAGGTGGAAAGAATTAATTACCTGCTACAATAGAGAGGCCTTCATCACCAAGTATGTCATATACTGATGCCGTTGCCGTGCTAACATCAGTTGTACCTGCGTATAAAAAGAAGCAATTAAAATAAACTGGAGGCATTGCAAGATTCAAACAAAAACAGAGAAGAGATATAATCAATCAAGTATGATTAGAATGTTGGAGATCTCACTTGATGTTCGAAACCAATCTTGTAGACATATGAGAGATTCAACTGTGTCGGGAGTCAACCGACTTCCGAAATCAGGGATAACTCTACGACCTGTGCTAAACGCGGACTCTGATGCAACCGTAGAAGCGGGAACGGCCAAAACATCTCGGGCCATGCTAGCAAGTATAGGATACTCTATTGAATTGGCTTTCCACCAAGCTAGAATATCAAGCTTATCTTGTCGATCTAGCGGAGGCTTTAGCCAGTAAGCATCAAGCTCAGAGGACCCTGCACTTGTTGAGTTGATGCTAATGCTGAGGACAGTCAGACAATGGGTCATTACTCTCCATGTCCATCTCCATATCATCAACTCCTTGTTGTGCTTGTGTAGTTTCTGAGAGCTTCACCTTAGCGTACTCCTCGAATAGCTCTTTGAACACTTGTTTCACACTTGCAAGTTTAGTTGAAGCACTATTCCCAAAGAACCGAGGATACCTGAACTCAAGATAATTGCACTTGAACCTTGGATCTAGAATGACAGGTATTGAGAGTGCAAGCCACGACACTTTCCAATACTTGTTAAGTTTTTTTTTCATGGGAGCAATCATTGCAGGAAATGGGGAGTTATCTCGAGATGCTTCCTTATCCAATGCCTCCTTGGCTTGCCACATTTGCTGAAAGTAAAGATTTGAAGTGGGGTACTTCAAACCATATACTACCTTTGTTGCCTCATAGAACACCTTGAGCAAATTGCATACTTCTCTTGCCTCATCCCATTCATCGGAGGAAGGTGCATATGTATATTGGGGATCTTGACTTTCCAAGGCATCAAATGCTCGTCTATATCTCATTGCTATAATTAGCATAGTGAATGCCGAGTTCCATCTTGTCGGAACATCAAGACAAAGACTCTTGTCGTAAGATATGCCCTTCTGTGTAACAATGTCTGCAAATTTTTCTTTCTGATTTGCAGTAACCTTTATGAATTTCACTGTCTCATGGATGTTGGTCAAGATTGGATCAAGATAGGCAATTTCTGCTTGGCATACCAAGTTGAGTATGTGGGCTGCACATCTTTGATGCAAGAACTTTCCACCTCCAAGTAACATGTTCTTGACAATCAAATTTTCTCTCAAAATTTTCACCATTCTGCCATTGTTTGAAGCATTGTCCAGTGTTATTGTGAATAACTTGTCTTCAAAGTTCAGGTCACAAATGCACTTAAGAACCACGTTGAACATGGCTACTCCAGTGTGTGCTGTTTCCAAGGCATTGAGCTTGATTATTCTTTTTTCCAATTTCCATCTAGCATTGATGAAATGGGATGTAATGACCATGTACCCAATTGTTTGGTTCGAGGTCCACATGTACATAGTAAATGATATCCTAGACTTGGAAGCACTAAACAACTCTTTCAAATCATTTTTCTGATCTTCAAATTCTTTTGCGATATCATTTCTCAGAGTTCTTCTTGAGATCATGTTGAATGACGGATTCAAGCTCTTCACAAATTTTCGAAAGCCATCATACTCAACAATTGATAAAGGGAACTCGTGTAGAACAACCATCCTCACAAGTGCTTTCCTTGCAACATCAGGTTCCCATTTCCACAACCTGCTCACTCCATCAGGTGTCATGAGGGTTGCATTCATCTGATTTAAAGCTCCAACCACCGCTGCCCTATCTTTGCACCTGTTCAAATGATTGCGCAACCCACTTGTTCCATGCCCTCGCCTAGCACTTATTACTGCCTTGCAATGCTTACATTCTCCTTTGGTAACTTCCCCATCTACATGGATAGGCTCAAATTCTCACCAAGCCTTCGGTCTAAACTTCCTGCCCTGAGCATCTGTGCGAGAACCTTCCCCTTCTCCATTGTCCTCTTCATCATGATCCTCTAACCCATAGTCTTCATCTTCATCTTCGTCATCCTCATCCTCCTCGAACGCAAATTCTTCTTCATCTTCTTGAAAATTATTTTCTTCCACTCTCATTTCTGAATTGTCAACATCTCGTGATCGTCTTCCTGCAATGTACCTCGACACCAATTCCACGCTAGCATTCATTTCCAATTAAATCTGCACATGCACAACAAGAGAAATGATATGAAATATTAAATACAAGTAATAAAACATGCATAGTAGATACATTTGCAGTCATGTCAACAAGTAATCAAACATGCATAGTATACGGGAAACATGCATCCGACATACCATGTTTGTCATAATCCCAGAAAAACTTCAAAATGGCAATGTTTTTTACGTATCACACTCACAATCAGCAAGCTAACTAAACTATGGGGTAGCTCGTAAATTAACTTGCTGCCATGGACTCTGTTTTTCCTTTGGCTGAGTCTGGCCAGCGATTGTGCTGTGTCCAATGGAATTTGGGCGTTCCATTTTTTTTAAAAGCCTTTTATTTGTCAAATTTGGCCGTGTTAGTTATTAAAAGAAAGAAAAAAAAGAATTGCGTTCCGGCCAATTCGTTGTTGTAGAAAGAAAAAAGAATGAAGATATCAGGGATGTACAGTATTGGCAGTGCCTACCAGAGCATAGTAGAGATGAATGGTGCATACAAGACATACTGCTAGAACCGGAATATGTTAAATTACAAAACACCAAATAAGCATGCATCTTTCTGTCCGTGTAATTCACCCGCAGCTGCTAATCAGAGAAGAGTTGTGCATCTAAATTAACATGGTGCTACAACGGAGTCCTAATGTTGACGAACAAGGCAAGAACCAAACAACGACTACATCAGGCAGCAACCAATTCGACCGCGACCAAAGAAAAATTATTTTTCTCTTTCTCTCCCGGACTCGTTGAATCACGCTGATAAAGAAAGTTGAATCTGAATGGAGCACACCCCCGAAGCATACTCATCACGCATCTATCTAACATAAACACTCCAGCTACATTCATTAGGTTCCTGCAGCAGCGTGCTTCCAAAGTTTCGGTTTTCACCACGGGCAGTAGACAGACACAAGGTTCCTGGTCGATCTGCTTGTTCGCGGGATGCTCAGGACAGTACCGAGATTAGGATTGAGAAAGGTTTGCGTAATTTACCACTCCGGGGAACTTGTGGAGCCTCTCCTCGTACTCCAGCGCGTGCTCCTGGCTCTTCCCCTCGGAGCCCACCTGCGCCTCGTCTTCAATCCCTCGCAGGAAAGAGGTAGTCAGATAGGATGGGAGCACCTGGAGGGCGGGGGAATGGGCGGGGACACCAAGGATGGGCACGGCGGACGGGCGGGGTGGCGAAGCGCAGCGGAGGGGCGAGGTTGGGCGGCACGGCGCGGCGGACGGGCGGGGTGGGGCGGTGGGCGGGATGGGGCACCGCCGGCTCGTCCTTCAGTCGGCCAGGGAGACAGACGGGGGTACAGGGTAACCTTTGGTTCGATCGGATCGAACGTAAAGGACCTAACGGGCTTCTGGGTTATCCATTTGGCCCATTGGGTGCTATTTTAGGTTAGGTACCTAACCATTGGTTAGGTGGGAACCAAGTCCCAAATGTAGTCAAAGCATAATTGTGTAAACAAAAAAGAAAGAGGGATGACCTTCTACACCAGTTGCGACCTTCACCATGGGAGCCACTCTTGTGAATCCAATTGGCCTGTGACGTATTGTATTGTTTGTTTACCATTCGTTGACATAAGCATACACCTCTCGTAAAAAAAATACACTCCTCCACGGTGTCAAACTTTTAATACCTCTGTTTAATAAAATAAAAATCTCTAGCACATGAGTGATCTCTGCTTCTCTCTGCGAAGGGCCTTTCTTTTACTTTTATGTTGAGTCTCCATCTTCTAACTTTATGCACAGTTGAGAGAGCATTTTTTCCATTCTGAGTTCTATGTGCATTTTTCCCATAAACATCAATAATTACTTCATGATGTGATATTATTTGTTCTTAAATTATTTGTTCTAGTCTTCCTCTTGAACTTTGAAAGTGTCCTGGCTCGCCTCCGGACAGATGTGTGAGTAGTTCATCTCGGTACTACGAGCCCATAGCAGTAGTTAGATGGTTGTTGCCTTCGCTATATCTCCATGTTTACAGTCCCGTGAGCTGCCTCACATGATCGAGACCAACGTTATGTAATTGTGCATGTTGTGTTTGCTGAGATCCGATGAACCATGAGATTGTGATTATTTTGTTCATGTCAATCTAAGATGCTTCACTTATATTTGTAGAGATTTTTAATCTTTTCTTGCAATGCTCTCCGATGTTTATTATTACCTTGGCCACGTAGTTGTTTTCACCTCCAAGAGAGGGTTTATATGCTAGATGGTAGTGTCATGCCTCTCTTACATATGTTCTCGAGTGACTGAAACGTGAAAGATGGGGGATGTGATGTTTCTAATAGGGAGAAAACAACGGTGTTCTTTTCTACGAATGGGAACCACTGCTTACATTACATATTGTTCTTAATGCATTTGTCTGTTGCATACAAAACAATCACTTCGTTGCTGCAACTTAATAACAGAGAGATTTGCTGGATAACTTTTTTGAAATGGACTTCTAGATATGGATGCATGTTGGATAGCGTTCCACATGCCTTGACATAATGCCTACAATGTTAGAACCTGTGAACTATATCTCATCATAATTAGTATTGTTATATGTTCATGATTTGTCAATTGCCTAGCTGTAATTTGTTCACCCAACATGTTTGTTTTCTTTGGAGAGACACCACTAGTGAACCTATGGACCCCGGTCCTATTTTCCTCATAAGTACAACCTTCTTTTAAGCACTTCAATAATGTTTTCCTTGTTGTACCGTTTCTACTTTAATTACATTTCAAGACTTTATACGTTTAGTTCTCCTGTTTTCAGCAAGACTCTACATGTTGTGTTTGTTGGGATAGGATGAACCATGAAATTATGATTACTTTGTTCTGTCTTATTGAGTTGCTTCACTTATATCTTTAGAGGATTTTAATCATGTCTTTCAATTCTCTCTGCTATGTATGATTGTCTTCGCCAAGTTATTGTATACACCTGATGCGTCTGAACACACATTCGTTGGGAGACCCCAAGAGGAAGGTATGAAGAGTGCATCAGTAAGTTTTCCCTGGGAAAGAAACCAAGGTTGAATCGACCGGTAGGAGGAAGGAGTAACTTCAGAAGGTGAAGCAGCTGAAATGGCAGGGCGCACTACCGGTTCAGAAGCAACGTGGAACCTACACAACACAATCAAATCACGTTGCCCCCAATGAAGCAGTGAGGTTGTCAATCTCACCGGTTTTGCTGAACACAAAGAGTTTTAACGTATGGTGTGGAAAACAGTATGTAAATAGTAGCAGCAGTATGAAAGCAGTAGGTGTTTATAAGTATGAGGAAAAAGGACCGGGGTCCACAGTTCACTAGTGGTGTCTCTCCGTGAAAGATAAATAACATATGTGGTGAACAAATTACAACTAGGCAATTGACAGAAATGAAGGCTGCACCGTAGTGCATATGCAAGACATAAAGATTACTATGTGATTCATGCGGGCATTACAGCAAAATACATAGACCATTACCCAACAACATCTATGACTAATAATCCACCCTCCGAATATCATCCAAACAAACGTTGGGTATTAAGTTGCAAGCAACAGATAATTGCAGTAAGCAAATTGTGTAATGTAAACAAGAACATCATCCTTAGATAAAGCATTGTTGATTTCTCCCTAATGGAAACAACACATTCTCCATCCGTCACGTTTCTGTCACTCGAGCACAGATGCAAAGGACGCATGAACCCACTATCGAGCATAAATACTCCCTCTTGGAGTTACTAGCATCTACTTGTCCAAAGTATCTACTAATAACGGAGAGCATGCAAGATCATAAATAACATATGCATATACCATGATAGATTGATAATCAAAAGACATAGCATTCAACATTCACCAGATCCCAACAAACACAACATGTAGCATTACATAAAGATGATCTTGATCATGTTAGGCAGCTCACAAGATCTAAACATGAGGTACAAAGTGGAGAGAACAACCATCTAGCTACTGCTATGGACACGTAGTCCAGGGATGAACTACTCACGCATCACTTCAAAGGAGGGCATGGTGGTGTAGACCACCCCCCCCCCCCCCCCGGTGATGAATTTCCCTCTCGGCAGGGTGCTGATACGTCATAAACGTATCCCTAACTTTCAACGTTCCATGTTGTTTCCCACATGTTTTCCTTACACTTTATGTCATTTTTATCGATTTTCCAGACTAACCTATTGACAAGATGCCACAGAGCCAGTTCCCTTTTTTTCTGCTGTTTTTAGTTTCAGAAAAGTTGTTCTAGAATTCTCGGAATTGGAAAATTCGAAAGCCAGAAGTCTTAGAAGTCTCGGAAGCTTCCAAAAGTCTCGAAGAGCCCCGGAGGGGGGCCACAGGGTGGCCACACCACGGGGTGGCGCGAGTCCCCCTGGCCACGCCACCTAGGGTTGTGGGCCTCCTGGCCACCCCCCCGGCATCTCCCTTTCGACCATATATAATCCCCGATTCATAAACCCTAGGAGGATCGACCTTTTCTGCAAAATACATCTGTAGCTCCGCCGCCGCCACCGACAAGTTTCGGGGGACATATCTCTGTTCTGGCACCCTACCGGGACGGGGAAGTGCCCCGGAAGCCATCTCCATCGACTCCATCGCCATATCCATCACCGTTGATGTATCCTATGATGAGGAGGGAGTAGTTCTCCCCCGAGGCCGAGGGATCTACCGGTAGCTATGTGGTTCATCTCTCCCTCCCATGGTGTGATCTATATGTGATCATGAGCTTTGTAATATATTTGAATTCGTAGATGTTACTCTTCGTCTTTTTTTACTCATTTGCTTTATTAATATGAACTATGTAGTCACCTTGTATCGCGGTGTGAAGGTGACAAGGTGCACATCGTGTGTGTCTCCTCTATGAAATTGTGGTGTTTGCGTGGAACCATCTGGGTCCCATGGTGATAGCATGGGGGTTACTTAGTTGGGAAAGTGCTTACTCTGAGGAGTGCTGTTAAAGCCCTACGCAATGATTAGTGTTCGTTATCCAAACGGAGTGGTTAAGAGCAGCATAGTGAAGAGAAGATATCTAGTTATTCAATTATGTGATCATTGTTGACAGTGTCCTCTAGTGAAATTAGGATCCCTAGGACTTATTTCCAAGCATTGAAACACCGTTTTCCGCTTGTTCTGCTACATGTTTGGTTGCTGCCATTTTTATTTTAGATTGCTATTATCACTTATTATCATCCATATTACTTGTATTTTACTCTCTCTTTGCCGAACTAGTGTACATATACAACTGACAATTGTATTAGGTGTGTTGGGGACACAAGAGACTTCTTGTATCTTGATTGCAGGGTTGCTTGAGAGGGATATCTTTGGCCTCTACCTCCCTGAGTTCGATAAACCTTGGGTGATCCAATTAAGGGAAACTTGCTGCTATTCTACAAACCTCTGCACTTGGAGACCCAACACTGTCTACAAGAATATAAGCGTGCGTAGACATCAAGCTCTTTTCTGGCGCTGTTGCGGGGAGGTAAGGTAAAAGGTTCTCACATCCTTGGGTGTGAGTGATCGAAGTTATTTCCTTTAGATTCTGCAATTAAATCTGTTTGTTTCTTGTTTTCACTAGTTAGGCTTAATGGAAAATAATAAAATATGAGAGAGCTTTATAATTTTTATCTTGACTTAGGACATGAAGTGTTTGAAGAGAAAATAAAAAACACGTGGAACTTTATTTGCATGTTAATAGTAATGTTATTAGTATGAATGCTTTGAACACTATTATTGCTAATGTTATGGAAAAGTCTAAGCTCGGGGGAGCTAGTTTATATGAAAATGGTCTTTTTAGTTCCCCAAGCACGGAGGAGAAAATTTTCTTTGATGATGAGCCTATGCCTGTTACATATAGTAGTGCTCATGATTGGGAAGAGAACACTACTTTTGATATTGAAAATGGTGATATAGAAAGCTCTAAACTTGTGGATGATGTGTTTGAAAATCCTTTTTATACTGGTGATTATATGCTTGATACATCTCCTCCTAGTAAAAATGATTATATGTTTACAAATGAACACATTTTGGAGGATAACTATTCTATTGCTTATGATGATATTATTCTTCCTATATATGATGATTAAAATGATAAATATGATATTTTCAGTCCACCTACTATTGAGGAGAAAATTAATTATGATTGCAAAATGCCTCCTATATTTGATGATTATGGTGATGATAATAATAATGATAACTATTTTGTTGAATTTTCTCCCACTACTATTAATAAGAATGACTTTGCTTATGTGGAGAGTATTAATTCTTTTATGCATGTGGCTCATGATAAGAATGTTATATGTGATAGTTACATTGTTAATTTTATTCATGATGCTACTGAAAGTTATTATGAGAGGGAAACATAATTTTATGCATCTCAATGATATCAAGTTTCCCCTCTTTATGTTTAAATTTTTGAAGTTGCACTTATTTTGCTTTGCTATGCTTGTTGCTTTGTGTTTTCATGACTTGTTTTTCTACAAGATTATTTTTCATAGGAAGTGGGTTAGACTTAAATTTGTTTTATATCTTCTTCTTGATGCTCTCTTTTCTTCAATTCATATTTCGCATGTGAGCATCTTCTCAAATTATCATGCCTAGCTAAAAGGCTTTAAAGAAAAGCACTCCTTGGGAGATAACCCATGTTTTTATTTTATTTTTTGCATTTTTTTATGTTTTCTTTGAGTCAAGGGGTTTTATGCTTCTGTAGAAACTCCTTTTTATCTTTATTTTAATGTTTTAGTAGTGCCAAGTAAAGATTCTGACGAAAGTTGAAGTTGGTTTTCTGATTTCTGCGCATAAAACAGTTTTCTGCTGTCCACCGTAAAACATCGTATAAAATCCTGGAAGATCAGAATGATATGGAATTTTTTTTCTTACTCCTCAGATAATTACGCAACTTTTCTTGGTTGACCACTTTTTGATTTGAGCAACAGAAGATTTTCGAAAAAAAAATCATCTTTACCTGGTGTCCTGTTTTGACTGATTTCTGTCAATAATTGCATTTGCCTCTTAATCTCTTTCTTTTGGTGTTCTTTTGATAAAAAGAGTTTTAAAAGAAATTGTGACAGTAGCTAATGTGTTTATGAGTGTTAGTCTTATGTTGTAACTGAACCATGTGAATTTATTATTTCGATTGCACTAACGTTGCTAATGAAGATTGTAAGAAGTTTGGTGTGAAGGAAGTTTTCAAGGGTCAAGAGAAGAGGATGATATGATATGATCAAGAAGAGTGAAGACCCTAACCTTGGGGATGCCCCGGAGGTACATCCCAGAAAATTCCAAGAAGACTCAAGCGTCTAAGCTTGGGGATGCCCAAGGCATCCCCTTCTTCGTCAACAATTTATCAGGTCACTTCTAGTGAAACTATATTTTTATTCAGTCACATCTTATGTGCTTTACTTGGAGCGTCTTTTATTTTTTCTTTCGGTTTGTTTAGTTTTCTTTGCTGTAGTTTATGGTTGGATCCTAGCATATTTGTGTGGGAGAGAGACACGCTCCGTTTTCATTGCTTAGAACACTCTAGTTTTTATTCTTATTATTCTGTGATTGTTCACTCTTTGCTAGGTTTTCATGCATCTCTTGTTCATAGCTGTTAGTTTTAGTAAGTGTTATGTGAGTACTCTCATGTTTTCTTGATGTAGCATGTAGAGAACTTTTGTTAAAACATATCTTGTATGGTGTTTGTTGGGGAAAAAACTGCTGCTTGATGTAGAATTTATAACAGTGCTAGTAGAAGCTTGTCTAGACTGTGGCTAGAACTTTTGCATGTCATGCTAAATATTATTTTAGTTTTAAAGCCTTGTGGTTATTGAGTAGCATGAATATCCTTAAATAGCTGAGAGCGTTTAATATGTCTTGAAAGATTCATGAGTTGTTTTTGTCATAGTAAAGCATTAATATATGGTATTCTCTTTCGAATGTTTTATTTGGTTGACTTGGCGCATGCTCACACCATGTTTATGACTATGAAGCAGTCACGAATAGCCTCCATGACCACTTAGTTTTTGAACTTGTGATAACGTTTGTGGTTTAATTAATGATGCTTATGTCGCTATGCATGATTATGGCTCTTATGCTCTCTTGATTTGTCGCTCCCAGTCTTTTGCTAGCCTCCACCTGTGAGTATGGAATTCTACTCGTGCATCCAAATTCCTTAAACCAAAGTTTTCCCATTGTGTACAACATACCTACCTACATGTGGTATTTAACTGCCACTCCAAGTAAATTGCTCATGTGTTACCTTTAAGACCTTCTAAAAATTATTCCTGTTTTGTGCCCCTGTTTTAGCTCAAGAGGACGTAAATATAGAATCTTTATCTCACTTGTTGATTGGATTTCACACCCTAGACTAGTGAATTCATCCGCTTATCCAAATGATAGAAGAGCTGGCAGCGGGGTGCCCAGTCTCAAATTAATACAAACAAATTCTGTTCACTATTTTTGCCCCTGATTTATCAGCCAAAGCATAATTGTGTAAATAAAAGAGAAACAGGGATGGCCTTCTACACCAGTTGTGTCCTTCACCATGGGAGCCGCTCTTGTGAATCCAGTTGGCTTGTGACGTACTGTATTGTCTGTTTACCATTCGTTGACATAAGCATACACCTCTCTTAAAAAAACTTTCAATACCTCTGTCTAATAAAATAAAAAGCTCTAGCACATGAGTGACTCCTGCTTCCCTCTGTGAAGGGCCTTTCTTTTACTTTTATGTTTAGTCTCCATCTTCTAACTTTATGCACAGTTGAGAGAACATTTTTGCCATTCTGAGTTCTATGTGCATTTGTCCCATAAACATCAATAATTAATTCATGACGTGATATTATTTGTTCTTAAATTATTTGTTCTAGTCTTCCTCAAGAACTTTGAAAGTGTCCTGGCATTTATGTTTTGTCCCACTCTTAAGGACTAGCGAAATACCACTTTCCCATGCTTTCTCTATACCTGAAACAAACGTTTATCTTTCTTTGCATTATTATCCATGATCCTTTATTTAAGATACTCTTCATGATGCAAAGTGATTGCTATGTTTTATTATTAAAGTTCTATTATCATGTTTGTGTTTGAAGTTCTATGATCTCAGCTACATATGTTTTTACATTATAATGATCAAGTTTAGGATAGTAGCATGTCACCTCAGAAATTATTTTGTTTTATCGTTTACCTACTCGAGGACGGGTAGGAACTAAGCTTGGGGATGCTTGATACGTCATAAACATATCCCTAATTTCTGATGTTCCATGTTGTTTCCCACATGTTTTCCTTACACTTTATGTCATTTTTATCGATTTTCCGGACTAACCTATTGACAAGATACCACAGAGCCAGTTCCATGTTTTCTGCTATTTTTAGTTTCAGAAAAGTTGTTCTCGATATATTCTCGGAATTGGAAAATTCGAAAGCCACAAGTCTTAGAAGTCCCGGAAGCTTTCAGAAGTCTCGAAGAGCCCCGGAGGGGGGCCACAAGGTGGCGCGGGTCCCCTGGCCACCCCCCGACATCGCCCTTTTGCCCATATATAATCACCGATGCATAATCCCTAGGAGGATCGACCTTTTCCGCAAAATACATCCGTAGCTCCGCCGCCGCCACCGACAAGTTTCGGGGGACAGATCTCTGTTCTGGCACCCTGCCGGGACGGGGAAGTGCCCTCGGAAGCCATCTCCACCGACTCCACCGCCATCTCCATCACCGTTGCTGTCTCTTATGATGAGGAGGGAGTAGTTCTCCCCCAAGGCTGGGGGCTCTACCGGTAGCTATGTGGTTCATCTCTCTCTCCAATGGTGTGATCTATATGTGATCATGAGCTTTGTAATCTATTTGAATTCGTAGATGTTACTCTTCATCTTTTGCTACTCAAGTTCTTTATTAATATGAACTATGGAGTCACCTTGTATCGCGGTGTGAAGGTGACAGGGTGCACATCGTGTGTGTCTCCTCTATGAAATTGTGGTGTTTGCGTGGAACCATCTGGCTCCCATGGTGATAGCATGGGGGTTACTTAGTTGGGAAAGTGCTTACTCTCAGAAGTGTTGTTAAAGCCCTACACAATGATTAGTGTTTGTTATCCAACCAGAGTGGTTAAGAGTAGCATAGTGAAGAGAAGATATCTAGTTATTCAATTATGTGATCATTTTTTAGAGTGTCCTCTAGTGAAAGTAGGATCCCTAGGCCTTATTTCCAAGCATTGAAACACCGTTTTCCGCCTGTTCTGCTACATGTTTGCTTGCTGCCATTTTTATTTTAGATTGCTATTATCACTTATTATCATCCATATTACTTGCATTTTACTCTCTCTTCGCCGAACTAGTGCACCTATACAACTGACAATTATATTAGGTGTGGTGGGGACAAGAGACTTCTTGTATCTTGATTGCAGGATTGCTTGAGAGGGATATCTTTGACCTCTACCTCCCTGAGTTTGATAAACCTTGGGTGATCCACTTAAGGGAAACTTGTTGTTGTTCTACAAACCTCTGCACTTGGAGGCCCAATACTGTCTACAAGAATAGAAGCGTGCGTAGACATCAGGTGCCCGGGAGAGCTCGAGAACCCTCCCGATCTCGGGATGAAGATGACGGCGGCCTGAGGTGTTTTTCGGGGAAAAGTGGGATCTTTTTAGGGTTTACGCTTTGGGGGGGGGGGGAATAAATAGGGAAAAGGGAAAAGGCGGTGGAGGCCCGGGGGGCACACCACCCCCTGGCGTGGCTAAGGGGGGACCGCGTCACCCTATGGTGTGGGCCCCCTGAGCCCCCCCTCCGGATTTCTTCGGGACTCCGTGGAACCTCCGAGATTTCTAAGACTTCCGGCCTTCGAATTTTCCAATTTCGAGAATATTTCCAGAACAACTTTTCTGAAACCAAAATCAGCAGAAAACATGGAACTTGCTCTGTGGCATCTTGTCAATAGGTTAGTCCGGAAAATTGATAAAAATGACATAAAGTGTATAGCAAACATGTGGGAAATAACATGAAAACAACATGTACCATTAGAAATTAGGGATACGTTTACGACATATCAGCACCACCAAGAGAGGGTTTATATGCTACATAGTGGGTTCATGCCTCCCTTGACCAACGCTCGAGTGACAGAAACGTGTAGAAGGGGGATGTGATGTTGCCACTAGGGGAAAAACAACAGTGTTGTCATCTATGGATGGGAATTATTGCTTACATTACGTATTGTTATTATTGCATTTGTCTGTTGCACACAAGCAATCACTTCATTGCTGCAACTTAATATCAACGAGATTGGATGGATTTATGTTTCAAGGTAGAATCTTAGTCGTAGATGTTGTCGGATGGCGGTCAATTTACCTTGATTTAATGCCTAGAATGTTAGAACTCGCGAACTATATTTCTTCATAATGGCATTATTATACACTCATGATTTTTCAATTGTCGAGCTGTAATTTGTTCACCCAACATGTTTATTGTTCTTAGGAGGGACACCACTAGTGAAACTATGACCCCCGGTCCTATTTTCCTCATTGATTACAAAATTATTTACTTGCTTTCATCATCATTTGCTCGTTGTTCCGTGTTCATTTAATATTCTCTAAGAAGTCGATAAAATTAACTCTCTAGTTTTCAGCAAGACCGGAATATTGAAGATTTGAGCGAACCAACCTATGGTTGGATGGTTAGGAGGGTGGTTTACCCCAACCCACCAGAGTTCAAACCCCAGGTTTGACATCTATGTGTCGCATTTAGGCGGAATATTCTTTCAGTGGGAGACGGTGCTCCTGTCGACGGCGAGGTGCCTGTGGTGACTTCGTCAATCTAAAGACCCGCCGGCTCAGTCGCTCGGAGGTGCTCATAGGGGTAGGGTGTACGTGTGTGAATTCATAGGGGTGAATGTGTGCGCATGTATATGAGCATTGTAACGCTCGGGGATTTTCCCCAATTAGTTTTGTTTGTTTTTGTTTTGTGCATCATCATGCATCATGCCATCATGTCATTCACATTGAAACTCACACAATATTTAAATGGTTGCAAATCTTAAATTTTCATAGACATCGCCTCTCTAGATGTTTCATAGAAAATAACCCCGTCCCCGTAATTTTTAGGGTTAAAAGCAACTTATAGGCCAAGAGGAAACGAGAGGCGCTGGCCAGGGTCTCTAGGGGCCCACTAGGTGCGGCGTAGGGTAGGGCCGCGCCTGGCACCCCCTGGAGGCCCCCTAGATTCCCTCTGGGTCTCATTTGGACTCCGTCTTCGTTCCAGGTAAAAAATAACCCTCCGTGGATTTTCAGCCCTTTCCAAGAATATTTCCTTCGGAACTTTACTAAAATAGTAAAACATCAACTGGCCTAGGGCACCTTATTAATTGGTTAGTCGATGAAAACATCCGGAAAACAAAGGGAAACAAGTGAAAACATCATAATAACATAAGGTGTTTGATATAAAACAAGCATGGAGCATAAAAATTATAGATACGTTTGCAACGTATCAAGAAACTGAAGACGCCACGGGGGAGGGAGCAGCCTGTGCGGCAATCACCGCCGATCCGCCTCGAGGAGGTCGACCACATGAGGTCGGCTGCCACCGGAAGCCCCGCTGAATACTGCAGCGGCGTCACACCAGCGCTCTCCACCTGTGTTTCCCCAGGATGACCCGCCTCCGCGCGTAGAGAGACATCGGGATATACCCACCCATGCCTGGACAAGGCGGGCCTGGCCGCCACCGGAGGCGTTAGCGACTGCCACGTCCCAAGCGTATATATAATGTTTGATGCTCCATGCATGTTTCCTTTATATTATTACATGTTGTCTACATGTTTTCCTTTGTTTTGTGGATGATTTCATGGACTAACCTATAAAAAAGATGCCCAGAGACAATACTTGTTTTCTGTTGTTTTTGTATTTCAGAAAAGGTCTGAAGAAAATATTCGCCAAAAGTCTGAAAATTTACTAGAATTATTTGTAGCCTGAAACAAAAACGGAGTCCAAAGGAGAGACGGAGAGGATCCAGGTGACCCCAGGATCGGGTCCACTCTAGGCCGCACCTGGTGGTCCCTCGCTTCCTTGGCCAATGTCTCGCGCCGCCTCTTCGCCTATAAATTCACATTAACCCTAAAATCATCGGGGACGGAAAAACTTTGGACGAAAAACATACAAATTTGTCGTCACCTCGAAAGTACAATCTAGGGCTTCTGGAGTCATGCTCCGGCACCCTGCTGGAGAGGGTGCATCGTCATCGGAGGCGTCTACATCGCCATGATCGCCTCTAGACAGATGCGTGAGTAGTTCATCCCGGGACAACGGGTCCATAACAGTAGCTATATGGTGTTCTCTCCTCCATGTGGCTCCATGTTTAGATTTTGTGAGCTTCCTAACATGACCAAGATCACCGTTATGTAATTTCAATCTAAGTTGAGTTGTTGGTTCCAAAACTATTTTAAATAATGCCAACGCCATCTCTAAAAATTAATAAAACAAACCTAGAAAAAAAATAAGAGGGAGAGAGAGCAACCCAACCTACCATGTGATGGTGCAGATTTTGCACTCGTTGGGAGACCCCAAGAGGAAGGCAGCAGTTTTCCCTCAGAAAGAAACCAAGATTTAATCGACCAGTAGGAGAAAAGAGTAACTTCAGAAGGTTAATTCCTTAATTGAGGGAAATTTTCCGCTAGACTACATCATACCTTCCGCTTGGGGTCTCCTAACGAGCGTGTGATCACGTCAGCATCACTCCTTCAGGGCCACGATGGCGCGCGCGGATTCCGATGGATCTGGAGGCGAAGCTCTGTTCGGTCGGGGCAGACAATGGCGGCGTCCATGGGTGTCGTTACCTTGTTGAGGGTGTAGTTGCTGCTATATCAGGCCCATTGCTGAGGTGTTTCGGGGGGGGGGGGAGGGGAGGATCCAAGATCTGGGTCTCCCAGATCAGATGATGGCGGCACTTTGATGTCGTTTTCCCTTTTAGGGGCATCGTTTGGAACAAGTTTTGTTTCGAGGGGTCTAGTCGTGGTGCGGTGTTGCATCTACCACTACCACGTTGGTGTCGGCGAGTCCGGCGGCATGGAGTAACGGGGTCTCGCCGGTAGACGTGTGTTGATGGGCACGCGAAGGACGGAGGCGCCGTCTGGCGTCGATGGCAGGCCTAGCAATGTCTTTGCATTGATTATTCATTAATATGGATCGGTGGAAGACGGCGGCAACGGAGTATCAACGTGTGCATCTGCGCGCACTAGGTGTCTGCTGGACCGGATTGTGCTCCCGCATCACCATCGAATAGCTTGTGTGAGGTCTCCGGTTTTAAATGTCGTGTGTAGGTGTGTGAGATCAGAGCAGTCGGCTCCGATGAGGACCACCGCTTCATCAAGTTTGTAGGTGCAGCGAGTTTTCGCCTGGACGGTTGCTTCCGCTTGATTGATATACTTCTTTCTAAGGGTCGGAGGCTTTTGTTTCTGTTATTTTTTAATAAATAAAATATTGTGTGCAGACGCATGTGATTATATTTAATAAGGTCTACATTCTGAAAAAAAACAACGTGTTGCCCTTTATCTCGGCCGCCACTTTATGAACATTTTACTTCACTAGCAAATATGCCCGTGCGTTGCAACGGAAAATTAAAAAAAAATCGTATAGAAAAAAGTTATGCGCGACCTAAACCTTTTTTCAAACTATCTCCATTCCACCGATGCCTAATTAGCTTCACACATGCCGACTCCGACAGGCCAAATCCAGTGTCAAACGAACCCGAATCGCCCTTATATCATGTTGTATTCGTGCAATCACCTCATCATATCAAACATAAAACAAGAGAATGGGGTAAAAAACACACGCATGGAAAGAACACAAAGCTAGGTTTTTTCTGGAAGCGGCTCACATGTCTTTCTTCATTCCTCTATGTTTATTTCTTTCAACATTACAATTTCTTTCGAAAGATGCAACAATATTAACAACCACATGTACATAGTTGTATACACGACCCTACAATAAACATGAATGAACGATACCATTGCCTAGTGGGCACTTTTCTCATCTCTATTTTAATTACGAACGTTACTTCCATTGCCTCTAAGGATCTAACGTGGATTAAATTTCCGCCACTCATTGGTCATCGTTAAGTAAACACGGTACAATGTGCAGTTTTTTAGTGTCAACTTTCGTATGTTAAATTAATAGGAAACATGCCCGTGCGTTACAACGGGGGAGAAAAATCTATGTAACGAGGATTCATATAGTAAATTCATGTATGACATTTGGTGGAACATAATGTATATCCATAAATACTATCACTAATTTCAAATTATTAATGTTTCAAACAAACCTCCAGATTTTTTGGTGTATCCAAAACTTGAAAACCTAATGTCCATACACTAATATTGGTTGAGCCTGCTCTGCATCCTGAAGATGTGTGTCATCCTGTCATCTCTTTCCTCCTTTATACACTTGTTTGGTTTATCCTTATAAGTAAAAATCCTACAAGATAAGCAAGTAATACATTCAATAGAACTCCTTTTCAACATGGAATTTTACAAATAGAAACATGCAGCTGATAAACCTGTGTGGCAGCAAGAGTATTATTTTTCAAGCTCTAAATCATCTTAATCAACAACGTCAAATCTCGACTCATACTTGACCTGGATACCAAGGTTGTATGCAGATCATGCAATTAGATTATAGCTGATTTGTTTTTCTTTTGTCCTGATGAAAGAAGTTTAGAACTTTACCAATTTGATGATTTATCCTTCCAATTTATTCTTGGCCAACTTTTCCCACTAAATTTAATCTGAAATTTCCGCCTCAATCTTAACCAATTTTTTATGGAGGCGGCAAATCTCACTTTCTATATATGTTTCAAACATATTATTGATTTTCTACAACTACATATACAAAATAAAAATCTTTAATGCAATCTGCGTTACTATTAGTATCACTAAATATTACGTGCACTCCCAATGGATGAATTTAACAGAAATAACAAATTTCACGCTGACAATAAATAGAACATAAATAACCTTCAGCTTAAGCTAATTGTGTATGCTAAATTTTCTTTAAAAAAAATTTATGTGTGCTAAATCAAAGACCAGCGGTCAAGTATGCTCGGTATCACGCGGTCCCAGAATGTGAAGTTTCTTTTCACCTGAGTAGAAATCGATTCATGAGATTCCAGTCTATGATCGATTCTTCGACAGCTGGTATATGTGGTGTTCTTTTCCAGCTTGCGCGTGGCCGCCCAACGCGATCTTGCTGTAGCTATCCACCAGACCACCATCGAGAGGACCAGGGCGGTGTGGAAGTACACAACAACACGGGGGACACACTGTCTTTGCCCATCTTTTTTTGTTCCGTAAGCTTCTTCGCTTGAACTCAACACAAGAAAATAGCAAATCGAGCGAGCGGATTTGTATCTCGCGTCAACCTCCTGAAGCAAGAACTGGGGCAGGGGCGAAGATGAGGGGACGGCTCCTATAATACGGCATGCCATCCACCACCTGTTCCTCATCCAATCAATAGGGGAAACTATTCACGTGGCGTATGAAAGGATGTAAGTTGAACTGCTCCTTTCCTCTTCCTATCTATGCTTCTTCTGTCGCACGCCGCGACCGAATTGCTCTGACAAAATCCTTTGTCTGCATCGCCATTATGTTCGTGTGCCCCAAGCCTCCGGTAGCTGTAGCTGTGCTCGCCGCTCGTGGAAGACCTCGCTTGGCTGGCGAGGACGCTGCCACTCGTCGCCGAGTTCCTATCTGCGCGATATCCGGCGAGGTTCGCCCTTCGAGTTTCCATCAGCGCCGAGCCCGTCACCAGAACTCCGAAGTCCTCCCTCCGCCGAGTCGTGCAGCGAGCCTGTGGGTTCGTCCTCCTGCATGTACTGTGTGTCCATGGGGAACGGTGATTCCACACCTACTCGCGAAATTGGCAACCTGAAGGTCGACGCAGTGTCTGTAGCGACCGTCCTCCTCGACGCCAAGCGCTCGTCCCTTCTTCGATGCCGTGAGGCTAATTTATGGGGCAGCTGTGTGGCCTTCTTCCACCCAAGTTAGACGCCAGATCGACAGTTCAACCTCGAGTTTAACTCCTGGGTCAGAAGGGGTAGGTCCACCAGAGTTTGATTGTTGATCGCAGCCAGACTTACAAAGGTGCAGCAGAATTTTATATAGGGACAGGAAGAGGAAGAGTAGAGGAAGAGCGATGATTCTTTTCTCCTTATCCTCCCCGGTTTCTGACCTTCTAGTTTCCTATCAAGTGATCGTTCCCACGATTGGAGCTGGACAAGTTTGAGATGGAAAATAATTTAGTGCATGCATAGGGAGAAAAAAAAAGATTGCTGCCAATCGTGCCTGACATGGAGACGGAGCGGCACAGTACAGATTTCTTTTGAGGAACCAAAAAGGTTTTCTTTTCAGGAAATAAAAATAGAACATATACGAGTTATGGGTGGCGTGGTGGGTAATTTCTGTAAACTTTGGTGGCAATTTCAATGACGGACGGACCGACCAACCAACCAACCAGGGAAGCCTTAACGCTTTTATTATTAGGTAAAGATATAGCTAAATCTCATGTATAAGTAACCAATTACAAATTAAATATTTTTGGTAGTAATATATTCTATCGGAAAAAAGTTAAAAGTTAAATGTAAAAAAAATTACTATCTAGATCTCATCACTCATCAGTTCCAAGTTCCACGAATTTAATCCGTCGGTCGTCATGTTCCATATCATCCAACTGCACAAGGCTCTCTTGGTACAGCACGAAGCGCAAGAACTCAGAAGGCTTCTCCTCCTTAGGCTTCATATCATCGGTAAGGGAGGCCACCGTACGTATGTAGAGCGTTGGTGTCTGGGTCATAGACATGCGCCTCGTGCGCCGAAGTGACGAGCACGATCTTCCTGCCGCCGCCAATGTAACAGATTGGGACGACAAGCCATGGCTTGGCCAGCCGCTCCACGACGTCTCCGGCCAGGCTGATGCTGTAGTCCATCGACCATGACCCCGCCTCGTAGTCCTGCAGCTTCCATATCTCAAACAGCCGTTCCACGTCGTTGCGGGCGGCGCACGTCCCGCACTATGCAGAGACTCCCGTTGAGCTCCGCCAGGGCTCTCCCGGCCGGCATAATCACGCTGTCACCGCCGGACGTGAAACCAACCCCAGATCGCCGAGGATCTATGCTCTCGTAGTCCAGCACGGCGAGGTCGGTCGTGGAGGAGAAAGAGGGCTGCGGAGCTCGCCGGAAGGATTCGTCGGCGAGCGAGAAGGAGAGGATGCCATGGGGCTCGTCGTACCAGGTGCCGTCCGTCTTGAACATCCAGTGAAGGCACCCGCCAGCGAACACTGGGTCCACGTCTTTGTCAACGAAAATAGGACCGTCGGCCAGGAACTGATCGGCGGCGGCGAGCGACCTCCAGGCTCCGGTAGTGCTGCCGTCGCTCAGGGTGAGCACGTTGCACCTGGCCTTGTCGATGCAGTTGACCCTGAGATTGACCACCTTGTACTCTCCGGTTGGAGCATGGAAGCCGATCCCGGCGCAGTGGAAGACGTCGTCGATAAAGTTGGCGCGTGGCGGCGGTGGGAGATGCAGGACCCCGCCGGTGGAAGGGTTGCACACCGAGAATTTCCCGCCACACAGGCGTTCGTCGACGAGACGACGCCGCGGCAGGGCTTGGTGCCGACGAGCCTGGGGCACCCTCTGCACCCACGAAAATGTTTTATGCAGGGCGCCGGCGCCATCGGAAGGAAGGCGAACTTCGGGGAGGCGCGAGTTGTGGAGGCAAGTGCGTGGTGGCTCTCCTGAAAGCTGCGCGAGGTGATGTGGGCGTTCCAAGAAGGGCAGACGCAGCGGAACCGCCCGAGGGTCCTCGCCGGCAGGAGCAGGAGAACATCGGTCACCAGATCTTCCGGCAGAGCGACGCAAGGCGCCACCGACGCGGCCCTCATCCTTTTACTGTTTTGCTGCCCTGTCATGGCTGCCGCCTGCCTGCCACCGTACGTCACGGCCGTGGGCGGTAGCGGCGAGGTACGCTCGAGTGTGAAGCGTTTGGCCGACAGCAATATTTATTTCCGACGTGTCGCAGACCCCATCGCGGACTCGGTATACGAAACTATGATCGGATTATTTACCGCGCGTTATTGCATTCAGATTATAACTCGCACTAGATTACAGAAGAGAGGTTCCCTCCAAACATCACTACTTGTTGCATGCTGGCAAGTGCTTCTGTCGGTTGATCACTTGATCTTCTGAAATCTGAAGGAACAAAACAGTATGGCCAAAAATAATTATGTGCAACTTATAGCAGCAAAGAAGGTACTCCCTCTGATCCTAAATAAGTGTCGGAAGTATACGTATAGATTTGCACAACCTATGTTCATTTTTCCCGACACATTTAAGGGATCGGAGGGAGTAACTAGTTGCTTTGTCGCACACTAAAATTACTATTCAAAAGGCCAACTAGTGTATATGCATCACTAGTTATTCTTGTTGTCAAGTACTCCCTTTGGTCTCAAAATACTTGACTTTCATTTGTCTAAATATAGATATATTTAAACATATTTTAGTGTACTAGCACAAATGCCCATGCGTTGCAACGGTTTTAGAAGAAAGTGTTTTTTTTTAAACATTTTCTACTGCAGGGCAGTCCCCCCACAACCCTTTATTGCCACAAAAGAGAGTTTACATATATGTACAAATATACAAGAGGGGATAGACTAAGGCAGTCTACCACAAACTAATGAAGAGAACTAAGCCATGATGGTAATTTCTCAGCCAAGGAAGAATTCAACCTATGCTTAACCAAGATGAGATCTAGCATAAACCCAATTTTCCAGCCTCTGAAAGAGTGCCTCTCGGATTTGAAAATAAATCCATTCCTCTGCTTCCAAATATTCCCAGAATTACTATCTCAGTAAAACAACGACCATTGAAAGCCTTCTTAGCTTGTGAAAGATTGGCCATAACATTGTTATCACTTTATTGTATCTGCAAATTATTCCAAACTCTGGAGCTGAAATTTAAAAGAAATTGTTGCGACTATGTATTTCGGATTGCGGACGAGTGCTACTAAGATGGCGTCACCCCTCCCCCAACCTCTACTTAAAATCCATGTGTTGGGTAGGGTTGTTGCTCTCGAATACTGTATTGCGGACGCAGTTGCCGTGTGATTGAGGGGGGAGGGTCGGAGGTTGCCGTTGTATCCTTCGCAAGAAAAGCCGACAAAAAATTAAGGAAAAAGACAACTCGACGGTAAGAGACAGAGATGTCTCTAAAAATTTGGGACCCGAGAGCGAGATGCAAAATAGGGTGCTAGAATAGCTCATATGGAAACTGATATCATTTTGTATAAAACTAAACTGGTGACAAACCGTTCGAACGGTAAGTGAGCTCGGTTCAGCCCCTGGTTTCTAATATACATTTAATTTAGTTCCATGGAACTGTAATGCATTAAACATATGTACCCCATATTTACCCGGAAAAAAATGTTCCCCACAAATAGCCGATTTCCGTATTCTACGCTGCCAAAGGAAATGTTCACCGAGATTACTAATTTCCTCATGGAAAAAGTTGCAGAAACTCTAGACATACGGACGAATTGCATACGGATGTGTCCTACGGACTGACGTGTCAGGTCCTAATTAGCCCCTAACCCTAATACGACCCCCCCTGAATTTCACTGAGCCCCACCCACTGACCCACCTGCACCTAATTCCGTAATAACAGTCTGTAAGATCCCTCCGTAGGTGTAGCATTGCTCAAAAGGTTGTACTCATCTGCAGCTTGAGAGAAATCTCGTCTGTGCGTACCCTCCCAAATTAACTGGACCATCATGTAAATCCAGGCCAAGGTCCTATCGACTTTAGGACAAAATTATCCAGTAGCAAAGATCTTAATTGGCTTGACTTTTATTTCACAGTTGTAGCACCAGTATCGTAGATTATATTCAGTTATCGACAACAGACCTTAGTTCCATGATTTGCATAGGTTTACAATTTATTGACTAAGAATCCGTGAGTGTAGAAGGTTTTTAGTGAGGCATCGGAGCTGACAAACTATCTCCTCTGCTTGTATTGGTAGTTATCATCTAGCATCCCACACATACCTGCAATTGAACCGAATATTACTAATCCTGTTCGCAGTTTGGGTCGAACCCGGTCAAACCGCCAACCCAATCCGCACCGGACCGGACGAGGAGTTCCGCACGGTTTCAGCAGGTTCAACCCGTGAGAATGTGGAGACGGTGCGGTTTTAGACAGTCTGGAACCCGCAAAACCGTCGACACCGCAGAGATGAAAATCCCCAATCACGGGAGAAGCTCATCAACGGCGAGGTAGCTGTCGGCAATCTGTCTTGGCCGATGGACAACGTGGAAAGCTCGGTGTTCGCGGACCAGGGCCTCGCCGGGAGCTGGCGCTCGTCGTTCTCGGACGCCGGCGCGGCGCGCATCCCGAAGTCTGCCGAGGAGATAGGGGCGCCCGTTACTGTTTCGAGGAAGCGTTGTACTACAGTAGAGCAGCCGGCGGCGAGTGTTTAATCCTCAGCGGCTTCGCCTGATGAGGGCCATGTCCGTTGGACGTAAAAGCTGGCTGTGTACGAACGTACGCATCCTTGCCGCCGCCCGATGCCTTCGGGAGCTAGCTAGGTAGCCATGTCCTTGCTTCGCATGGGCCGAGGGTCATCGTGGGACAAGCTGCTCCAATGGTGAATCCACCGTAGGCCAATAGCGCCGTCGCAAACCGTGACACTGGTGGAAACCGTTGAACCCAACCCGTTCAGACCGGCACCAGCGGTGTCGCCTAAACTGTGCAGACCAGCTGAAACCGCTAATGTATGGCCTGGTTTCAGAAACCAGCGGGAAACCGCCGAAACCGGGAATGCACAGGCTGAAATATTACAATCTCTGTATCTGAAACTGAAGTCCTAACCATGTCAGATTAATCCTTTGACACGGAAAAAAAGGAGAAGAGGGGATCCAGAGAGAGACCAGCGCTGGCGTGCACCTCCTGGAGCTACCGCTCCTAGTCCCACCAGCCCAACGCCACCGGCGCCAAGGACGCCGCGCCACATCGCCGGTTAGGTCTTGTACTCATCTCGCTCGCCAGGTCCAACTCCGCCACCAGGCCATTCGCCGGTCCCGCGTTCTCGTCATCAGCGTCCGGCCACCTCTGCCTCATGTCTCCCCCGTGAAGCCGCTGGCCTTATCACCGCCGTCCGTGTCGACCACGCCCGGCAAGCTCGCTGGCAGCCTCCAGCGCTATTCGTGCGCGCCACATCCTAGCTCCTCTGCGTTCCCCGCATCCGTGCATCCTCGCCACAGCGCGTGCCCCCATGCCCTAGCAAGTTTTTCCTCCACCACCTGCTCCCGTGTGCACACACCGGACAGAAGCAGCGCATGTGTGCCGTCTCCAGCCAAGAAAAATCGAACTCAGATGCATGGAACCAACATGATGATAATATATCGGGGGGCAACTTGGTCGCTGCTTGCGGCAGGAGAGACGGGGGAGAAGGAGCGTTGGTCGGCGATGGGATTGCCTCTGCGGACCAGGGCGCGGCAGCTTGGCGAGTAGCCACACAGGGACGACACAGTGACTGGTGGCGGTGTTCCCTTGGCAGCGTCGGATGGTGGCTTGTGGGTTCGCTGGGGATCACGGAAAAGCATAGGAGCTCACATCGTGAGGCGGGGATCCAGTGGCAGTGGCCGTCGGCAAGGGCTGGCGGAGAGTACCTGGCGCGATGGACGAAACAGTTCGTATCGGGGCTAGAGGAGGGCGACGGCCTCTGTTCAGTTCGGAGAATAAAATTGAATGAAGCGGTATTGGCATATTGTGTGTATTATGTTGATTGGTGGGAGGGTAAAACGGTCTTTTTATGTTGGACGAAATTTTTGGCAGAAACCTTAATGCCTTTATCAGTAGGTATATATATATAGATATAGATACATATTTATATTTGAACAAATAAAAGTCAATTATTTTGAGACTGAAGGAGTATGTAAAATCTCTTCTTGTGCAAGACGTCATAAGACAGCAGGTAAATACATTAAACAAATAATCAAACTGACAAGAATATTCAGTAGGTACCTCATGCTTAAAATACAAGTAAACTGATCACATTCAAATATAAAACATATCCCCAAATTGATAGGGACTTCTCGACCCGGACGTTGTACCTTCAACATTCAAATACCCAAAATATCGATAGAGGCATATTATACCTGCTCAAGGCAAAAGAGTTTGTGGGGTCCGTTGAGAGTTGTTCGAGGATCGAGCTGTGCTGTCTCGATGCGGATCATCAAGTTTCGCACTTTGTGCATCTAGTGGTAACATCCATGGCCTAAAAACAGTTACGGACCCAGCTACCACCTCTACACGCAAGATCATAAGATGGCGTGACAAGAACATCCTGAAGAATGGCACGGTTGCTGAACGAGATCAGCTTCGGCGTTCCAAGCGTGAGAAGAGGAGCAACACCCGATTCAGCGGTCCAGACTGGACGACGTGATCCGGTCGTCCATCTCCAGGCGAACGCGGTTCACGTGTCGGTTGTGTACAACTGGCTTGGACCCCTCCAACTGCTGGTTATTTAGGCCTGCGAACCACCTAGGAAGAGGGCTTTTGGAAGCCACGAGAACCCTGGCGACTCTGCATCCCCGTCTCCTTCTTCCAATTCCCCAACCTCCTGCTTAAGATCCTTGTACCAGAGACACCATGTGTGTGGAAATTAATTGAGTATTGGGTCTGATTGAGGTAGATATCAATTGGTATCAGAGCCCGCGTTCCAGGTGATTAATTTTTTTCCGCCTGCGCTTCCATCGTTTTCCAATTTTCTGAGATCGCGATCTAGTGGATCCTCATCGTTTGGGCGTGGATCTTTGAAATCCACACAAAGCTTCGTTCGCGAACGCCCGCGGTGGGTCGGTTTCGCTTTGTAAATGGGTGTTGAGGGCAACGACGGTCAACTGTTCGACCGATTGCCATAGCCAATCTGGGGACGGACAAGGCACAAACGCGGTGGGATACGTCAAAGCACATCAACACCATGGAAGACAAACTTGATGCGCTGGTGAAGATGCTCCGTGAATCGGAGACACACATGTCCCAAGAGATGCACGCTATCAAGGATGCGGTCGACAACATCAAGCCAGATATGTCGTCACTCTAGAGCTCTGTAGCCTCCCTCAAACCTGAAATGGAAGAAATCAAGGCCAACTTTGAGGCGTGGAAGCCGGAGATGGAGGCTAAGGTCGGCGAGCTGGGCTCCGTGGTCACTGAGCTTCGCATCCAAGTTGACCATATCGCTAAGGGAGTGGGAGCAAGTGCGCTTGGGAAGCCTCCTACAACAGCCCCTCCGCTGGTGAGCACACCTTCACCAAGCACGCAGCTACGCGTAAACTCTGGGCCAGCATGCCATGACAACGAGCTCAACACTGGGGTGACGGTGGTGGTGGACTCGACTCCACCATCACCTGCCCTGGTCACATGTCAGAATCAGCAACTCTCTCTCATTCCTTTTGATCCGGGAGCTAGTGTGTCCAAGGTGTTGTCAAGAAATCCACCACCTCATTCCGAGTTTCCCAAGTTTGATGGGGAAAACCCTCATCTATGGCGCAAGGCTTGCGAAAAATACTTCCGCATCTACAATGTTGGTACTGAATTTTGGGTACAGCACGCCACAGTGCACTTCACGAGAAATGCGGCTTTGTGGTTTCAGAGTGCCGAAGAGAAAATTGGGGTTGTTTCTTGGCTAGAGCTTTGTGACATTATCAGCAAACACTTTGATAGAGGGCAGTACCAGTTACTGTATCGCCAAGTTTTTAAAATTCGTCAAACCAATACAGTTACCGATTTCATAGATAGATTTGATACTCTTATGCACCACATGCTAGCTTATAAGCCGGATTTGGATCCTATGTTTTTCACTACACGTTTCATAGATGGCTTGCACAAAGATATTAGAGCTACTGTTCTTATTCAGACGCCAGAGGATTTGGAGACTGTCGTGTCTTTGGCTCTTTTGCAGGAAAAAATTGGCGATGACGTGGAAACCATTGTATCTGCTGTCAAAACAGTTGTGCCTGCACGCGTCAACCCTAAAGTGTTTTCTCATCAGGCTGCTCAATCAGTTGTTAAAGCTCGTGGGGGTTAACTTTCCCTCTGATGACAGAAAAGCACCAGACAATCAGCGTGGAGCATCTAGGCCTCAAAAGTCTGCGGCCCTAAAAAGTTACAGGAGGGCGATGGGGCTTTGCTTCAAGTGCGGAGAGAAATACAGTCCTCAGAACCAGTGCGCTGTGACAGTGCAATTGCATGTGGTGGAAGAACTGCTGGAGATGCTTGATAGCCAAGATAGTCCAGAGTCTTTCACTACTGCCGTGGAAGGGGATGCAGGAGATGATCAGGAATTGTACACGGTCTCGCAACAATCTGTCGTGGGCACTGAAAGTACTACTTGTTTCCGGTTGTCCTCATCTTCATTGACTCGGGATCTTCGGGCAACTTCGTTAGTGCCTCCTTGGCACAGAAGCTTCAGGGAGTCGAGAAAATGGCGAAGCCAATGAGAGTCAAAATTGCAAATGGAGAGATTCTAACTGGTACAAAAATCATACCACAGTGCCAATGGAGTTGTCAAGGGGATATTTTTGCTACAAATATGAAAGTCATTCCATTAGACTGCTACGACGTCATTTTGGCTATTGACTGGCTCAAAACACAGAGTCCAATGGAAGTAGACTGGAATTGCAAATGGATTTCAATCAAACAAGGTGACAGTTCACAGAAACTCTGGTGTCGTGGTTGATACTTCTAATTGCAAGCTAATGACTTTGTCTGAATTGGCGATGGCTGAAAACAATGGCTCAGTCCTATTCCTGTTACAAGTTTCCACAATACCTCCGGACAAGAAATCCATCATTCCTGGAACTGTTCATCGTCTCATACAAGAATACAATCATCTCTTTGAAGAACCTAAGGGTTTAACTCCAAAACGTTTATGCGACCATAAGATCCCTCTGCTCCCTGGTGCCAGCCCTGCTAAAGTGCGACCATACAGGTATAACCCCATGCAGACAACTGAAATAGAGAAGCAAATACAAGAACTGCTTCAGCAAGGAGTGTTGCAGCTAAGTGCTAGTCCTTTTGCTGCACTCTTGGAGGCTATGCCAAGATTTCAGGCATTTAAATGCCATGCTAGTTAAAAATAAATACCCCTTGCCAATAATAAATGAGTTACTTGATGAACTGTCTAGAGCCAGTTGGTTCACTACTCTCGATTTGCGAACCGGGTACCACCAAATTCGCATGGCCGAAGAAGATATACACAAGACTACCTTTCAAACGCATCACGGCCATTTTGAGTACAAAGTAATGCCATATGGACACACAGGGGCCCCCGCTACATTTCAGAGTGTTATGAACACAGTGCTAGCTCCTGTTTTGCGAAAATTCGTGTTGGTATTCATTGACTACTAATATATAGCAAAATCCTACATGAGCATGTCACCCATATGAGGAAGGTGTTTGAATTGCTAGCTCACAATGAACTTAAGGTTAAAAAGAGCAAATGTTGTTTCGCCCAACAAGAGTTAGCCTACCTTGGGCACATCATTGGTAAAAATGGTGTTTCAACTGACCCCGCAAAAATTGCCCCCATAGTTCAATGGCATGCACCAAAAGATGTCAAACAATTAAGGAGTTTCTTGGGGATGGCAGGGTACTACAGAAAATTCGTTAGAGGATATGGAGTCATCAGTAAATCATTGACCGAACTCTTGAAAAAGGGAAGACAGTTTATATGGACTGCAGAAACATATCCTCTTTCCAAGATCTTAATACTACACTTATATCTGCTCCAGTGTAGCCTTGCCTAACTTCTCTAGGAAATTTGTGAATGAGACTGACGCTAGTGACAAGGGAATTGGGGCAGTGCTGCTACAAGATGAGCACCCCTTGGTATTTTTTAGCAAATATTTAGCCTCAAAACAGCAAGCACTATCTACATATGAGAAGGAATGTCTAGCGATACTGCTAGCGGTGGACAAGTGGCGCTCCTACCTTTCGCATGCCGAATTTCTGATCAAGACCGACCAACGCAGCCTAGTTAACCTGCAGAGCAGCGCCTGACTACCTCATGGCAACACAAAGCACTCACCAAGCTACTCGGCCTTCAGTTCAGAATAGTTTACAAAAAAGGATTAGACAACAGAGTGGCTGATGCTTTGTCTAGGCACCCATCCATGAAGAATTCCTCTCTAATGGCAATTGTGGAATGCAAACCCACGTGGCTGGAAGATGTCCTTTTAGGATATGAATCTGATAAGCAGGCACACTCTCTCTTACAGAAACTAGCTATCGCTCCTACCTTTGAGTCATTCACACTAAGGGATGGAATCATCAGATACAAGAACAGAGTGTGGATTGGAAACAATGCCAAGTTGCATGCAAAAATCACTCAAGCCATGCATGACAGTGCAATGGGGGGACACTCTGGATTTTATGCCACTTACCACCGAATTAAACACCTCTTCTCTTGGCCAGGGATGAAGAAATTCATCGAGAATTGGGTGCACAGCTGTACTATTTGTCAACAAGCCAAATCTAAGAGAGTTGCATACCCAAGACTTCTAGAACCTCTGAAAACACCTTCGGGTGCCTCGGAAGTGGTGACTATGGACTTTGTTGATGGGCTTCCCAAGTCAGCTGGTTTTAATTGCATCATGGTTGTGGTCGATAAATTTTCTCGCTATGCTCACTTCGTTCCCCTAGCACACCCATACACGGCCATGTCGGTGGCGACAACATATATGAAAGATGTCTTTAAGCTACACTCTCTGCCCCAGGCAATCGTCTCGGACAGGGACCCTGTGTTCACTAGCAATCTGTGGCAGGAACTGTTCAGACGCTCAGATACTCAAATCTGTATGAGCTCGGCACGTCACCCGCAGACGGATGGCCAAACAGAGAGGGTGAACCAGTGCATGGAAGGGCACCTTCGTTGTTTTGTACACTTGTCAAACTAAGTGGGTGCAATGGCTACACCTGGCCGAATTCTAGTATAACACCAGCTACCATTCAAGCTTGAAGAAAACACCATTTGAGGTTCTTTATGGTCATGCTCCCAAGTTCTTTGGTATCAATACTGTGGAGGCGTGCACCATTCCTCAACTAGATGAGTGGCTCAAGGAACGTGATACCATGACGCGCCTGCTAAAACACCACCTGGAGGGAGTTCGGCAACGTATGAAGCTGCAAGCTGACAAAGGACGCTCAGAGCGATCTTTCGAAGTGGGAGAGAAGGTATTCCTTAAGCTACAACCATACCTACAGTATTTAGTAGCTTATCGAGCAAACCACAAACTTGCATTGAAGTTTTATGGGCAATTCGAAATTGAGAAAAAAGTGGGAACTGTGAGACTGCCACCATCAAGTATGATTCATCCCGTCATTCACGCGTCGCAACTAAAGAAGTTCGTTCCACCGGAACGAGTGGAGTCATCTGAACTGCCTAGGGATCCACCAGTTTACCAACAGTCTGAACGCGTTTTGGCACGTCGTAGACGGGTTCTTGGTTCATCTTCTATCAAGGAAGGGCTGATTCGCTGGACATGTATGACTGATTCACTGGCAACTTAGGAGAACTTGCAGGAACTCCGTCAACGTTTTCCAGGTGCACCTGCTTGGGGACAAGCAGGTTCTCAAGGAGAAGGGGATGTTACGGACACAGCTACCACCTCTACACGCAAGACCAGAAGATGGCGTGACAAGAACATCCTAAAGAATGGCACAGTTGCTGAATGAGATCAGCTTCGGCGTTCCAAGCGTGAGAAGAGGAGCAACGCCCGATTCAGCGGTCCAGACTGGAAGGCATGATCCGGCCGTCCATCTCCAGGCGGACACGGTTCACGTGTCGGTTGTGTACAACTGGCTTGGACCCCTCTAACGGCTGGTTATTTAGGCCTGCGAGCCACCTAGGAAGAGGGCTTTTGGAAGCCATGAGAAACCTGACGACTCTGCATCCCCGTCCCCTGCTTCTCCTCCCAGTCTCCTTCTTCCAAGTCCCCAACCTCCTGCTTAAGATCATTGTACCAGAGACACCATGTGTGTGAAAATCAATTGAGTAGTGGGTCTGATCGAGGTAGATATCAAAAACTAAGCATAGATCCTTGTGTTACGTGGTGGAATTTTTTTCTGCAATGATCGCACCTGGTGTAGGCAGTAAAAGTGTGTGTCCGTGTCTACAAACGAACCTGAGTTTGTTGCAGTAACAAAGGTGATAAATGAGCTATTATGGCTGAAAAAAATAGCCGTGAGTTTTGTTTTAAACAAGACAAATGTGTTTTTTTTACGATTAGATCATCATCCACTAACTTTTTTCTAAAAAAGAAAACAAATTAAGGTGTTGAATTCCAAGCAAATACAAATTAAGTAGGAATATAACCTTTCGTTCAACGTCGAAGCATCCTGAGATATGCTATCATTGGATTAGAGACGTCATGAATTCCAAGAAAATACAAATTAAGAAGGTGCACACACATATGGCAACGTTATTGATATGTTGACCAAGGTGGTGAAAAGAAACAAGCTCGATGTATGTAGTCGACTATTGGCATGAATGTCGGTAGGTAGTGAAACCCTCCATGATGTCGGGAGGGGGACTCTGTCTATTCCTCCACATGGAGGTGTGTTAGTAGCCCAACTCTGATAAAAAAATACAAAACATGTGGACCGTTGATAAAAAGTAGCATCCAACGGCTCGGTTGTCTCCTTGAGAGGGGATCAAAGAAAACCCTAGTTGTCCTTGGTGGATGTGTGTGAGAGTGAGCAAGTGAGACCAGAACATGGCTGCCACTATGTCTGGGTAAGAGAATAGAGAGGGACAACACAACCTACTGAGAAGTGGGAAGAAGAAGAAATAACCTACTAAGAAGTGGGGAAGAAGAAGAAATGGTGATTTTCGTCGAGATCGCTGATTTCTAACCGGTCTATATTCTCAAACGTGGTTGGATTGAATTTTTTTTTTTATTGTTCCTTACTTTGAGTAATCCTAACATGCAACTTGTTTGAGGTTTTGGTTCGCGAAACATCAGATTTGAGAACGGTTTTGTCAATTCGAACTCTTTTAGTTTTCAAGCACAAATCAATTTTTATTGGCGAACAACTTGTCCAAGAAAACGGTGTCCTTTTGAGCTCAAGCTTAGTGAATATGTTGAAAACACATATGTTTGTTTTCCTACGAAGTTTCATGAAGTTGGGAACCATGGCTTAACAATAGCGACATGGTTACTAAACAGGACATAAATTGTTATGTCTCTACTTTGTTGTAATCTTGTCTCGTGTGGTTATCGTTGTTGGCGGGCCTGTGTATTCTCTCCTAGCATTTGACTTCCGATCAAATTACATGATTCCATGTGTCACGCCAACACATGTCAACTGTACTAGGCAATGATACAATTGTTCAAACTTCTAGTGGAGAAAACGAGTAGCATATTACAAGAATGCCACGTCACAATGCGTGAGAGTATCCAAGTACAATATTTTCCCGAAGAACGTTCAGAGGTAAAAATGTAAGAGTGTTTGATGACGTTTACAATATTTGTTCAAATAGGTTGCAAGTAGAAACAATAGTTATTCGCAAAAAAAAACGTTGGAACAAAAGCTCAACGAATTGAAACATTTGCAGCTAGGCTGAGCTGCTAGCCAGTTTAACTCATTTACTTTGCTACAAATCTTAAGCCTAGGAATGGATAGTCACAAAACCTTAGGGTAAATCACCAGAGTCCCCACTAGTCAGTCTGGAACACTTGCTCTCCTTTTACAAACTAGTAAAAGTGCACGTGCAATGCACGTCTCGATTACGATAAATTTAGTGGTGTATACAAGCATAAAAATGTCAATAATTATTCATCATTTATTCAAATAGAGTATTTACTACAAATAATGATATCCCTTTTTGTCAGATATCTAGTATGCAGTATCCAGTATGCACGTCTGATAGGTACTCTAGTCAAAAACCCATTCTCAATGCTCTAATTGTGAAGCTCTAGTTCTCCATTGGTTTCTCGAAGACTCGAAATTCTGATTTTAAGAAAGCTGGAGATTATGGCCTAATAGTCATGAAAATATATAATTTCAAGCCTAGTCTCCTAATATTTTATATCACGTGAATATATAAAACATTTTCATTATTGTTTGCTTCGTAGTGAAGTTGGAGAGAACGGCCTAGCAGTCAATATTCAAGCACCTTTTCATTTTATATAACAATACTTCAAATGGTTCCCATGGCAACCCAAATGGTGTTAGTCAGCACCAATTACAAATGTATGGATAATCAGGTCTCTCCTTACTCTGGTCCAGCGCTATTGCAAAAAAAGGAAGAGTGATTAAGCACAAGAGTTAACCAAACATATTGGATTTCCCAGACCTGTTATGCAAAACGAATTGAATTGTGTACATGAGTACGGCGCTCTCCCTCTGCCTTTTTATTTCTTTAGGATCTGCATATAGAACACACTTAGTATTTCACATAATAATCATCGTGCTCAAAGTTTGCGACATACTTAACTACCTTGGCTTTGTTCGTTGGTTATATGCTGATATGGAGTACGCTTGAAAGATGACATGCGGAGTTCTAATTACATCGTAAAAACTAACAGGTACTAAAAACCCGCCTCCCTCCAAATTGAAGTATCATCATCAATGTAAAAATTTAACTATGGTCTGAATCCTCATATCCCCGCAATTATCCTCATATCCCTGCAATTATCCTGCACAAACCTAACGCTAGGAAAGATACTGGAAAGACAAACTTCAATACTCCGCACTGCCTGATTGAACATGACACACTGATACAATTGGTGTCTCCTAGGAAACAGAACACCGTCCAAATAAACAGCAACTTCAGAATATTAGTTACTAACTGCAGTTGACAAAATCTGATCATACAGATTTTTAAGTGATCAAAGATACATTAGCCTACTAACTACAGCTATTTCACTTGAACTAATGATACTGGTCCACTGATTGACGAAGGTGCCAGTTTAAACAAAAGATGGTGAACCTGAAAAAATTGCAGGGAAGCTGGGGAGTTCGCATGGGTCCGGCCGGAGCAGGGGACGTGCGGGATGGCGCGGACGTCGGCGTTCCGCCGTTAAGATCTGCCTCGTTTCTCGTCTAGGCGTTGAAGGCGGCCGGCGTGAAGGGTGGCGCGAGTCCCGTGCTGGATGCCCGGTGTTGAGGACGGCGCGAGTCCCCTGTGGATGGCCGGCGTGGAGGGCGACGCGAGTGCCGTGCTGGACAGCCGGCGTTGAGGGCGGCGCGCCCGTGCTGGACGGCCGGCGTTGGGCGGCGCGAGTCTCGTTTTGGACGGCCGGCGTCGAGGGCGGCCGGAGTCTCGTGCTGGACGGCCGGCGTCGAGGGCGGCGCGAGTCCTGGCGTTGAGGGCAGCCGGTGTTAAGGACGGCGCGAGTCCCATGCTGGCCGGAATAGTCGTTTGGGTCGGTCGCATGGTGATGGCGATCGTGCGGCAACAACGGCCGGACTGCGCTTTGGTCGTTCTTTTTTTCCGGATGCGGTAATCTGAATTATAGCTGGGAAACGCATGATTACCGCGTGCAGCGCGTTGTCTGCCGTCTCGCGATGTGCCGTCAAACACGGAAGAGGCAGGAGACGTTAGATATTTTGGCTTAAGGGCCCAGATGATTTGGATCTGACCCTCTGGGTCTTTTTATATTAGTGGTGATAAATTAATAGGAGTTCCACTAGATAGGATAACTATCCATTTATTTCGTTGACCGACCCATTGATAGTTGCTTGTTTATGGAAGAGATAATCAACTCGCTAATTAATTCTTTTATTGGTCACCAAATAATCTCAGATGCTGCTCCCTATAAAAACACCCCGGCCCATACAACTTTGCAACGAGGCAGACAACACACGTAGATAGGCATGGCAGCCATGCAGATTTGCAACAGAGCTGTGGCGACACTCCTCCTATTTTTCCTCCCTCTAATGCTCTCTGCCACCGTGTCATTCGCACGCACGCTTGGGGATCCAATGCCAATCACTCCTAGCCCTCACATGTATGGTGATTCGTTGTCGATCAAGCCCTTCCCAGGCGACCCGATGCAACCGATCATCCCCTCTCCGCGACCGCCACACCCAACCGACCCGATGCCGATCATCCGCTCTCCGCCACACCGAGGGCATGGTTGTCCGGTCGACCCATTGCCGCCGGTCATCCCCTCTCCGCCACCCCCACACCAAAGGCCCGGCATACCAACCGACCCGATGCCGCCAATCATCCCCTCTCCGCCACCGCCACACCGAACGCCCGGCATACCAACCGACCCGATGCCGCCGATCATCCCCTCTCCGCCACCGCCACACCGAACGCCCGGCATGCCAATCGACCCGATGCCGATCATCCCCTCCCCGTCGCCCCGATCTGTTGAGGAGGCGAAGGAAGGCGCCATGGTGGATCCGAGGCTGGTTCCTACCGGACCGAACCCCATAAACAACTATCCTGCCCCAGCGCCACATTCCCATACACCGCCACCACGTGGCATGCCTATTGAACCGATGCCAGTCATCCACTCTCCGCCTCCTGCGGCGACAAAGGAGGCAAGGGAAGGCACCATGGAGGTACTCAGGAGTGTTCCTAGCGGGCCGGACCCCATACATCATGGCATAGCCCCGGCGCCGCATCCCCACCATCGTCGGCGTCACCCCCCACCATCTCCGCCACATGCAGTGACAGAAGAGACAAGGGAAGGCACCTTGGAGGTACTCAGGAAGGTTCCTAGCGGGCCGGACCCCATACATCATGGCATAGCCCCAGCACCGCATCCCCACCAAGCACCCTCTTAAATTGAATTACACAAGAAGAAGGAAGCGGAGAATAAATAGTTGGTAGCATGTAACATGGTGTTATGTGTAATCTTTGTAACGGGGCTCCATTCCGCTATGGATGGATGGATAATAAAGTGATAACAGATGCCGTGTTTTCTTTCTTTCTTAGACAACGGTTTTGGACGTGAAAAATGATTGAGAGATGCAAAACTGAACGACATTGCCTTTGGCATGAAACGTTACAAAGAGTAGATTAGGCCCATCGTTTCCGGTCCAACAAGGCGAAACCCAATCGGCAGCAACATCCAAACTTATCCGCTTCAAAGCCGAGCGGCATCGCCGTGCACCGCCACCCTCTCCGACCAAACACACCATATTTCTCCTCCTCCGCTCGCTCGCTCGCTCCCTCTCCTTCCCCCAATGGAGGCCTTCACCTCCGCCTCGACCTGGCGCATGGACTCCCTCCGCGCCGCGCTCCCCACGCTCCGCCCCTCCCCGTCGGCGGCACTCGGCGGCGCTCCCCGCCCTCGCAAGCAGGCGGCCGGCCGGCTGGGCGCCTCCGCCGCGCCGTTCCTCCGGAGCTCCTTCGTCTCCACGTCATCAGCATCGTCCTACGCATCTCCCGCGCCGCTGTCCGCCGCGGCCTCGGCGTCGCTCGCCTTCTCGTACACCTCCTCTTTCTCCGGTGAGGTATCTTTCCTTCTTGCAATGTAATGTGTCGCCAATGCTAAATTCTCACCAGCGAACACCCAGCAATTTTTTTTATGAGCCCCGGAAGATGCATTGCATATATACATTCTCGGTGGCCACCTGTGATTAACTGATTACAAGAATCCTATTGTGCCAATTATTTTGCTCATGGCCTTTCAGACGGTCTCTTGCTATTCTAAAAATATATACTGGCTTTACAAGTCGTTTCATTGTTCAAGAACGCTCAACTTATTAAATCCTCAGCAATGTACAAAACTATCGATAATTTCTCAGATATATTTTTGAGAGAATTTATCCTGTTGCTGATTTCATCACTCGTGCCATGTATGCAGTTGAGCATATATTGGCCTTATTTACCAATAGGAGGTCAACAAACAGATCAGATGGAGAATCGGTCATATATATCTTGGAAAAGACATTTTTGTCGTTAACAGATCCATCGACATTTGCACTAATTGACACGAAAGCAAAACGTTTCGTCATAGCTTTGCTGCTTTCACTTTCTTGGCATGTCTAATCTGATGATGATGATGCTTGACATCACTGTGGTGGTTCAAATTGTGACGTTGTCATAAAGAGTAATGAATATAATCTGCTGTAGCAGCATCTGAGAACCGTTTGTCCATTTCACATGGACTTGTGAAATCAAAAGGGCAAAAGAGGTATGATTGGCAAAGAAAAATATAGCTAACTTGTCAGACCATGCGTAATTCATTTATCCTGCCGAATAAGCGAAGAACTATTATCATGAAGACCAACAAAGTTTTATAACCTTACGTTTGCTCACAAGTTTGTTTTCCTTGGTAGATTCTGATTGACCACACCATACAAATCTCAAACAGTGCAAGAATATCCGAGACATTGAAGAAATCAGTTGTTGCATTTAATTTTTCTTATTCCTGCTGGATGGTTGCTGTTAGTAGTTAGTTAAAGTAGTTTGTTTAGCATCTTGCTTTGGAGAGTTTTTCTATGTAAGATGTAAGACTGATGTTTCCTGGATGTTGTCCCTAACTGACTCCAAATTGACAAATTCTTAAATGAAATTGGGGGGCCATGTGACTAGGGATGAAAAGTGGGTCCCGTTTAATCCCATCTAATCCCACTAATGTTGGTCAACAGAACAAATTTTTTTCTTCCTTCCCGCAAAATGAACTAGGGTAAAACTCTTCATCTGGTTAGCGTGCTTGGACCGCTGCTGGACGGGAGAACGGTTGGCGAGGCGCGCCTTACCGCATCACGCGCTTTGCCCCCTATGCGACCAGGAAACCGAAACCATGCCACATCTCCTCACGGGGTGTGCCTTCTCCCGGACGATCTGGCACGAGATACTCTCTTGGGTGCGATCTACCTTCCGTGCTCCGCTTGTGGAAGACGACTTTGCAGCTTGGTGGTCGCTGACTATCCAATCCACTCCTAGATCACTGAGGAAGGGTACCTCATCGCTGATCGTGCTCACAGCGTGGTGGATTTGGAAGCAGCGTAACGCGATCGTCTTCGACAATGCGAGCCCGTCGGTCAGCGCTTTGGTGGAAACCATCAAGACCGAGGCTAGGGACTGGGTGAGCGCGGGGGCGGCTGGCCTCAGACAGCTTCTCCCTTAGTGACTTGGGTCGAGTTGTACTGTGTGGGGTGGCCTGTTCCTTAGGCTTGTACATAAACTCTCTTTCTATCAATGCAATGAAACGCAAAGCTTTTGCGTTTTCGCGAAAAAAAAAAATGAACTAGGGAGCTAATTACTATACGGTGCCATTTATTGCCCCACTTACATCCCTACATGTGACCCCTTTGTACAAGATGATGACAGATCAGCCTAATAATTCCTGAGCCAGCTAAAACCTAAAGACAAGACAGTGAAGAATTTTTGAGAAATTCGTATGCATTCCGCAAATAAACTCATTCATTGACTATACAGTGACTGTTGTCCACAATACAACGAGCCGTAGGCGCAACTCACTTTTGAGTCGCGACTCAGAAACCTTGGCACCAATTGACACGAAAGCAAAACATTTTGTCATAGCTTTGCTGCTTTCACTTTCTTCTTCTGTCTAATCTGATGATGATGATGATGCTTGACATCGCTGCTGTGGTTCAAATTGTGATGTCATTTCATTCCTCGTCATAAAGAGTAATGAATATAAGCTTCTGTAGCAGCATCTGAGAACCATCTGTCCGTTTCACATGGACTTGTGAAATCGAAAGGCTAGGGAGCTATGGTTGGTGAAAAAAGTATATATAACTTGTCAGCTCATGCATAATTCGTTTATCCTGCCGAGTAAGCGAAGAACTATTATCATGAAGACCTACAAAGTTTTATCACCTTACGTTTTCTTACAAGTTTGTTTTCCTTGATATATCCTGATTGACCACATCATACAAATCTCAATCAGTGCAAAAATATCCTGGATACATTGAAGAAATCAGTTGTTGCATCTTATTTCTCTTTTTCCTGAGATGGTTGCTATTAGTAGTTAGTTGTAGGAGTTTGTTTGGCAGCTTTCTTTGGAGAGTTTATTTCTGTAAGATGTAAGGCTGATGTTCCCTGGATGTTGTCCTTAACTGACTCCAAATTCTTAAATGCAATGGGGGGCCATGTGGCCCTTTTAAACCAGAAGATGTCAGATCAGCCTAATAATTCTTGAGCCAGCCAAAACCTAAAGATAAGACGAGGATGAATGTTTCAAAATTTCAGCATTCCGCAAATAAACTCATTCACTGACTTTGTCATAAACTATGCAGTGGAATCAAGCTTTGAGCACCGATTGTTCGGTATCGATGTCCGTGGAAGGATATTGGCAATGAGGCATGGGAAACGCATTCCTAGACTCGGCAGACCTGCAGATCAGCGGAAAGCACTTCTGCGCGGGCTGACCACACAGCTGCTGAAGCATGGGAGGATCAAGACTACCAAGCCAAGGGCAAAGGCGATGAGGAAGTGGGTTGATAAAATGATCACGATGGCCAAGGATGGATCTCTTCACAAGAGGAGACAGGCCCTGGGATATATTTATGAGAAGAATATAGTCCATGCTCTGTTTGCTGAAGTTCCGGACAGGTACGGGGAAAGAAATGGGGGCTACACAAGGATCATCCCAACATTTCCAAGGCGGGGAGACAATGCACCTATGGCCTACATCGAGCTTGTCTAGGTGAAGTGTTTTTTACATAATATCTCTCACCCGTTAAAGTATCCACAATGTTTTTTTTAATATATTGACCTGTACTATTGGCATCAGAGTACAAGTTAGTTTTATTGTGTTCAGTCATCATGTTTCATCAAGCACAAAAGTTGAGAGCATCACTTTCTATAAGTTTGATCGATGGTAAGAGCACACAGAAATTTACTTGCAGAATCACAACCACTAAAAAGTCCCAAGTATCGAGCCCGCTTAAAATGGCCGTTTGAATTGTATCTCTTAGTTTTCTACTCCCTCCGTTCCATATTAGACGACTCTCAAATAGATGTATCTAGTGCTAAAATATGTCTAGATACATCTATGTGAGAGTCATCTAATTTGGAACGGAGGGAGTACTTATAACGATATCCATCCTTCTAATGTATGTCTTCTTATATCTGCAGAAAAACCATCCACTGGTGCTTGCTGAAGCTGGGTGTTCTGCAAATTGCCTTTCGATATCTGTTTTCCGTATTGTTATTTTGTAACAACAACCAGGTGTGTACATCATGTGTGGAACATTTGAACGGCTGAATTCCATCCCCTGATTGCAAGAGCGATGTACTACTATCTTAGCTAAAGCCCTCCTGGTTAATGCAATCTGGTTTGGTTTTCTTTCAAGTTTCTACCTATTCATTCTGGGAACTGTTGCTGACATTGTTGGCATGCTTCCCTCTCCCGCCAGTTTTCCCCGTAACCCGGGCAGTATTGTGCCGTACGTTTGTGTACCTCGTAGTTGAATATGTGTCGGGAAAGTATTGTGCAGTATGTTGATGATCGCAGAGTAGTTTGTTCTTATAGATAGTGTTTTACCACTAACTAATGCAACAAAGTCAGGATGGCCGAGTGGTCTAAGGCGCCAGACTCAAGTTCTGGTCCTCTTACGAGGGCGTGGGTTCAAACCCCACTTCTGACAAAATCTTTTTATCGTCGCCAGCTTTTTGATGAAAAAACTGTGTGCACTTAATACACGACATTTTCGTGGGTGCGCCTAGGACTAAAAGAAATAAGTTATTAATTAAGGAAAATAATGAAACGGGCACGTTAGGATACAGAAAAAAAATGCTCTTTTGGATGAGCCCTCGAAACAACCAAAACGTTCTTTTATTAATGATGAAGGAAATATGTCTTGCTCGGATGTATCTACACTCTGAAATGTCTAGATACATCCGCATGTAGACATATGACATATTCGTTAAGATTGTCCCCTCCATATATATTGAGGCGAGAGGGGTTTGCAGCCATTGCTCCCTTGCATCTAACTCTCTCTTGTAGTTCATCGGATAAACCTGTTGTCATAGAGTTCATAAGATTATTCAGGAGTTCAAGATCAAACATGAAGTGGAGCGGTGTGATTGCTCTTTTGTTCATCGGGTTCCTCGTTTTCGTTGGACAATGTAAGCATATCGTTATCATTAGATTGTATATATTCCTTCTTAATGACATGACATGCATTCGTGCATGTTCTTAGAAAATAAAAAATATTGTATATCTTTTTATTGTCTAATAAAACTGTAGTAATTAATATCGTATATATCTAACAGGTCGTCAAGAGGCTGGAAGAACCTACCAAGACAGGCATGCAAACATAACTGCTAATGCTACTACCTCCAACTCATCGCTAGACGAGAGCAAAATCCCCTTGAAATTTTGTATCGGGGTCGATTGCGACGCCAAGGCTCAGAGAAACAACTTCAACTGCATCTGCTGTCTTACGTTGCCGGACACGCCGTGTTGGGAGACCAAGAAAGAATGCTTTGTACATTGCCCGGTATGCGACCCCGACTGTCCGTCTAAATCGGCAACAGAGGAATCACGTGAATGAAGAGTGCTAAATAAGTTTCTTGGTACAAAATTAACTAGCGGGGTGATCGACCACCGCATATAGACGGCTAGAGTTGTTATGTTTATTCATAAATTTTAAAATTAATTATATTATTATTTTTTGAAAATGTTACATTAATTATATTAGTATGGTAGCTTCGAGATATTTGTGTGTTAGATAGATATTTCAAATTTTCGTGAGGCCAAATTATATCTTGGGAAAACATAATTTGTATTGGTTATTATATCCATCAGGCATCAGCTACTAATTGTCCCTGAGTGAAATTTTGTTTGGACCTTAATAAAATACGTATGAGTTTGGTAAATTGTGCATAGCTCGAATTGGATGCTGTGCGTCGGCCCCGGCAGATGAGTCAGAGAAGGTACGTACGTGCGTACTGGGGGTAGATATGTTTGTCACGTCGTTCCTGGAGCGTTATGATTCAGGGAGATGCATGACATTCAGCAATTAGGCTGTCTGGCAGGCGCACGACAGAGACCATGCGCTGACCCCGCAGCAACAGGCGCGGTAGGTGGAACCGTGCATGTATATGGTATTACGAAAATATTTAAATATGGTATGTATAGTCCGAAAATGTCGGATGCAAATCTCATCCCCGCTACTTATAAAAAAGCAAACTTGGCAAGAAAATCAATATTCACCGTCTATGCAAACGGTCCAAATATGTTTGTTCTCCCCATCTTGTTTAATTGCCCTCACATCATAAGAAGAACAAAAAAAATGCATGTGTGATTAACTCCTGCCTTATATACATTGTGTTATTAACTCCTGCCATATATGCAAAAAAGAAAAAAAAACAATAACGCGTGATTTACACCTGCATTTATATTTTATAGACGTGCACTTGCAAGTATGGAGCTACTGGTGCAGTAAAACTGTTGAAAACAAAGTATAGTACTACTACTTTGGTAATATGCTCTCATTCATAAGATAAAAATCCGCTTACAAGACATATAAACACCGATATTACAGTACTAACAGAATAGGATAATCCTACGCAAAAAATAACCGCGCATGTCCCTCTCCTTCGGTACCGCCAAAGCGACCACCAATAGAGAGTAGTTTGCCAGAAGCAAAACCATTACCGTTGAACGAATCACACCGGGGCAACATGTCCGGGACACGCTATCGAACTCCAGACCTGGCATCCCCGCATGACTACAACGTCGGAGAAGGAAACCATAACATTCAGTCTCCAACCACAAATCCAGCACACGATGCACCATCTTCCGATTGTCAACTACGCATGTAGCCGTCTGCGCGTACTCCCGGACGACAAATTCTCCCTGCTCCACCATGACGTCGGAGACAACGCCGCAACAACGGGGACAGAGCAGAGGGGGAGGAGAGACACACCTGATGGGATCGCCACCTCCGCCTCGTTGACAGCATCCATGAACCCTAACGCCACCGATCTAAAAGATCGGAAAACATACGATGTCATCAACTCTGAGACCATTGCCATGAAGGACGAAACTAGTGTGGGAGTAGAGTTGAGATAGATTTATCCATCGCGGCGCCGCTCCCACCACCCCAACGGTGCATCACGACCAACAGAACCAAAACCTAACTACAGAGCGGAGGAACAGGGTCCCCCCCTCCGTCCTGCCGCCGGAGCAGCAGTCGGAGGGAGAGGGGACTAGCGCGCCGGCCAGTGAAGATCAGTGGTTGGCGTCCGTCTCCGTAGTCGCCTCTCCTAAGTATAGTACTACTACTACTACTCCATATATATGTACGGGAGTGGAGTTCTATGTACGCATAAATTCAAACTCAAACTCAAACTCAAAATCACCGCGAAAAGAAAACCATGTAAATTCAAAAGCTATACTCCTAGAATATGTACCGGAAGGGAGTTCAATAAATACGTAAAATCATACTCAAACTCAAAATAACCTAGTATAAAATTCAAATTCAGGCATGAATACTAGAAAAATAGCTACCACTACAACTTTTTTTTTGAGAGAAAAGGCAGGCGTAGGCGTTCTGCCATTCGATTAGATAGGAGCAGAGTATGTACAAAGGACCCAGAGGGAAAAAGAAAAGGGAGTCCGTAGCCCAACAAAACATGCCTACCTACGAGGTGGATACACAAATTTCTTGTGTATACATACCCAACCAGCGTTGGGAATCTACTTTGGGAGACGAGACTCTATTCGACATTGCGGTAAAATTATGTTGGTCGCACCTATGTTTGCATGTCTTGCTATTTTCCCATAACCTCGTCAAGAGAAGGGCATTCCCCTTGATTGATAAAGAAGAATAAAAAAATTAGGCTAGAGGGGAAGAATCCATCGTCATCGTTTTCATAGAAGTAATTATGAGTAGAACCAGAATGCTCGGGCGGGAAGGCATGCATCGGCCGATGCCTACCATCCTTTCTATGCCATAGTCCTCATAAAGAATAATACAATTGCCTAGTTTATTTGAGAAACTACTACGAAAATCTCACAAGTATGGTAGGTTGAAGGACCAAAACAACTAGCTATACAGGGATTTTTTTTTTTGAAATTTATAGGGCAAAATTTGTGCCCCCCATGCATTGATTAAGAGAGAGTTTGGAACGAGTGTTTAAAAGGAAAAGGAATAGTTACAACCGGATTATTCTCCCGGTAGAATTTCTCTGAGGTACTTAGCACCCGCAAGCCTCCAAAGTTTTGTCTCGAACTTCATCTTGGTGAGGATGGACAGCGGGGAGGCATGATCTCACTCTAAGTCTCCCAAGTCACTAGAAGGGTAAGGGACACCATGGCTTTGCGATGAGGCAAGCTCAAGCCAGACATTTGATGCCACCACACCTTGATGTTGAGGGTCGTCCAAGAGGAGAGGTTTAGGGCGTGAAGCCCAAGCCAATCCTTAACCACCCCCCACAATCTCAAAGTGAAGCGACAGTGAACAAGAAGGTGCGCAACCGACTCGGGGGCTGTCTTACAAAGCAGACAAACACCACAATTTTACCAACTTCTTCTTGCCAAATGATCCGCCTTCCAAAGTCCAAATGTGTCATAAAATACCTTTTGCTTTTCACATGTTTTCTTTCGTTTTCTGGATGTTTTCACAGACTAACCAATTGACAAGATACCCTAGGCCCGCTGATGTTATCTCTTGTTTTTCTATTTCAGAAAAGTTCTTAAGGAAATATTCTCAGAAAGGGCTAAAAATCCACGGAGATCAATTTTTATCCGGAACGGAGGAGTCCAAAGGAGATACGAAGAGGAACCAGGGGACCACCAGGTGGGCACCAGGCGCGGCCTCCCCCTTGTCGTGCCCAGTGGGCCCATGGGAGCCCTGGCCAGCGCCCCACGTCCCCTTTCCGGCCATAAATTGTCTTCAACCCTAAAAAACGTAGGGGAGTGGAGTTATTTTCCATGAACTATACAGAGAGGCGTTGTTACCTCGAAAGTCCAATCTAGGGCTTCTGGAGTCCTGCTCCGGCACCCTGCCTAAGAGGGGGGGTCGTCACCGGAGGCCTCTACATCGTCAAGATCGCCTCCGGACAGATTCGTGAGTAGTTCATCTCGGGACTACGGGTACATAGAAGTAGCTAGATGGTTGTTCTCTCCCCTATGCCTCCATGTTTAAAGTCTCATGAGCTGCTGATACGTCTCCAACGTATCTATAATTTCTGATGTTCCATGATGATATTATGCCAATTACTACATATTTTCTCCCTTCTTTATGTCATTTTTATTGATTTTCCGGACGAACCTATTGACAAGATGCCATAGAGCCAGTTCCCTGTTCTCTGTTGTTTTTAGTTTCAGAAAAGTTGTTCTGGAAATATTCTCGGAATTGGAAAATTCGAAGCCCGGAAGTCTTAGAATTCCTGAAGATTCCACGGAGTCCTGAAGAGACCCGGAGGGGGGCCTCAGGGGGCCCACACCATAGGGCGACGCCCCTGGCCGCGCCGCGGGGTGGTGTGGGGCCCCCAGGGCTCCACCGCCTTTGCCCTTTCGCCTATTTATTCCCCTCCGAAGAAAAACCCTAGACAGCTGATCAAATATCCCCGAAAAGTTCCGCACCCGCCGCCGTCGTCAACTCTAGATCAGAGGGGTTCTGAAGCTGTCTCCCGGCACCCTGCCGGAGAGGAGATCATCACCGTAGGCCTCTTCATCACCATGCCTGCCTCCGGAGTGATGCGTGAGTAGTTCATCCTTGGACTACGGGTCCATACCAGCAGCTAGATGGTTGTCTTGTCCTCCTATGCCTCAATGTTTAGATCTCGTGAGCTGCCTAACATGATCGAGATTGTTCTTATGTAATTCTATGTGATGTGTTTGCTGGGATCGGATGAATATTGAACTTATGCCAAGTTAATTATAGTCTTTATTGCATATGTTATTTGTGATCTTGCATTCTTTCCGTTGCTAGTGGTTGCTCTGGCCAAGTAGTTGCTAGTGACTCCAAGAGGGACTATTTATGCTCGATAGTGAGTGCATGTCTCCTTTTCGCCTGTGCTCGAGTGACAAAAACGTGAGGGGGAGGATGTGTTATTGCCACTAGGGAGAAAACAGCGGTGTGAGTTCCCGCGTGTACAATCATTGTTTACATTACACACATTGCTTAATGAAATTATCTGTTGCTTGCAACTTAATACCTAAGGGGGTTCGGTTGATAACCTGAGGGTGGATTATTAGTCATAGATGCAGTTGGATTACGGTCTATGTATATTGTTGTAATGCCCGCACTAAATATCATAGTAGTCATCATGTCATGAATGTGCACTACGGTGCAACCTCTATTTGTCAATTTCCCAACTGTAATTTGTTCACCCAGCATGGTATCTTTTATGGAGAGACACCACTAGTGAACCTATGAACCCTGGTCCATTTTCCTACACTGTTAAACAAACCTCTACAATTTCCTGTTTTCCTTACTTACTGAAAGGATACACCATTTTCCACACTATACGTCTAATCTTTGTTTTCAGCAAGACCGGTGAGATTGACAACCTCACTGTACCGCTGGGACAAAGTATTTTGGTTGTGTTGTGTGCAGGTTCCGCGTTGTTGCTGACACCGGTGAGACGCCATCACCACCGTCAGTGGCATCAACCTTCCGAAGATCCTGTTTCTCCTACTGGATTGATAACCTTGGTTCTTAACTGAGGGGAAATTCCTACCGCTGTGCTCATCACACCATCCTCTTGGGGTTCCCAACACGCATTGCCAGCATCAAGGACTTTTTCTAGCGCCATTGCCGGGGAGAAAGAAGTCTTCTGGCAAGGGGAGTCTCTCACTCTCAACCTCTTTTATTTTGTTTCTTGTTTTGTTTTTATTTTTGTCTTGTTTTGCTTCTTTATATCAAAAATACAAAAATAGTTAGTTTACTTCATAGCTGTTTTTTTTGCTTTTCTGCTTTTAGTTTAATCTCTAATCATGATTCTACCCAATTTTACCTTGGAAGACGTACAAATAGGTAGCATGGAAAAAAATAGCACGCTATTTCGGCGCTAATAGCACGATATAGCATATCTGGAGGGTCCACGCTAAATTTTAACACTTTTGCTCGCTATTGCGCTATTTACGAAATGTCATGCTATATCATGCTAAAACGGCGTAACGTTATAGCGCGCTATTATTTTTTTCACGCTATTTTTCCAAATGCCCGAGTTTTCCACCTTAGGAAAAAGAAAAGGTTGCTTCATGTTTTTCATGGCGATAAAAAACAATCGTCAAGATGAAATCGCAGGTTTATAATTCCGAACAAGTAATTTATACTTTGTTATTTCCACGTGTGATGTTGATGTTGGGATCTAACAACCTAGAGAACAATTTTTCTTTGTGATTATACATATATTGTTATGACATTTTTATACTACAGCATTTATTCTTGGTGGAATCCTTAGAATTTTGAGATATATTTGATAATTATTTCAAAACGCTATTTTGATACAGCACGCTATTATCACGATAAATCTTCCATAGCATCTGGAGGAGGTTGACGCTATTTCTCATAGCACGCTATTTTTTTCCTTGATAGGTAGTGGTAATATAATTGGGAAAGATAATATTGGAGAGTTCTTTAATTATGTTAGTAAGCACAAAGAATTTGAGGATAGATCCTTAGCTGAACTTGCTCCAGATTATGAAACCGCTGCAGCATCTCTAGTTCGTATGCTGGAATCTAGGTTTGTTAATCTTAATCTCATCATACAACAAATGTTCCTCAACCTTGATAACATTAGGGATAGCGAAAAAAGAGAGTTTATCCTAGAAACTTTGTTTAAAGTATTTGGTGATGTTGCCATTGAGGCTAGAAAAGTTTTTAACCGATTTGAGAAGTCAGGCTCATGTGTAGATGTTAATAGCACACCGGGTAAAGACAACGATAGGGAAATTAAAATACCAATACCCTTTAAATTGGTAGGAATGCATGAAACTCTAGAATTTTTTTTGATTGGATTGTTCCTGCAAACCCATTTGATGAAAGTAGTGTGCCTAAAAGTGGTGATAAAGGGACATATAAAAATTCTATAGATGAAATACAATTCATTGTTGAGGAGATTTCTAAGCTTAATTTTGATGCAGCCTCACTTGAAAATACTTGAGTTGCTTTCTATGCCTAGCTGAAAGGCGTTAAAGAAAAGCTCTACCGGGAGACAACCCGTTTTATTTCTCCGTTTTCAACCCGTTTTCCATCGTTTCTTTCTGTGTGCTTTACACCTGGTGTTGTCTATTTCCTTAGCAACCCCGTTGTATATTTTCTTTTGTGTTTTTGTTGAGCCAAGTAAAGCCTCTAGTGGAAAGTTGAGACTATATTTCGGATTTCTGCGCAGGAAACAAATTTCTGCTGTCCACTGTTAAATTCGTATAAAATAACAAAAAATTAAAATGATCTGATTTTTTTTGTGCGTAATCCTGAGCTATATACGCAATTTTTCTTAGTTGAACACTTTTTTATTTGAGCAACAGAATATTTTTGAAAAAAATCATCTTTACCTGTTGTCCTGTTTTGACAGATTTCTGCCAATAATTGCATTTGCATCTTAATCTCTTTCTTTTGGTGTTCTTTTGAGAAAAAGAGTTTTAAAAAAATGGTGAGAGTAGCTAATGTGTTTATGAGTGTTAGGCTTGTGTTGAAACTGAACCATGTGAATTTATTATTTCGATTGCACTAACGTTGCTAATGAAGATTGTGAGAAGTTTGGTGTGAAGGAAGTTTTCAAGGGTCAAGAGAAGAGGATGATATGAAGTTATCAAGAAGGGTGAAGAGTCTAAGCTTGGGATGCCCCGGTGGTACATTCCAGAAAATTCCAAAAAGACTCAAGCGTCCAAGCTTGGGGATGCCCAAGGCATCCCCTTCTTCATCGACAAATTATCAGGTCACTTCTAGTGAAACTATATTTTTATTCGGTCACATCTTATGTGCTTTACTTGGAGCGTCTTTTATTTTTTCTTTCAGTTTATTTTTATTTTTGCAATAATCTTGGTTGGACCCCATCATTCTTTTATTGGAGAGTGACACGCTTCGCTTTTTCATGGGAATACTTAGTATTCTTAGTTTTTCTTCTAGTTGATGCATTTATTTAGCTCCTGTTTTGCATGCATCTCTTATCAGAGCTGTTAGTTTTAGTGGTGCTATATGAGTACTCTCATGTTTGCTTGCTGTATCATGTAGAGTATTTTTGTTAAAACATATATTGTATGGTGCTTGTTGGGAAAAGAAACTGCTGCTTGAGGTTGATTTTATAACGGTGCACGTAGAAGCTTGTATAGACTGTGGCTAGAACTTTTCCATGTCATGCTAGATGTTATTTTAGTTTTAAATCCTTGTGGTTATTGAGTAGCATGAATAGCCTCAAATAGCCGAGAGTGTTTAATATGTCATTAAAAGAATCATGAGTTGTTCTTGTCATATTAAAGCATAAATTTGTGGTATTCTCCTTTGAATGTTTTATTTGGTTGACTTGGCGCATGCTCACACCATGTTTATGACTATGAACCAATCACGAATAGCCTCCATGACCATTTAGTTTTTGAACTTGTGATACCACTTATGCTTTGATTAATGATGTTTATGTCGCTATACATGATTATGGCTCTTATGCTCTCTTGATTTGTCGCTCCTAGTCTTTTCTAGCCTCCACATGTACTGGGTATGAGATCTACTCGTGCATCCAACTCCCTAAAACCAAAGTTTTCCCATTGTGTCCACCATACCTACCTACATGTGGTATTTCACTGCCACTCCAAGTAAATTGCTCATGTGCTACCTTTAAAACTTTCAAAAATACTCATCTTTTGTGTTCCTATTTTTGCTCATGAGGACGTCGATAGAGAATCTTTATCTCACTTGTTGATTGGATT